>CP125977.1:434122834-436752827 GCA_030063025.1 Avena longiglumis | reverse complement strand
TACGAGGAAGAAGATGTGTACATGGGACCCAAGTGCTTTGGCCCATGCATACGTCGAACCAAATTTCTGATTGACTTTGGTATTGCCAAACACATTCAGCCCTATGACGAGGCGGCTCGACCAGATACCAGGCTCCAGGATTTTTCCAGGCCTACTACATCGCCAAAGGAGGAAACAGCCTGGTTGCAGTCCGATATCTCCCGCTTCTGCTGAGGAAGATGGCTCAATCGTGTCTCAATGAACTTCTAGAGACTCAATTCATAACTGGTATGATATGCAAAGTGCGTTCTTTTCAAACTTTGAGGGTGAAGGGAATATTCCCTTAGAGGCAATAATAAAGTGGTCATTATGTATATTCCAAGTATATGATAGATGTTTATTTTGCATGCTATAATTGTATTAATACAGAAACGTTAATACATGTGTGTTTAATAAACAAACAGAAAGTTCCTAGTTATGCCTCTCTCATAAACTAGCTCGTTGATTAACAAGATGATCAAGGTTTCCTTATCATGGTCATTGGATGTTGTTAATAACGAGGTCACAACATTAGTGTAATGGTGTGATGAACATTCATCCGAAGTATAGCATTACAATCAAAGTCATTGAGTTTATATTGCTATAACATCATACGAAGTGATCCTAATCCTTAGACCATGAGATCATGTCAATCACTAACACTAGAAGAGTATCTTGATAACATCAAACGTCACACCGTAACAGGGTGATTATAAAGATGAATTCAGTACTAATAAAGTGTTATGTTGAGGCCCATGGATCGAGAGTGTAATTTGTTCATCCCGATGACAGATAGATATACTATGGGCCCTCTCGGTGATATCACATTGATTAGCTTGCAAGCAAGTGATTCGATCACTACAATGTTATATCACGGGAGAAAAGAGTGGATGTCAGTAACGAGATAAAACTAGGTATGGAGATACCGATGATCGAATCTCGGACATGTAATATATTGCGAAACAAAAGGATTAAGATACTAGCATAGAAGGTTCTCGCGATCACAAGAAAGTCATCGCTGAATGTGTGGGAGTTAGTATGGATCTCCAGGTCCCGCTTCTGATTATTGATCCGAGAGGGGTCTCGATCATGTCCGCATTATTCGCGAACGTAGAGTGACACACTTAAGAGACACCGACACCATTTGGAGCAAATGTTTCATGCCGAAAATAATAACAAGCGCAGGAATTTATTTCACTAGATACCTAAACGGGTTTTCGGGTGAAATTGTGGAAAGTCTTTTTGCATGTGAAATGAAATACTAGCAAGGCGTTATATGAATGTTTGTCATTAAAGTAATTGACAATGTTCTGAATAAATAATAGGAGTTTTATTTAATGAGAGTTTGCATTAAATTTGGTGGAAATTTAATGGGAGTTTGAGTGGGTTTTTGAGTGGAGAAAATTGAAGGGATTTTTGTGAGTGGAGTGTCCACCCACATGAATGAAGGGAGGGCAAGGGGGCAGCCCTGTAACACCCTCAGAATCGGACCTATGCAAGTTTTAGCGAAACCCGCCAAACCCGCATAGAAACGATTCAAAGGTGCCCACCAGGCACTTTCGTGCGGGTGGAAAACGAAGTAATAACATTACACAGCAGTCCTCGATGGGACCCACAGAACAGATATTTATAACAGCGACTCCATGAGTCAAGAATACAGATATAATATACAAAAGATCCAAATCACCTTGAAAACGATAGAGCGTCCAGCTACGGACAAGATGCAAATGGGGCTAAGAGCCCTGAAGAATAACCAATGGCATCCATAACCACCTGAGCCAAGCGGAAGGGTAACCGCTAACGACGTCGATCCCAAAACCTGCTTAAACAAAAAGGGGTGCCGACAAAGGGCAAAGGAAAAAGAGGCGTCAAGATCTTGAGGCCGACACGGCGAGGCTAGAATTCGGCAGTCCTCGCCTACATAGGTATGGTGGACTGAAGCGGCAGCGGCAGCATGCACTAAACCACCTATAGAGACTCGATACAACTGGCGGCTATCAGAGAAGGGTAAGGAAGACCTATTCGGGTCCAACCTGATACTATCATCAAACAAACTCATCCTGGCGTTTCCCCCTCGAGACCAACGAGGAAGTCAACCGAGGAACTCACACAGTTGGCAGTTTTACTTATTCAGTTATAGTTGCGGCACTTTACTAGTCAGGTTTAGATAATCGTCCTAATAAAGTAAGCAGTGGGCACTTTTAGTTAACCATTCCGTTATAGTGGCAACACTTACTAGTCAGATACAATTAGCATGTGATAACCCCAAAACCCAGCAGTTGTTGGTACTTTTATTCAGCCATTCCGTTGTAGTTGCAATACTTACTAGTCAGGTACAATGGTCGCAAGCGACACTCCAAACAAGCAATTGTGGGCAGTATTAATTAGCCATTCCATTATAGTGAAGCTGATTGCTAGTCATTATAAAGTCAAATTTATAGCAATAAACTTTAATTATGCTTGTCTATGGTCGAGATACTGTGCTCCAAGTCGTCCATAACCGCGGACACGGCTTTCAGAAAGTTTTACCTAGCCGGGGTGCACCAATAGCAACACACACTCGATCAACCTCGGAAAAACCAAATCAAAACCCAACGAGGCTTTCACGACAAAGCAATCACAGGATTCAGAATTATTTCAGGGGGCCACCCCATTGAGTAGACCCATAGCGAAGTTAGCGACTCGAGACGGACTCAAGGTTTGCGTCAATGGTCAGGCGATCGGGAACCCAAAACTGGGCTTGTCGATACCGCGAAAACACTCCGCTTACCTAAACAGTACAGT
This sequence comes from Avena longiglumis, assembly GCA_030063025.1. Classification (NCBI taxonomy): domain Eukaryota; kingdom Viridiplantae; phylum Streptophyta; class Magnoliopsida; order Poales; family Poaceae; genus Avena; species Avena longiglumis. The sequence goes on along the minus strand of CP125977.1, from coordinate 436,750,025 downwards.
GTGCTATCTGTCGCACAATTTAAGTAAAGCAGTAAAGCATGGCATAAGTACAGGATGGTAAAAAAAACCTCGAACTAGTTTGTGGCCCCAAGAAATAAGACGGAATCAAGCTCTGGCTCAGGGGGGGTCCCATATACCTCCCGGATGCGGATAGCGCGATAATTCAAGGAACAGGTATCAAGTACTCGGGGTCCTACGGGACACAAGTGGGCGTTCGGAAACCAAATATTATCTATCACCCACCGATGCCTCTGCTTACTTCAATTTTAGTTGTTAAACAGTAATTAAAGTGAGCGATAAGTAAAACTATGATCATCTCCAACATCAACATGCGGCAATACATCAACAAGCGGCCTTTGGGCGACACGCAACAGCACTTGAGCAAGCGACTACGACGCAAGTCCAACTATCTACCAAACAATGTAATAGGATGTGTCCAAGGCAATATAGGGCTGCACGGTATATCACAGTGCAAACTAAAGCATCGCAACACAGATAGCAATAGATCAACAGGAGGGAATAAATACTATAAAAGTAAGATATGTAGAAAGGGGGGAGATGCTCGCCTGAAAACATTGCCGAAGGTACAACCGGAGATCGGGTCGACACTCGCATCAACTCAACGGCCTTATCCGCGAAGAAGCAAAACACTAAAATAAACACCGGGTGCAATATTTAATACAACGGCAGAAGATCGGGCATGATGCATGCATGGTGTATGACATGGCAAGGATGCGATGCAATTAGGCAAGATTAAGCGGAACCGGGGGTCCCGACAATTAAATAAAAGGTTCAAGTTGTTTAACTACCCCGCAATTTAAATGTTGTCTTAACAAGGCCAAATTATATCACCGGTTCGCTACACAAAATTAAATGAGGCCAATATAAGGCTAGATTTGCCCACATATGGGCCCCATATTTAATTATCAGGTGAATCGGCGGAAGGCCCCCAAACCACATGACAAATATGCATGCATGAACATTTAATATGCAACAAGTTGTATTATATTATAAAATAGGGTTTCGGAAAGGGGCACACATTAGGGTTCGGCAGATCTTGGGGTTCGGGGTCCGGTCTCAGGGTTCAGGGTTCGACGGAACGGTCTCGCGGGAACGTTCTCGGACAACGGAGGTAGGTCTTGTCGCACGGTGCCCGCGAAGTAGATCTTGTTGTCCCGGGGGAAAAAGTTCTCGGTGTTCCGGGGTGAAGTACTCGGCGTCCTCGAGGGGGTACTTGTCGTAACGTGCCGGGGATCTTGGTTCCACGCGGGCGACCTTGTCGTCGCGAAGATCTTGTCGGGTCCGCGCTTCGGATTCCGTGAGGTGATATTGACGCTCCGTGTCGAAGTCCTTGAGGTTTTCTCCTTATGCACCGGTGGCGAACTCGGAAACGGCGTCAGGGTCCTCAGGGTACGCCAGGTCCATTCTTCAAAACATCATTATCGAGACGATCTTGGCGTCCAAGGGTTCTCGGCAGTTCGGCTTCCGGGAAGGATAACTCCACGCAATTTGATCCGTGAGGTAGTTGCTGGTGTTCCACGATGAAGGTCTTAACATCCAGACGGTTCTTGTCAGGGATTCTTCATGTTCCCTTGAAAACTTGTCCAGGCAAACACGCGAGCAGATAACATGTTCACACCTGCATACCAACGATGGAGGCAGAGAGCAGGAAAAATGCCCGGTGGCACGAGCACACACACGGAGGCGGCAGAAGGCCTTGTGCTTGCAAAGGAGCACAACGGCAGACGCGTCGTCGCTCGGGATTGAGGCAGCAGGCAGCGGCGTTGCGCTGGAGCGGCCAGAGGCTAGGAGGCAGCTTGGCGAGCGCCTGGGCGAAAAAAAAGGTCGTGACGCGGCAGAGGAGCTCCAGCGGGAGGGGCGATGGGCTCCAGCGGCGAGAAACTTGGGCAGCTGGCGGCCACGAAGCGGCGGAGGCGGAGAGGGTCGAGGAGGTGGGCTTGCCGGGAGGCCTGCGGGCCGAGGTCGGCCGGGAGGAGGCCGGGCGCAGCAGACGGAGGATCGGAGAAGGGCGCCGGCGGCGAGTCGCCTGGCGGGGCCGGCTCGGAAGGGGGAATTCAGGAGGCGGCGGCGGCCTCGGGAGGAGGAGAGACGATCGAGGGGCGGAGGAAGGTGGGGGCTGGAGGAGAGGAAGGAGGCGGTGGCTCGGTCTTGGCGCGGAGAGGACGGAGGGTGGAAGCAGAGAGACGAGAGGAGGAGGTTCGCGAGAGGCGGGTGGCGTGCGGGAGACGCGGGGTTGGGGGTGGGCCAGGAGGGTGGGCCAGGTGGGTCAGGGGGTCGGCTGAGACGTGGGGAGATGGCTGCGGGTGGGCCAGAGGGGGTGGGGGCGAGGGCGATGAGCTCGGGAGGAGGAGTGGCGGGTGGCAGCGTCGGGGGATGCGGCCGGTGGGTGCAGCGGGGAAGGAGAGAGGTGGGGAAGAAGAGAAGTGGAGGTGGGGCCGGTGGGTCCGGGCGGGCCAAGGTTGGCTGGGTGTGTGGGGGTTGGTCTGGAGAGCGGGAGGTGGGGCAGGCGCGTGTGGTGTGGTGTATGTGTGGCCGCGTGTGTGTGAGAGTGTGTTGGGGCAGGGTTGAGAGGAGAGAGAGGGAGAGAGGCCAAGTGGCGGCATGGGGTTGGTTAGGGGGGAGGGAGAGGGTGAGGTGTCAGGTGGGGATTGGGTGGGGAGAGGTGGCCAGAGGGGTGGGTAGATAGGTTGGTAGCTTTAGGATTTAGAGGGTGCTGATTAGGTGGACCGTTTTTGGTTCTGGGGGTGGTCGTTCGGGTCGGGTCGGCCCGTTCGACTGCCCCCACAAAAATACTTAAACATTTTATTTGTTTTAAACGGGCCGTTTGCAAACCGATAGCAGCCAAAACAAAATAATCCGGAGACCCGGGTTTGGCGTTTGAATAAAAGACGGGGCGTTTAGAAAACAAAACCAGGCTTTTCAAAAATAGTTTTATGCAAGAAAATGCAAGATGATGCCGATGCTCAAATGCAATGTGGCATGATGACATGAGCATGCGGTCATGATGATGCAATGCACCAAAACAACGCGATTTTCTAGTAGTGGTTTTTGCGGGATGCCACAAGCCCCATGCACGGGCCACCCCCTTGGGGTTCCCCCCTCCTCCTATAAAAGGATCCCCCTCCCTCTCTCTCACTCACACCTCCTTGTGAAGGATCTCTCTCCCCCTCTAGTATTTATTCCCCATGGTTTGGACTAGCGAGAGACATGTTCCCGGTGCCGATTTGGCAAGACAGAGTTGTGCTTCCGCTGCATCACTAGAGAAAGGAGGCGAAGGTTGCTCGGTTCCTCGGACATGTGTGCGAGCACGGATGCGCTGCTGATTTGTGGTGCTAGGACTTCCTCTCGATCGGCAAGAGATCGTGTACATCAACCACGAGTTCAACCTTGTTAAGCTTTGTCGGTCTTCAATGGTATGTTCTCTACGGATGTATCTCCGCCCATTGATTGTATCTAGTAGATAGATCTTGGTACATAGTTGTTCCCATTGTAGGAAAAAAATTGTTTTCTATGCTGCGAACCCTACAGTGGTATCAGAGCCGGATCTATGCGTAGATGCTTTGCACGGGTAGTACACATATGAGTATGTGAGCGATGATGATCATTTTATTTCTCCTTAGTTGTATTTTGGATATTGGTGGCATAGTGGGATGAAGAGGCCCGGACAAACCTTACATGTCCTCACACATGAGACCTATTCCACGCTTGACATGCAACTAGTTTTGCATAAGTGGCTAGCGGTTGTCTGTCTCTCCTACTATAGTTATTATCTAATTTGCAACAATTGTCAACAATTTGGTTATCCTCGTTGTGGTTCATGTTCGTAGGTAATAACGGTTCTATCTTCGAAAGCCCTAAGCCACGTAAAACTTGCAATGGATAAATTAGAGGCGTCTAGTTTAGATTGTTGTTGGGCTAGTGTCATGATATGGTGATGTTGTAAGTAGAAGTATAAGTTGATACTCTTACAACACACATAACGTGTAAGTTCCATAGACCTTGGCCTTACACATAGAGGTATGATAGTGATCATACCATGGTGAACATGATGGATATCAAGTGCAAGAACCATATAATTCCACTTATTAACATGTGATGTTTGATTGCATCTTATATTGCTTGTTTGGCATTATATTAGCATAATAAGATGATCCCTCATTTAGATATCAAGATAAGAATGTGTTCTTCCTTAAGTATGCACCGATTATGTTCCGTCGCTCCAATACATCACGTGATGATCGGGTGTTCTTGGATCCACGATCATATTTCGGGTGTAAGATAGTTACACACGCGAATACTAATGTTCTTACTTGGCGAGGCTAGCATGTACAGACATGGCCTCGGAACACGTACCAAAAGGTTAAGCATGAGTCATATGGAAGATATGATGCCCATTTTATGCTCTCCTTTGATGCTACACCGACTCACATGATGATCGGACTTGGTGTAGTGGATTTGGTTCATGTAATCACCAAAAAAGGCACGAGGGATGTCGTTTTTGAGTGGGAGTTCATTCTTAATTTGGATTAGTTGAACTCAATCTATCATAAACTTAGTCTAAACTTTACAAATTCTGTTGTAGACGACACTACATGCATTTAATTTCAATGTGTTCATGGAGAAAGAGAAACTTGCAACGAACGGTAGCAACTTTACCGAATGGGCCATGAATTTGAGGATTCTCCTCTCCGCTGCACAAAAGCAATATGTGCTAGAAACACCGCTAGGCCCCCCACCGTTCGATGATGCCCCTGACGAGGAGAAGAATGTCTATCAGACTCGTCAGGAGGACCAGAACTTAGTTCATTGCGGCATATTGTATGGGCTAGAGCCAGAACTTCGAAAGTGTTTCGGAAACGGCAATGCATTTGATACAATGGGTGAGTTGAAAATGATTTTCGACACCCATGCTTCTATAGAGAGCTACAATGCTTCAGAAAAGTTCTTTAGCTGCATGATGGAAGAGAACAGCTCCATAAGTGAGCATGTAATCAAGATGTCGGGTTACGCCAATAAGCTTCCTTGGGAATAACGATTCCCATTAACTTAGGCATCCATCGTGTTCTGCAGTCTCTGCCACCTAGCTATAAGACCTTCGTGATGAACTATAATATGCAAGGCATGAAGAATCTCTCCCCGAGCTTCTGTCAATGCTTAAAACTGCAGAAGTGGAGATCAAGAAAGAACATCAAGTGTTGATGATCAATAAGACCACTGGTTTCAAGAAATACAAGAAGGGAAAACGGAAGGGAAGTAAGGGAGGCAAGCCGGTTGCCGTGCCTGAAAATAAACCTCGAGTTGGCCCTAAGTCTGATACCGAGTGCTATAATTGCAAGGGGCTGGCTACTGGAAGCGCAACTGCCCCAAGTATTTGGTAGACAAGAAGGCCGGCAAGGCAAATAAAGGTATATATCATATACATGTTATTGATGTGTACTTGACTAGTACTTGCAGTAGCACCTGGGTATTTAATACCGGTTCAGTTGCTAATATTTGTAACTCGAATCAGGGGCTGCGGAACAAGCGACCGCTAGCAAGGGGTGAGGTCAAGATGCATGTCGGTAATGGATCAAGCGTTGATGTGATCACCTTCGGAACCCTACCCCTCCACTTACCATCGACATTAGTTATAAACTTGAGTAATTTTTATCTGGTGCCAGCACTGAGCATGAACATTGTATCCGGATCGTGTTTGATGCCCAGTGGTTATTCATTTAAATATGAGAACAATGCTTGTTCAATTTATATGAATGAAATCTGTTATGGTCATGCAACGCTGATGAATGGTTTATTTCTGTTGGATCTCGATAATAATGTTACACATATTCATAATTTTGATGCTAAAAGGATTAAACTTAATGATGATATATCCACATATATGTGGCACTGCCGTCTAGGTCATATTGGCGTTAAATGCATGAAGAAGCTCCATTCGGATGGACTTTTGGAATCACTTGATTTTGAATCATTTGATATATGTGAGCCATGCCTTATGGGCAAGATGACTAGAACGCCGTTTTCCAGTTCAATGGAACGGGCAATAGATTTATTGGAAATCATACATTCCGATGTATGTGGTCCAATGAGTGTGTCGACGCGAGGTGGATATCATTATTTTGTTACTTTCACGGATGATTTGAGTAGATACGGTTATATCTACTTGATGAAACACAAGTCTGAAACCTTTGAAAAGTTCAAGGAATTTCAGTGTGAAGTGGAAAATCATCGTAATAGAAAGATCAAATTTCTATGGTCCGACCGTGGAGGAGAGTATCTAAGTTACGAGTTTAGCACTCATATGAAAGAGTGTGGAATTGTTTCAGAACTCACATCTGCCGGAACACCACAGCGAAATGGTGTGTCGGAACATCATAATCGTACTTTATTGGATATGGTTCGATCTATCATGTCTCTGACGGACTTGCCACTGTCATTTTGGGGTTATGCACTAGAAACTCTTGCATTCACTTTAAATCGGGCACCATCTAAATCCGTTGAAAAGACACCATATGAATTGTGGTTTGGAAACAAACATAGGCTGTCATTTCTTAAAGTTTGGGGATGTGATGTTTATGTGAAGAAACTTCAACCGGATAAACTCGAACCCAAAGCGGAAAAATGCGTCTTCATAGGATACCCTAAGGAAACTATTGGGTATTCCTTCTATCATAGATCCGATGGCAAGGTTTTTGTTGCCAAGAATGGATCCTTTCTAGAGAAAGAGTTTCTCGCGAAAGGCATGAGTAGTCGGAAGGTAGAACTCGAAGATGTTGTTGAACCTTCTCTTCATAGTAGGGCGAGTAGCATAGCGCCGGAAGTCGTTCCGGAGTTGGCTTCACCAAATGAAGAGGGAACTAATGATAATGATCATGAAGCTCCAATAGAGAATACTGCCGAACCTCGCAGGTCTAGCAGGTCGCGTATAGCTCCCGAGCTGTATGGAAACCCTGTTATGAATTTCATGGTTGATGAAATTGATGGCCCTGTGACGTATGAAAAAGCGATGATGAACCCGGATTCCAACAAATGGTTAGAATCCATGAAATCCGAGATGGAATCCATGTACAAAAACCAAGTTTAGAATTTGGTGGACTTACCTCATGACCAAAAGGCCGTGGAGAATAAATGGATTTTCAAAAGGAAAACTGATGCTAATGGTAATGTAACCATCTATAGAGCTTGACTTGTCACAAAGGGGTTTTGAAAAATTCAAGGAGTTGACTACGATGAGACATTCTCTCCCGTAGCGATGCTAAAATCAGTTAGGATTATGTTAGCAATTGCTGCATATTTCGACTATGAGATATGGCAGATGGATGTCAAAACTGTGTTCCTCAATGGCAATATTGAAGAAGAGTTGTATATGATACAACCAAAGGGTTTTGTCGATCCTAAGGATGCTAACAAGGTATGCAAGCTTCAGCGATCCATCTATGGACTGAAGCAAGCATCCCTGAGTTGGAATCTCCGCTTTGATGAGGCGATCAAAGAGTTTGGATTTTTCCAAACTTATGGAGAGGCTTGTATTTACAAGAAAGTTAGTGGGAGCAATGTGGCATTTCTGATATTATATGTGGATGACATATTATTGATCGAAAATGATATAGATCTTTTAAACAGTGTTAAAAGTTATCTAAATGGCAAATTTTCAATGAAGGACCTAGGTGAAGCGTCATACATATTAGGCATAAAGATCTATAGAGATAGATCTAGGCGCCTAATAGGGCTATCGCAAAGTACATACCTTGATAAGATTTTAAAGAAGTTTAAAATGGACGGAAGTAAGAAGGGGTTCTTACCTATGTTGCAAGGCAAGACATTGAGTAAGACTCAAAGTCCGGCTATGGCGGAAGAAAGAGAGATAATGTACAAAGTCCCCTATGCTTCAGCCATCGGCTCTATAATGTACGCCATGCTATGTACAAGACCGGATGTGGCACATGCTATTAGTTTCACTAGTAGGTACCAATCGGATCTAGGTTCGGAACACTGGATAGCGGTCAAGAATATCCTTAAGTACTTGCGAAGAACTAAGGATATGTTTCTTGTGTACGGAGGTGAATAAGAGCTCGTCGCTAAGTGTTATGTCGACGCTAGATTTAACACCGATTCGGATGACTCTAAGTCTCAATCCGGATACGCATTTCTCATGAATGGTGGAGTGGTTAGTTGGAGGAGTTCCAAACAACCCGTGGTGGCGGGATCAACAACGGAGGCCGAATATGTTGCTTCTTCGGAAGCGGCTCAGGAAGCAGTTTGGATGAAGGAGTTCATATCCGAGCGCGTTGGACCCAATGGTGATATATTGTGACAATAATGGTGCCATTGCCAATGCCAAAGAACCAAGGTCTCACAAGAATTCAAATCATATTAAGCGCCGGTTTCACTCCATCCGCGAGCATGTCAAGGATGGAGATATATGTAGGGTTTCGTAGCATGGAAAACAAAAATTTTCTATCGCATACAAACAAACAAGCCAAGATATATCTACTAGATTGTAGCAACTAGTCGATGGAATAACTCACCCTTGAAGATTCCAAAGTGTTTAACGAGAGTGGATTCTCGTGGGTGATGTAGTCGTACTCTTCCCGATCTCAAGATCGCGTAGACGATCCTTTCGGCGCTGCGTTCCGGCAGCCCTCCTGCAGTCGGTCACACGTTCGGTACTCTACGAAGACCTTCCTCTCCCTTTTTCCAGCAGGCAGCGGAGGTTGTAGCACTCTCCTCGCGATTCCGGCAGCACAACGGCGTGGTACCGGAAGTAGAGGGGAGATCTCGCAGGGCTTCGCCTTAAGCCGGAGCGAGTATGGTGGAGTATGAGAGAGTCCCTCGACGATCTAGGGTTTAGACACGCCGAGGAGGGGGCTAGGCCGGCGGCTAGGGTTTGACCTAGGCGGCGGCGAGTGCCCTAGGGCCGGCGGCTATGGAGGGCGGCGGCGGCTTGGGGCTAGGGTTTGGAGGCGGGGATCTTGTGTACTAGGAGGGGCAGCCCTGTCCCTCCTTTTATAGGTGGAGGGGCCGGCCAAGGGGAGGGGAGTCCCTCCCCAACTCGGCTTGGTGGTGCGCCGGCGGTGGGAGGAGGAACTCCTCCCCCAAGTCGGTTTCCACCTCTCTCTCCACTTCCCAAAAATAGCCGTTTGACTTTTCAAACAAGGATTTGATTAAATCCTCTATTTTTATTCAGCGATGACACTTAGTACATGATGCAATCATACCAACTTGATATAACACATTCATGTACCCTTCCCCTCCGGAGTGCCGGACATTCCGGAACTTTCTAGAACATTCCCGATGAAAACACCGGAACCATTCTCCAACTCCGAAACAAGACTTTCCTTATATGAATCTTATTCTCCGGACCATTCCGGATCTCCTCGTGATATCCCGAATCCCATTCGATACTTCGAACAACATTCGGTATCTTTCTCATCATTCCATAACTACTCAAACAACGTCGAATCCTTAAGTGTGTATGCCTACGGTTCGTGAATTACGCGGACATGATCGAGAAACTTCTCCGATCAATAACCAATAGAGGAATCTGGAAATTCATATGGCTCCCACATATTTCTACGATTACTTTGCGATCGAATGAACCACTTACATACGATACAAATTTCCCTTTGTCTCACGATAGTCAACTTATCCGAGGTTATGATCGTCGGTATCTCTGCATACCTAGTTCAACCTCGTTACCGATAAGTACTCTTTTCTCGTTCCCGTGATATGTGATCCCTTGTGAGCCAGTCACATGATTGCAAGCTAATTGGATGACATTTCACCGAGAGGGCCCAGAGTATATCTATCCGCCATATGGATGGACAAATCCCACTCTTGATCCATGTGTCTCAACCAATACTTTCCGAACACTCAATGCCACCTTTATAGCCACCCAGTTACGGTGTGGTGTTTGATGTCATCAAAGCATCCATCCGATAAAGGTGATATGCATGATCTCATGGTCGAAGGAATTAGGTTACTATGTATCAGAAAGCATATAGCAATTGAACTATTGAAATGACTTGATCTTTATGCTACGCTTATCTATAGGAGTATGTCCACCATATCATTCTCCTAACGATATGATCTTGTTGTTAATAATATCTCAATGTTCATGATAGGGAAACCACAATCATTTATTAACCAACAAGCTAGTGATGTATAGAGGCTTTACTAGGGACTTCAATTTAAGTTTACAAATCACACAAGTATTAATGTTTCCTTGTTAATACTATTATAGCATGAATGTAAACATTTATCATAAACACAAAGATATAATAATAACTACATTTATTATTGCCTCTAGGGCATATCTCCAACAATATAAAGATTTGTAAAGTACACAGGGATCTCAATGTAGCAGATCCATTGACTAAAACTCTCCCTAGAGCAAAAGATGATCAACACCAGAACTCCATGGGTGTTAGATTTATCACTATGTAACTAGAATATTGTCTCTAGTGCACGTGGGAGACTAAAGGGAATATGCCCTGAGAGGCAATAATAAAGTGGTTATTATGTATATTCCAAGTATATGATAGATGTTTATTTTACATGCTATAATTGTATTAATACGGAAACGATAATAAATGTGTGTTTAATAAACAAACATAAATTTCCTAGTTATGCCTCTCTCATAAACTAGCTCGTTGATTAACAAGATGATCAAGGTTTCCTGATCATGGACATTGGATGTTGTTAATAATGAGGTCACAACATTAGTGTAATGGTGTGATGAACAATCATCCGAAGTATATCATTACGATCAAAGTCACTGAGTTTATATTGCTATAATATCATACGAAGTGATCCTAATCCTTAGACCATGAGATCATGTTAATCACTAACACTAGAAGAGTACCTTGATAACATCAAACTCCACATCGTAACAGGGTGATTATAAAGATGAATTCAGTACTACTAAAGTGTTATGTTGAGGCCCGATGGACCGAGAGTGGAACTTGTTCATTCTGGTGACGGATAGATATACTCTGGGCTCTCTCGGTGTTGGGAATATGCCCTAGAGGCAATCATGTATGATGAGATTTCCCATTGTATTCATAAAGATATTAAGTAGTCTTTGTATAAACATCTGATGTGTATCATTGAATATGTGATTCGGTTGTGGAACTATGCATTCATGTTATTTGTACTAAATATCCTTGGTCATTGAGGTTGTGCTAGACACACAACTTAGACCAATGTGAAAGTTGGCTTGATGACTCGGTTCCATTTGTCATGGGCATGGAGATGCTATTCCAACTTACACAGATTTGGCTAAAGAGTTTAGTGAGTCGGATTGACCCATATTGAGGTACAACGAACAAGTTGTCATTTGTATATCTCAATCAATGTAATCCTTAGACTTGAGGTTGTTGCATAGTACGAGTTGAGGATCACCGACTTAGGTTTTGTCAAACGCTGATCCGTAACTGGGCAGTTATAAAGGCACAGTTCGGGTCGACTAAGAATCAAGCTGCGTGATGTGAATAACCAAGATGGGATTTTGCCCCTCCACTTGGAGAGATATTCTCTGGGCCCTCTCGTGAGATATGATTCGGAAAGCATGGCCATGCACGACTCGGTTAAGTGTTAACCGAGGCGATCGACTAAGAGTTAGTTGGGTGAATCACTTATCTCGGATCGAGAAGAGAGTCGGACTATTTAAGGGATGAAAATTATTCGCCTATAGTCTGACAAGGTATATCGTGAGGCAAAAGGGACTCGGACGTAAGTCACATTGGAAAGGCAAGTCGTCATGACACTTTGGTACTTGGGAGTCAGCACGTTCTGCTAGGAGCCGCTACCGACTGATCGATTGAGAGTCAGACTCCAATCGTGTCCAAGTAGCCATGATCCAGCGGGGTCACACACTTAAGAGCAGGAGCATGTTCGGATTGGATCTGAACCTGTAATCTTGTTGGGTTGGACCTAAACCGGATTAGGACTGAGTTAGTGAGTTGGACTCACGGTGACTAGTGTTATATGGGCTTTAGTGAATGGGTCGCGCGAGCAGAGCCCACGTTCACTCCCTATATATAGTGGAGAACCGTAACCCAGAAAGGTTAATCGTTGTTCGGTTAGGTCATTCCATGTGTTGGAAACCCTAGCTCCACAGCAGTCCTACCGTCGATACGAACCTAGCAGTTCGCCGCCGGTGCTCCTCCTTGTACGTGTGGATACCAGCAGAGGTGTTGTACGATCAGCACTAGGACGATCGGATCATGAGGACTGCACTGCATCAACTGACGCGCTTCATCAGTAATCCACAATTGCGCATCTAGTGGTAAAACTCGTGGCCTTCTACCTCAGCTAGATCTTGGGATCACCACGTTAGAGGAAAAGTTTTGTTTTATCTTTGCGTGGCCCAACAGTGGTATCAGAGCGATAGCTTCTGGTTTTAGGCTCGATATCTTGCATATGTGATATGAGGTTGGCTGTAGATGAGATCTATGTGCTGTTTTGGTGGTCGATCTATGAGATAGATCGGTTTTGTACAAGGTTGATTGGATCAACTATACTCGGGGAATGGTAGATCTGATTTCCGTGATCATATAGCTGAGGTCGTGGAATGACATACCCCTACCGGTCGGCTTCCGCCATCGGGGTAGACTGTGACACGTAAATCCAGAGGCGGTGATCGAAGATCAAAAAGTTTGATCGAATCGGAGCAATGGTCGGAATCCATGTCCGGTCGACCCCTACCGGTCGGCTTCCGCCATCGGACCGCCGGCTTCGCCCTGTCGTAGCGCCTTAGATGTCGTTGCGAGTTTCACAACGCCGGTAGATATTGTATCTATGCATAACTTGTTTTTGCAGGAAGTTGTGAATGGTATGGTTCATGTGCATGTGATGTATGTGTGTAATCCATATGTGATCTGCGAATCACGGTTTTTGTCAGCCGGCTGGAGCCTAGGTGCTGTCATTTTATTGTATAACGACCTGCGTGTCGGATTCTCTATGTAATTTACTTTACTAAGCTAGTGTAGCTGTTTGGAGAACCCGGAAGGCATGCAAGGCGTTTTACATGTCGGCGACATGGAGTAAGATGGCAAGTGACAAGAGTTGACATGAGTCGGATTACAGGCTTTGTGGAGATGGAGATCGCCATGAAGAGAGCCATACCATTTCACATTATAAATGCTTTATTTTGTGTTATTGTTATGTCTCAGTTTTACCTCTATTAGATAGTCGGTAAAATTTAATCCCTCAAAGAAGGTCTAGTCGGTTTTCCACTTGATGTTTGCACCATCACAAGTCGACATTTTGGTTGTGGGCTCATAAAATTGAGGTGCTGCCAATTCTTTCCGACTAGGTGGGTTCGAGTCGGACTCTTCATGGAAACACTCGGTAAGCTAGACGGGTCTATCACAACGGTTGTGGGGCTCGGGGAAAGGTCGGATGGGAGCCGGGGCATGTGATTCCACCCGTCCAACAGGAGTCGCATGAGATGCGATTGACAAGGAGTTGTCTACCTAGATCACTTGGCGGCTAGCGGTGATGCTAAAGCTCACTAGCCGACTTGATTATTTAGGATCCTGAATCACTAAGCAACCATCGGAGGGGTGTTGGTTCTAGTGGGAGCATAAAATATTAAAATGTTTAATATGCTTGCTCTTTTATGAATACATGTCTTAAGTGTTTTGCATATTTTCTGTTGTAGATCATGGCACCAAGTAGCAGTCACTCTCAGATATTTGGTTTTGCGTTGAGAACTATCCTTGAGAAAGATAAACTGAACGACACTAATTTTACCAACTGGTATCGAAATCTGAGAATTGTTCTCAAACAAGAAAAGAAGGACCATGTCCTAGACAACCCACTTCCAGATGAGCCGAATGAGAATGCGACTGTCGCTGCCACCAATGCCTACCATCGGGCTAAGGATGAGTCCACGGATATTAGCTGTCTTATGCTTGCTCACATGGAACCGGACTTGCAAAAGCAGTTCGAGCATGTTGAGGCCTACGATATGATCGAAAGCCTCAAAAGTATGTTCCAGGCTCAGGCGAAGACTGAGAGGTATCAAGTCTCTCAGGCTTTGCTGAGTTGAAAGATTAAGGATGGTGATCCACTGAGTCCGCATGTGATCAAAATGGTTGGTTACGTGCAGTATTTGGAGAGGCTTGGCTACCCCATTAGCGAAGAGTTCGCTACAGATATAATTCTGAACTCTCTTCCTAGTGCATATGGGCAGTTCATTTCAAACTACCACATGCATGGTATGGATAAGAAGCTCACTGAATTGCATGGGATGCTCAAGTAGGCAGAGGCGGATCTCAAGAAGGGAGCCAGTCAAGTGTTGATGGTGCAGAATAAGGCTAAGTTCAAGAAGAGTTCTTGGACTAAGAAGAAGGCTAAGTCAGGAGGAAAGCAGGCTCAGGATCCGGTCCCAAGCACTTCCTCAGGGACTAAGCCATCTCCTTCAGCCAGATCCACTTGCTTCTACTGCAAGGCGGATGGCCACTGGAAGAGGAACTGCAACAAGTACTTGGCCGACAAAGCCAAGAGTGGAGGTATGACTTCCGACTCAGGTACACTTGTTTGCAATGTTATAGACATATATATTGCTGATGCACCTAATAGTTCTTGGGTATATGATACTGGATCAGTTATTCACATCTGCAACTCGTTGCAGGGACTGGTAAGAACTAGGAGCGTAGCAAGAGGCGAGGTTGATATTCGAGTCAGCAACAAAGAAAGAGTTGCTGTGTTGGAAGTCAGCACGATGCATCTTCATTTACCTTCCGGATTCATTATGGAACTGAATAATTGTTATTATGTTCCAGTGCTCAGTCGAAACATTATTTCTGCTTCATGTTTGATGAGGCAAGGCTATGAGTCGAATAACAAGAATAATGGTTGTTCTTTGTATTTGAATGATATGTTTCACGACTTTGCACCTGTCCAGGATAGGTTATTTATTTTGAATCTTGATGGTGAGTCGGTTTATAACATAAATGTTAAAAGGTTGAAACCAAATGATCTGAATATGACTTACTTTTGGCACTGTCGGCTTGGTCATATAAGTTGGAAACGCATGAAGAAGATCCATGATGATGGACTCCTAACTTCGTTTGACTTGGAGTCATTCGAGACATGCGAATCTTGCCTACTTGGCAAAATGACCAAGACACCTTTTGCAAAGAGTTGCGAAAGGGCATCCGACTTGTTGGGACTAGTACATAGTGATGTATGTGGACCAATGAGCACGATATCCAGGGGTGGTTATGAGTACTTCATTACCTTCACTGATCATTTGAGTAGGTATGGATATATCTACTTGATGAAACACAAGTCGGAAGCCTTTGAAAAGTTCAAAGAATTCCAGAATGAAGCACAGAATCAACTCGGCAAGAAAATAAAGTTTCTTCGGTCGGACCGAGGAGGCGAGTACATGAGCCATGAGTTTGATGACCATCTGAATAGTTGTGGAATAGTTCCTCAACTTACTCCGCCAGGAACGCCGCAAAGGAACGGTGTTTTGGAAAGGCGGAATCGGACCTTGTTGGACATGGTACGATCAATGATGAGTCGGAAAGATCTGCCTTTATCATTTTGGGGTTATTGTCTAGAAACAGCGGCGTTCACACTAAACAGAGTACCATCAAAATCAGTAGAGAAGACACCGCATGAGATGTGGACAGGCAAAAAGCCGAGTTTGTCTTTTGTTAAGATTTGGGGTTGTGAAGCATTTGTCAAGTGACTTCAGTCAGACAAGTTTACGGCCAAGTCGGATAAATGTATTTTCGTGGGGTATCCGAGGGAAACCTTGGGTTACTACTTCTACAACCGAGAAGAGGGCAAAGTGTTTGTCGCTCGGAATGGTGTCTTCCTTGAGAAAGAGTTTCTCAGTCGGGGAGTAAGTGGGAGCACGGTGCAACTCAAAGAAATTCGAGAGGAACCGGCTAGTAGCAAGTCAGCAAAAACCTTGGAGGTTGAGCCGGTCATGGCAGCTGAGCCGGCAGCAGCACCTGTACTAAGAAGATCGGCAAGATTACGAAGTGTTCGTGATGTGTTACTATTAGAAAGTGATGAGCCGGCAAATTATTCGGAAGCGATGGTGGGATCTGATTCCGAGTCATGGCTTGGAGCCATGAGATCCCAGATAATGTCCATGGATGAAAATCAAGTTTGGAACTTGGTTGATCTGCCAGACGGTGCAAGACCCGTTGAGTGCAAATGGGTCTTTAAGAAGAAAACTGATATGGATGGAAATGTTTCAATCTATGAAGCACGCCTTGTCGCGAAGGGGTTCCGACAAGTTCAAGGAGTTGATTACGACAAGACTTTCTCGCCTGTAGCGATGCTTAAATCAGTTCGGATCATGTTAGCTATAGCGGCCTATTTCGACTACGAGATATGGCAGATGGATGTCAAAACGGCTTTCCTTAACGGAAATTTATCCGAGGACGTATATATGATACAACCCGAGGGTTTTGTCGATCCGGCTAATGCTGACAAGGTGTGCAAACTTCAGAAATCCATTTATGGGTTGAAGCAAGCATCTCGGAGTTGGAATATTCGCTTTGATGAGGTAGTCAAATCGTTTGGCTTCATCAAGAGTGATCATGATTCTTGTTTGTACAAGAAGTTTAGTGGGAACAAAGTAAATTTTCTAATCTTATATGTGGATGACATATTACTGATTGGAAATGATGTCTAGATGTTGCAAGAAACCAAGGAATCATTGGAAAGGAGTTTCTCAATGAAAGATTTGGGTGAGGCAACATATATTCTCGGAATCTGGATCTATAGAGATAGATCAAGACAGCTCATTGGATTGAGTCAAAGTACTTATTTGGACAAAGTGTTGAAGAAATTCAACATGGAATCGTCTAAGAAGGGGTTCTTACCGATGTCCCATGGTGTAAAACTTAGCAAAACTCAGTGTCCTTCGACAACTGATGAGCGAAGTCGGATGAGTGCGATTCCATATGCTTCTGCAGTCGGATCCATCATGTATGCCATGATTTGTACTAGGACGAATGTTTGATATGCTCTAAGTGTTGTGAGCAGATACCAGGCTGATCCTGGAGAGATCCACTGGACAGCGGCTAAAAATATCGTAAAGTACTTGAGCAGGACTAAGGATGTGTTCTTGGTTTATGGTGGTGAAGATGAACTCAGTTTAAAGGGTTACACGGATGCGAGTTATCTTATCGACTCTGATGATTCTCGTTCGCAATCCGGATACGTGTTTATTATAAATGGAGGTGCTGTGAGCTGGAAGAGTTCCAAGCAAGAGACTGTGTCTGCGTCTACAACAGAGGCTGAGTATATTGCCGCCTCGGAGGCAGCAAAGGAAGCTGTTTGGATGAGTAATTTCCTCATGGATCTTGGTGTGGTTCAGGGATCATCCAATCTGTTAGACGTGTATTGTGACAACAATGGTGCTATTGCACAAGCCAAGGAACCTAGACAACACCAGAAGAACAAGCACATACTCATGCGGTACCACCTGATTCGCCAGTTCGTGGATCAGGGTGATATCAAGTTATGCAAGGTACACACGGATGCAAATATTGCGGATCCGTTGACAAAGCCGTTACCAAAGCCGAAGCATGAGGCGCACCTGAGAGCCATGGGCATTATATGCTTAGACATGTGATGTCGGAAGATTGACTCTAGTGCAAGTGGGACACTGTCGGAAGATTGACTCTAGGACTGAGTTAGTGAGTTGGACTCATGGTGACTAGTGTTATATAGGCTTTAGTGAATGTGTCGCACGAGCAGAGCCCACGTTCACTCCCTATATATAGTGGAGCACCGTAACCCAGAAAGGTTAATCGTTGTTCGGTTAGGTCATTCCATGTGTTGGAAACCCTAGCTCCACAGCAGTCCTACTGTCGTCTGAACCTAGCGATTCGCCGGTGCTCCTCCTTATGCGTGTGGATACCAAGGAGGTCTTTGTCTGATCGACACAGACGATCGGATCGTGAGGACTGCACTGCATCAACTGACGCGCTTCATCAGTAATCTGCAACTGCGCGTCTAGTGGTAAAACTCGTGGCCTTCTACCTCAGCTAGATCTTGGGATCACCACGTTAGAGGAAAAGTTTAGTTTTATCTCTGCGTGGCCCAACACTCGTTGATATCACATTGATTAGCTTGCAAGCAAGTGATTTGATCACTAGAATGTTATATCACAGGAACGAGAAAAGAGTGCATGTCAGTAATGAGATCAAACTAGGTATGGAGATACCGATGATCGAATCTCGGACATGTAATATATCACAAAACAAAAGGATTAAGATACTAGCATAGAAGGTTCTCGCGATCACAAGAAAGTCATCGCTGAATGTGTAGGAGTCAGTATGGATCTCTAGGTCCCGCTTCTGATTATTGATTCGACAGGGGTCTCGATCATGTCCGCATTATTTGCGAACTGTAGGGTGCCACACTTAAGAGACACCGACACCATTTGGAGCAAATGTTTCATGCCGAAAAGAACAACAAGAGTAGGAATTTATTTCACTAGATACTAAAACGGGTTTTCGTGTGAAATTAGAAAGTGTTTTTGCATGTGACATGAAATACTAGAAAGGGGTTATATGTGAATGTTTATCATTAAAGTAATTGACAAAATTCTGAATAAATAAAAGGAGTTTTATTTAATGAGAGTTTCCATTAAATTTGGTGAAATTTAATGGGAATTTGAGAGGGTTTTGAGTGGAGAAAATTGAAGGGATTTTTCTGAGTGGAGTGTCCACCCACATGAATGAAGGGATTTTTTGGGAGTGGAGTGTCCTCTCTCTAACTCAGACCTCCTCATGAAGGATCTCTCTCCCCCTCTAGCATTTATTCCCCATGGTCTCGGACTAGCGAGATACATGTTCCCGGTGGATATTCGGAAAGAAAGAGTTGTGCTTCCGCTGCATCGCTGGAGCGAGGAGGCGGAGGTTGCTCGGTGCCTCGGACATGTGTGCGAGCATGGATGCGCTGCTGATTTGCGGTGCTAGGACTTCCTCTCGATCTTGAGATCGTCAAGAGATCGTCTATATAAACCACGAGTTATACCTCGTTAAGCTTTGTCGGTCTTCAAGGGTATGTTCTCTACGGATGTACATTCGCCCGTTGATTGTATCTAGTAGATAGATCTTGGTACATAGTTGTTCCCATCGTAGGAATTTTTTTGTTTTCTATGCTGAGAACCCTACAGAGGGAACATACAGGAGGCCCTGCATAGTCGTAGACTTGCAGCGTTGCACACAAAGACCCGGAGAAACTACCGGGATTACCTCGGATGCTGGATTGACACGAAGAACTCCTGCGAGGGAGTAAACGAGCAAACTGCGATAGAAGATTTCATTGTAGGGCTCCCAGTCGGACTTTTGCGTCACAGACTGAAGCGTGACCACGTTATAGATTTGGGAGAAATGATAGAGTCAGCAAGAAAATACACTGATGGCGATGATGATTCAGAAGGGCTGCTAAGTATTATAGCCAATCCCAATACGACCAAACAGCCAAACAACAAGCTTAGAAGCGCAAGAACACCTCGGACGAAAAACCGGCTCCGGATAACGCAGCTGTTAATGCAACGTTCGGATTGGGCAGACGAGGAGGACGTAGAGGTGGCCGGGGTAGAGGCCATGGAACTTCCCGAATCCAGTGCAGAGGAGACCAGCAACCCGGAAGAACCTATACCTGGGCCGACATTGCCAATAACCCCTGGGTCCACCACTTGGATAATTGGATATACCCACACAAATGACGAGTCTCATTTGAATGACGACATCAAGAAAGACGAATCCGTTGGCTATAGAGCCAAGCGACAAAAAGGAAAGAAAAGTTCCGAGAAAGCAAGGAGCCCAAGGAAGATTCCTACGTGGAGGAAGCAGATGCCGCACAACCCAATTCGGATGGAAAAAAGGAATTTCCGACTAAAAAAGACGCATACGTCTACTTCCTTGGATCTCAGCCGACTAAAGACAAGAAGGACAAGATGCGGGTCAGTTCTAGCCGGATTCCAGCGAAGGACTACAAGACCCTTATGCAATATTTGATCAAGGAAAGAGTGGAACGGAAAGTTCCAGATGTATGCATGACGATGTTTACGTCCAACCGTCCTCTGACTCCGGTAAATATTTCGACTCTGCTTTCGCGTTTTGTCAGTTTTTCTGTTTTGAAGGACGTGCAACATCTCACTTGTTGCATTGCAGTAGTGAGTCGGTTCGTCAGCCGGCTCGGCGAAGGAGCCGCACCTTTATACAAACTCTTGAAGAAAACCGACAAGTTTGTGTGGACCCAGGAAGCCGAAATTGCCCTGCAAATTTTGAAAGACCTACTTTATAACCCACCAGTTCTCGTAGCGCCAGAACCTCAGGAGCATATGTTACTTTCCATTGTAGCGACCAATAAGGTCATAAGTGTGGTAACAGTAGTTGAGCGCTAGGAAGAAGTCCATGAGCATAAGGTGCATCTTATTACCTGAGTGAAGTCCTGACAGAGTCAAAACAACGGTATCCACACCATCAAAAGCTAGCATATGGAGTGTTCTTTGCATCCAGAAAGCTACACCACTATTTTCAAGAGCACAAGATCCAGTGGTGAGCAGCGCTCCCCTATGAGAAATAATCAATAACCATGATGCAACAGGACATGTTGCAAAGTGGGGGAATAAAGCTTGCAACTTTTGACATTGTGTACAAGCCGCATACAGCAATCAAATCCCAAATACTGGCCGACTTTGTCGTTGATTGGATAGAGACGGCCGAAAACACAAGTCCTCCAGACTAAAAATTTTGGACCCTTCACTTTGAAGGATCAAAAGCACGACGAGGCTCGGGGGATAGCATGGTGCTCAAATCACCCCAAGGAGATAAGTGGGTCTATGTGTTGCAAATACACTTTACGGCAACCAACAATATTGCCGAGTATGAAGCATTGTTGCATGCAATATGCATGGCCAAAAACATTGGCATAACAAGACTAATGTGTTATGGAGACTCGGATTTAGTTGCTCAGCAAGTATCCGACATCTGCAATGCAAATAAACACATGGCAGCATACAAAGCTGTTGTGGACGAACTATCCAAATCGTTTGAGGGTTTTGAAGTTCAACACATCCCTCGAGCAGAAAATGAGGAAGTAGATGCTCTATCAAGGATATATGCTCTACGCGGAAATAAGTATCGGATGGCGCTTTTTTAGAGCATTTAAGGGTCCCCTTCATAGTCGGAGTTGATGAGGACTATCCGACGAAATCTGACTCACCTTTAATAGCAGTTCTAGCTATATTTCCCAGCTAGACAAAACCCTATCTGGATTTCTTGATAGACGGAAAATTACCCAAAGACGAAGTCTTGAGCCGGCAGATCGTCCGACGAGAAAAATCCTACACTGTAAGAAATGGTGAGCTCTATAAGCGGAGTGTTTCTAGCGTTTTCCAGCGATGTATTTCTTCGGAAGAAGGAGTGGAAATCTTACGAGAAATCCATTAAGGCGAGTGTGGTCACCACACAACAGCTAGATCCTTAGTGGCAAAAGATTTTCGACACGGATTCTTTTGGCTTATAGCTAAGACGGATGCCGACAAACTGGTCAAAACGTGCAAAGGTTGCCAAAAGTACGCCCATCAGAAACACGTTCCGGCTGAACAACTGCGAATAATCCCTATTACATGGCCATTTGCGGTCTGGGGCTTGATATGGTAGGGCCGCTTCATACGTCAAAATGTGGATTTACTCAGCTACTAGTGATGGTGGATAAATTTACAAAGTGGATTGAGGCTAAACCCGTAACAAGTTGCGATGGAGCCACAGCTAGGAAGTTCATTGAGGACGTGATCATCCGATTCGGATATCCGCATAGTATCATAACTGACAACGGGAGAATTTTTCTATGGTAGAACTTGCCGAAATATGCGAAGAACAAGGGATCCGAATCAATATTGCAACAGTCGCACATCGACAAGCTAATGGACAAGTCAAAAGAACTAAGGGTCTTATTTTGCAAGGACTCCAACCTCGTCTTGAGGCACCTCTTCGTCGGGCCGCAGGGGCTTGGGCGGAAGAATTACCGTCTGTGATATGGAGCTTACGTACAACTCCTAACAGATCAACCGGATATACTCCTTTCTTCTTGGTCTATGGTGCATAAGAAGTTCTTCCAACGATCCAATTCATCAGTCTCCACGAGTCAAAGCGTATATCGAAGAAGATGCAGAAGTTTCTCAACAAGATGATGTCGATATAATTGAAAAAGTACGCGTCGTTGCTGAGCAGAGATCTACATCCTATCGGCAGAAGTTACGCAAGTATCATAGACAAAGAGTGCAAAACCTTTCTTTCAGAAAAGGCGATTTGGTTCTCCGACTTGTGCAAAAAATAAAGCACAAAAATTCCCCAATTTGGGAAGGACCTTTTATGATTAGCAGAGTTCTGCATAATGGGTCGTATTATTTGACCGATATGAGACCAATCAAGGAAAGACTAGATACTCGGAAAAGAAAGAGACCCGGTGGTAGCACAGACCCGGATAAAATAGATCGTCCATGGAATATTGCACAACTACGTCCCTTCTATTCTTAGTTATATTTCCTTGTAATCATATATGTACATGTTCAAAGTGAAATAATGTATTGGTTTCCTCATATGTTATTTTTTGAGAAGTTTTTGCCATCTTATTTCCAAAAGAGCATGTCATTTTCAAAAATCCTGGAATGCTTGAAAGTACTTTATGCTCATGTTTGTTCTGCTTACGATTTTTGAGTATCTAAAAAATATTACCATAGGGTAAAAAATTCAATTTATTGTGTATACTTTGGTTTTTTATCTGAATGCTTAGACGTTGGTATTTTCCGAGTAATGAATTGTTGGTACTGGAATCCAGCTTTGTTTCCAAGTTTAAACTGGTTTAGCAATTCAGCTCCATTGCTCGGCGAAGTTCCCGTGCTAAAGGTTGGCCGGCTCATGAAAGGGACGTGGCAGAGAGACAAATAAAGCAACAAGTACAGGCAAAAAACCAAAAAAGTACTTCAGAAATTTTCAAGCACACACATAACATATAAACATAAGTGTTATGATAGTAAGTGAAGGGTTTCGCGGCATAGTAAATCAAAATTTTCTACGGATGCGAACAGAGGGAAAGCCAAGATCTAATCTAGGAGATGCAAACAACGAGAGAGATTGGATTAGATCTTAATACCCTTGAAGATTCGCACAGCGGAACATTCGTCGGAAAGTGGGTGATGTAATCGTACTCGCTTCTCCTCCTCGCGATCCGATCCGATCTAGCACCACAAGTGGCGGTGCCTCCGTGAAATGCACACGTGCAGCACCTCGACGTCTCCTCCTTCCTTGGTCTAGCAATTATGGTGGAGAGATGGGTTGGATCTGCAACGCGACGGTGCGGTGCAATTGGTGGAGAATTTCTGCAGCAGGGCTTCGCCTACAAGCAGTCGGGAGGGAGAGAGGAGGGCAGCAGGGCGGCTAGGGTTGGAGGGGAAGGTGTAGGGGGTTGGTGCGCCCCCAGCCCTCTATATATAGAGGGGTGGGCGCAGCCCTAGCCCCTCCCCCAAGCCAAGGCCGGCGGCCCCAAGGAGGAAGAGTGGGGGGCAAGGAAACCCCCCCTTCTAGAAGCTCTATCTAGAGTTTAAACCTCTCTTGGCCGGCTAGGCCCTATGGGGCCTTGTGCCCCTGGCCCAATGCGGCCAGGGCACTCCCTCATAGGCCCATGCCCCCTCCCGGAAGGTGTGGCCACGTTGGTCCCCTTCCGGAAGGTTCTAGAAGCTTCCGGTACAATACCGATTAACCCGGAACAATTCCGAACTCCAAAAACTGCACTGCCTTATATGAATCTTATTCTCCGGACCACTCCGGAACCTCTCGTGATGTCCTGGATCCCATCCGAGACTCCGAACAAAAACTCATAAACCAATTATCCAATCTATCCTAGCGTCGAGACACGTTAAGTGTGTGACCTGAGTTCGAGAATATGCGGACATGATCTTCTATCAATAATCAACAGCGGGTGCGAAACCCATATTGACTCCCACATTCATCGATGATCATATCGGATGAACCACGATGCCAGGATTCAATCAATCCCATATATATATTCCCTTTGTCTCGCGATATTTTACTTGCCCGAGATTTGATCGTCGGTACCGTCATACCTAGTTCAATCTCGTTCACAGCAAGTACTTTACTCGTTCCGAAATCCGATATCACTTTGTGATTAAATCCTTAACCACATGCTTGCAAGCGGTGTTGATATCGATTACCGAGTGGGCCCGAAGTATATCTCTCCGACTTGGGAGGGACAAATCCCATCTCGATACATACAACCCAACAGATACTTTCCGATCACCTGAGAGACACCTTTATGATCACCCTCTCATAGGATGACGTTTGATGACCTCAAAGCTTTCTTCCAATACCAGGGAGTTGTATTATCTCATGGTCTAAGGAATACAATATTTGACATAAGAAAAGCTTCGCAAAGACGAACACGATGACACGATCTAATTGCTTCGCTTAGTTTGGGTCTGTCCACCATATCATTCTCCCAATGATATGATCTCATTATTAATTGACAACTCATGTCCATGGTTAGGAAACCTTAACCATCATTAATCAATGAGCTAGTCCTTAGAGGCGTACTAGGGACACGGTGTTGTTCACAAACCACACAAGTATTAAAGTTTCCGCTTAATACAATTCTAGCATGGAATATAAACATTATCATGAACAAGAATTATAATAATAACATCTTTATTATTGCCTCTAGGGCATAATTCCAACAGTCTCCCACTTGCACTAGAGTCAATAATCTAGTTTACATCCGGCAACAATATCACACCCATGGCACTGAGGTGCTGATCATGTTTTACACGTGGAAGAGGTTTAGTCAATGGATCTGCGACATTCAGATCTGTATGTACTTTGCTAATCTTCAGATCTCCATCTGCTATATAATCTCGGATTATATGAAACTTGCGGTTTATATGCTTGGTCTTTGGATGATATCTTGGTTCCTTAGCGAGTGCTATGGCGCTAGTGTTGTCACACAATATTTCCAGTGGGTCAAATGCACTTGGAACCACGCCAAGCTCAGTGATGAAGTTCCTGATCCAAACTCCTTCACTTGACGCTTCTGCAGCAGCCATGTATTCCGCTTCTACTGTAGATCCCGCGATCACGCTTTGCTTGCAGCTTCTCCAGCTCACAGCTCCTCCATTCAAAATATACACGTATCCTGTCTGAGATTTAGAATCATCCTTGTCGGTGTCGAAACTAGCATCGACGTAACCTTTTACGACAAGCTGTTCATCACCCCCATAGACTAAGAACATTTCTTTAGTCCTATTTAGGTACTTTAGGATGTTCTTCACGGCTGTCCAGTGTTCCACTCCTGGATCACTTTGATACCTGCTCGCCAAACTAAGATCATTGGACACATCCGGTCTAGTACACAGCATGGCATACATGATAGAACCTATCGCCGAGGCATAAGGAACTTTGCTCATAGCTTCCCTATCATTTACCGTAGCTGTACACTGAGCCTTGCTCAATATCTTACCTGACAACATGGGCACTGAACCTTTCTTTGCCTTATCCATTCTGAACCTTTTCAGAATTTTGTCTAGGTATGTACTCTGGCTTAAAGCTATCAGGCGTCTTTGTCTATCTCTATAGATCTTGATGCCTAATATATAAGCAGCTTCACCTAGGTCTTTCATTGAAAAACACTTGTTCAAATAACTCTTCACATCGTTAAGCATGTTGATGTCATTTCCAATAATCAATATGTCATCCACATATAGTACCAGAAACGTCACCGAGCTCCCACTCACTTTCTTGTAGATACAAGCTTCGTAGCAATTTGTAACAAATCCAAATCTCTTGATCACTTGATCAAAACGAAGGTTCCAACTCCGAGATGCTTGCTTCAGTCCATAAATGGAATGCTGAAGTTTGCATACTTTATCAGCATCCTTAGGATCGAAAAAACCTTCGGGTTGCATCATATACAACTCTTCATCAATGTTGCCATTGAGGAAAGCAGTATTGACATCCATATGCCATATTTCATAATCATGAAACGCAGCAATTGCTAATAAAATCCGAATGGACTTAAACATCGCTACGGGAGAGAAAGTCTCATCGTAGTCAACACCTTGAACTTGTCGAAAACCTTTCGCGACAAGCCGTGCTTTATAGACGGTAACATTACCATCCGCGTCCGTTTTCTTCTTGAAGATCCATTTGCACTCAACGGCCTTTCGGTCGCTAGGAGGGTCCACCAAAGTCCATAATTGGTTTTCGCTCATGGATCCCAATTCGGATTTCATGTCTTCTAGCCATTTCTCAGAGTCTGGGCTCATCATCGCTTCCTCATAGTTCGTAGGTTCACTGTCTTCTACTAACAAGACAGTCAAGACAGGGTTGCCGTACCACTCAGGAGGGGCACACGACCTTGTCGACCTGCGACGTTCAGTAGCAGCATCATCCGAAGCTTCATGATCCTTGTCATTAGCTTCCTCTATCGTTGGTGCAGGCGGCACTGGAACAATTTCAGGTGTTGCGCTACTCTCCAACTCAAGAGAAGGTTCAATAACCTCGTCTAGCTCTACTTTCCTCCCACTCACTTCTTTCGAGAGAAACTCGATCCTTCTCAAGAAAGGAACCGTTCTTTGCGACAAACACTTTGCCTTCGGTTCTATGATAGAAGGTATACCCAATAGTTTCCTTAGGGTATCCTATGAAGACGCATTTCTCCGCTTTGGGTTCGAGCTTGTCCGGCATCAACTTCTTGACGTAAGCTTCGCATCCCCAAACTTTAAGAAACGACAACTTAGGTTTAGCACCAAACCACAGTTCATACGGTGTCGTCTCAACGGATTTAGATGGAGCCTTATTTACAGTGAATGCAGCGGTTTCTAATGCATAACCCCAAAATGATAACGGCAAATCAGTAAGAGACATCATTGATCGGACCATATCTAATAGGGTTCTATTCCGGCGTTCAGACACACCATTGCGCTGTGGTGTTCCGGGTGGCGTGAGTTGCGAAACGATTCCGCTTGCTTTAAGATGCGTGAGAAAATCATAACTCAAATATTCACCTCCACGATCAGATCTTAGAAACTTAATCTTTATGTTACTATGATTCTCCACTTCATTCTGAAATTCTTTGAACTTTTCAAACGTTTCAGATTTATGTTTCATTAAATAGATATACCCATATCTACTTAAGTCATCGGTAAAAGTGAGAAAATAGCGATATCCACCGCGCGTCGAAACACTCATCGGTCCCCATACATCGGTATGTATGATTTCCAACAAGTCCATTGCTCGCTCCATCATACCGGAGAACGGGGTTTTGATCATCTTGCCCATGAGGCATGGTTCGCATGTGTCAAATGATTCAAAATCAAGAGACTCCAAAAGTCCATCAGAATGGAGTTTCTTCATGTGCTTTACACCAATATGACCTAGACGAAAGTGCCACAAATAAGTAGTATTATCACTATCTACTTTGCATCTCTTAGCCTCAATGTTATGGATGTGTGTTTCACCCCTTTCGAGATTTAGAAGAAATAAACCATTCACAATCGGTGCATGACCATAAAAGATGTTACTCATATAAATAGAACAACCATTATTCTCCGATTTAAATGAATAACCGTTTTGCAATAAACAAGATCCAGAAATAATGTTCATGCTCAATGCATGCACATAATAACATTTATTAAGGTTTAAAACTAATCCCGAAGGTAAAACTAAGGAGAGCGTGCCGACGGCCATCACATCAACTCTTGATCCGTTGACAACGCGCATCGTCACCTCATCCCTTGCAAGCCACCGTCTATTCCGTAGCTCCTGTTTCGAGTTACAAATATTAGCAACTGAATCGGTATCAAATACCCAGGCACTACAACGAGGGCTAGTAAGGAAAACATCAATAACATGTATATCAAATATACCTTTGATGGTGCCAGCCTTCTTGTCCGCTAAGTACCTTGTCCTTGCAATAGAAGCACTCAGTTTCCGGCTTAGGACCAGACTTGAGCTTCTTCTCAGCAGGGGCAGTGTGCTTGCCGCCGCCCTTCTTGAAGGGCTTCTTTGCTCCCTTACCTTTCTTAAAGGTGGGCTTGTTGACCATCAACACATGATTATCCTTTTTGATGTCCACTTCCGCGGCCTTCGGCTTTGCGAAGAGCTCGGTGATCGTATCAGTGGAACCAATCTGATTATGAGTCACTACAAAACTTTTGTAGCTGGGAGGGAGTGATTGCAGAACCCTGTCAATCTTGAGCTCCTCTGGAATTGTGCATTCCAGTTTCTAAAGGCGTTGAGTGTAGCCCGTCATCTTAATGGCGTGCTCACTAACGGAACTCCCTTCCTCCATCTTGCAGTTAAAGAACTTCTCAGAGATCTCATATCTCTCAGAACGGACCTGAGTCTGAAACATGGTTTTCAGCTCTTCGAGAATCTCAAAGGGCCCGGGATAGTCTTCAAAACGATTTTGAAGTTCCGGTTCCATAGCAAACAACATGGTGCTCTTAATCACACCATAATCATCTTTGCGCACTGATAGACAGCTTTCTCATCAGCCGGCGCAGTTGCAGCAGGGGGGTCACCTAACACTTTCCCAAGGACATAGTACTTTTGACCGCCAGAGAGAATGATTCTTAGATTGCGGAACCAATTGGTGAAGTTAGACCCATTGTTTCTAAGCTTTTCCTTCTCAGCGAAAACGTTGAAGTTGAAGTTGGACTTAGCCATGTGATCTACAGTATTTGCAAGTACAAATTAGACTATGTTCATGATAACTAGTTCAACTTAATCAAATTACTAGATGAACTCCCACTAAATTCAACATCCCTCAAGTTGTTTAGTGAACATGATCCAAATTCACCACACCTAATCCGATCATCACGAGAAGAGATGTGGTTTCAATGGTGGACAACGAAGTGTCGATCATATCATTCATATGACTCATGCTTAACCTTTCGGTTCTTGTGTTCCGAGGCCATGTCTGTACATGCTAGGCTCGTCAAGTTAGACCCAAGTATTTCCACGTGTGCAAAACTGGCTTGCACCCGTTCTATGTGAGCGTAGAGTCTATAGCACCCGATCATCACGTGACGCTTGGACACGAACTTTAACTTAGCGGTGCATACTTGGGGAGAACACAGTTTTTATCTTGATCTTTAAGTGAGGAATCATCTTATAATGCTACTGTCGCGATCTAAGCATAATAAGATACATAAAAGGATAAACATCACATGCATATAACTTTAATGTGACATGGTATAGCCAATATTCGCGCAATGATCTCCATCTTGTGCGTTCCGGCATGATCTCCATCACTCCACCATGATTGCCTCCACCACGAATAGCAACTACAACTATTGCTAACTACTTAGCGATAAAGTGAAACTATTACATGGTGTATAAGAAGTTGACACACAGGTCATACACAATTATAAAGACAACCATATGGCTCCTGCCGGTTGTGTACTCATCGACATGCAAGTCGTGAAACATTACAAAACATGATCATCGCATAAATTATACACATCACATCTTGGGCCATACCATATCACAGAAAACACTCCCTGAAAAAACAAGTTAGACGCCTCTACTTTGTTGTTGCATGTTTTACGTGGCTTATGGGAGTAGATGCTAAGAACGATTCTTACCTACGGAAAGCCACAATGGTGATATTGTGGTTGCCAAACTCCGGTGTTAATCCCATGACAACTATAGTGAGAGAAACTGGCATCCACCAGCCGCATGTGTGGAACAAGCCACACGTCAAGTGCGGAGCCGGTATCGCGAACGACGTCGCATAAGGTTGGCCTGGACTGCTTCAATCTCACTATCCCGCGTCATAAGAAGAACACAAACAAGAGGCTTGCAACAGAAAACATCAACGCCCGTAATAACCATGTTGCGTTCTACTCGTGAAACACATCTACGCATAGATCTAGCTCTGATACCACTGAAGGGTTTCGCGGCATAGTAAATCAAAATATTCTACGGATGCGAACATAGGGAAAGCCAAGATCTAATCTAGGAGATGCAAACAACGAGAGAGATTGGATTAGATCTTCATACCCTTGAAGATTCGTACAGCGGAACGTTCGTCAGAACGTGGGTGATGTAGTCGTACTCGCTTCTCCTCCTCGCGATCCGATCCGATCTAGCACCACAAGTGGCGGTGCATCCGTGAAATGCACACGTGCAGCACCTCGACATCTCCTCCTTCCTTGGTCCAGCAAGTATGGTGGAGAGATGGGTTGGATCTACAACGCGACGGTGCGGTGCAATTGGTGGAGAATTTCTGCAGCAGGGCTTCGCCTACAAGCAGTCGGGAGGGAGAGAGGAAGGCAGCAGGACGGCTAGGGTTGGAGGGGAAGGTGTGGGGGGTTGGTGCGCCCCCAGCCCTCTATATATAGAGGGGTGGGCGCAGCCCTAGCCCCTCCCCCAATCCAAGGCCGGCGGCCCCAAGGAGGAAGAGTGGGGGGCAAGGAAACCCTCCTTCTAGAAGCTCTATCTAGAGTTAAAACCTCTCTTGGCCGGCTGGGCCCTATGGGGCCTTGTGCCCCTGGCCCAATGCGGCCAGGGCACTCCCTCATAGGCCCATGCCCCCTCCCGGAAGGTGTGGCCACGTTGGTCCCCTTCCGGAAGGTTCTAGAAGCTTCCGGTACAATACCGATTAACCCGGAACAATTCCGAACTCCAAAAACTGCACTGCCTTATATGAATCTTATTCTCCGGACCACTCCGGAACCTCTCGTGATGTCCCGGATCCCATCCGAGACTCCGAACAAAAACTCATAAACCAATTATCCAATCTATCCTAGCGTCAAGACACGTTAAGTGTGTGACCCTGCGGGTTCGAGAATATGCAGACATGATCTTCTATCAATAATCAACAGCGGGTCTGGAAACCCATATTGACTCCCACACATTCATCGATGATCATATCGGATGAACCACGATGCCAGGATTCAATCAATCCCATATATATATTCCCTTTGTCTCGCGATATTTTACTTGCCCGAGATTTGATCGTCGGTACCGTCATACCTAGTTCAATCTCGTTCACAGCAAGTACTTTACTCGTTCCGTAATCCGATATCACTTTGTGATTAACTCCTTAACCACATGCTTGCAAGTGGTGTTGATATCGATTACCGAGTGGGCCCGATGTATATCTCTCCGACTTGGGAGGGACAAATCCCATCTCGATACATACAACCCAATAGATACTTTCCGATCACCTGAGAGACACCTTTATGATCACCCTCTCATAGGATAACGTTTGATGACCTCAAAGCTTTCTTCCGATACCAGTGAGTTGTATTATCTCATGGTCTAAGGAATACAATATTTGACATAATAAAAGCTTCACAAAGACGAACACGATGACACGATCTAATTGCTTCGCTTAGTTTGGGTCTGTCCACCATATCATTCTCCCAATGATATGATCTCATTATTAATTGACAACTCATGTCCATGGTTAGGAAACCTTAACCATCATTAATCAATGAGCTAGTCCTTAGAGGCGTACTAGGGACACGGTGTTGTTCACAAACCACACAAGTATTAAAGTTTCCGCTTAATACAATTCTAGCATGGAATATAAACATTATCATGAACAAGAATTATAATAATAAAATCTTTATTATTGCCTCTAGGGCATAATTCCAATAGTAAGAGCATCAGTTTTTATACGCCAACACAAATAAAAATATTGTTTCCATCATTACATTGCTGAAAAGTTTAGAATAATGCATAAAAACTATTTAGGCTAAAGATCCAAGTGGTGGTGATGAAGAAGGTGGAGCGCTGGAGTCGACAATGTTGTCACCCTGAATCTCAGACTCAGAAGCTGCAAGGCTGTCTTCTGGCTCTTGAGGCGAGGGAGGCACGGCGACGGACCCGAAGAATGGCGTCGTATAATTGGTCATGTCCGCCACACGACAAGCATAACCTGCATAGTAATATTGGATTGCCTTGATGTCCTGTGGGTTTCCCTCATCATCCTCCTCGGCGATACCTTTGGTGACATGCCATATTTCCATCTCACTGTGGTGGCTCATCACCATGGTAAGAGCAGTCTGGGCAGCAGTCCGAGCGTAGGAGATCTTCCATTCCTCGATAAGCTTCGGAATCTCCTTGGCCTTGTCCCTCACCTCTTGCACTGACATCTTGTGCAAGTAAAAAAGCTTGACCGACTCGCTAGCCTCTTTAAGAGTCTAGCGGAAGTCGAACAAGATGTCTCCGACAAGCTTGATGCGCTCAAGGCGAGGTTCGGAGGAAGGACAGTCAGAAGGATTCAGGGGGGATGGGAAAGAACAAAAAGTCAAAATTTGACTGAAAATAAAGTCAGAAAATGAACGTAAAATATAAGTCAGAAATCTTACCTAGCACAGAATAATTCCACTGAGCATGCTCCTCGCGGAGGCTGTTCAGCTCGCTTTCTGTGGCCTAGGCCAGATCCCTCTGACTATCAAGGTCCTTCCGAAGTTCATCCACTTATTTGTCTCAAAGGTCCAGCAGCTTCTCGAGCCTTACAGTCTCATGGTTGCTTGACTCCAGGACAGCAGCTACAAATTTCTTCGATTCAATGGTTAGCTTCTCAAGCGTGTCCCAGAGCTCAGTATTTTCCAGTTCCAAGACCTTAAAGTTCTCGGATTGCTTCACCATCTTGTTGGACTCGCACAATAGTTCTGCAAAGGGAAAATATAAGTTGGACAAAACAAGTTTGACTATGATAATAGCTAGTTGACAAAAAGGAAGCCGGAAAAAATTACCTTCTACTTCATTTTTTTCAACTGGCAACTTTGAATTCTCAAGGCGCAAGGCTTTTATATCCTTGCGTTTATTACAAATGTTCTTGAGCAATTCCTGGTTGGAAGATGCAATTTTCTGTAAGTTTAGAGATGGAATACCATCAGACGGATACTAAGACTCGAGCTTCAAATTTAAGTAAGTAAATATATAGCACGAGCCTTGGGGGCTACACTACATCGTTCTTTTGCAACCTAGAAGCATCAACTCGGATTTAATGATGTTTATCTGACTTTATGCTTGGGGGCTATAGGATATGATAATAAAATAAATAAAAATGAGAACCGAAAACTTACAATGTGTTCTAGATGCAACTTCTCAAATCTGAGTTTAGTGTCGTGAAATACTTTCTCGGCAAGGGAAAGGGAGGGAACATCTGTCGCTGGGAGTTCGCCAGACTCTATCTTAGCATCCCAGACCAAAATTTGGTCTAGGAGGCTAACCATATTGACATCCTCCTGCTCCTGGATCACTGCCTATGTGGTTAATGTTTGCTTCTCAAGGCTGGACTGAGCCAACCTGAGGATCTCTTCTTTATTTTTCCTCTTTAGGCCAAAGACAGTAGGGCCGACCACTTTATCCAACGTTCCTGTATAAATTACAATGGGATAATTACCCTTAGCGGGTTCACCCTTGTTAGTTGCCTGATCACCAATGTTGACCAGGGCTTGCGAGATGTTGCCAGCACCAGGAGAGGCAGAATTCTCTAGTGCTGATGGAGTACTAGATGTAGTCGGTGGCGGCATGGCAGGAGAAATAACAAGCTTCTGCTGACGCAAAGGCTTGACTGGTTTGTTGTCCGCCTTGATCTTACTATTCAAAATTTCTTTATCTCTAAAGCACGGAAATCCAAATATCAGGTGTGCTTTGGAAAGAAATAAAAGTACAAGATACTGGAAATAAAGACATGATGCTTACTTTTTAACTACTGGCAGCACTTGGCTACTAGCAGTAACAACAATTTCTTTCGCCTTGCGCTTCTTGGAGGCGGGAGCGGCAACTTCTTGCACCTCATCGTCCTCCGTCGCCTCTGGATCGTCTGAGAGATAGCCCTCTAGCGGAGCTAGCTCAGACTCGGAGAGTTTCTCAAGCTGACAAAGTCATCGATGAAAACAGAGTAGGAGAAAGATAGAACAGAAAAACTGACAAAACAAAGCAGAGTCTAAATATTTACCGGAGTGAGAGGACGGTTGGACGTAAACATCTTCATGGAGACATCCGGAACTTTCCGTTCCACTATTTCCTTGATCAAATAGTCCTTCGCCGAAATCCAGCTAGAACTGACCCGCATCTTGTCCTTCTTGTCCCTGGTGATTTGGTGCATGAGGCGGTCTACATGGTGCTGCAGAGGCTGAATCTGGCGCTCTAGCCAGTAGTGGCTTAAATCGGATCCACGAAGCCCCATGTGCTTCATCAGAAACTCAATATGCCTTTTGGCGAGGATCAGGATATCCGACAGCTTGGGCGCCTCCACGTCCCATGACCTTTGGTGGGGAGAGGTTCCATCGGCGAATGTCGGAAGACCTTCTGCCTTTCCAGGAGCTGGAATATCCTTATGATAAAAGTAGGTTCTGACCCAGCGTTTGACGGATTCCCCATCGTTAATCCTAGGATAAACACGGTTTCTCCGAAGGACTAAGCTAAGGGTGCCGGTGGTGTAAGGCACACCGGCACTAATAGAGTTCTTTTGGGTACCATAGTAGTACCGGAAAAGGGTGAGACTTGGCCTAATGCTAAGAAACCCCTCGCACAGAGCTGCGTGAGTGGTAAGCTCAAGCAGAGAGTTGGGAGGGAGGTTATGGAGCTGCACCCCGTAATGATTAAGGACCTCGACGAAGAAGTCCGACGGTGGCAGGCTGAGGCCATGGTCGATGTGCGTGTTGAACAACACCCTCTCGCCTTCGCGCGGGGCGGGAATAGCGTGACCAGAAGCGCTCTGCCACGCGCCGGTGACGATGAAGCCTTCGTCCTCCATGACCTAGAGTTCGGCGTCGTCCATGACGCTGGGGACCCAGAGGCCCCGCATCGTCTTCTCCTCCGCCGCCGAGGAACCCGCCACCGCTCCTGAACCAGATGTAGATGCCATTGCTTCGGAAAGATTTGGGATTGGTGGAGGAAATAAATTTTCTCACGGCGTGTAAATGGGAATGGCTACGGAGTGCTCGAGGAGTACGAGGAGGCAATGAATGAAGTAGTGGAGAGATAAATCTGAGAGAAGGGTTTTCTCCTCTCTTTTATTTATCTCTGCGCCAAGATTCATGCATTGATTCGCACGATTAGCACCACGCGTATATGAGAGAGGGAGGTAACTTCCTCGCGACTCTTCTGCCCCCTCGATTTTCGTGTAAGCATTGAAACGGCGTTCTGTTCCGTAAGGAACGGACCCACCAACGGTCATGTCGATGGGACTCTTGTCAGTGATAAGACCTGATCTGAAAAGTTGTCAGCCCGCACGCCGCAGTAAAATCCGGCTCATGTTTTAAACTGAGCAAAGAAAATATTAAGACCAGAACAAAATATGTCCGACTCAATTGACTCAGAATCCTAAACTACTAAATGAAGTTTCTGGGAACCCTTCAAGATTTAGAAGACGAAGAAACCATCAAGCTAGACAATTTATCCGACTTTGGATCTTGGAGACTTCTAGGGGCTACTGTTGGGGATATACTTTTCGGGTATACCCACAGGAATCGTTGACTAGGGTGGCTCACCAACGGGTTAGAGCTTTGCTTCATGGGCGGCCCAGTCAGAGAAAGAGGAGGAACCAGTTCCGGCTACGACAAGGCCCAAAAGAGTTACCGACTTAGGCATGTAGTATTACTTGTAATCCAAGCTGTATCTAGTTACCGACTCTATAACATAGCCGGATAGGTCTCTCCTGTAACCCTAGGTCCCGGTGACTATATAAACCGGACCTATAGGATCCTTTAGGGCACAACAAATCTTACTACCACAACCTACTCGCACAGGCGAACCTCTCTTGTAATCCGCTGTAAATCTGGCTTACGCTGATATATTACTGGGTTGCTAGCAGGAGTAGAATCCGATCACCGCAGTCGGATCTGAACCTGGGTAAACTTGTGCTCACCGCTCCTAGAACATCTGACGTCTCACACCCCATCTTTCCAATGCCACTAGGACCCCCTATGGCGTACTTGTCGACAATCCGACGACAAGGTACTTGGATGGCACACAAAGGACCGACCTCATGTCCGTAAACTCCACCTCACCCGGCGTCGGGCAGCTCGGCGACACGGCCCTCACATGCACTTCATCGGACGACGGTGTCTGGGCGTGCGACCACATACTCATAGTGTATATCGTCCATGTGCACGAGATCTACCTAACGCATACCGTAGACACGAATGTGGGCCCAGGGACGGCTACTGGAACGGTTCCCGGAACGTGAACGGTGATGGTCAAGACAAAAACAGAGCCGTCGCCCCCTGCAAAACGAGTCGGCGGTGTACCGGGTTAGGGAACAGCACCTACTCTTGGAGAAGAATGGAGTAGCCATAGGAGAGCCTAATCACTTCGATCGGGTGATCCCTTGCAAGGTGGACCACGAGCTTTGCTGGCAGGCCGGTGTAGTTGCAACCGGGATCTGTGCAACCGCATGTGTCGTGCCAGCATGTGAGCTCGTGCCCTGGGAGCACGCAGTAGGGGTAACAGAGAGAGAATCCATGGTGGGATCACTCGATCCCGTACGTCGCCTGGATGTTGCGCATGAGGATCTCCTCCAGATTCAAGGGCTGGCGATCTGAGTACTCCTTGCTGCGCGACTCCCACATCTGAAGATCGTCAAGAAATCAAAGAATAGATGTGCAGTTAGTTAAGTCGACGGTAGGAATTTGTAAGATAAATTCAAACGCTAGTCAAATGATTTCCTACCTTAAGGTTCAAGTCAGTTGTTGTCGTCGAGTAACGGCGCGCCAAAGCTGGTGGCGATGTCCGACACGGCGAGATGCGGTGGAAAAGGGGTTATGGCTTTGAAGAGACGTGCTCAGTGACGAGCTCCTATTGATATAGGGAAGAGGGAGGTGCATATAGTAATATATTTGAATATTATAACCGCGGCGAATCATGTCGCAGAATAGCCTACTCGAGGATTGGCCTTACAAAGAAACATCCTAGTGTCCATGCGGCCCGATCAAACGGTTTGTAACCATCGGCACACAGAACCAGTGCCCCGAGAAGGGGGAAGGGGGCCGGGTATTCTAGAAGAGATGATCTAACAGTGTCCTTTGGCCACTTGGGTTACGATCCGATGGCTGCTATTAGTCGTTAAGGTTACGATATGGGAGACTCTGGATTTCTCCATGGAACCCGAGAATCTCTAGTTGGAGAAGTTGCTTAGAATGCCGAGAGTGAGCTAGGTGCCGGGTTTGGGCTCAATCCGCGCAGTGGATCCACGTTCTGGAAAGTGAGGGGGAGGTCTAGGGTTGGAAACCATGTTAACCTCCTACTCGATAGCCATCCGGGGGTGCGCTGTGTGCCAAAACTCCAGGTTTGTCTTGCTTATGATTTTATGTTGGTAGTGGGTGACACATAGGGGCTACTCGAGCTGGTTTCATTTTTTTTAATTTTTTATGAATTTCCATTGCCGGGGTTCGGCGGGGGAGGGGGTGGGCAAAATCGGCAAACCCGTCGGCGCACGCAAGCAGGCGAGGTCCATTGCAACCTTGAACCTAGGCACTTTACCAACCTAGGTACCCCATGGGGCACCCCAAAACATTTTTTACAGAAAATCCAGAGCAATTTTTAGGGTACCTACAGTTAGAAACCGCAATTAGCGGGGCGTAACTCGGGAAAATACAGTATATTCTTGCACCACGATATGAGCACCAACCTCACGAGGATGGCGGTCGCCATGACGTAGCATGCGTGTAAATTGCCTCGGGACCTAGGGCACGCTCAATTCTCGCACCTCCTTTGAAAAATCGCCAATTTTCCGGAGTCCGTAAATGGAAACTCTCGATATCTCCATGGAACCCTGGAATATCTAGCTGGATAAGTTGCTTAGAATGCCGAGAGGGAGCTAGGTGCCGGGTTTGGGATCAATCCGCGCAATGGATCCACGTTCTGGACAGTGACTAGGAGGTCTAGGGTTGAAAGCCATGTTAACTCCTACTCGATAGCCATCCGGGGGGTGCATCGTGTGCCAAAACTCCCGGTTTGTCTTCCTTATAATTTTATGTTGGTAGTTGGTGACACACAGGAGCGACTCAAGCTGGTTTCATATTTTCTTTGATTTTTGATGAATTTCCCATTCTCGGGGTTCGGGGGGTGGGCAAAATCGGCAAACCCGCCGGCGCGCGCAGGGATGTGAGGTCCATTGCAACTTTGAACCTAGGCACTTGCCCAACATAGGTACCCCATGGGGCACCCCAAAACATTTTTCCTAGAAAATCCAAGGCAATTTTTAGGGTACCTAGAGTTAGAAAACGCAATTACCGTTGCATAACTTGGGAAAATACAGTATATGCTTGCACCACGAGATGATAACCAACCTCCCGGGGATGGCGGTCCACCACGACGTAGCATGCGTGTAAATTGCCTCGGGCCCTAGGGCACGCTCAATTATCGCACCTCCTTTGCAGAATCGCCGGTTTTCCGGAGTCGATAAATGAAAACTCTGTATTTCTCCATGGAACCCTGGAATCTCCAGCCGGAAAAGTTGTTTAGAATGCCGAGAGGGAGTTAGGTGCCGGGTTTGGGCTCAATCCGTGCAGTGGATCCACATTCTAGGCAGTGAGGGGGAGCTCTAGGGTTGAAAGCCATGTTAACTCCTACTCGATAGCCATCTGGGGCGTGCACCGTGTGCCAAAAGTCTCGGTTTTTCTTGCTTATGATTTTATGTTGGTAGTGGGTGACACACAGGGGCTACTCGAGCTGGTTTCATATATTTTTTGATTTTTGATGAATTTCCCATTGCCGGGGTTCGGGGGGTGGGCAAAATCAGCAAACCCGCCGGCGCTTGCAGGAACGCGAGGTCCATTGGAACTTTGAACCTAGGCACTTGCCCAGCCTAGGTACCCCATGGGGCACCCCAAAAAAGTTTTTCTAGAAAATCCAGGGCAATTTCTAGGGTACCTAGAGTTAGAAACCGCAATTACCGGCGCATAACTCGGGAAAAATATAGTAATATGCTTGCACCACGAGATGAGCACCAACCTCCCGGGGATGGCGGTCCGCCACGACATAGCATGCGTGTAAATTGCCTCGGGCCCTAGGGCACGCTCAATTCTTGCACCTCCTTTGCAGAATCGCTGGTTTTCCGTAGTCGGTAAATGAAAACTCTGGATTTCTCCATGGAACCCTGGAATATCTAGCCGGAGAAGCTGTTTAGAATGCCGAGAGGGATTTAGGTGCCGGGTTTGGGCTCAATCTGCGCAGTGGATCCATGTTCTGGGCAGTGAGGGGGAGCTCTAGGGTTGAAATCGATTTTAACTCCTAATCGATAGCCATCTGGGGTGTGCGCCGTGTGCCAAACGTCTCGGTTTTTCTTGCTTATGATTTTATGTTGGTAGTGGGTGACACAGGGGCTGCTTGAGCTGGTTTCATATTGTTTTGATTTTTGATGAATTTCCAACTGCCGGGGTTGTGGGGTGGGCAAAATCGGCAAACCCGCCGGTGCGGGCAGGCACGCGAGGTCCACTGCAACCTTGAACCAAGGCACTTGCCCAGCCTAGGTACCCCATGGGGCACCCCAACACATTTTTTACAAAAAAATCTAGAGCAATTTCTAGGGTACCTACAGTTAGAAACCGCAATTACTGGTGCGTAACTCGGGAAAAATACAGTATATGCTTGCACTACAAGATGAGCACCAACCTCCCGGGATGGAGGTCGCCACGACGTAGCATGTGTGTAAATTGCCTCGGGCCCTAGGGCGCGCTGAATTTTCGCACCTCCTTTGCAGAATCGCTGGTTTTCCGTAGTCGGTAGATGAAAACTCTGGATTTCTCCATGGAACCCTGGAATCTCTAGCTGGAGAAGTTACTTAGAATGCCGAGAGGGAGCTAGGTGCTTGGTTTGGGCTCAATCCGCCTAGTGGATCCACATTCTGCACAGTGAGGGGGAGGTCTAGGGTTGAAAGCCATGTTAACTCCTACTCGATAGCCATCCGGGGGGTGCGCCGTGTGCCAAAAGTCCCGGTTTTTCTTGCTTATGATTTTATTTTGGTAGTTGGTGACACGCAGGGGTGACTCGAGCTGGTTTCATATTTTTTTGATTTTTGATGAATTTTCCATTGTCAGGGTTCGGGGGGTGGGAAAAATCGGCAAACCCGCCAGCGCGCGCACGAACGCGAGGTCAATTGCAACCTTGAACCTAGGCACTTTCCCAGCCTAGGTACCCCATTGGGCACCCCAAAACATATTTTACAGAAAATCCAGAGCAATTTCTAGGGTACCTACAGTTAGAAACCACAATTATCGGGGCGTAACTCGGGAAAAATACAGTATATGCTTGCACCACGATATGAGCACCAACCTCCCAGGGATGGCGGTCTCCATGATGTAGCATGCGTGTAAATTGCCTCGTGATCTAGGGCACGCTCAATTCTCGCACCTCCTTTGCAGAATTATCGGTTTTCCAGAGTCGGTAAATGGAAACTCCGGATTTATCCATGGAACCCTGGATTCTCTAGCTAGAGAAGTTGCTTAGAATGCCGAGAGGAGCTAGGTGTCGGGTTTGGGCTCAATCCGCATAGTGGATCCACGTTCTGGGCAGTGAGGGGGAGTTCTAGGGTTGAAAGCCATGTTCACTCCTACTCGATAGCCATCCCGGGGGTGCGCCATGTGCCAAAACTCCCGGTTTGACTTGCTTATGATTTTATGTTGGTAGTGGGTGACAGATAGGGGCGACTCGAGCTGGTTTCATATTTTTTTCGATTTTTGATAAATTTCCCATTGCCAGGGTTAGGGGGTGGGCAAAATCGGCAAACCCGTCGGTGCTCGCAGGCACGCGAGGTCCATTGCAACTTTGAACCTAGGCACTTGCCTAGCCTAGGTACCCAATGGGGCACCCCAAAACATTTTTTCTAGAAAATCCAAGGCAATTTCTAGGATACCTACAGTTAGAAACAGTAATTACCGGGGCATAACTCGGAAAAAATACAATATATTCTTGCACCACGAGATGAGCACCAACCTCCCGGGGATGGCAGTCCACCACGGTGTAGCATGCGTGGAGATTGCCTCGGGCCCTAGGGCACGCTCAATTCTCGCACCTCCTTTGCAGAATCGCCAGTTTTCAGGGGTTAGTAAATGGAAACTCTGGATTTCTCCATGGAACCATGGAATATCTAGCCAGGGAAGTTGTTTAGAATGCCGAGAGGGTGTTAGGTTCCGGGTTTAGGCTCAATCCGCGTAGTGGATCCATGTTCTGGGCAGTGAGGGTGAGCTCTAGGGTTGAAAGCCATGTTAACTCCTACTCGATAGCCATCTGGGACGTGCACCGTGTGCCAAAAGTCTCGGTTTTCTTGCTTATGATTTTATATTGGTAGTGGGTGACACACAAGGCCTACTCGAGCTGGTTTCATATTTTTTTGATTTTTGATGAATTTCCCATTGCCGGGGTTTGGGGGTGGGCAACATCGGCAAACCCGCCGGCGCGCGCAGGCACGTGAGGTCCATTGCAACCTTGAACCTAGGCACTTGCCCAGCCTAGGTACCCCATGGGGCATGCCAAAGCATTTTTTCCCAGAAATCTAGAGCAATTTATAGGGTACCTACAGTTAGAAACCGCAATTACTAGGGCATAACTCGGGAAAAATATAGTATATGCTTGCACCACGAGATGAGAACCAGTCTCCCGGGATGGAGGTCTCCACGACGTAGCATGTGTGTAAATTTCCTCGGGCCCTAGGGCGCGCTCAATTCTCACACCTCAATTCTCACACCTCCTCAGAATCGCAGGTTTTCCGAACTCGGTAAATGAAAACTCTGGATTTCTGCATGGAACCCTGAAATCTCTAGCTGGAGAAGTTTCTTAGAATGCCGATAGGGAGCTAGGTGCTGGGTTTGGGCTCAATCAGCCAAGTGGATCCATGTTTTGGGAAGTGAGGGGGAGGTCTAGGGTTGAAAGCCATGTTAACTCATACTCGATAGCCATCTGGGGGTGCGCCGTGTGACAAAAGTCCTAGTTTTTCTTGGTTATGATTTTATTTTGGTAGTTGGTGATACATTGGGGCTAATCGAGCTGGTTTCATTTTTTATTTTTGATGAATTTCCCATTGTCGGGGTTCGGGGGGTGGGCATAATCGGCAAACCCCTTCGGGGCGCGCAGGCACGCGAGGTCCATTGCAACCTTGAACCTAGGCACTTGCCTAGCCTAGGTACCCAATGGGCACCCCAAAACATTTTTACAGAAAATCCAGAGCAATTTCTAGGGTACCTACAGTTACCACAATTACCGGGGCGTAACTTGGGAAAAAATACAGTATATGCTTGCACCAGGAGATGAGCACCAACCTCCCGGGGATGGCGGTCGCCATGACGTAGCATGCATGTAAATTGCCTTGGGCCCTAGGGCGTGCTCAATTCTCGCACCTCCTTTCCAAAATCACCAGTTTTCTAGAGTCGGTAAATGGAAACTCTCGATTCATCCATGGAACCCTGGAATCTCTTGCTGGAGAAGTTTCTTAGAATGCCGAGAGGGATCTAGGTGCCGGGTTTGGGCTCAATCCGCCCAGTGGATCCACGTTGTCGATAGTGATGGAGAGGTTTAGGGTTGAAAGCCATGTTAACTCCTACTCAAAAGCCATTCGGGGGGTGCGAGTGTGCCAAAAGAACCGGTTTGTCTTGCTTATGATTTTATGTTGGTAGTGGGTGACACGCAGGGGCTACTCGAGCTGGTTTCATTTTTTTTTGATTTTTCATGAATTTCCCATTGCCGGGGTTCATGGGGTGGGCAAAATCAGC
Source organism: Avena longiglumis (assembly GCA_030063025.1). NCBI lineage: Eukaryota > Viridiplantae > Streptophyta > Magnoliopsida > Poales > Poaceae > Avena > Avena longiglumis. The sequence continues at coordinate 436,707,259 of CP125977.1, read as the reverse complement.
AAACCCGTCGGCGCTCGCAGGAACGCGAGTTCCATTGGAACTTTGAAACTAGGCACTTGCCCAGCCTAGGTACCCCATGGGGCACCCCAAAAAAGTTTTTCTAGAAAATCCAGGGCAATTTCTAGGGTACCTAGAGTTAGAAACCGCAATTACCGGGATATAACTCGGAAAAATATAGTAATATGCTTGCACCACGAGATGAGCACCAACCTCCCGGGGATGGCGGTCCACCACGACATAGCATGCGTGTAAATTGCCTCGGGCCCTAGGGCACGCTCAATTCTCGCACCTCCATGGAACCCTAGAATCTCTAGACGGAGAAGTTGTTTAGAATGCCGAGAGGGATTTAGGTGCCGGGTTTGGGCTCAATCTGCGCAGTGGATCCATGTTCTGGGCAGCGAGGGGGAGCTCTAGGGTTGAAAGCCATGTTAACTCCTAATCGATAGCCATCTGGGGCGTGCGCCGTGTGCTAAAACTCTCAGTTTTTCTTGATTATGATTTTATGTTGGTAGTGGGTGACACACAGGGGCTGCTTGAGCTGGTTTCATATTTTTTTGATTTTTGATGAATTTCCAATTGCCGTGGTTGTGGGGTGGGCAAAATCGGCAAACCCGCCGGTGCGCGCAGGCACGCGAGGTCCGTTGCAACCTTGAACCAAGGCACTTGCCCAGCCTAGGTACCCCATGGGGCACCCCAACACATTTTTTACAAAAAAATCTAGAGCAATTTCTAGAGTACCTACAGTTAGAAACCGCAATTACTGGTGCGTAACTTGGGAAAAATACAGTATATGCTTGCACTACAAGATGAGCACCAACCTCCCGGGATGGAGGTCGCCACGACATAGCATGTGTGTAAATTGCCTCGGGCCCTAGGGCGCGCTCAATTCTCGCACCTCCTTTGCAGAATCGCTGGTTTTCCGTAGTCGGTAAATGAGAACTCTGGATTTCTCCATGGAATCCTGGAATCTCTAGCTGGAGAAGTTACTTAGAATGTCGAGAGGGAGCTAGGTGCTTGGTTTGGGCTCAATCCGCGTAGTGGATCCACGTTCTGTGCAGTGAGGGGGAGGTCTAGGGTTGAAAGCCATGTTAACTCCTACTCGATAGCCATCCAGGGGGTGCATCGTGTGCCAAAAGTCCCGGTTTTTCTTGCTTATAATTTTATTTTGGTAGTTGGTGACACATAGGGGTGACTCGAGATGGTTTCATTTTTTTTATTTTTGATGAATTTTCCATTATCACGGTTCGGGGTGTGGGAAAAATCGGCAAACCCGCCGGCGCGCGCAGGAACAGTTAGAAACCGCAATTACTGGTGCGTAACTCGGGAAAAATACAGTATATGCTTGCACTACAAGATGAGCACCAACCTCCCGGGATGGAGGTCGCCACGACATAGCATGTGTGTAAATTGCCTCGGGCCCTAGGGCGCGCTCAATTCTTGCACCGCCTTTGCAGAATCGCTGGTTTTCCGTAGTCGGTAAATGAAAACTCTGGATTTCTCCATGGAACCCTGGAATCTCTAGCTGGAGAAGTTACTTAGAATGTCGAGAGGGAGCTAGGTGCTTGGTTTGGGCTCAATCCGCGTAGTGGATTCACGTTCTGTGCAGTGAGGGGGAGGTCTAGGGTTGAAAGCCATGTTAACTCCTACTCGATAGCCATCCAGGGGGTGCGTCGTGTGCCAAAAGTCCCGGTTTTTATTTCTTATAATTTTATTTTGGTAGTTGGTGACACACAGGGGTGACTCGAGTTGGTTTCATTTTTTTTGATTTTTTATGAATTTTCCATTGTCAGGGTTCGGGGTGTGGGAAAAATCGGCAAACCCGCCGGCGCACGCAGGAACGCGAGGTCCATTGCAACTTTGAACCTATGCACTTTCCCAGCCAAGGTACCCCATTGGGCACCCCAAAACATTTTTTTCAAAAAATCCAGAGCAATTTCTAGGGTACCTACAGTTAGAAACCACAATTACGGGGGCGTAACTCGGGAAAAATACAGTATATGCTTGCACCATCGGCAAACATCGAGCTGGTTTCATTTTTTTTTGATTAATTTCTCATTGGCGGGGTTCGGGGGGTGGGCAAAATTGGCAAACCCGCCGGCACGCGCAAGCACGCTAGGTCCATTGAAACCTTGAACTAGGTACTTGACCAGCCTAGGTACCCCATGGGACACCCCAAAACATTTTTTACAGAAAATTCAGGGCAATTTCTAGGGTACCTACTGTTAGAAAACGCAATTACCAGGGCGTAACTCAGGAAAAATACAGTATATGCTTGCACCACGATATGAGCACTAGCCTCCCGGGAATGCCGGTCCTCCACGACGTAGCATGCGTGTAAATTGCCTCGAGACCTAGGGCACGCTCAATTCTCGCACCTCCTTTGCAGAATCGCCGGTTTTCTGGAGTCAGTAAATGGAAACTCTGGATTTCTCCATGGAACCCTGGAATCTCTTGCTGGAGAAGTTGCTTAGAATGTTGATAGGGAGCTAGGTGCCGGGTTTGGGCTCAATCCGTGCAGTGGATCCACATTCTGGACAGTGAGGGGGAGGTCTAGGGTTGAAAGCCATGTTAACTCCTAGACGATAGCCATCCGGGGGGTGCGCTGTGTGCCAAAAGTCCTGGTTTTTGTTGCTTATGATTTTATGTTGGTTGTGGGTGACACACAGGGGCTACTCGAGCTAGTTTCATATTTTTTTGATTTTTGTTGAGTTTCCCATTGTGTGTTTGTTTGTGTGTGTGTTGTGTCTAGGGTTGATATGAAAATGGTAGTACTCGGTTTTCCCCCTCTCATGATCTCTCTCTCTCTCTCTCTCTCTCTCTCTCTCTCTCTTCGAACCTCTCTATCCACATGAAATAACGAGTTTGCCACTGATACTTTACTCCCATAATCTAGAAGGAAAGTGTACAAAGGCGTATAATTTTCGTATATTCGTGTCTATGCATTTCCTTTTATTCTTTGAAATATTATAAATTATTTGTATTTATATACAAGAGGGTAGATAAAAATATAAAAAATGTGTGTATTGTCTAGTGCAGCGAGGGGGAAACGCGGCGGCACGCTCGTGTAACCGGTTGCAACGCGTCGACCATGGAAAAGGTACGATGCACTTTAATTTCGTGTCAGTGGGGGTCGAACGATGTATACACTACATGCGTCATACCCTTCACATTAGAGTGTGACAACGCACGGGTCTGGCTAGCCATGCTTTAACCAAGCGCGATGACCAATTGTTTGAATCAACAGTTCCATTTGTACTAGGTTTTTAGAGTCGGTAAACGGAAACTCTGGATTTCTCCATGGAACCCTGGAATATCTAGTTGGAGAAGTTTCTTAGAATGCCAAGAGGGAGCTAGGTGTCGGGTTTGGGCTCAATCCGCGCAGTGGATCCACGTTCTGGGCAGTGAGGGGGAGATCTAGGGTTGAAACCCCTATTAACTCCTACTCGATAGCCATCCGGGAGTGCGTAGTGTGCCAAAAGTCCTGGTTTGTCCTGCTTAAGATTTTATGTTGGTAGTGGATGACACGCAGGTACTACTCGAGCTGGTTTCATATTTTTTGATTTTTGATGAATTTCCCATTGCCGGGGTTCGGGGGGTGGGCAAAATCGGCAAAACCGCCGGTTCCCGAAGACACTCAAGGTCCATTGCAACCTTGAACCTAGGCACTTGCCCAGCCTAGGTACCCCATGGGGCAGCCCAAAACATTTTTTCAAGAAAATGGAAATTTCTAGGGTACCAACAGTTAAAAACCGCAATTACTGGGGCGTAACTCGGGAAAATATAGTATATGCTTGCACCACTAGATGAACACCAACCTCCCGGGGATGGCGGTACGCCACGACGTAGGATGCATGTAAATTGCCTCGGACCCTAGGGCGCGCTCAATTCTCGCACCTCCTTTGCAGAATCGCTAGTCTTCCGGAGTCGGTAAATGGAAATCTAGATTTCTCCATGGAACCCTGTAATCTCTAGCTAGAGAAGTTGATTAGAATGCCGAGAGGGAGCTAGGTTCCGGGTTTGGGCTCAATCCGCATAGTGGATCCACGTTCTGGGTAGTGAGGGGGAGGTCTACGGTTGAAAACCATGTTAACTCCTACTCGATAGCCATCCGGGGAGTGCGTCGTGTGCCAAAAGTCCTTGTTTTTCTTGCTTATGGTTTTATGTTGGTAGTGGATGACATGCAGGGGCTACTCGAGATGGTTTCATAATTTTTTGATTTTTGATGAATTTGCCATTGCCAGGGTTCGAGGGTCGGCAAAATCGGAAAACCCGCCGGCGCGCGCAGGCACACGAGGTACATTGCAACCTTAAACCTAGGAACTTTCCCAGCCTAGGTAACCCTTGGGGCACCCCAAAACATTTTTTCCAGAAAATCCAGGGTAATTTCTAGGGTACCTACAGTTAGAAACCGCAATTACCGAGGCGTAACTTGGGAAAAATATAGTATATGCTTGCGCCACGAGATGAGCACCAATCTCCCGGGGATGGAGGTCCGCCACGATGTAGCATGCGTGTAAATTGCCTCGGGCCCTAGGGCACGCTCAATTCTCGCACCTCCTTTGCAGAATCGCCGGTTTTCTGGAGTCAGCAAATGTAAACTCTAGATTTCTCCATGGAACCCTAGAATCTCTAGCTGGAGAAGTTGCTTAGAATGCTGAGAGGGAGGAAGGTGCCGGTTTTGGGCTCAATTCGCGCAGTGGATCCATGTTCTGGCAGTGAAGGGGAGGTCTAGGGTTGAAAGCCATGTTAACTCATACTCGATAGCCATCTGGGGGTTGTGTCGTGTGCCAAAACTACCGGACTGCCTTTCTTATGATTTTATGTGGGTAGTGGGTGACACAGTGGGGCGATTCCAGCTGGTTTCATATTTTTTTGATTTTTGATGAATTTCCCATTGCCGGTGTTCTTGGGGTGGGAAAAATCGGCAAACCTGCCGGTGCGCGCAGGCATGCGACGTCCATTGCAACCTTGAACCTAGGCACTTTCCCAGCCTAGGTAACCCGTGGGGCATCACAAAACATTTTTTCCTGAAAATCCAAGGAAATTTCTAGGGTACCTACATTTAGAAACCGCAATTACCAGGGCGTAACTCGAGAAAATTACATTATATGCCTGCACCACGTGATGAGCACCAACCTCCCGGGGATGGTGGTCCACCGCGACGTTGGATGCACGTAAATTGCCTCAGGCCCTAGGGCACACTCAATTCTCGCACCTCCTTTGTAGAATCGCCGATTTTCCGGAGTCGGTAAATGGAAACTCTGGATTTCTCCATGGAACCCTGGAATCTCTAGCTAGAGAAGATGCTTAGAATGCCGAGAGGGGCTAGGTGCCAGGTTTGGGCTCAATCCGCATAGTGGATCCACATTCTGAGCAGTGAGCGGGAGGTTTAGGGTTGAAAGCCATGTTAACTCTTACTCGATAGCCATCCGGGGGCGCGCTGTGTGCCAAAAGTCTCGGTTTGCCTTGCTTATAATTTTATGTTGGTAGTGGGTGTCACGCAAGGGCTGCTCAAGTTGGTTTCATATTTTCTTAATTTTTGATGAATTTCCCATTGCAGGGGTTTGGGGGTGGGCAAAATCGGCAAACCAGCTAGCGCTCGCAGGAACGCGAAGTCCATTGAAACTATGAACCTAGGCACTTGCCCAGCCTAGGTACCCCATGGGGCACCCCAAAACATTTTTTCTAGAAAATCCAGGGCAATTTCTAGGGTACCTACGGTTAGAAACCGCAATTACCGGGGCGTAACTCGGGAAAAATACAGTATATGCTTGCACCACGAGATGATCACCAACCTCTTGGGGATGGCGGTCCGCCACGACGTATCATGCGTGTAATTTTCCTCAGGCTCTAGGGCATGCTCAATTCTTGCACCACCTTTGCAGAATCGCCGGTTTTCCAGAGTCGGTAAATGGAAACTCTGGAATTATCCATGGAACCCTAGAATATCTAGCTTGAGAATTTGCTTAGAATGCCAAGAGGGAGCTAGGTGACGGGTTTGGGCTCAATCCGCGTAGTGGATCCATGTTCTGGGTAGTGAGGGGGAGGTCTAGGGTTGAAAGCCATGTTAACTCCTACTCGATAGTCATCTGGGGGGGTGCACCGTGTGCCAAAAGGGAACTGTGGGGCAAATCCAAGTGCACCAGGGCGACGATGAAATCTTTCGAAGACGCGAGGATCCTCTGCGCCAAAAGATGGCGAATCCCCTCAGCCGAAGAGGTGGATCTGGATCCCCACGCCGGAGAATTCATCTGATTCACCAGTCACATGGAGAGGGGGCTAGGATTCCCCACCTCAATCTTCTTCCTGCGGTTCTGCGCCTACTACGCCATCAAGCCCTCCGATATGGGCCTCACAGCATCGAGCAGCTCGCCATTTTCGTGGCGTTCTGCGAGTGCTACCTCGGTTTCCGCCCCTACTTTTCCATTGTGGCAGGAGATGTTCCACGGTCGCATCGGCCGTGAAGGAACCGGCGGCCCAATGTTGGCGGTGGGGGGCCTCACATTTCAGTTGAAGAACAAGGCCCCCTTCCTCGACCTCATGCTGCCAAAGAAGGCATCCGGCGAGTAGAAGAAACATTGGTTTTATGTTAGCGAGTCGACCCCGGACGGCGAGGTGCCGCTCCTAGCATATAACACCGAGCGGAGCGAGCTACGCCGGCTGCAGGTGGCTCAACTCCCGCACGACCAGAGGATGTTCGTGGACGAGATGCTGGTGACAATTCGGTAGCTCAAGAAGGACGGGATCGAGACCATCAACTTGTACAATTCTTGTCTCGGGCGACGATTGGTGCCACTGGCCAGTTGCTCCCACTTGATGTACGAGTACGTTGGTAGAGACAACGGGACCAAGGCATGCACTGCTGATTGGAAGTCCGACGATTACTCTGCCGCGTTGAAGAAGTTCACCTACGTGGAGTATAGTGACCCAAAGGCCGGTATTTCCCCATACACCGCGAAGCGCAAGGCACCGACGGTGAGCCCTTTTACCTTGTCTGTCTTCGCAGTCGCAGAAATGCAGTCGCGGTTTGTTAACATGCGCTTGTCTTTTTAGCTGTTCCAAGTCGTGGAGGGTTGGCTCCCTCCCTTCGACGACGAGAACTCCGAGGAGGTCGAGGAGGGCCTGAGCGAGTCCGCCGATGATGATGACGAGGCGGTAGAATTCGCCGCGCTCGCCGCTCGGAAGACCCGCGGGAAACGGCAGCGTGAGCTCGAGGCTAGCCGGAACCTCGAGGGTGATGACAGGGGAAAGGGTGATGCCCAAGAACATAGTTCACGGCACGTGGCCACGCCATCGAAGAAGAAGTCACCCGTTAAGAAGATGGTACCTAAAGTGGCATTTCCGCCCCAGTCAGCGGCTAGTTCCGAGTCGACCAGCGACGCTGACGATGCAGAGGCCGAGGCATCGACGAAAGCTCCGGCGGCAACGGACCCGGACGTGGTGGAGAACGAAGTGCCTCTGGCATCGATTCCCCCTCTATTCTTGATAGTCGCGGGGCTTGGAGCTACTTCAACCGCGGAGGCCTCCCCGTCAAAGGAGGCGCCAGCATCGACTGGAGCAGAGCTCCCTGCGGCCACAACCTCGTCTACAAAGAAGGCTGCAGTGTCATGGGCTCCTGCCATGTTCAAGACATGCATCTGTCGTAGGCTGGGCCCGGAATTGGAGAAGCCGGCGCACATCCACACCGGCCTGTGTTATATCCCAGTCGTCAGGTACATCTTTGCCATGTCGACTTGAAAAAACGTTTTGTAGTTGTTGTTTGAATTGCTAATCGTTCCCTTTGTAGGACTGGTGTGAAAAAGATTGGTCACCCCTCGGTGGCCAAGGTACCCCCAGTCACCATAGGCGGGAAGGTTGATCCCTCGAAGAAGAGGAATGGCGATGAAGCCGAGGCGCCCGCTGAAGGCGCGAAGAAGAAGAAGAAAGACGATGACTCCATCATAGTTTTGGACGAGCCAACAGATGCGCCGAGTGAAGCTCCTACTGGAGTAGACACGGCCACGAAGGCCGATGTGGTCGTGGGGTCACAGCCGATTGAACCAACATCGCCGATCATGATGTCGGAGCCCACGACTAGCGCTTCGGGGGAGGTGGCGGTGGCGTTTCCTCGCTTTATGGTGAGGGCTTCCACCGTGGGTGCCATGACGCAGTTGTCTCAGCTGCCCGAAGTTCAGGGCACGGATACCAAGCAGCATCGCGGGCGAATGCCCTTTGTGCTCTCGTCGGTGGACGCGGTCGAGCTACATAACATGCTCGGCGCAGTTATCCAGGTATGTCTAGTCCCCGAGGATCTGCTCGCTGAATTTCAGCGGGTAGATTCTTATTATTTTTGTTGTCTAGTCCCCGAGTGACTAGTCGCTGAATTTCAGCGGTTAGGCACTTAGGAATTTTTGGTATCCACTCCCCGAGTGGCTAGTCGCTGAATTTCAGTGGCTAGGCACTTAGGAAGTTTTTGGTGCCTAGTCCCCGAGTGGCTAGTCGCTGAATTTCAGTGGCTAGGCACTTACGAAGTTTTGGTGTCTTCTCACATTTGTCTCATCTTTGCAGGGCCTTCAGCGTGAATCGGTGGAGCGAATGGCCGCCAAGGAGCGCTTGGAGCGTGACCTCTGATCCGTGCAGGAGGTGAATAGGCATCTTTAGGCGACCGCAGGTAGGTGTTTGTGGTACCTTTTCAATTCCTTTGCTTGCGCTTGTTTGGAGTCTCATTCTCGTTTGGCTACAGAGGAACATTCCGCCGTGGTTGCTAAGGCCCGCGAGAGTCTTGTCCCAGCCAACGAGTTGGAAGCTGCCAAGTCGTCATTAACCATCGCGGAGAGGCGGGTCTCCGAGCTGGAGAGGAATCTCAAGGCCACGAAGGCGAAAGCGAGCTCGTCGGAGGAGAGGGCCAAGGCCGCCGTCTCTGCAGCGGCGGAAGATCGTAAGGTCTCTGATGCTCTTGTTGCCGGATTGCAGGATGAGTTGTCAGGTCTTCAGGACTTCACCACTGGTTTCTGCCGCCCACTCCTTGGCGACCTTCTTAAAATTGTTGTTATGTTAGCGAGTGCCCGAGCGGGCGGGTCGCTTATGCCGGCGAGTCCCCAAGTGGTGAAGCCGAAGTTGTGTGTCCTTCTGATACTGACTTGGCGTTAATTGTAGGGAAAGTACTCGGCGACGACCCTGAGGCGCAGACGAATGATGCCAAGTAGTGTGTGACCATGTTGGTGGACTCTTCCGCCCTATCAGGGATGTGCATCTGCGCCATTCTCCAGGAGATCTCGCACACTGAGGTGATTCCCAACGAGCTCACGGAGGTGTGGCGTTACCTTGAAAGGGCGCCTATAGTGGTTGACTATATATCGTGGTTGGCGTTTCTCCACGGTGTCGCGACTGTGTTTAGCCTTAGGCTCGCGCATTTCCCCGACGACTTTGACCTCGACAATTTCACTAGAGGGTACCCATCGGCGACCGGCTCGGTGGAGATCTCTGGAGTTTTGAAGCTGACTGCGAAGGCGTCCGCGTACTCCGAGCGGGTGTTGGCGATGGGCGACCTTCTGCCATACCAGGAGACGGTGGTGGATCCAAATGACGCCAAGCCGGCGCACTGTGACCTCAAGACGGACAACCGCTTCGTTCGGTGATGGCGGGCATCCTCACAATGTACCCGACTTATCCGTGGGTGCCCTTCATCCGTGTTCGCGGTGGTGGAAGTGCGTCGGCCTCGAAGTCTGCAGAGTCAATAGTTTGCCGACTGGCGTTTGTAATTGTACAAATGGATATGTGTGTGACCCTGTATGCAAACAATATTTTGTTTTTGTAAGGAATGGAAACATATTGAGTCTGTTCGATTTGACTTTGGTTTATTTTCTTGTGCGAGTCCCCGAGCGCGTCCGCCCTTTAATGGGGTTTACCTCATGTTTCTGTATTTTTGTTTGTTTTTAGATTGTTAGTTAGCTGAGGTGGACTCGTCGTGGCTTGGAAAGCCAGCCGCTTGGCGACCCCAAGGGGTGCTCTATACTTAGACGCTTTCCCGGACGCGAACGAGGTCGGTTGGGAGAGTCCCCAAGCGTGGTACTTAGCCGTTATAGTCGCATGCCCAACGTAGGTGAGGACAAAGCGCATTGTACATGGAGCGTCACTCCTCCTGACTCGAGGAGCTAGTCGCGTGGCGACTCCAAGGCGCGCTCTCATACTTGATGTGTTCCCGAGCCGCGTGGGATTAGACTGAAGCGAGTCCCCGAGCGTGGTACTTAACCGTTCAAGTCGCTGCGCCGAGGATGTGGAGTCCCATAGTCGGTAGCATGGCCTGTGGCCTGCTGGGCGGCCCAGTTAGGTGGATCCAGAAGGGAGGCCCATGCCGGATAAAGTAAGGCTACGGTGGAGTTACCAGCGTACCCGGAGCCTTGGAGTACAAGATACACAAGACTAGTAATAGACGTCGTAGGACTTTGTAACCTGTCCGGCTAGGACTTTTCCCTGTAACCCTAGGACCTGGCGACTATATAAGTCGGGCCTATGGGAGCCTTTAGGGCACAACCTAGTATCGTTTTACACACACCTCGCACAGCGAACCTATCTCTGTAACTCGGCGTATTGCCATTATAGTGATTTATAGCAGGAGTAGGATTCCGCCACCGTTGTGGGATCTGAACCTGGGTAAGCTGTGTTACCTCGTACCCGTCAACCGTCCGCCTTACCCCACGTCTCTAAACACGCACTGTGAGGACCCCTCCATGGCGTACTCGTCGGCAATACCACGACAGTTGGCGCCCACCGTGGGGCAAGAGGCGCTTCAGGCTCTTCAGCGGGCGAGGACCAAGATCTTCGCGGGAATCGGCGAAACCGTAGCCATCGGTCGCGTTCTCTTCTCCGGCAACGTTCCGATCGTCCCTCCCGACGAGTTCTGGATCCCGGCGAAGACGAACCCTACGCGGTGTTCGATCGTTCCTATCGGAGACATCCACCTCTTCATCGGCGAAATCGACTCGGGCTCTAGTTCCCTGGAAGTCGGAGGAGCATCAAGACCCGCACGGATCGCCTACGAGCAGGATACGTTCGCGGAAGGATCAATGTCGGATCTCTCCTTGGAGTTTGCCGGCAAAGATCGGAAAAATTCAAGACCCACCCAAAACGCCCCTGTGCAGGATATAAAGGTGGAAGATCACTGCAAATCCGCCGGCTTTGTCCGTGCGTCTGGACAGCAGAGATCCAAGTTCGTCGGCGTGGTTACCATCTTTGATCTGGCGCGCTGCGTTCAGAGAGAGGGTGAAAACCCCCGCGATTACCTGGCCAGGTGGCTCCGTATACGAGTCGATCTGGCCCACAACCCCAATGATGATGCTATCTATCACTTTGTGGAAGGACTGGACCATGGCACGCTTCTCCGACACTCTCTAAGACGGCAACAGGCGTCAGGACGCCTTACCTTCGAAGGCATGGTGAACACCGTCAACAACTACGCGAAGGCTGAAGCAGCAGCTCAGACAGCTCTTGCGCTCATTGACGGAGCCCCTCCGATTCAACCACCACCACCGCCTCCAGCCGCCATCGTCGTAGCAGCACCACCACCTCCAGTCATCGTCGAGGCCGTTGCACCCCCACCACCCGTCATCGAGGAAGTCTTGGCACCCTCCAACTCTGTCATTGACACGCTTTATGCTGATTTCAGTGCAGATTCAGAGGAAATAGACTTCAGTCCAGAAGAGCTAGACTCCGCTATGCAGGAGATGAAGGAGGAGTACTCGCGCGACGAGCAAGCTAATAACACCGTCATGTCTCGAGGGGTGTTCGTCACCATTGGGACAGCGATGGATGAAGATCAACCCGGGCAAGCTCCGCCTACGGTGCTGGAAAAGGGGAAGGGGCCACTTATTGCTGCCGACAATGATCGCGCAAAGGTAATGCCTCCTCCGCCTAACCCAGTGCAACAGCCGCAGGAACTCGGCACCGATCCGAGCAACAACAACACCGCAAACTTGCCGCCTCTAGCATCTACGTCAGCAGCAGCCCATGTTACTCCAGCTGATAGAGTGATGTATGGCAATCTCCTCGTTGAGCCATTAACCATTGATCATATCCGGAACGTGACTCAGCTTGACGAGAAGCGCCAGCAGCTGCTGGAGGAGGCGCAAGCCATCGAGGAGCAAGGCACTAAACTAGATCGAGACATGGTCAACGCGCAGAATTCCATAGAGAAAGCTAGAGCAATGGAAGCCGAGTACAAGAATCTGCTGCAGCAGCAGAAGGCTAAGAAGGCTCCGGATCGCGTCATCAACGATCCTGGTGTACGGCGCAACCTAGGATGGGCTCCCTCGAAGCCGGCACAGGCCAAGCCATACATTGATAGTGAAGGAAAGCAGGTGATGCCCACCCCACTCCTTAACATCGCCGTCGCCAAAACCCTTCTGGAGCAGGATAGATCGCCTGAGGCAGTAGAACAGGTCTATGACCTAGTGGCCAAGGCGGTAAAGCAGCAGGAAAAGGCCACATCCCAGAGGCTTGAGTCTGACCCAGCGCTCTGCCGATCTAGCCAGTACAAACCGCCAAGGGACAGATCTCCTCAGGATGTCGGATCGCAGACGGGTTCATCAGAACAAAGACGGAGGGATGCGTGCAACAGGAAGGATGCTATCCACATATCCTCCGACCACGGAGAAAGAACCCAACCCTGCCGCCCATCGCCACCGCCCCGATCCCCCCGACGTCAGGAAAACCACAAGGCTCACCATCGCACGGATATGCCCCCACCAAAGCAATGCGGCATCGTCATCCGCGACAACGTGGCACATACCCGTCATGATGAAGAGCGCCACCAAGGACATAAGAGCAGGTCACACCATGACCCTCCGCATCCGACAAGCAACCGTGACAGGCGTGGGGCGTCGCAGGAGGGTAACAGCAATAAGGCTAACCCACTGCCACCTCCGCCTCTGTCACCGCCAAGCAGTCACCATGGCGGGAGAAGCCCGCGTTGTTCACGCAGCCCGTCCCCTGTTGACAACAAGAAGAAGAACCCGGAGCCATACGATGCACGTTCGCGGATCGATAAGATCCACGAGGCCCGGGAAGGACCATACCTGGGACCACGTTGCTTTGGACCTACAATACGGTCCGCAACTTACCCCAAAGGTTTCCGAATTGAAAAGACCATCAAGCCCTATGACGGCACCGCCAAACCCGCCACATGGTTGCAGGACTACGACAATGCGGTGGAGATTGCCGGAGACAACCCCAATGTCGTCGTCAAGTACCTCCCGTTAATTTTGGCAGGAACGGCCCGTCAATGGATCGATGACTTGCCGGAAAAATCTATCTACAACTGGCTGGATATGCAAGAAGCATTCACCAAGAACTTTGAGGGTACATACAAGCATCCCTGCACTGTGGGTGATCTACAGCGATGCGTGCAAGATAAAGACGAAACATCTCGCGCCTACCTCTCACGCTGGCTGGACATGAAGAATTCCTGCGCAGGAGTACCGCTCAGACCGCTATGGCCACCTTCATTGATGGATTGGAAAGGGGCACGTTACTCCGACATAAGCTAAAGCGCTTGCAGGACAATCATCAGCTTGACTTGAATCAGATGATTCAGTTAGCTAGTGAGTTCGCAGCTGCCGACGACGATGCTCGTGGCTCTTTGTCGGCAATGGCCGTTCCAACCCAAGCTCGGAGGAACAACAGTACAAAGTGTAAAACCGCTCCAGAAGAAAAGCAATCTACCGACATGGTCGCCATGACTTTTGCAGGACGAGGAGAAGGCGGACAACGTGGCCGAGGAAGGGGAGCAGGCCGCAGGCAGCAACGAGGAAGTGAAACCAACTCGGCGCCGCTCAGCGTTCCCCAAACATACGAAGAGTACCGCGATATGCCGTGCCTCGTGCACCTCGATGTCAACGGCAAGGCCACCCATACCAATCGACACTGCAAGTTCGTCAACAACCTCAAGGAAGACCTGGAGTCCGTCTATAAGCAAAGTCGGAAGAACAGACCGCGAGACAAGGGCAAGGGGAAGAAGAAGGAGGAGTAGTCCAAGGATTCAAGTGACATGGACGAGGACATTGACCCCAAGCACGCCGCCAAGAGCGACGGCAAGGGCAAGAACCCCTTCGCAAAGAAGGCCCCAGTCTACCACACTTTCCTTGGCACCCCCACCGTCCGACAACAGAAGACCTCTCTAAGGATCCTGATGGCCACTCTCCCCCCAGTTCCCCAATATCTGCGCTGGTCGGAGATTCCAATCACTTGGGACAGGATGGACCACCCAGACCTTGTGCCCACGGAGAACCAGTACGCCATGGTCATCAACCCATTGATTGACGGCGTGGAGTTCACCAAGTGCATGGTGGATAGTGGAAGCAGCATCAACATCATGTACCTGGATACACTCCAGAAGATGAACTTGACAGAGGCAAACCTAAGGCGGACCGAGACCATGTTCCATGGCGTAGTTCCTGGTCGGGAGGCTCGGTCCCTTGGGTGCATTATGCTTCAGGTAGCCTTCGGTGACGTTAATAATTACCTCCAAGAGCGCATGACCTTTGAGGTGGTCCCCTTCAAGAGCGTGTACCACGTCATATTCGGCCACGACATATTACACACGTTCATGGCCAAGCCATGCTTCGTCTACAACAAACTCAAGATACCCGGACCAAACGGCGTCATCACCGTATCCGGAATCTTTACCAAGGCAAGGGACTGCAAGATCAACGAAGCAGCCGTTGCAGAACCTATCCTCTACAGTGAAGAATTCAAGGAGATCCAGATCAAGGTCAATGACTCAGAGATGTCCGCGTCGAAGAAGCATATCTCCGACTCCGCTCCTGCGTTCAAGGCCACCATCGAGACCAAGCCGGTGGAACTTGTGGTAGGCGATGCCTCCAAGACCGCCGCCATTGGGACGAACTTGGACCCCGAATAGGAAAGCGCGCTCGTCGAGTTCCTCCGTGAGAATAGGGACATCTTTGCCTGGCAACCTGCCGACATGAAAGGTGTACCTAGGGAACTTGCCGAGCACATCTTAAACATAGATCCAAAGTGTAAACCACTGAAACAACCTCTACGACGCTTCGGAGATGAGAAGAGACGCGCCATTGGCAAAGAGATAGCTAGGTTACTTAAGGATGGGTTTATCCGAGAAGTCCTTCACACCCGATGGGTGGCCAAGACTGTACTAGTCCCCAAAAAGGGAACCAATGAATTAAGAATGTGCGTTGATTACACCGGCTTGAACAAAGGATGTCCCAAAGATCCGTTTGCTTTGCCTCGCATTGACCAAGTCATTGACTCAACGGCTGGCTCGGAGCTTTTGTGTTTTCTCGATGCATACTCAGGATACCACCAGATCAAGATGAGGAAGTCGGACCAATTGGCCACTTCGTTCCTTACCCCATACGACACGTTTTGCTATGTCACAATGCCCTTTGGGCTGAAAAACACAGGTGCTACCTACCAGCGGACAATGCAACATTGCCTTCACGACCAAATTGGTCGGAACGTTCACGCCTATGTGGACGATATCGCGGTGATGTCTAAAAAGTCAAACGACTTAATCTCCGACTTAAAAGAAACCTTTGATAATCTCTGGAAATACAACATGATGATCAACCCTAAGAAGTGGGTCTTCGGGGTTCTAGCCAGCAAACTGTTGGGCTTCATCGTTTCCCAGCGCGGAATCAAGGTCAACCCGGAGAAAATCAAGGCCATCTTAAACATAAACCGTCCGACATGCCTAAAGGACATCCAACGACTAACAGGTTGTGTTGCAGTAGTTAGTTAGTTCGTCAGCCGACTTGGAGAGAAGGCTCTGCCGCTGTACAAGTTTCTGAAGAAGGCGGACAAATTCACATGGACAGACGAAGCAGATGCAGCATTGAAGCAGCTCAAGGAGATTCTTTCCTCAGCGCCCATCCTTGTAGCACCCGAGCTTGGAGAGCCCCTGTTAATTTACATGGCGGCAACCAACAGGGTTATTAGCATCGTCGTCGTGGTAGAGCGGAAGGAACCAGGCTACGAGCACGGAGTTCAATGACCATTTTACTATGTAAGCGAGGTCTTGACGGAGTCCAAGCAGCGTTACCCGCACTACCAAAAGATAGCTTATGGAGTATTCCTTGCTTCTCGGAAGCTGAGGCATTACTTTCAGGAGCACCCAATCATAGTAGTGAGCAAGACTCCAATGTCCGACATTATCAACAACAGCGATGCTACAGGAAGGGTCGCGAAGTGGGGCATTGAACTTGCCGCCTTCGAGATCACCTACAAGAGACGCGACGCGATCAAATCACAAGCTTTGGCGGATTTTATTGCAGATTGGACGGAGATGCCAGATGCTACTCCACTGCCAGAACCAGAGTACTGGGTGATGCACTTTGACGGATCAAAGTTGCTCAACGGCTCGGGGGCTGGTGTACTACTAAAGTCACCAAAAGGATACAAGATGCACTACGTTCCGCAGATCCACTTCGAGGCTACAAACAACATGGCGGAGTATGAAACACTCATTCACGGACTGCGTGTAGCCAAGGATATTGGCATCAAGCCCATAGTTTGCTGTGGAGATTCCGACTTGGTTGCCCAGCAGGTGGCTGGCACCTGGAATGCGCGGAACCCTATGATGGCGGCATATCACGACGAAGTGGACAAGATAGCCAAGAGCTTCTTGGGCTACGAATTCAAGTATGTGCCTACAGAGCAAAACGAGGCGGTTGATCTACTGTCTAAACTTGGATCAGGGCGCAAGAAAATTCTGCCAGGAGTTTTCCTAGAGCATCTACGCACACCATCCGTGAAGGGCGCTGACATCGACAACATGGATAGAGCTGACTCTTTCGTCAACATGGTGACAAAGATCCCTCCGGCTTGGACAAAACCGTTCATGGAATATCTCGAACACGGAACTTTGCCCAACGACAAGGTCGAACGACGGCAAATAGTACGACGAGCAAAGGGTTATACCATAATCAGTGGGAAACTCTATAAAAGGAGCACTACTGGTGTATACCTAAAGTGCGTTTCCCAGCTAGAAGGTATGGAAATCCTGCGAGAGATCCATCTCGGAGACTGCGGGCACCATGCCGCTCCTCGATCGTTGGTCGTGAAAGCCTTCTGGCAAGGATTCTACTGGCTAACCGCAAAGGCGGACGCCGACAAGTTGGTTGAGACATGCACGGGATGCCAGTATTATGCCCGATAACCACATGTTCCTGCTGAAGAACTGCGAACAATACCAATAACTTGGCCGTTTGTATTCTGGGGGCTAGACATGGTGGGACCATTACAAACGGCACCGTGTGGATTTACGCATCTGCTGGTAGCAGTTGACAAATTCACCAAATGGATAGAAGCTAAACCCATTAGAAAGCTTGATGGGGCAACTGCCCTCAGGTTTGTTCGGGATCTAGTGGTGATATTTGGTCTCCCACATAGCATCATCACCGACAACGGAAGCAACTTGTCACTCGGAGAAGTGGAGGCCTATTGCTGGGACAAAGGCATCCGACTTGACCTTGCATCTGTGGCACACACACAATCCAATGGTCAAGTTGAGCGATCCAATGGATTAATTCTGCAGGGAATCAAGCCACGTCTTGAAGCACTGCTACATAGAGCAGCCGGAGCCTGGGCAGAAGAATTGCCATCTGTGCTGTGGAGTTTACGAACTACACCCAACAGATCCACCGGCTACACCCCTTACTTCATGATATATGGAGCAGAAGCCATCCTACCTTCCGACATCCTCCACGATGCACCTAGAGTTGCCGCCTACAACGAAGATGACGCTGAAGAATCCAGATGCCTAGATGTGGACCTTCTCGAGGAGGAGCACATTTTGGCATGCCAAAGATCCGCCATCTACCAGCAAAAGCTACGCAGCTACCATAGTCGCCGCGTTTTGCATCGCTCGTTTAAAGAAGGGGATTTAGTACTCTGACTTAAGCAGAAGAAGTCACACAAATTATCCCCGCCATGGGAAGGACCGTTCATCATAAGCAAGGCGCTGCTCAATGGGTCTTACTACCTTGTCGACAATCGTGAGCTCAAGGATAGACCAGCAAGGATCATAAGCGTAAGCGACGTGACCCGGATGATGACTACCCGGAGCTTGATCGGCCATGGAACATAGCACAGCTACGTCCTTTCTACACTTAGCATTTTTTATCTAATCGTGTACCTCTTATATGATCAATGAAATAAATCTCTTTGGTTCACTCATATTACTGAGTCTTTTACCTACTTTAGTGTTCATTTTTGGATCATATAAACCTTTATCCACAAGTCTTGCGATTGCACTTGTGAAAATTCTGCCTATGGGCGTTAGCTTAAGTTTTCTGGTCTACACATTCTTTGTCGTTTTTTATGTGGATTCTGGAGTAGTGACTTTTGGCACTTATTGTCGGCGATTTCGTGCTTAGGTTATTGACGGTGCCATTGGGCATCATCACCTAAGCGCATGGCTCCGACAACGAGTCTTCTGACTCACGAAAAGTCAAGCATAAGAACCAGAGTAATGGATAAGCCAACACTTGCTTAAAAAATATATACATGCTGAAACTTAATACTTAAGTAGCAGGATACGACAACCATTGTTTTCCGCCTTAATATTACATCAACAAGTTTTTTCCCGCGCACACTCCAGAGGTGAAACAGAAATTACAAAGTGTTTTTCATTCTTTGGGCGCAGGAGACTTGGAGGCCGCATCATCACCAGCCGGAGAATCACCCTCAACATCGGCGTTGTGATGAGACTCGGAGGAGTCCTGGTTGACGTTGTCAATTTAGTTCCTGGGCACGAAGACGTCAACATCCACCAAATCGGCAACCCTGGTGTCATAACCCGCGAGTGATGACAGGATGGCTTCGTGGTCGATCTCCTTGCCGTCATCATCCACGTCGGGGATACCAGATGTCACCGTGTCGATGTCGACATCCTCATAGTGTGCCTTCACCATAGACAGCGCCATCCTTGCGCCAGCCCGTGCGCATGAAGCTTTCCATCTCGCGACACGCTCGGGGGCTCGGCGCAGAATCTCCGAGTACTTCGTCACGGAGTCCGAGGCCTTCATATAAATCTGGAGGGGCTTGGCAATCTCCTTGGCTTAGGCGATGACGGTATTGATGAACTTGCCGGCAAGAACCATGCATTCCTTGTCCGAAGGAGGCGAACAGGTTAAACCCATGGGCGCTGAAAATTCTGACAAAGATTGCATGAGTTCTATAAATTCTAAGTATCTAGACTGTAGAACTACAAGGCGATGGACACTTACTGAAGATGCTGGCCTTAGCTTGCCAGACGGTGTCCGCCAAAGATTCCTTCTCTTGTTGGAGGAGCTTAAACGCTTCGTTATGGCGAAGGTTTTGCTCATCAGCAGCTTGCTTCTGATCCTTTAGGATCGCAAGCTCCTCCTTCAAGCGATTGATCTCCGCGGAGGCAGAGTCCTGCAAGGCTTTCATGGAATCCTCGTGCATCTTCAGCATTTCTTCCCTCTCCTTCTTAAGGATCTTGTTCTCGCTGTCCAGCTGCTGGATGTACTTTGACTGCTCGACAATATCCTTGGCCTTGGCAACATGCTCTGCAAGTCGGAAAAAACAAAGTACACATTGAGTACTCGGAGATTATGGGCACAAAAGTAAGACGGAAATGGCAAAAAGAAAACAGACTCTTGTTTTTGATGATCTCTTCCTTCAGTTTTACCCTTTTTAGCATCAAGATCTGCGCGCATCTTCTGATACTTGTCGTTGGCCATGCCCCTCCGAGCATTCTCATTCTGTGGAAACAAATACAAAGTTAAATCATTGTTTGGTCTGCTTGGAGCCCCTAGTCGGAGATTCTCCATCTAGGTGCTCGGGGGCTACAGCGAGAGTTTTTAAACTTATCAATATGCTTAGCTTTTATTTAAAGCATCTAGTCGGAGCTAATTCTGTTCTCGATTTAGAAGCTTGGGGGCTACAGTATAAAGTTTTTATCTCAGAAAATGCTTAGCTTTTCTTTAAGCATCTAGTCGGAAATAATTCAGTTACAACTAGAGGCTTGGGGGGCTACGGCACTGAAAAATATAAACACTATGTATGCTACTCTTAAAGCATCTAGTCGAAATAATTTCTTCCATCTAAATGCTTGGGGGCTACAGTGAGAGTTCTTTCTAACTTAGTCACTCTTAGAGCATATAGATGCAAAACCTATGGTTTTCCGTCTACATCCTCGGGGGCTACAGTGGGATACTCATACGGAATGCAAAAGGTAAAGTAAACTTACAAGTGTGATGATCTTGAGGCTTGTAGCGCTCTCGGCCAGCAGCTTGCCAAAGGCAATGTTGTTTCCTCGCAAGATGTCTACTTGTTGGAGTAGCTCCTCAAGACTGCACGTCGGAGATGACGACACTCCTCCAGGAACCATAGTTGTGTTACTTGGCATGAGCGTCGGGTAAACAATCTTCGGGAACTCGAAGGGTTTCTGGGGAGCAGAAGCGCTGCCTTCGGCAGAAGTACCAGCTCCCACCACCGCCTTGCCGCTACCGATGGCATCCTTAGCCGGAGCTTCAGCCATTTGAAGAGCAGCACTCTCCTGCGTCGCCTGCTCATCGATAACAGCTAGTTCGGTAGAAGCGCCAGAGTCCACTTCCATGGCGGAAGGGCCTGGTGCCTCCTGGACTTGGGAGCTTGTCGGAGCAGAGGATGGCTTGACGACAGGAGTAGCAGGGGCGATGGCGGGGGAGGAGTCGCGATGCAGCATATCTTTGATATTTCTAGAAGCCCCAAGAGTCCTGGAGGACTTCTTGAGGCTGGTTGTGGCTTTCTTCCTAAAACGTGCAAAATGCATAAGTACAGGAATAAGACAGATAAGTGAGACGACGTCGGAGAATGAGAGGCTTACACTAGGGGGCGCTTTGGCAAACATCCCGGTGGCTTTCTTCTTTTCGTCCTCCAGGGCGGCAGTACTCTTTTTGGAGGCTCCACCCTCTGTCTTCTTCTTCTTCTTACCTCCGTCGGCAGCGTCAGAGGTGGAGCTCTTCCGCTTTCGCGCCAATAGGGCATCGTCATCGGACACGACCGTGACTTCCTTCATCTTTGGATCGTAGATTTGGGCAGCCAGGTTGTCCTCATCTAGATTGCTAAGCTATTAAGTAATAAATCACCATGTTAGATAAGATGGCTATGATAAGACGGAGAAACTGGAGCAATGTCATACACGGAAAATAAATACCTACCTTTGTGCACTTGCCGTCTACGTACATGTCGCAGGTGATGGTGAAGCCACGCTTCTTATCCTTCACCTTGACGATGTCCTTCAGATGGAGATTGACGGAGTCGCTCGAGAAGTTATCCACGGAGATCCGAAGGGAATTCTTTCGATCGCCCGTGTACTCGTGCATGAACTTCGTGCGGTGCTGCAGGGGTTGGATTCGCCTGATGAACCAGCACATGGCTAGGTCCAAGCCGGTCAAACCTGCTTCTACGAACCACTCGATCCGCCTTATTGCGTGAGAAGCGTTGAGGTCGGAGGGAAGGGAGGCATGGGATCTCCATGTGGACACTTCAGCGGCGGCTCCATCCACGAAGTCCGGGTACTTCACTTCTCGGCCCGCCAAAGGAATGTCGGGGCCGTAGAAGTACGTCCGCTGCTAGTTTTTGCATGACTCGTGGCCGACGATGTCGGGGAACCGCCGGCCAGGTCGGATCTTGAAGCTTATGGTGCCGCAGTTCCTAAGCTCCTCCCTACTATGTCCGGCTTCACGTTTGACGGTGAAGAAGTACACGAACAAGTATAACCTAGGCTTAATCCCTAGGTAACCCTCACAAAGTGCCGCGAAGTTGCTAAGCACTAAGATGCTACTGGGGGAGAGGTTGTGGGGTTGGACCTTGAAGTGGTTCAAGACAGACAAAAAGAAGTGGGAGATGGGCAAAGAAACACTGCGTACCAGCTGGGCCTTGAGGTACACCTTTTCTCCGACTTGGGGAGAAGGTGTCACCTCGCCGGCCGGCGCCGCGCGCCAGGCGAGCCCCTCCGTCGCAGGAAGGTAGCCCTCGGCAACCATCTCTTGGATGTCGCGGCCGGTGCTGTCCGAGTCGCGCCAGTCGCCTTTGTGCGAGTCTGGTTCCTCTTCCAGAGGCTCCAGCGCGGCCAGATTGTGGTCACCGCCGGTGGTTTCAATCACCGCCGACGCGGGAATGACCAGGCCCTCAGGGGGCACGACGATGGAGCTCGCCGGCTTCGTCGTCGCTTCACTCGACACCGCCATCGAAGGGGAGGAGCTGCTGCTGGCCATGGAGGACTGAGAGGACGCGACTGGTGTAGAGAGAGAGGCTAGGGTTTCTTCGAGGTTTTCCGCGGAGGGCTCGAGGAGGCGTGCGGCTGGAGGAAGAAGATGATGACGCGAGAGAATGGGATGAAAAAGTGGAAAGTGTCCCACGGTTACTATTTATCTTACTATGCGTCAATATTCGTGCAGCTAATCGGACGGTTGCCGAGTAGACGACGTGTTCGTGAACGTGCGCAGAAATTTCGCCACGTCTCCAACCGCCGCCGCCAACGGTTCGTATCGCTCGCGCGGGGAAATCGGATATGATTGCGTTCTCTGCATGTGTGAGTTACGAGGCATCGCTGACCTACATCCTACGTCGTCATAACTGACATGGTAGATGAGCCGTCCCATCGAAGATTCTGGCATGGACAGATTTAATCCGACAACGGAAGCGTACGATGGAAGATTCAGCATTTCTTTGACTTACTCATAGAAGACGGAGAAACCTTTGCAGGGTTCTTTGGGAGGACTACAAGATATTGCTTGACGATTTGCCGACATCCATCTAGACGGAGCATTCCACGGGAAGAGGCAAGATGGCGCAAGATCTCGGAGTTCTCCGGGGCCTACTGTTAGGGATATGCTATATGGGTATCCTCATAGCATGTCTCTTATCCGACTAACCCAGGTGGCCCATAGTCGGTAGTAGCATGGCCTGGCTGGCGATTAGGTGGATCCAGAAGGGAGGCCCATGCCGGATAAAGGAAGGCTACGGTGGAGTTACCAGCGTACTCGTTGCCTTGGAGTACAAGATACACAAGAATAGTAATAGACGGTGTAGGACTCTGTAACCTGTCCAGCTAGGACTTTTCCCTGTAACCCTAGGACCTGGCGACTATATAAGTCGGGCCTATGGGAGCCTTTAGGGCACAACCTAGTATCGTTTTACACACACCTCGCACAGCGAACTTATCTAAGTAACTCGGCGTATTGCCATTATAGTGATTTATAGCAGGAGTAGGATTCCGCCACCGTTGTGGGATCTGAACCTGGATAAGCTGTGTTACCTCGTACCCGTCAACCGTCCGCCTTACCCCACGTCTCTAAACACGCACTGTGAGGACCCCTCCATGGCGTACTCGTTGGCAATACAACGACAAAGCGTGTGCGGTTGTCTTGGCCCGGCGGGCCAGTCGAGCGGGGCGACTCCGATGGGGGCTCCGGGTTGGCGTTTTTCGTGGACGACGCAAGGCCCAAATTTCTTCGATGCCCTTGCGCCACACTACTTAGTTGTGCCGGTCGCGCAGCCAAGGGTTGACTTCCGTGAGTAGCATAGTGTTGTAGTTATGAGTGCGATTGGCACAACACTTGGAGAGTAGACACAATTTGTGTGATTCGAGTGTATTTTATTGCATGGAAGGTGGAATACTGGTCGGAGTTCTAGGTGTAGAACTTCCTTAGGAGATTTACATTCCACGGCCGCTTGACGTCAAGCTTTCCGTCGCCTCGAACGTCGATGAGGTAGTAGGCGTAGTTGCCGAGGACTCACCCTATGGCGAATGGTCCCTCCCATGGGAGAGAGAGCTTGTACATGCCCTTCTTGTCCTAGATCAGTCGCAGGACTAGGTCGACTTCCTGTAAGGTGCGAGTCTGGACTCGGCGGCTGTGGTAGCCGCGGAGTCCCTGCTGGTAGATGGCGGTGCGGGAGCGAGCCAAGTCGCATGCTTCGTCGAGCTGGTCAACCCCGTATTGCCATGCGAGCTCGTTGTCGGCCTCCGCGTAGTTGACGACCAGGGGAGAGTCATGCTCCAGGTCAGTCGGCATGACAGCCTCGGCACCGTATACCATGAAGAAAGGCGTGAAGCCTATCGACTGATTGACGGAGGTGCGGATGCCCCATATGATGGAGGGGATCTCTTCGACCCAGCATCCCGGAGTTCACTCGAGGGGGACTTGCAGTCGCGGCTTGAGGCCGTGGAGGATGCTCTGGTTGGTGCGTTCCTCCTGGCCGTTGGACTCCGGGTGGGCGACTGAGGCAAGGTCGAGTCGTCTCTTGTGCTCCTGCAGAATTCGGCCATGGCACCCTTGGCGAATTGGTGCCGTTGTCCGTGATGATGCTATGCGGGAATCCGTAGTGGTAGATGAGCTCGTGGAGGAATTTGGCCGCGGTCTTCCCGTCGCACTTCCGGACTGGCTTGGCCTCCACCCACTTCGTGAATTTGTCGACTGCGACTAGGAGGTGGGGTGTAGATGGAGGATGCCTTCTTGAAGGGGCCCACCATGTCCATGCACCATACGGCGAATGGCCCGGTAATGGGGATCATCTTGAGCATCGAGCTAGGTACGTGTATATGATTGGCGTACTTCTGGCACCTGACGTAGCGTTAGACGATGTCGACCGCGTCGGCATGCGCGGTGAGCCAGTAAAATCCATTTCGCATGGCCTTGGCGACCAGGGACCGGGCGCCGGCGTGGTGGCTGCAGTCGCCGGCGTGGATGTCTTCGAGAATCTTGCATCCTTCCCCAGGTTGCACGCACCGTTGGAACACGCTTGTTACGTTGCACTTGTGGAGCTCGCCATTGATGATGACGAAGGACTTGCAGCACCCACGATCATGTGTGCTTCTGTCTCACCCGCTGGCAGGGTCCCGTTCTCGAGGTAGGCGAAGTATGGAGTGGTATAATCGCTTGGTTCTGTGACCATGGCGACCAGGGAGGGCTCTAGTTGCAATGAGATCCCGAGGTCGATCTCCTTTGGAGGAGAGACAGAGGGCTTATGGATGGTGTCTAGAAAGACACCTGCGGGTGGAGTTTGCCGAGCTAGCTCGATATGGGAGAGGGCATCGGCTTCCTCATTCTTGTGCCGGTCGATCCACTCGACAGAGTAGCCGGTGAAGTGGCCTCCCAGCTGGTCCATTGCTTGGCGGTATGCCACCATGGTGGGGGAGACAACATCGCAGGTACCGGCGACTTGCTCGATGATGAGGTCTGAGTCTCCGTAGAACCGTAGGCGATTGACATTCATCTCCTTGGCGACCCGCATGCTGTGAAGTAGGGCCTCGTACTTGGCCATGTTGTTGGTGTAGGGGGTGAAGTCGAGGTAAAGCACATAGTGGAGCTTGTCGCCCTTGGGCGAGGTGAGTATGATTCGCCATCTGTGTTCTTGGACCCGTCGAAGTGGAGCGACCAGTAGTGGAGGTATGGCAGCTTCTCTGGCTGTTGTGCCTCTTCCCAGACGGCGAGGAAGTCCACTAGAGCTTGCGACTTGATCTCTTTGTGCGGCTCGTACTTGATGTTGTGGACTCCGATTTCGACGGCCCACTTGGTCACCCGCCCAGTCGCCTCACGGTTTCGGATGATGTCCAGCAGCGGCGCGGAGGAGACGACCGTGAATGGGTGCTCCTGGAAGTAGTGCGATAGCCGTCGCTAGGCTCGGAAGACCGCTTACACCAGTTTATGGTATTGCGGGTAGCGTTGTCGCAAGTCCGTGAGGATTTCACTGATGTAGTAGACCGGGCGATGTACGGGTTGCTCCTTGACCTCCTCAGGTCGCTCGACGACCATGACGGTGCTGACAACTCGCTCGGACGCCGCGACATAGACGAGCATCGGATCCTTGTCGACGGGGGCAGCGAGTAGCGGTGCCACGAGTAGCACTTCTTTGAGTGAGTTGAGTGTGTCGTCTGCCTCCTTGTCCCATTGGAACATGGGGTTCTTGCGCATCAGGCGATAGAGAGGCATTTCCTTCTCGCCTAGTCGGGGGATGAAGCGACTGAGAGCCACGACTCGCCCAGACGTCGCGGAGGCACTCGGGTTTGTCGATCCGGGCGATCGTGTCGATGTTGGTGGGGTTCGCCTCGATGCCTCTCTTGGAGACTACATACCCCAGTAGCTGTCCAGTGGGTACGCCGAAGGTGCACCTACCTGGGTTGAGCTTGATCTTGTACCTCGGCAGGTTTGCGAAGGTTTCGGCCAGGTCGGCGAGTAGATCGTCCTGGTGATTCGATTTGACCACCACATCATCGATTTGACCACCGCTAGTAGGTCGTGTTGGCGTTCTTAAGGCCAAACGTCATGGCGGTGTACCAGAAGGCACCGAATGGCATGATGAACACTGTCTTATACTCGTCCTCGACCGCCATCTTGATCTGGTTGTGTAACACCCTCAGAATCGGACCTATGCAAGTCTTAGTGAAACCCGCCAAACCCGCATAGAAACGATTCAAAGGTGCCAACCAGGCACTTTCATGCGGGTGGAAAACGAAGTAATAACATTACACAACAGTCCTCGATGGGACCCACAGAACAGATATATATAACAGCGACTCAATGATTCAAGAATACAGATGTAATATACAAAGATCCAAATCACCTTGAAAACGATAGAGCGTCCAGCTACGGACAAGATGCAAATGGGGCTAAGAGCCCTGAAGAATAACCAATGGCGTCCATAACCCTGCCTAGGCCAAGCCGGAAGGGTAACCCTGCTAACGGCGTCGATCTCAAAACCTGCTTAAACAAAAAGGGGTGCCGACAAAGGGCAAAGGAAAAAGAGGAGCGTCGATCGAGGCCAAGACACGGCGAGACTAGAATTGGCGGTCCTCGCCTACATAGGTATGGTGGATCGACGGCAGCGGCAAGCACTAAACAACTTATAGAGACTCGATACAATGGCTACTGAGGAGGAATAAGAAAGACCTATTCGAACCAACCTGATGCTATCATCAAACAAACCCATCTGGCGTTTCCCCTCGAGACCAAACGAGGAAGTCAACCGAGGAACTCACACAGTTGGCAGTTTTACTTATTCAGTTATAGTTGCGGCAATTTACTAGTCAGGTTGAGATAGTCATCCTGATAAAGTAAGCAGTGGGCACTTTTAGTTAACCATTCCGTTATAGTTGCAACAATTACTAATCAGATACAGATAGCATGAGATAAACCCAAAACCCAGCAGTTGTTGGTACTTTTATTTAGCCATTCCGTTGTAGTTGCAATACTTACTAGTCAGGTATAGATAGTCGCCAGCGACACTCCAAACAAGCAATTGTTGGCAGGTTTATTTAGTCATTCCATTATAGTGGAGCTGATTACTAGTCATTATAAAGTCAAATTTATAGTACTACTTTAGTTATGCTTGTCTATGGT
Source organism: Avena longiglumis (assembly GCA_030063025.1). Classification (NCBI taxonomy): domain Eukaryota; kingdom Viridiplantae; phylum Streptophyta; class Magnoliopsida; order Poales; family Poaceae; genus Avena; species Avena longiglumis. Next base: position 436,679,894 of record CP125977.1, on the reverse strand, counting down.
CGAGATACTGTGCTCCAAGTCGTCCATAACCGCGGACACGGCTTTCAGAAAGTTTTACCCGGCCGGGGTGCACCAATAGCAACACACGCTCGATCAACCTCGGAAAAACCAAATCAAAACCCAACGAGGCCTTCACGACAAAGCAATCACAGGATTCAGAAATATTTCAGGGGGCCACCCCATTGAGTAGACCCATAGCAAGTAAGCTCGAGACGGACTCAAGGTTTGCGTCAATGGCTGTAAACGACTGGGAACCCGAAAGTGTGGCTGGGCTTGTCGATACCGCGAAAACATTTCGCTTACCTAAACAGTACAGTGTGCTCCTCGCACAATTTATATAAAGCAGTAGCATGGCATAGGTACAGGATAGTAAATAAAACCTCAAACTAGTTTGTGGCCCCAAGAAATAAGACTGAATCAAGCTCTGGCTCAGGGGGGTCCCATAATCCTCCCGGATGTGGATAGCGCGATAAAACAAGGAACAGGTATCAAGTACTCGGGGTCCTACGGGACACAAGGCGTTAAAACCAAATATTATCTATCACCCACCGATGCCTCTGCTTACTTCAATTTTAGTTGTTAAACAGGAATTAAAGTGAACGATAAGTAAAACCATGATCATCTACAACATCAAACATGCGGCATTACTCCAACAACTGTGGCACTTGACAACACGCAGCAGCACTTGAGCAAGCGACTACGACGCGCATGTCCAACTAACTACCACACAGGTAATAGGAGGTGTCCAAGGCAATATAAGGCTGCAAGGGATATCACGGCACGAAAACTAGAGCATCGCAACACGTATAGCAATAGACCAACAGAGGAATAAATGCTATAAAAGTAAGATAGGTAGAAATGGGAGATGCTCGCTGAAAACATTGTCAAAGGTTCAACCAAGATCGGGCGAAGCTCACATCAACTCAACGGTCTTATCCAAGAAGCAAAACACTAGAAGAAACACGGATGCAATATTTAATACTACGGCAAAAGATCGGCATGCTTATGATATGATGCATGACAAGGCAAGGGTGCGATGCGATTAGGTCATATTAAGCGTAACTGGTCCGACAATTAAATATATGGTTCTAGTTGTTTAGAAACCCCGCAATTTAAATGTGGTCTTAACATGGTAGAAGACAGCACCGGGTTCGCTACACAAATTTAAATGAGGCCAATATGAGACTAGATTTGCCCGCATATGGGCCCCATATTTAATTATAAGGTGAATCGGCGGAAGGCCCCCAAACCACATGACAAATATGCATGCATGAACATTTAATATGCAACAAGTTGTTATTACATTATAAAATAGGGTTCCGGGAAGGGTTCACACATTAGGGTTCGGCAGATCTTGGCTCCGGGGTTCGAGGTTCGGCCTCGGGGTCCAGGGTTCGACGGAAACGTTCTCGGACTCCGGAATCGCTCTCAGATAACGGGGTAGATCTTGGCGTTCGGGTAGACGAACTTGGCGTGGCGTCGGGGCGCATCGGATTCTTCCGGGTCGGTGTCGTTCTTGTCGTCACGAGGACCTTGTCGGGTCTGTGGTTCGGGTCGGACTTGTCGTTCGGGATGAAGATCTTGGCGTCCGAGGGTTTCTCCACGTCCGCGTAGTAGATCTTGGGGTACCGGCATCATCGGGTTCCACCTCGCGCATTGGTCGGCGAAGCCCGTAACGATGCAGATCTTGGTGTAGGGATGGCCCTTGTCGGCGAGTTTTCGGGTTCGACACCGGGGTCTTCCGGATTCCATGAGGTAGATCTTGTGAGTCCCACGGGTTCGATGTCGACAGCGTACTTGATACGTCCTCAATCTCGGTCAAGCCGGATGGCGGATTCACGAAGATCTTGTCGGTAGATGACTCGGGGCACCACACTTCTGGGCACATCGCCTTCGGGTTTAGGACAATCTTGGCGGAGAGCTCGGTCTTGCCGTGGTTGCAGCGGCACGAGGTTGGCCCGGTCGACATGGGGCGACACTGGGAGTCACCGAACGGAAGGCGCGGCCAGGGCGGCGCGCAGGGGCTCCTGCGGGAAGGGGACCGGAGGCGAGCAGGCTAGGCGGTGGTTGGTTGAGGAGGGGGCGGTGACACGCGTGCTGCAGGCCGCTCGGGTGGGGCCGCATGCCGGCAGGCGTCGGCGTCTCAAGCCGAGTACGGGCGGCTCGGGCGTGAGGCGGCGGGGCAGCGGGCCGGGGAGCATGAGGGAGGCTACGGGCGGTCGGAGGTTGGTGGCGGCCTTCGCGGGCGGGCGACTTGGCGGAGCTATGCGGGTGGAGCTCAAGGCGGACGGAGGTGGCCACGGGAGGCGCGATTGGCGGAGGAGTGGAGGGCGTCTGCAGGCGGCGCTCAGCTCTGGGCGCAGCCTCGGCGAGGGACGCGGGGAAGGAGGGAGGACCGGCGGAGGGAGGCGGCTCCGGGCGACGGACTGGCAGGCGGCGAGGAGAGGCTGGCCGGGCCTTGAGGCGGCCAGGCGTGAGCGTCGGGAGGCGGGGAGTGGAGAGAGAGGGCGGAGGTGGGAGAAGGGAGGAGGAGAGACATGGGGCTGGGGGGGCGGGTCCAGCGTTGGGCCGGGGTTGACAGCGTGGGGACGCGGGCGCCAGACGGGGGGCCAGCGTGGGTGGCGTGTGAGCTGGCGGAGTGGGCCGACGCGGTGGGGCCTGTGGTCAGAGAGAGAGAGAGAGGGTAGAAGGGACTGGGTGAGAAAAGGAAAAGGGGGGCCGGTGGGGGAGAGAGTGGGTTGGGTGGGACCAGTGGGAGGGGGTGTAAGTGGGAGTGGGGGTAGAAAACTGTGTGTGAAAGAGAGGGAGGGGAAAAGTGGTGGATTGGTGAGGTGGCAGGGTGGGTAGGAGTTTGGGGAAGGGTGAGGTGGCACACTTTGGTTGGTGGGTAGATTAGGATTGGGTGGGGATAGGTTTTAGAGGTGGCTGATTTAGAAGTTGTGTTTGTTTGGTTCTGTTTAATTAAAACAAAGCCACTTTGCAAATAGTTTTTAGGGAAATAAAATATCCGATACGCTCGGGGTTTTGCCTTTGAAATAAAGAGGGGTATTTGTACAAGCAAAACGAGGTTTTTTCGAAATAGTTCAGACAAACAATGCAAGATGATGGCGATGCAATGCATAAAAACAACGCGATTTTCTAGTAGTGGTTTTGCGGGATGCCACAATTCGACACCACTAACAAGGGATCTCGCCCTCGAGATCCGCCTCATGGTACCGGAAGGAAGGTAGGCGATCTAAATCTTCGCGCTTCGTGTAGGTCCTCGCGACACCACTAACAAGAGGTCGTTGTCCGTGATCGTCGAGAGAACTCTCCGGAAACAAAAGGTCGAAGGTAGGGGTATCAACAAATAAAGCCACCTCTAGCTTCGATAGGAAGAGGGAACCGATGCATTCTCATCCACTTCAATGTACAAAAGCGAATAGAAGGGGTAGTCGGCATGGGGGCCAATCCATCACGCACCTAAACTATTACTCCGCTGTCGGTGGAAAAGTGTGCAACCATTCTCGAATCGATCAAGATCTCGACAAGCGAGGTTCGGAAACAAAGGAGTGATGCAGACTCTGCATCGGATCTGGCGTAGATGATGTCGTCGCGTCGGAAAACACCGGAAGGCACAAACAAGGAACAAAGAATGGTACCACAGACGAAGGATTCCCCGGATAGCATGAAGACCCGTTGTAGCCACACCATTACCAAAGGAGGAAGCGAAACCCTGAAGGTACGACGGAAACCCAACCACGAGAAATCCTGGACTCGAAGAGAGAGAAGAGAGAGGATTCAAAACACGTAGAGATAAGAGAGGAATAGCAAAGGGGTAAGGAGTAAAATCAGACCTACTCAGAACTATCCAACCGATTTTGCGAAAATAGTTTCGACACTCTACTTCGGCCGTTAGCTAGGTTATCCTACAGGCTGGACTTGTGGGGTATCGCAACTGCTGAGCTCTGATACCACTCTGTAACACCCTCAGAATTGGACCTATGCAAGTCTTAGCGAAACCCGCCAAACCCGCATAGAAACGATTCAAAGGTGCCCACCAGGCACTTTCGTGCGGGTGGAAAATGAAGTAATAACATTACACAACAGTCCTCGATGGGACCCACAGAACATATATATAACAGCGACTCAATGAGTCAAGAATACAGATGTAATATACAAAGATCCAAATCACCTTGAAAACGATAGAGCGTCCAGCTACGGACAAGATGCAAATGGGGCTAAGAGCCCTGAAGAATAACCAATGGCGTCCATAACCCTGCCGTGCCAAGGAAGGGTAACCACCGCTAACGGCGTCGATCTCAAAACCTGCTTAAACAAAAGGGGTGCCGACAAAGGGCAAAGGAAAAGAGGCGTCGTCACGAGGCCGACACGGTGAGACTAGAATTCGGCGGTCCTCGCCTACATAGGTATGGTGGACTGAGCGGCAGCGGCAGCAAGCACTAAACAACTTATAGAGACTCGATACAACTGGCGGCTACCAGAGGGGAATAAGAAAGACCTATTCGGAACCAACCTGATGCTATCATCAAACAAACCCATCCTGGCGTTTCCCCCTCGAGACCAAACGAGGAAGTCAACCGAGGAACTCACACAGTTGGCAGTTTTACTTATTCAGTTATAGTTGCGGCAATTTACTAGTCAGGTTGAGATAGTCATCCTGATAAAGTAAGCAGTGGGCACTTTTAGTTAACCATTCCGTTATAGTTGCAACAATTACTAATCAGATACAGATAGCATGAGATAAACCCAAAACCCAGCAGTTGTTGGTACTTTTATTTAACCATTCCGTTGTAGTTGCAATACTTACTAGTCAGGTATAGATAGTCGCAAGCGACACTCCAAACAAGCAATTGTTGGCAGGTTTATTCAGTCATTCCATTATAGTGGAGCTGATTACTAGTCATTATAAAGTCAAATTTATAGTACTACTTTAGTTATGCTTGTCTATGGTCGAGATACTGTGCTCCAAGTCGTCCATAACCGCGGACACGGCTTTCAGAAAGTTTTACCCGGCCGGGGTGCACCAATAGCAACACACGCTCGATCAACCTCGGAAAAACCAAATCAAAACCCAACGAGGCCTTCACGACAAAGCAATCACAAGATTAGAAATATTTGGGGCCACCCATTGAGTAGACCATAGCGAAGTAAGCTAGCTCCGAGACGGACTCAAGGTTTGCGTCAATGGCTGTAAACGACTGGGAACCCAAAAGTGTGGCTGGGCTTGTCGATACCGCGAAAACATTCCGCTTACCTAAACAGTACAGTGTGCTCCTCGCACAATTTAAATAAAGCAGTAGCATGGAATAGGTACAGGATAGTAAATAAAACCTCAAACTAGTTTGTGGCCCCAAGAAATAAGACTGAATCAAGCTCTGGCTCAGGGGGGTCCCATAATCCTCCCAGATGTGGATAGCGCGATAAAACAAGGAACAGGTATCAAGTACTCGGGGTCCTATGGGACACAAGGGGGCGTTCGGAAACCAAATATTATCTATCACCCACCGATGCCTCTGCTTACTTCAATTTTAGTTGTTAAACAGGAATTAAAGTGAACGATAAGTAAAACCATGATCATCTACAACATCAAACATGCGGCATTACTCCAACAACTGTGGCACTTGACAACACGCAGCAGCACTTGAGCAAGCGGCTACGACGCGCAGGTCCAACTAACTACCACACAACAGGTAATAGGAGGTGTCCAAGGCAATATAAGGCTGCAAGGGATATCACGGGCACGAAAACTAGAGCATCGCAACACAGATAGCAATAGACCAACAGGAGGGAATAAATGCTATAAAAGTAAGATAGGTAGAAATGGGGAGATGCTCGCCTGAAAACATTGTCAAAGGTTCAACCGAAGATCGGGGCGAAGCTCACATCAACTCAACGGTCTTATCCGCGAAGAAGCAAAACACTAGAAGAAACACCGGATGCAATATTTAATACTACGGCAAAAGATCGGCATGCTTATGATATGATGCATGACAAGGCAAGGGTGCGATGCGATTAGGTCATATTAAGCGGATACGGGGTCCCGACAATTAAATATATGGTTCTAGTTGTTTAGAAACCCCGCAATTTAAATGTGGTCTTAACATGGTAGAAGATAGCAACGGGTTCGCTACACAAATTTAAATGAGGCCAATATGAGACTAGATTTTCCCGCATATGGGCCCCATATTTAATTATAAGGTGAATCGGCGGAAGGCCCCCAAACCACATGACAAATATGCATGCATGAACATTTAATATGCAACAAGTTGTTATTACATTATAAAATAGGGTTCCGGGAAGGGTTCACACATTAGGGTTCGGAAGATCTTGGCTCCGGGGTTCGGGGTTCGGCCTCGGGGTCTAGGGTTTGACGGAAACGTTCTCGGACTCCGGAATCGCTCTCAGATAACGGGGTAGATCTTGGCGTTCGGGTAGACGAACTTGGCGTGGCGTCGGGGCGCATCGGATTCTTCCGGGTCGGTGTCGTTCTTGTCTTCACGAGGACCTTGTCGGGTCTGTGGTTTGGGTCGGACTTGTCGTTCGGGATGAAGATCTTGGCGTCCGAGGGTTTCTCCACGTCCGTGTAGTAGATCTTGGGGTACCGGCATCATCGGGTTCCACCTCGCGCATTGGTCGGCGAAGCCCGTAACGATGCAGATCTTGGTGTAGGGATGGCCCTTGTCGGCGAGTTTTCGGGTTCGACACCGGGGTCTTCCGGATTCCATGAGGTAGATCTTGTGAGTCCCACGGGTTCGATGTCGACAGCGTACTTGATACGTCCTCAATCTCGGTCAAGCCGGATGGCGGATTCACGAAGATCTTGCCGGTAGATGACTCGGGGCGCCACACTTCTGGGCACATCGCCTTCGGGTTTAGGACAATCTTGGCGGAGAGCTCGGTCTTGCCGTGGTTGCAGCGGCACGAGGTCGGCCCGGTCGGCATGGGGCGACACTGGGAGTCGCCGAACGGAAGGCGCGGCCAGGGCGGCGCGCAGGGGCTCCTGCGGGAAGGGGACCGGAGGCGAGCAGGCTAGGCGGTGGTTGGTTGAGGAGGGGGCGGTGACGCGCGTGCTGCAGGCCGCTCGGGTGGGGCCGCATGCCGGCAGGCGTCGGCGTCTCGCGGGGGCGCGGCAGACGAGGGGTACTCGGGGCGGGGCTTGACGACGGAGAGGAAGCCGGAGGCGGGGTCGGGCGGTTGAGGGGGAGGGCGGCCGGGCTGAGGCGCAGCCGGGCGCTGCTTTCAGCGAGGCGAGGCAGGGCAGCGGGGCAGGGCATGAGGCGGCAGGCGGTCGGAGGTTGGTGGCGACGGGCGCCTTCGCCGAGCGGGCGGGGCCGCCGGGCGGATCTTGGCGGGGCGCGGGATGGAGCTCAAGGAGCGGGGGTGGACGGAGGTGGCCGCGGGGAGGCGCAGTTGGCCGGCGGGAGTGGAGGGCGTCTGCGCCGGCGCTCGAGCTCGGCCGAGCGCAGCCTCGAAGCGCGGGCAGGAGGAAGGAGGGACCGGCGGAGGGGCGGCTCGAGGCGGCAGGCTGGCGGGCGGCGGGAGAGGGTGCGGGCACACGGCTGCCAGCCGGAGGCGCTGGCCAGAGGCGCCGGAGGCGGGAGAGGGCCGGAGGTGGGAGGGAGGAGGCGTGGGGAGAGGCTGGTGGGGCGGGTCCGGTGGGGCGAGGTTGACAGCGTGGGGGCCAGGGGCGCAGGGGTCGGCGTGGGGCCCAGTGGTGGCGTGGCGTGAGCTGGCGAGTGGGCCGACGCGGGTGGGGCCCAGGGTCAGGGAGAGAGAGAGGGGTAGAAGGGGACTGGGTGAGAAAAAGGAAAAGGGGGGCTGGACGCGGTGGGGGAGAGAGCTGTGGGTTGGGTGGGACCCAGGGGAGTGGGCCAGGGGTGTAAGTGGGATTGGGGGTAGAAAACTGTGTGTGAAAGAGAGGGAGGGGAAAAGTGGTGGATTGGTGAGGTGGCAGGGTGGGTAGGAGTTTGGGGAAGGGTGAGGTGGCACACTTTGGTTGGTGGGTAGATTAGGATTGGGTGGGGATAGGTTTTAGAGGTGGCTGATTTAGAAGTTGTGTTTGTTTGGTTCTGTTTAATTTAAAACAAAGCCACTTTGCAAATGGTTTTTAGGGAAATAAAATATCCGATACGCTCGGGGTTTTGCCTTTGAAATAAAGAGGGGTATTTGTACAATCAAAACGAGGTTTTTTCGAAATAGTTCAGACAAACAATGCAAGATGATGGCGATGCAATGCATAAAAACAACGCGATTTTCTAGTAGTGGTTTTGCGGGATGCCACAGGTTGTAACCCGAGTACGCGTCGAGGAAGCACAGCGACTTCGAGCCCGCGGTCGAATCGATGATCTGATTGATGTGCGGGAGGACGAACTGCTCCTTTGGGCAGGCGCTGTTGAGGTTGGTGTAGTCAATACACATTCTCCGGGTCTTGTTCTTCTTTTCGACCAGGACCGGGTTTGCCAGCCACTTAGAGTATTTGATGGGCCGGATGAAGCCTGCGGCGAGTAGACGCTGCACTTCTTCGGCTATTGCTCGACGGCGCTCTTCATTGAAGGGCCGTAGCGACTACTTCACAGGTCACGCTTTGGGTTTGGCATTGAGTTTATGCTCAACGAGTTCCCTCGTGACACCTGGCATGTCGGATGGCTTCCATGCAAAGATCACTACTAGGAAAATGGTCGTTTGTGGCGCACCTAAAAGGCCCATCCGTGGCGCACCTGTAGTGCGCCACGGGCCTTGCGCTACGGCTATCTCTCAGCCGTGGCGCACTGCCTAGTGCGCCACGGTTGTGTAGAGATAGGCGTAGAGCACCACCTAGTGCGCCACAGAAGTTTGGCATGGTGCGCTACCCCTTGGATCTTCTGTGGCGCACTACCCAGTGCGCCACTAAACATCCATGGTGCGCTTTAGGTGTAGTCATACGGAAGGTAGAACATGTGCGCCATGATGTATTTTTGTTTTTTTTTAATTTCCAAGCCAGATTATATGCAATACAGATTATATACAATATTACAGATATACACACAGATACAAGATATACAATTATATATATAAATACTGATATGAAAAACAAGATTGAAACAAATACATATAGATAAGTCTCATACATGAATACATAGTCCAAGTTACATTGTTTTGATCATGTTACAAAGTAGTAGTTGGTGACATGCGAATACATGTGTCGATCGAACAAGTTAGAGCTCGGAAGCTCGCCTAGACATCTAAACTAGCTAGCTAGACACAAAGCGGGATAAATAACCAAAGAAGATAAGCATGATCACCGCGACGAAGGTGTAGGTCTTCATCCGGTTCCTTGTCCTAACTCCGCTAGATAGCGCCACAGTATCTATCTTCCGCCTCCGCCATAGTGTCGTACCCTTTGTAGCTATAGCCGCTGAAACGGTGCACTGTCTCGGCAGTCTTCCCAATCATCGTAGACTCGAACCCGTCCCTTGTACGACGTACCACGCCATCTACAAGTTGACAATAATAACTAACCGGTGATTGAAAAACATGTATAATTAAAAGTCATATGAAGATACACTTATAGAAAGTACTCTTAAATCAAAAGAGCAAACTCAAAAAGCATGCCTCATATATAACTAGCTAGGTCATTGGACACAGAATTGCTTATGACGGACCGTTAGCCAAGTAGGATGCACAATTCTGGACTTGTGCATATCACAAGGCTAACAATCCCGATAGCACATTCACATATATATTGTGCCACGACATTTCAATCATCGGCATATTCTCGAAAAAGACAAAAATAACTCGAAAAGCATGCCTCATATATAACTAGCTAGGTCGTTGGACAGAATTGCTTATGACGGACTGCTAGCCAAGTAGGATGCACAATTCACGGACTTGTGCATATCACAAGGCTAACAATCCCGTCATAGCACATTCACATATATATTGTGCCACGACATTTCAATCATCGGCATATTCTCGAAAAGACAAAAATAACTCGAAAAGCATGCCTCATATATAACTAGCTAGGTCGTTGGACACAGAATTGCTTATGGCGGATCTAGCCAAGTAGGATGCACAATTCACGGACTTGTGCATATCACAAGGCTAACAATCCCATCATAGCACATTCACATATATATTGTGCCACGACATTTCAATCATCGGCATATTCTCGAAAAGACAAAAATAACTCGAAAAGCATGCCTCATATATAACTAGCTAGGTCGTTGGACACAGAATTGCTTATGACGGGACCGTGAGCCAAGTAGGATGCACAATTCTGGACTTGTGCATATCACAAACTCACAATCCCGTCATAGCACATTCACATATATATTGTGCCACGACATTTCAATCATCGGCATATTCTCGAAAAAGACAAAAATAACTCAAAAAGCATGCCTCATATATAACTAGCTAGGTCGTTGGACACAGGAATTGCTTATGACGGGACTGTGAGCCAAGTAGGATGCACAATTCCTGGACTTGTGCATATCACAAGGCTCACAATCCCGTCATAGCACATTCACATATATATTGTGCCACGACATTTCAATCATCGGCATATTCTCGAAAAAGACAAAAATAACTCGAAAAGCATGCCTCATATATAACTAGCTAGGTCGTTGGACACAGGAATTGCTTATGACGGGACTGTGAGCCAAGTAGGATGCACAATTCCTGGACTTGTGCATATCACAAGGTCGACAATCCGTCATAGCACATTCACATATATATTGTGCCGACATTTCAATCATCGGCATATTCTCGAAAAGACAAAAATAACTCGAAAAGCATGCCTCATATATAACTAGCTAGGTCGTTGGACATAGGAATTGCTTATGACGGGATTTGCCGCCAAGTAGGATGCACAATTCCTGGACTTGTGCATATCACAAGGCTGACAATCCCGTCATAGCACATTCACATATATATTGTGCCACGACATTTCAATCATCGGCATATTCTCGAAAAAGACAAAAATAACTCGAAAAGCATGCCTCATATATAACTAGCTAGGCAGGAAGGACGTAAGGGTGATTGCCAGGTTGTCTTGGACGATCTGCGGGATCCGCGCCACTTGTGCCTTAAGTTCTTGAACCTCTCTGTTTTCCTCCTCGCTCCTTCCCGACGGCGCCACATGCGTCCTCGGCGGTGGACCAAAATGATCCACCCAATTCTTACCCCCGAGGCCGGCGACGGCGGCCGACGACGGCTTCTTCGTAACGGCTCTATTTTCTTGGCCGGTTCATCGCCTGTTAAAGGGTTATCCCGGTGGCCCGTCGACCCACAGGATGAGGAACCACAGGATCCATGACTAGCAACAATTTCCTCCTCCTGCGGAAGAAGTATGATGAATCATTTAGATCATCGATTAGATTGCAATCGTGTTGATCACCGGTAATTAGATTATACTTACCACAATTTCTCGAATTCCTTCACCGCAGGATCCGCGGTGAGTTGTTTGGTTTTGGGTCCACATGGTAACGGGCCTGATGAAGTTTGAAACCTGCGGGTTGAATTTAGCAAAGGGTTTTCTATCCTTGGATCTATACTCTTCGTCCTCCTTATTCCATTTGGCCTCCATGTTCAGATCCACAGATCCGAGATGGTGATGAACTATATTCGCCGCTGCGCCTTTCCCCGATTACTATTGGCGGGCTCTTTCGGATTCACACCTCTCCTTGAACTCCCGGCTGATCTTGGTGATCTGCGGGTCAATCTTCGGATCTCCTCGAGACTTTTGCCTTCTTTATAGATCTTCTTCTTTATCCGGGTTCTCCAGGTGGCGGCGGTGCTCATCTTTGTGAGGGCGGATTTGTTTACGTTCCCATGATAATTTGTGTTACGATACTTAGCGGAAACTTGTATCGGCGTGCAGCTTCTCGAAGGTGTGCGCAAGTGGCCATTATCTTTATGCCGGAGATTCTCGGTGTTGATCGAGATGGTTGTCCGGTGATCGCCGCCACTTGCCCACCGTACTTTGACGACAAGGGCGGGCTCAAAGGAACCCCGATGGGCTCACTTGGTAATTTCCTCCTGACCGTGCCGACCGTGTTCGGGCGCCGTCCTTCGGCTTCTTCTTCTTAGGAGGGTTGCTACCACTCCACGTGCCCTCGCCGCCATCGGTGGTTTCATCGTCGCCGTTCCTTGGCTTCTTCCTCCGCGTCTTCCATCTCATCATCCTCGCTCTCCGAAGGATGGTATTCTTCATCGTCTTCTAGACGCTGGGCCGCCTCCCAGAATGTCAATTGTTTATTCGAAGGTCTGAGTTCTCCTTCAGCGCTGATGCGCTTAGAACATCCAGCCTCGTCGTTATCACACATCTTTGCACTAATAAAAAACAAATAATTGGTTAAATGCACGGAAAAATCCGGCATGACCTTTGCTAATTTTCTTAAACTAGGAGTGCCCGATTTCTGCCAAAACGGAAGTTAATCAACATTCCGGCAAAAATCGGGACTCGTTTCATACAAGAACCTGCATACACACATAATAAAGTGCTTCATATACAAGCACAAGCACAATTTCAAGGTGCTATTGTCCCAGCACAGATAGTAGCAAAACCAACACTACTCTATTTTTCCTTCCAAACCATTTCACAACCACATCCATCCAGTCCCAGCACAGTGCCACAACCATATAAACTTTTGTTATCAATTTAAGCATAGCCATATGACAGAAGCTATCTCTTTAAGCAACAATGACAACCCAATTAAAATAAATCTTGTGAATAAGTAAAGGTAAAAATGAGAATGATCTTACATAAGCATGCCACTTATTGTATGATTCCAATGAAGCAATGTCATTGTTCTAACCACAATGGATGCCCACAATCTGTGCTACAATAAGCCCAAGACCATAGCTAAAAATATAAGCCCAATATTAATCAAAATATACGAACATCCCCAGATGTATAACAAAGCACAAGAACCTACCCTTTGTCATCAAGTTCCACAGTCTTCAATTCAATAAAGAAAAGCAGGCCATAGACATGCCTAAACCCATGATATATAATGATACATCAAGGATCAGGATATTTCACTTCCATAATATCAACTGAATCGCTTACACACCATTGAATGGCTCGAACTCGAAAGTGGATTTGTGCATTGGTGTGAAGTGCATAAACTCAACTAGATGGCCTGAAACTTTGAAAGTGGATTGAACTATGCAGCCTCTAACCTTGCTACTCTGAACCCTAAGCTTACCCTGAACCCTTGCTACTCTGAACCCTAAGCTATCTACAAGCTACATTTATCGTCGCAGTTCACAGCATCATCTGCATCAAAGGAACAAATGGTTCTTGTGCCTTGGTAATTTAACTGATCATGCATCAAAGGAACAAATGGTTCTTGTGCCTTGGTAATTTAACGATTTCTGGTTTTCCATAAGGACCAAATAAGGACCTGTGTAACAGTTGTCCATATGCACAAAAGGAAATGCACTTTCTTATACAACAGTAAAAAAAGGGAACTTGGTTTCATGAAACCTTCAGGTTACACAGGTTCATAGTTAGTGAGTGCAATGTAAACTACTGCATATCTTTGTTCTACTACTGCAATGTAAACATAGGAGACATGCATTAAAAAACACAAGTTTTACTACTGCATATCTTTGTTCTACTATTGCATTTTCATCTACTCTGAACCTAACCTAAACCTAACCTGAATCTTGCTACTCTGAACCTAACCTGAACCTAACCTGAAGCTTGCTACACAGAATGTCATTCGGTCCTCTCACTCGAAAATAGTGTTCCTCCCCCTCTTCTTCCCAACTCTTCAGATTGACTTGCAGAACAACAACTAGTACTGATCTGCCGGGACCAAGCTAGGTGTTTAGTGTTCAGCCAAGAATGGATCCATGGATCGGCAGCCAGCCTTCTCTGTACATGTTTATGAACAGCAAGTACTGAACAGCACGCATCAAGAACCAACAACACCATGGTTCTTCTTGTTCTGCCTGCTCTGTACATGTTTATGAGCTAGGACTGAACATTTCTGTTCTATGTTTATATAGGTTGCGGTTCTTGAATCGGAGCAGCCAGGTGAGCGAGGAGAACGGCTGGGCGAGATGCTCGAGAGGTGGCTACAAAGTACGAGGCCTGCAGGGGCAGTTCACTGGACTTGGTCACGGCCCATCAATCCAACGCCAGAGAGAGGAGAGGAGAGAGGAAGATAGGGAGAGAGAGAGGGAGGTCGGCAGGAGACTCACGGGGAGAGGGCGGAGCTGGACGGCGGCATGGCTGGCGGCGGGTTCCTCCACGGACTCCTCCTCCTCGGACGCCTTGACTCGGGCTCCTCCTCCTCCGCACGCCTGCAGGGCTCCTCCTCCTCCACGCAGTGGCAGGCTCGGGCTCCACCTCCTCCACGTCCTCCTCCTAGAGCGGCAGATCGAGAGCGCGGGGCACCTGTTCAGATCATGTGTCGATCCGAGATGGGGAGAAGAGGCGCGGGCGTGCACGGATGACTAATAGCACGAAGTTAGGCGTGCGCACCGGCCAAGTGCTTCACGGTAACATCGCGCACTTGGCCAGGTGCGCCACGCCTAACCTCAGTGCTACTAGTCACATAAGAAGGCTGCCACCCCTATAGACAATTAACATTGCCCTATCCCCGGGTTCCACCAATCGCTCTAATCTAAACTGTGAGCACCTGGTTCGAATCCTGTGCCCACCTTTTTATTTATTTTTAAAATATTTTTAAATATTCCAAAAATGCCCAAAAGTCTTGATATATGCTACAAAAGTTTTGTTTTGTTTTTAAAATACTTTTATATATTCCAAAATGCCCAAAAGTGATAATATATGTCATAAAAGTGGTACAAATTAAATATGCTTCAAATATGTCATAATAATTTGTCCATAAATATTACAATCTTTTTTAAACCACGCGTTTTACAATATTTTTTGAGCTAGAATTTTAAAATATTTTTCCCTTCTTTGTCGCGGTTGAATAATTTAGCCCCGGCACTTTAATGTTTCTTCTTTCGAACGGGCTACCTTTTTTGGGTAGGTTTGTCCTTTTTCTTCTTATGATGTATGTTCGCATCGTAGTCGTCATCTTCAATCTTTGGATCAGTCTTGGTCAAGTCTTGCTCATTGGCGACTCCATCCATTCCGATGATGTTCCTTTTTCCTCTCCTCACGACAACACGGCTAGGCTTTGTCGGGTCGGTAATGAAAAAACATTGGTCCACTTTGGTAGCCAGTACCCACGGTTCATTTTTCGCGGCCACGTTTGCACCGGCGGCCTTGGATTTGGCTGCTTCGGGTATAACCATGGTTGTGAAATACCGGTATTCTCTTTCGACATTCTTTGCCCATCTGACACGGAACATCGGCACCTTTTCTCCACAGTAGTCGAGCTCCCAGATCTCCTCGATTCTTCCGTAGAATCTTTCCTTCACGTTGTCATCGGTGTAGAATTCCGACGTTACGCCTGAGTTCTGATAATCACACTTGTTGTCCTTTTCCTCCGTGTAGAATGTGTAGCCGTTGATATCATACGCCTGATAGGTCACCAGGTTTTGCCCTGCGACAAGGTGAATATGATCTTTTCCGTATCAGAAGAATGCGAGCGCGGGGGATTATCAAGGAGCGTCTGCCTAAACCAACGCGTGAAATCTGAGTTGTGATCTTTGATTATTTCTCCCTGCGTCCTCTGTATGCCCCGGTCACTGTACTTCTTCTCGATTAACCTTTTGTGCTTCTGTACCCAAGGATCGACCAGTTCTAAATGCTGTAGCGCGACGAGGTTTGCTCGATCAAAGTCTGCGCGTCGAAAATCGGGTCCGCATGCGATGTCGACGACCCTC
This sequence comes from Avena longiglumis, assembly GCA_030063025.1. Taxonomy (NCBI): domain Eukaryota; kingdom Viridiplantae; phylum Streptophyta; class Magnoliopsida; order Poales; family Poaceae; genus Avena; species Avena longiglumis. The sequence continues at coordinate 436,664,099 of CP125977.1, read as the reverse complement.
TCGGTGACCAGATCCATCGAGCTTGCCAAGGTGTCTGTTGACGGGAAGACCGACAGGGTTCTCGATGTCTAGATAATTCGTGCAGAAAGAGATGCACTCTTCGGCCAGAAATCCCTTGGCTATGCTTCCATCTGGACGGGACCTGTTAACGTATCCTTTGATGTGTCCGTTCATCCTTTCAACGCCATCATCATGCGGAGAAACATCGGCCGAGTTGTCGATGTCCTCCACGACATGGACCAGCAGATGCACCATAATGTCGAAGAATGCGGGTGGGAAGTAGACCTCAAGCTCACATAGTATCACCACGATCTCCTCCTGTAGCCTTCGAGCTGATTCAAGCCAATCGACTTCCTAGAGATGACGTCGAAAAACTTGCATAAGCCAAATAATGTTTCACGGACGTGCTCGTCCATTATCCCTCTTAGTGCGACCGGAAGTACTGCGTCATTAGCACGGCACGATCGTGAGACTTCATGCCATCGAACCTCTGCCCGCCTCGTCTAGGTATCTGCTTATCTTGCCAGCGTGGCCGTAAGGAAATTTGAATCCTAGAAGGCACTTGAAAACTGTTTGATCTCATCCTGGCTTAGAGTGAAGCAAGAAGGAGGCAGTATTCGTTCTTCTTGAACTTTTACCCTTCCGACGACCTTGTGTCGTCTCGACTCATGATCATCGTCATCTTCCTGATCATCGAGTAGTGCCCTCCGTGAAGCTCCTTCCGGATACCCAAGCATATCAGGTCGTGCCTTGCTTTCGGACCATCTTTCGTCCTATCGGCATGTTGATTATGGTGGCGACGGACTCGCACACGTTTTTCGTGATATGCATGATGTCGAGGCTATGAGGCGGAGAAACTTCAAGATGGCAACTCCGTAGCAGACCTTGTTTTCCATACCTTCATCGTGGCTTGTCTTGTTGCCTCTTTCGCTTCTTTCCGTGCTTAGGACAATCTTTCCAGTTTTTCAGCAACTCTTCCACTTCTTCGCTGCTCGCTCCGGGATTCCTCGGGTCTCGATTTGCCATCGAACAGGTCTCCACGTTTTCTCCATGGATCATTCTTGCGAGCCACCTCCGTGCGCCATGAACACGTTTCGATGACCACCTGGATCTTTCTCTAGTTGGAGATAGCTTGTGTTATCCATGCACCTAACGCATGCGTGGAATCCTTGGATAACCTGCCCGAGATATACCCGACCTGGATAGTCTTGCCGTAGTGACCAACGGCTCTCATAGTGAAATAATCTTGTGACGGCGTCGTAAGTATTGGCTCGATTCCCATAACGTGGCTAGCTCCTCTTTCAACAGCCGAGATACTGATTGATGTCGGTACCAGGTTGTTTCGCCCTTGAATTAGCATACTCATTTGTATGTACTTCTTCTTCATGCACAACCATGGAGGAGGTTGTACATCCATACAAACACAGGCCAAGTCTTTGTGCGTGCTGCTACAGCTGAGCATTGAGTCCATCGGTGCTCGCACCAAGCGATGTTCCTCGAATCTCCACGAATTCGGAATTCGAGGTCCAATGCTTTCAGCGGCTAGCATCTGAAGGGTGCGTCAGCAGCTCATCCTTTTTGGGGTCATCATCATCATGTCCTGGCTTCTTCCTTTCCGCATGCCATCGCATGAGCTTCGCTTCCTTAGGGTCCGCGAAATAGCGCCGAGCGAGGGTGATAGGAAAGTACCATACCACTTTTCGAGGTGCTTTCTTCCCTTTCTTGTATCGACTCACGCTGCACCGGACATGTGGTTTTCTCCGTCCTCGCCCCGATAAATGATGCAATCGTTGATGCATATGTGATATCTAACGTGCGGTAGATCGAGAGGACAGACGATTTTCTTGGCATCCTCGATACTAGTTGGACATGTGTTCCCCTCCGGGAGACGATCGTGCCAGAATGCCATCATATCATCGAAGCTTGCGTCGCTCAATTTGTGCTTTGCCTTCATCTCCATAGCCTTGAGCGTTACATTCAACCGGGTATCATCGGGCCTGCATCCTTCATACAATGGAGTAACCGCGTCTTTCTCAAGTTGCGCAAGCTTGGCTTTCTCTCTAGCGGCAGCCCTGGCATTACTCGTCTGCTTGAGAAGCAGCTCTTGCACATAAGGGTCCCGCACCCAGCCTGACGTTGTTCCATCGTAAATCGCTCCTCCGCATCTAGATCATCATCATCCCGGTGCCTGCTTCCGTACCTTCACCATCTCCAGGAGCCTCTTCATCATCTCGCCCGTTCTTGCCGTGATGATGATCACCGTCTCCATCATCTACGCCATCGCTTATCCAACGAGTGTATCCATCCATGAAACCATGGCGGGCGAGTGCGCTCATAGATTCCGGAATGGGTCGATCACCGATTGAGTTTGCATCTTCTGCACGGACATCTTATATCTGTCTTGTTATTTCGTATCATGTCGGCCGTCGCACATTTCAAAAATCTAGCCACAATGCCTTCGCTCATTATGCGGACCATTTTTGCCTACACGATGTACACGGTACAATTTTGAAGTCTATTAGAACCACATAATGAATGCATGCATGCAATGGTCGATAGAAAATTTCGTCATGACCTATCCTAAAATTAGGACCTTTGCGAAATGCCAAAGTCTTGCCAAAATGGAAATGAATCAACATTTTGGCAAAACAAATGGCAACTTGTTCACATACAAACACAAGAGAGAGAGAGACCGATCCATACACACATGAACATATCATTATCCTCTCCATACACACATGCATGAGCATCATCGATACTCTCCATATACACACACATATGACCATCGATCCTCTCCACACATACACACATCATGAGCATCGATCATCTACATACATATGAGCACATGCATCATCCATATAAACATGAACACATCCTTACATGGACAACTTACGAGATGAGAGACCGATCGCGAGAAAGATGGAAAGGAGAGGTGCAGCGTCGACGAGACGGATAGATGAGAGACCGGAGACCTCCTCTATTACTTATGTAACATCCAAAGCAAGTTTTACATGCTAAAAATGGTGAATGTGTGGAGAAATTGAGGTGGGAAGGAGAAGATCCCGACTAGATCTAAGGAGGAAGAAGAAGGGGAAAGTGAAGTGTGGGGTGGTGGATGTGGTCACACATGTGCACATAAAGTGCTGTCCTAAAAAAATCGACACATTCGTGGCGCACACGGCCCCAGTGCGCCACAGGGAGTACAAACTTCTGTGGCGCACTAGGCGGAGTGCGCCACAGATGCTCGTAGTCCTCGTGGGCGCACTAGGCGAGTGCGCCACAGTAGTTTGTGGCCGTCAGGCGGTGGGCATGCGCTCGGCGTGGCGCACCATGCACGTCGCCACGATGACCCTAACAACCGTGGCGCACATGGCTGTAGTGCGCTACTGAAGTTTGGCGTGCCAACAGGCCTCGCCCACACATATCTGTGGCGCACTATGGTCATGTGCGCCACGGATGTTCTAGTTATTAGTAGGGCACTGCCCACAGGTGAGCCACGCCTGTTTTAGCCGTGGGGCACTTCAACCATGTGAGCCACGGATGTGCTGATTACCTATAGCCGTTTTCCTAGTAGTGGATGTCGCGATTCTCACGGAGGAACTCGATGAGTGCGCTTTCCTATGCGGGGATCATGTTTGCCCCGATCGTGACCGTCTGGCTAGAGTCTCCTGGGACCAGATCGACAGTGCGGGTGTGCGTGGTGGCCTCGAACGTGGTCGACCCGGCGGTTTCCGTGTTGGGCTTTTTCAGGATTGTGGGGTCGTCTTTGTCGACCCCACTCACCTACCTGGCGAGCTCATCCGCGTGGTTGGCCTCCGCGGCGATGACGATGTCCGCGAGTTGTGCGCCTTTTTCCTCGTAGTCGATGGCCATGTCGGGGTCGCCAAGGACGGTGATGATGCCGCAAGGTCCTGGGAGCTTCATCATGTCGTACGCATAATGCAGTGCCGTCATAAACTTGGCGAATGCTTGTCACCCCAGGACGCGGTGGTAGGGGCTGGTGAAGTTCACTAGCTCGAAGACGATTTGCTCGGTGTGGAAGTTGGCTGGTGTGCCGAAGGTGATTGGTAGCGTCACCTTGCCGATCGGGTACGCCTTCCGACACAAGACGATGTCGTGGAAGGTGTTGATGGTTGACTCGACCATCTATTGCGGGAGCCTTAGTCGCCTGAATGTGTCCAGGTAGAGGATGTTGATGGATCTCCCGCCGTCCATCAATGTCTTGGGGAGCCAGTAGTCGCCAACCTTGGGCTTGACTACCAGGGAAACTCGCCCAGGATATTCGATCTGTGGCGAGTGGTCCTCGCGGCTCCACGTGATGTGCTGCTCGGACCAGTTGAGGAAGCAGGGGACGTCGACCTGGGACACCGCGTTGACGCCGACCGTATGGGCGAGGACCTTCTTATCACGCTTGGTGTCGAGCCCGGTGAAGGTGTGGAGCGAGTCGGCCTCGCTGCCGAATGCCCCGCCATTTCGCGGGTTGTTGTAGGGGTCCTCCCTTGCGCGCCATGCCTTCTCGATCTCCTTCAGAGAGTGGCTGTCGGCGGTTGGGTGTGTGGCGGGCTTCCCCTCCCTGCTGTGGAACACACAGGTTTTGTTAAGGAGAGCTGTAGGGTCGAATTTCGGCCTCGCTCGGTAATTTCCACTATCGCGGTGCTGGCCCCCACCATGGAGGAAGCTCCTAGGGTCGCGTGGCGCGTAGCCTGCATTTGTGACGAAGTCGACTCGCCTGTCACCGCGGAGCTTGCCGGTGCGGCGAGTGTTGCTATAGCGCAGCTCGTGCTGCCTTCGGTTGTCGTGACCGCTTGGGCGGCGATTCCCACCCGAATCATCGTCGGTTTCCTGGTTCGGATCTTCCTCCGCGTGTCATTTGGCAATCTCGAGGAGGTCTGGGATGTTGTCGACCGTCTTGTACACCCTCTTGATTTTGGTGACCAGGGGCTCGTATCGGCATGAGTTCTTGAAGCAGTGGATCACCGTGTCCGGGTGGATACCGGCAGCGTTGATCCACAGGTCTTGCCACCATTGGACCTAGTTGCGGATCGACTCGCGGGATCCCTGGACGCACCACTCCAGGTCCTCGATGGTGGTGGCAAGGGTGTAGGAGCCCTCGAAGTTCCTGACGAAGGCCTCGGGCATGTCCTCCCAGGAGTCGATGTTGTCTGCGGGGAGGGTGTTGATCCACAGCCGTGTCGCTCCCTCCATCATCAAGGGGAGGTAGCGAGCGGCAAGGAGGTCGTTGTGGCCGGCGACCATTGCCATGAGGTATGTGTCCGGCCACAGGGCCAGATCGTACGTGGGATCGTACTTTTCGATCTCCTTCGGCGCTTTGAAGTTCGCTGGGTACTTCCCGCCTTGAATCATTGGTCTGAAGCACTATGGGCTGACTCGACTGAGCGAGCCCTTTGGCTCGCCGTCATTGCGGTTGGCGAGGGTGTGCCTCAGGTCGTTGGGCTGGCGTGCGCACCAGCTCTGGTTATTGATGATGTGGGTCCGCGCGTCGACCAGCTGCCCGTTGGCGGCGACCGTGTTGTTCAGCGGTCGCGGGTCATTGGTGGAGAGCGCTGGATGTGCGACCCATGGCTGGTGCTGCAGGGGCTCGGGGGGTGGGCAGTTGAGGGTGTTTTCGATCGATGGGCGGCCGCTCGAGGCCACCCTGCTTCCAGAGGAGCGGGAGTACATGCGTCCCCGCGAGTCGGCTCCTGCAACTTGCTGCTCAACAGCCTTGGCGAGTAGAGCCTTGGCGAGTAGAGCCTTGGCGAGTAGAGCCTTGGTGTACTGGATTTGCAGCGTGCACTCCCCTGTGACATTGAGGTTGGCGACCACTGTTTGCCCCGTGATGACGTTTTCCATCGGTAGAGTACAGTGAGAGGCCGTTCGCGTCCCGCTCTTGTGGTTGGCAGGGGGCGCGCGGCTGGGTGGCGGTGGGGGATATCAACTAGCTGGTGCTCTTGGTGGTGGGCCTGCGCTGAAGCTTGGAGGCGCGTTCTCGCAGATCACCCGCTCAACCACGCGAGCGGGATCACTGTCTTTGTCGAAATTCAGGGCGCAGCCCTGAACGGTGGGGTTCAGGCGTGTCTTGATGTGCCGCTGGTGGTAGAGCGATAGCTCCTGCGCCATGGACTACTCGAGGCAAAATATTTGCGCTTGGCTTGCTCCTTGTGCACCGCCTCCACTAAGCGCAGGCGGGCTTCCTCGACTTCCCCCGTCATCGCGTTCGGCGGGATTGGTGTGGAAAAGGGGTATGGCAGAGTGCTCGCGCCGCTCGCCATGTAGCTCGGGATGAAGCAACCGGATCCGGCATGGAGATCGCCAGAATTTTCCAATCCGGAGTCGGAGTCGAAGATCCCGACGATGGATGGATCCTCGAAATCCCCAACATTGGAGACTCGCGTGATGGAGACTTCTGGTGATGCGGCGATGATGGATTCGACGAACGAAGCTAGGGTCGCCGAGTCGGCGTCATTGTGGAGGACCGCGTCATCCGTGGCCGCGTTGGTGTCGGCCACGTCACTGTTGGCCGAGTCGTACTCGGAGGCGAGGCAGTGGATGGTGCGGACCTGGCTCTCAAAGAGCCGATCGTGTGGAGGCTACTCACCGATGATCGCCGAGTCCTCCAAGATGATGACGTCCGTGAAGCCGACGAAGAGGTTGATCGTGCTGACTGGCATGGTGACGTTGTGCGTGACCGGTTGCGACACCGGGATGTAGCTGCTGGGCAAGATCTAGAGGATCTCGCCGATGGCGATCATGTGGCCGGTGGCAATCGACCGGTTGATTGGCAAGTACGGTTTCGCCGCAGAACTCTGGCCTGACCGGCCAGGCCCCATGGTGGGTGCCACTGTCGTGGGAATGTCCACGGCGGATGTCGCGATTGGAAGCGAGTAGTAGAACGAGGGGCAAGGGTGGCCTGCCATCTGCAGTGCGAGATGAGGGCAGAGACACAAGGTTTTACCCAGGTTTAACCCCTCGGAGGGTAAAGCCCTACTCCTGCTATATTGTATTGTCGAGAGATTGCAGTGGGCGAGCTCGGCGACTAGGCGGCGAGTCGATGGGGTGTATGATGGAACGTGCATGCTATATGTACCCTAGGGAGGTTTATATAAGGGTACCTCGCTAGGTTTTACAAATCTAAAACTGAGTTGGATAAGGACTCGGAGGGACTTAACCTAATCCGACTGGGCCTAGCTACGCTTCTGGGCCTTTAGCTTCCAGTCGCCTGGCTCTCTCTTGGGTCGTTATCCAGTCGCAGTCATGCAGGCCCACTCGCTGAGAGTATGATCTAGTAGGGAATGTCCTGCTGGGTATACCCCCTTCAGCATATCCCCATCAATGTGCTTACTTCTCTCATAGAACATCTTATCTTTTGTAAGGTATATGGCACTTTGACTGTCACAAAACAAAGTACTGCAAGAATCATCTCCACAAAGCTCAGCAAATAAACCTTTTAACCAAATAGATTCTTTGCAAGCTTCAACTGTAGCCATGTATTCAGCCTCAGTAGTAGATGGTGCAACAACAGCCTGCAACGTAGCCTTCCAACTAATAGTACAACCACCAACATTAAACACATAACCTATGAGGGATCTTCTTTTATCCAAATCGGCAGCAAAATCTAAATCCACATAGCCAATGAGTCCCTCACCGGTCCTTCCAAACTTCAAACAAGCATTGGAAGGGCCAAGAAGGTACTTGAAAACCCACTGAATAGCCTTCCAATGTTCTTTACCAGGATTATCCATGTATCTACTTATCAAACTCATAGCATATGATAAATCAGGACAAGAACAAACCATGGCATATATCAAAGAACCAACAACACTAGAATATGGCACCTTTGACATGTACTCAAACTCTTCATCAAATAGGAGTACTAAAATGAGGATCAATAGGAGTACTAACTGACTTGGCACCATCTATATTAAAATAATGAAGATTTTCTTAATGTAACTTTGCTGACTAAGAAACAACAAACCAGATTTTCTATCTCGGGTAATTTCCATACCTAAGATCTTCTTAGCAGCTCCAAGATCCTTCATATCAAACTCACTACTTAGGTGTGCCTTCAAAGTAGTGATTTCATTCATGCTCTTGGCAGCAATTAACATATCATCAACATATAGCAGCAGGTATATAGGTGATCCATCAACAAACTTAATATAAACACAACTATCATATTTAGACCTCTAAAAGCCGTGTGAGATCTTAAACAAATCAAATCTTTTATACCACTATCTTGGAGATTGCTTTAAGCCATAAATAGACTTCTTTAATTTTCACACAAAATCCTCTTTACCAGGCACTATGAACCCTTATGATTGGTGCATGTATATTTCCTCATCAAGCTCTCCATGCAGAAAAGCAGTCTTGACATCTAACTGCTCAAGGTCAAGATCAGCATAGCCACAATACTAAAGAAAATGTGCGAAAGGAACTATGCTTTACAACTGGGGAGAACACATCATTGTAATCAATACCTAGAATCTGGCTGAACCCTTTTGCTACTAAACTTCCATTGTACTTTGAAGGCTCTTTGGGAGACAAACCTTCCTTTTCTTGAAGATCCACTTACAGCGGACCGCCTTCTTTTGTTTAGGCAAGAGCACAACATCCCATGTTCCATTTTTCTCAAGTGATTCCATCTCTTCTTGCATAGCAGAAACCCACTTCTCACGGTCAACAGATGCAATGGCTTCATTGTTTGTAGCAGGTTCAGAATCGTTCTCCACCTATTCAGCACAACTCAAAGCATAATGAACAAAATTACACTCTTCAAGTAAACGAGGACGAGGACCACAGTTACGCCTCGTTCTATTAGCAGCAATGGACTCATGTGGCTGCTACAAAACAATACGTGAGTGCTGAACAACAATGTCATCAATATTTTCCTCATGTGTATCTTCAACGACAGCATCATTATCAACAGTTTTATGCAGGTTCTCCACCTGCACACCAAATCTCTCCTCTCCAATAGCAACATGAGAGGGATCTTATGGCAAGATATCATGATACATAACAAATTCATTGAAAACAACATTTCTACTCAACAAAATCTTTTTAGTTTCAGGATTCCATAGTTTATATGCTTTAACTCCTGAACCATAACCAAGGAATATGCACTTAACAGCCCTAGGCTCTAACTTTCGATTATCAACGTGAGCATATGCAGTGCAGCCAAAAACTCTGAACTATGAATAATCAGCAGGAAAACCTGACCGTACCTCAATGGGAGTTTTCTTCTCAAGTGGAATAGAAGGTGACCTGTTGATGAGGTAGCACGTTGTGTTCACTGCTTCAGCCTAGAAACGCCTATGCATACCAGCATTAGACAACATACAAGCCCTGAAGATGACGGTCATGTTCATGCGCTCAACCACGCCATTCTGCTGAGGAGTATAGAGGATGGTGTGATGCCTGATCATACCACTACTAGTATTCTACACCGCACTCCCTCCTTCCACCCCTCTGCTTTGAGAGTCACGCTCCAACCCAAGTTGGCTCTCTCCCGAGCCCTTCTCCCCGGACTAGCCGGTGGGAGGTGGCGGAGGTGGGATGCCGGAGTAGATAGGCTTAGGTTTAGTGGATTTTTGCCGGTAGTGGCCTATTTGGCCGTAGTTGGTGTGGATCCAGATCGATGCGGCGAGATCTGGAAGCTAGGGTTCGTCCTTACCCTGCTCAAGCTCCTCTGGCCGGAGTTGGATTTGGTGAAGCCGGGTGCAGCACCACCGAATAAAGCAGCCATTTGTGTATTCCTGTAGGTGTGAGCTTGCTCTGCTTTGCTTTCCCCTCTGGTTGGCCGTGGAGGCAGGAGGAGGTGGAGCGGTGCAGTGGAAGCCGCACATGCATGGGCAGATGATGTTGTGATGCCTTCTCTGGCCGGCCGTGGAGGCGAGGAGAGAGGGTGGCATGGCTCGTGGTGCTCTGTGTCGGCTTGGAAGCAGGTCGCTGGTGTTCTTGCCTGCTGGTTGCGCCCCCCCCCTTTCTTCTTCCTCTGGACGGTCGTGGTGGCGAGGGGAGTTGGAGCTGGGTGGGGCTGCAGGATACGGTGCCTTGACGCCGGCAAGTCTCCACGAAGCTCAAGTTGCAACAGATCCCAAGCGTCGGTGTTGAGCGTCGCCGCTATCTTCAGCCTAGGGGGACGCTCCGCACCTCGAGAGCTTTGGCTCCGAGGATTGTCTTCCTCCAGGCAGTTGTGCCGACACGGGGGTCTTCTGATCTCGACATGGCGACCCATCCTGTCGTCGGACCAAGTGGCGTAGTCCCCGGCGTCGTCGCCAACGGCCATGGTTCGAGATCCAGTCATGGATGCGGTGGAGAAGAAGGATCGAATCGCTTTTCTTTCTTTTTATCTGAGGTTCTTCTTGTAATTTGCGAGGGCTTGATTTTTGCAAGGGTCCACTTTGTAATTTTACCCACCGAGTAATGGAGCTTCTGGGGCCTTCCGGTCTCTTCCGTTCAAAAAAAAAGATCATGCCACTACTAGGAAAAGGGCTATAGGTAATCCACACATCCGTGATGCACCTGATAGTGGTGACCCACGGGTAAAATAGGCATGGCGGACTGCCCATAGGTGCCCTATGGCTAACAGCCGTAAGCGTGGCGCACATGGGGGTGGTCCGCCACGGCTATGTGTGGGCCAGGTCACAGGTGGCCGCAAACCACATACCCGTAGCGCACTAGGTCAGGGTGCGCTACGGGTGTGAACCTTAGTAGTAGGGCACCTGACCTAGTGCTCTACGGATCTATGGGTTGTGGTCTGCTGGGTAAACTTAGTAGTAGGGCACCCTGTCCTAGTGCCCTACGGCTAAGTACCCTGCACCAACTCCATCCACCCCCTGTGGATCGCCTTTTTATGCTTTGCAAAACATTTAAAAAAATGATAAACACTTCAAAAAATAAAATCATTTCATACTTAGGTAGGTAATGTGGTATAGTTTGTAGGAAAATTAACAAACAAGAATCTGGACTTTTTCTACAAAAAATGGTCATGTCACGGTAAAACAGGCATAACTTTTGCATACGATGTCGAAAAAAACGTATAATATACCAAAATGACCATAACGAGATTCCGCATCCGCTCGCAACCACCTCCGGTCGTTTAGCGATTTTTTAGATTTTCTAAATTTGAAAAGAGTAAAACGTTACGGTCAAAAGACCGTTTTTTCCTGCAGAAAAAATAGAGGGAAACTTACCGGTAGCGCACCACCCCTAGTGCACCATGACTAAGTTGGGCGGATTCGAAATTCAAATCACCACCCCGCCCACCTACCCTCTACTTTTCCCTCCCCCTTCTCCTTTTCCTTTTCCTCCCTTCTCCTTTTCCTCCTCCTCCTCCTTTTCCTTTTCCTTTTCCTTTTCCTCCTCCTCCCCCTCCTTCTCCTTCTCCTTTTCCTCCTCCTCCTTTCCCTTCTCCTTCTCCTTCTCCTCCTCCTCCTCCTTGAAGTGAAGATGGTGACGGCGGCCAACTCCTCCTCCTTGCAGTGACGACGGCGACGACAGGCTCCTTCTTCTCCTCCTCCTCCTCCTTGAAGTGACAACGGTGATGGCGGGCTCCTTCTCCTCCTCCTCTTCCTCCTCCTCCTCCTCCTACTCCTCCTCCTCCTTGAAGTGATGACGGCGGCGAGCTATCCGACGAGGCAACGGCAACGGCGGTGACCACTCCGACGAGGCGACGGCGGCGGCCTGCACCGACAAGCGATGGCCCGCACCGACGAGCGACAAAAGCGTGGGCCGCGAGATCCAAATCTCTCGCTTTTTTTGAATTTTGAAATTTGTATCCGTGGCGGACAACACCCAGTGCACCACAGGTAGCTTTTCATATGCGTGTCGCACAACACCTAGTGCGCCACGGTTATCTTTCCATAGGCGTGGCACGCCACCTAGTACACCACGGCTAACTTTTAGACGTAGCGTGCGCTTTGTGGCGCACCCCTAGTGCGCCACAGATGGCCAAAACAGGTGTGCCACAAATTAGCTGTTTCCTAGTATTGTGTCGTCGTTACTTCAAAACTCCTCAAACTCATTAGAACAGAATTCTATACCATTGTCAGGTACGTAATACCTTTACCTTCTTCTCAGTTTGTTTTTCAACCATAACTTTCCACCTAAAAAGAATCAAAAACATCAGATTTATGCTTCAGAAAATAAGGCCACACTTTTCTTGTGTAGTCATCAATAATAGTAAGCATGTAATTAGAACCACCAATAGAAGTCTTATGAGACGAACCCCATACATCAACGTGCACATAATCTAATATGCCTTTGGTGGTAAGAACGGAAGTATTGAATTTAACTCTTTTATGCTTACCAAAAATGTAGTGATCAAAGAACTCAAACTTACTCAAGTTGAAACCATCAATCAGCTCTCTCTTGACCAACTCTGCCATGCCGTGTTCGCTCATATGCCGAAGACGCATATGCCACAGATGTGTTTTACTACAATCATCAGAATCATTAGAAGTAAGAGCAGCAGCAATACCAGGCAAAGTGCTACCTCTAAGAACATACAATTCAGCAGAATTCATATCACCTATCATGTGAATAAGAGAACCTTTTGATACCTTTAGAACTCTATGCCCACCGGCATACTTGTATCCATCAACGTCCATGGTACTCAGGGAGATCAAATTTCTGGCCATGATTGGTATGTGCTTCACCTCACTCAACGTGCGTGTGATGCCATCATGTGTCCTGATCTTAACAGATCCAACACCAACAGTATGGCATGGGTTGTCATTCCACACACGCACAAAATCTCTAGTCTGCATAGAATCATATGAACTGAACCAATCTTTGTTACAGCAAATATGAAACGAACATGCAGTACCAAGTATCCGTTCATCATCATGAGAAGCACAAGCAGCAAAAACGGCTAAGCATTCACCATCACATTTGCCACCTTTGGAGGATTGTTATTTGGATGTCCCACTTAATGATAATGCTAAGAAGAAACTCATGGCGAGTGTTAATGATGTTCTCATTATGGTTAACAATGCTTATGTCCCTGTTGATTTCTATGTTTTGGATGTTTAATACAATGCTTCTTGTCCTATTACTTTGGGAAGACCTTTTCTTAGAACTCTCCGTGCCATCATTGATATGAAAGAAGGCACCATTAAATATAAATTCCCATTCAAGAAAGGTATTGAACACTTCCCTATGTGGAGAGAGAAGTTGCATCTTGCTCCTCCTTTAAAAGCAAGGTTTGATGTTAATGCTTCTTCATTTGAAAATACTTGATTTCTTGCTTCTTGTGACTAACTTAAAAGCGTTAAAGAAAAGTACTTGTTGGGAGATAACCCAAGAGTTTTCTTGAGTCTTGGAAGTTACTACTTCAGTAATGACCTCTCCTTATCCTTTTTGTTTGCTTTTTGTGCCAAGAATGATCTCTAATGAGAGGGAAGTAAGATTTGGGGAGTTGCTATCCCGAAACAGATTTCTGTCCTCCACCATAAAAATCCGTGAGGAGTCTCTGTAAGTCGGATTGAGCTGAAAATTTACGAATAAATCCCCAGTATGTTAGATAACGTTCGTTAGTTCAACACCTTTTGATTTGATCAAGAGAAGGTCTTCGAAAAAATCGGTTTCTACATGTTGTTCTGTTTTGATAGATTTCTGCCATTATTTGCATTTGCTTCTTATTGATTCCTTTTTGGGTTTATTATGGAAATTGAGCTTTTTGTAGGAGTTGATACAGTAGCTTGTGTTTTTAGTGAAAAGCTTTGTTGTTCCAAATCTAAACCCAAGGGTCTATTATCTTTTGAATACACTAATGTTGCTAATGAAGATTGTGTGAAGTTTTGTATGAAGGAAAAAATTTCAGGTGTAGAGAGAGAATGATGTGATGAGATGAAGAATGGAAAAAAGCTCAAGATTGGGGATGCCACCCCGGTGTCACCCCAAGAAATATCCAAGAGGTACAAGCTTCAAATCTTGGGGATGCCCAAGGAATCCCCTTCTTCATCAATAAAAAGCGCAGGTCTTTCTAGACACTCTGTTTTTATTGTTTCATGCATTGTTGTGTTGTTCTTGGAGCGTCTTAGTTTTTGTTTTCTTTGCTTAGTTTGTTTAGTTTGCTTGAATAAATTAGTTTGGACCCCCGTTCTCGCTGTGTTGTTTCAAATAAGTTGATTGGTGTTGGAAAGGAGTAGAAAGTTCTTGCTTGAAAGTGCAAGAGGAGCTTGCTTTGACTGTGACTTAGACTTTAGCATGTCATGCTAGGTGTTGTTTTGTCCTTATGCCTAGTGATTATTGTTGTAGCATGACTTGTTCCAAACAATTGGGATTGCTTAGTGTGCCTTGAAAGAATCATGTGTTGTTTTAGCATACAAAAGCATGGTATTGTGGTATTCTCCTTTGATGATTTGTTTGGGTTGACTTGGAACATGCTCACACCATGTTATGACTATGAACAAGTAACCATAGCCTCTATGATCATTTAGTCCTTGACTTATAGTACCCCTCTATGCTTTGATTAGTAATGTTTTGTCGCTCTGCATGATTATGGCCATTATTGCTCTCTTATTTGGTCGCTCCCAGTCTTTTGCTAGCCTCCACTTGTATGACTAAGCTCTACTCGTGCATCCAACTCCCAAGAAACCGAGTTATTCCAAAGTGTCCACTATAAATTCCTATGCATGGTGTGTTACACCATTCCAAGTATATTCTTGTTTTCATCTATCTTCCAATTAAAAAGTATTTTGTTATGTGAAAACTTAGTGATTAAAGCTCTCACGAACTTGATGGCACACTTTATTTTTCTTGCCCCCAATAAACTTGAACCATTATGTCATATATGTTATATATGCTTGCACTTATACGTTGGAATTAGCAGAACCATGTTGTCATGGGGAACACTTTCAACATTGCACTTGTACTTTGTACACAATTGATATCATGTTCTTTTGTCTATGGATGTCATTCGTGTGAAATGAAAGGGGAGCTTGTAAGTCCATGGAGTTATTTATATGTGTTAGAGAAACGCCTGGGCCGCTAGCCTAAGCCATGCCTAATCATGGTGGAAACCTGTAACATCACCATAGTGACATCTATGAAGCATTCTTCTTATAAAAAATAGATTAAGAAAAAGAGACATATTGAGAAAAGAGGAAAGTGAGAAAAAAAGAACCATATTCTCATGATAAATAAGAATAATGCTGAGATGCTCATTGTTTGCTTGCCTTGTCATTTTGGTTATGGTAAAGCTCATGTACCATGTGCAAGGGGTACCTCGTTGGTGGTTCTCTATGATACACATGTACTTACTATGACAAGAACTTGCAAGTAACTAAACTTGAGTAGCATGAGGAGCGGCCCTCGTATTAAAGGGACATGATATTACCAACTTATACTTTGTCAAGCATATACTCCATAGTTTGTTCACTTTAACCTTAATCACTTCAAGATGCTTATGATAGGGGCAATGAGGGCTGAAAGCTAACAAGTACCATAATTATTGGAAGCTCTTTTTGAAACTTGAAATCCCTACTTCCCCTTTGAAGGGCCTTTCTTCCACTATTATATTGAGTCTCCACCTTCTACCTTTAGGCACCAGTTAAGAGAGCATAGTTACCATTCTTAGTTCTATGTGCATTGTCCCAAAACTTATAGATTGATGCATATTGTTGTATTACTTGTTCTTGTGCTATTTGTATCTAGTCACTCTTATGAACTTTGAAGGTGTCATATGCATCTATTTGCTACTCCATGAGGGACAAGCTGAATGCCACTATGCCATGTTTTCTGTATGTGAAACAAACAAAAGTTTTTCAATGCATGTTATTTATGATCTTTGTTTGTAGTCTTTCATGTTGCATGCATAGTTACTTTGTCTTATTGTTAGAACACCATCTTTCATGCACATGTTTAGATTTCTTTGATCCTAGCTTTCAATGCTTGCAAATGGTTTGATCTTGGTTTTGATGGTGCATGACACCTCAAAAATTATTCTTTTTTATCACTTACCTACTCGAGGACGAGCAGGTGTTAAGCTTGGGGATGCTTGATACATCGGAAACGTATCTATAATTTTTGATGTTCCATGCTTGTTTAGTATCTACTTGCTTTGCTTTGTCCACACTTTGAGGTGCTTTTTATATCTTTTCTGGTACTAACCTATTAACAAGTTGCCATAGTGCCAATTGCCTGTTTTCTGCTGTTTTTGGTTCCAGAAAAGCTAGTAAGGAAATATTCTCGGAATTGGATGGGACAAAAGACAAAGTCAATATTTCACCGAGGAGAACACGGAGTCCAGAGGAGAGACGGAGGGGCGCCACAGGGTGGCCACACCCTCCCAGGCGCGGGCCCACCCTAGGCCGCACCTGGGCAGGGTGTGGGCCCCCTGGCCGCCTCCCAGCCTCGCCTCTTCGCCTATAAAAAGCCCCCGATGCCTAAACCCTAAGTACTCGATCAATATTCCATGAAACCATGTGTAGCCGCCGCCACCATCATCCCTAGATCGGGGGGATCTGAAGCTCTTCCCGGCACCTTGCCGGATGGGACATCATCCCGGAGGCCTTCTTATTCATCATGCCAGCCTTCGGTATGAAGCGTGAGTAGTTCCACCTAGGACTATGGGTCCATGTTGTAGCTATATGGTTGTATCTCCTCCTTGTTCTTTCATGTCCAGATCTTGTGAGCTCCGTTCATGATCAAGATATCATCTATTTGTAATCATGCATGTTGTGTTTGCGGGGATCCGATGGATATTCAGATTACTATGTCAGATTGATTAATGGTTTTGTCTTACTGATTCTATCATGTCTGTGTTGTTTGTGATCTTGCATGCTCTCCGTTGTTAGTAGCTATCTTGGCCAAGTAGTTGCTAGTGACTCCAAGAGGGGGTATTTATGCTCGATAGTGGGTTCATGCCTCTACTTAATCAAGGTAAGTGACAGAAATCTCTACGGTTGTAGATGTGATGTTGCCACTAGGGAGAAAACAACGGTCTCTTGTTCATGGAACAAGTGGATTGTTCATCTTACACACTTTGCTTATAGCAGTTGTCTATTGCTTGCAACTTAATACTGGAGGGGGTTCGTATGATAACCCAAAGGTGGACTTCTAGTCATAGATGCAGTTGGATGGCGGTCTATGTATATTGTTGTATTGCCCAATCAAATCTCATAGGATCTTTTTGTCTAGTATTGCATTGTTATGCCTTGCTCAGTCCTGTCAATTTCCCTGTTGTAATTTGTTTACCCAGCATGCCATGCTTGTTTATCTAAGGAGAACACCTCCAGTGAACTATGGACCCCGGTCCAATCTTTACCATTGATACATCTTCCACTGTTACTGTTTACTTGCTGCAAACCACTTTCACCTTCCACACCATACAGTTAATCCTTTGTTACATCAACCGGTGAGATTGACAACCTCACTGTTAGTTGGGGCAAAGTCTTGAGTTTGTGTTGTGCAGGTTTCCACGTTTCTTGCAACACCTTTGAGACGTTTCCTTCCTCCTACTGGTTCGATAACCTCGGTTTCTTGCTGAGGGAAAACTTGTTGCTGTGCTGCATCATACCTTGCTCTTGGGGTTTCCCGACAAAGCGCTCGACGTTGACGCAGCGCCATCACCGGCCTCCTCCTTGTTCGATGCGATGTCCATGATCCCTGTGTTGTTTGCCTCCCTCATGAATGTGTCACGGCGTGCCGTGGCCTTTACCTCATAGGCCATGGTCGGGCACAGACCAGAACCGCCGCCACTCCTCGGCGTTGCGCAGATGCGGTGGGAACTCCCTGTGCTCCTTCGTGAAACACCTTGGCCAACAGTCACTATCGGTCGTGTACCGAGGCATTGCCCTCTTCCACATCTGGTAGTTAGTGGCACCACTCCTTGATCTTGATGCCCCCCTTGTTGCCACGCGGTAGTGGCGCCACAGGTACCCCTCCAAAGCTAATGTGGAATCCCGGCGGAAGCACAACGTGTGGCGGCGAGAGGATGCCATGGAAGGTGAACTCGCTGGCCTCATACTAGTTCAGAGAGAGCACGTCCATGGCGAGTGGCGGGGAGAAGTGAGTGGATGGAGGGCACAGGTAGTGGGGTGTCAACACCCGGATTTTTAATCCCAGATGCCTGTTATGCCATACATCAAAATCCCAGGATTTCCATTTTTGCGAGACATAACAGATTGGATATCACAGTACATCATCCATTACAAACCGTACATAAGGTATTACACAAATAAGGATCTCATGATCCAGTCTTAATACAATTCAAGCAGCAGAAATAACGTAATAATAACGATAGCGTAGGCGAGGCTCCATCTTCATGGTCACAGGCAATGCTGACGATGGGAGATGATCCTAGTTGTCGTAACCTTCCTGCTGTCTGTCTTCCTGATACTCCTCCTCATAGTCTGGCCACGGGAATAGCCAGGGACTAAGCCATGATTACTCTTTAAGTACTCGAAAACTAATACTAACAAGTGAAGTGGTTTTGGAATAGGAAGTACTAATCTCTAGGGTTATTTTGCAAAAAGCCAGATTTACCTCTACTAAGTTCAGAAGCAAATTAAAAGTTTTATAACACCTAAGTGGGAACTTGAATTTCATGTCACAACTCTGTTGTGGTCAAATCAAAGTCATAAATCATTTCATAAGTCATTTTAAAAACATCGGCATTTTAACAGTATGGCCACTCCAATCTGTCCATAATCATGACGCTATTCGAATAGTTTGACACTCTGCAGATATTGTACACTTTCACCACAACATTCGATACATCCGTCAGGAACAATCCTGAATTCACCATACTCAGTATGCGGATAATCTATCCTAACCTTTCAATTACACGCCCTAGTATAGGCACCTCTCCTGTGAGTTTGGCCTCCCAACCATGACCAACTGTCATCTTGGGAACTGCACAGGTAGACAATCTTCACAAGGTAGCCTTAGCTCAGACCTTGGCCATAAGGGAACCCATACTAAGGTACATAAATTTCCAGTCAAGACCTACCCAGATTTCGGGTATTGTGGTTGTACGGTAAAATTGGAATGGTATCGCATCCAGACAACCATCAGTTTTGTAAAGGGCTAAGGCTCATGCCTTAATGTTTTCATCATCAAAATCCTCTGGTGTTCAAGAACACATTTCAAAACATTTCAGTAGAATGACTCATCATTCTAAGATTTTCATAACCATTTTCACCAAGTATTCCCATCTAAATTTGATCAAGTTGTATGCTTATCACTAGCAACTATAGGTGGGGGTAAACACTAATGAGTGTTGGTAATCAGTGTATCTCATCTTCTTTCAATCTCATGCCTCAGGATGACATCAAGATTATCTAACTTAGGCCAAGTTTTATGTTCTTTATGCTACCTTTAAATATATTTCTGAAATCTACAAGTCACTAAGTAAACTCTTAGAGAAATCTTTAATAAAGAAACAAAGTACTAAGCTTACAAGTAAAACTAGGAAGGGATATCATCAAATGTATCTAACCAAGCATGCTCAATGCATGGCATAGATTAGCTAACTTTCATAGTTGCAAGGGTTAGCTTGCAAAGTCAATAGCTTGCCAAGTCAACCGGTAGTATTAGGCTTGCCTTGTGTAGAGCAGTGGTTGAAGTTCTCCTCGGATTCTTCCTCGTAGTATCCTCCTTCCTCCTCGTATCCTTGGTCGGTACTAGCGTCTATAAATAAATACGAGGTACACAATCACCACAAAATTCTTAACTACTCTATTTAGCACACCAAGGTTCACACTAGATGATCTAGCATCATCCCTATCATCACAAAGATTAAAGCACTTGTCTTATTTATTTTATTTTAGAAAAGTAATTTCAACTCATTGAAAAACTACTTAAGATTTAATATTCTCCAACTCAAACATGGGATCATGTTGACACATGTGATCACCACATATTTCAGTACATGGGAATGTGATTTAAAGTGGTGTCCCAATTTAATAAAGTTTAACCTTTTTTATTTTAGCTAAATAAAATGACTAGAATGGCTTATGGGGCATTCTTTTATTACTTGATCATTATTTATCCAAGTAAACCTAGATATTTTTATATATTCTGAAAGGTATGGTTAAATGTGATTTTTGAGAGTTGGAATCAACTCAAAAGCTTTTATGGTTGAATTTTAAAAAATGTTTGAATGCAGAAAAGCTTCTCCCTTGTTATTTTTACCATGGGTGATCTACAACTCCAATTGGTTTGAATCCAACGGGCTTGTATTAAGAACTCCAGTATCTTTCTAACAAAATTGGTTTCATGCATTTTGGTTCAGTGAATCGAGCTGGGTTGATTTTTGAATCTGGGTATAGAACTAAGTTTAGAACTAAATGGAAAAACCTAAATTTGAATTGCTTGGGCGCGTGGGATGTTTAACTGGGCCGGCCCACTACGCACAGCGTGCGCGGGCTGATTAATTGGTTGTCCCCACTCGTCAGTGAGAAAAAGAGTGGCGAAGCGGTACGGGGTGATCTAAGCCGTGCGATCTAGCTCTAATCCTATGGTTGTGGTTCATCGTCCACGCCTGAACAGGACGCGGCGAGGTTGAACCCTAGCGCGGCCAGTGGGGGTCGACAGGGGGCTCCGACTGTTGGGGATACACTATATGGGTATCCTCATAGCATGTCTCCTATTCGGATAACCCGATGTGGCCCACAGTTGGTAGGCCCATGGCCTGCTGGGTGGCCCGGTTAGATGGATCCAGAAGGGAGGCCCATGCCGGATAAAGGAAGGCTACGGAGGAGTCACTAGCGTACCCGGAGCCTTGGAGTGCAAGACATGCTAGATTAGTTGTAAGCAGTGTAAGACTCTATAACCTATCCTGCTAGGACTTTTCCCTGTAACCCTAGGATCTGGCGACTATATAAGTCGGGCCTATGGTAGCCTTTAGGGCACAATCTTAGACAACCTAGTGTCGACTACGACGCACCTCGCACAGCAAACCAATCCATGTAACTCGACGTATTGCCATTATAGTGATTTATAGCAGGAGTAGGATTCCGCCACCATTGTGGGATCTGAAACTGGGTAAGCTGTTTTAACTCGTACCTGCCAACCGTCCTCCTTCCCCCGCGTCTCTAAACACGCACTGTGAGGACCCCTCCATGGCGTACTCGTCGGCAATACCATGACAGTTGGCGCCCACTGTGGGGCAAGAGGCGCTTTAGGCTCTTCAGCGGGCGAGGACCAAGATATTCGCGAGAATCGGCAAAACCATAGCCATCGGTCGTGTTATCTTCTCCGACAACATTCCGATCATTCCTCCCGACGAGTTCTGGATCTCGGCGAAGACGAACCCTACGCGGTGTTCGATCGTCCCCATCGGAGATATCTACCTCTTCATCGGCAAAACCGACTCGGGCACTAGTTCCCTGGGAGTCGGAGGAGCATCAAGACCCGCACGGACCGCCTACGGGAAGGATATGTTCGTGGAAGGATCGATGTCGGATCTCTCCTCGGAGTTTGCCGGCAAAGATCGGAAAAATTCAAGGCCCACCCAAACCGCCCCTGTGCAGGATATAACGGTGGAAGATCACAGCAAGTCCGCCGGCTTCGTCCGTGCGTCTAGACAACAGAGATCCAAGTTCGTCGGCGTGGTTACCATCTTTGATCTGGCGCATTGCATTCAGAGAGAGGGCGAAAACCCCCACGATTACCTACCCAGGTGGCTCCGCATACGAGCTGATCTGGCGCATTACCCCAATGACGATGCTATGTATCACTTTGTGGAAGGACTGGACCAGGGAACGCTTCTCCGACATTCTCTAAGGCGGCAGCAGGCTTCAGGACGCCTCACCTTCGAAAGCATGGTTAACACCGTCAACAACTACGTGGAGGCTGAGGAGGCAGCTCAGATAGCTCTTGCACTCATTAACGGAGCGCCACCTCTTCAGCCACCACCACCACCGCCTCCGGCCGCCATCGCTGCAGCTGCACCACCACCTCCAGTCATCGCCGCTGCTATTACACCTCCATCCCCCATCATTGAGGAAGCCCCAGCACACTCCGACTCTGTGATAGACGCGCTTTATGCCGACTTTAGCGCAGATTCAGAGGAGATAGACCTCAGTCCGGAGGAGCTAGACTCTGCCATGCAGGGGATGGAGGAGGATTACAAACGCGACGAATAGGCCAACAACGCCGTCACGTCCCAAGAGGTGTTCGTCACCTTTGGGACGGCGATGGATGAAGATCAACCCGGAAGACCTCTGCCTATAGCACTGGACAAGGGGAAGGGACCACCTATTGCTGCCGACAATGATCGCGCAAAGGACATGCCCTCCTAACCCGATTACAGCTGACGGAACTCGGCACCGGCCCGAGCAACAACAACACTGCAAACCCACCGCCTTCGCCATCTACGTCTGCTACTGCCCAAGTCACTCCAACTGATAGAGTGATGTACGGAAATCTCCTCGTCGAGCCCATGACCGTGGCTCATATTCGCAATGTAGTACATCTTGACAAGAAGCGCCAGCAGCTGCTAGAGGAAGCACATGCCATCGCGGAGCAAGGCGCAAAGCTAGATCGAGATCTGGCCAATGCGCAGAAGTCAATAGAAAAAGGCAGAGCAATGGAGGCCGAGTATAAGACTCTGCTGCACCAGCAGAAGGCCAAGAAAGCTCCGGCTCGCGTCATCAACGATCCTGGTGTGCGGCGAAACCTAGGATGGGCTCCCTCGAAGCCGGCACAGGCCAAGCCATACATTGACAGTGAAGGCAGGCAGGTGATGCCCACTCCTATCCTCAACCTCGCCGTCGCCAAGACCCTTCTGGAGCAGGATAGATCACCTAAAGAGGTGGACCAGGTCTATGACCTAGTGGCCAAGGCGGTGAAACGGCAGGAAAAGTCCACCTCTCAGAGGCTTGAGTCTGACCCAGCGTTTTGCCAGTCTAGCCAACATAAGCCGCCAAGGGACAGATCTCCTCTTGATGTCGAGTCTCAGACGGGTTTGTCAGAACAAAGACGGAGGGATGCGCGCAACAGGAAGGATGCTATCCCCATATCCTTCGACCACGGAGGTAAGGCCCAACATCTTCGCCCATCGCCACCGCCCCGCTCCCCCCGACATCGCGAAGACCCCAAAGCTCACCATTGTACGGACATGCCTCCGCCAAGGCAGAACGACATCGTCATCCGCGACAATGTGGAACAGACCCGTCATGACGGAGATTGCAACCAAGGACACAAGCGCAGGTCGCACCATGACCCTCCGTGTCCGACAAGCAACTGCAACAAGCATGAGGCATCCCTAGAGGGTAACAACAAGAAGGCTAACCCACTGCCACCTCCGCCTCTATCGCCACCTAGCATCCACCATGGTGGAGGAGGCCCGTGTCGTTCACACATCCCATCCCCTGATGGCAATAAGAAAAGAAGCCCGGAGCCATACGATGCACGTTAGTGTATAGACAAGATCCACGAGGCCCGGGAAGGACCATACCTGGGACCACGTTACTTTGGACCTGTGAGAAGGTCCGCAACTTACCCCAAAGGTTTACGGATTGACAAGACCATCAAGCCCTATGACGGCACCGCCAAGCTAGCTACATGGTTGCAGGACTACGACAACGCGGTGGAAATCGCCGGGGGTAGCCCCAACGTCGCTGTCAAGTACGTCCCACTGATGTTGGCGGGCACGGCCTGTCAATGGATTGATGACTTGCCGAAAAGATCCATCTGCAATTGGTTTGACAAGCAAGAAGCATTCACCAAGAACTTCAAGGGTACGTATAAGCGTCCCTGCACTGTTGGCGATCTACAGCGGTGCGTGCAAGAGAAATACGAGACATCTCGCACCTACCTCTCCTGCTGGCTGGATATGAAGAATTCTTGCGCAGGAGTGCACGCTCAGACCGCCATGGCCACCTTCATCGATGGGTTGGAAAGGGGCACGTTGCTCCGACATAAGCTGAAGCGCCTGCAGGACAATCACCAGCTAAACTTGAACCAGATGATTCAGTTGGCTAGTGAGTTCACAGCTACCGATGACGATGCTCGCGTTCCCTGCCGGCAACGGCTGTTCCAAATCAAGCTCAGAGGAACAACAGCACCAAGCGAAAAACTGCACCAGAAGAAAAGTAAACTCCAGACATGGTCGCCATGACTTTCGCAGGATGAGGTGATGGCGGACAGCATGGCCGAGGGGGGGGAGCAGGTTGTGGACAGCAGCGAGGAAGTGAAACTACCTCGGCAGCGCTCTGCGTTCCCCAAACCTATGAGGAGTACCGTGATATGTCGTGCCTCGTACACCTCGACGCCAACGACAAGGCCACCCACACCAACCGCCACTACAAGTTCGTCAATGACCTCAAGGAGGACCCGGAGTCTGGCTACAAGCGAAGTCGGAAGAACAGACCGCGCGGAAAGGTCAAGGGGAAGAAGAAGGAGGAGTCCAAGGATTCAAGTGACATGGACAAGGACATTGACCCCAAGCACGCCGCCAAGAGCGATGGAAAAGGAAAGAACCCCTTCGAGAAGAAGGCGGCAGTTTTCCACACTATCCTTGGTACCCCCACCGTCCGACAACAGAAGACCTCCATGAGGATACTGATGGCTACTCTACCCCCAGTTCCCTAGTACCTACGCTGTTCAGAGATTCCAATTACTTGGGACAGGAAGGATCACCCAGACCTCATCCCTACTAAGAACCAATATGCCATAGTTATCAACCCCCTGATTGACGGCAATGAGTTAACCAAATGTATGGTGGATAGTGGAAGCAGCATCAACATCATGTACCTGGATACACTGCAGAAGATGAACTTGACGGAGGCAAACCTAAGGCGTACCAACACCATCTTCCACGGCGTAGTTCCTAGTCGGGAGGCTCGGTCCCTTGGGTGCATCACACTTCAGGTCGCCTTTGGTGATGTTAATAATTACCGCCAAGAGCGCATGACCTTTGAGGTGGTCCCCTTCAAGAGCGTGTACCGCGGCATATTCCACACCTTCATGGACAATCCATGATTCGTCTACAACAAACTCAAGATACCCGGACCAAACAATGTCATCACCGTATCCGGAAGCTTTGCCAAAACTAGGGACTACGAGATTGGAGAATCAGCCTACGCAGAAGCTGTCCTCTACAGTGAAGAATTCAAGGAGATCCAGAGCAAGGTCGATGCCTTGGAGATGCCCGCGTCGAAGAAATAGATTTCTTACTCTGCCCCAGCATTCAAGGCCGCCATCGAAACCAAGCCAGTGGAACTTTTGGTAGGCGATGCCTCCAAGACCACCGCCATCAGGACGAACCTGGATCCCAAATAGGAAAGCGCGCTCGTCGAGTTCCTCCATGAGAATAGGGACATCTTTGCCTGGCAATCTGCCGACATGAAAGGTGTACCTAGGGAACTTGCCGATCACAGCTTGAACATTGATCCAAAATGCAAACCACTGAAGCAACCTCTACGACGCTTTGGAGATGAGAAGAGACGTGCCATAGGCAAAGAGATAGTGTGGCATCCCGCAAAACCACTACTAGAAAATCGCGTTGAATTTGTGCATTGCATCGTCATCATCATGCATTGTTTGCATAAAACTATTTCGCAAAGCCCGTTTTGTTTTCTAAAACGCCCCACCTTTGTTCTAATGCAAACCCCGGGTCTCCGGATTATTTTGTTTTGTTGCTATCGGGTTGCAAACGGTCCAATTAAATGAAATAAAATATCAAGTTATTTTAGCGAGGCGATCAGGCGTTTCGACCGAGCGACCACCCAGAAAATTAGAATCGGTCCCTCCTAAAACCTTTTCTACCTACACCTAACCTACCCAACCAGCCACCTCACCTCAGCCTATCCCCATCCGCCCTCACCTTCTCTCCTCCCTCCAATGATCATTTCTGCCACCTAAACAACCCACTCCCTTTTCCTCCTCTCTCTCCTCTCTCCTCCCCACCGAGCCAGCACACACCAACTCACCGCGCGGGCCCCACCCCCAGACCCTCTCTGCGTTCACACAACCGCCAGCCCCCGCTCCCCCGGTCCACCCCCGCCCCACGGGCCCTTTGGACCCACCCCGCACACGCCGCCCCCTCCCCTGTTTCTCTTCCTCCTCCATCCCTCCCGCGTCCTCCTCTCACCTCTGCCGCGCTGCCCGCCTCCCTCCATCAGCCCCATTGCCGCCTCCTCCGGCGTCCGCCGCTGCCGCTGGCCATGTAGCCTCCGTCGTCCGGCGTCGCCCAGGCCTCCCCGTCGGCCCGAGCCGGCCCCAGCACTGGCGCCCGCCTGGGCTCCCTCTCCTCCTCCCGTTCGCGTCGCCGTAAGCCCGCCCCTCGATCCTCGTCGGCCCGCTCGGTGGACCCCTGCTGCCCGAGCTGCCGCTTGGCCCGTCCCCGCGCCGCTGCCCGCCCTGTCGTGCTCCGCGCGCGCGCCTTGCAGCGCCCTCCGCCTCCAGCGAGCGCCCCTCTGCCGTCGCCCGCGCGTCGCGCCCATGAAGCCTCGCCCTACACCGCATCCTACCCCGCCGTCCGTTCTCCTGCCTCCCCTCTCTGCGCCTCGTCCGCCGTGTCGCCGCTCAGGAGCTCCTCCGGCCGTTCCCCCCTCGTCGCCCGGCTCCCCCTCTGCAGGCCGCCATCGCCATGTTCTCTGCCTCGATGCCCTTCTGCCCCACCAACCGCCGTCGACCGCCGTTCGCCACCCGCGACTCGCGGCCCCCACGCCTCTCCCTGTCTTCCTCCGGCCTCCTGCGCGTCCCCGGCAGCGACCGTCGAGCAGAGCCGCTGGACCCCGCGCGTCCCCACCTCTGGCCACGTGTGTTTTTGCGTGTTCGTGCGATGTTCTCCAAAACGCCCGAGTCCAATACAAGTTCGGCACCGTCGAATCCCGCAGGCCGAACCCCGTGGACCGACAAGATCTTCATCCCGGTACGACAAGAACTTCTTCATGGAATCGCCAAGATCCACCAGCGCCAAAACCTAAGACCGACGTCGTCATCCGGGAACTTCGACATGGAACACCAAGTTCTCGTTCATGGAAACCCCTGCTGCTTTCGACACGGATGCCATGATCTACGTCACGGACGCCAAGACCCGTCTGCGACGAGTTAACGACCTCGAGTTCGCCCACACGGATACGACAAGTACCCTTCGAAGACACCAAGATTTTCACCCCGGACACCGAGTGCGCCGACACGAACCCTAAGACCACATCTCGACACGCCAAGTTCACCAAGAACCGTTCCCGGAGTCCGGTTGTCGAGCCGAACCCGTGGAACCCGAACCTCCCAAGATCTACGCTAAGGCACGACAAGGTCTACCTCACGGACACCGAGAACTTCCCCCGAACGCATACGGCCGACATGACCGAGACCCGATGCGACAAGACCTATCCGGTCAGAAGCTTCGTCAACCCGAACCACGAGGACCGACCGAACCGGAATCCCAAGATCGCCGAGACCCCTCAATGTGTGAACCACTTCCATAAACCATATTTTATAAATGAAATATAACCTTGTTGCATATTGAATTGTCATACTCGCATGCATATCTGTGGTGTGGGGGCCTTATGCCGATTCACTTAATAATTAAATATGGGGCCCATATGCGGGCAAATCTAGTCTCATATTGGCCTCATTTAAACTTGTGTAGCGAACCGGTATCTTATCTTGCCTTGTTATAACAACATTTAATTTGCGGGGTAATTAAATAACTTGAACAATATAATCAGTTGCCGGGACCCCGGTTCCGCTTAACCTTGACCTAATTGCATCGCACCTTGCCATGCCATACATCATACATGCATCATGCCGATCTTCTGCCGTGTATTAAATATTGCATCCGGTGTTTCTTCTAGTGTTTTGCTTCTTCGCGGATAAGGCCGTTGAGTTGATGTGAGCTTCGCCCGATCTTGTTGAACCTTCGACAATGTTTTAGGAGCATCTCCTTTCTACCTATCTTACTTTGCTAGTATTTACTTCCCTCTGTTGATCTTTGCTATACGTGTTGCGATGCTCTAGATTTCGTGCGTGATATCCCTTGCAGCCATATATAGCCTTGGACACATCCTATTACATTGTTTGGTAGATAGTTGGACCCGCGTGTCGTAGACGCTTGCTCAAGTGTTTTGCTTGTCGTCAAGTACCTCTATTGTTGGAGAAGTGCCGCATGTTGACGTTGGAGATGATCATGGTTTACTTATTGTATCACTTTAAATCCTGTTTAACAACTAAAATTGAATTAAGCAGAGGCATCGGTGGGTGATAGGTAATATTTGGTTTCGAGCCCACTTGTGTCCGTGGGACCGAGTTCTTGACACTGTTCGAGATCGGTAGCTAACCACATTGGGAGATATGGGCCCCATTGATAATTACCGATTTCAAAGTATTGTCTTGGGGCCACAACTAGTTTGAGGTTTTTACTATCCTGTACTTATGCCATGTTTACCGCTTTATTTACGTTTGTGCGAGGAGCACCTTTGTCTTGTTAGGATCGGGCCACGATTTGGCGGTGTGTCGACAGTCCCGTTTGGGGCATCTTGTCGTTCACGGCCGTCTTCCCAAACCCAAGTCCGTCTCGAGACCGACTTCGTTGCGGGTGTCGACTTGGTGGGGTGGCCCCATGTACTTGCTTTGTGTCAGGAACGTCGTGACTTAGGCCCGACATCTGGATGGGTGTATGTTAGCGATCGGCAAAAGGGTCGAAGTGCTGTGGATACTTTGGTGCACCCTGCAGGTTAAATCTTTTAGAAGCCGTGTCGCGGTTATGGACGACTTGGAGCACGATCTTTGGATCATAGACAACTATAACTAAAGTTTACTCTTATAAATTGACTTGTATCCGATATGATTAGTAATCAGCTTCACTATACCCGAATGGCTAAGTAAAATACCAACAACTGCTGGGTTTTGTGGTTATCTCATGATCATTGTACCTGACTAGTAAGTGCTGCCACTATAACGGAATGGTTAACTAAAGGTGCCCATTATTTTCATCGGGCGATTATCTAAACCTGACTAGTAAAGTGCGCAACTATAACCGAATAAGTAAAACTGCCAACCGTGTGAGTTCCTCGGTTGACTTCCTCGTTTGGTCTCGAGGGGGAAACACCAGGATGGGTTTGTTTGGGGATAGCTTCAGGTTGGGTCCGGTTAGGTCATTCGTATCCCTCTCTGATATCCGCCAGTTGTATCGAGTCTCTATAGGTTGTATAGTGCATGCTGCCGCTGCCGCTACAGTCCACCATACCTATGTAGGCGAGGACTTGAATTCTAGCCTCGCTGTCTTGGCCTCGATCTTGGCGCTCCTTCTTTTTCCTGCCCTTTGTCGGCACCTTTTGTTTAAGCAGGTTTTGAGATTGACGTCGTTAGCGAGGTTACCCTTCCGCTTGGCCTGGGCAGTTATGGGCGCCATTGGTTATTCTTGAGCTCTTAGCCCCATTTGCATCTTGTCCGTGATCGGACGCTCTGTCATTTTCAAGGTGATTTGGATCTTTGTCTATTATATTTGTATTCTTGACTCTTAGTCATTTTGTATATATATCTGCTCATGGGTCCCATCGAGGACTGTTGTGTAATGTTATTACTTTGCTTTCCACCCATCGCATTTAAAGTGCCTGGTGGGCACCTTCGAATCGTTTCTATGCGGGTTTGGCGAGTTTCGCTTAAACTTGCATAGGGCCGATTCTGAGGGTGTTACAGAGTGGTATCAGAGCTCAGCAGTTGCGATACCCCACAAGTCCAGCCTGTAGGATAACCTAGCTAACGGCCGAAGTAGAGTGTCAAAACTATTTTGCAAAATCGGTTGGATAGTTCTGATTAGGTCTGATTTTACTCCTTACCCCTCTGCTATTCCCCTCTTGTCTCGACGTGTTTTGAATCCGCTCTCGTCTCTCTCTTCGAGTCCAGGATTTCTCGTGGTTGGGTTCCGTCGTACCTTCAGGGTTTCGCTTCCTTCTTTGATAACGGTGCTCTCCCATCCGGTGTTCACGCTGCTTGAGGAATCCGTCTTCCGTGGAACCATTCTTTGTTCCTTGTTTGTTCCTTCCGGTGTTTTTCCGACGACCACATCCTCTCGCGGATCCGATCACGTGCATCACTCCTTTGATCCGAACCTCGCTTGTCGAGATCTTCAGTCTGAATCCGAGGGTTGGTTGCATAATCTGTCTATTCGTGTACATAGTAATGCTTTGAGTGCGGGATGGAGTCGCGACCATACCACTACTCTTATCATTCGCTTATGTACATTGAATGGTGGATCGATGCAATTTTACTCCTTCCACGGAAGCTAGAGGTGGCTTAATTTGTTGATACCTCGCCGACCTTTTGTTTCGGTGCTCTCGGCGATCACGGACAACGACCTCTTGTTAGTGGTGTCGCGAAGATCTGCAAGCGAGAAGATTCAGATCGCCGACCTTCCTTCCGGTACCATGAGGCGGATCTCGAGGCGATCCCTTGTTAGTGGTGTCGGTGTGGCATCCCATAAAACCACTACTAGAAAATCGCGTTGAATTTGTGCATTGCATCGTCATCATCATGCATTGTTTGCATAAAACTATTTCAAAAAGCCCGTTTTGTTTTCTAAATGCCCCACCTTTGTTCTAATGCAAACCCGGGTCTCCGGATTATTTTGTTTTGTTGCTATCGGGTTGCAACGGTCCAATTAAATTAAATAAAATATCAAGTTATTTTAGTGAGGCAGTCGAGCGGGCCGTTTCGACCGACCACCCAGAAATTAGAATCGGTCCCTCCTAAAACCTTTCTACCTACACCTAACCTACCCACCAACCAGCCACCTCACCTCGGCCTATCCCCATCCGCCACCTCACCTTCTCTCCTCCTCCAATCTGATTCTGCCACCTAGGCCAACCCACTCCCCTTTCCCTCTCTCCCTCTCTCCTCCCCACCGAGCCAAGAGCCAGCTCACCGCTGGGCCCCCCCAGCCCCTCTGCGTTCACACAACCGCCAGCCCCCCGCTCCCGGTCCACCCCCCCCTTGAGCCTGGTCCCACCCGCACACGCCGCCCCCTCCCCTGTTTCTCTTCCTCCTCCATCCCTCCCGCGTCCTCCTCTCACCTCTGTCGCGCTGCCCGCCTCCCTCCATCAGCCCCGCCCGCCGCCTCCCTCCGGCGTCCATGAAGCCGTAGCCATGTCCTCTCCGTCATGGCTTGCGGCGTCGCCCAGCCTCCGCGTCGGCCCGAGCCTTGGGCACTGCCCGCGCCGCCTGGGCTCCCCTCTCCTCCTCCCGTTCACGTCGATGCCGCGTCGCCCGCCCCCGATCCTCGTCGCTGCCCCGCTCGGTGGACCCTGCTACGCCCGAGCCGCTGGTGCCGTCCCAGCTGCTCGCCCGCCGCTCTGCCGCTCCCGCCCGGCGCTGCTTCGCCAGCGCCCTCGCCTCAGGCCCGCTTCTGCCGTCGCCCGTGCGGCGTCGCGCCTCCGCGAAACCGCCTCCTACGCATCCTACCCGCGTGCTTCCTGCCTCCCTCTGCGCCTCGTCGCCGTGTGCCGCTGGGAGCTCCTCCGGCCCGTTCCCCTCGCCCGGCTCCCCTCCTGCGCCGCCATCGCCATGTTCTCTGCCTCGATGCCCTTACGCCCCACCGCCCGTCGACCGCCGTTACTCGCCCGCGACTTCCCACGCCCTCATCTTCCTCCGGCCTCCTGCGCGTCCCCGGCAGCGACCGTCGAGCAGAGCCGCTGGACCCCGCGCGTCCCCACCTCTGGCCACGTGTGTTTTTGCGTGTCCGTGCGATGTTCTCCAAAACGCCCGAGTCCAATACAAGTTCGGCACCGTCGAATCCCGCAGGCCGAACCCCGTGGACCGACAAGATCTTCATCCCGGTACGACAAGAACTTCTTCATGGAATCGCCAAGATCCACCAGCGCCAAAACCTAAGACCGACGTCGTCATCCGTGTCGTGGGAATGACCACGGCAGATGCTGCAATCGGCAGCGAGTAGTAGAACGAAGGGCAAGGGCGGCCAGCCATCTGCGGTGCGAGATGAGGGCAAAGACACAGGGTTTTACCTGTGTTCGCCCGAGGGTAAAGACCTACTCTGCTAGATTGTATTATGGAGGTGTTTACAAGCGAACTTCGGCGACTAGGCGGCAATTGCTTGGGTGTATGAGGGAACGCCTCTACTCACCCCTTTGGGAGGTTTATATAGGCTTACCTCCCTAGGGTTTACATATCTCAACCGATTGGTTACAACTTTGTCAATCGTTTAACTTTCGGACCCTGGGCCTATCTACTCGCTTTGGCCTTGACCTCCGATGCTGGTACCTGATGGGCTTTGATCCACTCGCCGTTCTGCAGCCCACTGCCAGCCCTTGGGCGGTCGGAACGTCCCGAGGATACCCCAAGTAGGCATATCCCCATCGTAGTCCCGAGGCCGTCGTTGATTAGGCGGGTGGCTGCTGGCAATCGAGTATCTGGCTTCAAGTTGGCATCCGATCGAATCGTCGGCGGGCTCGCATGCGAAGGAAAAAATCCGGCGAACCGAGTTGTCTTGGGTGAACCGAACCAACGGGTGACCTCGGCGTAACTCAATGAGCCGGGTGGCGAGGCGGACCGTCGGGCGTGGTCAAACTAGCCGTTAAGGTAACTTTCGGTAACTTTCAAGCGTAATCATCGCGCTGTAACGGCCCCTAATTTGGCGGGCAGCTTCGCTATATAAGAGGAATGGTAGGCCATCGGAAAGCCAACCGCCCACCATTTCTTCCGAGTCGCACATCTTTCGCCCGTTGATCTCGCGATCCGACCGCAATCCTCGACCTCCAAGCAAATCCTCAGCCATGGCCTCTCCACGAACCTTGGGGTAGATCCAAGTGCAGGCGAATCGGCCTCCTTCGAGGAGGCCGGAATCCTGCGGGCCGGCTGCTGGCGAATCCCCGCAGCCGGAAAAACGACCCCGAACCCGCGCGCGAGAGAGTTCATCTGCTTCACTAGTCACCTCGAGCGGGGTTTAGGGTTTCCCACTTCTCTGTTCTTCCGGCGCTTCTGCGCCTACTACGGGATCCAGCCCTCGGATCTGGGTCCCCATAGTATCGAGCAGCTCGCCATCTTTGTGGCGTTCTGCGAGTGCTACTTGGGCTGCCGGCCCTATTTTCCCTTGTGGCAAGATCTGTTCCATGGACGGATCGGCGAGGAGGCGATGACCCAATGCTAGCCGGGCGGCTTAACCTTCCACTGAAATCCAAAGCCTCCTTCTTCGACTTGATGCTTGCCGGCCAAAGCGGTGGAAAAAGTCTTGGTTTTATGTGACCGAGGCGACCGGAGGAGGCGGCGATCCCACGGTTTCGGCCGACCGCTCGAGCGCGCAATCTCCAGTCGCCAAGCTTCCCGACGATCAGCGGATGGTCGTCGACGAGATGCTCCAGACCATTCGCGGTCTGAAGAAGAAGGGCTCAGACGGTGAACTGTACAACTGTTGGCTTGGCGGCGATTGCGTTCGCCTAACGCGAGCATTACATGTACCAAGTACAGCCGAGAAGACTCGGCGAAGGCCTGCCTCGCCGAGTGGAAGCGGAGGACTACCTCTGGCTGAAGAGGATCACCCAGCGGCATACGGATGTGCAGGCCGGGCTCCCTCCATACACCGCGAAGCGTCCGGCTCCAACGGTAATAATCTGATCTTGTTCGCAGTCGTAGCATATGCAGTCGCGGTAATTCTAACTTTGTTCCATGTTTAACGCAGCTATTTCAAGTGGTGGAAGGGTGGCTCCCACCCGCCGATGACGAGAGCTCCGGGCCATCCGCCCAGGACACAAGCGAGTCGCCTCCCTTCAAGGGTAATGAGGACGATGAGGACGAATCCGAAGAGGAGATCGCCCCACTGGTCCGAAGACCGCGAACGCGTCGGCCGAACTCGAGGCGAGAGCCTCGGCGTCATGACGATGACGAGAACTCCAGAGACCACCTCGCTCCGTGCCACTCCCGAAGAAGAAGAAGGAGAAAGAGGTGAGGCCCCCTAAGGAGGAGGGGCGAAGCCGCCAAGATGGCCTCACCGCCGCGCTCGAAGCAGCTCCGATGCCACAGCTCGGCCGGTGACGGCGGCCCGGCAACAACCACGCTAGATGCACCATCCATGGAGGCACCGCTGGCCTCGATGCCCCCCGCCAGCGCGGTCTCGGGCTAGGGAAGGCTCCAGGTGGCGACCGCCTGCAAAGGGTCCCGAAGGCGTGGCGGTCTCGCCTCGCAAGGAGGCTCCGGTGCAGCTCTAGCAAGGAAACCTCCGCGAAGGCGCCGGGCGCCAACCGCTACCTCAACATCAAAGAAACCGTATCCTGGGCCCCGCACCTGGGCTGGGGCTCGATCGCTGGCCCCGAGCTGGAGAAACGGCCGCCTTCCGACAGGCTGCGTTTCATTCAGTCGCCAAGTGAGTGTACTCGGCTTTGCCTTTTCTCTTAGTATTTTGAATGTTTTCTGAATTGTCTCGTCGTAGGACGGAGTGAAGAAGATGGGCCACCCGACGGTGGTCAAGGTGCCCTCGCCACTAGCGAGGAGGACCCTTCCGTAAGAGGAAGGTGGATGAGGTCGCCGCTTCCACGGAAGGCAGCAAGAAGGCCAAGGCGATGACATCACATCTCGACGA
Source organism: Avena longiglumis (assembly GCA_030063025.1). Taxonomy (NCBI): domain Eukaryota; kingdom Viridiplantae; phylum Streptophyta; class Magnoliopsida; order Poales; family Poaceae; genus Avena; species Avena longiglumis. The sequence goes on along the minus strand of CP125977.1, from coordinate 436,629,613 downwards.
CACGGCAACGCGGTTGGGCCCATTGTGGAAGCGACCGCATCCGAAGGGAGGCATTCGTTGCCTAGACCCGAAGCGAGCTCCTTTGGGCGGGTGCTACCTTCCCGCTTCATGACCAAAGGCGGCCACGGCGGTGAGGCTGCGACTCGAACCCGCTCCGAGACGCCCGGCTGAGATTGACCAACGTCGCGGGCACACACCGGCGCTGCGTCCGTGGGGCCAGCAATCGCACGGCATGCTTGGCGCGGCCATCCGGTACCTCCGGTCCCGAGGATCAGGTCGGTGTTTTGCAGCGGCCTGATTCTTATAGTTACTTGTTTTGCGTTGAGTCCAGTCCCGATGCGCTTTTCGCTAAATTGTAGCGGTGGGCACGGTGATTTTCGAGCCGCCAGTCCCCGAGTGCGCACCCGCTAAATTGTAGCGGGTGGGCACTGAGTGATTTTCGAGCCGCCAGTCCCCGAGTGCGCACCCGCTAAATTGTAGCGGGTGGGCACTGAGTACTTTTCGAGCCGCCAGTCCTCGAGTGCGCACCAGCTAAATTGTAGCGGGTGGGCACTGAGTTGTTTTCGTGTGTACTGACTTTGAAACTTTGCAGGGTTTACAACTGGAGTCGGCAGAGCGATTGGCTGCGAAGCAGCGTGCTGAGAAGGAGTTGGGCGCTCTCCAAGAAGTAAACAAGGAGCTTGGGCAATTGCTGCGCAGGTGGCTCGCCAGAGCTTGTCCTCGTTGGCGAAAGCGGCGAGATCTGCGTTAAACCACTGAGCAAAGGATCGCCGACCTCGGCGCGAACTGCGGGAGGCGAAAGAAGAAGCGAGCTCGCGAGCAGGCGAGCTAAGGCCGCCGTTCGCCGCGGAAGAAGACGGAAGGTGTCGGAAGCCCTCATCGTTGGGCTTCAGACGATAAAACATCGCTTCAAAGCTTCATCACGGGCTCGCCGCCCGTTGCTTTCGGTGAGTCGTCTTCCGTCTTGTAGTTATATTGTTTGTGGTTTCCGTGGTGCTCACAACTGTTTCCGCCTAGCAGGCCATGTGATTGGTAGCCATGAAGAAGCGAGTTCTCTTGATGCGAGGGAGTGCGTGAGCATGCTCGTCGACTTCGGCGGCTGTCGGCGACTTGCATCCGCGCCTACCTTCAAGAGATGTCGCCCACGGAGGTTATTCCCGGTGACCTCGTTGAGGTGTGGGAGTACTTGGAGAAAGGCGCCCGGTCGTGGAGTTCATGACGCGGTCGGCGTTTGACGTGGAGCGTCGGCGGCTCGAGCACAGGACTCGCCCACTTCCCGAAGACTTCGACCTCGACGGCGTGACGTGGTTATCCTTCATAAATCGCGCGGTGGATCTGTCTGAAGTTCTTAAGCTGCGAACGTGCGCGGCGTATTGAGCGTGTTTGGGCGATGGGCGACCTTCTTCCGTGCCGAAGCGGTCGTCGCGAACGACCCGAGCCGCATCGCGACTTCAAGGTCGAGCAGCCCTTCCGGCGTGGCGATGGCGGGCGGTGACGACTTATCCATCGAACCCGTAATGCATTCATCCGGAAGCGCCGGACTGGTGCATCATCGAAGCCTGCGGAATAGTGTTAGTAGCGATTCGCCGTAGGCATATTTTGTAATGTAAGACAATGCGATATGCGATTGAATGGAACGTTGTGTTCATTTTGCTATTTGTTTTGCGTGTTTTGGATTGATTTTGGGTGACTCCCCGTCCGCCCTTTTGCGGGGTTCACCTTAGATATGATGTTTTGTTGTTTATCATGTGTGTTGTTGGTTGAGTCGACTCGCCGAGCTCGAGAGCCGATGAAGCGAATCCTCGAGTGCTCACTTTACCGTTTTCCGTCTGTGAACGGGCGGGTGGCCGAGTCCCCGGCGTGGTACTTGGTAGTTCAAGGCGCGACTCGAGGTGGTTGAGGACTGAGCGTTGGTGTGGCGTCCTCCTGCCCGTGGGTCGATCGGCGTGGCAGTCCTGAGCACGCTCTCTTACTTGGCGTTTTCCTGTCCGATCGAGGCACTGGTATCCAGTCCCGAGCGTGGTACTTAGCCGTTCGAGTCGCTATGCCGAGGATGCGGAGGACCAGGTCAGGGAAGCGAGGACAGATGTCTTGGTTCGTAAAACCAGTCGAGCTAGGCGACTCCGATGGGGCTCCGGATTGGCGTTTTTCGTGGGCGATGCAAGACCTGAAATGACTCAGTGCTCTTACATCGCGCTACTTAGCCGTGCCGGTCGCTGTACCAAGGGTTGACTTCTGTATTTTAGCATGACGCTGTTAATTACGAGTGCGAGTGGCACAAGGAAATGGAGAGTAGACGAATTTTTGCGGTAACCGTTTCTTTTATTCATAGCGACTGGAGAATACACATGTGGGGTTCTAGGTATAGAACTTCCGGAGGAGATTTACATTCCACGGCCGCTTGACGTCGAGTTCACCGTCCCCGCGGACGTCGACGAGGTAGTAGGCGTTGCCGTCTGCACGCCCGATAGCGAACGGGCCTTCCACGGAGGGAGAGCTTGTGCATGCCCTTCTGTCCCGGATGAGGCGTAACACCAAGTCGCCTTCTGGAAGGTGCGGGTTTTCACCGTCGGTGGTAGCGACGGAGCCCTTGCGATAGATAGCGGTGCGCGATCGGGCGGTCGCGGCTTCGTCGAGTTGGTCGAGCCCATCTTGGCGGGCCATTCGTTCGCGACCTCCGTATAGTGGACGGTCATGGCGAGTCGTGTTCGAGGTCGGTTGGCATGACAGCTTGGCCAGTAGACCATGAAGAAGGGGTGAATCCGTCGACCTGTTGACCGAGGTGCGGATTCCCCGGATGACGGAGGAAGCTCTTCGACCCAGCATCCAGCGTGCGCTCGAGTGGTACTTGGAGTCGCGGCTTCAGCCGTGGAGGATGCTTTGGTTGGCTCGTTCCGCTGGCCGTTGGATTCGGTGTCGCGGACGCAAGGTCGAGCGGATGTGGTGCTCCTCGCAGAACTCGGCCATTGCTCCTTGGCGAAGTTTGTGCCGTTGTCCGTGATGATGCTGTTGGGGAACCGTGGCGGTATATGAGCTCGCGTAGGAACTTAGTGGTAGTCTTCCGTCGCATTTCGGACTGGCTTGGCTTCTACCCACTTTGTGAATTTGTCGTGGCGACCAGCGGTGGGTGTAGCGGAGGGGCCTTCTTGAAGGGCCTACCATGTCCATGCCCCACCGGCGAATGGCCAGGTGATGGGGATTGTTTTGAGCGCCGAACTTGGAACGTGCGTCTGGTTGGCGTACTTCTGGCACCCGGCGCATCGCTGGACGATATCGACAGCGTCGGCATGTGCGGTGGGCCAGTAGAAGCCGTGTCGCATGGCTTTGGCGACCGAGGCGTAGCGGCAGCGTGGTGGCCGCAGTCGCCTGAGTGGATGTCGTGTAAGATTTTGCGTCCTTCAGCCGGTTGGACGCAGCGTTGGAACACGCCGGTGACGCTGCGCTTGTGTAGCTCGCCGTCGATGATGGTGTAGGACTTGCATCGGCGAGCGATCATTCTAGCGCTTGTCTCGTCTGCTGCGGGCAGGTTGCCTCTCGGTGGCGGTGTAGGGCTTGGTCGATCGTGCGGCTTGGTGCGAGTGCAACCAAGGTTGCCTCTGGCTGGGCGGGACTCAATGTCGATCTCCTTCGGGGAGGCTGGCGTGAAGATGGTGTCGAGGAACACGGCAGGTGGTGCGAGTCGAGCCGACCCGATCACGAGAGAGAGGCGTCGGCCTCCTCGTTTTCCTCCTATCGATCCACTCGGCGAGTAGCGGTGAAGTGGCCGCCACCTTGTCCACCTCTTGGCGGTATGCCGCCATGGTAGGGGAGACGGCGTCGCGGTGCCCGACTTGACCTCAACGAGGTCGGAGTCTCCGTAGCATCGAAGGCGATTGGCGCTCATCTCCTGCGGCTCGCATGCGGTGGAGTAGGGCCTCGTTCGGCCATGTTGTTGGTGCAGGCGTGAATTCGAGGCGGAGGATGTAGCGGAGCTTGTCGCCTTTGGTGAGGTCAGCACTATCCCGCTCTGCGCCGTCGCGTTCTTGGACCCGTCAAGTACAGGCTCGATGTGGAAATGCGGCGGCTTCTCACGGCTCTGGGCCTCCTCCCGGTCGGCGAGGAAGTCGGCGATGCTGCGACTTAATCGCCTGCGTGCTCGTACTTAATGTTGTGGACCCGATCTCGGCGGCCACTTGGCGACCCGGTCGCCTCGTGATTGCGGATGATGTCTTGTAGTGGAGCGAGGAGACGACCGTGATGGGGTGCTCACGAAGTAGTGCTTGGCGGCGCTGAGCTCTGAACCGCGTATACCAGCTTTTGGTGCGTGGGTATCATGGCGCGACTCGGTTAGGACCTCGCTGATGTAGTATACCGCCGCTGGATGGCGCTCTTTCCTTCCTCGTCGTTCGACGACCATTACAATACGACGGCGCTCGGACGCCGACGTAAACCAGCATGGGCTCCTTGTCGACGGGTGCGGCGGTAGTGGTGCGGCGAGTAGCACCTTTTGAGGTCGCGGGCGCGTCGTCCGCCTCCTTGTCCCAATGGAAGGTGGGATTCTTGCGCATCGAGCGGTATAGGGCATCGCCTTTTCGCATGACCGGGATGAAGCGGAGAGCCGCTACACGCCCGGCTTCAGCGTCGCGAGCACTTTCGGGTTTGCCGAGCCGGGCGATCGTGTCGATCTTCGTTGGGTTTGCCTCGATCCCTCGTTTGGAGCAGCGTACCCTAGTAATTGCCGGCGGGTACAAAGGTGCACTTACTGGGTTGAGCTTTATCTTGTACCTCCGCAGGTTGGCGAAGGTCTCTGCGAGGTCGGCGGTAGGTCGCCTTGGCGGCGGATTTACGACCACGTCGTCGATGTAGACGTGGATGTTGCGGCCAATTTGGCTCGCGAGGCATTCTTGCATGCACCGCTGATACGTTGCTCGGCGTTCTTGAGGCCAAAGGTCATGGCGGTGTAGCGAAGGCTCGAATGGCGTGATGAACGCCGTCTTCTCCTCATCCTCGACAGCCATTTTGATCTGGTTATACCCGGAGTAGGCGTCGGAAACAGCGACTCGAGCCCGCGGTGGAGTCGATTATCTGATCGATCGCGGGAGACGACTGCTCCTTTGGGCGGTAGCTGTTCAGGTTGTGTAGTCGATACACATTCTCCATGTCCCGTTCTTCTTCTCGACCGGGACTGGGTTTGCCACACTTGAGTATTTAATTGGCGGATGAAGCCGGGCGGTAGACGCACTTCCTCGGCGATTGCCCGGGCGTTCTTCGTTGAATGGCCGTAGCGGCTTGAGTCGCACTTTGGGGTCGGCGTTTAATTTGTGCTCAGCGAGCTCCCTAGGGACACCGGGCATGTCGGAGGGTTTCCATGCGAAGATGTGTCCTGTTCTCACGGAGGAACTCGATGGCGCGCCTTCCTATCTTTGGGCTCATGCTGTCCCGATCGTCACCGTCTGGTCAGTCGCTGGGACCAGCTCGGCAGTGGTGTGCGTCGTGGCCTCAAAGGTTGAGGTGTTTGTGCCCTCGAGTTGGGCTTCTTGAGTATTGTGGGGTCGTCGTTGTTGACCCGCTCGCGTGTGGCGAGCTCATCGGCGTGACTAGCTTCCGCGATCACGGCGTCGCGAGTTCGGCTCCTTTGGCCTCGCATTCAGCGGCCATGTCGGTCGCCGTTGATGGTGATGACGCCGCCGCCCGGGAGCTTCATCGCGTTATGCAGCGTGGTGGGTGCCGCCATGAATTTGGCGAACGCTGGCGCCCAGACGCAATGGTAAGCTGTCGAAGGGCACCAGCTCGAAGACGATCCGCTCGGTGCGGAAGTTCGCCGGAGTGCGAAGGTGACGGGTAGCGTGACCTTGCCGATCGGGTACGCCCGACCGGGGGGCGATCTTGTGGAACGTGGTGTGGGTTGTCTCGATCATCGATTGCGGGGAGCGATCGCTGAGGTGTCGGTAGAGGATGTTGATGGAGCTGCCGCCGTCCGCCAGTCTTGGGAGCGATGTCGCCGACCTTGGGCTTGACCACCGGGCGACTCGTCACGGATACTCGATGCGTGGCGAGTGGTCTTGCCGGCTCGGTGATGGGGCTCCGACCGTTCGAGGCGGGGGCGTCTGTCACGCCACGCGTTGACGGCGACAGCAGGCGATGACCTTCTTCTCGCGCTTCGTGTTGAAGCCGGTGAAGGTGTGGAGCGAGCCGGCTACTTTGCCGAATTTTCCGCCATTTTGCGGGTCGTTGTCGGTGTCCTCCCGCGCGTGCCGTGCCTTCTCGATCTCCCTGAGGGTGTGGCAGTCGGCGGTGGTGTGCGTGGCGGGCTTTCCTTCCCTGCTGTGAAACGCACATGGTTGGTTAAGGAGGGCCGCGGGATCGAACCTTGGCTTGTTCTTGTAGTTCCCGCCGTCGCGTCGTTGCCCTCCGTCGCGGCGGTAGCTCTTGGGGTCGCGTTGTGCGTGCCCAGCATTGGCGACGAAGTCGACTCGCCCATCGTTGCGGCGCTTGCCTGTGAGGCGAGTGCCGCTGTAGCGTAGGTCTGCTCGGCGGCCGCCGTCGTTGCCGCCCGTGCGTCGTTGCCCTCCGGACTCGTCGTCGACGTCTTGATTGGGATCCTCCTCGGCGTACCGTTTGGCGATCTCGAGGAGGTCGGGGATGTTGTCGAGTGTGCGGGCATGTCGCTTGAGCTTGGCGACTAGAGGCTCGTAGCGGCACGAGGTCTTGAAGCAATGGATCGCGGTGTCCGGGTGGATGCCGACCGCGTTGTACCAGAGCTCTTGCCACCGTTGGACCCAGCTGCGGGTCGACTCGCGGGGTCCCTGGATGCATCGTTCAGTCCTCGATGGTGGTGGCGGTGTAGGAGCACTCGAAGTGCTGACGGGCGTCTCGCATTTCCTCCTGTGAGTCGTCATCTGGGGGCGTGTTGATCCATTGCCTGCACGTCCCTCCATCATCGATGGGAGGTAACGGGCGGCGTAGGTCGGTGTGACCGCGATCCCCATTGCCATGAGGTATGTGTCAAGCCGGACCGGCGGGTCGTCGAGAGTCGTATTTTCGATCTCCTTTGGCGCCTTGAAGTTGGGTGGGTACTTTTCGGACCATTGGTCCGGCACTTGGGCCCTAGTCGAGGCGACCCCATAGGCTCGCCATCGCGGCGAGTAGTTAGGGTGTGCCGCAGTCGTCGGGCTGGCGTCGCGCCATTTTGGTTGTTGATGATGTGAGTGCGGCGTCGATTGGCTCTCCATTAGCGGCGGCGAGGTTGGTCGCCGCCTGGGATCGTTGGTGGAGTGCCGCATTCGCGGGTCGTCGTTGGAGCTGCGGTGGCTCGCGGCGGGCAATTGAGGGTGTTTGCCACCGCTGGCGGCTGAGGCCGCCGCTTCCGAGCGCGAGTACACTCGCCCTTCGGTCGGCGCCTGCTTCTGCTGTTCCACGGCCTTCGCGGTAGGGCCTGACATCTTGGATCTGTAGGCGCCGCCGCCGTTGCCGTGATGCTGTCGGCGGCTCGCCACGAGGTTGTCCATCGGGTGGAGAACGATGGAAGGCCGTTCGCATCTCGCTCCGTGAGGAGACGACTATCATGGCTGATCACAGGAGTGCGGTTGGGTGGTGGCGGGCACCCATCGCCGTTGATCTGGCGGGCGGTTGCTTCCTCCCGGTGGCGCGTTCTCGCAGATCGCGCTTCGGCTATCTGCGCGGGTCGCTTTCGCCGGGTTCGTGGCACGCCCACGAACGGTGGGATTCAGCGTGACCTGATCCGGCTGGTGGTAGCGTGATGTTCTGTGTCACACCTTTCGAGGCGAAATTTTTCGCTCGGCCTGCTCTTTGCGTCTTGCCTCCGCCAACTTCAGCGGAGTTCCTCGACCTCCGTCGCCGTGGCGTTAGGAGGATCGGGGAGAAAGGGTCCTCCGGCGGTCGGTGCGGTGGCCATGTAGGTCGCGGCATGGCGATCGGCACCGTCATGGAGGTCGGCGGAGTTTTCCGACCGGTCAAGTCGAAGATCCCGAGGATGGAGGGTCCTCGAAATCTCCCGTTGGAGACCTGGCGATGGAGCCCGGACGAGGCCGCGGTGATGGATCCGGCGAGTGGCCGGGTCGCAGTCGGCGTCGTCGGTGGTCGCGTCTTCGCTGCGGCTGAGTTCTCGGCCACGTTGCCGTGGGCGAGTCGCACTGAGGCGAGGCGGTGGATCGTGCGGATCTGGCTCGGAGAGCCGATCGGTGGTGGCGACTTCGCGGATGCGAGCCGAGTCCTCCGAGGTGATGACGTCGGTGAAGCCCGGCGAAGAGGCTGATCGTGCCGATCGGCGGGATCACGCTGCGTGACGGGTCGCGCCGCGGGGCGTATGCTCGGCAAGATCTGGAGCATCGCCGATCGCTATCATGCGGCGGTGGCGACCGTCTGCTGATGGGCAGATTGGATCTCGCCCGCAGAACACCGGCAGACCGGCCAGGCCCACGGTGGGCGCCACTGCGTGGGAATGACCACGGCGAATCTGCAATCGGCGGTAGTAGTAGAAACGAAGGGCAAGGCGGCCATCTGCGGTGCGAGATGAGGGCAAAGACATTGGGTTTTACCAGGTTCGGCCCCGGAGGTAAAGACCTACTCCTAGATTGTATTATGGAGGTGTTTACAACGGCGAACTTCGCGACTAGGCGGCGTGCTTGGGTGTATGAGGCGTCTCTCTACTCACCCCTTTGGGAGGTTTATATAGGCTTACCTCCCTAGGGTTTACATATCTCAACCGATTCGGTTACAACTTTGTCAATCGCTTAACTTTCGACCGGGCCTATCTACTACTTTGGGCCTTGACCTCCAGTGCTTTGGTACCCTGATGGGCTTTGATCCACTCGCCGTTCTGCAGGCCCACTCGCCAGCCCTTGGGCCAGTCGGAAACGTCCCGCTGAGGATACCCCAGTAGGCATATCCCCATCAATCCGGGAACTTCGACATGGAACACCAAGTTCTCGTTCATGGAAACCCCTGCTGCTTTCGACACGGATTCCATGATCTACGTCACGGACGCCAAGACCCCGGTACCGGACGAGTTCGCCAACGACCTCGAGTTCGCCCACACGGATACGACAAGTACCCTTCGAAGACGCCAAGATTTTCACCCCGGACACCGAGTGCGCCGACACGAACCCTAAGACCACATCTCAACACGCCAAGTTCACCAAGAACCGTTCCCGGAGTCCGGTTGTCGAGCCGAACCCGTGGAACCCCGAACCTCCCCAAGATCTACGCTAAGGCACGACAAGGTCTACCTCACGGACACCGAGAACTTCCCCCTGAACGCCACGACCGTCGACATGACCGAGACCCCGATGCGACAAGACCTATCCCGGAGTCCGAGAAGCTTCCGTCGAACCCCAGACCCGAACCCTGAGACCGACCCCGAACCCCGGAATCCCAAGATCGTCGAGACCCCTCAATGTGTGAACCACTTCCCGCAAACCATATTTTATAAATGAAATATAACCTTGTTGCATATTGAATTGTCATACTCGCATGCATATCTGTGGTGTGGGGGCCTTATGCCGATTCACTTAATAATTAAATATGGGGCCCATATGCGGGCAAATCTAGTCTCATATTGGCCTCATTTAAACTTGTGTAGCGAACCGGTATCTTATCTTGCCTTGTTATAACAACATTTAATTTGCGGGGTAATTAAATAACTTGAACAATATAATCAGTTGTCGGGACCCCGGTTCCGCTTAACCTTGACCTAATTGCATCGCACCTTGCCATGCCAAACATCATACATGCATCATGTCGATCTTCTGCCGTGTATTAAATATTGCATCCGGTGTTTCTTCTAGTGTTTTGCTTCTTCGCGGATAAGGCCGTTGAGTCGATGTGAGCTTCGCCCCGATCTTCGGTTGAACCTTCGACAATGTTTTCAGGCGAGCATCTCCCCTTTTCTACCTATCTTACTTTGCTAGTATTTACTTCTCTCCTGTTGATCTTTGTTATCTGTGTTGCGATGCTCTAGATTTCGTACCCGTGATATCCCTTGCAGCCATATATAGCCTTGGACACATCCTATTACCTGTTGTTTGGTAGATAGTTGGACCCGCGTGTCGTAGACGCTTGCTTGTCGTCAAGTACCTCTATTGTTGGAGAAGTGCCGCATGTTGACGTTGGAGATGATCATGGTTTACTTATTGTATCACTTTAAATCCTGTTTAACAACTAAAATTGAATTAAGCAGAGGCATCGGTGGGTGATAGGTAATATTTGGTTTCCGAACGCCCACTTGTGTCCCGTAGGACCCGAGTTCTTGACACATGTTCCGAGATCGAGCGCGCTAACCACGGGTGGGGAGATATGGGCCCCCCATTGATAATTACCTGATTTCAAAGTATTGTACTAGGGGCCACAACTAGTTTGAGGTGTTTTTACTATCCTGTACTTATGCCATGTTTACCGCTTTATTTACGTTTGTGCGAGGAGCACACTGTACTGTTTAGGATCGGGCCACGATTTCGCGGTGTCGACAATCCCCGTTTGGGGGCATACTGTCGTTCACAGCCGTCTTCCCAAACCCCAAGTCCGTCTCGGAGACCGGCCGACTTCGTTGCGGGTGTCGACTTGGTGGGGTGGCCCCCATGTACTTGCTTTGTGTGCAGGGAACGCTGTGACTTAGGCCCCGCCGACATACCGATGGGTGTATGTTAACCGATCCGCAAAAGGGTCGAAGTGCCTGTGGATACTTTGGTGCACCCCTGCAGGGTTAAATCTTTTCGAGAAGCCGTGTCCGCGGTTATGGACGACTTGGAGCACAGTGCTGGATCATAGACAACTATAACTAAAGTTTACTGTTATAAATTGACTTGTATCCGATATGATTAGTAATCAGCTTCACTATAACGGAATGGCTAAGTAAAATACCAACAACTGCTGGGTTTTGTGGTTATCTCATGATCATTGTACCTGACTAGTAAGTGCTGCCACTATAACGGAATGGTTAACCAAAGGTGCCCACTGCTTATTTTCATCAGGACGATTATCTAAACCTGACTAGTAAAGTGCCGCAACTATAACCGAATAAGTAAAACTGCCAACCGTGTGAGTTCCTCGGTTGACTTCCTCGTTTGGTCTCGAGGGGGAAACACCAGGATGGGTTTGTTTGGGGATAGCTTCAGGTTGGGTCCGGTTAGGTCATTCGTATCCCTCTCTGATATCCGCCAGTTGTATCGAGTCTCTATAGGTTGTATAGTGCATGCTGCCGCTGCCGCTACAGTCCACCATACCTATGTAGGCGAGGACCGCCGAATTCTAGCCTCATGCTGTCTTGGCCTCGATCGACGCTCCTTCTTTTTCCTTGCCCTTTGTCGGCACCCCTTTTGTTTAAGCAGGTTTTGAGATTGACGTCGTTAGCAGGGTTACCCTTCCGGCTTGGCCTGGGCAGGGTTATGGACGCCATTGGTTATTCTTCAGGGCTCTTAGCCCCATTTGCATCTTGTCCGTAGTCGGACGCTCTGTCATTTTCAAGGTGATTTGGATCTTTGTCTATTATATTTGTATTCTTGACTCTTCGAGTCGCTGTTGTATATATATCTGTTCTGTGGGTCCCATCGAGGACTGTTGTGTAATGTTATTACTTTGATTTCCACCCGCACGAAAGTGCCTGGTGGGCACCTTCGAATCGTTTCTATGCGGGTTTGGCGAGTTTCGCTTAAACTTGCATAGGGCCGATTCTGAGGGTGTTATAGATAGCTAGGTTACTTAAGGCTAGTTTTATCCGAGAAGTCCTTCACACCCAATGGGTGGCCAATCTTGTACTTGTCCCCAAAAAGGGAACCAAAGAATTAAGAATGTGCGTTGATTACACCGGCTTGAACAAAGCATGTCCCAAAGATCCGTTTGCTTTTCCTCGCATTGACCAAGTCATTGACTCGACGGCTAGCTCGGAACTTTTGTGTTTTATCGATGCATACTCAGGATACCACTAGATCAAGATGAGGAAGTCGGACCAATTGGACACTTCGTTCACTACACCCTACGGCATGTTTTGCTATGTCATGATGCCCTTTGGGCTCAAAAACGCAGGTGCTACGTACCAGCGGACAATGCAACATTGCCTACACGATCAAATTGGTCGGAACATTCACGCCTATGTGAACGATATAGCGGTGATGTCTGAAAAATCAAATGACTTAATATCCGACTTAAAAGAAACCTTTGGTAATCTCCGGAAATACAACATGATGCTCAACACTAAGAAGTGCGTCTTCGGGGTTCTAGCCGGCAAATTGTTGGGCTTCATCGTTTCCCAGCGTGGAATCGAGGTCAACCCGGAAAAAATCAAGGCCATCTTAAACATAAACCCCCCGACATGCCTAAAGGACATACAATGACTAACCGGTTATATTGCAGCAGTTAGTCAGTTTGTCAGCCAACTTGGAGAGAAGGCTCTGCCGCTGTACAAGTTGCTGAAGAGGGCGGACAAATTCACGTGGAAGGACGAAGCAGATGCATCATTGAAGCAGATCAAGGAGATACTTTCCTCAGCGCCTATCCTTGTAGCACCCGAACCTGGAGAGCCCATGTTAATTTACATGGCGGCCACCAACCGGGTAATCAGCATCGTCGTCGTGGTAGAGCGGAAGGAACCAGGCTATGAGCACGGAGTTCAACGACTAGTTTACTATGTAAGCAAGGTTTTGACGGAGTCCAAGCAGTGTTCCCGCACTACCAAAAGATAGCTTATGGAGTATTCCTTGCTTCTCGAAAGCTAAGACACTACTTCCAGGAGCACCCTATCAAAGTGGTGAGCAAGACTCCACTGTCTGACATTATCAATAACATCGACGCTATAGGAAGGGACGCGAAGTGGGGCATTGAACTTGCCACCTTCAAGATCACCTACAAGAGACGCGACGCTATCAAGTCACAAGCCTTGGCGGATTTCATCGCAGATTGGACAGAGATGCCAGATGCTACCCCAATGTCGGAGCCAGAATACTGGGTGATGCACTTTGATGGATCAAAGCTACTCAACGGCTCAGGGGATGGTGTACTTCTACAGTCACCAATTGGGGATAAGCTACACTATGTTCTGCAGATCGAGGCTACAAAAAACATGGTGGAGTATGAAGCACTCATTCACGGACTACGCGTAGCCAAGGATATTGGCATCAAGCGCATAGTTTGCTGTGGAGATTCCGACTTGGTTGCCCAGCAGGTGGCTGGCACCTGGAACGAGCGGAACCCTATGATAGCAGCATATCGAGACGAATTTAATCTGGACGAGATAGCCAAGTGCTTCTTGGGCTACGAGGTCAAGTATGTACCTAGGGAGCAACACAAGGCGGCTGATCTGCTGTCTAAGCTTATATCAGGGCACAAACGAATTCTGCCTGGAGTTTTCCTGGAGCATCTACGGACACCATCCGTGAAGGGAGCAGACATCGACAACCCGGATAGAGTTGACTCTTTCGTCCACATGGTGGCAAAGATCCCTCCGACTTGGACAAAACCGTTCATGGAGTATCTCGAACACGGAACTTTGCCCGACGACGAAGTCGAAAGACGGCAAATGGTACAACGAGCAATGGGTTATACCATAATCAATGGACATCTCTACAAAAGAAGCACTACTGGTGTATACCTTAGGTGTGTTTCCCAGCAAGAAGGTATTGAAATCCTATGCGAAATCCATCTTGGAGATTGCGGGCATCACGCCACTCCCCGATCGTTGGTTGCTGAAGCTTTCTGGCATGGATTCTACTGGCTGACCGCGAAGGCGGACACCGACAAGCTGGTTGAGACGTGCATGGGATGCCAGTACTATGCCCGACAACCACATGTTCCTGCTGAAGAATTGCGAACGATACCAATAACTTGGCCGTTCGCAGTCTGGGAGCTGGACATGGTTGGTCTGCTACAGACGGCACCATGTGGGTTTATGCATCTGTTGGTAGCTGTTGATAAATTCACCAAATGGATAGAAGCTAAACCCATTAGAAAGCTCGATGGGGCAACTGCCCTTAGGTTTGTCCGGGATCTAGTGGTGAGATTTGGTCTCACACATAGCATAATCACCGACAACGGCAGCAACTTGTCACTCGGAGAAGTGGAGGCTTATTGTTGGGACAAAGGCATCTGACTTGATCTTACATCTGTGGCACACCCACAATCCAATGGTCAGGTTGAGCGAGCCAATGGATTAATTCTGCAGGGAATCAAGCCATGTCTTGAGGCACCGCTACATAGAGAAGCTGGAGCCTAGGCGGAAGAGTTGCCATCTGTGTTGTGGAGTTTACGAACTACACCCAACAGATCCACTAGCTACACCTCTTACTTCATGGTATATGGAGCAGAAGCCATCCTACCTTCCGACATCCTTCACGATGCACCAAGAGTTGTCGCCTATGAAGAAGATGATGCTGAAGAATCCAGACGCCTAGATGTAGACCTTCTCGAGGAGGAGCCTGTATTGGCATGCCAAAGATTTGCCATCTACTAGAAGAATCTACGCAGCTACCATAGTCGTTGTGTTCGGCATCGCTCGTTTAAAGAGGGGGATTTGGTGCTCCGACTTAAGCAGAAGAAGTCACACAAATTATCCCCGCCATGGGAAGGACCATTCATCATAAGCAAGGCGCTGCTCAATGGGTCCTACTACCTCGTTGAATATCCTGAACTAAAAGATAGACCCAATGAGGATCATAAGCGTAAGCGACGTGACCCGGATGATGACTACCCGGAGCTTGATCAGCCATGGAACATAGCACAGCTACGTCCTTTCTACACTTAGCATTTTTATCTATTGTGTACCTCTTATATGATCAATGAAATAAAGCTCTCTAGTTCACTCATATTTCTGAGTCTTTTACCTCCTTTAGTGTTCATTTTTGGATCGTATAAAACCTTTATGCACAAGCTTTGCAATTGCACTTGTGAAAATTCCTCCTACGGGCGTTAGCTTAAGTTTTCTGGTCTACACGTTTTTGTCGTGTTTATGTGGATTCTGGAGTAGTGACTTTCGACACTTATTGTCGGTGATTTTGTGTTTAGGTTATTGACGGTGCCATTGGGCATCATCACCTGAGCGCATGGTTCCGACAATGAGTCTTCCGACTCACGAAAATTCAAGCATAAACACCACAGTAATGGATAAGCCAGCACTTTCTTAAAAAACATATATACATGCTGGAACCAGTTCTTGAGTAGCAGTAAATAACAACCATTGTTTTCCGCCTTAAGTTAACAAGTAGTTTTTACGCATAAACATTATAGAGGAAACAAATATTACATATTGTTTTTTCATTCCTCTGGCGCAGGTGACTTGGACGCAGCATCGTCAGTAGCAGGAGAGCCATCTTCCTCGAAGTCGACAGTGTTGAGGGACTCGGAGGAGCTTTGGTTGTTGCCATCAATGGTTTTCGTGGGAACAAAGACGTTAGTGTCAACCAACTCGGCGACTCTAGTGTCAAAACCCCTGAGCGACGCCAGGATAGCTTCATGATCTATATTTTGGCCTTCGTTGTCGACCTCGGGGATACGAGAGGTCACCGTGTCAATGTCGGAATTTTCGTAGTGTGCCTTGACCATTGACAGCGCCATCCTCGCGCCGGCCCATGTACATGAAGCTTTCCAACTTGCGATACGCTCGGGGGCTCGGCGCAGGATCTCCAAGAACTGTGCCAAGATTCCACCGCCTTGATGTTAATCTGGAGGGCTTGGCTATCTCCTTGGTCTGCTTGATCGCAGTGTTGATAAAGTTGCCGGCAAGAACCATACATTCCTTTGGTGGAGGAGACGACCGGGTTAACCCCATAGGAGCTACAAATTTTCAACAAAGGAACGCATGAGTTCAACAAACACAAAAAGTTCAGAGTATCTAGCTTACAGAAATACAAGGCGAAAAATCACTTACTGAAGATGCTAATATCGACCTGCCAGAGAGTTTCCGCCATGGAGTCCCGTTCTTGTCGGAGGATCTTGTACGCTTCATGATGGCGCTGATTTTGCTCATCGGCAGCTTTCTTCTGCTCCTTCAAGATCGCGATCTCCTCCTTCAAGCGGTTCATCTTCGTGTTGGCGGACTCCTGTAGGACTTTCATGGAGCCCTCATGCATCTTCAGCATATCCTTCCTCTCCTGCTTAAGGATCTTGTTTTCACTATCCAGCTGTTGAATGTGCTTGGATTGTTCAACAATATCCTTACCCTTGGAAATGGTTTTTGCAAGACGAAGAAAGAGAAGTACACAAGTGAGTACTCGGAGAATGTTGGCACAAGACCAAATCGGAATACGAAAAAGAAAGGAAAAATAGAGGCTTGATCTTGATGATTTGTTCCTTCAAGAAGGCAGTTTACCCTTTTCAGCTTCCAAGTCCGCGCGCATCTTCTGGTACTTGTCATTGTCCATGCCTCTCCGAGCATTTTCATTCTGTGAAAAGAGAAAAGTTGACGTTGTTCAGTCTACTTGGAGCATCTAGCCGGAAAATTTCCACCTAGAAGCTCGGGGGCTACATCGAGAGTTTTTTAACTTAGCAATATGCTTAGTCTTTCTTTATGCATCTAGTCGGAACTAATTTAGTTACAACTAGAAGCTTGGGGGCTACAGTATAAAGTTTTTAACTCAGTCATATGCTTAGCTTCTCTTTAAGCATCTAGTCGGAACTAATTCAGTTACAACTAGAAGCTTGGGGGCTACAGTATCGAAATTCACAAACACTGCGTATGCTACTCTTAAAGTATCTAGTCGAAATAATTCATTCAAACTATATGCTTGGGGGCTACAGTGAGAAGTTTTCTAGCTTAGTCACTCTTAGAGCATTTATATGCAAAGACCTATGGTTTTTGGTCTAAGTCCTCAGGGGCTACAGTGGGATACTCATATGAAATGTAAAAGGCAAATAAAACTTACAAGTGCAAAGATATTGAGGTTGGTAGCGCTCTCAGCAAGCAACTTGCCAAAAGAAAGGTTGTTCCCTTGCAGGATTTCTGCTTGCCAGAGAAGTTCCTCAAGACCACATGTTGGAGATGTCGGCGCCGCACCAGGAACCAAAGCGGAGCTACCCGGTGTAAGTGCCAGATAGACTATCTTCGGGAATTCTATGGTCTTCCTAGGTGCGGAGGCGCCGCCTTCGGCAGACGTACCACCCTCCACCACTGCCTTACCGCTACCGATGGCATCCTTAGCCGAAGCTTCAGCCATTTGGGTTGTGGCACTTTCTTGCGTCGCCTGCTCGCCGACAATGGCAAGCTCCGTGGAGGCACCTGAGTCCACTTCCATGGCGGAAGGGCCAGATGCTTCTTTGGCCTGTGAGCTTGTCGGAGCGGACGTGGGCTGGACACTGGGAGTGACAGGGGCGATGGCGGGAGATGCGTGGGGAGACACGTCACGATGCAACATATCCTTAATGTTTATAGAAGCCCCCAAAGTTTTGGAGGTCTTCTTCAAACTAGTAGTAGCCTTTTTCCTGAAACGTACAAAAACTATAAGTACAGGAATAAGATAAACAATGGACAATGTCGAAGAGAAAGAAGCTTACACAAGAGTGGGTGCTTTGGCAAAAGGGATCCTGGTAACCTTTCTTTTCTCCACCTCCAGGGCGGCGGTATTCTTCTTGGAGGCTCCACCCTCCGTCTTCTTCTTCTTCTTCTTGCCTCCGTCGATAGCGTCAGAGGTGGAGATCTTCCGCTTTCGCGCCAACGGGACATCATCGTCGGACACGATGATGACTTCCTTCATCTTTGGATCATAGATTTGGACAACCATGCTATCCTCCTCTATATTGCTAAGGTGTTAAGTGAAAACCCAAAGTGTTAGATGAGATGGTAATTGCTAGAAGGAAGAACTGGAGTATATGTCATACACGAAAACAAAGAGGTACCTTTGGGCACTTGCTCTCTATGAACATGTCGTAGGTGATGGTGAAGCCATGCTTCCTATCCTTCACCTTGACTATGTCCTTGAGGCGTAACTTGACGGAGTCTCTCAAAAAGTTTTCCTCGGAGATGCGAAGGCTATCCTTCCTCTCGTTGGTATACTCGTGCATCAACTTCAAGCGGTGCTACAGAGGCTGGATCCGCCTGATGAACCAGCACATGGCCAGGTCCAATCCGGTTAGACCCGTCTCTATGAACCACTCTATCCGCCTTATAGCGCAGGAAGCATCGATGTCAGAGGGAAGGGAGGCCTGGGATCTCCATGTTGAGGCTTCGGCGGCAGCTCCATCGACGAAGTCCGGATACGTCGCTTCTCGGCCGGCCAGAGGGATATTTGGGCCGTAGAAGTACGTTGGTTGCCAGTTCTTGCTAAGCACGAGTATGCTATTGGGGGAGAGGTTCTAAGGCTGTACTCGGTAATGGTTGAGGACAGCTAGGAAGAAATTGGAGATGGGCAGGGAGATGCCACATACCATTTGAGCTTTGAGGTACACCTTCTCTCCGGCTTGGGGAGAAGGGGTGACCTTGTCGGCTGGCGCCGCCCGCCAGGCGAGC
Source organism: Avena longiglumis (assembly GCA_030063025.1). NCBI lineage: Eukaryota > Viridiplantae > Streptophyta > Magnoliopsida > Poales > Poaceae > Avena > Avena longiglumis. Next base: position 436,611,189 of record CP125977.1, on the reverse strand, counting down.
CCCTCCGTCGCGGGGAGGTAGCCCTCGATGATCATCTTCTTGATGTCGCGGTTCGTAATATCCGAACTGCGCCAGTCCCCCTTGTGGGAGTCGTTCTCCTCCTCTAGTAGCTCCAGCGCCACTGAGTTGTGGTCGTCGCCGGTGGATTCAACCACCATGGATTTGGGAATCACCAGGACCTCTGGGGGCACGATGACGGTGTTCGCCGGATTTGCCACGGCATCGCCTGACGATGCCATGGAGGGGCGGAGCTGCTGCTGGCCATTGGGAGGTTGCGGTGGTGACTGGGAAAGGTCGAGGAGCTAGGGTTTTTCGCACGGTGACCGGCGAGCTCAAGGAGGCGCTCGCTGGAGGAAGAAGACGATGCAGAGGAGAATGAGGTGAAAAGTAAAATTTCCACCGCTGTCACAATTTATAATCTCCGGCATCGAGATTCGTCTAGCATGATCGAACGGTTGTCACGTGGGCGATGTGTGCAGGCGCGTGCGCGGAAATTTCTCCACGTTCCCAACCGTCACCGCCAACGGTTCGTATCGCTCGTGCGGGAAAAACAGACATGATTGCGTTTTCTGCATGTGTGACTTACGAGGCATTGCTGACCTATGTCTACGTCGCCCTAGCTGTCACTGGCAGATTAACCATCACATCAGAATATTCCGGCATGGACGGATCTAATCCAGCTACAGAAAAGTACGATAGAAGATTCAGCAATCCTCCGACTTACCAATTGAAGACGGAGAAAACCTTGCAGGGTTCTTTGGGAGGACTACAAGATGTTGCTTGAAGATTTGCCGACATCCATCTAGACGGAGCATTCCATGTGAAGAGGCAAGACGGCGCAAGATCTCGGAGTTCTCCGGGGGCTACTGTTGGGGATATGCTATATGGGTATCCTCATAGCATGTCTCCTATCCGGATAACCCGGGTGGCCCACAGTTGGTAGCATGGCTCATGGCCTGCTAGGCGGCCCAGTTAGATGGATCCAGAAGGGAGGCCCAAGCCGGATAAAGGAAGACTACGGAGGAGTCACTGGCGTACCCGGAGCCTTGGAGTGCAAGACACGCTAGATTAGTTGTAAGCAGTGTAGGACTCTGTAACCTGTCCGGCTAGGACTTTTCCCTATAACCCTAGGATCTGGCGACTATATAAGTCGGACCTATGGGAGCCTTTAGGGCACAATATTAGACAACCTAGTGTCTACTACGACGCACCTCGCACAGCGAACCAATCCCTGTAACTCGGCGTATTGCCATTATAGTGATTTATAGCAGGAGTAGGATTCCGCCACCATTGTGGGATCTGAACCTGGGTAAGCTGTGTTACCTCGTACCCATCAACCGTCCACCTTCCCCCACGTCTCTAAACACGCACTATGAGGACCCCTACATGGCGTACTCGTCGGCGATACCCCGACACCGGCGATGGTCGACGATGGGGGCGAACGACGAAGTCGACGACGGCGATCCTCCTGGTATTGGCAGCTCCTCCTGGGGCGGCTCCAATCGATAGTGCCTCTCCTCCACTATAACAGTGAACTCCGGTGAAATTCTGTCCACCTGGTGCTCGCCTTGCTTTGGGGGTGAGTGGGTTTGATCAGTAAGAGGTGGGAAGTGAGATGGTGTGCTCAAACCGAACGGGGTGGCCTCCTTTTATAGTGCCTGAAGGGGACCGACGGGCGCAGGTGGAGCTCGTCGTGGTCGTCGGCACAACGTGCTAATGTCATGGGAGACGATAGGGGGCAGTGTGTTGCCTCCTGGCGAAGCTCAACGCCTTGATGGCGAGGCGTGGGGCGGTGTAGAACGGTCAGAACGTCGCGGCGCTCTGGGCGGGTCCGATGGTGATTTTAATGGCGCACATCATCCATGGTCCACGCGGCGGCGAACGGGGTTGTCTGGTGGGTTGCTGGGGTGCTGGAGATTACGCATGCAAGAGGAGAGGGCGGCACGCAGTCTGTAGGCTGGTGTCGTGTGCGGCGCTCTGGTGCGCTCTTGGCTCGCTCGCAGAGAAAATGGGCGCGAGCTTGTCGTGTGGTCCGGTGGCTGGCTACACTCGAGGCTTGGACAGGGGGTGGCGGTGGACGGTGCTGCGTGTCCCAGACAAGGTTGGCGAGGCTAGAGCTTCTCCTAGCTCGCTGGCGACATGGGGGTGGCAAGGGTGCTCTCGGCATGGTCACCATTGATGGTTATGCATGCTCATAGTGGTTCTAAGGCTAGTTAACTTAGTTTGATCATCTACTGAGAGTGTAGAGTGACCTAGAGAGGGAACAAGGTTGGCCAAAATCACTGCTTCTAATAGTGTTTTGTGTTTGTTTGTTTGCTGCTTATAAGGTGTTTGATGAAATGGCCGCAAGAGATTCAAATTTGAATTTTGGATTCAAACTTTGTGGGTTTGCTAGTTGCATACTAGGGAGTCTCTGGTCAGTTGGATTGGTGAAGGGGCACTGGTTTGGTTGGGTTTTGAAAATGTGTGATCTTCACATATGTTATAGATTTAATTTTAAATTGTCATTTGAATGGGTTTGCCAAATTTTTCTTCAAGTTTGAAAGGTGGGCTTTGATTCACTTTTACTTGGTATAGCAAGGGGTGAAAAGAATTGGAAAAGTTTCTATTTGAAATCTTGGACTAGAAACACTCAAAGTGGCCTAGTGAGCAAGATTGGCAAAAATGACCATTTGCCTTATTTGATTTGTTTTTTATTTTCTCCTGATTTGTTTCTACTTGGAAATGTTTTAGATGATGTTGTATTCATCTTTAAACCATTCCTTTCTATTTAGATCAATCACACAAGTCCATTCATGCATTCACACAATCATCACATACACACATGCATTCATAATGATTTGAATTAACAAAAGTTTTTGTTAACCCTAATTTTGGTGATTGGAATTTGATAATAATTATTCAACATTTTTGGGATGTTACAAACCTTCCCTCCTTAAACAAAATCTCGTCCCGAGATTTGAGAAAGAAGACAGAAGAAAACTAGGATTTAAAAAGATCGGGAAACTCCGTCCTGATGTGATCTTCTCGCTCCTAGGTAGCTTCTTATTCAGTGTGGTTACTCCACTGAATCTTGAGAAACTTGATGCTTCGGGTTCTAGTGGTTCTGAAAGCTTCCTCCAAAATACGCATGGGTACTTCGGGATATGTCAGGTCATAGTTGATCTGTATGGTGCGGTGATCAATGTTCTTGAAACCTTCAGTCTTCTCCGGGACTTCAAGGCATTGCGAAGTAACGATATATGGAAAATCTGGGGGCTAACTTTCCTATGGCAGTTTGAATTGATACGATACTTCTCCTCGACGATTCAGAATCTTGAAAGGTCTGATATATCTGGGGGCTAACTTTCCTTTGAGCTAGAAACGCTGCATTCCCTTCAAAGGCGACACTTTGAGATACACAAAATCTCTGATATTGAAAGCGAGGTATCGACGTCTCTTGTCGGCATAACTCTTCTGTCTTGATAGGGCGGTCTTGAGGTGTTCACGGATCTTGTGAACTTTCTCTTCTGCTTCTCGTAGGATGTCGGGTCGAATATCTGACTCTCTCCTACTTCCAACCAATTCAAAGGGGTACGACACTTCCTTCCATACATGAATTCAAATGGGGCCATTTGCAAACTAGCTTGATAACTGTTGTTGTAAGAAAATTCTGCGAATGGCAGACAGTCTTCCCATTTAGATCCATACTCTAGCACACATGCTCTCAACATATCTTAGAGTATTTGATTTACTCGCTCCGTTTGTCCATCAGTCTCAGGGTGATATGCTGTGCTGAAATCTAGTCGGGTTCCTAAACCTTCTTGGACTTTCTTCCAGAATCTTGAGGTAAATTGAGTTCCTCGATCTGATACGATGTTCTTGGGGACTCTGTGCAAACTGACAATTCTAGCGATGTATAACTCTGCTAGCTTCAAACTCTGGTAAGTGGTCTTGACTGGTAAGAAATGGGCTACCTTGGACAATCTGTCAACTATGACCCAGATAGAGTCATTTCCCCTACTAGATGTAGGCAATCCAGTGATAAAGTCCATTCCAACGGAATCCTACTTCCATTCCGGAATCTGCAATGGTTGCAACAGTCCTGCGGGTCTCTGGTGTCCCGCCTTGACTCTCTGACAAATATCACACTTGGCGATGTAGCTTCCGATTTCTCTCTTCATCTTATGCCACCAAAATTGATCCTTCAAATCCTGATACATCTTTGTTCCTCCGGGGTGGATAGAATAAAGGGTATCATGGGCCTCTTTCAAAATAACTTCTACGAACTTGCAGTAGTATCCCGCTAATTCGAGAAATGCACGAACTTGGGTTTGAGTGGTTGGGGCTTGCCAATCTTCAACATCCTTCACCTTTGTAGGGTCGATGAAAATTCCTCCGGCTGATACGATATGTCCGAGGAATCCTACCTACTGTAACCAGAATTCACATTTGCTAAACTTGGCATACAGCTTACGCTCTCTAAGGGTTCCAAGGATGGTCCTTAGGTGTGGCTCATGTTCTTCTTTTGATTTGGAATAAATCAGAATGTCATCAATGAAAACAACAACAAACTTATCCAGGAAGTCCATAAAAATCTTATTCATGAGGTTCATGAAATAAGCGGGGGCATTGGTTAATCCAAAAGACATGACAGTGTACTCGTATAATCCATATCTGGTGGTAAAGGCAGTCTTTGGAATATCCTCTACACGAATCTTGAGTTGATGATAGCCAGTTCTAAGATCAATCTTAGAAAACACTTTGGCACTAGTCAACTGGTCAAACAGGTCTTCTATTTTTGACAGTGGGTACTTGTTCTTGATGGTGACATCATTCAACTTCCGATAATCCGTACACAAACGGTTACCTCCATCTTTCTTATCCACAAATAAAACAGGTGATCTCCATGGTGACACACTTGGTTGGATCAATCCTATCTCCAGCATGGCATCCAGTTGCTTCTTCAGTTCCACTAGTTCAGACGGGTTCATACTATATGGTCTCTGGGCTATGGGTCCGATTTCAGGGATTAGTTCAATGATAAACTCGATATCCCGATCTGGGGGCATACCGGTCAAAACATCTGGAAATACATCGGGGTATTCATAGACTATCCGGACTTGGTCAATGGTTGGCTGGGCTATACTCTTGTTGCACTTGAATTGATGGGGCAAGGTTTCAGATATATGCTCGAATGATATTCCGGGCTGTACTGGTCATGGTTACGGCTTTCTTGGCACAGTCGATTAATCCTTTATGTTTCGACATCCAATCCATTCCTAGTACTACTTCCAAACCTTTAGTTCCGAGTACTATTAGATTAGCATAAAAATCTATGCCATGGATTTGGATATGTACGACTTTGTAAATTTGTATAGCTTTGGTGGTTGAACCAGGTATTTGAACTATCATAACATGCTTCAACTTGGTGGGTTGAATCTTACTAGTGCATGCAAATTCTTTAGTAACAAACGAGTGCGATGCTCCAGAACCAAACAACACTCTTGCAAGTACTGAGTTAACAGAAAACATACCCAGCACGACATCTGGCACTTCTTGGGCGTCTTCAGCATGCATGAGAAAGAGACGGACATTGCGGTTGAGCGAGTTGCCTGGGGCAAATCTCCTTCCAGGCTACACACGACGCTGTTGCTGAGCTGGGGCATTTGCATTAGGGGCTGCGGCAATCTTCTCGGGGAACTCATTGGAGTAGTGACCCTTGGTTCCACATTCATAACAAGTTACTTGGGACTTGTCCTTTGCTGCAACAGACACAACATTGCTTCTAGTCCTTGGGGCAGTGTTGGTGTTAGTGGCGACATTGTTGTTGTTGAACTTGGGTGGAGCACGATTGGAGTTGTCAGGGTTGTTGTGGTTTCCTCTGGGCCTTGGGTTTCCACGGTTGGGATAGGTCGGACGGTTCATCGGGGGTCTATTGGTTCTTGGGGAAAATCCTGGAGATGGGTTGGGGCGATACTTTGGTGTATGGTGGGTTCCTGGTTGATGCATCATGCGACGCTTGCGGTTCTCATTAGCTTGGTTGATCTTTCCTTCCATCTGAATGGCGGAATCCACTAAGTCTTCAATATCAGCAAAGGGGATATTGACTAACACTGTCTGCATTTCATCATGCAGACCATTCAGGAATCTCTCCTTCTTCTTGGCTTCAGTATCTATCTCATCCGGTGCATACCTAGCCAATGACAAGAATTTGTCACGGTATTCCACGACGGTCATCCTCCCTTGCTTCAGTTCCCTGAATTCATCTCTCATCCTCTTGATCAAAACCGGTGGCACATGGGTTTTGCTGAACTTGACTTTGAACTCTTCCCAAGTCATCACCTGACCTCCTTTCATCGCGCGAACAATGTTCCACCATGCTCTTGCATCTCCGGCCAGGTAGTGGGTAACAAACAACACTTTCTAGTTAGCTTCCACTCCTGCAACTTCTAGATTGTTCTCCATGGTTTGCAACCAATCATCAGCATCGAGGGGCTCTTCTGACTTAGTGAAAACGGGTGGATTGGTGTTCTGGAAATTCTTGATCTTAGATCCATGGTTGTCCTGATTTCCATGGCCTTGATTGTTGTTGGCCATCTGAGCTATCTGTTGAAGGGTGGCTAAGTTGGCTTGACGTTCGGCTCTTTCGGCTTCACGGTCAGAAACCAACATTTGCAAGATTTGCAACATCGGGTCTGGGGATGAAGTGCTTCCTCCGCGAGGCATCTGAAGATTTGAGATAGATCATGATAAAAGAGGGAAATTTCTAAGGTTCCAGAGTTTTCTGTTTGAAAAGTTTTCAAAGTTTGACTCAGATTTTTCTAGAAACTTTCTTTTCATTCATTCATGGCACACGATACAAACACACACCGCAACAAAGGAAAACAGATGGTTTTAAGAACCATTCTGTGAAACTACGATACAGTGGGACCGAATACAACTCACTAATGCTAGTGCTCAAGTGCTACTACTCCTTGGAGTCAGTGTCCTCATCATCCTCATCATCATCATCGATGAAGGCGAAGTCATCCTCATCGGTGAAGAAGTCCATGGCCTGATCCTCTAGAAAGTCATCATCATCACTGAGATAGGAGTAGGGGTCTCCACGAAGATCTTCCCCTGCATTCTCCCTCTCTTCCAACTGCATGTCTCTCTCGTGGACAGTCTCCACCAACTCTGTGATCCGGTGGCGAAGACGGGCAATGATGCGCTCCTTCTTGTCGAGCTGACGACGACGAGACTGGCGATCCTTCACTAGCATGGCAATGTTCTGATCCTTCTTGTTGGTGATGGCGTACTTGTGGTTGGCGTAGGAGCGGGCATTGTCTAACTCCTTCTGACGGTCATACATCATGAAGCTAAGGTGGTCCAATTGACTCTTCAGCTCATGGTGATATGGGGCCTCCAATGGTTGTCCCATAACATCACGCCTTGGGTAGAACTCAAAGCGGGTACCCTTGATCTGATTGATACTCTGCCCACACAGACGGGCAAGAGCTTCCTGCATGGCCCTGGCAAGTCCATCGAGCTACTTGTTCCCTCTCAAGGTGAACTGAATTCCCTCTGAGGTGGGGGCTTTAATCTTTCCCCGGAAACTTACAACAACTAGCCACTGCAAATCCTTTCCTTCCTAATCATTGAGCTGAGCTCCGAAGAACTCGGGGTGCGGACGCTCCAGCATCTCTGACAGCTGGTCCAGGTCATGCTCAAAGATGACGTCTCCTCCATTCCCCAACTGATAAAACTTGTTATACTTCACGTCCATCTATAAGAATATAGGATGAGTAAGTTAGTAGAGTGATCAAGTGTGTCAAATTTTATGTAATTTTGCAAGATTTTTTTTGAGGAACATCAATTTTCATGAAAGAGTCTAAGTGATAAGGATGAGAATAAGTTTTCGTAAATACTCACTTCCTTGGTTCTGAAACTAAGTTTTTGATTCAAACATCCATTCTAAACTAGGGTCTCCTATGGTAAAGATGGCTCTGATTATACCAACTTGTCAACACCCAGATTTTTAATCCCAGATGCCTGTTATGCCATACATCGCAATCCCAGGATTTCCATTTTTGCGAGACATAACAGATTGGATATCACAGTACATCATCCATTACAAACCATACATAAGGTCTTACACAAAAAAGGATCTCATGATCCAGTCTTAATACAATTCAAGCAGCGGAAATAACGTAATAATAACGATAGCGTAGGCGAGACTCCATCTTCATGGTCACAGGAAATGCTGACGATGGGAGATGATCCTAGTTGTCGTAACCTTCCCGCTGTACATCTTCCTGATACTCCTCCTCATAGTCTGGGCACGGGAATAGCCAGGGACAAAGCCATGAGTACTCTTTGAGTACTCACAAACTAATACTAACAAGTGAAGTGGTTTTGGAATAGCAAGTACTAATCTCTAGGGTTATTTTGCAAAAGCCAGATTTACCTCTACTAAGTTCAGAAGCAAATTAAAAGTTTTATAACACCTAAGTGGGAACTTGAATTTCATGTCACAACTCTGTTGTAGTCAAGTCAAAGTCATAAATAATTTCATAAGTCATTTTTAAAACATCTGACGACGGAACAGTATGGCCACTCCAACTGTCCATAACCGCGGACGTGGCTATTCGAATAGTTTGACACTCTGCAGATATTGTATACCTTCACCACAACATTCAATACATCCGTCAGGAACAATCCTGAATTCACCATACTCAGTATGTGAATAATCAATCCTAACCTTTCAATTACACGCCCTAGTATAGGCACCTCTCCTGTGAGTTTGGCCTCCCAACCATGACCAACTGTCATCTTGGGAACTGCGCATGTGGACAATCTTCACAAGGTAGCCTAAGCTCAGACCTTGGCCGCAAGGGAACCCATACTAAGGTATATAAATTTCCAGTCAAGCCCTACCCAGATTTCGGGTATTGTGGTTGTACGGTAAAATTGGAATGGTATCGCATCCAGACAACCATCGGTTTTGTAAAGGGCTAAGGCTCATGCCTTAACATTTTCATCATCAAAATCATCTGGTGTTCAAGAACACATGTCAAAACATTTCAGTAGAATGACTCATCATTCTAAGGTTTTCATAACCATTTTCACCAAGTATTACCATCTAAAGTTGATCAAGTTTTATGCTTAGCACTAGCAACTACAAGTGGGCGTAAACACTAATGAGGGGTGGTAATCAGTGTATCTCATCTTCTTTCAATCTCATGCCTCAGGATGACATCAAGATTATCTAACTTAGGCCAAGTTTTATGCTCTTTATGCTACCTTTAAATATATTTCTGAAATCTACAAGTCACTAAGTAAACTCTAAGAGAAAGCTTTAATAAAGAAATAAAGTACTAAGCTTGCAAGTAAAACTAGGATGGGGTATCATCAAATGTATCTAACCAAGCATGCTCAATGCATGGCATAGATTATCTAACTTTCATAGTTGCATAAAGTCAATAGCTTTCCAAGTCAACTGGTAGTATTAGGCTTGCCTTGTGCAGAGTAGTGGTTGAAGTTCTCCTCGGCTTCTTCCTCGTAGTATCCTCCTTCCTCCTCGTATCCTTGGTCGGTACTAGCGTCTATAAATAAATACGAGGTACACAATCACCACACAATTATTAACTACTCTATTTAGCACACCAAGGTTTACACTAGATGATCTACCATCATCCCTATTATCACAAAGATTAAAGCACTTGCCTTATTTATTTTATTTTAGAAAAGTAATTTCTACTCATTGAAAAACTACTTAAGATTCAATATTATCCAACTCAAACATGGGATAATGTTGACACATGTCATCACCACATATTTCAGTACATGGGAATGTGATTTAAAGTGGTGTCACAATTTAATAAAGTTTAACCTTTTTTATTTTAATTAAATAAAATGACTAGAATGGCCTATGGGGCATTCTTTTATTACTTGATCATTATTTCTGCAAGTAAACCTAGATATTTTTATATATTTTGAAAGGTATGGTTAAATGTGATTTTTGAGAGTTGGAATCAACTCAAAAGCTTTTATGGTTGAATTTTGAAAAATGTTTGAATGCAGAAAAGCTTCTGCCTTGTTATTTTTACCATGGATGGTCTACAACTCCAATTGGTTTGAATCCAACGGGCTTGGATTAAGCACTCCAATATCTTTCTAACAAAATTGGTTTCATGCATTTTGGTTTAGTGAATCGAGCTGGGTTGATTTTTGAATCTGGGTACAGAACTAAGTTTAGAACTAAATGGAAAAACCTAAATTTGAATTGCTGGGTCGCGCGGGATGTTTAACTGGGCCGGCCCACTACGCACAACGCGTGCGGGATGATTAAGTGGTTGTCCCCACTCGTCAGTGAGACAGAGAGTGGCAAAGTGGTACGTGGTGATCTAGGCTATGCGATCTAGCTCTAATCCTATGGTTGTGGTTCATCGTCCATGCCTGAATAAGACGCGCCGAGGTTGAACCCTAGCGCGGCCAGCGAGGGTCGACGGAGGATCACCGGGGCTTCGGCGATGGTCGGCGATGGGGGCGAACGACGAAGTAGACAATGGCGATCCTCCTGGTACCGGCAGCTCCTCCTGGGGCGGCTCCAATCGACAGCGCCTCTCCTCCTCTACAACGGCGAACTCCGGTGAAATTTTGGCCACCTGGTGCTCGCCTTGCTCCGGGGGTGAGTGGGTGTGATCAGTGAGAGGTGGGAAGTGATATGGTGTACTCAAATCGAACGGGGGTGGCCTCCTTTTATAGTGCCTGAAGAGGACCGACGGGCGCGGGTGGAGCTCGTCGTGGTCTTCGGCACAACGTGCTAATGGCATGGGCGACGTTAGGGGCGGTGTGTTGCCTCCTGGCGAAGCTCAACGGCTTGATGGCGAGGCGTGGGGCGGTGCGGAACGGTCGGAACGTCGCGGCGCTCTAGGCGGGTCCGACGGTGATTTTAATGGCGCACAACGTCCATGGTCCGCGCGGCGGTGAACGGGGTTGTCTGGTGGGTTGCTGGGGGCTGGCGGTTATGCACGCAAGTGGTGAGGGCGGCGCGCGGTCTGTGGGCTGGTGTCGCGTGCGGCGCTCTGGCGCGCTCGTAGAGAAGCTGGGCGCGAGCTTGTCGTGTGGTCCAGTGGCTGGCTGCGCTCGAGGCTTGGACAGGGGGTGGCGATGGACGGTGCTGCGTGTCCCAGACAAGGTTGGCGAGGCTAGAGCTTCTCCTAGCTCGCTGACGACATGGGGGTGGCAAAGGTTCTCTCGGCATGGTCACCATTGATGGCTATGCATGCTCATAGTGGTGCTAAGGCTAGTTAACTTAGTTTGATCATCTACTAAGAGTGTAGAGTGACCTAGAGAGGGAACAAGGTTGGCCAAAATCACTGTTTCTAATAGTGTTTTGTGTTTGTTTGTTTGCTGCTTACAAGGTGTTTGATAAAATGACCGCAAGAGATTCAAATTTGAATTTTAGATTCAAACTTGGTGGGTTTGCTAGTTACATACTAGGGAGTCTAGTCAGTTGGATTGGTCAAGGGGCACTGGTTTGGTTGGGTTTTGAAAATCTGTGATCTTCACATATGTTATAGATTCAATTTTAAATTGTCATTTGAATGCGTTTGCCAAATGTTTCTGCAAGTTTGAAAGGTGGGATTTGATTCACTTTTACTTGATCTAGCAAGGGGTGAAAAGAATTGGAAAAGTTTCTGTTTGAAATCTTGGACTAGAAACACTCAAAGTGGCCTAGTGAGCAAGATTGACAAAAATGACCATTTGCCTTATTTGATTTGTTTTTTATTTTCTCTTGATTTGTTTCTGCTTGGAAATGTTTTAGATGATGTTGTATTCATCTTTAAACCATTCCTTGCTATTTAGATCATCACACAAGTCCATTCATGCATTCACACAATCATCACATACACACATGCATTCATAATGATTTGAATTAACAAAAGTTTTTGTTAACCCTAATTTTGGTGATTGGAATTTGATAATCATTGTTCAACATTTTTGGGATGTTACATGGGTATATGGTGTCCACGACCATTAATAAGGTTGTGTCATCGATGATGGCACAAACATCCAAGCATCACAAATGGTGGATTTAAACCACAATACAATTTAAACCATTCAAGAAATGTATGCATATTCCAACTACACATGCAACAAATACAAGCATCTTCATCATCTAGTACATGCAAGTGGTCTCATAGAAAAATCTATACGACAATTGAAATAATCGATTGGAGATTCAGGGGTCGGGAGGTGTGATTGCGCATGGCTTAATAGGATTAATAGTGTACCATACCAACAATTGCAACTTGTTTTCCGGAAGCTCATCTGAAAAAAACTCTGAGATTAAGCGTGCTTAGCCTAGAGCAATTTGACGATGGGTGACCGACTAGTAAGTGGGTACCGGGTGCGCACGAGTGAGGACAAAATACGCAGAAAAGACTAGTGTTGGTCTGTGGGATCAGCCTAGAGATCCTATTGAGCTGCCAGGAGTGATAGCCGCTGGTCTAGAGAGGCTGGGGTGTTACAAGTGGTATTAGATATGAACCTCGCGGTTACACGGGGCGTGCGTGGGTTAGTGGTGGACATGTGGAGCATGACGTGTGTGTCCTGGAGTGGACACGACATGGCACATGTGACGGCACTAGACGCACAGATGTATGCCAAGAGGGGAGGTTCCTGGCTTGTGGTTGATCGACGAGGGCGTCGATCTTCTAAGGGTGGGTGTATGTGAGACTCTGACGCATGGCTTAATAGGATTGATAGTATACTCATACTAATAAGCTGCAACTTCTTTTCCGAAAGCTCATCTGAAAAGAACTCTGAGGTTAAGCGTAATTGGCCTAGAGAAATTTAAGGATGAGTGACTGACCGAAAAGTGTGTATCGGATGCACACGAGTAAGGACAAAGTGCGCAAAAAGACTAGTATTGATCTGTGGGGTTAGTCTAGAGATCCTATTAAGCTGTCAGAAGTAACAACCGTTGATCCGAAGAAGCCGGGGTGTTACATGAGGCAGATGGGAAGTGTTGGAGAGGGTGGAGAACAGGTTTATTTGCCTGCCAGGGCTGACCTGATGGCGAAATCTGACATGGATTGAGGTACCGGAGCTCCCAGCACGGGCCTGTGGGCAGGGGCCAGCTTGGGGTTGTCGGCTGTTTTATTGGACTTTAAAATAGGCCGGTGGGTTATCGGGACCGTGTTATGAGCCAAAATCTAGGCCTAGTCCTCACGGGCCTATGGGGAGCGTTATTGAGGCCTCTCATATGGAGATGCTCTTATCGTGTATACATTTTTCTTAATATCTAGTAAAATTATTTGAAGTCTAAAAATATAAAATTTGATCATATTATACTCTCTTCGTCTCGAAATAGATATTGTAAAATTTAGACAAAATTTACTATATCTATTTTGAGAGCTAGAGGGAGTAGACAAAAATATTAGCACTTACGTTGTCAAACTAATATCACTAGGCACATCGTGACATGCAATTTTCATTATAGTCGTAAATAGTTTTCCTATAAACTTGATCTAATTTTCAATTGTCACATTTGGAACGAAGCTGGTATAATAAAAATATAAAAACTCTTAAAATTAATAACCTCTAACTACTCGGTCCATATTAATATCCTTAATTTTATCTAGATTTGTATGTATCTAATTAAGTATTTTGACTAAATACAATCATATCTAGACAAATTGAGACCATTCCATACATAGACATTGGATAGATGGCAATACTAGTTAAAATAGGTGGTAATTCAGTAAAGGTATTATATTTTTCTTAGGATCCGTCAATATGTTTGTCCGTGTTGACCAATATGTCACTACAAATTTGCTTTGACATCACAAAAGTACTTTTTTTAAATGGAGGGTGCGAGCATCTGACCTCTGTATTGAAAAGATGCATACCCTAATCCCCACAAAAGTAAATGAAAAGAAAGAAACATATCTATTTTGTCTCAATAAACCGACACTATTAGGAAATAGCACCCGTGGCACATCAAAATCGATCATCCGTAATGCACCTGCAGTGCGCCACAAGCCGCGTGCTGCAGGTAGATTTTACGCACAGCGCACTGCATGGTGTGCTGCGGATAAAAAAATTACCCGTGGCGCACCGGTTTGGATCTTTTCGCCACCGTCGTCGTCACTGTCGTCGTTCGTCGGAGCGCACGAGCGATCGTCGTCGTTGCCTCGTCGGAGAGGTCACCATCATCGCCTCATCGGAGCGGTCGTTGTCAGCGCGGTCGTCATTGCCTCGTTGGAGAGGTCACCACCGTTGCCTCATCGGAGAGGTCGCGATCGTCACTGCAAGGAGGAGGAGGAGGAGGCCACCGTCGTCACTACAAAGAGGAGGAGGAGGCCGCCGTTGCCATCGTCACTGCAAGGAGAAGGGAAGGCTGCCGTCGCCGTCGTCACTGCAAGGAGAGAAGGAGAAGGAGGAGGCCGGAGAGAGAGGCCAGAGAAAGGAGAAAGAGAAGGAAAAGGAAAACGATAAGAAGAAAGGAGAAGTAAAACGAAAAGGAGAAGGAGAAGGGAAGAGAAGGAGAAGAATGGAAGGTAAAAAGGAGAGGGGATAGCTGGCCAGCCGGATTCGAATTTCGAATCCCTCCCACACTTACTTGTGGCGTACTATATGGTGGTGCGCCACAGTTAAGTGGCCCCATCTTTTTTTTGCAGGAAAATTTCTTATGTCTGTCATACCTTTTTATCCTTTTCAAATTTTGAAAATCTAAAAAATCGCTAAACGATCAAAGATGGTTGCGAGCGGATGCAAAATTTCGTGCTCATCATTTTGATATACTGAATTTTTTTTACATTGTATGCAAAAGTTATGGCCGATTTACCGTGACATGACTTTTTTTCAGGAAAGTCCAAATTTATGTTTGTTAATTTTCCTACAAACTAAACTACATAATCACCCTATATGTGAAAGGATTTTATTTTTTTAAAGTATTTTTCATTTTTTTTATTTTTTTACAAAACTTAAAAGTTGATCCACCGAGAGGGCACCACATGGCTATTTACCCACAAGGCATCGCCTACCATGTGCGTCACATGGATTACCTATAATTATTTTTACCTAATAGCGTGATTTATATTGTGGGTCATGACTTTCCCAATCCCCATCGCATGAACGATGAATAGCAAGAGAAGGTTTACCCTATTCTTTTTTATCTACTCCCTCCGATCCATATTGATAGAATCAAGCCCTCAACTTTATCTAAATACGGATGCATCTAATCTAAATATTTCACTAGATTTATAAAGTTAAGACCATTGAACAGAAGGAAGTAAGTTTAAATCGAGACACTACCAATGTTTAGAGAACTTAAACATTATCGTGCCATGACTTATGTAACACTACTAACAATGCAACTGGGACGGGCCTGCCGCCAAACCCGCCTCCCATCCCAACAGCTGAGCCCATCTGTTCTATTTCTAATATCCGACTAGTTAAGTGCCTGTGCGTTGCCACGGAAAGAAAAGACTCAGAGAAAGATGATTTTATTTAATTGTGGGCTGCAAGGCTAGGGACTTCCTACAATGCATTAACAATTTCCTGCAATGCATACAACAGGTTACTCCCTCCGACCCATATTAATTGACTTGGATTTGTCAAATTTTGAATAAACCTATATACTAAATTATGTCTAGATTCATTTAAATTTTAACAAATCCAAGTCAATTAATATGGGTCGGAGGAAGTATTATAATTACCATCATTATTTGTTGCTCCCTGCAAATAAGACTACTCATTTTGTTGGGTAGATAGGCACATGCTTCATAAGATGGCTTCAAACAAACATTTTCTTGCACCATAAAACTGAAAGCACATGCATCTCAACGAAAAGGCTGGCCAATACAGCTCAACAAAAAATGCTTATATATCTTTTAGCACAAAGAGTAAACCAGATATAAGATGTACCCATAAAATGAATCTTCACTTCAGTCTTAGTCCGCAAACGGGAGAATATAGGTTTAACAAACTAAAAAGACTGCATATGAAAATGTGAAGATAGCATAAATATTACTCTCGTACAAATCACATCTGAACACTTTGGTTCAATTTGTCATACTAAGTGAAGAAAATTACAATATGCATGACAATTGGACAACACACGTATGTTTGGATTTAGATCTACAAGACATGAGCACTCCAAAGTCCAAATATGCCCATACTAAATTACGAATAGTATGGTACCAAAAAAGCATTTACAAGCTCAGCTTCAACATCACCAATTACGTAATGAATACTCTTTCACGCTTTCTGTAAACAGTAGATGCTAATGTTGTTATGAAGATCCACAATGCTCCCCCTTGTCTATTACTTTTCGTTAACTGGTGAGCAAATTTTCCGAAGAACAAAAATAATTAATTTCAGAAAGGAATTTGAACCAAAAAAATAAAAAGTAAATATGTGGTTCTCTATAGACATAGAAGATCTTCTATCTGCATTGGACCCAGATGATGATCATAGGAACACCATAAACCCAACGATTCCTTGCCATGCAAGAAGAGCAGGCTTGGACTTTAACAAAAGCCAAGCATAAGAACTATCACAAATCATAGTAAATATGATAGCATGTTCTATCTGACATTTATACTGATGTTTACCACACCTAAAGTAACTTTTTCACGGACCCTCAATTTCCCTTTTTAGTACCTACATTTAGTTAGTATAACCGCTTAGATTGTTACTACCTATTAAAGAAAAATTACAGCACTACTTGCTTAAGTCCCCGCATTTCCTTTGAATGAAAAGTGGAAGATGTTTCATAGTGCATGTATTTCA
This sequence comes from Avena longiglumis, assembly GCA_030063025.1. NCBI lineage: Eukaryota > Viridiplantae > Streptophyta > Magnoliopsida > Poales > Poaceae > Avena > Avena longiglumis. Next base: position 436,594,422 of record CP125977.1, on the reverse strand, counting down.
AAGATGTTTTAGCTCTAGATAATCCAAATGTACCCTACAGTTGTTGACGAGGTCACCAGCTGCACCAGAGATGTCTTCTCTTCCTTCGCATCCTTCTTGGACGTCTCCACATTGGCATTCTTCTTAGATGGTTTCCATAAATGTTTTTTACAACAACCATACTAATCCTGCAGAAAATAAATATAGAATGAAAAGGAACGAATATTTCCCCAACTATGCTTCACGAAAAAGTCCAAAACATGGCAAATTACTATTTTGTAATGGAGCAGATGAGTTAAAGTGTCACAGATACAATTACTCCACATAATCACCAACATCGTTCCAAAATCTATCAAATATGAATGAAAGAAACAATCTTCGTGTAAGAAATTAACACACCTGGCTCATGAAAAGTCGCAACAAATGAGTGATAATGTGATATAGAAACTTTGCCTCAACAATTTCCAATGTCTCCTAAGTGATGCCCAGTACTTGCAGTACAAACATTTATCAAATGAGACTTTCGTTTAAGAAGAACTGAAACATTTCTAAGTGGTCTTGTCGCAAAGGTATGTCATAAAATATTGTCCAATTGTTGACTTAAAAAATGCATGCATCTTCGTATCGGCCTCATCTTTCATGAAGACATAAATAAAGGCATTAGCATGAAAAATAGCTAGAAATTAAGGAATGGGATGCTATTAAAACCCAAATCTAGTGAACAGAACAGGAAGGGCGCAGGCCGGTAGTGGCCAGCATCTGAGAGAAACATCAGAAAAGCAAGAAAATATACCTCTCCTAATTTAGCATCTACTGGAACATCAGAGTTTGCATTGAGTTTGCATTGAATTAGAGCACGACAGAAATTCAAGTAAGAACAACTCACAAAGTGGTGGGCATTGTTATTGCAAATTATGTGTACCTGTAGTATAGCGAAAAGGATTTTTAACACTTCTGCAAAAATTGTAAAGCGAGAAAGTGAATCGGCCCCAAGACAAACCAGAAAATATTATAGGCCACTAAAGGTCATCCTTCTGAAATAATGATGATTTTGAGAGAAAGGAATGGGGCTGGTAGGTACCTTTGCTTGAGTTTGAGGTCGAGGATATTGGGCCAGGTACTGAGGCTGTTCTTGGTGTTGACGCATGATCCTTCACCTCTGGTTGATCACATACCTATATTTCAAAATAAAGTAAAGCAAAAGAGGGTTAAAATTACTCTGAGAATAACCTATACCCTGTGTGCAGAGTAAGTGAATAAACTCATAAACTTTCGTCGAGTTTCACAGTAACTTCTAAATTTCGACCTTATCATTGATGGCTGGTTCTTTGCACAAGCATTTACGACACAGATTAACAAATTACTAATTTAGTGGCATGGTCGTTGCGACATAGCTTGCGATGTCTTATTTTTCTCTCTGCACACTATTACAGACCAACTGAAAACTTTGATTTGATCAGATCCAGAATGGCCAAGAGAGAGGGCGTGAACCAGGCCAGGTCAAACAGAGGAAGATGCGGCATCGACGGCCCCAGTCTCACTTGACGAGTCCCCCTCCCCCTTGGCGCTGTTCTGCGGAACCTCACAGCGCATTAGGCCTCGACCAGTACTGATACCAGTTTTTATTTCCATATGAACTTGAATTAAATGGAACTAAAAGGATATCTGGGTTAGAAGGAGAATGTGGTCATTCGTCTGCAGCAGAGTCCTAGTGTTTCCTTGCTTTCTGGAAAGAGGTAGGCAGAATGCAGAGAATCCTCATATGCTTTTGTCGCCTTGAATTTTCTCTAAATTCAGAAAAAACATTAGAACTTGGACCGTAATTTAGGAAAACTATATTTAATAGCATGCTCTTATGATGGCGCTCGCTGTAAAAATTTAAGTGCTTAGTAATCACAACACGAGAAGGACAATGTTATGTCCTTGGAAAAGGATGGATGGAAAGGGCAACCTATTAGGACGCACACTATTACAGAATGAAACGTGCAATATGAAACAAACATAATTAAAAGTTAAAATTGTTCATAGTATAAATTCACCATTAATCACACTTAGGAGAAAGCAAAAGTAGTATCCCTGCAGCTGTCACTTAACAAATCATTCATGGACAATCTTCGTAGGAGATCACTAGAGGAGAGAAAATGACGCAAAACTACCATATTTAGGGCTAAGATGACAATCCTTCACAAAAAACTACCGAAAAACATGCATTTTGGTGGGATTTTGGTCACTTTGCCTCAAATGTGGTGGTTTTGCGTCATTTACTCACTGGAGGAGTACCTGTCTAGTCAACCTTGCATCAACCAAACTATTTGCATTGTCAACCGACATGGGAAACTGAATGAGGATAATTTCTGATGTATCTAATCAGGAATGCTTCCCATCAAGTGGTCCAGTTATACAATTGCTTCAAACATTAACAAAAGATAATGAGGAGGTCCACTGAACTGCATGAGACGTAGAGCTAGTAACTTCAGGAACGAGCGGGTGGGAAAATTCGTGTCTAATTTATGTTGTCAAAAACCTGAATGTTGCTTGACATAATGGCATGGATATTTTATTTTATCAAAATCTCATGAACGCACACATTTTTGTTAACATTTGCATTGAGTCAAGCCATCATACTCCAATAGGACAATGAACAAACAAATGCCGAAGAATAGAAGTGCGGAAAGATTGGATAAATGAACTATTTTATATGTGTATTGTAGATAAACAATCGATGAAATACCGGGAAAAAAAGGAATAATAAGAGGTGCTACCTTGTTCAGTCAACTGCAGGGCATGGAGGCAACGACCGTGCTGGACTTCTTCCATAGCTTCCAGATCGGCGGCTGCTGTCGCCGCCTAAGACGTTTAGGGCACGGCGAGGAGGGAGTATTTGGCCCCGGCGCGATTCCTGCAGGAGGGCCCATTGCCGGCTATGGGGAGAAGACAAAGATTGATGGGTTCGATGCGGTCGGGTGAGATGGATATGGGGAGCGGAAGGGATCGTGGGCGAGGGAAGTATAAAAAGGATAATGGTGGACGGCAGAGTAGAGCCCATCAGGCGCACTGGAGGAAAGCTCGACATGGAGGAGACAATCAGAGTCGCGCGAGGCAGCGGAAGCAGCAGGCACAAGCGACGGCGGCGGGTTGCCAGGTCGGGGGAAGAAGATGCATCGGGAGGAGGGAGTGGTGATGAGGGACGGGGTTACTGTGATGATGAGGGGTTAAAGTGCAAAACTATGCTCGACGAGACGACGACGGACGAAGCGAAACGCGCGTGAGGCTGAACCAAATCTGGCCAACAGGCCGGCTAGAAATCTGGCCAACAGGCCGGCCCGGCACGGCCCTAGCCTGGCACGGCCCGTCAAGCAAACGTGTCGTGCCGGGCTGGCACGGGGCCTGGCCACGAGGCCCGGGCACGGCCCCAGTATTTGCCGGACCGGCACGTTGGCCCGTTAGGCACTCGAAAAATGCAGCTCGTTAGGCACGTCGTGTCCAGAAACATATAAAAAAGACCAGGATGCTAGTTTGACACAAGAAAATAAGTGGTCTGGTGGTTAGAGAGGGAAGAAATGGCTGTTGGTCTCGAGTTTGACCCCCTCACCCCTTTATTTATGCAACTAATAAACATAAATTCTTCTGCCAGGGTCTAAACGGGCGTGGATCGAGGCATGGCACGACCCGATGTTTAACGGCCCGGCCAAGACGCCATGAGCCGGGCGGTGCTTGGGCTTTTATGCGGGCTCACGTGTCAGCCCGTTTAAAGCGGCCCGTTGGCCAGACACGGAACGCTTCGTCTTTTTTAAGTAAGTAGAGATAGAGATAAAGATAAGTAGAGATAGAGATACAGATTGTCCCGACATGATTACCGCTAACTGTCCTATTAATCCCACCTGTAACCGGCAGCGTATAGAAGTATTCTGAAAACAACTTAGGGGGTGTTTGTTTGGGTTTTTGACCACTTCTCCACTGGAAAAAGCCAGAAAAATGAAACAAACGGCCAGCTGTGCGTTAGGATTTTGACAAAGTACTTTTACAAAATAGGCATCGCGGGCAAAGCACGTCGTTGGGTGCTTCCCGCAGCTTCCCGCAAAGTCCAACGAACCGTTTTCTAATTTGAACATATGGATGAGCCATATTTACAGCAGATGCCACCCGAAACTATCCCAGTAAAAAAAAGGCTGCTCGACCCGTCATGTACCTTATCGCCTGCGTCCTCCACTTTCCCGTGCCCTGCTGCTTGCTGCCAGTCCTGCTGGCCGCCGCCGCTAAACCTGCTGCCCGCCGCCGCCTGACGTCTTATCTCGCCCCCGGGACGACCATTTCCAGTCCAAGGTATCGTCAATCTCTTCTCAGCCCCCAAATCCTTTCTTCTGCCTTGTATTTTATATCTGTAGTTCCTCGCCCAATTAGCTTCTTTCTTTCACTTCCTTAATTGTTCATCATCAACAAGAAATACATCTACCCTTAGTGGCTAATACAGAACACAAGATAATAAAAAATAGGACAAAGCGAGGAAGATGTACCTGCACTGTAGCTAAGACACTACAAGACATAACTTCATGTTATAACAGTCCCATAGTTATTTCTACGCTGGAGCTAAACATGCATTCACTTTGACATAGTTAGAAGAACCACTTCATATAACATATAGATTTTTGTGTTGTTGAAGATGTATTATTTGTGAGGACCAGGCAAGCAACAGTACTGCAGTTCGTGACAGTGCTTCGATGATTTATAGGCTATATGAGTATCTTGGTGTTCTGAGACAATACTTTTGTAGACAAAGTACTGATGTTTGTCAGTATTCTTGGCCCAGTTTATTGACATGAGATCAGGTGAAATTTATGCAGCACTCTGAACTTGTATAACACTATCAACGATAATTAAGACATATGCACCCATTCAAGCTTGTGCTGGAAAATAAATAATACGAGTTGAATAATACAGAAATAGATTAGGCAACGGTGGAGATGTATTGCATATTAATCAAGCATGTGCGACGCACTTATTGTTCAGTATAAACTAAGTTGATATTATTGGTTGAAGTTTAAAAACCAGGATAATCACCTCCAAAAATATTTTTGAGAAAAAACCGTTAGTCAAATATTCATATTTCAAAAACAAAAAATTGAGATAAATTATAGGAGAAGATGGAAGACTCTTAACATAGCTTCAAGAACTGAAGAAATAAATGAGAATTAAATAACTGCCAATTTCTTAATGTTGAAATACAAGACTTTTAAAGGGAGGGTCAAATCTTAAATCAAAAGAACAAGGTGCTGCAGAACATGAGTGAATGGAAAGACAAAAGTTAAAACATCCAGTCAACTATATATAACATATTAAGCTTTGGTCTAGCTGAACCTGCCCACTGTGTAACTGAACATGCCCTCCGTAGTTTTTCTTAGTTTTACCAAAATTTAGAGGCGTTTGGCAAGTGCCGCGTTGCAACAGATTTGACCGCTTATTACTTTGCATGTGCAGTTAGGTGCATGGTTCTTGCATGAGCCGCTTTGCCCAATCCATCGCTGATGGGGATATGCCAAATAGGGTATGTCCAGCAGGACGATTCCTATTGGATCAACCTCCTAGCGAGTGAGCCTTCAGGACGGTGACTGGATCACGACTCAAGAAGGGACCTGACGACTGGAAGCTGGAGGTCCAGAAGCGTAGTTCAGTCGGTGATACTGCTCCGAGTGGACTACACACGGTAGACATGAACTCAACGCGTGATCGCATCGCTACTACATTGTACAATGCTAGAAGAAGATGATCGGTTTGATCGGTGTGGATGTATCTGTATTTATCATGCGACTATTTTTATTTGTTTAATGGTTGGATATGTATTTTGGACAAACCAATATGTGACATATGGTATGTAATATAAATATATGCGTTTATGTACTTCAATAGTGAAGTTTACGTGTTATATTAATTACAGGGGCATTCCTTAAGACACAATTCATGCAAGTCAAACAAACAACTCAAAATAAACTTTTCAAGACAGCAATTTTTTCTGCACAGCCAGTCACAGCCCAAACAAACAGGCTGAGAGGACTTAATGGTGCAGCTGCTAGACTCTAGGCCGTTCGGCCCGAGTTGTACTGATTGGTAGTTTGCTGGAACCAATTGTTAGGTTTTCTCGGATCCCGCTAATCCCACCGTGTCCCGGCGGACTGATTAGGCGGGAGGCGGGTCCATCCCACATTCCCACCTGCATCGTTAAACACTACGTGCTGCCACTTGAAAACCGCCAAAAATCTTCTTCCTCCGGCCATCTCACGGGTACACCAGCCGTCCGCATAATAAATCCCATCCACAAGCCGATGAAAAGTGGGGCCGGCATCACATGTCCGTGGAGCATCCCCGCGTAGACCTACTGTGTGCAAACCAGCTCAGTGAAGAAAAAAAAAAGGCTCAAACGATATCCCCTTGCTCCCCTGAGCTCAAACGATATCCCCTCCCAAACCCCCCCAAAACCTCGCCACCTTCGCCACAAATTCACCTCGATTTCTCAAAATTTAGCCTCAATCCCCTCCGAATTCAGCTCGGTTTGCCATCCACATCCATGGAGCTGCAGCTCACGCCCCTCCGCAGCCTCCCGACGCTCCACCCTCGCACCACCATCCACCACACCAAAGTCACGGCCACGCCGACGGCCAACACCGTCTCCGCCTGCTTGCTGGAACCGCTCAAGCCCCGGCCGCAGCTCCCACGGCAGGCGCTCCTCCACGGGCGTCGGCGCAGCAGCCCCGTCGACCTCCCTTCCCTCTGCGCCGCCATCGAGCAGCTGGTCACCGAGGGGCGGCACCGGGAAGCCTGCGACGCGCTCCGGGACGCCCGCGCTGGCGCCCCCTTCGTGGCTCTCCCGGCGCCCACCTACGACGCGCTGGTCACGGCTGCCTCCGCGCTGAGAGAGGCCGGGGCCGCGGCGGCGGTGCTCTGGCACATGGAGAGCTCCGGGTTCGAGCCCGACCAGTACATGTGGAACCGGGTGCTGGGGATGTATTTGGTGTGCGGGATGCTCACGGAGGCGCGCGAGGTGTTCGAGGGAATGCCAGCCCGTAGCAGGGTCACCTGGGGTGTGATGATGGGCGGGCTGGTTGACGGGAAGCGTCCCCGCGGCGCGCTGGCGCTGTTCGGGGAGCTGTGGGAAGAGGTGGGCGTGGGTGCTGGGCCTAGGGTGCTCGTGGTGGCTGTCCGTGCGGCCACGGTGTTGGGGTCGGTGCATGCTGGACGGGAGCTGCATTGTTGCGTCGCCAAGATGGGGATGTGCGAGGACCAGTACCTGCCATGTGCGCTCATCGACATGTATAGCAAGTGCGGGCGGGTTGATGAGGCGAGGCGTGTGTTCGATGGGATACCTTGGAGAAGTGTCGTGGCGTGGAACACGATGTTGGCCGCATATTCGCTTCATGGGTGCAGTGACCAGGCGTTGGACCTGTACCACAACATGTGCCAGAGTGGTGTTGGCTTGGATCAGTTCACATTCTCGACGATGCTCAGGGTTTTCTCTAGGTTGGGTTTGCTGGAGCATGCAAAGCAAATGCATGCTGGCCTGATCCAAAGTGGGCTGCAGATGGACATTGTTGGGAATACTGCACTTGTTGATCTGTACTGTAAGTGGGGTCAGATGGAAGATGCAAGGCATGTTTTTGAGAGGATGCCTAGCAGGAACCTCATCTCTTGGAATGCTCTAATAGCAGGGTATGGTTACCATGGCATGGGGACTAAGGCTATTGAGATGTTTGAAAGGCTGATAGCTGAAGGGATTGCTCCAAACCACGTGACGTTTCTAGGGGTGCTAAATGCATGTAGATTTTCTGGCTTTATCGACAAAGGGAAGAGGATTTTCCAGTTCATGGCCCAAAATCCAAAAACGAAACCTCGTGCAATGCACTATGCTTGTGTTATTGAGCTTTTTGGCCGGCAGGGGCTACTAGATGAAGCCTATTCAATGATAAGGAAAGCACCATTCACCCCAACTGCCAATATGTGGGGAGCCTTGCTCACTGCTTGTAGGATTAACAAGAATATTCAGCTTGCTAGATTAGCCGCGGAGCAGCTCTTGGCGATGGAACCTCAGAAAGTGAACAATTACATTGTGCTTCTCAACTTGTATATTAGCTCTGGGAAACATGATGAAGCTTTGACTGTAGTTAACACCTTAAAGAAGGCGGGGTTATATATGGGTGCTGCTTGTAGCTGGATCACACTCAAGAAAAAAGATCACAGGTTTTTCTTTAATGATAGTCTCAACCCAAAAAGTTCAGAAATTTACCGCAGGCTAGATACATTAATGGAGATGATAAAAGGACTTGGTTATGTCAGCGAGGAGGAAGAATTGCTACCAGATATTCTTCCTGATGAGCATGAGACATCAAAAGTTTACCATAGTGAAAAGCTTGCAGTTGCTTTTGGCCTTATTAGCACATCTCCATCTGCTCCCTTGACGATCAACCAAAACCATCGGTTATGCCGCGACTGCCACACGGTGATCAAATTTGTGACACAAGTTACAAAGAGAGAGATTACTATAAGAGATGCTAGCAGGTTTCATCACTTTAAACTTGGAACATGCTCTTGTGGTGACTACTGGTAACTAGGTATGTCCAACTGAATGATTGTTCCACCTTGGCTTTATCCGAAGGCATGCTAATTCCTTGTGATCTAGGCCTACGCTGCAATTTGATGGAACTAAAACCAAGCAACTATTGAGTGATAAGCAGCAAGAACTTGATTTTCACTTTCTGAAATATCGAATGTGAAATCCATAGCAGAGTTGATACAGTTGACCTACAAGCTACTTCCCTGATTTTATATGTTGCCTGTAGTGTGACACTCGAACATGGCATACCTGACTTTTGGCATTGTTTCCGTTGTTTGTTAATTTATGGTTTTATGAGATTTTTTTTCAAGTCTTTGTCCTGCCATGTTTGTTCTTGTCTATTGAGATTACATGATAACTGCTATGGCTTATAACCTAAGTTCATACAAATAAAATTCCATTTTAGTAATTGTAGTATCTGACCACACATTTGTGTGGGGAATTTGGCTAGTTTCAGTACATCTGATAATATGCTCTGATTAAATATCTTATGCTTAGGTTGCATATTGAGCAGTTGTTATCATATAGAATGTTAGGCTAAACAAAAATTGCCGGCGGCTGATCATTCAGAAGTTTGGAATCAAATTCTGGACTGGAGAAGCTTCATTAGTCAGGATGAAAGTCTTGGTAAACTTATAATTTTTTAATCTATCTCATATTTTGAAATAGTAAAGTGCATGTTTGATTCCCCTTTATATGCACATTTCCCTTGTTTTCCCCTGTCATTTTACTGCTGTCAAAACTTGTTTGCATGCCTTTGTGAGTAGCTTCTTATATGCTCTTATCAATCTTTGAAAAGTTGGCCTTTATGACGTGCTAAGATTGTTTTCTTTGAGCAAATCAGACCGATACTTTTCCCTCTGTTTTCAGTTTTCCAGTAGCTTTACAAACCTTGTGTGAAACAAGAATCTGCAAAAGTAGCCTGAATATGGGATGGGGTGGCTTTCATACTGGAGATGCCAATATTTACTTGTGTACTGCAAGGAAGGAATAAAGCTGAGATGCAACAAAGGATCGAAGGAAAGTATAACACTTTTTTTTTTGAGAGAAAGGAAAGTATAACACTTTGAGCATCTTTTGACAGCTTGTTTCTAACTGCGTCATAGTTGGAGAAAATTCTCCTGCTGCACTTTTGCTCTGATCTCTTTATTCAGTGCTTGGCAATAAAAAGGGCCACAACTTCCTTCATTGTAAGCAGGCAATCTTTCCTCCCACAACTTCACTCAGCTGACAGAAGTTTGAGAATACAAGATGGCTAAAATGGTTGCTGCTGTCATTGTGTGCGTGTTGGTTTTAGCCCTGGATATCACTGCTGGCATACTAGGACTTCAGGCTCAGGCTGCACAAAACAAGGTATTGTCGCATGATATCAATAAATCTTCTCAGTTTTTTCTTCATGAAATGTACTATTTTGTAATAAAGGTTGTTTCAAACTGATGTCTTCAGCTATTGCAGCTATACCTTCATGGATGGTTGTTATTGCAGAGTAGTTACAGGTGCTTTGTATCAATAGTTTTATCTGAAGCTCTTGTTATCTAATCTTGTTGGCAGACTAAAAAGGTAACGGTGCTCTTCATCCAGTGCGAGAAACCGGTGTATAAAGCATACCAGCTAGGGCTCGCGGCGGCAGTGCTGCTGGTAGTTGCTCACGCAGTGGCCAACTTCCTAGGAGGCTGTGCCTGCATCTGCTCTCAGATGGAGTTCATCCGGGCATCCATCAATCGGAAACTCGCAGCAACTCTCATAGTTCTCTCATGGTAACTTTGCTCTCACCTTAAAAATTATTTTGCAAATCTGCAAGAGTTTATGACTGATAACTGATGTTGGATGTTGTAATAGGCTCGCGCTCATCGTCGGGTTCTCGCTCCTGCTCGCTGGGGCCATGTCCAATTCCAAGTCGAAGACATCATGCGGGTTCGTGCACGGCAAGACCCTGGCCCTTGGTGGGATAATGTGCTTCGTCCATGCGGGGATCACCATTGCATACTACGTCACCGCCACCGCAGCAGCCCACGAAGTTCGTTAGACCAGCAGGCATCGTGCGTGCTATACTTTCAGCCGAGAGATTATACAATCTGATACTTTCTCACATGAGATCACCATTCTTTCCTTGCTTTTGTTCTTTCGTATCTTTCAGTTTGTGATCTGGCTTTTTACTTCTTTTTAACAACTCGTGGAAGCATCCGGCTCCATCTTGTATCAAAGTTGCACAAAAAAGAATATTATTGTGGTTTGACTGATTTGTCATTGTAAGTTGTAAATGCTTGCCGACCAAAAAAATGCTGATGAACTTTTAGCAAATTCATATGTAAATTTTAAATTCTGGAAAGTGCTATTAAATACTCCCTCTCAACCTACACATTAAAAGACGTCTATATACCTGTGTTTCAGAAAAGGAAAACATCTTATGTTTTGGAACATAGGGAGTAGCTCAATGTACAGCAAAGGAATTCAGACAATAGTTTTGATATACAAAGGACTGAATAAACATTACCCTTTTTTGAGAAAAAAAAGTTACCCATTTTCGGTTCTTACAACAGAAGCTTTCCCTGGCCCACTGATCTGTGAGCCAATGTTCTTCGTAAGACAGAAGCTTGTTGTCTTTCCTAGGCAAGGCAATTGTTGTACGAAAGAACTAAACCAGCACATTATCTAGGACAAGCTGTATACTAGATGATGGTAACAATCAGCTTCCATTTATCAACTAGTTATAGTGCAGGTCTATACAACACAGTCACTATTGACAGCCCTCGGCGCCGGTCAGCACTCGCAATTCACAAAACTGCTCAATACTTACCTCCCTATTAACTAGTTCCATGCTTGATCCTAGTGCTTTTCATATCAACAAAACAGAAGAATGCACAAGTCGAAAAGAGAAAAAAAAAACAAGCCAGGAGCAACAGCAGGGATTTTTTTTTTGTTAATTCCGGTCAGACATCCGGAAGTTCAGGAACGCTGCCAACTGACTCCTGTCTCTGATGGCCAGAGGCAGATGACTGACCCTCGGACGCCTCGAGGTCAAAAGACTCGTCATCCGCCCTGCCCAGTGGAAGCTTCCTACCATGATGGTTCCTGCTGCTGCGGCTATGCTTCGCCACTCGGATCAGTGCCTGGACAATATCTCGCATCGATGGCCGCTTCCGGGACACTCGGCTTACGCATTTGTAAGCCGCAGCCGCCATATCATTGAACTCATCCACATCAAATGCACCTTCTAACCGGGAGTCTGCGATTTCCTCCCATCCACTCTTGCCATCAGCATTGATTGCAGCCTGATCATAGATTGCATTATAGTCAGCATTTACAACATTAGTGTCTTGCAAACTAAATTCTAGAGAACGTCAAGCATGTGAAGGGGGACTTCCTTACAAGCTCAACATATTCCATTAAACCTTGTTGAGGGTTTCTGCCAGCGATCAGTTCAAATAGAAGAACACCGTAGCTGTACACATCACTCTTCTTCGTGAATGATCGCGAGGAGACGTACTCTGGATCAAGATATCCATAGGTTCCACGTATGTTGGCTCCATTTCGTGTAAACATTTCCTCCCTTGATAAACCGAAGTCAGCAACCTGGACAAGAAAGGATGCTCCTCATATTTCATTTCTAGGAATAGAAGTTTCAGAAACAAAGGCAACAGAGGTAATGCTGAGCAACAAAACCTATTCTATTGAACTGCCAAATTTGTAGAGTTGTTCACATAATCACCATTCACTAAATATGAGAAAAATAATCTGTGTATTTATAAGCAAAGGATAAAGGATAGATGAGAAGACTCCCGATGTGTATGTCATATATAAAAAAACTCGACCAACAGGCACTAGCACACATGGCATTTTGATTATAAGAAGCAGCCATGAGCATAACCGTGGAGGATATGCCCCTAGCATGGGTGGGCGGGGCATGCATTCGCACCTCTAGTGAACTGAGTAACACTTTGTTCTCTTTATGTGTATTTAATTATTTATAAGAATAGGGTATTTCAGAAACAGGTTAATCATGTAAAGGATGTTTCGTGGATTTTCATATTCTGCAAGTATGCTAATACATTGATTATTTTTTAAGACATTAATAAGCTGCCATTTAGGTTTAATCAAATCCCTGTCTTGGATAAAGAACAAATGACAACAACATACAATAGCACAAAGTCCTGATGCTGCTTTCAGTGTATGGCTGTATGCAGAATCAAGAACAAACAAAATGTCGACAGTACAAGTTAAGAACTACAGAGGTGCAAACGGGAAAATAAATAAGCAGAATGTTACAGCTAGTGTTTAAATGAATACTCAGATGAATCACAGAGATGTACAACATACCCTAGCATGCATAGACTGATCCAGTAAAATGTTTGGTGATTTGATGTCCCGATGAACTACCGGAGGAACAGCCTGCACTACAGTTAAGCCAAATCAAGTAGTGTATTCACATATCATCATGGACCATGCTTCAAATTATGCTTCACAAAGCCTTACCCCATCATGTAGGTATTCCAAACCCCTAGCAACATCCAGAGCTATGTTTACCCTCAAATCCCACCTCAATGGTGCACTGTTTTCACCTGGATCACAAAATGTCTTCAGAAACAAAACAAAATATGTAGTATCTAAATGTAACATGTGGCATTCTGGCTGTAAATAGTCTCTTATAAAAGATAGATTGGCAAGGCAAATCACTCCAGTAGTTGTTCAAGGATCTAGCAAAGTACCAAAGCTTAAATATTGCCGATTGACTTAATTCATATGAAACCACTGGCCTTCTTTATCAGGTAAATAAGCTCAAAAGGTGGTGGCTATTTTTCTCAGTGATCAAGAGCTATAAGTTAAAAGGGACATAGCATCGAACATTGATGCATTTGCGAGATTTTTCAGATATGCTGGCTGTACTTCATGAATTTCATACCACCGTGTTCTTACAAAATTACAAGTCCTTTTTGTACCACATTCAAGTTAAAACAGAGTTATGGTAGCAACCAAGCACAAATGTGCCAAGTAATTACTGTAAGGAGAGTGCTCTAAATGAGCAATATATTTTCCAAATGGAGGTAATAAATACCATATAAGTGTGATGCAAGGCTCCCATTAGGCATGTATGCATATAACAGAATGTGTTGCCCTTTTTCAGCACAGTAGCCGACCAAGTTCACCAGGTTCCTGTGGTGCAACCGCCCAAGAAGTAAGACCTGAAATTAGTTATCCATTACATACCAGGCATGCCCATTTCCAGTCATGTATAATCAGTAGCATACCTCATTTTGGAACTCCTTTTCACCTTGTTTTGAATTGTTAGCAAGTACTTTAACAGCCAGTATCTCACCAGATGACATATCAGCTTTGTAAACCGGGCCAAAGGCTCCTTGGCCCAATATTGTTGTGAAATTGCTGGTAGCCTTCTGCAGTTCCCTAAACGAAAGAAAATGATGTTGGGCGGTTAATTTAAACTAAAAGAAACACAGTTTCATGATCATGATTAAATTAGCAAAGTTATGTACTCCCTCTGTTCCATAATTCTTGTCGTGGTTTTAGTTCAAATTCTTTTAGTTTACAAGAATTATGAACCGGACGGAGTAGAAGAAACAGTTACACGATCATACTTAAATTAGCAAAAACATGAGATAACTTACAAAAACAATAATAATAAGCTGATTTTATCTAATGTTGAAATCCTGGGGTATGATGGCTCCTTTACGTGCTTAATAGTTACTCAGTTTTTTGTGTTTCGTTGCAGCCTCCTTATATCTATAAACTACACCTGAGCTGTGCAGATCTCACTGGCAAGTATATGATATGTTTTCCTATCCTTCATTCATGTTTCTCACAATAAAGAACACCGGATTTTATTTTGCATATTCTCTTTCAGTACAAACCAACCATCATTATCTTGTCCCATTGTAGTTGGTAGGTCCAGACATATATAAGTCAATGGAGGATAACCAACCTATGACATGAACTTCTTTTCAGAACCGACCCCTAAAACTAAATCAATTACTTGAAAACAAATGAAGTAGGGCCCAATTTGTGATACAGCTATGAATCTAGCAACCATGAGAATACAGAAAAATCAAGGAAACATACTTGTACGCATATTTGGGTATCCCAGAAGCTGATATTAGGCTCTTCCTTCCAGGCCCTTCAATCCACAGAGAGACCCCACGATCTTCAAACTCCCTCGGCGAGTCCTGCCCTGTAGTTGAATTCGAGAGCTCCGCACATGTATTTACACCATTTGCACGAATGGGGACCAACGATGACCTCCTTGAGCTACTACTCCTTATTTGCGCCTGAGAACGCCGATACCTCATGCACAGGAGTATTCCAACTGCCATCAGCAGCCCTATCAACACGCCAACCGTAGTACCGATGATCAAACCTTCAGAAACCCCATTCATTCTACCCCAATTCAGTTACAGATCCTAGCACCTAGGATACTGCATCCACCTCATGGAAGCTCTGACGAGGAAGAAGACCAACAGCTATATCTGCCCTGCCAACAAGTGTAAGGAATAGTAAAGTGGATGCCTTGAACAGTGACACCATGTGGCTTCACGCATTAGGTGGCTTTCTGGGTCAACATCATGAAATGGAAATGCAATCTTTAGGTAGACTTCGCCATCTCAACTGATGTCACATCAAAACATCAGATCTTTAACAACCACTGCGACACCACTGGTAACCACAAATTTAAGAAACAGTTTATCTACGCGAAGTCATATTAGACAGGAACGGTGGATATTATTGGTGAGCTAACTTCCAAACTGAGAAATTGCTTTTCATAGTACCCTTTTGTCGTGAAATAATTTGTCATTAGTACCACACGGGATATATCTCAATTTACATAAAAATTACAGTATTTGATCATATGAGATAATCAAAGAAATAGGCGCAACTCTTAGGAAACAAATAATTTCTCCACGATAGTTATATAGCAATACCAAAGATTTGGGAACTTTTTATTGTAAGAACTCCGATGTTGTCACCTGATGGCTGATGCCCCAAACGCTTATCTCCACAAACACTAAAATCACCAATACAGATCGCAAAGTGTCAACTTCCACTTCTTTTTTTGAGGGAGTGTCAACTTCCACATTGGAATCAAGAACAACACTTCTGACCCTGAACACTATAAAAATCAACAAACTCGGGGGAACGTTGCAACGAACAGTATGCCTAGAATAGCAAGACAGAAACTGGCGGAAGGACTAGGTACCCAAGAAAAGATCGTCCGAACCGATGAAACGAACGCGGAACCGCGCGTGCTAGTCAAAAGATCAAGAAACCGAATCAAGGAAACGTACCAGAACGGACTACCCGAATGCGGGAGATGAAGCCACGGGCGGGCGAATCCGCTCTTGTTCGGATCGGCTCCGGGCAGCGATCTAGGTTCGTGGTGATCCCATTGGCGAATGCCGACGGATTGGGGTGGAATCGGTCCGGGAAGATTTGGTGGTGGCTTGGTGTTCAAGAGAGGCGAGAGAAAGACGACTTTCGAGAGTGTAACTTCCTGTGCAGAATAAAGCAAAAGGAAAGGAAGAAAAAGGAAAAGAGAAGGCAAGTTCGAAAAAAGAGAGCGCAGAGAGGCTTCAGCCTCGAGGGTAATTTTGTAATTGTGGCTAAGTTCAAATTAATTCATAGCCCTCTTATAATAGATTCGTAGTAGTCTTTATGGATTTTTTTCGATAAAGTAAGCTTTATTAAACTAATATAATACTATATGTTAGGATCACACGCACCTTTTACAACTTTGGGTATAGCAAATATTTTCAGTATAATGCAATTATAAAGAGAAAAACATTTGAATAAACCTAAAGAAATCCCATTGGATATCCCGGATCGCTCTCCCAAGGCAACTTCAAGGGAGAACATCTCAAACAGGCGCTAAAACGAATCAGCGCTAGAAAAACCGCCGATTTACGGCGCGGCCAATTCTAGCGATCCAACAAACGCTAAAAAATAGAGTGCGCTGTAAAAAAAATTAGCGCACTCATCAAAAAGCGATATCATATGCGCTACGTTTGCCGCAACGGCCTGGGCGTTAGAAAGTCCGGAGAAAGCGCGTGAGAACAACTAGCGCCCAAAAGTTTTCTCCCGCGCTCCATGGCCGTCGAGATCACGTCGCCTGGCTGTCAGAATCGTGCCACTGACCGCCGAAATCGCATAGCCGGGCTGCCCGCATGGAGGAGCACTATTGTATGCCCATGCGTGGAGGAGCTAGTAGGAGGAGCACCACCGGCCCTCCTCCAACTGCGCATGGCCCCCCGTCACGGCCCTCCGCCACCCACGCGCAGACGTTATCGCTGGCCCTCTCCTGTCGCTCGCTCGTGCGCTGGCTGTCTGCCCGTCGCTTGTTGTCGCCCCTGCCATCCCCTGGTCGTCGCCCACCGGCCCTCCGCCATCCCCTCGCTCCGCCCTTCGTCGGCCGTCGGCCCTCCACCATCCCCTGGCCACCCGCCCACCAGCCCGCTCCCGCGATTGTTGTGTGTAATTGAGATTAAAGGACAAGATTGCTTTTCCTAAAATGTGTGCAAGGTCTTCTTTGTAAAATTTTAGAGCCTATTTTATAGCCTACGACAAAGCATCGCCTGCTCTATGTTATATTTTAGGGCGTCTGGAAAAGCTAGAGGCGGCGCGCTGCAAAGCGGTTTCACAGCGCCAGAATTTAGAGCCTCCGTTGGAGATGCTCTTAGGAGTGTCGTCAACGAGCTCCTAAGACATTGCGGTGACACCCACTCCAAAGGCAACGGGCAGAGGTAGTTAGTGGGAACGATTGTTTCTCCCTGTGGTGGGTAGCGGCGGGCGTGTGGCAAGGGAAAGCCGCGGTATTGGGTGGAGCTGCTATAGGCGCTGTTGTGGGGCCGTCTGGAGCATCCCACTCTAGAGTGGCGTATCCAGGCCAAGAACATTAGGCTGGTCATAGTGATGGTATCATGCTACTAGTATCATGCATATGATACTAGTGTATGATACTATCTTTATAGTGCATGATATCATATGGTAGTATCATACTAGTACTATATTTAATGATTTGTAGAATCTCAATACAAAATTGCGTACAAGATTTATTTGTATAAGGATTTTCTAGTTTTACGTGCTATGATACGGTATCTACCTATGATACTCTAACCATCTCTTTCTTCATTAATTGTTGTGTCACATCAGATTTTTGCCAACATGGCATGCATAATACTAGCTATGATACTTCCACTAGGACCGGCCTTAGAGGTTAGGTGAGCCTTTGGTGGCCTTTTGGCTACCGGCTAGACCACCCTATCCAGATCTGGCGTGGGCGACGCGTTAGTTTCGGCCTCACTGATGTTGTGCTACAGGCAACCCTGAAGATGATGGCGACATTGATTCACCTCGAGACGAGGAAGATGTTGGTTTCGTGACGTGCTATTGTCCGAATGAAAGTTCTAATGTTATTGAAGTCGGCGTTAGGACATCCTCGTGTGATCGCTACCTTTTTGGAGACATCATTTTGTGGATTAGCAGCTCCTCCTTGGATAGGCCTCACATTTTCTTCGAGGGCTGAGGGGTAGGAGAGAGGGAGGGAAACTCACATCTTTTTGATTCGACGATGGCGACACTACACGTCGCTTACTTCCTTGAATGCATCGTCTCGGGGTTGTCCTTCTGTGCCAGTTGGTTGGCTTGGCTTGAACATGGATGGTTGTGGTTCCGCTTCAATATCAACATTGGTGCCTCCGGCGTGTGGATTGGTCGGTGCTTAATTTTAGGCTTGCTGGTAATCGCTAGTGCTCTTTCCTTTATCTCTAATATGTAACTTTTTTTAAGTTAAAAGGCAATCGTTCTGCCATCCGATTAGATTAGAGAAAAATTGTACAAGAGATTCTAAAAACCGGGACCAAACACAAGGCACAAGGAATCAAAAAGGTTCTCATCTTCCTTATCATATCTACACAGCTGCAACCACGTCTCCAGGGTCCTGACCTATTGAATACTACTATACGTTTAGGCTAGCTTAGACCCATTATAGCTAGAGCAAAAAGAATGTCATTATAAAGAGACACACACGCTTGAATCTTTGGCAATCATTCGTCTCTTTACTCTCTCGAGCCAAAGGTCTGATAGACTATTTTCTCATCCAACAACCTCTCATGTTGAGGTTGAAGAGCCAATGGCGGATCACTAGTTTGTTGAGATAAATCCTTGTGCTCACTCTCGATTGCTTGTTGGTCTGATATCACACCTTACACGTTTGTAGGGTTTATATGTAGAAAAGTAAGCATATAAGTTCTCCAACATATGAAGTCTTGTCACATCTTAGTGAAAGAATGGAAAGAGAAGTTAACGCCTCTAGCTTTCCCATCAGTCCTGACCCCAGCCCCTCCCGATCCCATGCGGCTATGCTGGGCCGCACCGGGCAGCCCCCTTCAGCGACCCATAACCCTTATCCGTGCCTCCCCCTCCTCTTCCACTGCCGATGGGGCCGTCACCGAGCAAATCCCATGCGGCAAGGCGACGTCAATCCACCTAGGTTGACTTGGTGGATGCAGTGGCGACGACGTCCTTTCCTGATCTCCCAGCAATGATGTTAGCGGGAGGACAATGGCCAGGATATGCATCCGCGAGAGAGACGTAGGTGGCGGTCGGTGGAGGTGGTGGCGTGGTTATAGGGGATCCCGATCTGGTCCCAAATAGGCCTGGTCCACCGTCTCGCACTAATGCCCTTGCGACTTCTCCCTCCAGCGGTCTTGCTGAGTCGCTTCTATGCTAGACTCACAACATGAGCGAGGACGCCAAGGGCTATAGCCCCCGGGCATGGCGGTGGTGGCCTTCTTCGTCTGTGGTGGTCGGCCATATGCAACTGGGTGTGGCATCTGATGCGCCTAGTTGATGTAAGTGCACTTTGTCGGGAAACCCCATGAGCAAGGTGTGATGCATCACAACATCAAGTCTTCCCTCATTAAGAAACCGAGGTTATCGAACCAGTAGGAGGAAGGAAACGTCACACAAGTGTTGAAAGCAACATGGAAACCTGCACAACACAAACTCAAGACTTTGCCCCAACAAACAGTGAGGTTGTCAATCTCACCGGTTGCTGTAACAAAGGATTAACTGTATGGTGTGGAAGGTAATGGTTTGCAGCAAGTAAACTAGTAACAGTGGAGGATGTATCAATGGTAAAGATTGGACCGGGGTCCATAGTTCACTAGAGGTGATCTCCTTAGATAAACAACATGGCATGAAGGGTAAACAAATTACAGCAGGGCAATTGACAGGAACCGAGCAAGGCATAACAATGCAATACCAGACAAAAAGATCCTATGATATTCGATTGGGCAATACAACAATATACATAGACCGCCATCCAACTGCATCTATGACTAGAAGTCCACCTTCAGGTTATCATCCGAACCCCCTCCAGTATTAAGTTGCAAGCAACAGACAACTACTTTAAGCAAAGTGTGTAAGGTAAACAATCCACTTGTTCCATGAACAAGAGACCGTTGTTTTATCCCTAGTGGCAACAACACATCTACAACCGAAGAGATTTCTGTCACTTTCCTTGGAAACTAGAGGCATGAACCCACTATCGAGCATAAATACTCTCTCTTGGAGTCACTAGCAACTAATTGGCCAAGATAGCTACTAACAACGGAGAGCATGCAAGATCACAAACAACACAAACATGATAGTATCAAATAGACAAAACCATTAATCAATCTGACATAGTAATCTCAATATCCATCGAATCATCGCAAACACAACATGCATGATTACAAATAGATTAGATCTTGATCATGAACGAAGCTCACAAGATATATACATGAAAGCACAAAGGAGAAGATACAACCATCTAGCAACTACATGGACCCGTAGTCCAAGGTGGAACTACTCACGCATCATACCGGAGAAGAAGGCCTCCAGGATGATCTCCCCTCCGGCAGGGTGCCGGGAAGAACTTCAGATCCCCCCTGATCTAGGGACGATGGTGGCGACAGCTACAGAAGGTTTCGTGGAGTTTTGATCGGGTGCCTAGGTTTCTGCATCGGGGGCTTCTTATAGGTGAAGAGGCGAGTCTAGGAGGCAGCCAGAGGGCCCACACCCTGCCCAGGCGCGGGATGGGCCCACCCGCGCCTAGGGGGTGGCCCTGGCTCGCCTCTATGTCTCTCCTCTGGACTTCGTGTCGCCCATGGTAAAATATTGACTTTGGCTTTTGTCCCGTCCAATTCCGAGAATATTGATTTTCTGCCTTTCTGGAACCAAAAACAAAAGAAAACATGCAACTGGCACTGTGGCAACTTGTTAATAGGTTTGTTCCGGAAAAGATATAAAAAACACCTCAAAGTATAGACAAAGCAAAGAAAAGTAGATAGTAAACAAGCATGGAGCATAAAAAATTATAGATACGTTTCCGACGTATCAGCATCCCACATCTAGTCACATCGGCGAGTGGGGGAGGCGTGGCTGCTGGTGTAAACCGAGCTCCGATTCTGATCATGGTAGGCGATGGTGGCGTCTACGTGTCGTTACCTTTTCGAAGGCATCGTCGTTGCATCCAATGTTAACCTACTCGCGATGCTTCGAGGGAAAGCTCAGATCCGGGTTTCCCGGATCAGACAATGGTAGCGCTCTTGGTGTCGCTCGACTCATGGGGCATTGTTTTTAGAAAAACAACTCAATGGATGAGGAGAGAGAGATGGAGCGGTGTGTATACCGCATCGACGACGACAAGTATCCGCGTTGTGGTGCATCGGGGTCTCGGTGACAGACATGACATGATGAAGTCATGCAGCGAGGGGCCGATGTTTGGCGTTGATGGTGTTGACGGCTAGACTAGTGAAGACCATACGAATCTTGACCCTAAAGATTGCTCGATGTTTCAATGTTGGTTACGGCTTCTGTAGCGCGTGCATGAGGTGCTCGCTAAGAGTATCTTATGCCAAATGAGCGTTCATGTTTCACCTAGAGGCAGCCTCGGGATACGCAATATGTTCTGGATTAGAGGTTGGCGGGAGATTTGGTGTTTTCAAGGTATTAGGCCATACAGACATGATCTTCACTATTGCCGGTGTAGGTGTTGTGCCGGCTTTATGTTTTGGTGTATACTCTTTGTAACACTAGTAGGAAAAATCCTACCGCCGGCTAACCAAAATGGCCTACCGCCGGCAAGTTCGGGCTCACCGGCGGTAAGTACACATCATCGTCGGACTCCAAATTCACCGGGGGTATTCTCTGTTATCGCCGGTGAATAATCTTATTCACCGGGGGTAGTGCCCTTACCACTGGCGGCCATCCTGTTTCGTCGGGGATATTATGTACCAGAGCAAATAATAATAATAAGAAAATAGATAGAATACACAGTATACAGGATAATGACATCAAAATACATATTAACAAAGAAAACAGTAGCAGTGTACACCAAATGTTCAATATAGCTAGCTAGGACATTGGTCCATAGCATTATCTAGAGTTCATTCATCTTCACCCTCGTCGGAAGAGTCGAGAGGAAAGTAAGTCATACACCACAAGGGATTGACTAAGTAAAATCATAGGATAGAACAATTAGTCGTGATTTTTATTAAACATATATATATATATATATTTACATTTTCCACATGAATTTTACAGAACATATCGTCTCATTCAAAAATAAAGGACTTGTGTGAGTCACTTTGAATGGATAACACCAAAGTTCGCAGGGAGCGGTATGGTAATCTTCATGTCCATGTAATGCCAAAGTAAGTAAACATAGTTATAAAGTAAGTAGCACAAACATAGTTATAAAATAAGTACATATCACAAATAAAACGTCACAAAGTCTAGCAGGATAAGTAATATATGACAAGTAGCTAATCCACGTCGTCCAAGCTAGATTAGGCGTCGTCGTCGTCATTATCGGACAAACCTAAGGAAGACAAGTCAGCAGACGACGTGGTTGTGATGGTAAAGTCGCCGGGGCTGAACCCGTAGTACGGGCCCTGAGGGCGCGCGGTGGAGGAGCCCATGCCGTCAGACCTAGAGGGAAACGCCTCCTGGACAGGTTGCTGGCGCTGAATGGCCGCCAAAACCTCATACTGCTGCGCTGATACGTCGGAAACGTATCTATAATTTTTGATGCTCCATGCTTGTTTAGTATCTACTTTGCTTTACTTGTCCACACTTTGAGGTGCTTTTTACATGTTTTCTGGTACTAACCTACTAACAAGTTGCAACACTGCAAGATGCCTGTTTTCTGCTGTTTTTGGTTTCAGAAAAGTTAGTAAAGAAATATTCTCGGAATTGGACAGGACAAACGTCAAAGTCAATTACTTTCCGTGGGGAACAAGAAGTCCAGAGGGGAGCGGTGTCGGGGGGATAACCCCCGGGTGGGGGAAGCCAGGCACAAGTAGGCCGACTCCAGAATATGCAGGCCGCCTGGCCTCCAGGAAGGACAACTATAGCTAACTGGCGAACACACCCGGCTGGGCTTATAACTGTCCCGGCTGGCCCGTCTAGCCGGTGGCCAGAAGAACCGGCCGGGTGGCCGTTTCCACCCGGCTCACCTCGGATTCGATGGAGAGCACGGAAGGGCCGACGCTTCATGTGGGGTACGCCTCTGGCTCTCCCTCGTCATCGGGCTAGCTGGCATGCCGTCATGGCCAGCGCTAACCGACGAAGATAAAGCAAGGTGGTCGGCTGGACTGGCGAAATCAGTCCGGATGACTGTTAAAGCAAGGATGACGCCCCAAAGGAAGCCCGGGTGACTACTAAAGAGAAGGATGACGCTAAAAGAAGGGTGGACTGGGTCTTGGCCCACCGGCTAGGCCCTGCAGCCGACCCTGTCCTGTAAACCCATATCCAAACAGTAAACTAGGACCCAATCTGTAATCTGCCCCTAGACTAGTATATAAGGGAGGGCAGAGCTAGGGTTGTAGGTAGGCAACGATAGAAGGATATAAGGCTAGCATCAAGTCCCCACCTTCCTCTAGATCTCAATAGTCGGCTAAGGAAACAGCTCAAGGAGCATCTATACTGAGCATCAGCTCCCACATATAGTTCATCTTGCAGGAGTAGGGGTGTTACCTCGCCAAGAGGGCCCCGAACCTAGGTACGTCGCTGTGTTTGCAGTTCACCGTGCCCAACCCATTGCGTGAGCCACCGAATGCATCTATGTGTCCCTTCTTTGCCATCCCCGATGGCACTGCCATGTTCCACACCACGACAGTTGGCGCCCACCGTGGGGCACAACGCTTCAGCTGGGATCATCTTCTGCACGGGACTTCCACTCGTCGCCGGCGAACGCGTGGCCTCTAGCCCCGTTCTCACGCTAGGTGTCTTCGACTACATCATCAACAACGCAGCGTACTTCGCCGGTAACACCTTCCACGCCGACGGCTCCATCATGCATTTTGGAGATGTCCGCATCTACGTCGCCACTGTCGCTGAGGTTTTCCCAGCGTGGTCACCCCCGTCCTCGACGTGCCCCTCACCCGTGTCCCATCCGTAGGGAGTGGTTGCGTCGAAGTCATGGTGGTAAACGCTCGCGAAAACCACCGACCACCTCAAGAATGTCGGGCATGAGGAGAAAACTCCGCGCCCGAGCAAGAGCAAGACCCGCTCACCGCCTCCATCCAGCACTTGTGTTCTCCGGTCGTCGTCGAGATGGATCCAGCGACTGCAGCGGTAGCGCTCGAAGCTACGCGCCAAAAACTCCTGGAGGAAGCCACCAAGGTCACGGCTAACCAGCGTCGGCTGAACGCCACCATGCACGAATACAACGCGGCTCACGGTTTCGCCAGGAAGATCCAACATCGGGGGAATGACCTGGCGTCGGAACTGGACCGCGCCGCCGATTCGCATGCAGGTGTGGCGCAGCCCGTCTACAGCATTTCCGCCAAGAACATGAGGGCAGCCGAGGCGGCAGCTGCGGAGCTAAAACACCTTGAGGGCGAGGAACTTCGTCGCCAGCAGGAGCGCGTGCAGCTCCTCGTGGCCACTGTGAACAAGCAGCAAGCCGAGGGCGTCCCTAGCCAGGTGGGAAACTCCCGCGACATCGTCGTCCGCAAAGGCACGGATCAGACGGCGCATGGAGGAAGCAAGCATCAACAGGCCTCTTCTCCAGGAGGGGTTGGGAAAAACGGCCGCCCGCGTGGCGAATCCGGCAATCGCGGTCGCCACAACCGAGAAGCCGCCGCCTCCAGCGTAAGCCGCGCTCCGGCAGCCGGTGCTTCCTAGGGAAAAGACGCGAGCACCGGAGGAGGGAGTAGACGCGAACAGGGACCCGCCTGCGTCACGCCTTAAGGGCCGGCTCGGTCCCCGAGAACCGGCTGACTTGCGAGAGCGCATCGAACTCCTGGTGTAGTCACGCACTCTGGAGGAGGAAAGTCCGGCTGGCCCGAAGTGTTTTGGCCCACGCATCCGGAGCGAGCCGTTTCCGAAGGGATTTTCACTCCCAAGGGACACGCCAAAGTATAACGGAACCGTCAAGCCTGAGGATTGGTTGGTCGATTACACCACCGCAGTGGGAATCGCCAATGGCAACCTCCGCCTAGCCGTCCGCTACGTCCCCCTCATGCTCGTCGATTCGGCAAGGACATGGCTCAATAGCCTCCCCGACAACAGCATCAACGCCTAGCTGGACTTCGAAGAAGCGTTCATCCATAACTTCACCGGAACATACAAGCGACCGGGTCGGCCTCACGAGCTTTCCCTCTGCGTACAGGGCAAGGACGAGTCGTATCGTGCCTACCTCACCCGGTGGACCAGCATGCACAATTCGTGCGAAGGGGTGCGTGAGCACCAAGCGATAGACTTCTTCACCAACGGCTGCCGAGACGGCACCATGCTGAAGCATAAGCTCAGCCGGGCAGACCTGCAAACCATGGCCTAGGTCATGGCCATCACGGACAAGTACGCCACCGCTGACGCAGCAATGAAGAAATCCATCATGGTGGACGACCAAGGCCAAATCGTCACGGACGAGCAGGCGGAGCAACGCCAGCCGGGTGACCTTCATCCCAGGCGGCACGGTCATGACAACTGCCACGGCAAGAGGAAAGACGACCAACCGGATAGCCGGTAGGGCACCAAGAAAGTAGCCGTTATGCATGAAGATCCGGCTGCAGGAGGCAGCCGGAGGCAGAGGCCGGACGATAGGACGCCTCGGCCTAAGTACACCATGGAGTCCATGCTCGATGGGCCATGCAAGTTCCACAGTGGCGGCAACAAGCCCGCGAATCACATGACGCACCAATGTAGCTGGACAAAGAAAATGGCCGAAGCCGGTGGACTCCCATCACCACCTCCACCACCAGCCAGAGGCCCACCGGACAACAGGGAACGACGCAACCGCCGCGAGGATGACGAAGACAGTTACCCGCGCAGGTGGGCAATTACCACATATTCTTGGCGGATCCGGAAATGAAGCACGCCAAGGGGAGACGCGAGGCGGAGGTGAACGCAATTGTCCCCCCGTTCCCCAGTACCTACACTGGTCCGACCAGGCGATCACCTGGAGCAAGGAGGATCAGTCGGCCGTGTTGCTAAGCCCTGGTAGCTACGCGTTGGTCCTCGACCCCATCATCATCTCCAAGAAGCACTCATGCTGCTTCTCTCGGGTACTGATCGATGGAGGAAGTAGCATCAACCTCCTCTACCAGAGCAGCCTCGAGAGGCTAGGCATCAGCGAGTCCCAGCTGCAACCCTCGAGCACTTCGTTCCATGGAGTAGTACCAGGACCATCGCACTCCCCAATCGGCAAGATCCGGCTGGACTTCATCTTCGGCAGCGAGAACAACTTCTGCCGCGAGCCAATTTGGTTCAAGGTCGTGAACCTCTCCAGTGCCTACCACGCAATACTAGGGCGCCCAGCTCTGACCAAGTTCATGGGAGACTACACATACCTCAAGATGAAGTTGCCGGGCCCAAAGGGAGTGATCACTATTGATGGATGCTACAAGCGTTCGATCGAGTGCGTTTCAGACGGCTCCAAGCTAGCCGAAGCGATGATCATCGTTGAAGAGAAGCGCATCATAATGCAGAACGTGGCGGCTCTGCAGAAAGATATGCCGGCTGGAGAGCCCAAACCGGCTGGAGAATCACAGTTCAAGCCCTCGCAAGGAACAAGGAAGATCCTGCTGAACAAGGAAGACCCAAGCAAGTTCGTCTGGTGAGACGTCTAGACAAGAATAGGAAAGCGCGCTCGTCGATTTCCTCCGTGAGAATCGGGACATTTTTGCATGGTGCCCCAAAGACATGCCAGGTGTCCCGAGGGAACTCGCCGAGCACCCCCTTCATGTTCAACCAGACACGAAGCCGGTCAAGCAATCTTACGCCGCTTCGCAGAAGAAAAAAGAAGAACCATTGGTGAGGAGATCACACGGCTGCTCGCAGCCGGCTTCATCATGGAAGTTTTCCACCCGGAATGGCTTGCCAGCCCGGTGCTGGTGCTGAAGAAGAACAAGACATGGAGCATGTGTGTCGACTATACCAGTCTCAACAAAGCTTGCCCCAAAGATCCTTTCGCTCTGCCATGGATGGAACAAGTCATCGACTCCACTACCGGGTGCGATTTGTTGTCTTTTCTGGATGCTTACTCGGGCTACCATCAGATCAAGCTCAGTGTAACCTATCAAATAAAGACATCATTCATAACCCCGTATGGAGCATACTGCTACACCACCATGCCCTTCGGGTTGAAGAACACATGCGTAACCTATCAGCGCTGCATGCAGAAATGCCTATAGACGCAGATCGGAAAAAACATGCACGCCTACATCGACGACTTCGTCATCAAGACCAAGGAGCAGCACACACTCCTTGAGGATCTGAAGGAAACGTTTGACAACCTTCACCGTTTCTAGATCAAGATGAACCCGGAGAAGTGCGTGTTCGGCGTCCCAGCCGGCAAGATCCTGGGCTTTCTCATCTCCGAGCAAGGAATCGAGGCAAACTCAGAGAAGATCGGAGCCATCGAACGCATGGAGTTGCCACAGAACATGCGCGATGTGCATAAATTCACCGGATGCCTCGCTTCCCTCAGCCGATTCGTCAGCCGGCTGGGAGAGAAGGCCCTTCCCCTGTACCAGCTGATGAAGAAGACGGACAAATTCGTTTGGACAGCTCATGCGGACAAAGCTTTCCGAGACCTCAAGCGCATGCTCACCTCACCACCCATCCTGGCAGCGCCAGCGGCAAAGGAGCCCATGCTGATGTATATCACTGCCACAAACAGATTGGTTAGTGTGGTATTGGTAGTGGAGCGACCAGAGGAAGGGAAGGCTCAGATGGTCCAGCGCCCTGTATACTACCTAAGCGAGGTGCTCTCGCTCTCCAAGCAGAACTACCCCCACTACCAGAAGCTGGTGTACGGCGTGTACATGGCCGCCAAGAAACTCAAGCACTACTTCCAAGAGCACTCCATCCGGGTAGTAGCATTGGCCCCACTCGCGGAAATCATTGTCAACAAAGACGCCACTGGCCACGTGGCAAAATGGGCCATCGAACTCACTGCGCATAACATTCAGTACGAGCCGCGAACCGCAATCAAGTCGTAAGCACTTGCTGATTTCATCGTCGATTGGGCGGAGACGCAATACATGCCTCTAGTGCCGGATTCAACTTACTGGAAGCTACACTTCGACGGATCGAAAATGCGAGGAGGAATCGGAGCCAGGATCGTGATAACCTCGCCCAAAGGAGACTGGCTGGAGTACGTCCTCCAGATCCACTTCAAAGCTTCCAACAATGTCGCCGAGTACGAAGCACTCATCCATGGACTCAAGATGGCCAAGAAGATAGGCATCCAGAGGGTGCTATGCTTCGGAGATTTGGACTTGGTGGTGCAACAAGTATCTGGCGAGTGGGACGCCAGGGACGCAAACATGGCCCTTTACCGCTCCTTCGTCTAGCAGTTGTGTGCCTGTTTCAAAGGATGTGAGTTTCACCATGTGCCCAGATCCAACAACGAGGCTGCTGACGCCTTGTCCAGGGTTGGGTCAATAAGACAAGCCATAACGCCTGGGGTCTCCCTCGAGCACTTGCGAAAGCCCTCCATCACCCCCTCACCAGAGTCCGACTCCGTCGTGCTCAGCGCCGACCCAGGAACGGCCGGTGCCTCGCACCATGGACGCGCCGCACCGGGATCGCCAGATCGCACCTGTGGACCGCACCCGAGGACTGCCTCGCCGCACCTGAGGACTGCCTCGCCGCACCCGGGGACTGCTTCGCCGCACCCGGGCACTACCGCGATGGCCCATGGTCGACATCAGCACGCTTCCACCCGGCAGGCCTCCCGACGTTCCGGAGCCGGCCGTCCATGAGGATATCAAGCTCATCATACAGACGGTGCACACCATACGGGAAGCACCCGCCGTACATGGATTTCCTGGCCAAGGGCGAACTCCCGACAGAAGAGGTGGCAGCACGACAAGTGCGGCGAAGGGCAAGCGCCTACACCATCATCAACAACGAGCTGTACAAGCGCAGCGTCGGGGGTATCTATCAACGATGCGTCAGTCAGGAGGAAGGAACCAAGCTTCTAACAGACATACACCAGGGCGAGTGTGGCCACCATGCCTCGTCAAGGGCAATAGCATCCAAGGCCCTTCGACACGGTTTCTACTGGCCGACGGCGCTGAAGGACGCGGGAGAAATAGTCAAGACATGCAACGGCTGCCAGCAATTCAGCCAGCTGAAGCACACATCGTCTGCGGCACTCAAGACAATAAAAATCACCTGGCCGTTCGTGGTCTGTGGCCTGGACATGGTTGGGCCATTCAAGACATCTCGATCTGGTATGACACACCTGCTCATAGTCGTGGACAAGTTCACCAAGTGGATCGAGGGGAAACCAATCAAGAAGTTGGATGGAGCGGCGGTGATCAAGTTCTTCACGGACATCATCATCCGGTTCGGCTACCCGCATAGCATCATCACTGACAATGGAACCAACTTCGTGAAAGGAGTCTTCGCTCGCTTCTGCGGGGAAAAAGGGATCCGCCTGGACCTGGTGTCAGTCGCACACCCATAGTCCAATGGACAGTGCGAGCGCGCTAACGGTTTGGTTCTAGCCGGAATCAAGCCAAGGCTCATCGAACCGCTCGTCAGATCA
Source organism: Avena longiglumis (assembly GCA_030063025.1). Taxonomy (NCBI): domain Eukaryota; kingdom Viridiplantae; phylum Streptophyta; class Magnoliopsida; order Poales; family Poaceae; genus Avena; species Avena longiglumis. The sequence goes on along the minus strand of CP125977.1, from coordinate 436,564,792 downwards.
CCCGGATGCTGGATAGAGGAGCTGCCAGCAGTACTTTGGAGCCTGCGCACCACACCCAATCGCTCAACCGGATTCACATCGTTCTTCCTCGTCTATGGGGCAGAGGCCATTCTCCCAACGGACATCCAGTTCGATGCACCTCACAAGTAGCTCTACACGGAGCAGGAAGCCAAGGAGGCAAGAGAGGACAGCGTGAACTTGCTCGAGGAGGCACGCGAGTTTGCTCTGTCCAGATCAGCAATCTACCAGCAAGACCTGCGCCGATGCCACGCTAGCTGGATCCGGCCCACCTCCTTCCGCGAGGGAGACCTGGTGCTACGCCTGGTCCAGAGCACCAAAGGAATGCACAAGCTGTCCCCACTATGGGAAGGCCCATTCATCGTCAGCCGGGCGCTCCATAACAATTCATACTATCTGATCGACGCACAGCAGCCGATGAAGAACAAGGCATATCGCTCAGACGAGGAGACATAACGCCCATGGAACACAAGCCTACTCCGGCCATTTTACACTTAGGAAAATAAAAGTGTATGTATCTTCCCCTTTCATGTAACAAGTGAACAAGATTGAAAGCCTCGGCACAACGCTGAGGACTTTGTCCCAATTCAGCACACCATATGCATTTTCGTACCGGATGGCCTAGGCCTCGTGATTTCTACAGGCGGCATAATAATTGCACATGGCGCCTAGAGTAACCTCTTCGGTTTCGGCTTCAGTACGCACGCCGGTTGTCGACCCGGCAAGAGCAAAAACTCAAAGCGCACGCTGCAAGAAAATGCCAGCGTAGAAAGCAAGGGCGTCCAGGCGAACCGGTCGCGCCCCGCATGAGCTAAGCCAACAACAGTGAACCGAAGTATCACGAGGCATGCCAGCGTAGCCACTCCTTCGGTTCCGGATGCAGACCGCAACCCGGCTGCCAGCCGACAAGGAAAAATGCTCGAAGGGCCAATACTCGCTGAGAAAAGGGGAGCTGCTAACGGCCTAACTCGAAGGGGCGCGCCTCTATTTTCCTTTTACGATAAGTACCAACTAATGAATGAGCATATGCACAAGAAAACTAACCCAAAGCAACGCTATGTCTCGCACGACCCGAGCCACAACTTGGCAGGAAACGAGGTGGCAAAAGAGCTTCAACCCGGCTGGCTACCCCAGCCGGCCCGAACCTCGGGGACTACACCCAGTGGACGTGCTCCCGTGCACCCACAAACTCAAGTCAAGGTAGCCAAAAGAGCTTCGACCCGGCTGGCTACCCCAGCCGGCCCGAACCTCGGGGACTACACCCAGTGGACGCGCTCCCACGCACCCACAAACTCAAGTCAAAGTAGCCAAAAGAGCTTCGACCCGGCTGGCTACCCCAGTCGGCCCGAACCTTGGGGACTACACCCAATGGACGCGCTCCCGCGCACCCACAAACTCAAGTCAAGGTAGCCAAAAGAGCTTCTACGTGGCTGGCTACCCCAGCCGGCCCGAACCTCGGGGACTACACCCAGTGGACGCGCTCCCGTGCACCCACAAACTCAAGTAAAGGTAGCCAAAAGAGCTTCGACCTGGCTGGCTACCCCAGCCGGCCCGAACCTCGGGGACTATACCCAGTGGATGCGCTCCCGTGCACCCACAAACTCAAGTCAAGGTAGCCAAAAGAGCTTCGACCTGGCTGGTTACCCCAGCCGGCCTGAACCTCGGGGACTACACCTAGTGGACGCGCTCTCGCGCACTCACAAACTCAAGTCGGGACGGCAAAAGAGCTTCAACCCGGCTGGCTATCCCAGCCGGCCCGAACATCAAAGACCGCAAATGACAAAGGTGTAAACAAAGAAGCACCAAAGATAAGCAAAAAGGCACCAAGCCTTGAAGCGGAGCACGAAAGCTCCGCGCAGATTCAGAATTTGGCGACAAAAGTTAGCCAAAATGTAGCAACAACAAAACAATAAGTTTCACAAGTACACCTGGCATTCCGGGGATCAAGACTCTGGGACTGAAGAAGTGGAAGGAGCAGGAGAAAGAGCTGGAGGAGGAAGGGCTGACAGGAAGGACGAAGCCGCGGGCAAAGTGTGTGAGGAAGAAAACGCATTCCCCCGGCCGAGGATCCGGCACCCGCTCCCCCTCCGACGCGAGCCGGTGCTTCACGAGCATCGACGAGGGAAGAAACCTCCCCCGCCGATACTTGTTTACAAGATCGTCGGTCATAAAGGACCCGCACCAGCCGCCACGCTGCTCCGGCAACATCTCGACATAGGAGGTGGCCATGGTGGACGGGTAAGAAGTGGCCGGCGACGGCAAGGAGAAGGCGTACAAGAGCAAAGGGCGCTGGAGTATGAGGGGAAGATGAGTCAGAGGATGGATAAGTATGGGAACTGATCCCCTCAGAGCTCTATTTATCCCTGTGGATGGCACCGTCGCCTCTTCGTCTTCTGCGCGACGTGTGGCGTCGCGGAACAATAGCCACACGACGCTTCGGCTCCAGATCCTCTGCGTCTTCATAATTTCCACAGAAGATCCGCGGGCGTTACCAGGATACGAGGCATGCACACTCGCCCCAAGAAACCGCTGCGGAAAGTTGCGTGCGCAGTTGCCAAAAACTGACGCAGAAGTCAAACTGACGCGACGTGCGCTAGAGCCGCAGTCGTGGGTGACGACATCAACGACGTCATCAAGCTAAACGTTTCATCTTCAGCTGCGCCAGCCAGTACCTACCTTCGTTGTTTACACCCAGTGGACGGCCATCGATTTCGCAGCCGGTTAAATCCAGTCGGAAAGCAAAAGCAAAAGCCGTAGTCGGATGCAACAAAACAACTCTCTCAGGACAAGAAGGAGCGGGGAAGATCTTGCCCACCGGCCAATCCCATACGTGCTCGGGGACTAGTGTGGGGGGGATAACTCCCGGGTGGGGAAAGCCAGGCACAAGTAGGCCGGCTCCAGAAGATGCGGGCCGCCTGGCCTCCAGGAAGGACAACTCTAGCTAACTGGCGAACACACCCGGCTAGGCTTATAACCTTCCCGGCTGGCCCGTCTAGCCGGTGGCCAGAAGAACCGGCCGGGTGGCCGTTTCCACCTGGCTCACCTCGAATTCGATGGAGAGCACGGAAGGGCTGACGCTCCGTGCGGGGTATGCCTCTATATCTCCCTCGTCATCGGGCTAGCTGGCATGCCGTCATGGCCAGCGCTACCCGACGAAGATAAATCAAGGTGGTCGGCTGGACTGGCGAAAGCAGTCCAGATGACCGTTAAAGCAAGGATGACGCCCCAAAGGAAGCCCGGGTGACCACTAAAGAGAAGGATTACGCTAAAAGAAGGGCGGACTGGGTCCTGGCCCACCGGTTGGGCCCTGCAGCTGGCCCTGTCCTGTAAACCCATATCCAAACAGTAAACCCTAGGACCTGATATGTAATCTGCCCCCCAGACCAGTATATAAGGGAGGCCAGAGCTAGGGTTCTAGGTAGGCAACGATAGAAGGATAGAAGTGCTAGCATCAAGTCCCCACCTTCCTATAACTCTCAATAGTCGCCAAGGAAATAGCTCAAGGAGCATCTGTACTGACCATCAGCTCCCACATATAGTTCATCTTGCAGGAGTAGGGGTGTTACCTCGCCAAGAGGGCCCCGAACCTGGGTACGTCGCTGTGTTTGTAGTTCACCGTTCCCCACCCGTTGCATGAGCCACCGAATGCATCCGTGTGTCCCTTCTTTGCCATCCCCGATGGCACTGCCGTGTTCCACACCACAACAGTCGGGGAGGCGAGCCAGAGGGGCCACACCCCCCAGGCGTGATGACAAGTGGGCCCACACCTGGCTAGGGTGTGGGGCCCCTGGCCACCGCTTCGGCCTCCCCCTTCACCTATAGAATCCCCCAATGCAGAAACCCTAAGCACCCGATCAAATCTCCACGAAACCATTTGTAGCCGCCGCCACCATCTTCCCTAGATTGGGGGGTCTGGATTTCTTCCCGGCACCCTGCCGTAGGGGAGATCATCCCGGAGGCCTTCTCTCAGGTATAATGCTGAGTAGTTCCACCTTGGACTATGGGTCCATGTAGTAGCTAGATGGTTGTATCTCCTCCTTTGTGCTTTCATGTATAGATCTTGTGAGCTCCGTTCATGATCAAGATCTAATCTATTTGTAATCATGCATGTTGTGTTTGCGGGGATTCGATGGATATTGAGATTACTATGTCAGATTGATTAATGTTCTTGTCTTTATGATTCTATCATGTCTGTGTTGTTTGTGATCTTGCATGCTCTCCGTTGTTAGTAGCTATCTTGGCCAAGTAGTTGCTAGTGACTCCAAGAGGGGGTATTTATGCTCGATAGTGGGTTCATGCCTCTAGTTTCCAAGGAAAGTGACAGAAATCTCTTCGGTTGTAGATGTGTCGTTGCCACTAGGGATAAAACAATGGTCTCTTGTTCATGGAACATGTGGAATGTTTACCTTACACACTTTGCTTAAAGCAGTTGTCTGTTTCTTGCAACTTAATACTGGAGGGGGTCAGATCATGACCTGAAGGTGGACTTCTAGTCATAGATGCAGTTGGATGGCGGTCTATGTATCTTGTTGTATTGCCCAATCGAATCTCATAGGATCTTTCTGACTAGTAATTGCATTGTTATGTCTTGCTCAGTTCCTGTCAATTGCCCTTCTGTAATTTGTTTACCCTTCATGCCATGTTGTTTATCTAAGGAGAGCACCTCTAGTGAACTATGGACCCCGGTCCAATCTTTACCATTGATACATCTTCCACTGTTACTTGTTTACTTGCTGCAAACCATTACCTTGCACACCATATGTTTAATCCTTTGTTACAGCAAACCGCTGAGCTTGACAACCTCACTGATTCGTTGGGGCAAAGTCTTGAGTTTGTGTTGTGCAGGTCTCCGTGTTGCTTGCAACACCTGTTTGACGTTTCCTTCCTCCTAATGGTTCGGTAACCTCGGTTTATTACTGAGGGAAACTTGCTACTGTGCTGCTTCACAGCTTGCTCTTGGGGTTCCCAACGAAGTGCTCCTACATCAACTCAGCGCTGCATCAAGATTTTCTGGTGCCATTGCCGGGGAGGCTAAGGACGTCTTCAGTAGGGGATTCCTTCACTTCCTTTCTCTTTACTTTGTTTTTAGTTTGATTTGTTTCTTTTGTTTGGTTTTGTTTGCCTCTTTCCAAAAAAACCCCAAAAAATTAGTCTAGTTTGGTTTGCTTTCTTTATTCAAAAACACAAAAAATTAGTTCCTACTCTAGTTTCCACCTTGCTCTAGCTCACCATGTTGCTCCCCAAGTTTGCCCTAAAAGATCTTGCAATAGGTAGTGGCTGTAGGGGTTCGTAGCATGGAAAACAAAAAAAATCTACCGCATGAACACACAATCAAGATCTAATCTATGATCAAGACAAGATCTATCTACTAGATCGGTGCAACAAGTTGATAGAGTACTAACCCTCGAAGATCCAAAGCGGTTAACGAGAGCAGATTCTCATGGGTGATGTAGTCGTTAACTTGCCGATCTCAAGATCGCGTAGACGATCCTTCCGGCGCCATGTTCCGGCAGCGCTCCCGCAGTCGGTCACACGTACGGTACTCGATGAATACCTTCCTCTCCCTTGTTCCAGCAGGCAGCGGAGGTTGTAGATCTCTCCTAGCAATTCCGGCAGCACGACGGCGTGGTGTCGAAAGTAGAGGGGAGATCCCGCAGGGCTTTGCCTAAGCCGGAGCGAGTATGGTGGAGTAGAGGGAGCCCCGATGATCTAGGGTTTAGAGGGCCGAGGTTTAGAGGTAGCTAGCAACTAGAGTTTAGCTAGTCGGTAGCGGTTTAGAGGAGATCTAGATTGGTCACAACTAGAGAGGGGCGCGGCGGCCAACCTAGGGTTTCTTGGGCGCCTATGACAAGGGGGATACCTTGGGGTGCGCCCCTACCCCTCCTTATATAGGTGGGGGGGCGTCCAAGGGTGTTCCCAACCAAGGTGGAAACCCTCCCTAACTCAGAAACCCTCCCTAACTCGGAAACCATGTTGGGATTTAACTTTTTCAAACTGCCTTTTTGACTTTCAAATTAGAGTTTGATTTCTCTCTTCCAAGTGTTCAGCCAAGTGACCTAGGACATGATGCAACCATTACACTTTTTCATTACACATCCATGTACCCTTTCCCTTCCGGATCGGTGAACCTTCTAGACCCTTCTAGAACATTCCGGTGAAAACACCGGAATCATTCCCGAACTCCGAAATTGGACTTTACTTATATGAATCTTATTCTCCAGACCATTCTGGATATCCTCGTGATATCCCGGATCCCATCCGAGACTCCGAACAACATTCGGTCTCTTTACTCACATTCCATATCTACTAAACAACATCGAATCCTTAAGTGTGTCTCCCTACGGTTCGTGAATTATGCAGACATGATCGAGACTCTTCTCCGATCAATAACCAATAGAGGAATCTGGAAATTCATATGGCTCCCACATATTTCTACGATTACTTCGTGATCGCATGAACCATTTACATACGATACCAATTTCCCTTTGTCTCACGATACTTTACTTATCGAGGTTTGATTCTCGATATCTCTGCATACCTTGTTCAACCTCGTTACCAATAAGTACTCTTTTCTCGTTCCCGTGATATGTGAACCAGTCACATGCTTGCAAGATAATTGGATGACATTCCACCGAGAGGGCCCAGAGTATATCTATCTGTCATATGGATGGAAAAATCCCAATCTTGATCCATGTGCCTCAACACATACTTTCCGAACACTCAATGCCACCTTTATAGCCACCCAGTTACGGTGTGGTGTTTGATGTCATCAAAGCATCCTTCCGGTGATGGTGATTAGCATGATCTCATGGTCGAAGGAATTAGGTTACTATGTATCAGAAAGCTTATAGCAAGTGAACTATATTAAATGACGTGATCTTTATGCTACGCTTAACTATCAGAGTATGTCCATCACATCATTCTCCTAATGATATGGCCCTGTTGTTAATAACATCTCTATGTTCATGATCAGGAAACCATGATCATATATTAACCAACAAGCTAGTTTAATAAGAGGCTTTACTAGGGACTCTTCTATGTTTACAAATCACACAAGTATTAATGTTTTCGGTTAATACAATTATAGCATGGTATGTAAACATTTATCATAAGCATGAAGATATGATAATAACCACTTTATTATTGCCTCTTGGGCATATCTCCAACAGTCTCACACTTGCACTAGAGTCAATAATCTAGTTTCAAACCTTTGTGCATTCAACACCTATGGCTTTCCGGTGCTGTATTTACACGATTGCTAGTGGTCAACTGATCTCCGGATCCGACACTTTCAGGTCCGTGTGTAATTGCATGTCTTTGCGTCTCTACGCATCACTCATTCTCTAATGAGATTGCTTTGTATAAATTTGGTCCTTTGGTGATACCTTTTGTTCCTTGGGGTTAAAACATGTTGATAATATTGTCGTACAATATATCTTCATAGTACTATCCCACTGTGAACCACTCCTAGTTTGATAACAAACTACTTGACACAAATGCCCTCTTTTGCTGCTATTATAGCAGTCATATACTTAGCCTTTTGTTGTAGTATCTGTCACAATGTCTTAACTTTGGAACTCATCCAAATCCATTGTGGAACTTACTTTCCATCATATTGTGCCACCCTTAGTTTAGATAGAGATAAACTTAATTTGTACTTTGTGACAAAACTAGTATCAATGTAACAATTTTACAATGAACTAACCATCTATTTGTCACTTCTACAAAATAATATATTCTTAGTTCTTATAAAAGATCATAAGAATATCTTTACTATCGTCCAATAATCATCTTATGAATCATTCTGGTATACGCTCATAACATTTAGAGCATAGGACATATCTGGATTTGTACACATCACAGCATGATTGATAAAGTACTCTTTGTGATTTTATATATCAAGTATCAAAAATACTTGAATCTTTATTCAATCCTTCCTGTGCAACAAGAACCTTTCTTGTAGTTTATATATTGAACTCATTCAATATCTCATCTATGTACTTCTGGCACAACCATATTAGCGTCTCAATTTATCCATATAGACATTGATGCCAAATATTCGGGTTCTGCCTAAGCCTTTCATCGAGATGAAATTCTTAACCTGTGTCAATAAAAAGATACATCATTTCCAATCAACAATATGTCTTCCACATAATGTATTAGAAACATGTCTTAGCGCTCCCACGTAATTTCTTGCAAATGCAAGCATCTTCATCGTCTCCGATGAAATTAAACTCTTTTAACAGTTTCATCATAGTGAAGATTCAACTCCGTGATGCTTACTTCAACCATTGAAGTTTGCATATGCTTTTAGCATCCTTTGAATTAACAAAAACCTTTGGACCGTGTCATGCACACGTCCTAGGTAACCATTCTATTAGAAGAACTTGTTTTGTTTATTCAACTACCACATAACAAAATTATATGTAGTGGTTGATACATTAATCCATCTAGACTAAATATTGCTTAATGAAAGATCAGATCTTGTCATAGTCAACTCTTTGAACATTGTCGTGAACTCTTTCCCGACATGTCGATAATTTCATAGATGTGAAACATCCATGTCTATTTCTTTATAGATCCAAATACGACTATAAGGTCTTGCACCTTTTCAGAGGGTCTTTCAAGTTCAAAGCTTGATCTATCATATATGGAACTATCACGAATTTTATGGCTTCGAACCATTTGACGGAGTCAGGGCCCATCATCGCTTCTTTCCATGTAGTCGGATCATTATTGCAAAATAATGATTTAACTCTCAAATCTTGGTATTTGATTGGTTACCCAACCTACTTGTTTCAATAGGAACTTAGACCTCCATGACCACAACCTTTGAGGCACGTGATCCATGAGCATTGTTGTTGCCTCCGGAACACTTTTCAGCTCTGTGCAACTTTGCACATATATCTAAGGTTCTTTAACCTTATCAAAGTTCTATTGTCCTCCCACTTAACTTTTCACGGAAAATTCCCTTGATGTTCTAAGCGACAAACATTTTTGTCTTTGGTGTTATGGAGGAATACTCAATGATTATTCAAAATAACAAACAAAGATATGTTCATCCAATTTTGGTTGCAAACATCTTTCTTATGCATAGCATACCAATGTTTAAGAAAGGACAACTTGGGTTTTATCCCAAACCATAACTTTGTATGGTGTCATTTCAATGGATTATGATGGAGCACTTTTCAGTGGAAAAACTGTAGTCTCCAAAGCTTTAATCTTTAATATATAATGGCAGTTTTATCAATTACACCTTTGATATTACCATGTCAAACAAGGTTTCATTGCATATCTCGATTATTCCATACTCATATGGTGTTTCGGGAAATGCAAATCCATGGAACGATTCCTCAAATCTTAGGTGTTATGCCAAAATTTATAACTCAAATATCTTCCTTTATGATCCTATCCTAAATTCTTTATTTTCTTGTTACATTGATTTTGCACTTCATCTTGAAAGTCTTTAAACTTTTCAAATGTTTCACACTTCATCCTTATTAAGTAAATATTCATATATTCACTCAAATTTTCGGAGAAAGCATATGAAGTTGAAATCTATCGCTCTTGACTACACATAATGGACTTCATACAATAATATATATAAGTTACAATAAGCTAGTCATCCGTTCCCTTTGGCCTATGAGCGGAGTTTTAATTATCTCTAGGAAAATTTCACAAGCGACATTTGATCAAAAATCAAAAGACTCCAAAATTCCATCCACATGGAGTTTCTTCATGTTTTCTTTCCAATATAATTTAAATGGCGATGTCACTTCCTAATTGATCTCTCTTATCAATTGTCTTTCGACATTTTTACCAATATTTTTATGGATGTGATTTATCCAACAAGATTTGTAAATCATCCATCTTTTATGGATTACGGCAATTATTTGAACAACCATTTTGTTCTCATAATACCTGATAAAACAAATCTTGAAGGCAACCTTTGATGTTAACGAGCAACACAATAACCTTTTATTTGTTCTCAATGAACATCATCACATATTCTTTTGCTAGTTACTTAGGCCATTGTAGTTTATGAATTGTTTTGTTTCGTATGATGATTCACACCAACAAATTCAGTATTCAATACTTAAGAACCACATTGTTTAATAAGCAAAGAGTATAGCCATAACATGTATATCCTCTATATACCTAAGCTGAACAATTCTAGTCTTTTCTTTTCTGCCATATATTTCTGAGATTCTCTTTTAGTATTTCCTTTTCTGTTCGAAAGAATCTATCACCATCAATAGTGGAGCCATACACATGACACATAGTCCAAAGCATGTACAGTTAAGTACCAATGTCTTTGGACTTGCACTTTGAAGTAGATCACCATCATCAAATACTTGGTGTTCTTTCAAATTCCATTCTTTAGTAATCTTTTAGTGTAGTAAACATTTTATCAAATATTCACCCTTATCATGGAACTATTCATGATCAAGCTACTTTTAGCTTATAACGGTGAATCGTGAGTATAATGTTGCTCTCCAAAACCTTTTGGAGGATTAGGACGACAAGTGTCTCCAACCTTTTTCAAATTCTCATCAAATATGAGAACATAAACTTTGCCATATTATACTCTCTCATGTTGCAACCAAAACATCATTTCAAATATCGCAATATCTTCCACACATCATGGTTTTTGAAACAACTCTTTCAGATCCTAGATAACCTTGATATTAAAACAATCTTTTGAATATCAAGAATCATGGAGACAAACATGATACTTATATACTAACACTGGAATTGTCACTCTTGATTTAATACCAATTATTAAACTTCACGGAGTAACCGGAACTTACTGAAAGTTTCAATAGGACTTTTAAACTTTAGATTAACACTTCAAAACAATACGATACTAGTTCGTAAAGTAACTAACCAGAATTCTATAGTTCTATTATCTCAATTATAACTAAACGCAAGGTGGTAAACGGATGCCAATGACTACAACAACTATGCAAATTTACTTTGATTTAATTTATGATAAATAGTGTTCAACTTTTAATCATATTGCTATTGAACTCCCACTCAAAACAATATCCCTCACATTGTTTTAGTGATCACACGAACCAAATTCACTACACCAAGTCTGATCATCACGTGACATGATATAGTTTCAAAGGAGAACAATCATCATGTTCATCATATCATCTATATGACTCATGCTTTACCTTTCGGTATTCCGTGTTCCGAGACCATGTCTGTACATGCTAGGCTCGTCAAGATCAAACCTTAGCTTCTGCATGAGCAAATCTGGCTTGCTCCCATTGTATACACTCGCAGAATCTAACACACCCGATCATCACGTGGTGCTTCGAAACAACGAGCTTTGGCAACGGTGCCTACTAAGGACGAACACTCTATAACTTGATATTTTTTGAGAGGGATCATCTTATAATGCTACCGTCGTGAACTAAGCAATACAATATGCATAAAAGGATTAACATCACATGCAATTCAAAATATGTGATATGATATGGCCTTTCTTCTTGTGCTTCCGATCTCCATCTTCAAGAACGAACATGATATCCATCATCACCGGCGTGGCGTCAAGGTCAATGGCGCCGCTCCATGGTTGTCATCCACCAGCATCAACTATCACAACTACTTTGAATAATAGACACGCAGGTCTAGACTAAATTAAAAGACAACCATATGGCTCATGCCGGTTGCCGACTTACAATAAGGAACATTGCATACATCATATATAATCACAATCATGGCCATATCACATCATAGCACACCCCTGTAAAACAAAGTTAGACGCCTCTAATTTTCTTTGCATGTTTTACATGGTTTGGGGCTTTCAATAAGTGTCGTTCTAAATTATAAACAAGAACCACAACATTGATGCTTGGACTATCAAGTGCCCGTTGTAAATTGAATCTTTACTATGATGGGAGAGACAGACACTCGCAAAGCCACTTATGCAATACAAGTTGCATGTCGAGCGTGGATCAAGTCTCATGAAAGATGTCATGTAAGGTTAGCCTGGGTAGCTTCATCCCAGCATACCGCAAGATGCAAAGTACACAAGAATCAATTGATAATAAAATCACCACCACCCACAATGACCATTGTGTTCTACTCGTGCAACAAATCTACATATAGACACAACTCTGATACCACTGTAGGGGTTCGTAGCACGGAAAACAAAAAAATTCTACTGCATGAACACACAATCAAGATCTAATCTATGATCAAGCCAAGATCTATCTACTAGATCGGTGCAACAAGTTCATAGAGTACTAACCCTCGAAGATCCAAAGCGGTTAACGAGAGCAGATTCTCGTGGGTGATGTAGTCGTTCACTTGCCGATCTCAAGATCGCGTAGACGATCCTTCCGGCGCCGTGTTCTGGCAGTGCTCCCGCAGTCGGTCACACATACGGTACTCGATGAAGACCTTCCTCTCCCTTGTTCCAGCAGGCAGCGGAGGTTGTAGCTCTCTCCTCGCGATTCCGGCAGCACGACGGCGTGGTGTCAGAAGTAGAGGGGAGATCTCGCAGGGCTTCTCCTAAGCCGGAGTGAGTATGGTGGAGTAGAGGGAGACCTGGCGATCTAGGGTTTATAGGGCCGAGGTTTAGAGGTAGCTAGCAACTAGAGTTTTAGCTAGTCGGTAGCGGTTTAGAGGAGATCTAGATTGGTCGCAACTAGAGAGGGGGGCGGCGGCCAACCTAGGGTTTCTTGGGCGCCTAGGGCAAGGGGGATACCTTGGGGTGCTCCCCTACCCCTCCTTATATAGGTGGGGGGGGGTCCAAGGGTGTTCCCAACCCAGGTGGAAACCCTCCCTAACTCAGAAACCCTCCCTAACTCAGAAACCCTCCCTAACTCGGAAACCATGTTGGGATTTGACTTTTTTAAACTGACTTTTTGACTTTCAAATTAGAGTTTGATTTCTCTCTTCCAAGTGTCCAGCCAAGTGACCTAGGACATGATGCAACCATTACACTTTGTCATTACACATCCATGTACCCTTCCCCTTCCGGACCGGTGAACCTTCTAGACCCTTCTAGAATATTCCGGTGAAAACACCGGAATCATGTTCGAACTCCGAAATTGGACTTTCCTTATATGAATATTATTCTATGGACCATTCCGGATCTCCTCGTGATATCCCAGATCCCATCCGATACTCCAAACAACATTTGGTCTCTTTAGTCACATTCCATATCTACTAAACAACATCGAATCCTTAAGTGTGTCTCCCTACGGTTCATGAATTATGCAGACATGATGGAGACTCTTCTCCGATCAATAACCAATAGAGGAATCTGGAAATTCATATGGATCCCACATATTTATACGATTACTTCGTGATCGAATGAACCATTTACATACAATACCAATTTCCTTTTGTCTCACGATATTTTACTTATCTGAGGTTTGATCGTCGGTATCTCTGCATACCTAGTTTAACCTCGTTACCAATAAGTACTCTTTTCTCGTTCCCATGATATGTGAACCCTTGTGAGCTAGTCACATGCTTGCAAGATAATTGGATGACATTCCACCGAGAGGGCCCAGAGTATATCTATCCGTCATATGGATGGACAAATCCCAATCTTGATCCATGTGCCTCAACACATACTTTCCGAACACTCAATGCCACCTTTATAGCCACCCAATTACGGTGTGGTGTTTGATGTCATCAAAGCATCCTTCCGGTGATGGTGATTATCATGATCTCATGGTCGAAGGAATTAGGTTACTATGTATCAGAAAGCTTATAGCAAGTGAACTATATTAAATGATTTGATCTTTATTCTACGCTTAACTATAGGAGTATGTCCATCACATCATTCTCCTAATGATATGACCCTGTTGTTAATAACATCTCTATGTTCATGATCAGGAAACCATGATCATATATTAACCAACAAGCTAGTTTAACAAGAGGCTTTACTAGGGACTCTTTTATGTTTACAAATCACACAAGTATTAATGTTTCCGGTTAATACAATTATAGCATGGTATGTAAACATTTATCATAAGCATGAAGATATGATAATAACCACTTTATTATTTCCTCTTGGGCATATCTCCAACAGTGGCTCCATAATTGGGAAAGCTAATATTGAAGAATTCTTTAATTATGTTAGCAAGCATGAGGATATTGAGGATAAATCTATAGCAGAGCTTTCTCCTAATTATGAGATTGCTGCAGCTTCTTTAGTTCATATGTTGGAGGCTAGGTTTGTTAGCCTTAATACCTTCATACAATTTTTATTCCTGAAACTAAAAGAAGAGAAGAATGCTGAAAAGAGGGAATTCATCCTTGAAACTTTATCAAAAGAATTCCATGATGTTGCTAGGGAAGCCAAAAAGGTCTTTGAGCGTTTCAATATTCTAGGCTCAAGTGTACATGTTGTGGGTATTTCTGATAAAACTAAGCCTAGAGAAGAATGTAAGGTCCCCATCCCCTTTAAGCTTGTTGGAATGCATGAAGCCTTTGAAAAGAATTTTGATTGGATTGCTCCTGAAAATCTTTTTGATGAAAGTAGTAGACCGAAGTGAAATGATAAGGGATCCTCCAAAACCCATTTGGATGAGATACCTTTCATATTTGAAGATTTTTCAAGTATGGATGTTAATGCTTCTTCATTTGAAAATACTTGATTCTTCTTGCTTCTTGTGCCTAACTTAAAGGCGTTAAAGAAAAGTACTTGTTGGGAGATAACCCAAGAGTTTCCTAGAGTATTCGAAGTTATTACTTCAGTAATGACCTCTCCTTATCCTTCTTGTTTGCCTTTTGTGCCAAGAATGACCTCTAATGAGAGGGACATAAGATTTGGGGAGTTGCTGTCCCAAAACAGATTTATGTCCTCCACCAAAACAAATCGTGAGGAGGCTCTGTAACTCTGATATAGCTCAAAATTTACTAATAAATCCCCCAGTATGTTAGCTAACTTTCGTTAGTTCAACACTTTTTGATTTGAGCAACAGAAGTTGTTCGAAAAAATCGGTTTCTACCTGCTAGTCTGTTTTGACAGATTTCTGCCATTATTTGCATTTGCTTCTTATTGATTTCTTTTTTAGTTCAGGTGAATTGAGATTTTTGAAGGAGTTACTACAGTAGCTTGTGTTTTTAGTGAAAAGCCTTGTTGTTTCAAAGCTTTTCCAGTGGTCTAATATCTTTTTAATACACTAATGTTGCTAATGAAGATTGTGTGAAGTTTTGTATGAAGGAAAATTTTCAGGTGTAGAGAGAGAGAATGATGCAATGAGATGAAGAATGGACAAAATCTCAAGCTTGGGGATGACACCATGGTGTGACCCCAAGAAATATCCAAGAGGTACAAGCGTCAAAGCTTGGGGATGCCTAAGGCATCCCCTTCATCAATAAAAAGCTCAGGTCTGTCTAGACACTTCGTTTTTATTGTTTCGTGCTCAGTTGTGCTGTTTTTGGAGCGTATTAGTTTTCGTTTGCTTTGCTTAGGTTGTTTAGTTTGCTTGAGTAAAGTAGTTTGGACCCCCGTTCTTGCTGTGTTGTTTTGCAAATAAGTTTGCTTGGTGTTGGAAAGGAGTAGTAAGTTCTTGCTTGAAGTGCAAGAGGAGCTTGCATTGACTATGACTTAAACTTTAGCATGACATGCTAAGTGTTGCTTTGAATTTATGATTAGTGATTATTGATGTGGCATGTCTTACTCCAAACAATTGGGATTGCTTAGTGTGCCTTGAAGAAATTATGTTGTTTTAGCATGCAAAAGCATAGTATTGTGGTATTCTCCTTTGATGCTTTGCTTGGGTTGACTTGGCACATTCTCACACCATGTTATGACTATGACAAGTCACCATTAGCCTCTATGATCATTTAGTCCTTGACTTGTAGTACCACTCTTTGCTTTGATTAGTATGCTTTGTTGCACAGCATGATTTTGGCCATTACGCTCTCTTAGTTGGTTGCTCCCAGTCTTTTGTTATCCTCCACTTGTATGATTAAGTTCTACTCATGCTTCGAACTCCCAAGAAACCAAGTTATTCCAAAGTGTCCACTATAAACTCCTATGCATGGTGTGTTACACCATTCCAAGTATATTCTTGTTTTCAACTATCTTCCAATTAAAAACTATTTTGTTATGAGAAAACTTAGTGATTAAAGCCCTCACGAACTTGATGGCACACTTTATTCTTTGCCCCTGATAAACTTGAACCATTGTGACAACTTTGTTGTGTATGCTTGCACTTATAAGTTGGAATTACCAGAAACATGCTGTCACGGGGAATGCTTTCAACATTGCACTTGTACTTTATACTCAGTTGATATCCTGTTCTTTTTTCTATGGATGTCACCGGTGTGAAATAAAGAGGGAACTTGTAAGTCCATGGAGTTTGTATCTTGTGTTAGAGAAATGCCTGGGCCACTAGCCTAAGCCATGCCTAATCATGGTGGAAACTTGCAGCATCACCATAATGAGCTATCTATGAAGCATCCTCAATAAAAAGCTATGCATATGGTAAATAAAAAGATTGGTGAGATGCTCATTGTCTGCTTGCCTTGTAATTTTGGTTATGGGAAAGCTCATGTACCATGTGAAAGGGGTACCCCGTTGGCGGTTCTCAATAATATGCAAATACTTACAATGACAAGAACGTACCTAGACCCAAAGTTGAGTATGCATGAGGTGTGGCCCTCGTATTCAAGGGACTTGAGATTGCCAACTTATACTTCGTGAAGCATATACTCCATATTTGTTCACTTTAACCTTAACCACTTCAAGATGCTTATGATAGGGGCAATGAGGGCTGAAAGCTAACAAGTACCATAATTTTTAGAAGCTCTTTTTGAAACTTGTAATCCCTGCTTCCTTTACAAAAAAGGCCTTTCTTCCACCATTATTTGAGTCTCCACCTTCTACCTTTAGGCACCATTAAGAGAGCATAGTTGTCATTCTGTGTGCAGTGTTCCAAAGCTTATTGATTGATGCATATTGTGTTATTACTTGTTCTTGTGCTATTTGTTTCTAGTCACCCTTGTGAACTCTGCAGGTGTCCTATGCATCTATATTGCTACTCTATAAGGGACAAGCTCATTGCCACTATGCTATGTTTTCTGTATGTGAAACAAACAAACGTTTTTCAATGCATGTTATTCATGATCTTTGTTTGTAGCTTGTCATGTTGCATGCATAGTTACTATGTCCTATTGTAGAACTCCATATTTCATGCACATGTTTAGAGTTCTTTGATCCAAGCTTTCAATGCTTGCAAATGGTTGGATCTTTATTGTGAGGGTGCATGTCACCTAAAAAATTATTCTTTTTATCACTTACCTACTCGAGGACAAGCGGGAGTTAAGCTTGGGGATGCTGATACGTTGGAAACGTATCTATAGTTTTTGATGATCCATGCTTGTTCAGTATCTACTTTTATTTACTTGTCCACACATTGAGGTGCTTTTTACATGTTTTCTGGTACTAACCTACTAACAAGTTGCAACCATGCCAGATGCTTGTTTTCTGCTGTTTTTGGTTACAGAAAAGTTAGTAAAGAAATATTCTCAGAATTGGACGGGACAAACGTCAAAGTCAATTATTTACCGTGGGGAACAAGAAGTCCAGAGGGGAGCCGGGGAGGCGAGCCAGAGGGGCCACAACCCCCAGGCGCGTCCACTGATACGCCCAATTTGCATCACCATTCTATACCATAATTTACCTTTGTTCATTGATATTTGTCTTATTATGAGGTATTACTTATGGCCTTTCATCTGTTTATGCATGTTGGATGATTCCTGGAGCATGGACTACTGAAGTCTGGATTCTGATGGAAAAGAAGGCGTTTCAGTGCAATTTCGCGAAGATCAGAAAAATACCAGAAAAATATGGAAACATATTATTTCACCGGAAGACGAAGGAAGCCAGAAGGAGGAGCGAAGGGGGGCTGCAAGGGGCCCAAACCCCCTAGGCGCGGGCCCACCTGAGGCCGCGCCTGGGGTGGGTTTGGCCCACCTGCCCGGCCTCCGACTCTCCCCCTTCGCTTATATCTTCCCTACGGAACCCCAATACCGGGGGAGCGACCATAGATAGATTTCCGCTGCCTCTAGGGGGCGAAAAACACCGAGAGAGAAAGATCTCTCCAGCAGACATATTTCTGCCAGGGGAATTCCTTCCTGGAGAGGGGAGACCGTCGCCATCAACATCATCATCAAGCTAGGCTTCATCGGGATCATCATCATCATCCACACCATCATATCCACCAGCACCATCATCACCACTCCGTCCCGCTGTAACAATTGTGTTGGATATTGCTTTAGTTCGTAGGGGAAACTTTCCCGGTGTTAATTACTATTGTAGTTGATGCTTGTGAGTGGAACCATTGGATTATTGTTTATGTTCAGATTGTTATCCATTATCATATCATCTTTTATCTTGATCCATATGATGTCTTGTGAGTAGTTCGTTTAGTTCTTGAGGACATGGGAGAAGTCATGTTGTTAGTAGTGAATCTGTGATGAGTTATTATTCAATGGTTTAGTATTTAAGTTGTGGTGCTATTCTTCTAGTGGTGTCATGTGAACGTCGACTACATGACACTTCACCATTTATGGGCCTAGGGGGATGCATTGTGTATTTGGCTACTAATCGTGGGGTTGACGGAGTGACAGAAACCTGAATATCCATTAGGACAGCTTTGCACAAGGGAGTGTAGGATCTCAGAGTTTAAGGCTGTGGTTAGATTTATATCTTAATTACTTTCTTGTAGTTACGGATGTTTGCATGGGGTTTAATCACAAGTATGTATTAGTCCTAGGAAGGGAAGTATGTTAGAACAGGTTCACCCACACAACACTTACAAACACCAAAGAAGAGTACTCGGCTATTTGCAGCGAAAGCACTTGACAGAATTCCCATGTGTCCTCGAGAACGTTTGGTCCTTATAAGTATTTCCACCGACTTGTCCTTTGCTAAGAAAGGATTGGGCCACTTGCTCCATTTGTTCGTTACTTCTGTTACTTGTTCTTTGTTTTATTGCCTTGTCAGAAAACCACTAAAATATGTTTGCTAAGTATTCACAGGGATTTCCTGCTCCATTCCACTGTTCAGCACCTTCAGATCATCGTTGGGATCGACACTCCTATTTATCAATAGTATTACGATACTCCCCTATACTTGTGGGTCATCAAGACTATTTTCTGGTGCCGTTGCCAGGGAGTGAAGCGCTATTGAAGAGTGGAACTCGTAAGGGAAACTTTCACTATGAGTATTTCCTTTTGTTACTGTTTGTTGCTTTGTTTCCAATATGGATAACCCACTTGGTTTTCTGTTTGGGAGAACTACTACCACTGAAAGGTTAGTAGATGAACCACCACTTGTTGAGATAGATCCTTTTAATATACCTACAAGTATTGTTAATCGTGTTATGGATAATTATTATTTTGGGGATGGAATTGTCCATCCTGGTGATCACTTGCTTTTTATTCATGAATTATGCGGGTTGTTTAAGTGTGCAGGTATCACAACTGAACAGGTGAAGAAGTTACTCTCCAGATATTTGAAAGGGGGAGCTGAGGCATGGTATAAGCTGCTAAAGAATGGACAATCCATGGAATGGTAGGAGATGGCTTCTCTCTTTTACTCTAAATTTTATCCTCCCAGTGAAATCCATAAGGATAGAAGTCTAATTTATAACTTTTGGCCTCTTGATGGAGAGAGTACAGCTCAAGCTTGGGGGAGATTGAAGTTACTAATGCTTAAATGTCCTATTCATGAACTCCCTAACAATATTATCCTTAATAACTTTTATGCTAGGTTGTCTCTTCATGATAAAGATTTACTAGATGCTTCTTGTGCTGGATCATTCACAAGTATGAAGGAAGAAGCTAAATGGGATCTCTTAGACCATATTCAAGATAACACTGAAGCTTGGGAGAATGATAAAGGAATAAAGTCAGGTATAAACTATGATTATGAATGCATTAAATCTTTTATGGGTACCGATAGCTTCCGTGATATTAGCAATAAGTTTGGTCTTGATTCCCAAAGTATTGCCAACTATTTTAAGGCCTTTGCCTCTTACATTGAAATTCCTAAGAAGAAGTGGAATAAGTACCATGCTCCTTATAAAGATGTTGTTAGTAGTGTTCCTGTTAGAAGTACTCAAATTTGTACTACTAATCATATTGTGCCTGAACCTCATGTTGAGAAACTGCCTTTCCCGGCTAAGGTAAAGGAGTATTCTATGATTATTAGTGCAAATAACATAGGTACAATGAAAACTGTGGAGCCTGGTAAGCATTTGAGTGATGAACCTATGGTGGCTATTGTGAAAGACACTGTCACTAGAAATAGAGAGGATGAGCATATTGCCTTCTATGAAGACGCTTCTAATATTATTTCTCATCCTGGTAGAGTTAAAAAATCTAGTGTCCCTGTGCTTTCTGTTAAAATTGGTGATCATTTCTACTATGTTTTATGTGATATTGGTGCTAGTTCTAGTGTTATTCCTTATGAGCTTTACAGAGAAATTATGCATGAGATTGGTCCTTGTGAGCTAGAGAACATTGATGTGGTCATTCACCTTGCTAACAAGGAGACCATTTGCCCCATTGACATTGTAAGAGATGTGGAAGTTCTCTGTGGTAAGATTAAGTATCCTGCTGATTTTCTAGTGCTTAATTCAGCAGCTAACAAAACTTGTCCTATCATTTTTGGTAGACCTTTCTTGAACACTTGTGGAGCTATATTGATTGTAAGAAGGAAAAAGTTTTAACTAAGTTTGATGGAGATTCTTATGAGTTTAACTTTTCCAAATTTGCTAAAGCTCCTTGTGAAAATATCTTGCCTAATAAAGATTTTAGGATGGAATAACTTGCTTCTATTGATCCAGTCTATGACCTTGGACCTCTTTTTGGTGACTGTAAGTATGCTTATTCTGATGATAAAGTTGTTTCCAGTGACAGTTATATTTTCAACTTTATTCAAAGTGCTACCGAAGGTTATTTTGAGAGAGAGAAACATGGTTTTATGCATCTCAATGATGTTAAGTTTCCCCGTTTTATGTTGAGAGCTTTGAAGTTGCATCTGTTTTGTCTTCCTATGCTTGTGGCCTTTTGTTTCAACAATTAGTTTTCTCATGATACCCCCATGCATAGTAAGTGGGTTAGACTCAAGTTTGTTGGTTATTTGCTCCTTGATGCTCTCTTTCACTCCATATATATATATATATATATATATATATATATATATATATATATATATATATATATATATATATATATATATCCTATGTGAGCATCTTTGAAAGTTTCATGCCTAACTTAAAGACATTAAAGAAAAGTACTTGTTGGGAGATAACCCAATAGTTTTGTCGAGTCTTGGAAGTTATTACCTCAGTAATAACCTCTCCTTATCCTTTTTGGTTTTGCTTTTGTGACAAGTTCAATTACTTTTGTGAAGAAGAGGAGTTGTGAAAAGTGGTTGTCTTGGGACAGATTTTTGTGTTGTATTGTAAAAATTCGTGAGGAAGATAGGTACTTCGGATGGAGCTGCATTTTTCTGAGCTTGTTATCCAAGTTGTTACCCAACTTTCATCAGTTCTGAACTTTTTCATTTGAGCAACAAAAGGTCTTCGAAAAAAATCAATCTTTACTTGCTGGTCTGTTTTGACAGATTTCTGCCATCATTTGCATTTGCCTCTTACGGAAGCTTTTGTTTTGATGGGTTTTCAGTTGAAGTGTTTACCAAAGTTTTATTGTTTTTTTATTACAATAATGTTGTCATTGAGTTTGTACAAAAGTTTTCTATGAAGGAAATTCTTAGGAGAAAGAGGAAAGGAATCTGCAGAGTTCGTCTTTGAATAGGTAAAAGTGGTGAAAACAGAAGGTTCGTGAAACTCCAATCTTTTTATATTTTTGATGTTTTTAATACATAAGGGAAGTTACGAGATGAAACTGAAGAGGAAACGGAGTTCGGATGGACAACCCACCCTGTGCACGGCCTAGCCGCGCCTGGAGGGGGTTTGCCACCCCCGAACTCCGTCTCCGTTTTGTTTCTGTGTCAAAACCTTCCTTATGCATTGAAACTTCGTAATATATAACCCCCCAGGTTCCCCGAGGTTCTTGTGTCGTGTTCTCGTCATGTTTTCGTTTTCAATCTGTTTCTATCAGGGAAGTTCTCAGATTTGGAGCCTCAATGTCTTCCTCTGGATCACCCACGGAGGATTCCTCTGCGGATGTCCTCAACCCGTACATGTATGAGTTGAGGATTCATCCCAAAGATTTGATCCTCAAAGAGGGGGAGGTACAGATGAAAGAAGTTCAAGGCCCTAAAGGAGAAGTCAGCCTGGAAGACAGGATGGAAGCGTTGGAACAATAAGTTTTCAGGTACAAGAAGATGGCAGAACGCAAAGTGGATGTTATTCACAAGATAAGTTCAGAACTCATCACCAATCATGAAGGAGAAGTTGCTGAGCTCCGAGAAGAGATCTTCTAACTCCATCAGACCACCAGTCAATTGCAAGCACAACTCTATGACATACAAAATCAAAACTGTGAGTATGAAGCTAGATTTGATCGCATTAGCTCTGCTGCTAGTTTCAGGATTGCAGAAACAAAGACATCCTTTTTGGATGGGGAACCATTGCCTTGGAAGTTTGATGATGACAAGAGAACACCACCACCAAGGGAGTAATTCGTCATCAGGTTTGGCATCCCCTTGGCTTGTTCCAAGCTTGAGGGAGTGCCGCGGTATCACCACCATTATCTTTCATATTTTACCTTTTTATTGGATTCATATCTGTGGTAGAGAAGTTATCTTATAGTTTGGTTTGCATGTGGAAGTATCTCTCCTTTAATTGATTATCTATGTATCCCTTGGTGTGAGTCCCTTTATTGAATATTAATGAGAAGTCTCGTATATTACTTTTTGCACTTCTTATTTTAGTTTACAATCTCTATTATATGATGGATCTTGTTGTTAAGTATTGGCACCACTTTGGGATCATCAAGTGGATCTAAATTGGTTTTGGCAAACCGAGTTCTGGTCAGTGGCATTAGTTTGAAAGGAAAAGAAAGAAAGAAAAAACTTACAGGTATTTGGTATCATTTGTTTTCTTTCTTGTTGGCTCATAAGCATAGTATTCTTTATTTAAGATTCTTTTGTGTCTTCAAGGAAGATTGCATGTTTGGCTTTATTACTTGTATGTTTGCTTGCTTCTTTCAACTCTCTTGCTTGCTACCCAGCCTTGCTAGCCAAAAACCTATTTTGAGAAGGCATACTTCTCATGTTTCCAAAATCCTTTGAACCCAAAACCTTTTGCCACTTGTGTCCACCATATCTACCTAATAGCTATTGTTATTCCTAGCAAATTCTCAAGCTTCATCTACCTTTTGAATTAAAAAGTATTTTGTCATTTGAAAACTAGTTAGTAAAGCTCTCACGAACTTGATGGTACACTTTATTTACTTGCCCCTAATAAACTTGAACCATTGTGGACATCGAAGTTGTATATGCTTCCATCTATACGTTGGGATTAGCAGAACCGTGCTGTCACGGGGAATGCTTTCAACATTGCACTTGTACCTTATCGTACATAGTTGATATCGTGCTCTTTTGTCTATGGATGTCAACGGTGTGAAATAAATAGGGGACTTGTAAGTCCATGGAGTTTGTATTTTGTGTTAGAGAAACGCCTGGGCCACTAGACTAAGCCATACTTAATCATGGTGCAAACTTGCAGCATCACCATAGTGAGTCATCTATGAAGCATCCTCAATAAAAAGCTATATGCATAGTAAATAAAAATATTGCTGAGATGCTCATTGTCTGCTTGCCTTGTCGTTTTGGTTATCGAAAAGCTCATGTACCATGTGCAAGAGGTACCCCGTCGGCGGTTCTCTATGATATGAAAATACTTACAATGACAAGAACTTACCTGGGCCCAAAGTTGAGTATGCATGAGGAGTGGCCATCATATTCAAGGGACATGAGATTGCCAACTTATATTTCGTCAAGCATATACTCCATCTTTGTTCAATTTAACATTAATCATCTAAAGATGCTTATGATAGGGGCAATTAGGGCTCAAAGCTAGTAAGTACCATAATATTTTGGAAGCTATTTATGACTTGTAATCTCTGCTACCCTCTAAGAAGGGACCTTTCTCCTAGTTACCAGTTTGAGTCAGTAAACCTACTTCCTCTCTATCTCCAGCAAGATTTTGAGTTATTGTGTTTCAAGCATTCATATGGTGATTTATTCAATCATGTTCTTTATCTTCCTTGTTTGCACAAAACGCTTATCTATTGAGTATTACTTTGAAAGCCTTCACTTGTGAAAAACCTTTTTGAGCAAAGAGTGCTCCTGTTTTGAAACTTCTACAAAAAAATCTTGTGAAACTGTTTGACAGGTGTTCTCTGACCAGGAACAAGTTTTCCAATTCCAATTATGATTTATTTTTACTATTGTGACTGTTGTACTTGATTGCAAGCTAAGTTATATAATGGTGAGTTTCTTTCTTCTATGAGTTGTGCAATGGTAAGTGTGATGCTTCTTGTTCGTATTCTTTTATCGACACTTCACTCCATAAACCTGTGGACATGTTTACTGAGCTCAGTATTCGCTTGGGGACAAGCGAAGTCTAAGCTTGGGGGAGTTGATACACCCAATTCGCATCACCATTCTATACCATAATTTACCTCTATTCATTGATATTTGTCTTATTACGAGGTATTACTTATGGTCTTTCATCTGTTTATGCATGTTGGATGATTCCTGGAGGATGGACTGCCGAAGTCTGGATTTTGATGGAAAAGAAGGCGTTTCGGTGCAATTTCATGAAGATCAGAAAAATACCAGAAAAATATGGAAACATATTATTTCACCGGAAGAATAAGGAAGCCAGAAGGAGGAGCGAAGGGGGCTGCAGGGGGCCCAACCCCCCTAGGCGCGGGCCCACATGAGGCCACGCCTAGGGTGGGTTTGGCCAACCTGCCCAGCCTCCGACTCTCCCCCTTCGCATATATCTTCCCTATGGAACCCTAATACCGTGGGAGCAACCACAGATAGATTTCCGCCACCTCTGGGGGAGGAAAACACCGAGAGAGAAAGATCTCTCCGGCAGACAGATTTCTGTCGAGGGAATTCCTTCCCGGAGAGGGGAGACCGTCGCCATCATCATCATATCAAGCTAGGCTTCATCGGGATCATCGTCATCATCCACACCATCATCTCCACCAGCACCATCATCACCACTCCGTCCCGCTATAACAATTGTGTTGGATATTGCTTTAGTTCATAGGGGAAACTTTCCTAGTGTTAATTACTATTATAGTTGATGCTTGTGAGTGGAACCATTGGATTATTGTTTATGTTCAGATTGTTATCCATTATCATATCATCTTTGATATTGATCCATATGATGTCTTGTGAGTAGTTCATTTAGTTCTTGAGGACATGGGAGAAGTCATGTTGTTAGTAGTGAATCTGTGATGAGTTATTATTCAATGGTTTAGTATTTAAGTTGTGGTGCTATTCTTTTAGTGGTGTCATGTGAACGTAGACTACATGACACTTCACTATTTATGGGCCTAGGGGGATGCATTGTGTATTTGGCTACTAATCATGGGGTTGCCGGAGTGATAGAAACTTGAACCCCCATTAGGACACCTTTGCACAAGGGAGTGTAGGATCTCAGGGTTTAAGGCTGTGGTTAGATTTATATCTTAATTACTTTCCTGTAGTTACAGATGTTTGCAGAGGGTTTAATCACACGTATTTATTAGTCCTAGGAAGGGAAGTATGTTAGCACAGGTTCACCCACACAACACTTACAAACACCAAAGAAGAGTACTCGGCTATTTGCAGCGAAAGCACTTGACAGAATTCCCATGTGTCCTCGAGAACGTTTGGTCCTTATAAGTATTTCCACCGGCTTGTCCTTTGCTAAGAAAGGATTGGGCCACTTGCTCCGTTTGTTCGTTACTTCTTTTACTTGTTCTTTGTTTTGTTGCCTTGTCAGAAAACCACTAAAAATCCGTTTGCTAAGTATTCACAGGGATTTCCTGCTCCATTCCATTGTTCAGCACCTTCTGCTCCTCGTTGGGATCGACACTCCTATTTATCAAAAGTACTATGATACACCACTATACTAGTGGGTCATCAGCCACAGGTGGGCACGCGCCTGGCTAGGGTGTGGGGCCCCTGGCCACCGCCTCGGCCTCCCCCTTCGCCTATAAGAAGCCCCCGATGCAGAAACCCTAAGCACCCGATCAAATCTCCACAAAACCGTTTGTAGCCGCCGCCACCATCGTCCCTAGATCGAGGGGATCTGAAGTTCTTCCCGGCACCCTGCTGGAGGGGAGATCATCCCGGAGGCCTTCTCTCCGGTATGATGCGTGAGTAGTTCCACCTTGGACTATGGGTCCATGTAGTAGCTAGATGGTTGTATCTCCTCCTTTGTGCTTTCATGTATAGATCTTGTGAGCTCCGTTCATGATCATGATCTAATCTCTTTGTAATCATGCATGTTGTGTTTGCAGGGATCCGATGGATATTGAGATTATTATGTTGGTTTGATTAATGGTTTTGTCTTTATGATTCTATCATGTCTGTGTTGTTTGTGATCTTGCATGCTCTCCGTTGTTAGTAGCTATCTTGGCCAAGTAGTTGCTAGTGACTCCAAGAGGGGGTATTTATGCTCGATAGTGGGTTCATGCCTCTAGTTTCTAAGGGAAGTGACAGAAATCTCTTCGGTTGTAGATGTGTTGTTGCCACTAGGGAGAAAACAACTGTCTCTTGTTCGTGGAACATGTGGACTGATTACCTTACACACTTTGCTTAAAGCAGTTGTCTGTTGCTCGCAACTTAATAATGGAGGGGGTTCGGATGATAACCTGAAAGTGGACTTCTAGTCATAGATGCAGTTGTATGGCGGTCTATGTATCTTATTGTATTGCCCAATCAAATCTCATAGGATCTTTCTGACTAGTAATTGCATTGTTATGCCTTGCTCAGTTCCTGTCAATTGCCCTGCTGTAATTTGTTTACCCTTCATGCCATGTTTTTATCTAAGGAGAGCACCTCTAGTGAAGTATGGACCCCGGTCCAATCTTTACCATTGATACATCTTCCACTGTTACTTGTTTACTTGCTGCAAACCATTACCTTGCACACCATACGTTTAATCCCTTTGTTATAGCAAACCGGTGAGCTTGACAACCTCGCTGATTCGTTGGGGCAAAGTCTTGAGTTTGTGTTGTGCAGGTCTCCGCGTTACTACATGGACCCATAGTCCAAGGTGGAACTACTCACGCATCATACCGGAGAGAAGGCCTCCGGGATGATCTCCCCTCGGCAGGTGCGGAAGAACTTGAACCCCGATCTAGGGACGACGGTGACGGTGGCTACAGAAGGTTTCGTGGAGTTTTGATCGGGTACTTAGGGTTTCTGCATCGGGGGCTTCTTATAGGCAAAGAGGCGAGGCTGGGAGACGGCTAGGGGCCCCACACCCTACCCAGGCATGGGGCAGGGCCCACCCGCGCCTAGGAGGGTCTGGCCGCCCTGGCTCGCGTCTCCGTCTCGTCTTTTAGATTCTCGTCCCCCATGGAAAGTTATTGACTTTGGCTTTTCTCCCGTACAATTCTGAGAATATTGATTTTCTGCCTTTCTGGAACTAAAAACAGAAGAACATAGGCAACTGGCACTGTGGCAACTTGTTAATAGGTTAGTTCCAGAAAACATATAAAAACACCTCAAAGTGTAGACAAAGCAAAGCAAAGTAGATACTAAACAAGCATGGAGCATCAAAAATTATAGATACATTTCCGACGTATCAAGCATCCCCAAGCTTAACTCCTGCTCATCCTCGAGTAAGTAAGTGAAAATAATAATAATTTTTTAGATGACATGCACCATCAAAACCAAGATCAAACCATTTGCAAGCATTGAAAGCTAGGATCAAAGAACTCTAAACATGTGCATGAAAGATGGAGTTCTAACAATAGGACAAAGTAACTATGCATGCAACATGAAAGGCTATAAACAAAAATCATGAATAACATGGATTGAAAAATGTTTGTTTGTTTCACATACAGAAAACATAGCATAGTGGCAATCAGCTTGTCCCTCATAGAGTAGCAAATAGATGCATAGGACACCTTCAAAGTTTACAAGGGTGACTAGAAACAGATAGCAGGAGAACAAGTAATATCACAATATGCATCAATCAATAAGTTTTGGGACATTGCACACAGAATGAAAACTATGCTCTCTTAATGGTGCCTAAAGGTAGAAGGTGGAGACTCAAATAATGGTGGAAGAAAGGCCTTTCATAAAGGAAGCAGGGATTTCAAGTTTCAAAAAGAGCTTCCAAAAATTATGGTACTTGTTAGCTTTCAGCCCTCATTGCCCCTATCATAAGCATCTTGAAGTGGTTAAGGTTAAAGTGAACAAATATGGAGTATATGCTTCACGAAGTATAAGTTGGCAATCTCAAGTCCCTTAAATTACGAGGGCCACACCTCATGCTACTCAACTTCATTCACCTGTAAGTTCTTGTCATTGTAAGTACATGCATATCATAGAGAACCGCCAACGGGGTACCCCTTGCACATGGTACAGGAGCTATCCCATAACCAAAATGACAAGGCAAGCAAACAATGAGCATCTCAGCAATATTTTTATTTACTATATGCATAGCTTTTTATTGAGGATGCTTCATAGATAGCTCACTATGGTGATGCTGGAAGTTTCCACCATGATTAGACATGGCTTAGTCTAGCGGCCCAGGCGTTTCTCTAACACAAAATACAAACTCCATGGACTTACAAGTTCCCTCTTTATTTCACTCCGGTGACATCCATAGACAAAAGAGAATGATATCAACTGAGTACAAAGTACAAGTGCAATGTTGAAAACGTTCCCCGTGACAGCACGGTTCTGCTAATTCCAACGTATAAGTGCAAGCATATACAACATAGATGACACAATGGTTCAAGTTTATTAGGGGCAAAGAATATAAAGTGTGCCATCAAGTTCGTGAGGACTTTAATCACTAAGTTTTCACATAACAAAATAGTTTAAATTGGAAGATAGATGAAAACAAGAATATACTTGGAATGGTGTAACACACCATGCATAGGAGTTTATAGTGGACACTTTGGAATAACTTGGTTTCTTGGGAGTTGTAAGCATGAGTAGATCTTACTCATACAAGTGGAGGCTAGCAAAAGACTGGGAGCAACCAACTAAGAGAGCAATAATGGCCATAATCATGCAGAGCAACAAAACATTACTAATCAAAGCATAGAGTGGTACTAAAAGTCAAGGAATAAATGATCATAGAGGCTATGGTGACTTGCTCATAGTCATAACATGGTGTGAGAATGTGCCAAGTCAACCCAAACAAAGCATCAAAGGAGAATACCACAATACTATGATTTTGCATGCTAAAACAACGCATGATTCTTTCAAGGCACACTAAGCAATCCCAATTGTTTGGAACAATACATGTTACAGCAATAATCACTAAGCATAAGGTTAAAACAACACCTAGCATGTCATGCTAAAGTCTAAGTCACCGACAATGCAAGCTCCTCTTGCACTTTCAAGCAGGAACTTTCTACTCCTTTCCAACACCAAGCAACTTATTTGAAACAACACAGCGAGAACAGGGGTCCAAACTACTTTATTCAAGCAAAATAAACAAACCAAACGAAAACTAAGACGCTCCAAGAACAACACAAATGTGCATGAAACAATAAAAATGAAGTGTCTAGATAGACCTGAACTTTTTATTGATGAAGAAGGGGATTCTTTGGGCATCCCCAAGCTTTGACGCTTGTACCTCTTGGATATTTCTTGGGGTGACACCTGGGTAGCATCCCCAAGCTTGAGCTTTTGTCCATTCTTCATCTCATTATATCATTCTTTCTCTACACCTGAAATTTTTCCTTCATACAAAACTTCACATAATCTTTATTAGCAACATTAGTGTATTCAAAAGATAATAGACCTTTCTGAAAAGCTTTGGAACAGCAAGAATTTTCACTAAAAACACATGCTACTGTAGCAACTCCTTCAAAAAGCTCAATTCCCCAATGGAGGACTCAAAAAGGAATCAATAAGAAGCAAATGCAAATAATGGCAGAAATCTATCAAAACAGACAAGCAGGTAGAAACCGATTTTTTAAAAAGTCTTCTATTACTCAAATCAAAAAGTGTTGAACTAACGAAAGTTAGCTAACATACTAGGGGATTTATTAGTAAATTTTCATCTCAATCCGAGTTATAGAGACTCGTCACGAATTTTTATGGTAGAGGACAGAAATCTGTTTCGGGACAGCAACTCCACAAATCTTACTTCCCTCTCATTAGAGGTCATTCTTGGCACAAAAAGAAAACAAAAAGGATAAGTAGCGGTCATTACTTAAGTAATAACTTCCAAGACTCAAGGAAACTCTTGGGTTATCTCCCAACAAGTACTTTTATTTAACGCCTTTAAGTTAGGCACAAGAAGCAAGAAGAATCAAGTATTTTCAAATGAAGAAGCAACTCTCTTGTTCTTTCCTTTCTTACCTTTCTTCTTCTCTTTAGGGAATATAAGATTGCTTACTGGAGGAGCAAAATGCATAATGCCTTTCCCACATCTATTATTGCTTCAAGGTGTTTCAGTAGGGATCTTCCAAGTGTGATTTGTCCTTTGCCTGCACATTCAATAACAAGATAATCAGTAGACACCATTTTCCTTGATAGTTTTGTAAACACACCTTCAGATATTCCAATGGGTAATAAAGTGTCATTATTAGTAAGAGATATTTCCTCTCCTCCTTTAGAAAGTACCCAAAGTCTCAAAGATTCATAAATATCTTTAGGCATAAGGCAAAATTCAGACATGATGTCACAGCGGGCATCAAAAAGTGTAGTATTTATAGAGACTTTGATTATGGGAAACCACTTTCAAGGCTCAGAACTTATTGGAACATAATCATGGTATGCCCTAAGTGTGTGATAGCAACTATTCATAGCAGAAATACTGGAATCAAGAGTGTTCAACCTAGCAAAAATATTTATGAAAGAGGAATCAGACTTGCCAGGTGTATTATAAATTATAATCAATTTATTTATGGCATCAAAAGCTTCATCCTCAGTATATTGAAAAATATCTTTCCCAGCCACAACATCTAAATCATATCTATAACAAAGAGCAATACCGCAGTAGAAACTATTGATAACCAAGCTAAGACTCATCTTAGGCTCAGTTTCCCTTTGCAAAGCAGAGATTCTAGATCAATCTTCTTTAAAACTCTCTTCACCTTTTTTCTTGAAAGCAAATATCTCTTCCATAGGTGTTAGAGAGATAGAACCAAAACCAGACATGGTGGCAACTAGGGTAGGAACTAAATTTTTTGTGTTTTTTAATAAAGAAAGCAAACCAAAATAGACTAATTTTTTTGGAGTTTTTAGAAAGAGGAAAACAAAACCAAGCAAAAGAAACCAAGAAAACTAAAAACAAAGTAAAGGGAAAGGAAACGTATCTATAATTTTTTTTGGAGTTTTTGGACTTATGATACGTCGGAAACGTATCTATAATTTTTGATGCTCCATGCTTGTTTAGTATCCACTTTGCTTTGCTTTGTCTACACTTTGAGGTGTTTTTATATCTTTTCTAGAACTAACCTATTAACAAGTTTCCACAGTGCTAGTTGCCTGTTTTCTTCGGTTTTTGGTTCCAGAAAGGCAGAAAATCAATATTCTTGAAATTGGACGGGACAAAAGCCAAAGTCAATATTTTACCATGGGGGACATGAAGTCCAGAGGAGAGACGGAGAGGCGAACCAGGGCTGCCACACCCCCTAGGCGCGGGTGAGCCCACCCCGCGCCTGGGCAGGGTGTGGGCCCCCTGGCCGCCTCCCAGCCTCGCCTCTTCGCCTATAAGAAGCCCCAGATATAGAAACCCTAGGCACCCAATCAAAACTCCACGAAACCTTCTGTAGCCGCTGCCACCGCCGTCCCTAGATCGGGGGGTCTGAAGTTCTTCCTGGCACCCTGCCGGAGGGGAGATCATCCCGGAGGCCTTCTTCTCCTGTATGAAGCATGAGTAGTTCCACCTTGGACTACGGCTCCATGTAGTAGCTAGATGGTTGTATATCCTCCTTGTGCTTTCATGTATATATCTTGTGAGCTCCGTTCATGATCAAGATCTAATCTATTTGTAATCATGCATGTTTTGTTTGCGGGGATCTGATGGATATTGAGATTACTATGTCAGATTGATTAATGGTTTTATATTTATGATTCTATCATGTCTGTGTTGTTTGTGATCTTGCATGCTCTCCGTTGTTAGTAGCTATCTTGGCCAAGTAGTTGCTAGTGACTCCAAGAGGGGGTATTTATGCTCGATAGTGGGTTCATGCCTCTAGTTTCCAAAGCAGTGATGTAAATCTCTTCGGTTGTAGATGTGATGTTGCTACTAGGGAGAAAACAACGGTCTCTTGTTCATGGAACATGTGGATTGTTTACCTTACACACTTTGCTTAAAGTAGTTGTCTGTTGCTTGCAACTTAATACTAGAGGGGGTTCGGATGATAACCTGAAGGTGGACTTCTAGTCATAGATGCAGTTGGATGGCGGTCTATGTATATTGGTGTATTTCCCAATCGAATCCCATAGGATCTTTTTGTCTTGTATTGCATTGTTATGCCTTGCTTATTTCCTGTTAATTGCGCTGCTGTAATTTGTTTACCCTTCATGCCATGTTGTTTATCTAAGGAGAGCGCCTCTAGTGAACTATGGACCTCGGTCCAATCTTTACCATTGATACATCCTCCACGGTTACTTGTTTACTTGTTGCAAACCATTACCTTCCACACCATACGTTTAATCATTTGTTACAGCAACCGGTGAGATTGACAACCTCACTGTTAGTTGGGGCAAAGTCTTGAGTTTGTGTTGTGCAGGTCTCCGTGTTGCTTGCAACACCTATGTGACGTTTCCTTCCTCCTAATGGTTCGATAACCTCGGTTTCTTACTGAGGGAAGACTTGCTTCTGTGCTGCTTCACACCTTGCTCTTGGGTTTCCCAATTGGCTTCACATCAACTGAGCCATCATGTGCCATCACTATATGATCCTCGCGGAGTGTCTGGACCAAGGGGTCAAGAGGCTGTCTCTCGACCAGTCGGTGCTCCCGCTCCTCCGCCATCGTGGCGAACGTCATATCCACGGGCCTATTCTGAATGGTCGTAGCTCGATGCTCGGGGAAGTTTAGGATCGCCTTCGCCCCGAAGTGCTGGACTGCCATGCAGTCGTAGGCACGTGCGCCTCCTCGGGGACTCCATGTCCCAAGGTGGCGCCTCCTCCCATTGACGGTGATCTTAGCCTCCCAAGTGGGGATCCTTGACGTCTTCTTATACACACCGCGGTATGTCGGCTCCCCCTGCGCCATACTACTTAAAAAGACAATAATCATTAGACATGTAACAGAGGGTGATAACTGCACCATCTAGTGAAAGAACCAACTGTGTCTACATGAATAACATAAACTAAAAATATCTTATAAGAAGGCCGCAATAGCTCAAGGAAGAGCTAGTTAGCAACGCTAGGAGGGTAAATTCCACAAGATCAAGCAGCAGATGATCAAGAACAGTTGCAAGCACACAAGCCGTGAAATAGCGTCACAGGTGAACATATCAATGGAATGGTATCTGTCCTTATCGGATCAACTTTAGAAACAATAATACCAAATCCCCAAGAGGAATAAAACTAATGAATCTCTTAGATATGTATAGAAATTCTATACTAAATAATCACAGAGATTTAAAGCCAACAGTAAGTATCTGTTCTTATCCAACACACTACCACAGTCTATGCATCATTGGTAGATAAAACATAAAATTTAACTAATCAATCAAGTATTTGATCATACATGTGATCTTGCTACTATGCACACTCTCAGGGAGGCTCCACAGTACCAAGATTAGCCTAGCAGGAATCACTAAGTTAATTAACAATTTCAATCCCAAGATCTTATGCCTCTAAAGGATCTGCAAACAATCAGGAAAATTTTCAAATCATTTTCCTAGTAAGACACTAAGAATCATTTTTTGATAGAAACCATCTATTAATATCAAAAAACCACCTTATTAAAAAACCTCCTAATCCCTTTCGGTACCCTATAAGGAAAAGAGTGCGTCTGGAACTTGCTAGCATGAAACCAAGTCAATTACAATCATGGGCGATGAGCTCCGACACGCAGGAGGGAGGTGCATCACGAAAGAGACCATTAAAGCCCGACTTGCCTAATTGTGCTAGCACATGCGTGCCGCACCATTCTAACACGGTCAACCTTACAAATGGCAATATTTCTAAAAATCCTAAGGAGGTCCCGAGCCTCATTGCAGATATCCCATCCACTAGATAATTCATGCTCTGAGCTCGATATGGTCTATAAAACTCTGAGACAATCAGATTCAACACTAGCTTGGCCAGTCCCTATAAACAAAAGATGTTTAATTCCTGCAACACATGCTTGCAGCTCAGCCTCCTCCGCACTTGCATAAGGGTAAATATACCTCCACTCAGAGATGATAACCTGACCCAGATGGTTACAGATGATAATCCCCAACCCTGCCATCTTAGATAATTCATCCCAGCCAGCATCAACATTTGCCTTTAGTTGTCCTTCCATTGGGTCTGTCCACCTAGGAGTCCTCAACGGGTCTTCTGATTTATCTTGGACACAAGCCTGCGGATAACGAGCGGCAGAAAACGATCGATGGTAGTTAGTAATAAACGAAGCCGAGGCCGCGATCGATGCCTTACCATCACCATGGACCACATTATTTCTATGATGCCAAATGCGCCACAACAAGAAGATAGTTTTCGAGTGGGCCTCCTTTGAGATACTGCTGAGTAGATACAAAATCCATTCCTTACCACATGCCATGAACACCTGCTTCGGTGGCAACTGCCAGTTCTTCCGAACCTCTTCACGAAGAGCGCGGGCAAGGGTACAACGAACAAGCGCATGATAGCTATCCTCAACTTCCTGACCGCAGATGGAGCAGACATGATCAGTCACTTTGATTCATTTTTAGCTCTGAGATCACGGCAAGGATGTCCGTCGCTGAACACTAGGAATCATTTTTCTTAGATATTTATAAACAACATGGTTGTTTAAAAAATTTATAAAACCAAGATCATTACTAAACCAAGATCCAACTCATCATCCATGTTTTATATCTAGCCAACTCAATATCTAGGAGCCTGAATGTTCAATTTACCAAGTAAAACTTCCAAGACCAAACCACATTAAGCAACCAACAGATCAAACCACACATGCCTGGAATGACTCTATCATTCGATCTCAAATATGTATAAAAATTCTATACTAAATCATCGCAGAGATTTAAAGCCAATAGTAAGTATCTGCTCTAATCCAACACACTACCTCACTCTATGTATTATTGGTAGTTAAAATATAAAATTTGTCTAATCAATCAAGTATCTGATCATATCTTACTACTGTGCACACTCTCGGAGAGGCTTTACAGGACCAATATCAGCCTAGCAAGAGTTAGTAAGTTAATTACCAATTTTAATCCCAAGATCTTATGCCTTTAAAGGATCTGCAAACAATCATGAAGAATTTCAAATCATTTTCCTAGCAAGACACTAGGAATCATTTTACTAACAAGACACTAAGAATCATTCTTTTAAGTCATCTATCAAATGCTAGTTACAGCAAAAGTAATCTACCACTGACAGGAGTAATACAAAGGTCACATGCACTAGATGATACATCTTAAGTACTCCCTCTATCTTAAATTACTTTGCGTTTTAGGTTTAGTCAAAGTTAAACTTCATAAACTTTGACTACGAATATAAGAAAAAATATCAATATCTAAAATACGTAATAAATATAGTTAGACCCACCATAAAACATACATTTATATTATATATAATTAATATTATAAATATTATTATTTTGTCGAAGATGTTTAGTCAAATTTAACATGTTTGACTTTGACCAAACCTAAAACGCAAAATAATTTGGGACGGAGGGAGTATAATGTAGGTAATAAATCACCACTAATATCACAAAAGGCACATGCATGCTCGCGATTTGGAGCGGTCGGGATGGCGTCCAGCAGCTGCGACGTCGGGGTAGGGCATACAGGGGTTGTAGAAGAGAGGAAAGGGCACGGTCACCATGGTCGGGAATCATATCGGAAGCAAAGAAGAGAGGGGCTCACCACCGAGACGAGGATGACGATGAGTGCGCAGAAATGACGGCGGGCGGACGACAACGCGCTCCTCCACGGGCTGCTCCTCCAAGGCCTTGTCCACGTACACGGGGTGGTCCTCCATGAGCTACTCCTCAGCGGACGCGGGACGACGACGAGGGGGAGACGGGACGACAATGGCGGAGGGAGGGTGGGGAGAAGGAGGGGATTTGGGGATTTTCGTGGCGGTACGGGTTGCGTCTGGAGGGGACTGGGAATTTTTCGGGAGGGTGAGACAGAGCCCTGATAGGTGGGACCCGCATCACTTACCACAACGAATGGGCGCATTCGTCGGCGAGAGCTGAGCACCCACTTATAGGTGGGACCCGCTTATAGGTGGGCCGGTGATAATGGGTCCTAGCCCTAATGAACGGGCGATTTCGGGCGCTAAAGGCGGCCCATCTGGGTCTGTGACCCACCAGTCCAGTCTTGTGAGGCCTGTTCACCGATGTATATGGGCTAGCCCGGCAAACATGGTATCCATTCGTCGGCGGTAACGCGAGGAAGGCCTGAAAGGACTTACCGTCGGTATGGGCCCACTTCGCCGGCGGTAAAAAACCGACTATAAGGTTTTCTCTACTAATATCATATCTTTGTCTATAAGATTTTCTCTACTAATATCAGATCTTTGTTAAATAATACTAGCTGAATGCCCGTGCGTTGCCACGGAGATTTTCCCCATTGCACATAATCTTACAATTTTAATGACAGAATTTCATATTTTTTCCTTGGTAAAATAGTTGTCCTAATGAGACGAATAATCAGCTACTCCCTTCATGCCAGATTAGTGGGTTAATACCTTTCTTTTATAAAAATACTGTTTACTAGGCTAAATTGTGTATTAATTAACCCCAATTAACTATCATGTGTGGGCCCTTTCCTCATAAAAAATACATTTGGCCAACATGAAACCAATCAGAACTAATCTACCATCGATGCATGGATTTTCTCCTCGTGTCATGTTTTAATTACCACATGGATCAAGACTAAATCATGGCTTCTTTCTCATTTTTCATCAGCAATTGGAAACTGTCTAGATCCTAGCTCGCCCAACACCACACACCGACCCACACCACCTGAACCGCGACGTACACACGGGAACACATGCCACGCTATTTCCTCCACGCTCCTCACGCGTGGCCCCACGCCCTTGTTGCCGTGCACGCACCGCTCCTCACCCCGCGTCGCTCCCCACCCTTGCGTCAAGGCGACGCAGCGCTCGCCTCGATCCCCGCTCGCAAAGCCGCTTGAGCCCCGGCCCCACCCCGACCGACGCTCCTCTCTCCCGATGTGCCACCAACCCACCCCGCGCCTTCTTTTCTCTAACCACCGCAACACGACCCCATCGTCGTCCCGCTCTCCCTCGGCCCTGCTCGCCCGAGGCCGCAAGCCCCGCCTGCGCTCGCGTCAATCCACCGCCTGCGCTCGCGCCAAGCCACCTCCGCTCACCTCCCGCAGGCACCGTCGTACCTCGCCGCCACCTACAACCACCACCCCGCCGCCCGGGCCTGCCTTGCCACCGACCGAGCACCACCGCCCGCTCCCGTTCGCGCCGCCAGAGAGCCCGTCGTCGCCATCCTCTCCTCGATGAGATCAGAACTTGCATAGGACTCCTCCCCCGATTAGCCGCGCTCACTTTCGCAATCGGGTTCCTGCTTGCGCTCTTGTCCGTTCACCAGATTTGCGGGAACAGGGAAGGTCGAGGCGTGGTTGGCGGTCGGAGGGGGCGGCTGGAGGAGGGAACCAGAGGCGTGGGGGCATCAGGGGCGTCAACGCTGGGGGCATCCTGGGCGGCAGCGGACGGTGGGATCCGGGGCAGAAATATCCGGTGTGCTCAGGGAGGCGACAACCGGTGCGCGCGCCAGGCTCCCTCGTCGAGGGACGCGGAGAGGGGCGCCGGTGGGGGCACTGCCTGCGGGGGGAAGGGGGCCCCACGCATCTAGAGTCCTTCCATCGACCGGGACCTCCCCTGCTGCTCCTCGACTCTGACGGTCCTCATCCTGGCGCTACAGGTCATCCGGATCCTCCGAGGCCGCGCTGCTCATGAGCCACCGCTCGACGGCCGCTCACGCCGGACGCGCCCCCTGCATCCGTCCCTAGCCGACGGAGCCGCCGGCCTGCCTCCACAGTGTGTGCCGCCCACACCGAGGAGCTCTCCACCGTTCCAGCACCCTTCGTCGCCTCGGGAGGGCTCGTGCCAGCGTCACGGGGGAGGGGGCTCGGGCCAGCGTCGGGAGGCTTCGGGAGAGAGAGAAAAGTAGGTTGACCAACTTGGCGGTGGCACAACTTGTAATATATCGAAAAGCCAGGGGTAAAACGGTCTTTTCAAGGCAGACGGAAATTTTCTGAGGGGGTGACGAACGGTCCCAATCTTTTTAATAGTACTAGCTGAATACCCGTGCGTTGCCACGACTTATTATTTTATTCTTACAATAAACCTTTCTAAATTTTCGGGTTTCACAAATCGGCGAGCCATGCTACCAAACTTGGTTCCGCCAATATCTGTTTTTCTCCTTTTTCCTCGCAATGAGTTGGTTCGTGAGTTGTCGAATTTACATAAGTAGAAAACTATATGTACATAAAATATTGTCTATCTTCTCGTGTGGTTGGTCTTGTATTAAGCCTCAGTTTCTTCATTATCTCAATTTAGACTTGGTTGATTGATTCCTAGTGAACATGGAGAGAATGCATTATGTCTAAACTTGACCTAAGACGCTAAGAGGAGATAAATTGAATCGCTCCATATAATACTGATTTTCTTATTTGTTGATAAATATGTAAATATATACAATAAAGATGAATATATTAAAGACTAAAAGTGAGTAGTTAGCGGCCAAGGCTCGTATGCAATCCGTAGACACAAGGACACGGCCGGTAATTAATACGGTCAATCATTAGTACTCTCGTCCAGGTTGTAGGCCCGTGCCCCGTAAGAGTCCTCGTCTTCCACCCGTAGACTCTTTTCCCCCAAATCCACGAGAGGAGCGAGGCTGCCGGACCGCCGGTGGATGGATGTAACTACCTCGGTGAACTACGCTCCTAGATACAAGCCTGGATGAGAGATAGCGGTAAAAATAGTACGGCGGGGCCCCAAAAGCCACTCACTGGTAGTCCTTTCAGACGTCCCAACCGCTAACCTCTCAACGGGACCTGTACGGGCGGCGTAGTCGGCAGGCGAAGGGATCAACTACGTACACAAGTGGGTATGTACGCAAGCCACCATACAAGAGTACATCACAGCCATCCCATCTAGAAAGAAATGAAATATATAGCAACGCCATACGGCAAGATTCAAATGACCTAGATAGATCTATATTTTAGGATAACTCCTCATACAACACACATCAGAGTATCATGCGGAAGCGGCAAACAAGATCCGAGTACGGATAAGAAGCAAATAGGCATAAGATGCCAGAGAAATAAGCACATCCCAACTACAGGTCTCACGGATCCCTGTTCCGGAATCTCTACACCATACGATCGTTGCCCACATCTTGACTTCTTCCACCCAAGATCACGAGAAGGTACATTCATCTGAATCAAGAATTTATCGTATGAGACCCTAAGGGTACTCGAAGTCTTAATGCCTCTAAAGGGACACAACACGGGTGACGAATTGCAGCAAAAGATAAACCCTAGCAATTCTAGATAAGCGTTAACCATCCGCCTAACCAAAGATAGACGGATGTCCGTGAATTAAGTACAGATTATAATGGTAATCTCATCCGATCCATCCTCCTCCCTACTTACCAACAGGGAAGCGAACAACCCCTTCCGTTGGCAATTTTATTAACCATTCCGTGAGTATTGCACTATTTACTAGTCAAGTTACTTAGTCAAATTAAGCGTTACTTTAGTTATGCTTGTCTATGATCAAGAAACTGTGCTCCAAGTCGTCCATATCCGCGGACACGGCTTTCCGAAAGTTTTACCCGGCCGGGGTGCACCAATAGCAACACACACTCGATCAACCTCGGAAAAACCAAATCAAAACCCAACGAGGCTTTCACGATGAACAATCACAAGATTCAGAAATATTTGAGGCCACCCTTAAGTAGATCCGCACGGAGTAAGCAAGCTCGAGACGGCCTCAAGGTGCAGGTGGGCCGGTGACTGGGAACCCCAAGCGGGGCTTGTCGACACAGCGTAACGTGTCCCGATCCTAAGCGATGCGATGTGCGAGACTCGCACAATCGTAAATAAAGCGATAAACATGGCATAAGTACAGATCGTAAATAAAACCTCAAACTAGTTTGTGGCCCCAAGAAATAAGACGGAATCAAGCTCGGTCCGGGGGTCCCATATACCTCCGGATGTGGATAGCGCGATAAATCAAGGAACAGGAATCAAGTACTCGGGGTCTTACGGACACAAGTGAGCGGAAAACCAAATAGCGAGATATTGCTCACGGTGCCACTTTCTTTAGTTATCCCGAACTACTCGGGTTAAGTTGTTTAAGTACCTCGTTATTCATCGACTCTCACAAACCCTACACATGTCTTTCTCGACTGCATGGCTCAAACAACTCCTATAGTAGTGGCTCATGGGATAGAGGAAAACAAGCTTGGTGGGGTTTAAAAGTAAAGGCTATGCATACTTGGGATTCAATTTAATGCAATCGCGACTCAATGATGCAAGAATAAGATAGAGGCAATAGTCTTGTATGTATGCAAGCATGTGGTAGTGCTTGCACAGTATCTCTTGAAGCAAGGGCAGTCTTGGGTAGTGCTCACGGTTCTCTTGATACAACCCCGCCAAGGTCTATCCGAGAAAAACCAAACAAACAAGGCCAACATGAATATAGAGCACAAGCATATGAATAAGATGCGTCAAGCAACCAAGCATGCCATGATGAATGATGCACAATTTACATGGCAAGTAAGGTAGCATGGAATGGGTGAGGTGTGAAGAACAAGGAAGTAACATTTATTTGGTTTTTTAGTCACATTTTGTTGTCATAACAGTTGTTGTTCGCAATATATTTATATGATGCATGCTGCAATTGAAGTCATGGATAGCATAAACAGAAAGGTCTCGTCGAGCTGAACAATTTAGACTACTTATTTGCTTAATTTGGAATTACAAAACATTAGTTGTGAATTAATGAAAATCCAGTGGCAATTGATGGTAATTAACATAACTTGCAATTTTACTTGTGCAAAATGCATAATAGAAGGCATATTTGAATTCCCCTCATTTTCCTGAATCAAAAACATATATTATTTGTCTAATTTGGATAAAGTATGTAAAAGTTATTAAAAACTGAATTAGAATTGAAGTTTGAATTTATTTGAAATAAGTTTGAATTTTTAAATCAATCTGAAACGTTTTCTACCCAGCCTAACCTATCCTGAGCCGCAGACAGGTGGGCCAGGGGGTTTCTCTGGCCCACACGCCAGCGTCTGAGCACGATCTGGACCGCGGGTTTATTAAACAAAACGACAGGAGCCTAAAAGCAAGAAGTGCACAGCCACTGACAAGTGGGCTCTCAGGGACCGCGGGTTGACGCAAACAAAAGGGCCAGGGGTCATCTGCAAAACGCACACGCCGTGGGTGGACTGCGGGTTTATTCCGGTCTTGCGAGCCTTTTAGAAAAAGGCCACCGCCACGATGGGGCCTCGAGGTTCGCGGTTGCTAAAAGATTGAGGGAGGGGTTTTGCAAAAGTGGCGCCGTGGACACCGTGGATCTTCCCCGCGTCACGGCGTGTGCGCGCGCGCAGTGGGATCGAACTGGGCGTTCTGGGCGCCATGACGCGGAGCCGCTACTGGGTCGGCTGGTGCTAGGAAGAGGCTAAGCGGCTAGGTAGGGTGTGGGCGCGACGAAGCTTGCGGCACTCGCTGCCGGCCAGACCGAGGGCGCCGACAACGAGCGGAGCAACCAGGACGCGACTGAGAACAGGGGGTTGTCAGGGAGGGTCGTGGGCTCACCGCGGGCGTGCTGGCGTGCTCGAAACGGGCCGGGGTGGTAGCGATCCACGGCGAGGCTGACGCTCCGTCGATCTAGGGTTTCCGGGCGGCGCGACAGGTTCCTGGCGTTCCTGGTCCTTCTCCTCCTCGATGCTGGCCCAGGGGACGTCGCAGCAGGCTCCGGATCTTCCTCGACGACTTCGGCAGACGCCACCGGCTAGATCATCTGTGGCGGTGAGGTAGCAAGGGCGGGCGAGAGGCGTTGGGGATGATGGAGAAGGAGGGCAGAGGGAGAGGCGAGGCGGCTGGGTGGATCTGGGAAAAGCTAGGAGGCGGAGAGGATAAGAAGGAAGAGGAGGTGTGGCGTGGAGGGAAAGCTGGCAGGGCACGTCGGCCTCCTCTTTTCACGTGCTTAGCATGGGCCAGGCGTTGTCAGCTGGGAAAGGGAAGGGAGATGGCGGTGGCTGGGCGCTTTGGTGAGGCAGGCAGGTGGGGTAGGGTGCTGGGCAGGTCCTGGCCAAGAGGGAAGGTAAGAGGGAAGGGGACACTCGGCTAGGGCTAGGAGAGAGGGGCATGGTCGTGTGGGGGTAGCTAGGATGCTGGGGTGGGGCGCATGGTAGGTAGAGAGGGGTGAGAGGGACATGGGGCATGGGACAAGCTAGATAGGAGAGAGGGTAGTGCTAGGGTTTTGTTTAGGTAGATGTAGACTAGAGATTATTTTTAGGATATATGTAAAATAGGGTTTAGTTTAGGGTAGAAAAGAAAAAGAGGGAGTACTAGGTTTTGCATAGATTAGGGGTAGGAGGGTGGTTTAGGGTTTTGATCTAGAGAGGGAGAGGAAGGTGGCACTCTAGTTTGCTCAAGCAAACTACAAGCAAGCACTAAGCAAGAAGAGCAAGAAAGAGGGAGAAGAGAGAGGTGGCCAAAGGGTGGTGATGGGGTTTTTGGGTCCATGCATGATCCAACATAGGTCAAGCAAGAACAAAGAAAGAAGGTGGTTTAAGGTTTAGCATGCTCATTAGCACAAGTGTGTGCATGGGACATGGGTTAGGGTTTACTAAGGGATGAAGAGGGAGAGAAGATGAGGAGATCAAACTACAAGCCAACACATGTTTTAAACCAAGGAAGAAAACTCCAACTAGTATTCAATAAAACCAGAAACTAGACTAGGTGACACTTGCATGGCCCATGCAACACAATTAAAGCCCAATGGTCATATTGTGAAAACAACATTATTCCATGTGGCTTTTAATCCTTGCATTCCCAAAAGTGGGCAAAGGCCAAGCAAAAGATTATGGGTGGATCCAACCAACAACATGGGCTAGAGATAACTCAATAAAAGGCCAAGCCCATATTATTGGATGGTGGAATGATAAGGTGGTGAAAGAAAAGGTGGTGGAGGCAAAAGAGAGATGCCCCAACTCAACTTGGGCATTTAACAATTTAGTAAGAACCAAATACAATATCAAGAGGCAACTACAATTAATCATGCACATGAGATAAGAAGCAAACAAGAAAAAGGTTTTATATGATGCTCAAATGCAAGGGGACATGATGACATGAGCATGATATGATGATGATGCAACAATTATATGTTGGAAATGGCCCATTTTATTATTATGACATGTAGCATTACAGGGGTTAGACGACTGGGATGCTACAACTCTCCCCCACTAAACAGGAATCTCGCCCCGAGATTCTAGGAAGAAGAAGAAGAAGACACAAAGAGAGAAGGATGGTTGGCACGGAGTTCATCTTCACGCTCCCAAGTTGCTTCATCAACAGAATGGTGTGACCACCGCACCTTGCGTAATTTGATGGACTTGTTGCGAGTCCTTGCTCATGGTCTCGAGGATTTTGGTGGGGTGTTCTTGATAAGAGATCTTCTTGGAGGTCGATTAGCTCATGATCCACGGTCTTGCCGGTCTTTGAAGCACTTCTTGAGCTGAGAGATGTGGAAAACATCATGGACTTTGAGTTTTCCTAAGCTCAAGTGCATAAGCAACTTCTCCTCTTCTACCACGTATCTTGAAAGGACCGATGTATCTAGGAGCCAACTTTCCTTTGATACAAGCGGTGTGTTCCTCTCATGGGAGTGACACGAAGGTAGACGAGATCACAGGGCATATACCATATCTGTGTGCTTCTGTCATAGTTGCTCTTCGACGACTCGAGCAATTTTCGTGTTCTCGAATGATATGCACCTTCTCCTCGGCCTGAGTTACAATGTCGTGCCCAAACCAGATTCTTTCTCCCGCACCGACCAACCAATCGGTGTTCGCACTTGCGACCATAGAGAGCCTCGAATGGTGCCATCTTGAGACTCTTCCGAAGGCGTTGTTGTAGGAGAATTCAGCATATGGAAGACATTCCTCCCACTTCATGCCAAAAGAGATGACGCAAGCTCTAAGCATATCCTCGAATCTGATTGATCCTCTCCACTTGTCCTTGAGACCGAGGGTGGTAAGCTTTGAAGTTCAACCGTTCCCAAAGCTTTTGGAAACTCTCCCAGA
Source organism: Avena longiglumis (assembly GCA_030063025.1). Lineage (NCBI taxonomy): Eukaryota > Viridiplantae > Streptophyta > Magnoliopsida > Poales > Poaceae > Avena > Avena longiglumis. Next base: position 436,520,128 of record CP125977.1, on the reverse strand, counting down.
ACTTTGAGGTGAAGATGCTCCCACGTCGAACTGATTTCAAGTGGAACCCCATACAAAGAGACAATCCTGTTGATATAGAGCTCACCAATCAAGTCCGAAATTGTTTCTTTGATCGGGAAGAAGTGTGCCACTTTAGAAAGCTGTCGATGACAACAAAGATTGCATTGTTGCCCTTCGCGACCTAGGAAAACCCGTGATGAAGTCCATCTCAACTTTCTCCCACTTCCATTCCGGAGGTTTCAATGGCTGTAGAAGACCGAATGGTTTCGATGGACAGCCTTGACTCTGCAGACATCGATTCTCGAGACATACTTGGCACAATACCTTTTCAACCCAGGCCACCAAGATCGTGTTTTCAAGTCCATGTACATCTTTGTGCTGCCAGGATGGATAGAAAGGACCGAATCATGTGCCTCCTTGAGCAATTGATCTCTCAGACCCGGGTAGTTTGGAACAAACATCCGGTGATCAAAGAAGAGCGTGCCCTGATCATCAACATGGAAGGATTCATACTTCGGAGTGCCAAGCTTAGAGATGAGCTTTCTAGTGTGCGGATCACCAAGCTGACGAGAACGAATCTGTTCTTCCAAGAGAGGAGTAGCCAGAAGGTTCAGAAGGTGCCCTTGTTCCACAATTTCCAGGTTGAGCTGACGGAATTCCTCGCACAAGAGAGGCTGCTGCTCTTCTACCATGAGGTTGTTGACATAAGCTTTACGGCTAAGCGCATCTGCCATGACGTTTGCTTTGCCTGGAGTGTAGTTGATGGTCACATCGAAGTCATTGATGGCTTCAATCCATCTCCTTTGCCAAGGTTGAGATCGGTGAGTGAAGATGTACTTCAAACTCTTGTGGTCCGAGAAGATCTCGCAGCGGTTACCCAAGCAAGTAGTGCCTCCAGCTTCAAAGCAAAGACCACGCTGCTAGCTCAAGGTCATGTGTGGGATAGTTGACCTCATGCGTCTTCAATCGACGAGAGGCATAAGCAACCACTGCCTCTCTTGCATAAGGACCGCACCCAATCCTTGCAAAGAGGCATCGCAGAAGATCCGGAAAGGCTTGGATGTATCCGGAGGAACCAAGACTGGTGGAAGTGAGCTTCTCTTTGAGTGTCTCAAAGCTTTCTTGACAAGCAGGGTCCACAGTACTTCTTGCCTTTCTTGAGGAGATCGGTAAGAGGCTTTGCTATCTTTGAGAAGTTCTGCAAAAGCAGCGACAATAGCTAGCCAAGCCGAGGAAACTCCGCACTTCCTTGACATTAGCGGAGGAAGCCATTCAACTATTGTCTTCACGGTTTCCGGTTGATCGCAATGCCCTTGGCAGAGATAACATGCCCAGATATGTTACTTGCAACCGAACTCACACTTGGAGAACTTTGCATACAAGCGGTTCTCACGAAGCTTGTCCAGGACACACCGCAGGTGCTCTTCATGCTCCTCCTTGGACTTGGAATAGACCAGAATGTCATCCAGATATACCACCACAAACTTGTCTAGGTATTCCATGAAAACGGAGTTCATCAGCCTCGAGAAGGTAGCAGGTGCGTTGGTGAGGCCGAAAGACATGACCGTGTACTCATACAGGCCATAGCGAGTGGTGAAAGCTGTCTTGGGCACATCCTCTTTGCGAATTTTGATTTGGTGATAACCACTCCTCAAATCCAGCTTAGAGAACACCACAGCTCCTGCCAGCTGATCAAAAAGATCATTTATCCGAGGGAGAGGATATTTGTTCTTGATGGTTTTAGCATTTAGAGCCCGGTAGTCAACACATAGCCTATCGGTTCTGTCACGCTTCTTCACGAAGATTGTTGGACTACCCCAAGAAGAAGTGCTGTGTTGAATGAAGCCCAATTTCTCTTGTTCATCAAGTTGTCGTTTGAGTTCAGCCAGCTCAGAAGGACCCATTTTATATGGCCTCTTGGAGATAGGAGCTGTTCCAGGTTCAAGCTCAATCACGAACTCAACCTCGCGATCTGGAGGCATACCTGGCAACTCTTCAGGAAAAACATCCGGAAACTCACAGACCACTGGTACCTTCTGAATAGCTTCCATAGCATCATCATTCAGAGCAGCCAAGGAATAGAGCTGGACAGCAGGAGTCAGACTTGGAGAAAAGACTATGTGGCCTTCAGGGATCTTCAGAGACACTGAGCGTTCAGCACAATCGATCACAGCTGCATTTGCTGTCAACCAATCCATACCCAGGATGACATCAATGTCAGAGCTGCCCAGAACAATCAAAGAAGCCAAGAATAAAGAGCCACCAATCTCAATCTGATTCCCATGACTGATATGCTCAGCCCTCATGTTTGAACCAGGTGATTGTACCACCAACCGCTTAGAGAGAGGAACCAGGACTAACTCATTCTCATTTGCAAACTTGTGAGACACAAATGAATGCGATGCACCAGAATCAAAGAGAACTCGTGCAGGAACTGAGTTAACTGAAAGCATACCCATGACAACTCCAGGTGCGAGCTCAGCTTGAGAGGCGTTGACGCAGTTAGCTCGAACAACCGCAGACCCGGGCTTAGTGTTGATGTTGAGAGCCCGAGGCGGTGGTGCCCGAACCGAAGGAGAGCTTGATGCAGATCTTGGCGGGGGTTGAGGGAGAGCTTTGTTCTTCAATGGACAGTTCCAGTGGGGATGTCCAGGATCTCCACACGTGTAGCAGGCACCAGCTGGACGTGGAGCAGAGTAGCTGTGACTCCAGCGCCAGGTAAGAGTTGTTGTAGCCCCGGAGCCGCAGTGGTGAAGTTTGGTGGCCTTGACGTGAAGCTCAGGGTCTTGGTGGAGCCGGAGCGACGGTGGGGTGTTAGGAACCCGACACGCCGCTTAGAAGGAGTTGCCATTGCCGCCGAGCTTGATGCATCCTCGTGTTTCTTGGACTCTCGAACATCCGCCTACTAGCCTCCTCTTGTAGTGCCATATGCTGCAGTTCAGAAGGTTGCCGGTCTTGCATGCGTGAGTGCATACTTGATCGACGCATTGAGCCCTTGCTCGAATCTCTTCGCTTTTTCTTGTCATCGATACCTCATCACCACCATAGCGAGACAGTTCATAAAGTTCTGATGTAGGTGTTGGCGTTATCATTGCCGCTTCAAGTTGAGGAAAGCATCCTTCATCCGCTCCATCACAATCTCCGAGAGAAACCGCTCCTTGAAAGTCAGTAGTGAACCTGTCCCAAGTAGGTTGGGACCCAAGGCGCTAGCCTTCAAGTAGTTTTCCCACCATAGAGCTGCCTCCCTTGAGCAGTGAGTAGCACACTTTACCCATTCTGCTCGCACATCGGCCTCTAGCAACCTTGAGATCTCGCAGCCAATCATCCGCATCAAGAGGTCGGTCGACGCCGAATCAAGGGGTTGAACTTGAGGAAGCTCTTGATGTCACCACGCTTGGGAGGTGGAGGAAGTGGAGTGAACTCGTTCCTTGACGCTCTCCTCAAAGCGCACTGGTTCTCTTGCATGGCTGCCAAAGCATTAGCTATGCTTGACATCTTGAGCCCGAGCCTGGAGGAATGTCCTCCTCATCCGGCGTGGGGAGCCATCCTGTCATTGATGTAAAACTCAAGTCAAGATTACTATAATGGAGAATGATAATAATCCAAAATAGTACCAAGATGGAATTAACCAAGATTAAAGGATACAATTTCGAGATGATATAAAAATATCAACAAAGTTCATAGCACCTCAAAGATATTAAGCATATCGCACACTTTGAAAAGGAGTGTGGTACAAACATATCAAAGAAAAAATTTTCCACAAATTTCGGCATTAAAATACCAATAGATGCGCAAAATTACTTAACGAATCAAGATTAGTGACTCTACCGATTCAATATACAAAAGCAAATGATACAAGTAGTGGTATGGTCGCGACTCCATCCCGCACTCAAATCATTACTCCGCACATGAACAAGTGGAACACATATCCTAACCCCTTCTTCTCACGATTTAAACCTACAGATTGGTACTACAGAAACGAACACCCCAAACAAGATAGCGTCGGATACAAAAGGAAGATAGATTGCGTCGGTTTACAAAAGTCTGTCGGTATGGAATGTACCAACAGTTGATAACCAAAGGCAGATAAGATAACAACTTGGATGCAACAGATAGACAAAGGACTACACACACACACACACATCCTATGGTACTACGAAACCCGAACACGTGAATCCTAGTTTGAACTTTGAGAAGAGGATTGAAAGCGTTGCACTTCCTTACCGTAAAAGGGTGGGTGGGAGGGTAAGAAGAAAAATGAAGCAGTCCTACTCGCGTTTTGTTTTTCCCTAATATACATAACTACCAAAATATTTGCTAGATCGACAACGACTGCTTGGCTGAAACCACGAAGGTCGGGATGGCTCGATACCAATTGTAACTACCTCGGTGAACTACGCCCTAGATACAAGCCTGGATGAGAGATAGCGGTTGAAATAGTACGGCGGGGCCCCAAAAGCCACTCAGGTAGTCCTTTCAGACGTCCCAACCGCTAACCTCTCAACGGACTGACGGCCAAGCGTAGTCGGCAGGCGAAGGGATCAACTACGTACACAAGTGGGTATGTACGCAAGCCACCATACAAGAGTACATCACAGCCATCCCATCTAGAAAGAAATGAAATATATAGCAACGCCATACGGCAAGATTCAAATGACCTAGATAGATCTATATTTTAGGATAACTCCTCATACAACACACATCAGAGTATCATGCGGAAGCGGCAAACAAGATCCGAGTACGGATAAGAAGCAAATAGGCATAAGATGCCAGAGAAATAAGCACATCCCAACTACAGGTCTCACGGATCCCCGTTCCCGGAATCTCTACACCATACGATCGTTGCCCACATCTTCGGCTTCTTCCACCCAAAGATCCGTCACGAGAAGGTACCTGTTCATCTGAATCAAGAATTTATCGTATGAGACCCTAAGGGTACTCAGCAAGTCTTAATGCCTCTAAAGGGGACACAACATGGGGTGACGCAATTGCAGCAAAAGATAAACCCTAGCAATTCTACAGATAAACGCTAACCATCCGCCTAACCAAAGATAGACGGATGTCCGTGAATTTAAGTACAACAGTTATAATGGTAATCTCATCCGATCCATCCTCCTCCCTACTTACCAACAGGAAGCGGAAACAACCCCTTCCGCTGGCAATTTTATTAACCATTCCGTGAGTATTGCACTATTTACTAGTCAAGTTACTTAGTCAAATTAAGGCAAGATTTTAGTTATGCTTGTCTATGATCAAGAAACTGCTCCAAGTCGTCCATATCCGCTGACACGGCTTTGAAAGTTTTACCCCGGGTGCACCAATAGCAACACACACTCGATCAACCTCGGAAAACCAAATCAAAACCCAACGAGGCTTTCACGATGAACAATCACAAGATTCAGAAATATTTCAGGGGCCACCCTTAAGTAGATCCCGCAACGGAGTAAGCAAGCTCGAGACGGCCTCAAGGTGGGTGGACGGCCGTGAGCGATCGGGAACCCCAAACGGGCTTGTCGACACCGCGAACGTGTCCCGATCCTAACAAGATGCAAAGGTGCAAGACTCGCACAATCGTAAATAAAGCGATAAACATGGCATAAGTACAGATCGTAAATAAAACCTCAAACTAGTTTGTGGCCCCAAGAAATAAGACGGAATCAAGCTCTGGTCCAGGGGGTCCCATATACCTCCGGATGTGGATAGCGATAAATCAAGGAACAGGAATCAAGTACTCGGGGTCTTACGGGACACAAGTGAGCGGGAAAACCAAATAGCAGATATTGCTCACCGGTGCCACTTTCTTTAGTTATCCCAACTACTCAAAGTTAAGTTGTTTAAGTACCTCGTTATTCATCGACTCTCACAAACCCTACACATGTCGTTTCTACGACTGCATGGCTCAAACAACTCCTATAGTAGTGGCTCATGGGATAGAGGAAAACAAGCTTGGTGGGGTTTAAAAGTAAAGGCTATGCATACTTGGGATTCAATTTAATGCAATCGCGACTCAATGATGCAAGAATAAGATAGAGGCAATAGGTCAGATGTATGCAAGCATGTGGTAGTGCTTGCCTGGTATCTCTGTTGAAGCAAGGACGGTCTGGTAGTGCTCCTGGTTCTCTTGATACAACCCCTGCTCAGTGTCTATCCGAGAAAAACCAAACAAACAAGGCCAACATGAATATAGAGCACAAGCATATGAATAAGATGCGTCAAGCAACCAAGCATGCCATGATGAATGATGCACAATTTACATGGCAAGTAAGGTAGCATGGCATGGGTGAGGTGTGAAGAACAAGGAAGTAACATTTATTTGGTTTTTTAGTCACATTTTGTTGTCATAACAGTTGTTGTTCGCAATATATTTATATGATGCATGCTGCAATTGAAGTCATGGATAGCATAAACAGAAAGGTCTCGTCGAGCTGAACAATTTAGACTACTTATTTGCTTAATTTGGAATTACAAAACATTAGTTGTGAATTAATGAAAATCCAGTGGCAATTGATGGTAATTAACATAACTTGCAATTTTACTTGTGCAAAATGCATAATAGAAGGCATATTTGAATTCCCCTCATTTTCCTGAATCAAAAACATATATTATTTGTCTAATTTGGATAAAGTATGTAAAAGTTATTAAAAACTGAATTAGAATTGAAGTTTGAATTTATTTGAAATAAGTTTGAATTTTTAAATCAATCTGAAACGTTTTCTACCCAGCCTAACCTATCCTGAGCCGCATGACAGGGGCTGGGGTTTCTTCGCCCACACGCCAAATGTCGAGCACGATCTGGACCGCGGGTTTATTAAACAAAACGACGGAGCCTAAAAGCAAGAAGTGCACCACCACAAGTGGGCTCTCGGGACCGCGGGTGACGCAAAACAAAGGGCCAGGGTCATCTGCAACGCACACGGGCCAGGGGTGGACATGGGTTTATTCCGGTCTTGCGGAGCCTTTTTAGAAAAGGCCACCGCCGGCAATGGGGCCTCGAGGTTCGCCGGTTGCAAAAAGATTGAGGAGGGGTTTTGCAAAGTGGCGCCCGTGGACACCGTGGATCTTCCTCGCAGCGTTCGACGCGCAGCGCGCGCGCAGCGTGGGGATCGAACACAGGCGTTCGGGGCGCGTGACGCGGAGCCGCTACTGGTCGGGCCGGTGCTAGGAAGAGGCTAAGGCTAGGTAGGGTGTGGCGCGCACGGAAGCTTGAGCACTCGCCGCCGGCCAGCATCGAGGGCGCCGAAAACGAATGAGCAACCAGGACGCGACTGAGAACAGGGGGTTGTCAGGGAGGGTCGTGGGCTCACCGCGGGCGTGCTGGCGTGCTCGAAACGGGCAGGGGTGGTAGCGATCCATGGCGAGGCTGACGCTCCGTCGATCTAGGGTTTCCGGGCGGCGCGACAGGTTCCTGGCATTCCTGGTCCTTCTCCTCCTCGATGCTGGCCCAGGGGACGTCGCAGCAGGCTCCGGATCTTCCTCGACGACTTGCAAAGACGCCACCGGCTAGATCATCTGTGGCAGGAGGTAGTCAAGTGGGCGAGGGCGTTGGGGATGATGGAGAAGGAGGGCAGAGGGAGAGGCGACGCCTGGGTGGATCTGGAAAAGCTAGGAGGCGGGAGAGGATAAGAAGGAAGAGGCAGGTGTGGCGTGGGGAAAGCCGGGGCACGTCGGCCTCCTCTTTCACGTGCTTAGCATGGGCCAGGGCGTTGCTGAATGGGAAAGGGAAGGGAGACTGGCAGGTGGGCGCTTTGGTGAGGCAGGTGGGGTAGGGTGCTGGGGCAGGTCCCCAAGAGGGAAGGTAAGAGGGAAGGGGACACTCGGCTAGGGCTAGGAGAGAGGGGCATGGTCGTGTGGGGGTAGCTAGGAGGCTGGGGTGGGGCGCATGGTAGGTAGAGAGGGGTGAGAGGGACATGGGGCATGGGACAAGCTAGATAGGAGAGAGGGTAGTGCTAGGGTTTTGTTTAGGTAGATGTAGACTAGAGATTATTTTTAGGATATATGTAAAATAGGGTTTAGTTTAGGGTAGAAAAGAAAAGAGGAGTACTAGGTTTTGCATAGATTAGGGGTAGGAGGGTGGTTTAGGGTTTTGATCTAGAGAGGAGAGGAAGGTGGCACTCTAGTTTGCTCAAGCAAACTACAAGCAAGCACTAAGCAAGAAGAGCAAGAAAGAGGGAGAAGAGAGAGGTGGCCAAAGGGTGGTGATGGGGTTTTTGGGTCCATGCATGATCCAACATAGGTCAAGCAAGAACAAAGAAAGAAGGTGGTTTAAGGTTTAGCATGCTCATTAGCACAAGTGTGTGCATGGGACATGGGTTAGGGTTTACTAAGGGATGAAGAGGAGAGAAGATGAGGAGATCAAACTACAAGCCAACACATGTTTTAAACCAAGGAAGAAAACTCCAACTAGTATTCAATAAAACCGTAAACTAGACTAGGTGACACTTGCATGGCCCATAACACAATTAAAGCCCAATGGTCATATTGTGAAAACAACATTATTCCATGTGGCTTTTAATCCTTGCATTCCCAAAAGTGGGCAAAGGCCAAGCAAAAGATTATGGGTGGATCCAACCAACAACATGGGCTAGAGATAACTCAATAAAAGGCCAAGCCCATATTATTGGATGGTGGAATGATAAGGTGGTGAAAGAAAAGGTGGTGGAGGCAAAAGAGAGATGCCCCAACTCAACTTGGGCATTTAACAATTTAGTAAGAACCAAATACAATATCAAGAGGCAACTACAATTAATCATGCACATGAGATAAGAAGCAAACAAGAAAAAGGTTTTATATGATGCTCAAATGCAAGGGGACATGATGACATGAGCATGATATGATGATGATGCAACAATTATATGTTGAAAATGGCCCATTTTATTATTATGACATGTAGCATTACAGGGGTTAGACGACTGGGATGCTACAATGGAGCGCCGACGCATACTCACTGGGGAGTGCTGGGCCAGGGGCTGTGTCGAGAGGATCACCATGGAGGACGTGCCGCCAACGCATCTGCGGGGATCGAGGGGAGATCACAGCCACTGCACGGAGACGGCTGGGCCAGGGGCTTCGCCGGGCGCCATCGTCGTGGAGGTCGGAACCTCATCAGCAGCCTCGTCGCAGAGGGCGTGTGTGCTGCGCCAGGAGTCAAAGTATTGGAGAACAGGGCCGCTCTAGGAGGCTCGTCGCAGAGGGCGTGTGTGTTGCGCTCGTCGGGGATCCTGTTCTGGTCCACGGCGTGGACGACTCGCCTGGCACACTCATCCTAGCGAAGAGCGGCGTCAGCGAGTGGTTGGACCTTGGTCTCATGGTCAATATGTCTTTGGTAGTGGTATTTTACTCCGACGCCATTAAGCTTACGCCGTTGCATCGAGGATGGTCGGGCCTTGGTATCTTTGCCAATCGTCGTGTCACCTCCAACAGGCTGGCCCGCAGCTCTCCATCTCTCTCCACGGCACCACCTTGCACCGAACGTAGCTGGTTGGTCTTTCCCAATCTCTAGCTCATCCCCAATCTCGTCGCTCTGCTCTCGACCCCAATCTCGAGCCCAAAACGCTCCCCTGTGAAGGCACCCACTCAATCCCGAGCCACCACCCGACCTAGCCTTGTGCGTCGCAATTCCTCGCCACCAGGAGCTCATCCGCAACGCCCTAGCTTGCGCGCCGTCAGGGAAGCCACCCCGTGAGGCCCTGTTTTTTCTCGGGTTGATGAGGGTGGGCGGGCGGCGTGTGGGGATTCACCGAACATGTAGGGAAGCAGTACTACCTTCATCGGGGCTCACATGGCGGTGCTCTTTTGGGTCGGCGGTGGAGTAGATTTGTGGCAGGGGCGGCGTGGGATTAGCCACGGGTATGGCGAAAGATGGGCGTTGGAGGCGACCGGGGCGGAGCGGTCGTGCTCTGCTCTAGCCGCGCGACGCAGTTTTTTACCCAACCACATATTTGACTTGGCGGTGGCATTGTCTGCAATATCTCCGAACTTCAGGGGTAAAATCGACATTTCGTGGCAGACGGAAATTCCAGGGGTGACGAACGGTCCCAATATTTTTAATAGTATAGATAGATAATAAAATATGCAGTACATATCTTTTCGATGTAGAAGTTAGAGCTCTCATCCTCCATCCCGGAAATAAAAATTCTTAGCCAGTAGGCTATGGAGCACGATAGCCTCCGGTTTTTGCTGATTGGGTCAATCGCACGGTCAATCAACAAACATGCGTCTTGCACATATTAGCCTCTACAAAGCGGATTGATTTCTCAATTAGAGAAAGAAAAAGGAGAAAAAAAGGCGGAAAAGTGTGCAAATTAGACGAATTTTAAGCACTCGAGACATGAGCTCAACCCAGCTCAGCCCAAGGACAAAACTACCCTCCGTCCCAGTTTCCCACGTCCACCAGGTTCGGTTCGGTGGTTGTTGACTTCTTTCCCGACAGCAGCGAGCGGGTGGATCAAAGTAAGGGCCAGGAACATACATTTGGTCCAGCCACAATCACTGACGACCGGGCCCGAAGTCTCCGTGGGTCCACGTGTCAGTGAGGAAGCGAAAACAAAATGTTGTACAGCGTTTACAGTTGGGGAATGGGCCGTGGCGGCAAGTCCGGTAACTGTCCCGCTGGGTGCTGCTGTATAGTATCAGTCCGATCCATTTTGAGCTGGCGAATTGATTAAGGTCCACGAATCACAAAAGCTGAGATCCCCGTACACGAAATTGGAAATTTAGAAACTCTTACACGAAAAGGTCCAATGATATATTACCTTCTTTTTTTTTACAAAAAGGATCCGCCAGTCTATTTAGTATTATCATCCATATAAATATTTTGGTATGCTATTTAAGACTACTAGAACCTTTTATGTTTATTTATATTTATATGAACAAAGGTACTACAGTAGTAGTATTGGATAAAATTCCGCCAAAATCAGTTTGTTTCATGATTCCGCAGGATATGTATAGCCTAATGCGGTAATGCTAGTAATGTGTTCTCTGAATGCAGGTTGATGCGTGTCATCAAAAGTAGCTTATACATTTTTAGCCACTCTCCTGAAATAAGGTCTATGGCATAATTTATTAGAGAACATGTTTGGCCTGTGATCGATCACATGGTCGTTAGAAGTACAGTATACTTGAGACCTGCCTAAGCACGCAGGAGACATGTACTTATGTGTACCTACCTGCGATTTCCTTATACGTACACACATGTCATATCCATGTGCATGCATGCTATGGCCGGCGGTGGCACAGTACCGCAATCTAGTTGCACGTCCAACCACCCATGCATCGATCGGCCTCTCAAATGGAAAAGTTTGCTAAAGGATACAGTTATTTTGCAAGGTTTGCCAAAATATAGAATATAATTGCATTTTTGCTAGATATTATTATAATTTATGGCACATTTGCACAACATACCGCACGGTCAAGAAAGAAAAGTTTGGCATATATTCTTCAAACCCGGCCATAACATGGGCATCAGTGCAAAAATGCTTAAACTTTCTTTTCTTAGCAACGTGATGTGTTCTGGCAAATATGGCATAAAAAGATAATGATACCTGGTGAAGAAACAATCGGCAATATGTTTCAACAAAATGACAGAAAATAATAGTGTCTTGTAGCAAAATTGTCCTTCTCAGATCTATTTATGTATCCTCTTCGACGGTTACTTGACCATGTATAGTTCTCAACGATTTACTAGACCGGTAGGCGCAAGGATGCCACGCGCCTGCGCGTGTATATTTCTTTAATATTTACGAGAGGAATGTGTATAAACACTTGGTACATGAAACATAAAATAATATACCTCCCCCGTCTCAAAATTGATGTCTCAAATTTATCAAATTTAAATAAATCTAGACACCATTTAGGTATATAGATTCATTTAAATTTTGAAAAACCTAAGACGTCTATTTGAGACGATGAGAGTATTATATTTAGTAGAGCAAGGGGAATTCAAATGGATGATCGGATATTACTTTCAACATATATATACTCCCTCAGTTTAGAAATCTAAAACATTTTGGCTTTGTGAATCGAATGTATGTAGACTTTTTTAATGTATAGGTTCATAGAGATTTAAAATAAACCTATACACTAAAAGGTGTCTAGATACACTAAAATGTCTTATATTTCTGATTGGTATGAAATTAAATATTCTATATACCATTCAAATGGGCCAAATGGATGTTATTTAATCATGCTGGACAGGCTTTCCTGCTACCCAGATGGGCTTTAGCATGCATTTAGTCCCAATCAACCTCACTGGGCCAAATTTGATCTCTGCTTTTGGCCCATTGTCTCAAGGTCAAAACCCTAAGCTGGGCCTCAAATCCAAGTTCTACAAATTCCTTTGTCATGTCCAAACATCAAGAGACAGTCGAACCAATATGCATGTATGTTTCGATAAACAGATCGATATACACACTTTAATTAATATAATCTACTATTTATAACAGCTATATTAATCATTAAACATATATATGTACATAACATTTACACACCATGGGTGCCGCGAGGCCAGAAGATTTACAAGGTCACGCATGCATGTACAGTGGCACCACACCATATGGATATACATAGAGATGGACTAGCTAGTTAAGTAGAGTATTAGCCTAGCTCGCGAAGGAGCTGATTTATTCCCTGTATAGGTCCTTAGTTCTGCAATACGTAGACAGTAATAGCAATCTGTATACATATTTCCGATTCTGGTGCTTCCTTTTCGTGGTCGTCGCCGTGGTTGGTCGGCGGATGTCTTCAGAACAGAAACGCCGTCGGCGCGAACGCCGGCATGGACGATGCCGTCTCGATGTGCCTGCGTGCATCCATGTATAATTAAGTTTGACTAACATCGGAGTACGTATTCCGGCACGAGAGAGAGAGAGAGAGAGAGAGAGAGAGAGAGAGAGAGGTGAGAATATATATCTGCGTACCGGTACTCGCGGCTGTGCGCGCGGGGCAGCACCCTGGCGCCGGGCCTGGCCGGGACGACGCGCCCACCGCCGCCCGCTGCGGCCTTGCCAGCGTCCACCGCGACGCCCTCATAGATGTCCCCGAGCGCCGGCCTCCACTGCGGCGAGCCGCCCAGCGACCTGGCCCTCCTCCGCCTCCTCCTCGCCGCGGCGCCTCCATCCCTGGTAACCGCAGCCTGCTGCTGCTGGAGCTGATCGGCAGGCGGCGCGTCGTCGATGGGTCCAGCACGGCAGCCGCAGGGCACGAACGACAGGAGCCTCATCAGCTTGCTGCGCACCCTCCCCTCTATCTTGGCCCCTCCCTGCCCCTCTAGAGACCTCTCCTACCCTCTCTCTATATCTCTACACAGAATTCTTTCACTAGACTCTGCACTTGGGGCGAAAAATTCCCCGGCCGGCTGGCGCGGCCGTGTGTACTCACGGCCGGAATGCCACTGATGCCTACTAGTGGCCTCAGCTCGCTAGCTGACCACCACTCGACTAATGGCGAGAGCGTATCGTCTGAGTGTCACGGGTTCGGCGTGATTTATAGGGTTCGCGGGGGTGGCAAATGACCCAAACACCCTCGCTCCGCAGCAGGGTTGCCAGGGGCAGACTCGGGAGCATACGTGAAAGTCGCCGGTGCCACGCAGGCGAGGGAGTTCTCGATGAGGGAAGAAAAAACACTCAATCGTCGTCGATCCGTAGATACCAAGATGGATCGTGTGGTGCGTACACACGTGGGCCCAGCTAGCCAAGTGGATGGGGTGGTGGGCCCGGGCATGCGCGTGCCTGATGGAGGCGTATTCCGTCTACGTGCGTACGTATCCGATGCCAGCGAATACGTACGGTAATTGCGTTCTGGAAGAGAGTATGGAAGCCTGAGCATTCTGTAGAAAAAAACAGCAAGCAAGACCGACTGAACTGTAAGATACGATTGTGCGATATCCGGTCGGGCACTACCGAGATTGGCCCCCACCGAAACAATCCCATAGGTGGAGACAAAAACATTACTGATGGGCAAAGGTTAAATGTCTCCAGACAGCTTGTTTCCAAGATTTCTTTTCCAAAGTAGGAACATAGTCTCAGCCATCGATTAATGCACACAACATTTTATTAACTTAGACTAGTTATAGTGAGAGTAACTTTAGATACCTCTCCTGTATTGTGCCGTCCACCACAATTGTGACAATGAATCGAACAAATGTCATAGACAGATGTTAGGTGATACCACGCAATCTCGGTTATAAGCCCACTTGCAACTAAAATATCTTAGCTGTAGCCCCTCGCAACTAAAAAATTTCGGTTGCAACTTCATTTGCAATAGAAAATACCACTTGCAACCCCACTCAACTCACAAGACGTACGAATCACGATGTAGATCCAACATATTAGGACTTGGCTAAGCTTTAACTTAACTATAAAATTAGAAATTTGAAAAAAAAAATACTCCCTTTGTTTTTTAATAGGATTTGCTAGGGTCAAACTTTGTCAACTTTGACCAAAAACATACAAAAATATCAATATTCATGATATCAAATGTTTATATTATGGAAATATATTTTATAACGGTTCCAATACTATTTGTTTTACATTTAGATATTTTTATGCTTTGCTAAATATTTGGCCAAAGTTTAATAAATTTAACTTCTTTTGCGGAATAAAAAAAGTTTAACTTTGACTAAACCTAGAACGCAATCTAATTGTAAATGGAGGGAATACTTCCTTCGTCTCGAATTATATGTCGAAGATTTTTTCTAGATTTAGGTGTACCTATTTACTAAAATGTGTCTGGATACATGCAAATCTAGATAAATCTGGAGTAGCACAATTCAAGACATAGTGAACTTAGATAAATGGCTAAACATGCTTCAAATTCAAGAAAAAATATTCAATTACCATCGGTGTGTGGCACGCCATCTGTATTTAAATTCGCCTGAAACATAAAAATTAGGGTAGGCTACAATTTCAGAGTATTGAAAGTGCATCTAGTAGGATGATAATTCTAGTGATTGAAAGACTAATAATTTTTTCCATTAATATAATGCATAATATTATGCATGCGGTAACACTTTTTTTTGTGAAATTTCACCAATCTATTAATAATCATCAACTGTGGTACAAAAAGATCTAAAAGTAATAAAAATACAAATAGATCATTGGACCATCTAGCATGACTACAAACATTAGCGCGAGCTGAAGGCGCGCTGCCGTTCTCGCCCCTCCATCACCGGAGCCGGACAAAGCTTGTCGTAGTAGAGATTGTTGGATTAGACAGACGGTAAGTCATCGTGCTAAGGCCACAATGAACCAGCGCACGAGAGCAGCAACCATAACTAATGATACCATCTGTAGAACGAAAGAGATTGACTTGAAAACAAACCGACAAACACGAAACCATACATAATCCCAAAAGATCCGCCGGACAAACGACTCCACGCCATAGTTTAAAAACCTGGACCAGTGATCGAACCGGCGTGGCACTCCGTTCACAGTTCACTGATTGCACCGCCTATTCAAACCGGTTTTCTCGCTAATTTATTAAATATAAAATAATGAGGAGAATGTATAATTTTAGTAAGAAAAATGAAATATGTTTAATCTATATGTGAAATACTCTGACAGAAACAAATCTTGAGTTGGAGGTCTTAGGATCGACTCCTGAGCTCCTCCCTTTATTTTCACACGCTAGTGATTTTTCACCGGTTTGATCTAGGGCGGTTTTCAAGAAAACCACCGGTTCAACCGTGGACGGTTTTTGTGGTTCATTAGGCACAGGCAGTTCAGTGCGCTTAATAAACCACTGTGGGCACTGGTTCGGTTTTTTCGGTTTAACCAGTAAACCGGTTTGTTATTTAAAACTAGCCCCACGCGTCCTCCGTTAACGCTAGATGCACCACCAGAGCAATGATAGAGCGGGGAGGACTATTCTAACTTTAGATATAGGTGACATCTCAACATTTCAAAGAAAATACTAAAAAGCAGATGAAACAAAGAACGAAAACCTTCCGCAGGATTGAGAACATCCATGCGGTAACTTTGACTATCAGTACATGCAGAAGTACTGTGGAAGAACGCAAGAATAACACAACGATATTTGTCTTTCAGTTTTAATTTTACACTAGTACAGCATATCGTAGAGGTCATAAAAGTCAACAAGGTGTGTTTAACCCTTGCATTTCATAATATATAATAACCCTTTTACTTCCGTTCATACTTTTTTTCAGAAATTTAAAAAAGAAAGATTGGGTTTGGTTGTTGTCACTGTTGGAACATTAAAGCCCATTTATTTCAGACACCGGATATACACACAAATAAACAGGTAGACCAGATTAGATTAGACAGATGGCCTGCATAGACCGCAAGTAGACTGCCGATGTGGCGGGACGCCGCTGCTTCCCTGCGTCCCAGGGCACCTCTCGCCATCTCCTCCACTCGAAAGCAGCCCCTGAGGCCCCCGTCGGCCGTGCAGTAAAAGGCTCACGAGCTCAACGCGATCCTCCCGACATGCCGACGGCGACAACGACGACGAAGGAGGAAGAATCGTGTGGCCGCGGCCGCTTCCTTGGAGACTTCCATGTAAAACTTTGGCCAGGTTTTACAGCCGCCACAGAACAGTATTTGCCCAGCGTCTGCAGGTGGAGCAGATATTATGATGCCACGAGAGCACGCAGCGGCGTCAGGCATGACCTGATTCGAGCCAGCGACCGGGGTGTGAACAGGCGCCGGGGAGGGCAGGCAAGCTTCCCAGGCTTCAGGGGGATGAGTCACCACTGCAGATTATATCTCCATCAGGCAAGCAACTTATGGTCCATGAGCTGCACAGTCAATGCTAAGTGACTCAGATAGGAATGTTGCACGCCTAGAAAAGGACACCATGTCCTCAACTGATGTTGCACATCATCAGCAACCGTTGGTACACCCTCCAAGGGACAGGTGTACAAAGGATAAGTAAGAACACAAGACAAACAACACATACAGTACAAAGTACAGCCCAGGAAACACAAGGTCCACTGTACAGAATGACAGTTCAGATAAGATCAAATCCAAATCAAGAGAACAGCACACCATCCACGGGTTCATGCGCTGTGCAGATTCACATCCCTATCGGCGGAATGGATTGGATCATGGGGAATTTGGTTTGAGATTCGCTTGCAAACGTGTTCTTATTCTGAGCAATGAGTCATTATCCAGTACATGAGCTGCACATGCGAACAGCAAAGGGCTGAGACAATTCAAATACAAGGGACACTACTCAGCCATAACACCAACACCATCCAGGAACTCGGATAAGGTTATTGGTAATGGTCCGAAGCTGTTCAGTGTCTGTCACACACTGACAGTAATACCTGCTTGGTCCATATTCGGTTCGACAAGTGCAGCTCCATGTGGAAACCGTACATGACCAGTCCAACACGACAAGAATATTGGATCGGTCAGGGGTGTTCACACCTGGGACAAGACGGTAAAGCTATATAATCTAAATGGCGAATGCGATGGCTAGTTGATACGCTGTCAGACCCACAGCGAGATAGAATGATTGTCCCTTCATCTACTGTGGGAACCCCAGGAACCAGATGGAGTGCCCCATGATTGTTGGGGCTGCGAAGTTGGCTCTCCCATCGGGGGTCTGGGTCTAGCATATTCAGCAAAAATAACCCATCCATCGAGAAACTGCACAGAAAGAAAAATGTATCAAATTTTTTTTAAAAAAAATCCCATATTATTACACAATCATAACAGCAAGGCTCTACACATGAGTACAAATGGACCATGGATCGTCTTTCAGACAACCAAACTACACCAATTATACAGATTGTTTCTTGTATCAATATGGAATAATTTAAGCATCTCAGTTAATTAGCTAGAAGTAATAACAATGGAAAGCACTCAAGTAGGCTTATACAGGCAGTACCTTATCAGGAAATAATTATCCAGAAGGAACAGAACAAAAATGAGCTTCCATCAGTTAATAACTAGTACATCATTCTTCATATATACTAGTCAGTGGGAGCGTAGAATTCACATTCAACAACTAAGAAAGAGTTACGCCAACACCCAGTAGATAAGAACATAATAGTGCATTATATGTTTGTTTTCTGAATGGTGGTCTTTCTGTGCTTGTTTGAAATTGATGCTTTTATATTAGTGTCTTTCGTATTAGATATAGGTAGCTAGCCAAGTGAATTCCGTGTAGAATGGAGGTAATGCGAATTGGGCTCAATAGACTGTAAAAGCGAATGGCTCGCCAATTTGAGGTTGCCGAACTTTGTGTCTGCAGTCACGTGTGTGTGAGGTTGCTAACTTGCTATGGGCTCTTCTGTACTGCTTGCAGGGACACAACTTACATATATATTAGAATATATGTCTACAGTCTCAATTTTCCTATGAATAGATACTAAAACAAGCTCCCTCACCCTGAAGTCCCCAAACTATTTCCTGCACCATATATTCTCTGATTTACTAAAAGGCATCAGACAGTATATCTTTGAATTACAACTCTGCTGCAGTACAATCAGTTGAGTGGCCGACAAAAACAAAACAAGCAAAAATCAAGTATCAAACATTCAAAGTACATAGAGGCATGGAGAATAAACAGCTGTACAGGCAGCAGGGAAATATAATGTGAGTTCAATTTTATTTCTGAATGAATCACATCTAAGTGGAGAATTAGCCCTTTTTGTGAGAACATTGCATTAGAATCTCGACCCATGTATCTGAATGCACACATACATTATGCTTGCACATTGGTTACATATCTACAACCAGTTAGCAGTGAGAAATACTGCACGATGACTGTGGCTAACACTGGCCAAGTGGCCAGCCCCGAGTATTGTACCAACAATGACCGATCAACAAGACAATAAAGCAAAATCACAGAACCATCAGACCGAGAAGGGAGAAACATAGGCAATCAAGACATTGAGAGATTCACAGAAATGGAACAGTAAGTACAATAAGAACCTTACTTTTCCGTCCATTCCTTCTACTCCTTTAGCAGCATCTTCAACCGTAGCATACCGTACAAAGCCAAACCCCTTAGAAAAACCAGTGACACGATCTGTGACAACTCGAGCTGCAATAAGATAAAGGACTGAGAACCTCAAGTACAATGCTTGTGAAGTATAATACAGTTCCAATTATAAACTCATACCTTGTACAACTTCCCCAAACTTTGCAAAAGCTTCTCTTAGTCCATCAGTTGTCGTACGCTTGCTTAACCCTGATTCATCATTATTAGTATGAGAATTCAGACGTCGTGTTCACCACAAGGATAATAAGATGGAAAAACAAAAATATTTTGAACTGCAATAGAAGACAGTAAAGTAAGGAAAGCGGCTATAATCTTTCTTTTAATTGATTGAACAAAAATATGCAGAACTAGCTGAAAAAAAAATTCAGCCAGTTCTTTCAAAACCAATTGATAAATTTATGAGTCACATCACTACAACCGTACTGGTTTAAATGGTACATCTGTACTTGCTAAATGTGCTTCATAGGATGTTTCCTTGTTTCATCAGCTTCGTGTACGATCAAGCAAGAACTAAGATGGTCAAAAGTCTAAAACCGAGATAGTCCACATTTTGGTCTTGTTGCACAATGTAAATAAGTTATGTGTTTCAAAGAGATGGATGCTCATTTAACATCCTAATGTTGTGTTAGCTCGGTTATAGAGCTTCATAGCCCATTTGAACAGAAAATCAATAATATCATGGTGCGTTCTGGTATGGTCTTGAGTTCACCAAAATGAGCATAAATATGTTGATGTTCTATCTTCACATCATTAAGTTTTATTGACAGGTCAGCAAGCATTGTAGTCCGAGCCGCTTTGGCTCTTATGGGGGATTGGGTGTCCTGTTTTCTGTTGAGGAAAACTTTCTTGAAAGCATGCCTCAATTCGGGTTCTCTAGGAAATTCAGAGAAATTCACCATATGTTCCATAGTTATTCAGGAATCCACAGCATAGAGTTCATTTCCCATAGTAAAACACCCGATATCCTTACATAACCGTTCCGCTAAATATTTTAAGCAATTATGCTAGTTCCCAGTTAACTGAAATTTAGTCACCTAAAATTGCACATCACTTGGCCTAAATAAAATTATAAAAATGTGTGTGCTACAGTTACTCTAAATGTTCTTCAAAGTGAAGTTTACAATGAACAGGAAAGTGATTCAATAGCATATCTCCTAATTCGTTGCTGCAAATCTAACAGATCGGATCTGTTAGGTCATGCAGAACCCCAAATAAGTAACAGCACAGGGTTTGCTCTGATAATTGCTTCTGCGCACAAACTATTTTGCACATGCGACCATAAAAAATCTTCAAATTCCCAGACATAAGCCCGTAATTAATCCATCACAGAAGAACATCATAATCCAAATAAGAGCTATGGTTTTAAGACCGCACAACCATTTCGTAGAACCCAGATGCGGGCGCTCGAGCTAAATCTCTGGCAGGGATCATAGCCAGAGAGTGTTTACAGGACCGGAATGGAATAAGGATAAAGGAAAGATGGGGAAAGAATATTACCAGAGACGAAGAGGTTGGGTGAGGGATCGGCCTTCGGTGGAGGCGTCGGCGGGTTCTGCGGCGCGAAGGCCGGGATGGAGAACATGCGCGCGTTCGGCGTCGCGAATTCGGAGATGGAGAACATGCGTCGGAGCCCGGACCTTGCCACCGCCGCCGCCATCGCGATGTCTTCGACTGGGGAAAGGCTTGCGTGTGCGGGGTTAGGGATTGGGATTTTTCCTTCCTCTCTCTTCCGAGGGTTTAAGAGTGTGTTAGGTTTTCGACTAGGAATGACTATAGTGCCCCTTCGTAAGCCTATGGATGTGCAAAATCAAATATCCTGGACAACACAGTCTCTAATTTTGGTGGGACCTGTTTATCGGTGAGTTACCCGTTTCCTCATTTAAGAGCGATTTTAATAAAATGTAGCCCGCGGCTGTGTATAAGATACTATCTCCGTCCTAAATTTTAAAGTTTCTTTCGAAAATAAAGTTTGGTCAAGTTTTTTAAAAAATTATCAAGAACTATGATACTATATAGATATCATGTAAAAATATACCGCGTGATGTATATGGATTTTATATTGTAAATATTAATATATTTTTTAAAAATTGGTCAAATATTAAATAGTTTTATTTTAAAAATAATATAAGCAAGCTTGGGGCGGAGGTAGTATTGACATGTCATCTATAGCTAACTTATAGTCAACTTGTATAATAGTTATCTTTATAGATTTATTATTTTACTTGTAAATGGCCTACCTCAAAAACTTATAAAGTGCTTAAGAGCAAGTGATGCAGCTGAATCTTGCACAGATTCCACCTCTCTCCTCTCTACACTTCTCTCTTATATACAACCAAATATAAAACCAAACAAAACAATATTAGTTTAATTCTTATAATATGCTGACTAGAACTTAATCTTACTATTAGAAAATAATCCTACGTTGTTATAGTATTTTTACTACTCTCTCTGTCTCGGTTTAAAGGGCTCACGTGCACGCATGCCAAAGGCCAAACTCAATTTTGTTCACACCCGCGCATGCACCGGTCCACATGCGCAAAATTTAATCTAGCAAGCTTAAAAAAAAGGAGAAACGAGAAATGGAGAGGGGGTTACTACTCTTAAATAAATGCATACATGCTTAGAAAGAAAGTAGTGTGAGACAAATATTTTTTCAGATTGAGACCTGTAAACCAGGACGGAGGGAGCAGCAATCATTTTTCAACTTTCCGTTATCAAAAAGTTCGTAGTCGGCTCTGTTCTAGGGTGCCGGTGCCAAAGTACGCTTCAGCTGAAAAACTATCTTTAGGACAAGGACATCATCAAAAAGCTTTTCCCATAAACAAGCTTGAAGATCACTATCCTCCTTTCGTCCTAAATAAGTAACTTGAATTTTTTTAGATTCATATGTATCTAGACACATTTTAGCATCTAGATACATGCAAATCTAGATAAACTCAAGTCATTTAAGGACGGATGGAGTAGAATAGTTCGTTTTCACGAAAATTTTATCAATCTATTAATCATCATCAACATCAGTCTTAAATTAATAAAAATATAAATAGAACCACCTAGCAATGTCGACTACAAAAACCAGCATGCGACTATAAAAACTAGCACGAGAAGAAGGCGTGCTACCATCCTTTTCGCTCCATCACCGGAGCCAGGTCTTATTGTAGTGGACATCACCGGAGCCAGGTCTTATTGTAGTGGAGCTTGTTGTAGTAGATATTCATAGTTGCATTTGTTCGATACATGCTAATAACCTAAATCACGCGTATCTTGTAGCCACAAAATCGAAGTGAATACTGACAAAAGTTCGTCATAATTGTATGGAAACAATATCAAAAGAACAATCATTAATTACCTCAACCATCCATTAGTTTTGAGCAAGACTAACCCGGAAGATTGTGAATTAACCATTGTGCAGAGCCGCAATATTGCCATGGTATGAAATTAGTCAAAGATCATATAGACTTGGAAAATAAATTTTGAACTTGTTACGGTAAGTCGGTAAGTCACATATACTCATCATAGATAGTGTTAAGGCAAGGCCACTAAAGATTTTTAGAGCCTAATGCCTAGGCAGAAAATCAACATAGATCTTAGAGTCCACTTAACATACACTAGTAGAAAGCATGTCTTTGGTTTGGAGTTGTCCTTGGGTTCTAGTCTCGGTTGGGTCTGGGCCCGGGACTAGTGTGAGCACTAGTTCTGGTTTATCCCGATTCTAATGGCTAGGAGGCAGCACAAGACTAGTCCCGGTTTGTTTGGGACCTCTAGTCCCGGTTGGTAATACCAGCCGGGACTAAACGTTTGGCGCCAACGGCTGGGACCCAGCAGCGACTATAGTCTCGGCTGGTGTTACAAACCGGGATTAGAGGTCATGAACTAATTCCGATTTGGACACAGGTCGGGAATAATGTTTTTTCTATATATTTACTACTCGTCCCTGCCCAAGCTTATGGCCATTTTGCTCCAAGCTAGCTCAAGCTCATCCCCATTTTTTGTCCAAGATTTAGTGGCACCCATCAATCCAAAGTTTAAAAGGTTAGCAACTTCATTCTTTCATCTCTCATTGTTAGGTTAGCTCAATGCTCTAGAAGTAAAGAGGGATTTAATGCTTTACAAGTAGAGGTAGAGGGAATTGTAGATATGTAATTTTAGGTAAATTTTGATTATGCAAAAAGTTACTGAAAGTTGAGATATGTAATTTTAGAGTTTCGAAGCTCAGAATTGAATGAGGTTTTCACTACAAGATCAATAATTAAAAACTCAACATTTTTTATGTTAGCAGTTTTGTGCAATTCAAAAATTGGTGCATGTAAAATTATATATATATGTTGTTGGTACACACTAAATTTTTAGATTTCAACAAGTAAATGAAGTGAAAATGATCCAAACTTTTTATATAAACCAAGATTTTAATTATAATGCAGATGAGTTGGCCATGGATGTATGACGCTTCCCGAATGTTTGACGTGTTCATTAAAGCGTGCATTCTTTTCTCGGTGTGGCTGAGGAAAACAAGCATTATAGTTTTATGTGTTTTTCGTGTCGTGTCTGTCGGAATGAGAATGATTACTTTTCCTCAAAAACCATTCACACCACCTGATTCAGTCCAATTTCATGTTCGGCTATAATTGTTAGAAAAAGCACGGAGAAAGAGGGGTTATGATGGAAGACAACTAAGAAGAAGAGAACGATGACAACTATCCAATGTTCCCTGATTATGGTGGTACTAAAATGGAAGACAATGAAAAAGAAGAAGGTGACGAACGTGCATTAGATGATACCGTTGATGATCTTCGCCGGGCCATTTTTGATGCATAGAGAGAATATGAAAATAAAAACGAGAAGAAAAAGTTGGAGCGCATGTTAGAGGATCACAAAAAATTGTTGTACCAAAATTGCGAAGATGGCAACACAAAGCTCGGTACCACACTGAAATTGCTGCAATGGAAGGCATAGAATGGTTTATCTGACAAGGGATTTGAGAAGCTACTGAAAATAATGAAAAAGAAGCTTTCAAAAGATAACGAATTGTTTGTCAGTACATACGAGGGAAAGAAGGTTACCTGCCCTCTAAGATTAGATATGCAGAAAATACATGCATGCATTAATGACTGCATCCTTTACCGCGGTAAGGAGTATGAAAATTTGGATGCATGCCCCGTATGCGATGCATTGCGGTATAAGATCAGACGAGATGATCCTGGTGATGTTGAGAGCGAGCAACGCCCCAGGAAGAGGGTTCCTGCAAAGGTCATGTGGTATGATTCTATAATACCATGATTAAGATGTTTGTTCATAAACAAAGAGCATACTGTTGTGGATATACTAAATAAGTATACCTACGGCATAGTCTCATACCGGCAAGTCCGGGTGACCCACAGTTGGTGGTTAGGCCTATGGCCTAACCGGGCTGCCCAGTTGCTGATAGGAAGCCGGAGGTACATCCAGGAGATGGAAGGCGACGTGCCACCGCCTTAGATGGAAGACGGAGCCTTGGAGGACATGAAGACTAGTTAGTGTTAGTCTAGGACTCTATAACCGTATCCGGCTAGGACTCTCCATGTAACCCTAGGTCCTGACGTCCTTATAAGCTGGCCTACAGGAGCCTTTACGGCACAACGTCAACAAAAGACAAGTGCATAGCACTAATCACACACAGCGAACCCCACAATCCTGTAACTTGGTGTAACATCCTAGCATTTAGGAACCAACGAAGGGTAGAATTAGGATTTTTTGCATAAGCATGCATTCATCTATAAAATGCGGGTAAATTTTCCGCCAAACTAAAAACCTAAAGTGATCAGAGTTTCTTTCACTCTCGGTGTTTAGGAATAGCTATTGGGAGTGATTGTTATAAATTCTGACATGATCTTTATGAATAAGGCCATGTTCGGTAACCAGCCAGCTTCTAACTTCTCCAAAATTCTCCGTGGAGCGGCACCAAACACCCAAACTCCGCGGAGCTGGATATGAGAAGATGGCCATAATCGCTGTACAAATCACGGAGCACGGTGGCTTTCGGGATCAGCAGAAAGGCGGAGCAGTGGAAACTTACATCTTTGTGCCACCGTGAGGTGAGAAAACGGTTCTCTTAAAACACCCTTGCTCTCAATCCCGTCGCTTTCCATCGTTCCCAATCAAGCGTGACCTTGACATAACTGCCGCCACGTCCCACCGCCGCCGAAGACCTCTTCCCCGGCCAGCGTCGAGTCTTTTCGCTGCTCCCCAGTCCTCCCTCCGCCGTTGTTACCCACTCCTCTGCCCGCAGGCCGAGCTCCTTCACCTCCGCCGTCATCAAGAAGAAGCAGCAGAGGGCATCGCCGAGCTCCGGCGCATCTGCCCACAAGCCGGGCTCCGATGCCTCCGCCCGCATGCCAAACACGTTCCCAAACTCTCCCTCAATAAGGAGCAGCAGTTGGATCGATCTCGGTACGTATATGTACGTGTACCATCTAGTTCGTTTGGTAGGAAAAAAAGTACCGATCAGCCGGTCAAGCTAGGCAAACAATCGATCAAGCTAGAAAACCCACGTCGCCCTAGCAGGCCAGCCCGGCTTGAATGGGCCACATCCCAACTGAACGAGGAGGAGCTGGCCAAACGTTTTGAGCTCCGATCGGGAAGCTGGTGAGGCACCGGGAAGCTGGATCGAAGGATTTACGGGAAGCCGGCGTGTTGCCGAACACGCCCTAAATGTGTTTTGGGGGGGGATTGGAATTTAAATTTGAAATTTGAACTTATATTTAAAAGTTAAGATTTGGATATTAACATGATTTTAAAATGATTTAGTAATATCAATTGCTATAATAAAGAGATAATAAATAATAATAGAATTCAATATTAAGTAATTCAAATAAGAAATGACTCAATATTATGAACTCATCAAACAAATGAGAAGCTCATCACAATAAGGGAATTATAATAAATGGAATTCAAATAATAAACTATTATAAAATTGTTACAAAAAGAATAAAATAAGATATTACAAAATTCTTACAAATGAATCAAATAAAGATTACAATGAAAATCTACTTATCTATCTAAACCTATAATAAATCTTGAGCACCAAATCTTGTACCTGCAACAAAATTCAAAACAAGCAAAAAGTAAAATAAAAGATTAGTTGTTAAGATACTCTCAGTAGAGAGCAGTGAGGTGCACTACTCATATTACATCATTGAGTGTTATTAAAGGGGCAAGGTTCACCAATATGAAAGAAATTATCCTTTCATAATAAATAAGCCACAAGTCAGATATTAGCAACCAGTAAAGGGGAAAGTTTCACCAGGAAAGTTAAATGTTAAAGATCAAAAGGTAAAACACATCATCGATCTGATCCAAACCATGCATCAAGCAGCCAAGAAGCACAATCACCTAAATGCATGGTGTGTGTTGTCAACACAGCAGCAGCTACACAAGCAAAAGGGAAGAGCCAGCCATGGCAAGGCTCACAGCAAAGCTCATTCTTTCTTTCCAACACCAACCAGGAACACACTAAGCTTAGCAAGAGCCAAGCAAACCATCAGCCCAACCACACACCAGATCATCCAAGTACTCACCATATGGTGACATAAGGAGGGGGTGGATTAGGTGGACAGCAAGGGCAAGGTCAAGGCCAAGCCTACAGGAACCATAAGGAGAAGGACAAGCTCAAGTCAACAACACCATCAGAAAGATCTAGCCATCCAAAACAACCAGCCACAACACCAGCAAAAATTAACAGTTGTCGTGAGTAAAATAAAACCATCACATGATCTTACTATCTTCTCTAGACTAAGATTCATCTGTTGTTTTATATTTAGATCTCTTAGAAATCACCCAAGTGGGGTGAATCCATCATAGATGATCTTTTAAATAAAGTGTATACTTAAATTTTACCAATCAAACCAGGATCTCAGATCAGCATCATAGATCCTGGATATGATAGCCAAATCATATATTCCAACATGTACATAGCATAGCTTATGAATTCTGGGCACATATCCTAGTGGAGTAGCACCTCAGAATTCATAAATCCTATGAACCAATATAAAATTTATGAGCATCCCAATCATCTTAGCCAAAAGGATTCAAGATCTAGTAACCAATGATAATACTAGAACATTTCTATTAGGGACAACAAGATAGGAAACTAGTCCCTATGCCTCAGACCAACATCATGGGCATAAATGTTTAAGAAGAAGATTCCAACTTAACTTTGATTCATATCCAATACTAAGACCAAACAGAATCAAGCCAGTAATAGAACCTAAACTTGTGTGCCATTTTAAGATGGTGTCACAAATATAGATTCTAAATCAAGCAAAGCCATTATTGAACTTGCATAAATAAACTTGTAATATCATATTCCTGGAATCTAACCAGGAATCATTACCAAGACTATACCCATCTACATAATCAGGGTATCACCATAATCACATTATTACCTAATTCTGAGTACAATCTCACAAGTGAGAGATGATGACCCACAAGTATAGGGGATCGCAACAGTCTTTGCGGGTAGTATTACTATAACATCCCAAAAATAAAACACAAGGGTCATCAAACTCTAATCACTAAAATTAGGGTTAATAAAAACTTTGATTAATTAAAATCATATGAATGCATGTGTGAATAAAATGATTTGACCAATGCATGAATGGACTTGTGTGATTAACCTAAATAGCAAGAAATAGTTTAAAGATGAAAATAACATCATATAAAACATTTCCATGCAGAAACAAATCAAAAGAAAATCAAAAACAAAGCAAATAAAGCAAATGGTCATTTTTGCCAATCTTGCTCACTAGGTCACTTTGAATGCTTCTAGTCCAAGATTTCAAACAGAAACTTTCCCACTTCTTTTCACCCCTTGATAGAACTAGTAAAAGTGAATCAAAGCCCATCTTTCAAACTTGCAGAAACATTTGGCAACCCCATTCAAGTCACAATTCAAAATTGAATGTTATTCATATGTGAAGATCATCCATTTTCAAAACCCAACCAAACGAATGCCCCTTGACTAATCCAACTAACCAGACACTCCATAGTATGTGCTTAGAAAACCCACCAAGTTTGAATCTAAAATTCAAATTTGAATCTCTTGCGGCCATTTTATCAAACACCTTGTAGATACAAATCAAACAAACATCTAACACTATAGTGTGCAGTAAAATTGGCCTAACTTGTTCCCTCTCTGGTTGCAACTAGCCCTTAGTAGATCATCTAGCCCCTTTAACAATCTTTAGCACCACTGTGAGCAAGCCTAGCCATTAATGGCAAGCATGCCGAGAGCACCATTGCCACCCCAGTGTCGACAGCAAGCTAGAGGCCGCACTAAGCCTAGCCAGCATGTCTAGCAAGCACCCCACCGTCCATCGCCACTCTCTGTCCCAGCCCTGAGAAATGCCAACCCCTGGACCACACGACATGCCCATGCCAAATTGCTCTGCGACTGTGCCGAGAGCGCGCCCGTGCGCCATGCTCGACCAGCACCCACGCATCAGGCGCCTCGCCGCTGCGTGGATGATCACCAAGACCCCAAAGCACCCGCCAGACATGCCCGTCACGCATGCATTACACGTTGTGCGACATTAAAACCGCCGTCGGACCCGCTCAGAGCACCGCGACGTTACGACCGATCAGCACCGCCCCACGCTGCAAGACCACGCCGTTGAGCTTCGCCAGGGAGCACATCACCGTCCCCTACCGTCGCCCATGCCAGTAGCTTCCTGTGCCGTCGACCACGATGAGCTCAGCCCGCGCCCGTCGGTCCTCTTCCGCCACTATAAATAGAGGCCTCCACCGCTGCCACCACACCGCTCACTCCTCTCACCTGTAACCACCCCACCTCACTCCCGGAGCAAGGCGAGCAGCGCATCGCCGGAATTTGGCCGGAGCCCGCCGCTGCTGGAGAAGAAGGAAGTCGTCGATTGCAACCGCCCCAGGAGAAGCTGCCGGTACCAGGAGAACCGCCGTTGTCGACTTCGTCGTTCGCCCCCGTCGCCGACCCTCGCCTGAGCCCCGGTGAGCCTCCCACGACCCCCTCCTGCCGCGTTAGGGTTCTGTCTCGCCGACGCTGCCCGACGTGGACGATGAACCAGAGTCGTCCGATTAGAACTAGATCCCACGGTTCACATCACCCCGTACCGCTTCGCCCCTCCCCGTTTCACTGACGCGTGGGGACAACCACTTAACCAGCCCGCGTCTGTGTGTAGTGGGCCGACCCAGTAAAACATCTCGCGCGACCCAACAATTCAAATTAAGCTTTATTCATTTAATTTCAAACATAGTTCTGTACCTAGATTAAAAAATCAACCCAGCTAGATTCACTGTACCAAAATGCATGAAACCAATTTTTTTAGAAAGATACTGAAATGCTTAATCCAAGCCCGTTGGATTCAAACCATTTAGATTTGTAGATCAAGCATGGTAAAAATAACAAAGAAGAAGCTTTTATGAATTCAAACATTTTTCAAAATTCAACCATAAAAGCTTTTGAGTTGATTCCAACTCTCAAAAATCACATTTGATCATACCTTTCAGAATATATAAAAGCATATGGGTTTACTTATAGAAATAATGTTCAAGTAATAAAAGAATGCCCCATAGGCATTTCTAGTCACTTTATTTAATTAAAATAAAAAGGTTAAACCTTATTAAATTGTGACACCACTTTAAATCACATTCCCATGTACTAAAATATGTGGTGATGACATGTGTCAACATGATCCCATGTTTGAGTTGGAGAATATTAAATCTTAAGTAGTTTTTCAATGAGTAGAAATTACTTTCCTAAAAGTAAAACAAATAAGGCAAGTTCTTAAATCTTGTAATATTAGTGATGATGCTAGATCATCTAGTGTGAACCATTGTGTGATGATTGTAAATAGTTAAGTATTGTTTGGTGATTGTGTACCTCGTATTTATTTATAGACGCTAGTACCGACCAAGGATACGAGGATGAAGGAGGATACTATGAGGAAGAAGCCGAGGAGAACTTCAACCACTGCTCTGCACAAGGCAAGCTAACACTTGCAAGATACCCTACTTATGCAAGCATTACTACACAAGTTGACCTATGCAAGCTAATACTTGCTTGTTGCCATGACAACTATATGCCTTAAGCATATGTGATCATATCCACTTGATAACCCAATCCTAGTTTTACTTGCAAGCTTTATACTTTAGTTCTTTATCAAAGCTTTCTCTTAGAGTTTACATAGTGAATTATAGATATTAGAAGGATATTGGAAGGTAGCATAAAGAGCATAAAATTTGGCCTAAGTTAGATAATATTTATGTCATCCTAAGGCATGAGATTGAACTTAGAAAATCTTCCCTTGTTTACCACCCCTCATCAGTATTTACCACCACTTGTAGATGCTAGTGCTAAGTATAAAACTTGATCAACTTTAGATGGGAATACTTGGTGAAAATGGTTATGAAAACCTTAGAATGATGATTCATTCTGCTGAAATGTTTTGACATGTGTTTCCGAACACCAGATGATTTTTATGATGAAAATGTTAAGGTATGAGCCTTAGCCCTTTATAAAACTGATGGTTGTCTGGATGCGATACCATTCCAATTTTATCGTATAACCAAAATACCCGAAATTTGGGTAGGGCTTGACTGGAAATTTATATACCTTAGTATGGGTTCCCTCGCGGCCAAGGTCTGAGCTGAGGCTACCTTGTGAAGATTGTCCACTGCATGCAAAGACCCAAGATGACAGTTGGTCATGGTTGGGAGGCCAAACTCACAGGAGAGGTGCCTGTACTAGGGCATGTAATTGAAAGGTTAGGATTGATTATCTGCATACTGAGTATGGTGAATTCAGGATTGTTCCTGACGGATGTATCGAATGTTGTGGTGAAAGTGTACAATCTCTGTAGAGTGTCAAACTATTCGAATAGCCGCGTCCACGGTTATGGACAGTTGGAGTGTCCATACTGTTCCCCCGTCAGATGTTTTCAAAATGACTTGTGAAATGAATTATGACTTTGACTTGACCACAACAGAGTTCTGATATGAAATTCAAAATCCCACTTAGGTGTTTTAAAACTTTCAACTAGTTTCTTTGCTTCTGAACTTAGTAGAGGTAAATCTGGCTTTTTGCAAAACAACCTTAGAGCTTAGTATCCTACTACCAAAAAACCCCTTAACTTGTCAGTATTAGTTTGCGAGTACTTAAAGAGTACTCATGGCTTTGTCCCTGGCTATTCCTGTGGCCAGACTATGAAGAGGAGTATCAGGATGACGGGCCGCAGGAAGGTTACGACAACTAGGATCATCTCCCATTGTCAGCATTGCCTGTGACCCTGAAGATGGAGCTTCGCCTACGCTATCGTTACTTTTACGTTATTCCGCTGCTTGAGTTGTATTAAGAACTGGATCATGAGATCCTTATTTGTGTAAGACCTTATGTATGGTTTGTAATGGATGATGTACTGTGATATCCAAATCTGTTATGTCTCGCAAAATGGTAATCCTGGGATTGCAATTTATGGCATAACAGGCATCTGGGATTAAAAATCCGGGTGTTGACAAGTTGGCATCAGAGCCATCTTGACCATAGGAGACCCTAGTTAGAATTGGCGTTTGAATCAAAAACCTACTTTCAAAACCAAGGGAAGTGAGTATTTACAAAAACTTATTCTCATTCTTATCACTTGGATTCTTTCATGAAAATTCATGCTCCTCAAAAATTCTTGCAAACTACATAAAATTTGACACACTTGATCACTCTACTAACTTACTCATCCTATATTCTTATAGATGGACGTGAAGTACAACAAGTTTTATCAGTTGGGGAATGGAGGAGACCTCATCTTTGAGCGTGACTTGGATTGGCTTTCGGAACTTCTGGAGCGTCCGCACCCCGAGTTCTTCGGAGCTCAGCTCAATGATCAGGAAGGAGAAGATCTGCAGTGGCTAGTTGTTGCAAGTCTCCGAGGAAAGATTGAACCTCCCATTGCAGAGGGAATTCAGTTCACCTTAAGAGAGAACAACTGGCTTGATGGACTGGCCAGGGCAATGCAGGAAGCTCTTGCCCGTCCGTGTGGGCATAGTATCAATCAGATCAAGGGTACCCGCTTTGAGTTCTACCCAAGGCGTGATGTTATGGGACAGCCACTGGAGGCCCCACATCATTCCGAGCTGAAGACTCAGTTGGACCACCTCAGTTTCATGATGTACGACCATCAGAAGGAGTTGGACAATGCTCGCGCCTACGCTAACCACAAGTACGCCATCGCCAAGAATAAGGATCAGACCATCGCCATGCTAGTGAAGGATCGCAAGTCTCGTCACCGTCAGCTCGACAAGAAGGAGCGCATCATTGCCCGTCTTCGCCACCGGATCACGGATTTGGAGGAGACCATCCACGAGAGAGACATGCAGTTGGAGGAAAGGGAGAATGCCGGAAAAGACTTTTGTGGAGACCCCTACTCCTATCTCAACGATGATGATGACTTTCTGGAGGATCAGGCCATGGACTTCTTCACTGATGAGGATGATTTCGCCTTCATCGATGACGATGATGAGTACACTGACTCCGAGGAGTAGTAGCACTTAAGCACTAGCATTAGTGAGTTGTATTCGGTCCCACTGTATCGTAGCTTCACAGAATGATGATTCTTAAAACCATCTATTTTTCTTTGTTGTGGTATGTGTTGTATTGTGTGCTATGAATGAATGAATGAATGAAAAACAAGTTGCTAGAAAAATCCGAATCAACACTTGAGAACTTTAAAACTTTTCAAAATTCCTGAACCTTAGAAATTTCCCTCTTTTCTCATGATCTATCTCAATCTTCAGATGCCTCGCGGAGGAAGTGGCTCAGCCCCGGACCCGATTTTGCAACTCTTGCAAATGATGGTTTCGGACCATGAAGCCAAAAGAGTCGAACGTCAAGCCAACCTAGCCACCCTTCAAAAGATATCTTAGATGGCCAACAACAATCAAGGCCATGGAAATCAGGACAACCATGGATCTAAGCTCAAGAATTTCCAGAACACCAATCCACCTGTTTTCACTAAGTCAGAAGAACCCCTAGATGCAGATGATTGGCTGAAAACCATGGAGAAACCTGGAAGTTGCAGGGGTAGAAGCTAACGAGAAAGTTTTGTTCGCCACCCACTATCTGGTCAGAGATGCAAGAGCATGGTGGAACAACGTTCGTGCAATGGTCGGAGGTCAGATGATGACTTGGGATGAATTCAAGGTCAAGTTCAGCAGAACCCATGTGCCACCGAGTTTAATCAAGAGGATGAGGGATGAATTCAGAGAACTGAAGCAAGGAAGGATGACCATAGTGGAATACCGTGACAAGTTCTTGTCATTAGCTAGGTATGCCCCGGATGAGATCGACACTGAAGCCAAGAAGAAAGAGAGATTCCTGAATGGTCTGCACGATGAGATGCAGACGGTGTCAGTCAATATCCCCTTTGCTGATATTGAAGCCCTCGTCGACTCTGCCATCCAGATGGAAGGAAAGATCAACCAAGCCAATGAGAACCGCAAGCACCACATGATGCATCAACCAGGAACCCACCAGACACCAAAGTATCGCCCCAACCCATCTCCAGGATTTGCCCCAAGAAACAACAGACCCCCTATGAACCGTCCGACCTATCCCAACCGTGGAAACCCAAGGCCCGGAGGAAACCACAACAACCCCGGCAACTCTAGCAATTTCAACCGTGCACCACCCAAGTTCAACAACAACAATGCCGCCACCAACACCAATACTGCCCCAAGGACCAGAAGCAATGTTGTGCCTGTTGCAGCAAAGTACAAGTCGCAAGTGATTTGTTATGAATGTAGAACCAAGGGTCATTATTCCAATGAATGCCCCAAGAAGATTGTCGCAGCCCCCAATGCAAATGCCCCAGCTCAGCAGCAGCGTCGTGTTCAGCCCAGAAGAAGGTTTGCCCCAGGGAATTCTCTCAACCACAACGACCGTATTTTTCTCATGCATGCTGAAGAATCCCAGGAAGCGCCAGACATCGTGCTGGGTATGTTTTCTGTTAACTCAGTACTTGCAAGAGTGTTGTTTGATTCTGGAGCATCGCACTCATTTGTCACTGAAGAATTTGCATGCACTAGTAAGATTCAACCAACCAAATTGAAGCATGTTATGATTGTTCAAATCCCCAGTTCAACCACCAAAGCTAGACAAATTTGCAAAGCCGTCCCTATCTAAATCCATGGCATAGACTTTTATGCTAATCTAATAGTACTCGGAACTAAAGGTTTGGAAGTAGTACTAGGAATGGATTGGATGTCCAAACACAAAGGATTAATTGACTGTGCCAAGAAATCCATAACCATGACCAGTACAGCCGAAATATCAGTCGATCATGTATCTGAAACCTTGCCTCGTCAATTTAAGTGCAACAAGAGTATAGCCTAGCCCACCATTGACCAAGTCCGGATAGTCTGTGAATACCCCGATGTATTTCCAGATGTTTTGCCCGGTATGCCCCTAGATCGGGATATCGAGTTCATCATTGAACTGATACCTGGAACCGGACCCATAGCCCAGAGACCATATAGTATGAACCCGTTTGAACTAGCAGAACTAAAGAAGCAACTGGATGCCATGCTATAAATTGGATTGATTCAACCAAGTGCGTCACCATGGAGATTACCTGTTTTGTTCGTGGACAAGAAGGATTATCGGAAGCTGAATGATGTCACTATAAAAAACAAGTACCCGTTGCCTAAGATCAAAGATTTGTTTGACCAGTTGACTGGTGCCAAAGTGTTTTCTAAGGTTGATCTTAGAAATGTCTATCATCAACTCAAGATTCGCGCAGAGGATATTCTAAAGACTGCCTTTACCACCAGATATGGATTATACGAGTATACCGTCATGTCTTTTGGATTAACCAATGCCCCCGCTTATTTCATGAATCTCATGAATAAGATTTTTATGGACTTCCTGGATAAGTTTGTCATTGTTTTCATCGATGACATTCTGATTTATTCCAAATCAGAAGAAGAACATGAGATACACCTAAGGACCATTCTTGCAACCCTTAGAGAGCATCAGTTGTATGCCAAGTTTAGCAAATGTGAATTCTGGTTACAGGAGGTAGGATTCCTCGGACATATCGTATCAGCCGAAGGAATTGCCGTTGACCCTGCAAAGGTGAAAGATGTCGAAGATTGGCAAGCCCCAACCACTCAAACCCAAGTTCGTGCATTTCTCGGATTAGCGGGATACTATCGCAAGTTCGTAGAAGGATTCTCGAGTATCGCTAGACCCATGACCCAATTGCTGAAGAAGGACAAGAAGTTTGAATGGACAGACAAATGTGAAATGAGTTTTCAAGAACTCAAGAGAAGATTGATTTCAGCCCCCATCTTGATCATGTCGGATATCACCAAGCCCTTTGATGTGTATTGTGACGCGTCCAAGATCGGCCTAGGATGTGTGCTAATGCAAGAAGGAAAAGTTATATCTTATCTATCCCGACAACTGAAGCAGCATGAACAGAATTACCCAACCCATGACCTCGAACTCGCAACCGTAGTTCTAGCCCTGAAGACATGGAGACATTACCTGATGGGAAACCATTGTGAGATTTATTCTGATCATAAGAGCTTGAAGTATATATTCACTCAGAAGGAGCTAAATATGAGACATATAAGATGGATTGAGCTAATCAAGGATTATGATCTGGACATTCACTATCACCCCGGTAAAGCCAATGTGGTAGCAGATGCCCTTAGCAGATTGCCATGCCACTTGAACTCCATGATTTTGAAGGAGCAACCAAGTTTGCACAAAGAGATGGAAGATTTCATAATGGAATTGGTAAGTGAAGGATTTTTGGCTAGCATAGAACTTCAACCCACTTTGATCAGCCAGATCAAAGTGGCGCAGAAAGGAAATGCTAGTATCGACGGAATCAAGCGTCCTATCGGTACAAGCAAAGTACCCGGATTCACCGAAGACGAAGGAGTTCTGTGGTACAAAGGACGCCTTTGTGTACCAGCAGATTCGGAATTTAAAGAAGTGATTTTGAAAGAGGCCCATGATACTCTTTATTCTATCCACCCCGGAGGAACGAAGATGTATCAGGATTTGAAGGAACAATTCTGGTGGCATAAGATGAAGAGAGAAATCGGAAGCGATATCGCCAAGTGTGATATATGTTAGAGAGTCAAGGCGGGACATCAAAGACCCGCTGGATTGTTGCAACCTCTACAGATTCCGGAATGGAAATGGGATTTAGTTGGAATGGACTTTATCACCGGATTGCCTACTTCTAGTAGGGGAAATGACTCTATTTGGGTCATAGTTGACATATTGTCCAAAGTAGCCCATTTCCTACCAGTCAAGAACACATACCAGAGTTCGAAGCTAGCGGAGTTATACATCGCTAGAATCGTCAGTTTGCACAGAGTCCCCAAGAACATCGTATCGGATCGAGGAACCCAGTTTACCTCGAGATTCTGGAAGAAAGTCCAAGAAGGTTTAGGAACCCGACTAGATTTCAGCACAACTTATCACCCTCAGACCGATGGACAAACGGAGCGAGTAAATAAAATAATCGAAGATATGTTGAGAGCATATGTGCTAGAGTATAGATCTAAATGGGAAGACTGACTGCCTTTCGCAGAATTTTCTTACAACAAAAGTTATCAAGCTAGTCTACAAATGGCCCCATTTGAGTTTATGTATGGAAGGAAGTGTCGCACCCCGTTGAATTGGTCGGAAGTACGAGAGAGTCAGATTTTCGGACCCGACATCCTACGAGAAGCAGAAGTGAAAGTTCACAAGATTCGTGAGCACCTCAAGACCGCCCAGTCAAGACAGAAGAGTTACGTAGACAAGAGACGTCGAGACCTCGCTTTCAATATCAGAGATTTCGTGTATCTTAAAGTGTC
Organism: Avena longiglumis; assembly: GCA_030063025.1. Taxonomy (NCBI): domain Eukaryota; kingdom Viridiplantae; phylum Streptophyta; class Magnoliopsida; order Poales; family Poaceae; genus Avena; species Avena longiglumis. Next base: position 436,483,288 of record CP125977.1, on the reverse strand, counting down.
GCCTTTGAAAGGAATGCAACTTTCTAGCTGAAAGGAAAGTTAGCCCCCAGATATATCGGACCGTTCAAGATTCTGAATCGTCGAGGAGAAGTATCATATCAATTGGAACTGCCAGAGGAGATGTCAGTAGTGGACAATGTGTTCCATATATCGTTACTTCGCAAATGCCTTGAAGTTCCGGAGAAGACTGAAGTGTTCAAGAACATTGATCACCGGACCATAGAGATCAACGATGACCTAACCTATCCCGAAGTACCCATCCGTATTTTGGAAGAAGCTTTCAGGACCACCAGGACCCGAAGCATCAACTTTCTCAAGATTCAGTGGAGCAACCACACTGAAGAAGAAGCTACCTGGGAGCGCGAAGATCACATCAGGACGGAGTTTCCCGATCTCTTTAAATCCTAGGTAATCTTTTTCGTCCCTTTTCAAATATTGGTACGAGATTTTGTTTAAAGGGGGAAGGTTTGTAACATCCCAAAAATATAACACAAGGATCATCAAACTCTAATCACTAAAATTAGGGTTAACAAAAACTTTGATTAATTAAAATCATATGAATGCATGTGTGAATGAAATGATTTGACCAATGCATGAATGGACTTGTGTGATTAACCTAAATAGCAATAAATAGTTTAAAGATGAAAATAACATCATATAAAAAAATTCCATGCAGAAACAAATCAAAAGAAAATAAAAAACAAAGCAAATAAAGCAAATGGTCATTTTTGCCAATCTTGCTCACTAGGTCACTTTGAGTGCTTCTAGTCCAAGATTTCAAATAGAAACTTTCCCACTTCTTTTCACCCCTTGATAGAACTAGTAAAAGTGAATCAAAGCCCACCTTTCAAACTTTCAAAAACATTTGGCAACCCCATTCAAATCACAATTCAAAATTGAATGTTATTCATATGTGAAGATCATCCATTTTCAAAACCCGACCAAAAGAATGCCCCTTGACTAATCCAACTAACCAGACACTCCCTAGTATGTTCCTAGAAAACCCACCAAGTTTGAATCCAAAATTCAAATTTGAATTTCTTGCGGCCATTTTATCAAACACCTTGTAGATACAAATCAAACAAACATCTAATACTATAGTGTGCAGTAAAATTGGCCTAACTTGTTCCCTCTCTGGTTGCAACTAGCCCTTAGTAGATCATATAGCCCCTTTAACAATCTTTAGCACCACTGTGAGCAAGCCTAGCCATTAATGGCAAGCATGCCGAGAGCACCATTGCCACCCCAGTGTCGACATCAAGCTAGAGGCCGCACTAACCCTAGCCAGCATGTCTAGCAAGCACCCCACCATCCATCACCACTCTCTGTCCTAGCCCCGAGCAATTCCAGCCCCTGGACCACACGACACGCTAATGCCAAACTGCTCTGCGACCGTGCCGAGAGCGTGCCCGTGCGCCACGCTTGACCAGCACCCTCAGACCGTGCACCGCCCTCGCCGGTTTCAGGGATGATCACCAGCACCCTAGCACCCCGCCAGACATGCCCGTTCGTTGCCGCGCAGACCACGCGCGCTGTGCGACATTAAAGCCGCCGTCGGACCCGCTCAGAGCACCGCGACGTTCTGACCGATCAGCACCGCCCCACGCCGCAAGACCACGCCGTTGATCTTTGCCAGGGAGCACAACACCGTCCCCTACCGTCGCCCATGCCAGTAGCTGCTTGTGCCATCGACCACGACGAGCTCAGCCCGCGCCCGTCGGTCCCCTTCTGCCACTATAAATAGAGGCCTCCACCGCTCGTTTTCGCCACACCAATTCACTCCCCTCTCACCCAAAACCACCCCACCTCACTCCCGGAGCAAGGCGAGCAACGCATCAACGGAATTTGGCCGGAGCCCGTCGCTGCTGGAGAAGAGGGAAACCGTGGTTTTGGAGCCGCCCAAGGAGAAGCTGTCGGTACCAGGAGAACCGCCGTCTTCGACTTTGTCGTTCGCCCCCGTCGCCGACCCTCGCCTAAGCCCCGGTGAGCCTCCCACGACCCCCACCTGCCGCGTTAGGGTTCTGTCACGCCGACACTGCCCGACATGAGCGATGAACCAGAGCCGTCCAATTAGAACTAGATCCCACGGTTCACATCACCCCGTACCGCTTCACCCCTCCACATCTCACTAACGCATGGGGACAGCCACTTAACCAGCCCGCGTACACGCTGTGTGTAGTGGGCTGGCCCAGTAAAACATCCCGCACAACCCAACAAGTCAAATTAAGCTTTATTCATTTAATTTCAAACATAGTTCTGTACCTAGATTCAAAAATCAACCCATATCGATTCACTAAACCAAAATGCATGTAACATCCCACCATTGGAGCTTAGAAATAAGCTAAACCCAGATGTGTGCATTGCATTCATGCATAGAAAATTTGAATAATTTTCGTGCTTTTGAAAAAAACTTGTCAAAGTGATTGAAGCTTCTCTTAACTTGATGAAATTGAAGTAGATCACCAAGTTGACTGTGATAAGTTTCAATATGACCTTTGCTAACACCTTATTTTGGGTAAGGGAGATTTGATCGAAGGGTAGATCAAATGTAATAAAAGTTAAACCCTAATACAATATGATTTATATTTGATCATTAGGTGATCATATCATAGTATTCATTATAATCACTCATGAGTACCAATTTAAGGATATAACACCAAAGATGAATTTAACAACTATATCTTAATCTCATATGCATATACCATGAGTATCATGGTAATATCTAACCCTACTTCTTAAGTAAGATTGAGTAGGAAAGAAACTAAGTTTAGATCATTCACCCTATACCTTTCTTCCCATATCAATCCTTATCATCTCTATTGAGTTATATTCCAATATATGTTGTTCATCAATGAGGAGAAATCAATTATTGATTCACGAATTCTCAATCTACCAACTCTTGACCAGAACATAGCTCACATTTAAATGTCTATAAAGAAACAACTAAGCAGAGATAAATAGTAATGCTAGCTTTAGAAATCATTTATAGGATGGGAATGATTGAAAAGAATCCAATCAATGTGATAATAGAAGGAGTTAAACTCACTCCTGGTTGGATAGAAGAGTTATTTGAAATAAAGATATATATGGTAACAAAGAGGGTTCCCAGGATGAATACTAAAGATAGTTACCAGGAGTAGTCCTATTGGATCAAGTAAGTATAGTCAATGAATTATATCTCTTAATCCAATAGAGTTAAATAGAAGATAATTATTATACAACTGCAATGTTGTATGGATGGAAGCCTTGATTAGCTAACTGGAAACCTAAACCATAAAGGATCAAAAGATTATACTGATCAAGCCTTATTCACCAAGATTGAGTGCTTATATAATGTATAAGTGGTATTGGTGGATAAAACATGATTGGAACCCCAGTATAGTTATGTTATCCTAAAATAGCTATGGCAAGTCACATTAATATAATGTGAGGTTGGAGTATGAGATACTGGAGTTAAGTAGAGACAAGATAGTATGATTAAGATGATGCTAGAGCAACATGGGATTATAGAAGAAGTGTTTCCTCTTGGGAAATACCAACACTTGATGTGAAGTAGTTTGATCTAGACATCTATTGAAGAAATATTAGTGATGGATGATTAAGGAAGATTATGAGTGGAGTTTGAAAGAACTACTTGTTGGATTGAAGATTTTCAATAGTAGAATAGTAGGTATAACCAAGCAAAGATATGAGAAAACTATGAAATGCTTTAATATCAAACTCATTGGATTCATCCATGAGTTTAGAAGAATAATATATGAATAAGAAGATTTTAATGAGTAAAGCTCATCATACTAACCATGATGATGGATAAGAAGAAGTATTATATCTAGGAAAGGAATTCCTTAATAAAAAGTCTAGAATTATGAATTATGGAAGATAGTAATTCTTGGTAAACAATCAACTCTAAATCTTAAAACCAAGTATAAAATCCATTTCATATTCAGAATTCCTCATCTTATATCTATATCAATTGATAGGAACATTTCCCTAGAACAAATCACATAAACACATCCCTGACAATTTCAACCATCATAATTAAATGTGCTTAGGAGTATCTTTATCAATTCTTTTCTATAAAACATTCAAGGTATAACTTTTAAGTACTAAAGGTGATGTCATCAAATATCCCAAATAGAAAACAATATGCTTAGTTATTGAATCTTTAACCACATCCATAAAGGAGTCTAAGTATATTTAAAAACCCTAAACCCTATGGTAAATAATCATAATCCAAAATCCTAAATCTCTTTGCTTATTATAATAGAATATATACATTGTCATTTTCCAAATTAATGGAAGTAGTAAGAATCATATTAATTTCTTTCATATTTCATGCATCAAATAATGATATAGGATCACTATACATATAAAAATTTATATTCAAACTCTGAGCCAACTAGAGTTAAGTCTTATAAACAAATAAGAATACATCATTCAAGAAATCCATAATTAAAAGACGAGAGAAAAATAATAAGAAAAAATTCTACAAATTATTAAAAGGGGTTCATATTGAGAAAATAAAAGAAATATAAAAAGATTGTATACTAAAAGTTCACAAATGATACTAAATATATTCTAGTATTATTGCAATTATCCAGCAAATAAATCCTACAAAGAAAAGTTCAAAATATAAATCAAATTCAAATCTGAAAAGGAAAACAGAAAATATAAAAAGGTAAATAAAATAAAAACATTACCTGGTCGTGGTCCAACTTCTCTTTCCTTATCTAACGCCCATGTGCAGCCCACAATAGCCCAGCAACCAGCCCAACTCGTTTCCATCTGTGACTGACAAGTGGGACCAAAGAAGGACCGCGGGTTGAACTGAAAGAATCGCCAGGGGGTTTTCCGCAAAAGTTACATCTTCGTCATTCTCACGCACACATGCAGCTCGCTAGAGGAGCTCGCCACCGCCCGATTCCATCGTCGTCGTCAGCCGTGCGTCAAGATGCTCGCCGTCATTCCAGAGGGGGATAAGAAGGCCACCGCGATGCCCTGCCTCAATCCCTATCCATAATCCCTCCTTATCCTCTATGATTCGAATGGGGCCGAAACCCTAGCTCACCGGAGCCACACCTCTCCGTCGAACCACATCTTCCCACACTCTTCCAAGCAGCCATGGAGAAGCCCCGTCCTCCGTAGATCCTCTGAGCAGAATCTTGCATCAAGGGGAGCACTGGAGAGAGTGATTTTTGCCGTTCCTCTTCGCGGTAGTTCATTGGAATCCTTGTCGGGGAACTTGATTCCGACCATGCCTGTCCTCGCCAACCTCTCTATCATCATTAGGGTGAGTTCCTGAACACTAGCATTCCTAAATCGTTGTATCTCGTTGTTAAACGCCGTCGCACCTTCTATCACCGTCGACCACCGCCGGAGCTCGTCGGAGCCGAAGCTCCGATGAATATTTCTGAGCGGCGCCGCCACTTTAAGGTTCAGCGAGTTGCGCTGATTCGAACTAGGTTCATTTCGTTTGCTAGGGCGCAATAGATCGTCACCGGCGACCACCCACTGACGACGACGGTGGTGCTGACGCCATAGCGACGTCATGCCGACGCCACCCTAGACCCAATACCCTGTTTGACCAGCCTTGCCTCGCGTGGATGATGACATGGCCTTGGGTCCATATGTCATCGTCTAGGGGTAAAGACATGGTCGGTAACAAATGTATTTTCTTTAACCAGCGTGCTGAGGTGGTCACTGGCCCACTAGTCAGTGACTCAGTCTAGCCTTAGGTGCGGTGTAGGTATTTCCTATTTAAGAAATAGATAAAATGTTATAAACTTAATTCTTAATATTCCAGAAATCAAATAAATGATTAAATCTTGTTTAATTAATAACTTTTGTTTTATAATTCAGAAAAATGTGTATAATATACAAAAAAAATCAGAAAAATAAAATCTACAACTTAAAATTATTATCAAATATTATTGTGATGATTATTTAAATAAATATTATTTAATAAAGGTTTTTATAAGTAATAAAACTTTGATAATTCATATTTTAATTGTAAATATTAATAATATGAATAAAATACCAAAAATCTTAGCACAATAGGAATTATAATTAAAAAATTATAATCATGCATTATTATTTCACTTAATTAAATATTTATTATTTATTAAGTAATTATAAAGTAATCAGAATTGTAAAAATCATGTCTTATTATTTATAAATCACAAAAAATATACCAAAATGATCACAAAAATAATACCTACATGATAAAAATAAAATATTCCACTTTTGAGTTAAATAAAAATTCAACTATTTTAATAACTCAAATTTAAACTTATTTACTTAGTTTAAAATTCATATAAGTATAAATAACACCTATTAATATTTCTTAAATTAGTCAATTAAATTTAATAAATAGTATTAGTCTTGAGTATTAATAATATAAGCCATAATGGTTTAAAACATTACAAGTACCTTAGTATTAAATTATCTTCTACTTTAAGTAAGAATTATATTCTAAAAAGATTTCCACTTATAAAATTAACCTTAAAGAACGACTTATAAATACACCAAATCCTTTCCATCTATGTTAACTACCAAATTACAAAAACTACCACAACACTATAGAAAGTTCAAAAGTAGTTAAGTGACAATATATCTTGATTTATAAACCATACTCACTCATCTATAAAAGGTAAATGATACTACTCCATTATAGAATCAAGAAACCACTACACTAAGTAAAAGGATAATCAATCTTAAGTAACCTAAAGAAAACATTCCAGATACACAAGATACAAATGTTATAAGTATTATGCTTTCAAAACTATCTTTGTTTTAAAGTTAACTTTAGTCTACAAGAATCTAAATATAAGACTATAAGCATTATTATATTTTTATAGTTAACTTTGGTCTGAACTAGTTAAGTTATAAAACATCTCAAGCCAAAACTATTCAAGCAAACACAAATAACATCAACCACCACTAACTAACCACAAAGCTTGTTTAGACCTTAGAAGAGAAACCTTTTCTTCGAAGGTTATTCTTTTTGCCACTTCAAACAAGAACTCCTATATAAGCAATCTTGACTAGCATTTCATAAGTATATATATTTTATTGCTACATATGTGATCTCATACACACTCACAAGCCTAATAAGAAGCACAAGCATGGAATTTATTTAAAAAAAGGGACAAAACATGTAACATCCCAAAAATGCCAAACTTAGATCATCAAACACTAATCATCAAGATTAGGGTTAACAAAAAACTTTTCTAAATAAAATCATGAATGCATGTATATGTGTATGCATGGATTTTGAATTTCTTTAAAAACCACCTTGTTTGTGTGATCCATTGCTTGTAAAATGTTTCTTAGGTGAAATGAACATCATCTAAAACATTTCCCACACTTTCCTTAAAGACAAGTAAATCAAAACAAATATATTAAGTGAATGGTCATTTTGGCCAATTTAACTACCATGACTACTTTGGCTGTCTCAAAATTTCAGAACCTAACAGAAACTTTTCTGGATCTTTGCACCCCTTGAATGTACTCATAACAGAGTATCAAGGCCCACTTTGTGATCATCCAGAAACTTTCAAATGCATAGTTTAAATGACAATTCAAAATCTTCTTCATATGGGAAGATCCCACTTTTTCAAAACCCACTCAAACAAGCTCAACTTTCAAAACCCAAGCATCTGCAGACTCACTAGCACCAATCTAGCAAACCCACCAAAAATCATTTCAAAATTCAAAACTTGATTTCATGCGGCCATTTCATCAAACAGGTTGCAGACACAAATGAAACAAAACATCAAACACTATAGTGTGTAGTGATTCTTGCCTAACTTGTTCCCTAGTTAGCTCACACATAGCTAAGTAGATCATCCAGAAAGATTAGCCCAACACTAGCACCCCTGTGAGCTTGCCATTGCCATTAATGGTGAACAGCCGAGCACCCCAATGTCACCCCATTATGGACAGCAAGCTAGAGGAAGAACTAGCCGTGCCAACCTTGTCTAGGAGGCATCCCACCGTCCACCGCCACTCACTGTCCTAGCCACAAGCGTTGCCAAGCCCTGGACCACGCGCACAAGCCGCACCCAGACCATGCCGAGCGTGTGCCAGAGCGCCACCCTCAACCAGCATCCACAGACCGCGCGCCGCCAAGGCATACACGATCGCCATCAACCCAGAGACCGCCAGACATCCCCATTTGCCGCCTGCGCGCACACCCACCGCCGTCGAAGACGCCGCCAGGCAGAGCACGCCGCCTGCAGACCAAACCACACCGCCCCATGCCTCTCGATCATGTCGTTGAGCATCGCCAGGATACATAGCACCGTCCCCTACCCTTTCCCATGCCAATAGTCGCATGTAACGTCTCCCCCGACGAGCTCACCGTGCGCCCCGATGGTCCCCTCGATCGACTATAAATAGAGGCCACCCCCGCTCGATTTCTTCACACCATCTCACTCCCCTCTCATTACCGATCGTTCCACACCATTCTCAGAGCAAGGCGAGCACCACCTCGCCGGAATTTCACTGGAGCCTGCCGCTGCCGGAGAAGAAAGGAGCCAGCGATTGGAGCCGCCCGTGAGCCGCCGACCATCCCCGAAGTTCTCCATCGCCGACTTCGCCGCTTCGCCGACCCTCGCCAGCACTCGTGAGCCCCAATGACCCTCACCGGCCGCTTAGGTTTCGTTCTCGCCGGAGTTGTCTCGCGTCGGCGATGACTCCCAGCCGTTAGATTAGAACTAGATCGAACGATCCACGTTGCCCCATACCGCTTCGCCCAGCCCCGTGTCACTGACGAGTGGGGACACCCACTTAAGCAGCCCGCGGGAGCACTGCGCTTAGCAGGCCGGCCCTTTAGAATTTCCCGCGCAGCCTAGTTATTCAAATTAAATCTTTTTCTATTTCAATTCAAACACACTTCTGTACTCAACTTCAAAAATCAACCCAGATCGATTCAGGGCACCAATTTGAATGAAACCAATTTTGTTGGAAAGGTCTGTGAATGTTGAATCCAAGCCCGTTGGATTCAAGTCATTTGGGTCTATAGATCACCCCTGGTAAAAATAACAAGGCAGAAGCTTTTTTGCATTCAAACATTTTTAAAATTTAAACCATAATAGCTTTTGAGTTGATTCCAACTCTCAAAAATCACATTTAACCATACCTTTCAGAATATATAAAAATATATAGGTTTACTTGCAGAAATATTGTTCAAGTAATAAAAGAATGCTTCATAAGCATTTCTAGCCACTTTAATTAATTAAAATAAAAGGGTAAAACCTTATTAAATTGTGACACCACTTTAAATCACATTCCCATGGACTACAATATGTGGTGATGACATGTGTCAACATGATCCCATGTTTAGTTTGGAGAATATTAAATCTTAAGTAATTTTTCAATGAGTAGAAATTACTTTTCTAAAAATAAAAAGATTTAAACCAAGCCTTAACCTTGTAATGTTAGAGATGATGCTAGATCATCTATAGGACCCTTGTGTGTGATGATTGCAAGTAGTTAAGTATTGTTTGGTGATTGTGTACCTCGTATTTATTCATAGACGCTAGTACCGACCAAGGATACGAGGAGGAAGGAGGATACTACGAAGAGGATGCTGAGGAGAACTTCAACCACTGCTCTGCACAAGGCAAGCTTATATTGACACTGATGCAAGCTAGTAACTATGCAAGCTTATACTGGTATTGATGCAAGCTAACCCTTGCAAGATACCCTACTGATGCCACAAACCCATACTTGTGATATGACTACTATATGCCTTAAGCATATGTGATCATACCCACTTGATAAACCAAATCCTAGTTTTTTTGTGCAAGCTTCTTACTTTATTTCTTTATCAAAGCTTACTTAGAGTCTACCTAAGAGTTTGGTAGATACTAGACAGTTGTGCTGAAGGTTGCATAAAGAGCATAAAATTTGGCCTAAGCTAGATAACCTTGATGTCATCCTAAGGCGTGAGTTTGAACTTAGTTAAAACCCCACTAGTTTACCACCCCTCATCGGTGCTTACCCCCACCTGTAGATGCTAGTGCTAAGCATAAAACTTGATCAACTTTAGATGGGAATACTTGGTGGAAAAATGGTTATGAAAACCTTGGAATGATGGATCATTCTATTGAAATGTTTTGGGACATGTGTTTCCAAACACTTGATGATTTTGGTGATAAAAATGTTGAGGCATTAGCCTTAGCCCTTTATAAAACTGATGGTTGTCTGGATGCGATACCATTCCAATTTTATCGTATAACCACAATACCCAAAGATTGGGTAGGGCTTGACTGGAAACTTATATTCCTTAGTATTAGTTCCCTCATGGCCAAGGTCTGAGATGAGGCTACCTTGTGAAGATTGTCCACCTGTGCAGTACCCAAGATGACAGTTGGTCATGGTTGGGAGGCCAAACTCACAGGAGAGGTGCTTATACTAAGGCGTGTAATCGAAAGGTTAGGATTGATTATCCGCATACTGAGTATGTGAATTCAGGATTTGTTCCTGACGGATGTATTGAATGTTGTGGTGAAAGTGTACAATCTCAGCAGAGTGTCAAACTATTCGAATAGCCGCGTCCACGGTTATGGACAGTTGGAGTGGCCATACTGTTCCCCCTTCAGACTTTTCAAAATGACTTGTGAAACGAATTGAGACTTTGACTTGACCACAACAGAGTTGTGACCTGAATTACAAGATCCCACTTAGGAGTTATAAAATTGTGACTAGCTTTGGAACTGAGTAAAGATAAACCTGGCTTTTTGCAAAACAACCCTAGAGCCTAGTGTCCTATTATCCAAAAACCCCTTACCTGTTAGTATTAGTTTGCGAGTACTTAAAGAGTACTCATGGCTTTGTCCCTGCTATTCCATGGCCGGACTATGAAGAGGAGTACCGGAAGATGGACCCCGGAAGGTTACGACAACTAGGATCATCTCCCATCGTCGGCATTGCTCTGTGACCACGAAGATGGAGCTTCGCCTCTGCTGCGTTATTATTACGTATTCACCGCTTGAAGTTGTATTAAGAACTGGATCATGAGATCCCTATTTGTGTAAGAACTTATGTATCGTTGTAACGGATGATGTACTATGGTATCCAATTCTGCTATGTCTCGCAAAAATGGTAATCCTGGGATTGCGATGTATGGCATAACAGGCATCTAGGATTGAAAAATCCGGGTGTTGACAAGTTGGTATCAGAGCCATCCTGACCATAGGAGACCCTAGTTAGACTGGACGATGAACCAAAAACTTAGTTTCAAAACCAAAGAAAAACAAATATTTACAAAAACCTATTATCATTCTTATCTCTTTGATTCTTTCATAAAAATTCATGTTCCTCAAAAACTCTTGCAAAATACATAAAAGTTTGACACACTTGATCACTCTGCTAATCTACTCATCCTCTATTTTTATAGATGGACGTGAAGTACAACAAGTTTTATCAGTTGGGGAATGGAGGAGACCTTATCTTTGAGAGGGATCTGGATCAGCTTTCGGAACTTCTGGAGCGTCCACACCCCGAGTTCTTTGGAGCTTAGCTCAATGATCAAGGAGGAGAAGATCTCCAGTGGTTAATTGTTGCAAGTCTCCGAGGAAAGATTGAACCTCCCACTGCGGAAGGAATTCAGTTTACCTTAACAGAGAACAACTGGCTCGATGGACTTGCCAGAGCAATGCAGGAATCTCTCTCCTGTCTGTGTGGGCAGAGCATCAATCAGATCAAGGGAACCCGCTTTGAGTTTTTCCCAAGGCGTGATGCAAATGGACAACCACTGGAAGCCCCATACCACCTCGAGCTGAAGACTCAATTGGACCACCTTAGCTTCATGATGTATGATTGTCAGCAGGAGTTGGACAACTGCCGTGACTATTGCAACCACAAGTCTGCCATCATCAAGACGAAGGATCAGACCATAGCCATGATAGCAAAGGATCGCAAGTATCGTCGCCGTCAACTCGACAAGAAGGAGCGCATTATTGCCCGTCTTCGCCACCGCATCTCATCTCTGGAAGAGACCATCCACGAGAGGGACATGCAGTTGGAGGAAAGGGAGAATGTCGGAGAGGATCTTCGTGGAGACCCTTACTCTTATCTCAGTGATGACGATGATTTTCTGGAGGATCAGGCCATGGACTTCTTCAACGATGAGGATGATTTCGCCTTCATCGATGATAATGAAGATGTTGAAGCCACAGACTCCGAGGAGTAGTAGCACTGAGCACTAGCATAGTGAGTAGTAGTCGGTCCCACTGTATCGTAGATTTCAGAATGGTTCTTAAAACCATCTGTTTTTCCTTGTTGTGGTGTGTGTTGTACTGTGTGCTATGAATGAATGAATGAAAAAGCAAGTTGCTAGAAAAATCTGAGTCAAACCTTTAAAACTTTTCAAAGACCCCAAACCTTAGAAAATTTCCCTCTTTTCTCATGATTTATATAAATCTTCAGATGCCACGTGGAGGAAGTGGTTCAGCCCCGGATCCGATGTTGCAGATTCTGCAAATGTTGACCTCTGACCGCGAAGCTGAAAGAGTGGAACGTCAAGCCAACCTAGCCACTCTGCAACATATAGCCCAGCTAGCCCACAACAACCAAGGCCATGGAAATCAGGACAACCATGGATCTAAGCTCAAGAATTTTCAGAATACCAACCAACCTGTTTTCACCAAGTGTTGTTGTTGTTGTGATTCTGCATAAAAGTGGTCATCATCTGCATCAGCTGTGCTTGTGCTGTCATCAGCTGCTGCATCTCGGGGGTGACATTGTTGTTGTTTGGCTTGGGGTTGGCACGTCGAGGAGGCATCTGTGGTTTTCATCAGGATAAGAATGAGATACCCATAGATGCTTAACATGCACAATACATCACATAGACAATCACCAAAACAAGCATCAAAATAACTTAAAGTTCAAACGACGTAAATAATAAGTTTGTAAAAATACACACACCATAGCAAGCCACCCACATGTTGGATGGTCATCGCGACTCAATAATCATAAGCATGGTAAATGAAAGATAAATGAGTAGTCATCACTACTCCTCTGCATCAACCTCCTCATCAACAAGTGTAAGACCTGCATTCTCCATAGAGGTCTTGCATTCCTCGACATTGGTAGTCAAGGCCTCTATCTTGGCCCTAAGAGCCCTCTTCTGTGAGCGAAGTCTCTCAATCACACCCTGCTGGTGCTCGAGCTCGAAGTCCTTGGCCTCTAGCTCTGCATTCATCTCCCGAATCCTCTTGTTCCTGTCTTGGATTCTTTTCTCTTGGCTCTTGAACTTCCTATCCTGGCTCTCAAACTTGGCCTCCATTTCCTTGACTAACTCGTCTTGCTCCGCGAAGAGCTTGTCCTTCTCACGAATCTGAACCTAGAGCTCGTCATTGCTAAGCATGACGTTGGTCCTATCAGTATCTAGGTGCCTAATAAGAACCTCTAGATCCTGAAGGTACAGAGGAATCGGCTCCACTGTCTCTCTAGCAGCATCCTCGAACTCGATAGCCTCACCCTCCTCGTCGCGTCTCCCAAGGGGTGAAAGTAAATACCTCTAAGCTCTCTGGAGTGTCTCCCTACCAAGCGCCCAAGTAACTCCTGCATGACTATATCTAGGCCTTTATCCTTGTCGTCATGCATCAGCTTGAATGTGATGGTCTCCGTGATTGGCTTTGCCTGGCGTCCAGGATGAGTGACTCTGAAGCCCCAAAGGTCCTTCCTCTCAAACTTGGTGATGGGAAGCGTCATGATGCTAGGAAGTGGAAGGTTGTAACACCCTCAGAATCGACCCTATGCTAGTTTTAGCGAAACCCGCCAAACCCGCATAGAAACGATTCAAAGGTGCCCACCAGGCACTTTCGTGCGGGTGGAAAACGAAGTAATAACATTACACAACAGTCCTCGATGGGACCCACAGAACAGATATATATACAACAGCGACTCAACGAGTCAAGAATACAGATATAATATACAAAGATCCAAATCACCTTGAAAATGATACAACGTCCGACTACGGACAAGATGCAAATGGGGCTAAGAGCCCTGAAGAATAACCAGTGGCGTCCATAACCTGCCAAGCGGAAGGGTAACCGCTAACGACGCCGATCCCAAAAACCTGCTTAAACAAAAGGGGTGCCGACAAAGGCAAAAGAAAAAGAGAGCGGTCGATCGAGGCAAGACACGGCGAGGCTAGAATTCGGCGGTCCTCGCCTACATAGGTATGGTGGACTGAAGCGGCAGCGGCAGCATGCACTAAACTACCTATAGAGACTCGATGCAACTGGCGGCTATCAGAGAGGGGTGAGAAAGACCTATTCGGAACCATCCTGATACTACCACCAAACATACCCATCCTGGTGTTTCCCCCTCGAGACCAAACGAGGAATTCAACCACGGAACTCACACCGTTGGCAGTTTTATTTATTCAGTTATCGTTGCACCAATTACTAGTCAGGTATAGCTGGTCATCCTGATAAAATAAGCAGTGGGTAGTTTTATTTATTCTTTCCGTTGTAGTTGCGCCACTTACTAGTCAAATACAATTAGCATGAGATAACCCAAAACCCAGCAGTTGTTGGTACTTTTATTTAGCCATTCAGTTGTAGTTGCAATACTTACTAGTCAAATACAATGGTCGCAAGCGACAACCCAAACAAGCATTTGTTGGCAGTTTTATTTAGCCATTCCATTATAGTGAAGCTGATTACTAGTCATTATAAAGTCAAATTTATAGCACTACTTTAGTTATAGTTGTCTATGATCGAGATACTGTGCTCCAAGTCTTCCATAACCACGAACACGGCTTTTAGAAAGTTTTACCCTGCAGGGGTGCGCAAATAGCAACACACACTCGATCAACCTCGGAAAAACCAAATCAAAACCCAACGAGGCTTTCATGACAAAGCAATCACAGGATTCAGAAATATTTCAGGGGGCCACCCCATTGAGTACACCCACAACGAAGTTAGCTGACTCCGAGACGGACTCAAGGTTTGCGTCAATGGTCAGAACGATCGGGAACCCAAAACTGGGCTTGTCGATACCGCGAAAACACTCCGCTTACCTAAACAGTACAGGTGCTCCTCGCACAATCGAAAATAAAGCAGTAAAGCATGGCATAAGTACAGGATAGTAATAAAACCTCAAACTAGTTTGTGGCCCCAAGAAATAAGAATGAATCAAGCTCTGGCTCAGGGGGGTCCCATAATCCTCCCGGATGTGGATAGCGCGAATATTCAAGGAATAGGTATCAAGTATTCGGGGTCCTACGGGACACAAGTGGACGGTTAACAACCAAATAACATCTATTGCCCACCTGTGCCTCTGCTTACCTATTTCAATTTTAGTTGTTAAACAGTAGTTAAAGTGAACGATAAGTAAAGCCATGATCATCTACAACATCAAACATGCGGCAATACTCCAACAACTGTGGTACTTGACGACACGCAACAGCACTTGAGCAAGCGACTACGACGCGCAATTCCAACTATCTACCAAACAACAGGTAATAGGAGGTGTCCAAGGCAATATAAGGCTGCAAGGGATATCGCGGGTACGAAAACTAGAGCATCGCAACACAGATAGCAATAGATCAACATGAGGGAATAAATACTATAAAAGTAAGATAGGTAGAAAGGGGGGAGATGCTCGCCTGAAAACATTGTCGAAGGTACAACCGAAGATCGGGTCGACACTCGCATCAACTCAACGGACTTATCCGCGAAGAAGCAAAACACTAGAATAAACACCGGATGCAATATTTAATACTACGGTAGAAAATCGGGCATGATGCATGTATGATGTATGACATGGCAAGGTGCAATGCAATTGGGCAATATTAAGTGGAACCGGGGTCCCGCCAATTAATTAAATGGTTCAAGTTATTTATCTACCCCGCAAATTAAATGTTGCATTAACAAGGCAAGATAAGTTACCGGTTCGCTACACAAATTTAAATGAGGCCAATATAAGACTATATTTGCCCGCATATGGACCCCATATTTAATTTAGGTGAATCGGCATAAGGCCCCCAAACCACAGACAAGTATGCAGGCATGAACAATTTAATATGCGACAAGTTTTATCATTTATAAAAAATAGGGGCTTAGGGTCACACATTAGGGTTCGGCGAACTTGGGCTCCGAGGGTTCGGGGTTCCAGGGATCGAGGTTCAGATTCAAGATGGAGAACTTGGGTCCAAGCGGACGATCTTGCCGTCACGAAGATCTTGTCGGGTCCGTGTATCGGGTCGGTCTTGGCGTTCAGGGTGAAGAACTTCGCGTCCTCGAGGAAGTACTTGGCGTATCCGTGTCGACGACCTTGGCGTCCGGGAAGAAGCACTTGTCGCATCTGTGGCCTTCGGGTCGAAGAACTTGGCACGCCAGGGTTCGGTCTCCGACTCCGGGAGGATCGGTTTTCAGGGTCTCGACACCTTCGGTTCCATGTGGGCGATCTTGGCGTCCGAGGGTTTTCTCCGAGTCCGTGGTGCGTCCGTGTGGTAGATCTTGTTCGGTTCCGGCGCCGTGGTCTTCGGATGCACTTTTACTTCGCTGCTGGGATATGTACATCGGTCGATCTTGGGGAGGCCGATATCTCTCATATGGCCTGGTATTGGAGATGGGGCCGGAGCAGGTCGTCACCAGGGGAAGCAGGGTACAGGCCGACGCGGGTTTGAAGGACCAGAGCAGAGCATCACCGAGGCGAGACAGGGGTCATCGGGGCCGGTAGGATGCTGGTGACGCGTGGACGAGACGCAGGTGACGGCATGAGCCCGACGAGATGGGCATGGCGAGCTGCAGGTTGCTCGGCCGCAGCACAACAGAGGCGGAGGAGCCTGTCGCCGGAGGCTGACACAGTGATGGCGGGGCTTGCCGGGAGGAGCTCTGGCAGCAGGGGCGGCTCGAGGAGGGCGCCGGCATCGGGGTAGGGCGGAGCCGCACGGGCTGGTCGAGGGAGAGGAGGCGGCGAGAGGTGGGGGACGGGGCAGTGCCGACGG
This sequence comes from Avena longiglumis, assembly GCA_030063025.1. Lineage (NCBI taxonomy): Eukaryota > Viridiplantae > Streptophyta > Magnoliopsida > Poales > Poaceae > Avena > Avena longiglumis. The sequence goes on along the minus strand of CP125977.1, from coordinate 436,466,319 downwards.
GGGACTCGAGGGAGGCCGGCGGTGGGAGGAAGAAGCAGCGGCGGGGTGTTGGGCCACACAGAGATAAAACAAAACTTTTCCTCTAACGTGGTGATCCCAAGACCTAGCTGAGGTAGAAGGCCACGAGGTTTACCACTAGACGCGCGGTTGCGGATTACTGATGAAGCGCGTCAGTTGATGCAGTGCAGTCCTCACGATCCGATCGTCCTGGTGCTGATCGCACAGCACCTCTGCTGGTATCCACACGTACAAGGAGGAGCGCCGGCGGCGAACTGCTAGGTTCGTTACGGCGGCTGGACTGCTGTGGAGCTAGGGTTTCCAACACATGGAATGACCTAACCGAACAACGATTAACCTTTACGGGTTCGTGCTCCACTATATATAGGGAGTGAACGTGGGCTCTGCTCGCGCGACCCGTTCACTAAAGCCCATATAACATTAGTCACCGTGAGTCCAACTCACTAACTCAGTCCGAATCCGGTTTAGGTCCAACCCAACTAGATTACAGATTCGGATCCAATCCGAACTTGCTCCCGCTCTTAAGTGTGTGACCCCGCAGGCTCATGGTTACTTGGACACGATTAGAGTCCGACTCACAATCGATCAGTCGGTAGCGGCTCCTAGCGTAACGTCTTGACTCCCAAGTACCAAAGAGTCATGACGACTTTGCCTTTCCAATGCGACTTACGTCCGAGTCCCTTTTGCCTCACGATATACCTTGTCATACTATAGGCGAAAATATGTCATCCCTTAAATAGTCCGACTCTCTTCTCGATCCGAGATAAGTGATTCACCCGACTAACTCTTAGTCGATCGCCTCGGTTAACACTTAACCGAGTCGTGCATGGCCATGCTTTCCGAATCATATCTCACGAGAGGGCCCAGAGAATATCTCTCCGAGTGGAGGGGCAAAATCCCATCTTAGTTATTCACATCGCGCAGCTTGATTCTCAGTCGACCCGAACCCTGCCTTTATAACTGCCCAGTTACGGATCAGCGTTTGACAGAACCTAAGTCGGTGATCCTCAACTTGGACTATGCAACAACCTCAGGTCTAAGGATTACATTGGTTGAGATATACAAATTACAGCTTAGTTCGTTGTACCTCAATATGGGTCAATCCGACTCGCTAAACTCTTTAGCCTAGTCTGTGTAAGTTGGAATAGCATCTCCATGCCCATGACAAGTGGAACCGAGTCATCAAGCCAACTTTCACATTGGTCTAAGTTGTGTCCAAAGACAACCTCAATGACCAAGGATATTTAGTACAAACAACATGAATGCATAGTTCCACAACTGAATCACATATTCAATGATACACATCGATGTTTATACAAGGACTACTTAATAACTTTATGAATACAATGGAAATCTCATCATACATGATTGCCTCTAGGAATATTCCCAACAGTCTCCCACTTGCACTAGAGTCAATCTTCCACATCACATGTCTAAGCATCTAATGCCCATGGCTCTCAGTGCGCCTCATGCTTGGCTGGGTAACGGCTTTGTCAACGGATCCGCAATATTTGCATCCGTGTGTACCTTGCATAACTTGATATCACGATCCTGACTGGCGAATTAGGTGGTACCGCATGAGTATGTGCTTGTTCTTCGGTGTTGTCTAGGTTCCTTGGCTTGTGCAATAGCACCATTGTTGTCACAATACACGCCCAACGGATTGGACGAGCCTGAACCACACCAAGATCCATGAGGAAATTCCTCATCCAAACAGCTTCCTTCTTTGCCTCCGTGACAATATACTCACCTCTGTTGTGACGCATACGCCTCTTGCTTGGAACTTTTCTAGCTCACGGCACCTCTGCTTATAATAAACACGTATCCGGATTGAGCGAGAATCATCAGTCGGTGAGATAACTGCATCTGTGTAACCCTTTACACTAAGTTCATCTTCACCACCATAAACCAAGAACATATCCTTAGTCCTTCTCAAGTACTTTAGGATATTTTTAGCTTGTCGATGGATCTCTCCAGATCGCTGGTATCTCTCACAACACTTAGAGCATAGGAAACATCCGCCTAGTACAAATCATGGCGTACATGATGGATCCAACTATGAAGCATATGGAATCGCACTCATCCTACTTCGCTCATCGGTTGTCGAAGGACCTTGAGTCTTGCTAAGTTTTACACCATGGGACATCGGTAAGAACCCTTCTTAGACGATTCCATGTTGAACTTTTTCAACACTTTGTCCAAATAAGTACTCTGACTCAATCCAATGAGCCTCCTTGATCTATCTCTATAGATCCGGATTCCGAGGATGTATGTTGCCTCACCCAAGTCTTTCATTGAGAAACTCCTTTCCAATGATTCCTTGGTTTCTTGCAAAATCTGGACATCATTTCCAATCAGTAATATGTCATCCACATATAAGATTAGAAAATTTACTTTGTTCCCACTAAACTTCTTGTACAAACAAGAATCATGATCACTCTTGATGAAGCCAAACGATTTGACTACCTCATCAAAGCGAATATTCCAACTCCGAGATGCTTGCTTCAACCCATAAATGGATTTCTGAAGTTTGCATACCTTGTCAGCATTAGACGGATCGACAAAACCCTTGGGCTGTATCATATACACGTCCTCTGTTAAATTTCCGTTAAGGAAAGCCGTTTTGACATCCATCTGCCATATCTCATAGTCGAAATAGGCCGCTATAGCTAACATGATCCGAACTGATTTAAGCATCGCTACGGGCGAGAAAGTCTCGTCGTAATCAACTCCTTGAACTTGTCGGAACCCCTTCGTGACAAGGCGTGCTTTATAGATTGAAACATTTCCATCCATATCAGTTTTCTTCTTAAAGACCCATTTGCACTCGACGGGTCTTGCACCGTCTGGCAGATCAACCAAGTTCCAAACTTGATTTTCATCCATGGACTTTATCTCGGATCTCATGGCTCCAAGCCATGACTCGGAATCAGATCCCACCATCGCTTCCGAATAATTTGCCGGCTCATCACTGTCTAACAGTAACACATCACGAACACTTCGTAATCTTGCCGATCTTCGTAGTACAGGTGCTGTTGCCGGCTCAGCTGCCACGATCGGCTCAACCTCCAAGGTTTTTGCCGATTCGCTATTAGCCGATTCCTCTCGAATTTCTTGAGTTGCCGTCTCCACTCCCCGGTGAGGAACTCTTTCTCAAGGAAGACACCGTTCCGAGCGACAAACACTTTGCCCTCTTCTCGGTTGTAGAAGTAGTAACCCAAGGTTTCCCTCGGATACCCCGAAAATACATTTATCCGACTTGGCGTAAGCTTGTCCGACTGGAGTCGCTTGACAAAAGCTTCACAACCCCAAATCTTAAGAAAAGACAAACTCGGCTTTTTGCTGTCCACATCTCATGCGGTGTCTTCTCTACCGATTTTGATGGTACTTTGTTTAGTGTGAACGCCATTGTTTCTAGACAATAACCCCAAAATGATAAAGGCAGATCTGTCTGACTCATCATTGATCGTACCATGTCCAACAAGGTCCGATTCCGCTTTCCAAACACCATTCCTTTGTATGCGTTCTGGCGGAGTAAGTTGAGGAACTATTCCACAACTTTTCAGATGGTCATCAAACTCATGGCTCATGTACTCGCCTCCTCGGTCCGACCGAAGAAACTTTATTTTCTTGCCGAGTTGATTCTGTGCTTCATTCTGGAATTCTTTGAAATTTTCAAAGGCTTTCGACTTATGTTTCATCAAGTAGATATATCCATACCTACTCAAATCATCAGTGAAGGTAATGAAGTACTCATAACCACCCCTGGATGTCGTGCTCATTGGTCCACATACATCACTATGTACTAGTCCCAACAAGTCGGACGCCCTTTCGCAACTCTTTGCAAAAGGTGTCTTGGTCATTTTGCCGATTAGGCAAGATTCGCATGTCTCGAACGACTCTAAGTCGAATGAAGTTAGGAGTCCATCATCATGGAGCTTCTTCATGCGTTTCCAACTTATATGACCAAGCCGACAGTGCCAAAAGTAAGTCATATTCAGATCATTTGGTTTCAACCTTTTAACATTTATGTTATAAACCGACTCACCATCAAGATTCAAAATAAATAACCCGTTCTGAACGGGTGCAAAGCCGTGAAACATATCATTCAAATACAAAGAACAACCATTATTCTTGATATTCGACTCATAGCCTTGCCTCATCAAACATGAAGCAGAAATAATGTTTCGACTGAGCACTGGAACATAATAACAATTATTTAGTTCCATAATGAATCCGCAAGGTAAATCAAGTTGCATCGTCGACTTCCAACGCAGCAACTCTTGCTTTGTTGCCGACTCGAATATCAACCTCGCCTCTTGCTACGCGCCTAGTTCTTACCAGTCCCTGCAACGAGTTGCAGATGTGAATAACTGATCCGGTATCATATACGCAAGAACTATTAGGTGCCTCAGCAAGATATATGTCTCTAACATTGCAACCAAGTGTACCTGAGTCGGAAGTCGTCCCTCCACTCTTGGCTTTGTCGGCCAAGTACTTGCTGATTCCTCTTCCAATGGCCATCCGCCTTGCGGTAGAAGCAAGTGGATCCGGTGAAGGAGATGGCTTAGTCCACGAGGAAGCGCTTGGGACAGGTCCCGAGCACCTTTCCTCCGACTTAGCCTTCTTCTTAGTCCAAGAACTCTTCTTGAACTTAGCCTTATTCTCGCACCATCAACACTTGACTGGTGCCCTTCTTGAGATCCGCCTCTGCTTGAGCATCCCATGCAATTCAGTGAGCTTCTTATCCATACCATGCATGTGGTAGTTCAAATGAACTGCCCATATGCACTAGGAAGAGTTCAAATTATATCCGTAGCGAACTCTTCGCTTATGGGGTAGCCAAGCCTCTCCGAGACTGCACGTAACCAACCATTTTGATCACATGCGGACTCGGTGGATCACTATCCTTAAGCTTGCAACTCAAAGCAAGCCCCGAGAGACTTGATACCTCTCGGTCTTCGCGAGCTCGAACATACTTTTGAGGCTTTCGATCATATCGTAGGCCTCAACATGCTCGAACCTTTTGCAAGTCCGGTTCCATGTGAGCAAGCATAAGATGGCTAATATCCGTGGACTCATCCTTAGCCCGACGGTAGGCATTGGTGGCTCTGACGATGCATTCTCATTCGGCTCATCTCGAAGTGGGTTGTCTAGGACATGGTCCTTCTTTTCTTGTTTGAGAACAATTCTCGATTTCGATACCAGTTGGTAAAATTAGTGTCGTTCAGTTTATCTTTCTCAAGAATGGTTCTCAACGCAAAACCGGATATCCGAGAGTGACTGCTACTTGGTGCCATGATCTACAATGAAAATATGCAAAACACTTAAGACATGTATTCATAAAAGAGCAAGAATATTAAACATTTTAATATTTTATGCTCCCACTAGAACCAACACCCTCGAAGGTTACTTAGTGATTCAGATCCTAAATAAGCAAGTCGGCTAGTGAGCTTTAGCATCACCGCTTCGCCAAGTGATCTAGGTAGACAACTCCTTGTCAATCGCATCTCATGCGACTCACTGGACGGGTGGCATCACATGCCCGGCTCCCATCCGACTTTTCCCGAGTCCCACAACGTTGTGATAGACCCGTCTAGCTTACCAAGTGTTTCAAAGAAGAGTCCGACTCGAACCCACCTAGTCGGAAAGAATTGGCAGCACCTCAATTTTATGAGCCCACTACCAAAAATGTCCGACTTGTGATGGTGCAAACATGGCGGAAAACCGACTAGACCTTCTTTGAGGGATTAAATTTTACCGACTATCTAATAGAGGTAAAACTGAGACATAACAATAACACAAAATAAAGCAATTATAATGTGAAATGGTATGGCTCTCTTCATGGCGATCTCCATCTCCACAAAGCCTGTAATCCTACTCGTGCCAACTCTTGTCACTTGCCGTCTTACTCCATGTCGCCGACATGTACAACGCCTTGCATGCCTTCCGGGTTCTCAAACAGCTACACTAGCTTAGTAAAGTAAATTACATAGAGAATCCGACACGCAGGTCGTTATACAATAAAATGACAGCACCTAGGCTCCAGCCGGCTGACAAAAACCGTGATTCGCAGATCACGTATGGATTACACACATACATCACATGCACATGAACCATACCATTCACAACTTCCTGCAAAAACAAGTTATGCATAGATACAATATCTACCGGCGTTGTGAAACTCGCAACGACATCTAAGGCGCTACGACAGGGCGAACATGGATTCCGACCATCGTTCCGATTCGATCAAACTTTTTGATCTTCGATCACCGCTTCTGGATTTACGTGTCACAGTCTACCCCGATGGCGGAAGCCGACCGGTAGGGGTATGTCGTTCCACGACCTCAGCAGTATGATCACGGAAATCAGATCTACCATTCCCCGAGTACAGTTGATCCAATCAACTTCATACAAAACCGATCTATCTCATAGATCGACCACCAAAACAGCACATAGATCTCATCTATAGCCTACCGCATATCACATATGCGAGATCTCGAGCCTAAAACCAGAAGCTATTGCTCTGATACCACTGTTGGGCCACGCAGAGATAAAACAAAAACTTTTCCTCTAACGTGGTGATCCCAAGACCTAGCTGAGGTAGAAGGCCACGAGGTTTACCACTAGACGCCTTGGTTGATTACTGATGAAGCGCGTCAGTTGATGCAGTGCAGTCCTCACGATCCGATCGTCCTGGTGCTGATCGCACAACACCTCTGCTGGTATCCACACGTACAAGGAGGAGCGCCAGCGACGAACTTCTAGGTTCGTTACGGCGGCTGGACTGCTGTGGAGCTAGGGTCTCCAACATATGGAATGACCTAACTGAACAACGATTAACCTTTCTGGGTTACTGTGCTCCACTATATATAGGGAGTGAACGTGGGCTCTGCTCGCGCGAACCGTTCACTAAAGCCCATATAACATTAGTCACCGTGAGTCCAACTCACTAACTCAGTCCTAATCCGGTTTAGGTCCAACCCAACTAGATTACAGATTCGGATCCAATCCGAACTTGCTCCCGCTCTTAAGTGTGTGACCCCGCAGGCTCATGGTTACTTGGACACGATTAGAGTCCGACTCACAATCGATCAGTCGGTAGCGGCTCCTAGCAGAACGTGCCGACTCCCAAGTACCAAAGAGTCATGACGACTTTGCCTTTCCAATGCGACTTACGTCCGAGTCCCTTTTGCCTCACGATATACCTTGTCAGACTATAGGCGAAAATATGTCATCCCTTAAATAGTCCGACTCTCTTCTCGATCTGAGATAAGTGATTCACCCGACTAACTCTTAGTCGATCGCCTCGGTTAACACTTAACCGAGTCGTGCATGGCCATGCTTTCCGAATCATATCTCATGAGAGGGCCCAGAGAATATCTCTCCGAGTGGAGGGGCAAAATCCCATCTTAGTTATTCACATCACGCAGCTTGATTCTCAGTCGACCCGAACCATGCCTTTATAACTGCCCAGTTACGGATCAGCGTTTGACAGAACCTAAGTCGGTGATCCTCAACTCGGACTATGCAGCAACCTCAGGTCTAAGGATTACATTGATTGAGATATACAAATGACAGCTTAGTTCGTTGTACCTCAATATGGGTCAATCCGACTCGCTAAACTCTTTATCCTAGTCTGTGTAAGTTGGAATAGCATCTCCATGCCCATGACAAGTGGAACCGAGTCATCAAGCCAACTTTCACATTGGTCTAAGTTGTGTGTCCAGCACAACCTCAATGACCAAGGATATTTAGTACAAACAACATGAATGCATAGTTCCACAACTGAATCACATATTCAATGATACACATCAGATGTTTATACAAGGACTACTTAATAACTTTATGAATACAATGGGAAATCTCATCATACATGATTGCCTCTAGGGCATATTCCCAACACGGGGCACGAGAGGGTAGCGGGAGGAGGGTCGCGGCGGCGGCCTGGCGCGTTGGCGGTCGAGGCAGAGGGGCGTGCCGACGCAGAGGACGAGGGAGGCCGGCGGCTCTGGCGGCGACCGCGTGGGATTTCTGGCGGCGCTTGGAGGTTGGAGGCGAGGCGGAAGGAGGCGGCGTTGCCGACGTGCGGGGAGGCGGCGCCCTTAGGCGGTGACGCAGTGGCGGATCCGGCGACGGGGAGGGGGTGCCGGAGAAGAGCGGCCCGGTCGGTGGCGGTGGTGACGACACGGGCCGGGAGGCGGCGATCTTGGCGTCGGGCGGCAAGGGCGGGCGGGTAAGCGAGGGCGTCGGGGCGCTTGAGGCGGCCGGTGGCGGGTTGCAGAGAGCAGGGGAGGGAGATGCGGGTGCGGGGAGAGAGCCAGGGAAGAGAGAGAGAGAGGAGCGGGGCGCGTGGGGAGGTGGGGAAAGTGGGGTCAGGCGGGGTCGGGGTGGGCCAGGGGTGAGAGAGGGAGTGAGGCTGCGGGGTGGGGCCGGTGCAGGAGGTGGGGTTGGGGTGTAAGGGAGAGGGGGTGGAGTGGGTGCGGCTGGGGTGAGTGGGGAGTGAGAGAGGAGGTGGGCCAGGAGGGTGGGGCCAGGGAGAGGAGGTGGGGAGTGGATTGGTGAGGTGGCGGCGTAAGAGTGCTGAGGTGGAGGGACGGTGAGGTGGCAAGCTGGGGTTGGTGGGTAGACTAGGTTTGGGTAGGCTAGGATTTTTATCTGGAGGTGGCCGGCTGGGCTTTCGGGCCTGGCTGGCTGCCTCCCAAAATAATTTGAAATGTTTTATTATTCAAAACGGGGCTTTTGAAATCCATTGGTAGACGGAACAAAATATTCCGGAGACCCGGATTTTTGCAGTTGAAATAAAGAGGGAGGTAAATAGAAAACAAAATATGTTTATCGAAAATAGTTTCAGACGAACAAATGCATGATGACATGACGATGATCAAATGCAATGTGGCATGATGACATGAGCATGCGGTCATGATGATGCAATGCACAAAAACAACGCGATTTTCTAGTAGTGGTTTTGCGGGATGCCACAAAGGTTGAGCACGCTAGTGAGCTCAATGAGACGAGTGCCAAAATGAGTTCCCTTGAAATCCTCGGCTGTGTTGATAATAACACCAGGCATCTACTTTATAAGATAGAGAAAAGTTAGAATTCAACATTCATAGAGAAAAAAATCACAAGACAAAATATCACAAGCATATATTTTATATCAAACACATAAATCATGGCATACACAAATCCATTACAAGCATCAAAGGTTCAACATAACTTAGACAAATTTTTGGAAATAAAAACGATAAGTGTGGTGGTCCAACTGACGAAGTACGTTACAACTCTCACTCACTAGACATAATAGCTATCAAAGCATCCTTAGTAGCCATCTGTCTATCTTGTTCACAAGATTCCCAAATTAAGTCTATGATGTCTTCCCTTAGTTGTTGGTTGGTAGTCTCTAAATCTTGGGTATGCTTCTTTTCTTCTCTAAGGTCATTTTGAGTGTTGAGCATTCTGCATTTGAGTATATCACCAAGCTCCTTGATAGCATTCCATGTTGCATTTCTTGCAGAGTCAAAGAATGTGTGTGCATTTCTGAGTTGGTGACCATGCAGAATCCTGACTCCTTGTGGTTGTCTTCCTTGTTTTTGTACAAGTGAAGTTGCACCCACCAATACTCCTCTCCTTCATCCATCACAGGGAAACCTTTGTACACAGCTGCACCATGTATCCCCATGGTAACCATAAGGTTTTTGAGGGCTTTGGGAAATTCAGTCTCACACTCCAAAGTCATGGTCATGAGTGGTCCCTTCCTTACGGCTTCGTTGATGGGGTTCATCTACAAATAGAGATGAGAAAGAAGATTAGAAAAGTTTACGAGAAGAAAAGAAAAGTGTGGAAATTGTTGAAATTTTTTCCTTAGTGGTTTCTAATCCAATCCTAGGGTCATAATCCTACAGGCAACACAGTGCTCTAATACCATCTATAAGATCCCACCTTTATAAAGGTAAAGATCCCTGTTATTGCAATGCTAGTCCCTGGATCAATTGCTAGCATCCATAGTTTAAGATGAAGTACATAGAAACAAAGGTCGTTATTACATTGTCATTCCAGAGATAACATAGTCTTTTACAACTCCATAGCCATAGGCTAGTACAAGAGTTTAACTTAACAATATAAATAAAAGTCTTCATCTTCATGTGCCACAGGCAAGCATGTTGAGTGTAGACTCATAACCCCTAATCATCAGAGTAACCTGCAACATCACAAGTTACAGCCACAGTGGGTCAATACATTGGAATAGTATTGGCAAGTGATACCTTAGTAGAATATTAGCATCTAGTTACTACATGAATTTGGCTAAGTGTAGCTTAGGCTTGCTTTGCTCAAAATAGGTTTTACCTATCAGTTGAAAACACTAAGTTTTTGCCCAAGTAACCACCAATATAAATTGGTGAACTTTCACCCTTGTTCAACCACAAGTTTTTAATTAGAAAATTGGGATGAGGAGATTCTTGATAGCTTCCATGTCTTGATGCTCAAATTTTCCAATACCAGGGACATGGCTAAGTACTTAGTTTCTTCCATCTGCAGAGGTTGTGTACTTTCCCCACAAGACTTGATTTTCACCAAGACAGGACCTTTCAGAAGCCTTCCCTTAGACCAAAATGGACGCGATCCAAACATATCATTCCCCTACCACCAACTGTCCATTTGGCTAAGTTATTGCAACCTATATGATCCAGGCAGAGCCCATAATGCCATGTGGCTGCACTAGAAGATTCTTAACATTTGGCATCTCAAATCCCTTTGTTCCTGGGTGGCAATCCACAAGTGAGATACACAAGGTAAACCATGGAAATGGGCCTTGTGTAACCACTCAACACAAACCATTCTTTCCATTCCACCCAGGTGTTTCATTCACTTAGTTGTTTTATTAAGCAAAAAATAAGTCAAAGACTTAGAAATATTTCTCATAGCATGTATATATAACCTTGGTTACTACTAGCTAGGCTAAGCATGGAAATAGCAAGTATATTAACTTAGAGGAAATTCTAACAATTCTACCACTACTAGGATTTCCCAAGCATAGCATATAGATACTTAGTAAAATTATTCATGCAAGCCCTATGCAAAATATTTCTAATGCATAGTCAAAATATTGGGATAAAAACATGAAGCACCACTTGCCTTGGTAGTTGGGGGAGTAGCAACAATCTTCACAACCACAATCACTATTAGCACCAAAATCTACACATAAAATGATAACACCAAATTCACATATCAAAAAATATACAAGCAAAAATATATGAATGCATGCAAATGCCATGTGATGATTTTATAAACCAAACAAGACAAGTGAAACAGTACTAAATTATAAACAAAACATTTACACACTAAATAAAACCAACTTGGCATTTAAAACATTTTCTATATAATTTTTATATACAAAATAAGCTTATAAATGTCTCTGCAAAAACAATCCATTTTACAGGTGCAATTTATTAAACAAAGTGTATAAATGGGTAGAATTCTTTCTCCTGATTCCAATGATATAAAATTTAAAAAATTTGAACGTGTGGATCAAAAGTTATGAATTTTGCAAGTTTGAACAACTAATAGATCTAATTTCAGATTTTAAAACAAAACACAGGCCACACGGCGTGTTCTGATTGGCTGATACCGTTTCGGCAGGATCGATCAACGAGAGCCGCAGGATCTAAATGAAAACACACGGGCAAGATCTACCCGTACCCCTTCGCCAAGTGATCTAATCCTATGCGCTAGATCTAGATCCAACGGTTGCCAAGCATGCGACCAAGGATGGGCGACGCAAATGGATGCTGGCGACGGTGTTCCGACGATTGCAGAGGGGGATAGGGCCAGTGACGGTGCTTACCAGCGTCACGAGGTTGCGAGGAAGCTCAAGAGGCTGCTGGCATGGACAGGGGCGAGCTGCTGTGGCCATGGGAGCTCGTCGGAGTTGAGGAAAACGTCGGGTGCACGGTGACGAAGACGTTGGCGACGCTCTGGATCACCCTAGCACAAACCAGGTGTGTCAGGAGGTGCGCAAGGCCATGATGAACACTACAGGATCAAGGAGAAGACAAAGGGCGGTCGGGTTTTACCTCAATCGCTCGTCGGAGTCGAGCGGCGGTTCTGACGTTTGCGAGCGCGAACGGGGACGACGACCTGGGTCACGAGAAAACAAACGAATGGCATCAGGGGATGCGCAAGAACATGCTGGTCACGTGTTGGAATTATGCCCTAGAGGCAATAATAAAGATGTTATTATTATAATTCTTGTTCATGATAAAGTTTATATTCCATGCTAGAATTGTATTAAGCGGAAACTTTAATACTTGTGTGGTTTGTGAACAACACCGTGTCCCTAGTACGCCTCTATGGACTAGCTCATTGATCAATGATGGTTAAGGTTTCCTAACCATAGACATGAGTTGTCAATTGATAATGAGATCATATCATTGGAGAATGATATGGTGGACAGACCCAAACTAAGCGAAGCAATTAGATCGTATCATCGTGTTCATCTTTGCGAAGCTTTTCCTATGTCAAATATTGTATTCCTTAGACCATGAGATAATACAACTTCCTGGTATCGGAAGAAAGCTTTGAGATCATCAAACGTCATCCTATGAGAGGGTGATCATAAAGGTGTCTCTCAGGTGATCGGAAAGTATCTGTTGGGTTGTATGTATCGAGATGGAATTTGTCCCTCCCAAGTCAGAGAGATATACTTCAGGCCCACTCGGTAATCGATATCAACACCGCTTTCAAGCATGTGGTTAAGGAGTTAATCACAAAGTGATATCGGATTACGGAACGAGTAAAGTACTTGCTGTGAACGAAATTGAACTAGGTATGGCCAGTGCAAGCGATCGAATCTCGGGCAAGTAAAATATCGCGAGACGAAGGGAATATATATATGGGATTGATTGAATCACGGCATCGTGGTTCATCCGATATGATCATCGATGAATGTGTGGGAGTCAATATGGGTGCCCAGCACTTGTTGATTATTGATAGAAGATCATGTCTACATATTCTCGAACCCGCGGTCACACATAACGTGTCTCGGCTAGGATAGATTGGATAATTGGTTTATGAGTTTTTTTGAGTCTCGGATGGGATCCGGGACATCACGAGAGGTTCAGGTGGTCGAGAATAAGATTCATATAAAGCGACAGTTTTGGAGTTGAGAATTGTTCGGGTTAATCGGTATTGTAGGAAGCTTCTAGAACCTTCGGAAGGGACCAACGTGGCCCCACCTTCCGGGAGGGGCATGGGCCTATGAGGGAGTGTCCTGGCGCATTGGGCCAGGGCACAAGGCCCCATAGGGCCCAGCCGATCCTATAGGGTTTAAATCGTTTAAACTAGAGATAGGGTTTCTAGAAGGGAGAGTCCTTGCCCCACTCCTTCCCCCTTGGCCACGCCCAAGGCTTGGAGGAGGGAAAGGCTGGCCCCCTCTATAAATAGAGGGCTGGTGCCCCCTCCACACACCTTGCCTCCAACCCTAGTTGCCTGCCTTCCTCTCTCCTCCCATTGTTTGTGGCGAAGCCTGCGCAGAAATTCTCCACCATATACACCACGTCGTGTTGTAGATCCAATCTATCTCTCCACCTTACTTGCTGGTCCGAGGAAGGAGGAGGCGTCAGTGCTGCGTGTGCATCTCACGGAGGCACCGCCACTTGTGGTGCTAGATCGGATCGGATCGCGAGGAGGAGAAGCGAGTCGACTACATCACCCACGTTAAACGAGCGTTCCGTCTGCGAATCTTCAAGGGTATGAAGATCTAATCCAATCTCTCGTTGATTGCATCTCCTAGATTAGATCTTGGCTTTCCTTCATTACATCCGTAGAAAATTTTGATTTACTATGCCGCGAAACCCTTGATGGTATCGAGCTAGATCTATGTAGATGTGTTTCACGAGTAGAACGCAACATGGTTGTTGCAGCGTTGATGTTTTCTGTTGCAAGCCTCTTTTTGTGTTCTTCTTATGGCGGGATAGTGATATTGAAGCGGTCCAGCCAACCTTCGCGACGTCGTTCGCGAGACCGGCTCCGCACTTGACGTGTGGCTTGTTCCACACATGCGGTGGTGGATGTCGGTTTCTCTCACTATAGTTGTCATGGGATTAACACGGAGTTTGGCAACCATAATATCACCGTTGTGGCTTTCCGTAGGTAATAATCGTTCTTAGCATCTACTCCCATAAGCCACGTAAAACATGCAACAACAAAGTAGGCGTCTAACTTGTTTTTGCAGGAGTGTTTTCGTGATATGGTATGGCCCAAGATGTGATGTGTATATTGTATACGATGATCATGTTTTGTAATGTTTCACGACTTGCATGTCGATGAGTACACAACCAGCGAGAGCCATATGGTTGTTTTTATAATTGTGTATGACTGAGTCAACTTCTTATACGCCATGTAATAGCTTTACTTTATCGCTAAGTAGTTAGCAATAGTTGTAGTTGCTATTCGTGGTGGAGGCAATCATGGTGGAGTGATGGAGATCATGCCGGAACGCACAAGATGGAGATCATTGCGCGAAGATTGGTTATACCATGTCACATAAAGTTATATGCATGTGATGTTTATCCTTTTATGTATCTTATTATGCTTAGATCGCGACGGTAGCATTATAAGATGATTCCTCATTTAAAGATCAAGATAAAAACTGTGTTCTCCCCAAGTATGCACCGTTGCGAAAGTTCGTCGTGTCCAAGCATCACGTGATGATCGGGTGCTATAGACTCTACGCTCACATACAACGGGTGCAAGCCAGTTTTGCACACGCGAAAATACTTGGGTCTAGCTTGACGAGCCTAGCATGTACAAACATGGCCTCGGAACACAAGAACCGAAAGGTTAAGCATGAGTCATATGAATGATATGATCGACACTTTGTTGTCCACCATTGAAACCACATCTATTCTCGTGATGATCGGATTAGGTGTGGTGAATTTGGATCGTGTTCACTAAACAACTTGAGGGATGTTGAATTTAGTGGGAGTTCATCTAGTAATTTGATTAAGTTGAACTATTTATCATGAACATAGTCTAAATTGTACTTGCAAATACTGTAGATCACATGGCCAAGTCCAACTTCAACTTCAAGCGTTTTCTTTGAGAAGGAAAAGCTTAGAAACAATGGGTCTAACTTCACCAATTGGTTCCGCAATCTAAGAATCATCCTGTCACGGTCAAAGGACTATGTCCTTGGGAAAGCGTTAGGTGACCCCTACGCAATCGCTACCGGTGATGAGAAAGCTGTCTATCGATCGGCAAAGATGATTATGGTGTGATTAAGAGCACCATGTTGTTTGTTATGGAACCGAACTTCAAAATCGTTTTGAAACCTATCCGGGCCCTTTGAGATTCTCGAGGAGCTGAAAACCATGTTTGAGACTCAAGCCCGTCGAGAGATATGAGATCTCCGAGAAGTTCTTTAGCGCAAGATGGAGGAAGGGAGTTCCGTTAGTGAGCACGCCATAAAGATGTCGGGCTACACTCAGCATTGAGAAACTGGAATGCACGATTCGGAGGAGCTCAAGATTGACAGTTCTGCAATCACTCCCTCCCAGCTACAAAAGTTTTGTAGTGACTCATAATCAGATTGGCTCCACTGATACGATCACCGAGATATTCGCAAAGCTGAAGGCTGCGGAGGTGGACATCAAGAAGGATAATCATGTGTTGATGGTCAACAAGCCCTCCTTTAAGAAAGGTAAGGGAGCAAAGAAGCCCTTCAAGAAGGGCGGCGGCAAGCGCAATGCTCCTGCTGAGAAGAAACTCAAGTCTGGTCCTAAGCCGGACACTGAGTGCTTCTATTGCAAGGACAAGGGTCACTGGAAGCGCAACTGTCCGAAGTACTTAGCGGACAAGAAGGCTGGCACCATCAAAGGTATATTTGATATACATGTTATTGATGTTTTCCTTACTAGCCCTCGTTGTAGTGCCTGGGTATTTGATACCGGTTCAGTTGCTAATATTTGTAACTCGAAACAGGAGCTGCGGAATAGACGGCAGCTTGCGAGGGATGAGGTGACGATGCACATTGGCAACGGATCAAGAGTTGATGTGATGGCCGTCAGCACGCTCTCCTTAGTTTTACCTTCGGGATTAGTTTTAAACCTTAATAAATGTTATTATGTGCCTGTGTTGAGCATGAACATCATTTCCGGATCGTGTTTATTGCAAGACGGTTATTCATTTAAATCGGAGAATAATGGTTGTTCTATTTATATGAGTAACATCTTTTATGGTCATGCACCCCTTGTGAATGGTTTATTTCTTCTAAATCTCGAAAGGGATGAAACACACATCCATAACATTGAGGCTAAGAGATGCAAAGTAGATAGTGATAATACTACTTATTTGTGGCACTGTCATCTAGGTCATATTGGTGTAAAGCGCATGAAGAAACTCCATTCTGATGGACTTTTGGAGTCTCTTGATTTTGAATCATTTGACACATGCGAACCATGCCTCATGGGCAAGATGATCAAAACCCCGTTCTCCGGAATGATGGAGCGAGCAACGGACTTGTTGGAAATCATACATACCGATGTACGCGGACCGATGAGTATTTCGACGCGCGGTGGATATCGCTATTTCCTCACTTTTACCGATGACTTAAGTAGATATGGGTATATCTATTTAATGAAACATAAATCTGAAATATTTGAAAAGTTCAAGGAATTTCAGAATGAAGTGGAGAACCATCGTAACAGAAAGATTAAGTTTCTACGATCCGATCGTGGAGGTGAATATTTGAGTTATGATTTTCTCACGCATCTTAAAGCAAGTGGAATCGTTTCACAACTCCATACCGGAACACCAGTAGCAATGGTGTGTACGAGCCGGAATCGAACCCTATTAGATATGGTCCGATCAATGATGTCTCTTCTTGATTTGCCATTATCATTTTGGGGTTATGCATTAGAAACCGCTGCATTCACTTTAAATAGGGCTCCATCTAAATCCGTTGAGGCGACCGTATGAACTATGGTTTGGTGCTAAACCTAAGATGTTTCTTAAATTTTGGGGATCTGAAGCTTCGTCAAGAAGTTGATGCGGACAAGCTCGAACCCAAAGCGGAGAAATGCGTCTTCATAGGATACCCTAAAGGAAACTATCGGGTATACCTTCTATCACGAACCGAAGGCAAAGTGTTTGTCGCAAGAACGGTTCCTTTCTTGAGAAGGAGTTTCTCTCGAAAGAAGTGAGTGGGAGGAAAGTAGAGCTTGACGAGGTTATTGAACCTTCTCTTGAATTGGAGAGTAGAGCACCTGAAATTATTCGATCGCTGCACTAACGATAGAGGAAGCTAATGACAAGGATCATGAAGCTTGGACGATCTTTCTCTTGAGCGTCGCAGTCGACAAGGTCGCTGCGTGCCCTCACGAGTGGTACGGCAACCTGTCTTGACTTTCTTGTTAGTAGAAGGCGGTGAACCTATGAACTATGAGGAAGCGATGATGAGCCGGACTCAGAAATGGCTGGAAGCCATGAAATCCGAATTGGGATCCATGAGCGAAAACCAAGTATGGACTTTGGTGGACCCTCCTAGCGACCGAAAGGCCGTTGAGTGCAAATGGATATTCAAGAAGAAAACGGACGCGGATGGTAATGTTACCGTCTATAAAGCACGGCTTGTCACGAAAGGTTTTCGACAAGTTTAAGGTGTTGACTACGATGAGACTTTCTCTCCCATAGCGATGTTTAAGTCCATTCGGATTTTATTAGCAATTGCTGCGTTTCATGATTATGAAATATGGCAGATGGATGTCAAGACTGCGTTCCTCAATGGCAACATTGATGAAGAGTTGCATATGATGCAACCCGAAGGTTTTGTCGATCCTAAGGATGCTGATAAAGTATGCAAACTTCAGCGTTCCATTTATGGACTGAAGCAAGCATCTCGGAGTTGGAACCTTCGTTTTGATCAAGTGATCAAGAGTTTTGGATTTGTTCCAAATTGCTATGAAGCTTGCATCTACAAGAAAGTGAGTGGGAGCTCGGTGACGTTTCTGGTACTATATGTGGATGACATATTGATTATTGGAAATGACATCAACATGCTTAACGATGTGAAGAGTTATTTGAACAAGTGTTTTTAATGAAAGACCTAGGTGAAGCTGCTTATATATTGGGCATCAAAATCTATAGAGATAGACAAAGACGCCTGATAGCTTTAAGCCAGAGTACATACCTAGACAAAGTTCTAAAAAGGTTTAGAATGGATAAGGCAAAGAAAGGTTCAGTGCCTATGTTGTCAGGTAAGATATTGAGCAAGGCTCAGTGTCCACTGATGAAATGATAGGGAAGCTATGAGCAAAGTGCCTTATGCCTCGGCCATAGGTTCCATCATGTATGCCATGCTGTGTACTAGACCGGATGTGTCCAATGCTCTTAGTTTGACGAGCAGATATCAAAGTGATCCAGTAGTGGAACACTGGACAGCCCTAAAGAACATCCTAAAGTACCTAAATAGAACTAAAGAAATGTTCTTAGTCTATGGGGGTGATGAACAACTCGTCGTAAAAGGTTACGTCGACGCTAGTTTCGACACCGACAAGGATGATTCTAAATATCAGACAGGATACGTGTATATTTTGAATGGAGGAGCTGTGAGCTGGAGAAGCTGCAAGCAAAGCGTGATCGTGGGATCTACAGTGGAAGCGGAATACATGGCTGCTGCAGAAGCGTTAAGTGAAGGAGTTTGGATCAGAAACTTCATCACTGAGCTTGGCGTGGTTCCAAGTGCATTGGACCCACTGGAGATATTGTGTGACAACACTGGCGCCATAGCACTCGCTAAGGAACCAAGATATCATCCAAAGACCAAGCATATCAACCACAAGTTTCATATAATCCGAGATTATATAGCAGATGGAGATCTGGAGATTAGCAAAGTACATACAGATCTGAATGTCGTAGATCCATTGACTAAACCTCTTCCACGTGTAAAACATGATCAGCACCTCAGTGCCATGGGTGTGAGATTGTTGCCAAATGTAAACTAGATTATTGACTCTAGTGCAAGTGGGAGACTGTTGGAATTATGCCCTAGAGGCAATAATAAAGATGTTATTATTATAATTCTTGTTCATGATAAAGTTTATATTCCATGCTAGAATTGTATTAAGCGGAAACTTTAATACTTGTGTGGTTTGTGAACAACACCGTGTCCCTAGTACGCCTCTATGGACTAGCTCATTGATCAATGATGGTTAAGGTTTCCTAACCATAGACATGAGTTGTCAATTGATAATGAGATCATATCATTGGAGAATGATATGGTGGACAGACCCAAACTAAGCGAAGCAATTAGATCGTATCATCGTGTTCATCTTTGCGAAGCTTTTCCTATGTCAAATATTTTATTCCTTAGACCATGAGATAATACAACTTCCTGGTATCGGAAGAAAGCTTTGAGGTCATCAAACGTCATCCTATGAGAGGGTGATCATAAAGGTGTCTCTCAGGTGATCGGAAAGTATCATTGGGTTGTATGTATCGAGATGGAATTTGTCCCTCCCAAGTCGGAGAGATATACTTGGGCCCACTCGTAATCGATATCAACACCGCTTGTAAGCATGTGGTTAAGGAGTTAATCACAAAGTGATATCGGATTACGAACGAGTAAAGTACTTCTTGTGAGCGAGATTGAACTAGGTATGACTGCAAACGATCGAATCTCGGCAAGTAAAATATCGCGAGACGAAGGAATATATATATGGGATTGATTGAATCCTGGAATTGTGGTTCATCCGATATGATCATCGATGAATGTGTGGGAGTCAATATGGGTGCCGGACCCAAGTTGATTATTGATAGAAGATCATGTCTACATATTCTCGAACCTGCAGGGTCACACACTTAACGTGTCTCGATGCTAGGATAGATTGGACAATTGGTTTATGAGTTTTTGTTCGGAGTCTCGGATGGGATCCGGGACATCACGAGAGGTTCCGGAGTGGTCCGGAGAATAAGATTCATATAAGGCAGTGCAGTTTTTGGAGTTCGGAATTGTTCCGGGTTAATCGGTATTGTACCGGAAGCTTCTAGAACCTTCCGGAAGGGGACCAACGTGGCCCCACCTTCCGGGAGGGGGCATGGGCCTATGAGGGAGTGTCCTGGACGCATTGGGCCAGGGGCACAAGGCCCCATAGGGCCCAGCCGATCCTATAGGGTTTAAACCGTTTAAACTAGAGAGAGGGTTTCTAGAAGAGGGGAGAGTCCTTGCCCCCCACTCCTTCCCCCCTTGGCCACCGGACCAAGGCTTGGAGGAGGGGCAAGGGCTGGCTGCCCCCCCTCTATAAATAGAGGGCTGGTGCGCCCCCTCCTCCACACACCTTGCCTCCAACCCTAGTTGCCCTGCTGCCTTCCTCTCTCCCTCCCGACTGTTTGTAGGCGAAGCCCTGCAACAGAAATTCTCCACCATATACACCACGCCGTCGTGTTGTAGATCCAATCTATCTCTCCACCTTACTTGCTGGTCCGAGGAAGGAGGAGACGTCGAGGTGCTGCACGTGTGCATCTCATGGAGGCACCGCCACTTGTGGTGCTAGATCGGATCGAATCGCGAGGAGGAGAAGCGAGTACGACTACATCACCCACGTTCCGATGAACGTTCCGCTGTGCGAATCTTCAAGGGTATGAAGATCTAATCCAATCTCTCTCGTTGATTGCATCTCCTAGATTAGATCTTGGCTTTCCTTCTGTTTGCATCCGTAGAAAATTTTGATTTACTATGCCGCGAAACCCTTCATCACGCTCGTTTGAAGCAGAGGCAAAAGGGCGGTTGGGGCTCACCGTAATTTGCTGCCGGAGGTCGTCGGTACCGTGGTGGTTTGAGCTCGAATGCGAGCAGCCTGGTGGCGGGGTGAGTGAGGAAAGTGGGGGGAAATGACCACAGTGGCGAGGTGATTAAGTAGCCAGGAGCGGGGCGAGAATTATGCGCTGATTCAATGGGATTTAAGCGAGGTTTAACGCGGCGTCACTGTGCGGTGGTAACGGCGGAGCGGTCGTCGCGCGGAGATTGAGGACGATGATGACGGGGCAAGGTGGGTCCAAAGCGTCAGCGGGTGGGTGCGCGCGACTGCGGTGAGAAACAAAGGGAGAAGGGAAACCCCGGGTGGCCTGTTTTAGCTACTGGGCCGAAAGGGTGGCGCCGACCCGTTTCCTATTCTTTTATCTTTTTTTTTTCTGTTTGAATTTCCAGGAATCCTTTTCAAATGAATTCAAATGTGTTTGAATTCAAACACTTTCTTGATTTTTTTATAAAGTGAAAACTGCACATATTTAAGTATAAAACAATGCTGTTCTCCCAAACTTACTTTGGACCTTTGGAGTTTATATGAAAACAGTACCTTTACCATTGTTTAATAAAGGCATAAAAATGATTTTAAATCTGTATTTTGTTTTGAAAACTTTGTCCAAATTTTGGAAATTATCACTCAAGCTTAGGATCAAACCCCTACTGATCAAGACAAGTGTTTATAATACTCAAGGGTAGCAATAAGGCTAATGCCTTGATTACATAAAATAACAAGCCTTCAAATGCTTCTGTTTTTGAGATGACATTGAAAATGGTCCTAAAATGATTATGAATGCATGGATGATATGCAAACTTTGAAATCATGATTTTTGGGATGTTATAGGGCTGGCTGCGCCACCAGGGGTGTGCTGGCCTGGTGGGTCCCCCTGGGCCACTCCAAGTGTCCCTCTGCCCCTTTTTCGAGGAAAATTTTAATATGAATTTTCTGGAATTTTTCGGGAAACTTTTTTTGGCCAATTTTCAGGGTATGAAAATTAATTTTCTCGCAGAAAAGATTTTTTAGAAGAAGCAAAAGCAAACAAAAACCAAAACTATAAAAGTTCTAAGACACTCTAACAATCAAACAACTAGCAAAACTAAAGCTAACACGAGGAAGAGCAAAGACTAGGAAGGAGAAAAATAAAAGTGAGCAAGTATAACCACTGTGAAAACATTGTTTTGTTCATAAATATCCCTTTGTTAACAAGGTTGATCAAGTCTTGTTACCAAAACAATCTTATATGAAATAAAACTTTGCATTTCACTAAATGATTATGTTACCTCAAACTTGATAGCAATAGTCCCAATCATAATAGTTTCAAAACTTTCTTGTGGAATGGGACAATATATTTCTCCAACTTTGGTGCTCTCAACATTTTCAATGGAATTCAGGAAATAGCTCTTATCAATCTTCTTGGGGAAATAGACAGTGTGATGTTTGTCATTATTATTAAAAGTTACTTTTTCTTGATTACAATTGATGAGAGCACCTGCAGTATTAAGAAAAGGTCTCCCAAGAATAATAAACATATTATCATCTTCGGGCATCTCAAGCACAACAAAATCAGTTAAAACCAAGCAATTATGAGCCACTTGAACAGGAACATCCTCACATATACCAACAGGAATAGTAGTTGACTTATCAGCCTTTTGCAAAGATATATCAGTTGGTATCAAATTTTCTAGATGGAGTCTCTTGTAGAGAGAAAAAGGCATAAAACTAACTCTAGCTACCAAATCACATAAAGCAGTTGACGAGGTTTAATCTCGTCAATGCCCATTGTTATGGACTTGGGTTTTGGAGAAGATGGGGATGCTGGAGATCACGGAACGGTTAGCAAACAAGCAACACGGGACACGAGGTTTACCCAGGTTCAGGCCCCGGGAGGGAAAACCCTACTCCTGCTTGTCTGCTCTTGATTACGGCGGAACCGGTGATTATAGGGGTGTGCAGATGCAATCTGGCGTGGAGGTGCGTATGCGAAAGTATGAGAGAGAACTCTAGGTCGTGCCCTCCTGGACTTTATATAGACTTAGGCAGGTCCCATGCACATATCTAGTCGGTTACAGGTTCTAGGGTTTTACCCCTTTGAATTTCCTATCTACTCTAGTCTTGCTCTCCAAGGATCCGAAGGCGTCATGGGCCTTGGCCACCCGAAAGTCTTCATGGGCCGGCGTATATTTGCCATGGGCCTTTCTTGGGCTAGACTAGGTATGTTGAGGTCGTGTATCCGCGGGGTATAACCATGTCAGTAGCCCCCGAGTGTTCAGTCGAATCGTAGATTCGGCTGAGGACTCTTCAACCCTTCGGGTGCAACTCTTTCTTTCAAGAGAATGTGTAGGGATTGTTGATGCGTGTTCCTGACTCTCCCGACGGATCAGGGTCAGTTAACTGTCTTAGGACAAAACAACACGATCTTCTTCAGGTTCGAGTCCCTCGACTCGAACCCGGAACATATGCTGGCGTAATTCGACTCAGGCCGCGGAGGACTTACAGGAGTGGAATTCCAGTGAATTTAATTGATGTACCCAACGCGTCCGTCGGGATTTTTCATCGCGCCTGTTGGCACGGGTTTATACTAGCAGAGCGCAGTCATGTGCGTTACCAGGCCATCAGGTGATATCTGTAGGTCTTATCTTTGCGTCACAGACACAGCATCCGAATTTTGTCACCGCGGAGGTGTTTCGGGTAGCCAAGGAGGATGCTACTCACTTAGTGTTTAATTGGGGCAGAGTTGCCGAAAAGTTTTTGCATACTGATCCGAAGGATCGCAGCCGAATTTTTATAGGGTGCGCGACCAGCGCTCCCTATGGGAGTAGCCCCCGAGTGTCTGTTCGAGTCGTAGACTCGAGCGGAGACTTTAATTCAGCCCTTGTTCAGTGTTAGGTCCGTAGGACACAAAAATTTTCGGGTGCTTAAATCCATCCTCCCTATGGGAGTAGCCCCCGAGTCCGTAGTGGATTCGTAGACTCAACGTAGGACTCGAAGAAACAGTTCAGTGATGTAACGTGTTGTTCATTCTTCGGGTGCGCGGCCAGCGCTCCTGATAGGAGTAGCCCCCGAGTAATTAGTCGAATCGTAGATTCGAGTGAGTACTCTTTAGCTTTGAAGCCGAAGAAATTGTGACTGTTGCTAGTATAGCTTTTGATGACGTCAGTGCTGACGATCGATGACTTCAAGCGTCTACTGCGCCAGAGATGACTTGATTGGACGAACATGGGTCCAAATTTCTGACCTTGAATTGACCGGTCACGCGCGGCGTGGCAATAATTACGGCGTTGCCTCGATTTCTGCGCGTAGTGGACGGCGTGTTAGCGACGGTTCATTGAGATGCTGACACGTGTATGGCCAGATCCTGCCGTTGGCGTTAGGTCTTCTCGATGGACGGTTGTCGTGCATCGTCTTCGTCTTTATAATCATTGGGGGAAACATTAGTTTGTTTTCACCGCAGCTATTCTCGTTTCACTGATCCCTTGTTCTCTAAGAGTTCTTGCTGCACGCTGGAATATACTCGGACATTTACTTCTTCCATCCTACGTTCTCGCCGCCGGCGCCGCCATACCGCAATGGGGAAGTCGAAGAAGTCTTCTTCTGCGGTTGGTACTAGCACTGCTGGAGGGAAGAAGAGTGCCGCCGCTACCCGTGTCACCGACGGTGGCTGGCGGCGATCGGAGACGCAGGAGAGTGATCTCCGCAAGCTTCGTGAGCGGGGCTTGATCCCGCAGGATAGGGAGGCCGTCAAACTCCCAGGCAACGAGGTAATCCCCCGTCCCCCCGCTAGGTATTGGGTTATGTTCCTCGCCTTCGTTCTTCGAGGATTTTCCTTCCCAGTCCACGACTTCCTTCGTGGACTGCTTTTTCTTTACGGCGTCCAACTGCATCATCTTTCCCCCAAATTCTCTTCTTCACATTGCTTGTTTTATCACTTTCTGCGAGTGCTGGCTTGGTATCGAGCCGCACTTTGGCCTCTTCCGAAAACTCTATTCCGTGAAGAGGCAATCTGGTTCGGATAGTGTTTATCCCATTGGGGGTTGCATCATCTCCCTTAAACCCAATATGCTTTTCTTCTCTTTTTCCATGTCCGAGTCTGTCCAGTACTGGCGGAGGCGATGGTTTTATATCCGCGACTCCACAGTGGCTGGGCAGGATTTTGGTCTTGCTCCTTTCGACCCCTCTCAAAAGATCGAACCGAAGAGGCCTTGGAAAAACCAGATTTTGGATGGCGAGGTAGCGGAGATAGAGGCTCTCTATCGTCGAGTGGAGGATATCCAGCTGATTCCAGAGAAGGAGGTGAATGGTGTGGATATCATCCGCACTTTTCTTAAGCGCCGTGCAAAGCCAGTTAGGCGCATCCTATGTTTCTTTATGCTGGTCGTCATGACCCGACGAGGGTTTCGGCTGAAAAATTCTCCAGGGGAGATCTCGATGGTGTCCTTCGCCCGCTTCTGAAGTTCAAGGCTGGAGAGGATATCCCGGGGAAGTCGCTGACTTCTCCGTTTCCTGCTTCTCGTCCTGTTCCACATGTGTAGATTCGGGTCGTGCGCGTAGCGCTATTTTCGACTGCATTGTATTTGAACTTGTTTGCTAACAAGTTTTCTTCTTCTGTGCAGGAGTTCAAGGTGCCGGGCATGTCGCCACCGCTTCCCGAATTGTTTCCGGCTGCACCGGACAATGAGGTAGTGGATTCCATGTCCGAGCTGCCATCGGCGCGATCTTCGGCTGAAGAGGCCGAGTCGAGCGAGGACCATACTCGCAAGCGGACACGGAGCTCCAGCGAGTCTTCGGATGCCTCGACTCCTCCGACTCCTAGGAATCTGTTGTGGCTTGAACGTCACAGTGATGGGCATGGAGGATCTTCCTCTCCGATTCCTGCCGTTCCCGTGCGGGCTGTGGCACCGCACCCACCGGCGAAGCGGAAGAAGGAAGAAAAGAAGGAAGAGAAGAAGGAAGAGAAGAAGGAAGAGAAGAAAGAGGAGAAGAAAGTCCGGAGGACCCCTCCTATCTTCGACCTGAGCGAGCTTGACTCGTAAATTTCCTTAGTCCTGCACTGCTTTTTCTTGCCTGTTTACTTTGTACTTGTGCTAATTTGTCCTTGTGCAGCCACTCCTCCAACGACTCCTCCAGTGATGGTGCTCCGGAGGACCCCTCCTATCTTCGGACGCTGTATCTTTGCAAGGTGATTTGGATCTTTGTTTTGTATATCTGTATTCTTGACTCCTTGAGTCGCTGCTGTATATATATCTGTTCTGTGGGTCCCATCGAGGACTGTTGTGTAATGTTATTACTTCGTTTTCCACCCGCACGAAAGTGCCTGGTGGGCACCTTTGAATCGTTTCTATGCGGGTTTGGCGGGTTTTCGCTAAGACTTGCATAGGTCCGATTCTGAGGGTGTTACAGAGTGGTATCAGAGCTCAGCAGTTGCGATGCCCCACAAGTCCAGCCTGTAGGATAACCTAGCTAACGGCCGCAGTAGAGTGTCAAAACTATTTTTGCAAAATCAGTTGGATAGTTCTGATTAGGTCTGATTTTTATTCCTTACCCCTCTGCTATTCTCCTCTTACCTCTACGTGTTTTGAATCCGCTCTCGTCTTTTTCTTCGAGTCCAGGATTTCTCGTGGTTGGGATCCGCTGCACTTCGTGATTTCGCTTCCTTCTTTGATAACGGTGTTCTACCATACGGTGTTCATGCTGCCTGAGGAATCCGTCTACTGTGGTACCATTCTTTGTTCCTTGTTTGTGCCTTCCGGTGATTTCTGACACGACGACATCATCTACGTCAGATCCGATGAATAGTCCGCATCAATCCTTTGTTTCCAAACGCTGTCTGTCAATATCTTCAGTCTAAATTCTGAGAGTTGGTTGCATAATTCTCTTATTCATGTACAGAGTAATGCTTTGAGTGCGGGATGGAGTCGCGACCATACCACTACTCTTATCATTCATTTTTGTATATTGAATGGTGGATCGATGCAATTCTTACTCCTTCCATGGAAGTTAGAGGTGGCCTTACCTTTAACTTCGTCTGTTGTTATCCGGAGTGTTCTCTTGACGAACAAGATCAACGACCTCTTGTTAGTGGTGTCGCAAGGATCTACACGAGGCGAGAAGACGCAGATCGCCGACCTTCCTTCCGGTACCATGAGGCGGATCTCGAGGGCGAGATACATTGTTAGTGGTGTCGAATTGTGGCATCCCGCAAAACCACTACTAGAAAATCACGTTGATTTTGTGCATGGCATCATCATGACCGCATGCTCATGTCATCATGCCACATTGCATTTGAGCATCGTCATCATCATGCATGTTGTTTTGCCTAAAAACTATGTTGCGAAAGACTATTGTTTTCGAAAACTAGCCCTCCTTCTATTTCAAATTAAACCCCCGGATGTTTCCGGATATTTTGTTTGTCTAAAGCTAATTACAAAAGTTATTTTTAAATTGAATAAAAACCTATATTATTTTAGGGGGCATTCGAACGGGCCGACCGACCCAGTCGACCACCCCCAGTACAAAAACGGTCCTCCTAAAACCTTTTTCTACCAATCCTATTCTACCCACCCAACCAGCCACATCACCCCCACCAATCGGAGCCCGCCACCTCACCATTCCCTAGCCTCCCTCCACTCTCAGGCTGCCACATCAGCCATCCCCACTCCCTCTCTTTCTCACCCCGAAGCTCACCCCCTCCACCCACCGAGCCGGCCCCACTTCCCATCTCCCTGGACCCGGTCAACCCCACCCCACCGGCACCCCTGCCCACCTGCACCCACGCGCCTGTGCCAACGCTGCCCCCACGCTGCGTGCCTCCCACCAACCCCTGGTCCTCTTCCTCCCACTTCGCCTCCTGCCTCCTCCGCCCGCCACCGGCGTTTCCGCTTTCTCGCCTCAGACCCTTCTCTCCTGCCTGCCCTCGCTCCGCTGCCCTCCCGAGCCTCCTCGCGCCCACCTTTTCCCCACGCTGCCACCCGCCCGACGCCGACCTCACCCCGCCCCGCCTCCCTCTTCCTCCCTGCCGCCGCTCACCTTCCTCCCTGCCTCCTTTGCTC
The DNA here is from genome assembly GCA_030063025.1 of Avena longiglumis. Lineage (NCBI taxonomy): Eukaryota > Viridiplantae > Streptophyta > Magnoliopsida > Poales > Poaceae > Avena > Avena longiglumis. Next base: position 436,438,457 of record CP125977.1, on the reverse strand, counting down.
CTCCCTCTCAGCTCGTGGTCGTCGCCGCCCCGCAGACTGTCGGCCGCAAGCCGCCTCCCTTCCCAGCGCTTGGTCGCCCCGACCTCGTCCTGTCCCCGCCACCTGGGCCCTGGGCCGATGGAGCTCCAGTCCCGCCCTTCTCCTGGAGCCTCGCGGACGCCGACGAGCCCCGCTCGCCATGGCCCTCCCTGCATCTCGACGGCATGAGCCTCCTCGCCTTCTTAGCCTCGCTGCGTTCTCGATGCCTTGAGCCGCGCCTCGCCATATCTTCCTTGGCGCGCGGGTCCTCTGCTCATGTCTTGTGTTTTGGCTCGCCATTGCGTGTTGATGCTGGTTGAATACAAGTACTAGGTGGTGAAGTGATGCTGCGACTCTGATCAAGATCCTCTTGCGGAACAGGACCAGATTTCGGACCAGGACCTCGGGGGCGCTTCTTCGACTAGGGAACGGATGCTTCCTGTTGGTCTCGGCCACCCCTTTGTTTAATCGTTGAAGTTTCCCGGCGCCCAGTCGAAGATCGACAACGACCCAAAACCCCGATGCCTCGACACGGATCATGGAGGACGCCATGGAAACCAAGACCCTGCTCACGGATTCAAGGCGAACCGATGACCGCCAAACTCGCCACAAAACGACAAGCACTTCACCGCGGACACCGAAGTTCTTCATCGAGGACACCAAGGTCGTCGACATGGAACCGAAGGACATCAAGCACTTCATCCCGGACGAAGTCCGACCCGACCATGGACCCGACAAGGTCTTCACGACGACAAGAACGACACCGACCGGTAGTCCGATGTGCCCCGACACCAACCAAGTCCTCCTTCACGAACGCCAAGATCTACCCGTTATCGAGAACGATCCGAGTCCGAACCTCGATCCCGCCAACCCCGATCCGAACCACGAGACCGAACCGGAACCCCGGAACCCCAAGATCGTCGAACCCTAATGTGTGAACCCCTTCCCGAAACCCTATTTTATAATATAATACAACTTGTCGCATATTAATTGTTCATGCATGCATCCTTGTCATGTGGTTTGGGGGCCTTATGCCGATTCACCTAATAATTAAATATGGGGCCCATATGCGGGCAAATCTAGTCTCATATTGGCCTCATTTAAATTTGTGTAGCGAACTGGTGATATATTCTGCCTTGTTAAACATCGTTTAATTGCGGGGTAGTTAAACAACTTGAACCACTTAAGTAATTGTCGGGATCCCGGTTCCGTTTAATATGACTAATTGCATCGCACCTTGCCATGCCATACATCATACATGCATCATGCCCGATCTTTTGCCGTAGTATTAAATATTGCATCCGGTGTTTATTCTAGTGTTTTGCTTCTTCGCGGATAAGGCCGTTGAGTTGATGTGAGCTTCGCCCCGATCTTCGGATAAATCTTCGGCAATGTTTTCAAAGCAGCATCTCCCTTTCTACCTATCTTACTTTTATAGTATTTATTTCCCTCCGTTGATCTATTGCTATCCGTGTATTGCGATGCTCTAGTTTTCACCGTGATATCCCTTGCGACGATATTGCCTTGGACACCTCCTATTACCGTTGTTTGGTAGATAGTTGGACTTATGCCGTCAGAAGTCGCTGCTCAAGCTGTTGCGAGTCAAGTGCCACAGCTTGTTGGAGTATTGTCACTGTTTGATGTTGGAGATGATCATGGCTTTACTTATCGCTCACTTTATCTACTGTTTAACAACTAAAATTGAAGTAAGTAAGCGAGGCATCGTGGGTGATAGATAATATTTGGTTTCCGATCACCACTTGTGTCCTGTAGGACCCCGAGTACTTGATACTGTTCCTTGATTTATCGCGCTATCCACATCCGGAGGATTATGGGACCCCCGAGCGAGCTTGATTCATCTTATTTCTTGGGGCCACAAACTAGTTTGAGGTTTTATTTACTATCCTGTACTTATGCTATGCTACTATCAGATGATTTACGATTGCGAGGATCACACTGCATCGCTTAGGATCGGGACACAATTCCGCGGTGTCGACAAGCCCAGTTTGGGTTCCCGCTCACTGGCCGTCCACCCAAACCTCGGGTCCGCTCGAGTCAACTAAATTTCGCTATGGTGTACTCCAGGGTGCCCCTGAAATAATTCTGAATCCTGTGATTGCTTTGTCGTGAAGGCCTCGTTGGGTTTTGATTTGGTTTTTCCGAGGTTGATCGAGCGTGTGTTGCTATTGGTGCACCCCGGCCGGGTAAAACTTTCTGAAAGCCGTGTCCGCGGTTATGGACGACTTGGAGCACAGTATCTCGATCATAGACAACTATAACTAAAATAGTGCTATAAATTGACTTTATAATGACTAGTAATCAGCTCCACTATAATGGAATGGCTAAATAAAACTGCAACAATTGCTTGTTTGAGCTGTCGCTTGCGACCATTGTACCTGACTAGTAAGTATTCCAACTACAACGGAATGGCTAAATAAAAGTACCAACAACTGCTGGGTTTTTGGGATATCTCATGATAATTGTATTTGACTAGTATGTGTCGAAACTACAACGGAATGGTTAACTAAAAGTGCCCACTGCTTACTTAATCAGGATGATTATCTAAACCTGACTAGTAATTGCTGCAACGATAACTGAATAAATAAAACTGCCAACCGTGTGAGTTCCTCGGTTGACTTCCTCGTTTGGTCTCGAGGGGGAAACACCAGGATGGGTTTGTTTGATGGTAGCATCAGGTTGGTTCCGAATAGGTCTTTCTTACCCCTCTCTGATAACCGCTAGTTGTACCGAGTCTCTATAGGTTGTTTAGCGCATGTCGCCACGCCGCTCACCACCATACCTATGTAGGCGAGGACCGCCGAATTCTAGCCTCGCTGTAATCGCCTCAAGATCGACGCCTCTTTTTCCTTTGCCCTTTGTCGGCACCCCTTTTGTTTTAGCAGGTTTCGACGTCGTTAGCAGGGTTACCCTTCCGGCTTGGCCTGGGCAGGGTTATGGACGCCATTGGTTATTCTTCAGGGCTCTTAGCCCCATTTGCATCTTGTCCATAGTCGGACGCTGTATATTTGCAAGGTGATTTGGATCTTTGTTCTGTATATCTGTATTCTTGACTCCTTGAGTCGCTGCTGTATATATATCTGTTCTGTGGGTCCCATCGAGGACTTTTGTGTAATGTTATTACTTCGTTTTCCACCCGCACGAAAGTGCCTGGTGGGCACCTTTGAATTGTTTCTATGCCGGTTTGGCGGGTTTTCGCTAAGACTTGCATAGGTCCGATTCTGAGGGTGTTACATGTGGGGTGGAGAGAGAGAAGAGAGGGGATGTCGTGTGGGCCAGGGAGAGAGTGCAAGGATGGTGGGGTCATGCATGGAGAGAGGGAGAGAGAGACCGAGAGAGAGGGGGGTTAGGGCTAAGCATGCCCACATGAGCACACATGGGTTGGGGAAGGTTTAGAGAGGGGGTAGGGTTTAGGGTTAGAAGAGAGGGTGAGATGAGAGGGAGAGAGTGTAATTAGGACTAGTTTAGATGAGGTGATTAGGGTTTAGTATCTTGGAGGAGAGAGTAGGATTTAGAGAGAGAGAAAGAGATGTGAGAGAGGGTTAGGGTTGGATTGGGGTCATGGGGTATGGTTTGGACAAAACAAACAAGCTCAAGCAAAGGGAAAAGAGATGGTCCATGCAAAAAGAAAACAAATAAAAATTCAAATGACAAGTAAAAAGGTGGTGCTTGCATGGCTCTAGCTAGATCAAGCCAAAGGAAGGAGAGAGTGAGATAAGAGAAAAGACCCACTCCAAGAATTTCAAAATAAAAACCAGATGACTTGGATGTGGTGGTTCTGCATGGCCCATGCAAACAATAAATGCCATGCATTCATATTGTGAAAACAACATAAAATCACATGGCATTCTTCCATGCATTCCCAAAAGGTGGAATAAGGCCAAGCAAAAAGGGACTAGTATTGGATCCACCCAACCCACATGAGCTAGGTAAACTCAATTAAATGCCAACTCATATTAATTGGATGGTGGAATTATAAGGTGGTGAAGAAAAGGTGGTGGAGTCAATAAAAGATATGCCCCCAACTCAACTTGGGCATTAGAACAATATATCAAGATCCAACTACAATATCAAGAGGCAAATACAATTAATGATGCATATGAGGTAAGAACCAAAACACAAGGGTTTGTATGATGCTCAAATGCAAGGTGGCATGATGACATGAGCATGATAACATGATGATGCAACAATTATATGTAGGAAGTGGCCATTTTATTACTAGATCAAGTAGCATTACAGATGTTAGACAACTGGGATGCTACAACTCTCCCCCACTAAACAGGAATCTCGCCCCGAGATTCTAGGAAGAAGAAGAAGACACAAAGAGGGTAGGATAGTTGGCACGGAGTTCATCTTCACGCTCCCAAGTGGCTTCATCAATGTAATGGTGCGACCATCGCACCTTGCGTAACTTGATGGACTTGTTGCAGTCCTTCTTCATGTATCAAGGATTTTGTGGGTGTTCTTGATAAGACAGTCTTCTTGAGATCGATTAGCTCATGATCCACGGTCCCGCCGATCTTTGAAGCACTTCTTGAGCTGAGAGATGTGGAAAACATCATGGACTTTGAGTTTTTCCGGGAGCTCGAGGGCATAAGCAACTTCTCCTCTTCTACCACGAATCTTGAAAGGACCGATATATCTAGGAGCCAGCTTTCCTTTGATACCGAAGCGATGTGTGCCTCTCATGGGAGTGACACGAAGGTAAACGAGATCACCAGGCATACACCATGTCCGTGTGCTTCTGTCATAATTGTTTTCTCGCGACTTTGAGCAATCTTGATTCTCAAGAATGATATGCACCTTCTCCTTCGCTGAGTTACAATGTCGTACGAACCATATTCTTTCTCCCACTGACCAACCAATCGGAGTTCGCACTTGACCATAGAGAGCCTCAAATGGTGCCATCTTCGACTTTTCCGAAGTTGTTGTAAGAGAATTCAGCATAAGGAAGACATTCCTCCCACTTCATGCCAAAGAGATAACGCAAGCACGAAGCATATCCTCCGAATCTGATTGATCCTTTCAACTTGTCCTTGCGATCGAGGGTGGTAAGCGGTCAAGTTCAACTTTGTTCCCAAAGCATTTTGGAAACTCTCCCGAACTTGGAAGTGAAGATGCTCCCACGGTCCGAACTGATCTCAAGCGGAACCCCATACGGAGAGACAATTACATGCTGATGTAGAGCTCACCAACTGAATTCCGTAAATTGTTTCCTTGACGGGAAGAAATGAGCCACTTTAGAGAGCCTATCGATGACAACAAAGATTGCATTGTTGCCCTTCATGACCTTGAAAACCAGTGATGAAGTCCATCTCTACTCTCTCCCATTTCCATTCGGGGTTTCAATGGCTGTAGAAGACCGAAAGGTTTCGATGGACAGCTTTCACTCTGCAGACATCACACTCGAGACATACTTGGCACAATATCGCTTCAAACCAGGCCACCAATATTGTGTTTTCAAGTACATGTACGCCTTTGTACTACTGGATGGATAGATAGAATGTAATCGCGCCTCCTTGAGAACTTGCTCTCTCAAACCCGGTAGTTTGGAACAAACATCCGATGTTCAAAGAAAAGCGTGCCTTGATCATCAACGTGGAAGGACTCATACTGAAGCTCAAGTTTAGAGATGATCTTTTGGTGCGGATCACCAAGTCGACGAGAGCGAATCTTTTCTTCCAAGAGAGGATTAGCCAAGGTTCAGAGATGCCCTTGTTCCACAATTTCCGGGTTGAGTCGACGGAATTCCTCGCACAAGAGAGGCCGTTGTTCTTCCATCATGAGGTTGTTGACATAAGCTTTGGCCGAGAGCATCTGCCATGACATTCGCTTTGCGGAGTGTAGTTGATGGTCAAATCAAAATCATTGATTGCTTCGATCCATCTCCTCCGTCAAGGTTGAGATCAGCCGAGTGAAGATATACTTCAAACTCTTGTGGTGGTCGAAAAGATCTCACAACGGTTGCCAAGCAAGTAGTGCCTCCATAGCTTCAAAGCGAAGACAACTGCATGAGCTCGAGGTCATGTGTGGATAGTTGATCTCATGCGTCTTCAACTGTCGAGAGGCATAAGCAACCACCTGTTTTTCTTGCATAAGGACCGCACCCAATCCTTGCAAAGAGGCATCGCAGAATATCTGGAAAGGCTTAGATGTATCCGGAGGAACCAAGACTGGTGTGGAAGTGAGCTTCTCTTTGAGTGTCTCAAAGCTTGCTTGACATGCAGGAGTCCAAAGGTATTTCTTGCCTTTCTTGAGGAGATCGGTAAGAGGCTTCGCTATTTTCGAGAAGTTCTGAACGAAGCGACGACAATAACTAGCCAAACCAAGGAAACTCCGCACTTCTTTGACATTAACAGGAGGAAGCTGTAGGGGTTCGAAGCATGGAAAACAAAAATTTTCTATCGCATACAAACAAACAAGCCAAGATCTATCTACTAGATTGTAGCAACGAGTCGATGGAATAACTTACCCTCGAAGATTCCAAAGTGTTTAACGAGAGCGGATTCTCGTGGGTGATGTAGTCGTACTCTTTCCGATCTCAAGATCGTGTAGACGATCCTTCCGGTGCTGCGTTCGGCAGCGCTCATGATCGGTCACACGCTCGGACGAAGACCTTCCTCCCTTGTTCCAAAGAATGGAGGTTGTAGCACTCTCATGATTCCGCAAAGACAACGGCAGGTACCAAGTAGAGGGAGATCCCAGGCTTCGCCTTAAGCCGGAGCGAGTATGGTGGAGTATGAGAGAGGGATATTAGTGGTCTAGAGATTAGACACACCAATTAGAAGGCTCTAAACCGCAGGCTAAAGCAATTAGAAGCTCTAAACCAAAACGGCTCTAAACCGGAGATTAGAGGATAGGAACTTGTGTCTAGAGGAGGAGGCCCTGCCCCTCCTTTTATAGGTGGAGGGGCTGGCGCGCCAGGGAAGGGGAGGGGAGTCCCTCCCCAACTCGGCCTAGGCTGGCCGACGGCTTGGAGGAGAGGGACTCCTCCTCCAAGTTGGTTTCAACCTCCTCTTGCTTGTTTCCCAGCTTCTGCTTCCAGCTTCTGTTTTAGCCGTTTGGCTTTCAAACTGGCAGTTTGACTTTTCAGTTTTGGAACAGCAAGAACACTTAGTATATGATGCAATCATTCAATGACACATTCATGTACCCTCCCCCCCCCTGAGTGCCGGAAAATCCGAAACCTTCTAGAACATTCCCGATGAAAACACCGGAATCATTCCCGAACTCCGAAACGGGACTTTCCTTATATGAATCTTATTCTCCGGACCATTCCGGATCACCTCGTGATATCCCGGATCCCATCCGAGACTCCGAACAACATTCGGTCTCTTTCTCATAATACCATAACTACTCAAAACAACGTCGAATCCTTAAGTGTGTCTCCCTACGGTTCGTGAATTATGCGGACATGATCGAGACACTTCTCCGAACAATAACCAATAGAGGAACTGGAAATTCATATGGCTCCCACATATTTCTACGATTACTTTGCGATCGAATGAACCACTTACATACGATACCAATTTCCCTTTGTCTCACGATAGTTTACTTATCCGAGGTTATGATCGCTTGATCTCTCGCATACCTAGTTCAACCTCATTACCGATAAGTACTCTTTCTCGCTCCCGTGATATGTGATCCCTTGTGACCTAGTCACATGCTTGCAAGCTAATTGGATGACATTCCACCGAGAGGCCCAGAGTATATCTATCCGTCATATGGATGGACAAATCCCACTCTTGATCCATGTGTTTCAACCAATACTTTCCGAACACTCAATGCCACCTTTATAGCCACCCGCCACGGTGTGGTGTTTGATGTCATCAAAGCATCCATCCGGTAAAGGTGATATGCATGATCTCATGGTCAAGGAATTAGGTTACTATGTATCGTAAAGCATATAGCAATTGAACTATTGAAATGACTTGATCTTTATGCTATGCTTATCTATAGGAGTATGTCCACCATATCATTCTCCTAACGATATGATCTTGTTGTCGATAACATCTCAATGTTCATGATAGGGAAACCACAATCATTAATCAACCAACAAGCTAGTGAAGTATAGAGGCTATACTAGGGACTTCAAATTAAGTTTACAAATCACACAAGTATTAATGTTTCCTTGTTAATACTATTATAGCATGAATGTAAACATTTATCATAAACACAAAGATATAATAATAACTATATTTATTATTGCCTCTAGGGCATATCTCCAACAGTCTCCCACTTGCACTAGAGTCATCTAATCTAGATTACATGGTAATATACCGAACACCCATGGCAGTTTGGTGTTGGTCATGTTTTGCCCTCGGGAGAGGTTTAGTCAACGGATCCGCCACATTCAGATCTGTGTGTACTTTGCAAATCTTTATATCCCCATCTTGGATATGTTCTCGGATAGCGTGAAAACGCAACTTGATATGCTTCAGCTTCTTGTGTGACCTTGGTTCTTGCGCATTGGCTATGGCTCCCATGTTATCACAGTAGATAGACATTGGGTCCAGCGCACTAGGACCACACCCAGCTCTGTAATGAACTCTTTCATCCATATCGCTTCTTGTGAAGCCTCCGAAGCAGCCATGTATTCCGATTCAGTTGAAGATCTCGCCACAACGCTTTGCTTTGCACTCCTCCATAATCGCCGCACCATTCAAAATAAATACGTATCCAGATTGTGATTTAGAATTATCCGGATCGGTGTTCCAACTAGCATCGGTGTAACCATTAACAATGAGCTGTTCATCACCTCCATAAGAAAGAACCATATCCTTAGTTCTTCTCAAGTACTTAAGGATGTTTTTGACCACTGTCCAATGATCCACTCGATCACTTTGATATATGCTAGTTAAACTAACAAAGATATGCAATGTCGGGTCTAGTACATAGCATGGCATACATTAGAGATCCTATGGCTGAGGCAGAGAGTCTTACTCATCCTTTCTCTATCTTCTGCCGATGTCGGACTTTGAGTTTTACTCAAGGTCGATTAGCAACATGGGCAAGAACCCTTTCTTGCTTTCTTCCATTCCAAACCTCTTTAGAACTTTGTCCAAATATGTACTGTGACAATGATATTTGGCTTCGATCTATCTCTATAAATCTTTATGCCTAATATGTAATCGCTTCGCCAAGATCCTTCATTGAAAAGCTATTATTCAAATATTCCTTGACACTATTAAGAAGGTCTACATCATTCCCAATCAACAATATGTCATCCACATATAGTATTAAGAATGCTACTGAGCTCCCACTCACTTTCTTGTAAATACAAGCTTCTCCATAAGTTTATATAAAACCAAAACTTTTGATCACCTTATCAAAACGTTGATTCCAACTTGGATGCTTGCTTCAATCCATAGATGGACCGTTGAAGTTTGCATACCTTTTAGCATCTTTAGGATCGACAAAACCTTTGGGTTGCATCATATACAACTCTTCATCAATATCTCCATTGAGGAATGCCGTTTTGACATCCATCCGCCATATCTCATAATCATAATATGCAGCGATTGCTAACATAATCCTCACAGACTTTAGCTTCGCCATCGGTGAGAAAGTCTCATCGTAGTAACCTCCTTGAATTTGTCGAAACCCTTTATGACAAGTCGAGCTTTATAGATAGTAACATTACCATCATCATCTGCTTTCTTCTTGAAAATCCATTTGTTCTCGATAGCCTTCCGCCATCCCAGAAGTCCACCAAAGTCCATACTTGGTTTTCGTGACATGGATCCAATCTCGGATTTCATGGCTTCTTGCCATTTATTGGAATCGGGCTCATCATCGCTTCCTCATATGTCTCGGGGTCATCGGTGTTGTCCACCAACATGACACTCATAACGGATCATACCAACTGGAGTGGTACGAGTTCTCGTTGACCTCCGAGGCTCAGAGCAACTTCAACCGAAGTTTCATGATCATCATCATTAGCTTCCTCTAATTGGTGCAGCACCACAGAACTTCTTCCGTCTTGCGCTACTCGCAATTTCGAGAGAAGGTTCGACAACCTCGTCGAGTTCTACTTTCCTTCCAGTCACTTCTTCGAGAGAAATTCCTTCTCTAGAAAGGATCCATTCTGGCAACGAAGATTTTGCCTTCGGATCTATGATAGAAGGTATACCCAATAGTTTCCTTCGTATCCTATGAAGACGATTTTTCCGCTTTGGGTTATAGCTTGTCCGTCAGAATTCTTTACATAGGCTTTGCATCCCCAAACTTTAAGGAACGACAATTTAGGTTTCTTCCCAAACCATAATTCATACGGTGTCATTTCAACGGATTTAGACGGTGCCCTATTTAAAGTGAATGCTGTTTCTAATGCATAACCCCAAAATGATAGCGGTAACTGTAAGTGACATCATAGAACGAACCATATCTAAGAGAGTTCGATTACGACGTTCGGACACACCATTACGATGTGGTGTTCCCGGCGGTGTCAATTGTGAAAGTATTCCGCACTTCTTTAAATGCTCGCCAAACTCGTAACTTAGATATTCACCTCCACGATCAGAACGTAGAAATTTAATCTTCTTGTTACGTTGATTCTCTACCTCACTTTGAAACTCCTTAAACTTCTCGAAAGTTTCGGACTTATGTTTCATAAAATAGATATACCCATATCTACTCAAGTCATCTGTGAAGGTAAGAACATAACGATAACCACCATGATGCTACACTCATTGGACCACACATCGGTATGTATGATTTCCAATAAGTCCGTAGCTCGCTCCATCATACCGTAAAATGGAGTCTTAGTCATTTTTCCCATCGACATGCTTCGCATCTTTCAAGTGATTCAAAATCAAGTGATTCAAGAAGTCCATCGAATGGAGTTTCTTCATACGCTTCACTCCAATGTGACCAAGACGATTACACATATAGGTCAAATTATCGCTGATTTCAAACGCTTAGCTTCAATATTGTTGATATGTGTATTTCCACTATCGAGATTCAATAAGAATAGACCATCTATCAAAGGTGCATGTGCATAAAACATATTACTCATATAAATCGAACAACCATTATTCTCGACTTAAACAAGTAACCGCCTCGCAATAAACAAGATCCCGATATAATGTTCATGCTCAACGCAGCACCAAATAACAATTATTTAAGTATAAAACTAATCCCGATGGTAGATGAAGGGTAGCGTGCCGACCGCGATCACATCAACCTTTGATCCGCTTCCCACGCCATCGTCACCTCGTTCTTCGCTAGCTTCGTTATTCAAGAAGACTGTTTGAGTTACAAATATGAGCAATCGAACCAAGATCAAATACCCGTGCACTACTACGAGTACTAGTGAGATACACATCAATAACATGTATATCGATATACCTTTCTTCTTGATGTTGCCGCTTCAGATCCGCCAAGTACTTTGGGCAATTCCTTCAGGACCTTCTCCCTTGCAGAAAAGCACTCGATGTGCTTGGGTCCAGCCTTGGTCTTCTTCACGGGTGGTAACTTTCTTACCACCCTTCTTGAAGTGTCCCTTTGCTTAGACTTGCCTTTCTTGAGTTTGGTGGTCTTATTGACCATCAACACTTGGTGCTCTTTCTTGATCTCCACTTCGCAGACTTTAACATAGCAAAGTTCGACAACTCTTTGTTCATGTTCTGCATGTTGTAGTTCATCACAAAGTTCTCGTAACTTGGTGGCGATCGGAGGACGCAGTAAATCCCCAAAGCATTAGGAATCACTATACCCAAGCTTTGAAGTTTGTTTGCGTGCCTGCACATCTTAAGCACATGCTCACCGACGAGCTGCCCTCTTCCATCTTGCGCTTAAAGAACTTTTGAAGCCTCATAGCTTTCAATTGTCGCATGAGTCTCAAAAATCAATTTGAGATCCTCGACAATATCATATGGGTCGACTCTTCAAACCTTTTCTCAAGCTCGATTCTAAACCATACAAGATAGCACATCGAACTATGGAGTCTTGATTCTTCCGAGCGAGGTAAACATTCTTTACTTCATCGAAGCATCACCGCAGTGGGTCACCCATGGTGCATCCAAAGACATAGGTCAAATTACCAGGTGAGGACAATCCTCAAATTATGAACCAATCCGCTGAGTTGCTTCCATTGTTTTCAACTTTTCTTTCTCTAGGAACGCATTAAAATTGATGGTAGGCTGCCATTGATCTACATCATATTTGCAATAGTTTAGACTAAGTTTATGACAAATTGAGTTCAAATTAATTAATGAAATTAAACTAGGTGAACTCCCACTCAAAACAACATCCCTCACATTGTTTTAGTGATCACACGAACCAAATCCACTACATCAACACCGATCATCACGAGAGTTGATATAGTTTCAATGGCGAACAATCGTCATGTTCATCATATCTACTATATGATTCATGCTTTACCTTCGGTGATCCGTGTTCCGAGACCATGTCATACATGCTAGGCTCGTCAAGATCAAACCTTAGTTTCTGCATGAGCAAATATGGCTTGCTCACGTTGTATACACTTGCAGAATCTAACACACCCGATCATCACGTGGTGCTTCGAAACAACAAGCTTTAGCAACGGTGCTAACTAAGGGTGAACACTTTATGATTTGAAATTCATGTGCATGAGGGATCATATTATAATGCTACCGTCGTCTACTAAGCAATACAAGATGCATAAAGGATTAACATCACATGCAATTCATAATATGTGATATGATATGGCCTTTCTTCTTTGTGCTTCCGATCTCCAGCTTCAAGCACGAACATGATCTCCATCATCACCGGCATTGCATCAAGGTCAATGACGCTTCACCATGGTTGTCGTCCACCGGCTTCAACTATTACAACTACTTTGAATAGACACGCGGGTCTTAACATAAATTAAAGACAACCATATGGCTCCTGCACGGCAGAAAATTAAAATAAGGAACATTGCATACATCAAATATAATCACAATCATGGCCATATCACATCACTGCACACCCCTGCAAAACAAAGTTAGACGCCTCTACTTTCTTTGCATATTTTACGTGGTTTGGGGCTTTCAATAAGTGTCATTCTAACTTACGAACAAGAACCACAACATTGATACTAGCATTGTTGATCACCCGTTGTAAATTGGATCTTAACTATGCTAGGAGAAACAGGCACCCGCAAAGCCACTTATGCAATACATGTTGCATGTCAAGCGTGGAGCAAGTCTCATGAACGATGTCATGTAAGGTTAGCCCGGGCCGCTTCATCCCAACATACCGCAAGATGCAAAGTACACAAAAAGCAATCGACAATAAAAGCATCAACGCCCACAATGACCATTGTGTTCTACTCGTGCAACAGATCTACATATAGACACGGCTCTGATACCACTGTAGGGGTTCTTAGCATGGAAAACAAAAATTTTATATCGCATACAAACAAACAAGCCAAGATCTATCTACTAGATTGTAGCAACGAGTCGATGGAATAACTTACCCTCGAAGATTCCAAAGTGTTTAACGAGAGCGGATTCTCGTGGGTGATGTAGTCGTAATCTTTCCGATCTCAAGATCGTGTAGACGATCCTTCCGGCCATGCTCCGCAGCGCTTCCAGTCGGTCACACGTTCGATTTACTGACGAAGACCTTCCTCTCCCTTGTTCCAAAGAAATGGAGGTTGTAGCACTCCTCGCGATTCCGAAGACAACGGCGTGGTACCTAAGTAGAGGAGATCCGCAGGCTTCGCCTTAAGCCGAGCGAGTATGGTGGAGTATGAGAGATGGCTATTAGTGGTCTAGAGATTAGACACACCAATTAGAAGGATCTAAACCGCAGGCTAAAGCAATTAGAAGCTCTAAACCAAAACGGCTCTAAACCGGAGATTAGAGGATAGGAACTTGTGTCTAGAGGAGGAGGCCCCGCCTCCTTTTATAGGTGGAGGGTCATGGCCAGGAAGGAGGGAGTCCTCCCAACTCGGCCTAGGCTGGCCGCCGGCTTGGAGGAGAGGACTCCTCCTCCAAGTTGGTTTCAACCTCCTCTTGCTTGTTTCCCACGCTTCTGTTTCCCACAATTTCCTGTTTCCACGCTCTGTTTTAGCTGTTTGACTTTCAAACCGGCAGTTTGACTTTTCAGTTTTGGAACAGCAAGAACACTTAGTACATGATGCAATCATTCAATGACACATTCATGTACCCTCCCCGAGTGCCGGACAATCCGAACCTTCTAGAACATTCCGATGAAAACACCGAATCATTCCCAACTCAAACGGACTTTCCTTATATGAATCTTATTCTCCGACCATTCGGATCACCTCGTGATATCCCGGATCCCATCCGAGACCAACAACATTCGGTCTCTTTCTCATAATACCATAACTACTCAAAACAACGTCAATCCTTAAGTGTGTCTCCCTACGGTTCGTGAATTATGCGGACATGATCGAGACACTTCTCCGAACAATAACCAATAGAGGAATCAGAAATTCATATGGCTCTACATATTTCTACGACTTTGCGATCGAATGAACCACTTACATACGATACCAATTTCCCTTTGTCTCACGATAGTTTACTTATCCGAGGTTATGATCGTCGGTATCTCTGCATACCTAGTTCAACCTCATTACCGATAAGTACTCTTTTCTCGTTCCCGTGATATGTGATCCCTTGTGACCTAGTCACATTCTTGCAAGCTAATTGGATGACATTCCACCGAGAGACATGACCGTGTACTCATACAGGCCATAGCGGGTGGTGAAAGCTGTTTTAGGAACATCTTCCTTGCGAATCTTGATTTGGTGATAACCACTTCTCAAGTCCAGCTTAGAGAACACCACAGCTCCAGCTAGCTGATCGAAGAGATCATTAATCCGCGGGAGGGGATATTTGTTCTTGATGGTTTTAGCATTGAGAGCCCGATAGTCAACACAAAGTCTATCAGTCCTGTCACGCTTCTTCACAAAGATTGTTGGGCTACCCCAAGAAGAAGTACTGTGTTGAATGAAACGCAACTTCTCTTGTTCATCAAGCTGTCGTTTGAGTTCAGCCAACTCAGAAGGACCCATTTTATAAGGCCGCTTGGAGATAGGATCCGTTCCAGGTTCAAGCTCAATTACAAACTCGACCTCACGATTCGGAGGCATACCCGGCAACTCTTCAGGAAAGACATCTGGGAACTCACAGACCACCGGAACACTCTGAATAGCTTCCATAGCATCATCATTCAGAGCCGCCAAAGAGAAAAGCTGGACAGCAGGAGTCAAACTTGGAGAAAAGACTATATGGCCTTCAGGAATCTTCAGAAAAACCGAGCGTTCAGCACAATCAATCACAGCTGCATTTGCTGTCAACCAATCCATGCCCAAGATGACATCAATGTCAGAATTACCCAGAACAATTAAGGAAGCTGAGAATGAAGAGCCACCAATCTCAATTTGATTGCCATGGCTGATTTTAGAAGCTGCCATTGTTGCTCCAGGAGAAAGAACCATTAACCGCTTGAGAAGAGGATCCGACGCTAACCCATTCTCACTTGCAAACTTGATAGAAACAAATGAATGCGATGCACCAGAATCAAACAAAACTCTTGCAGGGACTGAGTTAACGGAAATCATACCCATCACAACCTGGTGCATGCTTGAGCGGCGTTGACACGCTTGGCACGAGCAACAGAGACCCGGCTTGGTGCCGATGTTGAGAGCCCGAGGTGGTGGTGCACTAACCAAAGGAGAGCTTGCTGCAGATCTTGGCGGGGTGGAGGAAGAGCTTTGTTTTCAACGGATTCTAGTTCGATGCCTGTGGTCTCCACACGTGAAACAAGCACGGTGGACGTGGAGCAACGTAGCTGTGGACTCCGCCAGCGCTCCAGGTAGTGGTGGTTGTAGCCCCGGGAGCAGTGATGGAGTTTAGTGGCCTTGACGCGTAGCTTGCGGTGTCTTGGTGGAGCCGGAGCGACGGTGGGGTGTTAGGAACCCGACACGCCGCTTAGAAGGAGCTGCCATAGTCAAGAGCTTGATGCATCACGGTTGTGTTTCTTGGACTCCTCAAACACTTGCCTACTTGCTTCCTCTTGCGTAGCTGTGTCAAGTTCCAAAAGATGCCGGCCTTGCATGTGTGATTGCATATTTGATCGATGCATTGAGCCCTTGCCTGAACCTCTTTTGCTTCTTCTTGTCATCAGATATCTCATCGCCACCATAACGAGAAAGATTCATGAAGTTCCTGATATAGGTGTTGACATTATCGTTTCCCTGCTTGAGGTTGAGAAAAGCTTCCTTCATCCTCTCCATGACAATTTCTGACAGATACTGCTCTTTGAACGCTCCCGTGAACCGTTCCCAAGTAGGCTGAAAACCAGTGCAGTTTGCCTTCAGGTAATTCTCCCACCAGAGAGCTGCATCTCCCTTCAGAAGGTGAGTAGCACACTTTACCCACTCTTGCTCCGGAACATCAGCAGTCTCGAGTAGCCTTGACATCTCACGCAACCAATCATCCGCATCCAGTGGTCGATCAGAAACATCAAATTGGCGAGGGTTGAATTTCAGGAAGCTTTTGATGTCTCCTCGCTTGGGAGGTGGAGGTAGTGGAGCAAACTCGTTCCTCCGAACACTTTCCTCAAAGCGCTGTTGGTTCTGTTGCATTGCTGCCAAGGCATTGGCGATGTTTGACAATGCGGAGCCCAGTTCAGGTGGTATGTCCTCATCAGAACGGCGTGGTGGAGCCATCCTGTGGTTGATATAAAACACAAGTCAATACTATAATGGAGAATGATAATAATCCAAAATAGTACCAAGATGGAATTTGTTGGAGATATGCCCTAGAGGCAATAATAAATGTAGTTATTATTATATCTTTGTGTTTATGATAAATGTTTACATTCATGCTATAATAGTATTAACAAGGAAACATTAATACATGTGTGATTTGTAAACTTAATTTGAAGTCCCTAGTATAGCCTCTATACTTCACTAGCTTGTTGGTTGATTAAATGATTGAGGTTTCCCTATCATGAACATTGAGATGTTATCAACAACAAGATCATATCGTTAGGAGAATGATATGGTGGACATACTCCTATTGATAAGCGTAGCATAAAGATCAAGTCATTTCAATAGTTCAATTGCTATATGCTTTCTGATACATAGTAACCTAATTCCTTCACCATGAGATCATGCATATCACCTTTACCGATGGATGCTTTGATGACATCAAACACCACACCGTAATCGGGTGGCTATAAAGGTGGCATTGAGTGTTCGGAAAGTATTGGTTGAAACACATGAATCAAGAGGGATTTGTCCATCCATATGACGGATAGATATACTGGGCCCTCTCGGTGGAATGTCATCCAATTAGCTTGCAAGCATGTGACTGGGTCACAAGGGATCACATATCACGGAACGAGAAAAGAGTACTTATCGTAGAGGTTGAACTAGGTATACAAAGATACCGACGATCATAACCTCGGATAAGTAAACTATCGTGAGACAAAGGGAAATTGGTATCGTATGTAAGTGGTTCATTCGATCGCAAAGTAATCGAGAAATATGTGGAGCCATATGAATTTCCAGATTCCTCTATTGGTTATTGTTCGGAGAAGTGTCTCGATCATGTCCGCATAATTCACGAACCGTAGGAGACACACTTAAGGATTCGACGTTGTTTGAGTAGTTATGGTTTTATGAGAAAGAGACCGAATGTTGTTCGAGTCTCGGATGGGATCCGGATATCACGAGGTGATCCGGAATGGTCCGGAGAATAAGATTCATATAAGGAAAGTCCCGCTTTGAGTTCGGGAATGATTCCTTGTTTTCATCGGGAATGTTCTAGAAGGTCCGATTGTCCCAAGACTTCGGGGAGGGTACATGAATGTGTCATTGAATGATTGCATCATGTACTAAGTGTTCTTGCTATTCCAAAACATGAAAGTCAAATTGCTAGTTTGAAAGTCAAACGGCTAAACAGAAACTGTGGAAAAGGAAACTGTGGAACAGAAACTGTGGGAAACAAGCAAGAGGAGTTTGAAACCAACTTGGAGGAGGAGTTTCTCCTCCAAGTCAGCGCCAAGCCCTAGGCCGAGTTGGGGAGGGACTACCTCCCTCCTGGCGCCTAGCCCTCCACCTATAAAAGGAGGCGGGGCCTCCTTGAGACACACAAGTTTCTACCTCTAATCTCGTGTTTAGAGCCGCTTGGTTTAGAGCTTCTAATTGCTTTAGCCTCGGTTTAGAGCCTTCTAATTGGTGTGTCTAATATCTAGACCACTAATATCCCTCTCATAATCCACCATACTGCCTCCGGCTTAAGGCTCCTCAAGGATTTCCCCTCTACTTCCGGTACCACGCCGTTGTGCTGCCGGAATCGCGAGGAGAGTGCTACAACCTCCGCTGCCTGCTGGAACAAGGGAGAGGAAGGTCTTCGTCGAGTACCGAATGTGGAAGCGCTGCCAGAACGCAGCGCCGGAAGGATCGTCCACACGATCTTGAGATCGGAAAGAGTACGACTACATCACCCACGAGAATCCGCTCTCGTTAAACACTTTGGAATCTTCGAGGGTAAGTTATTCCATCGACTCGTTGCTACAATCTAGTAGATAGATCTTGGCTTGTTTGTTTGTATGCGATAGAAAATTTTTGTTTTCCATGCTGCGAACCCCTACAAAGGGTATCGAGCCGTGTCTATATGTAGATCTGCTGCGAGTAGAACACAATGGTCATTGTGGGCGTTGATGCTTTTATTGTCGATTGCTTTTGTGTACTTTGCATCTTGCGGTATGTTGGGATGAAGCGGCCCGGCTAACCTTACATGACATCGTTCATGAGACTTGCTCCACGCTAACATGCAACTTATATTGCATAAGTGGCTTTATGGGGTGCTTTCTCCTAGCATAGTTAAGATCCAATTTACAACGGTAATCAACAATGCTAGTATCAATGTTGTGGTTCTTGTTCGTAAGTTAGAACGACACTTATTGAAAGCCCCAAACCACGTAAAATATGCAAAGAAAGTAGAGGCGCCTAACTTTGTTTTGCGGGGTGTGCAAGGATGTGATATGGCCATGATTGTGATTATATTTGATGTATGCAATGTTCCTTATTGTAAGTTGGCAACCGGGCGAGCCATATGGTTGTCTTTAATTTATGTTAAGACCACGGTCTATTCAAAGTAGTTGTAATAGTTGAAGCCGGTGATCGACAACCATGGTGAAGCGTCATTGACCTTGATGCAATGCCGTGATGATGGAGATCATGTTTGTGCTTGAAGATGGAGATCGTAAGCACAAAGAAGAAAGGCCATATCATATCACATATTATGAATTGCATGTGATGTTAATCCTTTATGCATCTTGTATTGCTTGGTAGATTTACGGTAGCATTATAAGATGATACCTCATGCACATCAATTTCAAGTCATAGAGTGTTCACCCTTAGTTAGCACCGCTAAAGCTTGTTGTTTCAAGCACCACGTGATGATCGGGTGTGTTAGATTCGCAAGTGTATACAACGTGAGCAAGCCAGATTTGCTCATGCGTAAACTAAGGTTTGATCTTGACGAGCCTAGCATGTACGGACATGGTCTCGAACACGGATCACCGAAAGGTAAAGCATGAATCGATAGTAGATATGATGAACATGACGATTGTTCCATTGAAACTATATCAACTCTCGTGATGATCGGTGTTGATGTAGTGGATTTGGTTCGTGTGATCACTAAAACAATGTGAGGGATGTTGTTTTGAGTGGGAGTTCACCTAGTTTAATTTCATTAATTAATTTGAACTCAATTTGTCATAAACTTAGTCTAAACTATTGCAAATATGTTGTAGATCAATGGCAGCCCCTACCATCAATTTTAATGCGTTCCTAGAGAAAGAAAAGTTGAAAAACAATGGAAGCAACTTCGCGGATTGGTTCCGCAATTTGAGGATTGTCCTCACAGCTGGTAATTTGACCTATGTGCTGGATGCACCATTGGTGACCACTGCATTGATGCTTCCGATGAAGTAAAGAATATTTACCTCGCCTAAGAATCAAGACTCCATAGTTCAGTGCTATCTTGTATGGTTTAGAATCGGAGCTTGTAAAAGGTTTTAAGAGTCGACCCATATGATATTGTCGAGGATCTCAAATTGATTTTGAGACTCATGCGGCAATTGAAAGCTATGAGGCTTCAAAAGTTCTTTAACTGCAAGATGGAAGAGGGCAGCCCCAAGGAGCATGTGCTTAAGATGTCCAGGCACGCAAACAAAATTCAAAGCTTGGGTATAGTGATTCCTAATGCTTTGGGATTTACCGCTCCTCCGACCACGCCACCAAGTTACAGAACTTTGTGATGAACTACAACATGCGTAACATGAACAAAGAGTTGTCGAACTGCTTGCTATGTTAAAGTCTGCAGTGGAGATCAAGAAAGTGCACCAAGTGTTGTTGGTCAATAAGACCACCAAACTCAAGAAAGGCAAGTCTAAGCAAAAGGGACACTTCAAGAAGGGTGGTAAGAAAGTTACCACGCCGGCGAAGAAGACCAAGGCTGGACCCAAGCCTGATACTGAGTGCTTTTACTGCAAGGGAGAAGGTCACTGGAAGCGGAATTGCCCAAAGTACTTGGCGGATCTGAAGAACGGCAACATCAAGAAGAAAGGTATATCTGATATACATGTTATTGATGTGTATCTCACTAGTACTCGTAGTAGTGCCTGGGTATTTGATACTGGTTCGTTGCTCATATTTGTAACTCAAACAAAATGCAGAATAAACGGCTAGCGAAGAACGAGGTGACGATGCGGCGTGAAACGGATCAAAGGTTGATGTGATCGCGGTTGGCACGCTACCCCTTCATCTACCATCGGGATTAGTTTTATACTTAAATAATTGTTATTTGGTGCGTGCGTTGAGCATGAACATTATATCGGGATCTTGTTTATTGTAGACGTTACTTGTTTAAGTCGAGAATAATGGTTGTTCGATTTATATGAGTAATATGTTTTATGCACATGCACCTTTGATAGATGGTCTATTCTTATTGAATCTCGATAGTGGAAATACACATATCAACAATATTGAAGCTAAACGCTTGAAATCAAGCGATAATTTGACCTATATGTGGCAATCGCGTCTTGGTCACATTGGAGTGAAGCGTATGAAGAAACTCCATTCGATGGACTTCTTGAATCACTTGATTTTGAATCACTTGAAAGATGCGAAGCATGTCCGATGGGAAAATGACTAAGACTCCATTTTCTCAGATGATGGAGCGAGCTACGGACTTATTGGAAATCATACATACCGATGTGGGTTGGCCAATGAGTTTAGCATCGCGCTGGGGTTATCGTTATGTTCTTACCTTCACAGATGACTTGAGTAGATATGGGTATATCTATTTTATGAAACATAAGTCCGAAACTTTCGAGAAGTTTAAGGAGTTTCAAAGTGAGGTAGAGAATCAACGTAACAAGAAGATTAAATTTCTACGTTCTGATCGTGGAGGTGAATATCTAAGTTACGAGTTTGGCGAGCATTTAAAGAAGTGTGGAATACTTTCACAATTGACACCGCCGGGAACACCACAGCGTAATGGTGTGTCTGAACGTCATAATCGAACTCTCTTAGATATGGTTCGTTCTATGATGTCACTTACAGATTTACCGCTATCATTTTGGGGTTATGCATTAGAAACCGCATTCACTTTAAATAGGGCACCGCCTAAATCCGTTGAAATGACACCGTATGAATTATGGTTTGGGAAGAAACCTAAATTGTCGCTCCTTAAAGTTTGGGGATGCAAAGCCTATGTAAAGAAGTTACAATGACAAGCTTGAACCCAAAGCGAAAAATGCGTCTTCATAGGATACCAAGGAAACTATTGGGTATACCTTCTATCATAGATCCAAGGCAAAATCTTCGTTAAGAATGGATCCTTTCTAGAGAAGGAATTTCTCTCGAAAGAAGTGACTGAAGGAAAGTAGAACTCGACGAGGTTGTCGAACCTTCTCTCGAATTATAGTAGCGCAAAGACCGAAGAAGTTCCGTGGTGCCTGCACCAATTAGCGAGGAAGCTAATGATATTGATCATGAAACTTCGGTTGAAGTTGCTACAGAGCCTTGGAGGTCAACGAGAACTCGTACCACTCCAGATTGGTATGATCCCGTTATGAGTGTCATGTTGGTGGACAACACCGATGACCCCGAGACATATGAGGAAGCGATGATGAGCCCAGATTCCAATAAATGGCAAGAAGCCATGAAATCCGAGATTGGATCCATGTACGAAAACCAAGTATGGACTTTGGTGGACTTACCGGATGGCCGGAAGGCTGTCGAGAACAAATGGATTTTCAAGAAGAAAACAGATGCTGATGGTAATGTTACTGTCTATAAAGCTCGACTTGTCGCAAAAGGGTTTCGACAAATTCAAGGAGTTGACTACGATGAGACTTTCTCACCAGTAGCAAAGCTAAAGTCTGTGAGGATTATGTTAGCAATAGCTGCATATTATGATTATGAGATATGGCAGATGGATGTCAAAACAGCATTCCTCAATGGAGATATTGATGAAGAGTTGTATATGATGTAACCCAAAGGTTTTGTCGATCCTAAAGATGCTAACAAGGTATGCAAACTTCAAAGGTCCATCTATGGATTGAAGCAAGCATCCCGAAGTTGGAATCAGCGTTTTGATAAGGTGATCAAAATTTTTGGTTTTATACAAACTTATGGAGAAGCTTGTATTTACAAGAAAGTGAGTGGGAGCTCTGTAGCATTCTTAATACTATATGTGGATGACATATTGTTGATTGGGAATGATGTAGACCTTATTAATAGTGTCAAGGAATATTTGAATAATAGTTTTTCAATGAAGGATCTTGGCGAAGCAGCTTGCATATTAGGCATAAAGATTTATAGAGATAGATCGAAACGCCAAATATCATTGTCACAGAGTACATATTTGGACAAAGTTCTAAAGAGGTTTGGAATGGAAGAAAGCAAGAAAGGGTTCTTGCCCATGTTGCCCAATACGACCTTGAGTAAAACTCAAAGTCCGACATCGGCAGAAGATAGAGAAAGGATGAGTAAGACTCCCTATGCCTCAGCCATAGGATCTCTTGTCACATCCCAAGAATTTCCAAATCTTGTAATGTGAAAATAAATGAATAAAATAAAACTTTGTTTAAATTTCAGAGCCAGAAGAAACTTTTTGAGTTTAAATAAAACCCCAAACCCATTTGAATTAAATAAAACCTAAAGGGATTTAAAAGGATAAACATTTAATAAAAGGAAAATTAAAAACATTTGGAAATACTATTTTGAAACAATTAAATGAAAAGATTGTTATCAAATGGAATAGAAGTTTATATATAAAGAATATTTTATAAAAGCCAAATTAAACCTTGACCAAGCTTTGAGAATTAAAAAATTTTATTTAAAATAAAATTTGCAAAAGTTTATTTAAAAATAATAAGGAATTTATATCCAAATTTTACCTAAATAAAAGTTTTCACCAATTTAATTGAAACATCAAAACTTATTTAACCATTTAAAATAAGTTTTCCAAATATTTGTTATTCACAAATAAAACCTACTAAAGTGTTTTGGCTTTATGGTAGATTTTAAAATAATTATCTCAATAAAACATATCTTAATTGATTTAATAACTGAGACCCATTTATTTAATTATAAATGGGCCATAAATAAAAGGTTATTTTATTTTAAACAAGTTTCCAAATATTCTTTACTTTCAAATAAATAAAACCTACTGAATTGGTTTTGAAAATATTTGGATTTTTAAACGAAGATTTTATTAATTAAAACAAACCCTATTTTTAAATAACTAAAGATCCATTTTATTTAAATTAAAGGATGGATCTTAAAAAGAATAAAATTGTTATTTTATTTTGGATTTTGGTTTATGATACTAAACAGAACCAAATTCATAGTTGCATGATTTGTTGATTACTTAAATTGATTTGAGTATGATTTGTTGTTTGGAATTCAAAACAGAAATAGAAATAGAAAAGAATAAAACAAAGGAAACAGAAAAAAATAAAAGAAAACGACCAGCCCACCATCTGGCCCAACAACCCAACTCGCAGCCCACCTCCTCTCCCGAACCGTTTTTCTGCACCGCAAAAGAAACCCGCACTGAGGCCGACAAGTGGACCTCCTCCTCTCTTCTATTCCCACTGACCGCTGGACCCCCTTTCCACTGTTCTCCTTCCCCACCCGCGCGACCAGTTCTTCCCCTCCTCGTCGCCGTTTCCTGCTGTAATTTCGCGGCATCAATTCGCTTTAACACGGCCACCTTAACTCGCAGCGACCACGCTCCCTTAAAAGCCTCCCTCTCCTCTCTCATTTCCCCCAGACGTCGCCTCCACTCTGCCCCTAGGCTGCCTCCAATTCTCTATACCGCCGCCGCTTCGACGACTTCCCAAGCCAATTCCGGCAGCCCCTCATTGCCCCTCTCCTCCCCGACCAAGCTCACAGCTTCCCCACTCTCAGGCGCATCTGCTAGTGCATCAAACTCGACCGCGGGTACCCTGTAACCTCGCCTTCGACAACGACCACCATCGCCACCGTCTGCTTCATCTCCGGCGAAGCCCACAGGTAGTATCTGACCACCCCGCGCTTTCTCATTCACGCACGCACATTCGCTGTGTCCTTGCGCATCTAATCACATCGGTTTCTTGCCCTCTGGTGGACAGCAGCCCCATCCCCGTTGTCAGGCAGAAGCTCCCGACGCCACCACGAACTCCGGTGAGGAATTGCCGTAGAACCCGAGCGCCCCTCGTCCGACCAACACTTCCTCGAGCAACGCCGTGACCCCCTGAGCCCGGTGAGCAACCCCTGCTTCTCCCCCACCTCCTGTAGCGTCGCCTCCGTCGTCGACCGACCGCTCCGCCACCAGACGCCGCCGCCAGCGCCGCTGCTTTTTGACCAAGCGATAAGAACCGTAGGATGCAGATCCACCGGCTTGGATAGAACGACTAATCGAAGGGGTAAGGATGGATCTGAGCCGTGCAATCTAATTTAATCTAACGTTCCATAGAGCCGATCCGGCCGAACCGGTATCGACCAGTAAGAACACGCCGCGTGTCGCCTAATAGGTTTAAAAACAGTTTTGAAAACAGAAACTTTTGCAAACTTCAAACCCTTGTATCTTTGGAACCACACGTCCAAAAATTATAAATTTTATGTCGTTGGATTCAGGAGAACAAGCCCTATCCAACTAAGGCCTTAGTTTCGAAAATAGTATCTGTTAGCTTGTTCGAAATTGCAGAAACATTTGTGTACTTGTTTAGAGTATAAAAATTGTTTAAAATTGATTTTTAGGATTAAATCTTTTACAAAATGGATTTGTGTGACCTTACTGACCCTAGGAACCAACCCTTGGTGTTAAAAATGATTTTTGGTAAAATATAGGTTGAATTATTTAACTTAGCCATTTTCTAGCCAAATAAACTCATTGATTTTATTATGGAAATGTTTTTGCAAGGAAAACTTTGGGAAAATGTTTTGGACCAAACTTACTGACCCAAAACACCAAGCCTTGCCAAGGGACAACTCACTTGGTGAAAAACATAAAGTTTTGCTTTGATAAGAATAATTTTCACCACATAAAATGATGAATGAATTTTAAAATGGTCTTGAGTTAAAACCCATTTGCAAATGACTTTGCCATTTTGGTAAATGACCAATTTGGACCTTACAAAGTTATAAACCTAGTAGAGACCAACCTTGCAAAAGAACCCTCCTTTGCATGATTTAGATTCCATTGCTATGTGTGGGTGAAATTGTTTGTTTAACCTTGGTTTGGAATGTTAGTTGATTTGGTGTTTTGCTTGATTGACTTGTAGTGAAATTAGCAAAGTGTGAGACTAGCAAGATCAAGGAGTGAACCCTCATTTCCTACCAAAAAGTCAAGTTACACTATCATTCAGAAAACCCTACTATTTTCATTATACTTAGTGGTTTATGAAAACATGCATGAAAAGATTTCTTTATACTTATGCTATGCTAATCCTAATAGGATTCCCTATACACTCCTTAGTGAAAATAATGAAGTTGTACATGCTTAGCCATGCTTTATTTTGACAAGAGATACATGTTGAGATTTTACAAAGGATTGAAAAAAGGACTTGTGTTTTACATAATAAAACAAAGACTCAATGAACCACCTAGGTGGTGGACACTTTAAGTTTTGGAGAGAGTGGCAACAAAAGGAACCATGTCTATGGGATTCACTTTGTGTTGTTCTCCAAAAGAAAACCACCTAGGAAACTTAGAGATTGAACATGTTTCTCCAATTGTGGCTTTCGTGTACAACCACATGCTATTATGGCTCTGGCTTAGTCAACTACATTAGGAAGACCCATACATTGTCTTTAGTTACCGTACATGGGGATCTGGAATGCTTCATGGGGGCTAAAGGCAAGCTAGCAATGATGTATGGGAGGACCTTTTGGAAAGACTTCGTCACATTCTCAGTCTGCCGGTACTCCATCTTGGTGAGCACTAATCCAGTAGGCCACTGGTGGCAACAAGATGGGATTGTGTCATGTGGGTAAAGTGTACTCCTTCTGCAGAAGTTAATAAAATCTAAGTACTTAGCCGTGTCCCCGGTTATGGACAATACTGAGCAACTAAAGTTTGAACCATGGGAGATCTCGACATTCCAACTTCTAATATAAAAACTTGATGCACTTGGGGGTACCAAGGAATTCAAAGAGTTTTGTAAAGCTTGTTGCACTTGGGGAGTTACCAAGGTGCTCAAGAGCATGATGTACTTGGGGTTACCAAGGAACTCATGAGTTTTGATAAAACTTGTTGCACTTGGGGTTACCAAGTGGCTCAAGAGATTTTGACAAGGACTTGAACACTTGAGTTTCTACCAAGGAGTTCAAGGAACTTGGAAAAGAAATTTGACAAAGGACTTAAAACCCTTTTTGAAAAGATAGGATAAAATATTGCTTTATGCAAATAAGCCTTAAACTCTACTTAGCCAAATATGCATATAATGATAGGATCCACTCACATTATACATAGAAGTGAAACTTGCCAATACAATTCAAAATGTATTGACCCTTGTGGCTGTAACTTGTAATGTTGCAGGTTGATTGTTTTTAAATGAAGATTGTTTGATTGACTAGGACTACAAAGTCTACAACCAACATCTGCCTGTGGCATTTTGAAGATGAAGGACCCATGACTATAGTTATTCCGCTGCAATGTAATGTAATAGCCAAATGAGCTATGTATGATGTAATAGAATTATGTTATTCCTGGTTATAAAGTTATAATATGACCTTTGTATCTTGATATTACATCTTAACTGTGGATGCTAGCTATTGATCCAGGGACTAGCATTGTAAAACACAGGAGGACTCTACCTTATTGGGTTGGGACCCCTACATCTCTAATGTATGCCATGCTATGTACTAGACCCGACATTGCATATGTTGTTAGTTTAACTAGCAGATATCAAAGTGATCCAGGAGTGGATCATTGGACAGTGGTCAAAAACATCCTTAAGTACTTGAGAAGAACTAAGGATATGGTTCTTTCTTATGGAGGTGATGAACAGCTCGTTGTTAATGGTTACACCGATGCTAGTTGGAACACCGATCCGGATGATTCTAAATCACAATCTGGATACGTATTGAATGGTGCAGCAGTTAGCTGGAGGAGTGCAAAGCAAAGCGTTGTGGCGAGATCTTCAACTGAATCAGAATACATGGCTGCTTCGGAGGCTTCACAAGAAGCGATATGGATGAAAGAGTTCATTACAGAGCTGGGTGTGGTTCCTAGTGCGCTGGACCCAATGTCTATCTACTGTGATAACATGGGCGCCATAGCCAATGCGCAAGAACCAAGGTCACACAAGAAGCTGAAGCATATCAAGCTGCGTTTTCACGCTATTCGAGAACATATCCAGGATGAGGATATAAAGATTTGCAAAGTACACACAGATCTGAATGTGGCGGATCCGTTGACTAAACCTCTCCCGAGGGCAAAACATGACCAACACCAAACTGCCATGGGTGTTCGGTATATTACCATGTAATCTAGATTAGATGACTCTAGTGCAAGTGGGAGACTGTTGGAGATATGCCCTAGAGGCAATAATAAATGTAGTTATTATTATATCTTTGTGTTTATGATAAATGTTTACATTCATGCTATAATAGTATTAACAAGGAAACATTAATACTTGTGTGATTTGTAAACTTAATTTGAAGTCCCTAGTATAGCCTCTATACTTCACTAGCTTGTTGGTTGATTAAATGATTGAGGTTTCCCTATCATGAACATTGAGATGTTATCAACAGCAACATCATATCGTTAGGAGAATGATATGGTGGACATACTCCTATTGATAAGCGTAGCATAAATATCAAGTCATTTCAATAGTTCAATTGCTATATGCTTTCTGATACATAGTAACCTAATTCCTTCGACCATGAGATCATGCATATCACCTTTACCAGATGGATGATTTGATGACATCAAACACCACACCGTAACTGGGTGGCTATAAAGGTGGCATTGAGTGTTCGGAAAGTATTGGTTGAAACACATGAATCAAGAGTGGGATTTGTCCATCCATATGACGGATAGATATACTCTGGGCCCTCTCGGTGGAATGTCATCCAATTAGCTTGCAAGCATGTGACTAGGTCACAAGGGATCACATATCACGGGAACGAGAAAAGAGTACTTATCGGTAACGAGGTTGAACTAGGTATACAGAGATACCGACGATCATAACCTCGGATAAGTAAACTATCGTGAGACAAAGGGAAATTGGTATCGTATGTAAGTGGTTCATTCGATCGCAAAGTAATCGTAGAAATATGTGGGAGCCATATGAATTTCCAGATTCCTCTATTGGTTATTGTTCGGAGAAGTGTCTCGATCATGCCCGCATAATTCATGAACCGTAGGGAGACACACTTAAGGATTCGACGTTGTTTGAGTAGTTATGGTTTTATGAGAAAGAGACCGAATGTTGTTCGGAGTCTCGGATGGGATCCGGGATATCACGAGGTGATCCGGAATGGTCCGGAGAATAAGATTCATATAAGGAAAGTCCCATTTCGGAGTTCGGGAATGATTCCGGTGTTTTCATCGGGAATGTTCTAGAAGGGTCCGGATTGTCCGGCACTCCGGGGGGGGAGGGTACATGAATGTGTCATTGAATGATTGCATCATGTACTAAGTGTTCTTGCTGTTCCAAAAACATGAAAGTCAAATTGCCAGTTTGAAAGTCAAACGGCTAAAACAGGAAACTGTGGAAAACAGGAAACTGTGGGAAACAAGCAAGAGGAGTTTGAAACCAACTTGGAGGAGGAGTTCTCTCCTCCAAGTCGGCTCCCAAGCCCTAGGCCGAGTTGGGGAGGGACTCCCTCCCTCCCTGGCGCGCCTAGCCCCTCCACCTATAAAAGGAGGGCCAGGGCTCCTCCTTGAGACACACAAGTTTCTACCTCTAATCTCAGGTTTAGAGCCGTTTGGTTTAGAGCTTCTAATTGCTTTAGCCTGCGGTTTAGAGCCTTCTAATTGGTGTGTCTAATCTCTAGACCACTAATAGCCCTCTCTCATAATCCACCATACTCGCTCCGGCTTAAGGCGAAGCCCTGCGGGATTTCCCCTCTACTTCCTTAGGTACCACGCCAGTTGCCGAAATCGCGAGAGAGTGCTACAACCTCCATTTTCTTTGGAACAAGGGAGCGGAAGGTCTTCGTCGAGTATCAATGTGTGACTGATCATGAAGCGCTGCCGAATCTGGCCGGAAGGATCGTCCACACGATCTTGAGATCGGAAAGAGTACGACTACATCACCCACGAGAATCCGCTCTCGTTAAACACTTTGGAATCTTCGAGGGTAAGTTATTCCATCGACTCGTTGCTACAATCTAGTAGATAGATCTTGGCTTGTTTGTTTGTATGCGATAGAAATTTTTTGTTTTCCATGCTGCGAACCCCTACAGAATTAACCAAGATTAAAGGATACAATTTACTAAGATGATATTAAAATATCAACAAAGTTCAAAGCACCTAGAAGATATTAAGCATATCGCACACGACTGAAAGGAGTGTGGTACACAAATATATCAAAGAAAAATTTTCCACAAATTTCGGCATTAAAATACCAATAGATGCGCAAAATCACTTAACGAATCAAGATTAGTGACTCTACCAATTCAGTATACCAAAGCAATGATAAGAGTAGTGGTATGGTCGCGACTCCATCCCGCACTCAAATCATTACTCCGTACATGAATAAGTGGAACACATATCCTAACCCCTTCTTCTCACGTTGAACCTAAAGATTAGTAACTATGGAAACGAACACCCCAAACAAGATAACATCGGATACAAAGAGTAAGACAGATTGCGTCGGTAAACAACGAATCAAATAGATCGCGTCGGTTTGCAAACGCCTGTCGGTATGGAATGTACCAACAGTTGATAACCAAAGGCTGATTAGATAACAACTTGGATGCAACAGATAGACAAGGAATTACACACACACACACGCACACACACAACCTATGGTACTACGGAAACCCAGAACACGTGAATCCTAGTTTGAATTTTAAGGAGAGGATTGAAAACGTTACACTTCCTTACCAGAAAAGGGTGGGTGGGGCATAAGAAGAAAAGTGGAAGCAGTCCTACTCTCGCGTTTTGTTTTTCCCTAGTATACATAACTACCAAAATATTTGCTAGACTGACAACGACCATTTGGCTGAGACCCTGAAGGGCGGGATGGCTCTGATACCAATTGTAACTACCTCGGAATTACGCCCTAGCTACAAGCCTGGATGAACGGTAGTGGTTGAAATAGTCGGTGGGGCCGAAAGCCACTCATGTAGACCTTTTGGCCGTCCCAACCACTTCCAATTCATCGGGACCTGTACGGGCGTAATCGGCAAAGTGAAGGGATCAACTACATACACAAATGAGTATGTATGCAAGCCACCATACAAAAGTACATCGAGCCATTCCATCTAGAAAGAAAGGAATATAGCAACGCCATACGGCAAGATTCAAATGACCTAGATAGATATAATATTTTAGGATATTTCCTCATACATCACACATCGAGTATCAAGCGAAGCGGCGAACAAAGTCCAGTACGGATAAGAAGCAAATTGGCATAAGATGCCACAAATAAGCACATCCTTACAGATCTCACGGATCCTCGCTCGGAATCTCTACACCGAATGATCGTTGCCACATCATCAGCCTCTTCCACCCAAAGATCCGTTCCGCGAGTGTACCTGTTCATCTGAACCAATAATTTATCGTGTGAGACCCTAAGGGTACTCAGCAAGTCTTTATGCCTCTAAAGGGGACACAACCTGGGGTGACGCAATTGCAGCAAAAGATAAACCCTAACAGTTCTATAGATACTCTCTAACCATCCGCCTAACCAAAGATAGACGGATGTCCGTGAATTAATGACAACAGTTATAACAGTAATTTCATCAGATTCATCCTCCTCCTCGCTTACCAACGAGGAAGCGGACGAACAACCCCCCATCCGTTGGCAATTTTATTAACCATTCCATGGGTGTTGCACTATTTACTAGTCAATTACTTAGTCAAATTAAGCGGTACTTTAGTTATGCTTGTCTATGATTGAGAAACTGTGCTCCAAGTCGTCCATAACCGCGGACACGGCTTTCAGAAAGTTTTACCCTGCAGGGTGCACAAATAGCAACACACACTCGATCAACCTCGGAAAAACCAAATCAAAACCCAACGAGGCCTTCACGACAAAGCAATCACAGGATTCAGAAATATTTCAGGGGGCCACCCCATTGAGTAGACCCGCAACGAAGTTAGCTGACTCCGAGACGGACTCAAGGTTTGCGACAATGGCTATAAACGACCGGGAACCCGAAAGTGTGACTGGGCTTGTCGATACCGCGAAAACACTCCGCTTACCTAAACAGTACAGTGTGCTCCTCGCACAATCTTAAATAACGCAGTAAACATGGCATAAGTACGGGATAGTAAATAAAACCTCAAACTAGTTTGTGGCCCCAAGAAATAAGACTGAATCAAGCTCTGGCTCAGGGGGGTCCCATAAGCCTCCCGGATGTGGATAGCGCGAATAATCAAGGAACATAAATCAAGTACTCGGGGTCCTACGGGACACAAGTGAGCAGGAAAAACCAAATAGCAGATATTGCTCACCGGTGCCACTTTCATTAGTTATCCCATTACTACTCAGATTAAGTTGTTTAGGTACCTCGTTATCCAACAGACACTCACATACCCTACACATGCTGTTCTACGACTCGCATGGCTCAAACAACTCCTGTAGTAATGGCTTATGGGATAGAGGAACAAGCTTCGGTGGGGTTGAAAAGTAAAGGTTATGCAATACTTGGGATTCAATTTAATGCAATCGCGACTCAATGATGCAAGAATAAGATAGAGGCAATAGGTACTGTATGTATGCAAGCATGTGGTAGTGCTTGCCTAGCAACTCAGTTGAAGCGAGAGACGGATCTGGGTAGTGCTCCTGGTTCTCTTGATATATCCCCGCCAAGGTCTATTCGAAGAAGAACCAAACAAACAAGGGCCAACATAAATAAAGTGCACAAGCATAGGAATAAAATGCGTCAAGCAAACAATCATGCCATGATGAATGATGCACAAGTTGCATGGCAAAGGTGTAGCATGGCATGGGTGAGGTGTAGAATACAAGAAATAACATTTTTATTGGGTTTTGATCACATTTTATTGTCATATTAGTTGCTGTATACTATATATTTATATGATGCATGCTGCAATTGAAGCCATGGATAGCATAAACAGAAAGGTCTCGTCGAGCTGATCATTTTAGACATATCATTTGTCAAATTCGGAGTTTTAAAACAAAAGTTATTAATTTATTAAGGTCCAGGGGCATTTTGTTGTAATTTAATTCAACTTGAAATTTAAAGTATCCAAATAATATTTTGAATGGCATATTTGAAATCCTCACATTTTTCTGATCCAAATTCATATATTATATGCATTATTTGGATTTATAAATTAAAAGTTATTTAAATCAGATTTGAATTTGAATATGAATTAGTTTGAATTAAATTTGGACTAAAACACAGAAACTTTTTTCACTCAGGCTGAGCCAGCCACAGTCGCAGACAGATGGGGCCATGCTGACTGGGTCGACACGCACGTAAGCTTCACATTACTCGCTCAGCAGCCCACGCGGATGACAAGCGGGCCCAGTAGGAGGCCCATCTTGGCATGACTCCGGTGAGGCCACGTGGGCGATCCCGAGGACCGCGGGTGGAAAACGGCAGAACCCGAAGACCCTTTTTGCAAAGTTCCCTCAGGCGCTGTCAGGTGGGGTCGGTGGCTGCGGGTTTAGGCGGGAAAAAGGGGGAGGGCTTCTTTGCAAAACACGCAGGGGCTGTCGCTGTCTGCTGCTGGCCATGGTGCCGCGGCGGCGGATCTGGCCGGACTTTGGTCGACGATGGCGACGCACCTAGCGAGTTTCAGACGATGATGCCAAAACAAAAGATGGAGGGGGCAGTACGGACTACAATACTCGTTCAGGAAGCTAGCGGAGGGTGGTCAGAAGCGCTGGGCTAGAACAGCGCGAATCAGAGCGCCGCCGCTGTCGCCAGGCACGGCGCAGACGACGCACGCAGCGCCGCCAAGGCTCTGAACACGGAGGGAAGGGGGCGTGTCTAGGAGGTAAAGGGGCTCACCAGAAACCCGACGGCGGTGAGAGATTGGCCGGAGGGGCTGGCGATCGACGGTGGGGCTGGCGCTCTGGAGCTCCTGGTGCTCGCGGGCGCGGCGGTGGCGGGGCTTCTCCGGCGGGGTTCGGCGGCTGCCTAGCGTCCTGGACGTCGAAGAGGAAGCAGAGGGGGGCCCCGGTGCTTCTGGCTTGCCTTGGCGCGCTCGGGAGCGAAGGAGAGCAGAGGGGTCATATCTAGGGTTTTGGGGCCATGGAGGAGAGGTGGTCTGCTTGGGGAGGAAGAAGGAAGGAAGGGGAGGTGAGGCAGGGCCTCTGGGGAAACTGGGAGAGGCCAGAGGTTGGGAGGGGGTAGATAAGGACGGTGAGGTGGGGATGGCGTGGGGGAGGGGAAGGTGGCTTCGGCCACCTTTTCCCTTTCACCCTCACGTGCTCGGCATGGGCCAGGGAAGGGGAGGGTAGCCGGGCAGGTCTGGGGAGGCTGCCAGGTGGGCCAGGTGAGAGGAAGCTCGGGGTGGGGCAGGCCAGGCAGAGAGAGAGAGAGAGCAAGAGAGAGGAGAGGGATAGGCTCGGCTAGGGTTAGATGGGTGTGGGATGGAGAGAGAGAAGAGAGGGGATGTCGTGTGGGCCAGGGAGAGAGTGCAAGGATGGTGGGGTCATGCATGGAGAGAGGGAGAGAGAGACCGAGAGAGAGGGGGTTAGGGCTAAGCATGCCCACATGAGCACACATGGGTTGGGGAAGGTTTAGAGAGGGGGTAGGGTTTAGGGTTAGAAGAGAGGGATAGAGTGTAATTAGGACTAGTTTAGATGAGGTGATTAGGGTTTAGTATCTTGGAGGAGAGAGTAGGGTTTAGAGAGAGAAAGAGATGTGAGAGAGGGTTAGGGTTGGATTGGGGTCATGGGGTATGGTTTGGACAAAACAAACAAGCTCAAGCAAAGGGAAAAGAGATGGTCCATGCAAAAAGAAAACAAATAAAAATTCAAATGACAAGTAAAAAGGTGGTGCTTGCATGGCTCTAGCTAGATCAAGCCAAAGGAAGGAGAGAGTGAGATAAGAGAAAATACCCACTCCAAGAATTTCAAAATAAAAACCAGATGACTTGGATGTGGTGGTTCTGCATGGCCCATGCAAACAATAAATGCCATGCATTCATATTGTGAAAACAACATAAAATCACATGGCATTCTTCCATGCATTCCCAAAAGGTGGAATAAGGCCAAGCAAAAAGGGACTAGTATTGGATCCACCCAACCCACATGAGCTAGGTAAACTCAATTAAATGCCAACTCATATTAATTGGATGGTGGAATTATAAGGTGGTGAAGAAAAGGTGGTGGAGTCAATAAAAGATATGCCCCCAACTCAACTTGGGCATTAGAACAATATATCAAGATCCAACTACAATATCAAGAGGCAAATACAATTAATGATGCATATGAGGTAAGAACCAAAACACAAGGGTTTGTATGATGCTCAAATGCAAGGTGGCATGATGACATGAGCATGATAACATGATGATGCAACAATTATATGTAGGAAGTGGCCATTTTATTACTAGATCAAGTAGCATTACAGATGTTAGACAACTGGGATGCTACACGTCGATTTCCTCCAACTGCCCCGCGTCAGGGACCGCTTCTCCACCTGTCGCCCGCCCGTCTACGCCAGGGAGGCATCTTCTCCCGACGCCACTTCCACGCGGGACCCGCCGCCTGCGCCAACTTCCCACGCCTCCTGCGCCAACCGCCCACGTCGCCTGCGTCAGGGACTCACGCGGGACCGCCACGCCGCGTGGGGGATCAGACGGGCTGCAGCCACGCCCGCCGCCGCTGGTGGCTCTGCATCCTCTCGCCTCCACGCGGGCCAGCATCTCTGCTCCTCCACGCCACGCTGCCCCTCCCCACCTGCCGGCGCTGCATCCCTGATTAGATCTGAGCACAGATTACTTTTCGTCAGATCTGAGAGTTGACCCAAAAAAAGGAATTGAGCTATGTCTTCTGCATCAGGCTATGTTGCGATTCCTCGCTGCCCGGTGATCTTCGATGACGCGAATTATCCTGATTTCGCTGCTTTTATGCGCGTTCATATGCGCGGTCTCCGTCTTTGGGGTGTGCTCTCCGGCGAGGTCTCCTGTCCGCCGTGCCCCCTGCTCCCGTGTCTCCTATTCCGCCGACACCGATTGTTCTCGGCGCTGATGCTTCTCAGGAGGCCAAGGATGCTTTCAGAGTGCCGGCGATGTGTTGTTGTTGCTTATGACCTGAAGTTCAAGCAAGATTACTGATCTCGAGACCTATCGCCACGACTTGACCGCCTACACTCGGTGGGTCGATGAGGATGCTCGTCTTCGCTGTTCTCACCTCGATGTTACGCCTCGATCTTCTTGAGTTCATGAGTCTCCCTATGTTGCCGCTCGTGGGCACATCTTCGTCGGCGTTATCGGCCGTCTGGGATGCTCTTTACTGTCCGTGGTTCGCCAGAGCATGCTCTTCGAGGTGATTCCACTATTGATGAGTTCTATACTATCCGCGTCGCCTTGATTCTCTCTTTCTTTGTTTGTGGCACCTGCTCGTCTTTGCCAGATTGTCGCTCGGATTTGGAGTTTCACCGCATCTATAAGTTTCTGTCTCGCCGCCAGAGTTTGAGCCCGGCGTGCTGTTGAATGCACGGTCGTGTTCCGCCTCGAGGTGTTGTCGAAGCCGCTTGTGAGGAGACCCGTCTCCGTGGTCTTGGTCTTCTTGCGGTTCCGTCTACTTGCTACTCGTGGTGCTCCTTTGCCGTCCTCCCTCGACTCAGCGGTCCCTGTGCCGCCACCGATACTTCCTACTCCTCCAGTCGTGGTCAGCCAAAGACCAGCAGTGGTCGAGTCACCAAGCAGGCTCGTGGTCGTGGTCGCCGTGGTTCTCTTCGAACGCTTCTTCTGCAATGGATGGACACACTTGGGCCACCGTTATACATAGGACCCCATTTTACGTCAAAGACCGGGCTCGTGGGCGGTCGGCTCCTTCCGGTCTTCGCAGCTTGCTCTCTCGATCGGGCATTATCGAGTCTTCGCGGTCTCCTTGTTGCTGTGCTCTTCTTCGACGCACTTCTTTGGTTTTGGACTGATTCTTTAGGCCTGTCGACCACCATATTCTACATAGTCGCACGTCTCCGTGGTATCCGGATTCGAGCTTCCTTTCATATGACCTCGATTCTTCTTTTCATCCGCTTCGTTCTCTTCCTTCTCGTCCGTGTTTTCACGATCGATGGTACCTCTCTTCCTGTTTTTAGTCGGGCACCCTTTCTACTTCTTCTTTTACATTCGATATTTCTCATGTCCCTCTTCTTAAGATGAATCTGTTTCGCTAGCCAGCCGTCGACTGGTTGTCGCGTCATTCTTGATGCCGATTCTTGTGTTGTTCAGACCGTCGCTTTGCCCCTGGTTGGAGCTGGCCCTCGCACCGTGATTTTTCGTGGCTTTGGGAGTTAGACCGTGTTCCTTCCACGCCACTTTATCTCGGCTTCTTCTCGCCTCTGCTACCAGCTCCTTTCAGCAGTGGCATCATCGTCTTGGTCACCTTTGTGACTCCCGCCTGTCGACATTAGTTCCTCGTGGTCTTCTGGGGTCTGTCTCCGGAGATGGGTCTTTACATTGTCAGGGCTGTAGGTTGGGCAAACAGATTCATCTTCCCTACCCTACTAGCGCGTCTGTATCTCAGCGACCTTTTGATTTAGTTCATTCCGATGTTTGGGGTCCGGCTCCTTTCGCTTCGAAAGGGGGCCATCGCTACTATATTTTATTCATCGATGATTTTTCTCGATACACTTGGTTGTATTTTATGCGCTCTCGTAGTGAAGTGCTCTCCATATATCAGCGTTTTGCGGCCATGGTCCGCCCTCAATATTCTACCCCTATTCGTATGTTTCGTGCTGATTCTGCTGGTGAGTATATCTCCCAGATGTTGCGTAGTGTTCTTGCTGAACAGGGCACCCTTGCTCAGTTCTCCTGTCCTGGCGCACATGCCCAGAATGGCGTTGCTGAGCGTAAGCATCGCCATCTTCTTGAGATCACTTGTGCCATGATGATTGATTCTTCCCTTCCTCCGCATTTCTGGGCTGAGGCTGTCGCTACATCGTCTTACCTCATCAATATTCAGCCTTCTGCTGCTCTGCAGGGTGGTATCCCTCTTGAGCGCCTATCTGGACAGTCTCCGGACTACTCCATGCTTCGCTTGTTTGGTTGTGTTTGCTATGTTCTCCTTGCTCCTCGCGAACGCACCAAACTGACTGCTCAGTCTGTTGAGTGTGTTTTCCTTGGATACAGTGATGAGCATAAGGGCTATCGCTGTTGGGACCCCGTTGGTCGTCGGATGCGTATCTCTCGTGATGTTACTTTTGGTGAGACACGTCCTTTCTATCCTCGTCCCACCGCTGGTACCACCCGGTGGAAGATATCTCTTTTCTTCTCT
Source organism: Avena longiglumis (assembly GCA_030063025.1). NCBI lineage: Eukaryota > Viridiplantae > Streptophyta > Magnoliopsida > Poales > Poaceae > Avena > Avena longiglumis. The sequence goes on along the minus strand of CP125977.1, from coordinate 436,400,313 downwards.
TTCCTGACACACCTCCTTCTACTCCTACTGTGTCTTCTTCAGGATCTTCTCCCCCTGATGTCTCTTCTTCGACACCATCCGCCTCTGCTCTGTCTAGTTCTCCTCATTCTCCGGAGTCTTCCTCTGTTATACCTTCTTCTTCATCGTCGTCTCCTGCGTTGTCTTCCTCTGATGAGCTTCCCTCTACTCGTCCTGTTCATCAGCGTCGTGCCCCCAACCGTTACTCTCTCAGTCAGTATGGTCTTTCTGTTGCCTCCGAGCCGACTTCTTATCGGGATGCTGAGCATCATCCTGAATGGCAGCTGGCCATGGCTGAGGAGGTTACTGCGCTTGAGCGCACTGGCACCTGGGATCTTGTTTCTCCCCTTCCCAGTGTTCGTCCTATCACGTGTAAGTGGGTCTATAAGATTAAGATCCGTTCTGATGGATCTCTTGAGCGCTATAAAGCGCGTCTTGTGGCTCGTGGTTTTCAGCAGGAGCATGGTCGTGACTATGATGAGACCTTTGCTCCTGTGGCTCACATGACCACCGTATGCATTTCTTCTGCTGTTGCTTCGTCACACCGCCGTGTCCCAGCTTGATGTTCAGAACGCCTTACTCAATGGTGAGTTGCGTGAGGAGGTCTATATGCAGCCTCCTCCTGGGTATTCTGTTCCCGAGGGGATGGTTTGTCATCTTCGACGTTCTCTTTATGGCCTCAAACAGGCCCCCCGTGCCTGGTTTGAGCGCTTCGCTTCTGTAGTGACTGCTGCTGGTTTCTCCCCTAGTGCTCATGCTCCAGCGCTGTTTGTTCACACTTCTCCTTGTGGACGCACTCTTCTTCTCTATGTTGATGATATGATCATTACTGGTGATGATTCTGAGTATATTGCCTTCGTTAAGGCTCGTCTTCGTGATCAGTTTCTTATGACTGATCTTGGTCCTCTTCGATACTTTCTTGGGATTGAGGTCTCCTCCACTTCTGATGGCTTTTACATCTCCCAGGAAAAGTACATTCAGGATCTTCTTGCTCGTGCTGCGCTTGGGGATGAGCGCACTGTTGAGACCCCTATGGAGCTTAATGTTAAGCTTCAACCTACTGATGTTGATCCTCTTCCTGATCCGACGCGTTACCGTCATCTTGTTGGGAGTCTTGTTTATCTTGCTGTCACTCGTCCTGACATCTCTTATCCAGTTCATATTCTGAGTCAGTTTGTTTCTTCTCCCACCACCGTTCACTATAGTCATCTTCTCCGTGTTCTTCGTTATCTTCAGGGTACGATCACTCGTCGCCTTTTCTTTCCTCGTTCCAGCTCGCTCCAGCTCCAGTGCTATTCGGACGCTACGTGGGCGAGTGATCCTTCGGATCGCCGTTCACTTTCTGCTTACTGTGTGTTTCTTGGTGGTTCGCTCATTGCTTGGAAGACGAAGAAACAGACAGCGATTTCTCGTTCGAGTGTTGAGGCTGAGTTGCGTGCTATGGCCTTGTTGACTGCTGAGGTGACCTGGTTACGGTGGTTACTTGCGGATTTTGGGGTCTCTATTACCACACCCAGTCTGATTTTGTCTGACAGTACAGGTGCTCTTAGTGTTGCACGTGATCCAGTCAAGCATGAGCTTACCAAGCATATTGGTGTTGATGCTTTCTATACACGTGCTCAGGTGCAGGCTCGGGTTGTTGCGCTTCAGTATGTGCCTTCAGATTTACAGTTGGCGGATTTCTTTACAAAGGCACAGACCAGAGCGCAGCATGATTTCTTACTCTCCAAACTCAGTGTTGTTGATCCACCATGAGTTTGGGCTTCCTGCATATTTGCACCTGTACCTGTACTATATATTATGGCCTTTGGCCCCCAGAGAAATACAAATTGCATATTCCTGACATATAGCTTAACTAATATTCTCCTAGTTGTATCAATTATCCTTTTGTCTTCATTAATTTTCTATTTGCATTTTCTCTCCAACAAAAAAATAGTACATATTATTGCCATATTGTATCATCTGATCTGAGATTCGACATATCCATCTCACTACTTGAATTTACCATCCTACCGTGAGAATACACTAACACAGTTTCTTTACCTGTTCGAAATGGAAGCAGATCCCGGTGTCAGTTGGAGTGTCCATGTACCAAGCAGTAGGTCTGATGCAAGGGAAGAGGGTGATATCATCAAGGGTAAATAAGCAGACCAGCCCAAAATCTCAGCAGCTATTGGTATACTGCTTCTTTGGCGTCACTGGTGGTGTCCTCGCCGGTCTACTTGGCGTCGGTGGGGGCACCGTCATGGGGCCTCTTTTCCTGGAGCTCGGTATCCCTCCGCAGGTAAAAATCTTTGTTTTTTCAGGTCAAGAACCTGATGTTCTAATCAAGGTTTCTCACTCTTTCAGTGGGCAACGATTTGATTGTATTCTATTTTACTTTTCATATATCGTCCCATATTTGACTTGTTTGCATTCCCTTAATCTGATGCAGGTCTCAAGTGCTACAGCCACCTTTGCAATGATGTTTTCTTCTTCCATAGCCGTCGTGGAATACTACCTCCTGCACCGGTTCCCTGTACCATATGGTATTGTCTCTTTTTTTCTGTTCCTCCTGTGGTAATCATGTAGTAATAATAATTTATTGTCTGAATTTTATGCAGCTCTCTTCTTCACCAGTCTGGCATTTTTCGCTGCGATTGTTGGCCAGCAGGCTTCGAGGAAGCTGATCAGTTTGATAGGGAGGGCATCATTTATCATCTTCATCTTGTCCTTCTTCATCTTCATCAGCGCGGTTTCTCTAGGTACCACTTTGCCTCCCCTGAGTACCCTTCACTGAAACTATTCGGGGTGTCGGTGGCTTCAAACCCAACACAAGCTCTTACATCTGCTGTTTGTAGGTGGAGTCGGCATCTCCAACACGATTCACAAGATGGCGCGGCACGAGTACATGGGATTTGACAACGTTTGCGAATATGATGCGTAGGAAGATGCAGCTTGCACGCATACAAGAACAGTGTGATGTATCTTGCAGTTTCTGTGGATGGAACACTGATTTGTGTTAGAAATAAGAGTGACTGTTGTGTCATTAAGCACCTCAAGCATATCATCGCCATTAAGAAAACCCAGAACCACATCAGTCTGCTAAGCGCCAATAAGGTCTCGATGTTATTGGTACCATCTACAAATCTCAGAAAGCGGCTGGTAAAGCTGTCCACCCCTGGGTATTTAAAAGGGTGCATCTGACATAGCGTCCTCTCTACTTCTTCCCCGATAAAATCAGTATTAAGGATATCTGTATCTTCCTTTGAACAAGGTTTAAGAGCCCATTCATCTCTGGTGTCCCTTCTGATGTGAAAGACCTGTAACAGAATTTATCATCTGGTAGCATCAGAATCATCACACAATGATCCATCATCACGTTGAAGAGAGGTGACAGAATTTCTATCCCCTCATTTGCCAATCATCTCTCTCATGCTAACTAAAATGCTCCGTACCATACAAGGTTTCGCTGAAGTCCCAACTGCATAACCACGGAGCTTGTGCAAACGCCTCATCAGCGTCCACATTTGATGTCTATCCTCTCGTCAGGGTTCGCTGTATACACCAGTGAAACGCCAAGGAGGGACCGACCCATCTCTATTCTGCAACCCAGCATCAATGGTGGTGCAATGAAATTCTTCAGGTCGACAGTAACCGCCAAGGACCAGAAAATACCTATGCCTCCGCTCATACCATCACTATCTACAGCAAATCCTCAAGCTAAGACAGAGGTGCTAGCCAACTTCCCAACTCATTTTCCCCTGATCTTTGTCTCTGTCCCAAAGAGAGCGAGGCAGGATCGAGTTGCTTCATGAAACCGTGAAGCTCACAAACTGCCTCAGGGTTCCCAAGGCCCGGCATTTCCAGCTTCTACAACTCATTGGTCCCGGTACAACAGCCCTGCAGTCGACCCTGATGGATTATAGTCTGTGAGTGTTACACCCTTCTTCTTTGGGTCAGGACTCAGGAGTAAGACCTCCTCCCTGAGTGCCAGTATCAGCCTGGACATCCTTGTTCCTGCAGTTTTCCAAGCATACAGAGCAAAACTTCTGTCCTTTATACCTTTGATTAGGCCATCTGATCAGATGCCATTAACCATGAATTGATGCTGATTTCATGGTTTCTCACAACATAACCGAAGACTTCCAATAACAAGTGTGCAAGCCATTCATTGCATTCTCATGTAGCAAAAGCTGTCAAATAGCAATCTATTCAGGATCCAAAATGCAAGTCTGAGCCACAACACCTGGCTAAAAACTAACTTCATTTCAATCGATCTCAAAGTGAAGAAATTCAGACGATCACGAACACGACTAAATATTACAGAAAAACATTACAGATGTTTGAAGTGTAACACTTTTGGATGGACAAAGGTTTCAGTCTACTGTTACATTCAGATGTCAAGGCCGCTCAAAATATCAACATGATCTAGAACTCCAAAATCCAGCAGCGCAGGCCACTTGCTCAAACGCTACATCATATTCTGGGCTTCGGGTGGATTTGTGTGGCTAGGAGATTCACCAGTACATGGTGGTGGCATGAGGCGATAGAATTAAGCACACCATTTCGTTTCAGTACATGAGTAAATGCCTGCAAAGCTGGCACAACAATGACTTGAGTCAATTTAAGCTCCAATCTGCTGATAAGCACGGATAAGCATGCATTTCTACCTCATGAAGAAGACGCTGACTCAGGCTTAGTGGCCGGTTGTTTTGGTTTCCTGCTGGCAGGGGGTCCGTCTCTTCGTCTCTCATACCGTCTGCTTTCATACTTTGAGGTCCTCCGCTCCTTTGGTTGGTAGGTTGGGTATGTGCATGGAATGATCTCACCATTTATGTATTTATCACCTGAAAGGGGAAAACGGAGTGAACACGTTAGTGATAATGACACGAGAAGCATATAAATGCGCAGCTACAGAATATTGTGCATCACTGACCTCCATAGTCTTTGTTTTTTACATCGATGTAGGAATCAGGGAGCACCCACAAGACACCAGGCAAACCTGCATGCGACGCAAGAACAGTTATACAATGGAAACCCAAAAATGACGCATAAAGGGCTATGGACCAAAAAAACATGTAAATGAAGGATTACCCTTGAACTTCTCTGATGTCTCTTCATCGACTGTGCACTGGAACCCAGTGTAGGTGGTTGTGCTAAAGGCATACATGTTCTTCATCGCTTCCTCCATGCTGCAATTGTAACCAATTACTCAGTTTAAGTTGTTCTTCATACAGTACATCATTTTGAATAAGAATGCACCATATATCAACTAAAGAAGGACAATCCAAACCTACATCTCAGATGCAGGCTCTGCTGCTCTCCACATGTGTGCAGTAATGGCAAGAAAAAAGGTTCCAGGTAACTAATCAATATCCATTTGACCATTTCATGTGTCTACAATCCAAACAGTCATCTGTCTGACTATCGTGTTGCATATCTATCTACTGCATGCCAACTTCAGAAGCATGGGAGGACTACAAACCCCAATCCAACGCAATGTCTGAACTATGAAAGAAATGCAGCATTGCAATCCCAACTGAGGCAAATTTTCCACTAGCAAATACTACGAAACTAACATTTTCTCTCCTCGATTAGTATTTTACCAACTCGATCGGCAAACTATAAAATTACACCAAGTTCCTCTAACCGGAGACACGTCCAGAGAATAATCGGTCGAAGGGGAACCGCGATTTTACCTGCCGAGGACGGTGGCGAGGGTGTTAAGGTAGGTGTCTATCATCTGCTCGCGCGTGGGTGCGGGGTCCTTGGGGAACTCCATGACGATCAGCCAGTGGTTGTAGTCGCACCCGGGGAGCAGTATAGTCTCCCTCTGATCGTTCCCGGGCGCCGCGCCGGCAGCCGTTGGCCTCAGCCGCGTCCGGAGGCCTCCCGCCGGCGCGATGGCGATGGCCGATAAGGCCGCCGCCGCGGCTGCGGCGCGGGGGAGAGGCACGGCTGAGAAGGAGGATGCGGAGGGCTTGGTGGGGAAGGCGAAGGACCTAGCCGCGAGGCGCCCAGCAGCGGCGGCGGTCGGGAGGGAAGCCATTGGAGCAAGCGAGCGAGCGTCCGCGGTGGAGTGAGGTTTTGCGAATTGGGGATAAGGCGAGAGAGAGCTACAGAGGAGGAGAAGAAGATATTTCACGGGCAGGGTTTTAGCCTTGTGTTTATGGGCCCAGAGGGATGCTATCTGGGCCATTTGTCCATCTTCCTTTTTTATTTATTGATTTTCTGGGCCGAGATAAAATGCAGTACGGCATTGGCTTGATAGAAGTCCAACGTTTGGCTCCTTACAGTATATCAACTCGTGACTCGTTGACGTTTCCGGTCCAAAATTGGGACGTAATTATGGTTATATGGAAACGCCGAGTTTCAAAGCAAAATCGGCAAAATATTTCAATTTTATTATTTTTGCCGGCGAATTCTTGGTCAAATGTGTTCGACGGAAGTATGCCTAGAATATTCGGTGACAAAATTATTATAGAACTAAATAAAAATGGCTCAGCGGTCAGTCGTCGATGGGGATGAGCCCCGTTGTCACCTGCTTCGCCCTCATCGTCTGATCGCCGGCGAGCCCCTGGGCCTCGGCGAGCTCCTTCACCGCTTTCGCCCTCTCCTTCATGTCCTTGCGGCCGTCCGACTCGACCTTCCTCTTCTGTACAAGGGTCAGCCACTCGGCGTTGGTCAAGCCGTCCGGCCTCTTCGTCGGCGCTCTCGATTTCCTCGCATTTTTCTCCTCCGGTTCGTCGAGGTTGGACCAGGGTTTGATGAAACCCTTGGGCGGCATGGCGGGCGGGAGCTCGACGAACTGGCGGGAGTTGGGTAGAATGGGGAGGAAAGGTGGGAGGGAAGAAGAAAAGGGCGGGAGTTCGGCCTAGAGTCGCTGACAATGTTGGCCCACCACCATTTTCGCTTTGTCCGGCGTTCCCAGGACTCCGGGATCGACGTGGCAAGTCTGGACTAAAATTGGGCCGAATCCAGACGAAACCGGCATCCTGGAAATGCAACTGGGCGAAAATCCACCGTCTGGACAAAAAAAACCCGGCCTAGGAACGCCGTCTTGGGAACGCGGGTGGAGATTCTCTTAGGACATCTCCACCGGGGAGACGACGCAACCCGTCCGAGCGTGTCCTAGTCGGTTCACGCAGACGCACGGGACATGTGCGACGTCCCAGCGGGACGATCTATCCGGACTAACTTAGGCCGGATTGATCTATCTGTAAACCAGATATCTGGATGGGTCTGTGTGATACCCTAGCACATGGCTTAACATGATTGATAGTATATCCATAAAACAAGTTGTAACTTCTTTTTCAGAAGCTCATCTGAAAGAACTCTAATGTTAAGCGTGCTTGGCCTAGAGCAATTTGAGGATGGTGGCTGACCGGGAAGTGGGTACCGGATACGCACGAGTGAGGACAAAGTACACAGAAAAACTAGTATTGGTCTATGAGGCTAGTTTAGAGATCTTATTAAGCTGTCAGGAGTGACAACCGTTGTTCCAGAGAGGACGGGGTGTTAGAAGTGGTATCAGAGCCAACCCTCGCGGTTACACGGGCATGTGCGGGTCAGTGGAGCATGGCGCATGTGGCCCGGAGTGGACACGACATAGCACATGTGTCGGCACTGGACGCACATACGTGTGCCAAGAGGGGATGTTCCTGGCTTGTCGTTGATCGACGAGGACGTCGATCTTCTAAGGGTGGGTGTATGTGAGACCTGACACATAGCTTAATAGGATTGATAGTATACCCATACCAACAAGTTGCAACTTCTTTTCTGAAAGCTCATCTGAAAAGAACTCTAATGTTAAGCATGCTTGACCTAAAGCAATTTGAGGATGGTGACCGACCGGGAAGTGGGTACCGGGTGCGCACGAGTGAGGACAAAGTACGCAAAAAAGACTAGTGTTTGTCTAAAGGGCTAGTCTAGAGATCCTATTAAGCTACTAGGAGTGATAGCCGTTGGTCCAAAGAGACCGGGGTGTTACAGTTTGCCTGAACAGACGCGGACACGGACTGGCTCAGTTGCAGCCACGCAAGGAGTCTTCTTCCGTGGGCTGGCCTGTCCGATTTTATCCGTTTGGGTCACGCTGTTGAACGTGGCTGGCCAAACAGACCGAACCACGACTCAAAAGCGGCGATGGATCGACCTAAATAAACAAAAACGGCCAATGGATATGCCCTTAAACCATCTCTAACAGCTGGTGTAAAGAAGAACCCGCATGGTAAAAGTCGTCAGCTTAGCGTGGCATGACGTCAGCGTCCTAGGCCTTGCTCCACACACTCGTGTTGCGTTTAGGCGTTTATGCGCATACAGCCCAACTATAAGTGGAAAGCCCACTCCATCCCAAAAGCCCGCACTAAAGGGAGGAGAACAACTCTCCCTTATAAGCTGGTTGTAGCCCCCTCCCGCTAGCGAGGTGGGACTAAAGGTTGCTGGCAACGCTTGGTACCTAACACCCCATCCCCCTAGGAAGCCCTCCAGGCGAGCATGGCGGTGATGGCTCTGATACCAATTGTCAGCGTCCCAGGCCTTTCTCCACACACTCGTGTTGCGTTTAGGCGTTTATGCGCATACAACCCAACTGTAAGTGGAAAGCCCACTTCATCCCAAAAGCCCGGTCTGAAGAGAGGAAGGAATATCTCCCTTATAAGCTGGGTGTGGCCTCCTCCCTTAGGCAAGGTGGGACTAAACTTCGTGCAGCTTCACCGGTTAACAGCAGCCTAACATCTCACCCCCCTAGGAAGCCCCCATCCCCCTAAGAAGCCCAACAATAAGAAGAGATTCCACTTATAGTGTCCACTTGTCTAGCCCAACACTCAGCCCACATTCTGGACGTTCATGCGCTCACAGCCCAACAATAAGAAGAGAGTTCACTCCATCCCAAAAGCCCGGACTTGGTATCAGATCCAGCACCGCCATGCCCGCCTAGGGGGCTTCCTAGGGGGGTGGGGTGTTAGGTACCAAGCATTGCCAGCAACCTTTAGTCCTACCTCGCTAGCGGGAGGGGGCTACAACCATCTCTTAAGGGAGATTTGCTCTCCTCCCTTTAGTCCGGGATTTTGTGAAGGAGTGGGATTTCCACTTATAGTTGGGTTGTATGCGCATAAACGCCTAAATGCAACACGAGTGTGTGGAGCAAGGCCTGGGACGCTGACAGTTGGTATCAGAGCCAGCACCACCATGCCCTCCTGGAGGGCTTCCTAGGGGGATGGGGTGTTAGGTACCAAGCATTGCCAGCAACCTTTAGTCCCACCTCGCTAGCAGGAGGGGGCTACAACCAGCTTATAAGGGAGAGTTGCTCTCCTCCATTTAGTTCGGGCTTTTGGGATAGAATGGGCTCTCTTCTTATGCAGCGCATGAACATCCAGAACGTGGGCTAAGTGTTGGGCTAGCCATACCGACGCTAACATCTGGTATCAGAGCCAGTATCGCCATGCCTTCCTGAGGGGCTTCTCAGGGAGATGGGATGTTAGGACCAGGGGCGAGGACAGGCCCCGGGCAACCAGGGCCACGGCCCGGGGCATAGCAAAATTCCTGGCCTGATACATCTATAGGTTATTGGAGTGGCCCGAGGTTCATCCTAGCTCTCGTCCAAGAGGAAGCCCACAACGCCCCTTTTCTCTCCCTCGACAACTGCAAACGTGCAAGTAACGAGCCGAGCGTCTCTTTTCTAGTCGAGCTAGAACAGGTCCGCTGCGGCGCCGCCAGTCCTCCGCTAGGCGCCTCACTTTCCCTGTCCCGCCCTACATCCTGGCGCAATCCTGTGTTGTCCGCCCCACCCTACGTTGTTGCAGTGCAATAGTGCAGCTGCTAGTTTGTTGTGTCAGCCATCCAAGGACGTCCGTCGTCGCATGTCCCCCATTCAGTCTCCCCTATTTCGTCCCCCTATGTTGCCTGCTTAGCGCCTCCAGCTCTGCTCGGACCTGCGCTCGGCTGCTCGCCTAATCGCGCGATCGGGCAGAAATCAGAGAACATGGAGGTAATTTCTGAATTCTGAACTTCTAATTATTCCTTGAAGATTGGAAGATTTGAATTGAGTATGACATTCAGTTAATGAATATTTTTACTAATTTCATATTGTATGAATAGAACATAAATATTTTTTATATGTAAGTCATTGGATCGTTAGCAACTGAGATAAAATCATATATTCACCATCGGTATTGTACCAAAAAAATTTGTAGATTTTTCAATAGTTTTTTTTGTTTGGTTTTTGGCCCGGGTGAAAGAGCATGTGGACCGCCATATGTGGTTTTGGTAATTAATGACAATCTTTATGGACTAATGTGTGTATTAAGTTGTACTTGTAGCAATTGTCTATTAGCATTGTTTGAAGCATGTGTTGGCTTCAAGATAGATAAAATGAGAAGAAGATGTATTATGCAAGCTCAAAATGTGCCATCTATAGAAGATCTCATGTTTGATGCTTGCCATCCTTGGTGATCATGGATCGATGATGAGGAATCAAGAAAGGCGATCCATCTTGAGAAGGTCAAGTTCGTCAACGTCGAGCTCAAGTGGATTTCTTAAGGCAAAGGTATAATCTTGATAGGTTTTCCCTTTTGCCGGTCTCATGTTGTGTGTGGGAGACCGAGTTTAGGATAGATATCCGTACTATCAAGAGGGGATCTCGAATGGGTAACTCGATCATATCGTTCGGAGAGAGCTCAAACCTTTGCATACTTGCATCATCATATTTGGTTGTTATTTGGTCTTATTCATGTGAGGATTTAGAGCTTGTGGTAATCTCCATAACAAGCTCTTGGTCATCAAAATCGGATCTTCCATTTGTATCTTATTGCGATTTTGATCTTGGCGGTTTTCTGGTTTCTCACCAAATGAGGTATCTCACATTATTATACTTGATACTTTCTCACTTGGTGATAACCAATATTTTCACTTTCTATAGGGTAGCTCATGTAGTCCTCTTTCCAACTTAATTGGAATCGGATCAATCGGAGCTACCAATCAAAAGTTATCACGGTTTGAATATTTTCTTTTATTTGGTTTGAAAAAAAAAAGAAAAGATGTTTTCTGGACCGTCCGGTACTATCGGGCCTAGTACTGGACACGCCTGACCCAACCCGCTTCCCTTCTGGCCTAGACGGTAGTTAGTGCCGGCACTACCGGACCGGCCCGGTAGTATCGCCGGGCGGTGACTACCGCCCACCGATCTCCTGCCGACCAGTTGCTCGCTCTCTGCGTCTGCCGCCCGCATTGGCCGGCCCAGCTCCGCCTGCGCTCACCCGCGCACTGCTGTCGTGGCTGCCTCGCTCGATCTCCCGCATGCGTGCTCTCGCTCATGTTGACTCGCGCCACTGTTGGCTTGCCTCGCGCGCTCGCTCGCATGCGCACGCAGCCGCCGCTGATTCCCGCGCACGCCAAGCCTGCTGGCCTCGCAGCCGCCCGATCCCCTGCACTGCTTCGCTCGCTGGCTGCACGCGCACCTCGCTCGCGTTGACCTTCCCGCCTGCCTGCTTGCTCACCTCACTGCTGGGCTGCCGGGCGGTAGTACAGGTCAAAACCGGTACTATCGGCCCTTATTGAATTTATGTCCCAACGGCCAGATTTTCTGGGCCACTATTTAAGTCTTTGCCTGTTTTTAGTTTAGGTTTCTTCTTCCTCTTCTATTAGTCTAAGCTTTGCCTCCATTTGCTCTACATTTTAAAGCTTGATTAATCTCTTTCCCTTCGATGATTTTGCCCATATTTGAGTGGAAGAGAGAGGAGATCTAGATCCATGTTTTGGCCAAACTAAAACATCTCTTTGTGAGTGTAACTTTGGGGATCTAGATTTTGGGGGATTTTGTGTCCCTCTTTGATTTCTCCTCCCTTGTTCCCCCAATAGCTTTAGTAGCTTTGTTGGAACTTGAGAGTGAGGGATTGAAGCATCTTGGTGGTGTTCTTGCCATTTGCATTCGGTGCATCGGTTTGAGTTCTCTTCGGAGGATTTGGTTCGTGATATTCGTTGAAGCTTGTCCCTCTTGGGTTCTTGGAACCCTAGACGGTTTTGTGGCCTTGGTGGCGTTGTGCCCTTGGTGTCGTTTGTTGGGAGCCTCCAATTAAGTTGTGGAGAAGTGCCCCAACCTTGTGAGAGGTTCCGGTTGCCATCGACAAGTGCACCGATAGTGGAAGTGTGGATCGATCCCGTTGGGGTGAGATTCATTGGAGAATAAGGGAGGCCTTTTGTGGCGTAGGTGGTTAGATACCACCCCCTCTCCAAACGATACGTACTCCATGCTCGGAGGAACTCGGTAAAATATCGTCGTTCCTGCGTGCATCGGTTATCTCTATACCCGAGCTCTTTACTTATGCACTTTATATTGTGATAGCCTTCGTGCTTGAAGTAATCTATATCTTGCTATCACATTGTTGCTTGTATTGCTTAGCATAAGTTGTTTGTGCATATAGGTGAACCCTAGATTGTTCTTGGTTTTGTGCTTAACAAATTAAACGTTAGTTCTATTCCGCATTTGTTGAGTCACTCTAGGAAAAGTTTTAATCGCCTATTCACCCCCCTCTGGGTGACATATGTATCCTTTCACCGGGGCTTGCTTCGATCCTGGCTCCGCCACTGGTTAGGACCCCTCTGTTGACTAGTAAAGGCTGCTTGGTTTAGTCCCATCTCGCCTACGGGAGGAGGCCACACCCAGCTTATAAGGGAGAGACTCCTTTCTCCCATCAGTCCGGGCTTTTGGGATGGAGTGGGCTTTCCACTTATAGTTGGGATGTATGCGCATAAACGCATAAACGCAACACCAGTGTGTGGAGCAAGGCCTGGAACGCTGACACATGATTATACCACTCCAGCAGTTGTTGCGAAAATGCGTAGGAGATAAATATTTTGGACGCGCGACATATCGCGTCATCATTTCAAATTTAGTGCGCCCGCTACAACGCGCTGGAAATCTCTAGCTCGCACGCGAAAAACCAACAACCCACCTGATTCTTCCGCACACTCGCGCCATCGGCATCTCCATTTTTATCCCAAGCTTGTCCAGCGCCAGCCCCGCAAAATAGCCTCCATCACTGCTCGCCCGCATCTTGCCACCCTTGTTCGTGTGGCTTTCAGGGAGCCTTGCACGCGCTCAAATAGAACCCTGCTTCGTCTCCGCGGTCACTCCGTTCCACGTCTTTGCCTTAGATCCGTCGATTTGAGCTGAAGTGATCGTTCATTCGGTGCAACGCAGCACCCGGTAGTCGGCGCGCCACAAGTTGTTCGGTGGAATTATTGCAAAGGTATGTATTGCCACTGATTTGAGCTTTTTTGTGAGTGTTCTTGCTAGTTCGACGAATTTATTTAGATTAGTACGAATTTTGTAGATGAGTTTGTTCTACGATTCGTCCGACGAAGAATGGGACCTAGAATAAGAAGAAGACATAGTCTTGCTATTGGCTATCCACGCAAATAAAAAATTCCAAAGCACGGTGGTTCCGTGTTCGGTCGAGAGAAGTTATGGAGGAAAAATATTAAAGGTCACAACAAGTTGATGTGGAGCTACTTTGTGGAGAATATAATATAGGTCGAGTGCTATTTTTGTCGTTGTTTTAGAATGATCATCAAGTTTTTAAGGATATTGCGGAGGGTGTGATAGAGCATGATCGATTATTTGAACAAAAGAGGAATGTCACGGGAGAACTTGGGCATATTACTTACCAAAAGGTGACTGTCGCCTTGCGTATGATGGCATACGGTATTTCGGCAGATCTAGTTAATGACCACTTGACAATGGATGAGAGTCAAGTCATCAAGTTTGTCAAGCGCCTTGCAATTGCAATGGTGGAAAAGTATGGTGAGAAATACTTGAGAGCCCCCATTGCTCAAGACACGACAAGGCTTTTGGAGATCAACAAAGCTCGGGGGTTTCTAGGTATGCTTGGCTCAATTGGTTGCATTCATTGGAGTTGGAAGAATTGTCTTATGACATGGTATGGACAATTCAATGACAAAAAAAATTCAACTATCATTCTTAAAGCCATGGCCTATTATGAGACTTGGATTTGACATGCTTTCTTCGGAATGTCCGGTTCTTGCAATGATATCAATGTTGTTCAACAGTCACCACTCATGACAACGATTTCAATGGGTGGAGGTCCACCGATGAAGTTTGTAGCAAACGACCGCACATACAAGTATGGATACTACCTTGTCGATGGCTTCTACGCAAGGTGGCAAATAATTATGAAACCGGTACACAAACCGCAAGGTAAGAAGAAACTTGATTTTCATAATGCTCAATATATGCCTAAGAAAAATGTGGAGAGAGCATTTGGAATTTTGCAAGCCCAATTTTCTATTGTGAGAGGGCCAGCTAGATTTTAGGATCAAAATATCTTTTGATATATCATGCATGCTTGTGTGATCATGCATAACATGATCATCGAAGATGAGCGTGGCCTTGATTTAGACTATCCGTACTCAGGACCGGTCCTGAGATTTCAAAGGCCCGGGGCATAACTAAATTTTAGGGCCCCATAAACATAAATAATGCTCTAAAATGATCCTAAAGTGTGCATAAATCCAGTATTGATATCAAATAATGTATGCATATTGTTCTGAATTTTTATCTTGGATTACTAGATGTGAACTCACAGTTGATGGTATGTAGTATCAACCTTACTGTTTATCACACCGACTGTGCCTAAAATAGTGTCGCTGCAGAAAGTACGGAAGAAAGACGACTTCCACTCGGCCACTCGGCTTCTGGCCTCTCGACTTGCCCACGTGATGGCTGACAATGGGTAGTCTCCGGCTTATGTTCAGGCGTCTAGGAATTTCAAATATATTCGTCGCTACTCGCTAGACGTTCTAAGAATCTATTTGTATTTTTAATTACTTTTAGATCTATTTATACTTTTGTTGATGATTTTTAATAAACCGATGAAAATTTATAAAAGAAAAAGGAATAGTGCAGTGGAAGATTGGACTAGTACGACTAAGCCAACGAGTAGAGAAATCAGTGCGTAATAGAAAAGAAAAATGAGTATTTTATTTATTTGCTTTTAGCATAAGTTGGTTTTTTATTGGAAGAAATATAATGAGTCTGGCATATTCTATGCCTATTCCTGGATCAGGATTCCAGTCTGACAGCCGCCTCACCCCGAGCCCTTTTTGTACTAATCCCTCCCGAGTTTACTAAAGGAGAATAGCCCAAGTTAACAAAAGAAAAAAAATACCCAAGTTAAACGAAGGAGAAAAAGCCCAAGTTTCAGTCCAATTGGAGGCGGGCGGTATAATGCTTCGCTTTCTTCTTCGTGAGTCTGCAGGATAGCACTCCTGACCAACGGTAATGGCGCCACCGCAACTGAGTTCTTCCTCCCCTGCCTATGTCGTAGCTACTGGAATTTGGGCCCTTCTTGGTTTTGGGGCCTGTGGCGGCCGCCCCTCCAGACCCCCCTCAGAGCCGGGCCTGCTCGTACTACAATTTGATGGGACAGCCCGTGCCAGTGCATAGGAGAGAAGGGAGGATGACCCGCTTCATTGTCTCGTATCATTCAATTCGACAAACTGATGATCAAAACGATCTTATCGAGGAGTGGTGGTCATAGAACCACCGGCAATTAGTTTCATCATTGTATGTTTGTTGTATTGTTGTAAAACTTTTTATTATATTGTTGAGAAATTGTTTGTTGTATTGAAGAACTATTTGTTTGTGTTATAAGAATAATAGAACTATTTATTGTTGATTTTTTTGGGTGTGTTTGATCCAAATTTATTCTATATTCGTGTGTTTTTGCGGTTTGTGCCGCCGCACGCTGCACTATATATACATTGTCTGGTAAAGCGCTGGTTGTTGTGCATACCATTGTACAACACCTGAAAAGCTGAGTGTGGCCGCGCATGCTAAATTGATTGCAGTGGTGTTGTAAACCAGTTTTAGCGCGCGTGATTTTAAGACGCATGTTGAATGCTCTCACTGCAATGTTCAAGAATCCCTAAAAATATGCAATGTTCATGACACATAAAAGAGTGCAATGTTCAGGTCTTTACTCATTCGTCCTCACAAAGGGGAGGATGAACCAAAGAGTTCACCAACCGTGGAACAATATGTGGCACTAACATTTCTTGGAAAGGAAAACATATTATTCTAGTTTGAGAAGAACTACGTCTTGATGTGCTTCATTCCAGCATCCAGCTTGTTTAAAAAATTCCAGCATCCAGTTGTTCTTTCCGTCCATATCGAGAAATAAAAGTAAGAGGCAGAAATAAGTCTAAATAAACCCCGTATGTATCAGGTTTCGGTCGATAAACCCCCTAACTATAAATTGGGGCACTTAACCCCTCTAAGTATGGAATACCATGCAAATTACCCCCATCTGGCCGGATGGCTGTTTTGGTTGGTGGTTTTGGTCCACGTGGACAGTATTGGTTAGCCATATAAGCACCTGGTATGGTTGAGAGGCACTTAATCCCGTGCCGCCTCTCTCCTCTGGCCCGCATGATCTACTCCTCCTCTCTCTGTCGCTCTGCTCCTCTCGCTCCTAGACGATCTGGGTGGATGATCTACGGCTCGATATTACATCAAGCAACCTAGCAACAAACATTAGTAATAGCCAGCCTTCCACACATTTAGCAGCAGCGGTCTTTATTCCAGACAACATAGATGCAATCTTCACAGCAACCCTTGATGCAAATGTGTCTTCCCTTCACCAATTGGGAGGATTTAGCCCGGAATCATCTCAAAGGATTTTGCCTGTGAAAACACATACAGTGTACTGTGAGTGGTGTAAAAGCTGACCAAGATAGACGAGAGGGAAAAAAAAGAAAGAGACATGCATGCGTAGAGACATAGGAGTGGCATCGGATCAGACAACCAGAAGCCAGTTTGTCTTGCCGCTGTCCGTTTTGCCACTTCGGCTCACAGCTCAACTGGCTGCCTAGCGACACGAACACGAGCCACACCCACGCTACCAAGTCCGGAAAAAGTATGCTGCTCCAGCAGCTACACTGCTCCGTTGTTGCTAATGCTCTCCATCTCTGTCTGCCACGCCAATGCCGCCTCGCTGGACTCCGACACCGCGACTGTCAACGAATTCTAGCTGGCAGCGGACCGGTCCGGCGTGCTGGCGAACTGGAACGACTCCGCCAGCCTGCCCCCATGCGGCGGCATCGGCATGCCAGCACCAGGCGTGTGACGCGACTGCTACTCGAGGGGCTCGGCCTCTCAGGCGCGGACGCATGCTCAGCCTCAAAAGAGGATCAAGCTCTCAGGCGCCGCCCCAGACCTCTCCTGCAGCGCGCTCTCCGGCGAGATCCCGCCCTTGCTCGGTCGACCACTGTGTCGGCCGGTAGTGGGAGCCGACGGCGAGGGACGGGCGGGAGTCTTTGGACTGAGCCGGCGGTGACAGGTGAGCGGCGGCGTCGGTTGACCACAGTTGTGAGGAAGAGAAACAGAGGGGAGGACTGACCGCTGAAACATCTTTTCGTCCTAGTAGCTGTGCAAAACCATTGTCCTCCGTCCGTGAAACAGCTAAGAAATACTGCTAATGCTAACAACGTCCTAAGGGGGTGATTTGTCTGGTATTTCATATTTCCTCTTTCTCGAGCAGCTTCGCTTTAACAATAAGTAAAACACAAGTGAGATCGTTTGCTTGTAGCCAGACAAACCTGAGCAGACAACCACGAGACCACAGCTGGGGCAAGCATCACAAAGCCAAGCCCAAAACAAAATACAAAAGGAAGAAAAAAGAAAATAAAGCCGGCATCGGTGGTGCGAAGGTAACTCGCTACCATTGCGCCTACCAGAGAATAACCAAAACACAGGACTGACATTCTAAGGCGTCGCGTACCAATCATCACCTCTAAGAAGTGAGTAAAGACACCGTTGCCCGGACAGGTCCTAGGATTTCCTCCAGTACACCCTGGGAGGAGTGAGAGAGATACAACCGGCGCCCTTCAGGAAGGAAGGTGATACCCGCGGGCGTCACCGCGTCGGGGTCAAATAGACAAGGATTTCTCTCGACCTCGACAGCCACCTCCCGGACCCCTTGAAATGCGCCACCAATCTCGCCGCCCACCTGCACGTGCCAACACGGTCTTGAGGTCACCGTCGTCACACCGTGAGCCATGGGGCGAGGCCAGTGAGACCGAGAGAGAGGGGCCTTCAGCGAGGGTCGGGATGACCTTGATACGTCGTAAACGTATCTATAATTTTTGATGTTTCATGCTTGTTTATTATCAACTTTACTATGCTTTTTTTACACTTTGAGGTATGTTTATATATTTTCTGGGACTAACCTATTAACAAGATGCCGCTATGTCAGTTGCCTGCTATGAAAGTTTTGCTGTTTTGGAACTAAACCCAAAGGTTTATTATTTTTAAATGCACTAATGTTGCTAATGAAGATTGTGTGAAGTTTTGTATGAAGGAAATTTTCAAGTATAGGGGAAGACTGATGTAATGAGATGAAGAATGGATAAAATCTCAAGCTTGGGGATGCCACCCCGTGTCACCCCAAGAAATATTCAAGAGATACAAGCGTCAAAATAATAATTCATGGATAAAAAACAAGTGATCACCAGGATTGACAGTTCCATCCCCAAAATAATAATTATCCATAACACGATTAACAATATTTGTAGGTATCTTAAAATGATCTATCTCAACAGGAGGTGGTTCATCTACTATCCTAGCAGTGGTAGTAGTTTTCCTAAACAGAAAACCAAGTGGGTTATCATATTGGAAACAAAGTAACAAGCAGTAACAAGAGCAATACTCACAGTTAAAGTTTCCCTTACCGGTTCCACTCTTCAATAGCGCTTCACTCCCCGGCAACAGCGCTATAAAATAGTCTTGATGACCCACAAGTATAGGGGGTGTATCGTAGTACTTTCGATAAATAGGAGTGTCGATCCCAATGAGGAGCAGAAGGTGATGAACAGTGGTATGGAGCAGGAAATCCCTGTGAATACTTAGCAAACGGATTTTAGTAGTTTTCTGACAAAGCAACAAAGAAAGGAGCAAGTAACAAAAGTAACGAACAAACGGAGCAAGTGGCCCAATCCTTTCTTAGCAAAGGACAAGCCGGTGGAAATACTTATACGGACCAAACGTTCTCGAGGACACATGGGAATTCTGTCAAGTGTTTTCGCTTCAAATAGCTAAATACTCTTCTCTGGTGTTGTAAGTGTTGTGTGGGTGAACCTGTGCTAACATACGCCCTTCCTAGGACTAATACATACTTGTGATTAAACCCCTGCAAACATCCGTAACTACATGAAAGTAATTAAGATATAAATCTAACCACAGCCTTAAAATTTGAGATCCTACGCTCCCTTGTGCAAAGATGTCCTAACGGGGGTTCAGGTTTCTGTCACTCCGGCAACCCCACAATTAGTAGCCAAATACACAATGCATCCCCCTAGTTCCATAAATGGTGAAGTGTCATGTAGTCGACGTTCACATGACACCACTAGGATAATACCACCACAACTTAAATACTAAACCATTGGATAATAACTCATCAGAGATTCACTACTAACAACATGACTTCTCCCATGTCCTCAAGAACTAAACGAACTACTCACAAGACATCATATGGATCAATATCAAAGATGATATGGTAATGGATAACAATCTGAACATAATCAATAATCCAATGGTTCCACTCACAAGCATCAACTACAATAGTAATCAACACCGGGAAAGTTTCCCCTAATGAACTAAGCAATGTCCAACACAATTGTTATAATGGGACGGAGTGGTGATGATGGTGCTGGTGGAGATGATGGTGTGGATGATGATGATCCCGATGAAGCCTAGCTTGATGACGTTGTTGATGGCGACGGTCTCCCCTCTCCGGGAAGGAATTCTCCCGGCAGAAATATGTCTGCCGGAGAGATCTTTCTCTCTTGGTGCTTTCCGTCCTCCAGAGGCGGCGGAAATATATATGTGGTTGCTCCCCCGAGGCTTAGGGTTTCGTAGGGAAGATATGTAGGGGTTCGTATCATGGAAAACAAAAAATTTCTACCGCATGCACACAAACAAGCCAAGATCTATCTACTAGATTGTAGCAACGAGTCGATAGAGGAACTCACCCTCAAAGATTCCAAAGCGGTTAACGAGAGCAGATTCTCGTGGGTGATGTAGTCGTACACTTGCCGATCTCAAGATCGCGTAGACGATCCTTCCTGCGTTTGATGGCGCTTCATGATCGGTCACACGTTCGGTACTCGATGAAGACCTTCCTCTCCCTTGTTCCAGCGGCGGAGGTTGTAGCACTCTCGCGATTCCGGCAGACGGCGTGGTGCAGGAAGTAGAGGAGATCTTGAGGCTTAGCCTTAAGCGGCAGTATGGTGGATTAGGGTTTCCCGGAAAACTAGGGTTTAGAGATCCGGGAGGAGGAGGAGGTGTCGGTGGCGGCTAAGGCGGCGGCGACAGACCGGCGGTGGCGAGCGGCGGCGCTGGCGGCGGCGGCTCGTGGAGAGGGCTTGGAACTTGTGTTGTTTGGGGCAGCCCTCCCCCTCTATTTATGAGAGGGAGGGGAAACCTTGGGAGGGGTGGGTTTGAATCCAAACCCAAACCCAAGTTGGATTGAGAGAAGGACTTGTTTCTTCTCCTACTAGGAAACCATTGTTCCAGTTTGACTTTTCAAACTTCCCGTTTGACTTTCAATTTAGAGTTTTATTTCTCTCTTGCATATGCCAACACCAAGTGACCTTGGACATGATCCAATAATTCCACTTACCCATGACACATTCATGGACCATTCTCCTTTCGGACCGGTGAACCTTCTAGACCCTTCTAGAACCTCTTCGATGAAATCATCGGAAACTTTCCCGAACTCCGAAATAGGACTTTCCTTATATGAATCCTATTCTCCGGACCATTCCGGATCTCCTCGTGATATCCCGGATCCCATCCGAGACTCCGAACAACATTCGGTCTCTTACTCATCATTCCATAACTACTCAACAACATCGAATCCTTAAGTGTGTCTCCCTACGGTTCGTGAATTATGCGAACATGACCGAGACACTTCTCCGATCAATAACCAATAGAGGAATCTGGAAATTCATATGGCTCCCACATATTTCTATGATTACTTTGCGATCGAATGAACCACTTACATACGATACCAATTTCCCTTTGTCTCACGGTAGTTTACTTATCCGAGGTTTTGATCGTCGGTATCTCTGCATACCTAGTTCAACCTCGTTACCGATAAGTACTCTTTTATCATTCCCGTGATATGTGATCCCTTGTGAGCCAGTCACATGCTTGCAAGCTAATTGGATGACATTCCACCGAGAGGGCCCAGAGTATATCTATCCGTCATATGGATGGACAAATCCCACTCTTGATCCATGTGCCTCAACCCATACTTTCCAAACACTCAATGCCACCTTTATAGCCACCCGATTCACGGTGTGGTGTTTGATGTCATCAAAGCATCCTTAGGTGATGGTGATTAACATGATCTCATGGTCGAAGGAATTAGGTTACTATGTATCAGAAAGCTTATAGCAAATGAACTATATAAAATGACTTGATCTTTATGCTACGCTTAACTATAGGAGTATGTCCATCACATCATTCTCCTAATGATATGACCCTGTTGTTAATAACATCTCTATGTTCATGATCAGGAAACCATGATCATATATTAACCAACAAGCTAGTTTAACAAGAGGCTTTACTAGGGACTCTTTTATGTTTACAAATCACACAAGTATTAATGTTTCCGGTTAATACAATTATAGCATGGTATGTAAACATTTATCATAAATATGAAGATATGATAATAACCACTTTATTATTGCCTCTTGGGAATATCTCCAACAGTCTCCCACTTGCACTAGAGTCAATAATCTAGTTTCAAACCTTTGTGTATTGAACACCTATGGCTTTCTGGTGTCGTATGTACACGATTGCTAGTGGTCAACTGATCTCCGGATCTGACACTTCCAGGTCCGTGTGTAATTGCATGTCTTTGCGTCTCTACGCATCACTCATTCTCTAATGAGATGGCTTCGTACAAATTTGGTCCTTTGGTGTGACCTTTAGTTCTTTGGGGTTAAAACATGTTGATAATATTGTCGTACAATATATCTTCATAGTAATATCCCACTGTGAACTACACCTAATTTGATAACAAACTACTTGACATAAATTACCTCTTTTGTTGCTATAATAGAAGTCATATATTTAGCCTTTTGTTGTAGTATCTGTCACAATGTCTTAACTTTGGAATTCATCCAAATTCATTATGGAACCTACTTTCCATCATATTGTGCCACCGTTAGTTTAGATTGAGATAAACTTAATTTGTACTTTGTGACAAAACTAGTATCAATGTAATTCATTTACAATGAACTAACTATCTATTTGTCATTTCTACAAAATAATATATTCTTAGTTCTTTTACAAGATCATAAGAATATCTTTACTATCGTCCAATGATTATCTTATGAATCATTCTGATATATGCTCATAACATTTAGAGCATAGGACATATCTGGATTTGTACATATCACAGTATGATTGATATAAATAATCTTTGTGATTTCATACATCAAGTATCAATCTATACTTGAATCTTTGTTTCACTTACCAAGTGTCAATACACTTGAATATATCATCAATATTGAACTCATTCAATCCTTTCTGTGCGACAAGAACCTTTCTTGTAGTTTCTATATTGAACTTATTCAATACATCATCTATGTACTTTCGGAACAACCATATTAGCGTCTATTGATGCCAAATATTTGGGTTTTGCCTAAGTCTTTCATCGGGATGAAATTCTTAATATGTGTTAATAAAAGATACATCATTTTTAATCAACAATATGTCTTCCACATAATGTATTAGAAACATGTCTTAGCGCTCCCACTTAATTTCTTGCAAATACAAGCATCTTCATTGTCTCTGATGAAATTAAACTCTTTTAACAGTTTCATCATAGTGAAGATTCCAACTCCGCGATGCTCACTTCAACCATTGAAGTTTGCATATGCTTTTAGCATCCTTTGAATTAAAAAAACCCTATGGACCGTGTTATGCACATGTCCTAGGTAAAAATTCTATTAGAAGAACTTGTTTTGTTTATTCTACTACCACATAACAAAATTATATGTAGTGGTTGCTACATTAATCCGTCTAGACTAAATATCGCTATGAAAGATCAAATCTTGTCATGGTCAACCTTTGGACATTGTTGTGAACTCTTTCCTAACATGTCGACTATTTTAGAGATGTGAAACATCCATGTCTGTTTTATAGATCCAAACAAAATTGTAAGGTCTTACACCTTTCTCGAGGGTCCTTCAAGTTCAAAACTTGATTTCTCGTGTATGGAACTATCACGGATTTTATGGCTTCAAGCCATTTTATGGAGTCAGGGCCCATCATCGCTTCTTTGCATGTAGTCTGTTCATTATTTTCAAATAATGATTCAACCCTCAAATCTTGGTATTTGATTGTTTACCTGACCTACTTGGTTTCAATAGGAACTTAGATCTCCGTGACCACAACCTTTGAGGCACGTGAGCCATGAGCATTGTTGTTGCCTCCGGAACACTTTTCGGTGCTGCGCAACTTTGCACATATAGCTAAGGTTCTTTTAACCTTATCAAAGTTCTATTGTCCTCCCACTTAACTTTTCACGGAAAGTTTCTTTCTCAAAGAAACTTGGCGTTCTAAGAGACAAACACTTTTGTCTCCGGTGTTATGGAGGAATACTTAACAGTTATTCGAAATAACATACAAACACAGGTTCATCCGACTTTGGTTGCAAACATCTTTCTTATGCAAAGCATACCAATGTTTAAGAAATGACAACTTGGGTTTTATCCCAAACCATAACTTTATGTGGTGTCATTTCAACGGATTATGATGGAGCTCTTTTTAGTGGAAAAACGGTAGTCTCTAAAGATTTTAATCTTTAAAATATAATGGCAGTTTTATGAATTACACCTTTGATCTTACCATTTCAAACAAGGTTTAATTACATATCTCGAACGCTCCATACTCTTATGGTGTTTCGGGAAATGCAAATCCAAGGAACGATTCCTTAAATCTTAGGTATTATGCTAAACTTGTAACTTAAATATCTTCCTTTATGATCTTATCATAAACTATTTATATTCTTGTTACATTGATTTTGCACTTCATCTTGAAAGTCTTTGAACTTTTCAAATGTTTCATACTTCATCCTTATTAAGTAAATATTCATATATTCACTTAAATTTTTGGAGAAAGCATATGAAGTTGAAAACCATCGCTCTTGACTACACATAATGGACTTTATACAACAATATGTACAAGTTCCAATAAGCTAGTCATTCGTTCCATTTTGGCCTATGAACGAAGTTTTAATTATCTCTAGGAAAGTTTCACAAGCGTCATTTGATCAAAATCAAAAGGACTCCAAAATTCCATCCACATGGAGTTTCTTCATGTTTTCTTTCCAATATAATTTAAACGGCGATGTCACTTCCTAAGTGATCTTTCAATCAATTTTTTTTTCGACATTTTTAGCACTAGTTTTATGGATGTGATTTCTCCAACGAGATTTGTATATCATCCATCTTTTATGGATTACGACAATTATTTGAACAACCCTTTTGTTCTCATAATGCCTGATAAAACAAATCTTGAAGGCAAGCTTTGATGTTTAACAAGCAGCACAATAACCCTTTATTCGTTCTCGATGAACATCATCACATATTCTTTTGCTAGTTACTTAGGCCATTGTAGTTCATGAATTGTGTTGTTTTGTATGACGATTCACACCAACAAATTCAATATCAAATACTTAAGAACCACATTTTTTAATAAGCAAAGAATATATCCATAACATGTATATCATCTATATACTTAAGCTGAACAATTCTAGTCTTTTCTTTTCTGCCATATATTTATGATATTCTCTTTCAGTATTTCCTTTTCTGTTTGAAAGAATCTATCAACATCAATAGTGGAGCCACATACATGACACATGGTCCAAAGCATGTATAGTTAAATACCAATGTCTTTGGACTTGCACTTTGAAGTAGATCACCATCATCAAATGTTTGGTGTTCTTTAAAATTCCTTTCTTTAGTAATCTCTTGGTGTAGTAAACATTTTACCTACATCAAATATTCACCCTTATCATGGATTTATCCATGATCAAGCTACTTTTAGCTTATAACGGTTAATCGCGAGTATAATGTTGCTCTCCAAAACCTTTTGGAGGATTAGGACAACTAGTGTCTCCAACCTTTTGCAAATTCTCATCAAATATGAGAACATGACTTTTGCCATATTATACTCTATCATGTTGCAACCAAAACTTCGTTTCAGATATCATAATATCTTCCACACATCATGGTTTCTGAAACAACTCTTTCAGATCCTAGATAACCTTGATATTAAGACAATCCTTTGAATATCAAGAATCATGGAGATAAACATGATACTTATATACTAACACTGGAATTGTTACTCTTTATTTAATAACAATTATTAAACTTCATAGAGTAACCAGAACTTACTGAAAGTTTGCAATAGGACTTTTAAACTTTAGATTAACACTTCAAAACAATACGATACCAGTTCGTAAAGTAACTAACCAGAATGCTATAGTTCTATCATCTCAATTAAAACTAAGCGCAAGGTGGTAAACGGATGCCAATGACTACAACAACTATGCAAATTCACTTTGATTTAATTTATGATAAATAGTGTTCAACTTTTAATCATATTGCCGTTGAACTCCCACTCAAAACAATATCTCTCACATTGTTTTAGTGATCACACGAACCAAATCCACCACATCAAAACTGATCATCACGAGAGTTGATGTAGCTTCAATGACGAACAATCAACATGTTCATCATATCTACTATATGACTCATGCTTTACCTTTCGGTGATCCGTGTTCCGAGACCATGTCTGTACATGCTAGGCTCGTCAAGATTAAACCTTAGCTTCCGCATGAGCAAATCTGGCTTGCTCATGTTGTATAGACTCGCAGAATCTAACACACCCGATCATCACGTGGTGCTTCGAAACAACGAGCTTTAGCAACGGTGCTTACTAAGGATGAACACTTTAAAACTTGAAATTTTGTGCTTGAGGGATCATCTTATAATGCTACCGTCGTGAACTAAACAATACAAGATGCATAAAAGGATTAACATCACATGCAATTCATAATATGTGATATGATATGGCCTTTCTTCTTGTGCTTCCGATCTCCATCTTCAAGCACGAACATGATCTCCATCATCACCGGTGTGGCGTGAAGGTCAATGGCGCCGCTTCATGGTTGTCTTCCACCAGCATCAACTATTACAACTACTTTGAATAGACACGCGGGTCTTAACAGAATTTAAAGACAACCATATGGCTCCTGCCGGTTGCCAACTTACAATAAGGAACATTGCATACATCAAATATAATCACAATCATGGCCATATCACATCACAGCACACCCCTTCAAAACAAAGTTAGACGCCTGTAATTTTCTTTGCATATTTTACGTGGTTTGGGGCTTTCAATAAGTGTCGTTCTAACTTACGAACAAGAACCATAACATTGATACTAGTATTGTCAATCACCCGTTGTAAATTGAATCTTAACTATGTTGGGAGAAACAGGCACCCGCAAAACCACTTATGCAATACAAGTTGCATGTCAAGCGTGGAGCAAGTCTCATGAACGATGTCATGTAAGGTTAGCCCGAGCCGCTTCATCCCACCATCCCGCAAGATGCAAAGTACACAAGAAGCAATCGACAACAAAAGCATCAACGCCCACAATGACCATTGTGTTCTACTCGTCCAACATATCTACATATAGACACGGCTCTGATACCACTGTAGGGGTTCGTAGCATGGAAAACAAAAATTTTCTACCGCATGCACACAAACAAGCCAAGATATATCTACTAGATTGTAGCAACGAGTCGATAGAGGAACTCACCCTCGAAGATTCCAAAGCGGTTAACGAGAGCAGATTCTCGTGGGTGATGTAGTCGTACACTTGCCGATCTCAAGATCGTGTAGACGATCCTTCCGGCGTTAAAGGCGCTTCATGATCGGTCACACGTTCAAGATTCGATGAAGACCTTCCTCCCTTGTTCCAGCGGAGGTTGTAGCACTCTCCTCGCGATTCCGGCAGCACGACGACGTGGTACCGGAAGTAGAGGGGAGATCTTGCAGGGCTTCGCCTTAAGCCGAAGCGAGTATGGTGGATTAGGGTTTCCCAGAAAACTAGGGTCTAGAGATCCGGGAGGAGGAGGAGGTGTCGGCGGCGGCTATGGCGGCAGCGAGCGGCGGCGCTGGCGGCGGCGGCTCGTGGAGAGGGCTTGGAACTTGTGTTGTTTGGGGCAGCCCTCCCCCTCTATTTATGAGAGGGAGGGGCAACCTTGGGAGGGGTGGGTTTGAATCCAAACCCAAACCCAAGTTGGATTGAGAGAAGGACTTGTTTCTTCTCCTACTAGGAAACCATTGTTCCAGTTTGACTTTTCAAACTTCCCGTTTGACTTTCAATTTAGAGTTATATTTCTCTCTTGCATATGCCAACACCAAGTGACCTTGGACATGATCCAATAATTCCACTTACCCATGACACATTCATGGACCATTCTCCTTTCGGACCGGTGAACCTTCTAGACCCTTCTAGAACCTCTCCGATGAAATCATCGGAAACTTTCCCGAACTCCGAAATAGGACTTTACTTATATGAATCTTATTCTCCGAACCATTTCGGATCTCCTCGTGATATCCCGGATCCCATCCGAGACTCCGAACAACATTCGGTCTCTTACTCATCATTCCATAACTACTCAACAACATCGAATCCTTAAGTGTGTCTCCCTACGGTTCGTGAATTATGCGGACATGACCGAGACACTTCTCCGATCAATAACCAATAGAGGAATCTAGAAATTCATATGGCTCCTACATATTTCTACGATTACTTTGCGATCGAATGAACCACTTACATATGATACCAATTTCTCTTTGTCTCACGATAGTTTACTTATTCGAGGTTTTGATCGTCGGTATCTCTGCATACCTAGTTCAACCTCGTTACCGATAAGTACTCTTTTATCATTCCCGTGATATGTGATCCCTTGTGAGCCAGTCACATGCTTGCAAGCTAATTGGATGACATTCCACCGAGAGGGCCCAGAGTATATCTATCCGTCATATGGATGGACAAATCCCACTCTTGATCCATGTGCCTCAACCCATACTTTCCAAACACTCAATGCCACCTTTATAGCCACCCAGTTACGGTGTGGTGTTTAATGTCATCAAAGCATCCTTCTGGTGATGGTGATTAACATGATCTCATGGTCGAAGGAATTAGGTTACTATGTATCAGAAAGCTTATAGCAAATGAACTATATAAAATGACTTGATCTTTATGCTACGCTTAACTATAGGAGTATGTCCATCACATCATTCTCCTAATGATATGACCCTGTTGTTAATAACATCTCTATGTTCATGATCAGGAAACCATGATCATATATTAACCAACAAGCTAGTTTAACAAGAGGCTTTACTAGGGACTCTTTTATGTTTACAAATCACACAAGTATTAATGTTTCCGGTTAATACAATTATATCATGGTATGTAAACATTTATCATAAGTATGAAGATATGATAATAACCACTTTATTATTTCCTCTTGGGCATATCTCCAACAAGATATAGGCGAAGGGCGGAGTCAGAGGCCAGGCAGGTGGGCCACACCTGCCCTAGGCGCGGGGTCAGGTGGGCCCACACCTAGGGGTGGTGGGCCCCCTAAGGCCCTTCTTCGTCCCTCCTTCTGGCTTCCTTCGTCCTCTGGTGAAATAATATGTTTCCATATTTTTCTGGTATTTTTCTGATCTTCTGAAATTGCACCGAAACGCCTTCTTTTCCATCAAAATCCAGACTCCGGCAGTCCATCCTCCAAGAATCATCCAACATGCATAAACAGATGAAAATCCATAAGTAATACCTCATAATAAGACAAATATCAATGAATAGAGGTAAATTATGATATAGAAAGGTGATGCAAATTGGGCGTATCAGCGGCTCATCTCGAATCCTCCGATCTACACCTCGAGCACCAGGGCAGCATGACCTAGGCGAGGGATCTGGCGGGGATGGTCTGAACGATCGAACGTGATATAGGACTCCGAGCGACTGAGGTACTTAGGGATGGCTGGAAGAGCGGCTACAGCGAGGCTGACCTGTCGAGTGATCTTCCTTTGCACCCTACTGGTAGGGCGTCCCTTCTGGATCATGAGAGACCCTTTTGGCGGTCGGTATCCACCTGTTCTATTGTTTGGCATAGGTGCGATTGCGGGATTCGACGGTCCCACGGGTGGTGGTGGAGGAGCTCCGTGGGCGATGTCACCTGGTGTAGGTCCGGGTCCAAACCCAGGGTTCACGGTCTGGTGTCGCATTTGGGTGAGGCCCTCGCTGAGTTTCTGGAACTCACGGTAGTCCTTGAGCATGTGGCTGGCCTTCTTTTACTGTCCTGCTTGTCGATGTAGAAATGGATGGTGCAGGGACCCGACAACTTGTCGTATGCCGAGGGTTCATCGTCACGGCCGCGGCGTTGCCATGTTTGTGTTGGGCGTCCTCCGTCGTGGAAGTTGCCTCCGCGGTATCCTCCGCTGCTGCGGTTGTTGTTGTTGCGGCATTCGGCGTAGCCAGCCGTAACCATGTCGGGTCCGTCACGATCGTCGTAGACGCGCGATCTTCGTTTGCTACTGCGCTCGCGCCGACGGCCGTATTCATCCTCCTCATCTGAATGTGCTCGGTGGAGGGCATCCTCGCCATCTGCCAACCTATTGGTGATGTCCATGAGGTGGTCGAGTGTCTTGGGCTTGACGCGCCCAAGTTCTTCCTTGAAGTCCGGGCGCTTGCTGCCATCTTTGAAGGCTTCGATTGTTCTCTCCTCGGAGATGTGTGCCATGGAGTTTTTTATGTTGGACCAGCGCAGGATGTACGAGCGAATGGATTCGCCTGTATATTGAGTGCAGGCTTGCAGCTCCTCGATTGAGGTTGTACTTTTGCTGGTGCCCTTAAAGTTTCGGATGAAACTATACGCCAACTCTTCCTAGCTTCGGATGGATCCCGAAGATAGGCTGCTGAGCCAGATCTGGGCTGCGCCTATCAGCTGCAGCTGAAGGCATTGTAGGGCGGTGTTCTCGTTGCCACCATGCAGCTTGACGGACGAGAGGTGGTTGATACGTTGGTGTTTTGTTTCTACTTTGCTTTACTTGTCCACACTTTGAGGTGCTTTTTACATGTTTTCTGGTACTAACCTACAAACAAGTTGCAACAGTGCCAGATGCCTATTTTTTGCTGTTTTTGGTTTCAGAAAAGTTAGTAAAGAAATATTCTCGGAATTGGACGGGACAAAGGACAAAGTCAATTACTTTACGTGGGGAACAAGAAGTCCAGAGGAGAGCCGGAGGGGCTAGCCAGGGGGCCAAACCCACCCCAGGTACGGGTGGGCCCAGCCCCGAGCCTGGCTAGGGTTTGGTGGCCCTGGCCGCCTCCCGGTCTTGCCCCTTCGCCTATAAGAAGCCCCCGATGCAGAAACCCTGAGTACCCGATCAAATATCCACGAAACCGTCTGTAGCCGCCACCTCCATCGTCCCTAGATCGGGGGGATCTGAAGTTCTTCCCGGCACCCTGCCGGAGGGGAGATCATCCCGAAGGCCTTCTCTCCGGTATGATGCGTGAGTAGTTCCACCTTGGAGTATGGGTCCATGTAGTAGCTAGATGGTTGTATATCCTCCTTTGTGCTTTCATGTATATATCTTGTGAGCTCCGTTCATGATCAAGATCTAATCTATTTGTAATCATGCATGTTGTGTTTGTGGGGATCCGATGGATATTGAGATTATTATGTTGGTTTGATTAATGGTTTTGTCTTTATGATTCTATCATGTATGTGTTGTTTGTGATCTTGCATGCTCTCTGTTGTTAGTAGCTATCTTGGCCAAGTAGTTATTAGTGACTCCAAGAGGGGGTATTTATGCTCGATAGTGGGTTCATGCCTCTAGTTTCCAAGGGAAGTGACAGAAATATCTTCGGTTGTAGATGTGTTGTCTCTACTAGGGAGAAAACAACGGTCACTTGTTCATGGAACATGTAGACTATTTATCTTACATACTTTGCTTAAAGCAGTTGTCTGTTGCTTGCAACTTAATACTAGAGGGGGTTCAGATGATAACCTGAAGGTGGACTTCTAGTCATAGATGCAGTTGGATGGCAGTCTATGTATCTTGTTGTATTGCCCAATCAACCTCATAGGATCTTTCTGACTAGTAATTGCATTGTTATGCCTTGCTCAGTTCCTGTCAATTGCCCCGCTGTAATTTGTTTACCCTTCATGCCATGTTGTTTATCTAAGGAGAGCACCTCTAGTGAACTATGGACCCCAGTCCAATCTTTACCATTGATACATCTTCCGCTGTTACTTTTTTACTTGCTGCAAACCATTACCTTCCACACCATACGTTTAATCCTTTGTTACAGCAAACCGGTGAGCTTGACAACCTCACTATTCATTGGGGGCAAAGTCTTGATGATGAGGTTTCGACTCGTCAATGCCCATTGTTATGAGATTGGGTTTTGGAGAAGATGGTCTTTGGAGATCATGAGCAGTGAGCAGACAAGCAACGGGGGACACGAGACTTACCTGTGTTCGGGCCCCGGATGTCGCTCTTGATTACGGCGGAACCGAAGGTTCTGAAGTCTGTGATGCAATCTGGCGTGGAGGTGTGTATGCGGTGGAAAAAGGATTGGCCTGCTCGTCGTGCCCTCCTAGCCTTTATATAGAGTTAGGCATGTCTCGGGCACAGATCGAGTCGGTTACAAGTTTAGGGTTTGTCCCTTTGAATATTCTATATGTTCTAGTCATGCTCTCCAAGGATCCAAAGATGTCATGGGCTTGGGCCACCCGAAAATCTTCAAAGGCCACGTATGTTCTTGTGGGCTTTCCTTGGGATGGACCAGGTATGCTAATGTCGTGTACCCGCAGGGTATAACCATGTCAGTAGCCCCCGAGTTTTCAGTCGAATCATAGATTCGGCTGAGGACTCTTCAATCTTTCGGGTGCAGTTGTTTCTGTTCATTAGAGAAAAGAATGCTCTTAGTGTGTAGGGATTGTTGATGCGTGTGCTAGACTCTCCTGACGGATCAGGGTCAGTTAACTGTCTTAGGACAAAACAACACGATCTTCTTCAGACTCGAGTCCCTAGACTTGAATCTAGAACATATGCTGGCGTAATTCGACTCAGGCCGTTGAGGTCTTACAGGAGTCGAATCCCAGTAGTTTTTGAATGATGTACCCAACGCGTCCGTCGGGATTTTGATCGCGCCTGTTGGCATGGATTTTTACTAGTAGAGCGCAGTCAGGTGCGTTACCAGGCCATCAGATGGCATCTGTAGGTCTTATCTTTGCATCGCAGACACAACATCCGAAATTTTATAACCGTGGAGGTGTTTCGGGTGGCCAAGGAGGATGTTACTCACTTAGATTTGGTTGGGTCAAAGTGGCCAAAAAGTTTTTGCATTTTGATCCGAAGGATCGCAATCGAAGAATTCATAGGGTGCGCGACTAGCGCTCCCTATGGGAGTAGCCCCCGAGTGTTTGTTCGAGTCGTAGACTCGAGCAGAGACTTTAACTCAGCCGTTGTTAGATTCAGGTCCATAGGACACAATTTTTTTGGATGCTTGAATCAATCCTCGCTATGGGAGTAGCCCCCTGAGTCCGTAGTGGAGTCGTAGACTCGGCGTAGGACTCGAAGAATCAACATTGGTGTGCTACCTTAATCATGCCTCGGGTGCACGGCCAGCACTCTTGATAGGAGTAGCCCCCGAGTAGTTGCTCAAATCGTAGATTCGAGTGAGTACTTTTTAGCTGTCAGCCAAAGATTTCTAACTGTTGCTAGTGTGGTTTTGATGACGTCAGTGCTGACGATCAGTGACCTCAACCGTCTGCGGCGCCAGAGGTGACGTGACTGGACGAATGTGGGTCCCACTTTCTAACTTGGAGTTGACTGGTCATGCGCGACGTGGCGAGAATTATGGTGTCTCCTCGGTTTTCATGCGTAGTGGACGACGTGCAAGCGACAATTCGCTGCTGTGTTGACACGTGGACGGTTGGATCTGATCTTGACGTTAGGGCTTCTAGATGAATGCTCCATGTTCATCGTCTTCGTCCTTATAACTGTGGGGAAAACTGTTATTTGTTTTCACCCTTAGCCATTTGCTTTCACTGCCTCCATTTTCACAAGCTCATCCTTGCGCACACTGGACGTTCTTCGATCGTTCCCCTCCTCATTCTTGCGCGCACACCGTCACCGTCGACGCGCCACGATTGGGAAGTCGAAGAAGGCCTCTACCAGAGCAGGCACAAGTGCTGCTGCCGGTGGCAAGAAAAACACCACCGCCGCTCGCATCACCGATGGTGGATGGCGGCGCTCGGAGACGCGCGAGGGTGACCTGCGGAAGCTTCATGATGCGGGTTTAATCCCACAGGATAAGGAGGCCGTCAAGGTCCCCAGCGATGAGGTAACTATCCGTACACCCGCAGGGTTTTGGGTGATGTTTGTCACTTTTGTTCTTCGCGGCCTCTCGCTCCCAGTCCACGATTTTCTTCGTGGACTGTTGTTCTTCTATGGCATCCAACTCCATCATCTTTCGCCCAATTCTCTTCTTCACATCTCCTGCTTCATTGCTTTTTGCGAGTGCTGGCTTGGTATCGAGCCGCACTTTGGCCTCTTCCAGAAGCTCTATTCCGTGAAGAGGCAGTCCGGCACCGGCGGGATATATCCGCTTGGCGGTTGCGTCATTTCCCTCCGATCTACTATTCTTTTCTTCTCTTTCACTATGTCTGATTCCGTCCAATACTGGCGGAGGAAGTGGTTTTATTTCCACGACTCCATAGTGGACGGGAAAAACTTCGGCCTTGCCCCTTTCGATTCCACCTAGGATCTTGAAGAAGAGATCCTAGAAGAACCATATCCTGGAGGGCGAGGTGGAGGAGTTAGAGGATCTCTACCATCGGGTGGAGGCCATCCAGATGGTTGCGGAGAAGGAGGTGAACGGTGTGGATATCATCCGCACCTTCCTCAAACGTCGGGTGCAGCCACTCCAGGCTAGGGCGCATCCGATGTTCCATTACTCTGGCCGCCACTACCAGACGAGAGTTTCGTCTGAGGAGCTCTCCAGGGGGGGACCTCGACAGAGTTATTCGGCCATTGCTAAAGTACAAGTCCGATGAGGACCTTACAGAAGTCGCCGACGCCTGCTCAGACCCGATTACGCATGTGTAGATTTGCGACGTGCGCGTAACGCCTTTTTTGAGTGCTTTTCCTTATGATTACTTGTACTGAACGGTTATGTCTTCATTGTGCAGGAGCTCAAGGTGGCTAGCATGGTGCCTCCACTACCCGAATTATTTCGATTGTCTTGGGACAACGGTTATGGACTCGAGTCGAGCTTCCGCCGCGCACCGCCGGGAAGCCCGAGGCGGCGAGGGGAACCTGGCGGGCATGGAGCTCGAGTGAATCTTCGGATGCCTCGACTCCGCCGACGCCTGGGGACCCACTTTTCCTTGTCCGCCACAGCGGAGATGATGGCGCTTCTTGTTCGCCTTTTCCGGCTGTGCCTCTGTGGGCTATGGCGCCACAGCCTCAGGACAAGAGGAAGGAGGAAGAGAATAAAGAGAAGAGGGAGCCGCCCATATTTGACATGAGCGACATCGACTCGTAAGTACCTTTGGATGTTGTTTGTTCTTGTTTTCTTGTCTTCTTGTTTTTTGATTGGTCTTTTCCTTGCAGCCACTCTTCTGAGGGATCTTTTAATGAGGCCACTCAGGAGGCCGTGGTCGAGTCGAAACTGACGCCCCCTCCCTCTCAGACGGTGGCCACCTCTAGGGGCGATGCTCTGAAGCCTTCTCCGCAGGAGGCTCGAGTGATCATCTCCCAGAAGATTACACCGGGACCTTCGGAGTCTCCGTCTGATCATGTAAGTGATTTTCCCTTTTGTCCTGGGGGGAGCCCCCGAGCCTTTGTTGGGTCATTTTTGCTCGACGTTGTGGGGAGCAGTCCCCGAGCCCTTTTCTTGATTCTTTCTTTGATTTTTTTATTTTGCTTCCTTTCGCAGCCCTTTGTGCATAGTGCGAACCTGCTTGTGCAGCAACTTTTAGTGCTGGAGGCCAGCATGCGGCAACTTCGAGGTATGTGCTGAATTGATCTTGTTCTTTTTCGTCTACTTCGCTTGTCTATAGCTTGTATTGCTCATGTATGTTCTTGGTGCTTTTGCATATGAAAATAACGCTGCCCTTCGCCAGCTTGATGCTCTCAAAAAGAGCCTTGGGAGAGTGGAGAAGAAAGCTGAGGATGCCATTGGGGCGAAGGAGCGCCTTAAGCAGGAGTTGGCTGACGCAGCCGCGGCCAAGGATCGCCTTCAGCGAGAAGCTTTGGATCACGAAGAGCAGCTCGCCACTGTTGCGGCTGCGCGCAAGAAGGAGGTGGCTGAGAAGCTGATGGCTGCTGCCAAGGCCGTTTCCGGTAAATGCTTTTGCCTGTCTTTGGTTTTTAGGCTGCTCTGTCTTCGTGCCCTTATTTGATTCCTACTTTGTCTTCCTTTTGCTTCAGATGCCTCGGGCATTGAATTCGATCGCAGTGCCCTGGAGCACGGGAGCGCTCTGGAAGATGCCGCCGCGGCGGTCGAAGACCACTGCGGTACTGCTGCTGGCTCCCTTGCCAAGGTGTGGCATCCCACAATTACCACTACTAGAAAATCGCGTTGTTTTTTGTGCATTGCATCATCATGACCGCATGCTCATGTCATCATGCCACATTGCATTTGAGCATCGTCATCATCTTGCATTGTGCTTGCATCAAACTATTTGCAGAAAAACCTATTTTGTGTTTTCTAAAAACGCCCCATCTTTATTCAAACACCAAAACCGGGTCTCCGGATTATTTTGTTTGTCTGATATAGGTTTGCAGAGGCTTTGTTTTAATCAAATAAAATATTAAATTATTTTAGTGGGGGTAGTCGGACGGGCCGATTCGACCCGAACGACTACCCCCAGAAATTAAAACGGCCCACCCATAATCCTAAAGCTACCCAACCTAATCTACCCACACCCCCTCCACCTCACCCCAGCCACTCGCGGCTCGCCACCTCACCCCATCTCTCTCCCTCAACCAATCCCCATCTGCCACCTAGACTAAACCCACCCCCACTCACCCACACACACCCAACACACACAACAACACACACGCACCCGTCCTGGCCCCGCCCCTGGC
The DNA here is from genome assembly GCA_030063025.1 of Avena longiglumis. Lineage (NCBI taxonomy): Eukaryota > Viridiplantae > Streptophyta > Magnoliopsida > Poales > Poaceae > Avena > Avena longiglumis. The sequence goes on along the minus strand of CP125977.1, from coordinate 436,364,031 downwards.
CCACACGCGCTCGCCCCCTCCCCTGTTTCTCTTCCTCCTCCATCCTCTCTGCGCTCTCTGGCCGACTCTGTCCCGCATCCTCCGTTCCCCTCCGGCTGCCGCCTGAGCCCCGGCCGCCTCCCGCCGTTCGTCGCCGGCCCTCCATCCTCGCCCCGCTCTCCCTCCCCTCCGTGTTCTCTCTCCCCGCTCGCCTCCTCTCCTCCCCGCGCTCACCTGCCCGCCTCCCTCTCCGGCGCCGACCGCCGCCGCCAGACCGCCGCTCCTGCTGCGCCCGCCAACGCCACCGCCACCACGCCGGACCGCCACCGCCCCGCTCCAGCCTCGGCCGCCGCCTCCTCTCCTCGCGGCCTCGCCAAGCGCCTCCGGCCTCCTCGGCCCTCCTCGGCCGAGCCGCCTCAGCGCTGGCCCGGCCGCGCTGCGTCTCCCTCCCGGCCCGCGGCTCCTCGGTCCCTCCACCGCGCCTCCTCGCCTGCTCGCGGCGCGCCCCTCCGGCCCGCGTCGCGTCTGTCCGTCCCGAGCTCGTTGCCTCCGCGGTCTCCCTGCCGACGGAGCTCCACCACGGCGTCGCCCCGGCCGCCGCGGGCTCCCCCTGCTAGCCGCCGTGCTCGCCTTCCCCCGACCAGCGCGTGGGCCCGCCGCCCAGGTCGCCTCCCCAGGCGCTGTTTTTCCTCTGTCTCCGGCCGTGCCCCGCGAGCCGCGCTCGCCCCTGTGCCGTGCTCTGCTAGTTTCCATCTCGTTTGGTCGTCGGGGGGCTTCCTCCGTTTGATCCTTGCAATGTATGGTTGCTCTTTGGCCGTGCAGTGCTCGTCTGTAGCATGTTCGACACAAGTTTTGCATCACAGAGACCTTCATTAGACCCAAGTACCGCCAAGACGCTCGCGACCACCTAACAGGACCACATCGACAAGTTCGCCTCGAGGAGCCGCATGAACCCGAGGATCCATCGACAAGACCTTCGACGCGAACCCTGAGCTCCTCTCCCCGAGTCCGAAGACCGAACCCTGGCGCGTCAAGTACTTCACCCCAGACATCGAGACCCTGAACGACAAGTACTCCCTCGAGGACGCCGAGTACTTCACCCCGGACCCCGCGGACCCTGGCGCCGTTCCCAAGTTCGCCACCGGTGAATAAGGAGAAAACCTCAAGGACTTCGGCACGGAGCGTCAAGATCGCCTCACGGAATCCGAAGCGCGGACCCGACAAGATCTTCGCGACGTCAAGAAAGACACCGACCCGGAAGAATCCGATGCGCCCCGATGCCACGCCAAGTTCGTCTACCCGAACGCCAAGATCTACATCCCCGATCCGAAGACCCTAAACCCCGGAGTCCGAGAACGATCTCGTCGAACCCTGGACCTGAGACCGAACCCCGAACCCCGGAACACCAAGATCTGCCGAACCCTAAATGTGTGAACCCCTTCCCGAAACCCTATTTTATAATATAATACAACTTGTCACATATTAATTGTTCATGCATGCATATTGTCATGTGGTTTGGGGGCCTTATGCCGATTCACCCTATAATTAAATATGGGGCCCATATGCGGGCAAATCTAGTCTCATATTGGCCTCATTTAAACTTGTGTAGCGAACCAGTACTATATTTTGCCATGTTAATACAACATTTAAAATGCAGGGTAGCTAAACAACTAGAACCATATATCAATTGTCGGGACCCCGGTTCCACTTAATATGGCCTAATCGCATCGCATCTTTGCCATGCCATACATCATACATGCATCATGCCCGATCTTTTGCCGTAGTATTAAATATTGCATCCGGTGTTTCTTCTAGTGTTTTGCTTCTTCGCGGATAAGGCCGTTGAGTTGATGTGAGCTTCGCCCCGATCTTCGGTTGAACCTTCGACAATGTTTTCAGGCGAGCATCTCCCCCTTTCTACCTATCTTACTTTATAGTATTTATTCCCTCCTGTTGATCTATTGCTATCTATGTTGCGATGCTCTAGTTTTCGTACCCGAGATATCCCTTGCCACCTTATATTGCCTTGGACACATCCTATTACCTGTTGTTTGGTAGGTAGTTGGACTTGCACGTCGTAGTCGCTTGCTCAAGTGCTGTTGCGTGTCGCCAAGTACCACAGTTGTTGGAGTAATGCCGCATGTGTGTTGTTGGAGATGATCTTGGCTTTACTTATCGTTCACTTTAATTCCTGTTTAACAACTAAAATTGAAGTAAGTAAGCAGAGGCATCGGTGGGTGATAGATAATATTTGGTTTCCGAACGCCCACTTGTGTCCCGTAGGACCCCGAGTACTTGATACCTGTTCCTTGATTTATCGCGCTATCCACATCCGGGAGGATTATGGGACCCCTGAGCGAGCTTGATTCATCTTATTTCTTGGGGCCACAAACTAGTTTGAGGTTTTATTTACTATCCTGTACTTATGCCATGCTACTACATCAGATTTACGATTGTGCGAGGAGCACACTTTGCATTTAGGTAAGCGGAATGTTTTCATGTATCGACAAGCCCAGCCACACTTTCGGGTTCCCGTCGTTTACACCATTGACGCAAACCTTGAGTCCGTCTCGAGTCATTAACCGTTATGGTCTACTCAATGGGGTGGCCCCCTGAAATATTTCTGAATCCTGTGATTGCTTTGTCGTGAAGGCCTCGTTGGGTTTTGATTTGGTTTCTCCGAGGTTGATCGAGCGTGTGTTGCTATTGGTGCACCCCGGCTGGGTAAAACTTTCTGAAAGCCGTGTCCGCGGTTATGGACGACTTGGAGCACAGTATCTCGATCATAGACAAGCATAACTAAAGTAGTGCTATAAATTTGACTTTATAATGACTAGTAAACAGCTTCACTATAATGGAATGGCTAAATAATACTGCCCACAATTGCTTGTTTGGAGTGTCGCTTGCGACCACTGTACCGGACTAGTAAGTATTGCAACCACAACGGAATGGCTAAATAGAAGTACCAACAACTGCTGGGTTTTTGGGTTATCTCATGCTAATTGTATCTGATTAGTAAGTGTTGCAACTATCACGGAATGGTTAACTAAAAGTGCCCACTGCTTATTTTTTTATCAGGATGATTATCTATACCTGACTAGTAATTACTGCAACGATAACTGAATAAGTAAAACTGCCAACTGTGTGAGTTCCTCGGTTGACTTCCTTGTTTGGTCTCGAGGGGAAAACACCAGGATGGGTTTGTTTGATGGTAGTATCAGGTTGGATCCGAATAGGTCTTTCTTACCCCTCTCTGATAGCCGCCAGTTGTATCGAGTCTCTATAGGTTGTTTAGTGCATGATGCGCTGCCGCTTTAGTCCACCATACCTATGTAGGCGAGGACCACCGAATTCTAGCCTCGCTGTCTTGGCCTCAAGATCGACGCTCCTCTTTTTCCTTTGCCCTTTGTCGGCACCCCTTTTGTTTAAGCAGGTTTTGAGATCGACGCCGTTAGCAGGGTTACCCTTCCGGCTTGGCCTGGGCAGGGTTATGTACGCCATTGGTTATTCTTCAGGGCTCTTAGCCCCATTTGCATCTTGTCCGTAGTCGGACGCTCTATCATTTTCAAGGTGATTTGGATCTTTGTATATTATATCTGTATTCTTGACTCGTTGAGTCGCTGTTGTATATATCTGTTCTGTGGGTCCCATCGAGGACTGTTGTGTAATGTTATTACTTCGTTTTCCACCCGCACGAAAGTGCCTGGTGGGCACCTTTGAATCGTTTCTATGCGGGTTTGGCGGGAAACGCTGAAACTTGCATAGGTCCGATTCTGAGGGTGTTACACAAGGCCAAGGAGATCCTCAGGCGCTTCTACAAGGAGATCGTTCCCAAGGGCGCTGCCCTTGAGGACGTGGATTCTTTGGCGGATGCGCTGTCAACGGATGCACCTGCGGCCTACAAGCGCAAGCAGAAGGGCATCGGCGCTTCCATGGGGCTGGCTATGGCCATGGCGTCCGGGGTGGAGTTGGATCTTCATCAGGTCACTTCGTAGATGCCAACCGCTCCCGACGGCTCCGAGGTAGCTTTTGCTCTCTTCGCTTCTTGCTTTAAGCGCTATGGGACAAAGCTCATTGACCTTCTGACGGAGTATGCGGCAAAGCAGCAGGAGGAGGTCAAGAGAAGGCACTCTGGCTCCGAGGTCACTCTGGATGCGGCTGCTTAGGCTTCATCGTTGTAGCTTTAGGATAGTTGTCTTCTTCTTTTTGCTGTAATATTTGTCGAACAGTTTCCTTGTGCCACGTGGTGGCCTTTTGTTGTATATAAATAATGCTTCAAGCTATTGCTCGGTCGTGTGTTGTTCATATTCTTGCTTGTTTTCCTTTAGGGACCTTCGGGTGAGGATCCCATTGATACTTCGTCTACCCCTTAGCCGCGACCATCTTTGGATGATGCGTCGCAACTTGTTTTCTTCGTGACCGCGTCTGCAGCCTTGAGAAGGAGATACTTGGCTTTCGAGGCCATGCGGATGTGTGGAAGTCGAAGGCAGAGCAGGCTCCCGCCAGGGAGGAGTATCAGATGGGGGAGCTGCGGCAGTTGGCCGAGCAGCTATAGTGTAAGTTTCCTTGAGCTGCTGCTTGTTTTTGGATGCGCCTGGTTTGCGTGTTATCTTACTCTATATCTTCTGCAGGTGCCAACCTTGTTCCGAGGGAGGAGAAGGAGCGCATTGCAGTTCGGATCAACTACTTGACCCAACAGGATACTAGGCGGAGGCTTTCGATGGACCGCGACCGACACCGTCCTGCGGCGTGCGATCGCGCTCATCAGGTGTCACGGGTGCGAAGGCAGGTGAGAACTTCTCTGGCGTCGATTCTGCACGTCATGTTTCCTCTTGAAGAGGCGCTTCTTCTCTATGGGGTTTGTTGGGAAAGTTTCGGGACGTGGGTCATGTCAGGGAGTTGGTGCGGCACCAGTTGGTTGCAGGGGTGAAGGCCGCCATGTCGCTTGTTCGGCTGCGCCACCCAGATGTTGATCTTGCGGCGGTGGCCGCTGGGCCACCCCCTCGACCAGATGGTGGCCTATGGTATATGCGCCCGCATTACGCGGCTGTTAGGCAGTATGCCGAAGAGATTGTAGATCTTTTTGAGCAGCGGGCGCATGTGATCCTTCAGAATAGGTAGGCCCTGTAAAAAGATAGATGTAAAACTTGTATATATTTGGAGTGGGCTTGTGGTGCCCTTTGTTGTAAAGTTTGCTTGTCTTAGCACGTGGTGCTTGGTTGTATGCATGCCCTTTTCGTTAGCCTGACGTGGTCAGCTACTCAGGTTACATGTGTTGTACTCAATCGACGAAGTCGTGAGGTAAGGCGGAGCCCCCGAGTGTGTTGCAAGAGAAAGTAGTGTAATAAAAAGGGATAAATTTTCGGGCGAGACACTTAGCTTTTATTCATATCGTAACGAGGAGGTACATTTTCAGCTGAGTAGCCTTATTGAAAGTAAAGATGGATAGCTAGGGGTAGAAGCGTCGCAATTGTGCGACGTTCCATGGGTTGGAGTATGCGACTCCAGACTCCACATGCTTGAGGCGGTAGGCGCCACCTAGGATGACTTCGGTGACGACATAGGGTCCCTCCCAGGGTGACTCGAGCTTTTTCGGCCGCTCTTGCTTGAGTCGTAGGACGAGGTCTACTTCGACGAAGGAACTTGGGCGCATCCGGCGGCTGTGATAGTTGCGGAGGCTCTGCTGGTAGACCACCGAGCGAGCCGCGGCGATGTCGCGTGCCTCGTCGAGTGTGTCGATGATGTCTTCGAGTGCGGCCGTCGATTCGGCTTTGCTGTAGGCAATGACCCGTGGGGCCTTATGGCATAATTCTGCAGGTAACACGGCTTCGACTCCGTGAACCATTGTAACACCCTCAGAATCGGACCTATGCAAGTTTTAGCGATTCCCGCCAAACCCGCATAGAAACGATTCAAAGGTGCCCACCAAGCACTTTCGTGCGGGTGGAAAACGAAGTAATAACATTACACAACAGTCCTCGATGGGACCCACAGAACAGATATATACAACAGCGACTCAATGAGTCAAGAATACAGATATAATATACAAAGATCCAAATCACCTTGAAGATGATAGAGCGTCCGACTACGGACAAGATGCAAATGGGGCTAAGAGCCCTGAAGAATAACCAATGGCGTCCATAACCCTGCCCAGGCCAAGCCGGAAGGGTAACCCTGCTAACGACGTCGATCTCAAAACCCCTTAAACAAAAGGTGCCGACAACGGGCAAAGGAAAAGAGGAGCGTCAAGATCGAGGCCAAGACACGGCGAGGCTAGAATTGGCGGTCTCGCCACATAGGTATGGTGGATCAAGCGGCGTGGCAAGTGCACTATACAACCTATAGAGACTCGATACAACTGACGGTTATCAGAGAGGGGTAAGAAAGACCTATCCGGAATCAGCCTGATACTAACACCGAACAAACCCATCCTGGTGTTTCCCCCTCGAGACCAAACGAGGAAGCCAACCAAGGAACTCACACCGTTGGCAATTTTATTTATTCAGTTATAGTTGCAGCAATTACTAGTCAGGTGTACATAATCATCCTGATAAAAATAAGCAGTGGGCACTTTTAGCTAATCATTCCGTTGTAGTTGCAACAATTACTAATCAGATACAGATAGCATGAGATAAACCCAAAACCCAGCAGTTGTTGGTACTTTTATTTAGCCATTCCGTTGTAGTTGCAATACTTAGTAGTAAGATACAATTGTCGCAAGCGACAAACCAATCAAGCAATTATGGGCAATATTATTTAGCCATTCCATTATAGTGAAGCTGATTACTAGTCATTATAAAGTCAAGTTTATAGCACTACTTTAGTTATGCTTGTCTATGTTCGAGATACTGTGCTCCAAGTCGTCCATAGGCGGACACGGCTTTCAGAAAGTTTTAACCCGGCCGGGGTGCACAAATAGCAACACACACTCGATCAACCTCGGAAAAACCAAATCAAAACCCAACGAGGCCTTCACGACAAAGCAATCACAGGATTCAGAAATATTTCAGGGCCACCCTTAAAGTAGACCAAGCAAGCCGCCGGCTCGAGACGGACTTAAGGTTGTGGGGACGGCCGTGAACGACTAGGAACCCGAAGTGGTCGGGCTTGTCGACACCGCGAATCGTACACGATCCTAAACAAGACAAAGGTGTTCCTCGACAATTTAAATAAAGCAGAAGCATGGCATAAGCACAGATAGTAAATAAAACCTCAAACTAGTTTGTGGCCCCAAGAAGTAAGACCAATCAAGCTCGCTCGTGGAGGTCCCATAATCCTCCGGATGTGGATAGCGCGATAAATCAAGGAACAGTATCAAGTATTCGGGTCCCACGGACACAAGTGCTCGAAACCAAATATTATCTATCACCCACCGATGCCTCTGCTTACTTACTTCAATTTTAGTTGTTAAACAGGAATTAAAGTGAACGATAAGTAAAACCATGATCATATCCAACATCAAACAAGCGGCATTACTCCAACAACTGTGGCACTTGACAACACGCAACAGCACTAGAGCAAGCGACTACGGCGCGCAAGTCCAACTATCTACCAAACAACAGGTAATAGGAGGTGTCCAAGGCAATATAGAGCGGCAAGGGATATCTCGGGTACGAAAACTAGAGCATCGCAACACAGATAGCAATAGATCAACAGGAGGGAAGAAATACTATAAAAGTAAGATAGGTAGAAAGGGGGAGGTGCTCGCCTGAAAACATTGTCGAAGGTTCAACCGAAGATCGGGGCGAAGCTCACATCAACTCAACGGCCTTATCCGCGAAGAAGCAAAACACTAGAAGAAACACCGGATGCCATATTTAATACTACGGCAAAAGATCGGCATGATGCATGCATGATGTATGGCATGGCAAGATGCGATGCAATTAGGTCATATTAAGTGGAACCGGGGTCCCGACAATTAATTAGGTGGTTCATGTTGTTTAGCTACCCCGCAATTTAAATGTTGTATTAACATGGCAAAAGTGAAAACCGGTTCGATGCACAGATTTAAATGAGGCCAATATGAGGCTAGATTTGCCCGCATATGGGCCCCATATTTAATTATGAGGTGAATCGGCATAAGGCCCCCCAAACCACACACTAGGCATGCGAGTATGACAATTCAATATGCAACAAGTTGTTATTATATTATAAAATAGGGTTCTCGGATAAGAGGTCACACATTAGGGGGTCTCGACGAACTTGAGGTTCCGGGGGGGTTCGGTTCGGGTCGTGGTCCGTGGTTCGACGGGTTCGTTCTCGGACAACTGAGGTAGATCTTGGCGCATTCGTGGTCTTCGGGTCATGTCGACGGTCATGGCGTTCGGGATGTAGCACTTGTCGTATTCGCAGCGAAGTGCTTGACGTGTCGGTGGCGATCTTGGCGGTCTTCGGGTCCGGACTTCGCCTCAGGGAACGGGTCCTCAGGTTCTCGACGAACTTGGTGTTCTGGCATCTCTGAGTCGTGGATCTTGGCGTCCGGGTTCTCGGTCATCGGTAGATCTTGTCATCGCTTTGGTCTAGGACACGACACATACGATGGGGATCTTGGGGTACCATCTTGATCATCAGAGGCGAACTTGGGGCTCGACACCGGGGTCAGTCTTCGGATCTGAGAACGGTCTTGCGGACCGTGAGGGAGTACTTGTTGTTCCAAGACGTCGAACTTGTGTTCGGTAAGGAGATATTCGATCGATGGCGATCTTGTTGACGATGAAGAACTTGTCAATGGGTTGGCCACGTCAAAGGAGACCTTGACGAATCTTGTCGGCTTTTCTCCTTATAGCTGTTCATTGACATGATCTAAGCGAGATTGCATGGCAGCAGCAAACAACTTGACTGGAAACGAGGGTGCTCGCAAGCGGCAGAGCGCGCGTGGGCCCGGACGCGAGGTAGAGGCCAGGACGGACGGGCAGCGGAGGAAGGGCGCGAGCTCACCGGGCGCGCACGGCGGCAGGCGGGTAGGAGCAGAGGGCGGCTCGGGCCGTCATGAGCAAGGGCGCTGGGTCGGGCAGACGGCATCGGGTGGAGGACGGCAGCGCGGTCGCGGCGGAGCGCTGGCCGGCCCGACGGAGGACGCGGGCGGCGGGCGGGCGGGTCGGCGCGAGGAGATGGCGGGGCGGAGGAGGCGCTCAGCGGCAGAGGGAGGTGAGGAGTTTGGCGGGGAGGGGCCGGCGGAGCTCGGGAAGGCGGGCGCATGGGCGATGATGGAGCGGGGCGGCGCGCGGTTGAGGGAGCGGTAGGGGCCGGCGGCGGGGGCAGAGGTGGGGATCGTGGCGGCGAGGCGGCGCAGGGGGGTGATTGCTGGCCGGAGCGAGGCGGGGCGAGCGCGCGGGGAAGTCTGCGCGGCGGGTCGGGTTCGCGAGGGAGGAGGGAGCGGCCGGAAGCGGGCGGCGCCGGGCGCGGCTCAGGGAGAGGGGCCCTGGGAGGCGAGCGGGCGGCGCGGGGCAGGGAGCAGGTGGCCAGGGGGTGGAGCGGCGAGCGGGAGGAGGATGCGGGACGCGGCGAAGGGGGCGGCGCGCCGGAGGGGAAAAGGGGGCGGGGCCGGACGGCGATGGGGAAGAAGGAAGAAGGAGAGCGTTGGTAGCGTGAGGGAGGCGCGTCGGGGAGAGCCAGGGAGAGAGAGAAAGGAACGGCGCAGGGGCGTGGTGTTGGGCCCGGGTGGGGAGAGAGAGAGGGAGAGAGGGAGAGAGGATGTGGACCAGGGGGTGGGGTCGGCCTGTAGGTGAGAGAGGTAGGAGGGGACTGGGTGAAAAAGAGAGAGAGAGGTGGTGGATCGGTGAGGTGGCAGGTGGGTAGAGGTTGGGTGAGAGGGTGAGGTGGCGGCCTGCGGTTGGTGGGTAGGATAGATTTGGGTGGGGATAGGATTTAGAGGGGGCTGATTTAGGATGTGTGTTTGTTTTGTCTTGTCTATTTTAAAACAAGGCCACTTTGCAAATAGTTTTTAGGTAATTAAAATCTCCGGCGCGATCGGGTTTGCATTTGAAAATAAGAGGGTATTTGTACAAAGAAAAACTAGGCTTTTTCGAAATAGTTCGGACAAACCATGCATGATGATGACGATGCAATGCACAAAACAACGCGATTTTCTAGTAGTGGTTTTGCGGGATTCCACAATTCGACACCACTAACAATGGATCTCGCCCTCGAGATCCGCCTCATGGTACCGGAAAGAAGGTCGGTGATCTGCATCTTCTCGCTTCGTGTAGATCCTCGCGACACCACTAACGAGGGTTCCTTCTTCATCTGGAAATTGGCGACACCACCAACCAAGGGTCGTTGTTCCTGATCGTCGAGAGAACACTCCGGAAACAAAAGGTCGAAGGTAGAGGTATCAACAAATAAAGCCACCCCTAACTTCCGTGGACGGAGTAGAATTGCTGAATCCACTGATTCGATGTACAAGAGCGAATGATAAAAGTAGTCGGATGGTGATCAGTTCATCGCGCACCCAAACCATTACTCTGCACACGAATAGGCGGATTATGCAACCAACTCTCGGAATTAGACTGAAGATCTCGACAAGCGAGGTTCGGAAAACAAAGGAGGGATGCAGAATCTGCATCGGATCTGGCGTAGATGATGTCGTCGCGTCGGAAAACACCGAAAGGCACAAACAAGGAACAAAGAATGGTACCACAGACGAAGGATTCCTCGGCAGCATGAACACCGGACGTAGCATCACCGTTACCAAAGGAGGAAGCGAAACCCTGAAGGTACGACGGAAACCCAACCACGAGAATTCCTGGACTCGAAGAAAGAGATGAGAGCGGATTAAAAACACGTAGAGGTAAGAGGAGAACAGCAGAGGGGTAAGGAGTAAAATCAGACCTAACCAGAACTATCCAACCGATTTTCAAAGATAGTTTTGACACTCTACTTCGGCCGTTAGCTAGGTTATCCTACAGTCGCACTTGTGGGGTATCGCAATCACGAGCTCGATACCACTCAGAACACCTCGATCGGACCTATGCAAGTTTTAGCGATTCCGCCAAACCCGCATAGAAACGATTCAAAGGTGCCCACCAAGCACTTTCGCGGTGGAAAACGGTAATAACATTACACAACAGTCCTCGATGGGACCCACGTAATGATATATACAACAACACTCAATGAGTCAAGAATACAGATATAATATACAAAGATCCAAATCACCTTGAAGATGATAGAGCGTCCGACTACGGACAAGATGCAAATGGGGCTAAGAGCCCGAAGAATAACCAATGGCGCCCATAACCCTGCCCAGCCAAGCCGGAAGGGTAACCCCGCTAACGACGCCGATCTCAAAACCTGCTTAAACAAAAGGTGCCGACAACGGGCAAAGGAAAAGAGGAGCGTCGATCGAGGCCAAGACACGGCGAGGCTAGAATTCGGCCCTCGCCACATAGGTATGGTGGATCAAGGCAGCGTGGCACTATACAACCTATAGAGACTCGATACAACCGACGGTTATCGAGAGGGGTAAGAAAGACCTATCCGAATCAGCCGATACTAACACCGAACAAACCCATCCCGGTGTTTCTCGAGACCAAACGAGGAAGCCAACCAGGAACTCACCGCTGGCAATTTTATTTATTCGCTTATAGTTGCAGCAATTACTAGTCGTGTACATAATCATCCGATAAAAATAAGCAATGGGCACTTTTAGCTAATCATTCCGCTAGAAGTTGCAACAATTACTAATCGACATGATAGCATGAGATAAACCCAAAACCCAAAGTTGTTGGTACTTTTATTTAGCCATTCCGTTGTAGTTGCAATACTTAGTAGTAAGATACAATTGTCGCAAGCGACAAACCAATCAAGCAATTATGGGCAATATTATTTAGCCATTCCATTATAGTGAAGCTGATTACTAGTCATTATAAAGTCAAGTTTATAGCACTACTTTAGTTATGCTTGTCTATGTTCGAGATACTGTGCTCCAAGTCGTCCATAGGCGGACACGGCTTTCAGAAAGTTTTAACCCGGCCGGGGTGCACAAATAGCAACACACACTCGATCAACCTCGGAAAAACCAAATCAAAACCCAACGAGGCCTTCACGACAAAGCAATCACAGGATTCAGAAATATTTCAGGGGGCCACCCCTTAAAGTAGACCCGCAACGAAGCCGGCCGGCTCCGAGACGGACTTAAGGTTGTGGGGACGGCTGTGAACGACTAGGAACCCGAAAGTGTGGCTGGGCTTGTCGACACCGCCGAATCGTGCCACGATCCTAAACAGTACAGTGTGTTCCTCGCACAATTTAAATAAAGCAGTAAGCATGGCATAAGTACAGGATAGTAAATAAAACCTCAAACTAGTTTGTGGCCCCAAGAAATAAGACTGAATCAAGCTCTGGCTCAGGGAGGTCCCATAATCCTCCCGGATGTGGATAGCGCGATAAATCAAGGAACAGGTATCAAGTATTCGGGTCCCACGGACACAAGTGCTCGAAACCAAATATTATCTATCACCCACCGATGCCTCTGCTTACTTACTTCAATTTTAGTTGTTAAACAGGAATTAAAGTGAACGATAAGTAAAACCATGATCATATCCAACATCAAACAAGCGGCATTACTCCAACAACTGTGGCACTTGACAACACGCAACAACACTAGAGCAAGCGACTACGGCGCGCAAGTCCAACTATCTACCAAACAACAGGTAATAGGAGGTGTCCAAGGCAATATAGAGCTAAGGATATCTCGGCACGAAAACTAGAGCATCGCAACACAGATAGCAATAGATCAACAGGAGGGAAGAAATACTATAAAAGTAAGATAGGTAGAAAGGGGGAGGTGCTCGCCTGAAAACATTGTCGAAGGTTCAACCGAAGATCGGGGCGAAGCTCACATCAACTCAACGGCCTTATCCGCGAAGAAGCAAAACACTAGAAGAAACACCGGATGCCATATTTAATACTACGGCAAAAGATCGGCATGATGCATGCATGATGTATGGCATGGCAAGATGCGATGCAATTAGGTCATATTAAGTGGAACCGGGGTCCCGACAATTAATTAGGTGGTTCATGTTGTTTAGCTACCCCGCAATTTAAATGTTGTATTAACATGGCAAAAGTGAAAACCGGTTCGATGCACAGATTTAAATGAGGCCAATATGAGGCTAGATTTGCCCGCATATGGGCCCCATATTTAATTATGAGGTGAATCGGCATAAGGCCCCCCAAACCACACACTAGGCATGCGAGTATGACAATTCAATATGCAACAAGTTGTTATTATATTATAAAATAGGGTTCTCGGATAAGAGGTCACACATTAGGGGGTCTCGACGAACTTGAGGTTCCGGGGGGGTTCGGGGTTCGGGGTCGGTCTCAGGGTCCAGGGTTCGACGGGTTCGTTCTCGGACAACTGAGGTAGATCTTGGCGCATTCGCGGTCTTCGGGTCATGTCGACGGTCATGGCGTTCGGGATGTAGCACTTGTCGTATTCGCAGCGAAGTGCTTGACGTGTCGGTGGCGATCTTGGCGGTCTTCGGGTCCGGACTTCGCCTCAGGGAACGGGTCCTCAGGTTCTCGACGAACTTGGTGTTCGCATCTCGAGTCGTGGATCTTGGCGTCCGGGTTCTCGGTCATCGGTAGATCTTGTCATCGCTTTGGTCTAGGACACGACACACGATGGGGATCTTGGGGTACCATCTTGATCATCGAGGCGAACTTGGGGCTCGACACGGGTCGGCCGATTCGAGAACGGTCTTCGGACCGTGAGGGAGTACTTGTTGTTCCAAGACGCCGAACTTGTGTTCGGTGAGATATTCGATTCCTGATGGCGATCTTGTTGACGATGAAGAACTTGTCAATGGGTTGGCCACGTCAAAGGAGACCTTGACGAATCTTGTCGGCTTTTCTCCTTATAGCTGTTCATTGACATGATCTAAGCGAGATTGCATGGCAGCAGCAAACAACTTGACTGGAAACGAGGGTGCTCGCAGGCGGCAGAACGCGCGTGGGCCCGGACGCGAGGTAGAGGCCAGGACGGACGGGCAGAGCGGAGGAAGGGCGCGAGCTCGCCGGCGGCAGACGGCGGCACGGAGGCGGGGGAGGAGCAGAGGGCGGCTCGGGCCGTCGCGGAGCAGCGGCGCGGGGTCGGGGCAGACGGCGTCGGGGTAGAGGACGGCAGGCGGCGCGGGCGGAGCGCGGGCCGCCCGACGGAGGACGCGGCGGCGGGCGGGCGGGTCGGCGCCGGAGGACTGCTGGGCGGAGGAGGCGGCTCAGCCGCGACAGAGGGAGGTGAGGAGTTTGGCGGCTGGCTCGGGGAGGGGCACGCGGGCGAGCTCGGGAAGGCCGGCGGGTCGCATGGGCGATGGAGCGGGCGGGCGGTTGAGGGAGCGTAGGGGCCGGGCGAGGCGAGGTGGGGGTCGTGGCGAGGCGGCGCGGGAGGTGGTTGGCCGGAGCGAGGCGGGCGAAAGGCGTGGGGAAGTCAAGGCGCGGGTCGGGTTCGCGAGCGGGAGGAGGGAGCGGCCGGCCGGAAGCGGGCGGCGCTGGCGCGGGAGAGGGGCCTGGAGGCGAAAGCCGGGCGGGGAGAGCAGGTGGCTGGGGTGGAGCGGCGGGAGGAGGATGCGGGACGCGGCGAAGAGGGCGGCGCCGAGGGCGGGGCCGGACGGCGATGGGGAAGAAGGAAGAAGGAGAGCGTTGGTAGCGTGAGGGAGGCGCGTCGGGGAGAGCCAGGGAGAGAGAGAAAGGAACGGCGCGTGGTGGGGCGTGTGTTGGGTGGGCCCGGGTGGGGAGAGAGAGAGGGAGAGAGGAAGAGAGGATGTGGACCAGGGGGTGGGGTCGGCCTGTAGGTGAGAGAGGTAGGAGGGGACTGGGTGAAAAAGAGAGAGAGAGGTGGTAGATCGGTGAGGTGGCAGGTGGGTAGAGGTTGGGTGAGAGGGTGAGGTGGCGGCCTGCGGTTGGTGGGTAGGATAGATTTGGGTGGGGATAGGATTTAGAGGGGGCTGATTTAGGATGTGTGTTTGTTTTGTCTTGTCTATTTTAAAACAAGGCCACTTTGCAAATAGTTTTTAGGTAATTAAAATCTCCGATGCGATCGGGGTTTTGCATTTGAAAATAAGAGGGGTATTTGTACAAAGAAAAACTAGGCTTTTTCGAAATAGTTCGGACAAACCATGCATGATGATGACGATGCAATGCACAAAACAACGCGATTTTCTAGTAGTGGTTTTGCGGGATTCCACAATTCGACACCACTAACAATGGATCTCGCCCTCGAGATCCGCCTCATGGTACCGGAAAGAAGGTCGGTGATCTGCATCTTCTCGCTTCGTGTAGATCCTCGCGACACCACTAACGAGGGTTCCTTCTTCATCTGGAAATTGGCGACACCACCAACCAAGGGTCGTTGTTCCTGATCGTCGAGAGAACACTCCGGAAACAAAAGGTCGAAGGTAGAGGTATCAACAAATAAAGCCACCCCTAACTTCCGTGGACGGAGTAGAATTGCTGAATCCACCGATTCGATGTACAAGAGCGAATGATAAAAGTAGTCGGATGGTGATCAGCCATCGCGCACCCAAACCATTACTCGCACACCGAATAGGCGGATTATGCAACCAACTCGAATTAGATCAAGATCTCGACAAGCGAGGTTCGAAAACAAA
Source organism: Avena longiglumis (assembly GCA_030063025.1). Classification (NCBI taxonomy): domain Eukaryota; kingdom Viridiplantae; phylum Streptophyta; class Magnoliopsida; order Poales; family Poaceae; genus Avena; species Avena longiglumis. The sequence continues at coordinate 436,348,444 of CP125977.1, read as the reverse complement.
GGAGGGATGCGTAATCTGCATCGGATCCGCGTAGATGATGTCGTCGTCGGAAAACACCGAAGGCACAAACAAGGAACAAAGAATGGTACACGATTTAAGGATTCCTCGGCAGCATGAACACCGGACGTAGCATCACCGTTACCAAAGGAGGAAGCGAAACCCTGAAGGTACGACGGAAACCCAACCACGAGAATTCCTGGACTCGAAGAAAGAGATGAGAGCGGATTAAAAACACGTAGAGGTAAGAGGAGAACAGCAGAGGGGTAAGGAGTAAAATCAGACCTAACCAGAACTATCCAACCGATTTTCAAAGATAGTTTTGACACTCTACTTCGGCCGTTAGCTAGGTTATCCTACAGGCTGCACTTGTGGGGTATCGCAACTGCTGAGCTCTGATACCACTCTGTAACACCCTCAGAATCGGACCTATGCAAGTTTTAGCGATTCCCGCCAAACCTGCATAGAAACGATTCAAAGGTGCCCACCAAGCACTTTCGTGCGGGTGGAAAACGAAGTAATAACATTACACAACAGTCCTCGATGGGACCCACGTAAGATATACAACAAATGACTCAATGAGTCAAGAATACAGATATAATATACAAAGATCCAAATCACCTTGAAGATGATAGAGTCCGACTACGGACAAGATGCAAATGGGGCTAAGAGCCCGAAGAATAACCAATGGCCCATAACCCGCCTGTGCCAAGCCAAGGGTAACCTCGCTAACGACGCCGATCTCAAAACCTGCTTAAACAAAAGGGTGCCGACAACGGGCAAAGGAAAAGAGGAGCGTCGATCGAGGCCAAGACACTCGAGGCTAGAATTCGGCGGTCCTCGCCTACATAGGTATGGTGGACTGAAGCGGCAGCGGCAGCGTGCACTATACAACCTATAGAGACTCGATACAACTGACGGTTATCAGAGAGGGGTAAGAAAGACCTATCCGGAATCAGCCTGATACTAACACCGAACAAACCCATCCTGGTGTTTCCCCCTCGAGACCAAACGAGGAAGTCAACCAAGGAACTCACACCGTTGTCAATTTTATTTATTCAGTTATAGTTGCAGCAATTACTAGTTAGGTGTAGATAATCATCCTGATAAAAATAAGCAGTGGACACTTTTAGCTAATCATTCCGTTGTAGTTGCAACAATTACTAATCATATACAGATAGCATGAGATAAACCCAAAACCCAGCAGTTGTTGGTACTTTTATTTAGCCATTCTGTTGTAGTTGCAATACTTACTAGTCAGATACAATTGTCGCAAGCGACAAACCAATCAAGCAATTGTGGGCAATATTATTTAGCCATTCCATTATAGTGAAGCTGATTACTAGTCATTATAAAGTCAAGTTTATAGCACTACTTTAGTTATGCTTGTCTATGTTCGAGATACTGTGCTCCAAGTCGTCCATAACCGCGGACACAGCTTTCAGAAAGTTTTAACCCAGCCGGGGTGCACAAATAGCAACACACACTCGATCAACCTCGGAAAAACCAAATCAAAACCCAACGAGGCCTTCACGACAAAGCAATCACAGGATTCAGAAATATTTCAGGGGGCCACCCCTTAAAGTAGACTCAAACGGCCGGGCCTCAAGACGGACTTAAGGTTGTGGGGACGGCTGTGAACGACTGGGAACCCGAAAGTGTGGCTGGGCTTGTCGACACCGCGGAATCGTGCCACGATCCTAAAGAGTACAGTGTGCTCCTCGCACAATTTAAATAAAGCAGTAAGCATGGCATAAGTACAGGATAGTAAATAAGACCTCAAACTAGTTTGTGGCCCCAAGAAATAAGACTGAATCAAGCTCTGGCTCAGGGGGGTCCCATAATCCTCCCGGATGTGGATAGCGCGATAAATCAAGGAACAGGTATCAAGTACTCGGGGTCCTACGGGACACAAGTGGGCGTTCGGAAACCAAATATTATCTATCACCCACCGATGCCTCTGCTTACTTACTTCCATTTTAGTTGTTAAATAGGAATTAAAGTGAACGATAAGTAAAACCATGATCATCTCCAACATCAAACAAGCGGCATTACTCCAACAACTGTGTCACTTGACAACACGCAACAGCACTAGAGCAAGCGACTACGGCGCGCAAGTCCAACTATCTACCAAACAACAGGTAATAGGAGGTGTCCAAGGCAATATAGAGCGGCAAGGGATATCTCGGGTACGAAAACTAGAGCATCGCAACACAGATAGCAATAGATCAACAGGAGGGAAGAAATACTATAAAAGTAAGATAGGTAGAAAGGGGGAGGTGTTCGCCTGAAAACATTGTCGAAGGTTCAACCGAAGATCGGGGCGAAGCTCACATCAACTCAACGGCCTTATCCGCGAAGAAGCAAAACACTAGAAGAAACACCGGATGCCATATTTAATACTACGGCAAAAGATCGGCATGATGCATGCATGATGTATGGCATGGCAAGATGCGATGCAATTAGGTCATATTAAGTGGAACCGGGGTCCCGACAATTAATTAGGTGGTTCATGTTGTTTAGCTACCCCGCAATTTAAATGTTGTATTAACATGGCAAAAGTGAAAACCGGTTCGATGCACAGATTTAAATGAGGCCAATATGAGGCTAGATTTGCCCGCATATGGGCCCCATATTTAATTATGAGGTGAATCGGCATAAGGCCCCCCAAACCACACACTAGGCATGCGAGTATGACAATTCAATATGCAACAAGTTGTTATTATATTATAAAATAGGGTTCTCGGATAAGAGGTCACATATTAGGGGGTCTCGACGAACTTGTGGTTCCGGGGGGGTTCGGGGTCGGTCTCAGGGTCCAGGGTTCGACGGGTTCGTTCTCGGACAACTGAGGTAGATCTTGGCGCATTCGCGGTCTTCGGGTCATGTCGACGGTCATGGCGTTCAGGATGTAGCACTTGTCGTATTCGCAGCGAAGTGCTTGACGTGCCGGTGGCGATTTTGGCGGTCTTCGGGTCCGGACTTCGCCTCCGGGAACGGGTCCTCAGGTTCTCGACGAACTTGGTGTTCTGGCATCTCTGAGTCGTGGATCTTGGCGTCCGGGTTCTCGGTCATCGGTAGATCTTGTCATCGCTTTGGTCTAGGACACGACACATACGATGGGGATCTTGGGGTACCATCTTGATCATCAGAGGCGAACTTGGGGCTCGACACCGGGGTCAGTCTTCGGATCTGAGAACGGTCTTGCGGACCGTGAGGGAGTACTTGTTGTTCCAAGACGTCGAACTTGTGTTCGGTAAGGAGATATTCGATTCCTGATGGCGATCTTGTTGACGATGAAGAACTTGTCAATGGGTTGGCCACGTCAAAGGAGACCTTGACGAATCTTGTCGGCTTTTCTCCTTATAGCTGTTCATTGACATGATCTAAGCGAGATTGCATGGCAGCAGCAAACAACTTGACTGGAAACGAGGGTGCTCGCAAGCGGCAGAGCGTGCGTGGGCCCGGACGCGAGGTAGAGGCCAGGACGGACGGGCAGAGCCGAGGAAGGGCGCGAGCTCGCCGGCGGCAGACGGCGGCACGGAGGCGGGGGAGGAGCAGAGGCGGCCGGCTGCCGCGAGCAGCGGCGCTGGGTCGGGCAGACGGCGGGGTGGAGGACGGCAGCGGTCGTGGCCGAGCACGCCGGGCCGGCCCGACGGAGGACGCGGGCGCAGGCAGGTCGCGCCGGAGGACTGCTGAGCGAGGAGGCGGCTCAGCGGCGGCAGAGGGAGGTGAGGAGGTTGGCGGCGCGGGCTCGGGGGCACGCGGCGGAGCTCGGGGAAGGCCGGCGGGGTCGCGTGGGCGATGGAGCGGGCGGCGCAGTTGAGGAGCGTAGGGCCGGGCGAGGTCGAGGTGGGGGCGAGGCGGCGCAGGGAGGTGGTTGCTGGCCGGAGCGAGGCGGGGCGAGCGCGCGGGGAAGCTTCGCGGCGGGTCGGGTTCATGAAAGGAGAAGGGAGCGCCGACCAAGCGGGCGGCGCCGGGCGCGGCTCGAGAGAGGGGCCTGGAGGCGAGCAAGGGCAGTGAGCAGGCTGGGGTGGAGCGGCGAGCGGGAGGAGGATGCAGGACGCGGCGAAGAGGGTGGCGCGCCGGAGGGGAAAAGGGGGCGGGGCCGGACGGCGATGGGGAAGAAGGAAGAAGGAGAGCGTCGGTGGCATGAGGGAGTCGCGTAGGGGAGAGCCAGGGAGAGAGAGAGAGGAACGACGCGTGGTGGGGCGTGTGTTGGGTGGGCCCGGGTGGGGAGAGAGAGAGGGAGAGAGGGAGAGAGGGAGAGAGGATGTGGACCAGGGGGTGGGGTCGGCCTGTAGGTGAGAGAGGTAGGAGGGGACTGGGTGAAAAAGAGAGAGAGAGGTGGTGGATCGGTGAGGTGGCAGGTGGGTAGAGGTTGGGTGAGAGGGTGAGGTGGCGGCCTACGGTTGGTGGGTAGGATAGATTTGGGTGGGGATAGGATTTAGAGGGGGCTGATTTAGGATGTGTGTTTGTTTTGTCTTGTCTATTTTAAAACAAGGCCACTTTGCAAATAGTTTTTAGGTAATTAAAATCTCCGAAGCGATCGGGGTTTTGCATTTGAAAATAAGAGGGGTATTTGTACAAAGCAAAACTAGGCTTTTTCGAAATAGTTCGGACAAACCATGCATGATGATGACGATGCAATGCACAAAACAACGCGATTTTCTAGTAGTGGTTTTGCGGGATGCCACAACCATGAAGAAGGGCGTGTAGCCAGTTGAGCTATTTGGCGTTGTGTGCAAGCTCCAGAGGACGAAGAGTAGCTCTTCTGTCTAGGCTCCCGCAAGCCGTTCGAGTGGGCTGAGTAGGCGTTTCTTGATGCCGCCGCCTACGAGGCCGTTGTCATTTTTGACCTGCCTGTTGGTTTGCGGGTGTGCCATGGAGGCATATGATATGTTTATCCCAAGGCCTTCATAGAAGGCCTGGAATTCTTTGGAGATGAAGTTCGACCCGTTGTCCGTGATGATGCTGTGCGGCACGCCGAACCTGTAGACTATGGACTCGAAGAACTTCACGGTCGTTTTGCCCTTTTGGTTGGTGACGGGCATGGCTTCGATCCACTTGGTGAACTTGTCGACTGCGACCAGGAGTGTCAACACCCGGATTTTTAATCCCAGGTGCCTGTTATGCCATACATCACAATCCCAGGATTACCATTTTTGCGAGACATAACAGAATTGCATACCATAGTACATCATCCATTACAAACCATACATAATTTCTTACACAAATAGGGATCTCATGATCCAGTTCTTAATACAACATCAAGCAGCGGAATACGTAATAATAACGGTAGCATGGGAGAAGCTCCATCTTCGGGGTCACAGGCAATGCTGACGATGGGAGATTATCCTAGTTGTCGTAACCTTCCTGGGGTCCATCCTCCAGGTACTCCTCTTCATAGTCTGGCCATGGGAATAGCCAGGGACAAAGCCATGAGTACTCTTTAAGTAGTCGCAAACTAATACTAACAAGTAAAGGGGGGGTTTTGGTAATAGGACACTAGGCTCTAGGGTTATTTTGCAAAAAGCCAGATTTATCTCTACTACGTTAAGGAGCAACGAATGCTAGTTGAAGTTTTATAACACCTAAATGGGAACTTGTATTTCATATCACAACCCTGTTGTGGTCAAGTCAAAGTCTCAATTCATTTCACAAGTCATTTTGAAAAGTCCGACGGGGAACAAGATGTAATCTAATCTGTCCATAATCATGACGCGGCTATTCGAATAGTTTGACACTCTGCAGAGATTGTACACTTTCACCACAACATTCGATACATCCGTCAGGAACAAATCCTGAATTCACCATACTCAGTATGTGGATAATCAATCCTAACCTTTCAATTACACTCCCTAGTATAAGTACCTATCTTGTGAGTTTGGCCTCCCAACCATGACCAACTATCATCTTGGGTACTGCACAGGTGGACAATATTCACAAGGTAGCCTCAGCTTAGACCTTGGCCGTGAGGGAACTAATACTAAGGTATATAAGTTTCCAGTCAAGCCCTACCCAATCTTCGGGTATTGTGGTTGTACGATAAAATTGGAATGGTATCGCATCCAGACAACCATCAGTTTTATAAAGGGCTAAGGCTCATGCCTCAACATTTTCATCACCAAAATCATCAAGTGTTCGGAAACACATGTACAAAACATTTCAATAGAATGATCCATCATTCCAAGGTTTTCATAACCAATTTTCCACCAAGTATTCCCATCTAAAGTTGATCAAGTTTTATGCTTAGCACTAGCATCTACAAGTGGGGGTAAGCAATAATGAGGGGTGGTAAACTAGTGGAGTTCTAACTAAGTTCAATCTCATGCCTTAGGATGACATCAAGATTATCTAGCTTAGGCCAAATTTTATGCTCTTTATGCAACCTTCACATATTCTTCTAGTATCTACCATTTACTTAGGTAACATCTAGGTAAGAGTTTTGATAAGGAAATAAATTAAGAGGCTTGCAAGTAAAACTAGGATGGGTTTAGCAAGTGGTTATGGTCATATATGCTTTAAGGCATATAGTGGCATGGTAACAAGCAAGTATTAGCTTGCATAATATCAGTATAGGCTTGTTAAATTGCAAGTGTTAGCTTGCAAGGTTAATAGCTTGCAAGTATTGGCTTGCATTGGTCAACTTGATTAGTAAAGCTTGCCTTGTGCAGAGCAGTGGTTGAAGTTCTCCTCGGCTTCTTCTTCGTAGAATCCTCCTTCCTCCTCGTATCCTTGGTCGGTACTAGCGTCTATGAATAAATACGAGGTACACAATCACCAAACAATACTTAACTACTTGAAATCATCACACACAATGGTCCTATAGATGATCTAACATCATCTCTAACATTACAAGATTAAGGCTTTGTTTAATTCCTTTTATTTTTAGGAAAGTAATTTCTACTCATTGAAAAACTACTTAAGATTTAATATTCTCCAAACCAAACATGGGATCATGTTGACACATGTCATCACCACATATTTTAGTCCATGGGAATATGATTTAAAGTGGTGTCACAATTTAATAAGGTTTTACCCTTTTATTTTAATTAAATAAAGTGACTAGAAATGCCTATGTAGAATTCTTTTATTACTTGAACATTATTTCTGCAAGTAAACCTATATATTTTTATATATTCTGAAAGGTATGGATAAATGTGATTTTTGAGAGTTGGAATCAACTCAAAAGCTATTATGGTTTGAATTTGAAAAATGTTTGAATGCAGAAAAGCTTCCGCCTTGTTATTTTTACCATGGGTGATCTATAGATCCAACTGACTTGAACCCAACGGGCTTGGATTCAACATTCTCAGACCTTTCTAACAAAATTGGTTTCATTCAATTTGGTTCACTGAATCAATCTAGGTTGATTTTTGAAACTGGGTACAGAAGTGTGTTTGAAATGAAATGGAAAAGATTTAATTCAAATAACTGGGCTTCGCGGGAAAAGTTAACGGGCCGGCCTGCTAAGCGTAGCACTTCCGCGGGCTGTTTAAGTGGTTGTCCCCACTCATCAGTGAGACAGGGGTGCGAAGCGGTATGGGGCGATGTGGATCGTTTGATCGGGTTCTAATCCAACGGCTGGGAGTCATCGTCGATGGTGGGCAACGCCGGCGAGATAGAAACCTAAGCGCGCCGATGGGGGTTGGGGCTCACCGGGTGCAAAAGGGTCGGCGAGGCGGGCGAACGACGAAGTCGACGACAGCGAATCTCCTGGTACCGGTGGCTCCTCCTGGGGCGGCTCCAATCGCTAGCTTCCTTCTTCTCCAGAGGCGGCGGGCTCCGATGAAATTCCGGCGAAGTGCTGCTTGCCTTGCTCCGAGATCGATATGGCACAATCAGTGATGAGAGGGGAGTAGAATGGTGTGCTTAGTTCGGCTGGGGGTGGCCTCTATTTATAGTCGACGGGGGGACTGACGGGGCGCATGGTGAGCTCGTCGGGGGCGATGGTACAGACGGCTATTGGCATGGGCGAAGGTAGGGGACAATGCGGTGTTCCCTGGCGATGCTCAACGCTACGGTGGCGAGACGTGGGGTGGTGCGAGTTGGTCTGGAACATGCGACGCTCTGCGCGGCAGAGGCGGCGTCTTCGACGGCGAGCGGTGGCTGTGCGTCACGGGGCGGCAAACGGGGATGTCTGGCGGTTTCCTGGGTCAGTGGTGATCGTGTATGCGCACGGCGAGGGAGGCGCGCGGTCTGTGGGCTTCGGTCGAGGGTGGCGCTCTGGCGCATGGTCGGCATGGTTGCCGGGCGAAGTGGCGGTGGGCGTGTGGTCCCAAACATGGGCTGCAATGTTTCTCCTCGAAAGCTGTCGACATGGGGTGACAAGGTTGGCGGTGATAGGCTAGAACCAGTTAGGCAAGAATCACTGCTCACAATAGTGTTTTGATTTTGTTTGATTTGTGTCTGCCAAGTGTTTGATGAAATGGCCGCATGAATTCAAGTTTTGAATTTTGAAAAGATTTTTGGTGGGTGTGCTAGATTGGTGCTGTTGAGTCTGCAGATGCTTGGGTTTTGAAAGTTGAGCTTGTTTGAGTGGTTTTTGAAAAAGTGGGATCTTACCATATGATAAAGATTCAATTTTGAATTGTCATTTAAACTATGCATTTGAAAGTTTCTGGATGATCACAAAGTGGGCCTTGATACTTTGTTATGAGTACAATCAAGGGGTGCAAAGATCCAGAAAAGTTTCTGTTAGGTTCTGAAAGTTTGAGATTGCCAAAGTAGGCATGGGAGTTAAATTGGTCAAAGTGACCATTCACTTATTTTATTTGTTTTGCTTTATTTGTCTTAGGGAAAAGTGTGGTAAATGTTTTAGATGATGTTTATTTCAACTAAGAGACATTTTACAAGCAAGGAGACATACAAACAAGGTGGTTCAAAAGAATTTCAAATTAAATGCATACACATATGCATGCTTTCATAATTTTATTTAGAAAAGTTTTTGTTAACCCTAATTTTGATTATTAGAGTTTGATGATTTAAGTTTAGTATTTTTGGGATGTTACAAACCTTCCCCCCTTAAACAAAATCTCGTCCCGAGATTTGAAAAAGGACGAAAAGATTACCTAGGATTTGAAGAGATCGGGAAACTCCGTCCTGATGTGATCTTCGCGCTCCCAGGTAGCTTCCTCTTCTGTGTGGTTGCTCCACTGAATCTTGAGAAACTAGATGCTTCGGGTTTGGGTAGTTCGAAAAGCTTCTTCCAAAATACAGATGGGTACTTCGGGATAGGTCAGGTCATCGTTGATCTCTATGGTCCGGTGATCGATATTTTTGAACACTTCGGTCTTCTCGGGGACTTCGAGACACTTGCGAAGTAATGAGATATGGAACACGTTTTGCACGGCTAACATCTCTTTGGTTAGTTCCAATTGATACGATACTTCTCCTCGACGGTTCAGAATCTTGAAAGGTCCGATATATCTGGGGGCTAACTTTCCTTTGAGTTGGAAACGCTACATTCCCTTCAATGGCGACACTTTCAGATAAACAAAGTCTCCTACGTTGAAGGCGAGGTCTCTACGTCTCTTGTCGGCGTAACTCTTCTGTCTGGACTGGGCGGTCTTAAGGTGCTCACGAATCTTGTGAACCTTCTCTTGTGCTTCTCGTAGGATGTCGGGTCCAAAAATCTGACGCTCTCCAACTTCTGACCAGTTCAAAGGGGTGCGACACTTCCTTCCGTACATGAATTAAAATGGGGCCATTTGCAAACTGGCTTGATAACTGTTGTTGTACGAAAATTCTGCAAACGGCAGACAATCTTCCCACTTGGATCCATATTCTAACACACATGCTCTAAGCATATCTTCGAGTATTTGATTTACTCGCTCCGTTTGTCCATCGGTCTGAGGGTGATACGCGGTACTAAAATCTAGACGGGTTCCTAAACCTTCTTGGACTTTCTTCCAGAATCTCGAGGTAAACTGAGTTCCTCGATCCGATACGATGTTCTTGGAGACTCCATGCAAACTAACGATTCTAGCTATGTACAACTCTGCTAGTTTCGAACTCTGATATGTGGTCTTGACGGGTAAGAAATGGGCGACTTTGGACAACCTGTCCACTATGACCCAGATAGAGTCATTTCCCCTACTAGAAGTAGGTAGTTCAGTGATAAATTCCATTCCAACAGAATCCCATTTCCATTCCGGAATCTGCAATGGTTGCAACAATCCAGCGGGTCTTTGATGTCCTGCCTTGACTCGCTGACATATATCACACTTAGCGATATAACTTCCGATTTCTCTTCATCTTATGCCACCAAAATTGCTCCTTTAAAGCTTGATACATCTTAGTTCCTCCGGGGTGGATAGAATAAAGAGTATCATGAGCCTCCTTCAAGATAACTTCTTTCAACTCAGAATCTGCTGGTACACAAAGGCGTCCTTTGTACCACAAAACTCCTTCGTCCTCGGTGAATCCAGGTACGTTGCCTGTACCGATACGACGCTTGATTTCATCAATACTAGCATTTCCCTTCTGCGCCTCTTTAATCTGACTGATCAAAGTGGGCTGAAGTTCTATACTAGCCAAAAATCCTTCACTTACTAATTCTATTCGAAAATATTTCATCTCTTTGTGCAAACTTGGTTGCTCCTTCAAAATCATGGAGTTCAAGCGGCACGGAAATCTGCTAAGGGCATCTGCTACCACGTTGGCTTTACCAGGGTGATAGTGAATGTCCAGATCGTAATCCTTGATTAGCTCAATCAATCTTCTCTGCCTCATATTCAGCTCCTTCTGAGTGAATATATACTTTAGGCTCTTGTGATCCAAATAAATTTCACAACGGTTTCCCATTAGGTAATGTCTCCATGTTTTTAGGGCTAGAACTACGGCTGCGAATTCGAGGTCATGGGTTGGGTAATTTTGCTCATGTTGCTTCAGTTGTCGAGATAGATAAGATATAACTTTGCCTTCTTGCATTAGCACACATCCGAGACCAATCTTGGATGCGTCACAATACCATCGAAGGGCTTTGTGATATCTGGCATGATCAAGATTGGGGCTGAAATCAATCTCCTCTTGAGTTCTTGAAAACTTTCTTCACATTTGTCGGTCCATTCAAACTTCTTGTCCTTCTTCAGCAATTGGGTCATGGGTCTGGGATACTCGAGAATCCTTCTACGAATTTGTGGTAATATCCCGCCAATCCGAGAAATGCACGAACTTGGGTTTGAGTGGTTGGGGCTTGCCAATATTCTACATCTTTCACTTTGGCAGGGTCAACGGCAATTCCTCCGGCTGATACAATGTGACCGAGGAATCCTACCTCCTGTAACCAGAATTCACATTTCCTAAACTTTGCATACAGCTGATGCTCTCTAAGGGTTCCAAGAATGGTCCTTAGGTGTAGCTCATGTTCTTCTTCTGATTTGGAATAAATCAGAATGTCATCGATGAAAACAACGACAAACTTATCCAGGAAGTCCATAAAAATCTTATTCATGAGATTCATGACATAAGCGGGGGCATTGGTTAGTCCAAGAGACATGACTGTATACTCATACAATCCATATCTGGTGGTAAACGCAGTCTTGGGGATATCCTCTGCACGAATTTTGAGTTGATGATAGCCAGTTCTAAGATCAATCTTAGAAAACACTTTGGCACCGGTCAACTGATCAAACAAATCTTCTATCTTGGGCAAGGGGTACTTGTTCTTGATGGTGACATCATTCAATTTCCGATAATCCGTACACAGACGGTTACCTCCATCCTTCTTGTCCACAAACAAGACATGTGATCTCCAAGGTGACACACTAGGTTGAATTAATCCTATTTCCAACATGGAATCCAGTTGCTTCTTTAGTTCTGCGAGCTCTGACGGGTTCATACTATAGGGTCTCTGGGCTATGGGTCCGGTTCTAGGGATTAGTTTGATGATAAACTCGATATCCCGATCTGGGGGCATACCGGGCAAAACATCTGGAAATACATCGGGGTATTCACAGACTATCCGGACTTGGTCAATGGTAGGTTGGGCTATACTCTTGTTGCACTTGAATTGATGAGGTAAGGTTTTAGATATATGCTCGACTCATATTCCGGCAGTACTGGTCATGGTTATGGATTTCTTGGAACAGTCAATCAATCCTTTATGTTTGGACATCCAATCCATTCCTAGTACTACTTCCAATCCTTTAGTTCCGAGTACTATCAGATTAGCATAAAAATCTATGCCGTGGATTCGGATAGGGACGGCTTTGCAAATTTGCCTAGCCTTGGTGGTTGATCCGGGAACTTGAACAATCATGACATGCTTCAGTTTGGTTGGTTGAATTTTACTAGTGCATGCAAATTCTTCGGTGACAAATGAATGCGATGCACCAGAATCAAACAACACTCTTGCAAGTACCGAATTAACAGAAAACATACCCAGCACGACGTCTGGCGCTTCCTGAGCTTCTTCAGCATGCATGAGAAAAATACGGCCATTGCGGTTGAGTGAATTCCCTAGGGCAAATCTTCTTCCTGGCTGAACACGACGCTGCTACTGAGCTGGGACATTGGCATTGGGGCTGTAGCATTCTTCTTGTTGGGGCACTCGTTGGAATAGTGGCATTTATTTCCACAGTTATAACAGGTCACTTGCGACTTGTCCTTGGTTGCTACAGGCACAGCTTTGCTTCCAGTCCTAGGGGCAGTGTTGGTGTTGGCGGTAACATTGTTGTTGTTGAACTTGGGTGGGGCACGATTGAAATTGCTAGCGTTGTCGGGGTTGTTGTGATTTCCTCCGGGCCTAGGGTTTCCACGGTTGGGATAGGTCGGACGGTTCATCGGGGGTCTGTTGGTTCTTGGGGCAAATCCTGGAGATGGGTTGGGGCGATACTTCGGGTCTGATGGGTTCCTGGTTGATGCATCATGCGACACTTGCGGTTCTCATTGGCTTGGTTGATCTTTCCTTCCATCTGGATAGCTGAGTCGACAAGGGTTTCAATATCCGCAAAGGGGATATTGACTAACACTGTCTGCATCTCTTCATGCAGACCATTCAGGAATCTTTCTTTCTTCTTGGCTTCGGTGTCGATCTCATCTGTGGCATACCTAGCTAATGACAAGAATTTGTCACGGTATTACTCTACAGTCATCCTTCCTTGCTTCAGCTCTCTGAACTCGTCTCTCATTCTCTTTATCAAACCTGGTGGCACATGGGTTCTGCTAAACTTGACCTTGAATTCTTCCCAGGTCATCATCTGGCCTCCGGTCATTGCGCGAACACTGTTCCACCATGCCCTGGCATCTCCGGCTAGATAGTGGGTGGCGAACATGACATTCTCGTTGGCTTCCACTCCAGCGACTTCTAAGTTATTTTCCATGGTCTACAGCCAATCGTCGGCGTCTAGGGGTTCTTCTGACTTAGTGAAAACAGGTGGGTTGGTATTCTGGAAATTCTTGAGCTTAGATCCATGGTTGTCCTGATTTCCGTGGCCTTGGTTGTTATGGGCAAGCTGGGCTATTTGCTGAAGGGTGGCTAGGTTGGCTTGATGTTCCGCTCTTTCAGCTTCGCGGTCAGAAGTCAACATTTGCAGAATCTGCAACATCGGGTCCGGGGATGAACCACTTCCTCCACGTGGCATCTGAAGATTGAGATAGATCATGACAAAAGAGGGAAAATTCTAAAGTTTTGGGTCTTTGGAAAAGTTTTTAAAGTTTGACTCAGATTTTCTAGCAACTTGCTTTTTCATTCATTCATAGCACACGATACAACACACACCACAACAAAGGAAAGCAGATGGTTTTAAGAACCATTCTGAGAACTACGATACAGTGGGACCGAATACTACTCACTACACTAGTGCTCAAGTGCTACTACTCCTCGGAATCGGTGGCCTCATCATCCTCATCATCATCAATGAAGGCGAAATTATCTTCATCGGTGAAGAAGTCCATAGACTGATCCTCCAGAAAATCATCGTCATCGCTGAGATAGGAGTAGGGATCTCCACGAAGATCTTCTCCGGCATTCTCCCTTTCCTCCAACTGCATGTCCCTCTCGTGGATGGTCGCCTCCAGAGATGAGATGCGGTGGAGAAGACGGGCAATGATGCGCTCCTTCTTGTCGAGCTAACGGCGGCGAGAATTGCGATCCTTTTCTAACATGGCGATGGTTTGGTCCTTCGTCTTGATGATGGCAGACTTGTGGTTGCAGTAGTCACGGCAGTTGTCCAACTCCTGCTGACGATCGTACATCATGAAGCTAAGGTGGTCCAATTGGGTCTTCAGCTCGGGGTGGTATGGTGCTTCCAGTGGTCGTCCATTTGCATCACACCTTGGGAAAAACTCAAAGCGAGTACCCTTGATCTGGTTGATGCTCTGCCCACACAGACAGGAAAGAGCTTCCTGCATGGCCCTGGCAAGTCCATCGAGCCAGTTGTTCTCTCTTAAGGTAAACTGAATTCCTTCCGCAGTGGGAGGTTCAATCTTTCCTCGGATACTTGCAACAATTAGCCACTACAGATCCTCTCCTCCTTGATCATTGAACTGAGCTCCGAAGAACTCGGGGTGTGGACGCTCCAGAAGTTCCGAAAGCTGGTCCAAATCCCTCTCAAAGATCAGGTCTCCTCCATTTCCCAACTGATAAAACTTGTTGTACTTCACGTCCATCTATAAGAATATAGGATGAGTAAGTTAGTAGAGTGATTAAGTGTGTCAAAATTTTATGTATTTGCAAGAGTTTTTGAGGAACATGAATTTTCCTAAAAGAATCAAAGGGATAAGAATAAGAATAAGTTTTTGTAAATATTTGTTTTCTTTGGTTTTGGAAAATAAGTTTTTGATTCAAACGTCCAGCCTAACTAGGGTCTCCTATGGTCAGGATGGCTCTGATACCTACTTGCCAACACCCGGATTTTTAACCCCAGATGCCTGTTATGCCATACATCGCAATCCCAGGATTACCATTTTTGCGAGACATAACAGAATTGGATACCATAGTACATCATCCATTACAAATCGTACATAAGTTCTTAGACAAATAGGGATCTCATGATCCAGTTCTTAATACAACATCAAGCAGCGGAATACGTAATAATAACGGTAGCGTGGGCGAAGCTCCATCTTCGGGGTCACAGGCAATGCTGACGATGGGAGATGATCCTAGTTGTCGTAACCTTCCTGGGGTCCATCCTCCAGGTACTCCTCTTCATAGTCTGGCCATGGGAATAGCCAGCGACAAAGCCATGAGTACTCTTTAAGTACTCGCAAACTAATACTAACAAGTAAAAGGGGGTTTTGATAATACGACACTAGGCTCTAGGGTTATTTTGCAAAAAGACAGATTTATCTCTACTACGTTAAGGAGCAACGAATGCTAGTTGAAGTTTTATAACACCTAAATGGGAACTTGTATTTCATATCACAACCCTGTTGTGGACAAGTCAAAGTCTCAATTCATTTCACAAGTCATTTTGAAAAGTCTTACGGGGGAACAGTATGGCCACTCTAACTGTCCATAACCGCGGACGCGGCTATTCGAATAGTTTGACACTCTGCAGAGATTGTACACTTTCACCACAACATTCGATACATCCGTCAGGAACAAATCCTGAATTCACCATACTCAGTATGCGATAATCAATCCTAACCTTTCAATTACACGCCCTAGTATAAGTACCTCTCCTGTGAGTTTGGCCTCCCAACCATGACCAACTGTCATCTTGGGTACTGCACAGGTGGACAATCTTCACAATGTAGCCTCAGTTCAGACCTTAGCCATGAGGGAACTAATACTAAGGTATATAAGTTTCCAGTCAAGCCCTACCCAATCTTCGGGTATTGTGGTTGTACGATAAAATTGGAATGGTATCGCATCCAGACAACCATCAATTTTATAAAGGGCTAAGGCTCATGCCTCAACATTTTCATCACCAAAATCATCAAGTGTTCGGAAACACATGTCCAAAACATTTTAATAGAATGATCCATCATTCCAAGGTTTTCATAACCAATTTTCCACCAAGTATTCCCATCTAAAGTTGATCAAGTTTTATGCTTAGCACTAGCATCTACAAGTGGGGGTAAGCAATAATGAGGGGTGGTAAACTAGTGGAGTTCTAACTAAGTTCAATCTCATGCCTTAGGATGACATCAAGATTATCTAGCTTAGGCCAAATTTTATGCTCTTTATGCAACCTTCACATATTCTTCTAGTATCTACCATTTACTTAGGTAACATCTAGGTAAGAGTTTTGATAAGGAAATAAATTAAGAGGCTTGCAAGTAAAACTAGGATGGGTTTAGCAAGCGGTTATGGTCATATATGCTTTAAGGCATATAGTGGCATGGTAACAAGCAAGTATTAGCTTGCATAATATCTGTATAGGCTTGCTAAATTGCAAGTGTTAGCTTGCAAGGTTAATAGCTTGCAAGTATTGGCTTGCATTGGTCAACTTGATTAGTAAAGCTTGCCTTGTGCAGAGCAGTGGTTGAAGTTCTCCTCGGCTTCTTCTTTGTAGAATCCTCCTTCCTCCTCGTATCCTTGGTCGGTACTAGCGTCTATGAATAAATACGAGGTACACAATCACCAAACAATACTTAACTACTTGAAATCATCACACACAAGGGTCCTATAGATGATCTAACATCATCTCTAACATTACAAGATTAATGCTTGGTTTAATTCCTTTTATTTTTAGGAAAGTAATTTCTACTCATTGAAAAACTACTTAAGATTTAATATTCTCCAAACCAAACATGGGATCATGTTGAAACATGTCATCACCACATATTTTAGTCCATGGGAATATGATTTAAAGTGGTGTCACAATTTAATAAGGTTTTACCCTTTTATTTTAATTAAATAAAGTGACTAGAAATGCCTATGTAGCATTCTTTTATTACTTGAACATTATTTCTGCAAGTAAACCTATATATTTTTATATATTCTGAAAGGTATGGTTAAATGTGATTTTTGAGAGTTGGAATCAACTCAAAAGCTATTATGGTTTGAATTTGAAAAATGTTTGAATGCAGAAAAGCTTCCGCCTTGTTATTTTTACCATGGCTGATCTATAGATCCAACTGACTTGAATCCAACGGGCTTGGATTCAGCATTCTTAGTCCTTTCTAACAAAATTGGTTTCATTCAATTTGGTGCACTGAATCAATCTGGGTTGATTTTTGAAACTGGGTACAAAAGTGTGTTTGAAATGAAATGGAAAAGATTTAATTCAAATAACTGGTCTGCGCGGGAAAAGTTAACGGGCCGGCCTGCTAAGCGTAGCGCTTTAGCGGGTTGTTTAAGTGGCTGTCCCCACTCATCAGTGAGACAGGGGGTGCGAAGCGGTATGGGGCGATGTGGGTCGTTCGATCGGGTTCTAATCCAACGGCTGGGAGTCATCGTCGACGGTGGGCAACGCCGGCGAGATAGAAACCTAGCACGGCCAGTGGGGGTTGTTGGGGGCTCACCGGGGTGCAGGCGAGGGTCGGCGAGGCGGGCGAACGACGAAGTCGACGACGGGGAATCTCCTGGTACTGGGGGCTCCTCCTGGGGCGGCTCCAATCGCTGGCTTCCTTCTTCTCCAGAGGCGGCGGGCTCCGGTGAAATTCCGGCAAACTGCTGCTCGCCTTGCTCCGAGAACGGTGTGGCACAATCAATGATGAGAGGGTAGTAGAATGGTGTGCTTAGTTCGGCTGGGGGTGGCCTCTATTTATAGTCGAGCGAGGGGACCGACGGGGCGCATGGTGAGCTCGTCGGGGGCGATGGTACAGACGGCTATTGGCATGGGCGAAGGTAGGGGACGGTGCGGTGTTCCCTGGCGATGCTCAACGCTACGGTGGCGAGACGTGGGGCGGTGCGGGTTGGTCTGGAACATGCGACGCTCTGCGCGGCAGAGGCGGCGTCTTCGACGGCGAGCGGTGGCTGTGCGTCACGGGGCGGCGAACGGGGATGTCTGGCGGTCTCCTGGGTCGGTGGTGATCGTGTATGCGCGCGGCAAGGGCGGCGCGCGGTCTGTGGGCTTCGGTCGAGGGTGACGCTCTGGCGCATGGTCGGCATGGTTGCTGGCGAGCTGGGCGCGGTCCGTGCGTGTGGTCCAGTGGCTGGCAACGTTCGAGGGCGGCGCGCGGTCTGTGGGCTTCGGTCGAGGGTGACGCTCTGGCGCATGGTCGGCATGGTTGCTGGCGAGCTGGGCGCGGTCCGTGCATTTGGTCCAGTGGCTGGCAATGTTCGAGCGCTGGACAGGGAGTGGCGGTGGACGGTGGGCTGCCTCCCAAACATGTTGGCTAGGCTTGTTTCTCCTCCTAGCTTGCTGTCGACATGGGGGTGACAAGGTTGGCTTCGGCTGTTCACCATTGATGGTTTTGGCAAGCTCACAGTGGTGCTAGTGCTTGGTTAATCTTGCTAGATGATCTACTGAGCTGGTTGTGAGCTAGATAGGGAACCAGTTAGGCAAGAATCACTGCTCACAATAGTGTTTTGATTTTGTTTGATTTGTGTCTGCCAAGTGTTTGATAAAATGGCCGCAAGAATTCAAGTTTTGAATTTTGAAAAGATTTTTGGTGGGTGTGCTAGATTGGTGCTGGTGAGTCTGCAGATGCTTGGGTTTTGAAAGTTGAGCTTGTTTGAGTGGTTTTTGAAAAAGTGGGATCTTCCCATATGATAAAGATTCAATTTTGAATTGTCATTTAAACTATGCATTTGAAAGTTTCTGGATGATCACAAAGTGGTCCTTGATACTTTGTTGTGAGTACAATCAAGGGGTGCAAAGATCCAGAAAAGTTTCTGTTAGGTTCTGAAAGTTTGAGACTGCCAAAGTAGGCATGGGAGTTAAATTGGTCAAAGTGACCATTCCCTTATTTTATTTGTTTTGCTTTATTTGTCTTTGGGAAAAGTGTGGGAAATGTTTTAGATGATGTTTATTTCAACTAAGAAACATTTTACAAGCAAGGAGACATACAAACAAGGTGGTTCAAAAGAATTTCAAATTAAATGCATACACATATGCATGCTTTCATAATTTTATTTAGAAAAGTTTTTGTTAACCCTAATTTTGATGATTAGAGTTTGATGATTTAAGTTTAGTATTTTTGGGATGTTACAAGGAGGTAGACGTGGACTCCTTTCAAAGACTTGGGCAGTTTTCCAATCATGTCGAGGCCCCATTGGGCAAAGGGCTAGGCCAAGGGTATGGGCCTAAGCTCCGATCCTGGTGCGTGCAATTTATCCGCAAACCTTTGGCAGTCGTTGCACCTCTGGACGATGTCCTTGGCATCGTTCATGGCCGTTGGCCAATAGAACCCAGCTCGTAGTGCTTTGGCGATGAGGGCGTGGTTGCCCGCGTGATGGCCGCAGATGCCCTCGTGGATGTCTTGGAGGATGGTTTTGCCATCACCGATGGTGACACACCTTTGGAGTACACCCGAAATGCTGCGCTTGTAAAGCTCACCATTGACGATGGTGAAGGCCTTTGACCGGTGAGATATGCATCGGGCATCTGTCGGGTCATCAGACAGTTCCCTGTTTATCAGGTACCGTAGGTACAGTTGCATCCATGTTTCTTTCATTGCCATGACCTGCATCAGGTTGACCAACGCGACCTCCGTGTCGATCTTTTTGGGTCCTTCTTGTCCTTCGGGTAGCGCAGCCCCCAAGTGCTCTGCCTCTTCGGGTGATCCCTTGGGGAATTTCCTTTTGATGGAAGGCACGCAGATTTGTTTGAGGAACACACCTGGTGGCACCTGTTCGCAGGTGGAGCCGATGTTGGCGAGTCTATCGGCTTCTTCGTTGCTTTCTCTTCCAACGTGCCGAAGCTCGCAGCCGTCAAAGTCTCCTTCGAGTGAGTTGTAGAGCGCGCGATACGCGATCATGTTAGCGGCATGAGCGTCGCACTCGTTCATCGTCTTCTAGAAGACGAGGTTTGAGTCAACGTAGATGACTAGGCGCGTTGCGCCGCAGATCTTGGCCATCTTCATGCCGTGGATGAGGGCCTCGTATTCAGCTTCGTTGTTGGAGGCCCGAAATTTCATCCAGAGGACGTATTTCATCTTGTCGCCTTGCGGGGACGTCAGTATGCTGTTGACTCCTTCTCCAGCCTCGCGCTTGGAGCCGTCAAAGTGCATCGTCCTTGATCGCATCATATCCAGGGTGACCGGCAGCTGTAGCTCCATCTAGTGGATGAGGAAGTCCGGGAGGACCTGAGATTTGATCGCATGGCGCTTCTCATAGACTATGTCTAGAGGGGACAGCTCGATGCCCCACAGGGCTACGCGTCCTGTAGCTTCGGGGTTGTTCAGGATGCTGTTCAGTGGCGCCTCATTGACGACCATCACTTGATGCTCCTGGAAGTAGTAGCTTAGCCGACGAGCCGTCATGAACATGCCGTAGGCGAGTTTCTGGTAGTGAGGGTACCTTTGTTTTGTTGGTGTTAATACCTCGCTGAGGTAGTAGATTGGGCGTTGGACCCCATGGGTCTTGCCATCTTCGGGTCGTTCGACCAAGAGCACGGTGCTGACCACCTGATGCGTGGCTGCCATGTATAGCAGCAGAGGCTCGCGTTCCTTTGGTGTGACCAGGACGGGTGAGGTGGAGAGCATCCGCTTCAGATCTTTGAATGCGCCGACTGCTTCAGGTGTCCACTCAAATTTTCTACTTTGCGTGGGAGCTGGTAGAAAGACAGGGCCTTCTCACCCATGCGACTATTGAATCTGCTCAATGCCGCAATGCACCCAGCTAGCTGCTGGACACCTTTGAGGTTCTTCGGCTTCTCCATGGCCAGTATGGCCTAGATTTTCTTCGGGTTCGCCTCAATCCCTCGCTGAGAGATGAAGTAGCCAAGCAGTTGGCCAGATGGGATGCCGAAGGCGCATTTTTCTGGTTTTAGCTTGATCTTGTAGTGATCGAGGTTGTCGAACGTCTCGTGGAGATCGTCAATCAATGTCTTGGCCTCTCTTGTCTTGACAACTATGTCGTCGACATAGACCTGTATGTTGCGGCCGATCTGGCTCTTCAGGAATGCCTGCATGCACCGCTGGTACGTGGCACCTACGTTCTTTAGCCCGAAGGGCATTGTGTTGTACCAGAATACTCCGAACGGCGTGATGAACGCCGTTTTCTCCTGATCTTCGACCTTCAGTCGAATCTGATTGTAGCCTGAGTAGGCATCGAGGAAGGAGAGTTTCTTGCATCCTGCAGTCGAATCGATGATCTGATCGATCCGAGGGAGAGGGAAGTGATCCTTTGGGCAGTGCTTGTTGAGCGATGTGAAGTCCACGCACATCCGCAGGATGTCCGTGTCCTTTTTAGGGACTAGCACAGTGTTGGCAAGCCACTCACTCTCCTTGATCTCCCGGATGAAGTCGGCATCGAGTAGTCTGTTTACTTCGACTCCGATGGATTTGGCCTCTAGCTCGGACAATCGTTGGATGGACTGTTTGACGGGCTTGGCGTCTATAACCACATTGAGTGCATGCTCGGCGAATTCCCTGGGAACTTCTGGCATGTCCGCAGGACACCAGGCGAAGATTTCCCAGCGCTCACGAAGGAATTCGACGAGCGCGCTTTCCTATGCGGGGCTAAGGTCGTTGGCGATCAATGCCATCTTGGAGGCGTCCGTCGGGTGGACCTGCACCTTTTTCGTGTTGACTGTCGAGTCGAATGACATGTCAGGTGCGTTTTGCCTGGAGACTGGGGGTGCCCCGTTGTCTGTCACCTCTCGAAGCCTTGTGAGCTCCTCCTGCATGCCGAACGACTAGGATATTCTGTCGAAGTCCCTGTCGCAGTGGTCGGATCGGGTGAAGCTGCCCTGGACCGTGATGACGCCCCTAGGTCCTGGCATCTTGAGTAGCAGTTACTCATAGTGCGGTACTGCCAGGAACCTTGCGAATGCCGCGCGTCCAAGGATGGCATGGTATTGTGATGGCCAGTCCACCACTTCGAACTCGAGCCGCTCACACCGGAATTTTTCGGGTTTGCCGAAGATGACATCGAGCCATATTTTTCCCAGGGGAAATATGCCCTTCCCTGGGACTATGTCATGGAACGTTGTGTCGGATTGTTCCAGGCTGCACAGCGGGATCCGCATTGCTGCTAGGGTGCTAGCGAACATCAGGTTGATGCCGCTGCCGCCGTCCATGAAGACGCGACTCATCTCAAACCCTCTGATTTGCGCCGCAAGCACCAAGACAGCATGACCTGGGCGGGGGATCTGGCGGGGTGATCCGAACGACTGAATGTGATGCAGGACTCCGAACCACTGAGGTACTCACGGATGGCGGGTGGAGAGGTCACATACAGGCTGACTTGCCGGGTGATCTTCTTTTGCACCCTGTTTGTTGGGCGCCCCTATTGGATCATCAGGGACCCTTTCGGCGCGGGGTACCCGTTTACGCCATTGTTTTGCACGGGCGCAATCACGTGATTCGAAGGCCCCACGGGTGGTGGTGGAGGAGCTCCGTGGGCTATGTCGCTCGGTGCAGGTGCGTGTCCGAACCCAGGGTTCGGGATCTGCTGTCTCATTTGGGCGAAGCCCTCGCTGAGTTTCTAGTACTTGCGGTAGTCCTTGAGTATGTGGATGGCCTTCTTTTTGCCATCTTGCTTGTGGATGTAGAAGTGGATGGTGCATGGGCCCGACAACTTGTCATATGCCGAGGGTTCATCGTCGCAACTGCGGCACTGCCACATTTGCATTGGGCGTCCTCCATCGCGGAAGTTGTTTCCACGATATCCACCGCTGCTGCGGTTGTTTTTGTTGCGGTGCTCGGTGTAGCCAGCCGCAACCATGTCGGGCCCGTCGCAATCGTCGTAGACGCGCGATCTTCGCTTGCTACGGTGCTCACGTCTTCGGCCGTAGTCATCTTCCTCGTCTGAATGTGCTCGGTGGACGGAATCTTCGCCATCTGCCCACCTGTTGGCGATGTCCATGAGGTGGTCGAGTATCTTGGGCTTGACGCGCCCAAGTTCTTCCTTGAAGTCTTGGTGTTTGACGCCATCTTTGAAGGTGTCGATCGTTCTATCCTCGGAGATGTGTGCCACAGAGTTCTTGATGTTGGACCAGCGTAGTATGTACGAGCGAATGGATTCACCCGTTCGTTGAGTGCAGGCCTACAACTCCTCGATCAAGGCTAGCCTCTTGTTGGTACCCTTAAAGTTTCGGATGAAACTATATGCTAGTTCCTCCCAGCTTCGGATGGAACCCGAGGACAGGCTGCTGAGCCAGATCCGGGCTGCGCCTATCAGCTACGGCTGAAGGCACTATAGGGCAGTGTTTTTGTTTCTGCTGTGCAGCTTGACGGACGACAGGTGGTCGCTGAGCCACGCCTTAGGGTCCCGCATGCCGTCGAACTTAGAAGTGTCCAAAGGAAGCTTGAAATTTCTCGGCATCCATGTTCGTCGAACAGATATGCTGAAGCATCGAGCTCCATAGAGTTCTCCGTCATCATCCTCTTCGGATTCGGATGAGAACACGCGTTTGGCGCATGCCTTGTCGACCTTGCGCTGAGCGAGGTCACTTCGAGCGTCGTAGTCGCGGTTCCGACATCACGGACTCTTGTGTCATCGAGGCAGATCGTGCTCGTCTTCCTCCTCATCCTCATCGCGGAGAGTGTCGGTCTGTCCCACCTGGAAGCATAAGCTCCCGAACAGAATCTCGAGCCCGTCGCCTACGGGCTCGAAGTCCTTCATGGTGGCTGGCTAGTGGGCGGTGAAGTCGAAAGCGCCGAAGAGGAGATGGCTCTCCGTCGCCGAGGAGTTGTAGATCGCTTTGGTCAGGACCGTCACGATCGAACAATCAGCGCCCCCGATTCCCACAGACGGCGCCAATAGACGAGGTTTCGACTCGTCAATGCCCATTGTTATGAGCTTGGGTTTTGGAGAAGATGGGGGTGCTGGAGATCGCGAAATGGTTAATAGACAAGCAACCAGGGGACACGAGATTTACCCAGGTTCAGGCCCCCGGAGGGAAAACCCTACTCCTACTTGTCTTCTCTTGATTACGGCGGAACCGAAGGTTACAGGGGTGCACCGATGCAATCTGGCGTGGAGGTGTGTATGCGGTGGAAAAAAGGATTGGCCTCCTCGTCGTGCCCTCCTAGCCTTTATATAGAGTTAGGCAGGTCTCGGGCACAGATCGAGTCGGTTACAAGTTTAGGGTTTGCCCCTTTGAATATTCTATCTGTTCTAGTCTTGCTCTCCAAGGATCCGAAGATGTCATGGGCTTGGGCCACCCGAAAATCTTCACAGGCCGCGTATGTTATTGTCGGATTTCCTTGGGCTGGACCAGGTATGCTAATGTCGTGTACCCGCAGGGTATAACCATGTGACTTGAGTTTGTGTTGTGTAGGTCTCCATGTTACTTGCAACGCCTGTGTGACGTTTCCTTCCTCCTTCTGGTTCGATAACCTCGGTCTCAACTGAGGAAAACTTGTTGCTTGCTCCTTCACGCCTTGCTCTTGGGGTTCCCAACAAGCTGTGCGTAGACAGTCGTCAAGCTTTTCTGGCGCCGTTGCCGGGGAATAAAGGGACATCAAACTTATTCCTCCCCATCAAGCACCAGCTAGCCAACAAGCTTTTCTGGCACCGTTGCCGGGGAGGCTAAGGACGTCTTCACCAGGGGAGTCCTTCACTTCCTTTCTCTTTACTTTGTTTTTAGTTTGCTTTGTTTCTTTTGCTTAGTTTTGTTTGCCTCTTTCCAAAAAAACACAAAAATATTAGTTCCCACTCTGGTTGCTGGTCTGTTATTGCCTTGCTTGGTCATGCTTTCTATTAATGGATGGTTTCTTTGAAACTAGTTCTTATTGGCAAGGTGGGTTCACGGAAGAACAAAAGTATTATTATAAGGAACACCGTTTGTCACAAAAACGGAAACACTTATGGGAACAAATTGATAGGTTGAATACTATTGCTAGAGACGTGTGCTCTACTTATAATGTTACCTATTGCTTTGATAAAGCTTGTTGTTGCAGGAGGTATAAACACCTACCCTTTCAATGTGAGTATAATGATAATGTTACCATATCTTCTTATGTTAAGGGAAACTATGACTTTTATAATGTGGAACAAATTGAAGAATTTATTGCTTTCAAGGGTGCATTTTAACTTGCTAGTTTGCTTGAAAATACTGATGATGCACCTTATGAATATGAGGTTTATGAGATACTTAAATTCTGCTTTGATAATTGCAAGGAAGCAAATGGCTATATTCTTTAATATTTTAGTAGGCATTTTCCACAATTGGAAGAGACTAATGCCTTGTAGGAGCCTATGGAAGAAGAAATTGTTGAAACTGGAAGCTCATTAGATGAAAAAGAGGGGGAGAGTGATGAACAAAAGGAGGAAGAATGGATTATCTACCCATGCCTA
Source organism: Avena longiglumis (assembly GCA_030063025.1). Lineage (NCBI taxonomy): Eukaryota > Viridiplantae > Streptophyta > Magnoliopsida > Poales > Poaceae > Avena > Avena longiglumis. Next base: position 436,323,141 of record CP125977.1, on the reverse strand, counting down.
CCTTCTAATGAGAGTAACTCTTTATCCCTTACAATATTTGATTGTCCCCCATGTTTACCAAAGGAGGACGAATGTTATGTTCCTGTGGATCCTTTTCAAAATATCTATTTTGGGTAAAACCTGTGAAGGTTTTAATCCCAATATTTTTGAGCTTGATAGAAATTATAAGTTTGTAGATCATGAAAAGCCTGCTTTATGTAATAGTTATATTGTTGATTTATTCATGAGGCTACAGATAATTATTATGAGAGAGGAAAATATGGTTATAGAAGTTTTCATGGTACTGAAACACCTCTCTATGTGCTGAAAGTTTTGAAGTAACTCTTGATTTATCTTCCTATGCATGTCACTTTGTTCTTTGTGAATTTATTTTCCTACAAGATTCCTATCCATAGGAAGTGGGTTAGACTTAAATGTGTTTTGAATTTTCTTCTTGATGCTCTCTTTTACAAATCATATTTCTTATGTGAGCATCTTCTCAAGCTATCAAGCCTAACTTAAAGGTGTTAAAGAAAAGTACTTGTTGGAAGATAACCCAAGAGTTTCCTTGAGTATTGGAAGTTATTACTTCTGTAATGACCTCTCCTTATCCTTTTTTTTGCTTTTTGTTCCAAGAATGACCTCTAATGAGAGGGGAGTAAGATTTGGGAAGTTGCTGTCACAAAACAGAGTTCTGTCCTCCACCAAAAAAAATCGTGAGGAGGCTCTCTAACTCGGATTGAGCTGAAAATTTACGAGTAAATCCCCCAGTATGTTAGCTAACTTTAGTTAGTTCAACACTTTTTGATTTGAGCAACATAAGATGTTTTAAAAAATCCGTTTATTCCTGCTGGTCTATTTTGACAGATTTCTGCCATTATTTGCATTTGCTTCTTATTGATTCCTTTTTGAGTTCTCTTTAGGTGAATTGAGATTTTTGAAGGAGTTACTACAGTAGATTGTGTTTTTAATGAAAATCCTTGCTGTTTCAAAGCTTTTCCAGAGGTCTAATATCTTTTTGAATAAGCTAATGTTGCTAATGAAGATTGTGTGAAGGAAAAAAATTTAGGTCTAAAGAGAGAATGATGCAATGAGATGAAGAATGGACAAAAGCTCAATCTTGGGGATGCCACCATGGTGTCACCCCAAGAAATATCCAATAGGTACAAGCTTCAAAGCTTGGGGATGCCCAAGGCATCCCCTTCTTCATCAATAAAAAGCTCAGGTCCGTCTAGACACTTCGTTTTTATTGTTTCATGCACAGTTGTGTTGTTCTTGGAGCGTCTTAGTTTTCATTTGCTTTGCTTAGTTTTTTTAGTTTTCTTGAGTAGTTTGGACCCCCGTTCTCGCTGTGTTGTTTTGCAAATAAGTTTGCTTGATGTTTGGAAAGGAGTAGTAAGTTCTTGCTTGAAGTGCAAGAGGAGCTTGCATTGACTGTGACTTAGACTTTAGCATGACATGATAGGTGTTGTTTTAGCATTATGCTTAGTGATTATTGCTGTAGCATGTCTTGTTCCAAATAATTGGGATTGCTTAGTGTGCCTTGAAGAAATTATGCATTGTTTTAGCATGCAAAAGCATAGTATTGTGGTATTCTCCTTTGATGTTTTGCTTGGGTTGACTTGGCACATGCTCACACCATGTTATGACTATGAAAATTCACCATTAGCCTCTATGATCATTTAGTCCTTGACTTGTAGTACCACTCTTTGCTTTGATTAGTATGCTTTGTTGCTCTACATGATTATGGCCATTATGCTCTCTTAGTTGGTTGCTCCCAGCCTTTTGCTAGCCTCCACTTGTATGAGTAAGTTCTACTCATGCCTCCAACTCCCAAGAAACCAATTTATTCTAAAGTGTCCACTATAAACTCCTATGCATGATGTGTTACATCATTCCAAGTATATTCTTGTTTTCAACTATCTTTCAATTAAAAACTATTTTGTTATGTGAAAACTTAGTGATTAAAGCCCTCACGAACTTGATGGAACATTTTATTATTTGCCCCTTATAAACTTGAACCATTGTGACAACTTTGTTGTATATGCTTGCACTTATAAGTTGGAATTAGCAGAACCGTGCTATCACGGGGAATGTTTTCAACATTGCACTTGTACCTTGTTGTACTCAGTTGATATCATGTTCTTTTGTCTATGGATGTCACCGGTGTGAAATAAAGAGGGAACTTGTAAGTCCATGGAGTTTGTATCCTGTGTTAGAGAAATGCCTGGGCCGCTAGCCTAAACCATGCCTAATCATGGTGGAAACTTGCAGCATCACCATAATGAGCTATCTATGAAGCATCTGAAGGGAATATGCCCGAGAGGCAATGATAAAGTGGTTATTATCGTATTCCTTGTTTATGATAAATGTTTATTTTACATGCTATAATTGTATTAATACGAAAATATTAATACATGTGTGTTTAATAAACAAAAGGAAGTTCCTAGTTATGCCTCTCTTATAAACTAGCTCATTGATTAACAAGATGATCAAAGGTTTCCTGATCATGGACATTGGATGTTGTTAATAACGAGGTCACAAAATTATTGGAATGGTGTGATGAACATTCATCTAAAGTATAGCATTACGATCAAGGTCATTGTGTTTATATTTCTATAACATCATACGAAGTTATCTTAGTCCTTAGACCATGAGATCATGTCAATCACTAACACCGGAAGAGTATCTTGATAACATCAAACGTCACACCGTAACAGGGTGACTATAAAGATGGGTTCAGTGCTACGAAGGTGTTATGTTGAGGCTCATGGATCAAGAGTGTAATTTTTCCATCCCAATGATGGAGAGATATACTCTAGGCCCTCTCGGTGATATCACATTAATTAGCTTGCAAGCAAGTGATTTGATCACTAGAATGTTATATCACGGGAACGAGAAAAGAGTACATGTCGGTAACGAGATCAAACTAGGTATGGAGATACCGATGATCGAATCTCGGACATGTAATATATCGTGAGACAAAAGGATTGAGTTACATGCGTATAAGGTTCACACGATCACAGAAGTCATCGTTGAATATGTGGGAGTCAGTACGGATCTCCAGGTCCCGCTACTGATTATTGATCGGAGAGGGGTCTTGATCATGTATACATTATTCGTGAACCATAGGGTGACACACTTAAGGGATATCGACACCATTTGGAGCAAATAATATGCCAGAGAAAGAAAAAGGAAAGCGCGGGAATTTATTTCACTAGACATCGAAACTGTTTCGGTTGAAATTGCTGAAACTGGTTCTGCATGTGAAATTGAATACTAGCAAGGGGTTTTATATGAATGTTTGTTAATTAAAGTAATTAACAAAATTCTGAATAAATAAATAAAAGAGTTTTATTTAATGAGAGATTACATTAAATTTGGTGGAAATTTAATGGAGGTGAGTGGAATTTTGAGTGGGTGGCTATTTATGTGAGTGGGAGCTCCACCCACATGAATGTGGAAGAGGTGGGGGAACCTCCATGGCTGCCACGCCATGGGAGGGGGTTGACCCCCTCTCCCTATAAAAGGCACCCCACTCCCTCCTCTCATCTCACACCTCCTCGCGAAGGATATCTCTCCCCCCTTTAGAATTCCCCATGGTCTCGGATCAGCGAGATACATGTTCCCGGTGGCTTTTTTTGGAAGTATTTGTTGCTTTCGCTGCTTCCGCTGCTTCGCTGGAGCGAGGGCGCGGAGGTTGTTGGGGTACCCGGATGTGTGTGCGATCACGGATGCACCACTGTTGGACCGGCTGGACCAGATGGACTTCATCACGATCTTGAGATTGGCAAGCGTTCGACTACATCATCCACGAGTACAACCTTGTTAACGCTATACAGTCTTCGAGGGTATGTATTCTATGGATGTATATCCACCTGTTGCTTGTATCTAGTAGATAGATCTTGGTTCTTTGTTCCCATCGCAGGAAATTTTTTGTTTTCTATGTTGCGAACCCTACAGTGGTATCAGAGCCGGATCTATGCGTAGATGCTTTGCACGGGTAGTACACATATGAGTATGTGGGCGATGATGATCATTTTATTGCTTCTTAGTTGTACTTTGGATATTGGTGGCATAGTGGGATGAAGCGGCCCAGATAAACTTTACATGTCCTCGCACATGAGACCTATTCCACGCTTGACATGCAACTAGTTTTGCATAAGTGGCTAGCGGGTGTCTGTCTCTCCTACTATAGCCAATATCTAATTTGCAGCGAGTTGTCAACAATTTGGTTATCCTCGTTGTGGTTCATGTTCGTAGGTAAGAACGGTTCTATCTTCGAAAGCCCTAAGCCACGTAAAACTTGCAATGGATAAATTAGAGGCGTCTAGTTTAGATTGTTGCTAGGCTAGTGTCATGATATGGTGATGTTGTAAGTAGAAGTATAAGTCGATACTCTTACAACACACATAACGTGTAAGTTCCATGGACTTTGGCCTTACACATAGAGGCATGATTGCGATCATACCATGATGCACATGATGGAGATCAAGTGCAAGAACCATATCATTTCACTTATTAACATGTGATGTTTGATTGCATCTTATATTGCTTGTTTGGCATTTTATTAGCATAATAAGATGATCTCTCATTTAGATATCAAGATAAAAATGTGTTCTTCCTTAAGTATGCACCGACAATGTTTCGTCGCTTCAAGACATCACGTGATGATCGGGTGTTCTTGGATCCATGACCATATTTCGGGTGTAAGACAGTTACACGGGCGAATACTAAGGTTCTTACTTGGCGAGCCTAGCATGTACAGACATGGCCTCAGAACACGGACCGAAAGGTTAAGCATGAGTCATATGTTTTGATATGATGACCATATGGATGCTCGCCTTTGAAGCTACATCAACTCACGTGATGATCGGACTTGGTGTAGTGGATTTGGTTCATGTAATCACCAAAAAGGCACGAGGGATGTCGTTTTTGAGTGGGAGTTCATTTCTAATTTGGATTAGTAGAACTCAATTTATCATAAATTAAATCAAAGTGAATTTGCATAATTTGTTGTAGTCATTGGCATTCGTTCACCACCTTATGTTTAGTTGTATTTGAGATAATAGAACTATAGATTTTTGGATATTTACTTTATGAACCGGTATCGTATTGTGTTGAGTGTCAACCTAAAGTTTAAATCCCTATTGCAAACTTTCAGCAAACTCTATTTACTCCGTGAAATTTAATAATTGGTATTAAATCAAGAGTAACAATTCCAGTGTTAGTATCTTAAGTATCATGTTTGCCTCCATGATTCTTGATTGTTTTAATATCAAGTTTATCTAGGAGCTGAAAGAATTGTTTCAGAAACCATCATGTGTGGCAGATATAACGATATCTGAAACAATGTTTTGGTTGCAATATGATAGAGTATAATGTATGTTCTCATATTGGATGAGAATTTGCGAAGGTTGGAGATGCTAGACATCCTAATCATCCAAAAGGGTTTTGGAAAGTAACATTATACTCACGATTTGCCTTCATAAGCTAAATTAGCTTGATCATGAAAGTCGTCATGATAAGGATGAATAGAAGATTTATGTAAAGTGCTCACTACACTAAAATATTACTAAAGAATGGATTTTGAAAGAATGCCGATCATTTGATGATGGTGATCTACTTCAAAGTGCAAGTCCAAAGGTATTATTATTTGAATATAAACGCTTTGGACTATGTTCATGTAGATGGCGCTAATGTTGATGTTTATAGATTCTTTTAAAAAGGAAAAGAAAATGCTAAAAGAGAATCTATAAAATATATTTAGCAGAAAATAAAAGACTAGAAATATCCAGTTTAGATATATAGATGATATACATGTTATGGTTGTATTCTTTGCTTGTTAAACAATGTGGCTCTTGGGTATTGGATACTAATTGGTTCGTATGAAATTTCATACAGAACGACGCAATTCATGAACCACAATGGCCTAAGTAACTAGCAATAGAATATGTGATGATGTTCATCGAAAACAAACAAACCGTTGTTTGTATTTCTCATTGACATCAAAGCTTGCCTTCAAGATTTGTTTTAATAATAGTTATTTAAATCAGGTATTATGAGAACAAAGATTGTTCAAATAATTACCGTATTCCATATAAGATGGATGATTTACAAATCTAGTTGGAGAAATCACATCCATAAAGCTAATGCTAAAATGTCGCAAGACAAATGATTGGAAGATCACTTACGAAGTGACATCGCCGTTTAAATTATATTGGAAAGAAAACATGAAGAAACTCCATTTTCATGGATTTTTGGAGTCTTTGATTTGATCAAGTGACGCTTGTGAGACTTTCCTCGGGATAATTAAAACTTCATTCAAAGGCCAAATAAGAACGAACGACTAAAATATTGGAATTTATACATATCGATGTATGTAGTCCATTATGTATAGTCGTAAGCGATGGATTTCAACTTCATATGATTTCTCCGGAAATTTGAGTGAATATTCACTTAATGAGAAAGAAGTGTGAAATATTTGAAAACGTTCAAAGACTTTCAAGATGAAGTGGAAAATCATTGTAACAAGAAAATAAATGGTTTATGATTTTATCATAAGGGATTTATTTGAGTTACAAGTGTAACAAGAAAATAAATGAATTATGATTTTATCATAAAGGGATTTATTTGAGTTGCAAGTTTAGCAAAATACCTAGATTTACATCTCCTGAAACACCATAGGAGAATGGAGTGTTTGAGATTTGTAATGAAACCTTGTTTGACATGGTTGGATCAATGGTGTTATTTATAAAACTGTCATTATGTTTTAAAAGATTAAAGCTTTAGAGACTACCGATTTTACACTGAAAAGAGCTCCATCTTGATCTATTGAAATGACACCTGGTTTGGGGTAAAACCCAAGTTGTCCTTTCTTAAAATTTTGGTATGCTAAGCATAAGTAAGATGTTTACAACCAAAGTCGGATGAGCATGTATTTGTAGGTTATTTCGAATAAACATTGGGTATTTCTCCATAACACCGAGGACAAAAGGGTTTGTCGCTTGAAATGTGAAGTTTCTTGAAAAAGGAATTTTTCACAAAAGTTAAGTGGGAAGATAATAGAACTTTGATAAGGTTAACGGACCTTAGCTATGTGTGCTGAGTTGCGCAGCTCCGGAAAACGTTCCGGAGGCAGCCACAATGCTCATGGCTTATGTGCCTCAAAGGTTGTGGTCACGGAGATCTAAGTTCCTATTGAACCAAGTAGGTTGGATAAACAATCAAATGCTAAGATTTGAGAGTAAATCATTATTGTTTGACAATGATGAACCAACTACATGCAAAGAAGCGATGATGGGCTCTGACTCCGTCAAATGGCTTGAAGCCATAAAATCTATGATAGTTCCATACATGAGAAATCAAGTTTTGCACTTGGAAGACCCTCCGGAAAGGTGTAAAAACCTATCGGTCATATTTGGATCTATAAAGAAATAGACATGGATGTTTCACATATATGAAATAGTCGACATGTCGTAAAGTTTTTTACGACAATGTTCAAGGAGTTGACTATGACAAGATTTGATCTTTCATAGCGATATTTAGTCTGGATGGATTAAAGTAGCAACCACTACATATAATTTGGTATATGGTAGATGAATAAACAAAAAAATCTTCTAAAATAATGGTTACCTAGGACGTGTGCATGACACGATCCAATGGGTTTTGTTAATTGAAAGGATGCTAAAAGGGCATGCAAACTTCAATGGTTGAAGTAAGCATCGCAGAGTTAGAATCTTCACCATGATGAAAAGGAGTTTTCATTAGGAGACGATGAAGATGCTTGCATTTGCAAGAAATTAAGTGGGAGCGCTAAGACATATTTCCAGTACATTATGTGGATGACATCTTGTTGATTAGAAAATGATGTATCTTTTATTGACAAAGGTTAAGAATTTCATTTCGATGAAAGACTTAGGCAAAACCCGAATATTTAGCATGAATGTCTATAGTGGATAGACTGTGACGCTAATATGGTTGTGCCAAATGTATATATATGATATATTGAAGGAGTTCAATATAGAAACGACAAGAAACGGTTCTTGTCGCACGGAAAGGAATTGAATCAAGATTCAAGTGTTTTGACACTTGATAAGTGAAACAAGATTCAAGTGCTTTGACACTTGATGGGTGAAATCACAAGGATGTTTTGATCAATCATACCATGATATGTACACATCCAGATATGTCCTATGCTGTAAGTGTTATGAGCATATACCAGAATGAATCATAAAATGATCATTGGACGATAGTGAGGATATTCTTATGATCTTTTGGAAGAACTAAGAATATATTTGTGTAGAGGTGACAAACAATTACAAATAGTTCATTGTAAAGTGTTACATTGATACTAGTTTTGTCACAAGATACAAATTAATTTTATCTCAATTTAAACTATGGGTGGCACAATGTAATGGAAAGGATATTCCATGACGGATTTGGATGAATTCCAAAGTTAATACATTGTGACGAATACTACAACAAAAAGGCTAAGTATATGACTGATATAGTAGCAGCAAAGGAGGGCATTTGTGTCAAGTAGTTTGTTATCAAACTAAGGTGTGGTTCGCAATGGGCTAACACTAAAGATATATTGTATGACAATAGTATCGACATGATTTAACCCCGAGGAACTAAAGGTCTCACCAAAAGACCAAATTTATACAATGCCATCTCATTGGAGAATGAGTGATGCGTGAAGACACAAAGAAAGCTTTAGATCTGTAGATTATGTTCACTTTCAGTTGCGTATATGGAACACCAGAAAGCCATAGGTGTTCAATACACAAAGTTTTCAAACTAGATTATTGTCTCTAGTGCAAGTGGGAGACTAAAGGGAATATGCCCGAGAGGCAATAATAAAGTGGTTATTATCGTATTCCTTGTTTATGATAAATGTTTATTTTACATGCTATAATTGTATTAATACGGAAACGTTAATACATGTGTGTTTAATAAACAAAAGGAAGTTCCTAGTTATGCCTCTCTTATAAACTAGCTCGTTGATTAACAAGATGATCAAAGGTTTCCTGATCATGGACATTGCATGTTGTTAATAACGAGGTCACAACATTATTGGAATGGTGTGATGAACATTCATCTGAAGTATAGCATTATTATCAAGGTCATTGTGTTTATATTGCTATAACATCATATGAAGTTATCTTAGTCCTTAGACCATGAGATCATGTCAATCACTAACACCGGAAGAGTATCTTGATAACATCAAACGTCACACCGTAACAGGGTGACTATAAAGATGGGTTCAGTGCTACGAAGGTGTTATGTTGAGGCTCATGGATCAAGAGTGGAATTTGTCCATCCCGATGATGGAGAGATATACTATGGGCCCTCTCGGTGATATCACATTAATTAGCTTGCAAGCAAGTGATTTGATCACTAGAATGTTATATCACGGGAACGAGAAAAGAGTACATGTCGGTAACGAGATCAAACTAGGTATGGAGATACCGATGATCGAATCTCGGAAATGTAATATATCGTGAGACAAAAGGATTGAGTTACATGTGTATAAGGTTCACACGATCACAGAAGTCATCGTTGAATATGTGGGAGTCAGTACGGATCTCCAGGTCCCGCTACTGATTATTGATCGGAGAGGGGTCTCGATCATGTCTACATTATTCGCGACCCGTAGGGTGACACACTTAAGGATATCGACACCATTTGGAGCAAATAATATTCTAGAGAAAAAAAAGGAAAGCACAGGAATTTATTTCACTAGACATCGAAACTGTTTCGGTTGAAATTGCTGAAACTGGTTCTGCATGTGAAATTGAATACTAGCAAGGGGTTTTATATGAATGTTTGTTAATTAAAGTAATTAACAAAATTCTGAATAAATAAATAAAAGAGTTTATTTAATGAGAGATTACATTAAATTTGGTGGAAATTTAATGGAGGTGAGTGGAATTTTGAGTGGGTGGCTATTTATGTGAGTGGGAGCTCCACCCACATGAATGTGGAAGAGGTGGGGGTACCTCCATGGCTGCCACGCCATGGGAGGTGTCTGCCCCCCTCTCCCTATAAAATGCACCCCACTCCCTCCTCTCATCTCACACCTCCTTACGAAGGATCTCTCTCCCCCCTTTAGAATTCCCCATGGTCTCGGATCAGAGAGATACATGTTCTCGGTGGCTTTTTCTGGAAGGATTTGTTGCTTCCGCTGCTTCGCTGGAGAAAGGGCACGGAGGTTTTCGGGGTACCCGGACGTGTGTGCGATCACGGATGCACCACTTCTTTGCGGTGCTGGACGTGATGGTGCTGGACCAGATGGACTTCATCATGATCTTGAGATCGGCAAGCGTTCGACTGCATCATCCACGAGTACAACCTCGTTAACACTATACGGTCTTCGAGGGTATGTATTCTATGTATGTATATCCACCTGTTTCTTGTATCTAGTAGATAGATCTTGGTTCTTTGTTCCCATCGTAGGGAATTTTTTGTTTTCTATGCTGCAAACCCTACAGCATCCTCAATAAAAAGCTATGCATATGGTAAATAAAAATATTGTTGAGATGCTCATTGTCTACTTGCCTTGTCATTTGGTTATGGGAAAGCTCCTGTACCATGTGCAAGGGGTACCCGTTGGCGGTTCTCAATGATATGCAAATACTTACAATGACAAGAACTTACCTGGACCCAAAGTTGAGTATGCATGAGTTGTGGCCCTCGTATTCAAGGGACATGAGATTGCCAACTTATACTTCGTCAAGCATATACTCCATCTTTGCCACTTTAACCTTAACCACTTCAAGATTCTTATGATAGGGGCAATGAGGGCTGAAAGATAACAAGTACCATAATTTTTGGAAGCTCTTTTTGAAACTTGTAATCACTGCTTCCTTTACAAAAAAGGCCTTTCTTCCACCATTATTGAGTCTCCACGTTCTACCTTTAGGCACCATTAAGAGAGCATAGTTTTCATTCTGTGTGCAGTGTTCCAAAGCTTATTAATTGATGCATATTGTGATATTACTTGTTCTTGTGCTACTTGTTTCTAGTCACCCTTGTGAACTTTGCAGGTGTCCTATGCATCTATTTGCTACTATATGATGGACAAGTTGATTGCCACTATGCTATGTTTTCTGTATGTGAAACAAACAAACGTCTTTCAATGCATGTTATTCATGATCTTTGTTTGCAGCCTTTCATGTTGCATGCATAGTTACTATGTCCTATTGTTAGAACTCCATCTTTCATGCACATTTTTAGAGTTCTTTGATCCTAGCTTTCAATGCTTGCAAATGGTTGGACCTTTATTGTGAGGGTGCATGTCACCTCAAAAATTATTCTTTTATCACTTACCTACTCGAGGACGAGCAGGAGTTAAGCTTGGGGATGTTGATACGTTGGAAACGTATCTATAATTTTTGATGCTCCATGCTTGTTTTGTTTCTACTTTGCTTTACTTGTCCACACTTTGAGGTGCTTTTTACATGTTTTCTGGTACTAACAAGTTGCAACAGTGCCAGATGCCTATTTTCTGATGTTTTTGGTTTCAGAAAAGTTAGTAAAGAAAATATTCTCGGAATTGGACGGGACAAAGGACAAAGTCAATTACTTTCTTTGGGGAACAAGAAGTCCAGAGGAGAGCCGGAGGGTCCAGCCAGGGGGGCTAGACCCACCCCAGGCGCGGGTGGGCCCAGCCCCGTGCCTGGCTATTTGGTGGCCCTGGCTGCCTCCTCGGTCTCCCCCTTCACCTATAAGAAGCCCCCAATGCAGAAACCCTAAGCACCCTATCAAATATCCACGAAACCGCTTGTAGCCGCCGCCACCATCGTCCCTAGATCGGGAAATCTGAAGTTCTTCCCGGCACCCTGCCAGAGGGGAGATCATCCCGGAGGCCTTCTCTCCGGTATGATGCGTGAGTAGTTCTACCTTGGACTATGGGTCCATGTAGTAGCTAGATGGTTGTATATCCTCCTTTGTGCTTTCATATATAGAGCTTGTGAGCTCCGTTCATGATCAAGATCTAATCTATTTGTAATTATGCATGTTGTGTTTGCGGGGATGCGATGGATATTGCGATTATTATGTTGGTTTGGTTAATGGTTTTGTCTTTATGATTCTATCATGTCTGTGTTGTTTGTGATGTTGCATGCTCTCCGTTGTTAGTATCTATCTTGTCCAAGTAGTTGCTAGTGACTCCAAGAGGGGGTATTTATGCTCGATAGTGGGTTTATGCCTCTAGTTTCCAAGGGAAGTGACAGAAATCTCTTCGATTGTAGATGTGTTGTTGATACTAGGGAGAAAACAACGGTCTCTTGTTCATGGAACATTTGGACTGTTTACCTTACACACTTTTCTTAAAGCAATTGTCTGTTGCTTGAAACTTAATACTAGAGGGGGTTCGAATGATAACCTGAAGGTGGACTTCTAGTCATAGATGCAGTTGGATGGCGCTCTATGTATCTTGTTGTATTGCCCAATCAACCTCATAGGATCTTTCTGACTAGTAATTGCATTGTTATGCCTTGCTCAGTTCCTGTCAATTGCCCCGCTGTAATACCCTTCATGCCATGTTGTTTATCTAAGGAAAGCACCTCTAGTGAACTATGGACCCCGGTCCAATCTTTACCATTGATACTGTAGGGTTTCGTAGCATGGAAAACAAAAATATTCTACCGCATACAAACAAACAAGCCAAGATCTATCTACTATATTGTAGCAACGATTCGATGGAATAACTCACCCTCGAAGATTCCAAAGTGTTTAACGAGAGTGGATTCTCGTGGGTGATGTAGTCGTACTCTTCCCGATCTCAAGATCGCGTAGACGATCCTTCCGGCGCTGCGTTCCGGCAGCGCCTTGATCGGTCACACGTTCGGTTTCGAAGACCTTCCTCTCCTTGTTCCAAAGAAGCGGAGGTTGTAGCACTCCTCGCGATTCCTGGCGTGGTACCTAAGTAGAGGGAGATCTCGCAGGGCTTCGCCTTAAGCCGAAGCGAGTATGGTGGACTATGAGAGAGATCCTCGGCGATCTAGGGTTTAGACTCACTGAGGAGGAGGCTTGGCCGGCGGCTAGGGTTAGCTAGGCGGAGGCGGCAGCAGGAGGTGGCGGCGCTGGGCTAGGGTTTTGGGTGGTGTTGGGTGCTAGGAGGGGCAGCCCTGCCCCTCCTTATATAGGTGGAGGGGGCGCGCCAGGGGAGGGGAGTCCCTCCCCAACTCGGTTTCCCAAGGGGGCCGGCGGTGGAGGGGAGGAACTCCTCCCCAAGTAGGTTTCCTACTTCCCCTCCACCTTCCAAAATAGCCGTTTGACTTTTCAAATTGGCGTTTCACTTTTCAAACTAGGATTTGATTAAACCCTTTATTTTGTTCAGCGATGACACCTAGTACATGATGCAATCATTCCAACTTGATATGACACATTCATGTACCCTTCCCCTCCAGAGTGCCGGACATTCCGGAACCTTCTAGAACATTCCCGATGAAAACACCGGAACCATTCTCCAACCCCGAAACATGACTTTCCTTATATGAATCTTATTCTCCGGACCATTCCGGATCTCCTCGTGATATCCTGGATCCCATCCGAGACTCCGAACAACATTCGGTCTCTTGCTCATCATTCCATAACTACTCAAACAATGTCGAATCCTTAAGTGTGTCTCCCTACGGTTCGTGAATTATGCGGACATGATCGAGACACTTCTCCGATCAATAACCAATAGAGGAATCTGGAAATTCATATGGCTCCCACATATTTCTAGGATTACTTTGCGATCGAATGAACCACTTACATATGATACCAATTTCCCTTTGTCTCACGATAGTTTACTTATCCGAGGTTATGATCGTCGGTATCTCTGCATACCTAGTTCAACCTCGTTACTGATAAGTACTCTTTTCTCGTTCCCGTGATATGTGATACCTTGTGAGCCAGTCACATGCTTGCAAGCTAATTGGATGACATTTCACCGAGAGGGCCCAGAGTATATCTATCCGTCATATGGATGGACAATTCCCACTCTTGATCCATGTGTCTCAACCAATACTTTCCGAACACTCAATGCCACCTTTATAGCCACCCAGTTACGGTGTGGTGTTTGATGTCATCAAAGCATCCTTCCGGTGAAGGTGATATGCATGATCTCATGGTCGAAGGAATTAGGTTACTATGTATCAGAAAGCATATAGCAATTGAACTATTAAAATGACTTGATATTTATGCTACGCTTATCTATAGGAGTATGTCCACCATATCATTCTCCTAACGATATGATCTTGTTGTTAATAACATCTCAATGTTCATGATAGGAAAACCACAATCATTTATTAACCAACAAGCTAGTATTATAAAGAGGCTTTACTAGGGACTCTGTTTTAGTTTACAAATCACACAAGTATTAATGTTTCCTTGTTAATACTATCATAGCATGAATGTAAACATTTATCATAAACACAAAGATATAATAATAACTACATTTATTATTGCCTCTAGGGCATATCTCCAACAGTCTCCCACTTGCACTAGAGTCATCTAATCTAGATTACATGGTAATATACCGAACACCCATGGCAGTTTGGTGTTGGTCATGTTTTGCCCTCGGGAGAGGTTTAGTCAACGGATCCGCCACATTCAGATCTGTGTGTACTTTGCAAATATTTATGTCCCCATCTTGGACATGTTCTCGAATAGCGTGAAAACGTAGCTTGATGTGCTTCAGCTTCTTGTGTGACCTTGGTTCTTGCGCATTGGCTATGGCGCCCATGTTATCACAGTAGATAGACATTGGGTCTAGCGCACTAGGAACCACACCCGGCTCTGTAATGAACTCTTTCATCCATATCGCTTCTTGTGAAGCCTCCGAAGCAGCCATGTATTCCGATTCAGTTGAAGATCTCGCCACAACGCTTTGCTTTGCACTCCTCTAGCTAACTGCTGCACCATTCAAAGTAAATACGTATCCAGATTGTGATTTAGAATCATCCGGATTGGTGTTCCAACTAGCATCGGTGTAACCATTAACAACGAGTTGTTCATCACCTCCATAAGAAAGAACCATATCCTTAGTTCTTCTCAAGTACTTAAGGATGTTTTTGACCGTTGTCCAATGATCTACTCCTGGATCACTTTGATATCTGCTAGTTAAACTAACAGCATATGCAATGTCGGGTCTAGTACATAGCATGGCATACATTAGAGATCCTATGGCTGAGGCATAGGGAGTCTTACTCATCCTTTCTCTATCTTCCACCGTTGTCGGACTCTGAGTTTTACTCAAGGTCGTATTGGGCAACATGGGCAAGAACCCTTTCTTGCTATCTTCCATTCCAAACCTCTTTAGAACTTTGTCCAAATATGTACTTTGTGACAATGATATTAGGCGTCTCGATCTATCTCTATAAATCTTTATGCCTAATATGTAAGCTGCTTCGCCAAGATCCTTCATTGAAAAACTATTATTCAAATATTCCTTGACACTATTAAGAAGGTCTACATCATTCCCAATCAACAATATGTCATCTACATATAGTATTAAGAATGCTACAGAGCTCCCACTCACTTTCTTGTAAATACAAGCTTCTCCATAAGTTTGTATAAAACCAAAACTTTTGATCACCTTATCAAAACGTTGATTCCATCTTCGGGATGCTTGCTTCAATTCATAGATGGACCGTTAAAGTTTGCATACCTTGTTAGCATCTTTAGGATCGACAAAACCTTTGGGTTGACATCCATCTGCCATATCTCATAATCATAATGTGCAGCGATTGCTAACATAATCCTTACAGACTTTAGCTTCGCTACAGGTCAGAAAGTCTCATCGTAGTCAACTCCTTGAATTTGTCGAAACCCTTTTGCGACAAGCCGAGCTTTATAGACAGTAACATTACCATCAGCATCTGTTTTCTTCTTGAAAATCCATTTGTTCTCGACAGCCTTCCGGCCATCCGGTAAGTCCACCAAAGTCCATACTTGGTTTTCGTACATGGATCCAATCTCGGATTTCATGGCTTCTTGCCATTTATTGGAATCTGGGCTCATCATCGCTTCCTCATATGTCGCAGGGTCATCGGTGTTGTCCACCAACATGATACTCATAACGGGATCATACCAATCAGGAGTGGTACGAGTTCTCGTTGACCTGCGAGGCTCTGTAGCAACTACAACCAAAGTTTCATGATCATCATCATTAGCTTCCTCTCTTATTGGTGTAGGCACCACAGGAACTTCTTCCGGTGCAGCGCTACTCGCAAGTTCGAGAGAAGGTTCGACACCCTCGTCGAGTTCTACTTTCCTTCCAGTCACTTCTTTCGAGAGAAACTCCTGATCTAGAAAGGATCCATTCTTGGCAACGAAGATTTTGCCTTCGGATCTATGATAGAAGGTATACCCAATAGTTTCCTTCGGGTATCCTATGAAGACGCATTTTTCCGCTTTGGGTTCAAGCTTTTCCAGCTGTAACTTCTTTACATAGGCTTCGCAACCCCAAACTTTAAGGAACGACAATTTAGGTTTCTTCCCAAACCATAATTCATACGGTGTCGTTTCAACGGATTTAGATGGTGCCCTATTTAAAGTGAATGCTGGTTTTCTAATGCATAACCCCAAAATGATAGCGGTAAATCTGTAAGTGACATCATAGAAGCGAACCATATCTAAGAGAGTTCGATTACGACGTTCAGATACACCATTACGCTGTGGTGTTCCCGGCGGTGTCAATTGTGAAAGTATTCCGCATTTCTTCAAATGCTCGCCAAACTCGTAACTTAGATATTCACCTCCACGATCAGAACGTAGAAATTTAATCTTCTTGTTACGTTGATTCTCAACCTCACTTTGAAACTCCTTAAACTTCTCGAAAGTTTCGGACTTATGTTTCATGAAATAGATATACCCATATCTACTCAAGTCATCCGTGAAGGTAAGAACATAACGATAACCACCGCGCGATGCTACACTCATTGGACCACACACATCGGTATATATGATTTCTAATAAGTCCGTAGCTCGCTCCATCATACCAGAAAATGGAGTCTTAGTCATTTTACCCATCAGACATGCTTCGCATCTATCAAGTGATTCGAAATCAAGTGATTCAAGAAGTCCATCGGAATGGAGTTTCTTCATACGCTTCACTCCAATGTGACCAAGACGACAGTGCCACATATAGGTCGAGTTATCGCTCGATTTCAAACGTTTAGCCTCAATGTTATTAATGTGTGTATTTCCACTATCGAGATTCAATAATAATAGACCATCTATCAAAGGTGCATGTGCATAAAACATATTACTCATATAAATCGAACAACCATTATTCTCGGACTTAAACAAGTAACCGTCTCGCAATAAACAAGATCCCGATATAATGTTCATGCTTAACGCAGGCACCAAATAACAATTATTTAAGTATAAAACTAATCCCGATGGTAGATGAAGGGGTAGCGTGCCGGCCGCGATCACATCAACCTTTGATCCGTTTCCAACGCGCATCGTCACCTCGTTCTTCGCTAGCTTCCGTTTATTTTGCAAGACCTGTTTGAGTTACAAATATGAGCAACCGAACCGATATCAAATACCGTGCACTACTACGAGTACTAGTGAGATACACATCAATAACATGTATATCAGATATACCTTTCTTCTTGATGTTGCCGTTCTTCAAATCCGCCAAGTACTTTGGGCAATTCCGCTTCCAGTGACCTTCTCCCTTGTAGTAAAAGCACTCAGTATCAGGCTTAGGTCCAGCCATGGTCTTCTTCGTTGGCGTGGTAACTTTCTTACCACCCTTCTTGAAGTGTCCCTTTTTCTTAGAATTGCCTTTCTTGAATTTGGTGGTCTTGTTGACCATCAACACTTGGTGCTCTTTCTTGATCTCCACTTCTGCAGATTTCAACATGGCAAAGAGTTCTGGCAACTTCTTGTTCATGTTTTGCATATTGTAGTTCATCACAAAGTTCTTGTAACTTGGTGGTAGTGATTGGAGGACACGATAAATCCCCAAAGCATTAGGAATCACTATGCCCAAGATTTGAAGTTTTTTTTGCGTGCCCAGACATCTTAAGCACATGCTCACTGACGGAGCTGCCCTCTTCCATCTTGCAGTTAAAGAACTTTTCAGAAGCCTCATAGCTCTCAATTTCCGCGTGAGTCTCAAAGATCAATTTGAGATCACGGACAATATCATGTGGGTCTGAATTCTCAAACCTTTTCTGAAGCTTCAATTCTAAACCATACAAGATAGCACACTGAACTGTGGAGTACTGAGTCTTCTGAGCGAGGTAAACATTCTTTACTTCATCAGTAGCGATTGCTGCAGTGGGTCACCCAATGTGCATCCAAAGACATAGGTCAAATTACCAGCTGTGAGGACAATCCTCAAATTGCGTAACCAATCCGCGAAGTTGCTTCCATTGTTTTTCAACTTTTCTTTCTCTAGGAACGCATTAAAATTGATGGTAGGGGCCGCCATTGATCTACAACATATTTGCAATAGTTTAGACTAAGTTTATGACAAATTGAGTTCTAATTAATAGTTAAATTAATCTAGGTGAACTCCCACTCAAAACAATATCCCTCACATTGTTTTAGTGATCACACGAACCAAATCCACCACATCAACACCGATCATCACGAGAGTTGATATAGCTTCAATGGCGAACAATCGACATGTTCATCATACCTACTATATGATTCATGCTTTACCTTTCGGTGATCCGTGTTCCGAGACCATGTCTCTACATGCTAGGCTCGTCAAGATCAAACCTTAGCTTCCGCATGAGCAAATCTGGCTTGCTCACGTTGTATACACTTGCGGAATCTAACACACCCGATCATCACGTGGTGCTTCGAAACAACAAGCTTTAGCAACGGTGCTTACTAAGGATGAACACTTTAGAACTTGAAATTCCTGTGCATGAGGGATCATCTTATAATGCTACCGTCGTTAACTAAGCAATACAAGATGCATAAAGGATTAACATCACATGCAATTCATAATATGTGATATGATATGGCCTTTCTTCTTTGTGCTTCCGATCTCCATCTTCAAGCACGAACATGATCTCCATCATCACCGGTATTGCATCAAGGCCAATGACGCTTCTCCATGGTTGTCGTCCACCGGCTTCAACTATTACAACTACTTTGAATAGACACGCGGGTCTTAACAAAATTAAAGACAACCATATGGCTCCTGCCGGTTTCCAACTTACAATAAGGAACATTGCATACATCAAATATAATCACAATCATGGCCATATCACATCACAGCACACCCCTGCAAAACAAAGTTAGACGCCTCTACTTTCTTTGCATGTTTTACGTGGTTTGGGGCTTTCAATAAGTGCCGTTCTAACTTACAAACAAGAACCACAACATTGATACCAGTATTGTCAATCACCCGTTGTAAATTGAATATTAACTATGCTAGGAGAAACAGGCACCCGCAGAGACACTTATGCAATACAAGTTGCATGTCAAGCGTGGAGCAAGTCTCATGAACGATGTCATGTAAGGTTAGCCCGGGCCGCTTCATCCCAACATCCCGCAATATGCAAAGTACACAAGAAGCAATCGATAATAAAAGCATCAACGCCCACAATGACCATTGTGTTCTACTCGTGCAACAGATCTACATATAGACACGGCTCTGATACCACTGTAGGGTTTCGTAGCATGGAAAACAAAAAATTTCTACCGCATACAAACAAACAAGCCAAGATCTATCTACTAGATTGTAGCAACGAGTTGATGGAATAACTCACCCTCGAAGATTCCAAAGTGTTTAACGAGAGCGGATTCTCGTGGGTGATGTAGTCGATTTCTTCCCGATCTCAAGATCGTGAGACGATCCTTCCGGCCAGTGTTCCAGCGCGCTTCCAATCGGTCACATGTTCGGTACTCAACGAAGACCTTCCTCCCTTGTTCCAGAAATGGAGGTTGTAGCACTCTCTCATGATTCCTCGCGACAACAACGTTGTCTGAAGTAGAGGGAGATCTCAGGCCGCCTTTGCCGAAGCGAGTATGGTGGACTATGAGAGAGATCCTCGGCGATCTAGGGTTTAGACGCACCTAGGAGGAGGCTTGGCCGACGGCTAGGGTTAGCTAGGCGGCGGCGGCAGGAGGTGGCGGCGCCGGGCTAGGGTTTTGGGTGGGGGTGTTGGGTGCTAGGAGCGGCAGCCCTGCCCCTCCTTATATAGGTGGAGGCCGAGGAGGAGTCCTCCCAACTCCGTTCCCAAGGGACGGTGGAGGGGAGGAACTCCTCCCCAAGTAGGTTTCCTACTTCCCCTCCACCTTCCAAAATAGCCGTTTGACTTTTCAAATTGGCGTTTGACTTTTCAAACTAGGATTTGATTAAACCCTTTATTTTGTTCAGCGATGACACCTAGTACATTATGCAATCATTCCAACTTGATATGACACATTCATGTACCCTTCCCCTCCGGAGTGCCGGACATTCCGGAACCTTCTAGAACATTCCCGATGAAAACACCGGAACCATTCTCCAACCCCGAAACAGGACTTTCCTTATATGAATCTTATTCTGGACCATTCCGAATCTCCTCGTGATATCCCGGATCCCATACGAGACTCCGAACAACATTCGGTCTCTTACTCATCATTCCATAACTACTCAAACAACGTCGAATCCTTAAGTGTGTCTCCCTACGGTTCGTGAATTATGCGGACATGATCGAGACACTTCTCCGATCAATAACCAATAGAGGAATCTGGAAATTCATATGGCTCCCACATATTTCTATGATTACTTTGCGATCGAATGAACCACTTACATACGATACCAATTTCCCTTTGTCTCACGATAGTTTACTTATCCGAGGTTATGATCGCTTATCTGCATACCTAGTTCAACCTCGTTACTGATAAGTACTCTTTTCTCGTTCCCGTGATATGTGATCCCTTGTGAGCCAGTCACATGCTTGCAAGCTAATTGGATGACTATCGGGGGGTTAACCTCGGGTAGGTCAGAGACGGGGAAAGACAGAGGTACTATCCCCGTCTAGTTTCCGAGTTACGGTCCAAGTCGGCCGAATCATGGATATGTCGGCCGATGAACGGAGGCAAGAAGCCCACGTATATGTATCAAGTAGTTACCCGGCCGAGCTGATGAGAGAATCGGCCGGGTTACCCAAGTGATCTTGATGCAGGTGAAGAACGAGCCGAGTAACACAAGGTAAGGCCGAGTGATACGAAGCTTGCAGGAGAAGGAGAAGCCCAAGGTCAAACTATAGCTGCAGGCTAGAAGGAATCAGAGCAGAGCCAAGCACAAGAGACAAGGATGCACAGCGTCAGAGGGGCAGAAGGAGGTCACGGAGGTGACAGTCCTGGAGCCCGAGGCACGCAGGAGGGGCCACTGAGCCTTGCCGTCATTAGAAGGGCGACAGGGAAAGGAGGCCGAACTACTAATTTGGGACAAGCATATTCTCGAATATGCTTGCCTCGTCAAACCCTAAGGGCACCCAAGGCACTCCTTTATAAGGGAGTCTTGGACCTGAGTGAGGATCGATTCTTTGAGCACCGTTAGGCTGGGAGATTCATCTTGTCTCCTGCATACAGCTCAAGGAGCACTTGTAATCCATAAAGAGAGAAATAAAGATCATCACTTTGGCGCTTGAGTGTAGAGACAGCTTGCATCTTCCTCCCCGGATCTCACTAGCATCCATTGGCCCCATACTTTAGCCTACCCATGGCATCCGTGCCACAACCACGACGGTTGGCGCCATGGGGGCCAGCGGTGCTAATGGAGTTGTGATCCGGACGGAAACTTCATCAACACCGGCCAGCGTTGTTTCGCTTGGTCCGAGATTTGGTATCTGCGACTATGTCGGAGACAATGCGGAGCTGGGAAAACACCCAAGAACGGGATCTTCATCGGCCGGGCGAGCACAGGTCTACGGCGTCGACATCACCGGCATTTATCCTCACCAAAGTTGTTGTTGCGGAGAGCCACCTCTCGGGCCTTGCGGTCCATCGGAGAGCATCTTGCAGAAGCGTCGAGGTGATGGTCGCAGGGAGCTCAAGCGGAGCAGCAGTAGCCGGGTCAAGCAGAGAACCCGCCGCAGGCGCACAGGGCCCACCCAGGCAGACCACACTGCAAACCGCCGAGGTAATTCCGCCAATGACAAACCCGGCCGAGCTGCATGACACCACCCCAAAGGCACCAAGGGTGAGAGGGCCACCTCTGGAAAGACCAGAAAACATTCTTCAGGCGACTATAGAAAACTTAACCACACCTGTAGCGCCGATACTTGATCCGGCAAATGCTCAGGCAGAGTTAGAAGAAACCAGGCAAAAGGTGCTGGTAGAGGCCAAAAAAGTATCAGCTCTGCGGGAATCCTTGAACATGACCCTGAGAGAATATGCAAAAGCTAATAAGCTTGATGTCGCACCCAAGCGGGTGGACGAACTAAGGTTAAGAGGGAAGAACCTCATGAATGACATTAACAAAGAGCATGAAGCTCACAGAGCAGAGTCAGGTGATTTGGGTTTGCCGAGGTACTGATGCAATGAAAAACACGAGGCGGCAAATGCCGCAGCATTGGAATTAGAGGGTTAACCGGGAAGCTCGGAAACAACAAGAAAGAGTGAATGAGCTGGTGCGCATCGCGAACCAAAGAAATGAGGAAATACTCGAACTAACCCGGCAAGACCGGGGGCTTCGGATGGTTCATTCGTGAAGCAAGACTGCTTATCCATGGCAGCATCTTCACCGAAACAACGCTCGAAAAGAGAGAGCGAACCTCGGGTAAGAGGAACAAGCAAATTGTTCCATATGACCGCAATAGCTGGAAAGGCAAATGAGAAGAGGTAATGCGAGGTAATAGCGGTGGGAGAGAAACCACGGCCGTATGGAAAAGGACGGCGGCGGCCGAGGCAATGGGGATCTCGGCAGGAGAGAACCCGCAAGAGATAATCATGAGAACCAAACACCGGCCGAAGTAAGGAGAGAAGTGTCGCCCAACCCGCAACCAAGACATGAGCCTCGGCAGGAAAGAGAAGTGAGGACAGCTCGCCACAATCAGATGAATGAAAGGTATAATGATGGATATTCCGAGGTGGAATACGCAAACCAGGGTGGAAACAATCATTATGGGATACATGATAGAATCCTGTACAGAGATCTGCCAGCAAATGATGCAAGAGTAAAGTTGGATCGGCTATACCGGTCCGAGTTGTTGGAAGAGCAAGGTCCACCAGGTCCGACATGTTTTGGACCACGGATCATGGGCGAACCACCAGTGCCGAATTTTCAGTTGGCAAGAGGCACAAAAACGTACAATGGAAGTACCAAGCCACAAGACTGGTTGATTGATTATGCCACCGTTGTGAAGATAGCGGGTGGCAACCTAAGATGGGCAGTGCGGTATGTCCCACAGATGTTGGAAGGACCAGCCAGGGTGTGGTTGAATAATCAACCAGCTGGCAGTATCAACTGCTGGTTAGATTTCGAGGAAATGTTTGTCAGCAACTTTACCAGCACATACAAGAGACCAAATAGACCACAACAGCTAGCCATGTGCAAGCAGAGGCCGAATGAAACGGATAGAGAGTTTTTAACTCGATGGTGTAACCTGAGAAACTCATGTGAGGGAGTTATCGAATCGCAAGCAATCGCTTGGCAAAGGCTGCCGTTATGCCAGCGTGTTGTGGCAACGCTGCAAAGAGATATGCCAACCACACGCGAAACTATCGAATAGAGACTCCTATGCATTGGGCGACCCAACCCAACCGGAATTAATGTCGGCAGATCATCGTGAGCAACAGACCAAGATGCAAGAGAATTGGCGGGTCATCCAGCGTGATTTCAGAGGAAGAAGAAGAGAGAGAGGCCGGATTATAGATATAATTCGCCCGGTGTGGCGATAGCACAAGATCAGCCGAGTCACAGAGCAACTCAACGAGTAAAAATGGACCTCAATAGTGGACATCAAGAAATGAGGAAAAGGCAATGGACCCCGAGGAAGAAGCAATGGCAAGAGAGGCCAAGTATACGTTCAATCCATGTTAGATCACCGTCCAAATTTCACACATCAAACCCATCCATCAGCCAATCATACAACCCGCCAATGTGCTGGATGAAAATGCGATGGGGAACCCAGCAGGAGTTCAGCTCCCATCAGTGCAACAGATCTGCCGCAATTAATCGGAGCAAATACCGAATCGATGCTACCGCCCTCCCCTAGGTACGATAACTCGGATCGGAGGGATGCGGCATCAAGTAATGAACGAGCCGGGACGGAAGGATGAATCCGGCAAATACCGGACGTAATGATTACGGGAACATCACCGGTCTTATTGTGTGTTCACAATGTAACAGGACAAGCAAAGTGTGCGGCGCAGATATGGAAGTGAATGCGGTTGTCTTGGCGGTGCCAAGATACCAGCCATGGTCCGATCAGAGGTGACTGGAGCATGAAAGACCACCCAATAATGCCGAGTCCAGATCATATGCACTTGTGTTGGATCCGACATTTGTTGGACCAAGCATCAATGTAAAATTTTCAAAAGTACTCATCGACAATGGGGCGATATCAACATCATGTACAAAGATACCATGCATAAACTCGGAATATCGCAGAATATGCCTTTGTCCACGAGGACAACTTTCCATGGGATATTGCTGGGGCTTTCATGTGAGACCATCGGTAAAGTCCGAGTGGACGTGTTATTCGATAAGAGATAATCGCAGAGCGAAGAACTTAGAATTTGAAGTGGTGGATCTGGAAAGTTGTTATCATGCTCTACTCGGACGCATGACCGCCAAATTCATGAGCGATTGTCACATAAGTTATCTAAAGATGAAGTTACCCGGACCACAAGGGGTGATAACATTGCGGGATTACAAGAAGTCAATGGAGTGTGCTGCCGGGTCAAATTTGGCGAGTCATTGGTTATAGCAAGAGAAAAGAAAAGGATTCGAGGTAGCATCCTCGCTCGGTCGGTAGCTTAAACATGCCGCGACCGCCAACCCTCATGGCGTTCTTTTCAGCCAACCAAAGAGATGAAGAAATTTCAGATTGATGAGCAATTCCCAGAGCGCACTGTTACTATTGGTGCAGGCCTTGACGCTAAATAGGAAGGCGAGCTCACCAACTTCCTCCGTGAGAATCGGGACATATTTGCATGGTCAACTCAAGATCTGCAAGGTGTTCCGAGGGAGTTGGCTGAGCACTCTTTAAACGTCAGGCCAGGAGCAAGGCCGGTGAAGCAACCTCTCCGCCGCCGAAGACAGGAGAAAAGTAATAGGGGATGAAATAGCTCGGCTCCTTGCAGCCGGTTCATCATGGAGGTGCTATATCCGGATTGGTTATCAACCGTGCTAGTAGAAAAGAAAAAGATGACCCCAATGTAGCCATTGTGTGGCGAATGTGTATCGACTACACTAACCTGAACAAGGCGTGTCCGAAAGATCCTTTTCCATTTCCTAGAATAGACCAAGTCATTGACTCGACACCGGATGTGAGCGTTATCATTTGTAGACGCGTCTACGGTTTCCACCAGATACCGTTAAATCCGGCCGATCAAATAAAGACTGCATTTATTACCCCGTACGGGGCTTATTGTTATCGCACAATGTCATTCGGCCTGCGAAATGCAGGAGCAACATATCAAAGATGCATGCAAAAATGCCTACACGATCAGATAGGAAAAAATGTACAAGTGTATGTGGATGACGTAGTCATCAAAACTAAGGAGAGCAAAACCTTGCTAGAAGATATACGGCAAACTTTCGCGAACCTGAGAAGGTTCCGAATGAAACTTAATCCAGAGAAATGCACATTTGGCATGCCGGCAGGAAAATTACTCGGTTTCCTTGTGTCTAGCCGAGGTATCGAGGCTAATCCAACAAAGATAAGAGTAGAAAGAATGGAATTGCGAGATGTTTGAACGATGTACAAAAATTCACGGGCCTCGCTTAGTCGATTTGTATGTCGGCTAGGAGAAAAGGCACGCCACTTTATCACCGATGAGAAAGTCGGACAAATTCAATTTGGACTCCATGAGCGGACCTTGCATTTCATGAGTTGAAAAAGATGCTAGTTACGGCACCCATTTTAGCTTCTCCATTATCGAAAGAACCTATGCTACTCTATGTAGCGGCTACCAATTGAGTAGTTAGTACTGTGGTTGTAGTGGAACGACTTGAAGATGGTAAGTCGATTCGAGGCCATGTATTATCTAAGTGAAGTATTATCCACTTCAAAGCAGAATTATCCGCACTATCAGAAGATGGCTTATGGAGTATATATGTCGGCGAAAAACCTTAAGCATTACTTTGAAGAGCATCCCATCAAAGTAATCTGTGAGGCACCCATAGCCGACATATTGAACAACAAAGATGCAAGTGGCCGAATAGCAAAATGGGCGATCGAGTTATCACCGTATGCTCCACAATTTGATAGAAGAGATGCAATCAAATCTCAGGTTGTCGCCGACTTCCTTGTAGACTGGGCCGAGGTGCAGTATGAGCCACCATTGCCAGATCCAAATTACTGGACAATGCATTTTGATGGTTCCAAACTAAGGAATGGTTTGGGAGCCGGAATAGTGCTAACCTCGCCTAAAAAGATCAATTGAAATATGTATTGCAAATACATTTTGCTGCGTCCAACAATGTAGCTGAATATGAAGCACTAGTCCATGGATTAAAAGTGGCAAAAGAAATTGGTATACGCCGAATCCTATGCTACGGTGACTCGGATCTAGTAGTACAGCAAGTATCGGGCAGTTGGGACGCATTAGATGCTAATATGGCTTTATACAGATTCCATGTGCAAAAGATCAGTGGATACTTTGAAGGATGCGAATTCCACCACATACCACGAGCAGAAAATGACGCTGCAGACACATTGTCAAAGTTAGGATCAACCAGGCAGTCAATTCCGCCAGGTATTGCCCTGGAGCACCTCAGGAAACCATCAATAAACCCATCACCAGAATCCGAATCAATCTTTATCCCAGCAAGTTCTGCAGAGAATCACACGCCAATGGAGGTAGATCCGCAGAAAGATTCGGAACCCCTAAAGAGGGGGACAGCCGAGGTAATAACAATCATGGAGAGAGCCAAGGTATATACGTCGGCAGAAAACATGGAGATAGACAGTGAGATCACTGCAGAAAGAGTAACACCGATTTGGGCGCAACCCATATTTTCTTACCTAAAAGACGCGATATTGCCGAGTAATGAGGTATTATCTAGACAAACCATAAGAAGAGCAAAAGCCTATACAATCATAAACAATGAGTTATATAAGAGAAGCGTCACAAACGTATTGCAGAAGTGCGTGAGTTCCACAGAAGGTCAGGAAATCCTTCTAGACATACACCAAGGAGAATGTGGGCACCATGCCTCATCTCGCGCTTTAGTAGCCAAGGCATTTAGGCATGGATTTTACTGGCCAACGGCGTTAAAGGAGGCAAAAGAATTAGTTAATAAATGCAATGGATGTCAGAGATACGCAACCAGAATACATATGCCGTCGGCCGAGTTAAAAACAATACCCATCACTTGGCCATTTTCTGTATGGGGTCTAGATATGGTGGGACCGTTCAAGCCGTGAGAGGAGGAATGACCCACATGTTGGTTATGGTAGACAAGTTCACAAAATGGATTGAAGTAAAACCGATTAAAAAGTGTGATGGGCACCTGAGGTGAAATTCCTCAAGGATATCATCTTGAGATACGGGTACCCACATAGTATTATTACGGATAATGGCACAAACTTTGCGTATGAGCTTTCGCTAGATTTTGCCAAGAGAAGCACATAAGACTAGATATTGCCTCGGTGGCTCACCCAAAGATCCAATGGACAAGTGGAAAGGCCTAATGGACTGGTGCTATCGTGAATAAAACCACGACTTGTTGAACCTTTGAAAAGGTCGGCAGGATGTTGGGTCGAAGAAATCCCAGCCGTGTTATGGAGCCTTCGGACTACTCCGAATAGATCAACAGGTTACACTCCATTCTTTCTGGTGTACGGGGCAGAGGCCGTACTCCCAGCCGACATAATATATGACTCGCCAAGAGTTGCTCAGTACACAACCTCAGAGACAAATGAGATAGCTCGGCAAGATGCTGTAGACCTGTTGGAAGAAGCCAGAGAGTTGACATTATCACGATCGGCTATTTATCAACAGAACTTACGGCGGTATCACAGCAAGAAAGTGAATCCAAGAGTATTCAAAGAAGGAGATTTGGTCCTCCGGCTAGTGCAACGCACGGCCGGCATGCACAAATTGTCACCCCCATGGGAAGGACCATTTATTGTGAGCAAAGCATTGCACAACGATGCATATTATCTGATCGATGCTCAGTCCCCTGGAGAGAACAAGGCAGACAAAGCTGGTGAAGAAACGAAGCGCCCCTGGAATGTGGCTTTACTTCGGCCATTCTACTCGTAGCATTATATCTCAAGGTCAAAATCCAATGATGTATCTGAACCTCGGCACCCAGAGCAGTGACTCGGGGACTGCCTTAGGATGTATTTATTTCGTATTATATGTTCGAACCTCGGCACCCAGAGCAGTTACTCGGGGACTGCCATATGTTATGTTATTTCGTATTATATGTTCGAACCTCGGCACCCAGAGCAGTTACTCGGGGACTGCCATATGTTATGTTATTTCGTGTTATATGTTTGAACCTCGGCACCCAGAGCAGTTACTCGGGGACTGCCATATGTTATATTATTTCGTGTTATATGCTTGAACCTCGGCACCCAGAGCAATGACTCGGGGACTGCCATATGTTATATTTATTTCTTTCACGTTACGTGCTTGAACCTTGGCGCCCGGAGCAGTAACTCGGGGACTGTCGTATGTGGTATTTCTTTCATGCTACGAATATGAACCTCGGTGCCCAGAGCAGTGACTCAGGGACTATCATATGATATATCAATTTCGTATTGATACTTAAACTTCGGCATCCAAAGCAGCGACTCGGGGACTACCGTATACTACCTCAAACTTATGTCGAACGCACTCATATCAGTTTTATATTACCTCTGAAATTTGATTTACATGAGGAAGTTTCGGACAATAAACAACGATCCAGCGATTGCTATATACTTCCACAATGAAGTAGTTAACTTATATTTAGAACAGATCAATATCATAGGTATTCAGCGCTCATGCCTGGATAAGACCATAAAAAATAACAGCAAAGTTAAGCCCTAAAAGGTAAAGAAATTAAGGGCCAGCGAAGCAAGAATTCGGACGAGCATCCACTTAACCAAATGTCTCAACAGTACATGGCAAAAGAAATTCAGATCATACAGCGAGTTAACAAATTTTTTCGCCTACATCATACGCCCGGCATACCAGGGATCGGAAATAACTTAGGCGTTGTTCGTTGGAGAGGCAGCTACTTGCTCAGGTGCGGGGCACTCCGAGGTAGGAGGGACCTCGACTGAGGTTGCCTCGCCATCCGCTGACCCAGGTGCAACTTCGGCGGAAGTCCGAGGTTGTTCAGGAGCGTCAGTCCGTGCGGTAGAATGCCCGGTACCTTTGGAAGAGGACCGCGCATCGCCGTTGCTGTCCGAGCTTGAGCTGGAGCTATCAGATGCAGCCGAATCATTTTCGCCTTCCCCCTGCTCCGCTGAGTCATCATCCGAGGCACCCTCAGCCGCAACCTCCTGATCCGGGTCTGGGAGAAAACTCGGCCCTTCATTCCAAGTGTGCACGTCGGCGTACTCGACGAGTTGGAACGCCCGAGCTTGCCGAAGAGCAACAAAAGTGGGATCTTCAACCCAGCGGAGCCGGCGTAAATTTCTCGGGATGTCCAGAGAGATGTCTTCATACCATGACATGATAACAGTAAGGGCCATGTCGGCACCAGCACGCCCAGCCGATTCTCTCCAAAGACTCAACTGCCTCTCAGATTCCATCAGCCTTGTCACCAATAACTTGACTTCGTTGATATCAGGAGTCCCCGAGGTATTCGGCCAGAGTACGTGGTAAGCTCGGATAGCGGCCTGCACCAAGTCCCGGCCCATGATTTTCATCGGACCAACTGCAGCACCAACGACAACCAAGTAATCCTCCATTGAGTATTCTGAATCAACATCAACAGGTTCACCTCGGCGCGCACGAGCTGCAAGAACCGCTTTAGAACTCACGGGCTTGGCCTCGGGGAAATGATCTGCGCAAAGCATGAACGTGTCAAAGGGTAGCAGGGACAAAAAAGAAAAGTATAATTCGGCCATGGCAAGTAGCTTACGATGAATGTAGCTCATCATTATCTGAAGATCTTTGGCCCAATCAGCCTTGCTCTTCTCAAAACGAGCAATTTCCTCGCTCAAACCCCGGTTTTTAAGTTCGGCAGCTTCAAGGAGTTCCTTGTTCTTCTGCAGATCCAGAGTCAGCCGATTCTTTTCCTCGGAAAATTCTTGGTTAACCTTCTCTAGTTCGGATTTTTGAGAGAGCTTAAGGGTGTCCACCTCGGATCGCAGGCGAGCTATCTCATCGTCTTTTTCTTGTAGTTGCGCCGAATGAACTGCATTTTGTTCTAAAAAATGCAGCATCACGTCAGGCATGGGCATGCAATCTTGATGCAACACTGCGAAGTCTTGCAACTCGGCTTTACCACAGCCAAACGCAATAAGAAACCTTAGCATATATATTAAGAAGAAGGAGGAGTAAAATAGAAAGGAAACTAACCTTCCAAGTTCTTGATCTTCTTTTCAAGGCGGATATTGAGGTTATTAATATTACCTATTCAACAAGAAGTAAGCCGGCATTCCGTGGACGAATACATGAGAAAGTTGGGAATAAGGAAAAGGAACTATCGACATACCAGCCTTCTTTGCCACGGGCAGAACTTTCTCGTACTTCTCTTCCAGCTTGCGGTGCGAAAAAAGCAACCTCTGGAACTCGGCGGTCCGTCGGTCATGTGCAACCTGAGTAGTGAGGCAAAATGATAAATCAACAAGTAAAAGCTATACCAGATCCGAGTCAAGAGGGACTTAACTCAGATCTAGGTGGTTGGATATTCAAAGCTAAATTAGATCCGAATCAAGCAAAGCTTAATT
Source organism: Avena longiglumis (assembly GCA_030063025.1). Lineage (NCBI taxonomy): Eukaryota > Viridiplantae > Streptophyta > Magnoliopsida > Poales > Poaceae > Avena > Avena longiglumis. The sequence continues at coordinate 436,292,137 of CP125977.1, read as the reverse complement.
CGGCTCTAGGTGGCTGGATATTCAAAGCTAAACCAGATCCGAGTCATGAAGGACTTAACTTAGATCTAGATGGCTGGATATTCAAAGCTCAATTAGATCCAAATCAAGCAAAGCTTAATTCAGATCTAGGTGGCTGGATATTCAAAGCTAAAATTAGATCCGAATCAAGCAAAACTTAACTCAGATCTAGGTGGCTGGATATTCAAAGCTAAATTAGATCTGAATCAAGCAAAGCTTAATTCGGCTCTAGGTGGCTGGATATTCAAAGCTAAACCAGATCCGAGTCATGAAGGACTTAACTCATATCTAGGTGGCTGGATATTCAGAGCTAAATTAGATCCGAATCAAGCAAAGCTTAATTCGGCTCTAGGTGGCTGGATATTCAAAGCTAAACCAGATCCGAGTCAAGCAGGACTTAACTCCGATCTAGATGGCTGGATATTCAAAGCTCAATTAGATCCAAATCAAGCAAAGCTTAATTCAGATCTAGGTGGCTGGATATTCAAAGCTAAAATTAGATCCGAATCAAGCAAAGCTTAATTCGGCTCTAGGTGGCTGGATATTCAAAGCTAAACCAGATCCGAGTCAAGCAGGACTTAACTCGGATCTAGATGGCTGGATATTCAAAGCTAAACCAAGTCCGAATAAAACACAACTAAACTCCGAACTAGATGGCCGGACTAACGAACCTTAGAAATAAATTTAACTCAAACTTCCAAGTATACAACAAGTTATTTCCTTGCAAGTTTCGGGGACTAGAGCATATGGTAACATCTGGAGAATAATTTAAGACTCAGAGAAAAAACAATTACCTCATTCATCTTGTTGGTATCAATGATGAACTGGGCAGCATGGTCAAAACGTCACCGATGTCGAAAAGTTTGAGGCTGGTTTGTTGGATTACCCTCAAACCGATCAAAGATTCCGCTTATTGGCATACTCAACCAGCTCCAAGGTCTGTTCCCACTAGCTGTCCGAGTTAAAACTTTACCGGGCGGTCCGGTCACCAATCGCAAGGCTCTTATGAAGAGCAAGCCGCCGGTGGCGAGGTAACGGGACTTTGGTAGGCAGCTCCCTTACGCAAAGACGTCGGCAATACTTTGAGAAGAGCCGCAAGACCTTTCGAGAAGAAGTCTTGACGCAATAGCTTTTTTCGCCTTAGAAGAGGCAAGCAGGAAGTGGCGCCTCAAGTGGGGACGGAGTCCTTAGGAGCAATGGAGGATAAGGTCGCAGAGGCGCCGGGTAACGACCTTTTCGGCCGAGGTCGGGATGGTAGAAACCGGAGTAGATGGAGGCTCGAGTAGCGCCGGGGCCCATAGAAGGCGGCGGGCTCAACGAAAACTTCGGAGGGCGGATCGGATCGTGTCAATGGAAGGGTCTCGGGGACATCGCGAAACAAAGCGACGTGATTGGAGCTGGAGAAGCAGGGCGAATAGGACTAGGAATCTGGTATCATCGGGAGGAGGAGATGGCGGCCGAATCGGACGGCTAGTCATACTAGGACCGCCGGGTTTAACAGAAAGAGGAGAACTGCAAAAATAAGAAGGAAGATTCGTCAGTATGAGAAACAGAAAGAGAGAAACAAGAAATATAGGCAAAAGAACTTACCGTGACCCTGTGCATAGTCTTGCGCCTGGGAGGGTTCGGAGCGGATTTCTTCATTCGCTTCTTAGGAACCGCCTCCGAGGCACTAGCAGGAGCCCCGCGCTTCCCCGAGGTAACGGGAGGCCGGGAATCAATAGGCTCGGCGTCGTGAACCTGACCGGCCGGATTAGCTCGGAAAGTAGAAGCCGAAAATGCATAAGAAATAGGCATGGCGGCAACTACCTCAAGAATTTGGACCTTGTCCGAATCACCTTCCTCCTCATGCGCTGAAGTTTTGCCGCGAGCTCGAGCCGGAGCAGGATTCGACTTAGGGACGAACTCCTCGGAGTCCGTCTCGCCAAGATCCGGTACTCTGTCCGCGGCCAAGGGAGCTGCAGAACTTGGCCCTCGTTCTTCCGCTCTGCGAACCTCTGCAGACGAGGAGAAAGAGAATCATGTAAACCAGTTTCTAAAAACTGTGGAATAATAGAGCAGTGATGATCAAGCTTACCTCGGGAGGCGGACGATCGCGGGTGAATGGTTTTAACCCCCAAGACCAATCCTCAGGCATCTCAGTCTTGAAGATAGCTCGGACGCGCTTATGAATAAGATAGTTATCCAGCTCCACGGTCGAGACTCGGTTAGGGTCAAGGGGACCACTCATGTAGCACAGCTTGCGGGTCCGCTGCTGGAAGGGGCAGATCCGGCTACTAATAAAGGTTGCCATCAGATCTTCTCCGCATAACCCGGCCCGGATCAACTCTTTTAGCCGAATCTCGAAGGCCTCGGCCAAGGCGTGAGTTTTCCTCGGATTGTAGAGCCAGTTCACTTTAGAAGGTGGGCCAATTGAGAATGGGGGGAGCCGAATCTTATCTTCCGCCCCTCTGTTCTTGACGTAGAAGAATGACTTGTGCCACTTCTTGCACGACTCCAACCCAGTGACGCGAGGGAACACGGATTTCCTCCGAGGTGTGATAGACGCCGCCCCACATTGGGTGAGCAACTTCTCGGAAGGGTGCAGAGATTTGTCAGGGACAACGTTGGAGCGGATCTGGAAGAACTTCGACCAGACATGCACTGACGGCCATAGGCCAAAGTAACCCTCCGAAGCGGAGATGAAAGCAGAAAGAGAAGCTATGGTGTTCGCAGGAAGGTGATGCGGCTGAAGGCCGAAGTAATCGAGGAATTCTCTAGCGAAATCGCTAAGAGGGAGACCGAAGCCGCGGGCGAAGTGAGACATGAAAACCACATACTCGCCCTCTCTGATATCTGGAGAGGATTCGCTGCCGGGTAAACGGCAAGAAACCTCGGCGGGAATCCGTCGAGTCCGGATGAGCCATTCAATCTCACGGCGCGTGGATCAAGAGCCCGCCACGAGCCTCGCCGCCCGAGCCGCGCCATCATCGTCCTCAACAAGAGCGCAGCTAAACGAACTAGACATATGTGCGCCGGAAAGATCGCTGGAGGAAAAACTGGCGGCGGAGGGGAGTTTAGAACTGCAAGGCCCCGTCGGAACTTTGCACGAAAACAATGGCGAAGAAACGGAGGAACCGTCGCCTGAGCACGAAAACGAAGCAGATGAATCTAGGGAAAGAACGGGGCAAGACGGCCAGAGAGGACTCACCGCCGGCGGAGCCAAAGCCGCAGAGCGCGGGCAAGAAAGGCAGAACGACGCGGCGGAATCTTCGCCGGCGGAGGCTCTGGCTGACGAGCGGCGGCGGAACTGCAGGAGAACGCACCGGCGAAAGGAAGAAGGAGAACGGAGGCGAGCGATAAGGGGAAAGGTGAATCCCACGAGCGCAGTTCCCCTCTTTATAGTCAAGCCATGAACAGGGAAGTGGGATCGTGGGTGTGGCAGTTACCCGTGTAGATCGTGGGAGCAAAGACGAGCACGACGGTGAGTGGAGCCACACCAACGCCACACACGAAGAAAGGTCGTCACAATCCCCAAGGGGAACGGCACGAGCGGCGCAATGGCAGTCTGAGGTTCACTTGTAGCTTGTCGAAGCACCGTAGAAGGACCTAAAACTAGAAGAACAATGATGGGATGACACGAGGACATGGCGACGAGGGAAGGAACGAGGAAACCTCGGATGAGGCCATAACTCGAGACAAGATCAAGAATATAATGAAGCGATATAACCCGCCAAAGCTATTGACAGGCCACACCAGCCGGGACTAATGTCGGGGTTAACCTCGGGTAGGTCGAGACGGGAAAGACAGGTACTATCCCGTAGTTTCCAAGTTACGGTCCAAGTCGGCGAATCATGGATATGTCGGCCGATGAACGGAGGCAAGAAGCCCACGATATGTATCAAGTAGTTACCTACCGGCTGATGAGAGAATCGGCCGGGTTACCCAAGTGATCTTGATGCGGTGAAGAACGAGCCGAGTAACACAAGGTAAGGCCGAGTGATACGAAGCTTGCAGGAGAAGGAGAAGCCCAAAGTCAAACTATAGCTGCAGGCTAGAAGGAATCAGAGCAGAGCCAAGCACAAGAGACAAGGATGCACAGCGTCAGAGGGGCAGAAGGGGGTCACGGAGGTGACAGTCCTGGAGCCCGAGGCACGCAGGAGGGGGCCACTGGAGCCTTGCCGTCATTAGAAGGGCGACAGGGAAAGGAGGCCGCCGAACTACTAATTTGGGACAAGCATATTCTACGAATATGCTTGCCTCGTCAGCCCTAAGGGCACCCAAGGCACTCCTTTATAAGGGGAGGCTTGGACCCTGAGTGAGGGATCGATTCTTTGAGCACCGTTAGGCTGGGGAGATTCATCTTGTCTCCCTGTACACAGCTCAAGGAGCACTTGTAATCCATAAAGAGAGAAATAAAGATCATCACTTTGGCAGCTTGAGTGTAGAGACAGTTGCATCTTCCCTCCCCAGATCCCACTAGCATCCATTGGCCCCATACTTTAGCCTACCCATGGCATCTGCCGTGCCACAACCACGACAATGACATTTCACCGAGAGGGCCCAGAGTATATCTATCCGTCATATGGATGGACAAATCCCACTCTTGATCCATGTGTATCAACCAATACTTTCCGAACACTCAATGCCACCTTTATAGCCTCCCAGTTACGGTGTGGTGTTTGATGTCATCAAAGCATCCTTCCGGTGAAGGTGATATGCATGATCTCATGGTCAAAGGAATTAGGTTACTATGTATCAGAAAGCATATAGCAATTGAACTATTAAAATGACTTGATCTTTATGCTACGCTTATCTATAGGAGTATGTCCACCATATCATTCTCCTAACGATATGATCTTGTTGTTAATAACATCTCAATGTTCATGATAGGGAAACCACAATCATTTATTAACCAACAAGCTAGTATTATAAAGAGGCTTTACTAGGGACTCTGTTTTAGTTTACAAATCACACAAGTATTAATGTTTCCTTGTTAATACTATCATAGCATGAATGTAAACATTTATCATAAACACAAAGATATAATAATAACTACATTTATTATTGCCTCTAGGGCATATCTCCAACAGATACATCTTCCATTGTTACTTGTTTACTTGCTGGAAACCATTACCTTCCACACCATACGTTTAATCCTTTGTTACAGCGAACCGGTGAGCTTGACAACCTCACTATTCATTGGGGCAAGTCTTGAGTTTGTGTTGTGAAGGTCTCCGCGTTGCTTGCAACACCTGCGTGACGTTTCCTTCCTCCTTCTGGTTCGATAACCTCGGTCTCAACTGAGGAAAAACTTGCTGCTTGCTACTTCACACATTACTCTTGGGGTTCCCAACAGTCTGTGCGTAGACAGTAACAGTGGTCACTGAGCCAGGCCTTCGGGTCCTGCGTGCCATCGAACTTCGGAGTATCCGAAGGAAGCTTGAAATTTTTCGGCATCCGCGTGCGCCGGACAGATCTGCTGAAGCATCGAGCTCCGCATAGTTCTCCATCGTCATCTTCTTCGGATTCGGGTGAGCACGCGCGTTTGGCGTGTGCCTTATCGACTTTGCATTGGGCGAGGTCGTTTCGAGCGTCGTAGTCGCGGCTACGACGTCTTGGGCTCTTGTGTCGTCGAGGTAGATCGTGCTCGTCCTCATCCTCATCGGACGAGGGTGTGGGGCTACGGTTGAATCTGACCGTAGCCTTCTTCTTTGGCTCCGTAGGAGCTTCTTCGTGGAGCGCAGTTCCGACGAGTCCGAGTCCGGCTAGTGCGGACTTGTGCATGCCACTCTTCGGGTCCTCCACCGGTGGTGGATGGGACGCGAGGTACGTAGTCGCTGCCATGATCACAGCCTGCAGCGTCGTCAGTATGACGTTGCCATTAACGTCCATGTCCATGAAGGACGTGTTGAGGGTTTTGGTGACCTCACGTTGCGCGGCGGGGTCCATGTTATCTATGCGAGAGCGATCCTTGTTGGCATGATTGCCATGCGAGCTGAGCCACCGGCGGCAGAGAGCACAGCTCGCCACGCGCTAGAATTCGAAGCTGCCTGCTTGCGTTTGTCGAGTTCATCCTGCAGTTTTACCTGCCTGTTGTGCTCGCCGATGAGGAGGAGGTGGTATGCCATTAGCAGATCCCATGAAGAATTCACAGGTAGGATCTTGTTGCCCGCCACAGCTTCGCGGGCCTGCAGCCAGCCGTCCTCGTTGAGGTTGATCCTCTGATAGGCGGTAACGTCACCCTCGTTGGGCTGGAGGGGCGGCTGCCCTCCGTTTCCTCCGTTCCCAGCCCGCGGGTTGGGCGGTGGATTTGGTGGTGGGTTGGGTGTTCTCGATCCTGGTGGCAGTTCCGATTCGCCATGAATAACCACGATGCATTGGTAGCACCTGCGGATTGGATCGCTGCTGCCGCAACTTTCGGATCCAGAACCGTAGGTTCCTTCGTCTAATGGTGGGCCACACATATCTGAGTTGCAACTGCTTCTATCATAGGACTAGTCTGTCAGTGTCGACGTGTGTAGCACGCCGATGGGTGGGACCCACGAAGCGGGCCTGATGGATGGTGGTGGCACCTGCTCTGGGAGGCGGAGGGTGCCAATCTGCCCCACCTGGAAGCAGAAGCTTCCGAACAGAATCTCGAGCCCGTCGCCTACGGGCTCGAAATCCTTCATGGTGGCTAGCGAGTGGGCGGTGAAGTCGAAATCGCCGAAGAGGAGGTGGCTCTCCATCGCCGAGGAGTTATAGATCGCTTCGGATGGGACCTTCACGATCGCACAATCAACGCCCCCGATTCCCACAGACGGCGCCAATTGACGAGGTTTTATCTCGTCAATGCCCATTGTTATGAGCTTGGGTTTTGGAGAAGACGTGGATGCTGGAGATCGCGGAATGGTTAGCAAACAAGCAACGCGAGGACACGAAGTTTACCCAGGTTCAGGCCCGCAGAGGGAAAACCCTAATCCTGCTTGTCTGCTCTTGATTACGGCGGAACCAAAAGTTACAGGGGTGCGCAAATGCAATCTGGCGTGGGGGTGTGTGCGGTGAGAGGTATCCTCCTCGCCGTGCCCTCCTAGCCTTTATATAATAGGCAGGTCCCGGACGTAGGTCGAGTCGGTTACAGATTAGGGTTTGCCCTTTAAAATTATATCTACTCTAGTCTTGTTCTCCAAGCATCCGAAGGCGTCATGGGCCTGGGCCACTCGGAATCTCCGCAGGCCGCATATCTTGCAGTGGGCCTTCCTTTAGGCTGTACTAGGTATGCTGATGTTGTGTACCCGTGGGGTATAACCATGTCACCTGACGGTGGCGAGGGAAGGTAAGGTGGGAGAGGGGGGCGGCGGCGGACGGGGCTAGGGTTCCCATGTCGCCACGCGGGGGCGATGAGGGGAACAGGCTGTCTAGTGCGCACTGACTGACCTGGTAGGGGGGTTAGGTGTCCCAATTTATAGTTAAGTGGTTTATTGACCGAAACATGATACATAGGGGGTTATCTAGACTTCTTTTTAAGAGGCATCAAGCAATAAGCTGTGTAACACAAGATATGACACAATATATTTTCACCACAAAAATAGGACGAAGGGCATTTTGGGTCCGCGCACATTTGCAGAAAACAGTTCAATTTCGACAGGCTTAAGATCATGAAATGAAATGACACTGGGACGAGATTTTCAGAAAACAAGTGTTTACACCAGCAACAGTTTTGAACCTCAAGTTGTTAGCTTAAAGTCGCCAGGAAACATTAATATGCTAGTTAAGTAGTACTAGGCATTTTACACAGCGAACCGACACGACAAAAGTTACTCCCTCCGATTCATAATAGCAAGTGATCAGCCACACTTATTATGGATCGGTGGTAGTACCAGAATCAGAGCTAGTACTAGTAGCCAGTAACTCTGAACTTTATTCATGTAGACACGTTATCGGTGTGGAATTGTGGATCGATCATGGAGAACCGCCCTTGAGCTTCTTGGCGATCCCCGCGAAGTATTTCCCTTGGTGGAAGGCTTGCTGGAGCTCAAGCTCAGTGGGAACTCGTGATCCGTTCCCAGCAATCGTGCCCGAACCATACGGGCTGCCACCCTTCACCTCCTCCGTCTCAAACATGCCGGACCCAAACGTGTACCCGACCGGGACAAAGATCATGCCATGGTGCACCAGCTGAGTGATCGCCGTCAACCTACGAGATCAGGAACAAGCTAATTAGCATACCTATATGATTTCCACGACAAGCGACATGTTCACTACTACTGCCGAAGGAAGGATGGATCTTACGCGGTTGTTTCTTGGCCGCCGCCCTGGCAACCGGTGGAGAAGAACAGTGCGGCGGGCTTGCCGGCGAGCCGTTGCGGGCACCAGAGCTCGCTGGTGCCGTCCATGAAGGCCTTGAACTGCGCGGGCATCATGCCGAATCTGGTGGGGAACCCGAAGACGAGGCCGTCGGCGTCGGCGAGCTCTGCGGGCGAGATGACCGGCACGTCTTCCCTCTTCGGAGGAGCGCCCATCTTTGTGAGTGCTTCCTCGGAAAGAGTCTCTGGGACCTGTGGTACGTTCAGAGTTTCAGATGGCCGTTTGTATCAGCAGGTGTGAGAAAAATCATTCAGCTATGTGAAAACTATGGAAGTCTATAATCTCGCTATCTTACTAGTCGCTGTGAGTACATCGTTGTGTGGATTACCTGCCATAGCTTGACGTCCACGCCCTCGACGGAGGACACACCCTTCAGAATCTCGTCTGCTAGCTTGGCGACATGGCCATAGGTGGAGTAGTACCTAAAGAATGTAAGTTCAGGAAATGAAATGACATTAGTAGGATCAATGGTGCAACAAGTTGAAATAAGACGAATGCAGCCTAGTTTTATTTAGTACAGCAATGTCTGCTTGAAAGGGACAGTTAGCAGAGCAGTGACCAAGCATACAGAGAGCAATAGCAGACTTTGATGCCCCGAGCTGAGCTGACACAGCACTCATCCATCTCAGGATGATTTTTTCCAGACGATTTGGTTCTGAAGTCTGAACCTCAATCAGAAGATCAGCACTACAGAGCAACATAGCTACTGATTACTCGACCCCCTGCTGGCTTACACTTCCAAATGCAGCGTCAGGAACTCCCCAAGAAAATAAAAAAGAGGCCATAAATAGAAAGAGCATACGCCTGAAATCACCAGCACCTCGCTGCGCCACAAAATCAAGAAAGTTACTGGAGCAGAGGGTGAGGAAGGCGAGTACTCACACTATGTAGATCTTGGTCGCCATTGGTCGACTCGGATGCTTGGAGATTACCTTGTTGTAGAAGGAGACTGGAAGTCTGGAGCGGAGCTGATGGGAGACTTGGCTGCTTGCTTGGGTACGGTGTTGTGTTGGCCTGTTGGGGTCTCGGTCGACGTGTTTATGGGAGGGAGAGCTCTTCTTCACGTGAGCGCATCGCCCCCTGCCCATGCCTCCGACCGAGATACATGTAGTGCACGTGCATCTTTTTATTACTCCAACTACGGCTTATCCACGCTATTCCGTCGCTCTTAATACTCTGATTCAAATTAATCTTCGCCGGTTTGTTAATCTTAGATAGATTTACGTATTTTACCTATTCACATCCGCATACCGGACTATCTTTTCATATGACTTACAATTCGTCTCTTGTTTGTGTTCTTACCGCTAACGGCACTCCTCTTCCGGTCACTAGTCGAGACACTCTTAGCACTTTAGAGTTTTCTGCTTCTTTTGTTGCCCATATTTTTTGACTGGCCATGCAGCTTTTTTCTCTTAGTCAGATTGTTGACTCTCGTCTTTGATTCCTGTTTAGTTTAGGATCGTCGGACCGGCGATCTACTTGGTGCTGGCCCCCGATGCCATGACGGTCTCTGGGAGCTTGACTAGCTCCGTCTTCCCTCTGCTATCATCGATGCTAGTCTCTTGGCCCTTGTTATTGCATCTACCAGCTCATTTTAGCAATGGCATCATCGCCTTGGGCATCTAGGGCGTGTCTCTGAAGATGCTTCTTTGTATTGTCTGGGTTGTCCTCTTTGTAAGCAGATTCAACTCCCCTAACCTCACAGGTGAGTCAGTGTTCGAGCGTTCTTTTGATCTCGTTCATTCAGATGTTTGGGTTCTAGCTCCCTTTGCTTGGAAAGGGGTCATCGCTACTATATTGTCTTTATAGAGGATTTTTTTAACATAGTTGGATTTATTTCATTTCATTTTTTCTTGTAATGAGGTCTTATCTATATATATATAAATAATTTACTATCATGTTCGTACCCAGTTCTCCACTCCTATTCGTGTTTTTCGTGCAGATTCTGCTGGTGAGTATCTCTCTCGTTCGCTACGAGCATTTCTTGCTGAACTCTTGTCGTGCCGCTCATGCTGAAAATGACTTGGCTGAGCGAAAGCATCATCACCTTCTTGAAACAACTAGTGCATTGACTTTTAGGCCGAGGCCTTTTCCATTTCCCCTTCCACCAAAATGGTTTGATATTTGACCCTACTAGACCGACTTACCTAGATAGGTTTTAGCGCATTTTTATCCAATCAACCACACTGGACAAATTTAATCTCCAGATTGGTTGCCTTTGGAGACTTTTTGCTCACATCTGACGGTCAAAAATGGCTAGAAAAATGATCGAACTTCTAAAAATAACCGGTTCATGTGAGAGCTCCTCTTGTCCTAATTTTAATATCCTAATTCAATAAATAAACTAGCCATCTCTTTATACATGTAAAATAATATATAGAAATCTCAATCAGCATTTCTATGATTTTATCCCTCCGTGCCAAAATAAGGATGTTATAGATTTCTAGATTCGCATATATCTAGATAGTAAACACGTCTAAATATATGTGAATCTACATCCTTTTGGATGAAGGGAGTGTATACTACTACCTGTGATCCATAATAAGCTTGCTAATTTACTATAAAAGTTATACTAAATTAGCGATACTTATTATGTATTGTACAGTTCTGCTCGAACTGAACCACATAAGCCTTTGATAGGAAAAATATAGCAGTCTAACCGGTTTGTACTCCCTTCGTTTTTCATTACTTCGTGTTTTAGGATTTTTCAGAGTCAAAATTTGTCAACTTTAACCAAGAATATAGGAAAGTATATCAACATTCATTATTCCAAATGTATATTTTATAAAAATATAACTTATAAAGATTCCAATACTATAAATTTTATATTATAGATACTTTTATTTTTTGCTAAATATTTGGTCAAACTTAAAAAAGTTTTACTTTAACTGAACCCATAATTTGGTTAAGTAGACTATTCAGCGGCAGTCAATAAGAACAGGCCGTATCTATCTATCTTCTTGGACATTGTCTGCCCAACTTGTTTAAGTGCGTCTGCGCAAAGTTAGGAGAAGAACATTGACTATTTGACTTGGGAGGACTGGAGCTCCGACCAATGAAAACTTGGACCCATTCTTTCTACAAAATGTTCGCAACATTTCCCTTTTTGACGGGGACAAATCTTAGGTATTCATCTTTGCTCACACGAAGGTGTCAATCGATGGCTACAAACGTCCATTCACTTTCGGGCCAATCCACCTCCTTGGTCCGCCTCATTGTACACAGAATCGCACGATACAACGAAGCCACGGCCATTGCCATGTGGGCCATCCCAAACCAGAGCTCAGCACAATGAGGCATTAAGGAAGGGGCAAAGCTCCTCTAGCCAAGATGGCGCCAATAATGGCATCACCTTCATGGTAAGGCGACATCACTATAGCACGTCCAAGAATTAGAGGCATTTTCTTAGAGGCATTATTTATAACTGCCTCTAATCGTAACTATTTGTGACACTTTAAATAATAGTGCCTTAAAATATGAGATTTAAGAGGCAGTTTATAAAATGCCACTAATAGTTTAGCATTTTGAGACACTATTGATAGTGCCTCTAATATTTTGAAAAATAGAGGCACAATTTAGTGCCTCTATGTTGAACTATTAGTGGCACTTTGACTTGTGCCTCAAAAAGATAGATCTTTTAGAGGCACTTTCTATAAAAATGCCACTAAATATATATCAACTGAGGCACAATTGAAAGTGCCACAATTCGTTACCATTTAGAGGCACTAAAATATGCCTCTAATAAGTGACCAATTGTGGCACTATTCGTTGTGCCTCCAATGGACAATTTTTTGAGGCACACATGATAATGCCTCTAATAGTTGGCTATTTGGAGCATTTTAAATACCTTAAATGAATGATCGTTTGAGTCACTATTGATAAAATGCCACAAAAAAGTATATCTTTAGAGGCACTCAAATATGCCTCTAATAAATACCAATTATGTCACTTTTCTCAACTCAAGATATTGGTGTCTGTTTATGTATTTCTCAAGTGGAATTTGTTCCATTTTTGTTAACTTAATAATAGAATACCAATTATGTCACTCTATTGTTAACTTAACAAACAATAGAGTAGATTTCTTACCCGAGAAATAGAGTCACTATTTGAGGCATAGATAAAATTGCCTAAAAAAGTATATATTTAGAGGCACTCAAATATGCCTCTAATTAATCCCAAGTATATCTTCGCAGCCGTGGCACTGTGGCAACGCCGGCCAGGGTTGCTCCCAGCCGCTGCCGAGCGACGATGGCAATGAAAGGACCGAGGACGTCGACTACACGTCGTTCTATCGCCACTTTGGCATGTGAACGGTGTCATAGTCAAAAGAGTATATTTATGCTATTAGAAGAGTATATTTATGTTATTTCTCATAGTCAGAAGCGTCTACATGCATTTTATAGCTAGATGCGCTCGACTCCTTTGTATTTAGTTGCAGCTTGGAATGTAGACATATATATGTAGCTAATTGTGCACTAGAAAGTTAGTGAATCCGTTTCTGTTTTTAGCGTATATAGAACAGACTAATGTCCAGGTCCATTCATTTCTTGGTTTATGAAAAATAAAATTCCCATTATAGATATTGTAATGCTTTAGGTATATGCTTTGATGTATTCTTTAAATCAGGATGCATGCTTTTATTTATTAACTGTAATCTAATTATATTATGATGTACTCCTTCCGTTTCAAAATATAAGATGTTTTAGGTTTATAAAGAAAATGAATTTAGACTTTTTTAGTATGTAGATTCATTCCAAAGTTGAGTGAACTTATATACTAAAACAAGTCTAGATTCATTTTCTTCACAAACCTAAAACATCTTATATTTTAAAACGGAAGAAGTACTTACTACTATTCACCGGAAAGAAAGCAGTGAGGTCTGTTTGAGAAAAAATAGTAGGGATGATATAGTCGTAATATCAGGATAAAATTATTATGGTTGCACGAATTATTTTATTTAATACAAAATCTTTTGATTTTCATGTCATAAAATTATTATGGCTGCATGAACATAGTGATGTACATCTGGTGAAGCTTCTGCCTATCCATCCCATCATTCGTTCCAGCGGATAGCTCGGAGGGCATCGCGCGCCCTCGCATCTGTATCTTCACAGCGCACGGCACGACATATATGTTCATATTTGTGACAAGGGTAAGAATAATTTTTATGACAATTATTTTTCTAACGATTCTTAGTACTCGTCTTGATATAGTCTTGAACATAGAATAATTTTTATGATAAGTATCATTATCATAAAAGTATGGTTTGGAGCGCGCAGTCCGTCCCCGTCTTCGTTGCCGCCGACGCCGCGCCCGCCATGCCCGCCAGGCGGGAGCTGGACCAGGAAGTAGAGCTTCCCGGGCTTGAGAGTGGCATCACGGTCCAACGGGCGCGCGCGGACACCTAGGCGCCGCACCCCGTAGGACTCCAGGAGCTGGTGGCCTGGGTGCCCACGCAGCGCCGCTCCGGCCGCCGCGGGCGTCTTGTACCGGAACATGGCGCCGTCCACAGTCATTACCTTCTATATTTATGATAATGATATTTAAATCATGCTTTTAAATCATACTTTTATGATAATGATATTATTTATTGTGTACTATTACAAATAATTTTATAAATCTAAGTTAAAGATTTGTAAGAATAATTTTTCTTCTACATTTTTTAATAGTTGTAATAGTCTTATATACAATTTAAATTTGGTTGCTATTTTTATTTAGGGTGTAAAATAAAACTGACACACATATGTATATACTAGTGTGCTACACTTTGGCCATTACTCTAATTATTATTTTTAGTAAACATACACGTAATTGTTTGGGCTAATTGGACTATATACATAGTATACATGCATTGGGTCCAGCCCAAAGGCACACACGACACCACATACGCACGCACATCCGGCTGGACGAGGACACACACGCACACACACTCACGAACGGCCCCAAATCGCCATCGGCGCTAGCACCGCTCCGGTCGCCGCCCGGCCAACTACGGCCCTCGCCGGCGCTGCTACCCGTCTACATAAGGTCCGCCGTCTCCTTCTCCATCGAATCCCCAACCGGCATATCGCCACGCCTCCCTCGTGTGCGTCTCCTCCACAGAACCCTCGATCCGCCGCCGTCGCCGTACATCAAGTCGATGACGATCGATTCCGGCACCTCCGGTCACCTTTGTGGCCGGGATATGGACTCCTACACCGGTTTCCTGCCGCCTCCATGCTCCTCTGCTCCTCCCTGCACGCCCCAGACGAACCCTAGGTACGCCGGTCGGCCTGCTATCCATGGCGACGCTGCCCGTTCCTCCATTCTCTATTGTCTCCGCTACTCGGTTCCAGGTCGAGGCCCGCCTCCTGCTGCACCCTCGCGGCGACCTCGCCTCCCCCTTGAGCCCCTGTTGGACCACACGAATGCCCCTGATCGGCAACCTGATTTGAGCGCGACCCGTTCGTCACAGTGGTGGTGTGGCTGCTGTGTCTGATTCGACTACCTCAACCCTGACACCGATGTAGTGGTTGTAACCACGACGTCCATCGATACGCTGCGTCGCGGCCTCACGGTGGTGGTGGTAGTGTACTCGTGGTGATGCTGCTGCTATTACGATGTGCTTGTGTCGCAAACTTCGACCTCGACGTCGGAAGGACGACGATGTTATGGCTGTACAACCCCGGCGTCGACTGTGAGGACTACGGCGCCTCCTTTCTGCATCGACTACACCCTGGGCTCAACACCCTCTATGAGCTACTCCCCTCTCATCTCTATCTATGATTACTGAGCTGTGTTGACCTCTAGTTTGCTAGTGGCTGATGATACATTAGTAGTATTGCTAGCTATGTGGTAGTTGATTAACTTGTTGTGATTGATCTGGTGGCTCACAAATTGTAATTAACTTGTTGTGATTGATCTAGTGGCTCGCAAATGATACCATTCCGTACAGTCCTTTACCTGTCTTGTAATTGTTGGTGGGCTTGCTTCTTAAATGTTTCTTAGTTTACTGATTTTCCTGATGGATTTTTGCCGGATCTATTAATCCATGTTTGGCACTATAACAAATTGCCATCTACTTGGAAATTAAATGATTGCTAGATCAAATGTTAGTGAAAGGCTATGTGATAATCAATTGATTTTTTTCTTACGCTTATTGCCTAGTTAAGTGTTCTTGTTTTCAGATGATCGACTCGTGGTCTATATCTTCTTAAATCCTCTTATGTTTCCCCATCAAACTGTGGGCACGAGCATGATGCCATGGAGGAATGCATGGACTGAAGGAGGCTGCCGTCGATTTCAAATTGATGCCTTGTGAGTGTTTTGCTTAAATCAATTGTATAACCCTGTCGAAACTTAGGTTCATAGTAGTTAACTTGCACTATTTTGTATAAGAATGTTTCCTTGGTATTATAAGCACTTGCTCCTAATATGTGCTCCGCCAGGTGCTCCATATTATTGTACTGCCTGAAGCATGGTAAGCTTTGTTCCTGGTATATTTCATGGGGACAGGCATCCTTCAGTTTCATAGTCTGATGTCACTTTTGTAGGTACCAACCCCCTCATTGCATCTCCTTAATTCTCCCTTTTCTGCATCTTTAGAAAGTATGTCTTCTGCTTGTGTGATGCAGAAGTTGCTATTTTATTCTCATAAACTAAATTGATTATATTTTTTATGGATCCTTCTATTTTCCCAAATGTATGAATACTTCAAGTGTTACGCTTCAGGTGCTCGCATCGTAACCTTGATCTTCTCCTCTCTACCTATCTTTTTGCATGAACTTCTCATCTTATTACTACAAGAACATATGGACTTTGCTTAGAGGAAGCAGAACATGTAAGTTTTTCCTGTAGTGACTCATTCATACTGGGTTGGTCTATGTTTTTCTCTTTTAAGGATTTCTCCAGGCTGTTATCCCTATCATATTCCCTTTATTGTGTCTTTTTTTACTTTATCAATTGCTTTTGCTGAGATCATTTCCTCTATAAATTACTTTTTAGTAATCGATCGCAAATTATAGATAGATATACATGCGAGTACTCCAGATTGTGCACCTCCAGGACTTGCCTTCTTCTTTTGTAGAGAACACTTTATTCATGGGCTATGGTACATGCTTAGTAATTTTTATTCACATCAGGTTATTTCAGCAGGAGATTAATTGATGTTGTATCTTTCGACCCAGGATTTGTAGCTCCCCATCATCACAAGAGAGACTAGCTCGGACTGTCGGTTCTCAATGCTGTTGAATTCTAGGCAAGGTGACCGCCTAATTTTGGATGCCAAGTTCAGTTTTAGGAAAATTTGACTGTCAGGAAAGAGAAAGCGAGTACTGCATGATCGATTGAGTGTTAACGTAGGTGGTGACTACGTCTTTGTCTCAGGATATGCTAGGCCTGCTTTGGAATCAAGGAGAACAAAGGTAAACATGTAGCATAAGATGCACACACCAAAATGTACTTAATTGTGTCCATGTGCATATAGAATTTAGTGCTAGGCCTGCTTTGCTAGATTAAAGAATGATTTCTATTTCATTTGATGGTGTTTCTTCTGTAGGAAAAAATAGCGGTAAAGGACAACTTATTAGTTATGTATTGTGATACAGGTGCAACACTAGGAACTTAATTTTCTCCATCCGCACTTTAGTTTAGGGCATTAGGCCAGGCAACCAGGAGACCATTTATTACTTTAAGTTTGGAAGCAATGCTACATAAAACATATGAACACTGCTCATTTTGTCACCGGTTATTAAACAAAGCAGCATGTTTCTTTGGAATTTTCGAACTATCGTCATTTGGTACCTGTTTAAATAGATGAAAACATGTTGTCTTTTTTGTTTTATCACTTCCTTTACTGCATTGCTATGATCATGTAGTACTTTGGACACAGAGTATTGTCGCCTTAGCAACTGCAATGTTACTATCTAATGCCTTAGATGCTTACTTGGATTTTGGTGCTGAAATTAGAATTTGAGACTGGATATTCACTATGTGACCGTGTTATATGACCTCTAATTAACCTTTTCTATTCAGCTATTGGTGTCTTCCATCATTCAGAAAAAAACCGTCAATTTTTACTGTTGTTTGAATATATCTTTTAATATGCAACAAACATGTGAAGTGGATCAAGTTTATTAATTTTCCCATACAGGCTGCTGAGAAATCTTGGTTATTTTAAAAATAACAATGAATGTTCTTTGTTCCTATTTTTACATATTTATTTCAACAATCATATCTTTTGGAAATTTCATATACAACTTATATACTTACTGACATGTAAGAAAATGCTCGTTCGGTAGCACAACACTTTGCCTCATAGTCTATGTTGGCTTAATTTTTTTTCTCAGTTGAGATATTTCCAAGATTGTGATTTACCACCAGATGTTATTGTTCTTTTTTTTTGCTTTTGTTGTACAATTGTTTTGCCCATATAGACTATTACCTACATTTCTCAATCAGATAAGAAACTGTATTCCTATTCTTTGGCCCTAATGACTATTAATAATTACAATCTAATTAGCATCTTCAATTTTTTAGATGTGCGCATCTTTTCCTTTGTAAAGCACCAAATCACAGTGTGCGCCTTCACTAAGTCGGTCACTGTGTGTTGCAAAGGTGATAGTAACTTGTTTTAAAGTAGAGATTCATACGCGTCTTTCAATTAACTTGTTGCAAAGGTGATAGTAATTTCCAATCTGACTTAGTGAAGAAAACTGCAATTTCTTGTTTTAAAGTAGAGATTCATACGTGTCTTTTGATAGTAATTACAATCTAATTAGCATCTTCAATTTCTTACATGTGCGCTTCTTTTCCTCTTCACTAAGTCAGATTGGAAATTCTGTGTGCAAGAAGAGCACAGATTGGGTAGTTTTAAAGTAGCTGCTCATATTGATTGTTTGCTTTTCAATGTGCTAGAACCAAATATTATAATGACTTAGATGACTGAAGAGGAGGCATGTCGATTGCGTGCCCCGGATGTTACCATGGATCAGTACATGAAGATCACGAAAGGTATATTTAGCCATGCAAAAGTCTTTCAGGTTCTTTCTGTTGGGCTTACATCTATATGTTCTTGCACAAGGTCTTCTGCCAGACGATCAGGCCGTCCAGATGCCGATTCTGTGGAGGGAATTTGGGAGCTGCTCTTTTTGTGTGGGTTGATAGATCCTGACGCCTCCAAGCTTCTTTCATTATTCGGTCCCAGTTGCCGATCTGTGCCCATTACAGTTTCGCTTTTTTGCATAGGCAGAGATTCCAATAATTCATGCTAGATAAGATAATGCTCAGTTGGTTTTGTAAATCAGAGAATGAAACAACAAAGTGTATACTTTTTCATTTCTACATATTTGCTCATATTTGTTTGCAAGTCTTGGGGTCTTGAGTTCCTAACGAAGAGAAAACAGAAGCATCACCTTTTACCTTGTAGGACTTCTTTTTTCTATCAGAATTGAACGAACACTAAAATCATGGTCACACTAACCGTTCATGTGAGGTCACACCGTCACATAGGTGCAATGGTTTAGTAATATTTATAGGCCTCTTCAGTTGCTAAAATGAATTGTTTCACAAAAAAGTGAAAACAAAAATGCAAAGTTAGACTCCATGGAGAGATTACACAGTGTTTCACATAGGATTTGGAGGCACTATTGATAGTGCCTCAAAAAGTTGGGTTTTAGAGGCACTATTGATAGTGCCTCAAAAAGTTGGGTTTTAGAGGCACTATTGTTAGTGCCTCAAAAAGTTGGTTTTTAGAGGCACTAGTGATAGTGCCTCAAAAATTTGGTTTTTAGAGGCACTAGTCATAGTGCCTCAAAAAGTTGGGTTTTAGAGGCACTATTGATAGTGCCAAAAAAGTTGGGTTTTAGAGGCACTATTGATAGTGCTTCAAAAAGTTGGTTTTTAGAGGCACTAGTCATAGTGCCTCAAATGGCTAGGATTTAGAGGCACTCTAATTTGTGCCTTAAGTTGGTTTTTGAGGCACTAGTCATAGTGCCTCAATTGGCTAGGATTTAGAGGCATTAGTCATAGTGCCTCAATTAACTATGATTTAGAGGCACTTTTTAAAACTGCCTCAAAAAACTTTTACCTACACGACCTTCCCGGCGCTTTTTTTAGTGCCTCAAAAACTTAATTGTGGCACTAATTTGACTATTGGAGGCATTTTAGAGTGCCTCTGAATACTGTACCTGCCATAGTGCATGTGGCAGGCAAAACAAAATAGATCAGGACCCAAACATGAATACTCGGGACCCCTAGTCCCTACCATCTCAAACTTCTTGTAACGGTGGTTGCACTTGGCCAGCAGCAGGAGGCCTACCATTGCAATCCTCCGGAACCTTCAATTTTGGCGGCACCCTACTCGGCTAACAAACTTGTTCATCCAAACATTTCTTGATGATGAATTGATAATGACCATGCTTTCTGTGCTATCACCTTGAACTGAAGACCGCGTACACACCGCTTTTTCGACACGATCATACTTCGACGGCTGGATCGTAGCTCCGCGTGCCTGCTCTTGGCACGGTGACGATGAGCAGGGTATAGTGGACAAGGAAGGATGGCCACCGATGAAAAACAGGTTGAGGCAGATGGTAAAAGTGAGAGGAGACACCAATAATGCCCTTGGAATCTATGGCATCCCACGACACGAAAGCTGAAACACTATTGGGGCGGACTCCTTGTACGCGCCTCTTCCGGACAGCATCTGCGCTCTCTGAAACAGGCCTTGTCTCTTTTTGCAGTTCGCCATCCATTCTCGTCTCCTTTGCCCCCCTTTTTTTTCTCATTCCAAGGTTACCTGAATCAGATTCCATAGCACAAAGATTCAGCGTGCACCCTGCTTCCTGTGATCAGATGCTCGGGGCACATAGAATCTCTGACATAAGGACCCCACGGTCAGGATGAGCTGTCGTGCCCACACATATTAGTGCATCGAGACGATCTCGCGAAAATACCACATTTCTATCTTGATTTTTTGAGCAAATTGCACAAACCACCACGTATTGCTGCTGTCGTTGCGGAAAACACCAACTCTACCTGTTTTTTGCACCGATCACCAATTATTGGTGTAATACATTGTATATAGGTCTAAATCCTAGATTAGGTTGATTAATTGAAATCTGAGCGACCGGGATACACAAGGCAATGATGATGTGGTGTCAACGTGTCATGAGTTGTTTTCAAAAAAAAAATCAAAAAAAAAAACTTTCAGTAATTGAAATAATATAAACAACTCTAAACTAACTAAACCGGATAAGTTTGAACGAATATCGTTTCAATGACTAGAATTTTTATTTTTTCAAATAGATTAAAAAACACACTAGATAATGACACATGGATATTAGATCCTTATGTCGCGGCTCCATCCGTAAGGATTTCAGTTAATCCACTTAATATGAATTTTTGACATGTGTGCAACCGATTACACCAATAGTTGGTGGTATTTAAAAAAAACTTGAAAAGTTGGTGTTTTGCGCAACGTCCACGGCAATGAGCGGTGGTTTGTGTAATTTCCTCTGATTTTTTAAGTAGTCTAGGCGTAATATATTTTTTAAGTTAGAACCGAAGAATGTGATGACATCCAGATACGAGTATTAGGAATGGTGGTTTAAGTCTCTGTGGTAATAAGAAATTTGCTTGGTGTTATGGGAACAACAACACATAAGAAGCTCAAAGTCTTATCTGCAATTGCAGGGTGAAAAAAGGCAGAATTAGAGTACAAGACGACTACAGCTGGAACAAAGCATAGTAGAAACTCCATCAAACAGGTGCCTGGAGTAGTAAACTGTTATAGTCAGGCTCCGGTATACACGAAAGAGGCCCAATTAGGGGCTTAGTCCAAGTTATCTAGGGTTTAGAGGAGCTGCCCTCCTATATAAACGCATATACCCATTCGATTATAATCAGACAATAAACATATTCTGTTATCGTCTCCCTCAGGAGACGGGAGCCCCAAACCCTAGCTGTCGCCTCCTCCCTCTCGCAGCGATGGCGCCCAGCCGCCGGTGTCTGCGCCTCCAGCCTCTCCGCCCTCACTTCCACCCCTATAATCTATGTCCGAGACCATAGCCTCTACCAATTTGGTATCAGATTGCTCTGGTTCGATGAGTTCTTCCGGCCTCCCCACCATTGCTGCCGCCTCCACCGGCGCGGCCACCGCCACTGGCAGCGAGCCGCCGCCCGGCCTCGGGTCCGCCTCGCGGCACCATGCGGCAGCCGACGCGGCCACCGTCCTCTCTCCGGCGGAGATATCGTCGGCGATCCGCGACCTCACCCTGGCGGTCTCGAACCTACGTACCTTCCTCCAGGCTCCCTACGCGCCACCGCCGCCACCGCCCCCGCCGGCCCTTCGCGCCAACACCACCGTCCACCGCCGTGCCCCAGGGAATCCCGATCACCCAGTTCAGGTTCCCGTCATCGCCGTCCCCGCTGCCGACGTGGATCGACACGCCGATCTACACGCTGGCGCCGCCACGATCGGCAGTCTTGCCGCCGCCACCACCTTCGGGGGTATATCTTCCATACGCCGGGAGCTCCATGGTGCCGATACTCTCCTCCCACCGACGGGTTGCCACGAGGGCGCCTACACGGCCTCGCCGCTTTGCTCCACCGCCTCGCTTCACCAAGATGGAGTTCACCACCACGACGGAATCCGGCCCCGAATCGCTCAATCGGTGCGACCGGTTTTTGAGCAGCGGACCATGGCGTCCGACGCGTGGATCGCCTCCTACCACCTCCGTGGCGCCGCTGGCGTGGTACTACGCCTCGGCGGCGGGGCGAGGCGGGATGCCTCCATGGGAGCGCTTTCGCGACCTATGCCTCCTCCGGTTCGGCCCCCCATACGTGGGAGCCGCCTGGCCGAGCTCGGTCGCCTCCCCTTCACCACCACGGTGCAGGACTTCGCCGACCGCTTCTAGACGTTGGCCTGCCATACGCCTGGCGTCACGGCTCGCCAGCGCGCCAAGCTTTTCGTCGGAGGCCTCTCCGACCACATTCGCGTCGACGTCGAGATGCGCGACCTCCAGGACCTGCAGACGGCCATGTACTACGCGCGCGCTCTGCGCAGCATAGCGCCATGGCGTTCCCGAGGCGCGGCCACCGACCCACCCGCACCGGGCGGCCGCCCGACGTCTGCTGCCGGCCGCTTCTGCCGCCGCGCGCCGACACGCACCTTCCGGCGCTTGACGTCGGCCGAGCGGCTCGGCGGCGCCGCAGAACTGTGATTCAAGCTGCGACGAGCCGTATCGCCGGGTCATACGTCGCCCGCTGTTCTACCAGAACCCGTCGGCAGCGGAGGTAGAGGCCCTCACCGCGGAGCTCGACACCACCACACTCTCCGAGGCCGGTGTCACGACCTACGGGCCGGTCGATGCGACCGCCTTCGTCGTCTCCCTTCATGCCTTGGCAGGCATCAAGACGGCGAAGACGATGCTGCTTCCGGTGACGATCAACGGGGAGCGTCTCACCGCGCTCGTGGACACGGGCTCGACGCACAACTTCCTGTCCAGGGACGCCATGCGCCGCCTCGCACTTCAGCCGGCGGGCGCGGAGAAGTTCAGCGTCACCGTCGCCAACGGGGACCGCCTTACTTGCCACGGCGTGGCGCGGCAGGTTCCCGTCCTCATCGGCGACGAGCCCTTCTCCATCAACTGCGTCGGCATCGACCTAGGCTGCTATGACTTCATCCTCGGCGTCGATTACCTGTCCACACTAGGTCCCATCCTTTGGGACCTCGACGTGCTGTCCCTCATCTTCTGGCGCGCGGGGGGCTGTCGCGTTCAGTGGACGGGCATCGGCGGCTCCGGCGCGACCGCAACCCGGTTGATGGCGGTCGCGCAGCGGCGCATCCGCTCTGGCCGACCTCTCAGCGACACAGCGACATCTTCGACGAGCCACAGGGCCTCCCACCCGCGCGGCCCTGTGACCACCGCATCCACCTGCAGCCGGACACGGCGCCTGTCACATTGCGCCCGTACCAGTACCCCCAGCTGCAGAAGGACGAGCTCGAGCACCAGGTGGCGGTCATGCTCGCACAGGGCATCATCCGAATTTCGACATCGCCATTTCCGCCCCGGTGCTCCTTGTGCGCAAGCCAGCCGGCACATGGCGCTTCTGCATCGACTACCGCGCCCTCAACGCCATGACGTCCAAGGACAAGTTCCCCATCCCCGTCGTGGATGAGCTCTTGGACGAGCTACACGGGGCGCGCTTCTTCACCAAGCTCGACTTGCGCTCGGGCTATCATCAGGTGCGCATGCACCCGGACGACATCGAGAAGACGGCGTTCCGTACTCACCATGGACACTTCGAGTTCCTGGTGATGCCGTTTGGCCTCTCCAACGCGCCGGCAACCTTCCAGGCCCTAGTGAACGACGTGCTCAGCCCATACTTGCGTCGTTTTTTGCTTGTTTTCTTTGATGACATTCTTATCTACAGTTCATCCTGCGCAGAGCACCTGCAGCACGTGGCCATCATCTTCAACGAGCTTCGAGCGCATCGTCTCCACCTCAAGCGCTCGAAGTGCTCGTTCGGCACGACCTCCGTCGCGTACCTGGGGCACGTCATCTCGGCGGAAGGTGTCGCGATGGACGTAGACAAGGTCGCCGCCGTCGCCGCATGGCCGACCCCGCGGTCCCCGCGGGCTCTCCGCGGCTTCTTGGGCCTCGCCGGCTACTACCGAAAGTATATCCGGGACTTCGGCCTCATCGCCGCGCCACTGACGCGCCTCCTTCGCCGCGACGCCTTCTCTTGGGACGAGGAGGCAACTACGGCGTTTGAAGCTCTCCAGCGGGCGCTCACGACGGGACCCGTCCTCCAGATGCCGGACTTCGACATGCCGTTCGTGGTGGACTGCGACGCCTCCGGAATCGGTTTCGGCGCCGTCCTCCACCAGGGCGAAGGGCCGCTGGCCTTATTCAGCCGCCCCTTCGTCGCTCGCCATCACAAGCTCGCGGCATACGAACGCGAGCTTATCGGGCTGGTCGAGCGATGCGCCATGGCGACCTTACCTTTGGGGCGTCGTTCCGTGTGCGTCTGGACCACTCTGACCTCAAGTTCTTCTTTGGACGGCGCCTCTCCACCGTCCCGCAGCACCAGTGGATCAGCAGGCTCTTCGGCTTCGACTTCACCGCCGAGTACCGCCCCGGCCGTCTCAACACGGTCGCCGACGCCTTGTCCCGCCGCGACACTGAGGATGTCACAGACGACGTTGCCACGGTGGGCTCCGTCCTGTGCATCCTCTCCGGGTCGTCCTTCGCCTTCATCGACGTCATCCATCGGGCAACTTCTACTGCCGCGGACGCACAGGCGCTCCGCGGGCGCCTTGACACCGGCGAGCTGGGGGCGCCCTGGCGCCTGGACGATGGGCTGCTTATACACGGGCGCCGCCTCTTCATGCCCGACCACGGTGACCTGCACCACCAGGTCTTGTCCCTGGCACACTCTGCAGGACACGAGGGCGTGCAGAAGACCCTCCATCGCCTCCGTGCTGATTTCTACATTCCCGGTGATGGTGCGCTGGTCCGTGACTGGTGCGGTCATGCGTGACATGCCAGCGAAACAAGACGGAGACACTTGCGACCCGCGGGTCTGCTACAGCCGTTGGACGTACCCTCCCAGGTGTGGGCAGATATCTCCATGGACTTTATCGAGGGCCTTCCCAAGGTGGGCGGAAAATCCGTCATCCTCACGGTGGTTGACCGCTTCTCCAAGTACGCGCACTTCATCGCCCTCGGTCACCCCTATACAGCCGCATCCGTGGCGCGAGCCTTCTTCGACGGCATCGTCCGCCTCCACGGGTTTCCTTCATCCATCGTCAGCGACCGTGATCCTGTGTTCACGGGTCACGTGTGGCGGGATCTCATTCGGCTGGCGGGCGTGAAGCTCCGCATGAGCACGGCGTTTCACCCTCAGACGGACGGCCAGTCCGAGGTGGTCAACAAGGTGATCGCCATGTATTTGCGTTGTGCTACGGGTGATCGTCCACGAGCTTGGGTAGACTGGTTGGCGTGGGCGGAGTACTGCTACAACAACTCCTATCACTCCGCCCTGCATGCCACGCCTTTTGAGGTAGTCTACGGGCGCCCACCTTCGGTGATGCTTCCTTTTGAGCCTGGCAAGGCTCGGTCCGAGACGGCGGGCGACTTACTCCGCACCCGCGACAAGATCCTGACTGAGGCGCGTCAGCGTCTTCTCCAAGCACAACAGCTGGCCAGGAAGTACTATGATGCTCATCATCGAGAGGCGGAGTTCGTGGTGGACGATTGGGTGTGGCTGCGCCTCCTTCACAGGACCACGCAGTCCCTGGACCCACGCTCCAAGCGCAAATTGGTACCCCGCTACGCCGGTCCCTTTCGTGTGCTGGAGCGTGTTGGCACACTCGCATACCGCCTTGAGCTGCCAGCTGGGTCTCGCCTCCATGACGTCTTCCATGTTGGCTTACTGAAGGCCTACCGCAGGGACCCTCCTGCGAACCCACCGGCCCTTCCTCCTACTTCGGATGGTCGACTTCTGCCGTCTCCCGCGAAGGTGGCGAAGGTGATCACGAGCCTGTGGCGTGGCGTGGCATGTCTTGGTGCGATGGGCGGCACGCCTGAGAGGAAGCAACTTGGGAGCAAATCGATGATTTCCGCCCGGCTTCAGATGTTCAGCTCGAGGACGAGCTGTTTGAGAAGGCGGGGAGAGATGTTATGGTCGGGCTCCAGTATACACGGAAGAGGCCCAATTAGGGGCTTAGCCCAAGTTATCTAGGGTTTAGAGGAGTTGTCTCCTATATAAACACATGTACCGCTTTGATTATAATCAGACAATAAACATATTCTGTTGTCGTCTTCCTCAGAAGACTGGAGCCCCAAACCCTAGCCGCCGCCTCCTCCCTCTCGCAGCGACGGTGCCCAGCCGCCGGCGTCTGTGCCTCCAGCCTCTCCGCCCTCACTTCCACCCCTATAATCTACGTCCGAGACCATAGCCTCTACCATAAACATGGACCACCAGTTCATTTTTCTTCTTCTTTTGAACATGACCACCTGTTCATATGATGCAGCTCATCTGATTCCGTTACCATTGCTATGGTTCTTACACAGGAGCACTCACCAGGTGGCTGAATCCCAGCAGCCTTGCAGAATCAATCAAAATGATTGAAATAGCTTTACTACTCTACCTTTTGCAGGATCGGTGCTAACGACAAGAGCTTCAACCCCAGTGGCTGGCGCCCATACATGTTTGCATGAACCTGGAATGACATAGCAAGGAGCAGGCACACACATGGATTTGCACCAAGAACAGGGAATGAATGAATGAATAAAGTAGTGCAATTTCAGGAAACAGCGGCCAGTGCTATCTGCAAAATTAGGCGCTGCATTCCAAAAACATAAACAGGGGCAGGCCCGTCTCGCGAGTGAGTGTATCACCGTCACTATCACGCATACACCAAAAACTTGCTACAAAAGCAGAGACTTTCCTGACGAGATCACACCGCACGCCTTTCACACATTCAGTGGTGGGTGTGTGAATACCTGACCATAAGTTCTTACACGAAAGTTAGCCAGCCAGCAACCCTACCTCCTTGTGTGTGATTTGGCAGGACCCACTTGGACTAACCCGGTCAAAAACATGACCAAATCGGGTTAAGGAAAGAGAGCATGTACATGGAAAAAAACACTCCAGATAAAGATGTGCAAACATCACGCAATTGCAGGATGCGACCAACCCACTCGGAAGCAGTTCAGATCAGATGCAAGGATGATTGCAATGTGCATGGGCGGCTTAACCCTGTCCACTGAACAAGATCTTGGGCTAGATCTCTCGGCAGCAGGTTTTAGCAATGATGCCAACAGACTTTTTGTAGGTTTAGAACAGGCCATGCTTCTGGACGGACATACCAACTACCTCTCCGAGGCAAGGCTTGTGGTCAAGGTCAACCCTTATCTTGTGTTTGCTAGGTTCTCACTCGGAAAAAACGTCAGCATCATGGCCACATCACTACTACTGCATAATCCACTTAAGTACTGTGTGGAGTTCTAGAAAAGCCTATGCACCCCATGACAATTGTAAAGGAAATCAATGACATTTGCGTAAGGCGGTTTGGGAAAAGGTAAGAAAACGTTTGCCTAAGCCAATAATCTCTTGTTGAGGTGATGACTTCGTCCGCATCGAATCTTAGCAATAGCCACTGCTTTGTCAACAACCAACGGGACAAATGTGCATGTAGACCTTTTCATACTTAATTTGATGTGGAAATTGTCAGTTTGTTGACGTAGCCAAACTTAGACCGTCTAGAAAATCAACATGTCCTTGTCGAACAAAACTATAATCAAAGTTGCACACTTCTTTAAGGACTAGAGTGACACAAGCAATCTTGAGAGGATCACATGGCTTGGTTTCTAACATCTGCTACTGGCCTAATCGTCTTCCATAATAAACCACTTCAGGACTGTTATGCAACTTCACACGGTTTCTAAAGCAAAATTTAGCAAATATCAGGTCCTCCCCAGATGAAAACAGCAAACAACACTTGCACAATCTACCTATTAATCTAAAGGTTCACCACGAGCACAACGTCGGATCTCTATTGGCTATATTATATGGAGAGCATTATTCTCATGCTGATTCTTTTAGTTTAGACGTGGAAAAATGAGCACAATCCATGGGTTTAAGCTCACAACTTGATAAAAAATATTGTAAATTGCAACGAAGTCAAAATGTAGCAAAAGTATGATGAAGTACATACCAAGTTTGCACGCCCTTATGAATATCTGATAAAACGAGAATTCACAGCCTTCATACTTGGAATAAATGAAAATTTTCAATTGATTTCTTATATCACATCACAAGGGGGATGATAGGCAGATACACACAATTCAATCCTCCTCTTACCAAAATATGGCACACAAGACTGAGAAAAAGAGGATGATTTGCAATGGAACTACTTCAGAGCACATGATCACTTAACCAGATGGATTGTACTTGTGACATTTTAGACTGGATGATCTGTAGCTCGACTCCTATGGGGCAGGTCCCCTGCCGAGCAGTTCATGAACCCCATGTTTTATCAACACAAACTAATTCTGCTTATTATATTTTCCCTTCC
The DNA here is from genome assembly GCA_030063025.1 of Avena longiglumis. Lineage (NCBI taxonomy): Eukaryota > Viridiplantae > Streptophyta > Magnoliopsida > Poales > Poaceae > Avena > Avena longiglumis. Next base: position 436,263,726 of record CP125977.1, on the reverse strand, counting down.
TTTCCGGCTCTCCTACAACATGAAAAGAGAAGAAAAAAAATCCACCTTTGCTGTTTCTACCTTTGTACACCGAGGCCACCGATAAAGATTCGAGGAGGCGCCGAATCAAAATTCCGATAAATTTGATACTTGGATGTCTCATTGCTAAGCATTCTCGAGTGTGCGGGCAAATTCCACGGCATTCTTGGCAATCTTGCAGTTGTCGTCGTTCACTAGAGCCCCACAGAGCTGGAAAGCTCCGAGCTTGATTGCTTCCATTGCCAATTCGCTGCTCTCGGAACAAATCCAGTTGAGGACGACCAAGGCCTGGTCGATTGCACGGGCGTTGCCGCTGCCGGCGACGCTGCAGAGCACGGAGACGATGTCCGGGATTCTGACCAGGTCCTGGCGGCCCTCGCGGTTCTTAGCGAGGAGGCCGAGCACCTCGACGGCGCGGGCGGATCCCGCGGCGGCCAGCTCGACGAGCGCGGGCGCGGCGCCGGCGCGCACCGTGCGACGGCGGTTCTCCGGCAGCTTGCAGAGCTCGTAGAGGGTCGTGGCGGCCTCGCGGCGCTCCCGCGCGCCGCCGCGCCGGAGCAGCCTGGCCAGCGCCGGGATGGCAGACGGGTAAGCCCCGATGGTGCACTTGTTGACGCCCACGGTGGCTAGGCTGGTGAGCGCCGTGGCGGCGTGGGCGGCGGCCGGGCCGCCGCCTGACACCGCCGCGCAGAGCGCGTCGACGGCGCCGTCCGCCACGAGGCCCACGCGCGCGTCGTCTCCGTCGAGGCTGAGGTACAGGAGCGCCCTGGCCGCCGCCTCGTCCCCGGCCGCCGCGTGCTGCAGCAGCGCCGCCACCGCGCCGGACTCCAGCACCTCCCTCCTCCCGGCGGCCCCAGACTTGGCCAGCCTGAGCAACCCCAGCACGGAGGAAGGAGACGGCGGCGCCACCCCCTGGCACTCCCCCGCCCCCCGAAGCTTGTCCGGCGACACGGCCGCCGGCGAAACGGCCGCTATGAGGCGGCGCAGCGCGTGGTTGGGGATTAGCGGCGGCGAAGCGGGAAGCGGGAGGTTAGTGACGGGGCAGGTGAGGTGGCCGCCGTCGAGCCAGCGCTGGATGCTGCGGCGCTCGAAGGTGTGGCCGGAGGGGAGGATGACGGGGTCCGTCATGACCTCGAGCGAGATGGGGCAGCGGAAGTCGTCCGGCCACGAGGCCAGCTCCGGAACCTCCTCCATGTCGGCGGCAGGCGCTCCTGGCGTGGGCTCGAGGATTTGCGGCGCCCGCTGGGGGATGGAGGGAGGAACGGAAAGCGTGTGGGACTGTGGAAGGAGAAGAAGAGAAGAGGAGGTGGTGGTGGAGGGAGTCCGTATTGGGGAAAGTCCACTTCCGGTGGACGGAAACTGGATGATGTGGGGGAGAAAGTGGAGAGACCACCCGGTGAGCTTAAGCTTAAGCACTCTCGCCAGTCCGTCTCATCGTACGTGCGTCACTCGCGATTTCTTACAAGATCATGATGCGTGGCATCGCGATCGCGATCCGTGCTTGAAATCTTTGCTAATGCACACTGTATAATTAGCAGTAGATGTTTACTCACTATATCGATATCCATCACATCTGTAATCCTGCATTTGCCATGTGTGTTACCTGGTTGCTTCAAATACTTATACTTCCTTCGTTTGGAAATATAACATGTTTTAGATTTGTAAATAAGATGTATTTAGACATATTTTAGTGTTTAGATCCGTTTGAACCTATACTCTAAAACGTGTCTAGATACATCTCCTTCACAAACCTAAAACATTTATATTTCTAAACGGAGAGAGTACTACGGTTATTTGCAACCTCTTGTAATGCTTCAACTAGTCCTTACTACTTTCTCTATTTTATAATATATAAAACGTTTTGGTATGCTATAATATTCTACCAAAACATTTTATATTTAGAAATAGAATTAGTATATCCCATCTCTATGACATATACAATTGGTCTTATCTTAATCTTATCTTAACAATGCCACATAGGATGATTTCTAAGGTGGAGGGGAGAAAAAAAAAACACATTTGTCTTCTTTTATCTAAGAGATGATCTCTTAGAAACAATATGTCTCACCATATATTTCGGAATATTTGCCGCAGAGATTAGACTAAAAAAGACCCATTGTATATCATTTTTGTTATCATATTGAAATTATGTGGCATGTATAAAATAAGAGCACCTCCACTCAGTTGGGTGTTCCTAGGCCGAAATTCGGCGCTATTTAGGTCGTACGGATGTAACTTTTGGCCTAAAAACGCCTAGTTTCCCACTCGCGTTCCCAAGCCAAGTTCCCGGACGACGCAAAAACGGTGACATATTTGAATTTTTTATCGTCATCGAAATCTCGACAGAAGTACGCCCAAAAAAGTTCGGCGATCAAATTATTATAGAACAGGATAAAATGGTTCGGCGATCAATCGTCGATGGGGATGGGATCCTCCGACGTGTCTGGTGCGAAGGGGATGGGTTCCTCGGCCAGGACGTGACCCGACGACGGATTGGAGGAGGTGGCGGCAGAGCTCGGCGAAGGAGTGGCGGCCGAGATGGTCGGCGCAGAGCTTGGCATGTTGGTGGGGATGTCCTCGTTGAGGATGGCATTGCGGCGCATCATATACCAGGCCTTGACCTAGGGGCTCATGATTGAAGTGTCTTCGCCGCCCATGAGGAACCGGAGATCAGTGTTCCTCTTCTTGGAGATGAAGTTCGCCTTGAGGAGGTCAAGCTTCATGTCCTAGTTCTGGAGCAGCTGCGTCCACCTCTCGTCGGCCTTCTCCTCCCTCTTCTCGGCATGGGCCTTGCAGTCCGCAGTGCACTTCTTGATAGACGTGTGGAGACGTTTGACGGGAGGTCCTGTAGCTTTCAGCATCTTCACCTTTTTCTAGCCGAACTCTGGCCTTCCTTCGCCGGCAGCAGGGGGAGCCTCCGGGTTGTACACGCCGTCCTTGTTCTTGGCGAGGCTCACACGACTATCCACCCATTTCTCACATTTCTGGATCTCGGCAAACATGTGGTGGAACTTGAACTCTGTCTTGGTATCGTCCTGGTACATGCCAAGTGCACGGACGAGCTGCAAAGCAAGGCGAAGTGTGTCAGGACATGCATGAACTCGACATAGCTTCGGCTAGAGGTCAGCGAAGTACCTGGCTATCCATGCTTGCGCCGCTTTCTGGTGTGCGCTCGATCTCTTCGAGAATGCCATGGACTTCTCACTGCTCTCCATGTGGACCTTGATGAACTTTGGGTCCAAGAGGTTGCGCTTATCGAACGCTAGCTTCACACACCTCCAGTAATTTTCGAAGTTTTGGTTTGCGTCAGTGATGGGATCCATGTTCACCTATTTCCATGCCTCAGCGAGGCAAAGGTCCTCGAGCATCGTCCACTTGACGCGGGACTTCGGCGCCGACGTCCTCGCCTTTCTCTTGCCCTTGGCTTTGCCATTCTCCGACGCCAAGGCGTCATCTTCGGCATCCTTCCCATCATCGGCTTGTGACTGGTCGGCCTGGCCTCTAGCAAAATCCTAGGACTCGAGGCCATGTTCAGCGTCGGCCCCGGGAATGTTCCTGAGTGAAGAAGGAGCTCCTGCCAGCCGCTGCCGAACCGGAGGCACTCATGTCCGCCATGAAAGTGTCGCCCGCCATTCCACCGAACACGTTGCGGGCGTCTGTGTCGCCGAAGGTGGCGGGCGATGAGCTGTCGACGAATGAAAGAGGGTCACAACGCATCACCGATGAAGTGCCAGCGTATACAGGAGAGCTGGCGTAGGGGATTTTGATGTCGACGTTGAAGGTCGGAGGAAGGCGGGGGCGGGTCAGGGGAAGATCATGTTTGGGTTGAACCCACCATCGAGCTCGGGGAAGGAGGGCGGGGGCGGGTCAGGGGACAACTTATATATGAAGAGTTAATGTACTATCTTTATTGTGGAATTATTCTCGTGTGAAAATAGGATAAACGTCACCAATAATTAATTTCCTTAATGTTTGGAGATACAATACCTTTATTCTGTTTTTGTGCATCATCAATGTTCAGATCTCGCGAGACAAGCACTACTGTCTTGCCACTGTGTCATGCTGATTGCAGCAGCTGCATGCATATGTTTTGCATGATACTGGTGTTAAACATATAGTTGATGTGTGGGGGCAAAGATAGAGACATGATAACCTACAAGAACCATCCAATCAGTCACGGAGCTATTAGTTTAAGATGCCTCTAGAATATCATGCATGTAAATATTACTTTCTTCATCCTATATCATGTTGCGCATAATTTTGTGTGCAAGTCAAACTTTGTAAAGTTTAATAAAAAATATACAAAATGATATGAATATGTATGATATAAAATGTATATATTATAAAAATATATTTAAAGACAATTCTAATAATATTAATTTGACATCGTATAAATTTATAGTTGTATCAAACTAATTGGTCAAATATTGTATAGTTTGACTTTGATAAAATTTTATATGCAACCTAAATTGGGAGTGAGGAAGTACAAGCAATGTTCAAGGGAGCACGCATGAAAAAATTTAAGAAACATTATTTTTTCTAGTATTATTTGGGAAGTTTGATAAACTCTAATTAGTTAATTACCTAAGAATTAATTCGAAGATGCATGCTCACCCATGTCTTTCACTCGCTGATTATTTGGTCAATATCAAATAATGTGTCAAAGAAAGATTATTTGCAACATAATGAGTAAATCACATTTGAAGTGTTGACGTCCTTGGTTCAGCATATTATATGTATGATTTAAACAATTTTGAGTGTTTTTTTGCAGTGTTATACTTCTTAATTAGTTGTTAAGATCAGTGGAAAAATTCTTGGTTGCATAGTGTGGCTGACATGCTTGCCAGTCACCAAGCTCGTTGTATCGACTAAATTACCATAGATGCAGAGGCATAGCTAGGACCGTGGCCACCAGAGCCATGGCCCGGGGCGAGACGATGGCATGCACTACTATTTAACACTATCACTACGGTCGAAGGTGGCTTGAGCGTCCTTCAGGTTTGGATCCACCCTATTATACCTAGGCGTGAGCAGCTCGGCCCGGTCGGCCCGGCAAAAAAGCCTGACGGGTCGGGCTTTTAAGGCCCGTGGGCCGGTCCTGGGCTTGGGATTTGCGGCTTGAGCGTCCTTCAGGCTTGGCTCCACCCTATTATACCTGGGCGTGGGCAGACCGACCCGGTTGGCCCGGCCCAAAAAAAGCCTGACGGTCGGGCTTTTAAGGCCCGTGGGTCGGTCCTGGGCTTGTGATTTGCGGCCCGATGGGCGCACGGGCCGGGCTTGGGCCGAAAGAAATGCACAAATAAGGAAGAGGCCCGGAGAACTTACACAGCGGCGGGCCGAGCTTGGGCCTAGTTTTTAGGCCCAACAGCCGGGTCGGGCCGGGTACGGGCCTAGGGTTTACATGGGCGGGCTTTGTCAGGCCCAACCCAAGCCCGACCTGCCCGGAACATGCCCAGGTATACACCCTGTGTAGGTGTACCTTAATTATGTAAAAACATTACTCCCTTGAATTCATAATAAGTTTCATTAATTTAGTACAACTTAATACTAAATCAACGACACTTATTATAAATCGGATGGAGTACAATATATGGCTACTTTGCGCATGTTTCACTCTCTAAGTTAATGCTTTAAGATACAATTCTAATAATAGATTATTCTATTTCGTGTAAGATTCCAACAATAGGTTAAAAGGCTCGCGCCAACAAATATACACTACTTTTGGTAACTAATAATTCAAGCGGTCCTTTAATGTCTATCCAGTCGAGGATAACATTAACATGATTATAATAATAAATAGGATAAAGGTTCACTTCATAAAGAACCAACCTGGTGTTGGATGGTTAGGAGGAAGTGGTACCTCAAGCCCAACAGACGTGTCTCATTAAAGTGAAAATATTCTTTAGTGGGAGACGATGTTTTCGTCAATAGCGAGATGCCTATGACTTCGTCAATCTCAAGACATGTCGATTAGTCTCTCAAACCTAGTCTTTTGGAGGTGATCATAGGAGTAAGGTTTATATGTGTGTTCAGAGGGATAAGTGTTTATATGTATTTATGAGCGTGTGTGTCTTTACTGGGTTTCTCAAGAAAAATTCACTTCATAAAAAAGATAAAAGCAACAAAAGTTGAACACGTTCATTGTCTATACTAGTAAAACTATGGGTAGAGTAACAGCCGCCTTGAACAAGCAGAAGCCCATCCTAAGCAATTTTGTCGTGCTATTGTCAAAGATCATTGTCTCAAAATCCATAGGCATATGCATGCAAGATGCATGCACACCCATGTCTTTCGCTAGCTGATTACTTTGGTCACTATCAAATAATATGTCAAAGAAAGGGTATTTGCAACATAATGAGTAAATCACGTTGCAAGTGTTGACATCCTTGGTTCAGCAATATTTGTATGATTTAAAAAATTTGAGTGTTTTTTGCAGTGTTATACTTCTTCATTAGTTGTTGAGACCAGTGAAAAAAATTCTTGGTTACATAGTCTGGCTGACATGCTTGTCGGTCACCAAGCTCGCTGTATTGACTAAATTGCCATAGATGTAGGGGCATAGCTAGACCCTTGGCCACTAGTGCCATGGCCCAGGGCGAGACGATGGCATGCACTACTATTTTGCACTATTTAACACTATTGCTATGGTCACTAGTTCCATGGCCTTGAAAAGAGAGGAAGGCCAACCTAAGCAATTTTATCATGCTATTGTCAAAGACCATTGTCTCAAAATCCATAAGCGTATGCATGAAAGATGTTGACCTTGTGTCGATTATTTCAATCGGAGTTCCGTGGATATTACTATTCCCTTCATGTAAAAAAAAACCAGAATTGTTTAGATTTATATATATCAATATGCAAAACATATCTAGATACCTATGAATCTAGATAAATACGTGCCATATTCTTTGAGATGGATGGAAAGAGGGAGTAATATAATTACAAGGATAAGGTGAGATGTCCTGCTCATCGCAAAAATAAGAAGATACCGAACAACCATATGATCCTGAAATGACACACATTTTATCTGTACGCGTGGCACGCTGTGCCCCTCGGACCATGTATACTTTGCCCACACGCGCCCTGCGCCTACCACACCTTATCCTATTCTGGTTCGCTGACACGTCTGACCGGGGTCCATGCCGAGCCCACCTGCTAGTACTCCCTTCGATCCATATTAATTGACTTGAATTTGTGAAAGTTTGAATAAATCTATATACTAAATGGTATTAAGATTCATTCAATTTTAATAAATCTAAGTCAATTAAAGTAGTAAAATACTCTTTCAGGTGGCGTTTCAAACGGTAGAGAAAGAGGGAGGCGCCGCATGCGAATTAACGCCACGATTTGCCGTGCGGCCAAGAGGGCAGCCGGCTCCCAACGGCTAGAAGTGGGTCGCTGCGTGTACTTTGACTGCGTGGTGGCGTTGCCCGGCCGGAGATGGGAATGGGAGGCAGCCGGGTCAGTCAGTCAGTCGGTTTGTACTTGGTGAAATTCTTGTTTGGCGCCTGGCGTTTCTTGCCGAGTAGTAAAAGCGATTTTTACTGGGTCTGATCTTCCACCAATGTACCGCCTGCTCATGAAGGAGGCCGCTCTGGCTCTGGGGCCTTCTCCCGTAGAAACTAGTAGTACGTCTTCAAGAGCCCATCCGGGTTTCAGGCCCAGCATAGCGGAGGTCCTTCTTTTCTGCAGCATTCGTTTCGCATGCATGTAACACAAAAACAACAGCATGCACGTCCAAGAAAAAGAAGAAGCATGCACACACCACGATCAACACAAATAAAAGCTACACACTCCGTGCCTAAATATAAGGTGTTCTGAAATTCTATTTATCCTCCCAAAACCTGTCATATCGTGCATCACTAATAACACCTCGCATTTTTTTTTGGAATAAACATAATGCATACTCGAGCAGAAAATGCTTGCACCTTGCAAGTTGTACTGTCGACGCATGCCTATAACCCAACAAGTGGACCATGTAAAAATCTTTATTAGTGTTTTTTTTCAGCTTGCATGATTACTTACTTGACACGGTACTATCCACACATGTCTACAATATATCATCCTCGTACCGGTATGCATCTTTTTTTTCAAAGACATATATGCATCGATCTACCCCATCTCTGTCGTATTACTATGCATCTGGTGGTACGTGGATCAGCATGTCCTCGACGTCCTTCTCGCGTCAATGACCAAGGAGATACTCGGCCAGATGGTGGGGCGGAACACCTTCGCCGCCATCTGGAGCACCGTCACCGCCATGTTCTTCACCCAAAACAGGACAGGAGTTTCCCAGACCCGTCGCCAGCTGGCGACGATGAAGAAGTACGACCTCCTTGCCGCGGAGTACTTCAACAACATGAAGGGGTACGCGGATTCCCTCGCCATGGCCGACCACCCAATCTCGGACAACGAGCTGATCAACTACACTATTGTGGTATTGCCGACGAGTACGCCATGGAGGGGTACTCACAGTGCATGTTTAGAGACGTGGGGTAAGAAGACAAGTTGGCGGGTACGAGGTAACACAGCTTACCCAGGTTCAGATCCCATGACGAGGGCGGAACCCCTACTCTTGCTATAAATCACTATAAGGGCAATACGCCGGGTTATAGGGATTGGTTCGCTTTGCAAGGTGTGTGAATCGATGTGTTGAGTTGTGCCCTAAATGCTCCCAGAGGTCCGACTTATAAAGACGTCAGATCCTAGGGTTACAGGGAAAAGTCCTAGCCGGACAGGTTACAGAGTCCTACACTAGTACTAACTAGTCTTCGTGTCTTGCACTCCAAGGCTTCGAGTATGTCGGTGACTCCATCGTAGTCTTCCTTTATCCGGCATGGGCCTTTCTTCTGGATCCATCTATCTGGGCCGCCCAGCAGGCCAGGGGTCTTGCTACCAACCATGGGCCACCCGGGTTATCTGAATTAGAGACATGCCATGATGATACCCATTTAGCATATCCCTAACAGTAGCCCCGGAGAACTCCGAGATCTTGCGTCGTCGTACTCTTCTCGTAGCCGAACAAGATCTGTCCATGCCAAAATCTTTAGATGGGACTGTTCGTCTGCATATGTCAATGAGATGACGTAGACCATATGATAGCGATGCCTCGTAACTCACACATGCAGGAAACATAATCATAGGGATTTCCCATGCGAGAAATCCGAAATGTCGAGCGGCGGCGGTGGGAACGTGGCGAAATATCTGCGCACGCTCGTGGCTGTCCATGCGTCGACCGTTAGATCGTATTGCACGAATCTTGATGTCGGGGCAATTTATTCTAACTGCGGTGGTCAATTATTTTTCACCCTCATTCGCTCTTGCATCGTCTTGTTCCTCCAGCCCAAATCCTCCTTGAGCACATCACGCACACAAAGAGAAACCCTAGTTCTTCCTTTGCTTTGAATCCACCTCTTCCTCTCCAATGGCGAGCAGTAGCAGCAATCCAGTCCATGTCCCACCGGAGGGGGTGCTAGTGCCACGTTCCGCAGTTGTGGAATCCACCGGCGGCGACCATATTCCAACGGCGCTCATGCTGCTAGAAGAGGAGGCTGACTCTCACAAATTGCACATCCGGGCAGCTTATTCTCGTCCACAATTCCATGATGTGGGGCCTAGTAGATGATCCAAGCCAATCACTACCCTTCTCCGCGACCCATATGTCTCCACGATCCTTCGGGCTAGACTATATCTCTGTTAAGCCCCCTTCTGGGCAAGCTATAACCCTGATGAGTTCTCGAAGACTCTATGAGCCGGTAATGCCCCTTGGCAAGCTCCATATAGGTCCGACTATGCCTTCGGTAGCCGCTCATAGATAATCTAGACACCAAAATTGTGGGGCCTAAGGGTGCCCACCCATATGCTGGATCCACACAAGGAATCACAGCGGCACATTAAGGTCGTCTTGCCTACATATGAAAGGAAGAAGATCCAGCTGGCTTCTCCATCCCATTCCAAATTACATGGTTAACGCGTATTATATGGCGCAAGAATCACTAGCGACATTGGTTCTTAAGTCCTAGATGATATATTCTCGAGAAATGTGGTTTCCATTGCCGGTCTTAATAGATTAACTGATCACCCTGTATCAGTAACCAATAGTTCATAGTAATTATGAAAATAGTGTTTTCTGACCTTTTTGAAATGCAGGTGATGACAACACTGGATTTGCAAATACTTGGTAAAAATAATCAAAGGACATGAGCAAGTCTGACCTTGCCTTTTGTGATTGCAAGATTATGCACTCACGGTCTTCAAGACAATAAAAGATCCAATATCTGAAATCAGCATCATTGGTCCGGTAAGGACTAATGTTTAAAAAAACAATATGCTATTATGCATAAGTAATGATATGCAGTTTTATAAAATTCCCAAAAGTATAGGTGAGTTAAACTTAGGTGATTTCTTTAAAGATTGACTTATATTCAGTTTTATCTTATAAGTAAATAAACTTATAAAGAATTTAAGTTCTCACATACAAGATATAAAAGTAGAGTACACATCATTTTAAGATTAGAATTAATTATTAGTTGGTAATTAAGATGAAAATCTAAGTGTTGGTTGTTATGAGTTAATGGATCTATTATATAGTTGTTGTCTAAAGTGGCAAAAATAATAACATTTGAAAAAACTAGTGTTTAGGTTAGGTTAATCAATTTTGAAGTTTACTAGGGTTTACATTAGGTTTTTTGATGGTTATAAATGATGTTGAGTTATTATACTTTAATTGGGTGTACAAGTGACCAAAGTTAACTATAAAACCATGAATAAACTTCAAATAAGATGTTTATGATTGTTTAGACCAAAGTTAACTATAAAATTAGAAGTGAAACTTAAGGTGTAATATTTTTGGAACATTATCAAGTTTTAGGGTTTTGAATAGTATAGTTGTTAATGTAGACTCATTCACTTTCAGTTTAAATGAATGATGAGTTTGAGATTGGAGATGTTATTAGGAAAATAATATGTAAATTATTAATGAAAGTATAATTAGATGATCTTGGTATTTTGTTAGGATTTGAGGTCATGTTAACAATGATTAAGAGATAAAGATCATTCACCCATAATATGGATAAATGATGTATAATGCTATTTTAAAGGTTATTGTGTTTAAATTGAAGTTAAAGTTCAAAAGTATTATGATAAACTTAATGGTTTACACTTAAGTTTTAGCATAGACTTAAGTTATGGTTTTGGAATTAGTATTTAGATGTAGTATATTTAAGGTTTTTAATAAAATTATGATTATTTCTAAGAAATGTTTTTAAAGAATTAACAAAAATAGGTATTTTATAAAATAGATAAGGTTTATTACTTTAAAATCTTTAAAAACCTTTGTAATAATATATCTAATATTTTTCTAGTAAAATATATTTATTTAAGATCTTAATAATTTTTTTATTTATTTTTAAGTATTATTTTAATTTTTATAAAATTCCAAAAAGTATTAAATGTCTTTGAATATTTGTTTCATGTTTTATTTGTAAGAAATTAAGTTAGTATTTTTTATAAAATGGTAGTTTTATTTTTGTATACAATAATGATTTTTATTTATTTTTAGGACTTCTCCTTATTTTATTTCATTGAGGATTTAATGGTGTTAATACTTATTTGTATTTTATTTAACTTAAGCAAGTAATGTTATATTTTTCCTAGGTATATAATATTTTTGTGATCATTATGATATATTGTATATATTTTTAGGAATTTTTATATTTTTCTAGAGTTTAAAACATCTATAGGGTCATTTTGGTAATTTTACCTTTTTCTTTACTATTTAGTTAGATCTTGAGCCTGGCCTTTTGGGTTGGCCTGACCCAACCCCGTGGGTCTGGGTCAAACCCACCCAGTCGCCACTAGACCGACCCACCGGCCCAGTGCGCTCTCTCTCTCTCGAGCTCGCTCACGCTCACCCACTCGTTCGTCTATCTCTAGCGACCGAGAGCTGCTTCGCCACCGCTGCTCGATTCTGGCCACCTCTGGCTTCCCCGACCACTGCTGTGGTGCTGAACGGTGTGGATGGCGACACCGCATCTTCCTGTCTAGTTCGATTTGTCCCTGGTGCCTCCTATTGGCCGTTCTGTCACCTCCTTCTGCGTCTAGGGTTTCGCCCTTGCCGGAGACGTGATGCGCTGACGCCCTGTTGGCGTCGCCCCGGTGCCTTGGTGATGAGATGGTGCCGTCTTTGTCGCTGTAGCCGCCATGAATGCGGCTTGGCGCAGGTTGCAGCGCCCTCTGGGTGCTCCCCGTGCCGTCGTGTTCTTCCTCGATGTCGGCCACTACTTCCTCTTCACACCATAGCGAGGACCTGGGGTAAGTGGTGGCCTTTCTCTTCCTCTCTTTATTACTCCTGGAGTTCATCTCTGTGGACATGGATTTCTTCCAGAGAGTACTAAGTCTTGTTCTAGGGTTTCCTTACTGCTGAAATTATCTATGGCTAGTGGTTAAATTGAATTGGGCTAAATAATTTCCTGGTTGGCCATTTATGTGTTGGCCTCTGGCTTGCTAGTGGCTAATGATGCTCAGTAGTATTACTAGCTATGTGTAGTTGGTTAACCTTTTGTGGTTGATCTGGTGGCTCACGTATTTTATTTAATCCTGTGACTTCTGTGATGTTGGTGGTAATTTACTTCCTAGAGTTATGCTTAAAATATGTGATTTAGTTCCTAAGGACTTAATATCCTTCCTGGTAGTGGTGAAAAGGTGGTGTGGTTATTAGGAGTGATGCCTAATATACATGGCGGCTTTATGGTTTTATATATTGATTAAATACTGATGAATCTCATATATGATTTCTAGTCTTGGGACTAGATAGATAATATGGTCCTGATACTTGTGAACCAGAGCTTAAGACAGTGATTCATTCTTTATGGTTAGCTATTTTGCTGTAGCTAACCTGTGATAAACAACTTGTATAAAGGATTCCTAAGATGGTTAGAGAGATAGTTTAATTGTTTTTTGAGAAGATATTCATGTTGGTTAAAGTTTATCTGGTGATATAGAAAGATTGAATTGCTATAGAGGTGCTACTATTTATTGGAATGTGACCTATAGCAATTCATGGCTTGATATGCTGCTATCTAGTTTAGACTAGAAAGTACCAACTTGATCAGTGATGCCATGGTTATTGCCTTGGATGGGCATATGTATGCAATCTACTCTGATGGTTTGGTTACGAGGAATCCTTGTGTCTTTGTTTTATTCAGGAGTTTATCGTAATGATGCACAGAAAACTGGAATTATGAGTATATAAACCATACTCTGTGATTATTTGCTGTAATGATCTTATAGAGAGAATGATTCCTAAATGTTTTTTAGGAAAATGATTTATTTATTTGGTTTATGAAAGCTTGCATAAGATGACTTAATGATAGACAAATGGCTGTTATCTTGGTTTCTGTTGAGGTGCTACCCAAAAATTGGGATGTGCCCAATAGAAGACCATCTCTGTGGTGGCTTGCATCTACTTTAAAAACTAGAAAGTATCAGCTTAAGTCAGTGATGCACAGTCTGAGATCTAGGCTATAATTTGAACATGTGCTACTTTACTGCCTGTTTTCTTAAGTATCTTATGATGTGCAAATCATATCTCTTGCATGAATACTGAGGATATTTCCCAACATTTATCTCATATTAATTGGCTTCTGTTAGTCACATTCGGCGTTCTGGCAACATGGTTGCTCATTATTTGGCTAAGGATGGCTGTAATAATAAAGTAGTGAAAACTTGGTTGGGTTATCCACCAGACTTTGTACCGTACTGGATTTCTGCTGATGTAGAACGTTGAATAAATGCAGCCTTAATCTCAAAAAAATAAATAATGAGAAGAGTCCAGTCTAGTGGATTACCCACGGTAAACCAATCTCACGTAATCTGACTGTAATATGAGACTGAGGGACTATATAGGTATCCACTATAGGTATACACGAATTGAGATACTTTTGTTTTTATATAGGATCCACATATATCGAATCTGCTACCCTTTTGAGTGCTTGTGGGATAGTGTATGCGTCCTGATCCTTGTACAAGAAGTCCAGAATGCGAGTCGCATCCACCACCACTTCCAGGAGCTGCGCCGGCGGTTGGGCACCGGCCGGCCTGAAGTGCTCTTCGCTGATGTCCATCCACGACTCCTCGATGAGCTCCCTGAGTTTGCTGTACGCGTCTTCCTTGGCGGTGTAGTTGTTCTCCTCCATGCATGCTTCCACCGTCGACATCCCCTGCTGCTGCCCCGAGTACTGATCTCGTTCTCGCTGAAACATTTGAGAGGGAAAAAACGCAATTAACAAACAATCATGTCAGTGCATGATCTACTAATGTTCAGCTGCAAATTAGGGGAAAAGACATGACATATGTGTTCAGCTGTAAGTATATATGCAACCTCGTGTGAAGCTACATCGTTGATGACGCGGCCGACGATGCAGGAAGCTCGAATGATTTTGGGATAGGTCATGGCCCAGTCGATGGAGTCGCTGGTGGCGCCTATGGCGATGAAGGCGTGGGCCGGTACGTGCATGCAGCAGCTGCTAGGCATTGAGAATAGTAGGTGCTGCTCGACGGTAGCCGGCGCGTCGCCTTCCTCGCGCCATTTTGCCTCGTTGTAGTAGCATTTCGTTGCATCGATTAGCTGCACAACAAGAGTGATATTAGCTGGATCCGTTCCAAATTAGATGCCGCATTTATCTAGATTCATATATCTATTTGTAAATCTAGAGAAATGCGACATATAATTCGGGACGGAGGAGTATATATATTTTGTGATCATAAGAGAGCAACGCATGTATTTATTTATTTTCTTATCTCCTGTTAAACATGTTTAGGAGACACCAACTTACTAGCTTTTTTACATAGTCAGCATTCTTATTTCCTTGACGTTTCAGGTCTTCTTCAATGGCCTTTACAGTGGCGAGTACTTTGTTGTAAAAGAACTTCATGTACCCAGGGAGTTGTTCAGCAGCTTGCTCATTCCACCTAGTATTTCATTAAGAAAAACAAAGTTTTTTTTTCAAGAATTAGTATATCTAGCAACACATTGGTTATTGAAACTACCGTAGCCCACATATAGATATATAGAGACCTTTCCATTGCTATGGTGAGGAGCTTGCTTTCTTCTAAGGTGCTGTAGCTGTCGTAGATGTCATCGAATATCGATACAAATGTAAAGAGCTTTGTGAGCATGATTCGTCCGTATGAATGTTGTGGCTCAAATAAAACACCTAGCATCCAAAAGTGCATCTCCACCATCCCGTCTCGTGCGAAGCTCAAATGATCTTGGAGTTGGAGTTCTGTCCACCATCTGCAAACATACCCAAAGATTATAAGCATTTACGGCGCCCATCCATCACACCATATTGCAATTGTTATTTTAAGGGTTATGAAATTGTTGTCTGCTATTAAAAGGATAGTAACAAATC
The DNA here is from genome assembly GCA_030063025.1 of Avena longiglumis. Lineage (NCBI taxonomy): Eukaryota > Viridiplantae > Streptophyta > Magnoliopsida > Poales > Poaceae > Avena > Avena longiglumis. Next base: position 436,248,295 of record CP125977.1, on the reverse strand, counting down.
TGAAAATTCTGCCGATAGTTCAAGGGTTGGAACTACGAAATATGGAATTATACCGATATAGTAATCTCCTTTAAAGAAAGTCCCTTACATTGTAAGATCCCTTAGCTCCTCGCAGTACAGACTTTGCAGAATACTGAAATCTAGCTTCGCTAGCTCCAAGATGGCCTCATTCCTTGTACTCGTTCTCTCATAAACCGAGATGTAGTGCCTCGCTTCAACTCTTCGAGGCCTCCTGAAAAGAGGCGTTTCTAGGGCGTGGCGCACCCCATCGAGCGACACTGATGGTGATAACGATTGCTCCAGGATGAGCCGTAGACGGTCTTTGGTGTAAACGATGTCGCGGCCGAGCATTTCTTCTCCATGGGTTCGAACATGGGCAGCGTTGTACATGTCCAATAGGGTTCTTGTGTCGTTGCAAGTAATGTTTCCTCCGGCATCTCTGAACTTCAGGAATACATCTGAAACAACGGGGTAACATTATAGTACATACCTGTTGGTTTCATACATACGCTTTCGAATTGTAACCAAGTTTGTTACCTGGTGAAACACTATATCCCTGCTTCCTGAGCAAATAAAACCGAAGAGCCGTTGTGTGAAGATCGTAGGGTTCATCACCGTCGTCTTTGATCCCACAAAGCAAATCATCAATCTCCTTCTTGTAGTGATAGTCCAGACCGAGCCGCTGTAGTGCATCCACAAGCTCGAGCTTTAGAGACAGATCGGCGGAACCTGAATCTGCTATCCTCGTCCTCAGCTCTTCTTTCATGACTTGAGCCTTGTTCTCCATGGATTGGCAGCATATAGTGATTAGTACTAAAACTCACTCGCTGTCGCAGAATTGCAATACATGTTGGTACAAATACATATACTCCCTCCATTCTAAATTATAAGATATTTTAGATTTTTTTGAAGCGCATGCTGACGTTTTTTAGTGTGTAGGCTTGAAACAAAATGAGTGAACCTACACACTAAAAGATGTATAGATACATGTGTTTTGGAAAGACGCTAAAACATCTTATATTTTAGAATGTAGGGAGTATATATTAAGGGCAACCCAATGAAGCCTCCTCCGTGCCACAACCTCGTTGTCGGGGATGGGATGGTAGCGTCGGACAAAGTTTGGAACCTCGTATGCTGCTGGAAGCCTTTGGGAGGTCCCCATGTGGGGATTTTTCTGGCTGGCTGCAGCTTTGGACACGGAAGATCCTTTTTGGCTCTCTTTTTAGCCCTATGTCTCTTATCCCTAGGAGGCCTTTCTCCACTAGCATTTTTTTCAGAAAACTCTATCTATTGTGATGTGGATGGCAAGCATACCTATATTTCTTGGATTCAATAGTCAAAAACAACAAAACTAGCACAAACATGTAATAGCGTATTCAAAATTGTAGCCAACCGCCCGTGGTTCTATACCCAATTCATAACTAGAGAGCATCTCTAGTCCTTCACTAACTGGGGTTAAAAGCCCTAAAATCCAAAATGCCAAAATAGGAATATGGCTTGCTATTATTACAAATGTCCAAAGAATATCATATTCGTGAAGGAGTAACATAATGTACTCCCATTATTGTGGAAATATGCTAAATATTTGTCAACTTATCTAGAACGTCTCTTTTTTTACTCGGTGAAATATTAGTCCATTTTGTTCAAACAAAAGCGCTTTGTTTAACCTTTGTTTCCTATGTGCTGCATCTTATCCCTATATACATTTGTTTATTTTATTTTGTTTGCGTATTTTCTCATTTTCTATTGAATCAGATTCTACGTTCATTGCTTAACCCGGAAAACCACATGAAAGATGACTCCACTTCTAGACATTCGTAAATAACCAATTTTCATATAGAAATACATATCATATAAAAATAAAATAAAAAGTATTCAGAGATGACTATGAAAACACCTTTCTAGATCCTCGAATTGAAATAGAGATTGAGAGGGATCAAGAATCCTAATTCTTGCTATTTGGAATGGATCCAATTCTATTGAGTCCGACTCATAGCAAAGAATGACCTTGGTTATCAAAGGATTGAATAACTGGGCACCGGGATATGTTGAAAAGGGACTTGCATCCGAGATATTTCTAGAGGTTATTAGATCTTTTTATATGGCTATGTTCTATTTGCAGGAGCAAAATAGGGATTAGGTTGTGGAGAGATGGTTGAGTGGTTGATAGCTCCGGTCTTGAAAACCGGCATAGTTCTAGGAACTATCAAGGTTTCAATTCCCTCTCTCTCCTTTTACGCGGACATGAATAAAAAAAGAATAGTTCAAGTAATATCTAGAAATATTATAGAGAACATTGTTAAACTATTTCTACAAGAAGGTTTTATTGGAAGTGTTTGGAAACATCAGGAGCATAGCCGATATTTCTTGGTCTCAACATTGCGACATCAAAAGAGAAATACTTCTGAAGGCAAGGGAAAGATCGTTTCTACTGATAATCAAAAGTTCCTTTTATAAAGTAGTGGGAAGAATATAATTATTACTTTGGTTAACCACCATTGCTCGAACAAAAATACTTGTATGCACCAAAGACCCTGGGTTCTGCAGGGTAAATCCATTAAAAAGGACAAATTTTAGCTGAGGGAGCTGATACAGTTTGGGTGTAGGGGTGGGGGGACTTACTTTAGAAAAAATGTATTAGTAACTTATATACCTATGCGCTGGTAGAGATGCTCTTAGACCCAGACTTTGAAGGAGTCAGATTCTGAACTCTTTCCATGTTAAGAGCTTAATGAGTTCGAGCTGGCTCATTATCTAGCCCCTTAGATGTATGGAAGTAAACCTCAAGTATGTTTCATTAAAAAAGTAAGTAAAGTTATAAATCATGCTTCATGATGTACTATTTGTTTTGTTAGAAATCGTGCTTGTTTTGAGAAAAGTTGATTAAATCTCAGGTTGATATTGTGTGCTATGCATGTTGATTGTTCAATTATTGGTAGCGTAACAAAAGGACATATATATCCTGTGAAATAGTGGAACCCGGAGCGGAGGCTTCAAATGGAAAATATATTTCATGATGTGCCTATAGTTATACCAATACATATCTGACAATAGAATGTATACTCCCTCCATCTTAGAAAGGTCTTACAAATTTTTCCAGATATACATGTATCTATACACTAAAAGATGTCTAGATAATACGAATCTAGACAAATAGTGTGATTGTAAGTTGTGGCGCGGTGGTAATAATACTACCACGTTAATTTGATGACAAACAGGTCGCCACAAAGAAAGTTGAACTTGTGTACTGTGTGCTAAAGTTAGTTCACCTGTGCCGGAGTGCATGGCCTGAAACCAAGAAAGAAGTCCCCCCAGACAGTTGGGTGGTGAAGCCGGTGATGGCGCTGGTTGTCGTCCATCACAGGTGGATGTAGGCTGTGGCAGGTCACCACGGAGGCTGCCATTGCTGGAGAAGCTTCGAGAGGTCGGCCGCCCACTTCTCTTTTTGAGAAAACTACGGTTGCAAGTGATGGCCTATAGGGGAGACGGTCCTGGTGAACCGGTTGGCTTCATATAAGAAGGTGAGAGGACAGTGTACAGACTTTTCTAGCCTATATATATGCCTAATTAAAGAGATATTGTTACTGTCACGTGCAGTATCTTGATGTCTGGTTCAACAATGTCTCATGTCTCTTGTCCTTCGGCGAGCATCACACATGTTGTGGCAAAGCGTCTATCACTTTCATGACCGGTGTGCTTGACAGTGAACTGCAGGAGCTTAGTTTTTCATTAAAAACGGGAAAAACATGTACTCCACAACACGCTAGCATAGTTTACAGAGAAAACAAAAAAAGAACGTCTGAGAAAAAGAAACTCAGATAAAGAAAGGGATCCGTGCTTGTAATCTTTGCTAATGCACGCTGTAGTATATTGATATCCATCACATTTGTAATCCTGCATTTGCCACGTGTGTTACTGTGGTTGCTTCAAATACTTGATACTAAGGTTACTTGCAACCTCTTGTCATGCTTCAACTAGTCATTACGACTTCTTATATTTAGAAATGGAAGTATTATGTCCCATCTCTAGAATCGATAAGGGCATATATAATGGTCTTATCACTTATCTTAACAATACCGGATCATTTCTAAGGTGGAGGAGAGGGGGAATTTTTTTTGTCTTCTCTTATCTAAGAGATGGTCTCTTAGCAAACAATATGTCTCACCAAATATTTAGGGATATCTATCGCTAGAGATAAGACTATAAATAACCCATTGTATATCATGTTTTGTTATCGTATCAAAATTATGTGGCGTGTATAAAATAAGACTGTCTTATCAACCATTGTACTTGTACATACCCTAAGCAATATATATATTTTTATTGGATTAATTGGTCATGGAATTGAGTAAATATCTTCTAGTCATTACCTGGAATTCTTTTTTGTAGTACATCTCTTAAGATATGGTTGTCACAGTTTATATGTATGAAGAGTTAATGTACTCTCTTCATTGTGGAATTATTCTCATGTGAAAATACGATAAACGCCGTCACCATTAATTAATTTCCTTAATGTTGGAGATACAGTACCTTTATTCTGTTTTTATGCCTGATCAATGTGCAGATCTCGCGAGACAAGCACTACTGTCTTGCTACTGATCTCGCGAGACAAGCACTACTGTCTTGCTACTGTGTCGTGCTGATTGCAGCTGCTGCATGCATATGCTTTGCATGATATTGGTGTTAAACATATAGTTGATGTGTGGGGGCAAAGATAGAGACATGATAACCTACAAGAACCATCCAATCAGTCATGGGGCTATTAGTTTAAGATGCCTCTAGAATATCATGTATGCAAATATTACAAGCAATGTTTATGGGAGCACGCAAGAAGAAATTTAGGAAAAACTATTTTTTCTAGTATTACTTGGGAAGTTTGATCAACTCTAATAAGTTAATTACCTAGTGTCGGTGCAATGGGATCGGGGTCCCTCGCATTGCGCCGTAGAGGTGGGCCAGGACCCACCATTCAGCGGCTCAGCGAATGCATGGCCTGGCCGGCAAGGACGTCGCAAGGATGCGAGCACCGTGTGCTCCAAGCAGGTATGGACTTGGCATGATGATATGGAGACTAAGTGTTAGCTACGATGTAGATACCTATGATTGAGACAAATGATACGAGACGAGCCTCGCTCCGCCAGCCGGGAACGGACAAGGAGGAAAATACAACGACGCACGCAAGGCAATCCGACCCCTCGTTCTTGGGGCTGCCCCGGAAGGAGGGTAAGGGAACGATTGGGGACATCGAAGCCAAGAAGCGGCCTCGACTGAACCCCAGAAGGACCATGGGAACGCTTCTCCTAGGCCAGGCGCGGCCCGGGAACCGGAGTCAACTGAGCCTAACAAGATGTGTCAGGCCCGGCCTTGGGAACAGGCGGCGCGCCAACGCTGCTGGACATCATCATGGCATTGCAGTTCGCTGCAGCACGTCACCGACAGGAGTGACAACTTAGAGCCTGAGCTATCACTCATCCATCAAATGCGCATGTGCACGGCCCTGCATTGGCCATATGCACTGCCCACCTGCCTGAAGACCGTGTGGCACACCACGATTGAGCCCGGGAACGCCCTTGGCGGTGCTCCACACTGGCTCTTGTAGTGACCCCTTGGAGTATAAAAGGAGGCAGTTGGCCATAGGAAGAATCAGAGTTTTCGGAGGGATTGGAGTCTTGAGAGATCAGAGAGAGTTCTAAGAGAAGAGCTTCAACTGAGCAGATAGGGAGAGAGAGAGAGTTGATATCCTCCTCCGCGTCAGAAAGAAGGAAGAGAGAAAAGAAAGAAAGAGGAAGCCTGGAAAGTGTAGAAGCTAGAGAGAAAGCAGCTCCCCGGCACCGTAGAGTTCATCATCTTGTACCTTGATCCATCCCAGATAATCCACCAAAGCAGGACGTAGGGTTGTTAGCCAAAGGACGGCTCAAATCTGGGTAAAAAATGGTTGTGTGTGTGCTCTATGTGTGTGTTGTGTGCTCGCATCAGCAAGTTCCTACATCGACGTTGAGGCCGGAACGCATTAGTTCCCATTATCGAACAAAAAAGGGGTGCCGAACATCCTCAATGTCAGCGTTGGCGAGACGCGACATCTGGCGCGCCAAGTAGGGGGCGCTCGCGTTTTCGGCATCGACAATCAGCTTTAGCTTCAACAACTTCGTGAGCTCCGTCATCATCACCAATGTCTGTTTTGTATTTGTGTTCAACATCAACATCGACCACGCCATTGCCAGCCATGGAGCCAAGGAGAGGTACGGGTGCCGGGAGTGGCCCTGCCACGGTAGATCCGCCCGCTGCACGGACTCGCTCCCACACACTACTAGGAAATCCAGAATATGATCCAGAAAATGATACCAAATATAACTGTTCATCATAAATATAATGAATATGATCTAAAATTTACATTATATTACAGCGTAAAGCAATTACAAGGTAGATCTCCATCCTTCAAATGTACCACAGGAGAACAATTGTTGAGTGGAGTCTCGCGACCTATGAACGATCACTCAGATACGATATAACCTGCAACATGAAACGTAGCAGCCCCGAAGGGTCAATACATGGAATGTATGGCAAGTAGGCTAAAATGGTTAACAACAAATCTATCAACTACATGCTTATTTGGCTAGGTGGAGCTCAGGCTCATTTGCATAAAACAATAGTTTTATCCAAATAATTGTATCAAAGTAGTTTTCTAATACGATAAATAGGACACTCTGGTTCACTCCCAGGTGCTCCTACCCAATTATGTTCACCCAACAAGTTTTAAGTAATTGCGAAATTAGGATGAGTGAGAAATACGTCATAGCATCAATATCAGATCGCTCAAATTGTCCATAACCGGGAACACGGCTAAGTACTTAGTTTAGACACCCTGTAGGGATTTGTACACTTTATCCATGTGACCTGGCCAACCCATCTCGGACCACCACACTCATATTGTGTGATGATAGGTAGAAGTCCAAGACGAGACAATTCGGGAAGAGCTTCCCAAACCCATCCACGCACCGTACCAACCTACACTATCTACATCTCTGGCTATGTAGGGTTCAAGTCGCCACAACCTACTAAGTCCAGTCAGCCATCCACTCTTACTAGCACATGGTTGCACACGAAAGCTACCAAACAAAGAAGTCAATCCTTTCTCTATACCCTGGGCGGCATTCCCCACCATAATTCTTCACTCTGTTGACCCAATCAATGCCATTCCACCTAGGTGGTTCATTAATTTTGGCTTGTAATTTAGCAAAATATAAGCCTTTCAAAACATATAACTTTTCATGGTATGATTCCCTTCCTCGTCTAAATAGCATAGCTAAGAAATCTACCAATACGATGGCTTGTAAACAAGGAATACTAGGGAATAACATGGGACATAACATAGCATATACACATCAATTCCTACATACACAATTCTAAGAAAACATCTACAATGGATAGGAAAATAATAGGACATTTATGACCAAGATAGCACCACTTACCTTTGATGTAGATGTAATCGACTAGATAATCTTCACAATCCTCATAGATATAATGGTTGCACTCGTCATAACCACAATACTAGTTAGAAGGGTTTAAATCATTTAAATTCTTGTTTTCGACAAAAAATATATCTAAGGCCAGATTAGTGTTCTACATGAAACATGGATTCCATAGACATATTATTTGTATTTTTATGATCTATAAATATTTTACTATGATTTATTTACTCCAAAACATCAATTAATTCATTTAAATTACTATAGTAAATATATACTGTAAAAGTCCTATATAATCAACTATTATTATTCTACATACGTTTCTGAATCCAACGATATATTATATGTTTTTCTGATCAATATTCCATTTTATATGAATTTTACAAGCTTATTACAATTTCTGGCTATTTTCTTATTTTCTGGAAAATGAAGGGAATATTCCCTGGCATATTCTACCGACGCGGCTGCTGACTCAGCGCCACGCGGCGATGTACCATTGGACGGTACCGATTCATCTTGGGCTTCTAATCCTGGACGCCGGTTTGGGATCCGACGGATTACATGAGCCGGACGTGGTCTCACCTAGGGATGACATCAGCGACGGCGACGAATGGCGGTGGCGGCTCAAGCTTGGATGACGACGGTGCTCTGGTGGTATCCTAAAGTGTTGAGGACGCCTACTGGGTGTGGCGCGACGAGGGGGAGTCTGTGGTGTTTACGACGTCTTCGCTTGCTTTCTGGAATGACGAGGAGGGAAGTCTGGAGGCGGCAGGGAGCTGCGGGGGTCCGGCGATGAATCATGCCCGCGTTAGAGGTCTGCAGAGAGGGGGAATGGGTCAGATCGAAGCGGTGCAGCGAGAGGGATATAAGAGAGGGGAGGAGAGGAGCACGGGGTGCTAGGAAACTCGGTATAGAATCGATCTTGAGCTCCTCCGATGTTCGGTGGTGGCGGCTAGATCGGAACCTCTATGTGGCTAGGGTTGGCGAAAAATCAAAAGGAGAAAAGGGTGGGGAGTGCGGGGATTAAATAGGTCAGATTTCGTGAGAGAGAGGGGCAACAATCGACGCAAAAATCGGGATTTCCCCGTTCGGTATCGAGACAGGTTCGTTCCCGTGTGTGGGAGGAAGACGATGGGCGGGGCCCACCTGTCGGAAGAAAAAAAAACTGAGGAAGGAAGAGAGGGGTCTGCAAGCGGGCTGTAAAGGAATGGGCCGCGGCTGCTGCTGTTGCGTGCTTCCCGGGCGAGCGTTAGTCTAGGTGGGCTGGGCTGATCCGTCCGGGTAGGTAGGCTTAGTTCTTTTCTTTTTCCATTTTCTTATTTATTTTCTAGTTTGAGTTTTAGGAATCCAAATTGAACCATTTACATTTCTATTTTTTTTTAAATTCAAAGTAATATTCTAGGGCACTTTGGAACCTATTTTATTCCACTTCCAAATTTCCAACTTACTATCATTTGATTTGGCCCATAGGCATATTATTGCATTTCCTTTATCTTATCTTATTTAAATCACAACTTTTGGATTTGAACTCCAAACTGACTCAAATAATTTTCTAAGTTTTTATAAAATTGTCCTATATTAAATTATGTCATTTAGGATTTACTCTTGCTCGAAGTTTATGATGTCTATGCACTTATATTCTTGTAGACAGTTGTTGGGCCTCTAAGTGCAAAGGTTTGTAGAACAACAGCAAGTTTCTCTTAAGTGGATTATCCAAGGTTTATCGAACTCAGGGTGGAAGTGGTCAAAGGTATTCCCTCTCAAGCAATCCTGCAATCAAGATACAAGAAGTCTCTTGTGTCCCCAACACACCCAATACACTTGTCAGGTGTATAGATGCACTAGTTCGGCGAAGAGATAGTGAAATACAAGTGGTAACGGTGCTAGAAAATAGCTTCGGACTTGTTGTTGACATGGGGGAACGTGTGCGAGTGCCAGAAAATACTTTGATGTAGCTTGACGATGAGGTAAAGACTAAAGCAAGCAAACATGCAACAGATCTACTAGCAAACGATGTTTCAATGTTTAGAAACAAGGCCTAGGGATCATACTTTCACTAGTGAACACTCTCTCATATAAATATCCTCTTTTCATGATACTACTCTTAACTACTCTCTGGTTGGACACTCTAATCATTGGTAGGGCTATAACAACACCCCTCAAATTCCGCCTTCCCTAATCTAGACAACCCAACACTATCACCTTGAGCGCTAGATGGTTCCAACAAACACCACAATTTCATAGAGACATCCAACTCCAAATATAACTCATAACAAATATTCAATCTAGCCAAAGTGCCACACACAGTATGCACGCTGTCACTTACACACACGTGGGGAAAAGTATAGATCTATTAAAACACAAAGAGTATTTATGTAGACTCAAACCTAAGTGCCACCATGGCATGCACGCTGTCACTTTCACACACATGGGGAGAGCAGAGATCTATTGAAGCACTTGAGTTGCAAGGTAGATCTACTTGATTACAAAGCTCATGACCATAATATGACCATGCATAGAGAGATATGAACACATAGCTACCGGTAGAGCCTTTAGCCTCGAGGAAGAACTACTCCCTCCTCATCATGGGAATCAGCAATGGTGATGAAGTTGGCGATGGCGATCGATGGTGATGGCTCCGTGGGCACTTTCCTGTTCCGGCAGGGTGCCGGAATAGAGACTTCCTGTCCCCCGAATCTCCCCTTCGGTGGCAGCGGTGCTACGAAGGTTTTCGTGGATTTCTTCTGGATGCCCTAGGGTTTTTGGGTCGGAGGCTTCTTATAGGCGTAGTAATCAAGGTCGGTGGGGGTCCAGGGGGCCCACACCCCCTTTAGGCACCTCCAGGACTTGCCCGCGCCTAGGGAGGGTGCGGCCACCCTGTGCCCCCCTCTGGCTCTGCTTCGTGGTTCCGTGTTGCTCCAGGAAAATAATGACTTTGGCTTTTGTCCTGCCCAATTCCGAGAATATTGATTTTCTGCCTTTCTGGAACAAAAAATAGAAGAAAACAGACAACTGTCACTGTGGCAACTTGTTAATAGGTTAGTTCCAGAAAATATATAAAAATACCTCAGAGTATAGACAAAGCAAAGCAAAGTAGATACAAAACAAGCATGGAGCATAAAAAATTATAGATACGTTTTCGACGTATCAGTTTACTATGGACAAAACCATAGCTCTTAGGTTGCTCTTAGAATTGGGAAAAACCGAATTAGAGTTGTGGGTATTCCTTTTGGGACAATAGAATTATTTCCTTGGAGTTTAATGCAATGATGTTCATGCATTCTTCATGATTTTGAATTTTAAAATCTTGTACATCAATTCTACAATCCATAATCAATCCATGCCCTTTTGCCTATATGGCTACTTAGGTCATAAGAAAAGAATATAATGTTTTGAAATCAAGGTTGAGAGGATTTTCAATTTAAAAGTTTCTTTGAGAATTTTCAACAAAGTCAAACAATCAATCAAGCTTATTTTATTTATTTCACATTCTAAAATTAGGATAATTTTGGGATGTGACAAATACATAGTATAAGTTACATTGTTCCGATCAAATTAAGTAGCTAGTGACATGAATACATGTGTCTCGACCAAGTTAGAGCTCGGAAGCTCGCCTAGACATCTAAACATGCGGGATAGACAACAAAGGGCGACAAGCATCACCGCGACAAAGGTGTAGGTCTTCATTTGGTTCCTTGTCTAACTCCCGCTAGATAGTGCGTGTATCTAGCTTCCACCTTTGCCATAGTTTTGTACCCTTTGTAGCTATTGCCACTGAAATGATGCACCTGTCTTCGGTAGTCTTTCCAATCATCATAGACTCTGGAAACCCGTCCCTTGTACATGACGTACCACATCATCTAGAAGTTGGCAATAATAATTAACTGGAGGGTGAAAAAACATGTAAAAGTCGCATATAAAAGATACACTTATCAAATAGTGCCAACTCAAAAAGAATGCCTCATATATTCCTAGGTTATTGGAAACAAAAATATGCTATGATCGGATTGTACGACCAAGTAGGATGCACAAGACTTGGACTTGTTCAAAGCACAAGGCCGGATAGCCCATCACAACACATTCACATACATAGTGTCCAACAACATTTTAATCATCAGCATTCTCAAAAAATACCAAAGTAACTCCGATTTGTGCCTCATTCTCGAAAAAAGAAAGTAGTCCCAACTAAAAAAGCATGCCTCATATATATAGGTCATTGGACATAGGAATATGCTACGATGGAACAGTGAGCCAAGTAGGATACACAAGACCTGGACTTGTGCATAACATAAGGCTCACTATACCATCGCAGCACATTCACATATGTAGTGTGCCACAACATTTCAATCATCTTCATTCTCGAAAAAATACCAAATTAAGGAAAAAAAGAAGGACCAAAGTAAGCAAAGAAGGACCAAAGAGTAAGCACAAAAACCAAGCATTGATTCATATATAACCCTAATAATAATCAAAAGAAGTAAGCGTTGATTCATAACCCTAATAAGCTAAGTAGTGGCATGTACTTTTTGACACACACAAGTACTTCTGGGGATAAAGTTTACATGGCACAAGCTCATCTATAGTTCAGAACTACAACTAGGCCAACATCAAGAATTCTGGCTAGGCTCAGGGAATGGGAGGACGCCTTGTTTCGTCATGAATGCCCTATAGTCACCCTGCATCTTTAGGCGATCTACTATGTCACGTTTTTTCGGGTATTGCCTCCGTGGAAGATCCCCCTGAAGTCATGATATCACGAAAGATGATTGCCCCAAACTGCTGCTGGATGCGATACATCACTTTTCTAATATCTGAATCATTTGATCTTGGCCTTGGATTTGGCCCACTATTTGAGATGATCTGGCAGCGTAGAATTCTGTTGCTCTAGTAGGAATGCCCTCATGTGATGGAGTGTGTAGTAGGCTTCCTTCTGACTATCTTCCGGCTGCTTCACGCAGGGGAACTCTGTTACGTGGGTGAAGACGTGCCTGCCAAACTTGACCTTCTTACGCACGAAGGTGGTGCCTTCTGCTGAGGCATAGGCTGTGAGAGCATCATTAGAACTTCCTTTATCTTGTCATAGTTTTTCTTCTTTTCTCGACTCCCCGAGTTGAAATACGTGGCTTGCGAATGTTTCAGCAATAAGAGATGAGTATGCAGTGTTGATCTCTACGCAAAACAATTCAAAAGGTATGTGTTGGAAAAAGAATGATGAAAATCTAATAAAGCATGTTATGGTGGCGAGTGAATAATGACTTACTCAGGAAAGTAAGGCACAAGAATGTATTCCTTTGTCTTGTTCGCCACTAAGATGTCTTGTAGGTAGGAGGCCACGAATAGCCGTCACGCATGTAGTAGGGTCCACTATCGCGATGCCCGGGGTGTTCTCTCTAATGATCTACATGGCCAGGCTAAGAGAAAATAGGCGGACCATGGTATAGTGTAGTGGGTACAGGTGGAACATGTTGAAGATGTCATCAAACTGCAGGAAGAATAGATCCGCAAGGACATTGTCGATGAAGCCCAAGCCTGGTGGCACCTTAACCACGAATACCGTGTGCGAGGGATCTTTCTCCACAAGAAGGCGTTTCTCTATCGTCAGCACACCGTCATGCACACTTTGCATTTCCCAACTGGCAAGCTTGAGCAATTTCTTAGTTAGCATGGGCTCACCATCCACATGGACCCTCCACATAATATCCTTGGGTCTTGGTGGCCCGTCCTAAAACCTGATCGGATTCGTAGTTGACGCCACTAGCTGGCTCGAGCTGCTAGATTTTCTTTTCCTGGCCTTCTTGCATTTTGGAGAGCAGACAGGCACCACAATCTGAGCTACGACCGCCCTATGTAGTGTGTCAGGGTTTAGAATAAAGGGCCGGTTGCATGTATTAGCTGGCTCAGTGAACGCGCAAGCTAGAGGCGTCTCCTGAGAACCAAAGAGACGCTTGTTGTAAGTGGATTTCTCTACGAGGCCACCAGTTGTTTCTTCATTTAGGCCGTCGTTGCAATACTGAGTGTTGATGTACTGATCGACATCTTCGGTGTCCTTGTTCGGATCCTGCGCCATGGGCATATCATCAATATGATCATCCGACCCATCGCATGGAGGTGATGGCGGGTGCAGTAAGGGGGTCTTGCCATGGCTTGGCACTGGCACGACAGGTGGTCCTGCTGTCTGTGACGAATCATTCTCTTTGTCCATAGCATGAATAAGCCGAAGCAACTTCTGAGGACAACCGACTCGTCTTCATCCGCTCCTGGGGGTTGAATGGGAGGTTCCAGGTCGTTGTTGCCCCTTAGCACCCGAATAATTTTAACCCTATGCACGCTATCTAGCATCGGCTTTGAGTGGAACATGCGGTGCAAGGGTTGAATGATGGTACCCTTGGCAACATCCCTCATCTCGTTGTTCATGTAGCTTAAGAGAGTGCAAGGAGCATCCATCTGCGTAAAACATGTATGGCGTCAGAGATGCCATAAGGGTAATAAATGGCAAGGCAGTAAAGTAATTTGTTTACCGTGATGGCGTCGAGCTCGGCTAATATTGAGGGACCGCATACGACGATAGTAACTGTAAATCTTGACACGGTACTTGGGTAATACCTACCCATCATGACACAGTACTTGGCTAATACCTACCCATCATAGTAACTATAAATCTTGACAAGAAGTCGTGATTCACAATCCAGAATCCACATAAGTTGTTTGATAGTATTGGTCCAATGTCCTCCATAGTCATATAAAGTCCTGTTCAACACTTGAACATTCTGGTGTGGATAAAAATTATCATCAGTTATATTGAGTTAAAACTCATGGTAATTACTTAAAATTGCATCATAATAAAGAATTATCGCACTAGCAATATGAAAAATTGTTCCCAATTGAATATTCATCATATCTCTAGAGAACTCTTTATTGTTGTTATTATCCTTCCTACAGGTTCTACCCATTTACTAGGTTTCCAACCTAAGGTCAAAGCATATGCTCTGATACCAGCTGTGGTGACCCAGCATGCCACTGCATGATGTAGTACACTATAGTCATTGACATAACACCAATGAAACACTGTTCACTAGTATTACATCCCTTAGAGTGGTACAACAGAAACACAGCAGGTCCAAGACATAACTATATGTTACAACTCGACTCTTTACAAAAGTGCCAGAGAACACTCTAGGTTAAATAGACAGAAATAAACTTCTTACAAAGAAGAACCAGAAACAATCAACTCATAACTATCATGCTAATAATATTAACATCTAACTATTTGGCTTGCATTGTTGCTATTGCAATACTCTATATAAATAGGTTCTATGGCTAAAGATTATACTCCTATCTAATCATCAACTTCGTCTTCACTTTAGTTGATGTATATGTTGACTTCCTTGAGTTCATTGAGAACTTGAGCTTTTGGTGATGATTCCCTTGAGCATAAGTTGATGTAGACGTCGTATGTATTGGCTTTAGAATCTAGCAAGGGTTAAGAATATATGTTGAGTACAAGCGTACTCAGCAAGTTCACTAAAAATGAGTGTTTGATGCACTAGCTACAGCCATCGACCGTAGGTCATAGGCCATGCAGGTTTTTAAAAACATTTCTTCAGAGGTTGCTTTTATTCTGAAAAGCTATTCCCGTCAGCCTTCACAGGTTTACCAGAACTTTCATGGAGTTCCTTGATAACCCACAAGCATAGGGGGTGTATCGTAGTACTTTCAATAAATAGGAGTGTCGATCTCAATGAGGAACAAAAGGTGCTGACTAGTAGTACTAGCTCAAGATTTCTCTGAAAATACTTAGCAAACGGATTTTTAGGGTTTTTTAATAAAGCAAGGAAATAAAGTGCAACTAAATAAAGACAACAAATAATTGCAGCAAGTGTCCTAATCCTTTCTTAGCAAAGGACAAGCCGGAGGAAATACCTATGAGGACCAAACGTTCTCCAGGACACATGGGAATACTGTCAAGTGCTTTCGTTTCATATAGCTGATTAATCTTCTTTGGTTTTATAAGTGTTGTGTGGGTGAAACTGTGCTAATGTATTGACCTTACTTGGACTAATACATACTTGTGATTAAACCCCTTGCAAGCATCCGCAACTACAAGAAAGCAATTAAGATATAAACCTAACCATAGCCTTAAACTCTGAGATCCTACACTCCCTTGTGTAAAGGTTTCCTATCACGGGTTCAGGTTTCTGTCACTCCGGCAACCCCACAATTAGTAGCCAAATACACAATGCATTCCCCTAGGCCCATAAATGGTGGAGTATCATGTAGTCGATGTTCACATGACACCACTAGAAGAATAGAACCACAACTTAAATATTAAACCATTGAATAATACCTCAACACGATTCCACTACTAACAACATGACTTCTCCCATGTCCTCAAGAACTAAACAAACTACTCACGAGACATCATATGGATCAAGATCAGGGATGATATGGTGATGAATAACAATCTGAACATAAAAAATAGTTCAATGGTTCCACTCACAAGCATCAACTACAATAGTAATCAATACCGGGAAAGTTTACCCTAAGAACAATGCAAGATTCAACACAATTGTTACAACGGGATGGAGTTGTGATGATGGTGCTGGTGGAGATGGTGGTGTGGATGATGATGATGATCCCGATGAAGTATAGCTTGATGATGCTGTTGATGGCAACTATCTCCCCTCTCCGGGAAGGAATTTCCCCTGCAGAAATCTGTAAGCCGGAGAGCTCTTTCTCTCTTGGTGGTTTCCGCCCCGCAGAGGCTGCAGAATATTTCTGTGGTCGCCCCCCCAACTTTAGGGTTTCGAGGAGAAGATATAGGCGAGAGGGCGGAGCCAGAGGTGGGCCAGGGTGTCCACACCCCTGTAGGCGCGGCCTTGGGTGGCCCGCTCCTGGGGGGTGTGGGCCCCCCGTGTCCCAACTCTGCCTCCCCTTCTGTCATCCTTCGTCTTCTAGGAAAATATAATTTTCTTTAGTATTTTTGGTATTTTTCTGATCTTCGCGAAATTGTATCAACACACCGCTTTTTCCATCAAAATCCTGACTCTGGCAGTTCATCCTCCAAGAATCATCCAACATGCAAAAACATATGAAAAGACATAAGTATCACCTCTTAATATGAAATATATCAATGAATAGAAGCAAATTATGATATAGAATGGTGATGCAAATTGGATGTATCAACTCCCCCAAGCTTAGACCTCGCTTGTCCCCAAGCGAAAACTGAGCTCAGTACACATGTTCACATGTTTATGGAGTGAAGTGTCGATAAAAAGAATACAGACAAGAAGCATCACACTTACCAATACACAACTCATAGTTGAAAGCAACTCACCATTATGTAACTTTGCTTGCAAATTATGGGAGTCAAAATAAAGATGCATAAAGATAAATCATAATTGGAATTGGCAAACTTTGTTCTTGGTCAGAGAACAGTTGGCAAACAGTTTTCAGGCAAATCTTTTGTAAAGAAGTTTATAACGGGAGTACTCTTTGCTCAAACATAAAAGATTTTTCACAATGATAGCTTTCAAAGTAATACTCATTTAGATAAGAGTCTTGTGCAAACAAGGAAGGTAAAGGACATGATTGAATGAATCATCATATGAATGCTTGAAACACAACAACTCAAATTCTTGCTGGAGATAGAGAGGAATAGGTTTACTGACTCAACTTGGAAGGGATTTCAAGTTTATAAAGATCTTTCAAAAGATTATGGTACTTACTAGCTTTGAGCTCTCATTGCCCCTATCATAAGCATCTTGAGGTGATTAAGGTTAAAGTGAACAAAGATGGAGTATATGCTTGAAGAAATATAAGTTGGCAATCTCATGTCCCTTGAGTACGAGGGCCGCTCCTCATGCTACTCAACTTTAGTTACCGGTAAGTTCTTGTCATAGTAAGTACATGTGTATCATAGAGAACTGCCAACAGGGTACCCCTTGCACATGATACAAGAGCTATACTATAATCAAAATGATCAGGCAAGTAGACAATGAGCATATCAACAATCTCTTATTTACCATGGGAAAATGGTGCTTTTCTCTCTCTTTCCTATTTTCAAAATTTCTCTCTTTTTTTATAAGAAGAAAGTGTAAGACCCCACATTTGTAAAGGTAAAGGTCCCTGTGATTGCAATGCTAGTCCCTGGATCAAATGCTAGCATCCACAGTTTAAGATGAAGTACACAGAAACAAAGGTCATTATTACATCGTCATTCTAGAGATAACATAGTCTTTTACAACTACATATCCATAGGCTTGCACAAGAGTTCAACTTAACAAAATAAAGTAAAGTCTTCATCTTCATGTGCCACATGCAAACATGTTGAGTGTAGACTCATAACCCTAATCCTCATCAGAGTAACCCGCAACATCACAAGTTACAGCCATAGTGGGTCAATACATTGGAATAGTATTGGCAAGTGATACCTTAGTAGAATAATAGTTTCTAGCTTCTATATGAATTTGGCTAAGTGCAGCTTCGGCTTGCTTTGCTCAAAATAGGTTTTTCCTATCAGTTGAAAACACTAAGTTTTTGTTTGACAAAAACTCCCATGGAACCACCAATTGACATTGGTGAACCTTTACCCTTGTTCAACCACAAGTTTTTAACTTAGAAATTGGGATGAGGAGATCCTTGATAGCTTCAGCGTCTTGATGCTCAATTGTCCACTGCCAGGGACACGGCTAAGTACTTAGATTTTTCCTTCTCGAGAGGTGGTGCACTTTCCCCACAAGACTCGACATGCATCGAGACGAGACCTTTCAGAAGCCTTCCCTTAGACCAAATGGACGCGTTCCATCCTATCACCCTACCACCAACTGTCCAAATGGCTAAGTTATTGCAACCTATATGATCAAGGCAGAGCCCATATGCCATGTGGTTGCACTAGAAGCTTCTAAACACTAAGTATCTCAAATCCCTTTGTTCCTGGGTGGATTTCCACAGGTGTGATACACAAGGTAGACCATAGATATGGGCCTTGTGTAACCACTCAACATAACCCAAACATACCATTCCACCCAGGTGATTCATTCACTTAGTTGTTTTATTAGGCAAAAACACAAGTCAAAGACTTAACAATATTTTCCATAGCATGAATATAATCCACCCTTGTTTGCTAATAGCTAGGCTAAGCATGGCAATATAGCAAGTATCTTAACTTAGAGAAAATTCTATCAAGACTACAACTACTAGGATTTCCCATAGCATAGCCTATAGATACTTAGCAAAAATATCATGCAAGCCCTATACAAAATATTACTAGTGCATAGTCAAAAATATTGGGACAAAAATATGAAGCACCACTTGCCTTGGTAGTTGGGGGAGTAGCAACAATCCTCACAATCACAATCACCACTAGCACCAAAATCTACACATAAAATGATAGCACCAATTTACATTCAAATTAATCAAGCAAAAATATATGAATGCATGCAAATGCCATGTGATGATTTTTCTTAAATAAAACAAGACAAGTAAACAGTAATAAAGATTAAAATAAACTTTTATAGACTAAATAGACTCAAAATAGCCTTTAAAACATTTTCTAAATAATTTTTATACTCAAAATAAGCCTACAAATGTCTCTGCATAAAATTCCATTTTAACAGAAGCAAAATACAAGACCAAGCCCACATATGTGTATGATTTAATTTTGTGAATCCATTGATATATTATTTGCATTTTTTGGATAAACAGAACAAAAGTTATGAATTTTACAAGTTAATTCATCTATTTAATTCAAATTTGGATTTTAAAAGAAAAATCCTGACACGCGGCGGCTCCTGATTGGCCCATACCGCTTCGTGCGGATCACGCTCGCGAGCCTCTGGATCTAAGTGAGATCTAACGGTTCAGATCTGCCCATACCCTTTCGCTCTCTTTTCTAATCTTAGCCGCTGGATCTAGATCCAGCGGATCTGATCTCTCTGCCACGAACGGGCGGCGCAAATGGCGATCAGTGGCGGCGACGGCTCTGCAGGCGACGAACTGGCGGCGCTAGGGGGTAAAGTGGAAGGTTATGTGCATTACCGAGGTCGCGGAGCTGAGGCGGTCGTAGTGGAGGTCACAGGCGAGGGCGGGGCGCTCGGGTTCGACAACTATTCCTCACCGGAGTCGAGCTCACTGTCGGGCACGCACGGGTGTTGACGAAGGCGATGCTATAGACCACAAGAAAGGAAAACACAAGTGGAATTAGGTGCGTACGAGGGTGGTGAACAAAATCGTAAGAACCATAGAGTAAGGGGGGGGTTGAGGCTCACGAGGATTGGTCGTCGGAGGGGTTCGGTACCGCGACGGTGTGAGCTCAAGTGTGGGCAGCCTGGTGGCGCTTAGACGGTGGCGAGTGAGGGGAAAGATGCGGGGGAGGAAGGAGTTTAAGTAGGAAAGGGTCGGGTGCGGGAATCACTGAAGCAATCAATCCAATTGATTCGAAATCAATCGGCAAAGAAACGGCAGCGGCGAGCGGGTCTGCGGCACGTGATTGAAGACGACGATGTTGACGTGGCAGAGAGGTCCAACAGTCAATGAGTGGGTGCGGGCGCACGCGGTGAGAAACATAGAGGGGAGAGGGGTTTCCCGGGTGGGCTAGGTGGGCTGTTAGCTGGGCCGCGGGGTGGGTTGGGCTAGTTAAGCCGTTGTTGTTATTTTTTCCTCCTTTTCCCTTTTCTCTTTTTCTGTTTTGATTTTCTAGATTGAATTTGAATGGCTAATTCAAATCTGTTTGAATTTAAATTTTCTACAGACTTCTGTACTGTGTTACTAGTGTCCAAAGATGTGTCGAACACATACTTACACTCAAAAACCATTTTGGTTTGAAAATAAAAATAAAACCATGCCTTTATTAATATAAGGATATTAGGCATATAAATGGTTTTATATTTGAATTTTGTTTTGAAAATTTTTGTGCAAGCTTTGCATTCATCTTTGAAACATTTCTGATCAAACCAAGGTATTCTCATACTTTGAGATTAAAAACAGAACCATTGCCTTTCTAGCATAAAATAATAGGCATTTAAATGGTCTCTTATTTTGAAATCTTGTTTGAAATAACCAAATGCTTATGAATGCATGAATGATATGTAAACTTTTCAAATCATGATTTTTGGGATGTTACAGAAAGCTTCATATATTGCTCATTATGGTGATGCTGCAAGTTTCCACCATGATTAGGCATGGCTTAGGCTAGCGGCTTAGGCGTTTCTCTAACACACATACATAACTCCATGGACTTACAAGATCCCCTTTTATTTCACACTGATGACATACACAAACAAAAGAGCATGATATCAACTGGGTTTGTATTTACAGGTGTTGAAAGCGTTCCCTATGAGAGCACGGTTCTGATAATCCCAACTTATAGGTGCAAGCATATACAACTTCGATGACACAATGGTTCAAGTTTATTAGAGGCAAGAAAATAAGATGTGCCATCAAGTTCATGAGAGCTTTACTAACTAGTTTTCACATAACAAAATAATTATCAAATTGAAAGTTAGATGAAACTTGAGAATTTACTTGGAATAGCAAGAATGCTAATACGTAGATATGGTGGACACAAATGGCGCATGTTTTGGGTTAAAGGGTTGGATGCATGAGAAGTGTTCCCTCTCAGCACAGGTTTTTGGCTAGCAAGGCTGGGTAGCAAGCAAAAGAGTTGAAGGAAACAAACAAACATACAAGTAATAAAGCCAAACATGTAATATTCCTTGAAGACACAAAAGATCTTAAATAAAGAATACTAAGCTTATGATCCAATCAAGAAAGAAAGAAAACAATATATACCTGTAAGTGCTTTTCTCTTTTCCTTTCAAACCTCAAAAAGTGTTGCTACTGACCAGAGCTCGGTTTGCCAAAACCAATTTAGATCTACTTGATGCTCCCAAAGTGATACCAATAGTGATCAATAAGATCAATCATATAATAGATATTGCAAACTAAAATAAAAAGTGCAAAAAGTAAAAGATGAAACTTCTCATTAATACTCCATAAAGGCACTCACACCAAGGGATACATAAATAACCAACTAAGGGAGAGATACTTACACTATGCAAACCAACCTATAAGATAAATTCTCTATCCAAGATATGAATCTACTAAAAAGGTAAAAAGGTAAAAGATAATGATGTGATACCACGGCACTCCCCCAAGGTTGGAACAAGCCAAGGGGATGCCAAAACCTGATGACGAATTACTCCTTCGGTGGTGGTGGTATTCTCTCGATAAGATTTTCAATCAGTTCCCTCAAATACTCCATCTCAAAGGTCAAATTTTGAATCTGTAGGGTTCGCAGCATAGAAAACAAAAAAATCCTACGATGGGAACAACTATGTACCAAGATCTATCTACTAGATACAAGCAACGGGTGGATATACATCCATAGAATACATACCCTCGAAGACCGAATAACATTAACGAGGTTGTACTTGTGGATGATGTAGTAGAACGCTTGCCGATCTCAAGATCGATAAGAAGTCCAACCGGTCTAGCAGGTCCAGCACCATCTAGTCCAACACTGCAAAGCAGTGGTGCATCCGTGATTGCACACACGTTTGCGTACTACGACAACATCCACGCCCTCGCTCCAGCGAAGCAGCGGAAGCAACAAATCCTTCCAGAAAAAGCCACCGGGAACATGTATCTCGCTGATCCGAGACCATGGGGAAATTCTTAAGGGGGAAGAGAGTGTTGGAATTATGCCCTAGAGGCAATAATAAAGATGTTATTATTATAATTCTTGTTCATGATAAAGTTTATATTCCATGCTAGAATTGTATTAAGCGGAAACATTAATACTTGTGTGGTTTGTGAACAACACCGTGTCCCTAGTACGCCTCTATGGACTAGCTCATTGATCAATGATGGTTAAGGTTTCCTAATCATAGACATGAGTTGTCAATTGATAATGAGATCATATCATTGGGAGAATGATATGGTGGACAGACCCAAACTAAGCGAAGCAATTAGATCGTTTCATCGTGTTCATCTTTGCGAAGCTTTTCCTATGTCAAATATTGTATTCCTTAGACCATGAGATAATGCAACTTCCTGGTACCGAAAGAAAGCTTTGAGGTCATCAAACGTCATCCTATGAGAGGGTGATCATAAAGGTGTCTCTCACGTGATCGGAAAGTATCTGTTGGGTTGTATGTATCGAGATGGAATTTGTCCCTCCTAAGTCGGAGAGATATACTTCGGTCCCACTCGGTAATCGATATCAACACCGCTTGCAAGCATGTGGTTAAGGAGTTAATCACAAAGTGATATCGGATTACGGAACGAGTAAAGTACTTGCTGTGAACGAGATTGAACTAGGTATGACGGTACCGACGATCGAATCTCGGGCAAGTAAAATATCGCGAGACGAAGGGAATATATATATGGGATTGATTGAATCCTGGCATCGTGGTTCATCCGATATGATCATCGATGAATGTGTGAGAGTCAATATGGGTGCCTGCACTTCCGTTGATTATTGATAGAAGATCATGTCCGCATATTCTCGAACCCGCAGGGTCACACACTTAACGTGTCTTGACGCTAGGATAGATTGGATAATTTGTTTATGAATTTTTGTTCGGAGTCTTGGATGGGATCCGGGATATCACGAGAGGTTCCGAAATGGTCCGGAGAATAAGATTCATATAAGGCAGTGCAGTTTTTAGAGTTCGGAATTGTTCCGGATTAATCGGTATTGTACCGGAAGCTTCTAGAACCTTCCGGAAGGGGACCAACGTGGCCCCACCTTCCGGGAGGGGGAATGGGCCTATGAGGGAGTGTCCTGGCCGCATTGGGCCAGGGGCACAAGGCCCCATAGGGCCCAGCCGATTCTAGAGAGATTTGACTCGTTTAAATCTCGGGATAGAATTTCTAGATAAGGGAGAGTTTAAATCGTTTAAATCTAGAGATAGGATTTCTAGATAAGGGAGAGTTTAAATTGTTTAAACTAGAGATAGGCTTGGAGGAGGGCAGGCTGGCCGCCTCTATATATAGAGGGTGGTGCGCCTCCCCACACATCTTCCTCCAAGCCCTAGCCTTGCTACCTTCCTCTCTCCTCCCGATCGCTTGTAGGCGAAGCCTGCAGAAATTCTCCACCATATACACCACGCCGTGTTGTAGATCCAATCTATCTCTCCACCATACTTGCTGGTCCGAGGAAGGAGGAGACGCCGAGGTGCTGCACGTGCATCTCAGAGGCACCGCCACTTGTGGTGCTAGATCGGATCGGATCGCGAGGAGGAGAAGCGAGTACGACTACATCACCCACGCTCCGATTTAACGCTCAGGCGTAATCTTCAAGGGTATGAAGATCTAATCCAATCTCTCTCATTGTTTGCATCTCCTAGATTAGATCTTGGCTTTCCTCTCGCTCCGTAGAAAATTTTGATTTACTATGCCGCCAAACCCTTCAAAGGGTATCAGAGCTAGACCTATGCGCAGATGTGTTTCACGAGTAGAACGCAACATGGTGGTTGCGGGCGTTGATGTTTTCTGTTGCAAGCCTCTTGTTTGTGTTATTCTTATGACGCGGGATAGTGAGATTGAAGCGGTCCAGGCCAACCTTACGCGACGCCGTCATGATACCGCCCGCACTTGACGTGTGGCTTGTACCACACATGCGGCTGGTGGATGTCGGCTCTCACTATAGTTGTCATGGGATTAACACCGAGTTTGGCAACCATAATATCACCGCTGTGGCTTTTCGTAGGTAAGAATCATTCTTAGCATCTACTCCCATAAGCCACGTAAAACATGCAACAACAAAGTAGAGGCGCGTCTAACTTGTTTTTGCAGGAGTGTTTTCTGTGATGTGGTATGGCCCAAGATGTGATGTGTATATTGTATGCGATGATCATGTTTTGTAATGTTTCACGACTTGCATGTCGATGAGTACACAACCGTGAGCCATATGGTTGTCTTTATAATTGTGTATGACCATGAGTCAACTTCTTATACGCCATGTAATAGCTTTACTTTATCGCTAAGTAGTTAGCAATAGTTGTAGTTGCTATTCGTGGTGGAGGCAATCATGGTGGAGTGATGGAGATCATGCCGGAACGCACAAGATGGAGATCATTGCGCGAAGATTGGCTATACCATGTCACATAAAGTTATATGCATGTGATGTTTATCCCTTTATGTATCTTATTATGCTTAGATCGCGACGGTAGCATTATAAGATGATTCCTCACTTAAAGATCAAGATAAAAAATATGTTCTCCCCAAGTATGCACCGTTGCGAAAGTTCGTCGTGTCCAAGCATCACGTGATGATCGGGTGCTATAGACTCTACGCTCACATACAACGGGTGCAAGCCAGTTTTGCACACACGGAAATACTTGGGTCTAGCTTGACGAGCCTATCATGTACGGACATGGCCTCGGAACACAAGAACCAAAAGGTTAAGCATGAGTCATATGAATGATATGATCGACACTTTGTTGTCCACCATTGAAACCACATCTCTTCTCGTGATGATCGGATTAGGTGTGGTGAATTTGGATTGTGTTCACTAAACAACTTGAGGGATGTTGAATTTAGTGGGAGTTCATCTAGTAATTTGATTAAGTTGAACTATTTATCATGAACATAGTATAAATTGTACTTGCAAATACTGTAGATCACATGGCCAAGTCCAACTTCAACTTCAACGTTTTTGCTGAGAAAGAAAAGCTTAGAAACAATGGGTCTAACTTCACCAACTGGTTCCGCAATCTAAGAATCATTCTGTCTGGCGGACAAAAGGACTATGTCCTTGGTAAAGTGTTAGGTGACCCTCAACTTGCGCTACGGCTGATGAGAAAGCTGTCTATCAGTCGCGCAAAGATGATTATGGTGTGATTAAGAGCACCATGTTGTTTGCTATGGAACCGGAGCTTCAAAATTGTTTTGAAACCTATCCCGGGCCCTTTGAGATTCTCGAGGAGCTGAAAACCATGTTTCAGACTCAAGCCCGTTCTGAGAGATATGAGATCTCTGAGAAGTTCTTTCACTGCAAGATGGAGGAAGGGAGTTCCGTTAGTGAGCACGCCATAAAGATGTCGGGCTACACTCAACGCCTTGAGCAACTGGAATGTACGATTCGAGGAGCTCAAGATTGACAGGTTCGCAATCACTCCTCCCAGCTACAAAAGTTTTGTAGTGACTCATAATCAGATTGGTTCCATCGATACGATCCGAGCTCTTCGCAAAGTCAAGGCTGCGGAAGTGGACATCAAGAAGGATAATCATGTGTTGATGGTCAACAAGCCCTCCTTTAAGAAAGGTAAGGGAGCAAAGAAGCCCTTCAAGAAGGGCGGCGTAGCAATGCCCTCGAGAAGAAGCTCAGTCTGGTCCCAAGCCGGACCTTTGAGTGCTTCTATTGCAAGGACAAGGGTCATCGGAAGCATTTGTCCAAGTACTTAGCGGACAAGAAGGTGGCACCATCAAAGGTATATTTGATATACATGTTATTGATGTTTTCCTTACTAGACCTCGTTGTAGTGCCGGGTATTTGATACCGGTTCGTTGCTAATATTTGTAACTCAAACAGAGCTACGGAATAGACGGCTTGCGAGGGATGAGGTGACGATCTGGCGTTGGCAACGGATCAAGAGTTGATGTGATGGCCGTCAGCACGCTCTCCTTGGTGTTACCTTCGGGATTAGTTTTAAACCTTAATAAATGTTATTATGTGCGTTGAGCATGAACATTATTTCCGGATCATGTTTATTGCAAGACGGTTATTCATTTAAATCGGAGAATAATGGTTGTTCTATTTATATGAGTAACATCTTTTATGGTCATGCACCTCTTGTGAATGGTTTATTTCTTCTAAATCTCGAAAGGGATGAAACACACATCCATAACATTGAGGCTAAGAGATGCAAAGTAGATAGTGATAATACTACTTTTTGTAATCGTCGTCTAGGTCATATTGGTGTAAAGCGCATGAAGAAACTCCATTCTGATGGACTTTTGGAGTCTCTTGATTTTGAATCATTTGACACATGCGAACCATGCCTCATGGGCAATATGATCAAAACCCCGTTCTCCGGTATGATGGAGCGAGCAACGGACTTGTTGGAAATCATACATACCGATGTATGCGGACCGATGAGTGTTTCGACGCGAGGTGGATATCGCTATTTCCTCACTTTTACCGATGACTTAAGTAGATATGGGTATATCTATTTAATGAAACATAAATCTGAAACATTTGAAAAGTTCAAGGAATTTCAGAATGAAGTGGAGAACCATCATAACAGAAAGATTGAGTTTCTACGATCCGATCGTGGAGGTGAATATTTGAGTTATGATTTTCTCACGCATCTTAAAGCAAGTGGAATCGTTTCACAACTCACGCCACCCGGAACACCACAGCGCAATGGTGTGTCTGAACGCCGGAATCGAACCCTATTAGATATGGTCCGATCAATGATGTCTCTTACTGATTTGCTGTTATCATTTTGGGGTTATGCATTAGAAACCACTGCATTCACTTTAAATAGGGCTCCATCTAAATCCGTTGAGACGACACCGTATGAACTGTGGTTTGGTGCTAAACCTAAGTTGTCGTTTCTTAAAGTTTGGGGATGCGAAGCTTACGTCAAGAAGTTGATGCCAGACAAGCTTGAACCCAAAGAGAAATGCGTCTTCATAGGATACCCTAAGGAAACTATTGGGTATACCTTCTATCACGTAACCGAAGGCAAAGTGTTTGTCATGAAGAACGGTTCCTTTCTTGAGAAGGAGTTTCTCTCGAAAGAAGTGAGTGGGAGGAAAGTAGAGCTAGACGAGGTTATTGAACCTTCTCTTGAATTGAGAGTAGCGCAAGACCTGAAATTGTTCCAAAGGTCACCGCACCAACAATAGAGGAAGCTAATGACAAGGATCATGAAGCTTGGACGATGTCACATCGAACGTCGCAGTCGACAAGGTCGCGTGCCCTCTTGAGTGGTACGGCAACCTGTCTTTGACTGTCTTGTTAGTAGAAGACAAAGGAACCTTAACTATGAGGAAGTGATGATGAGCCCAGACTCTGAGAAATGGCTGGAAGCCATGAAATCCGAATTGGGATCCATGAGCGAAAACCAAGTATGGACTTTGGTGGATCCTCCTAGCGACCGAAAGGCCGTTGAGTGCAAATGGATATTCAAGAAGAAAACGGACGCGGATGGTAATGTTACCGTCTATAAAGCACGACTTGTCGCAAAAGGTTTTCGACAAGTTCAAGGTGTTGACTACGATGAGATTTTCTCTCCCGTAGCGATGTTTAAGTCCATTCGGATTTTATTAGCAATTGCTGCGTTTCATGATTATGAAATATGGCAGATGGATGTCAAGATCGCTTCCTCAATGGCAACATTGATGAAGAGTTGTATATGATGCAACCCGAAGGTTTTGTCGATCCTAAGGATGCCGATAAAGTATGCAAACTTCAGCTCCATTTATGGACTGAAGCAAGCATCTCGGAGTTGGAACCTTCGCTTTGATCAAGTGATCAAGAGCTTTGGATTTGTTCCAAATTGCTACGAAGCTTGTATCTACAAGAAAGTGAGTGGGAGCTCGGTGACGCTTACGGTCTCGTATGTGGATGACATATGGATTATCGAAAATGACATCAACATGCTTAACGATGTGAAGAGTTATTTGAACAAGTGTTTTCAATGAAAGACCTAGGTGAAGCGCTTATATATTGGGCATCAAGATCTATAGAGATAGACAAAGACGCTGATAGCTTTAAGCCGAGTACATACCTAGACAAAGTTCGAAAAGGTTCGTAATGGATAAGGCAAAGAAAGGTTCAAAGGCCTATGTTGTCGTGTAAGATATTGAGCAAGGCTCAAGGTCCAGCTACGAGAAATGATAGGGAATCTATGAGCAAAGTGCCTTATGCCTCGGCCATAGGTTCCATCATGTATGCCATGTGTACTAGACCGGATGTGTCCAATGCTCTTAGTTTGACGAGCGATATCAAAGTGATCCAGAGTGGAACATCGACAGCCGTGAAGAACATCCTAAAGTACCTAAATAGAACTAAAGAAATGTTCTTAGTCTATGGGGTGATGAACAGCTTGTCGTAAAGGTTACGCCGATGCTAGTTTTGACACCGACAAGGATGATTCCAAATCTCGACAGGATACGTGTATATTTTGAATGGAGGAGCCGTGAGTCGAGAAGCTGCAAGCAAAGCGTGATCGCGGGATCTACAAAGAAGCGGAATACATGGCTGCAGAAGCGTCAAGTGAAGGAGTTTGGATCAAACTTCATCATCGAGCTTGGCATGGTTCCAAGTGCATTGGACCCACTGGATATTGTGTGACAACACCGGGCGCCATAACACTCGCTAAGGAACCAAGATATCATCCAAAGACCAAGCATATCAACCACAAGTTTCATATAATCCGAGATTATATAGCGTATGGAGATCTCAAGATTAGCAAGTACATACGGATCCGAATGTCGCAGATCCATTGACTAAACCTCTTCCACGTGTAAAACATGATCAACACCTCAGTGCCATGGGTGTGAGATTGTTGCCAGATGTAAACTAGATTATTGACTCTAGTGCAAGTGGGAGACTGTTGGAATTATGCCCTAGAGGCAATACTAAAGATGTTATTATTATAATTCTTGTTCATGATAAAGTTTATATTCCATGCTAGAATTGTATTAAGCGGAAACATTAATACTTGTGTGGTTTGTGAACAACACCGTGTCCCTAGTACGCCTCTATGGACTAGCTCATTGATCAATGATGGTTAAGGTTTCCTAATCATAGACATGAGTTGTCAATTGATAATGAGATCATATCATTGGGAGAAGGATATGGTGGATGACCAAACTAAGCGAAGCAATTAGATCGTTTCATCGTGTTCATCTTTGCAAGCTTTTCCTATGTCAAATATTGTATTCCTTAGACCATGAGATAATGCAACTTCCTGCACCTAAGAAAGCTTTGAGGTCATCAAACGTCAGCCTATGAGAGGGTGATCATAAAGGTGTCTCTCAGGTGATCGGAAAGTATCTGTTGGGTTGTATGTATCGAGATGGAATTTGTCCCTCCCAAGTCGGAGAGATATACTTCGGTCCCACTCGGTAATCGATATCAACACCGCTTGCAAGCATGTGGTTAAGGAGTTAATCACAAAGTGATATCGGATTACGGAACGAGTAAAGTACTTGCTGTGAACGAGATTGAACTAGGTATGACGATACCGACGATCGAATCTCGGGCAAGTAAAATATCGCGAGACAAAGGGAATATATATATGGGATTGATTGAATCCTGGTATCGTGGTTCATCCGATATGATCGTCGATGAATGTGTGGGAGTCAATATGGGTGCCTGCACTTACCGTTGATTATTGATAGAAGATCATGTCGCATATTCTCGAACTCGCAGGTCACACACTTAACGTGTCTTGACGCTAGGATAGATTGGATAATTGGTTTATGAATTTTGTTCGAGTCTTGGATGGGATCCGGATATCACGAGAGGTTCAAATGGTCCGAGAATAAGATTCATATAAGGCAAGGTGCAATTTTTGGAGTTCGAATTGTTCGGATTAATCGGTATTGTACCGAAGCTTCTAGAACCTTCCGAAGGGGACCAACGTGGCCCCACCTTCCGGGAGGGGCATGGGCCTATGAGGGAGTGTCCTGGCGCATTGGGCCAGGGGCACAAGGCCCCATAGGGCCCAGCCGATTCTAGAGAGATTTGACTCGCTTAAATCTCGGATAGAATTTCTAGATAAGGGAGAGTTTAAATCGCTTAAATCTAGAGATAGGATTTCTAGATAAGGGAGAGTTTAAATTGTTTAAACTAGAGATAGGCTTGGAGGAGGGCAGGATGGCCGCCTCTATATATAGAGGGTGCGCCTCCCCCACACATCTTCCTCCAAGCCCTAGCAGCCTTGCTACCTTCCTCTCTCCTCCCGATCGCTTGTAGGCGAAGCCTGCAGCAGAAATTCTCCACCATATACACCACGCCGTGTTGTAGATCCAATCTATCTCCACCATACTTGCTGGTCCGAGGAAGGAGGAGACGCCGAGGTGCACGTGTGCATCTCTCACGGAGGCACCGCCACTTGTGGTGCTAGATCGGATCGGATCGCGAGGTGGAGAAGCGAGCACGACTACATCACCCACGCCCGTTCACGAACGCTCATTGCGAATCTTCAAGGGTATGAAGATCTAATCCAATCTCTCTCGTTGTTTGCATCTCCTAGATTAGATCTTGGCTTTCCCTCTGTTCGCTCCGTAGAAAATTTTGATTTACTATGCCGCGAAACCCTTCAGAGAGATCCTTCACGAGGAGGTGTGAGATGAGAGGAGGGAGTGGGGTGCCTTTTATAAGGAGAGGGGGGAAGCCCCCTCCCATGGCGTGGCAGCCATGGAGGTGCCCCCACCTCTTCCACATTCATGTGGGTGGAGCTCCCACTCACATAAATAGCCACCCACTCAAAATTCCACTCACCGATGACCCACAAGTGTAGGGGATCGCAATAGTCTTCACGGGTAGTATTACCCAATTTATTGATTCAACACAAGGGAAGCCAAAGAATACTTGCAAGCCTTAACAACTGAGTTGTCAGTTCAGCTGCACCTGGAAATAGTTCTTTCTCACAAAAGTTTATCAGTAGCAACAGTTTGTAGTAGCAACAGCAAAGCAACAGCAACAACAACAATGGCAAAGAGCAATAGTAATAATGAATAAGAGTGAGGATTCGAAAAGCGGTAGGCATAGGGATGGATGGACGGGCGTTGCATGGATGAGTCTAAACATGTAACTTCAATAACTAGGGAATTGCAAATAAATAATAACAAGCATCCAAGTACTAAACAATCCTAGGCATGTGCTCCAAAAATAGTCATACGTGCTCGCAATGAGAACTTGCAGAACATCTTCTGTCCAGCCAGCCCGTGGCAGCGGGCCCTCTAGGGAACTACTGGAAATTAAGGTGCTCCTTTTAATAGAGCATCGAAGCAAAGCATTAACACTCTATGAAGACATGTGATCCTCACACCACAACCATCCCCTCCGGTTGTCCCAATTATTGTCACTTTGGGGCCTTTGAATCCAGACAATGATATGTGTACACAAATTGCAGATAAGATCATAAACAATACTATCGTAATGATTTTAATAATAAGTTCAGATCTGAGATCATGTCACTCGGGCCCTAGTGACAAGCATTAAGCACAACAAGTTACAACAAAGTCAAATAGCACTAATAGAGATACTAGGCACTATGCCCCTAACAGATCTTATTCGATTACATGATAGAACTCATCTAATCCCTACCATCCCCAAGCCTATAGTGGGGGATTACTCACTCATGGATGAGGTAAACATCGGTGGTTGATGGAGATGCGTTGGTGATGACGATGGCGATGATCCTCTCCAAATTCCCCGCCTCTGCAGTGGAAAACTATCGAATCCCCCTCTATTTTTAGGTCAGAAGGCAATTTATAGGCATGGAGGGAGGCCGAGAAGCTGCCTGGGGTGTCCAAACCTCCCCCAGGCATAGGGTCAGTGGGCCCGCCCCTGGGGTGGGTATGGGCCCCCTAGGTCTCCCCTCTTTCTCCCCTTCTGGCTCCGTGGATCTTCTAGTGAAATATAATTTTTGGCATATTTTCCGGGATTTTTCCTGATAGTTCATTTTCTACACAAAAATAAGACATCAAGGTAATTCTGCTGAAAACAGCATTAGTCCGTGTTAGTTGTATCCAAATCACACAAGTATAGAGGAAAAACAATAGCAAAGTGTTCAAGAAAGTAGATACGTTTTGGACGTATCACTCACCTCCATTAAATTTCCACCAAATTTAATGCAATCTCTCATTAAATAAAACTCTTTTATTTATTTATTCAGAATTTTTTAATTACTTGAATTAACAAACATTCACATAAAACCCCTTACAACATTTAAATTTCACATGCAGAACCAGTTTCAGCAATTTCAACCGAAACGATTTCGGTGTCTAGTGAAATAAATCCCTGCGCTTTCTTTTTCTTTCTCTGGCATATTATTTGCTCCAAATGGTGTCGGTATCCCTTAAGTATGTCACCCTACGGTTTGCGAATAATGTAGACATGATCGAGACCCTCTCCGATCAATAATCAGCAGCGTTACCTGGAGATCCGTACTGACTCCCACACATTCAACAATAACTTATGTGATCATGTGAACCTTATACGCATGTAACTCAATCCCTTTTTCTCGCGATATATTAAATGTCCGAGATTCGATCATATGTATCTCCATACCTAGTTTGATCTCGTTACCGACATGTACTCTTTTCTCGTTCCCGTGATATAACATTCTAGTGATCAAATCACTTGCTTGCAAGCTAACTAATGTGATATCACCGAGAGGGCCCAGAGTATATCTCTCCGTCATCGGGATGGAAAAATTCCACTCTTGATCCATGAGCCTCAACATAATACCTTCGTATCACTGAACCCATCTTTATAGTCACCCTGTTATGGTGTGACATTTGATGGTATCAAGAATTCAAGATACTCTTCCGATGTTAGTGATTGACATGATCTCATGGTCTAAGGACTAAGATTCGTATGATGTTATAGCAATATAAACACAATGACCTTGATCGTAATGCTATACTTCGAATGAATGTTCATCACATCATTCCAACAATGTTGTGACCTCGTTATTAACAACATCCAATGTCCATGACCAAGAAACCTTTGATCATCATGTTAATCAATGAGCTAGTTTATAAGAGAGGCATAACTAGAACTTTCTTTTTCTTTATTAAACACACATGTATTAACGTTTCTGTATTAATACAATTATAGCATGCAAAATAAACATTTATCATAAATAAGGAATAAGATAATAAACACTTTATTATTGCCTCTCGGGCATATTCCCTTCAGAATCAACTCCGAATTATGCTCAATGCAGTTCATGATCATGTCGGACCGAGAATCCCAGTCCTTGCTATTCTTTCCCCACTCTTCCTTCTTAGAGTGTTCCTTCCTTGCATAGTTAGAACGAGGCATATCCCAACTAGAGGGAAACTTCCCTTTGGGCACCTTTTGGAATTGGTGCTCATGTATAAGAGTATGGAATGGGTTCTTGGTGCGTGGAGGAAGTGACCGTGGAGCGAGGCAATGACGCGGAGGTTTCCCTCTTGTAGATATCCGTGCTATCCTCCTAAGCTTGATAGGGTTTGCCACCACTCCAATGCTTGCGACGGTAGCGCGGGTGTCCGGATGCTCATCCTCCTTCACGTCCTCTTCATCCCCAACCAAGATCTCCTCCTCCTTGGGGTTTTGAGGATCATCTTCCACAGGCTTCTTTCCCTTGTCGTTGGCAGACACCATGGTGCCTCTAAACTTGAGAAAATTTCCTGACAGAAACAGATTGAAACGAAAACTCGACGAGAACACGATATACGAATCTCGGGGGATCCGGGGGGTTATATATTATGAATTTTTATGACATAAGGAAGGTACTATGCGAAAATGGGACAGAGACGGACTCCAGGGGGCTCACACCCCCTGGTGGCACGGCCAGCTGGGGCCCACGCCACTGGTGGGTGTGGCCCACCTGGGCTCCATTTCCTCCTCTATTTCGTCGCGTAACCTTCCATATGTAATAAAAACATCAAAAATATAAAAATATAAGGTTTTCATGAACCTTCACTTCAGTTCTATCCAAGCTCGGTTTTGTCTGAATCATTGTGGAAGAAGAAGCGGTTTGTTGCAGCACTTTTACCTATTAAAGACGGACTCTGCAGATTCCTTTTTTCCAACACCTAAAAATTCCTTTCATGCAAGGCCTCCCAAAAACTTCATTGGAAACATTAGTGTATGCAAAAAAAATAAACCTTTAGGTTCAAACTTCAACTAAAATCTATCAAAACAAAAGCTAATGTAGCAACTCCTTTCCAAAACCCAAAAAGAATCTGAAAGGGAATCATATAAGAGGCAAATGCAAATGATGGCAAAAATCTGTCAAAACAGACCAGCAGGAAAAGATTGATTTTTTCGAAAATCTTCTGTTACTCAAATGAAAAAGTGCAAAACTAATGAAAGTTGGATAACAACTTGGGGAACAAGCACAGAAAATTACAGCTCCATCCGATGTACTGAGCTCCTTCATGAATTTTTACAATGCAACACAAAAAATCTGTCCCAGGACAACAACTTTTCACAACTCCTCTACTTCTCAAAAGTGGTTGATCTTGACTCAAAAACCAAACCAAAAAGGATAAGGAGAGGTTATTACTAAGGTAATAACATCCAAGACTCAATAAAACTATTGGGTTATCTCCCAAGAAGTACTTTTCTTTAATGCCTTTAAGTTGGGCTTGATAATTTCAATGATGCTCAAATAGGAGATATGGATTTGAAGTGAAAGAGAGCATCAAGAAGCAAATATCCAACACATCTAAGTCCAACCCACTTCCTATGCAAGGGAGTCTCCTGAGAAAACAAATTATTTAAACAAAAGTACACTAGCATAGGAAGACAAAACAAATGCAACTTCAAAGCTTTCAACATAAAGCAGGGAAACTGTCACATCCCAAAATTCTCCTAATTTTGGAATGTGAAATAAATAAATAAGTTTGATTGATTTTTTGACTATGTTGAAAATTCTCAAAGAGAAGAAACTTTTTGAATAGAAAATCCTCTCGACCTTGAATTCAAAATCTTATATTCTTTTGTTATGACCTAAGTATCCATATAGGAAAAAGGGCATGGATTGATTATGGATTGTAGAATTGGTGTGCAAGATTTCAAAATGAAAATCATGAAGCATTCATAATCATTTCATTACATCCATGCAAGGTTCTCACAAACTGAATCCAAATCCTGGTATCTAAATCCTATAGTTGATTCGCCCAAATGTTTCTAAAGGTAATTAAATTGACTTTATAAAACCCACTGTTTCTAAGGCATAAATTATTGATAATTATAACCTAAAAATATCTAATTAATATTACAAAATTTTAGAAACAAAATTGAGCTCATTTGGAGATATTATGAAAAAGTTATGGCATAAATACAAACAAATAAAGATATAAATAAAATGGAATATACAAGGATTTATAAACCCACTACTTGCAAACTAGTAAAAAGATTACAAATATAATCTTATAATGATCTATTCGATTTTAGAAAAATTTAGAAACAAGAATCATGTCATTTGGAGTTCGTATGCAAAAGATATGAGGGAAACAAGTAAATAGAAAAAGAAAAAAAACCAAACGGGCCGGCCGAGCCAGCCGGCGGCCCAGAAAGGACCGGACCGGCCCAGACAGCCGACCGGTGCCTAGGCAGTCACGTAGGTGACTGTCCAGCTGCTTTAAAAATCGTGCAAAACGGTTTTTGTCAAACCTATCTCTATTCAAACTGCTATAACTTTTTATCTACAACTCCGAATCGATTTCCGTTTGTTTCTACTTGTTCCCTACTCCAATACCTATCTTTACAACATCCTAAATCTCCACATAAACTCGTGGAGTCACATCTGTACGAGTTTCCCTTCTCGAAATCCCGAATCCACATATGCCCGAATCTTATTTTGCTTT
This sequence comes from Avena longiglumis, assembly GCA_030063025.1. Classification (NCBI taxonomy): domain Eukaryota; kingdom Viridiplantae; phylum Streptophyta; class Magnoliopsida; order Poales; family Poaceae; genus Avena; species Avena longiglumis. Next base: position 436,212,275 of record CP125977.1, on the reverse strand, counting down.
TTAACCCATCTAGACTTCGTCGTTTGCCTTCGGTCAAAAAACGAAAGTAGTAGAACTCGTCGAAATCTTTCAATCCCGACAAACCTCACCTCTTTTCATCGACCATAGCCGGAGAATTTCGCATCGCAATATTTCAGATCTGACAGTGTAAATCCAAGATGTACTCGCGCTCGTTTATTCAAATCCAAATTCCTTTGGTGAGAAGGTAGGAATAATGATTCCCCATAAATTTCATGTTATAAGTTTTTCAATTTGACCTACGGATTTTTCTCTCTAACACAGATCTATTTATTGTCTATTCTGAGCCAAAATCGGGTCAATCTCTTCTTCTAGCCACCGGATCCTATCCAGACGGTCGAGATCCAATCAAACCGGTGCGTGCCATGTCGTCATCCCGGTCAACTTCCTCATCAACGCCACGTCAACGTCAGGTTACCATCTATTCCCAGTCAGCATGCAAAGTCAACATGTCCAGTCAGCGGAATATTCTCTGGAATATTCTGTTCGAATTTAAAATTGTATATTATAGGTCTAACTTGTAAAATTCATTAGAAATTCATACCACATTCAAAAATTGCGTATAATATATCAAATTGAAGATAATTTTACGTAGAATCATCTTATCAGAATAGATCCAACTTTTACTGTACATGGTTACTGCAGTAATTTAATTGGTTTTAATGGTCTTTTAGGTTAATAAATTCATAATAAATTATCTGTAACTCCTAAAAATATGAACAATATATCAAATTGAAGCTACTGTAATGTACATTAATAATATCTGGTTGGATCTAGCCTTTGCGTACTATTTAACCCGTAGCAATTTAATTAGTTTTAATGGCTTTATAAATCATTAAATTCATAGTAACTTAATTGCTTGTCACAAAAATATAAATGATATACCGATGGAAAGCTGGTTCCATGTAGATCATCAATATGCAATTAGTTCAGCCTTTGACTATAAGGTTTTGCCGTGAAGATTTAAATGGTTTAATGGCTTATTTAGAGTAGTAAATTCATAATAAAATAAATACTATTCAGAAAATTGCAAATAATATGTTCCTGGAATCACAATTCCGTGGAGATTACAGATATAATTTTAGTTTGATTTTTAGACAACAGAAACTGTATGAATCATTTAAAATGCATTAAACACTATTTAAATCATACAAAAAGATCTATAACTCCGATTAGGGTGAATCCAAGTGCTAAGGTTTTGTATTGACAATATCTATATAGAGAAATTGCATGACAAATTATTTGGTACTGTTAAAATAGAAATTCATACAGAAATATTTAAACCCATTGAAATAGTGTTTTAATCATAAGAAAATATCTATAACTCCTTTTTAGGTGATTCAAATTGCTACTGTCTCTAAATTTCATTACCTCTATCCAGTAGCATCTAGTTCACAATTTAATACGACATAAACATATTTAGTTCAATTAAAGTGGTATACACCATATTAAATCGATACACCTTTAGTAATAAAAGCTTTAGTGCATTAAATGACTTTCCACATGCATCATGTAATCTAATTATGTTCAGAACACTAAATGCAACCATTGCGACTCATTAAATCGTCATGCATGCATCTGTTCATCATTGTTTTCTTGTAATATTGCACTGTTGTATGTTTGCAATGTTTTGAATGGTGTTTGTTGTGTTTGCTTCAAACGTTAGATTGCGAGGAGTGCAACTATTGTGATTGCAACTACTATGATTGCAAGTATTGTGGTTATTACGAAAGAGGCCATTATAATTGTGAGGATTATCTAATCGACTACATCTACATCAAAGGCAAGTGGTGTTATCTTGGTCATAAATGTCCTATTGTTTTCCTATGCATTGTAGATGCTTTTGTAGAATTGCATCTGTAGGAATTGATGTGTATATGCTATGCTATATCCCATATTATTCCCTAGTATTCCTTGTTTATGAGCCATCGTATTGGTAGATTGCTTAGCTAATCTATTTAGACGAGGAAGGGAATCACATCATGAAAAGTTATATGTTTTGAAAGGCTTATGTTTTGCTAAATGACAAACCAATATGTTTTAATGAACCACCTGGGCGGAATGGCATTGATTGGGTCATCGAGTGTGGATTTATGGTGGGGAATGCCGCCCAGGACACTGAGAAAGGATTGGTTTCTTTATTTGGTAACTTACGTGTACAACCATGTGCCAATAATGGAATGGGTGGTTGGTTGGACTCAGTAGGTTGTGGTAACTCGAACCCACGTATCCAGAGATGTATATAGTGTAGGTTGGACCGGTGCTTGTCGGGTTTGGGGAGCTACTTCCCGAACGGTTCCTTCTTGGACTTCTCCCTATCATCACCCAATATGAGAGTGGTGGTACGAGCTGGGCTGGCCAAGTCACATGGGTAAAGTATACTAACCCCTGCAGGGTGTATAAACTAAGTGCTTAGCCGTCTCCCCCGTTATGGACAATTTGAGCGACCTGATACTGATGCTATGATATTTCTCACTCATCCTTATTTCTTAATTACTTAAAACTTGTTGGGCGAACATAATTGGGTAGGAGCACCTGGGAGTGAACCAAAGTGTCCTATTTATCGTATTGGAAAACTGCTTTGTTACAAATGTTATGATAAAACTGTTGCTTTATGCAAAGGAGCCTGTACTCCACTTGGCCAAATAAGCATGTAGTTGATAGATATGTTGTTAACCACTTTAGCCTACTTGCCATACATTCAATGTATTGACCATTCTTGCCTGCAACGTTTCATGTTGCAGGTTATATCGTCTCTGAGTGATCGTTCATAGGTCGCGAGACTCCACTCAACAATTGTTCACCTATGGCACATTTGAAAGATGGACATCTACCTTGTATTCGTTTTCCTCTGTGTACTTGAATAAATAATGTAAATTCTGGATCATATTCGTTGTATTTATGATGCACAGTTATATTTGGTATCATTTTGTACTGTGTGTGCCAGTGAACCGATCCAGGGATTGGCACTATACACATGAACTCCGCCTTATCAGGCGAGGGTGTTACAGAAACTTAATATTACCGAGATGCATAAAACCATGTTTCCCTCTCTCATAATACCTTTCAGTAGAACTTTGAATAAAGTTGACAATATAACTGTCACAAGAAACAACTTTATCAGAATGAGCATAGTTACAATCATCAAAAAGAGGTCTAAGGTCATAAACTGGATCAATAGAAGCAAGTTGTTCCACCCTGAAATCCTCATTAGGCAATTCATTCTCATAAGGAGTTTTAGCAAATTTGGAAAAATTAAACTCATAAGATTCTCCATCAAACTTAGTTAAAACTTTCTCCTTCTTACAATCTATAATAGCCCCACAAGTATTCAATAAAGCTCTACCAAAGATAATAGGACAGGTTTTACTAGCTTCTGAACCAAATACTAGAAAATCAGCCGGATATTTAATCTTACCACAAAGAACCTCCACATATCTTACAATTCCAATTGGACAAGCTGTCTCTCTATTAGCAAGGTGAATAACCACATCAATGTACTCAAGCTCACAAGGACCAATTTCATGCATAATTTCCCTGTAAAGCTCATAAGGAATAGCACTAGAACTAGCACCAATATCACATAAACCATAATAGCATTGATCACCAATTCTCACACAAAGCACATGGACAATAGTTTTCCTAGCTTTTCTAGGATGAGAGACAATATTAGAAGCGTCTTCACAGAAGACAATGTACTCATCCTCTATATTTTTAGTGACAAGATCTTTCACAATGGCTACTACAGGTTCTATATTTATTTGTTCATCAGGTTCTATAGTTTTCTTTGTACTTTCGTTAACCGCACTAATTATCATAGAATGATCCTTTACCTTAACAGGAAAGGCATTTTCTCAATATAAGGTCCAGGCAAAATAGGATCAACAGTACAAACTTTAGTGTTTCTAACAGGAACATGATTAACAACATCTTTATAAGGTGCATGGTACTTGTTCCACTTCTTTTTAAGAATTTCTATATAAGAGGCAAAAGCCTTAAAACAATTGGCAATACTTTGAGAATCAAGACCATACTCAGTACTAACTTCACAGAAGTCATTGATACGTCGGAAACGTATCTATAATTTTTGATGCTCCATGCTTGTTTTGTATCTACTTTGCTTTGCTTTGTCTATAATTTTAGGTGTTTTTATATATTTTCTGGAACTAACCTATTTACAAGTTGCCACAGTGCCAGTTGCATGTTTTCTTCTGTTTTTGGTTCCAGAAAGGAAGAAAATCAATATTCTCGGAATTGGAGGGACAAAAGCCAAAGTCATTTTTCCCCGGAGCAACACAGAACCACGAAGCAGAGCCGGAGGGGGCCACAGGGTGGCCGCACCCCCTAGGCGCGGGCAAGCCCTGGAGGCGCCCACAGGGGTGTGGGCCCCCTGGACCCCCACCGACCTTGATTCCTGCGCCTATAAGAATCCTCCGACCCAAAAACCCTAGGGCATCCAGAAGAAATCCACGAAAACCTCTCTAGCATCGCCGCCACCGAAGGGGAGATTCGGGGGACAGAAAGTCTCTGTTCCGGCACCTTGCCGGGACGGGTAAGTGCCCCCGGAACCATCTCCATCGATCTCCATCGCCATCTTAATCACCATTGCTGATTCCCATGATGAAGAGGGAGTAGTTCTTCCTCAGGGCTAAGGGCTCTACCGGTAGCTATGTGTTCATCTCTCTCTCTCTCTCTCTCTCTCTCTATGCATGACCTTGTTGTGGTCATGAGATTTGTAATCAAGTAGATATACCTTGCTACTCAAGTTATTCAATAGATCTCTGCTCTCCCGATGTGTGTGAAAGTGACAGCGTGCACGCCATGGTGGCACTTAGGCTTGAGTCTACATAAATACTCTTTGTGCTTTAATAGATCTATGCTTTTCCCCATGTGTGTGAAAGTGACAGCGGGCATACCGTGTGTGGCACTTTGGCTAGATTGAATATTTGTTATGAGTTATATTTGGAGTTGGATGTCTCTATGAAATTGTGTTGTTTGTTGGAACCATCTAGTGCTCAAGGTGACAGTGTGGGGTTATCTAGATTGGGGAACGCAGACTTTGAGGTGTTCTGTTATAGCCCTACCTTGGATTAGAGTGTCCAGCCGGAGAGTAGTTAAGAGTAGTATCATGAAGAGAGGATATTTATATGAGAGCGTGTTCACTAGTGAAAGTATGATCCCTAGGCCTTGTTTCTAAGCATTGAAACACTGTTTGCTACTAGATGTGTTGCATGTTTTCTTACTTCCTTCTTGTTGCCTTTAGTCTTTGCCTCACCGTCAAGCTATTTTCTGGCTAGTTCTTCCCTGAGTTCGATAAACCTTGGGTAATCCACTTAAGGGAAACTTGCTGCTGTTCTACAAACCTCTGCACTTGGAGGCCCAACAACTGTTTACAAGAATAGAAGTGCATAGACATCAAGATATTTTCCGGCGCCGTTGCTGGGGAGGTAAGGTAAAAGGTACTCACATCCTCCGGTGTGAGTGCTCGAAGTTATTTCCTTTAGATTCTGCAATTTTGTTTTTTTGTTTCTTGTTTTCACTAGTTAGGCTTAATGGAAAACAACAACAAAATTAAAGAGCTTTTTAGTATTTTTCCTAATTTAGAACTTGAGTGGTCTGAAAAGAAAATTAAAAAACCTATGGAACTTTCTTTGCATGCTAATAGCAATGTTATTAGTGTGATTTTTTTGAACACCATTGTTACTGATGGTATGGAAACGTCTAAGCTTGGGGAAGCTAGTTTTTATGAAAAAAATCTTTTTAGTTCCCCATCATTAGGGAAGAAAATTTGCTCTTATGATACTTTATCTCCCATATGTGGTAATTCTAATGATACTTGTGATGTTTTAAATCCAGATACTGAAAGTGTCCCTTTTAAAATACCTATTGAAATTGTTGAACGTGTTATGAATAACTGCTATTTTGGAGATGGAACTGTCCATCCTAGTGATCATTTACTTTTTATACATGAATTATGCGAGTTGTTCAAGTGTGCAGGTATTTCAATGGATCAAGTTAAGAGGAATCTATTCCCTTTCTCACTTAGGGACAAAGCAAGGGAGTGGTATGAGTTACTAGATGATCCTCATCATTTGGAGTGGAAGGAACTTGAATCTCTCTTTTATTCTAAATTTTATCCTCCTCATGAAATTCATAAAGATAGGAATTATATTTTTAATTTTCATCCTCATGAGGGAGAAAGTATTGCCCAAGATTGGGGAGATTGAAGTCACTAATTCTCAAATGTCCCATTCATGAGCTCCCCAGTAATGTTGTTATCAATAATTTTTATACAAGGCTTTCAGGACATTACAAGGACTATCTGGATACCTGTTTAGAGGGATCCTTCGCAAGTAAGGAGGCCAAGGCTAAGTGGGATCTTCTTGAAACAATTCAAAGCAATACCGAAGGTTGGGATAACGACAAAGGTAAAAAACCAGGTATAAACTATGAGTATGATTGCATTAAGTCTTTCGCTAAAACTGCTAATTTTCAAGAGCTTAGTTCTAGATGGTATTGATCCTCAAATTCTTGTTAAATATTATAGAGCCTTTGCTTCCCATATTAATGCTCCTAAAGAAAAGTGGGACATGTATCATGAAACTTTTAAAGACACTTGCATGGAAAATGAAAATGTTATTAATGATTGCAATAAACATGCTCAAACTTCTGAAAGTACTATTTCTTATAAGCATGTTATTTTTTATGGTATGCATAGACCTTGTGAGAAGAATCAAATAGAAGAAGAATATTGTATCACACACTTGAATGGAAAAACCAAAACATGGTATAAGGCTCTTAATGATCTTGGTAAAAAAATTGTGCCCTCTACCCTTTTATTTGTGAACTCTACTATGAAGTGGGTCATTTCAATTTTCAATGATCAGGCCATACTAATGACCTTTCTAATACAATGAGCACTGCAAGTTTGTATTGTAATAACATGATCACTTATAATCAACATGATGAACTTACATTGTTTTTGGGGTGTGAAGAGTTATCTAGAAAAACTTCTTTGGTAGACATGAGTGCTTTTGGTATGAATTGCGTCCTGCATGGGTGTCATCTTTATTGTGTTGATAGTTGCCACTCGAATACTTACATAAGAAATCTTATAAAAGATGATATTTTACCAAAATATGATAGGATTGATATGAATTTTGTTCTTATTAATGAAAAGGAGGAATCCTCCAAAGTTTCTTCTATTGTCTCTAACAATAAATCAGGGTATGTGGAGAAGCTTCCTTTCAAGCCTCTCCCTCCTAAAGAGGAGAAGAAGAAGAGGAGTAAAAGGAGAGAGGAAACAATATCTCCCTCTAAGCATGTTGCTCCTATCATAGTTTTTTATGATGAGTCTGAACTAGATGATGTTCCTATGCCTGTTACCTATAGTAGTGATCATGATTGGGAAAAGCACACCAATTTTGATATTGAAAATCTCTTTGGAACCAATTCTGAAGATGATAATATTAATAATTGTTATGCTATTAGTGCCATCCATGTTCATTCCAATGATGATATGTTTCCAAATGAACACACTAGGGAAGATAGCTATATTGTTGAATTTTCTCCCACTATAATTAAAAAGAATGGCTATTCTTATGTGGAGAGTAATAATCATTTTATGCATGTGGCTCATGATAAGAATGTTTTATGTGAAAGTTATATTGTTAATTTTGTTCATGTTGCTACTGAAAGTTATTATGAGAGAGGGAAACAAGATTTTATGCATCTAAAAGATATTAAGTTTCCCCTCTATGTGCTGAAAGTTTTGAAGTTGCACTTGTTTTTCTTTCCTATGCTTGTTGCTTTGTGCGTTCATGACTTTTTTCTTTACAAGATTCCTAAGCATAGGAAGTGGGTTAGACTTAAATGTGTCTTGGATTTCCTTCTTGATGCTCTCTTTTACTTCAATTCATATTTCTTATGTGAGCATCTTCTCAAGCTATAAAGCCTAACTTAAAGACATTAAAGAAAAGTACTTGTTGGGAGATAACCCAAGAGTTTTCTTGAGTCTTGCAAGTTATTACTTAAGTAATGACCTCTCCTTATCCTTTTTGTTTGCTTTTTGTGCCAAGAATGACCTCTAATGAGAGGGAAGTAAGATTTGGGGAGTTGCTGTCCCGAAACAGATTTCTGTCCTCCACCATAAAAATTCATGAGAAGTCTCTGTAACTCGGATTGAGCTAAAAACTTACGAATAAACCCCCCAGTATGTTATATAACTTTAGTTAGTTCAACACTTTCTTATTTGAGCAAGAGAAGGTCTTCGAAAAAATCGGTTTCTACCTGATGGTCTGTTTTGACAGATTTCTGCCATTATTTGCATTTGCTTCTTATTGATTCCTTTTTGGGTTCTTTTTGGCAAATTGAGATTTTTGAAGGAGTTGCTATAGTATCTTGTGTTTTTAGTGAAAAGTTTTGCTGTTCCAAAGCTTTTCCAGAGGTCTAATATATTTTGAATACACTAATGTTGCTAATGAAGATTGTGTGAAGTTTTGTATGAAGGAAAATTTGCAGGTGTAGAGAAAGAATGATGTAATGAGATGAAGAATGGACAAAAGCTCAAGCTTGGGGATTCCACCCCGTGTCACCCCAAGAAATATTCAAGAGGTACAAGCGTCAAATCTTGGGGATGCCCAAGGCATCCCCTTCTTCATCAATAAAAATCTCAGGTCTTTCTAGACACTTCGTTTTTATTGTTTCATGCATTGTTGTGTTGTTCTTGGAGCATCTTAGTTTTCGTTTTTGGTTTTTATTTTCATAGTTTGCTTGAGTAAGTTGGTTGGTTACACCACACTTCTTTTGAAGAGAGACACTCTGTTTTTATTGTCTAGAACACTCTAGTTTTCACTCTTATTGTTTTGTGAGTTTTCTCTTTTGCTAGCACTGTGTTTTGCCTTAGTTTTCTTGTGCTTTCAGATAAACTTTTTAGTTCTTCTTTGTGGATTTGTGAGACAAGCTCACTGGTATTTATTGATTATTATCTTTGTGAGTTGTTTCAAATAGGTTGATTGGTGTTGGAAAAGAGTAGTAAGTTCTTGCTTGTAAGTGCAAGAGGAGCTTGCATTGACTATGAATTAGACTTTAGCATGACATGCTAGGCGTTGTTTTGACCTTATGCTTTGTGATTATTGCTGTAGAATGTCTTGTTCCAAACAATTGGGATTGTTTAGTGTGCCTTGAAGAAATTATGCGTCGTTTTAGCATGCAAAAGCATAGTATTGTGGTATTCTCCTATGATGCTTTGTTTGGGTTGACTTGGCACATGCTCACACCATGTTATGACTATGATAAGTCACCATTAGCCTCTATGATCATTTAGTCCTTGACTTGTAGTACCACTCTATGCTTTGATTAGTAATGCTTTGTTGCACTGCATGATTATGGACATTATTTCTCTCTTAGTTGGTTGCTCCCAGTCTTTTGCTACCCTCCTATTGTATGAGTAAGTTATACTCATGCTTCCAACTCCCAAGAAACCAAGTTATTACAAAGTGTCTACTATAAACTCCTATGAATGGTGTGTTACACCATTCCAAGTATATTCTTGTTTTCAACTATCTTCCAATTAAAAACTATTTTGTTATGTGAAAACCTAGTGATTAAAGCCCTCAAAAACTTGATGGCACACTTTATATTCTTTGCCCCTAAAAAACATTGTGTCATCTATGTTGTATATGCTTGCACTTATACGTTGGAATTAGCAGAACCGTGCTGCCACGGGGAACGTTTTCAACATTGCACTTGTACTTTGTACACAGTTGATATCATGCTCTTTTGTCTATGGATGTCACCGTTGTGAAATAAAGAGGGAACTTGTAAGTCCATGGATTTTGTATCCTGTTTTAGAGAAACACCTGGGCCGCTAGCCTAAGCCATGCCTAATCATGGTGGAAACTTGTAGCATCACCATAGTGACATCTATGAAGCATTCTTCTTATAAAAAAGAGACACATTGAGAAAATAGGAAAGAGAGGAAAAAAGCACCATATTCCCATGGTAAATAAGAAGATCGCTGAGATGCTCATTGTCTGCTTGCCTTGTCATTTTGGTTATGGGAAAGCTCATGTACCATGTGCAAGGGGTACCCCGTTGGCGGTTCTCTATGATATGCAAATACTTACAATGACAAGAACTTACAAGTGACTAAAGTTGAGTAGCATGAGGTGTGGCCCTCGTATTCAAGGGACTTGATATTGCCAATTTATACTTCGTCAAGCATATACTCCATCTTTGTTCACTTTAACCTTAATCACTTCAAGATGCTTATGATAGGGGCAATGAGGGCTGAAAGCTAACAAGTACCATAATTTTTGGAAGAGCTTTTTGAAACTTGAAATCCCCGCTTCCTTTATAAAAGGCCTTTCTTCCACCACTATTGAGTCTCCACCTTCTACCTTTAGGAACCATTAAGAGAGCATAGTTGTCATTCTGTGTGCAGTGTTCCAAACCTTATTGATTGATGCATATTGTGATATTACTTTTCTCTTTTGCTATTTGTTTCTAGTCACCCTTGTGAACTTTGAAGGTGTCCTATGCATATATTTGCAACATTATGAGGGACAAGCTGATTGCCACTATGCTATGTTTTTTGTATGTGAAATAAACAAACATTTATCAATGCATGTTATTCATGATCTTTGTTTGTAGCCTTTTCTGTTGCTTGCATAGTTACTATGTCCTATTGTTAGAACTCCATCTTTCATACACATGTTTAGAGTTCTTTGATCCCAACTTTCAATGCTTGCAAATGGTTTGATCTTGGTTTTGATGGTGCATGTCACCTCAAATATTATTCTTTTTATCACTTACCTACTCGAGGACGAGCATGAGTTAAGCTTGGGGATCCTTGATACGTCGGAAACGTATCTATAATTTTTGATTCTCCATTCTTGTTTTGTATCTACTTTACTTTGCTTTGTCTATACTTTGAGGTGTTTTTATATCTTTTCTAGAACTAACCTATTAACAAGTTGCCATAGTGGTAGTTGCCTGTTTTCTTCTGTTTTTGGTTACAGAAAGGCAGAAAATCAATTTTCTAGGAATTGGACGGGACAAAAGCCAAAGTCATTATTTTTCCCAGAGCAACACGGAACCACGAAGCAGAGCCGGAGGGGGGTCCACAGGGTAGACGCACCCCCTAGGCACGGGCAATCCCTGGAGGCAGCCACAGGGGGTGTGGGCCCCCCTGAACCCCCACCGACCTTGATTCCTGCGCCTATAAGAAGCCTCCGACCCAAAAAACCCCGGGCATCCAGAAGAAATCCACGAAAACCTCTGTAGCACCGCCACCACCGAGGGAGATTCGGGGGACAGACCGGCACCTTGCCGGGACGGGGAAGTGCACTCGGAGCCATCTCCATCAATCTCCATCGCCATCTTCATCACCATTGCTGATTACCATGATGAGGAGGGAGTAGTTCTTCCTCAGGGCTAAGGGCTCTACCGGTAGCTATGTGTTCATCTCTCTCTCTCTCTCTATGCATGATATTGTTGTGGTCATGAGCTTTGTGTTCAAGTTAATCTACCTTGCTACTCAAGTGCTTCAATAGATCTTTGCTCTCCCCATGTGTGTGAAAGTGATAGCATGCACGCCATGGTGGCACTTAGGCTTGAGTCTACATAAATACTCTTTATGCTTTAATAGATCTATGATTTTCCCCACGTGTGTGAAGGTGACAGCGGGCATACCGTGTGTGGCACTTTGGCTAGAATGGATATTTGTTATGAGTTATATTTGGAGTTGGATGTCTCTATGAAATTGTGGTGTTTGTTGGAACCATCTAGTGCTCAAGGTGACAGTGTGGGGTTATCTAGATTGGGGAAGGCGGACTTTGAGGTGTGTTGTTATATCCCTACCTTGGATTAGAGTGTCCAACCGGAGAGTAGTTAAGAGTAGTATCATGAAGAGAGGATATTTATATGAGAGAGTGTTCACTAGTGAAAGTATGATCCCTAGGCCTTGTTTCTAAGCATTCAAACACCGTTTGCTACTAGATCTATTGCATGTTTGCTTGCTTCCTTCTTGTTGCCTTTATTCTTTGCCTCACCGTGAAGCTATTTTCTGGCACCGTTACCACTTGTATTTCACTATCTCTTCGCCGAACTAGTGCACCTATATTGGGTGTGTTGGGGACACAAGAGACTTCTTGTATCTTGATTGTAGGGTTGCTTGAGAGGGAATACCTTTGACCAGTTCCTCCCTGAGTTTGATAAACCTTGGGTAATCCACTTAAGGGAAACTTGCTGTTGTTCTACAAACCTCTGCACTTGGAGGCCCAACAATTTTCTACAAGAATAGAAGAGCGTAGACATCAGTTCCCATAAAAGATTTAATGCATCCATAATCATAATTTATACCTGATTTTCTTCAGTGTTCTCTTGAATACGGTCTAGAAGATCCCATTTAGCTTCTTACTTCATGCATGTAAATGATCCAGCATAGTAAGCATCTAATAATTCTTTATCATGAAGAGAAAACCTTGCATAAAAGTTATTGATAATAATATGGTTAGGGAGTTCATGGATAGGACATTTAAGCATTAGTAACTTCAATCTCCCCCAAGCTTGGGTTGTACTCTCTCCATCATGAGGCCAAAAGTTATATATTAGATTCCTATCCTTATGAATCTGACTGGGAGGATAGAATTTAGAATAAAAGACAGGTACTATTTCCTCCCATTCCATGCATTGTCCTTTCTTCAGCAGCTTATACCATTCTTCAACTCTTACTTTCAATGATATAGAGAGTAACTTCTTCTTCACCTGTTCAGTTGTGATACATGCACACTTAAACAACCCGCATAATTCATGGATAAAAAGCAAATGATCACCAGGATGGACAGTTCCATCCCCTAAATAATAATTATCCATAACACGATCATTAATACTTGTAGGTATCTTAAAAGGATCTATCTCAAGAGGTGGTGATTCATCTACTATCCTAACAGTGGTAGTAGTTTTCCCAAAGAGGAAACCAAGTGGGTTATCCATATTGGAAACAAAGTAACAAACATAAATAAAAAGAAATAATCATAGTAGAAATTTCCTTTACCAGTTCCACTCTTCAATAGCGCGTCACTCCCTGGCAATGGCGCCAGAAAATAGTCTTGATGACCCACAAGTATAGGGGGTGTATCGTAGTACTTTCGATAAATAGGAGTGTCGATCCCAACGAGGAGCAGAAGGTCCTGACTAGTAGTACTGGCTCAAGAGTTCTCTGTAAATACTGAGAAAACGGATTTTTAGGGTTTTTTAATAAAGCAAGGAAATAAAGTTCAAGTAAATAAAGACAGCAAATAATTGCAGCAAGTGGCCCAATCCTTCCTTAGCAAAGGACAAGCCGGAGGAAATACCTATGAGGACCAAACGTTCTCGAGGACACATGGGAATACTATCAAGTGCTTTCGTTTCATATAGCTGATTAATCTTCTTTGGTTTTATAAGTGTTGTGTGGGTGAACCTGTGCTAATGTACCGACCTTACTTGGACTAATACATACTTGTGATTAAACTCCTTGCAAGCATCCACAATTACAAGAAAGCAATTAAGATATAAACCTAACCACAACCTTAAATTTTGAGATCCACTCCCTTGTGCAAAGGTTTCCTAACGGGGGTTCAGGTTTTTGTCACTCCGGCAACCCCACAATTAGTATCCAAATACACAATGCATTCCCCTAGGCCCATAAATGGTGAAGTATCATATAGTCGATGTTCACATGACACCACTAGAAGAATAGCACCACAACTTAAATATTAAACCATCGAATAATACCTCAAGACAATTCCACTACTAACAACATGACTTCTCCCATGTCCTCGAGAACTAAACGAACTACTCACGAGACATCATATGGATCAAGATCAGGGATGATATGATGGTGAATAACAATCTAAACATAAACAACAATTCAATGGTTCCACTCACAAGCAACAACTACAATAGTAATCAATACCGGGAAAGTTTCCCCTAAGAACTTTGTAAGATTCAACACAATTGTTACATTGGGATGGAGTGGTGATGATGGTGCTTGTGGATATGGTGGTGTGGATGATGATGATGATCCCGATGAAGTCTAGCTTGATGATGGTGTTGATGGCGGCGATCTCCCCTCTCCGGGAAGGAATTTCCCCGGTAGAAATCTGTCTGCCGAAGAGCTCTTTCTCTCTCGGTGGTTTCCGCCCCGCAGAGGCGGTGGAATATTTCTGTGGTCGCCCCCCACGACTTTAGGGTTTCGAGGAGAAGATATAGGCGAGAGGGAAGAGCCAGAGGTGGGCCAGGGTGGCCACACCCCCTATAGGTGCGGCCTAGGGTGGCCCGCGCCTAGGGGGTGTGGGCCCCCTGTGGCCCAACTCCGCCTCCCCTTCTGGCATCCTTCGTCTTCTGGGAAAATATAATTTTCTATAGTTTATCTGGTATTTTTATGATATTCGCGAAATTGCATCAACACACCGCTTTTTCCATCAGAATCCTGACTCCGGCAGTTCATCCTCCAAGAATCATTCAACATGCAAAAACAAATGAAAATACATAAGTATCACCTCTTAATATGAAATATATCAATGAATAGAAGCAAATTATGATATAGAATGGTGATGCAAATTGGACGCATCATTCCTTTCCTGCAGCGTTCACAACTCTTTCCTAGAACATGGAGCAACAATTTATAGTTCTTACACTCTGCAGAGGTGCATTGCTTTACCCATGAGAGATCAAATCCTTGTTGCACATCCAGGAAGCTTATTCTCGTCCACAATTCCATGATGTGGGGCCCAATAGATGATCCAAGCCAATCACTGTCCTTCTTCGCGACCCCATATGTCTACACGATCCTTCAGGCCGGACTACATCTTCGTTAAGCCCCCTTCCAGGCAAGCTATAACCCTTATGAGTTCCCTAAGACTCTATGATCCGGTAATGCCCTTCGCAAGCTCTATATAGGTCCAACTATACCTCCGGCAGCCGCTCATAGATAATCTATACACCAAAATTGTGGGGCCTAAGGGTGCCCACCCATATGCTGGATCCACACAAGGACTCACAGTGTCACAGTAAGGTCGTCTTGCCTACATATGAAAGGAAGAAGATCCAGCTGACTTCTCCATCTCATTCCAAATCTCATGGTTAACGCGTATTATATGGCGCAAGAATCACTGGCGACATTGGTTGTTAAGTCCTAGATGATATATTCCTAAGCAATGTGGTTTACATTGCTGGTCTTAATAGATTAACTGATCACCCTAGATCAATAACGAATAGTTCATATTAATTATAAAATAGTGTTTTTGACCTTTTTGACATGTAGGTGATGAAAACATTGGATTTGCAAATACTTGGTAGAAAATAATCAAATGACATGAGCAAGTGTGAACTTGCCTTTTGTGATTGCAATATTACGTACTCACGGTCTTCAAGACAATAGAAGATCCAATATATGAAACCAGCATCATTGGTCCGATAAGGACTAATGTTTAAAGAAACAATATGCTATTATGCATAAGTAATGATATGCAGTTTTATAAAATTCCCAAAATGGATTCCCAATAGTATAGGTGAGTTGAACTTAGGTGATTTGTTTAAAGGTTGACTTCTCTTTAGTTTTATCTTATAAGTAAAGAAACTTATAAAGAATTTAAGTTCTCACATACAAGATATAAAAGTAGAGTACAAATCATTTTAAGATTAGAATTAATTATTATTGGTAATTAAGATGAAACTCTAAGTGTTGATTGTTATGAGTTGAAGGATATATTATATAGTTGTTGTCTAAATTGGCGAAAAGAATAACATTTGAAGAAACTAGTGTTTAGGTTAGGTTAATCAATCTTGAAGGTTACTAGGGTTTACATTAGGGTTTTTGATGGTTACAAATGATGTTGAGTTATTATACTTTAATTGGTTGTACAAGTGACCAAAGTTAACTATAAAAACATGAATAGACTTCAAATAATATGTTTATTATTGTTTAGACCAAAGTTAACTATAAAATTAGAAGTGAATCTTAAGATGTAATGTTTTTGGAACATTACCAGGTTTTAGGGTTTTGAATAGTATATTTGTTAATGTAGACTCATTCACTTCCAGTATAAATGAATGATGAGTTTGAGATTGGATGTGTTATTTGGAAAATAATATGTAAATTATTAATGAAAGTATAATTAGATGATCTTGGTATTTTGTTAGGATTTGAGGTCATGTTAATAATGAT
The DNA here is from genome assembly GCA_030063025.1 of Avena longiglumis. Classification (NCBI taxonomy): domain Eukaryota; kingdom Viridiplantae; phylum Streptophyta; class Magnoliopsida; order Poales; family Poaceae; genus Avena; species Avena longiglumis. Next base: position 436,196,044 of record CP125977.1, on the reverse strand, counting down.
TAAGAGATAAAGATCATTCACCCATAATACAGATAAATGATGTATAATGTTATTTTAAAAGTTGTTGTGTTTAAATTGAAGTTAAAGTTTAAAAGAATTATTATAAACTTAATGGTTTGCACTTAAGTTTTATTATAGATTTAAGTTATGGTTTTCGAATTAGTATTTAGATGTAGTATATTTAAGGTTTTGTATAAAATTATGATTATTTCTTATTTAAGAAATGTTTTTAAAGAATTAACAAAAATAGGTATTTTATAAAATAGATAAGGATTTATTACTTTAAAATCTTTAAAAACCTTTGTAATAATATTTTTAATATCTTCTAGTAAAATATATTTATTTAAGATCTTAAAAATGTTTTTATTTATTTTTAAGTATTATTTTCATTTTTATAAAATTCCACAAAGTATTAAATGTCTTTGAATATTTGTTTCATGTTTTATTTGTAAGAAATTAAGTTAGTATTTTTATAAAATGGTAGTGTTATTTTTATTTACAAGAATGATTTTTATTTATTTCTAGGACTTCTCCTTATTTTATTTCATTGAGGATTTAATGGTGTTAATACTTATTCACATTTTATTTAACTTAAACAAGTAATGTTATATTTTTCCTAGGTATATAATATTTTTGTGATCATTTTGATATATTGTATATATTTTTAGAATTTTTATATTTTTCTAGAGTTTAAAACATCTGTAGGGTCATTTTGGTAATTTTACCTTTTTCTTTACTATTTAGTTAGATCTTGGGCCTGGCCTTTTGGGCTGGCCCGACCCAACCCAATGGGTCAGGGTTAAACCCACCCAGTCGCCACTAGACCGACCCACCGGCCCAGTGCACTCTCTCTCTCCCCTCTCTCTCTCTCTCTCTCTCTCTCGCTCAACCTCACCCGCTTGTTTCTCTCTCTCTCTCTAGCGTCCGAGAGGTGCTTCGCCACCGCCGCTCGATTCTGGCCACCTCTGGCTTCCCCGACCACTGTTGTGGTGCTGGGCGGTGTGGATGGCGACGCCGCATCTTCCTGTCCAGTTCGATTCATCGATGGCGCCTCAAATTGGTCGTGCCATCACCTTCCTCTGCGTCTAGGGTTTCGCCCTTGCCAGAGACATGATGCACTGACGCCCTGTTGGCGTCGCCCCGGTGCCTTGGTGATGAGATGGTGTCGTCTTCCTCGCAGTAGCCGCCATGAATGCGGCTTGGCTTGGATTGCAGCGCCCTCTGGGTGCTCCCCGTGCCGTCGTGTTCTTCCTCGACATCGGCCACTACTTCCTCTTCACACCATAGCAAGGACCTTGGGTAAGTGGCGGTCTTTATCTTCCTCTCTTTATTCCTCCTGGAGTTCATCTCTGTGGACATGGATTTCTTACAGAGAATACTAAGGCTTGTTCTAGGGTTCCCTTACTGTTGAAATTATCTGTGGCTAGTGGTTAAATTGAATCGGGCTAACTAATTTCCTAGTTGGCCATTTATGTGTTGGCCTCTGGCTTGCTAGTGGCTGATGAAGCTCAGTATTATTGCTAGCTATGTGTAGTTGATTAACTTGTTTTGGTTGATCTGGTGGCTCACATATTGTATTTAATCCTGTGACTACTGTGATGTTGGTAGTAATTTACTTCCTGGAGTTAAGCTTAAAATATGTGATTTAGTTCCTAAGGACTTAATATCCTTCCTGGTAGTGGTGAAAATGTGGTGTGGTTATTAGGAGTGATGCCTAATATACATGGTGGCTTCATGGTTTTATATATTGTTTAAATATTGATGAATCTCATATATGATTTCTAGTCTTGGGACTAGATAGATAATATGGTCCTAATACTTGTGAACCAGAGCTTAAGATAGTGATTCATTCTTTATGGTTAGCTACTTTTCTATAGCTAACCTATGATAAACAACTTGTATAAAGGATTCCTAAGATGGTTTAATTGTTTCTTGAGAAGATATTCATGTTGGTTAAAGTTTATCTGGTGATATAGAAAGATTGGATTGCTATAGAGGTGCTACTATTTATTAAAATGTGACCTATAGCAATTCATGGCTTGATATGCTGCTATGTAGTTTAGACTAGAAAGTACCAACTTGATCAGTGATGCCATGGTTATTGCCTTGGATGGACACATACTTATTGGGTTATAGTTAGAATACTTCAATTTCTGAAGCAGTGCTGCTGGCTATGTATGCAATCTTCGCTAATGGTTTGGTTATGAGGAATCCTTGTGTTTTTGTTTTATTCAGGAGTTTATCCTGATGATGCATAAGAAACTGGAATTATGAGTATATAAACCATACTCTGTGATTATTTGCTATAATGATCTTATAGAGAAATAATGATTCCTAAATGATTTTTAGGAAATTTTTTATTTAGTTTGTTTATGAAAGCTTGCATCATGGCTTAATGATAAACAGATGACTGTTATCTTGGCTTCTGTTGAGGTGCTGCCCAAAAATTGGGATGTGCCCAATAGAAGACCATCTCTGTGGTGGCTTGCATCTAGTTTAAAAACTAGAAAGTATCAGCTTAGGTCAGTGATGCACAATCTGAGACCTAGGCTGTAATTTGAACATGTGCTATTTTACTGCTTGTTTTCTTAAGTATCTAACGATGTGCAAATCATGTCTCTTGCATGAATACTACTATTAATTGGCTTCTGTTAGTCACGTTCGGCGTTATGGCAACATGGTTGCTCATTATTTGGCTAAGGAGGGGTGTAATCATAAAGTAGTGAAAACCTGGTTGGGTTATCCACCAGACTTTGTATCGTACTGGATTTCTGCTAATGCAGAACGTTGAATAAATGCAGCCTTAATCTTAAAAAAAATATATAATGAGAAGAGTCCAGCCTGGTGGATTACCCACGGCAAACCAATCTCAAATATGACTGTAATATGAGACCGAGGGACTATATAGATATCCACTATAGGTATACACGAATAGAAATACTTCTGTTTTTATATAGGATCCACATACATGGAATCTTCTACCCTTTTGAGTGCTTGTGGGATAGTGTATGCGTCCTGATCCTTGTACAAGAAGTCCAGCATCCGAGTCAATACTCATAGTAAAAGTTCCCCTTACCAGTTCCGCTCTTCAATAGCGATTCACTCCCCGAGAAAGGTGCCAGAAAATAGTCTTGATGACCCACAAGTATAGGGGTGTATCATAGTACTGTTGATCCCAACAAGGAGCAGAAGGTGCTCAATAGTGGTATGGAGCAGGAAATCCCTGTGAATACTTAGCAAACGGATTTTTAGCGGTTTTATGATAAGACAACAAAACAAAGAGCAAGTAATAAATACAACAAACAAACGAAGCAAGTGGCCAAATCCTTTCTTAGCAAAGGACAAGCCGGTGGAAATACTTATAAGGACCAAACGTTCTCGAGGACACATGGGAATTCTATCAAGTGCTTTCGCTTCAAATAGGTGAGTACTCTTCTCTGGTGTTTTAAGTGTTGTGTGGGTGAACCTGTGCTAACATACCGACCTTACTTGGACTAATACATACTTGTGATAAACCCCCTACAAACATCCGTAACTACAGGAAAGTAATTAAGATATAAATCTAACCACAACCTTAAACTCTGAGATCCTACGCTCCCTTGTGCAAAGGTGTCCTAACGGGGGTTCAGGTTTCTTTCACTCCGGCAACCCCACAATTAGTATCCAAATACACAATGCATTCCCCTAGGCCCATAAATGGTGAAGTATCATGTAGTCGACGTTCACATGACACCACTAGAAGAATAGCACCACAACTTAAATACTAAACCATTGAATAATAACTCAACACAAATCCACTAATAATAACATGACTTCTCCCATGTCCTCAAGAACTAAACGAACTACTCACAAGACATCATATGGATTAAGATCAATGATGATATGGTAATGGATTACAATATGAACATAAACAATAATCCAATGGTTCCACTCACAAGCATCAACTATAATAGTAATCAAAACCAAGAAAGTTTCCCCTAAGAACTAAAGCAATATCCAACACAATTGTTACAGCAGGATGAAGTGGTGATGATGGTGCTGGAGGAGATGATGGTGTGGATGATGATGATGATCCCGATGAAGCCTAGCTTGATGATGGTGTTGATGGCGACGGTCTCCCCGCTCTGGGAAGGAATTCCCCTGGCAGAAATCTGTCTACCGGATATATCTTTATCTCTCGGTGTTTTCCGTCCCCAGAGGTGGCGGAAATCTATCTATGGTTGCCCTCTAGCTTTAGGGTTTCGTAGGGAAGATATAGGCGAAGGGGCGGAGTTGGGAGCCGGGCAGGTGGGCCACACCTGCCCTAGGCGCGACCCAGGGAGACCCGCGCCTAAGGGCGGTGTGGGCCCCCTGTGGCCCCTCTTCACTCCTCATTCTGGCTTCCTCAATCTTCTAGAAAAATAATATTTTCCCATATTTTTCTGATATTTTTCTGATCTTCGCGAAATTGCACTGAAACGCCTTCTTTTCCATCAGAATCCAGACTCCGGCAGTTCATCCTGCAAGAGTCATCCAACATGCATAAACAGATGAAAAGCCATAAGTAATACCTCATAATAAGACATATATCAATGAATAGAGGTACATTATGATATAGAATGGTGATGCAAATTGGGCGTATCAGTCATGGGTAGGGTAATTCTTCTCATGTTGCTTCAGTTGTCGGGATAGATAAGATATAACTTTGCCTTCTTACATAAGCTCACATTCAAGACCGATCTTGGATGCATCACAATACACATCAAAAGGCTTCGTGATATCAGGCATAATCAAGATTAGGGCTGAGATCAATCTCTTCTTAAGCTCTTGAAAACTTGCTTCACATTTGTCCATCCATTCAAACTTCTTATCTTTCTTCAACAATTGGGTCATGGGTCTTGCGATGCTCGAAAATCCTTCTACGAACTTGCGGTAGTATCCTGCTAATCAGAGAAATGCACGAACTTGGGTTTGAGTGGTCGGGGCTTGCCATTCTTCAACATCCTTAACCTTTGCAGGGTCAACAGTAATTCCTCCGGATGACACATTATGTACGAGGAATCCTACTTCCTGTAACCAGAATTCACATTTGCTAAACTTGGCATACAACTGATGCTCCCTAAGGGTTCCAAGAATGGTCCTAAGGTGTAGCTCATGTTCTTCTTCTGATTTGGAATAGATCAGACTGTCATCGATGAAAAAAACGACAAACTTATCCAGGAAGTCCATAAAAATCTTATTCATGCGGTTCATAAAATAAGCGGGGGCATTGGTTAATCCAAAAGACATGACAGTGTACTCATACAGTCCATATCTGGTGGTAAAGGCAATCTTTGGAATATCCTCTGCGCGAATCTTGAGTTGATGATAACCAGTTCTAAGATCAATCTTAGAAAACACTTTGGCACCGGTCAACTGGTCAAAAAAATCTTCTATCTTCGGCAGTGGGTACTTGTTCTTAATGGTGACGTCGTTCAACTTCCGATATTCTGTGCACAAATGGTTACCTCCATCTTTCTTATCCACAAACAAAACAGGTGATATCCATGGCGACGCACTTGGTTGAATCAGTTCTATATCCAGCATAGCATCCAATTGCTTCTTCACCTCCACTAATTCAGATGGGTTCATACTATAAGGTCTCTGAGATATGGGTCTGGTTCCAGGGATTAGTTCAATGATAAACTCAATATCCCGATCTGGGGGCATACCAGGCAAAACATCTAGAAATACATCGGGGTATTCACAGACTACTCTGACTTGGTCAATGGTTGGTTGGGCTAGACTCTTGTTGCACTTGAATTGACGGGGCAAGGTTTCAAATACATGCTCTACTGATATTCCGATTGTACTGGTCATGGTTATGGCTTTCTTGGCACAGTCGATTAATCCTTTATGTTTCGACATCCAATCCGTTCCTAGTACTACTTCCAAACCTTTGGTTCTGAGTACTATTAGATTAGCATAAAAATCTATGCCATGGATTCTGATAGGTACGGCCTTGCAAATTTGTCTAGCTTTGGTGGTTGAACCAGGTATTTGAACTATCATAACATGCTTCAATTTTGTTGGTTGAATCTTACTAGTGCGTGCAAGTTCTTCGGTAACAAATGAGTGCGATGCTCCAGAATCAAACAACTCTCTTGCAAGTACTGAGTTAACAGAAAACATACCCATCATGACATCTGGCGCTTCTTGGGCTTCTTCAACATTCATGAGAAACAGATGGCCGTTTCGGTTGAGCGAATTCCCTGGGGCAAGTCTTCTTCCAGGCTAAACACGACGCTGCTGCTGAGCTAGGGCATTCACATTGGGGTCTGCTTCAAGCTTCTTGGAGCACTCATTGGAGTAGTGACCCTTGGTTCCGCATTCATAACAAGTCACCTGAGACTTGTCCTTTCCTTCAACAGGCACAACATTGCTTCCAGTCCTCGGGGTAGTATTGGTGTTGTTGGTGACATTGTTGTTGTTAAACTTGGGTGGTGCACGATTGAAGTTGTTAGAGTTGCCGGGGTTGTTGTTTCCTCCGGGCCTTGGGTTTCCTCCTCCACGGTTGGGATAGGTCAGACGGTTCATCGGGTGTTGAAGGGAATATGCCCCAAGAGGCCATAATAAAGTGTTTATTATGTGTATTCCAAGTATATGATAGATGTTTATTTTGTATGCTATAATTGTATTAATACGGAAATGTTAATACATGTGTGTTTAATAAACAAACAGAAAGTTCCTAGTTATGCCTCTCTCATAAACTAGTTTGTTGATTAACAAGATGATCACAGTTTCCTGACCATAGACATTGGATGTTGTTAATAACGAGATCACAAAATTAGTGTAATGGTGTGATGAACATTCATCCGAAGTATAGCATTACAGTCAAATTCATTGAGTTTATATTGCTATAAACAACTTACGAAGTGATCCTAATCCTTAGACCATGAGATCATGCCAATCACTAACACCGGAAGAGTTTCTTGTTGACATCAAACGTCACACCGTAACTGGGTGATTATAAAGATGGATTCAAAGCTACTAAAGTGTTATGTTGAGAATCATGGATCAAGAGTGGAATTTTTTCATCCCGATGACGGATAGATATACTCTGGGCCCTCTCGGCGATATCACATTGGTTAGCTTGCAAGCAAGTGATTTGATCACTAGAATGTTATATCACGGGAAAGAGAAAAGAGTGCATGTCAGTAACGAGATCAAACTAGGTATGGAGATACCGATGATCGAATGTCGTACATGTAATATATCGTGAAACAAAGGGATTAAGATACAAGCGTAAAAGGTTCCGACGATCACAGGAAAGTCATCGTTGAATGTGTGGGAGTCAGTATGGATCTCCAGGTCCCGCTACTGATTATTGATCGGAGAAGGGTCTCGATCATGTCCGCATTATTTGCGAACCGTAGGGTGACACACTTAAGGGACACTGACATCCAGTTGGAGCAAATGTTTCATGCCGAAATAATAAACAAGCGCATGAATTTATTTCACTAGATACCGAAACAGGTTTTCAGGTGAAATTGCATAAAGAGGTTATGCATGTGAAATAGAATTCGAGAAAGGGGTTATTTGTGAATTTTTGTCATTAAAGTAATTGACAAATTTCTGAATAAAATAAAAGAGTTTTATTTAATGAGAGTTTGCATTAAATTTGGTGGAAATTTAATAGCAAGTTTGAGTGGGATTTTGAGTGGAGGGATTTGAATGGATTTTTGTGAGTGGAGTGTCCACCCACATGAATGAAGTAGGGGATGGGGCAGCCCCCATGGCCGGCGGCCAACCCCTTGGGTGCCCCCTTCCTCCTATAAAAGGCACCCCCTCTCCTCTCTCTCTTACTCACACGTCCTCGTGAAGGATCTCTCTCCCCCTCTAGAATGTATCCCCCATGGTCTCGGACTAGCGAGATACATGTTCCCGGTGGCTATTCGGCAAGAAAGGGTTGTGCTTCCGCTGCATCGCTGGAGCGAGGAGGCGGAGATTGCTCGGTGTCTTGTACGTGTGTGCGAGCACGGATGCGCTGCTGCTTTGCGGTGCTAGGACTTCCTCTCGATCTTGAGATCGGCAAGAGATCGTCTACATCAACCACGAGTTGAACTCGTTAAGCTTTGTCGGTCTTCAAGGGTATGTTATCTACGGATATACATCCGCCCGTTGTTTATATCTAGTAGATAGATCTTGGTACATAGTTCCCATTGTAGGAAATTTTTTGTTTTCTATGCTGCGAACCCTACAGTGGTATCAGAGCTGGATCTATGCGTAGATGCTTTAGACGAGTAGTACACAGATGATTATGTGGGCGATGATGATCATATTGGTGCTCCTTAGTTGTAATTTTTGATATTGGTGGCATAGTGGGATGAAGCGGCCCGGACAAACTTTACATGTCCTCGCACATGAGACCTGTTCCACGCTTGACATGCAACTAGTTTGCATAAGTGGCTAGCGGGTGTATGTCTCTCCTACTATAGTCAATATCTATTTTGCAACGAGTTGTCAACAATTTGGTTATCCTCGTTGTGGTTCAGTTCATAGGTATGAACGGTTCTATCTTCGAAAGCCCTATGCCACATAAAATTTGCAATGGATAAATTAGAGGTTTCTAGTTTAGATTGTTGCTGGGCTAGTGTCATGATATGGTGATGTTGTAAGTAGAAGTATGAGATGATACTCTTACAACACACATAGCGTGTAAACTCTATAGACCTTGGACTTACACATAAAGGTATGATAGTGATCATACCACTATGCACATGATAGAGATCATATGCGGGAACCATATCATTTTACTAATAAACATGTGATGTTTGATAGCATCTTATATTGATTGTTTAGCACTTTGTTAGCATAATAATATGATCCCTCATTTAAATATCAAGATAATAATGTGTTCTTCCATTAGTATGCACCGATTATGTGTCACATCCCAAATTTTAGATTTGGTCTTGCATATCATTCATATCATTGCATCATGATTTTCCATGCAAAACCGTCGATCGAAATGAATCGGCGAAACGCTATTTTCGAAACCCTGTTCTATTTTGCTACGAGGCTCCTGCGGGAGGCTTTAGAAGAACTAGTGTTGTTCACCCTTGTAGACTAGTGGTTTCGCTCAACCCTTGACCCTAGATTGTTCCCCTCGACTATACGAACCCGTAGGAGCAAGAATCGCTCGAATTGGGGCTCGTACGGAGAAGTTGTCGCCGTTTTAGTGAATCGTCGGAAAACGGTCCGAATTTTGGACCGATTTCCGAGTCCGAAAACAACTCCGAACCGAATCAGTTTTGATTTCCACGTGGGGCCCCACAAATAAGAGGCCACCCGTCCTCGGGAACCGTGCCCGCCGACCCCACCCTGCCCGCGATCGAGCCGCCCCGCTCGCCTCGTTCCGCGTGCCCGCCGCCATCGCCCTCCTCCTCGGGATCGCCCCCGCGCGCCGCCTCCTGGCCACATTCCGCCGCCGCCTTCGTCGCCGACCCCGCCGCGCCATCCCGCCGCCAGTGAGGCCACCGCCTCTCTCTCTCTCTCTCGCCCGCCCCCGCCTTGCAGCGCCAAGCGCCGCCGCGGCCGCCGCTTCGCCGCCCGTTGCCGCAAGACGCTGTTGCGCGCCGCTATGCTTAAGATGCGCCGCTGCACGCTAGTTGCTGCGTGCACGCATGCACGCGTGCCGAACGCCGCCGCCGTTGCGTGACCGTTTTAATCCGTTGCATTGATCCTCTTCACCCGCGCAGGAAAGACCCCGACGCCGGAACCGATCGCCGCCGCCGTCCGTTTCGCCGTTTGTTTCTGGTAAGACTGCAGCCACCGCCAGATCTCAGATCAGCGGCTTAGATCATTCGTTGACCGGTCAGACTCAGGCGTTGACTAGTCAAACGCCCAGTCAGCGCCCAGTCAGCAGACGTGTTGACCAGTCAACAGACACAATTGACTGGTTAATTTCGTTAATCCTTTTAGTTGATAGATTTCGGTAGAATCTTGTAAATTGCGTAGTAATTAAACCGCTTGGCCAAAAATTGCAAATAAAATATGTGTATATTCAGTGAGTCGTGTAGAATCTCGCTGTACCTTTGGTTCAGGCTTTTGCAGCAAGGTTTAGTACAGTTTAATCAAACTAGTTAATGGCCTTTTCGGAGTAATTAATTCGTAGAAAAAGATCCGTAGCTCCAAAAATCGCGTATGATATGTCCCTGGATTAAGTGGAACGAGGGGAATCTCATCATGAATTAAAAAGATAGGCTTACAGTAAAAACTTCTGCAGAAACTGTCTAGTAGCTTTCTGCAGTGTTTTAATTACTCGGGGAGTTTTATAATTCCTTTTTGAGTAATTCCAGTTGGTACTGTTTCTAATCAGCGATGCCTATGCGGTAGAATTTTCCCAAGATTTTACAAACAATATACTACCGGTATTGAATTAATTGAGTTCTAGCTCTAGTTTTGAGCATTACTTTTTGCGAAATAGTTTTCCTTGCGCTAAAACTATTTTCCATGCATGCAATCAGTACTATTATAGATTAGGATTAAGTGGTGCAGCTGTAGCACCAATTCACTTGCCTTGCATACCTTCATGCATCATATTTGTTGCATATGCTTGCGATGGTTTGTTTAGGATTGCAATTGTATCGTGTATATTGTGACGAGTGCAACGCTTGCTCGTGTGTGGATTGTTCTTCCGACCGCTACAACCAAGGCAAGTAGATGCTACTTTGTTCATGATATCGTCCTACTATTTTCAATGCATTGTCGTGTATTTTGTAGATGCATGTGTAGGATGATACTATCGCTATGCTATGTCCTATTATGTGGTAGGGCCTTCCTTGTAGATGAACCACCGTTGGTAGATGTGCTTAGCCATGCTATGTTGAACGAGGGCTGGGTTACATCATTGAGACTTGTTTCTAAAAGTATTGGTTTGTGAAAACTAAAACAACTTAATCAATGAATCTCCTGGGTGTGATGGTATTGATAATTTTTGGTGGTTTCATTGCGGAAAGGCACCCAGGTATCGAGAGAAATTGATTGGCTTCTTTATTGTGTAGCTTACGTGTACAACCATGTGCCAATAATGGAATGGGCGGTTGGTTGGACTTAGTAGGTTGTGGTAACTCGAACCCGCGTATCCAGAGATGTAGAATTTTGGTAGGTTGGACCGGTGCGCGTCGGGATTGAGGAGCTACTTCCCGAACAGTCTCTTCTTGGACTTCTCCCTATCATCACCCAAAATGAGAGTGATGGTACGAGCTGGGCTGGCCAAGTCACATGGGTAAAGTGTACTAACCTCTGCAGGGTGTATAATCTAATCGATTAGCCGTGTCCCCGGTTATGGACAATTGAGTTGCTAGATATTGATTCCATGACATGTTTCTCGCTCATTCTAATTTCATAATTGTTTTAATACTGTTGGGTTAACTTAATTGGGATCTTTTCAAAGAAAATCAAAACTGTTTATGAAAGTAGGACAAATGTATTTGCAAATGCAAGCCAGACACAGCTCCAATTGCCAAATATGCACGTAGGTGTTAGTACTATTGTCTCCTTTACTAGATCTACTTGCCATACATTTCATGTATTGACCCTTCGGGGCTGCTATGTTTCATGTTGCGGGTTATTCCGATTCTGAGTAATCGATATAGGCCACGGTACTCCACTCGGCACTTGTTCACTTGTGGGCAATTTGAAGAATGGAGGATTACTTGTTTATGTTGCTACCTGAATAATTTGAGCTAGCTTTGTGCTAAGCTTTTATTGTAATGATGGTACTCTGGATCATCGTTATTCATGATACACGGATATTTTGCTATGTTATTCATCTTATTCTATTATGCGCCAAGGAACTGATCCAGGGATTGGCATGTCACATAGAAGCCACGGTCTTTTCAGAACCGGGGTGTTACAGGATGGTATCAGAGCCCGTGTGTCGACTGTAGGATCGTGACCTAGGATTGGATTATGAAGCCATAGAATTATTAAAGCCTATATTAACTCTGTCTTTCATCTTATGCCTTTCACCCTCGTAAATTCTTACCATATGCTATTCTCACACTTTCCTCTTTTACTTGGTAGATGGGAGAAGTCAGGACTGAGTATGCCACCATGGAGTCACCAAGGCCCTTTGCAAGGCAGTTGGCTCGGCTCTCGCAGTCATTGGGATTGCCACTGCCCATGTTCAAGGGAAGAAGGTTGTACACCTATGGATATGGAGAGGATGCATGCGGGATCACTACCTTCATATTCAGAGATGCCGCCTTGCCAAACCCAGTGCATTTGATCTACACCAAGACATACTGCAACTAGGGACTTGGAATCAACTTGGCCATACATGAAGCCTTGTCTCGCCAGTGCCATAATGTCCGACACCTACTGCCAGCTGATTCACCCTACCGTGACTATGAGAGGCGTGATGAAGATGGGCACGTTGTGGTTACCCTTGGCGACAGGAACAACATGCCGCCCCGTCGGAGGCACATAGAGGACATGGAAAGGGAGAATGGAGCTCTAGCTGATAAAGTGATGATGATAAAGGAGATTGCAGACTTTGCTAGCAATGGTATGGTGGTCCAAGGACAGGAGATTGACACTTTGCATGAAGCTGTGGGAGTTCTGGAGAATGCCCTGATAGCCATAGATGCAACCATAGCTCATCTTCATGGTACTGTGCAGGAGAACACCCAAAACATACAACAGTTGCAAGGGACCGTCCAGGAAAGGGATCAAACTATTGAAGCTATGACAACCCAGATTGCCGCTCTCCAAGCACAGCTAAATCCACCCTCTCATGATGACAATGGAGATGATGGCAACAATGGGGATGATGACGACAGTGGAGACGATGATGATGATGAGGACGAGGATGATGATGATGATGGAGACGATGATGGTGGAGGAGATGAAGCTGTTGCAGTTGCAGCTGAGAATGAAGAAGAGGAGGATCCAAAAGAGGTGGATTTTGAGATCTCAAGTGATGACTCAGGAGAGGTGTACACTCCGCCGCCATGTTTGTACCGCGAGCCAGAGCGTCAACGCATGACAGCAAGGACCTACTGCAACCTCTTCAAGAAGTAGATATAAGTCCACCAATTAGTCCACGTTAGGCAAATTCATTATGATTAGTCTCGATCGTTGTGAAGCTTAGTTCGTGTTAGTTTAAGAGTGTTTAGTTGCTTATTTGTGTACTCCAATATCCCAGGAATTATTTGTGCGAATTTTATGAAAGAGTTATGGCAATTTGGTTACTATCTGTGTTATTTTCGCTGCAGTTTTCTGCTGATACAGCAGTACTGCGCGATTTTTCATATTTTTATGGTAACTCGGAAAAATCTGAAAAAAATTGGGCTGATGCGAAAGTCTCTGTACTATATGTGCAAAAATCAGCTAAATTTTCTGACAAATTTAAGTCAGGCGGAAAAATTCGCGAACGCTGCTGGACTGTTCTGGCAGATTGCTGTTTTGTTGTTTAGATGATCAACTGCTTAGTTAACCATTGCCAACTCTTGCAAAACTAATTCAGTAGGTATATACTGCTAGGATAACACCTGGGATGTTGCTGGATCACTTGTTTGTTGATGTGTTGCTTGCTTGTGATTGTCTGCTATTGTTTGTTGTTGATTGATCATATGCATGGGTAGAATCCTATTATCGTAGATGATTCTTTCTAAACTTACCTGTGCTGAACCGCAGATGCCTCCCCGCCGTCACCCCACTGAGTCGGAGCAGCTCATGGCAGCTCAGGCACAGCTGACCCAAGTGATGACTCAATTCATGGCAAATCAGAACAACAACAATGGAAACAATCAGCCTCGGGGAGATGCTCTCACCAGATTTCTGAGGTTAAGGCCAACTAAGTTCTCTACTGCAACGGAACCAATGGTTGCTCTCGACTGGTTGCGTTCAGTTAACAAGGATCTAGTAACTGTCGGATGCACTGATGCTGAGAAGGTGAGGTTTGCCGCTCACCTACTGGAGGGACCAGCCGCTTCTTGGTGGGACACTATGCTGACAACTGTCCAGAGAGGAAAGAACCGAAGCCAACCAACAACGAGAAGGCCACAGTGAACCACATGAATGTGGAGGAGATTCCAGATGAGCCTGACCTTGTGATTGGTAAGTTCCCAACCAACACTTACCCTGTGCTTATACTTTTCGATACTGGTGCATCGCATTCATTCATATCAAGGGCATTTGTGGATAAGTATAAGTTACCTACTGAGTCTATGAAAAGGTCTATTAGAGTGAGTTCACCTGGAGGAGATATGATAGCTAGCGCGGGATGCCGCGACTTAACTGTGAGGATTGGAACACACAATTTCATTGCACATTTGGTGGTGTTGGATTCACAGGGATTAGACGTTATTCTGGGTATGGATTGGATGTCTATGCATGGGGGACACATAGATTGTGCACAGCGAGCTGTTTCACTCAAAACCCCGGATGGTAAGAGGATTAGATTCAAGTCGGCTGCACGACCAAGAAGGTGTAAGTTGAATTCTCTTAAGGGGGTTAGCATGGATACTGTGCCAGTAATTAGGGATTACCCCGACATGTTTCCGGAAGAGCTGCCAGGGATGCCACCTGACAGGGAAGTAGAGTTTCTTATCGACCTGATGCCGGGAACAGGACCTATAGCAAAGAAACCATATAAGATGGATGTGGATGAGCTGAAGGAATTGAAGAAGCAGTTGAAAGAGCAGCTGGAAAAGGGATCCATTCAGCCTAGTTCGTCGTCATGGGGTGCACCTGTTCTGTTTGTGGAGAAGAAGGATAACCACAAGAGATTAGTGGTGGACTATCGCTCGCTGAATGAAGTAACCATCAAGAACAAGTACCCTCTGCCGAACATAAATGATTTGTTTGATCAACTGGAAGGAGCAAAGGTGTTCAGCAAGATTGATCTGCGATCAGGCTACTTCCAATTGAAGATCCGAGAGCAGGACGTACCAAAAACCGCCTTCACCACTAGGTATGGTTTATATGAGTATACAGTTATGTCTTTTGGACTAACGAATGCCCTGGCGTATTTCATGACCATGATGAACAAGGTATTTATGGAGTACTTGGACAAGTTCGTGGTGGTATTCATTGATGACATACTGATATATTCCAAGGATGATGCTGAGCATGAGAAGCATCTGCGACTGATTATGGAGAAGCTGAGGGAACACAAGATGTACGCGAAATTCAGCAAGTGTGAGTTCTGGCTTAACACCGTTGGTTTTCTTGGACACGTAGTGTCAGGAGAAGGAGTCGCTGTTGGTCCAAGCAAAGTGATTGCAGTAATTGAGTGGGAAGCACCCAAGAATGCGGGAGAGATACGAAGCTTTCTGGGACTTGCTGGATATTATAGGAGGTTCATTGAAAACTTTTCCAAGATTGCTAAGCCGATGACTGAACTTCTGAAGAAGGAGAGGAAGTTTGAATGGTCAGACACATCTGAAGCCAGCTTCAGAACCAAGCGTCGACTAGTGACCGCTACTTACGTGTTTACGATCTTGAAGGATTTCGGGTGTACTGTGGTGCTTCTCGACAGGGACTTGGGAGTGTGCTGATGCAAGATGGGAGAGTGGTGTCATATGCCTCGCGACAACTCAAGCACCATGAGCGGAATTACCCCACACACGACTTGGAGTTAGCGTCAGTGGTTCATGCGCTCAAGGTATGGAGGCATTACTTAATGGGAAAACACTGTGATGTGTACACCGACCATAAGATCCTGAAGTACATATTTACACAGAAGGAACTGAATATGAGACAAAGGAGATGGTTGGAGCTTATCAAGGATTACGATATGAATCTGCAATACCACCCAGGAAAGGCCAATGTAGTAGCAGATGCTTTGAGCCGGAAGGTTTATGCCAATGGTTTGACAATTGGTGAATTGCCTGAGGATTTGTGCAAGCAATTCAAGGACCTTAGATTGGAGATAGTATCTGAAGGATACTTGGCAACAATGGAAGTCCAACCAACGCTACAGGACAGAATCGTAAAGGCTCAAGTGGGAGACAAGGAAATAGAGGAGATGAAGGAGAATCGCGAAAAGGACATTCGCGAGGATGAGCATGGTACCTTGTGGTACGGAGACCGTTTGTGTGTGCCCAGCGACCCGGAGATAAGGGAGTTGATTCTTCAGGAGGCTCATAACTCGCCATACTCCATACATCCGGGCAACACAAAGATGTATATGGATTTGAAGAGCAGATTTTGGTGGAACAACATGAAGGGAGATATCGCCAAGCATATTGCCCTATGTGATGTGTGCAGCCGAGTGAAGGCGGAACACCATAAGCCAGCAGGACTGCTACAGCCGTTGCCTGTGCCGGATTGGAAGTGGGATAGAGTGGGAATGGACTTTATCACAGGATTGCCCAGCACCAGGTCAGGATATGACTCTATTTGGGTAGTGGTCGACCATTTGACCAAGGTAGCCCACTTTATTCCTGTAAAGATGACGTATATGAGTGCAAAGTTGGCCAAGATTTATATGGACAGGATTGTGTGCCTACACGGAGTTCCCAAGAGTATTGTATCTGATAGAGGCAACCAATTTACCTCACACTTCTGGCGCCAACTGCACGAGTCACTTGGTACTAGATTGGAGTTTAGCATAGCGTTTCACCCACAGACCGATGGACAGACCGAGAGGGTGAATCAGATTTTGGAGGACATGCTCAGAGCTTGCGCCTTGGCTCATGGTTCTAGTTGGGATGAGAACTTGCCATATGCTGAGTTTTCCTACAACAACAGCTATCAAACCAGCATCAAGACGTCACCGTTCGATGTGCTATATGGAAAACGGTGCCGAACACCATTTCTATGGGATGGAGTAGGAGAACGTCAGTTGTTTGGACCTGATTTGATCAAGGACGCTGAGGAGAAGGTCGCCTTGATTAGGGACAGACTGAAGGTAGCACAATCAAGGCAGAAGAGCTACACTAACGCCAAACGCAAGGAAGTGGTATATGAGATAGGTGATAGAGCATACCTCAGAGTATCGCCACTTCGTGGAATCAAGAGATTTGGAATTAAGGGTAAGCTGGCACCTCGATTTATTGGACCGTATCGGGTCTTAGCACGCAAAGGAGAAGTTTCTTATCAGTTGGAGTTGCCAGAGGCTCTGTCCGCTGTTCATAATGTGTTCCACGTATCCCAGCTGAAGAAGTGCCATCCGGAGATGGTGGATACACCATTAAGAGACACAGTACCGCTAGAGGAGGTTCAGCTTGAGAATGATCTGACCTATGAGGAAAAACCGGTTAAAATTCTGGAGACAGCAGAAAGGATTACCCGTACCAAGACGATCAGGTTTTGCAAAGTGCAGTGGAGTCACCACACCGAAGAGGAAGCCACTTGGGAGCGTGAGGATGACATCCGAGAGGACTACCCACACCTATTTGCTAGCCGCGCCGAATCTCGAGGACGAGATTCATCTTAAGGGGGTTAGTCTTGTCACATCCCAAATTTTAGATTTGGTCTTGCATATCATTCATATCATTGCATCATGCTTTTCCATGCAAAACCGTCGATCGAAATGAATCGGCGAAACGCTATTTTCAAAACCCTGTTCTATTTTGCTACGAGGCTCCTACGGGAGGCTTTAGAAGAACTAGTGTTGTCCACCCTTGTAGCCTAGTGGTTTCGCTCAACCCTTGACCCTAGATTGTTCCCCTCGACTATACGAACCCGTAGGATCAAGAATCGCTCGAATCGGGGCTCGTACGGAGAAGTTGTCGCCGTTTTAGTGAATCGTCGGAAAACGGTCCGAATTTTGGACCGATTTCCGAGTCCGAAAACAACTCCGAAACGAATCAGTTTTGATTTCCACGTGGGGCCCCAAAAATAAGAGGCCACCCGGCCTCGGGAACCGTGCCCGCCGACCCCACCCTGCCCGCGATCGAGCCGCCCCACTCGCCTCGTTCCGCGTGCCCGCCGCCATCGCCCTCCTACTCGGGATCGCCCCCGCGCGCCGCCTCCTGGCCGCATCCCGCTGCCGACGGCCGCCTCGTCGCCGACAAGCCACGCCATCCTCGCCAGGTGAGGCCACCGCCTCTCTTCTCTCTCTCGCCCGCCCGCCGCTTCGCCGCCTTGCGCCGCCACGGCCTGAAGCGCTGCTGCTGCCGCTTGCACCGCGCCGCTTCGCCGCCAAGGCTACAGCCGCTGCTGCCGCCGCTATGCGTTGCCGCATCTGCGCTACGCTAAGTCGCCGCGCATGCACGCATGCACGCTGCGTTTAACGCCGCCACCGCTATGCGTGACCGTTTAATCCGTTGCATTGATCCTCTTCACCGCGCAGAAAGACCCCGACGAACCGATCGCCGCCCGTCCGAAACTTCCGCCGTCCGTTTACGCGTTTGTTTCTCGAAGATCGCAGCCACCGCCGATCTCGATCAACGGCTTAGATCGTTGACCGGTCAGACTCGGCGTTGACTAGTCAGACGCCTGGGCCGCCGGTCAGACGTGTTGACCAGTCAACAGACACAATTGACTGGTTAATTTCGTTAATCATTTTAGTTGACAGATTTCGGTAGAATCTTGTAAATTGCGTAGTAATTAAACCGCTTGGCCAAAAATTGCAAATAAAATGTGTGTAGATTCAGTGAGTCGTGTAGAATCTCGCTGTACCTTTGGTTCAGACTTTTGCAGCAAGGTTTAGTATAGTTTAATCAAACTAGTTAATGGCCTTTTTGGAGTAATTAATTCGTAGAAAAAGATCCGTAGCTCCAAAAATTGCGTATGATACGTCTCTGGATTCAGTGGATCGAGGGGAATCTCATCGTGAATTAAAAAGATAGGCCTACAGTAAAAACTTCTGCAGAAACTGTCTAGTGGCTTTCTGCAGTGTTTTAATTACTCGGGGAGTTTTATAATTCCTTTTTGAGTAATTCCAGTTGGTACTGTTTCTAATCAGCGATGCCTATGCGGTAGAATTTTCCCAAGATTTTACAAACAATATACTACCGGTAGTGAATTGATTGAGTTCTAGCTCTAGTTTTAAGCATTACTTTTTGCGAAATAGTTTTCCTTGCGCTAAAACTATTTTCCATGCATGCAATCAGTACTATTATAGATTAGGATTAAGTGGTGCAGCTGTAGCACCAATTCACTTGCCTTGCATACCTTCATGCATCATATTTGTTGCATATGCTTGCGATGGTTTGTTTATGATTGCAATTGTATCGTGTAGACTGTGACGAGTGCAACGCTTGCTCGTGTGTGGATTGTTCTTCCGACCGCTACAACCAAGGCAAGTAGATGCTACTTTTTTCATGATATCGTCCTACTATTTTCAATGCATTGTCGTGTATTTTGTAGATGCATGTGTAGGATGATACTATCGCTATGTTATGTCCTATTATGTGGTAGGGCCTTCCTTATAGATGAACCACCGTTGGTAGATGTGCTTAGCCATGCTATGTTGAACGAGGGCTGGGTTACATCATTGAGACTTGTTTCTAAAAGTATTGGTTTGTGAAAACTAAAACAACTTAATTAATGAATCTCCTGGGTGTGATGGTATTGATAATTTTTGGTGGTTTCATTGCGGAAAGGCACCCAGGTATTGAGAGAAATTGATTGGCTTCTTTATTGTGTAGCTTACGTGTACAACCATGTGCCAATAATGGAATGGGCGGTTGGTTGGACTTAGTAGGTTGTGGTAACTCGAACCCGCGTATCCAGAGATGTAGAATTTTGGTAGGTTGGACCGGTGCGCATCGGGATTGAGGAGCTACTTCCCGAACAGTCTCTTCTTGGACTTATCCCTATCATCACCCAAAATGAGAGTGATGGTACGAGCTGGGCTGGCCAAGTCACATGGGTAAAGTGTACTAACCTCTGCAGGGTGTATAATCTAATCGATTAGCCGTGTCCCCGGTTATGGACAATTGAGTTGCTAGATATTGATTCCATGACATGTTTCTCGCTCATTCTAATTTCATAATTGTTTTAATACTGTTGGGTTAACTTAATTGGGATCTTTTCAAAGAAAATCAAAACTGTTTATGAAAGTAGGACAAATGTATTTGCAAATGCAAGCCAGACACAGCTCCAATTGCCAAATATGCATGTATGTGTTAGTACTATTGTCTCCTTTACTAGCTCTACTTGCCATACATTCCATGTATTGACCCTTCGGGGCTGCTATGTTTCATGTTGCAGGTTATTCCGATTCTGAGTAATCGATATAGGCCACGGTACTCCACTCGGCACTTGTTTACTTGTGGGCAATTTGAAGAATGGAGGATTTACTTGTTTATGTTGCTACCTGAATAATTTGAGCTAGCTTTGTGCTAAGCTTTTATTGTAATAATGGTACTCTGGATCATCGTTATTCATGATACACGGATATTTTGCTATGTTATTCATCTTATTCTATTGTGCGCCAAGGAACCGATCCAGGGATTGGCATGTCACATAGAAGCCACGGTCTTTTCAGAACCGGGGTGTTACATTATGTTTTCGTCGCTCCAAGACATCACATGATGATTGGGTGTTCTTGGATCCACGACCATATATCGGGTGTAAAACAGTTACATAAGCGAATACTAAGGTTCTAACTTGGCGACCCTAGCATGTACATACATGGCCTCAAAACACGGACCGAAAGGTTAAGCATGAGTCATATAGTTGATATGATGCCCATTTGATGCTCTCCTTTGAAGCTACACCGACTCACGTGATGATCGGACTTGGTGTAGTGGATTTGGTTCATGTAATCACCAAAAAGGCACGAGGGATGTTGTTTTTGAGTGGGAGTTCATTCGTAATGTGGATTAGTTGAACTCAATCTATCATAAACTTAGTCTAAACTTTACAAATTCTGTTGTAGATGGCACCACCTGCTTTTAATTTAAATGTGTTCATGGAGAAAGAGAAACTTGCAACGAACAGTAGCAACTTTACCGAATGGGCCATGAATTTGAGGATTCTCCTCTCTGCTGCACAAAAGCAATACGTGCTAGAAGCGCCACTAGGCCCCCCACCTTTTGAGGATGCCCCTGACGAGGAGAAGAATATCTATCAGACTCGTTAGGAGGACCACAACTTAGTTCATTGCGGCATATTGTATGGGCTAGAGCCGGAACTTCGAAAGAGTTTTGAAAACGGCAATGCATTTGATACAATGGGTGAGTTGAAAATGATTTTCGACACACATGCTGCTGTAGGAGCTACAACGCTTCAGAAAAGTTCTTTAGCTGCATGATGGAAGAGCACATCTCCGTTACTGAGCATGTACTCTAGATGTCGGGTTACGCCGATAAGCTTGTGTCCTTGGGAATATCGATTCCCATTGACTTAGGCATCCATCGTGTTCTGCAGTCTCTGCCACCTAGCTATAAGAGCTTTGTGATGAACTATAATATGCAAGGCATGAAGAAGTCTCTCCCCGAGCTTCTGTCAATGCTTAAAACTGCAGAAGTGGAGATAAAAAAGGAACATCAAGTGTTGATGATCAATAGGAACACTGGTTTCAAGAAAGACAAGAAGGGAAAACGGAAGGGAAGTAAGGGCGGCAAGCTAGTTGCCGTTCCTGAAAAGAAACCCCGAGTTGGACCTAAGTCTGATACCGAGTGCTACTATTGTAAGGGGACTGGCCACTGGAAGCGCAATTACCCCAAGTATTTTGCAGACAAGAAGGCCGGCAAGGCAAACAAAGGTATATATGATATACATGTTATTGATGTGTACTTGACTAGTGCTCGCAGTAGCACTTGGGTATTTGATACTGGTTCAGTTGATAATATTTGTAACTCGAATCAGGGGCTGCGGAACAAGCGACCGCTGGAAAGGGGTGAGGTCAAGATGCATGTCAGCAATGGATCAAGCGTTGATGTGATCGCCGTCGGAACTCTACCTCTCAATTTGCCATCGGGATTAGTAATAAACTTGAAGAATTGGTATCTGGTGCCAGCACTTAGCATGAACATTGTATCTGGATCGTGTTTAATGCGAAGTGTTTATTCATTTAAATCTGAGAACAATGGTTGTTCTATTTATATGAATGAAATATTTTATGGTCATGCACCGATGATGAATG
The DNA here is from genome assembly GCA_030063025.1 of Avena longiglumis. Classification (NCBI taxonomy): domain Eukaryota; kingdom Viridiplantae; phylum Streptophyta; class Magnoliopsida; order Poales; family Poaceae; genus Avena; species Avena longiglumis. Next base: position 436,174,035 of record CP125977.1, on the reverse strand, counting down.
GTTTATTTCTTTTGGATCTCGATAATAATGTTACACATATTCACAATGTTGATGCTAAAAGCATTAAACTTAATGATGATATATACGCATATATGTGGCACTGCCGTCTAGGTCATATTGGCGTTAAATGCATGAAGAAACTCCATTCGGATGGAATTTTGGAATAACTTGATTTTGAATCATTTGATACATGTGAGCCATGCCTTATGGGCAAGATGACTAGAACGCCGTTTTTCGGTTCAATGGAACGGGCGACAGATTTATTGGAAATCATACATTCTGATGTATGTGGTCCAATGAGTGTGTCGGCGCGAGGTGGATATCGTTATTTTGTTACTTTCACGGATGATTTGAGTAGATACGATTATATCTACTTGATGAAACACAAGTTTGAAACATTTGAAAAGTTCAAGGAATTTCAGAATGAAGTGGAAAATCATCGTAATAGAAAGATCAAATTTCTACGGTCTGAACGTGGAGGTGAGTATCTAAGTTACGAGTTTAGCACTCACATGAAAGAGTGTGGAATTGTTTCACAACTCACACCTGCCGGAACACCACAGAGAAATGGTGTGTTGGAACGTCATAATCGTACTTTATTAGATATGGTTCGATCTATGATGTGTCTGACGGACTTGCCGTTGTCATTTTGGGGTTATGCACTAGAAACTGTTGCATTCACTTTAAATCGGGCACCATCTAAATCCGTTGAAAAGACACCGTATGAATTATGGTTTGGAAACAAACCTAAGCTGTCATTCTTAAAGTTTGGGGATGCGATGTTTATGTGAAGAAACTTCAACCGGATAAACTCGAACCCAAAGCGGAAAAATGCGTCTTCATAGGATACCCTAAGGAAAGAATTGGGTATTCCTTCTATCACAGATCCGAGGGCAAGGTTTTTGTTGCCAATAATGGATCCTTTCTAGAGAAAGAGTTTCTCGCGAAAGGTGTGAGTAGTCGGAAGGTAGAACTCGAAGAGGTTATTGAACCTTCTCTTCAAAGTATGGCGAGTAGCGCAGCGCCGGAAGTTGTTCCGGAGTTGGCTTCACCTGTTGAAGAGGGAACTAATGATAATGAAACTCCGAAAGAGAGTACTACTAAACCTCGCAGGTCTAGAAGGACGCATGTAGCTCCCGAGCTGTACGGAAATCCTGTCATGAATTTCATGGTTGATGAAAATTATGACCATGTGACATATGAAGAAGAGATGATGAGCCCGGATTCCAACAAATGGTTAGAAGCCATGAAATCCGAGATGGAATCCATGTATGAAAATCAAGTTTGGAACTTGGTGGACTTACCTCACGACCGAAAGGATGGAGAACAAATGGATTTTCAAAAGTAAAACTGATGCTGATGGTAATGTAACCATCTATAAAGCTCGACTTGTCGCAAAGGGATTTCAACAAATTCAAGGAGTTGACTACGATGAGACATTCTCTCCCGTAGCGATGCTAAAGTCAGTTAGGATTATGTTAGCAATTGCTGCATATTTCGATTATGAGATATGGCAGATGGATGTCAAAACCGCGTTTATCAATGGTAATATTGAAGAAGAATTGTATATGATACAACCAAAGGGTTTTGTCGATCCTAAGGATGCTAACAAGGTGTGCAAGCTTCAGCGATCCATCTATGCATTGAAGCAAGCATCACGAAGTTGGAATCTCCGCTTTGATGAGGTGATCAAAGTGTTTGGATTTGTCCAAACTTATGGAAAAGCTTTTATTTACAAGAAAGTGAGTGGGAGCAATGTGGCATTTCTGATATTATATGTGGATGACATATTATTGATCGGAAATGATATAGATCTTTTAAAAAGTGTTAAAAGTTATCTAAACAACAAAGTTTCAATGAAGGACCTAGTGAAGCGTCATACATATTAGGCATAAAGATCTATAGAGATAGATCTAGGAGCCTAATAGGGCTATCGCAAAGTACATACCTTTATAAGATTTTAAATAAGTTTAAAATGGAAGATAGCAAGAAGGGGTTCTTACCTATGACACAAGGCACGACATTGAGTAAGACTCAAAGTCTGGCTACGGCGGAAGAAATAGAGAAAATGGACAAAGTCCCCTATGCTTCAGCCATAGGCGCTATAATGTACGCCATGCTATGTACAAGACCGGATGTGGCACATGCTATTAGTTTGACTAGTAGGTACCAATCGGATCCAGGTTCGGAACACTGGAAAGCGGTCAAGAATATCCTTAAGTACTTGCGAAGAACTAAGGATATGTTTCTTGTATACAAAGGTGAAGAAGAGCTCGTCGCTAAGTGTTATGTCGACGCTAGCTTTGACACCGATCCGGATGACTCTAAGTCTCAATCCGGATACGTATTTCTCATGAATGGCGGAGCGGTTAGTTGGAGGAGCTCCAAACAACCTATGGTGGCGGGATCAACGACGGAGGCCGAATATGTTGCTGCTTCAGAAGAGGCTCAGGAAGTAGTTTGGATGAAGGAGTTCATATCCGAACTAGGTGTGGTTGCAAACGCGTTGGACCCAATGGTGATCTATTGTGACAACAATGGTGCCATTGCCAATGCCAAAGAGCCAAGGTCTCACAAGCATTCCAAGCATATTAAGCGCCAGTTTCACTCCATCCGCGAGAATGTCAAGGATGGAGATATAAAGATTTGTTGTAGCAGATTCGTTGACTAAAACTCTCCCTAGAGCAAAACATGATCTACACCAGAACTCCATGGGTGTTAGATACATCACTATGTAACTAGATTATTGTCTCTAGTGCAAGTGGGAGACTGAAGGTAATATGCCCTGAGAGGCAATAATAAAGTGTTTATTATGTGTATTCCAAGTATATGATAGATGTTTATTTTGTATGCTATAATTGTATTAATACGGAAATGTTAATACATGTGTGTTTAATAAACAAACAGAAAGTTCCTAGTTATGCCTCTCTCATAAACTAGTTTGTTGATTAACAAGATGATCACAGTTTCCTGACCATAGACATTGGATGTTGTTAATAACGAGATCACAAAATTAGTGTAATGGTGTGATGAACTTTCATCCGAAGTATAGCATTACATTCAAAGTCATTGAGTTTATATTGCTATAAACAACTTACGAAGTGATCCTAATCCTTAGACCATGAGATCATGCCAATCACTAACACCGGAAGAGTTTCTTGTTGACATCAAACGTCACACCGTAACTGGGTGATTATAAATATGGATTCAAAGCTACTAAAGTGTTATGTTGAGAATCATGGATCAAGAGTAGAATTTTTTCATCCCGATGACGGATAGATATACTATGGGCCCTCTCGGTGATATCACATTGGTTAGCTTGCAAGCAAGTGATTTGATCACTAGAATGTTATATCACGGGAACAAGAAAAGAGTGCATGTCAGTAATGAGATCAAACTAGGTATGGAGATACCGATGATCGAATCTCGGACATGTAATATATCGTGAAACAAAGGGATTAAGATACAAGCGCAAAAGGTTCCGACGATCACATGAAAGTCATCGTTGAATGTGTGGGAGTCAGTATGGATCTCCAAGTCCCGCTACTGATTATTGATCAGAGAAGGGTCTCGATCATGTCCGCATTATTCGCGAACCGTAGGGTGACACACTTAAGGGACACTGACATCCAGTTGGAGCAAATGTTTCATGCCGAAAGAAAAAACAAGCGCAGGAATTTATTTCACTAGATACCGAAACAGGTTTTCGGGTGAAATTGCATGAAGAGGTTATGCATGTGAAATAGAATTCTAGCAAGGGGTTATTTGTGAATGTTTGTCATTAAAGTAATTGACAAAATTCTGAATAAAATAAAAGAGTTTTATTTAATGAGAGTTTGGATTAAATTTGGTGGAAATTTAATAGCAAGTTTGAGTGGGATTTTGAGTGGAGGGATTTGAATGGATTTTTGTGAGTGGAGTGTCCACACACATGAATGAAGGAGGGGAGGGAGCAGCCCCCATGGCCGGCGGACACCCCCTTGGTGCCCCCCTTCCTCCTATAAAAGGCACCCCCTCTCCTCTCTCTCACTCACACCTCCTCGTGAAGGATCTCTCTCCCCCTCTAGAATGTATCCCCCATGGTCTCGGACTAGCGAGATACATGTTCCCGGTGGCTATCCGGCAAGAAAGGATTGTGCTTCCGCTGCATCGCTGGAGCGAGGAGGCGGAGGTTGCTCAGTGTCTTGTACGTGTGTGCGAGCACGGATGCGCTGCTGCTTTGTGGTGCTAGGACTTCCTCTCGATCTTGAGATCGGCAAGAGATCGTATACATCAACCACGAGTTGAACTCATTAAGCTTTATCGGTCTTCAAGGGTATGTTCTCTACGGATATACATCCGCCCGTTGTTTGTATCTAGTAGATAGATCTTGGTACATAGTTCCCATCGTAGGAATTTTTTTGTTTTCTATGCTGCGAACCCTACAGGGGTCGATTGTTTCTTGGGGCAAATCCTATAGATGGGTTGGGGCGGTACTTTGGGGTATGGTGGGTTCCTGGTTGATGCATCATTCAACGCTTGCGGTTCTCATTGGCTTGGTTGATCTTGCGTTCCATCTGAATGGCAGAATCCACTAAGGCTTTAATGTCAGCAAACGGGATATTGACTAAGACTGTCTGCATCTCATCATGCAGACCATTCAAGAATCTCTCCTTCTTCTTGGCTTCAATGTCAATCTCATTTAGTGCATACCTAGCTAAGGACAGAAATTTTTCATGGTACTCAACTACGATCATCCTCCCTTGCTTCAATTCTCTGAATTGATCTCTCATCCTCTTGATTAAACCTGGTGGCACATGGGTTCTGCTGAACTTGAGTTTGAATTCATCCCAAGTCATCATTTTTCCTCCAGTCATGGCGCGAACACTATTCCACCAAGCTCTTGCATCTCCTACCAGATAGTGGCTGGCAAACAGTACTTTCTTGTTGGCCTCCACTTCTGTGACTTATAAGTTGTTCTCCATGGTCTGCAACCAATCATCTGCATCTAGGGGCTCTTCAGACTTACTAAATACGGGTGGATTGGTATTTTGAAAGTTCTTGAGCTTGGATCCATGGTTGTCCTGGTGGCCTTGATTGTTCTGGGTCACCTGAGCTATGTGTTGAAGGGTGGCTAAGTTGGCTTGACATTCAGATCTTTCAGCTTCGTGGTTCGAAACCAACATTTTCAAGATTTGCAACATTGGGTCCGGGGATGAACTTCTTCCTCCGTGAGGCATCTGAAGATTGAGATAGATCATGAGAAAAGAGGGAAATTTCTAAGGTTCAGGGGTTTGTTTTTGAAAAGTTTTTAAACTTTGGGTTTGACTCATTTTTTTCTAGCAACTTGCTTTACATTCATTCATTCATAGCAACAATACAAACACACACCACAACAAGGAAAACAGATGGTTTTAAGAACCATTCTATGAAACTACGATACAACGGGACCGGATACAACTTCACTAACGCTAGTTCTCAGGTGCTACTACTCCTCGGAATCGGTGGCTTCATCATCATCATCATCATCATCAATGAAGGAGAAGTTATCCTCATCGGTGAAGAAGTCCATGGCTTGATCCTCCAAGAAGTCATCATTATCATCGAGATAGGAATATGGGTCTCCATGGATATCTTCTAATGCATTCTCCCTCTCGACAAGCTGCATGTCCCTCTCATGGATGGTCTCCTCCAAGTCTGTCACCTTGTGACGAAGGCGGGCAATAATGCGATCCTTCTTGTCAAGCTGGCGGCGATGAGACTGGCGATCCTTCACAAGCATGGCAATGGTCTTGTCCTTCTTGACTGTGATGGCATGTTTGTGGTTGGCGTAGGAGCGGGCATTGTCTAACTCCTTCTGCCAATCATACATCATGAAGCTTAGATGGTCCACTTGATGCTTCAGCTGCGGGTGATATCGTGCCTCTAGTGGCTGTCCCATAACATCATGCCTTGGATAAAACTCAAAGCGCGTGCCCTTGATCTGATTGATGCTTTGCCCACATAGACGGGCATGAGGTTCCTGCATGGCCCTGGCAAGTCCATCTAGCAAGTTTTTCTCTCTTAAGGTGAACTGGACTCCTTGTGAGGTGGGGGCTTCAATCTTCCCTCAGAGACTTGCAACAATCATCCATTGCAATTCTTCTCCTTCTTGATCATTGAGCTGAGCTCCGAAGAACTCGGGGTGCAGGCGCTCTAGAAATTCCGAGAGTTGATCCAAATCATTCTCAAAGATGAAATCTCCTCCATTTCCCAACTGATAGAACTTGCTATACTTCATGTCCATCTATAAGAATATAGGATGAGTAAGTTAGTAGAGTGATCAAGTGTGACAAATTATATGTAAGTTTGCAAGAGTTTTTGAGGAACATGAATTTTCATGAAAGAATCTAAGTGATAAGAATGAGAATAGGTTTTCATAAATACTCACTTCTTTTGTTTTGAAACTAAGTTTTTGATTCAAGCGTCCATTCTAACTAGGGTCTCCTATGTTCAGGATGGATCTGATACGAACTTGTCAACACCCGGATTTTTAATCCCTGATGCCTATTATGCCATACATCGCAATCCCAGGATTACCATTTTTGCGGGACATAACAGATTGGTACCATAGTACATCATCCATTACAAACCATAATAAAGGTCATACAAATAAAGGATCTCATGATCCAGTCTTAGTACAATCAAAGCAGCAGAATAACGTAATAACAGTAGCATGGGCGAAGCTCCATCTTCATGGTCACATGCAATGCTGACGATGGGAGATGATCCTAGTTGTCGTAACCTTCCTGTGGTTCATCATCCTGATAGTCCTCTTCATAGTCTGGCCACGGGAATAGCCAGAGACAAATCCATGAGTACTCTTTAAGTACTCGCAAACTATCACTAACAAGTAAAATGGTTCAAGTAGGAATACTAAGCTCTAGGTTGTTTTGCAAAAAGCCAGGTCTAACTCTAGCTAAGTTCAGAAGTAAAGAAAACTACTTTAAGGTTTTATAACACCTAAGTGGGAACTTAGCTTTCACTTTCACAACCTTGTTGTGATCAAGTGAAAGTCATGATTCATTGCACAAGTCATTTTGAAAACATCTGATGATGGAACAGTATGGCCACTCCAACTATCCATAACCACGGACGCGGCTATTCGAATAGTTTGACACTCTACAGAGGTGGTACACTTCCACCACAACATTCTATACATCCGTTAGGAACAATCCTAAATTCACCATACTCAGTATGCGGATAATCAATCCTAACCTTTCAATTACACACCCTAGTATAGGCACCTCTACTTTGAGTTTGGCCTCCCAACCATGACCATCTGTCATCTTGGGAACTGCACAGGTGGACAATCATCACGAGGTAGCCTCATCTCAAACATCGGCCGCAAGGGAACCCATACTAAGGTATATGAACTTCTAGTCAAGCCCTACCCAAATTCAGGTATTGTGGTTGTACGGTAAAATTGGAATGGTATTGCATCCAGACACAACCATCAGTTTTACAAAGGGCTAAGGATCATGCCTCAACAATTTCATCATCAAGATCATCTGGTGTTCACAACACATGTCAAAACATTTCATTAGAATGACTCATCATTCTAAGGTTTTCATAATCATTTTCACCAAGTATTCCCATCTAAAGTGATCAAGTTTTGTGCTTAGCACTAGAAACTACAATTAGGGGTAATCACTAATGAGGGGTGATAATCAAGTGTGACTTATCTAAGTATAATCTCATGCCTCAGGATGACATCAAGACCTACCTAACTTAGGCCAAGTTTTATGCTCTTTATGCTACCTTTAATATCTTTCCAAAACTTCACAAGTCACTAAGTAATCATAACTAAGGATCTTTGATAAAGAAATAAAAGAATAAAGCTTGTAAGTAAAACTGGGATTTGGTATAATCAAGTGGTATAACCAAAGTATGCCTAATGCATTGCATAAGTTATCTATCTTGCAAGGTTGCAAGGGTTAACTTCCTAGGATGGCTTTCTTAGTTAGTAGCTTGCCTTGTGTGTATTGCAGTGATTGAAGTTCTCCTCGGCTTCCTCTTCGTAGTAGTCTCCTTCCTCTTCGTATCCTTGGTCGGTACTAGCGTCTATACATGAATACCAAGTACACAATAACCAACAATACTTAACTACTTCCATTTAGCACACGAGAGTTTACACTAGATGATCTAGCATCATCACAATCATCACAAGCATTAAGGCAATAGTTTTATTTATTTAATTTTTAGAAAAGTAATTTCTACTTATTGAAAAACTACTTAAGATTTAATATTCTCCAATTAAAATATGGTATCATGTTAACACATGTCATCACCACATATTTCAGTACTTGGGAATGTGATTTAAAGTGGTGTCGCAATTTAATAATGTTTAACCTTATTATTTTAATTAATTAAAGTGACTAGAAATGCCTATGGGGCATTCTTTCATTATTTGTCCATTATTACTGCAAGTAAACCTAGATATTTTTATATATTCAGAAAGGTATTTTCAAATGTGATTTTTAAGAGTTGGAATCAACTCAAAATCATTTATGGTTGAATTTTAAAATGTTTGAATGACGAAAAGTCTCTGCCTTATTATTTTTACTAAAGGTGATCTATAATTCCAAATGATTTGAATCGAACAGGCTGGGATTAAGAATTTCTATACCTTTCTAACAAAATTGGTTTCATGCAATTTGGTTCAGTGAAACTCTCTGAATCAATTTTTGAATCTACTGTCAGAACTAGGTTTGAAACTAAATAGATAAATCTAAATTTGAACTAACTGGGTCGCGCGAGAATTCTAACTGGCCGTCCCACTACGCATAGTGCACGCGCGGCTATGTATGCAATCTGCTCTGATGGTTTGGTTATGAGGAATCCTTGTGTCCTTGTTTTATTCAGGAGTTTATCCTAATGATGCACATGAAACTGGAATTATGAGTATATAAACCATAATCTGTGATTATTTGTTGTAATGATCTTATAGAGAAAGAATGATTCCTAAATGTTTTTTAGGAAAATGATTTATTTATTTGGTTTATGAAAGCTTGCATAAGATGGCTTAATGATAGACAGATGGCTGTTATATTGGTTTCTGTTGAGGTGCTACCCAAAATTTGGGATGTGCCCAATAGAAGACCATCTCTGTGGTGGCTCGCATCTACTTTAAAAACTAGAAAATATCAGCTTAAGTCAGTGATTCATAGTCTAAGACCTAGGCTATAATTTGAACATGTGCTACTTTACTGCATGTATTCTTAAGTATCTTATGATGTGCAAATCATATCTCTTACATGAATACTGAGGATATTTCCCAACATTTATCTCATATTAATTGGCTTTTGTTAGTCACGTTCGGCGTTTTGGCAACACGGTTGCTCATTATTTGGCTAAGGAGGGCTGTAATAATAAAGTAGTGAAAACTTGGTTGGGTTATCCACAAGACTTTGGGGGAGCGTGAGAGCGGAAAACCCCAGCCCACCGTCGCCAGCCACTCCAACGGAGGTGTACACAGCCTCACGCCGGCCGCCTCTCTGGCACCAGCGGACACCCACTCCCCCCCACCATGACCGCTCCTTCCCCAACCCCCTCCCTCTCCACCCCCACCTCCTCCTAGGCGCGCCGCTGGGCGGACTACTCCGATGACGAGGACGACAGGCTCTCGCCCCGCTCGTACTGCGAGATGCTCCGCAGCGGCACCCCGTCGCCGGCAGCCGGATCTCCCTTCCCGGTGGCGTCGCCTATACCGGCGCCCGCGTCAACTGCCACTCCCCGATCGGCTCCTCCCCAGCGCTCTCCTCCCCCCGCGGCAGGTCGGGCTGCTCCAGACGGGGGTCGTGGCCCCTGGCAGCGTGTTGGTGGCGCGAAGCGGAGGCGCGGAGCTCCCTACGCTCGCCATCCGTGAAGACCTGCCGCCGGACCTCGCCGGTTGCTGCTTCAACTGCCTCCGGCGATGCCACATATCCAAAGATTGCACTTTTGAAACCGTTTGCCTACATTGCCGCCGGGAAGGGCACCACGCCCGCGTCTGCCCCGAGCGGCGTGGAGAGAGGCAGCGGCCATGTCCACGTGGAGAGGCAGGTGGACAGCAGCAGCGCGCCGCCGGCGTGCGTGGACCGGAGGTGGCGTGTGGGCCGGAGCTGCAGCAGCAGCGGCACGGTCGGGATCTAGAGGCGGCCGCAGGGGCGTGCACGAGAGGCTGGGTAGCCACATCCAACCGGCACCCACGCCAACGGCTCCGCCCATGCAGCGTTCGCCCTCGCCGGTGCCTGGTGGCGCCTATCGGGTCCCGGCACGGTGCCGTCTAGGCACGTTCCATGGATCCCCATCCCCAACCAAGCTCGGTTGGGTCCAGGTACGGTGGACAGGGGGAGTCCGTGGACGACGACGAGCTGGTGCGTGATGACGTGCGTGGGGTGCATGGCGACACCGGTGGTCATGGTCTGGCGCTCGAGGCGCGTGGAGGGCTGGATGAGCGTGGTGGACGCGCTGGCCATGGAGAGCGCAGAGACCATGGTGGTGACGGTGGAGCGCGTGGAGGGCTGGACGTGTGTGGTGGACGCGCTGGCCGTGGCGAGCGCAGGGACCTTGGTGGTGACGGTGCCCGCAGGCGTAGCTCTTCCGGCCACCAGCGGGGCGGTGGTGGAGGCCATGGACGACGCCCCCGTCCCGTGACCTCTCGTCGTCCTTCCAGCGCGACGCGGCCCGGGCTGCCATGGAATCGGTGATCATTCCACGCTCTGCGGAGATTGAGGCGGCGGAGGGTGCGCTTAGATGGGCGCTCGTGGCGTTCATCTCAGGCCAGAGGACCAACGTCTCCCTCATTGAAGCCGGCGCGGCGGTGGCTACTCAGGTGCCTCGGGCTGAAGACAACTTCACCATTCATCGGTCGTGGCCGGCAGATTTCTTGCTGGTTTGCAGCAGCAGGCGTGTGCATGATGATGTGGTAGCCGCCGGAGTTGTGGAAGGGCGAGGTTTCTCCCTGCGATTCTCGCCGTGTGGAACGGTGAATTCTGGTGGTCCGAGGCGTTATAGGGCCCATCTCGAGCTCACCGGGATTCCAGCGCATGCTTGGAACCTCTCTACGGTGGTGGCGCTGCTCGGATCCGCTACGTGGGTTGAGTGGTTGGACGCCACAGCGGCGAGTCGAGAAGACTTGGGGAGTTTCAAGGTGGTGGCATGGCTCGACAGCATCAACCGTCTACCTCAGGAGAAGGATTTGCTGATCGAAGAGCCCGATGATCTGATGGATGAGGACGAAGGGCTAATCCTCACCGGCGACGCCCTCATCCCTCTGGAGAAGCACATGCTACGCTATGTGATACGAATCAGACTGGTGCACGCCGAGAGTATGTCGATTGACGGCCACTACCCGCGGCCCAGAGATGGAGGTGACGGCGGTGGCTCCGGCGAAGACCGCGCCGACTACCACGACATGGGGCACGAGCGCGGCGGTGACAGCGGCCATGGCAGCGGTGCTGGCCACGATGGCGGCCCCAGCAGGCCTGCTGGTGAACGCGTGGATGGGTCTCAACGGCGGCGAACTTCCGGCGACGGCTGGAGTGGAAGTCGTCGGGTCGCCATTAACTCACCGCTGGAGGTCACGCCTTGGCCATAGGTTGAGGAAGAGGACGAGGAAGACGATGGCGAAGTGGATGGGGGGACCCACGTGGAGGAGCGCTTGTCTGGGAAAGGCGGAGCGAGTCAGTTGCATGCCCCTGTCGTGGTGCAATCTTTTGACCAGGAAGCATGTCCAGGGGATAACCATTTTGACCATGGGTCACGTGGCATGCTTGTTGTGGTGAAATCAGGAGATCAACGACCCGCGGTTGTTTGTCTGACCGACGAGCGGTACGTGGCGGGACCCACCATGATTTGTCTTTGGGCGGAAGGTTTCATTGCTAATGCGGAACCGGGACCCACCGTTTTTCTGCCTGGGCGGGAAGAATCGGCGGCCAAAAGCGCGGGGCGAGCCCCTCTGTTTTCTGTGGACAGGCAATTGGCCTCGACAGAGACGCTCTCGTCACCTGTGGATGGCCCTGGCAGCACGGACGTGGGGGTGGAGGAAGGCACAGTGGCCCCACCTTTGTCGCTTTTGACCAAGCCCAACGTGGACCTGGCAGTTCGGGTGGATCTTGGACCCTGTGCGCACGATCGGGAGACCGCCTGCGCTCGCCAAGGCGATTCGTGCCAGCTGGGATCACCTGGGCTACTGTCATCGCTCTCGGACACCTCCGGCGACACTTGCTGGGTGGTGGCATCCGACCAAATGGAGTCCCCAAGATCAGTTCTTGACATGCTCGAGGTGTTTTTGGTTCACCTCTCGCCTGTGGATGGTGGCTCGATCGTGACTTGGGCCCAAGGCCGTGGTTCCCACTCTCACACCTGTAGGAGCTTAGGGCTCGGCTACTTTCCGAGGGGCATGCAAAATGCCAATAAACTCCGTTCTAAGCAGGCCGGTCGCGAAGCGAGGCCACAAGCAGAAGCACACTGGGCTAGTTAGGAGGAGTGGGAGGTTCCGTGGACGCTTCGCCGCCGGCACGCCGATCCGCCAGCAGCAGCGTACCCTCATCACCAGGCTCGGGATTGCTCGGGAGGGAGAGATCATTGGTGACGATGCTTTGGACGCCTATTGGGACCTTTTCGCGAGAACTCTTCGTCAGCATCACATTGACTTGGTCCTCCGTCTGTTCGGCTAGACGCCCAAGGCCCTACCCCTGCTTGATGATGCACCGGTGGAGTGCCTTATCTGATTCGTGGTCCTTATTCAGGTTTGCCTGTGGCTAGCCTATCCTAAGATCTATGTAATAATGGACGACCCTGACTTCTGTATCGGTAGTTGGAATGCGCGTGGTTTGAATTCCCCGGCTCGTCGTCTTGCGCTTTCGAGAGTTCTGTCCCCTTGTAGGGCGGCGGTGGTATGTTTGCAGGAGACCAAGATGGCGGTCATCTCTGATCACGTGGTGAGGGAGAACCTCGGGCCCTCCTTCGATAAATTTTTCTACCTGCTAGCGGATGGGACTCGTGGGCAGATTCTGCTTTCCTAGCAATCTTGCCTGGTCTCCGTCACCCATCCCCACTACTCCAACAAGCAATCATAGCACGTATCTCGACAGGAGCAGATCATAGCTGGTGGTTCACAGGAGTCTATGGGCCCCAAAGCGATGACGACAAGAAGGCCTTCCTCCAGGAACTCCAAGATATTAGGGACCTTCATGCTGGTCCGTGGATCATGGCTGGTTACTTCAATCTCATCACCAATCCGGAGGACAAGAGTCAGGGCCCTCTTCACCGCCCCATGATGGCTAGATTCAGACGCACCCTCGCCCTCCTGGAACTCAAAGAGCTATACCTCAATGGGCGTAGATTCACCTGGACGAACGAGCATGCGCAACCGACCTTAGAGAAGCTTGACAGGGTTTTTGTGATGGTGGATTGGGAGGCCTGTTACCCGGTCTCCTTCCTATCAGCGCTGTCCTCAGGCCCATCTGATCATTGCCCCTTGTTGCTCTGCCTTGCGCCGGACCTGCAGCGCGGGCTTAGATTTCAGTCCTTCTGGCCCAAGGTGGACGGCTTCATGGAAGTCGTTCAAGATGCGTGGAACTTGCTGCCCAGGGATCCCAATCCCTTCAAGAGGCTTGATGCCAAACTGAGAGCCGTGGCCAAGAAGCTATCTAGCTGGAGCACCAGATTCATTGGGAACGTCAAGTCTCAGATCCTCTTGGATACTGAGTTGATTCTTCGTTTCGATGTGGCTATGGAAAGTAGGCAGCTCTCGCCAGCAGAACGCGGACTTCGTAGGTTGCTGAAGAAAAAACTCATGGGACTCGCCTCCCTAGAAAGGACGTTGGCACGGTAGAGGTCGCGGATCCTTTGGCTCTGTCAGGGTGATGCATGCACACGGTTTTTCCACACGCATGCGAGTCACCGACGGCGGAAGAACTTCATTAGTCACCTTCTCGTGGATAATGTTCGGGTTTCAGACCATGTTGATAAGGCTGAGGCCGTGGATAGCTTCTTCACACGCCTGCTAGGAGAGTCCGAGGACCGCCCTTTCTCTCTTGACCTAGACTTCCTGGGGTTGCAGTCAAGGGACCTTCAGCACATTGACGTTGAATTCACGGAGCAGGAGGTACTGGCAGCCATCAAGGCATGCCATTGGACAAGTGCCCGGGACCGGATGGGTTCTCCACCCGTTTCTTCGTGACCTGCTGGAGCATCATCAAGGATGACATTATGGATGCTTTAAACTCACTCTCTAGGCACAACTGTCGTGGTTTTGGAGCGGTGAACGGTGCCCTTGTCACGCTCTTGCCCAAGAAGCCGGGTGCGGAGGAGGTTCGGGACTATAGGCCGATTAGCCTTATCCACGAGATCACCAAATGGGTGGCCAAAGTGATAGCGAACAGAGTGGCGCCCGTCCTCCCTCAAATGGTGGGAGTTCACCAGAGTGCATTCGTGCGTGGAAGATGCCTTCATGACAATTTCATGATGGTACAAGGGACGGCTCGCAAGCTTCACACAAGTAAGACCCCAGCAGTGCTCCTAAAGCTTGATATCACTAAGGTGTTCGACACGGTGGATTGGGCTTTCCTTTTGGAGGTCCTGAGAAAGTTGGGCTTCGGGGAGCGGTTGCTCTCTTGTATCTGCGCCCTTCTGTCTATGGCCACCACGCGCATCCTGATGAATGGCTGTCCTGGCTCTAAAGTGGAGAACAGGCGAGGCCTCCGGCAAGGGGACCCTCTCTCCCCTCAGTTGTTCATCCTGATCATGGAGGTGTTTCATCTCATGGTCGTCAAAGCGGAGAGTTTGGGCCTCCTCACTAGGCTCGCGGCGACGGGACTCCAACACCGCACCTCTATCTACGCAGATGATGTGGTCACTTTCATGAGGCCGTTCGTGGTGAATATCCAGGTGATCTCTGGGATCATCAAATACTTTGGGATTGCATCGGGGCTACGGACCAACTTTGACAAGTGCTCAGCAAATCTGATCCGATGTTCGACCGTGGATAGGGACTTGGTCTCTCGGGAGCTGGGCTGCCCTATCACGATTCCCCTCGCTACAGGGCTGCCACTGTCCTTGCGGAAACCATCCGCAACACAACTCCAGTCGCTCGTGGATCAGGTGGACGCCAGATTGCCATCGTGGAAGGCCTCAATGCTTAACAGAGGAGGGCAGCTGGAGCTCGTGAAGACCACGCAATCCGCTATTCCTGTTTTCGCCATGATGTCCCTGGATATTCCGATTGAGACCATCATGGCGATGGAGAAGATCATTCATGGATTCCTCTGGAAGGGAAGAAAGGACGTCCATGGGGGCCACTGTCTGGTGGCATGGGACACGGTGTGCATGCCCAGAGAGCTGGGGGGACTGGGCATCCCCAACCTGCGCCTCCTAAATGTTGCACTCAGGGCAAGATGGTTGTGGTTGCGGCGGGTAGATTTGGATAGGCCCTGGCATGATCTTAATATCCGAGTACCAGATCTTGGTGAGCAGATTTTCGACGCGGCTACGACCTCGGTGCTCGGAGACGGGGCCGACACCCTCTTCTGGACAGACAGATGGCTACCGTGTGGAAGACTCCGGGACGTTGCGCCACACCTTTTCGCGATGGTTCCGGTTGCCGCAATCGCAACTCGCAGGGTTCGCGAGGGCCTCGCCGAAGCCTGGCTGCATGATGTCCCCCCTGACCTGACTGCTACGGCTATCCGAGAGATGCTCGAAGTCGCGGATCGTCTTGAGGGAGTCACCCTGGTAGAGGGGACGCGAGATGTCCTCAAGTGGACCTGAGATCCGTCTGGCTGCTACACAACTAAGTCTTGCTACCAGACCCTGTTCGCTGGTCGGACTTCGATGGCAGGTGTGCTGCAGATCTGGCGCTCTCGAGCCCCTGCCAGTTGCAAGGTTTCTCTTTGGCTGTCTGTGAGGAATAGATGTTGGACCGCTGATAGGTTGAGCCGGCGCGGGCTGCAGCACTCGGCGGCATGTCCATTCTGCCCAGTGCGGAGAATCCCTTGATCACCTCCTCATGGGTTGTGTCCTTGCTCATGAGGTGTGGAGCACCTGCCTTGGTTGGTGGGGCAGGAACCAGTGGTTGCCCGATCAAGACACGAAGTTGGTTGCTTGGCTGCAAGGGAGACGCGGTGGGAAAGGCCAAGAGCGTGATCTCTGGACAGGTATCTCCGTGGTGTGTTGGAAACTTTGGCACCACCGAAATGACGTCGTCTTCGAAGGTGCCTCCCCCTCAGCGGCAGTAGTCGTCCAGAAGATCTTCGAGGAAGCAGACCTATGGAGAGCTGCACATCTTTTCCGAGACTGCTTGAGCCGGGTAGATAGGTGGAGATGTCGCGAGTAGTCGGCTAGGAGTTGTGGGCTGCCCTAGGGGTAGCGTGGTTTCTGCGCTTGGGACGTCTGTTCCGCGGCGTGTTGTAAATCTTGGCCGTTTGGCCCTTCTTCTATGAAAAAGATACGTTTCCCAGGACGTATCATTAAAAAAATCCACAAGACTTTGTACTGTACTGGATTTCTGCTGATGTAGAACGTTGAATAAATGCAGCCTTAATCTCAAAATATATATATATAGAAACCCTATTCTGCACCCAGGGTGCTGCTATTCTGCACCCAACATATTTTTATGTTGTTAGATTGAAAAAATTATGTTTTGTATATAAATAATTATGTTCATATATTTACCATAACCAAAAATTTCAACACAAAAATAAAGTTTATGAGTCATTATAGTGTAAAAACACCAAAAATTATGTATTTTACATCGTAATTTTATATGGCAAGAAAATAAAAAAATTATGTCATTTCTAAATTTTATTATGTTTTTTTAACTTATATAGTAAGAAAAAAATTACGTGACGTAAAAATAATATACAGTTCTAAAGATAAAGGATGGGTGTAGAATAATTATTCTATACCCTAGGTGTCAAATAGCGCGACCCTATATATATATATATATATATATATATATATATATATATATATATATAGAAGAGTCCAGCCTGGTGGATTACCCACGGCAAACCAATCTCACGTAATCTGACTGTAATATGAGACCGAGGGACTATATAGATATCCACTATAGGTATACACGAATTGAAATACTTTTGTTTTTATATAGGATCCACATATATGGGATCTGCTACCCTTTTGAGTGCTTGTGGGATAGTGTATGCGTCCTGATCCTTGTACAAGAAGTCCAGCATCCGAGTCACATCCACCACCACTTCCAAGAGGGGGGAGGGAGATCTTATGAGTCACATTCCTATATTTACTCCTCAATTGAATTTGCAGTTTGGTTAGAGCCAGTTTTGGCCGATAGAGGAGAAACAAATAGGAATCCGGCTGCAGATAGGAGTTCGGTTAGAGATGTTCTTAGTACCCTGTTTAATTACCCCATGTAAGAAAGTAGAACCAACTCTAAAATTCTGATGTATATAATAATGTTTGACAAATTGATAATCGTTAATCGCTCGGTCGACTTGACTTTAGTGATTAATCGAAAATCGTCCTATTAACTAATTTAATCGAACGACTATTAATTGACTAGGATTTTTCAAAGTTGGAGGTTCCAGACACTACAATATGCTACATTGGAACAGTATCATGTATTGCAAATATTGGCATCAATTCAATATAAAACACTGTGCTCTTTTTGACACGAAAATAAATTGGCAGCAGCCATCGGACTAGAAGACAGACACTTGAAGGTCATGTAAATATACACGGATCAGATTGAATCAACAATTAAATAATAGCTTCGAAGGGGAGACGAATAAGACCGACATCAAACCTTGGATTCGATTCAAGGGGACGAGTCCTTGGAACACACGAGCGGATAGACAATTCCCAGGCGCCAGAGTCAGAGCAACAAGGAAGTGGATGCCGATGGAGAGCAGTCGCGTGCCTCACGCGCCTCAATTGCATCTGCGGCGGCAGCGTTCTATCGCATCTGCAGTGGAGAAACAGGAGCGTGGGGCGGGTCGTGGCAACTATCGAGGGCAAGGAAGCGCGCGACAGGCGGTGGGCCGGACGGAGGTGCCAATTTTTTTACGCTTCGGCTACACCGGTTAATCGGCAGATCCCGTTTAGTCGCTCGTCAGTCCGATAAACCATCTCACCGAGGAACCCATACAATTAGAACTATTCGAGACGGTCATCTCACGAGTGGGATTAAATCGGACGATTAACTAACTACCATCTTACTTTCTTCGTTTTATAATATAAAATGTTTTATCTTTTATAAAAAAAATATTTAGATAGTTTTTTAGCATATAAGTTCATTCTGAATATACATTAAAAGATATCTACATATATTTATTTTATAAAAATTAAAGCATTTTATATTCTGAAACAGAAGAAGTATCAGCAAATCATTTTAATAAACATTTGAAAAACTATACCGCCATCTGGACCGGGCACGGCGTGTCGTCACGCCATTTTACCTAGTCAAACATAATATGCAGAGCTACTAATATGACACTGAGAACATCTCTAACAGACATTGTAAAAGAAGGGAACAAGAAAAATAACCGTCACTATTCGGTTTCGTGTGATAAAACTGGCCAGAATAGAAGCCCAAAACTGTCCAAACCAAAAAAATTAGGGCCTCCAAGAAAACACTCCCGCAGAACCACAAATCCCTAGGTTTCGAGTCTGACCTGGAGCCGACCTAGGAACCACAGGATGCTTGGCGGGACGGAAGTTTCAGCGTGTTCCCCTCCCTTCCGCGTCCACCCGTCGCCGCCGCCGGGCACCGCCGTCGACTCAGGCCCCGGCAGACAAATTTCGCCAGCTGACAAGGCCTCCGCCACTCGACGGTCACGTTCCCAACCCTCGTTAGATGAAATTGGGCCAGAACGGAGATCTAACTCGAGGCGGAAACATAGTTGCAGTTTATTTATTCAATCACGAGTTCCTCCTAAACAAAGCTACGATTTCACATCCTACATAAATCTAGTTCATTGATTCAACCACTAGTCAACAATTTCACTTCCGCTGCCGCTGTCCTCCGCGCCGTCCTCCTCCTCCTCTGAGCCGCTGGCTTCCTCCTCGTCGTCAGATGGAACCTCCCCGATGCGGTTGCCTATCTTGGCCTTCCGCTCCTTCTTGAACAGCGCCGGCCAGTACGGGCTGGCTACCGAGTACCGGGGCAACGCCCTCTTCTACGCGGGCATCTGGCGGTGACGCGCCGCGATGTTGCTCTCCATCTCGGCTCGGCCCGGGAGCAAGCCACTGGCACCCCCGCATAGCTGATGCGCCATCCGTAGGGCACCATCGCGGCCGGCGGCTAGACGATGTTGAAGTGCGCGAACATCACAGCCTGGTAGAAGTTTAGCGTGGGCACCTTCATGGCGGCGCGTTGAGATTGGAGAGGAAGGGTATGGACGGGATGAACGCGTCAATGTCTCCTATTTGTACACGAAAAACCCGACTTGAGAACGCGTTTTCTGGTCCACACTTTTACGGTGTCTGATAGAGATGCTCCGAGGGACTATATAGATATCCACTATGAGTATATACGAATTGAAATACTACTACTGTTTTTATATAGGATCCACATATATGGAATCTGCTACCCTTTTGAGTGCTTGTGGGATAGTGTATGCGTCCTGATCCTTGTACAAGAAGTCCAGCATGCGAGTCGCATCCACCACCACTTCCAGGAGCTGCGGCGGCGGTTGGGCACCGGCCGGCCTGAAGTGCTCTTCGCTGATGTCCATCCACGACTCCTCGATGAGCTCCCTGAGTTTGCTGTACGCGTCTTCCTTGGCAGTGTAGTTGTTCTCCTCCATGCATGCTTCCACCGTCGACATCCCCTGCTGCTGCCCCGAGTACTGATCTCGTTCTCGCTGAAACATTCGAGAGAGGAAAGAAAACACAATTAACAAACAATCATGCCGGTGCATGATCTACTAATGTTCAGCTGCAAATTAGGGGAAAAGACATGACATATGTGTTGAGCCGGCCGTAAGTATATATGCAACCTCGTGTGAAGCCACGTCGTTGATGACGCGGCCGACGACGCATGAAGCTCGAATGATTTTGGGATAGTTCATGGCCCAGTCGATGGCGTCGCTGGTGGCGCCTATGGCGACCAAGGCAAGGGCCGGTACGTGCATGCAGCAGCTGCTAGGCATTGAGAATAGTAGGTGCTCCTCGACGGTAGCCGGCGCGTCGCCTTCCTCGCGCCATTTTGCCTCGTTGTAGTAGCATTTCGTTGCATCGATTAGCTGCACAACGACAGTGATATTAGCTGGATCCGTTCCAAATTAGATGACGCATTTGTAGTATGTATATTTTGTGATCATAAGAGAGTAACGCGTGTATTTTTTTTCTTTTCTTATCTCCTGTTAAACATGTTTAGGAGACACCAACTTACTAGCTTTTTTACATAGTCAGCATTCTTATTTCCTTGACGTTTCAGGTCTTCTTCGATGGCCTTTACAGTGGAGAGTACTTTGCTGTAAAAGAACTTCATGTACCCAGGGAGTTGTTCAGCAGCTTGCTCATCCCACCTAGTGTTTCATTAAGAGAAAGAAAGTTTTTTTATTCTAGAATTAGTATATCTAGCAAGACATTGGTTATTAAAAATGCCAGCATAGCCCACATATAGATATATAGAGACCTTTCCATTGCTATGGTGAGAAGCTTGCTTTCTTCTAAGGTGCTGTAGCTGTCGTAGATGTCATCGAATATCGATACAAATGTAAAAATCTTAGTGAGCATGATTCGTCCGTACGAATGTTGTGGCTCAAATAAAACACCTAGCATCCAAAAATGCATCTCCACCATCCTGTCTCGTGCGAAACCCAAATGATCTTGGAGTTGGAGTTCTTTCCACCATCTGCAAACATACCCTCAGTTATGCACCCGTCCATCACACCGTGTATCTTTGCAATGGTCAAGGGTTATGAAATTAATTGTTGTCTGCTCTTAGAGAGTAGCAAAAAATCTGAAAATTGTGCCGATAGCTCGAGGGTTGGAACTACGAAAATATGGAATTTTACCGATATAGTAATCTCCTTTAAAGAAAGTCACTTACAGTGTAAGATCCCTTAGCTCCTCGCAGTACAGACTTTGCAGAATACTGAAATCCAGCTTCGCTAGCTCCAAGATGGCCTCATTCCTCGTACTCGTTCTCTCATAAGCCGAGATGTAGTGCCGCAGTTCAACTCTTCGAGGCCTCCTGAAAAGAGGCGTTTCTAGGGCGTGGCGCACCTCATCGATCGACACCGATGGTGACAACGATTGCTCCAGGACACGCTGCAGACGGTCTTTGGTGTAAGCGATGTCGCGGTCGAGTGTTCCTTCTCCATGGGTTCGAACATGGGCAGCGTTGTACATGTCCAATAGGCTCCTTGTGTCATTGCAAGTAATGTTTCCTCCGACATCTCTGAACTTCAGGAATACATCTGAAACGGGATATCATTGTAGTACATACATGTTGGTTCATACATATGCTCTCGAATTATGATCAAGTTTGTTACCTGGTGAAACATTGTGTCCCTGCTTCCTGAGCAAATAAAACTGAAGAGTCGTTGTGTGAAGATCATAGGATTCATCACCGTCATCGTTGATCCCACACAGCAAATCATCAATCTCCTTCTTGTAGTGATAGTCCAGACCGAGCCGCTGTAGTGCATCCACAAGCTCAAGCTTCAGAGTCACATCGGCAGAACCTGAATCTGCTATCCTCGTCCTCAGCTCTTCTTTCATGACTTGAGCCTTGCTCTTCATGGATTGGCACTGCGAGAGCATGTAGTGATTAGTACTACAACTCACTTGATGTCGCAAAATTACAATACATGTTGGTATACATATACCTATACTCCCTGCGTTATGTTCTAGTCCCTCCGTTCAGAAATATGAGACGTTTTATGGTTTTAGCTTTGTGAATCGAGTATGACTAAACATCTTTTAGTGTATAGACGTATAGACGGAGTGAATCTATACATAAAAGATGTCTAGATATATTCATTTCACAAAGCTAAAATGTCTTATATTTCTAAACGGAGTGAGTGGCATTTTTCTAAAGCTTATGTTAGATGTCTTTTAGTGGCCAGGTTCATAATAAAATAGGTGACCCTACACATTAAGACTAGTCATAGTAGAAGTAATTTAGTAACATGCATGTTCATGCAATGCCAACTAAACAATTAAGGACATGTCATGATAATTAATAAAAAAAGATAGGAAGGGTAACTTAGCTAGTTATCATAACATCACACATACCAAGATCATATAAGTCTACAATCTAATTAATTAGGGACAACACTAGGCTCTCACATCGTCCTGCTTCCGTGTGTGTCACGTGTCCCCAAAATCGCACCAAATCCCACTTTTGCTGCAAAACACCCCCTTTTGCTACAAATGTCTTCACTTTTGCTTCTGAAGTAAAAAACAGTTTGTTCCAGAAAATAGAACGTCCCACCAGAGACCTCGCCGGAGACCATGCAGCAAAATAATTATGCTAATGTAGAAAAACTGACTTCGTCGGAGACATCGTCGGAAAAAACTTGCTGGTGACTTTCGCCGGAGACCTTGTAGAAAAAAGTTGACAATGTTGTAGAAAAACCACAAGTCGGTTGTAGTAACAAAGTTCTCTAATGTAGCAAAAAACTAACATTGCTGGAGACTCTCGCTCGCAAACATCGTCAGACACATCATAGCAAAAACTTTGTACAATTATAGCAAAACCTCAAAACTATTGTAGCAAAAACCATTTTGGTATGTAGCAAATTCCCATCCGAGCAAAAATTCTCTAAAATGCATAAACCAGAGTAGCAAATTCAGGGGCCTTTCATAGCAACAACCAAAGCCATCGGTAGAAAATCCACCCGCCGTCAATAGCAAAATCCATCGCAGTAGGTAGCGTGCATAGGAGCCTCCACCTCAATAACACTGGTCCTCGCCGGAGGTGTGAGAGAGGGAGCAGTTGGACGGCTTCCGGCGAGGCCATGGCGGCCCAGATGGAGACACACCTTCATGGCGTGTTCGGCGTGTGGCCTCGCATCGAGTCGGCATAGACGATGGAGAACATCGGCGAAGGGCACGGGTGGAGGCGCGGCGGTGCCGACCACAACCACCATGCGAGCGAGACGGAGAAGGCATGGCGGACGAGTGATTCACGTCACGCGCAGTGCGCAACGGCGATAGAGGAGAGATGCGGCACTGGCGATAGCCACCATGCGGGAAGACAGGAGGAGGAGGTAGCAGGCTCGAAGGAGGAGGCGGCAAGCGCACGTCACTCGGGGGAGCAGCCGGGAACGGCGGCGCTGGCAGCGCAAACACGTGCTTACGCAAGGTAGCGGTTGGTTTTGGATGTAGGAGAAGATAAGGAAGAAGAGGGATTAGGTGGGGCAACCACGACGCGACTTAGGCGTGTGACGCGAAGCGCACCGTAGATCGATTCTATCGTCCGGACGATACATATCATTTTTCATTAATTAGACCTTTGCATGACATCATACACATGTTATAATCCACTATAAAGATAGTAACATGACTGATAACATGTGCATGTTACTGATTTAAGTTACTATAAAGATATGTATGTTTAAAAAAAAATGTTAAACACCTTTTATTGGAACGAAGGGAGAAGTATATATTAAAAGGCAACCAAATGAAGGGTCCTTCACGCGCCACACTCTCATTGTCGGCTGCCCGAATTGAACCTCTGTGTGGCAGGATGGGACGCGCCGAACAAAGCTAAAATCTCGCATGATGCCGACAGCTTTTTTGAGGCCGGTTGGGGGCTTTTTTCTGGCTGCAGGCTGTTTTATGGGCACTAATTGGATATGCTCTTGGACCCGGGCTTTGAGCCGGCCAGAGTCTGAACTTCTTCCATGTTACGAGCTTAACGAGTTAGAGCTAGCTTATTATCTAGCCCCTTAGTATAAGGAATAGTAGAGCTACCTGCTGGCTATAAGACATATACATGTTATTTATATTTTTTTATAAACTGTTATCTATAGTTAATCTATAGTCAATTTGTACAATAGATATACATAAATTATATTATTTTATTAGTGATATGGTCCATCTTTTACCCTCACATGGTGTCTAGTAGCACGTGCTGCTGCGCGCTCTTAACCAAAAGGTCACTTCCCTTCTCTCTTCTTTTCTCTCTCGTCCAACTAAATAAGAGTATATTATTTAATCTCTTATAGACAGTTTACGTAAGCTTATTATACTTGCTCTTAGATGTAGGGAAGTAAACCTCAAGCATGTTTTAGTAAAAAAAAAGGTAAATAAAGTTATAAATCATGCTTCATGTCGTACTATTGGTTTAGTTAAGAAATCGTGCTTATTTTGAGAAAGGTTGATTAGATCTCAGGTTAATATTGTGTGCTACGCATGCTGATTTTTAAATTATTGTAGTGTAACAAAAAGACATATTCCGTAATTTATGTGAAATAATAGTAGAACCTGGATAGGAGGCTTCAAATAGAAAAAAAATATGTACCTACAATTACACCAATACATATCCTACAGTGATAA
Organism: Avena longiglumis; assembly: GCA_030063025.1. Taxonomy (NCBI): domain Eukaryota; kingdom Viridiplantae; phylum Streptophyta; class Magnoliopsida; order Poales; family Poaceae; genus Avena; species Avena longiglumis. The sequence goes on along the minus strand of CP125977.1, from coordinate 436,149,540 downwards.
TATAATATATACTTCCTCCATCGGGGTCTCGCAAATTTGTATAAATTTATATGTATATATATACACTAAAACATGTTTAGATAATGCGAATCTAGACAAATCTTGTGATTGTAAGTTGTGACACGGTGGTAGACCACGTTAATTTGATGCCAAACAGGTCGCCACAAAGAAAGAAAATTCAACTTGTGTACTGTGTGCTAAAGTTAGTTCACCTGTGCCGGAGTGCATGGTCTGAAACCAAGAAAGAAGTCCCCCCAGACAGTTGGGTGGTGAAGCCGGTGGTGGCGCTGGTTGTCGTCGATCACAGGTGGTTGTAGGCTGTGGCAGGTCACCATGGAGGCTGCCGTTGCTGGAGAAGGGTCGAGAGGGTCGGCCGCCCACTCCTCTCTGAGTTGCAACTGATGGCTTATATAGAGGGAGACGGTCCTGGTGAACTGGTTGGTTAGCTTCATATTAAGAAGGTGAGAGCACAGTGTGCACACAACAGCTTCCTAGCCTATGTGCCTAATTAAGGTGATATTGTTACTTCTCCCGCAATAAAAAAAAGGCGATATCACTTGCAGTATATCTTGTGGACCAAATGTGCTTAGGAAGATTTTTTGTTCTTGATGACTTTTCAGTGCGATGTCTGATGTTTTGTATATGTTTGTAAATTCTAGGATGTCTTGTCATGTATGTCCATCGGCGAGCATGACACATATGCTGTGGCAAAGCGTCTATCTTTTCGGTAGTCTTAGAGATAAGATTCTATATTTTTCATGGTACTTGTACTTGACAATGAACGGCAGGAGCTCAGTTTTTCATTAAAAAGAGCAAAATAAAAAAAGTACAACAACCGCATAGCTTATAGAGAAAACGGAAAAAAAATAACACCTGACATAAAAAAGTCCTTTTAAAGTGCAATTTACTACTCCTATAGACGGGTAGTATTAGTTCATCAAAGGGGGACACCCCCACCTCCCTTCCCCCGTTGTTCCCCCTTGAGCCGCCTCGCTGAGTGAGATGACCGGGGGCTTCCCCGCGTCACTCCCGTCCCTCCTCCCTCTGCCCCTCCCGCTGCCGTCGACGGGTGCCGTCGACCGTGGACCGTGCGGTGCCGACGGCGACGGGCCCATCCTTTCTTCGTGTGTCGACGACTCTGCTCAGGTGGAAGCAGCCGACGACGATGCTGCTCGGCCTTCAGAGGTCTAACAAGGGAGTCTGGCGGCTGCCCTGGGTAGTCCAGGGTTGCGACGATGTGACCCTTGGCCGTGGAGCATCTTGGCCAGTGGAAGGTGCCGGCGCCCCTCCCGGCCAAGATTTGGGCCTGTTAGGCGCCATCTAGATTGGGGCGGGCCGGGCCAAAAGTCCTGCGCGTGCCAGAGCTCCCTAGAGGCGAGGCGAGAAGTCTGTGGTTGTTGAGCAGTGGTGGCGCTATTGGTTGGCTTGCTGCAGCGTGACAGCGAGGGCTTTGTGGGATCGATCCGGGCTCAGCTAGGCCCAGAGAGGCCTGGCTTGCTGCTGCGTGGCAGCGATGGATTTGCGGGCTCGATCCGAGCTTGGCTGGGCCTAGAGAGGCCTGGCTTGCTGCAGCGTGGAGCGCGGGGGCTTTGCGGGCTCAATCCAAGCCTAGACCATCCTAGAGAGGCCTGGAGTGCCCTGTTGCCGCATCCGGTCAGCTATCGCCACGGCGGTGGAGGCTATTCCCTCCCGCCGGCCACAATGCTGCTACCCCCAATACCCGAAGTGCTTTCCTACTCCGTCCTCTAGGACTTGCGATGATGACTACAGAGTGACGACGAGGTTGGCGTCAAGACTGTGATGGCGCATGCTAGTGGACAAAATAGGTGGAAGGCTCCAGTCATCCTCGGTAGTGTTTTTTTCATGGTTGGGAGAAATCCCGGTCGGCTCATCTGGCATCGATGCGGTAACGCCTGCAGGCGCCACCATTCCTCCTGAAGTGCGTGGGTACCCCTTTCCCACTTACCCCCGTGTGCCGAGGGAAACCCTAGGACCTGTCCGGGCAATAGCGTAGTTGTTGTTGCATTCTTTATTGAAGAATATGCTGCATGGTACGCGGCGTTTGTAGCAGTAGGAGCGTGGTAGAACATTTTTGAGGGGAGAAGTGGTTACGAGTGGTTGCTATGTTAATATAGCACGGCGAATGTTTCAATAAAAATCGATTCATCTAAGTCGTCTTTTTCATGGCCGTTACTCCCTCTGATCTGATTAATGAATTGGAGGGAGTAAGTGGTTCAAGCTCAGGGTGCAGGTGGGTGTGGGCTGCCCACGGTACCCGCTTCCTAAGCCCACATAAAAGGTTAAGCGGGCATTCCATGGGTAAGCAAAAAATAAGTGGGATATCTCACATCCCACATCCATTCCGCTTTGTCCCCAGTTCACGATTTAGTTTGGCGCTGACATTTTCATTATGGCTTGCTCCCTTGAGGTTGTCCAGCGACTGCTAGGTGGTGTACCAGTTGCGCGCCATGGCATCTAGTTCCTGGACTTGGAGCTCATGACATCCGCGGTTTTAGTCGATCTCACGGCGATCATGTTGTTGGGCAGAGTTATGTACACGTGCCACCTACGCCACCTTCGTAGGATGATCACCCACCTGCTTGGCTCCAAGGTGGCGACACCGATAGCAAGCATGCAACAGATCAGTACGGACTCGACCCCCTGAGCACGTTAGCTTTATCCATGACTTAACTCTCTACATCATATAATACCATTTTGTTTTTCATAGAAGTACTCCTATGTTTAAAATAGATGTCAAAAAATTGTCTAAATTTAGACTTATCTAGACACTATTTATTATATAGATATATCCAAATTTAGACAAATTTTTTACGTCTATTTTAAGACCGAGAGAGTATATAATTTAATATTTACGAACATATATAGCCATAAGTGAAATAATATGCACCCGTATAAATTTAACGGTCTCCGGCGAAACACCCATTTAATTATTGCAGGACTATGCGGGACTCCCGCGGACGGTCACACCTGCACCCTGAATTCAAGCGTGAGGACTCACCTACTGCCGGGCGCAGCGCAAGACACCCGTACACCCCATCACCCCGTCAGACGCCGCATGTGCCTAACACCGGTGCTCTAGATTTTTTTTTTGAACAAAGAGGGGCCGCGAAGGACCTCGAAGATGCTGACATTAAGTCATTGTCGGCCGATTACAATTACATACAAAACCTTTGAAGAAAAAGAAAATAAACAGTCCTAACCATTTGCTCTAGATTCAAAATTGGATGCGAGAAGAAGCGAAATTACGAGGCCCCTGGTAGCCAGCGGCGTCACGCATAGCTCGACGCCGCCGACGTGTGCCGCCCGCATGTCTCGTTCAATTACTCCTCCTCAAAATAAGTTTTGTCCCATTTTATTAATATAACATTAATATGATACAACCTACGACTACGAGTCTTGATACGAACGAAAATGGTAGACCAAGAACAAACACATGCAAAAAAAAAAAAAAAGTAGACGGATGGACTAAACAGTGGAGACTAGGAACGCTGCTCCCTCCGGAGAAAACCACAGCGACCCCGTAAGACATGCAACTTCAGTCTCGCCGACAGTTCTCATCGTTCTCGTTATGGGTTTCTGTATTAGTTAAATGGCGGCGTTGCGAACGTTGCAGCCGAACTGTTTGTAGTCGCCCCGGTTCGGCCACCAGGTCTCTGCAGGTTCGAGGGAGCTAATGCCGGCGGCCTGGAAGAGCTCGACGGTGCCGTTGCGCTGGCACATATATTCCCATCTTCTGAAAATACATTTCGGTGTCCGGATGTTTTCTTCGCGTGTACCTAAATTGCCCTTCCGTGAAGAAATACTACTCTACTTCATTTGACTGATTTGACACATAGTAGTACTGACCAATTAGGACCATCAGATTTGATGGTTGAACGGTCTATCTCTTGCGTCCCTACCGTAGAAAACCTTAAAAAAGTCGATAAAGATAGCACACGGCCGGTAGAAAAACCAGTGCCACACCTCACTAATCTCTTGCCTGGACCAAGGCAGCCAACGTCATGGGCAAACTATTTTCCTTGAAATCCTCCTATTCGCTCTCTCCAATTATTCCGCGCAACATAATGCCAAAGCAATCTGTATCTCCTGTCTCTAGGGAGAAAATTTTATTTTACTACCACAATTGGCTCTAGGGCTTCAAGAAACACCACTTTTCAGTTTTGCTGCAAAAACTGCCACTTTCATGCTTGATTGTCAACAAAAAAAACTACCACAACAACCAATCAGACATCTTTGTTTCTGACAAGACGGAAACACTATTAGGCTGACGTGGTGTGAGTAACGACTAAAAGAGACTTATGCTCAAGATGTCTAACATTTTGCAGGTTTTTTTTTAGAATTGGCCTAGTCAACACATTAACTGCATCAAGTGCTCTCCTCCAGTCGCCGTCGCCGCTTCGGCTGCCGTTGCTGCCCGGCGTCCCTAGCGTCATCGCTCCTAGCCGCTCCAGCTGTAGCCGATGTCGCTCGTTGCTGCCCCGGTGCCCCACGCCCCGTGCCCGGAGCTCGTTGGCCACCGCTCGGCGTCTAGCGCCTACAACTCACCCGCTCACAGCTTGTTGCGCCGTCGCCCCGCCCGCAAGAAGCTCGTCGACCGCAGCTCGCCTCTCCCATCCCTAAAATCACGAACGCCCAAAATTGCAAAATCAACCGATGCAATCCATGTTCCGCCATCAGGCTCGCCGCCCCGACCCGCCAATGGTGTTCTCCACACTCGCCAGCGCCGCTAGACTTTCAGCTCGGTCGCTGTCATGGACGAGAGGCTTGGTCATCGTGTTCCGCCGCTCGCAGCAGCAACTCGCCGCGCCCTGTCCGTGGTCGCCACCGTACGCATGCCAGTTGATTGATGGAGGGAGCTGTTAAAAATAATGGCTACATTATTAGACCTATATGTGATTTCGAATTTTTTCTAAATCTCAAAGCTCATGTACATGGAGGTCTATATGTAATTTGGCTTAAGTTGGTGGTAGCTCATATGTATGTGGCAAGAGAAGTGTGCAGATTTCTTGCTGGTTTGCAGCAGCAGGCGTGTGCATGATGATGTGGTAGCCGCCGGAGTTGTGGAAGGGCGAGGTTTCTCCCTGCGATTCTCGCCGTGGAACCGGTAGTTACGGGCTGTGAGGCAGTCCCTGCGTTATAGGGCCCATCTCGAGCTCACCGGGATTCCAGCGCATGCTTGGAACCTCTCTACGGTGGTGGCGCTGCTCGGATCTGCTACGTGGGTTGAGTGGTTGGACGCCACAACGGCGAGTCGAGAAGACTTGGGGAGTTTCAAGGTGGTGGCATGGCTCGACAGCATCAACCGTCTACCTCAGGAGAAGGATTTGCTGATCGAAGAGCCCGATGATCTGATGGAGGAGGACGAAGGGCTAATCCTCACCGGCAACGCCCTCATCCCTCTGGAGAAGCACATGCTACGCTATGTGATACGAATCAGAATGGTGCGCGCCGAGAGTATGTCGATTGACGGCCACTACCCGCGGCCCAGAGATGGAGGTGACGGCGGTGGCTCCGGCGAAGACCGCGCCGACTACCACGACATGGGGCACGAGCGCGGCGGTGACAGCGGCCATGGCAGCGGTGCTGGCCACGATGGCGGCCCCAGCAGGCCTGCTGGTGAACGCGTGGATGGGTCTCAACGGCGGCGAACTTCCGGCGACGGCTGGAGTGGAAGTCGTCGGGTCGCCATTAACTCACCGCTGGAGGTCACGCCTTGGCCATAGGTTGAGGAAGAGGACGAGGAAGACGATGGCGAAGTGGATGGGGGGACCCACGTGGAGGAGCGCTTGTCTGGGAAAGGCGGAGCGAGTCAGTTGCATGCCCCTGTCGTGGTGCAATCTTTTGACCAGGAAGCATGTCCAGGGGATAACCATTTTGACCATGGGTCACGTGGCATGCTTGTTGTGGTGAAATCAGGAGATCAACGACCCGCGGTTGTTTGTCTGACCGACGAGCGGTACGTGGCGGGACCCACCATGATTTGTGCTGGGCAGGAAGGTTTCGCTGCTAGTACGGAACCAGGACCCACCTTTTTTCTGCATGGGCAGGAAGAATCGGCGGACAAAAGAACGGGGCAAGCCCCTCTGTTCTCTGTGGACAGGCAGTTGGCCTCGACAGAGACACTCTCATCACCAGTGGAGGGCCCTGGAAGCACGGACGTGGGGGTGGAGGTATGCACTGTGGCCCCACTCCTGTCGCTTTTGACCCAGCCCAATGTGGACCTGGCAGTTCGGGTGGATCTTGGACCCTGTGCGCACGATCGGGAGACCGCCTGCGCTCGCCAAGGCGATTCGTGCCAGCTGGGATCACCTGGGCTACTGTCATCGCTCTCGGACACCTCCGGCGACACTTGCTGGGTGGTGGCATCCGACCAAATGGAGTCCCCAAGATCAGTTCTTGACATGCTCGAGGTGTTTTTGGTTCACCTCTCGCCTGTGGATGGTGGCTCTGATCAGCAGCTTGGGCCCAAGGCCGTGGTTCCCACTCTCACACCTGTAGGAGCTTAGGGCTCGGCTACTTTCCGAGGGGCATGCAAAATGCCAATAAACTCCGTTCTAAGCAGGCCGGTCGCGAAGCGAGGCCACAAGCAGAAGCACACTGGGCTAGTTAGGAGGAGTGGGAGGTTCCGTGGACGCTTCGCCGCCGGCACGCCGATCCGCCAGCAGCAGCGTACCCTCATCACCAGGCTCGGGATTGCTCGGGAGGGAGAGATCATTGGTGACGATGCTTTGGACGCCTATTGGGACCTTTTCGCGAGAACTCTTCGTCAGCATCACATTGACTTGGTCCTCCGTCTGTTCGGCTAGACGCCCAAGGCCCTACCCCTGCTTGATGATGCACCGGTGGAGTGCCTTATCTGATTCGTGGTCCTTATTCAGGTTTGCTTGTGGCTAGCCTATCCTAAGATCTATGTAATAATGGACGACCCTGACTTCTGTATCGGTAGTTGGAATGTGCGTGGTTTGAATTCCCCGGCTCGTCGTCTTGCGCTTTCGAGAGTTCTGTCCCCTTGTAGGGCGGCGGTGGTATGTTTGCAGGAGACCAAGATGGCGGTCATCTCTGATCACGTGGTGAGGGAGAACCTCGGGCCCTCCTTCGATAAATTTTTCTACCTGCTAGCGGATGGGACTCGTGGGCAGATTCTGCTTTCCTAGCAATCTTGCCTGGTCTCCGTCACCCATCCCCACTACTCCAACAAGCAATCATAGCACGTATCTCGACAGGAGCAGATCATAGCTGGTGGTTCACAGGAGTCTATGGGCCCCAAAGCGATGACGACAAGAAGGCCTTCCTCCAGGAACTCCAAGATATTAGGGACCTTCATGCTGGTCCGTGGATCATGGCTGGTTACTTCAATCTCATCACCAATCCGGAGGACAAGAGTCAGGGCCCTCTTCACCGCCCCATGATGGCTAGATTCAGACGCACCCTCGCCCTCCTGGAACTCAAAGAGCTATACCTCAATGGGCGTAGATTCACCTGGACGAACGAGCATGCGCAACCGACCTTAGAGAAGCTTGACAGGGTTTTTGTGATGGTGGATTGGGAGGCCTGTTACCCGGTCTCCTTCCTATCAGCGCTGTCCTCAGGCCCATCTGATCATTGCCCCTTGTTGCTCTGCCTTGCGCCGGACCTGCAGCGCGGGCTTAGATTTCAGTTTCAGTCCTTCTGGCCCAAGGTGGACGGCTTCATGGAAGTCGTTCAAGATGCGTGGAACTTGCTGCCCAGGGATCCCAATCCCTTCAAGAGGCTTGATGCCAAACTGAGAGCCGTGGCCAAGAAGCTATCTAGCTGGAGCACCAGATTCATTGGGAACGTCAAGTCTCAGATCCTCTTGGATACTGAGTTGATTCTTCGTTTCGATGTGGCTATGGAAAGTAGGCAGCTCTCGCCAGCAGAACGCGGACTTCGTAGGTTGCTGGAGAAAAAACTCATGGGACTCGCCTCCCTAGAAAGGACGTTGGCACGGTAGAGGTCACGGATCCTTTGGCTCTGTCAGGGTGATGCATGCACACGGTTTTTCCACACGCATGCGAGTCACCGACGGCGGAAGAACTTCATTAGTCACCTTCTCGTGGATAATGTTCGGGTTTCAGACCATGTTGATAAGGCTGAGGCCGTGGATAGCTTCTTCACACGCCTGCTAGGAGAGTCCGAGGACCGCCCTTTCTCTCTTGACCTAGACTTCCTGGGGTTGCAGTCAAGGGACCTTCAGCACATTGACGTTGAATTCACGGAGCAGGAGGTACTGGCAGCCATCAAGGCATGCCATTGGACAAGTGCCCGGGACCGGATGGGTTCTCCACCCGTTTCTTCGTGACCTGCTGGAGCATCATCAAGGATGACATTATGGATGCTTTAAACTCACTCTCTAGGCACAACTGTCGTGGTTTTGGAGCGGTGAACGGTGCCCTTGTCACGCTCTTGCCCAAGAAGCCGGGTGCGGAGGAGGTTCGGGACTATAGGCCGATTAGCCTTATCCACGAGATCACCAAATGGGTGGCCAAAGTGATAGCGAACAGAGTGGCGCCCGTCCTCCCTCAAATGGTGGGAGTTCACCAGAGTGCATTCGTGCGTGGAAGATGCCTTCATGACAATTTCATGATGGTACAAGGGACGGCTCGCAAGCTTCACACAAGTAAGACCCCAGCAGTGCTCCTAAAGCTTGATATCACTAAGGTGTTCGACACGGTGGATTGGGCTTTCCTTTTGGAGGTCCTGAGAAAGTTGGGCTTCGGGGAGCGGTTGCTCTCTTGTATCTGCGCCCTTCTGTCTATGGCCACCACGCGCATCCTGATGAATGGCTGTCCTGTAGGGGTTCGTAGCATGGAAAACAAAAATTTTCTATCGCATACAAACAAACAAGCCAAGATCTATCTACTAGATTGTATCAACGAGTCGATGGTATAACTTACCCTCGAAGATTCCAAAGCGATTAACGAGAGCGGATTCTCGTGGGTGATGTAGTCGTACTCTTCCGATCTCAAGATCGCGTAGACGATCCTTCCAGCGCCACGTTCCTAAGCGCTCCCGCAATCACACACGCGGTACTCGACGAAGACCTTCCTCTCCTTGTTCCAAAGAAAATGGAGGTTGTAGCACTCTCGCGATTCCGAAAGACAACGGCGTGGTACCTAAGTAGAGGGAAATCCCGCAGGCTTCGCCTTAAGCCGCAAGTAGTATGGTGGAGCTTATGAGAGAGGCTATTAGTGGTCTAGTAATTAGACACACCAATTAGAAGGCTCTAAACCAATTAGAAGGCTCTAAACCGCTGGCTAAAGCAATTAGAAGCTCTAAACCAAAAACGGCTCTAAACCGGAGATCTAGAGTAGAAAGTTATGTGTCTAGGAGGAGCCCTGCCCCTCCTTTTATGGGAGGGAGGTCATGGCGCGCCAGGGGAGGGAGGGAGTCCCTCCCCAACTCGGCCTAGTGCTGGGCGCCGGCCTGGAGGAGTCCTACTCCTCCTCCAGGTTGGTTCCAACTCCTCTTGCTTGTTTCCCACAGTTTCTGCTTCCACGCTTCTGTTTTAGCCGCTTGACTTTCAAACCGCAATTTGACTTTCATGTTTTGGAACAGCAATAACACTTAGTACATGATGCAATCATTCAAATATGTAATGACACATTCATGTACCCTTCCCCGTGAGTGCTTGGACAATCCGAACCTTCTAGAACATTCCCGATGAAAACACCTAATCATTCCCGAACTCCGAAACGGGACTTTCCTTATATGAATCTTATTCTCCGGACCATTCCGGATCACCTCGTGATATCCCGGATCCCATCCGAGACTCCAAACAACATTCGGTCTCTTTCTTATAATACCATAACTACTCAAACAACGTCAATCCTTAAGTGTGTCTCCCTACGGTTCGTGAATTATGCGGACATGATCGAGACACTTCTCCGAACAATAACCAATAGAGGAATCTGGAAATTCATATGGCTCCCACATATTTCTACGATTACTTGCGATCGAATGAACCACTTACATACGATACCAATTTCCCTTTGTCTCACGATAGTTTACTTATCCGAGGTTATGATCGTCGGATCTCTGCATACCTAGTTCAACCTCGTTCGATAAGTACTCTTTTCTCGCTCCTGATATGTGATCCCTGTGACCAAGTCACATGCTTGCAAGCTAATTGGATGACATTCCACCGAGAGGGCCCAGAGTATATCTATCCGTCATCTGGATGGACAAATCCCACTCTTGATCCATGTGTTTCAACCAATACTTTCCGAACACTTAATGCCACCTTTATAGCCACCCGCCACGGTGTGGTGTTTGATGTCATCAAAGCATCCATCCCAGAAAGGTGATATGCATGATCTCATGGTCGAAGGAATTAGGTAACTATGTATCAGAAAGCATATAGCAATTGAACTATTGAAATGACTTGATCTTTATGCTACGCTTATTTATAGGAGTATGTCCATCACATCATTCTCCTAATGATATGACCATGTTGTTAATAACATCTCTATGTTCATGATCAGGAAACCATGATCATATATTAACCAACAAGCTAGTTTAACAAGAGGCTATACTAGGGACTCTTATTTTTAGTTTACAAATCACACAAGTATTAATGTTTCCGGTTAATACAATTATAGCATGGTATGTAAACATTTATCATAAGTGTGAAGATATGATAATAACCACTTTATTATTGCCTCTTGGGCATATCTGCAACAGTCTCCCACTTGCACTAGAGTCAATAATCTAGCTTCAAACCTTTGTGTATATAACACCTATGGCTTTCCGGTGTTGTATGTACACGATTGCTAGTGGTCAATCGATCTCCGGATCCGACACTTCCAGTCCGTGTGTAATTGCATGTCTTTGCCTCTACACATCACTCATTCTCTAATGAGATGGCTTTGTATAAATTTGGTCTTCGGTGACCTTTAGCTCTTTGGGGTTAAAACATGTTGATAATATTGTCGCACAATATATCTTCATAGTATTATCCCAATGAACTACACCTAGTTTGATAACAATCTACTTGACACAAATGCCCTCTTTGTCGCTAAAATAGCAGTTATATACTTGGCCTTTTGTTGTAGTATCTCACAATGTCTTAACTTTGGAACTCATCCAAATCCATTATGGAACTCACTTTCCATTATATTGTGCCACCCTTAGTTTAGATTGAGATAAACTTAATTTGTACTTTGTGACAAAACTAGTATCAATGTAGTACTTTTACAATGAACTAACCATCTATTTGTCACTTCTACAAATATTATACTCTTAGTTCTTCCAAAAGATCATAAGAATATCCTTACTATTGTCCAATGATCATCTTACGAATCATTCTGGTATATGCTCACAACATTTAGAGCATAGGACATATCTGGATTTGTACATATCACAGTATGATTGATATAAATACTCTTTGTGATTTCATACATCAAGTATCAATCTATACTTGATTATTTGTTTCACTTTACCAAATGTCAATACACTTGAATATATCATCAACATTGAACTCTTTCAATCCTTTCTGTGCGACAAGAACCTTTTCTTGTAGTTTCTATATTGAACTCATTCAATATCTCGTCTATGTACTTCTGGCACAACCATATTAGCGTCTATTGATGCCAAATATTTGGGTTTTGCCTAAGTCTTTCATCGGGATGAAATTCTTAATATGTGTTAATAAAAGATACATCTTTTCTAATCAACAATATGTCCTCCACATAATGTATTAGAAATATGTCTTAGCGCTCCCACTTAATTTCTTGCAAACGCAAGCATCTTCATTGTCTCTGATGAAATTAAACTCTTTTAACAGTTTCATCATAGTGAAGATTCCAACTCCGCGATGCTTACTTCAACCATTGAAGTTTGCATATACCTTTAGCATCCTTTGAATTAACAAAACCCTATGGATCGTGTCATGCACACGTCCTAGGTAACGATTCTATTAGAAGAACTTGTTTTGTTTATTCAACTACCATATAACAAATTATATGTAGTGGTTGCTACATTAATCCGTCTAGACTAAATATCACTATGACAGATCAAATCTTGTCATAGTCAACCTTTGAACATTGTTGTGAACTCTTTCCCAACATGTCGACTATTTCATAGATGTGAAACATCCATGTCTATGTCTTTATAGATCCAGACACAACTATAAGGTCTTATACCTTTCTCGAGGGTCCTTCAAGTTCAAAACTTGATTTTCTCGTGTATGGAACTATCACGGATTTTATGGCTTCAAGCCATCTTACGGAGTCAGGGCCCATCATCGCTTCTTTGCATGTAGTCGGTTCATTATTATCAAATAATGATTCAACCCTCAAATCTTGGTATTTGATTGTTTATCCGACCTACTTGTTTCAATAGGAACTTGGATCTTCGTGACCACAACCTTTGAGGTACGTGAGCCATGAGCATTGTTGCTGCCTCCAAAACACTTTTCGGTGCTGCGCAACTCTGCACATATAGCTAAGGTTCTTTCAACCTTATCAAAGTTCTATTGTCCTCCCACTTAACTTTTCACGAAAAATTCCTTCTTAAAGAAACTTGACGTTCTAAGCGACAAACACTTTTGTCTCCGGTGTTATGGAGAAATACTTAACAAAGACAGATTCATCCGACTTTGGTTGCAAACATCTTTCTTATGTATAGCATACCAATGTTTAAGAAAGGACTACTTGGGTTTTATCCCAAACCATAACCTTATATGGTGTCATTTCAACGGATTATGATGAAGCTCTTTTCGTGGAAAACGGTAATCTCTAAAGCTTTTAATCTTTAAAATACAATGGCAATTTTATGAATTACACCTTTGATCTCACCATGTCAAACAAGGTTTAATTACATATCTCGAATGCTCCATACTCTTATGGTGTTTCGGGAAATGCAAATCCACGGAACGATTCCTTAAATCTTAGGTATTATGCTAAACTCTGTAACTCAAATATCTTCCTTGATGATCTTTATCATAAACTGTTTATATTCTTGTTACAATGATTTTGTACTTCATCTTGAAAGTCTTTGAACTTTTCAAATGTTTCATACTTCATCCTTATTAAGTAAATATTCATATATTCACTTAAATTTTCGGAGAAAGCATATGAAGTTGAAATCCATCGCTCTTGACTACACATAATGGACTTCGTACAACAATATGTACAAATTCCAATAAGCTAGTCTTTCGTTCCCTTTTGGCCTATGAACGAAGTTTTAATTATCTCTAGGAAAGTTTCACAAGTGTCATTTGATCAAAATCAAAAGACTCCAAAATTCCATCCACATGGAGTTTCTTCATGTTTTCTTTCCAATATAATTTAAACGGCGATGTCACTTCCTAAGTGATTTTTTCAATCAATTTGTCTTTCGACATTTTTAGCACTAGTTTTATGGATGTGATTTCTCCAACGAGATTTGTGAATCATCCATCTTTTATGGATTACGGCAATTATTTGAACAACCCTTTTGTTCTCATAACACCTGATAAAACAAATCTTGAAGGCAAGCTTTGATGTTTAACGAGCAACACAATAACCCTTTATTTGTTCTCGATGAACATCATCACATATTCTTTTGCTAATTACTTAGGCCATCGTAGTTCATGAATTCGTTGTTTATGACAATTCATACCAACAAATTCAAGATCAAATACTTAAGAACCACATTGTTTAATAAGCAAAGAATATAGCCATAACATGTATATCATCTATATACTTAAATTTGAACAATTCTAATCTTTTCTTTTCGCCATATATTTATGAGATTCTTTCAAGATTTCCTTCTACTTGAAAGAATCTATCAATATCAATAGTGGAGTCATACATATGACACATAGTCCAAAGCGTGTATAGTTAAATACCAATGTCTTTGGACTTGCACTTTGAAGTAGATCACCATCATCAAATGTTTGGTGTTCTTTCAAATTCCTTTCTTTAGTAATCTCTTGGTGTAGTAAACATTTTACCTACATCAAATATTCACCCTTAACATGGAATCGCCCATGATCAAGCTACTTTTAGCTTATAACGATGAATTATGAGTATAATGTTGCTATCCAAAACCTTTTGGAGGATTAGGACAACAAGTGTTCACAACCTTTGCAAATTCTCATCAAATATGAGAACATGACTTTAGCCATATTATACTCTATCATGTTGCAACTAAAACTTCGCTTGAGATATCACAATATCTTCCACACATCATGGTTTCTCAAACAACTCTTTCGGATCCTAGATAACCTTGATATTAAGACAATCCTTTGAATATCAAGAATCATGGAGACAAACATGATACTTATATACTAACATTGGAATTGTTACTCTTGTTTTAATACAAATTATTAAACTTCATCGAGTAACCGAACTTCTTGAAAGTTTGCAATAGGACTTTTAAACTTTAGATTAACACTTCAAAACAATACGATACCAACAGAAAGTAACTAACCAGAATTCTATAGTTCTATCATCTCAATTATAACTAAGCGCAAGGTGGTAAACGGATGCCAATGACTACAACAACTATGCAAATTCACTTTGATTTAGTTTATGATAAATTGAGTTCTAATTAATAATTAAATTAATCTAGGTGAACTCCCACTCAAAACAATATCCCTCACATTGTTTTAGTGATCACACGAACCAAATCCACCACATCAAAACCGATCATCACGAGAGTTGATATAGCTTCAATGGCGAACAATCAACATGTTCATCATATCTACTATATGACTCATGCTCTACCTTTCGTAATCCGTGTTCCCGAGGCCATGTCCATACATGCTAGGCTCGTCAAGATCAAACCTTAGTTTCGCATGAGCAAATGGCTTGCTCACGTTGTATACACTTGCGTAATCTAACACACCCATCATCACGTGGTGCTTCAAACAACAAGCTTTAGCAACGGCTAACTAAGGGTGAACACTTTATGACTTGAAATTCATGTGCATGAGGGATCATCTTATAATGCTACCGCTCTACTAAGCAATACAAGATGCATAAAGGATTAACATCACATGCAATTCATAATATGTGATATGATATGGCCTTTCTTCTTTGTGCTTCTGATCTCCATCTTCAAGCACGAACATGATCTCCATCATCACCGGCATTGCATCAAGGTCAATGTCGCTGCCATGGTTGTCGCCCACCGCTTCAACTATTACAACTACTTTGAATAGACACGCTGGTCTTAAGAAATTAAAGACAACCATATGGCTCCCGCCGTTGCCGACTTACAATAAGGAACATTGCATACATCAAATATAATCACAATCATGGCCATATCACATCATCGCACACCCCTCGCAAAACAAAGTTAGACGCTTCTACTTTCTTTGCATATTTTACGTGGTTTGGGGCTTTCAATAAGTGTCGTTCTAACTTACGAACAAGAACCACAACATTGATACTAGCATTGTTGATCACCCGTTGTAAATTGGATCTTAACTATGCTAGGAGAAACATGCACCCGCAAAGCCACTTATGCAATACAAGTTACATGTCAAGCATGGAGCAAGTCTCATGAACGATGTCATGTAAGGTCAGCCCGGGCCGCTTCATCCCAACATACCGCAAGATGCAAAGTACACAAAAAGCAATCTACAACAAAAGTATCAACGCCCACAATGACCATTGTGTTCTACTCGTGCAACAGATCTACATATAGACACGACTGACTTTCAGAGGGGTTCGTAGCATGGAAAACAAAATTTTTCTATCGCATACAAACAAACAAGCCAAGATCTATCTACTAGATTGTAGCAACGAGTCGATGGTATAACTTACCCTCGAAGATTCCAAAGCGATTAACGAGAGCGGATTCTCGTGGGTGATGTAGTCGCATTCTTCCGATCTCAAGATCGCGAGACGATCCTTCCAGCCACGCTCCGTTAAAGCGCCCCGCAATCGGTCACACGCTCGTACTGACGAAGACCTTCCTCTCCCTTGTTCCAAGAGGCGCGGAGGTTGTAGCACTCTCCTCGCGATTCCCAAAGACAACGGCGTGGTACCAAGTAGAGGGAATCCGCAGGCTTCGCTTAAGCCAAAAGGTATGGTGGAGCTTATGAGAGAGGCTATTAGTGGTCTAGTAATTAGACACACCAATTAGAAGGCTCTAAACCAATTAGAAGGCTCTAAACCGCTGGCTAAAGCAATTAGAAGCTCTAAACCAAAAACGGCTCTAAACCGGAGATCTAGAGTAGAAAGTTATGTGTCTAGGAGGAGCCCTGCCCCTCCTTTTATGGGAGGGAGGTCATGGCGCGCCAGGGGAGGGAGGGAGTCCCTCCCCAACTCGGCCTAGGGCTGGGCGCCGGCCTGGAGGAGTCCTACTCCTCCTCCAGGTTGGTTCCAACTCCTCTTGCTTGTTTCCCAGCTTCTGCTTCCCACAGTTTCCTGTTTTAGCCGTTTGACTTTCAAACTGGCAATTTGACTTTCATGTTTTTGGAACAGCAATAACACTTAGTACATGATGCAATCATTCAAATATGTAATGACACATTCATGTACCCCTTCCCCGAGTCTGGACAATCCGAACCTTCTAGAACATTCCCGATGAAAACACCGGAATCATTCCCGAACTCAAACGGACTTTCCTTATATGAATCTTATTCTCCGACCATTCCGGATCACCTCGTGATATCCGGATCCCATCCGAGACTCAACAACATTCGGTCTCTTTCTCATAATACCATAACTACTCAAACAACGTCGAATCCTTAAGTGTGTCTCCTACGGTTCGTGAATTATGCGGACATGATCGAGACACTTCTAACAATAACCAATAGAGGAATCTAGAAATTCATATGGCTCCCACATATTTCTACGATTACTTTGCGATCGAATGAACCACTTACATATGATACCAATTTCCCTTTGTCTCACGATAGTTTACTTATCCGAGGTTATGATCGCTTGTATCTCTGCATACCTAGTTCAACCTCACATCGATAAGTACTCTTTTCTCGCTCCCGTGATATGTGATCCCTTGTGACCAAGTCACATGCTTGCAAGCTAATTGGATGACATTCCACCGAGAGGGCCAGAGTATATCTATCCGTCATCCGGATGGACAAATCCCACTCTTGATCCATGTGTTTCAACCAATACTTTCCGAACACTTAATGCCACCTTTATAGCCACCCGATTCACGGTGTGGTGTTTGATGTCATCAAAGCATCCATCCGGTAAAGGTGATATGCATGATCTCATGGTCGAAGGAATTAGGTAACTATGTATCAGAAAGCATATAGCAATTGAACTATTGAAATGACTTGATCTTTATGCTACGCTTATTTATAGGAGTATGTCCATCACATCATTCTCCTAATGATATGACCCTATTGTTAATAACATCTCTATGTTCATGATCAGGAAACCATGATCATATATTAACCAACAAGATAGTTTAACAAGAGGCTATACTAGGGACTCTTATTTTTAGTTTACAAATCACACAAGTATTAATGTTTCCGGTTAATACAATTATAGCATGGTATGTAAACATTTATCATAAGTGTGAAGATATGATAATAACCACTTTATTATTGCCTCTTGGGCATATCTCCAACATGTCCTGGCTCTAAAGTGGAGAACAGGCGAGGCCTCCGGCAAGGGGACCCTCTCTCCCCTTAGTTGTTCATCCTGATCATGGAGGTGTTTCATCTCATGGTCGTCAAAGCGGAGAGTTTGGGCCTCCTCACTAGGCTCGCGGCGACGGGACTCCAACACCGCACCTCTATCTACGCAGATGATGTGGTCACTTTCATGAGGCCGTTCGTGGTGAATATCCAGGTGATCTCTGGGATCATCAAATACTTTGGGATTGCATCGGGGCTACGGACCAACTTTGACAAGTGCTCAGCAAATCTGATCCGATGTTCGACCGTGGATAGGGACTTGGTCTCTCGGGAGCTGGGCTGCCCTATCACACAGTTCCCTCTACGCTACCTGGGGCTGCCACTGTCCTTGCGGAAACCATCCGCAACACAACTCCAGTCGCTCGTGGATCAGGTGGACGCCAGATTGCCATCGTGGAAGACCTCAATGCTTAACAGAGGAGGGCAGCTGGAGCTCGTGAAGACCACGCAATCCGCTATTCCTGTTTTCGCCATGATGTCCCTGGATATTCCGATTGAGACCATCATGGCGATGGAGAAGATCATTCATGGATTCCTCTGGAAGGGAAGAAAGGACGTCCATGGGGGCCACTGTCTGGTGGCATGGGACACGGTGTGCATGCCCAGAGAGCTGGGGATGGCATCCCAACCTGCGCCTCCTAAATGTTGCACTCAGGGCAAGATGGTTGTGGTTGCGGCGGGTAGATTTGGATAGGCCCTGGCATGATCTTAATATCCGAGTACCAGATCTTGGTGAGCAGATTTTCGACGCGGCTACGACCTCGGTGCTCGGAGACGGGGCCGACACCCTCTTCTGGACAGACAGATGGCTACCGTGTGGAAGACTCCGGACGCCACACCTTTTCGCGATGGTTCCGCTGTGCAATCGCAACTCGCAGGTTCGCGAGGGCCTCGCCGAAGCCTGGCTGCATGATGTCCCCCCTGACCTGACTGCTACGGCTATCCGAGAGATGCTCGAAGTCGCGGATCGTCTTGAGGGAGTCACCCTGGTAGAGGGGACGCGAGATGTCCTCAAGTGGACCTGAGATCCGTCTGGCTGCTACACAACTAAGTCTTGCTACCGCACTCGCTCAGGTCGGACTTCGGCGGTGTGTTTGCAGATCCGCGCCTCGAGCCCCCGCCATTGCAAGGTTTCTTTGGTCTGTGAGGAATAGATGTTGGACCGATAGGTTGAGCCGGCAAAGACTCGGCGGCATGTCCATTCTGCCCAGTGCGGAGAATCCCTTGATCACCTCCTCATGGGTTGTGTCCTTGCTCATGAGGTGTGGAGCACCTGCCTTGGTTGGTGGGGCAGGAACCAGTGGTTGCCCGATCAAGACACGAAGTTGGTTGCTTGGCTGCAAGGGAGACGCGGTGGGAAAGGCCAAGAGCGTGATCTCTGGACAGGTATCTCCGTGGTGTGTTGGAAACTTTGGCACCACCGAAATGACGTCGTCTTCGAAGGTGCCTCCCCCTCAGCGGCAGTAGTCGTCCAGAAGATCTTCGAGGAAGCAGACCTATGGAGAGCTGCACATCTTTTCCGAGACTGCTTGAGCCGGGTAGATAGGTGGAGATGTCGCGAGTAGTCGGCTAGGAGTTGTGGGCTGCCCTAGGGGTAGCGTGGTTTCTGCGCTTGGGACGTCTGTTCCGCGGCGTGTTGTAAATCTTGGCCGTTTGGCCCTTCTTCTATGAAAAAGATACGTTTCCCAGGACGTATCATTAAAAAAATCCACAAGACTTTGTACTGTACTGGATTTCTGCTGATGTAGAACGTTGAATAAATGCAGCCTTAATCTCAAAATATATATATATAGAAACCCTATTCTGCACCCAGGGTGCTGCTATTCTGCACCCAATATATTTTTATGTTGTTAGATTGAAAAAATTATGTTTTGTATATAAATAATTATGTTCATATATTTACCATAACCAAAAATTTCAACACAAAAATAAAGTTTATGAGTCATTATAGTGTAAAAACACCAAAAAATATGTATTTTACATCGTAATTTTATATGGCAAGAAAATAAAAAAATTATGTCATTTCTAAATTTTATTATGTTTTTTTAACTTATATAGTAAGAAAAAAATTACGTGACGTAAAAATAATATACAGTTCTAAAGATAAAGGATGGGTGTAGAATAATTATTCTATACCCTGGGTGTCAAATAGCGCGACACTATATATATATATATATATATATATATATATATATATATATATATATATATATATATATATATATATATATATATATATAAGAGTCCAGCCTGGTGGATTACCCACGGCAAACCAATCTCACGTAATCTGACTGTAATATGAGACCGAGGGACTATATAGATATCCACTATAGGTATACACGAATTGAAATACTTTTGTTTTTATATAGGATCCACATATATGGGATCTGCTACCCTTTTGAGTGCTTGTGGGATAGTGTATGCGTCCTGATCCTTGTACAAGAAGTCCAGCATCCGAGTCGCATCCACCACCACTTCCAAGAGGGGGGAGGGAGATCTTAGGAGTCACATTCCTATATTTACTCCTCAATTGAATTTGCAGTTTGGTTAGAGCCAGTTTTGGCCGATAGAGGAGAAACAAATAGGAATCCGGCTGCAGATAGGAGTTCGGTTAGAGATGTTCTTAGTACCCTGTTTAATTACCCCATGTAAGAAAGTAGAACCAACTCTAAAATTCTGATGTATATAATAATGTTTGACAAATTGATAATCGTTAATCGCTCGGTCGACTTGACTTTAGTGATTAATCGAAAATCGTCCTATTAACTAATTTAATCGAACGACTATTAATTGACTAGGATTTTTCAAAGTTGGAGGTTCCAGACACTACAATATGCTACATTGGAACAGTATCATGTATTGCAAATATTGGCATCAATTCAATATAAAACACTGTGCTCTTTTTGACACGAAAATAAATTGGCAGCAGCCATCGGACTAGAAGACAGACACTTGAAGGTCATGTAAATATACACGGATCAGATTGAATCAACAATTAAATAATAGCTTCGAAGGGAGACGAATAAGACCGACATCAAACCTTGGATTCGATTCAAGGGGACGAGTCCTTGGAACACACGAGCGGATAGACAATTCCCAGGCGCCAGAGTCAGAGCAACAAGGAAGTGGATGCCGATGGAGAGCAGTCGCGTGCCTCACGCGCCTCAATTGCATCTGCGGCGGCAGCGTTCTATCGCATCTGCAGTGGAGAAACAGGAGCGTGGGGCGGGTCGTGGCAACTATCGAGGGCAAGGAAGCGCGCGACAGGCGGTGGGCCGGACGGAGGTGCCAATTTTTTTACGCTTCGGCTACACCGGTTAATCGGCAGATCCCGTTTAGTCGCTCGTCAGTCCGATAAACCATCTCACCGAGGAACCCATACAATTAGAACTATTCGAGACGGTCATCTCACGAGTGGGATTAAATCGGACGATTAACTAACTACCATCTTACTTTCTTCGTTTTATAATATAAAATGTTTTATCTTTTATAAAAAATATTTAGATAGTTTTTAGCATATAAGTTCATTCTGAATATACATTAAAAGATATCTACATATATTTATTTTATAAAAATTAAAGCATTTATATTCTGAAACAGAGAAGTATCAAGAAATCATTTTAATAAACATTTGAAAAACTATACCGCCATCTGGACCGGGCACGGCGTGTCGTCACGCCATTTTACCTAGTCAAACATAATATGCAGAGCTACTAATATGACACTGAGAACATCTCTAACAGACATTGTAAAAGAAGGGAACAAGAAAATAACCGTCACTATTCGTTTCGTGTGATAAACTGGCGAATAGAAGCCCAAAACTGTCCAAACCAAAAATTAGGGCCTCCAAGAAAACACTCCAGAACCACAAATCCCTAGGTTTCGAGTCTGACCTGGAGCCGACCTAGGAACCACAGGATGCTTGGCGGGACGGAAGTTTCAGCGTGTTCCCCTCCCTTCCGCGTCCACCCGTCGCCGCCGCCGGGCACCGCTGGCCGACTCAGCCCCGCAGACAAATTTCGCCAATGACAAGGCCTCCGCCACTCGACGGTCACGTTCCCAACCCTCGTTGTGACAGAAATTGGGCCAGAACGGAGATCTAACTCGAGGCGGAAACATAGTTGCAGTTTATTTATTCAATCACGAGTTCCTCCTAAACAAAGCTACGATTTCACATCCTACATAAATCTAGTTCATTGATTCAACCACTAGTCAACAATTTCACTTCCGCTGTCCTTCCGCCGCCCTCCTCCTCCTCCGAGCACTGGCTTCCTCGTCGTCCGATGGAACCTCCCGATGCGGTTGCCTATCTTGGCCTTCCGCCTTCTTGAACAGCGCCGGCCAGTACGGGCTGGCTACCGAGTACCGGGGCAACGCCCTCTTCTACGCGGGCATCTGGCGGTGACGCGCCGCGATGTTGCTCTCCATCTCGGCTCGGCCCGGGAGCAAGCCACTGGCACCCCCGCATAGCTGATGCGCCATCCGTAGGGCACCATCGCGGCCGGCGGCTAGACGATGTTGAAGTGCGCGAACATCACAGCCTGGTAGAAGTTTAGCGTGGGCACCTTCATGGCGGCGCGTTGAGATTGGAGAGGAAGGGTATGGACGGGATGAACGCGTCAATGTCTCCTATTTGTACACGAAAAACCCGACTTGAGAACGCGTTTTCTGGTCCACACTTTTACGGTGTCTGATAGAGATGCTCCGAGGGACTATATAGATATCCACTATGAGTATATACGAATTGAAATACTACTACTGTTTTTATATAGGATCCACATATATGGAATCTGCTACCCTTTTGAGTGCTTGTGGGATAGTGTATGCGTCCTGATCCTTGTACAAGAAGTCCAGCATGCGAGTCGCATCCACCACCACTTCCAGGAGCTGCGGCGGCGGTTGGGCACCGGCCGGCCTGAAGTGCTCTTCGCTGATGTCCATCCACGACTCCTCGATGAGCTCCCTGAGTTTGCTGTACGCGTCTTCCTTGGCAGTGTAGTTGTTCTCCTCCATGCATGCTTCCACCGTCGACATCCCCTGCTGCTGCCCCGAGTACTGATCTCGTTCTCGCTGAAACATTCGAGAGGGAAAAAACGCAATTAACAAACAATCATGCCGGTGCATGATCTACTAATGTTCAGCTGCAAATTAGGGGAAAAGACATGACATATGTGTTGAGCCGGCCGTAAGTATATATGCAACCTCGTGTGAAGCCACGTCGTTGATGACGCGGCCGACGACGCATGAAGCTCGAATGATTTTGGGATAGTTCATGGCCCAGTCGATGGCGTCGCTGGTGGCGCCTATGGCGACCAAGGCAAGGGCCGGTACGTGCATGCAGCAGCTGCTAGGCATTGAGAATAGTAGGTGCTCCTCGACGGTAGCCGGCGCGTCGCCTTCCTCGCGCCATTTTGCCTCGTTGTAGTAGCATTTCGTTGCATCGATTAGCTGCACAACGACAGTGATATTAGCTGGATCCGTTCCAAATTAGATGACGCATTTGTAGTATGTATATTTTGTGATCATAAGAGAGTAACGCGTGTATTTTTTTTCTTTTCTTATCTCCTGTTAAACATGTTTAGGAGACACCAACTTACTAGCTTTTTTACATAGTCAGCATTCTTATTTCCTTGACGTTTCAGGTCTTCTTCGATGGCCTTTACAGTGGAGAGTACTTTGCTGTAAAAGAACTTCATGTACCCAGGGAGTTGTTCAGCAGCTTGCTCATCCCACCTAGTGTTTCATTAAGAGAAAGAAAGTTTTTTATTCTAGAATTAGTATATCTAGCAAGACATTGGTTATTAAAAATGCCAGCATAGCCCACATATAGATATATAGAGACCTTTCCATTGCTATGGTGAGAAGCTTGCTTTCTTCTAAGGTGCTGTAGCTGTCGTAGATGTCATCGAATATCGATACAAATGTAAAAATCTTAGTGAGCATGATTCGTCCGTACGAATGTTGTGGCTCAAATAAAACACCTAGCATCCAAAAATGCATCTCCACCATCCTGTCTCGTGCGAAACCCAAATGATCTTGGAGTTGGAGTTCTTTCCACCATCTGCAAACATACCCTCAGTTATGCACCCGTCCATCACACCATGTATCTTTGCAATGGTCAAGGGTTATGAAATTAATTGTTGTCTGCTCTTAGAGAGTAGCAAAAAATCTGAAAATTGTGCCGATAGCTCGAGGGTTGGAACTACGAAAATATGGAATTTTACCGATATAGTAATCTCCTTTAAAGAAAGTCACTTACAGTGTAAGATCCCTTAGCTCCTCGCAGTACAGACTTTGCAGAATACTGAAATCCAGCTTCGCTAGCTCCAAGATGGCCTCATTCCTCGTACTCGTTCTCTCATAAGCCGAGATGTAGTGCCGCAGTTCAACTCTTCGAGGCCTCCTGAAAAGAGGCGTTTCTAGGGCGTGGCGCACCTCATCGATCGACACCGATGGTGACAACGATTGCTCCAGGACACGCTGCAGACGGTCTTTGGTGTAAGCGATGTCGCGGTCGAGTGTTCCTTCTCCATGGGTTCGAACATGGGCAGCGTTGTACATGTCCAATAGGCTCCTTGTGTCATTGCAAGTAATGTTTCCTCCGACATCTCTGAACTTCAGGAATACATCTGAAACGGGATATCATTGTAGTACATACATGTTGGTTCATACATATGCTCTCGAATTATGATCAAGTTTGTTACCTGGTGAAACATTGTGTCCCTGCTTCCTGAGCAAATAAAACTGAAGAGTCGTTGTGTGAAGATCATAGGATTCATCACCGTCATCGTTGATCCCACACAGCAAATCATCAATCTCCTTCTTGTAGTGATAGTCCAGACCGAGCCGCTGTAGTGCATCCACAAGCTCAAGCTTCAGAGTCACATCGGCAGAACCTGAATCTGCTATCCTCGTCCTCAGCTCTTCTTTCATGACTTGAGCCTTGCTCTTCATGGATTGGCACTGCGAGAGCATGTAGTGATTAGTACTACAACTCACTTGATGTCGCAAAATTACAATACATGTTGGTATACATATACCTATACTCCCTGCGTTATGTTCTAGTCCCTCCGTTCAGAAATATGAGACGTTTTATGGTTTTAGCTTTGTGAATCGAGTATGACTAAACATCTTTTAGTGTATAGACGTATAGACGGAGTGAATCTATACATAAAAGATGTCTAGATATATTCATTTCACAAAGCTAAAATGTCTTATATTTCTAAACGGAGTGAGTGGCATTTTTCTAAAGCTTATGTTAGATGTCTTTTAGTGGCCAGGTTCATAATAAAATAGGTGACCCTACACATTAAGACTAGTCATAGTAAAAGTAATTTAGTAACATGCATGTTCATGCAATGCCAACTAAACAATTAAGGACATGTCATGATAATTAATAAAAAAAGATAGGAAGGGTAACTTAGCTAGTTATCATAACATCACACATACCAAGATCATATAAGTCTACAATCTAATTAATTAGGGACAACACTAGGCTCTCACATCGTCCTGCTTCCGTGTGTGTCACGTGTCCCCAAAATCGCACCAAATCCCACTTTTGCTGCAAAACACCCCCTTTTGCTACAAATGTCTTCACTTTTGCTTCTGAAGTAAAAAACAGTTTGTTCCAGAAAATAGAACGTCCCACCAGAGACCTCGCCGGAGACCATGCAGCAAAATAATTATGCTAATGTAGAAAAACTGACTTCGTCGGAGACATCGTCGAAAAAACTTGCTGGTGACTTTCGCCATGGAGACCTTGTAGAAAAAGTTGACAATGTTGTAGAAAAACCACAAGTCGGTTGTAGTAACAAAGTTCTCTAATGTAGCAAAAACTAACATTGCTGGAGACTCTCTCGCCGCAAAACATCGCGACACATCATAGCAAAAACTTTGTACAATTATAGCAAAACCTCAAAACTATTGTAGCAAAAACCATTTTGGTATGTAGCAAATTCCCATCCGAGCAAAAATTCTCTAAAATGCATAAACCAGAGTAGCAAATTCAGGGGCCTTTCATAGCAACAACCAAAGCCATCGGTAGAAAATCCACCCGCCGTCAATAGCAAAATCCATCGCAGATGGTAGCGTATAGGAGCCTCCACCTCAATAACACTGGTCCTCGCCGGAGGTGTGAGAGAGGGAGCAGTTGCTTCGGCGAGGCCATGGCGGCCCAGATGGAGACACACCTTCATGGCGTGTTGGCGTGTGGCCTCGCATCGTCGGCATAGACGATGGAGAACATCGGCGAAGGGCACGCAGGAGGCGCGGCGGTGCCGACCACAACCACCATGCGCGGCGAGACGGAGAAGGCATGGCGGACGGTGATTCACGCCACGCCGTGCAACGGCGATAGAGGAGAGATGCGGCATGGCGATAGCCACCATGCGGGAAGACAGGAGGAGAGGGTAGCGGGAGGAGGCGGCAAGCGCCGTCACTCGGGGAGCAGCCAACGGCGGGCGCGGCAACAAACACGTGCTTACGCAAGGTAGCGGTTGGTTTTGGATGTAGGAGAAGATAAGGAAGAAGAGGATTAGCGGGCAACCACGCGACTTAGCGCGACGCGAAGCGCATCGTGGATCGATTCTATCGTCCGGACGATACATATCATTTTCATTAATTAGACCTTTGCATGACATCATACACATGTTATAATCCACTATAAAGATAGTAACATGACTGATAACATGTGCATGTTACTGATTTAAGTTACTATAAAGATATGTATGTTTAAAAAAATGTTAAACACCTTTTATTGGAACGAAGGAGAAGTATATATATTAAGGCAACCAAATGAAGGGTCCTTCGCGCGCCACACTCTCATTGTCGGCTGCCCGAATTGAACCTCTGTGTGGCAGGATGGGACGCGCCGAACAAAGCTAAAATCTCGCATGATGCCGACAGCTTTTTTGAGGCCGGTTGGGGGCTTTTTTCTGGCTGCAGGCTGTTTTATGGGCACTAATTGGATATGCTCTTGGACCCGGGCTTTGAGCCGGCCAGAGTCTGAACTTCTTCCATGTTACGAGCTTAACGAGTTAGAGCTAGCTTATTATCTAGCCCCTTAGTATAAGGAATAGTAGAGCTACCTGCTGGCTATAAGACATATACATGTTATTTATATTTTTTTATAAACTGTTATCTATAGTTAATCTATAGTCAATTTGTACAATAGATATACATAAATTATATTATTTTATTAGTGATATGGTCCATCTTTTACCCTCACATGGTGTCTAGTAGCACGTGCTGCTTTCTCTTAACCAAAAGGTCACTTCCTTCTCTTCTTCTTTCTCTCTCGTCCGTCAAGTAAGAGTATATTATTTAATCTCTTATAGACAGTTTACGTAAGCTTATTATACTTGCTCTTAGATGTAGGGAAGTAAACCTCAAGCATGTTTTAGTAAAAAAGGTAAATAAAGTTATAAATCATGCTTCATGTCGTACTATTGGTTTAGTTAAGAAATCGTGCTTATTTTGAGAAAGGTTGATTAGATCTCAGGTTAATATTGTGTGCATGCTGATTTTAAATTTAAATTATTGTAACAAAAAGACATATTCCGTAATTTATGTGAAATAATAGTAGAACCTGGATAGGAGGCTTCAAATAGAAAAAAAATATGTACCTACAATTACACCAATACATATCCTACAGTGATAATATAATATATACTTCCTCCATCAGGGTCTCGCAAATTTGTATAAATTTATATGTATATATATACACTAAAACATGTTTAGATAATGCGAATCTAGACAAATCTTGTGATTGTAAGTTGTGACACGGTGGTAGTAATACCACGTTAATTTGATGCCAAACAGGTCGCCACAAAGAAAGAAAATTCAACTTGTGTACTGTGTGCTAAAGTTAGTTCACCTGTGCCGGAGTGCATGGTCTGAAACCAAGAAAGAAGTCCCCCCAGACAGTTGGGTGGTGAAGCCGGTGGTGGCGCTGTTGTCGATCACAGGTGGTTGTAGGCTGTGGCAGGTCACCATGGAGGCTGCCGTTGCTGGAGAAGGGTCGAGAGGGTCGGCCGCCCACTCCTCTCTGAGTTGCAACTGATGGCTTATATAGAGGGAGACGGTCCTGGTGAACTGGTTGGTTAGCTTCATATTAAGAAGGTGAGAGCACAGTGTGCACACAACAGCTTCCTAGCCTATGTGCCTAATTAAGGTGATATTGTTACTTCTCCCGCAATAAAAAAAAGGCGATATCACTTGCAGTATATCTTGTGGACCAAATGTGCTTAGGAAGATTTTTTGTTCTTGATGACTTTTCAGTGCGATGTCTGATGTTTTGTATATGTTTGTAAATTCTAGGATGTCTTGTCATGTATGTCCATCGGCGAGCATGACACATATGCTGTGGCAAAGCGTCTATCTTTTCGGTAGTCTTAGAGATAAGATTCTATATTTTTCATGGTACTTGTACTTGACAATGAACGGCAGGAGCTCAGTTTTTCATTAAAAAGAGCAAAATAAAAAAAAGTACAACAACCGCATAGCTTATAGAGAAAACGGAAAAAAAATAACACCTGACATAAAAAAGTCCTTTTAAAGTGCAATTTACTACTCCTATAGACGGGTAGTATTAGTTCATCAAAGGGGGACACCCCCACCTCCCTTCCCCCGTTGTTCCCTTGACGCCGCTGAGTGAGATGACCGGGCTTCCGCCACTCCCGTCCCTCCTCCTCCGCCCCTCCCGCTGTTGCCGACGGTGGCCGATCGTGGGATGGCGGTGCCGACGGGCGACGGGCCCATCCTTTCTTCGTGTGTCGACGACTTTGCTCAGTGGAAGCGGCCGGCGATGCTTCGACGCGGCCTTCAGAGGTCTAACAAGGAGTTCGGCGGCTGCCCCTGGGTAGTCGTGGTTGCGACGATGTGACCCTTGGCCGTGGAGCATCTTGGCGATGGAAGGTGCGGCGCCCTCCCGCCAAGATTTGGGGCCTGTTAGGCGCCATCTAGATTGGGCGGGCCGGGCCAAAAGTCTCATGCGCTGTGAGCTCCCTAGAGGCGAGGCGAGAAGTCCGTGGTTGTTGAGCAAAGGTGGCGCTTATTGGTTGGCTTGCGGCGTGACAGCGAGGGCTTTGTGGGATCGATCCGCTCGGCTAGGCCCAGAGGCTGCTTGCCGCTGCGGCAGCGATGGATTTGGGGCTCGATCCGAGCTTGGCTTGGGGCCTAGAGAGGCCTGGCTTGTTGCTGCAGCGTGGAGCGCTGGGGCTTTATGGCTCAATCCAAGCCTAGACCATCCTAGAGAGGCCCGAGGCCCTGCTGTCATCCGTCAGCTATCGCCACGGCGTGGAGGCTATTCCTCCGCCGCCACAATGCTGCTACCCCAATACCGGAGTGCTTTCCTACTCCGTCCTCTAGGACTTGGCGATGATGACTACAGTGGCAGACGAGGTTGGGTTGGCAAAGACTGTGATGGCGCATGCTAGTGGACAAAATAGGTGGAAGGCTCCGGTCATCCTCGGTAGTGTTTTTTCATGGTTGGGAGAAATGTCGGCTCATCTGCATCGATGCGGTAACGCCTGCAGCGCCACCATTCCCTCTGGCGCGTGGTACCCTTTCCACTTACCCCGTGCAGCGAGGGAAACCCTAGGACCATCTGTATCTGATTAATGAATTGGAGGAGTACTTGGAGCTCATGACATCCAGCGGTTTAGTCGATCTCACGGCGATCATGTTGTTGGGCAGAGTTATGTACACGTGCCACCCACGCCACCTTCAGAGGATGATCACCCACCTGCTTGGCTCCAAGGTGGCGACACCGATAGCAAGCATGCAACAGATCAGTACGGACTCGACCCCCTGAGCACGTTAGCTTTATCCATGACTTAACTCTCTACATCATATAATACCATTTTGTTTTTCATAGAAGTACTCCTATGTTTAAAATAGATGTCAAAAAATTGTCTAAATTTAGACTTATCTAGACACTATTTATTATATAGATATATCCAAATTTAGACAAATTTTTTACGTCTATTTTAAGACCGAGAGAGTATATAATTTAATATTTACGAACATATATAGCCATAAGTGAAATAATATGCACCCGTATAAATTTAACGGTCTCCGGCGAAACACCCATTTAATTATTGCAGGACTATGCGGGACTCCCGCGGACGGTCACACCTGCACCCTGAATTCAAGCGTGAGGACTCACCTCGCCTGCCGGGCGCAGCGCAAGACACCCGTACACCCCATCACCCCGTCAGACGCCGCATGTGCCTAACACCGGTGCTCTAGATTTTTTTTTTGAACAAAGAGGGGCCGCGAAGGACCTCGAAGATGCTGACATTAAGTCATTGTCGGCCGATTACAATTACATACAAAACCTTTGAAGAAAAAGAAAATAAACAGTCCTAACCATTTGCTCTAGATTCAAAATTGGATGCGAGAAGAAGCGAAATTACGAGGCCCCTGGTAGCCAGCGGCGTCACGCATAGCTCGACGCCGCCGACGTGTGCCGCCCGCATGTCTCGTTCAATTACTCCTCCTCAAAATAAGTTTTGTCCCATTTTATTAATATAACATTAATATGATACAACCTACGACTACGAGTCTTGATACGAACGAAAATGGTAGACCAAGAACAAACACATGCAAAAAAAAAAAAAAAGTAGACGGATGGACTAAACAGTGGAGACTAGGAACGCTGCTCCCTCCGGAGAAAACCACAGCGACCCCGTAAGACATGCAACTTCAGTCTCGCCGACAGTTCTCATCGTTCTCGTTATGGGTTTCTGTATTAGTTAAATGGCGGCGTTGCGAACGTTGCAGCCGAACTGTTTGTAGTCGCCCCGGTTCGGCCACCAGGTCTCTGCAGGTTCGAGGGAGCTAATGCCGCCGGCGGCCTGGAAGAGCTCGACGGTGCCGTTGCGCTGGCACATATATTCCCATCTTCTGAAAATACATTTCGGTGTCCGGATGTTTTCTTCGCGTGTACCTAAATTGCCCTTCCGTGAAGAAATACTACTCTACTTCATTTGACTGATTTGACACATAGTAGTACTGACCAATTAGGACCATCAGATTTGATGGTTGAACGGTCTATTTCTTGCGTCCCTACCGTAGAAAACCTTAAAAAAGTCGATAAAGATAGCACAGGGCCGGTAGAAAAACCAGTGCCACACCTCACTAATCTCTTGCCTGGACCAAGGCAGCCAACGTCATGGGCAAACTATTTTCCTTGAAATCCTCCTATTCGCTCTCTCCAATTATTCCGCGCAACATAATGCCAAAGCAATCTGTATCTCCTGTCTCTAGGGAGAAAATTTTATTTTACTACCACAATTGGCTCTAGGGCTTCAAGAAACACCACTTTTCAGTTTTGCTGCAAAAACTGCCACTTTCATGCTTGATTGTCAACAAAAAAAACTACCACAACAACCAATCAGACATCTTTGTTTCTGACAAGACGGAAACACTATTAGGCTGACGTGGTGTGAGTAACGACTAAAAGAGACTTATGCTCAAGATGTCTAACATTTTGCAGGTTTTTTTTTAGAATTGGCCTAGTCAACACATTAACTGCATCAAGTGCTCTCCTCCAGTCGCCGTCGCCGCTTCGGCTGCCGTTGCTGCCCGGCGTCCCTAGCGTCATCGCTCCTAGCCGCTCCAGCTGTAGCCGATGTCGCTCGTTGCTGCCCCGGTGCCCCACGCCCCGTGCCCGGAGCTCGTTGGCCACCGCTCGGCGTCTAGCGCCTACAACTCACCCGCTCACAGCTTGTTGCGGCCGCTCGTCGCCCCGCCCAGCGCGCAAAGCTCGTCGACCGCAGCTCGCCTCTCTCCCCATCCCTAAAATCACGAACGCCCAAAATTGCAAAAATCAACCGATGCAATCCATGTCTGCCACCGTGCTCGCCGGCCGTCTGACCCGGCCAATGGTGTCTCCACACTCGCCAGCGCTCGCTAGACTTTCAGCTCGGTCGGGCGCGTCGTCGCGCTCGCGGACGAGAGGCTTGGTCATCGTGTCTGCTCGCTCTCCGCAGCAGCAACTCGCCGCGCCCTGTCCGTGGTCGCCACCGTACGCATGCCAGTTGATTGATGGAGGGAGCTGTTAAAAATAATGGCTACATTATTAGACCTATATGTGATTTCGAATTTTTTCTAAATCTCAAAGCTCATGTACATGGAGGTCTATATGTAATTTGGCTTAAGTTGGTGGTAGCTCATATGTATGTGGCAAGAGAAGTGAGAGCTAAAGTTTAGTCTCACATAAAAAATTGAAGGAGAGTTACACCATCTTATATGATGGAGTGTTGCACTGTTTTGTAAGTGAGTGGCAATAAGAGAGCTACACGCGCCCTTCTCCTCCGATGATGCTGCTCGCACGCTTGTCTCATCACGTCACGTCATGTCTAGGGTTTAGGGTTGAGGGAATCTTATCGAGCCGAACTTTATTTTGCTGCTCAGAAAAATGTGTGCGGTTAGACAAACGTGTCAACAGTTAGTGGATTCGGGTCGCTCCCGGACTATGGGCTATCTGTAACCGACACGGACGTGCGCGACGTGGCTTGGCCCACACCGTGTCCTGTACAAGATTTCCGAACCGCTCTATATAAACGCCTGTGCGGCTTCCACAATGCATAACACCAAAAAATCAATCTAGGGTTTTGCCTCCTATCTGCTTGCGCCGACATCGTAGTCGACTCCATCCCGCTTGCCGTGCACCGGCGGACGGGAGAGCAGGTCTCTGGAACTACTCGCCTTTGTGATCCTGTATGAGAGAGGGCGAATAAGGTTTTTGGAAAGCCCTCCGCATGACTGCTCGAGTTCTCCATCACGATTCGTCTTTCATTCAAGTCGGGCGGTGCTGCCTACCGTCGTCTTCGTCGCCGTCTTCTTCGATCAGTATTCCCCAAAATTACTGCTGCGACAAGCGAACGGTATGTGCAACATGCTCCTGTTTGGTTATTCATCATGTTCTGCGAGTACATGTTTAGCTGCTACTTGTTTCCGTTCATACTGTTGTTTAGTACATCTAGTATATTCGAGTTACATGAGCTAGTAGTTGGTTTTGTCATGTTTAATATTCTGGAATTAATCATATAAATTGTGCCTAATATTCCAACAATCCAGAAACCTTATTATATGCAATTTCCTGAATTAACAATGGCTGGTTTTACCGATGCACTAAGATGGATAAGTTTATCGGTGTGCACTTTAAGAGGTGGCAGTACAAGGCTGAGCTTTGGCTGACCACGATGAAAGTGTTCCAGATTAGTAAAGGCAAACCCGAAGGAACTATATCTGACGAGGATCAAAAGAAGTTCGAGGAAGCCAATACTGTATTTATGGGATGCATTCTGAACATTCTTGCTGACCGTCTGTGTGATGTGTTTATGCACATAAAAATGGAAAGGAGCTCTGGGACGCAGTGGACGCAAAGTTTGGTGCTGCAGATGCTGGTAGTGAACTGTACATCATGGAGAGCTTTCATGATTTTAAGATGACAAAGAACCTTCCTGTGGTTCAACAAGCTCATGAGATACAGTGCATTGCCAAAGAGCTCGAACTCCTTAACCCGACAAGTTTGTGGCGGGTTGTATTATTGCTAAGTAAGGAGAAACTTTGCCACAGCTCTCAAACACAAGAGACAGGAGATTTCAGTTGAAAATCTGATAAAGCGTCCACGTTGAGAAGAAGGCTCGGGCTATGGACACTACTGAGAAAGAAGAGGGTTATGCCACTGCCAACTATGTGCAGAAAGGCAAATCCTTAGGCAAGAACAAAGGGAACTTCAAGTCCTCCTTTAACAAGCCTGTAAAGACTACAACCTTTAAGAAGAAGAAGCCGAACAAGGACAAGAGTGATCTAACTTGTTTCACTTGTGGAGAGCCCTGCCACTTTTCCAAGGACTGTCCAGATCACATAGACCGTAGAGGGAAAAAGGCCAAGACTGTCAACATCGTGATCGCTAGCAATACTGATGGGTATGGTAATTTATTTACTGTTCTTTAAGTATTTCAATCACGACGTTGGTGGATTGATACGGGTGCTAATGTTTATATGTGTGCTGACATCTGTATGTTCACATCTTATCAGGTAGCTCGGGATTCATCCGTCCTAATGGGAATGGATCACATGCTTCTGTTCGTGGTGTTGGCACAGTGGATCTAAAGTTTACTTCCGAAAAGATCGTACAGCTAAGGAACGTACAACATGTCCCTACTATGAATAAGAATCTCGTTAGTGGATCCCTTCTAAAAAAATGTCTTATATTTCTAAACGGAGGGAGTAGCATTTTTCTAAAGCGCATGTTAGATGTATTTTAGGGTCCAGGTTCATAATAAAATGGATGAGCCTACATATTAAGACTAGTCATAGTAGGAGTAATTTAGTAACATGCATGTTCATGCAATGCCAGTAAACAATTAGAGACATGGCATGATAATTAATACTACTAAAGAAGATAGGAAGGGTAACTTAGCTAGTTATCATAACATCACACATACCAAGACCATATAAGTCTGCAATCTAATTAATTAGGGACAACGCTGTCCTCAAAATCGCACCAAATCCCGCTTTTGTTACAAAACATCCTCTTTTTGCTATAAATGTCCCCACTTTGGCTTTCGAAGTAAAAAACGATTCGCTTCAGAAAATAGAACGTCCCGCCAGAAAATAGAAAAAAAAATACCTACAATTACACCAATACATATCCTACAGTGATAATATAATATGTACTTCCTCCATCGTAAAACGGATCTCACAAATTTGTGTAGATTTATATGTATCTATATACTAAAACATGTTTAGATAATGCGAATTTAGACAAATCTTGTGATTGTAAGTTGTGACACGGTGGTAGTACTACCACGTCAATTTGATGCCAAACAGGTCGCCACAAAGAAAATTCAACTTGTGTACCGTGTGCTTAAAGTTAGTTCACATGTGCCGGAGTGCATGGTCTGAAACCAAGGAAGAAGTCCCCCCAGACAGTTGGGTGGTGAAGCCGGTGGTGGCGCTGGTTGTCGTCCATCACAGGTGGTTGTAGGCTGTGGTAGCCGGTAGGTCACCATGGAGGCTGCCGTTGCTGGAGAAGGGTCGAGAGGGTCGGCCGCCCACTTCTCTCTGATAAAACTACGGTTGCAAGTGATGGCCTATATGGGAGAGACGGTCCTGGTGAACTGGTTGGCTTCATATAAGAAGGTGAGAGGACAGTGTGCACACAACAGAATTTTCTAGCCTATATGCCTAATTAAAGAGATATATTTACTGTCACGTGCAGTATCTTGTGGACCAAATATGCTCAAGCAGATTTTCTGTTCTTGATGTCTGTTCAACGATGTCTGATGTTTTGTACGTGGATGTTTGTAAATTCTAGGATGTCTCTTGTCCTTCATCGAGCATCACAGATGTTGTGGCGAAGCGTCGATCATTTTCGGTTGGCTTAGAGAAAAGATTCTCTAACTTTCATGGCCGGTGTGCTTGACAGTGAACTGCAGGAGCTCAGTTTTTCACTAAAAACGGGGAAAACATGTGTACTCCATATAACACGCTAGCATAGTTTACAGAGAAAACAAAGAAAAAAGTCTGAGAAAAAAAAACTCAGATAAAGAAAGCGATCCGTGCTTGTAATCTTTGCTAATGCACGCTGTAGTATATTGATATCCATCACATTTGAAATCCTGCATTTGCCATGTGTGTTACTGTGGTTGCTTCAAATACTTGATACTAAGGTTATTTGCAACCTCTTGTAATGCTTCAACTAGTCATTACTACTTCTTATATTTAGAAATGGAAGTATTATGTCCCATCTCTAGAATTGATAAGGGCATATACAATGGTCTTATCTCTTATCTTAACAATACCATATAGGATGATTTCTAAGGTGGAGGAGAGAGGGAAAAATAAATTGTCTTCTCTTATCTAAGACATGGTCTTTTAGCAAACAGTATTTCTCACCAAATATTTAAGGATATCTACCGCTAGAGATTAGACTAAAAATGACCCATTGTATATTATATTTTGTTATCATATTAAAATTATGTGGCATGTATAAAATAAGACAGTCTTATCAATCATTTTACTTGTATATACCCTAAGCGATATATATTTTTGTTAGGTTAATTGGTCATGGAGTTTAGTAAATATCTTCTAGTCGTTACCTAAAATTCTTTTATTTAGTACATCTCTTAAGATATGGTTGTCACAGTTTATATATGAAGAGTTAATGTATTCTCTTCATTGTGGAATTGTTCTCGTGTGAAAATAGGATAAACGTCACCAATAATTAATTTCCTCAACGTTTGCAGATATAGTACCTTTATTCTGTTTTTGTGCATGATCAATGTGCAGATCTCGCGAGACAAGCACTACTGTCTTGCTACTGTGTCATGCTGATTGCAGCTGCTGCATGCATATGTTTTGCATGATATTGGTGTTAAACATATAGTTGATATGTGGGGGCAAAGATACAGACATGATAACCTATAAGAATCATCCAATCAGTCACGAGACTATTAGTTTAAGATGCCTCTAGAATATCGTGTATGCAAATATTACAAGCAATGTTTAAGGGAGCACGCGAGACGAAATTTAAGAAAAACTATTTTTTCTAGTATTACTTAGGAAGTTTGCTTAACTCTAATTAGTTAATTACCGGTGTCGGTATAATGGGATTGGGGGTCCCTCGTATTGCGCCGTAGCACGTGGGCCAGGACCCACCATTGGCTCGGTGGATGCGTGGCCTGGTCAGCAAGGACGTCGCAAGGATGCGAGCACCGTGTGCTCCAAGCGGGAATGGAATTGGCATGATGAAAAGTGTCAGCTATGATATAGATACCTATGGGTGAGACGAACGCTACGAGACAAGCCTCGCTCCGCCAGTCGAGCGCGGACAATGAGGAAAAGACAACAACGCGTGCAAGACGGTCCGACCCCTCCTTCCGAGGCTGCCCCGAAGGAGTGTAAGGGCATGATTGGGGACATCGAAGCCAAGAAGCGGCCTCGACTGAACCCTGGAAGGACCATGGGAATTCTCATGCTAGGCCAGGTGCGCCTAGGAACCGTAGTCAACTGAGCCCGACAAGATGCGTCAGACCCGGCCTTGGGAACAGACGACGCACCAGCGCCGCTGGACATCATCATGGCACTGTAGTCCGATGTAGTGCGTCACCGATAAGAGTGACATCTTAGAGCCAGAGCTGTCACTCAGCCATCAAATGCACATGTGCATGGCCCTTGGCCATCCATTGGCCACAGGCACCGCCCACCTGCCTGAAGACCATGTGGCACACCGCGATTGAGCCCAGGAACGCCCTTGGCGGCGCTCCAAGCTGGCCCTTATAGTGACCCCTTCGAGTATAAAAGGAGGCACTTGGCCATAGGCAGAAGGAGAGTTTTCGAAGTGGTTGGAGTCTTCAAAGATCAGAGAGTTAGAGAGTTCTGAGAGAAGAGCTTCGACTAAGCAGATAGGAAGAGAGAGAGAGAGAGAGAGAGAGAGAGAGAGAGAGATGCCGATCCGCATCCAGGGCCAAGTGCAACTGCACCACCGCTACCATAGTCGCAACCGCACCCCATGGTTGAGGAAGGCGAGCATGCTAGCAAAGGAGCCGCTGCGCGAGAGGTACCACTACCTGGCGACGCAGGAGGCGATGTACTCGAAGACCCCTTCCATGGCGACGCAGGAGGCGCCTCCGGCGGAGTGGTTCTCCCCGGTGTCGTAGGAGACACCGCCGGAGGGGGCCATTTGCCAAAAGGAATCGCGTCGGTCAGGGCCAGAGGAGCCGACCCCGAGACGGAGCATCAAGCGTCAGCCCAACACGCGGTGACCCCAACTCGCGTCGGGTCTCACCTCACCGCGCCATGTACTAGCCGCCAACTCTAGTCCCACCGCTCTAGGAACCAAAACTTTGGGGGAAGCAGTCGTTGTTTCCCATGCCATAGCTTGGCACCCACCAGCTCGTAGGAAGACGGAGTACGCGGCATGGATGGATGACCTTGACGCGCAGCTAGAGTTCGTTAGGCTGCACCAGGAGTCCGCCCGCGGTCGTTCCCAGTCCAACCTAGGGCTGAGGCGTGTGGCGGAGCATGCTCCCACAGCCACCGCAGTACCCATGCAAAACCCTGCCCTGAGGCCATGTTCCTAGAACGCTGCCCCCGGGCCGGGGGCTGCTGGACCCCGTGACAGAGGAAGGAAAACCGACAACCATGCCACAAGCCACTTAGGGGCTGGAGCCCTAATGGTTGTGCAATATAGCCATCCACGTCCGCATTTAAACTAGATATTACTCATATATTTGATGAAATATCTCTCTAAACCCTGCCACTAATGCCTAATGATCAAAGGGTATACAATCCTTTCTTACAATTTTCCCTACGCAGATAATGACGTATGATGATGAAAATCACAATATAAATGTCAAAGATACGAGATTTCCAATACGTCAAAGAAACCAGAAGCCATGAAGTGGATCTAGAAGACTTAATGACCAACTATACGGTAGGAAATTTATTCCGGCCGTATAGTTGGCATAAACTCCATTAGGTTAAATAGAAAAACTTTCGTGAAGGTACCCCTATATAAAGAGGCTTCGGGCGACGAGAAAACGACGCTTCTTTTTATCCTCAACTCTCCCTGCCACCATAAGCCACCACGCCCGAGGAATAGATCTAGATCTAAATCTCCAAACCCTTTTCCACCACCATAGCCATATTCCACCACTTGTAATAGTAGATCTCTTCTCCAATTAGTGACACTGTAAGACTATTTGCTATCAAACCTTATGATCTCTATTACAATGTTTATGATTGTTGATTTCATCTCTATGTGAGAGTAATTCTCCTTGGGCTAAGAGATTCGGCCTAGCCATGTAGCTTTTTGTGCATGTTATTTATCATAGATGGGATCATGTATTAGTTCGTATGACAATGATTATAGTACCATCTCTTGCCTCAATCTAAGGACTTGTCAGGTACCGCAAGATCTCGAGGATTGATCCAGGCATAGGGAGTGTGAGTAATGACTGATGTGGAGGTTGGGAACCCCAGTAACAGAAGGTGTAGTACAGCTGTATGTGAGGGATTTGCTTGGGATTAACAGTGACATCACTATGCATATCATTAGTTATCTTTCTTCTATGGATGAGACTAGTAGGTTATTTCTATAAGCGGTTGCGACGGCGATAGCAATTATTGATGCACTTCCTGCATATAATTATATTGCTCTAACAATTACATGCATACTTTATTATTATCTTTTATTCCCATCATATGTTTTGCATAGCTACTGTTGAAACCGAAGACCCTAGGCCCTCTCTCTCTCCATCATGAACAACAAAAAAAGATCACAAACTCTTGGTCCGGTGAAAACACAAAGGAATTCTAAATCTCTCGAAGGTCCATTTAAGTAAGCTTACTTTGCTTTCTGCTTACCGAGGATTCGATAAACCTAGGTCTACTAGGGAAAAAGAGTTATACTACATCCGTAATCCAGATCGAAGGTATGAACCCTTTTTTCTGGCGCTGTTGCCGGGGAAACAATAGCTACCCTGGTGAGGTTAGTAGGAACCTTGCTAGTTTTAATTCTTGTTAGTTTGCTTTCAGTCTTTATTTGAAAAACCAAAACAATTAGTTAGTCTTTTAATTCTCGTTTTTACCATCATTAGTATTTGTTTAAGAAAATCCAAAAACATAGGAAGTATGGCTGAAAAGAAGTTAGGGGAGTTTGCAACTCTCAACAACGATTATTTGCGTACTCCTATTACTCAGCCAGCAATTGCTTCTAAAGATTATGAAATTAAGCCCCACTATTTAAGTTTGGTTCAACATAATCAATTTGGAGGCTCTGCTGTTGAAGATGCATGTATGCACTTAAATAATTTTACTGAAATATGTGAATGATGTGCATGAAAGATGTTGACCCTGACACTGTCAAGTTGCTCTTATTTCCTTTCTATCTTAGAGAAAGAGCAAAAGAATGGTTGCTATCTTTGCCTAGAAATACTATTGCATCATGGGTGGAATGTACTTCTTTATTTATGACTAAATTCTTTCCACCTGCAAAGACTATGCAACTAAGATAGTGAGCCCCTAGCGCTTGCATGGGAGAGAATGAAAGAATGCATGAGAAAATGTCCCAGCCATGGGATGGAAGATTGGTTAATTCTCCATTTATTTTATAATTCTCATAAATTTATGGCTAAGTCTATGCTTGATACTGCAGCTGGAGAAACATTTATGGGTAAGAAAATTACTGAAGCAAAGCATCTACTAGACAATATGCAAGACAACCATGCCGAATGGCATGTGTAAAGATCAAACACGAAGAAGGTGAACTCCGTCACACCTCAAGAAAATGAAGAACTCAATGCTAAGTTGGATGAGCTCATATTAGCCGTCAAAGGTAAGGAAACCCAGATAAGAGCTACTCCTGAACCAACTATTGAAGAAATATACTTCATAGCTCATAATTATTATAACCCTTCTTGGAAGAAGAATTATAATCCAAATTCTTAGAAATACTATTCTAGTCCTGTAGGTAACTCTGATAATAATATGGCATCAAGTAATAGTAGTCTCCAAGAAACTCTTAAATATTTTATGGACGCACAAAATGAGCAAAACAATATCCTAGTTAAAATAACAGAGAACCATGATGCTATGCTTGGTAAATTATCTAACCAAGCTGTAAGTTTGAGGAATGATTTGCTGACCCTCTAAGAAAGAACAAGGATTGTTGAAGCACAACTAGGTAAGATAACTGAGAGACAAACTCTCATTGTAGCTAAATTTTGCAGGTAAAACTAAGCCCAATCTAGTAGAAGACCTCAAGATGATAAGAATTCAAAGGGAGGATCCTAAAGAACTTGATTGTAGCAATGCTTCTTCACCAAACTATACAGTTGAACATCTTTTAAAAATGATCAATATCAAGATTCCGGTAAGTGAAGGAAATGAGGAAGCCATGTATCAACACTTCATTAATCAGGTAGCAATAAAGGTATGTGAGCTTGAGGAAGAATATAAGAAAATTGCTGAAAAATTACCTATTAAGCTTGATGATATATTTGAGCCTACTATGAAGATTAAAATTGGGACTAATGAAATAGCTGCATATTGTGATCTAGGTGCAAGTGTTTCATCAATTCCAAAGAGTCTTTTTAATAAGTTAAATCTTGGCTCTTTTGAAATCACAAAACTAAAATTGCATCTAGCAGATTCTACCTACAAACAAGCAGTGGGAATTAAAGATAATACCTTAGAATACATTACAGGCTGTCCTGCTCTTATTGATTTTGTTATTGTTGACATGCATGAAGATGCTACTGCTCCTATTATTTTAGGCCATCCTTTTTTAAGAACTATTAAGGCTTTGATTAATCTGCATGAAGGGAACATGAAGCTCCAATTGCCTTTGCGGGATCCTTTTGTTATTCATTTTCCTAGGAAAAAGAAAGCCAAGCAAAACGAGAAGGATGCCATCACTTTGAAGGCCAATTATTTTGGAGTGGGTGTTCCACTCATCTGGTCTAAGTGAGCAACACTAAGGTCAAGCTATTGACCATAAAAGAGCGTTGCATGGGAGGCAACCCATGTGAAATAAAGGTTTGAGTAAATTTTTTAAGTTTTAGTTTAAGTTTTATGTTGAATAAAGAGTGCTAGAAAACTCCAGTGAGAAGGAGAGATTCCGTGGTACTACAAATTCCTGTTTTATACATGCCAATGTTGGTCGAGAATTTTGTTTGTCATTTTTCTGTCAAAACAAGGTGTTTCGCTAAGTTTTAGTCTAAAAAATAATTCTTGAAGAAATAGAATTTTTTTATGCACACAGAAGCTTTAATGACCAACTATATGATGAGAATAAATATTCCAGCCATATAGTTCGGCCGTATAGTTATTTGATCCATCGACAAATCTTATTCTCCAGATACAGAAGGTTTAACGACCAACTACACGGCGGGAACAAAAGTTCCGGCCGTATATATATAGCCGCCAGGAAAGAAACCCTAGAAATCCTAATTTTTTGCCGTCAGACCAACTATACGACGGGAACAAGTGTTCCATCCGTATAGTTGTGACCGTATAGTTGCGTCCGACCACTTAAACGCAAGGGAAGGTACCCAAAACACCAAAAATTCAATCTTTTTTCTCTCTTCTACCTCCAAACTCTCTCAAAACCTTAAGGGATCTTTGCCTCTACTCAATTTCGTTCGATTTCCTTGCACACAAGTGTTCTACGGTATGTTTCTCCTCCGATCCTCCAATTACTTTTCGCGAATTCATCTCTGATCTATTGTCATTATCAATCGAGGGTGAGAATTATTTTGAACTAGTTGCCATGATTCTCTTGCCTAGATTATTATGTGGAGGATATTCTTTAGTGTGCTATGACGATGGATATTCTATGACTATTATTGTTGGATCAAAAAGTTTTATTTTGTATTTCTTATTATTTTAAGAAGATGAACACAAGAGACAAACACATGCTCTTGCCGATGCTAGTTCTTCTCGAGCTGGAGCTCAAGAAAGCATGGTGATACGATTAAAGAATGAGTCCCACCATGATCGTTTTAATAGGATCAAAAACCAAGAAGTGAAGGCAACCAAGTGGGCTTGCCCCGTCATATTGAACCAACTCGTTATTTCTGATGACTTTAATTTACTTTGAAATAGGGTTGTCCTACAGAACTTTCTATATCATGATGCACCTACCTATCGTTGGTTAACCATTGAATTTTTAAGCTCTTTGAAAAGCACTATTAAAGCATGGCATGAGGAGGATAGAATTTCTTTCCTACTCATGAACAACAATTATTCATTATAACTTGATGAATGGTGCAATTGTTTTGGTTTACCCAATAATGATCCTAATGCTCTACGTGCATCTTTTACTAACATAGAACCTTCCCCTAAACTCTACTATAATAGAATGAGCTATACTTCTAGAGTCAGCAAAGGGAAAAATATTCAACATCCTGCTATTCGCTATTTGTTCTATGTTATT
Source organism: Avena longiglumis (assembly GCA_030063025.1). Classification (NCBI taxonomy): domain Eukaryota; kingdom Viridiplantae; phylum Streptophyta; class Magnoliopsida; order Poales; family Poaceae; genus Avena; species Avena longiglumis. The sequence continues at coordinate 436,106,941 of CP125977.1, read as the reverse complement.
GCTAACACCATGCAGGTGTGTAATGAGTTTACAAAACACAATGAGGAGGACATCTTAGTACTTGCAAAATCTTCTTTCAACTACAACTTGTCACTCCACTTGGGTGCAATTCTTGTGCGCTACTTGGAGTACCAATCCTTCCAAATCCAAGGACCAATCACATGTGGAGGCGTCATCACCATGCTTGCCAATGCCCTGGGAATCGACCTAGGTGAGCGACGTGTTGGTTTCTCTACTTTGAGGGCTTGTGGAATGCTCACTAGCAGAGGTGGTGTTTATTACATACATATTGCTGGAGTTGGGTGTCTCTACCCTGCTCCTATGCCTAATGGTATTTTCTCTATCGAGGAAGGACGTGTGCTTTATGACTTGCAGGTTGAGCAACACCAACCCGAGGAGGAGATTCCGGATGAGGATGAGGACCAATAGGAGGAGTAATAAGTTCCCCATCAAGAGGAGCATCCACCGAACCGGTTTGCCACATATCAAGAATTCCAAGAACTTGGAGGGACTGTGGAGGGGATGCATAATATCGCCCTGATCCTCCGAGAAACAACAAGTAACTTATCAACTCAATTTGCGGACTGGAGTTACAACTTTTTCCCCCACCTCAATGATTTGAAGGGCTTGCAAAAGCCTAAGCTTGGGGAGGTTTTCTATCTATATTTATTTGGCGTTCATTTGCTTTATTTTACTTTCGAGGTTATGGTTTTATTTGAGTTTATAAGCACTTGTGTTGGTTTCCCCAACACTTTATATTAGTCACTTTATTTTCGATATTTTCAAGCCGATCTTTATCTCCAATTTTGTATCTTTAAATTCACCTTCTCAAAAACCACAAAAAGATTTCTCCATTTATCTTTATTTTCCCTCTTTCTTTTCTTTTCGCTTCGACGTTCTCATGTATTTGCAGGAGAGTGATCGACTTCGAGTTTCCAAGAAACAAATAAAAAGGGAAGAGAGAAGTGGAACCAAACATGAGAGGTATGCCTTATGACTTCCCACTTTTGAAGTTTGAGGAACCCATGCTAGTTAGTAGTAATGATAAGATGTATATCGTTGGAGTGAGTCTCTATACTATAAGTAAAATTTTGTTTGCATGGGTATTTAGTTGAGTATATTTTGTTCCATCTCTTGTAGTTAACCAAGTCTTGCCTAAAAATTTACTAAACGATTGAAATAAGAAAAAATCTCACAATTGAAGGCTTGGTTGTTATAGTTTTTAGTCTTGAAAGCTTATTCCTAGAGACACTCAACACCACAAAAAATAATGATTGACTTGATAGCTCTCTTTGAAAGGATTTGTTCAATTGGATTAATGTTTAGTGGTTTTTGTGAGCATGCCAAAGTTTGACTTGTAAATCATAAGAATGATATAGATTTATGCGTGTCAAACTTCATGTGATGCCATCAACTCCGCTAGCCTACGAACGGTCTTCATGGAGGAAACTGCTAGATTTTGACTATGAGTTGATTAAACATTTGTAGCAGCGATGCTATAATGGGTAAGATTCTTGGCACTCCTAGGTAGCTGTAAACATGATGGAATCACTCCTCTGGCTGATATGAGTAATCATTATGCAAAAGGTACAAAAACCTTAGTGATGCCACGAGTGTCCATAAATAATGAATTTTTTGGCATGGTCTCAATTACTTAAGAACTGAAATTCTTGAAGGACAATGAATAGAAACGTAGTGCTTGAAAAGTCTTGATTTATTGATGTGGGAGAATTGAGATACTTTAGTGTATATTCTTTTCATGACAAACTCTGACACTCTCAATTTTACATAATTATACTTTATTGTTAAAAGGCAAGCTTATGAGTTGATTACATGACATGGAATAAAGTTTACTCATTTGAATCATCCATGCTTACAATAATTTTGCTGTGCTATAAGGATTCATGAAACCCATATGATATGCTTGCCATTACTCTATCTATGCTGAAGTTTTTTAGATTAATAAAGTGGAGGAAACATGAGACTACCAATCATGCGTAAGATCATCATCTCGTTATTTTAGTTTAAATGCCAAGTTCCCTTTTGATGTTGGTTTTCTTGCTTGAGGACGATCAAGTTTAAGCTTGGGGAGGTTGATGGATGTGAATATAGCCATCCAAGTCCGCATTTAAACTAGATAGTATTCATATATTTGATGAAATATCTCTCTAAACCCTGCCACTAATGCCTAAGGATCAAAGGGGTATGCAATCCTTTCTTGCTATTTTTCCCTGCGCAGATAATGATGTATGATGATGGGAATCATAACATAAATTTCAAAGATACGATATTTTCAACACGTCAAAGAAACCAGGAGCCGTGACATGGATCTAGAAGACTTAACGACCATCTATACGGCGGGAAATTTATTCCGGCCGTATAGTTGGAATTGACTCCATTAGCTCAAACAGAACAAATTTCGTGAAGGGACCCCTATATAAAGAGGCTTCGGGCGACGATAAAACGACGCTACTTTTTTACCTAAACACTCCCTGCCACCAGAATCCGTCGCACCGAAGAAATATATCTAGATCTAAATCTCCAAACCCTTCTCCACCACCATAGCCATATTCCACCACTTGTAATAGTAGATCTCTTCTCCAATTGGCGACATTGTAAGACTATTTGCTATCAAATCTTATGATATCTATTACAATGTGTATGATTGTTGATTTCATCTCTATGTGTGAGTAATTCTCCTTGGGCTAAGTGCTTTGGCCTAGCCATGTAGCTTTTTGTGCATGTTATTTATCATAGATGGGATCATGTATTAGTTTGTATGACATGATAATTATAGTACCCTCTCTTGCCTCAATCTAAGGACTTGTCAGGTAGCCCAAGACCCCGAGGATTTATCTAGGTATAGGGAGTGTGAGTAATGACTGATCTGCAGGTTGGGAACCCCAGTGAGACAAGGGGTAGTATGGCTGTATGTGAGGGATTTGCATGGGATTAACAGTGACATCACTATGCATATCATTAGTTCTCTTTATTCTATGGATGAGACTAGTAGGTTATTGCTATAAGCAGTTGCGGAGGCGATAGAAATTATGGATGCACTGCCCACATATAATTATCTTGCTCTAACAATTACATGCATACATTATTATTATCTTTTATTCCCATCAGATGTTTTGCACAGCTACTGGTGAAACAGAAGACCCTAGGCCCTCTCTCTCCATCATAATCAACAACAAAAAGATCGCAAACTCTTGGATCCGGTGAAAACACAAAAGGAATTATAAAAATCCCAAAGGTCCATTGAAGTAATCTCACTTTGTTTTCTTCTTCCTGAGGATTCGATACACCTAGGTATACTAGGAAAAAAGAGCTATACTACATCTGTAATCTGGATTGAAGGTATCAAGCCCCGAGACCTGTGGAGCAAGATCACATTTCTGTGTTGTCATCTATTTACCCCACGCACAGGCGCGCCGAGGCGATTCTACCATGGCGAACGAGGCGCTAGTTCAATATTACCTGCTGCAGCTGCGTCAACAGGCTGCGGGTGCAGCTATCCCTAACCAGCAGGGTAGCTGAGGTAGGGAGCATGGCTTTGGGATACAGAAGCGGCTTCCCCGCCTTCTCTCCTGCCTTATGACAGGTGGCGTGGCCACCAAAACGCCATCCCATTGTCCCCGTCAAGTTTTAAGGCAATACCAACCTGAAGGAGTTTCTGGTCATCTACTCTACCGCGATGGTGGCTGTGGGTGCCGATGAGAAGGTCTTGGCCAATTGGTTTCCAATGGCCCTAAAGGGCACGACCTTGTCCTGGCTCATGCATCTACCTAAGGAGTCCATTCTCTCCTAGGCCGAGTTGTGTACCCGCTTTGTGAGCCTGTTCCAGGGAGCCTTCAAGCGCCCGGGAACACTCATTCATCTCCACATAGTGGTCCATGGGAGTGCCGAGCGGCTACGAGACTTCATGCTGAGATTTTCGCAGATCGCACACATTATCCTAAAGGCGGATGACGCCACCATTATTGGCGCATTCACCATGAATGTGCGCGACAGCAATATGTGCGAAGAGATTAACATGCATCCCGTCAAGAACACCCATGAGTTGTGGGCGTTGCCTAACCTCTGCTCCTTAGCAGAGGAAGGACGCCTTACGCCCGAAGACGCTGCCCGGGAAGCCGTGTGAGCGGCAGACCCGGCAAGCACTGCTGTGAAGAAGAGTGTCTCGTGTAAGTGGGGCCTTCAACTGGGTTTGGCTGCGGAGCCTAGTGCTCCCATACCGATTGAAAAGAAGACCAAACCAGAGGAACAAGTGGCGGCTGGCAAGCCCGCTATGGGAAAGTGGTGCCTTGTGCATGAGTCCGACAAGCATGACGCTCGGAACTGCCTCTCCATCCTCGGTTACGGCGAGGGACGGAAGAGGCACATCGCTGAGTAGGGGACTAATGGTACCTTCAGGAACTCTTACCGCTACAACAAGGCCGGTCATCATGCGAAAAACTGTCCAGCCCAGCCTGGCCCAAGCGCCCCCGCCGGAGGTCATGGGGGCAACGTGGGTGCTGCACAAGGAGGATATGGAGGCGGTGGAAATGGATCAAGAGCGGGGCACGGAGGGGGCCGCGACAATGTAGTCTGACAACCGCATGACAACGACCCTGCCATCAATCAAGACGGCGACAACGACGGGTGCTGATAGTACCCACAACTACAATATTGCGCATGCGCGCATAGAGGAGCCTATGCCATGACTTACCATGGGGAGTTTAAGAGTTTCTCCCGTGAACTTTGCGCCGTACAACCTAGCCCGGTGGCGCAGCGGCCACTTCAGTGGTCTCACGTGCCGATTACCTTTGATGCGGGGGATCACCCGAAACGCATCGCTGGGGTCGGCATGCTACCCATGATGGTCTCCCCATCATAAAGAATGTCAAGGTCACCAAGATGCTGGTGGATGGAGGGGCTGGCCTCAACATCCTCTCGGCAAAGCTGCTGGATAAGTTCCAGATCACGGAGGATCAGTTAGCCCCTACCGGGTCTTTTTTGGGCATAAGCCTAGGAGCTACCCAACCGTGGGGTAAGATCGAATTGCCGGTCACATTCGGCACCCAAGATAACTACCACACCGAGAACATCATATTCAATGTTGCGTACATTTCCCTGTCGTATAACAGCATAATAGGGTGCCCTACTATGGCAAAGTTCATGGTGGTATCCCACCATGCCTACAACTCGCTCAAGCTTCCCTCCTCGTGGCAGACCTTGACCATCAAAGGTGATATCAGGGACGCAGTGTTCTGCTCTGAACAACTTTTCAAACTGACAACCATCGCTTTTCCCATGACTCACACTAACCCTTTGTTCGACTCGGACCAACCTTTCGCCCCGATTCCGGGATCACACGGGAAGAGGCTGCGACCCTTTCTGGAACCTAGGTCCGATGACAATTCTGGTACTGGTGGCTCTCCGAGTAAGCTAAAAACTGCTCCCATCCACCCTACCAGCTAGAAAGCCCGGGAGCATGCATTGTGCTCCAGCAAACTAAAAAGCCTGGGTGTGAGTGGAGGTTCCCCTGGCAACAGAAAGCCCGAGAGTGTGCGTGGTGCTCCCGGCAACCAAAAAAGCCTAGGTGCGAGTGGAGGTTCCCCTGATAACTGAAAGCCCGGGAGCATGCGTGGTGCTTTTGGCAAACCAAAAGCCCGGGAGTGAGTGAAGTACTCCCGACAAATGCGATGAATACTGTCATATCCGGCCTGGCCCGCTTATGTGTAAACCTCTTGTAATCCGGGTGCTGCCCCCATCTTGGAATGAGAACCCAATGGCTCTCGTTTTTCCTCCCATTTTCATTTGCCGAGCCTTTTTCGAGATTTTGCATTTCTTTGGATCTTTCATGGGTAACGAGACTGTTAGACCAGGAAACGTTGTACTCTCATGATCCACTCTAAGGTAAGAGTGTTGTCCTCTAGGCATTGCTAACGAGCACTAAATCGTGAAAAAACACCTCCCACGGCGGCCCCCCGAATTGGCAGCGCCGTGCACCCTGATCAAGCGCACGACACCCTGTTTTAAACTTGAGACATGGGTAAGATGTCGCAAGGTGTGTTTATCGTGTTTCGGGATGAGCAATGGATGGATGAGCATGGATATGCCAAGGCAAGGTCTAGGCAAGGGCATAAGGCTCGTCGCCAGATGGGAGTATCAATGACCATGCGGTTTCCAGGGGATGGCTGGCCCCACAATCAAGGCATGGATTGACCGCAAGGTTGGAACCAAGATAGTGGGAGCTTGGCACTTGAGAAGCTGAACAATGCCCCCGTGGGACCCGCGGTGGTGTAAAGGCAGTAAAGTACAAGACGAATCAAGAGCATCCATAAGCACGACATGGCAGGGAAAAGAGGAAATGACGCAAAGGCAAAAGTAAAATACATTGATAATAGCCAATTGGCATTACATTTGAAAAATGTACAATGCAACAACTATCTCGGGGGAGACTCCGGGCGTAGAAGAGAGGACGGAAAGTCGACAACACAAGGGAGGAACCCGTAGCCCTCCTCCACCTTGCTCAATACTACATCACCCACTCGGTACGGTGCCCCGCCGCCTTCAGGCGTCACTGAGATCAGAGTCGTAGACAAGCGGCGGGTAGTAGCTTTGGCGGTAGAGGGTGTCGTCAAAGATCTTTGCTGACAAGAGGCCTTCGCCCTGATAGCTTAACTTCAGGGCATCGCTGACCTTCAGCTCATAATAAGCCACAAAGTCCTGTCACCCGTCGCACATGTGCAGATTTCCTGTGCCGTCCACCCATCTCAGCATGTCCCGGATGGGCTGGTCGCCGCTGGCCTCACGCACCCGGAGCTCTCATGAGGGGTGCTCCCTGAGCTCCTCAGAAAACAAGTCCGGTAGGCGCAACCACCACTTGAATTTCACAGGGAGGAAGACAGGAAACTCGAAGCCAATAAGGCCCGCCGTTTTGTCATTGCTTGCCCCGCTAAGAAGAGGCAGGGGAGGAGAATACCTGTCAGGCTCCCGCCACCCATAGCGACCATGGCAAGGGGGGCCGCGTCCACGCCTTGGATAAGGAGAACGATAACCGGGAGAGTCTACCCTCCCGCTGCCGCCTCCCCAGCGGCCGCTGCGGGGTGGAGCCTTAGCATGCGACTACGGGAAATCTGCGCTAGCGGTAAAGGATATGCGGCGGCCTCGACGCCTGCGCCTGTGTCGTGGCCCCTCCAATGAGGACGGAGCCACCTCCCCCACTAGAGAAGGAGGATCATCATCACAACGACGACTACCGGAGCTTCCCAACACCATCATCTTTGCCACCGAGCAGGAAGTTGGAAGGGAAAGGCTACGGGGGAAGTGGAGATTGAGCCATAGCCCCGCGCCTTCCCTCCCTTACCATAAGAAAGGAGGGAGGGGAACGATTGCTGCCCACCTTGCCGGCTCGCGGGGAGGACAAAAATCGCGCCCTCTAACAATTACTTGGCAGGATCCGAAGCAGGCATAGTCAATGCGGGGTGCCGCGGAAGCCAAGGAGTGGCCTGACAGTCATGTAGCCACTTGAGTGTGCGGGAACGCGCACGTCGTCTCTGTGGGATGGGAAAGAATGCCGTCCAGTCACGTCTCCCCCCCCGTGACATGGACTGGGCCCACACGCTATTGTAGGGCAATGCCCATCAACCTCCTCTTCATCGAACCACGACCAGCGTTGCAAGTTGCCGGCCCTTGCCCAGGGGTTTCTGTTGGCGTAATGGGATCAGGGCTCCCTCGCATTGCACCGTAGCGCGTAGGTTAGGACCCACCGCTCAGCTGCTTGGGGGGTGTGTGGCCTGGCAGGCAAGGACGTTGCAAGGATGCGAGCACCGTGTGCTCCAAGCAGGTATGGACTTGGCATGATGAACCTGTGGAGAATAAGTGTTAGTTATGATGAAGGTACCTATGGGTGAGACGAATTCTATGAGATGAGCCTTGATCCGCCAGCCAGGAGCGGACAAGGAGGAAAATACAACGACACAGACAAGGCGGTCTGACCCCTACTTCCAGGGTCTGCCCCAGAAGGAGGGTAAGAGCACGATTGGGGATAGCAAAGCCAAGGAGCAGCCTCGACTGAACCCCAGAAGAACATGGTAACGCTTCTCCTTGGCTAGGCGTGGCTCGAGAACCAGAGTCAACTGAGCCTGACAAGACGCGTTAGGCCCGACCTTGGGAACGGGCGACGCGCTAGTGCCGCTGGACATCATCATGGCGCTGATGTCCGTTGCAGCGCGTCACCGACTAGAGTGACAGCTCGGAGCCTGAGCTATTATTCAACCATCAAATGCGCCTGTGCACCGCCCTTGGCCATCCATTTTCCACAGGCACCACCCACCTGCCTAAACAACACGTGGCACACCGCGATTGAGCCCGGGAATGCCCTTGGTAGTGCTCCACGCTGACCCTTATAGTGACCCCTTCGAGTATAAAAGGAGGCACTTTGCTATAGTAAGAAGGGGAGTTTTTGAAGGGGTTGGAGTCTTAGAGATCAGAGAGTTAGATAGTTCTAAGAGAAGAGCTTCGACTGAGCAGCTCGGAGGATAGAGAGTTGATATCCTGCTCTACGCCAGAGAGAAGGGAGAGAGGTAAAAGAGATAAAAGAAAGAAAGAGGAAGCCCGGGAAGTGTAGAAGCTAGAGAGAAAGCGTCTCCTAGACACCATAGATATTATTATATTGTACCTATATTCACCCTAGATAAGCCACCAAAGCAGGATGTAGGATTGTTAGCCAAAGGGCGGCTCGAACCTGGTAAAAATGACTATGTGTGCTATGTCTCTATTGTGTGCTCGTATCAGCAGGTTCATATATCGATGTTGAGGCCGAAACGCCTTTGTGCCCACTACCAAAAAAATAGGGGGTGCTATAACACCCTCGGATCGGTCCTATGAAAGTTTTAGCGATTCCTGCCAAAACCGCATAGAAACTATTCAAAGGTTTCCACCAGGCACTTGCGTGCAGGTGGAAAACAAAGTAATATCATTACACAATAATCCATGATGGAACCCACAGAACATATATATAGAATTTAACATCCCAAAAATATTAATCAAGGTTATCAAGTTCTAATCACCCAATTTTAGGGCTAACAAAAACTTTTGTTAATTAAAATCAATATGAATGCATGTGTGTATGTGATGAATGCATGAATGCTTGCAATGACTTGTTCGATTGCTATGAATAGCAAGGATTGGTTTAAAGATGGAAAAAACATCATATAAATCATTTTCAAGAAGAACCAAATCAATAGAAATTCAAATATAAACAATATGAGCTAATGGTCATTTTACCAAAGTTAACCACTAGACCACTTTGAGTGTTTCTAGTCCAAGATTCCTAACAGAAACAAATCCAATTATTTTCACCCCTTGCTAGACAAGTAAAAGTGAACCCAAGCCCACCTTGTAAACCCACAGAAACATTTTGCAAATCTATGCCAAGGACAATTCAAAATTGAATCTAGTTCAAATGGTAAGATCACCATTTCTGAAAACCCAACCAAACCAGTTCACCTTGACAAATACAAGCAACCAGATACTACCAAGTATGTTACCAGTGCACTCACCAAATTTCATCCAAAAATAAATTTCTTTCGTCCATTTCATCAAACACCTGGAGACACAAGTCAAACTCTGCCTAACTACACTGTTTTGAGCAGTGATCATTCAAAACTTTGTCTCCCTTTGCTCATCATTGTCTCTCCCAGTGACATCCATTGCATTAAACCACCTAGAACGTTACCCTTGTACCAGTTCAGAGCCACCCCAAGCACCCCCTGCCAGCCGACCATGGCAAGATAGCAGGAGCGTTCGCTACGCCTAACCACCATGTCCAGGAGGTAGCCCACCGTCCACCGCCACCCCCTGTCCAGCCCTCGAGCCCTACCAAGCCATGGACCACAGAGAACGCGCTGCGCCCAGTTCGTCCCTGCCATGCCGAGAGCATGCTAGAGCGCCGCGCCCGACACGCTCGCACACACCGCGCCTCGCCTTCGCTGTCTGTTCCTGCAATCACCACGACCCCAGGAACCTCCCAGACATGCCCGTTCGCTGCCGCGTGACCAGGATCACATGTGCGTTGTCGAAAATGTTGTCGGTTCCGCTCAAAGCACTAACGCGTTCCTACCGTTCTCAACTTCCCCTTGCCGCGCCATCAACTCCTTGACCATCGCCAAGAGACCGCGCACCGTCCTAGCCCCCGCGCCATGCCATTAGCTCGCTGTAATGCCGACCCCGACAACTCTACCCATGCCGCTCGGCCTCTCTCGCTCGACTATAAAAGGACGCCTCCCCCGCACCGTCTCTCCACACTCCAACACTCACCACTTCTCACTGATCCTCCCCCACTTATTCTCATAGCAAGGCGATCTCTCCCTCGCTATAATTTCACCGGAGCCCACCACTACAGGAGGAGAAGGGTGTCGTCGATTGCGGCCACCCTGGGAGACGCCGCCAATACCAGGAGAACCACCAGAGATGCCTCATTCTTTCGCCCCCGTCATCGACCCTCGCTAGAGGTCCAATGAGCCTACCCAGACCCTCACTAGCCGTGCTAGGGTTCGTTTCCGTCGTGTCCTGTTCCGATGAGGACGATGGCCGTGAGCCGTTGATCTTGCATCTAATCCTACGGTCGTAATCACCCCATACCCCTTCGGCACTCCCTGTCTCACTGACGAGTGGGGACACCACTTAAGTCAGCCTGCGTGCGTGCTGTGCGTAGTGGTCCGGTCCATCTAGCTCTCCCGCGCAACTCAGTAGTTTAAATTTAGATTTTTAAATTTAGTTTCAAACCTACTTCAGACAGTAACTTCAAAAATCAATTCAGAGAGACTCACTAAATCAAATTGCATGAAACTATTTTTTTCTAAAGGTATTGAAATTCTTAATCCAAGCCCGTTGGATTCAAACCATTTGAAAATTATAGATCACCTATAGTAAAAATAACAAGGCAGAGACTTTTCAGCATTAAAACATTTTTCAAAATTCAACCATAAATGCTTTTGAGTTGATTCCAACTCTCAAAAATCACATTTGACAAGACCTTTCTGAATATATAAAAATATCTAGGTTTACTTACAGTAATAATGGACAAGTAATAAAAGAATGCCCCATAGGCATTTCTAGTAACTTTATTTAACTAAAATAATTTTTTTAAACCATCTTAAATCACATTCCCAAGCATTAAAATATGTGGTGATGACATGTGTCAACATGATCCCATATTTTAATTGGAGAATATTAAATCTTAAGTAGTTTTTCAATGAGTAGAAATTTATTTTCTAAAACAAAAGTAAATAAGACTAAGTCTTTAATTCTTGTGATGATTGTGATGATGATAGATCATCTAGTGTGAACCCTTGTGTGCCAAATAGAAGTAGTTAAGTATTGTTTGGTGATTCTGTACCTCGTATTTATTTATAGATGCTAGTACCGACTAAGGATACGAAGAGAAAGGAGACTACTACGAGGAAGAAGGAGAAGAGAACTTCAACCACCACACTACTCAAGGCAAGCCTAACACTACAAGTTGACTATGCAAGCTAACCCTTGCAACTTAGCAAGCTAGAACTTTTCAAGCTAACACTTGCAACTTAGCAAGCTAGAACTTTGCAAGCTAACCCTTGCATGATAACTATGCAAACTAGTTGCCTTAGACATATTTGGTTATACCACCTTGATTATACCAAATTCCAGTTTTACTTGCAAGCTTTGTTATTTTATTTGTTTATCAAAGCTCCTTTTTAGTTTTAGTTAGTGTCGTGGGAATGGTCACGGCAGATGCTGCAATCGACAGCGAGTAGTAGAACGAGGGGCAAGGGCGGCCAGCCATCTGCGGTGCGAGATGAGGGCGGAGACACAAGGTTTTACCCAAGTTTGGCCCCCGGAGGGTAAAGACCTACTCCTGCTAGATTGTATTATGGTGGAGGTACAATGGGCGAGCTCGGCGGCTAGGCGGCGAGTCGCTTGGGTGTATGATGGAACGTATCTCTACACGCCCTGTAGGGAGGCTTATATAGACTCACCTCCCCTAGGGTTTACATATCTCAACCGAATCAGTTAAGGCTTCGGTAATCGTTTAACCCTTTCATTGGGCCTATACTCGCATGGGCCTTGACTTCCAATCGCTTGGATCCACACCGTGCTTTGATCCACTCGCCGTCTTGCAGCCCACTGCCGCTTCTGGGCGATCGGAAGCGTCTGGGTATACCCCGGTAGGCATATCCCCATCAGTAGTCCCCGAGGCCGCTGTTGATTGGGCGCAGGTGGTTGCTGGCAGTCGAAGTATACGGCTTCAAAGCAGACATCCAGTCGAATCGTCGGCGGGCTCCTGAATAAGGGAAAAAACTATTCATTCTGATCGCAGCTTTGGCGAGTCGAGTCGACGAAATACTTAGTCACTGTCGTAGTGATCGGGTCGGCGAGCCGAGTGGCTAAAGTTGGACCGTTAAACGTGGTTAAACTAGCCGTTGGGGTAATCCAACGGTAACTTTTGGCGTAATCACCGCGTAGTAACGGCTCCCTGATTTGGCGGGTAACAACCGCTATATAAGGGGAATGGTAGGCGATCGGAGAACCACCTCCTCGTCATTTCCTTCGATTGCACGCTCCTTCGCTCTCCTCCGCGTTGCGATCCAGTCGAACCGAAATCCTCCGACCCCCACGAATCCTTCCGCCAATGGCCCCCTCCACCGAGCCTTGGGGTAGATCTAAGTGTACGAGGGCGCAACTGGCGTCCTTCGAGGAGGCCGGGATCCTGCGCGCCGGCAGGTGGCGCATCCCTGCGGCCGGAGAGGTGACCCCGAACCCGCGCGAAGGAGAGTTCATCTGCTTCACCAGCCACCTAGAACGGGGGCTGGGATTCCCTACGTCCCTGTTCTTCCGGCGCTTCTGCGCCTACTACGGGATCCAACCGTCGGACCTGGGTCTGCACAGCATCGAGCAGCTCGCCATCTTCGTGGCATTCTGCGAGTGCTACCTGGGCTGCCGGCCCTACTTCCCCCTATGGCAAGATCTGTTCCATGGACGGATCAGTCGCGAGGAAGCGGGCGACCCAATGCTTGCCGCGGGCGGCCTGACGTTCCAACTGAAATCGAAGGCCTCCTTCTTCGATCTGATGCTACCCACCAAGGCGGCGAGCCAATGGAAGAATTCTTGGTTCTACGTTACCGAGGCGACTCCGGAGGGCGAGGCGGCGATCCCACGATACTCCGCCGACCGGCCCGAACCGCGCCGACTCCAAGTCGGCAAGCTCCCCATCGACCAGCGGATGGTCATGGACGAAATGCTTCAAACCATCCGCGGTCTGAAGAAGAAGGGCCTCCAGACAATTAACTTATACAACTGCTGGCTCGGGCGGCGGCTCGTCCCTCTGGCTCAGCGCGACCACTACATGTACCAATACACGGGCCGGGATGACTCGAGGAAGTCCTGCCTCGCCAAGTGGAAGCTCGAGGACTACACCCCAGCACTGAAGAAGATCACCCAGGCGGTGTACTTGGACGCAAAGGCCGGGGTCGCCCCTATACCGCGAAGCATCCAGCCCCAATGGTGAGTCACCTCGCATCATTCGCAGTCGCAGTTTATGCAGTCGCGGTCATTCTAATTTCATCTTGTGCTCATTGCAGCTATTCCAAGTGGTGGAAGGATGGCTCCCGCCTTCAGACGACGAGAACTCGAGCTCGTCCGTCCAGGACATGGGCGAGTCGCCTCCCGCCAAGGGCGACACCGAGAGCGACGAGAGCAACGACGACGACGAATCCGAGGAGGAGGTCGCCCTGCTGGCTCGCAAGACCCGCGGGCAGCGTCAGCGTGAGCTTGAGGCAAGCAAAAGCCTCGAGCGTCATGATGATGATGGTGACGAACTTTCGGAGACCACCTCGCGCCGCCGGGCTACTCCGTCGAAGAAGAAGAAAAAGAAGGAGAATGAGGTGAAGTCCCCTCCGAAGAAGAAGACGAAGCCGGTGAGACCGGCCTCCCCGCCGCACTCAGCGAGCAGCTCTGACGCCCCCAGCCTGGCCAATGGCGAAGCGCCGCCGGTGGTAACCGCGCTGGACACGGCCGCTGTCCTGAGCGAGGTGCCACTGGCTTCGATGCCCCTGCCATTCGCCCCAGTCTCTGGACTAGGGGCCGCTCCGGTCGTGGCGGCTTCACCTTGCAGGGAAGATCCCGCTGAAGATGTCTCAGAGGCTCCCTTCACAGCCTCGACGACAAAGAAACCATCCGTTTCTTGGGCACACGAAGTCTTGGAAATGGGACTCAGTCGCCGACTGGGCCCCGAACTGGAGAAGCTGGCCGGTATCCGCATGGGGCTACGCTTCATTCCGGTCGCCAAGTGAGTTTGCTCACCTTCTTTCGTCTTTCATTGTACTTGGATTGCTTTGCTCACGCAATAAATTTGTAGGACCGGAGCGAAGAAGATAGGCCATCCGACCATGGCTAAGGTGCCACCCGTCATCAGCGAGGAGGATCCCTCCCTGAAGAGGAAGGCGGACAAAGTCGTCGTCCCCACGGATAGCGCCAAGAAGGCCAAGGGCGACGATGTTGTCACGATCTCCGACGACACGGCGATCGTGGCGAGTGAACCTGCAACAGAGGCGGCCGTACCCGCAAAGGAGGGTGCTCCCTCGCCTGGGGTGGCCGAGCCGGCCTCCTTTGGTGCCGGTGCCTCCATCGCAACGTTCCCGCGCTTCATGGCCAGAGCGGCTACAACGAGTGGGACCTCGCCCTCGAGCCGTGCACCTGGGGTCGCCGATGCGGAGGTCGAGCAGCGTCGTGGGCACACGCCGGATCTCCTCGCGTCCGTGGATGCGATATAACTTCATGGTATGCTTGGCGCAGCCATCCAGGTATGTCCAGTCCCCGAGGATCAGGCCGGTGTGTTGCAGCGGTCTGATTCTTTTAGTGTCTTGTTGCTATTTTTCGCGTCCAGTCCCCGAGTGTGCACTCGCTGAATTTCAGCGGGTGGGCACTTAGGATTTTTTGATTGCCAGTCTCCGAGTGCGTACTCGCTGAATTTCAGCGGGTGGGCACTTAGGATTTTTTGATTGCCAGTCCCCGAGTGCTTAATCGCTGAATTTCAGTGGGTGGGCACTTTCGATTCCGCTTTTGGTTAACTGTTTGAATTGTGTGCAGGGTCTGCAGCGTGAGTCAGCTGATCGGCTTGCTGCGACACTCCGCGCGGAGAAGGAACTGGCCACCGTCCAAGAGGCGAATACAGGGCTTCAGGCAATTGTCGCGAAGGCAGAGAAGGCCCGCCAGGGACTTGTCCCAGCGAGTGAGTTGGTAGCGGCTCAATCGGCATTGAGCTTGGCTGAGAAGCGGATCGCCGACCTCGAGCGCAAGCTGAGGGAGGCGAAAGAAGAAGCGAGTTCGGCGGATGGTCGAGCCAAGGCCTCCGTTACAGCCGCCACAGAAGAACGTAAGGTTTCTGACGCCCTTGTTGCTGGGCTTCAGGATGATTACACTTCTCTTCAGAGCTTCATCACGGATCTCTCCCGTCCCTTGATTGGTGAGTGTGTCCGCTCCTGCCTATAGCATGTGTCTTTTGGTAATATCCGATGTACTCACTGTTATCTTCTATCCGTAGGTCGTATCCTTGATAACACGGAAGAGGCGAGCTCGTTCGACGCGCGGCAATGTGTGGCCACGCTCGTCGACTCGGCGACGTTGTCGGCGACATGCATCCGAGCCTACCTCCAGGAGATATCGCCCACGGAAGTAATTCCCAGCGACCTCGTCGAGGTGTGGAGATACTTGGAGAAGGCGCCGTCGGTCGTTGAGTTCATGACGCGATCGGCGTTCCGGCGCGGAGCGGCGACGACCCTTAGCCTTGGGCTTGCTCACTTTCCAGAGGATTTCGATCTGGACGACGTGACGAGTGGCTACCCGTCATCGACTGGCGCGGTGGAGATCTCCGAGGTGCTCAAGTTGACGGGTCACGCCGCGGTGTACTCCGAGCGCGTCTGGGCGATGGGCGACCTCCTTCCTTACCAGGAGACGGTCGTCGCGCCCAACGACCCCGAGCCGCAGCACCGGGACTTCAAGGTCGAGCAGCCCTTTCGTGCGGCGATGGCGGGTGAGCTGACGACGTATCTGTCGAACACGTACACTCCCTTCATCCGTAATCGCAAGGGTTCTGGCGAGTCGTCGTCGAAGCCTGCAGAGTGAACTAGTTTGCCCTGGGGCGTTAGTAACAGTTCTGCCGAAGGGCATACTATGTATTTTGATACAATTTGCGACATGCTATTAATGAGATATCGTGTTTGTTTTGTGATTTGACATGTGTTTTTCGATTAAGGGTGGAACGAGTCCCCGAGCGCGTCCGCCCTTTTATGGGGTTGACCTCGTTTTATAATGTGTTTGCGGTTTTTGAATGTTTTGTTATTGTGGTCGACTCGCCCGGACTCGGAGAGCCAGTCGCAAGGCGACTCCCTTGAGCGCTCTGTAATTCACCGTTTTCCCTTGCGCGAACGAGGTCGGGTGGCCAAGTCCCCGAGCGTGGTACTTGGTTGTTCTAGGCGCGACTCGAGGGTGGGTGAGGACTTGGCGCGTTAGTTTGAGCGCATCACTCCTGCCTGGCCCGTTGGGTCAGTCGCATGGCGAGTCCTGGGCATGCTCTCATACTTGGCGTTTTCCTGAGCCGCTCGCGCTGAACTGGTCGTCAGTCCCCGAGCGTGGTACTTGGCCGTTCGAGTGGCTATGTCGAGGATGCGGAGGATCATGGTCGCTGTAAGAAGTGAATGCAGTTGTCTTGGCTCGTAGAGCCAGTCGGGCTGGGCGACTCCAATGGGGCTCCGGGTAGGCATTTTTCATGGATGATGCAAGACCTGAGGTCACCCAGTGCTCTTGCATCGCATTACTTGGCCGTGCCGATCGCTGTACCAAAGGTTGACTTCTGCGGTTAGCTTGATGCTGTTATTACGAGTGCGAGTGGCACAAGACACGGAGAGTAGTCGCAATTTGCGGTAACCAATTCTTTTTATTTCATAGCGACTCGAGGGTACATATGTGGGGTCCTAGGAGTAGAACTTCCGTAGGAGGTTTACATTCCACGGTCGCTTGACGTCGAGTTCCACGGTCCTAGGAGTAGAACTTCGATGAGGTAGTAGGCGTCGTTGCCGAGTACTCGTCCGATGGAGAATGGTACCTCCCACGGAGAGGAAAGCTTGTGCATGCCCTTCTTGTCCTGGATGAGGCGCAGCACCAGGTCGCCTTCTTGGAAGGTGCGAGTCTTCACTCGCCGGCTGTGATAGCGGCGGAGTCCTTGTTGGTAGATGGCGGTGCGTGACCGAGCGAGGTCACGTGCCTTGTCAAGTTGATCGACTCCATCCTGGCGGGCGAGTTCGTTCGCAGCCTCCGTGTAGTGGACGACCCGTGGCGAGTCGTGCTCGAGGTCGGTGGGCATGACTGCCTCGGCGCCGTACACCATGAAGAAGGGGGTGAACCCTGTTGATCTGTTGACCGAGGTGCGGATGCCCCAAATAACAGAGGGTAGTTCTTCGACCCAGCACCCGGCGGTGCGCTCGAGTGGTACTTGGAGCCGCGGCTTCAGGCCGTGGAGGATGCTCTGGTTGGCCCGCCACTGGCCGTTGGATTCGGGTGGCGGCGACGCGAGGTCGAGCCGGATGTGGTGTTCCTCGCAGAACTCGGCCATGGCTCCTTTGGCGAAGTTGGTACCGTTGTCCGTGATAATGCTGTTTGGGAACCCGTAGCGATATATGAGCTCGCGTAGGAATTTGGTGGCGGTCTTCCCGTCGCATTTCCGGACTGGTTTGGCTTCCACCCACTTTGTGAATTTGTCGACCGCGACCAGGAGGTGGGTGTAACCAGAGGGAGCCTTTTTGAAGGGGCCTACCATGTCATGCCCCACACGGCGAATGGCCAGGTGATGGGGATTGTCTTGAGCACGGAGCTCGGCACATGCGTCTGGTTGGCGTACTTCTGGCAGCCGACGCACCGTTGGACAATGTCGATGGCATCGGCATGCGCGGTGGGCCAGTAGAAGCCGTGCCGCATGGCCTTGGCGACCAGAGAGCGGGCGTCGGCATGGTGGCCGCAGTCGCCGGAGTGGATGTCGTGGAGGATCTTGCGTCCTTCGGCGGGTTGGACGCAGCGTTGGAACACGCCAGTGACGCCGTCGATGATGGTGAAGGATTTGCATCGGCGTACAATCATCCGGGCGTCCGTCTCGTCTGCCGGCAAGGTGCCGGCCTCCAGGTAGGAGATGTAGGGCTTGGTCCAGTCGTCTGGTTCGGTGACGAGTGCGACTAGGGCTGCCTCTGGCTACAGCGGGACTCCAATGTCGATCTCCCTTGGGGGAGAGACTGATGGCTTGGTGATCGTATCAAGGAAGACGCCGGCGGGTGGTGCGAGTCGAGCCGAACCGATGCGAGAGAGTGCGTCGGCCTCCTCGTTCTTCCACCTGTCAATCCACTCGACGGAATAGCCTACGAAGTGTCCGCCCAGCTTGTCCACTGCTTGGCGGTATGCCGCCATGGTGGGGGAGACGGCGTCGCAGGTGCCAGCGACTTGTCCAACGACGAGGTCGGAGTCTCCGTAGCAGCGTAGGCGGTTGACGTTCATCTCCCTGGCAGCTCGCATGCCGTGGAGTAGTGCCTCGTACTCGGCCATGTTGTTGGTGCAGGGGGTGAAGTCGAGGCAAAGGACGTAGCGGAGCTTGTCGCCCTTCGGGGAAGTCAGCACGATTCCTGCTCCTGCGCCGTCCGTGTTCTTGGAGCCGTCAGTGGGCTCCGATGTGGAGGTATGGCAGCTTTCGGCTGCTGGGCCTCTTCGATCGGCGATGAAGTCCGCTAGAGCCTGCGACTTGATCGCTTTCGTGGCTCGTGCTTGATATTATGGACGCCGATTTCGGAACTAACATAGCGACTCGCCCGATCGCCTCACGGTTCTGGATGATGTCCTGCAACGGTCTTGAGGAGACGACCGTGATCGGGTGCTCACGGAAGTAGTGCGGCGCGCTGTGCTCAAGACCGCGTATACCAGTTTCTGCTGCGGGTATCGTTAAGCGACTCGGTGAGGACCTCGCTGATGTAGTACACCGTCGCTGTCTTTGGCGCCTTCCTTCCTCCGCCGTTCAACGACCATGACGCGCTCGGAAGCCGCGACGTAGACCAGCATGGGTTCTTTGTCGGCGGGGGCGGCGAGTAGCGGTGCGGCGAGTAGAACCTTCTTGAGGTCGCGGAGTGCGTCGTCCGCCTCCTTGTCCCACTAGAAGGTGGGGTTCTTGCGCATCAGATGGTATAGGGGCATCGCCTTTTCTCCCAAGAGGGGGATGAAGCGACTGAGGGCCGCTACTCGCCCGGCCAGCTTCTGGACGTCGCGCAGGCACTCGGGTTTGCCGAGTTGGGTGATCGTGTCGATCTTGGTGGGGTTCGCCTCGATCCCTCGCTTGGAGACGACGTACCCCAGTAGTTGTCCTGCTGGTACAACGAAGGTGCATTTGCCTGGGTTAAGCTTTATCTTGTATTTTCGCAAGTTGGCGAATGTTTCCGCCAGGTCGGCGAGTAGGTCACCCTGGCGAGCGTATTTTACGACCACATCATCGATGTAGACGTGGATGTTGCGGCCAATTTGGCTCGCGAGGAACTCTTGCATGCACCGCTGGTAGGTCGCCCCGGCGTTCTTGAGGCCGAAGGTCAGGGCGGTGTAGCAGAAGGCTCCGAATGGCGTGATGAACGCCGTCTTTTCCTCATCCTCGACAGCCATTTTGATCTGGTTGTATCCGGAGTAGGCGTCGAGGAAGCATAGCGACTCCGAGCCCGCGGTGGAGTCGATTATTTGGTCGATCCGCGGGAGGACGAACTTTTCCTTCGGGCAGTCGCTATTCAAGTTTGTGTAGTCGATACACATCCTCTAGGTCCCGTTCTTCTTCTCGACCAGGACTGGGTTTGCCAGCCACTTGGAGTACTTGATTGGCCAGATGAAGCCTGTAGCGAGTAGACGCTGCACCTCCTCGGCGATGGCTCGGCGGCGCTCTTCATTGAAGGGCCGCAGCGACTGTTTGACGGGTCGCACTTTGGGGTCGGCGTTTAGTTTGTGCTCAGCGAGCTCCCTAGGGAAACCAGGCATGTCAGAGGGCTTCCATGCGAAAATGTCCCTGTTCTCACGGAGGAACTCGATGAGCACGCCTTCCTAGGCTGGGCTCATTCCTGTCCCGATCGTCACCGTCTGGCTGGAGTCGCCTGGGACCAGCTCGACGGTGCGGGTGTGCGTCGTTGCCTCGAAGGCTGAGGTGTTTGCGCCCTCCGAATTGGGCTTCTTGAGTATGGTGGGGTCGTCATTGTTCACCCCGCTCACGTACTTGGCGAGCTCATCGGCGTGGTTAGCCTCTGCCGCGATGACGGCATCGGCGAGTTCGGCTCCTTTAGCCTCGCACTCGGCGGCCATGTCGGGGTCGCCGTTGATGGTGATGATGCCGCATGGCCCGGGGAGCTTCATCGCATTGTACGCGTAGTGTGGCGCTGCCATGAACTTGGCAAACGCCTGGCGCCCCAGGACGCAGTGGTAGGGGCTGTCGAAGGGTACCAGCTCGAAGACGATCCGCTCGGTGCGGAAGTTTGCTGGTGTGCCGAAGGTGACTGGAAGCGTGACCTTGCCGATCAGGTACGCCTTTCGACCGGGGACGATGCCGTGGAATGTGGTGTGGGTTGTCTCGATCATCGACTGCGGGAGCCGCAGCTGCCTGATGGTGTCCAGGTACAGGATGTTGATGAAGCTGCCGCCGTCCATCAGTGTCTTGGGGAGCCAGTAGTCGCCCACCTTAGGCTTGACCACCAGGGCGACTCGGCCTGGGTACTCGATGCGTGGCGAGTGGTCCTGGCGGCTCCAGGTGATGGGCTGCTCCGACCAGTTGAGGACCTGGGAACGTCCACCTGAGCCACCGCGTTGACGGCGACGGCGCGGGTGATGACCTTCTTCTCGCCCTTCGTGTTGAAGCCTGTGAAGGTATGCAGCGAGACGGCCACTTTGCCGAATTTTCCGCCGTTTGGCGGGTCGTTGTCGGGGTCCTCCCATGCTCGCCGTGCCTTCTCAATCTCTCTGAGGGTGTGGCAGTCGGCGGTCGTGTGCGTTGCGGGTTTCCCTTCCCTGCTATGGAACGCACAAGGTTGGTTAAGGAGGGCCGCGGGGTCGAACCTTGGCTTGGCCTTGTAGTTGCCGCCATCGCGGCGTTGGCCTCCATCACGGCCGAAGCTTTTGGGCTCGCGTTGTGCGTGCCCGGCGTTGGCGACGAAGTCGACTCGCCCATCACTGCGGCGCTTGCCAGTGAGGCGAGTGTTGCTGTTGCGTAGGTCAGACCATCGTCCATTGTCGTTGCCGCTCGTGCGGCGTTGGCCTCCCGACTCGTCGTCAGTTTCCTAGTTTAGATCTTCCTCCGCGTACCGTTTGGCAATCTCGAGGAGGTCCGGTATGTTGTCGAGTGTGCGAGAATGTCGCTTGAGCTTGGCGACCAAGGGCTCGTAGCGGCACGAGGTCTTGAAGCAATGGATCGCGGTGTCCGGGTGGATGCCGATCGCGTTGTACCAGAGTTCTTGCCATCGCTGGACCCAGTTGCGGGTCGACTCGCGGGGTCCCTGGACGCATCGCTCCAGGTCCTCAATGGTGGTGGCACGGGTGTAGGAGAACTCGAAGTGCCTGACGAAAACGTCGCGCATTTCCTCCCAGGAGTCAATACTATCCTGAGGGAGGGTGTTGATCCATTGCCTGCACGTCCCCTCCATCATCAAGGGGAGGTAACGGGCGGCTAGCAGGTCGGTGTGGCCTGCGATCCCCATCTCCGTGAGGTATGTATCGAGCCACACGGCGGGGTCGTACAAAGGGTCGTATTTTTCTATCTCCTTTGGCGCCTTGAAGTTCAGCGGGTACTTCTCGCCTCGGATCATCGGTCTGAAGCACTTGGGTCCGAGTCGACTTAGCGATCCCATCGGCTCGCCGTCGCGGCGATTGGTTAGGGTGTGGCGCAGGTCGTCGGGCTGGCGTGCGCGCCAGCTTTGGTTGTTGATGATGTGGGTGCGGGCGTCGATGGGTGGACCGTTGGCGGCGACGAAGTTGGTCGCTGGCCTGGGGTCGTTGGTGGAGAGTGCCGCGTTCGTGGGTCGATGTTGGAGCTGCAATGGCTCTGGTGGCGGGCAATTGAGGGTGTTTGCCGCCATGGGGCGGCCGCTTGAGGCCGCTCTGCTTACCGAAGAACGCGAGTACACCTGACCCTGCGAGTCGGCGCCTGCGTTTTGCTGCTCGACGGCCTTTGCAAGCAGAGCCCTGACATACTGGATCTGTAGGGCGCCGTCACCAGTGGCCGTGATGTTGTCGGCTGCTGCTCGGCCCGCCACGAGGTTGTCCATCGGGGTGGAGAATAGTGGTAGGCCGTTCGCGTCTCGCTCCCGTGAGGATACTACTATCCGCGGCTGATCCCTGGGGGGTGTGCGGTTGGGTCGAGGTGGGGCGCCCATCGCCGTCGACCCTGGCGAGGGCCGGGCGCTTCCTCCTGGTGGCGCGTTCTCGCAGATCGCGCGCTTCAAGGTGCGGGGGTCATTTCGTCGTCAAAGTTCGTAGCGCTACCGACGGTGGGGTTCAGGCGCGTCCTGATTCACTGCTGGTGGTAGCGCGACAGCTCCTGCGCCGTCACCTGCTCGAGGCGAAATTTTTCGCGCTCGGCTTGTTCCTTGCGGACTGCCTCCGCCAGCTTCAGGCGGAGTTCCTCGACCTCCGTTTCCGTGGCGTTAGGAGGGATCGGGGTGGAGAAGGGATCCTCTGGCGGATCGGTGCCAGTCGCCATGTAGGTCGCGGCGTGGCGACCGGTCCCATCGCGGAGGTCGGCGGAATTTTCCGACCCGGAGTCGAAGTCGAAGATCCCGAGGATGGAGGGATCCTCAAAGTCTCCCACGTTGGAGACCTGGGTGATGGAGCCCGTGGGTGAAGCCGTGGTGATTGATCCGGCGAGTGACGCCGGGGTCGCTGAGTCGGCGTCGTCGTTGAGGGGCGCGTCTTCTGCGGCCGCTGAGTTTTCGGCCACGTTGCTGTGGGCCGAGTTGTACTCGGAGGCGAGGCGATGGATCGTGCGGATGTGGCTCTCGGAGAGTCGATCGCGTGGCGGCGACTCGCGGATGCGAGACGATGACGTCGGTGAGGCCGACGAAGAGGCTGATCGTGCCGACCGGCAGGATCACGCTGTTCATGACGGGTCGCGCCGCCGGGACGTAGCTGCTCGGCAAGATTTGGAGCATCTCGCCGATCGCTATAATGCGGCCGGTGGCGACCGTCTCGTTGATGGGTAGATTGGATCTCGCCACAGAACACCGGCCAGACCGGCCAGGCCCCACCGTGGGTGCCACTGTCGTGGGAATGGTCACGGCAGATGCTGCAATCGGCAGCGAGTAGTAGAACGAGGGGCAAGGGCGGCCAGCCATCTGCGGTGCGAGATGTGGGCGGAGACACAAGGTTTTACCCAGGTTCGGCCCCCCGGAGGGTAAAGACCTACTCCTGCTAGATTGTATTATGGTGGAGGTACAATGGGCGAGCTCGGCGGCTAGGAGTCGCTTGGGTGTATGATGGAACGTATCTCTACACGCCCTGTAGGGAGGCTTATATAGACTCACCTCTCCTATGGTTTACATATCTCAACCGAATCAGTTAAGGCTTCGGTAATCATTTAACCTAACTCGACTGGGCCTGTCTACTCGCCTGGGCCTTCAGCTTCCAGTTGCTTGGATCCACACCAGGCTTTGATCCAGTCGCCGTCTTGCAGGCCCACTCGCCAGTTCCTGGGCCAGTCGGAAACGTCCTGCTGGGTATACCCCGGTAGGCATATCCCCATCAGTTAGTTTTTGTGATATTTTGGATAGATAATATAGTTAGCATAATGAGCATAAAACTTGGCCTAAGTTAGATAGAAATAGATTTCATACTGAGGCATGAGATTAGATTTAGATAAGTCACACTTGATTAGCACCCCTCATTAGTGTTTACCCTCAACTTTACTGGCTAGTTCTAAGCATAAACTTGATCACTTTAGATGGGAAATCTTGGTGAAATTGGTTATGAAAACCTTAGAATGAGTCATTCTATTGAAAATTTTGACATGTGTTATGAACACCAGATGATTTTGATGATGAAATTGTTGAGGCATGAGCCTTAGCCCTTTATAAAACTGATGTTGAGTTCGGATGCGATACCATTCCAATTTTACCGTATAACCACAATACCTGAATTTGGGTAGGGCTTGACTGGAAGTTTATATATTAGTATGGGTTCCCTTACGGCTGAGGTTTCAGCTAAGGCTACCTCGTGATGATTGTCCACCTGTGCAGTTTCCAAGATGACAGATGGTCATGGTCGGGATGCCAAACTCATAGGGGAGGTGCCTATACTAGGGTGTTTAAATGAAAGGTTAGGATTGATTATCCGCATACTGAATATGGTGAATTAGGATTGTTCCTGACGGATGTATCGAATGTTGTTGTAAATTTGTACCACCTCTGCAGAGTGTCAAACTATTCGAATAGCCACGTCCATGGTTATGGACAGTTGGAGTGGCCATACTATTCCATCGTTAGATGTTTTCAAAATGACTTGTGAAATGAATCATGACTTTGACTTTACCACAATAGGGTTGTGATATGAAACTTAAGTTCCCACTTAGGTGTTGTAGAACACTAAACTAGTTTTCTTTACTTCTAAACTTAGTTAGAGATAAATCTGGCTTTTGGCAAAACAACCTAGAGCTTAGGATTCCTACTCAAATTACTTACTTGTTAGTATTAGTTTGCGAGTACTTAAAGAGTACTCATGGCTTTGCCCTTGGCTATTACTATGGCCAGACTATGAGGAGTACTACCAGGATGATGGACAGTAGGAAGTCTATGACAACTAGGATCATCTCCCATCGTCAACATTGCCTGTGACCCTGAAGATGGAGCTTCGCCCATGCTACCATTATTATATTATTCTGTTGCGTTGATTGTATTAAGACTGGATCATGGGATCCTCTATTTGTAAGACCTTTATTATGATTTGTAATGGATGATGACTATGGTACCAATCTGTTATGTCTAGCAAAAATGGTAATCCTGGGATTGCGATGTATGGCATAACAGGCATCTAGGATTAAAAACCCGGGTGTTGACAAGTTGGTATCAGAGCCATCCTGACCATAGGAGACCCTAGTTAGAATGGGCGCTTGAATAGAAAAACTTAGTTTCAAAACAAAATAAGTGAGTATTTATGAAAACCTATTCTCATTCTTATCACTAAGATTCTTTCATGAAAATTCATGTCCCTCAAAATTTCTTGCAAACTTACATAAAATTTGACACACTTGATCACTCTACTAACTTACTCATCCTATATTATGATAGATGGACGTGAAGTATAGAAAGTTATATAAGTTGGGAAATGGAGGAGAGCTCATCTTTGAGTGTGATTTGGACCAACTCTCGGAACTTCTTGAGCACCCGCACCCTGAGTTCTTCGGAGCATAGCTCAACGATTAGCAAGGAGGATAATTGCAATGGCTGATAGTTGAAAGACTTAGAGGAAAGATGGAAGCACCCACCTCAGAAGGAATCCAATTCACCTTAAGAGAGAACAACTAGCTGGACGGACTCGCCAGGGCTATGCAGGAAGCTCTTGCCCGTCTATGTGGGCAAAGCATCAATCAGATCAAGGGCACCCACTTTGAGTTATACGCAAGGCGTGATGCTATGGGACAACCATTGGAGGTGCCTTACCACCCTGAGATGAAGCATCAGGTGGATCATCTCAGCTTCATGCTGTATGATAGGCAAAAGGGGTTGGACAATGCCCGCTCCTTCACCAACCACAACTATGTCATCGCAGTCAAGAAGGACCAGACCATCGCCATGCTTGTGAAGGATTGCCAGTCACGTCACTGTCATCTTGACAAGAAGGAGTGCATCATTGCTCGCCTTTGTCAAAAGGTGACGGGTTTGGAGGAGACCATCCATGAGCAGGACATGCAGCTTGAGGAGAGGGCGAATGCAGGGGAAGATATCCGTGGAGACCCCTACTCCTACCTCAGTGATGATGATGACTTCCGACCAAGCCATGGACTTCCACACTGATGATGATGATTCCGCCTTCATTGATGATGATGATGAAGCCACCGACTCTAAGGAGTAGTAGCACTTGAGCACTAGCATTAGTGAGTTGTATCCGGTCCCATTGTATCTTAGTTTCACAGAATGGTTCTTAAAACCATCTATTTCCTTATTGTGGTGTGTGTTTGTATTGGGTGCTATGAATGAATGAATGAAAGAAAATAAAGTTGCTAGTTGGCAAAACTAGAGTCAAACTCAAAGTTTAAAATCTTTCCAAAAACAAGTCCATGAACCTTAGAAATTTCCCTCTTTTCTCATGATCTATCTCAATCTTAAGATGCCTCGCGGAGGAAGCAGTTCATCCCTGAACCCAATGCTACAAATTTTGCAAATGTTGGTTTCGGACCGCAAAGCCGAAAGAGCCGAACGTCAACACAACTTAGCTACCCTTCAACACATATCTCAGATTGCCAATAACAATCAAGGCCATGGAAACCAAGACAACCATGGATCCAAGCTCAAGAACTTTCAGAACACCAATCCACCCATCTTTAGTAAGTCTGAAGAGCCATTAGACGCGGATGACTGGTTGCAGACTATGGAGAACAAATGAGAAGTCGCAGGAGTGGAGTCCAATGAGAAGGTGCTGTTTGCCACCCACTATCTGGCAGGAGATGCAAGTGCTTGGTGGAATAGAATTCGAACCATGAATGGAGGACAGATGATGGCTTGGGATGAATTCAAACTCAAGTTCAGCCGAACCCATGTGCCACCAGGTTTGATTCTTTGGATGAGAGATGAATTCAAGGAGCTGAAGCAGGGAAGAATGACTGTCGCAGAGTACCATGACAGATTCCTATCTCTGTCTAGGTATGCCCCTGATGAGATTAGCACTGAATCCAAGAAGAAGGAGAGATTCCTGAACGGTGTGCATGATGAGATGCAGACAATGTTAGTCAATATCCCGTTTGCTGACCTTGAAGCCTTAGTGGATTCTGCAATCCAGATGGAGGGCAAGATCAATCAAGTTAATGAGAATCGCAAGCGTAGAATGATGAATCAACCAGGAAACCACCATACCCCAAAGTATCGCCCAACCCGTCTTCAGGATTTACCCCAAGAAACCATAGACCCCCGATGACCCGTCCGAACTATCCCAACCATGGAGGAGTAAACCCAAGGTCCGGAGGAAACCAGAACAACAACCCCGGCAACTCCAACAACTTTAACCGTGCACCGCCCAAGTTCAACAACGACAACAATCCCAACACCAATACTGCCACAAGGACTAGAAGCAATGTTGTGCCTGTTGCACGAAAAGGCAAGTCTAAGGTTACTTGCTATGAATGCGGAACCAAGGGTCACTACTCCAATGAGTGCCCCAAGAATCTTGCAGGAGCCCCCAATGTGAATTTCCCAGCTCAACAACAGCGCCGTGTTCAGCCTGGAAGGAGATTTTCCCCAGGGAACTCACTCAACTGCAATGGCCTTCTGTTTCACATGAATGCTGAAGAAGCCCAGGAAGCGCCAGATGTCGTGCTGGGTATGTTTTCTATTAACTTAGTACTTGCAAGAGTGTTGTTTGATTCTGGAGCATCGCACTCATTTGTTACAGAAGAATTTGCATGCACTAGTAAGATTCAACCAACAAAACTGAAGCATGTTATGATAGTTCAAATACCTGGTTCAACCACCAAAGCTAGACAAATTTGCAAGGCCGTACCTATCAGAATCCATGGCATAGATTTTTATGCTAATCTAATAGTACTCGAAACCAAAGGTTTGGAAGTAGTACTAATAATGGATTGGATGTCGAAACATAAAGGATTAATCGACTGTGCCAAGAAAGTGATAACCATGACTAGTACAGCCGGAGTATCAGTATAGCATGTATCTGAAACCTTGCCCCGTCAATTCAAGTGAAACAAGAGTCTAGCCCAACCAACCATTGACCATGTCAGAGTAGTCTGTGAATACCCCGACGTATTCCCAGATGTTGTGCTCGGTATGCCCTAGATCGAGATATCGAGTTTATAATTGAACTAATCCCTGGAACCGAACCCATAGCTTAGAGACCTTATAGTATGAACCCATCTGAATTAGTGGAGCTAAAGAAGCAACTGGATGCTATGATGGAGATAGGACTGATTCAACCAAGTGCGTCGCCATGGAGATAACCTGTCTTGTTTGTTGATAAGAAAGATGGAGGTAATCGTTTGTGCACAGATTATCGGAAGCTGAATGGTGTCACCATTAAGAACAAGTACCCACTGCCGAAGATTGAAGATCTGTTTGACTAGTTGACCTGCCAAAATGTTTTCTAAGATTATTCTTAGAACTGGTTATCATCAACTCAAGATTCACGCAGATGATATTCCAAAGACTGCCTTTACCACCAAATATGGACTGTATGAGTACACTGTGTCTT
The DNA here is from genome assembly GCA_030063025.1 of Avena longiglumis. Classification (NCBI taxonomy): domain Eukaryota; kingdom Viridiplantae; phylum Streptophyta; class Magnoliopsida; order Poales; family Poaceae; genus Avena; species Avena longiglumis. The sequence continues at coordinate 436,078,456 of CP125977.1, read as the reverse complement.
TTGGATTAAACAATGCCCCCGCTTATTTCATGAACCTCATGAATAAGATTTTTATGAACTTCCTGGATAAGTTTGTCGTTGTTTTGATCGATGACATTCTGATCCATTCCAAATCAGAAGAAGAACATGATCTACACCTAAGGACCATCCTGGAAACCCTTAGGGAACATCAGTTGTATGCCAAGTTTAGCAATTGTGAATTCTGGTTACAAGAACTATGATTCCTCGGACATATCGTGTCGACCGTAGGAATTGCTATCGATCCCGCGAAGGTTAAAGATGTCGAAGAATGGCAAGCCCCAACCACTCAAACCCAAGTTCGTGCATTTCTCGGATTAGCGGGATATTACCGCAAGTTCGTAGAAGGATCTCGAGCATTGCAAGACCTATGACTCAATTGTTGAAGAAATATAAGAAGTTTGAATGGACAGACAAATGTGAATCAAGTTTTCAAGAGCGTAAGAAGAGATTGGTATCAGCCCCAATCTTGATTATGCCAGATATCACAAAGCCTTCTGATGTGTTTTCTGACGCATCCAAGATTGTTCATGCATGTGTGTTGATGCAAGAAGGCAAAGTCATATCCTATCTGTCCCGACAACTGAAATACCATGAGCATAATTACCCTACCCATGACCTCGAACTAGCAGCCATAGTTTTATCCTTGAATACATGGCGTCGTTACCTCATGGGTAACCGCTGTGAGATTTATTCGGATCACACGAGCCTGAATTATATTTTCACCCAGAAGGAGCTGAATATGAGGCAAAGGAGATGGATGGAGCTAATTGAGGACTATGATCTTGACATTCACTATCACCCTGGTAAAGATAACATGGTAGCAGATGCGATTAGTAGATTGCCGTGTCGATTGAACACCATGATTCTGAAGGAGCAACCAAGTTTGCAGAAGGAGTTGGAAGATTTCCGAATGGAGATAATAAGTGAGGATTTTTGGATAGCATAGAACTCCAACCCACTTTGATCAGTCAGATCAAGGAGGCACAGAAAGGAAATGCTAGTATCGACGGAATCAAACGTCGTATCGATACAGGGAAGGTACCCGGATTCACCGAAGATGAAGGAGTTTTGTGGTAGAAAGGACGTATCTGAGTGCTAGCACATTCAGAATTAAAGCAAGCTATTTCGAAAGAAGCCCATGATACTCTTTATTCTATCCACCCCGGAGGAACGAATATGTATCAGGATTTAAAGGAGAAATTTTGGTGGCATAAGATGAAGCGAGAAATTGGAGGCTACATAGCCAAATGTGATATCTGTCCGAGAGTCAAGGTAGGACATCAGAGACCCGCAGGACTTTTTCAACCATTGCAGATTCCGGAATGGAAATGGGATTCAGTAGGAATGGATTTTATCACAGGTTTGCCTACATATAGTAGGGGAAATGACTCTATTTGGGTCATAGTAGATAGACTGTCCAAAGTCGCCCATTTCTTACCAGTCAAGACCACTTATCAGAGTTCGAAGCTAGCAGAATTGTACATTGCTAGAATAGTCAGTTTGCATGGAGTCCCCAAGAACATCGTGTCGGATCGAGGAACCAAGTTTACCTCGAGGTTTTGGAAGAAAGTCCAAGAAGGATTAGGAACCAAACTGGATTTCAGCAGAGCTTATCACCTTCAGACTGATGGACAAATGGAGCGAGTAAATTAGATACTCGAAGATATGTTGAGAGCTTGTGTGTTAGGATACGGATCTAAATGGGAATACTGTTTGCCTTTCGTAGAATTTTCATATAACAACAGTTACCAAGCCAGTTTGCAAATGGCCTGATTTGAGTTCATGTATGGAAGAAAGTGTCGTACCCCTTTGAATTGGTCGGAAGTAGGAGAGAGTCAGATTTTTGGACCCGACATCCTACAAGAAGCTGAAGAGAAAGTTCACAAGATCCATGAGCACCTCAAGACCGCATAATCTAGACAGAAGAGTTATGCCGACAAGAGATGTCGAGACCTAGCCTTCAATATCGGAGATTCTGTGTATCTGAAAGTATCACCCTTGAAAGGAATGCAACGTTTCCAACTAAAACAAAAGTTTCCCCCCCAGATATATCGGACCCTTCAAGATTTTGAATCGCCGAGGAGAAGTATCATATCAACTAGAACTACAGGAAGAGATGTCAACCATCCATAATGTGTTTCATATCTCGTTACTTCGCAAAAGCCTAGAAGTCCTGGAGAAGACTGAAGTTTTCAAGAATATTGATCACAGAACCATAGAGATCAATGATGACCTGACATACCTCGAAGTACCCATTCGTATTTTGGAAGAAGCTTTCAGAACCACCAGGACCCGGAGTATCAACTTTCTCAAGATCTAGTGGAGTGACCACACTGAAGAAGAAGCTACCTGGGAGCGAGAAGACTAAATTAGGACTGAGTTTCTAGATCTCTTTAAATCCTAGTTTTCTCTTTTTCTCAAATCTCGGGACGAGATTTTGTTTAAGGAGGGAAGGTTTGTAACATCCCAAAAATATTAATCAAGGTGATCATGTTCTAATCACCCACAATTAGGGCTAACAAATACTTTTGTTAATTAAAATCAATATGAATGCATGTGTGTATGTGATGAATGCATGAATGCTTGCAATGACTTGTTTGATTGTTATGAATAGAAAGGATTGGTTTAAAGGTGAAAACAACATCATCTAAATAATTTCCAAGCAGAATCAAATCAATAGAAATTCAAATATAAACAATATGAGCTAATGATCATTTTGACCAAAGTTAACCACTAGACCACTTTGAGTGTTTCTAGTCCAAGATTCCTAACAGAAAAAAATACAATTCTTTTCACCCCTGGCTAGACCAAGTAAAAGTGAACCCAAGCCCACCTTGCAAACCCACAGAAACATTTTGCAACTCTACGCCAAGGACAATTCAAAATTGAATCTAGTTCATATGGTAAGATCACCATTTCTCAAAACCCAACCAAACCATTTCACCTTGATATATCCAAGAAACTAGATACTACCAAGTATGTTACTAGTGCACTCACCAAATTTCATCCAAAAATTCAAAAAAAAATAATTCTTTCGGCCATTTCATCAAACACCTAGAGACACAAATCAAACTCTACCTAACTACACTGCTGTGAGCAGTGATCATTCAAAACCTTGTCTCCCTTTGCTAATCCTTGTCTCCCCGAGTGACAACCATTGCATTAAACCAGCTAGAACCCTACCCTTGCACCAATACTGAGCCACCCCAAGCACCCCCTTTCTAGCCAACCATGGCAAGCTAGCAGGAGCGTTTTCCGCGCCTAGCCACCATGTCCAGGAGGCAGCCACCTTCCACCGCCACCCCCTGTCCAACCCTCGAGCCTTGTCAAGCCATGGACCACAGAGAACGCGTCACGCTCAGTTCGTCCCTGCCATGCCGAGAGCATGCCAGAGCGCCATGCCCGACACGCCCGCACACGCCGTGTCTCGCCTTCACCGCCCGTCCCTGCAATCACCACGACCCCAGGAACCTCCCAGACATGCCTGTTTGCCACCGCGTGACTAGGAGCACCTGTGCGTCATCGAAAATGTCATCGGTGCCGCTCAGAGAACCAACGCGTTTCGACCGTTCTCAACCGCCCCTTGCCGCGCCATCAACTCCTTGAGCATTGCCAGGAGACCGCGCACCGTCCTAGCCCCTGCGCCATGCCAGTAGCTCGCTGTAACGCCGACCCCGATGAGCTTTGCCCATTCCGCTCGGCCTCTCTCGCTCAGCTATAAAGGAGGCCTCCCCCGCACCGTTTCTCCACACTCTAACACTCACCACTTCTACTGATCCTCCCCCACTTCTTCCCGGAGCAAGGCGAGCTCTCCCTCACCAGAATTTCACCAGAGCCCGTCGCTGCAGGAGGAGAAGGGCGCCGTCGATTGCGGACACCCTAGGAGACGCCGCCAGTACTAGGAGAACCGCCGGAGCCGCCTCATTCTTTCTCCCTCGTCATCGACCCTCGCCAGAGCTCCTGTGAGCCTCCCAGACCCTCACTGGCCGTGCTAGGTTTCGTTTCCATCGTGTCCTGTTCCGATGAGGATGATGGCCGTGAGCCGTTGATCTTGTATCTAATCCTATGGTCGTAATCACCCCATACCCCTTCGGCACCCCCTATCTCACTAACGAGTGGGGAATCCACTTAAGTTAGCTCGTGCGTGCTGTGAACCCACTGGGGATACCACTTAAGTCAGCTCGTGCGCGCTGTGCGCAGTGGGCCGGTCCATCTATCTATCCCGCGCAACCCAGTAGTTTAAATTTAGATTTTTCAATTTAGTTTCAAACCTACTTCAGACAATAACTTCAAAAATAAATTCAGAGAGATTCACTAAACCAAATTGCATGAAACTAATTTTTTATAAAGGTATTGAAATTCTTAATCCAAGCCCGTTGGATTCAAACCATTTGAAATTATAGATCACCTATAGTGAAAATAACAAGACAGAGGCTTTTCTGCATTCAAACATTTTTCAAAATTCATAAATGCTTTTGAGTTGATTCCAACTCTCAAAAATCACATTTGACAAGACCTTTATAAATATATAAAAATATCTAGGTTTACTTAAAGTAATAATGGACAAGTAATAAAAGAATGCCCCATAGGCATTTCTAGTCACTTTATTTAATTAAAATAAAATTGTTAAACCATAGTAAATTGTGACACCACTTTAAATCACATTCCCAAGCATTAAAATATGTGGTGGTGACATGTGTGAACATGATCCCATATTTTAATTGGAGAATATTAAATCTTAAGTAGTTTTTCAACTAGTAGAAATTTCTTTTCTAAAATAAAATAAATAAGACTAAGTCTTTAATTCTTGTGATGATTGTGATGATGCTAGATCATATAGTGTGAACCCTTTTGTGCCAAACATAAGTAGTTAAGTATTTTGTACCTCGTATTTATTTATAGACGCCAGTACCGACCAAGGATACAAAGAGGAAGGAGATTACTACGAGGAAGAAGGAGAAGAGAACTTCAACCACTACACTACTCAAGGCAAGCCTAACACTACAAGTTGACTATGCAAGCTAACACTTGCAACTTAGCAAGCTAGAAATTTGCAAGCTAACACTTGCAACTTAGCAAGCTAACACTTGCATGATAACTATGAAACTAGTTTCCTTAGACATATTTGGTTATACCACCTTGATTATACGAAATCCCAGTTTTACTTGCAAGCTTTGTTATTTTATTCTTTATCAAAGCTCCTTTTTAGTTTTAGTTAGTGTTTGTGATATTTTGGAAAAATATTATAGGTAGCATAAAGAGCATAAAACTTGGCCTAAGTTAGATAGAAATAGATGTCATACTAAGACATGAGATTAGATTTAGATAAGTCACACTTGATTAGCACCCCTCATTAGATTTAGATAAGTCACACTCGAGCGTGTTTGAGATGGGCCTCACGTGCAAGCTAGGCCCGGTGTTGGAGAAGCCGGTGCACATCTACACCTGTCTGCGCTTCATTCCGGTCGCCAAGTAAGTTCGTGCCGGGTTGTTCGTTGTGATTTTCAGAGTCGTTAGTCGGAGTGCAAATCGTGTCGTTTTGTAGGACTGACATCAAGAAAATTGGTCACCCTTCGGTGGCCAAGGTGCCGCCAGTCGCCACTAGAGCGGAGGGCGGCCCTTCCAAGAAGAGGAGGCGTGATGCAGTCATGGCGCCCGTCGAGGGCGTGAAGAAGAGGAAGGAGGACGACTCCGCCACAGCTACTGAAGGTCCAGTAGACGCATCGGTTGAGGCACCGATCAGAGATACCGCTCCCTTGGAGGTTGCTGAGGTCGCGGGCTTGTAGCTGGGCGAGTCGACCGTGGTGGTTGGGGTGTCAGCGCCGATGAATAGCACCTCGGTGGCTACGACTGTGATGTTTCCTTGCTTTGTGGCGAAGGCCTCCGCTACGGCGACAGGGACATAGTCACATCAGGTCCCTAAGGTCGTAGATGGAGACACTGGGAAACAGCGCGAGCAAACGTTGTTCGTGTTGTCGTCCATCGACACGGTCGAGATCCTGAACATGCTAGGCGCTGCCACCAGTCCCTGAGGATCTAGTCGCTGAATTTCAGCGGCTATATTCTTACATATTTTTGCTGTCCAGTCCCCGAGTGGCTAGTCGCTGAATTTTAGCAGCTAGGCACTTAGTGAAGGAAATATGACCTAGAGGCAATGATAGAGATGATTATACTTCTTATGTATCCATGAGGTATTGTAATGTTACTTGAATATCCATATCAGGCAACTTGTATTGATTGGCAATTATGTGAATTGTTTGTGAAACTCTATACTTGTATGGTTATTTAAGAGTTGTCCCTCGTCAGAGTTCATGTGAGTACACACGTGAATATTAGACTAGCACATCGATTGGTTGATGACTATGTTTCACAAGTCATAGACATGGAGATGTCAAACCAATGATGTGGACACATGTTATGAACATGGGGTTGGACTGAACCAACTTGAGACTGGCAATTAGTTGCAACTCTCGCTCTACACATCGTGTACGTTTTGTCCTTAGACCTTAGATTGTCGCATGAACTTGAGATGTGGAGCGACATACTTTGGGGCTATCAGACGCTACTCCATAACTGGGTAGTTATAAAGGTAGCTTTTGGGTTTGTCCTGAAGCATGCTGCAAGGAATGGTGAATTAAGATGGGATTTGCCCCTCTCTACTTGAGAGAGATATCTCTGGGCCCCTCGAGTGATCGGATCCAGAAATGCATGGCCGTGCTACATATGGTTAAGAGTTAACCTAGTAAAGGGATTCCGAATCACAGTATCGAGAAAGGGAGGTCAGCTTGGAGCTAGGCCAAATATCGTGAGGCAAAGGGAAAGACATGTACTAAACCTTGTGATGGTTCGTCCGATATGATCTTTGTATATGTTTAGCAGTTGGCAAGTATTGCTAGAGGCTGTGTGGCATCCCGCAAAACCGCTACTAGAAAATCGCGTTGAATTTGTGCATTGCATCGTCATCATCATATGTTGTTTGTCAAAAACTATGTCGCAAAGCCCGTTTTGTTTTCTAAAACGCCCCACCTTTGTTCTAATGCAAAGCCCGGTCCCCAGATTATTTTTGTTTGAGTGCTATCGGTTTACAAAAGGTGTTGACAAAACAAATAAAAATTATATTATTTTTAGTAGGGGCAGTCGAACGGGCCAGATCGACCCGAACGACCACCCCTGTTTTTAAATCGATCCACCCCAAACCTGCCCCTCTAAATTCCTAAGCCTACCAACTAATCTACCCCAGCCCCCTCTCCACCTCACCCCCTCCAATCCCTGCTTGCCACCTCAACCTTGGCCATCCCTCCCTCCAATCAAAAGTTGCCACGTCACCTTGGTCAAACCCACTCCCCCAACCCTCCTTTCCACCACACACACACGCCAAAGACACGCCCACCTCCCCAGTCCGGCCCCTCCCCACACCCCACACACTCCACTCACGCAGGCCACTGCGCGCGCCGCTAGCCCCAACCGCTGCCCCCGGGTCCCACTTGCCGCTGCCCACCCTCACCTCACCCCCCAACCGACCAGCTGTAGCCACACCCGCCTGCACCCGCTCGAGGCACGCCCACCCCGGTCTCCCGCGTGGGCCCCGCTCGCCGACCCCACCCGCACCGCTCGCCTCCTCCTGTTTCTCTTCTTCCTTCCGCCTCTACCCCCGACAACCTCCCTCGGCCCCGGCGCTCACCTACCGCCTCCTCCTCTCGCCGGCGACCCCACTTGGCCACACCACCTCTCTCCGCCGCCTCGCATCCTCCCTCACTGCTGCCCGCCTCCTCCTCCGGCACCCCCAGCGCCCGCCGCCACTTCTGCTCCTTCGCCCGCTGCCTCGCACAGGCGCTCAGCGCCGCTGGCCAGCGCTGGGCCAGAGGCCCTCCAAGCATCCTCCGCCCAGGCGAGCTCGCTGAGCCGCCCTCACCCCACCACTGCGCCGCTGCCCGCCCGTCGCCTCGCACCCTGAGCCCATCTCATCCTCAGACGGCCGAGCTCAAGGCCTCCGGTCCTCCGCGAGCTCCTGCCGCCCGCCTCGTTCAAGAACCGCAGCCGGAGTCCGCCACCACCTCCTCCTGCGCCCGCCGCGCCAAGGCCTCCCGTCGACCGTGCGTCGCCGCCCGGCCCGCCGCCCTTGCTGCCTCCTCTGCCGTCGCCGCCACGACTCGAGCCCCGAGCGCGCGCCCGCCACGCTCCCTCAACGGCCCCGCCTTCTCCTGCCCCGCCTCGCCCCGGTGGCCGCGGCCTCGAGCGTCGCTGGTCGCCGCGCCCCGTCGTCCCCACGCCCCTGCAAGATCGCCTAGACCGCCTCGTCTCTGCTTCAACCGTGAGGACCTTGCCTGCAACGCCCGAGTTTTCGAGCCAAGTTCATGCGCATATCGCTGTGGTGCCAACCTTGCTGCTGGTCCTCTCCGGTGCGTGAGCTGAAGCGATGTGTGGTCCGTTGTCGAAAATATCGAGGCAGGAGGCCCCAAGATCTCCATCCTGGAACTCGGAGGCGATGACGCCAATTCGACAAGGTCCCGCGCCTGAAGTCCGATCCCGTACCCCGTGTCGCATCAAGTACTCCTATCCGGACGAACTCCCGCAGACTCCGAAGTCCGAACTTGATGTGCCATGTTCTCCCTCGGACGCCCAGATCTATCCTCGGACGCCAAAACCCGAACCGGAAGGACGCAAAGATCGCCACACGGACGACAAGATCTGCTTCCGAACGACAAGACCGCCCGACCCGCGGACCCGACAAGGTCTTCACGACGACAAGAACGACACCGACCCGGAAGCACCCGTTTCGCCCCGACGCCAAACCAAGTCCGGCTTACCGGATTCGACAAGATCTACCCCCCGATATCCGATAACACTTCCGCCGAGACCGAACCGTCGAACCCTGGACCCGGAGACCGAACCCCGAACCCCGGAACCCCAAGATCGTCGAGACCCTAATGTGTGACCCCTTTCCTCGATACCCTATTTGACAACATAATGACAACTTGTTGCATTTTTACTTGTCATCTCGCATGCATTCATGTGGTTTGGGGGCCTTTTGCCGATTCACCTAATAATTAAATATGGGGCCCATATGCGGGCAAATCTAGTTCTATATTGGCCTCATTTAAATTTGAGTAGCGAACCGGTAACTTACCTTGCCTTGTTAAAACAACCTCTAAACTGCAGGGTAGCTAAATAACTTGAACCGTTTAATTAATTGTCGGGACCCCGGTTCCGCTTAATATGCCCTAATTGCATCGCACCTTGCCTTGTCATACATCATGCATGCATCATGCCGATCTTTTGCCTTAGTATTAAATAGTGCATCCGGTGTTTCTTCTAGTGTTTTGCTTCTTCGCGGATAAGGCCGTTGAGTTGATGTGAGCTTCGCCCCGATCTTCGGTTGAACCCTTCGACAATGTTTTCAGGCGAGCATCTCCCCCTTTCTACCTATCTTACTTTTATAGTCTTTATTCCCTCCTGTTGATCTATTGCTATCTGTGTTGCGATGCTTTAGTTCCCGTACCCGTGATATTCCCTGCAGCCGTATATTGCCTTGGACACATCCTATTACCGTTGTTTGGTAGATAGTTGGACTTGCGCGTCGTAGTTGCTTGCTCAAGTGCTGAAGTGTGTCGCCATATGCCACAATTGCTGATGTATTGCCGCATGTTGATGTTGGAGATGATTCTAGTTTTACTTATCGTCACTTTAATTTCTGTTTAACAACTAAAATTGAAATAAGCAGAGGCATCGGTGGGTGATAGATAATATTTGGTTTCCGAACGCCCACTTGTGTCCCGTAAGACCCCGAGTACTTGATTCCTGTTCCTTGATTTATCGCGCTATCCACATCCGGGAGGTATATGGGACCCCCCTGAGCCAGAGCTTGATTCCGTCATATTTCTTGGGGCCACAAACTAGTTTGAGGTGTTTTTACTATCCTGTACTTATGCCATGCCACTTTCTGTATTTAAATTGTGCGAGGTACACCTTTGCTATCGTTAGGATCGGGACACGATTCCGCGGTGTCGACAAGCCCAGCCACACTTTCGGTTCCCAGTCGTTCACCAGATACCCAAACCTTGAGCCCGTCTCGAGTCACCGTTGCTATGGATCTACTTAAGGTGGCCCCCTGAAATATTTCTGAATCCTGTGATTGTTCAGTCGTGAAAGCCTCGTTGGGTTTTGATTTGGTTTTTCCGAGGTTGATCGAGCGTGTGTTGCTAATGGTGCACCCCGGCCGGGTAAAACTTTCTGAAAGCCGTGTCCGCGGATATGGACGACTTGGAGCACAGTTTCTTGATCATAGACAAGCATAACTAAAGTTTACTGCTATAAATTTGACTTATAATGACTAGTAATCAGCTTCACTATAATGGAATGGCTAATTAATACTGCCCACAATTGCTTGTTTGGTTGTCGCTTGCGACAATTGTATCTGACTAGTAAGTATTGCAACTACAACGGAATGGCTGATTAAAAGTACCAACAACTGCTGGGCTTTGGGTTTATCTCATGCTATCTGTATCTGATTAGTAAGTACTGCCACTATAACGGAATGGTTAACTAAAAGTGCCCACTGTTTACTTTATCAGGACGATTATCTATACCTGACTAGTAAATGCTGCAACGATAACCTAATAAGTAAAACTGCCAACTGTGTGAGTTCCTCGGTTGACTTCCTCGACGGTCTCGAGAAATGCAGATGGGTTTGTTTGGTGTTAGCTTCAGGTTGGATCCGCATAGGTCTTTCTTACCCCCTCTGATTTTTCCGCCAGTTGTATCGAGTCTCTATAGGTTGTTTAGTGCATGCTGCCGCTGCCGCTCAGTCCACCATACCTATGTAGGCGAGGACCGCCGAATTCTAGCCTCGCCGTGTACTGGCCTCAAGATCTTGACGCTCCTTCTTTTCCTTTGCCCTTTGTCGGCACCCCTTTGTTTAAGGTTTTGAGATCGACGTTAGGTGGTTACCCTTCCGGCTTGGGCAGGGTTATGGACGCCATTGGTTATTCTTCAGGGCTCTTAGCCCCATTTGCATCTTGTCCGTAGCTGGACGCTCTATCGTTTTCAAGGTGATTTGGATCTTTGTATATTATATTTGTATTCTTGACTCATGGAGTCGTGTTGTATATATATATCTGTGGGTCCCATCGAGGACCTGTGTAATGCTATTACTGCTTTTCCACCCGCATTTAAAGTGCTGGTGGCACCTTTGAATCGTTTCTATGCGGGTTTGGCGAATTTTGTTCAAACTTGCATAGGTCCGATTCGAGGGTGTTACTGAGTGGTATCGAGCTCAGCGGTGATACCCCACAAGTCCAAACTGTATGATAACCTAGCTAACGGCCGAAGTAGAGTGTCAAAACTATTTTTCAAAATCGGTTGGATAGTTCTGATTAGGTCTGAATTTACTTCTTACCCCTCTGCTATTCTCCTCTTATCTCGACGTGTTTTGAATCTGCTCTCTTATCTTTTCTTGAGTCCGAGATTTCGTGGTTGGGTTTCCGCATCTTCTTGAGGTTTCGCTTCCTCGTCTGACAACGGTGTTCTGCCATCCGGTGTTCCAGCTGCCTGATGAATCCGTCCACGGTGTTATCATTCTTTGTTCCTTGTTTGTGCTTTCCGGTGTTTTCCGACGCGACGACATCATCTACGTCAGATCCGATGCAGAGTCTGCATCCCTCCTTTGTTTCCGAACCTCGCTTGTCGAGAACTTCAGTCTGTTTCCGAGAATGGTTGCACGCTTTTCCACTGATTGTGCGAAGTAATAGTTTGGGTGCGTGATGGATTGGCCCCCATGCCGACTACCCTTTCTATTCGCTTTTGTACATTGAAGTGGACGAGAATGCATCGGTTCCCCTTTCCACTGGAAGTTAGAGGTGGCTTTATTGTTGATGCCTCTACCTTCGTCCTTTGTTCTCCGGAGTGATCTCTCGACGATCAGGAACAACGACCCTTTGTTGGTGGTGTCGCCAATTTCAAGATGGAGAAGGAACCCTCGTTATTGGTGTCGCGAGGATCTACGTGAAGCGAGAAGATTCAGATCACCGACCTTCCTTCCGGTACCATGAGGCGGATCTCGAGGGCGAGATCCATTGTTAGTGGTGTCGAATTGTGGCATCCCGCAAAACCGCTACTAGAAAATCGCGTTGAATTTGTGCATTGCATCGTCATCATCATATGTTGTTTGTCAAAAACTATGTCGCAAAGCCCGTTTTGTTTTCTAAAACGCCCCACCTTTGTTCTAATGCAAAGCCCGGTCCCCGGATTATTTTTGTTTGAGTGCTATCGGTTTACAAAAGGTGTTGACAAAACAAATAAAAATTATATTATTTTTAGTAGGGGCAGTCGAACGGGCCAGATCGACCCGAACGACCACCCCTGTTTTTAAATCGGTCCACCCCAAACCTGCCCCTCTAAATTCCTAAGCCTACCAACTAATCTACCCCAGCCCCCTCTCCACCTCACCCCCTCCAATCCCTGCTTGCCACCTCAACCTTGGCCATCCCTCCCTCCAATCAAAAGTTGCCACGTCACCTTGGTCAAACCCACTCCCCCAACCCTCCTTTCCACCACACACACGCCAGCACACGCCCACCTCCCCCCAGTCCGGCCCCTCCCCACACCCCACACACTCCACTCACGCAGGCCACTGCGCGCGCAGCCAGCCCCAACCCACTGCCCCCGGGTCCCACTCGCTCGCGCGGCCCACCCCTCAGCCTCACCCAGCCCCCCAACCGACCAGCTGTAGCCACACCCGCCTGCACCCGCTCGAGGCACGCCCACCCCGGTCTCCCGCGTGGGCCCCGCTCGCCGACCCCACCCGCACCGCTCGCCTCCTCCTGTTTCTCTTCTTCCTTCCGCCTCTACCCCCGACAACCTCCCTCCCCGGCTCACCTACCGCCTCCTCTCCCATGACCCACTGCCAAGCGCCACACCTCTCCGCCTCCTCAAGCATCCCTCTGCTTGCTGCCCTCACTGGCCCCGCCCCCTCCTCCGTGCACTCGCCCGGCGCCCGCCGCCCTTCCCCTACATCGCCCCTCAGCGCCACAGCGCGTGCGCTCCCGCCACGCCGCGCCAGCCGCAGCCCTCCACGCAGCCTCCTCCGCCCAGCGAGCCTGGAGCCGCGCCTCACCCCACCACTAAGCCTGGCCCGTCTGGGCTGCCTTCGCCACAGACCCCGAGCTCCATCCTCACCGCCAAGGCAGACGGGCCGAGCCAAGGCTCCCGGTCCTCCGCGGCGAGCTCCTGCCGGCCCGCCTCGTTCAGTAACCGCAGCCGCCGGAGTCCGCCACCACCCTCCTCCTGCGGCCGCCGCCGCGCTGCGCAAGGCCCTCCTGTCGACCGTCGCGCCGCCGCCCGGCCGCCGCTGCCGCTGCCTCCTCCCTCTCGCCTGTCGCCCGGCGACTCCCGAGCCCGCCAGAGCGCCGCCACGCTCCCTCAACGGCCCCGCCTTCTCCTGCCCCGCCTCGCCCCGGTGGCCGCGGCCTCGAGCGTCGCTGGTCGCCGCGCCCCGTCGTCCCCACGCCCCTGCAAGATCGCCTAGACCGTCTCGCTTCAACCGTGAGGACTTGCTCGCAACGCCGAAGCTCGAGCCAAGTTCATGCGCATATCGCTGTGGTGCCAACCTTGCTGCTGGTCCTCTCCGGTGCGTGAGCTGAAGCGATGTGTGGTCCGTTGTCGAAAATATCGAGGCAGGAGGCCCCAAGATCTCCATCCTGGAACTCGGAGGCGATGACGCCAATTCGACAAGGTCCCGCGCCTGAAGTCCGATCCCGTACCCCGTGTCGCATCAAGTACTCCTATCCGGACGCCGAACTCTCCCGCAGGACTCCGAAGTCCGAACTTGATGTGCCATGTTCTCCCTCGGACGCCCAGATCTATCCTCGGACGCCAAAACCCGAACCGGAAGGACGCAAAGATCGCCACACGGACGACAAGATCTGCTTCCGAACGACAAGACCGCCCGACCCGCGGACCCGACAAGGTCTTCACGACGACAAGAACGACACCGACCCGGAAGCACCCGTTTCGCCCCGACGCCAAACCAAGTCCGGCTTACCGGATTCGACAAGATCTACCCCCCGATATCCGATAACACTTCCGCCGAGACCGAACCGTCGAACCCTGGACCCGGAGACCGAACCCCGAACCCCGGAACCCCAAGATCGTCGAGACCCTAATGTGTGACCCCTTTCCTCGATACCCTATTTGACAACATAATGACAACTTGTTGCATTTTTACTTGTCATCTCGCATGCATTCATGTGGTTTGGGGGCCTTTTGCCGATTCACCTAATAATTAAATATGGGGCCCATATGCGGGCAAATCTAGTTCTATATTGGCCTCATTTAAATTTGAGTAGCGAACCGGTAACTTACCTTGCCTTGTTAAAACAACCTCTAAACTGCAGGGTAGCTAAATAACTTGAACCGTTTAATTAATTGTCGGGACCCCGGTTCCGCTTAATATGCCCTAATTGCATCGCACCTTGCCTTGTCATTCATCATGCATGCATCATGCCGATCTTTTGCCTTAGTATTAAATAGTGCATCCGGTGTTTCTTCTAGTGTTTTGCTTCTTCGCGGATAAGGCCGTTGAGTTGATGTGAGCTTCGCCCCGATCTTCGGTTGAACCCTTCGACAATGTTTTCAGGCGAGCATCTCCCCCTTTCTACCTATCTTACTTTTATAGTCTTTATTCCCTCCTGTTGATCTATTGCTATCTGTGTTGCGATGCTTTAGTTCCCGTACCCGTGATATTCCCTGCAGCCGTATTGTGGCATCCCGCAAAACCACTACTAGAAGATCGCGTTGAATTTGTGCATTGCATCGTCATCATCATGCATTGTTTGCCAAAACTATGTTTGCAAAACCCGTCTTTGTTTTCCAAACGCCCCATCTTATTCGAACACCGAACACCGGGTCCCCGGAATATTTTATTTGGCCGCTATCGGTTTGCGCACGGCCCGTTTAAAACAAATAAAAGTTTTATTAATTTTTAGTGGGGGCAGTCGAACGGGCCAACCGACCCGAACGACCACCCCCGTATACAACAAATCGGCCCACCTAACCGCCCTTCCCAAAACCTACATCTACCTAAGATCCTACCCACCCTTCCTAGCCACATCACCCTGCCCAATCGGAACATGCCACCTCATCTTCCCTCACCCCTCACCCACTCACAAACTGCCATCTCACCCCATCCCTCTTTCCCTCTCTCTCTACCTGCCTACACACCCCTCTACACGCCACCCCCCACCACTCACTCAGGCCACACACGCACACGCCCTCTGCCAGCCCCTCTCTCCCGCCTGCGCCTGGGCCCGCCCCTGTCTCCTGGACCCACCTACCGCGAAACCCGCTCCGCCCCACGCGCCTGCCGTCCGTGCGTCTTCCTCCTCCCACCCCTTCTCTCCCCGCAGCAACCACCTCCCACCTGCAACCGCCGCTTCCAGCCTCCACCTCCTCTCCCATGAGCTTCTGCCGCCGCACCCTCTCCGCCGCCGACCCCCTCCGCGGCTCCCGCTCACCGTCCCTCACCGCTCCGTCCCCACACGACCCCGCCTCCGCCAGCTGCGCCCCTCCCGTCGCCCGTGCTCCACTGCGTGCTCGCCCCGAGCCGGCCTGCAAGCCCTCAGACCGCCACGGCCTCCCTCGCCCTCCGCGCCGAGCGGCCCTGCTCCGCCTCTCTCGCCTCCCACCCGCCCTCGCGACCTCCACCGCCGCCAGAGCTCGCCTCCGGCCTCGGCGCGCCTCCCGGCCGTCCCTTCGAGGTCCCGCCGCTGCCTGCTCGCCTCGCCTCCTCTCCCCCAGGAGCTCCGCTGCCGTCGGGAGCTCCGGCCCACAGCCGGCGCCGCCTCCGTCGCGCCTCCGCTGGCCCAGCGCCTCGGCCGGCCTCCGGCCATCCCTGCCGCAGGACCGCCAAGCTTCGCCATCCTCCCGGGCGCTCGCCTCCACCGGCTGCGCCATGAGCGCCCAGCCACCCCCGTCTCTGACCGGATCCGCGCGTTTCTCCCCAAGATCGACCTCAACCCGCAAGACGGTTTCGTCTCTCTCGATGAGCTCATCGGTGGAACCTCCAAAGAAGCGACCAGCTCCATCGCTCTGCCAGGGAGATGGAGCTATACGACAAGAACGGCGACGGGATCGTCTCCTTTAGGGACTTCCAGACGCTGCGCAAAGAGACCCATGGAGAGGGCAATTCATTAGGGTTCCCGTGGTGGAAAGAGGAGCACTTCAATGCTTCAGACGCCAACGGAGATGACAAGAATTAAGGCATCGTTCTGCTGCTAAGAGCTCCTGGACGCCCCCGACAAGTTGCACAAGACCCTTGAACTCGACACCCTCGCATCGACAAGATCTTCTTCACGGAGCTTATGTCCGATACCGCGTACCCACGGGGACTTCATCCTAGAATGCGAAGACCTCGTTCTCGGACCAAAGGCCCTGAGTTCTTCGTCACGGATCCGATGGTCGAATCCCCGAAGACCGATCCCGGAGCCCGATCCGTAGACCACATGATACGACAAGTACTTCTCCCCAGATCCGATGCCGAGGACCCGGACGCCAAGGTCGCCCATGCAAATACGACAAGTGCTTCACCCCGAACGTCAAGACCGTCCCGGCTCGAGGACTCGACAAGATCTGTGCGGGCCCGACAAGACCTTCGCAACGGCAAGATCGACCCCGTGGGACCCGACGTGATCTGCATGACGACAAGAACGGTACCGACCAGAACGAATTCCACGCGCCCCGGCACCTATCCAAGCTCGACTTCCCGGATGCAACAAGACCTACCTCCGTGGCCCGAGAACGTTCCCGCCGAGACCAATCCGTCGAACCCTGAACCCCGAGACCGACCCCGACCCCGAACCCCGGAACCACAAGATCGCGAACCCTAAATGTGTGACCCTTTTCCTCGATACCCTATTTTATAAATGCATAATAACAACTTGATCGCATATTGAATCGTCATCTCGCATGCATCTCATTGGTTTGGGGGCCTTATGCCGATTCACCTAATAACTAAATATGGGGCCCATATGCGGGCAAATCTAGTCTCATATTGGCCTCATTTAAACTTGTGTAGCGAACCGGTATCTTATCTTGCCTTGTTAATACAACATTTAATATGCGGGGTAGCTAAATAACTTGAACCACCTAATTAATTGTCGGGACCCTGGTTCCGCTTAATATGACCTAATTGCACCACATCTTTGCCATGCCATACATCATACATGCATCATGCCGATCTTTTGCCGTGGTATTAAATATTGCATCCGGTGTTTCTTCTAGTGTTTTGCTTCTTCGCGGATAAGGCCGTTGAGTTGATGTGAGCTTCGTCTCGTTCTTCGGATGAACCTTTCGACAATGTTTTCAGGCGAGCATCTCCCCCTTTCTACCTATCTTACTTTTATAGTCTTTATTCCCCTGTTGATCTACTGCTATCTGTGTTGCGATGCTCTAGATTCCGTACCCTTGATATCCCTTGCAGCCATATATTGCCTTGGACACACCCTATTGCCTGTTGTTTGGTAGCTAGTTGGTCTTGCGCGACGCCGTCGCTTGCTATATTGCTGTTGTGTGTCGTCATATGCCACAGTTGCTGATGTATTGCCGCATGTTGATGTTGGAGATGATGCTAGTTTTACTTATCGCACACTTTAATTTCTGTTTAACAACTAAAATTGAATAAGCAGAGGCATCGGTGGGTGATAGATAATATTTGGTTTCCGAACGCCCACTTGTGTCCCGTAAGACCCCGAGTACTTGATACCTGTTCCTTGATTTTGCGCGCTATCCACATCCGGGAGGTATATGGGACCCCCCTGAGCCAGAGCTTGATTCATTCTTATTTCTTGGGGCCACAAACTAGTTTGAGGTTTTATTACTATCCTGTACTTATGCCATGCTTTACTGCTTTATTTACGATTGTGCGAGGTACTGCACACTGTACTGTTTAGGATCGGGACACGATTCCGCGGTGTCGACAAGCCCCGTTTGGGGTTCCCAGTCGTTCACAGCCGTCCACCCAGCACCTTGAGGCCGTCTCGGAGCTTGTCTACTCCGTTGCGGATTCTACTTAAGGGGTGGCCCCCTGAAATATTTCTGAATCCTGTGATTGTTCAGTCGTGAAAGCCTCGTTGGGTTTTGATTTGGTTTTTCCGAGGCTGATCGAGTGTGTGTTGCTATTGGTGCACCCCGGCCGGGTAAAACTTTCTGAAAGCCGTGTCCGCGGATATGGACGACTTGGAGCACAGTTTCTTGATCATAGACAAGCATAACTAAAGTTTACTGCTATAAATTCGACTTATAATGACTAGTAATCAGCTTCACTATAATGGAATGGCTAATTAATACTGCCCACAATTGCTTGTTGGTTGTCGCTTGCGACAATTGTACCTGACTAGTAAGTATTGCAACTACAACAAAATGGCTGAATAAAAGTACCAACAACTGCTGGGTTTTGGGTTTATCTCATGCTATCTGTACCTGATTAGTAATTGTTGCAACTATCACGGAATGATTAACTAAAAGTGCCCACTGTTTACTTTACCAGGACGATTATCTAAACCTGACTAGTAAAGTGCCGCAACTATAACTAACTAAATAAAACTGCCAACTGTGTGAGTTCCTCGGTTGACTTCCTCGATTGGTCTCGAGGGGGAAACACCAGGATGGGTTTGTTTGGTGTTAGCTTCAGGTTGGATCCGGATAGGTCATTCTCACCCCCCTCTGATAACCGCCAGTTGTATCGAGTCTCTATAGGTCGTTCAGTGCATGCTGCCGCTCAGTCCACCATACCTATGTAGGCGAGGACCGCCGAATTCTAGCCTCGCCGTGTACTGGCCTCAGTACTGACGCTCCTTCTTTGTTTTCTGCTTTGCCCTTTGTCGGCACCCCTTTTGTTTAAGCAGGTTTTGGGATCGACGTCGTTAGCAGGGTTACCCTTCCGGCTTGGCCTGGGCAGGGTCATGGACGCCATTGGTTATTCTTCAGGGCTCTTAGCCCCATTTGCTTCTTGTCCGTAGCTGGACGCACTATCGTTTTCAAGGTGATTTGGATCTTTGTATAATATATCTGTATTCTTGACTCATTGAGTCGTTGTTATATATATCTGTTCTGTGGGTCCCATCGAGGACTGTTGTGTAATGTTATTACTTCGTTTTCCACCCGCACGAAAGTGCCTGGTGGGCACCTTTGAATCGTTTCTATGCGGGTTTGGTGAATTTTGCCCAAATTTGCATAGGTCCGATTCTGAGGGTGTTACAGAGTGGTATCAGAGCTCAGCAGTTGCGATACCCCACAAGTCCAGCCCGTAGGATAACCTAGCTAACGGCCGAAGTAGAGTGTCAAAACTATTTTTGCAAAATCGGTTGGATAGTTCTGATTAGGTCTGATTTTACTCCTTACCCCTCTGCTACTCTCCTCTTACCTCGACGTGTTTTGAATCTGCTCTCTTCTCTCTCTTCGAGTCCAGGAATTCTCGTGGTTGGGTTTCCGTCGTACCTTCAGGGATTCGCTTTCTTCCTTTTGTAACGGAGGTGCTACGATCATCAATCTGCAACTGTTCTGTTGTGCCTTCATCCGATCTTTTGTTCTTGAGATCTTTATCCATATGTGTTCCTTGCCGGATATCAGTGTCGTGGAAAAACATCTGAGAAGGACGAGCTTTGGTGAAGTTGGAGTCGACCTTGAGCATGTGTTGTTCTTGCCAATGGAACCATCGCGAAACCTAATCGGTGTGTCTTTCATACGATTTCTGCTGGCAACACTCCCTTGTTTCCGAACCTCGCTTGTCGGGATCTTCAGTCTAATTCCGAGAGTTGGATGCTTAATCCGCTTATTCGTGTGCAGAGTAATGTTATGAGTGTGGGATGGAGTAGCTAACCTACCACTGCTCTTATCATTCGCTCTTGTACGTCGAATCAGTGGATCCAACAATTTTTCTCCGTCCACGGAAGTTAGGGGTGGCTTTATCTGCGATACCTCTATCTTCGACCTTTTGTTCCCGGAGTGATCTCTCGACGATCAGGTACAACGACCCTTTGTTGGTGGTGTCGCCGATTACAAGATGAGGAGGAACCCTCGTTAGTGGTGTCGCGAGGATCTACACAAAGCTTGAAGACGGAGAACGCCGACCTTCCTTCCGGTACCATGAGGCGGATCTCGAGGGCGAGATCCATTGTTAGTGGTGTCGAATTGTGGCATCCCGCAAAACCACTACTAGAAGATCGCGTTGAATTTGTGCATTGCATCGTCATCATCATGCATTGTTTGCCAAAACTATGTTTGCAAAACCCGTCTTTGTTTTCCAAACGCCCCATCTTATTCGAACACCGAACACCGGGTCCCCGGAATATTTTATTTGGCCGCTATCGGTTTGCGCACGGCCCGTTTAAAACAAATAAAAGTTTTATTAATTTTTAGTGGGGGCAGTCGAACGGGCCAACCGACCCGAACGACCACCCCCGTATACAACAAATCGGCCCACCTAACCGCCCTTCCCAAAACCTACATCTACCTAAGATCCTACCCACCCTTCCTAGCCACATCACCCTGCCCAATCGGAACATGCCACCTCATCTTCCCTCACCCCTCACCCACTCACAAACTGCCATCTCACCCCATCCCTCTTTCCCTCTCTCTCTACCTGCCTACACACCCCTCTACACGCCACCCCCCACCACTCACTCAGGCCACACACGCACACGCCCTCTGCCAGCCCCTCTCTCCCGCCTGCGCCTGGGCCCGCCCCTGTCTCCTGGACCCACCTACCGCGAAACCCGCTCCGCCCCACGCGCCTGCCGTCCGTGCGTCTTCCTCCTCCCACCCCTTCTCTCCCCGCAGCAACCACCCCCCACCAGAACTGCCAGCACAAGGCCTCCACCTCCTCTCCTCCCCCATGAGCCTGCCGCACTCCTCCGCCGACCCCCTCCGCGGCTCCCGCCACCGTCCTCACCGCCTCCGTCCCCACGATCCGCCCACTCGCCCCTCGCGTCGCCTGCTTCCGTGCTCGCTCCCGAGCCCGGCCTGCAAGCCCAGCGCCACGGGCCCCCTCCTCGCCTCCGCCGAGCAGCCCTGCTCCGCCTCTCGCTCCCCGACCCGCCCCGCGACCTCCACCCGCCGCCAGAGCTCGCCTCGCGCTTCTCGACCTCGGCGTGCGCCCTCCGGCCCCTTCGAGGTCCCTCGCTGCCTGCTCGCCCGCCTCGCCTCCTCTCCCCAGAGCTCCGCCTCGCCGTCGCGGGAGCTCCGCCTTCACGGCCGCTGGCGCCTCCGTCGTGCCTCCACTTTGGCGCCAGCGCCAAGGGCGTCCGCTCCGGCCATCCCCTGCCGCGCAGGACCCTGCCAAGCTCGCCATCCTCCCCGGCGCGCTCCGGCGCCCCTCCACCGGCTGCGCGCGAGCCACGCCCCAGCCACCCCCGTCTCTGACCGGATCCGCGCGTTTCTCCCCAAGATCGACCTCAACCCGCAAGACGGTTTCGTCTCTCTCGATGAGCTCATCAGGTGGAACCTCCAGCAAGCCAGGGGCGACCAGCTCCATCGCTCTGCCAGGGAGATGGAGCTATACGACAAGAACGGCGACGGGATCGTCTCCTTTAGGGACTTCCAGACGCTGCGCAAAGAGACCCATGGAGAGGGCAATTCATTAGGGTTCCCGTGGTGGAAAGAGGAGCACTTCAATGCTTCAGACGCCAACGGAGATGACAAGAATTAAGGCATCGTTCTGCTGCTAAGAGCTCCTGGACGCCCCCGACAAGTTGCACAAGACCCTTGAACTCGACACCCTCGCATCGACAAGATCTTCTTCACGGAGCTTATGTCCGATACCGCGTACCCACGGGGACTTCATCCTAGAATGCGAAGACCTCGTTCTCGGACCAAAGGCCCTGAGTTCTTCGTCACGGATCCGATGGTCGAATCCCCGAAGACCGATCCCGGAGCCCGATCCGTAGACCACATGATACGACAAGTACTTCTCCCCAGATCCGATGCCGAGGACCCGGACGCCAAGGTCGCCCATGCAAATACGACAAGTGCTTCACCCCGAACGTCAAGACCGTCCCGGCTCGAGGACTCGACAAGATCTGTGCGGGCCCGACAAGACCTTCGCAACGGCAAGATCGACCCCGTGGGACCCGACGTGATCTGCATGACGACAAGAACGGTACCGACCAGAACGAATTCCACGCGCCCCGGCACCTATCCAAGCTCGGCTTCCCGGATGCAACAAGACCTACCTCCGTGGCCCGAGAACGTTCCCGCCGAGACCAATCCGTCGAACCCTGAACCCCGAGACCGACCCCGACCCCGAACCCCGGAACCACAAGATCGCCGAACCCTAAATGTGTGACCCTTTTCCCTCGATACCCTATTTTATAAATGCATAATAACAACTTGATTGCATATTTAATTGTCATCTCGCATGCATCTCATTGGTTTGGGGGCCTTATGCCGATTCACCTAATAACTAAATATGGGGCCCATATGCGGGCAAATCTAGTCTCATATTGGCCTCATTTAAACTTGTGTAGCGAACCGGTATCTTATCTTGCCTTGTTAATACAACATTTAATATGCGGGGTAGCTAAATAACTTGAACCACCTAATTAATTGTCGGGACCCTGGTTCCGCTTAATATGACCTAATTGCACCACATCTTTGCCATGCCATACATCATACATGCATCATGCCGATCTTTTGCCGTGGTATTAAATATTGCATCCGGTGTTTCTTCTAGTGTTTTGCTTCTTCGCGGATAAGGCCGTTGAGTTGATGTGAGCTTCGTCCCGTTCTTCGGATGAACCTTTCGACAATGTTTTCAGGCGAGCATCTCCCCCTTTCTACCTATCTTACTTTTATAGTCTTTATTCCCCTGTTGATCTCATCTATCGTGTTGCGATGCTCTAGATTCCGTACCCTTGATATCCCTTGCAGCCATATATTGCCTTGGACACACCCTATTGCCTGTTGTTTGGTAGCTAGTTGGTCTTGCGCGACGCCGTCGCTTGCTATATTGCTGTTGTGTGTCGTCATATGCCACAGTTGCTGATGTATTGCCGCATGTTGATGTTGGAGATGATGCTAGTTTTACTTATCGCACACTTTAATTTCTGTTTAACAACTAAAATTGAATAAGCAGGCATCGGGTGATAGATAATATTTGGTTTCGAACGCACTTGTGTCCCGTAAGACCGAGTACTTGATACTGTTCCTTGATTTATCGCGCTATCCACATCCGGGAGGTATATGGGACCCCCTGAGCGAGCTTGATTCATTCTTATTTCTTGGGGCCACAAACTAGTTTGAGGTTTTATTACTATCCTGCATTTATGCCATGCTCGCTTTATTTATTTACAGCGAGGTAATCGCACATCGCATCGCTTAGGATCGGGACACGATTCGCGGTGTCGACAAGCCCGTTTGGGGTTCCATCGTTCACAGCCGTCCACCCAAAGACCTTGAGGCCGTCTCGAGCTTGTCTACTGCTTTGATTCTACTTAAGGGTGGCCTGAAAATATCTGAATCCTGTGATTGTTCAGTCGTGAAAGCCTCGTTGGGTTTTGATTTGGTTTTTCCGAGGCTGATCGAGTGTGTGTTGCTATTGGTGCACCCCGGCCGGGTAAAACTTTCTGAAAGCCGTGTCCGCGGATATGGACGACTTGGAGCACAGTTTCTTGATCATAGACAAGCATAACTAAAGTTTACTGCTATAAATTCGACTTATAATGGCTAGTAATCAGCTTCACTATAATGGAATGGCTAATTAATACTGCCCACAATTTCTTGTTGGTTGTCGCTTGCGACAATTGTACCTGACTAGTAAGTATTGCAACTACAACAAAATGGCTGAATAAAAGTACCAACAACCTTGGGTTTTGGGTTTATCTCATGCTATCTGTACCTGATTAGTAATTGTTGCAACTATCACGGAATGATTAACTAAAAGTGCCCACTGTTTACTTTACCAGGACGATTATCTAAACCTGACTAGTAAAGTGCCGCAACTATAACTAACTAAATAAAACTGCCAACTGTGTGAGTTCCTCGGTTGACTTCCTCGTTTGGTCTCGAGGGGAAACACCAGGATGGGTTTGTTTGGTGTTAGCTTCAAGTTGGATCCGGATAGGTCATTCTCACCCCCTCGATAACCGCCAGTTGTATCGAGTCTCTATAGGTCGCTCAAGGTGCATCTTTGCCGCTCGATCCACCATACCTATGTAGGCGAGGACCCGAATTCTAGCCTCGCCGTAATCTTGCCTCGATCGACGCTCCTTCTTTGTTTTCGCTTTGCCCTTTGTCGGCACCCTTTTGTTTAAGCAGGTTTTGGGATCGACGTTAGCGAGGTTACCCTTCCGGCTTGGCTCGGGGTCATGGACGCCATTGGTTATTCTTCAGGGCTCTTAGCCCCATTTGCTTCTTGTCCGTAGCTGGACGCACTATCGTTTTCAAGGTGATTTGGATCTTTGTATAATATATCTGTATTCTTGACTCATTGAGTCGTTGTTATATATATCTGTTTTGTGGGTCCCATCGAGGACTGTTGTGTAATGTTATTACTTCGTTTTCCACCCGCACGAAAGTGCCTGGTGGGCACCTTTGAATCGTTTCTATGCGGGTTTGGTGAATTTTGCCCAAATTTGCATAGGTCCGATTCTGAGGGTGTTACACGTATATTGCCTTGGACACATCCTATTACCGTTGTTTGGTAGATAGTTGGACTTGCGCGTCGTAGTTGCTTGCTCAAGTGCTGAAGTGTGTCGCCATATGCCACAGTTGCTGATGTATTGCCGCATGTTGATGTTGGAGATGATTCTAGTTTTACTTATCGTCACTTTAATTTCTGTTTAACAACTAAAATTGAAATAAGCAGAGGCATCGGTGGGTGATAGATAATATTTGGTTTACGAACGCCCACTTGTGTCCCGTAAGACCCCGAGTACTTGATTCCTGTTCCTTGATTTATCGCGCTATCCACATCCGGGAGGTATATGGGACCCCCCTGAGCCAGAGCTTGATTCCGTCATATTTCTTGGGGCCACAAACTAGTTTGAGGTGTTTTTACTATCCTGTACTTATGCCATGCCACTTTCTGTATTTAAATTGTGCGAGGTAACGCATTTGCATCTTGTTAGGATCGGGACACGATTCCGCGTGTCGACAAGCCCAGCCACACTTTCGGGTTCCCGATCGTTCACAACAGATACCCAAACCTTGAGCCGTCTGAGTCACCGTTCGCTATGGATCTACTTAAGGTGGCCCCTCAAATATTTCTGAATCCTGTGATTGTTCACCGTGAAAGCCTCGTGGGTTTTGATTTGGTTTTTCCGAGGTTGATCGAGCGGTGTAGCTAATGGTGCACCCGACGGTAAAACTTCAAAGCCGTGTCCATGGATATGGACGACTTGGAGCACAGTTTCTTGATCATAGACAAGCATAACTAAAGTTTACTGCTATAAATTTGACTTATAATGACTAGTAATCAGCTTCACTATAATGGAATGGCTAATTAATACTGCCCACAATTGCTTGTTTGGTTGTCGCTTGCGACAATTGTATCTGACTAGTAAGTATTGCAACTACAACGGAATGGCTGATTAAAAGTACCAACAACTGCTGGGCTTTGGGTTTATCTCATGCTATCTGTATCTGATTAGTAAGTACTGCCACTATAACGGAATGGTTAACTAAAAGTGCCCACTGTTTACTTTATCAGGACGATTATCTATACCTGACTAGTAAATGCTGCAACGATAACCTAATAAGTAAAACTGCCAACTGTGTGAGTTCCTCGGTTGACTTCCTCGACGGTCTCGAGGGGGAAATGCCAGGATGGGTTTGTTTGGTGTTAGCTTCAGGTTGGTTCCGCATAGGTCTTTCTTACCCCCTCTGATTTTTCCGCCAGTTGTATCGAGTCTCTATAGGTTGTTTAGTGCATGCTGCCGCCATCCACCATACCTATGTAGGCGAGGACCGAATTCTAGCCTCGCTGTAATCGCCTCAAGATCGACGCTCCTTCTTTTTCCTTTGCCCTTTGTCGGCACCCTTTTTGTTTAAGCAGGTTTTGAGATCGACGTCGTTAGCAGGGTTACCCTTCCGGCTTGGCCTGGGCAGGGTTATGGACGCCATTGGTTATTCTTCAGGGCTCTTAGCCCCATTTGCATCTTGTCCGTAGCTGGACGCTCTATCGTTTTCAAGGTGATTTGGATCTTTGTATATTATATTTGTATTCTTGACTCATGGAGTCGCTGTTGTATATATCTGTTCTGTGGGTCCCATCGAGGACTGTTGTGTAATGCTATTACTTCGTTTTCCACCCGCACGAAAGTGCCTGGTGGGCACCTTTGAATCGTTTCTATGCGGGTTTGGCGAATTTTGTTCAAACTTGCATAGGTCCGATTCTGAGGGTGTTACAGGCTGCTACCAACTATTGATAGAATAGGTGTATTCGTGTCATGTCTATACGTATACGAACCTATAGGGTCACACACTTAAGGGGCTAGAAGCATAATGAGGATTGGATCCGAATTAGACCAGGCTTAGTCTACTAATGGGCTGCTAATGTAGAAGCCCACTAGGGATGCCTATATAAGAGAGGGTGGGGCGAGCTGACCAGAGTTAGACCATTCCACCCAACCGCCACTCCTCATGCCTGTGTTGCACACGCGGACCTAGCAGTCCGGCGACTGACACTTCCACCCTGTACGTGTGGATACCTCGGAGGTGCTACATCTGTAGTGCTTGGACGAGCCGCGCAAGGGGAGCAGGTCGTGGGACGAGAACAAGGAGGAGACGTAGATCGTCTGCACTGCCTCGACGCGCTTCATCAAGTTCTGCAACTGCGCGTCTAGCGGTAATCCCATGATCTATGACAACAGTAATCCTTGTTTACGCGGTAGAAAATTTTGATTTGCGCTAGTGTATCCTATCCGTATCCCTTCAGTGGTATCAGAGCCGATGCTGTTCAGTTATAGGTTCGGGATGTTTGCATATGGTGATATGCAGATTGATATGAATGATGTGATCGTTTGTATTGTGGTGGTTCAGGATTGATCTATGATCTTGCTTTCCATGATCGTGATTCTGAGGTTGTCGAACGACTTACCCCTACTGGCCAGCTTCCGCCATTGGGGTAGACAGTGACACTTAAATCCCGTTGAATCACGCGAAGAGCAATATGATTGATCGAATTGGAACTTAGACCTAAAATCGATTTACCGTGATCAAAGGAGTTTGATTGGATCAGAAGAATAGTCGATTTAAGGTAAATTTGATTTGCCGATCAAAATCCTTAAAGAAAATCGTTTGTATTAGTTCTTGGAGGACTCATCACTTGGAGGATGGCTCGCATGGAACATGAAGATGGAGATCATCATGGTGGACAGGTTCTATGGCGATAGAGATCACCATGAGAAAATGGGCCATACTGTGTCACAACTATGTGAATGCTATTCTTATGTGTTTTACTCTATGCATGCTTAGATGATAGAAGTAGAACGATCCCTCACAAAGTTTAAGTTAAACCATGCCCTCCCAACCAAACCTTGCACCATCCTATGCCCTGTACAATCGTTGGTGGGCCTATGAAATTAGGGTGCCGTAGTTTTCCTTGGCTGGATGGGTTTGTATCGGATACCTACACGCATAAGGGTTGGTGAGCTTGATAAGGTCATCTTAATAGTTGAGGACCTTGGGGCATAAAGGTTGGGCGCCTAGTTTTGACATAGAGATGTCACCCAACAACAAGAGTCATATGTGATATGATTAGCAAGTGTTGCTTACCGATTTACCTTATCTTCTAGCAGTGATGCTAAAGCACTAGTCGACTTGTTAATTGTGGATCTTGAATCACTTAGTATCAATAGAGGGATATTGATTTAAGTGGGAGTATATGCTATTAAATTGTTTAATATGTTTTACTCTTTCATGGTTACATGGCTTAGTATTTTGCATGTTTTCTGTTGTAGATCAATGGCACCAAACACTACATCACCTTTTTCTTTGCGTTCGATTCTTGACAAAGCTAAACTAAATGGAGCAAACTATTCGGACTGGTTCCGTAACCTGAGAATTGTTCTCAGGTCTGATAAAAAGGAAACGGTTCTGGATACCCCAATCCCCGATGAACCTACTGATAATGCA
The DNA here is from genome assembly GCA_030063025.1 of Avena longiglumis. Classification (NCBI taxonomy): domain Eukaryota; kingdom Viridiplantae; phylum Streptophyta; class Magnoliopsida; order Poales; family Poaceae; genus Avena; species Avena longiglumis. The sequence goes on along the minus strand of CP125977.1, from coordinate 436,050,313 downwards.
TCTTCAGCCCTAAAGAACGCCTACAAGAGAGCATGTGATGATTCTCTTGAGGTTAGCTGTCTTATGCTTGCATGCATGGAACCTGAACTTCAAAATAAGTTTGAGGATCATGATGCATACGATATGATCGTTGCGCTTAAGGACATGTTCCAAGATCAGACAAGGACTAAGAGGTACAATGTTGCCAAGTCCTTTGTTGAATGCAAGCTAGCAGAGGGAGGAGCTGTAGTCCCCCATGTGATCAAAATGGTTGGTTATAGTCAGACTTTGGAAATGCTTGGTTTTCCACTAGGCCAAGAGTAGGATACTGACTTCATTTTGGCGTCTCTTCCATCCAGCTATGGGCAGTCCATTTCGAACTACCATATGCATGGGGTGGAGAAGGGCCTTAATGAGTTATGTGAGATGCTAAAAACAGCAGAAAGTGACATGAAGAAGCGTGCAGGGCATAGCCATGTGATGGCTGTGCAGAACAAGCCTAGCTTCAAGAAAAAGGGTACTTCTTGGAAGAAGAAGGGCAAGGCTAAGGATACGATCCCTAAGTCTGCACCCAAGCAAAAGGCTGGACCTATAGAAGACACTGAGTGCTTCTTTTGTCATGAACATGGCCACTGGAAGAGAAACTACAGCAAGTACCAGGCTTCTTTGAAGAAGAGTGGAAGTAAGAGTACTTCCCACTCAGGTATGCTTGTGGTAAATGTTGTGGACATTGTTCTCGCTGATTCCTATGTTAACTCTTGGGTATTTGATACCGGATCGGTTGCTCATATTTGCAATTCGATGCAGGGTCCACTAAGGACTAGAGAAGTGCAGAAAGGCAAAGTGGATTTTCGCGTCGGAAATAAAGCAAGGGTTGCTACATTGTTCGTCGGCGTCATGCAACTTCACCTTCCGCCAGGATTTATTATGGAGTTGAATAATTGTTATTACATTCCTAGTATGGGTCGAAACATTTTATCACCTTCATGTTTGATGAGGGATGGTTATTCATTCGCGAGTGCAAACAATGGTTGTGTAATCTCTAAGAATGATATGTTTATGGCTGATGCCCCCATTGTGAATGGGCTATTTATTTTAAATCTTGATGATGCATCTGTTTACAATGTTAGTTCTAAAAGGCTTCGTCCTAATGATTTGAGTCCTACCTATTTATGGAATTGTCATTTGGGGCATATAAGTGAAAAGCGCATGAGAAGCTCCATGGTGATAGTCTTCTAACTTCGTTTGATTTTGAATCATACGAGACATGTCAGGCTTGTTTACTTGGAAAGATGACCAAATCGCCTTTTTCGGGTTTACCCGAGAGAGCGACAGACTTGTTGGAACTCATACATACTGATGTATGTGGACCAATGAGCACGACAGCCAGAGGAGGATATCACAACTTCATTACTTTCACTGATGATTTCAGTAGATATGGTTATGTCTACTTGACGAAGCATAAGTCTGAAACTTTTGAAAGGTTCAAGGAGTTTCAGAGTGAGGTAGAGAATCAACGTGGCAAGAAAATAAAGGCCTTGCGATCTGATCGTGGAGGAGAATATTTGAGTCACGAATTTAGCAATCATCTTAAGAGTTGCGGAATTGTTCCATAGCTCACGCCGCCCGGAACGCCTCAAAGAAATGGGGTCTCCGAACGGCTCAATCGAACTTTGTTGGACATGGTTCGATCGATGATGAGCCATTCGGATTTACCGTTATCATTTTGGGGTTACTCTCTAGAGGCAGCTTTCACAATTAACAGGGTACCATCTAAATCCGTAGTTAAGACACCATATGAGATGTGGACTGGAAAGAATCCCAGTTTGTCTTTTCTAAAGATTTGGGGTTGTTATGCATTTGTTAAGCGACTTCAGTTGGACAAGCTAACACCCAAATCGGATAAGTGCATTTTCGTGGGATATTCGAGGGAAACCTTAGGGTATTACTTCTACAACCGAGAAGAGGGCAAAGTGTTTGTCGCTCACAACGGTGTTTTCCTAGAGAAAGAGTTTCTCACAAAGGGAACGAGTGGAAGGTCGGTGTGACTTGAAGAAGTTCAAGGTGAGCCAGTTGGGTATGCTTCTACGAGTGATGCTATTGTAGCAGAACAAGTTGAGGAACCCGTGGCAATAGAAGCACCACAACCACAAAGGTCGGCGAGGCTCCGCGAAACGCGGGAATTATTATTGTTAGACAATGATGAGCCTGCGACCTATGTAGAAGCGATGGTGGACCCAGACTTTGAGAAATGGCTGATCGCCATGAGGTCCGAGATAGAGTCCACGGGAGATAATCAATTTTGGAACTTGGTTGACCTGCCTGATGGTTTTAAAGCCATCGAGTGCAAATGGATCTATAAGAAGAAGATTGTGATGGATGGAAATGTTCACATCCATAAAGCTCGAGTTGTTGCAAAAGGTTTTTGACAAGTTCAAGGAGTTGAATACGACGAGACTTTCTCCCCCGTAGCGATGATTAAATCTATACTGATAATTCTACCCATTGATGCACATTTCGACTATGAAATATGTCAGATAGATGTCAAGACGGCTTTCCTAAATGGAATCCTAACTGAGGACGTGTATATGATGCAATCCGAAGGTTTTGTCGATCCAAACAATGCTGGAAAGGTATGCAAACTTCTGAAGTCCATTTATGGGCTAAAGCAAGCATCTCGGAGTTGGAACATTCGATTTGATGAAGTTGTAAAGGAGTTTGGCTTCATCAAAAACGAACAAGAACCTTGTGTTTACAAGAAGGAAAGTGTGAGAGCACTTGTATTTCTAATCTTATATGTATATGACATATTGCTGATTGGAAATGATATTCCTATGCTCGTGTCTTTTAAGACCTCATTGAAAAATAGTTTTTCGATGAAGGACTTAGGAGAAGCGACATATATTGTGGGCGTCAAGATCTATAGAGATAGATCAAGGAGGCTAATTGGATTAAGCTAGAGTACGTACATTGACAAAGTGTTGAAATGGTTCAGCATGGAAGAGGCTAAGAAGGGGTTCTTGCCCATGTCTCACGGCATTAAACTCAGCAAGAATCAGTGTCCTTCGACTACTGATGAGTGTGAGCACATGAGTAGGGTTCCATATGCTTCGGATATTGGATCCATCATGTATGCAATGATATGTACTCGCCCAGATGTTTCCTATGCTCTAAGTATTACGAGCAAATATCAGGCTGATCCAGGTGAAGGTCACTAGACAGCGGTAAAGAATATCCTTTAGTATTTGAGGAGGACTAAGGATGTGTTCCTAGTTTATGGAGGTGAGGATGAACTCAATGCAAGGGGTTACACAGATGCGAGTTACCTTAACAACTCAGATGATTCCAGATCACAATCTGGTTATGTGTTTGTCATGAATGGTGGTGTTGTGAGTTGGAAAAGTTCCAATCAAGATACAGTGGCCTCCTCTTCATCAGAAGCTGAATATATTGCCGCCTCGGAGGTTACAAAGGAAGCTGTTTGGATTAGGAATTTCCTGATCGCTCTCGGTGTGGTTGAGGGCGCGTCCGATCCCATGGACGTTTATTGTGACAACAATGGTGCTATTGCACAAGCCAAGGAACCTAGACAACACCAGAAGAACAAACATATTCGCATGCGTTACCATCAGATTCGAGTGTTCGTTGAGGATGGTAGTGTCATGATATGCAAAATACATATGGACTCAAATGTTACTGATCCTTTTACAAAGCCAATCCCGCAGCCTGCGCATGAGGCGCACACAAGAGCAATAGGTATTAGATACAATCTAGATTGACTCTAGTGCAAGTGGGAGACTGAAGGAAATATGCCCTAGAGGCAATCATAGAGATGATTATATTTCTTATGTATCCATGAGTTATTGTAATGTTTATTGAATATCCATATCAGGCAACTTTTATTGATTGGCAATTATGTGAATTGTTTGTGAAACTCTATACTTGTATGGTTATTTAAGAGTTTTCCCTAGTCGAAGTTCATGTGAGGACACACGTGAATATTAGACTAGCACATCGATTGGTTGATGACTATGTTTCGCAAGTCATAGACATGGAGATGTCAAACCAATGATGTGGACACATGTTATGAACATGAGGTTGGACTGACCCAACTTGAGACTGGCAATTAGTTGCAGCTCTCTCTCTACACATTTTGTATGTTTTGTCCTTAGACCTGAGATTGTCACATGAACTTGAGATGTGGAGCGACATACTTTGGGGCTATCAGATGCTACTCCGTAACTGGGTAGTTATAAAGGTAGATTTCGGGTTTGTCCTGAAGCATGCTGCAAGGCATGGTCAATCAAGATGGGATTTTCCCCTCTCTACTTGAGAGAGATATCTCTGGGCCCCTCGAGTGATCGGATCCAGAAATGCATGGCCGTGCTACATATGGTTAAGAGTTAACCTAGTAAAGGGATTCCGAATCACAATATTGAGAAAGGGAGGTCAGCTTGGAGCTAGACCAAATATCATGAGGCAAAGGGAAAGACATGTACTAAATCTTGTGATGGTTCATCCAATATGATCTTTGTATACATTTATGAGTTGGCACGTCTTGCTAGAGGCCGCTACCAACTATTGACAAAATAGGTGTATTCGTGTCATGTCTATACGTATACGAACCTATAGGGTCACACACTTAAGGGGCTGGAAGCCTAATGAGGATTGGATCCGAATTAGACCAGGCTTAGGCTACTAATAGGCTGCTAATGTAGAAGCCCACTAGGGACACCTATATAAGAGAGGGTGGGGCGAGCTGACCAAAGTTAGACCTTTCCACCCAGTCGCCACTCCTCATACCTGTGTTGCACGCGCGGACCTAGCAGTCCGACATCTGACGCTTCCATCCTGTACGTGTGGATACCTCGGAGTTGCTGCATCTGTAGCGCTTGGACGATCCGCGCAAGGGGAGCTGCTCGTGGGACGATAACAAGGAGGAGATGTAGATCGTCTACACAGCCTCGACGCGCTTAATCAAGATCCGAAACTGCGCGTCTAGTGGTAATCCCGTGATCTATAACAACAGTAATCCTGGTTTACGCGGTAGAAAATTTTGATTTGCGCTAGTGTAGCCTACCCGTATCCCTTCACTTAGAACTTTTACCGTCCATTCCTCGAGTGGCTAGTCGCTGAATTTCAGCGACTACTCTCTTAGAACTTTTTTTGTTGCTTATGTGTAATTTCCCATTCGTAGGGCCTTCAACGGGAGTCGTCGGATCGGGAAGCCACGAAGGAGCGCCTGGAGCGCGACCTGCGGGCCGCGCAGGGGGTTAATGATATGTCGAAAACGTATCTATAATTTTTGATGTTCCATTCTTGTTTAATATCTACTTTTCTTTGCTTTGTCTACACTTTGTGATGGGGATATGCCGGGTGGGGTTTTACCCAGCAGGACATTTCCTATTGGCCCATGCTGCCAGCGAGTGGGCCTGCAGGACGAAGACTGTATCACGACCCAAGAGGGAGCTAGGTGATTGGAAGCTGGAGGCCCAGATGCGTAGCTAGGCCCAATCGGATTAGGTCAAGCACCCTCCGAGTCCTTATCCAACTCGGTTGTAGATCTGTAAACCCTAGCGAGGTGACTCTATATAAACCTACCTAGGGTACGCATAGAAATCACATTCCATCATACACCCCCTGCGACTCGCCGCCTAGCCGTCGAGATCACCCTTGTACTTTCTCATCAATACAATCTAGCAGCAGTAGGTCTTTACCCTCCGGGGGGCCAAACCTGGGTAAAACCCGGTGTCTTTGCCCTCATCTTGCACCGCAGATGGCTGGCTGCCCTTGCCCCTCATTCTACTACTCGCTACCGATTGCAGCATCTGTCGTGGCCATTCCCACGACAGTGGCACCCACCGTGGAGCCTGGCCGGTCATGCATGTGTTCTACGAAGAGATCCAATCCGCCAATCAACAAGACGATCGCCACCGTCCGCATGATTGCAAATGGCGAGATCCTCCAGATCTTTCCGAGTAGCTACGTCCCGGCGGCACGCCCCGTCACGCACAGTGTGATCATGCCGGTCGGCACGATCAGCCTCTTTGTCGGCTTCATCGACGTCATCATCTCGGAGGACTCGACTCGCATCCATGAGTCGCCACCGCGTGATCGGCTCTCTGAGAGTCAGGTCCACACCATCCACCGTCTCGCCTCCGAGTAGGACTCGGCCAACAGCAACGTGGCTGACACCAACGTGGCCGCGGATGACGTGGCCCTCAATGACGACACCAACTCGGCAACCCCGGTGTCAATCGCCGGATCCATCGTCGCCGCGTCACCCGCGGGCTCCATCACCCAAGTCTCCAACGTGGGGGACTTCGAGGATCCTTCTATCCTCGGGATCTTCGACTCTGACTCAGGGTCGGAGAGCTCCAGTGACCTCCAAGCCGGATCTGTCCACTTCGTCGTGACCTACATGGCGAGCGGCACGAGCGCCCCGCCATACCACTTCTCCACGCCGATCCCACCAACCGCAATGGCAACGGAGGTCGAGGAACTCCGCCTGCGACTGGAGGAGGCGGTCCGTAAGGAACAAGCTGAGCGTAAAAAAATTCGCCTCGAGCAGGCGACGGTACAGGAGCTTTCGCTCTACCACCAACGCCACATCAGGTCGCGCCTGAACCCCACCGTTCAGGGCCGCGCCCTGAACTTCGACGACGAGAACGACCTGGCCCGCATGGCCGATCGCGTGGTTTGCGAGAACGCGTCACCAGGAGGAAGCGCCCGGCCAGCTCCAGGCGCAACGGTGAATGGTGCTCCCCCACCACCACCCGGCCGCACGCCCCCTCTAGACCAGCCAAGGATCATGATCTCCCCGCAAGAGCGGGACGCGAACGGCCTCCCGCTGTTCTCCACTCCGATGGACAACTTCATCAAGAGTCGAGCCGCGGTCGCTAACATCAACGTGACCGGAGAAGGTGTGCTGCAGATCCAGTATGCCAAGGCCTTACTCGCCAAGGCCGTCGTGCAACAAACCGCGGGAGCCGACTCGCGGGGCGCATGTACTCCCGCTCGTTAGGAAGCAAGGCGGTATCGAGCATCCACCCGATGATGACAAATACTCTTAACTTCCCACCACCTGAGCCCCTGCAGCTCCAATCATGACCTGCGCACGCGACACTCTCCACCAACGACCCACGGCCAACAAACAACATGGTCGCTGCCAATGGGCAGCCAGTCGACGCGCGGACCCACATAATCCACAACCAAAAAGCTGGCGCACACACCAGCCCGGCGACCTGAGGCACACCCTCACGAACCGCCGCGACAGCGAGCCAAGGGGCTCGCTCAACCGAGTCGGCCCCAGTGCTTCGGACCATTGATCCGAGGCAAAAATATCCAACGAACATCAAAACGCCAAAGGAGATCGAGAAGTACGACCCCTCGTACGACCCGTTCGTGTGGCTGGACACGTACCTTATGGCGATGGGAATTGCCGGCCGCACCGACCTACTCGACGATTGCTAGCTCCCCCTGATGATGGAGGGAACGAGCCGACAATGGATCAACAGCCTCCCCGCGGACAACATCGACTTCTGGGAGGATATGAGTGACGCCTTCATCAGGCACTTTGAGGGTTCCTACACCCGTGCCACCACCATCGAGGACCTGGAGTGATGTGTCCAGGGACCTCCCGAGTCGACCCGCAGCTGGGTCCAGCGATGCCAGGACCTGTGGTTCAACGCGGCCGGCAGCCACCTGGACATAGCGATACACTACTTCAAGACCTCGTGCCGCTACGAGCCCTTGGTCGTGAAGCTCAAGCGGGTGTACAAGACACTCGATAACATACCAGACCTCCTCGATATCGCCAAGCGATACGCGAAGGAGGACCCGAACCAAAAAACCAAAGACAAGTCGGGTGGAAACCGCCACCCAAGCGGCCATGACAACGGGAGATGACCCGGGCTACGTTATAGAAACACTCGCCTCACCGGAAAGCGCCACGGTGACGGGAGAGTCGACTTCGTCGCCAACGCTGGCTACGTGCCACACGAGCCCAAGAGATTCTACTGCGACGGAGACCAACGCCGCGACAGCGGAAACTACAAGGTGAGGCCAAAATTCAACCCTCCGGCTCTCCTTAACCAGCCCGTGTGTTCCACAGCAGGGAGGGGAAGCCCACCACCCACACGACCACCGACTACCACTCCCTGAGGGAGATCGAGAAGGCACGACATGCACAGGAGGACCCCAACAACAATCCTCCAAACGGCGGGGCATTCGGAACAACGTCGGATCGCTCCACACCTTCACCGGGTTCAGCACCAAGCGCGTGATGAAGGTCATCACCCGTGCCGTCGCCATCAACGTGGTATCCCAAGTCGACGTCCCCTGCTTCCTCAACTGGTCCGAGCAGTGGATCACCTAGAGTTGCGAGGACCACTCTCCATAGATCTAATATCCGGGGCGAGTCGCCTTGGTGATAAATCCCAAAGTGGGCGACTATTGGCTCCCCAAGACGCTGATGGACGGCGGGAGCTCCATCAAAATCCTCTACCTGGACACGTTCAGGCGACTGTGGCTCCTGTAGTCGATGATCGAGACGATCTACACCACCTTCCATGGCATCATCCCCGGTCGGAAGGCATACCCGATTGGAAAGGTGGCGCTGCCAGTCACCTTCCACACACCAGCAAACTTCCGCACTGAGCGGATTATCTTCAAACTGGTACCCTTCAACAGCCCCTACCATTGCGTTTTGGGGCGGCAGGCGTTCGCCAATTTCATGGCAACACCACATTACGTGTACAACACGATGAAGCTACGAGGGACGTGCGGTATCATCACCATCCTGCGGTGACCTAGCATACCACTGCATGATGTAGTACACTATAGTCATTGACATAACACCAATGAAACACCGTTCACTAGTATTACATCCCTCAGAGTAGTACAACGGAAACACAACAGGTCCAAGACATGACTATATGTTACAACTCAACTCTTTACACAAGATCCAGAGAACACTCTTGGATAGAGAGAGAAAGAAACTTCTTACAAAGAAGAATCAGAAATAAACAACTAAAAAACTATCATACTAATAAGACCAGTATTTGAACTACTGGGCTTGCATTGCCACTATTGCAATACTCTATAGAATTAGGTTATATGGCTAGAGATTATATTTCTATCTAATCAGCAACTTCGTCTTCACTTTAGTTGATGTATATGCTAACTTCCTTTACTTCATTAAAGATCTTGAGCTTTTGATGATGATTCCTAGAGCATAACTTGATGTAGACGTCGTCTTAATGGCTTCAGAATCTAGCAAGGGTTAAGAAGATACGTTGAGTACGAGCATACTCAGCAAGTTCAAATAATGTGTAGGTGTGATATGCAGTGTAGATAATAAACATCTCCATGTGTATGTGATGAGCTAAAATTTATATCAATGAAGCAAGGGTTATGTAGATACTTTAACAATAGTGTAGAGGTTCTAGTTGGATGATCTTTGTGCTAGATTACACATATCTTTCCTCTAGGACTTTAACAAGAGAAAGATTGTTTTATATATGTTGTGCATCAGTGCTACTCCCCATATTTCATAAAACTATACTCACTTTATGTTTTTAGGGTGTGAGCTCATGTTTATACCAGGAACCATCAACTCAACAAGTTGATCTGGTTCCCCTCTCTGCTGGTCTCTGTCTCTCTATTTAACTGTTAAGAACATATTTTGTGCTTGATCTCATGGCCTGGCCTATGATGCAAGAGTCTGAGGCTTTCTTTTTATTAAGAACAGATTTGGTACTTGATGTTTAGTGTTAAACAACTTAGTGGCTTCTACTGTTATTTGATCTGTTGTTGTGGTGCCTCCCATGTGGAGTGTGCACAATAGTAGATTCAAACAGCCTGATCCGCTGCTATTTGTCCATGCCAAGGATGCAAAGGCCGAGGCTTAAATTTGATAAGGACAGATAAGATTGCCTTATAGATGATTTCTAGACTACTTGTCTAGGAAAATGATAAAATCATTTGCTTGAATAACTTGAGGCTAGCTGATGAAGGATAATTTGTATAATGGCTTTATTTGGCTTGCCAATACTCTATTGACCTGTTGGTCAAATGATGTGGTTCATTTCCCTAGTGGTTTGCTTAATAAGCTTTGAATTGTGCAATTAATTTTGGTGGCTTCTATTGTTGTGATCTTACTACTGTGGTGCCTCACTTTGGAGTGTGCACAGTAGTATGATGAAGGTGTATATGATTTGATGCCTTTGCCCCTGCCAATGATGCAAAGGCTGAGGCCAGATTACAATTAAGAGCATATACTACTTTGGGCTTTTATTCTCTATGATGAGCCTTGCATAGGAACTCTATTCAAGACTGAGAGGATCTCTCCATCCAATCCTCCTAGATAAAAATCTAGTGGAAGGGTAGATGGAACTGTTTGATGTGTATTATTTTCCTTGAATTCCCAGATCTGTATGCAAGATATAATAACAGATGTTGTATGATCTAGTGGGAAACTGTAATGATTTTTACCTGCTGTTGGTGAGTGATCTATGGCCTGCTGGAGATCTTGGCCTATTACTATTGCTTCTTGATCATCTAGCCTTATCTTAGGATGCTTGATCTTTTCCACTTTGGTGCTGTCCTGCACCTCCTGGTGCTGCTGCTGCCCTTGATCTTAGCATGCACCTCCTGGTGCTGCTGCTCTTGCTTTCCATCAATTCATCCCCATCCATTAGGTGACCATCTTGGATGGTTTCTTGATGGATTGTGTTGGTGGGTTGTGGTTTGATATGCTGGAACTCTAGCAAGTGCTGGTGTTGTTTATTGTGTGCATTCTTGAGGTGAAGAGATATGGTTGTGGACTGAGATTGGGAATGAAGACAAATTGGTACTGGCTTTGTGTTAAAGAACTGGTGGTGTGTGTGCTGATGTGCTATAGAGAGATATGGATCAGCTTCTAGCTAAGCTGCTACGGCTGTGCTCTCCCTTTTGTACTTTCTGTGATGCTTCTGGTGTTGACAACACCACATAGCTGCATGTATGTGTAAGCTGCTTACAGTTGGGCCCCATATGGTGCAAGTTTCCATCTGTGGGACTTGTGCCTATGGATGAGCTCTGCTTGGAAGATATTTTCTATGGATCACTTTGGCTGGAAGTTTGGTATTATCTTGAATTGGTTTAATAATTTGGTGTTTCCAAGTGGATTACTAAACACTAAATGGTGAAACTTTCCCCGGGCTTATGATGCTAAGCCTGAAGCCATTCTCTTGATGATAAGAACAGATTCTATTTGGCCCCTTTTTATTACTACTCAATGATGACCCAGCAATGCATTTCATTGCCAACCTGAGAGTACTATGACCCCCATAACCCCCTGTTTTCCCTTTTGTTTGTTTAATGTTTGTGCTTGCAGGGAACAAGACTAATGCAGATAAAGAGACAACTTAGAAATAAGGTTAGGTTTTCTTTTACTCATTTGTACTTTATTTGCATTTGGGAATGTAAAGTTAATGTAATATTGTATATATTAATAAAGTTAAATTTTCTTTATATCTGTATTCCGAATCTTGTAATATTTATATATTGTTTATTTCACTGTTGTAATTTCTTAATTGTAATTTACTCTTATTCTTTTATTGTAAAAGAACAATGTAATACTTATTATATTCTTATAATAAAGAATTATTTTATATCATTATTATAATCATTTCTTTTTTACTTAATTATAGCATTATTATTTCTGAATTTCTAAATTCAAAATTGAATTGAATTTGGAAATTCAAAGTAGGTTTCAATTTCTTCCACTCCAAAAACACAGATAATACCTAAAGGTCATGTTAAAATCTATCGCTCCTGGCCTGATGTTTCCATCGGAACAAGAGAGATCTCGATCCCTTTATAGCTTTTTAGTTTTGCGTGAAAATTCCCTGGATTTTCTGATGCATGAATGCAATGCACACACATGTGTCCTCTCTATTTCTAGCTGCTAATCCTGGGACGTTACACATCCACGGCGACCCCGACATGGCCGCGGAGTGCGAAGCCAAGGGAGTCGAGCTCACCGACGCCGTCATCGCCACAGAGGCGAACCACGCGGAGGACCTCGCCAAGTACACGAGCGGGGTCGACAATGACGACCCCACAATACTCAAGAAGCCCAACTCAGAGAACGGCGGCTCGACCGCGTTCGAGGCAACCACGCACACGCACTCCGTGGAGCTGGTCCCAGGCGACTCCAGCCATACGGTGAAGATCGGGACGGGCATGAGCCTAACATAGGAAGCCGCGCTCATCGAGTTCCTACGTGAGAATCATGACATCTTCGCCTGGAAGCCATCCGACATGCCTGGTGTCCCGAGGGAACTCGCTGAGCACAAACTCAACGCCGACCCCAAAGCGCGACCTATCAGGGAGTCGCTGCGGCCCTTCAATGAAGAGCGCCGCCGAGAAATCGCCGAGGAGGTGCATCGTCTACTTGCTGCAGGCTTCATACGGCCAATCAAATACTCCAAGTGGCTAGCAAACCCAGTCCTGGTCGAAAAGAAGAGTGGGACCTGGAGAATGTGTATCGATTACATAAACCTCAACAGTGCCTCCCAAAGGAGCAGTTCATCCTCCCGCAGATCGATCAAATCATCGACTCGGCCGCGGGCTCGGAGGCGCTGTGTTTCCTTGATGCCTACTCTGGTTACAACCAGATCAAAATGGCAGTCAATGACGAGGAGAAGACGGCGTTCATCACGTCATTCGGAGCATTCTGCGACAACGCCATGACATTCAGCCTCAAGAACGCTGGAGCAACCTACTAGAGGTGCATGCAGGAATGCCTTGCAAGCCAAATTGGCCGCAACATCAACGTCTACATCCACGATGTGGTGGTAAAATCCACTCGCTAGGGTGATCTACTCGTCGACCTGGCCGAAACCTTCACAAATCTACAGAGGTAAAAGATCAAACTCAACCCAGGAAAGTGCACCTTCGGTGTACCTATGGGACATCTGTTGGGATACATCGTGTCCAGACGAGGCATCGAGGCGAACCCCACCAAGATCAACACGATCGCCCGGCTCGGCAAACCCGAGTTCCCGCGCGATTTCCAGAAGTTGGCCGGGCGAGTCGCGGCTCTCAGTCGCTTCATCCCTCGGTTAGGTGAGAAGGAAATGCCTCTCTACCACCTAATGAGAAAGAACCCCATGTTCCAGTGGGACAAGGAGGCAGACGACGCACTCCACGCGCTCAAGGAAGTGCTACTCGCGGCCCACTACTCGCTGCACCCGCCGACAAGGAGCCCATGCTTGTATACGTCACGGCATCCGAACAAGTCGTCAACGCCGTCATGGTTGTAGAACAACCAGAAGAAGGCAAGGAGCGCCCGGTACAGCGATATGTCTACTACATCAGCAAAGTACTCACCGAATCGTGACAGCGCTACCCGCAGTACCAGAAGTTGGTATACGCGGTGTTCCGAGCCTAGCGGCGACTGTCACACTATTTCTAAGAGCATCCAATCACGGTCGTCTCCTCGGCACTGTTGCAAGACATCATTCACAACCGTGAAGTGACTGGACGAGTCGCCAAATGGGCCGTCGAGATCGGCGTCCACAACATCAAGTACGAGACGCGCAAGACAATCAAGTCGCGGGCCCTGGCGGACTTCCTCACCGACTGGGAGGAGGCGCAACAGCCGGAGAAACTGCCATACCTTTATTACTGGTCTCTGCACTTTGACGGGTCCAAGAATGCAGACGGCGCAGGGGCAGGGATCGTCCTCATGTCCCCCAAGGGCGACAAGCTGCGCTATGTACTGTACCTAGACTTCACCCCCTGCACCAACAACATGGACGATTACGAGGCCCTCCTTCACGACATGCGAGCGGACAAGGATATGAACCTCAATCGTCTGTGCTGCTACGGTGACTCCGACCTTGTTGCCGCACAAGTTTCCGGCACCTGCGACGCCGTCTCCCCTACCATGGTGGCTTACCGCCAAGCAGTGGATCAGCTGGGGGGGCACTTCGCTGGCTAATCCGTCGAGTGGATCGACCGCACAAGAACTAAGAGGCCGACGCCCTCTCTCACATCGTGTCGGTCGCCACACGCCCCCGCCGGCATCTTCCTCGACACCATCTCCAAGCCATCTGTCTCTCCCTTGAGGGAGATCGACCTCGGAATACCGCTGCAACCAGAACCAGCCCTGGTCGCCTTGATCACGGAGCCAAGCGACTGGACCGCACCATACGTCGCCTACCTGGAGGGAGGGAACCTACCCACAGACGAGACAGAGGCCCGCATGATAGTACGCCGCTGCAAATCCTTCGTCATCATCAACGGTGATCTCCACAAACGCAGCATGACCAGCGTGTTCCAACGCTGCATACAACCAGCAGAGGGTCGCAAGATCCTCCAAGACATTCACACCGGTGACTGCGGCCACCACACTGGTGCCCGGTCTCTAGTCGCTAAGGCCATGGGACATGGCTTCTACTGGCTCACCGCACACGCCGACGCGGTCGACATCGTCCAACGCTGCGTCGGGGGTTAGTAGTACGCTAATCAGACCCACGTAACAATCTCGACGCTCAAGACCTTCCCCATCACTTGGCCATTCGCCGTGTGGGGCATGGAAATGGTGGGAACCTTCAAGAAGGCCCCCTCTGGCTACACCCACCTCCTAGTCGCAGTCGACAAATTCAGAAAATGGGTGGAGGCCAAGCCAGTCCGCAAGTACGATGGAAAGACCTCCACCAAATTCCTATGCGAGCTCATCTATCGCTACGGGTTACCGCACAACATCATAACGGACAATGGCACCAACTTCGCCAAGGGGGCCATGGCCTAATTTTGCGAGGAGCACAACATACGGCTCGACCTCGTCTCAGTGGCCCACCCGGAGTCCAATGGACAGGTGGAGCACACTAACCAGAGCATCCTCCATGGCTTAAAGCCGCGACTTCAAGTTCCCCTCAAGCAAACTCCGGCATGCTGGGTCGAAGAGCTCCCCTCCGTCATCTGGGGCATCCGCACCTCCATCAACAGGTTGACTGGGTTCACCCCCTTCTTCATGGTGTACAGCGCCGAAGCCGTCATGCCGACCGACCTCGAGCACGACTCGCCTCGGGTCGTCAATTATGCGGAGGCCGACAACGAGCTCGCACGCCAAGACGGAGTCTACCAGCTCGATGAAGTGCGCGAACTAGCTCACTCTCGCACCGCCATGTACCAGCAAGGACTCCGCCGTTACCATATCCGCCGAGTCCGAACTCGCACTTTCCAGGAAGGCGACCTGGTCCTACGGCTGATCCAGGACAAGAAGGGCATGCGCAAGCTCTCTCCCCCATGGGAGGGACCATTCGCCATTGGACGAGTCCTTGGCAACGATGCCTACTACCTCATCGACGTCCGAGGCGACAGACAACACGACGTCAAGCGAACGTGTAATGTAAACCTCTTAAGGAAGTTCTACACCTAGAAATCCAAACATGTACTCCCTCCCTACTATGAAATAAATAAGATCGGTTCGCACAAATTGTGTCCACTCTCCATACCTTGTGCCACTTGCACTCATAAGAACAAGGTTACGCTAACCGTGGACGTCAACCCTTGGTCACGCGACCAACACGGCTAAGTACTGTGACACGAGGGCACCGATAAATTTCGGGCCTCGTATCGTCCATGAAAACGCCAACCCGGAGCCCCATCAGAGTCGCTCGACTAGCTTTCCGAGCCAAGACGACCGCATTCGCTTCCCACAGCGACCCAGTCCTCCGTATCCTTGGCGCAGCGACACGAACAGTCAAGTACCATGCTCGGGGACTGACGCCAGCCCAAACCCAAGTGGCTAGGGAAAACACCAAGTATGAGAGCGCGTCCTGGACTCGCCATGCAACTTATTCTCCGAGTCAGGTGGAGCGAATCGCCAAATACAACGCGCCTCGTCCTCACCTACCTTGGGCATGCAACTAGAACAGCTAAGTACCACGCTCGGGGACTCATCCAGATGACTCCGTTCGCGTCCAGGAAAACAACTAAGTATAGATCACCCCTTGGTGTCGTCATGCGACTGGTTTTTCAACCACGGCGAGTCGAAGTTAACTAACAATATAAAAACAAACATACACACAAAGAAACGAGGTAAACCCCACAAAAGGGTGGACGCGCTCGGGGACTCGCACAACCAAACAATTCAAAATAAAAACATTTACAAAAGCATCCATGCATTCCTTATGGCAACAAAATCTTGTTCGCTTACAAGGGCAGACACACAGTTTTTACAACTAACGCCAATCGGTAAACTGGTTTACTCCGCAGGTTTTGACGACGACACGGCACCACCTCCGCGAACACGGATGAAGGGCACCCACGGGTTCGACGGATACTTCGTCAAGGTGCCGGCCATCTCCAATCGGAATGGCTTCTCTACCTTGAGGTCGCAGTTCGCCGGCTCGGGGTTGTTCGGGGCCACGATCGTCTCCTAATACGGCAAGAAGTCTCCCATCGCTAGCACCCGATCGGAGTAGACCGCGGCCGATCGGTCAGATTCATCACGTCGGAGATCTCGACCGCGCCCGTCGACAAAGGATATTCACTGGTGACGTCTTCGAGGTCGAAATCGTCGGGGAAGTGCGCGAGCCCAAGGCTAAGCACAGTCGCTGCCCCACGGCGGAAAGCCGACCGCGACATGAACTCCACAACCGTCAGAGCCTTCTCCAGATAGCGCCAGACCTCGGTGATATCGCTAGGGATCACCTCTGTCGGCGAAATCTCCTAAAGATACACGTGAATGCAAGTCGCCAACAGAGCGGCAGAGTCCATCAACATGGTGGCACACTGTCGCGCATTATACGACTGCGCCATGGCCTCGTCGTCAAGGATCTTCCCGGAGAAGCACAAGAAGACTACAATCAGAAGGGTGCCAAAAACACAAAGGCAAGCCGCACGCTCGGGGACTCGCTAGACAAATCACACGACAATTAAAGGAGCTCACCAATCAAAGGATGATAGAGTCCCGTAATGAAGTCCTGGAGACTCGAGAAGTCAGTCTGCTGCCCGGCGAAGATTGCATCCGACACCTTCCGCTCCTCGACAGCAGCAGCAGAGGCCACCTTAGCTCTCTCATCCGCCGAGGTCGCCTCCGCCTTCACGGCCTTGAGATCTCACTCCAGCTCGGCCACCCGTTTCTCCACGGCAGTCAAGGAAGACTAGGCAGCCTTCAATTCGCTGGCAGGGACCATACCCTCGCGAGCCTTATCCACCACGGCCGCATGATCCTCTGCATCAACACAACTGTGAGTACAAAATCAGAAAAAGATGTCCTTGACAAAGGGTACCTCAAACTCTTACCAGCAGTCGCTCGAAGATGCTCGTTTGCCTCTTGTACGAAGCGGAATTCCTTTTGCAGATGCTCCTTAGCGGCCAATCATTCCGCCGACTCGCGCTGAAGGCCTTGCACAACCATGACAAAAATCAGCGAAACATTGCAAAGAACTTCCTAAGTGCCTAGCCGCTGAAATTCAGCGACTAGCCACTCAGGGACTAGACATAAAATAAATTCCCCAGTGCCTAGCCGCTAAAATTCAGCGACTAGCCACTCGGGGACTGGACAACAAAAAAAGTAAGAATCTACTTGCTGAAATTCAGCGACCAAATCCTCGGGGACTGGACATACCTGGATGGCTGCACCTAGCATACTATGGAGCTTGACCACGCCCACTGACGGGAGCACAAGAGGTGTGCGCCCGTGACGTTGCTCGACCTCCGAGCCCAAAATTTCGGGCACCTGGGCCGATTGCTCTGAAGAACTCGCCGCGGATGCCCTCGCCACAAAGCGAGGGAAGGTCGCCACCGCTGCTCCCGCGGCACTCGGCGATGGGCCCGTTGCCCCAACCGGCGCCGCGGGGTTCATCCGTTGCGACTCCGTGTCCACTACGGCCTTCGTGGCTGCACCCGCTCCAGTTGGAGCCTCGCTTGGGGCGTCAACTGGTTCGTCCAAGATCGTGATGACCTCGTCGCCCTTTACCCTCTTCGCGCCCTCAGCAGGCGCCTCGGCAACGTCGCTCTTCCTCTTCTCCGAGGGATCGACTTGCGCCCCCAAGGTACCCAATGGGACCTTAGCCACCGAGGGGTGACCTATTTTTTCACACCAGTCCTGTAACACGACGTCGTCAGCGAGTTCACCAGACAAATACAAATTAGTCGCTCAAAGAAATACATCAAAGATACTTACATAGTGACTAGGATGAAGTGAAGGCCGGTGCGAATATGCGCCGGCTTCCCCAACTCTGGCCCCAACTTCCGGCTGAGGCCCGTCTCAAGCACACTTTGAGCCCAGGACACGGAGGGCTTCTTTGAGGATGAAGCCATGGCGGGAAGGTCCCCGGCGACCGCAGGTGCCTCCCTTGGTGACGACGCCCCCGCGGGCGGAGCATCCCCGATCCCGGTGACTGTGATGAAGGGCGGTGGCAGCGACGCCAATGGCACTTCGTCTTCTACCACAGCCGCATCAGCTGCCACAGTCGACCCTGCCGGTGCGCTGTCCCCGGCCTCTTCGGCCGCACTGGTCGCCTCGGAGCTACTTGCAGACTGTGGCAGCGACACTTCTTTGTCCGGCCCTTCTTCTTGTTTGGCGATTTCTTCTTCGACGTCGTGGCCACGCGCAGAGAAGTTTTCTCGAGGGCGTCATCGTCGCCCCCGTCGTGAGCCTCGAGGCTCTTGCTGGCCTCGAGCTCGCGCTGCCATTGCACACGGGTCTTCCGAACCGCGGGTGCGGCGACCTCCACGGCCTCGTCATCACCATCATCGTCATCATCATCATCGTCGCCTCTGACATTGTCCTTGTCGGAGGAAGACTCGCTCTCGTCCTCGATGGATTCGTTTGAGCTCTCATCATCAGCAGGCGGAAGCCAACCTTCCACCACTTGGAACAACTGCATAGACACACACAATTAGCAAAACCGTGACTGCATATCTGCGATTGTGAAATGGACAAGGAAGTGAGAACTTACTAGCGGAGGCTTGCACTTCATGGTGTACGGGGGAATCCCGGCCTTCGCATCAAGATAATCCGCATCGGTGATTTTCTTCAGGGCGGAGGAGTAGTCGTCAAACTTCCACTCGGCGGTGCAGGACTTGGTCGCGTCATCGTTGCCCGTGTACTCGTACATCGAATGGGCGTGGCTGGCCAAAGGCACCAACTGCCACCCGAGCCAGCAGTTGTATAGGTTGATGGTCTGAAGGCCGTCCTTCTTTAGCTCACAAATCTTCGTCAGCATTTCATCGACCACCATCCGCTGGTCGAGCAGAAGCTTGGAGACTTGAAGCCGACGCGGTTCGGGCCGGTTAGCTGATGACCCACAAGTATAGGGGGTGTATTGTAGTACTTTCGATAAATAGGAGTGTCGATCCCAACGAGGAGCAGAAGGTGCTGAACAGTGGTATGGAGCAGGAACTCTCTGTAAATACTTAGCAAACGGGTTTTTAGTGGTTTTCTGATAAGGTAACAAAACAAAGAGCAAGTAACAAAGACAACAAACAAACGGAGCAAGTGGCCCAATCCTTTCTTTGCAAAGGACAAGCTGGTGGAAATACTTATAAGGACCAAATGTTGTCGAGGACACATGGGAATTCTGTCAAGTGCTTTCGCTTCAAATAGCTGAGTACTCTTCTCTGTGTTGTAAGTGTTGTGTGGGTGTACCTGTGCTAACATATCGACCTTACTTGGACTAATACATACTTATGATTAAACCCTTGCAAACATCTGTAACTACAGGAAAGTAATTAATATATAAATATAACCACAGCCTTAAACTCTGAGATCCTACACTCCGTTGTGCAAAGGTGTCCTAACGGGGGTCCAGGTTTTTGTCACTCCGGCAACCCTACAATTAGTAGCCAAATACACAATGCATTCCCCTAGGCCCATAAATGGTGAAGTATCATGTAGTAGACGTTCACATGACACCACTAGAAGAATATAACCACAACTTAAATACTAAACCATTGAATAATAACTCAACACAAATCCACTAATAACAACATAACTTCTCCCATGTCCTCAAGAACTAAACGAACTACTCACAAGACATCATATGGATCAAGATCAAAGATGATATGGTAATGGATAACAATCTGAACATAAACAATAATCCAATGGTTCCACTCACAAGCATCAACTATAATAGTAATCAATACGGGGAAATTTTCCCTTAAGAACTAAAGCAATATCCAATACAATTGTTACAGCGGGACGGAGTGGTGATGATGGTGCTGGTGGAGATGATGGTGTGGATGATGATGATGATCCCGATGAAGCCTATCTTGATGATGGTGTTGATGGCAACGGTCTCCCATCTCCGGGAAGGAATTCCCCCAGAAGAAATTTGTCTGCCGGAGAGATCTTTCTCTCTCGGTATTTTCCGTCCCCCGGAGGCGATGGAAATCTATCTGTGGTTGCCCCCTAGCCTTAGGGTTTCGTAGGTAAGATATAGGGGAAGGGGAAGAGTCGGGAGCCGGGCAGGTGTGACACACCTTCCCTAGGCGCGGCCTAGGGGGACCCGCGCCTAGGGGGTGTGGGCCCCCTGCGGCCCCTCTTCGCTCCTCCTTTTGGCTTCGTCTATTGTTCTCAAAAAAATAATATTTTCCCATATTTTTATGATCTTCGAGAAATTGCACCGAAACACCTTCTTTTCCATCAGAATCCAGACTCCGGCAGTCCATCCTCCAAGAATCATCCAACATGCATAGATGAAACGCCATAAGTAATACCTCATAATTAGACAAATATCAATGAATAGAGGTAAATTATGATATAGAATGGTGATGCAAATTGGGCGTATCAACTCCCCGAAGCTTATACCTTCGCTTGTGCCCAAGCGAAAACTAAGCTTAGTAAACATGTCCACATGTTTATGGAGTGAAGTGTCGATAAAAGAATACGAACAAGAAGCATCACACTTACCATTGCACAACTCATAGAAGAAAGCAACTCATCTTTATATAACTTAGCTTGCAACCAAGTACAACAGTCACAAAAGAGATGCATAAAGATAAATCATAATTGGAATTGGAAAACTTGTTCTTGGTCAAAGAACACCTGGCAAACATTTCACAAAAAGCTTTTTGCAGAAGTTTTATAACAGGAGCACTCTTTTCTCAAAAAGGTTTTTCACAAGTGAAGGCTTTCACATTAATACTCAATAGGTAAGAGTTTTGTGCAAACAAGGAAGATAAAAAGATGATTGAATAAATCACCATATAAATGCTTAAAAGACAACAACTCAAATGCTTGCTGGAGAAAGAGAGGAAGTAGATTTACTGACTCAACTTGGAAGTGGGAGAAAGGTCCCTTCTTAGAGGGAAGCAGTGATTACAAGCCATAAAGAGCTTCCAAAAGATTATGGTACTTACTAGCTTTGAGCCCTCATTGCCCCTATCATAGGCATCTTGAGATGATTAAGGTTAACATTCACAAAGATGGAGTATATGCTTGACAAAATATAAGTTGGCAATCTCATGTCCCTTGAATATGAGGGCCACTCCTCATGCTACTCAACTTTGGTCACAGGTAAGTTCTTGTCATTGTAAGTACATGCGTATCATAGAGAACCGCCAACGGGGTACCCCTTGCAAATGGTACATGAGCTTTCCCATAACCAAAATGACAAGGAAAGAAGACAATGAGCATCTCAGCGATCTTTTTATTTATGATGTGCATAGCTTTTTATTGAGGATGCTTCATAGATAGCTCACTATGGTGATGCTGCAAGTTTCCACCATGATAAGGCATGGCTTAGGCTAGCGGCCCAGGCGTTTCTCTAACACAAAATACAGACTCCATGGACTTACAAGTTCCCTCTTTATTTCACACCGTTGACATCCATATACAAAAGAGCACGATATCAACTGTGTACAGAGTACAAGTGCAATGTTGAAAACGTTCCCCGTGACAGCACGATTCTGCTAATTCGAACGTATAGATGCAAGAATATACAACTTCGATGGCACAATGGTTCAAGTCTATTAGGGGCACGAAATAAAGTGTGCCGTCAAGTTCGTGAGAGCTTTACTAACTAGTTTTTACAAAACAAAATACTTTTTAATTCAAAAGATAGATGACGCTTGAGAATTTGCTTGGAATAACAAAAGCTACTAGGTAGATATGGTGGACACAAGTGGAAAAAGTTTTGGTTCAAAGGGATTTGGATACATGAGAAGGATGCCTTCTCAAAACATGTTTTTGGCTAGCAAGGCTGGGTAGCAAGCAAGAGAGTTGAAAGAAACAAGAAAACATACAAGTAATAAAGCCAAACATGCAATCTTCCTTGAAGAGACAAAAGATATTAAACAGAGAATACTAAGCTTATGAGCCAACAAGAAAGAAAACAAATGATACAAAATACCTGTAAGCTTTTTTATTTCTCTTTTTCTCTTTCAAAGTAATGCTACTGACCAAAACTCGGTTTGCCAAAACCAATTTAAATCCACTTGATGATCCCAAAGTGATGCCAATACTGATCAACAAGATCCATCATATAATAGATATTGCAAACTAAAATAAGAAGTGCAAAAATTAAAAGATGAGACTTCTCATTAATATTCAATAAAGACACTCACACAAAGGGATACATAGATAATCAACTAAAGGAGAGATACTTCCACATGAAAACCAAACTATAAGATAACCTCTATACCATATATATGAATCCACTAAAAAGGCAAAAGATAAAAGATAATGGTGGTGATACCGCGACAGTTCCCCAAGCTTGGAACAAGCCAAGGGGATGCCAAACCTGATGACGAATTACTCCTTCGGTGGTGGTGTTATCTTGATAAGATCTTCAATCAACTTATTCAAATCCTTAATATCGAAGGTCAGAGTACGAATCAACTCCGAATTATGCTCAATGCAGCTCATAATCAATTCGGACAGAGGATCCCAGTCCTTATTATTCTTCATACACTCTTCCTTCTTAGAGTGTTCTTTTCCTGCATGGTTAGAACGAGTGGTACAAGGAGGAAGTGTCCGCGGAGCGAGAATATGACACGGAGGTTTCCCTCCTGTAGACATCCATGCTATCCTCTTAAGCTTGATGGGTTTTTCTACCAGTCCAATGCTTGCGACGGTAGAGCGGGTGTCCGGATGCTTGTCCTCCTCCATGTATTCTTCATCCCCTTCAAAAATCTCGTCCTCCTTGGGGACTTGAGGTTCTTCTTCCTCGGGCTTCATGCCTTTATCGTTGGAGGAGACCATGGTGCTCTAAACTTGAGAAGATTTCCTGAAAGAAATAGATCGATACGAAAACATGATGAGAACACGACGCACAAACCTCGGGGAACCCAGAGGGTTATATATTACAAGTTTCAAGGCATAAGGAAGGTACTGACACGGAAACGAGGCGGAGACGGAGTTCAAGGGTGGCACAACCCTCTAGGCGCGGCCAGGCTGGGCCCGCGCCTGGGGTGGGTTTGTCCACCTCGGAATCCCGTTCCTCCTCTATTCTGTCTCGTAGTCTTCCATATGTATTAAAAACATCAAAAATATAAAATATTGGATTTTCATAAACCTTCTGTTTTCACCACTTTTACCTATTCAACGACGAACTCTGCAGTTTCCTTTTCTCCTTCTCCTAAAAATTTCCTTCATACAAAACCCTTGCACAAACTCAATGGAAACATTAGTGTAAGAAAAAACAATAAACCTTTGGGTACACACTTCAACTGAAAACCCATCAAAACAAAAGCTTTTGTAAAAGGCAAATGCAAATGATGGCAGAATTCTGTCAAAACAGACCAGCCGGTAAAGATTGATTTTTTTGAAAACCTTCTGTTGCTCAAATAAAAAAGTGCAGAACTGATTAATGTTGGTTAACAACTTGTAGAACAAGCTCAGAAAAATTCAGCTCCATCCGAAGTACTGAGCTTCCTCACGAATTTTTATAATAGAGCACAAAAATATGTCCCAGAACAGCAACTTTTCACAACTCCTCTACTTCACAAAAGTAGTTGAACTTGACACAAAAAACAAAACAAAAAGGATAAGGAGCGGTTATTACTGAGGTAATAACTTCTAAGACTTGACAAAACTCTTGGGTTATCTCCCAACAAGTACTTTTCTTTAATGCCTTTAAGTTAGGCTTGAAACTTTCAAAGATGCTCACATAGGATATATATATTTGAAGTGAAAGAGAGCATCAAGAAGCAAATAACCAACACACTTGAGTCTAATCCACTTCCTATGCATGGGGGTATCATGAGAAAACGAATTGTTGAAACAAAAATCCACTAGCATAGGAAGACAAAACATATGCAACTTCAAAGCTTTCAACATAAAACGGGAAAACTTAACACTATTGGGATGCATAAAACCATGTCTCCCTCTCTCAAAATAACTTTCAGTAGCACTTTGAATAAAGTTGACAATATAACTGTCACTGGAAACAACTTTATCATCAGAATAAGCATTCTTATAGTCGCCAAAAAGAGGTCCAAGGTCATAGACTGGATCAATAGAAGCAAGTTGTTCCATCCTGAAATCTTTATTAGGCAAGCTATTTTCATAAGGAGCTTTAGAAAATTTGGAAAAGTTAAACTCATAAGAATATCCATCAAACTTAGTTAAAACTTTCTCCTTTTTACAATCTATAATGGCTCCACAAGTGTTCAAGAAAGGTCTACCAAAAATGATAGGACAAGTTTTGCTAGCTGCTAAGCACTAGAAAGTCAGCAGGATACTTAATATTACCACAGAGAACCTCCACATCTCTTACAGTACCAATGGGGCAAATGGTTTCCTTATTAGCAAGGTGCATAACCACATCAATGCCTATTAGCAAGGTGCATAACCACATCAATGCCCTCAATCTCACAAGGAGCAATCTCATGCATAATTTCCCTGTAAAGCTTATAAGGAATAGCACTAGAACTAGCACCAATATCACATAAACCATAGTAGCAATGATCACCAATTTTAACAGAAAGCACAGGAACACTAGCTTTTCTAGCCTTACTAGGATGAGAGATAATATTAGAAGCTTCTTCACAGAAGAAAATGTGCTCATCCTCTATATTTCTAGTGATAGTGTCTTTCACAATAGCTACCACAGGTTCAACATTCAATTGCCCATCAGGTTCAACAGTTTTCTTTGTACCTCTATTATTTGCACTAATAATCATAGAATACTCCTTTACCTTAGCTGGGAAAGGCATTTTCTCAACATGAGGTTCAGGCACAATATGATTAGTAGTACAAACTTGAGTACTTCTAATTGAACATGATTAATAACATATTTATAAGGAGCATGGTAGTTATTCCACTTCTTCTTGGGAATTTCTATGTAAGAGGCAAATGCCTTAAAACAGTTGGCAATGCTTTGGGAATCAAGACCAAAATCATTGCTAATATCACGGAAGTCATCAGTTCCCATAAAAGATTTAATGCATTCATAATCATAGTTTATACCTGACCTCCTTCCTTTGTCATTCTCCCAAGCTCCAGTGTTATCTTGAATACGGTCTAATAGATCCCATTTAGCTTCTTCCTTCATACGTGTGAATTATCCAGCACATGAAGCATCTAGTAAATCTTTATCATGAAGAGAAAGCCTAGCATAAAAGTTATTGAGAATAATATTTTTAGGGAGTTCATGAATAGTACATTAAGCATTACTAACTTCAATCTCCCCCAAGGTTGAGCTGTACTCTCTCCATGAAGAGGCCAAAAGTTATATATAAGATTTCTATCCTTATGAATCTCACCGGGAGGATAAAATTTAGAGTAAAAGAGAGATGCCATCTCCTCCCATTCCATGGATTGTCCATTCTTCAGCAGCATATACCATTCTTCAGCTCCCCCTTTCAAGGATATGGAGAGTAACTTCTTCTTCACCTGTTCAGTTGTGATACCTGCACACTTAAACAACCCGCATAATTCACGGATAAAAAGCAAGTGATCACCAGGATGGACAGTTCCTCTCCCAAAATAATAATTATCCGTAACTCGATTAACAGTACTTGTAGGTATCTTAAAAGGATCTATCTCAACAGGTGGTGGTTCATCTACTAACCTAGCAGGGGTAGTAGTTTTACCAAACAGAAAACCAAGTGGGTTATCCATATTGGAAACAAAGTAACAAGCAGTAACAAAAGCAATACTCACAGTAAAAGTTTCCTTTACTAGTTCCACTATTCAATAGCGCTTCACCCCCCGGCAACGGTGCTAGAAAATAGTCTTGATGACCCACAAGTATAGGGGTGTATCGTAGTACTTTCGATAAATAGGAGTTTTGATCCCAACGTAAAGCAGAAGGTGCTGAACAATGGTATGGAGCAGGAACTCTCTATAAATACTTAGCAAACAGATTTTAAGTGTGTTTCTGATAAGGCAACAAAACAAAGAGAAATTAACAAAGACAACGAACAAACGGAGCCAGTGGCCCAATCCACTACTAGGAAAACGGCTATAGGTAATCAGCACATCCGTGGCTCACATGGTTGAAGTGCCCCACGGCTAAAACAGGCGTGGCTCACCTGTGGGCAGTGCCCTACTAGTAACTAGAACAACCGTGGCGCACATGACCCTAGTGCGCCACAGATATGTGTGGGCGTGGCCTTGTTGGCCACACGCCAAACTTCAGGCGCACCATGCACCCGTGCGCCACGGTTGTTAGGGTCATCTGTGGCGACGTGTGCATGGTGCGCCACGAATGAGCGCATGCCCACCTCGCCCGAGACGGCCACTAACTCGTGGCGCACTACCAAAGGCGCCACGGTGGAAGAGCATCTGTGGCGCACTCGCATAGTGCGCCACAGTTTGTACTCCCATGGCGCCTGTTGCCGTGCAGCGCCACGGATGTGTCGATTTTTAAGACAAGACTTTATGTGCACATGTGTGACCACATCCACCACCCCACACTTCACTTTGCCCTTCTTCTTCCTCCTTAGATCTAGTCGGGATCTTCTCCTTCCCACCTCAATTTCTCCACACATTCACCATTTTTAGCATGTAAAACTTGCTTTGGATGTTACATAAGTAATAGAGGAGGTCTCCTCTCTCATCTATCCGTCTCCGGTCATCGACGCTGCACCTCTCCTTTCCATCTTTCTCGCGATCGGTCTCTCATCTCGTAAGTTGTCCATGTAAGGATGTGTTCATGTGTATATGGATGATGCATGTGCTCATATGTATGTAGATGATCGATGCTCATGTCATGATGTGTGTATGTGTGGAGAGCTAGGATCGATGGTCATATGTGTGTGTATATGGAGAGTATCGATGATGCTCATGCATGTGTGTATGGAGAGGATAATGATATGTTCATGTGTGTATGGATCGGTCTCTCTCTCTCTTGTGTTTGTATGTGAACAAGTTGCCATTGTTTTGCCAAAATGTTGATTCATTTCCATTTTGGCAAGACTTTGGCATTTCACAAAGGTCCTAATTTTAGGATAGGTCATGCCGAAATTTTCTATCGACCATTGCATGCATGCATTCATTATGTGGTTCTAATAGACTTCAAAATTGTACCGTACATCGTGCAGCAAAAATGGTCCGCATAATGAGCGAAGGCATTGTGGCTAGATTTTTGAAATGTGCGACGGTACGACATACGTAAATAACAAGACAGATATAAGATGTCCGTGCGAAGATGCAAACTCAATCGGGTGATCGACCCATTCCGGGAATCTGAAAGCGCACTGCCCGCCATGGTTTCATGGATGGATACACTCGTTGGATAAGCGATGGCGTAGATGATGGAGACGGTGATCATCATCACGGCGAGAACGGGCGATGATGAAGAGGCTCTCGGAGATGGTGAAGGTACGGAAGCGGACCGATGATGATGATCTAGATGGCGGAGGAGCGCATTTACGATGGAACAACGTCAGTCGGGTGCGGGACCCTTATGTGCAAGAGCTGCTTCTCAAGCGCATTTAGTAACGCCAGTGGCTGCCGCTAGAGAGAAAGCCAAGCTTGCAACTTGAGAAGGACGGTTACTCCATTGTATGAAGGATGCAGCCGATGATACCCGGTTGAATGTAACGCCAAGGCTATGGAGATGAAGGCAAAGCACAAATTGAGCGACGCAAGCTTCGACGATATGATGGCATTCGCACGATCGTCTCCGAGGGGAACACATGTCCAACTAGTATCGAGGATGCCAAGAAAATCGCTCATCTCTCGATCTACCGCACGTTAGATATCACATATGCATCAACGATTGCATCATTTATCGGGGCGAGGACGCGGAGAAAACCACATGTCCGGTGTGCGGCGTGAGTTGATACAAGAAAGGGAAGAAAGCACCTCGAAAAGTGGTATGGTACTTTCCTATCACTCCTCGTCTGCAGCGCTATTTCATGGACCCTAAGGAAGCGAAGCTCATGCGATGGCATGCGGAAAGGAAGAAGCCAGGAGATGATGATGACCCCGAAAAGGATGAGCTGCTGACGCACCCTTCAGATGCTGGAAAGCATTGGACCTCGAATTCCTGCATTCGGTGGAGATTCGAGGAACATCAGCTTGGTGCGAGCACCGATGGACTCAATCCGCTCGGTAGCTGTAGCAAGACGCACAGACTTGGCCTGTGTTTGTATGGATGTACAACCTCCTCCATGGTTGTGCATGAAGAAGAAGTACATACAAATGAGTATGCTAATTCAAGGGCCGAAACAACCTGGTACCGACATCAATCAGATCTCGGCTGTTGAAAGAGGAGCTAGCCACGTTATGGGAATCTGAGCTACTACGACGCCGTCGCACAAGATTATTTCACTATGAGAGCCGCTTGGTCACTACGGTGCAAGACTATCCAGGTTAAGGTATATCTCGGGCAGGTTATCCAAGGATTCCACGCATGCGTTAGGTGCATGGATAACACAAGCTATCTCCAACTAGAGAAAGATCCAGGTCATCGAAAACCGTGTTCATGGCGCACGGAGGTGGCTCGGCAAGAATGATCCATGGAGAAAACGTGGAGACCTGTTCGATGGCAAATCGAGACCCGAGGAATCCCAGAGCGAGGAGCAGCGAAGAAGTGGAAGAGTTGTTGAAAAACTGGAAAGATTGTCCTAAGCCCGAAAGAAGCGAAAGAGGCAGAACAAGACAAGCCGCGATGAAGGTATGGAAAACAAGGTCTGCTCGGGAGTTGCCATATCGAAGTTTCTCCGACGCCTCATAGCCTCGACATCATGCATATCACGAAAACGTGTGCGAGAGTCCGTCGCCACCATAATCAACATGCCGATAGGACGAAGATGGTCCGAAAGCAAGGCACGACTGATATGCTTGGGTATCCGGAAGGAGCTTCACGGAGGACGACTACTCCTCGATGATCGTGAAGATGACGATGATCATGAGTCGGAGACGACACAAGGTCGTCGGAAGGGTAAAAAGTTCAAGAAGAACGAATATTACTGCCTCCTTCTTGCTTCACTCTAAGCCGATGAGATCAAACAGTTTTTCAAGTGCCTTCTAGGAGTCAAATTTCACGGCCACGCTGGCAAGATAAGCGATACCTAGACGAGGCGAAGCAGAGGTTCATGGCATGAAGTCTCACGATCGTGCCGTGCTAATGACGCAGTACTTCCGTCGCACTAAGAGGGATAATGGACGAGCACGTCCGTGAAACGTTATTTGGCCTGCAAGTTTTTCGACGTCATCTCTAGGAAGTCGATTGGCTTGAATCAGCTCGGAAGGCTACAGGAGGAGATCGTGGTGATACTATGTGAGCTTGAGGTCTAATTCCCACCCGCATTCTTCGACATTATGGTGCATCTACTGGTCCATGTAGTGGAGGACATCGTCCAACTCGGGCCGATGTTTCTCCGTAGCATGATGGCATTCGAAAGGATGAACGGACACATCAAAGGATACGTTCGCAATGTGTCCCGCCCAGATGGAAGCATAGCCAAGGGCTTTCCGTCAAGAGTGCATCTCTTCGCACGAATTATCTAGACATCGAGAACCCGCCGGTCTTCCGTCAATGTACACCTTGGCAAGCTCGACGGATCTGGTCACCGAGAGGGTCGACATCGCATGCAGACTTGATTTTCGACGCAGACTTTGATCGAGCAAACCTCGTCGCGCTACAGATTTAGAACTGGTCGATCCTTGGCATGTAAGCACAAAAGGTTAATCGAGAAGAAGTATGGACCGGGCATACAGAGGACGCAGGAGAAATAATCAAAGAGCACAACTCAGATTTCACGCTGGTTTAGGCAGACGCCCTTGATAATCCTCGCCGCATTCTTCCGACACGGAAAAGATCATATTCACCTTATCGCAGGGACCGATGCAAAACCTGGTGACCTATCAGCGATGATATCAACGGCTACACATTCTACACGGAGGAAAAGGACAACAAGTGTGATTATCGAACTCAGCGTAACGTCGGAATTCTACACTGATGACAACGTGAAGGAAAGATTCTACGGAAGAATCGAGGAGATCTGGGAGCTCGACTACTGTGGAGAAAAGGTGCCGATGTTCCGTGTCAGATGGGCAAAGAGTGTCGAAAGAGAAGACCGGTATTTCACAACCATGGTTATACCCGAAGCAGCCAAATCCAAGGCCGCGGCAAACGCGTGGCGAAAAATGAACCGTGGGTACTGGCTACCAAAGTGGACCAATGTTTTTTCATTACCGACCCGACAAAGCCTAGCCGTGTTATCGTGAGGAGAGGAAAAAGAAACATCATCGGATTGGATGGAGTCGCCAACGAGCAAGACTTCGACCAGTACGGCGATCCAAAGATTGAAGATGACGACGACTACGATGCAGCAACATACATCACAAGAAGAAAAAGGACAACCCTACCCAAAAAAGGTAGCCCGTTCGAAAGAAGAAACATTAAAGTGCGGGCTAAATTATTCAACCGACAAAGAAGGGAAAAAAGATTGTAAAACGCTAGCTCAAAAATATTGTAAAACGCGTGGTCGAAAAAGATTGTAATATTCATGGACAAAGTATTATGAATTTTAGTTATACTTCGAATCATATTTTGTAACACTTTTATGACATATATCACTACTTTTGGGCATGTTTGGAATATTTAAAAGTATTTTAAAACAAAACAAAACTTGTATGGCATATATCACCACTTTTGGACATTTTTGTGAACATTTAAAAGTATTTTTAAAATAAAAATAAAAAAGTGGAGCACCAGGATTCGAACCTGGGTGCTCAGAGTTTGGAATAGAGCTAAGGGGCTAGAACCAGTGGGCTAGGACAGTAGTAGTGTTAACAGAAGGGGTGGCCGCCCTCTTATCTGGTCGTTCAACAGACATAGGCGTAGCGCACCCTGGCCAAGTTCGCTACGGTTATCCGTAGCGCACTTGGCCAGGGTGCGCTACGCCTATGTCTGTTGGACGCTAGTCAACCGCGCCGGTTCGATCCATCTCTCACAGACGACACCACACCGCGCCGCTCTGCATCTCACAGCTGCAGCTCTCGAGGAGGAGGAAGCCCACCACCGCCCGTGCCCGTCGCCTGCTGAGGAGGAGGAAGAAGCTCGAGGAGGAGGAAGCTCTCGAGGAGGAGGAAGCATCGAGGCCCGCCAGAGCATCGAGGCCAGACGAGGCCGCCGCCAGAGCATCCACGCCAGAGCATCGAGGCGACGAGGCCGCCGCTCGAGGAGGAGGCCGTGGAGCAGGAGGAGGCCGTGGAGCAGGAGCAGGAGGAGGCCCGCCGCCTCTCGAGGAGGAGGCCCGTGCGCCAACCATCGTCGTCCGCCCGCCCGCCATCGTCGTACTCATCTCAGAGGTGAGCCGCCCCTCCCCTCTCTCCCTCTCTCCCCTCTCTCTGCTCAGATTAGAGGTTAGGGTTCATATTAGAGGTTAGGGTTCAGAGAAGGCCATTAGAGGTTAGGGTTCAGATTAGAGATTTGTCAGGACCCGATGGTCTCCGACGGCGCCGGAGAAGGGGAAGGAACAGGGTAGGGTCCTGACAGTGCTCCCCCCTTAAGACAAGACTTCAGGGCTTGAATGATGGGAAGGTTGCTTGTATGAATGCCGCATCCTCCTGTGTAGCCTCATCTGTGTCATACCATCCCACCGAATGAGCCATTGTGGAACCGCGACGTCAGAATCTCACACTGCGTGGTACTTGACGTCGTTGGAGAATGGACATGTGATTGGTTTTGAGTTTACCTTCACCGTGAGTAGAGGTAGGTGAGGGTTTGCATTTGCACCGCTGGACCCAGATGCTTCTTGAGTTGATTCACGTGGAATATATTGTGCGTGTTGTGCCTTCCGGAAGTTGTATCTTGTAAGCACGCTTGCCAATAATCTGAGTGATTTTAAATGGACCATACCATTTAGAAGCTAGCTTCAAGGTGTTTCCTCTTGCAGCATGCTCCCTATGAGGTTGCATTTTGAGATAGACCATGTCTCCAAAGATGAATGTCCTTTCGTCCTCTTATTGTCGGCGAATTTTTTCATTTTGTTCTCGCCTTAGCCAGTTTTGTTGCAACACGGAAACCATGTTTTCAGTTTCGGACACCGACACATCGGTGCTTCAGAGTAGATGCAGTTGTAGCAGGCAAGGAAGTAAGGAAGGGTGGAGGATATTCATACAGTGCCTGGAAGGGGGACATTTTGATTGCTGAATGATAACTGCTATTGTACCACCATTCAGCAGAAGATAACCAATCAATCCATTTTTTGGGTTCAAAGAATGTGGTAGGGTCCTGACAAGATTAGAGGTTAGGGTTCAAAGAAGTTCAATTGCTGTTTTGCACAAACCATTACTCAAGACTGCACTTGGTTAGGTTCGTAACTTGGTTAGGGTTCAGAACTTGATTAGAGATTAGAGGTTAGGGTTCAGAACTTGGTTGATAGCAAATTTAGTGTAGCTTGGTTGATAGCAAATTTAGTGCATATATCAGAAGTTCACAACCATTACTCAAGACCGCACTTCAACTAAGACCATTTCTCTTGCAACTCAAAGCAAGAAATCAATAGCCTCAGAGAAATCAATAGTTGTCTTCCTAAAGTAAATAAATCAAGTCCATTTCTTTGCACCGAATCGACGTGTTGTTGGTCAAGTTAGTCGGTTTAGTCAAGTTAGTCGTTAGTCGAAGTTAGTTAGTGGTTTTAGTGTTGTTTTAGTGTTGTTCTAGATAGTCGTGTTAGTGCTGTTTTAGTGCTGTTTTAGTCGTGTTTTAGTGATGTTTTAGTCGTTAGTCAAGTTAGTCGTGTTTTAGTGTTGTTTTAGTGTTAGTCAGGTTAGTCGCTGGTTTTAGTGTTTTAGTGGTTTTAGTGTTGTTTTAGTGGTTTTAGTGCTGTTTTAGTCAAGTTAGCCACTCTATACGCTGGTTTTAGTGTTGTTCCAGTTTAGTGTTGTTCTAGTTTAGGCTCTAGCTAGCTTCGCTCTAGGTGGCGATGGGTCAAGTTAGTTTGAGTGCCCGAGTGCCATGTTCTAGGTTGTCAGGTAAGTTGTCACGATTTAGATGTTGTAGGTGAGTGTAGGTTAGCGATTAGTACCTAGCAGAGGCCAATTTAATGTATACTTCTGTACAAAAACTTGTGTCGCTATATATGTATTTGCTTGTTGTATTTGCTTGCTGTCATATAATCGCATGTTGTATTTGCTTGCTTGCTATAATGACAGTACTTGTGCTTGCAATTGTATTTGCTATAATGACAAAGCTTGTGCTTGCTAAAATGATAGGTGCTTGTGCTTGATATAATTGTAGCACTTGAAATTGTGCTTGTGCTTGTATATGAAGCACTTTATTATGTGTGTATGCGTGTTCTTGTATGAAACGAGTCCCGATTTTTGCGGAATGTTGATTAACTTCCGCTTTTGGCGTAAATCGGGCACTCTAGTTTAAGAAAATTAGCAAAGGTCATGCCGGATTTTTCCGCATTTAACCAATTATTTGTTTTTATTAGTGCAAAGATGTGTGATAACGACGAGGTCGATGTTCTAAGCGCATCGTCTGAAGGAGAACTCACCTCCGAATAAACAATTGACATTCGGGAGGCGGCCCAGCCTAGAAGACGATGAAGAATACCATCCTTCGGAGAGCGAGGATGATGAGATGGAAGACGCGGAGGAAGAAGCCAAGGAACGCGGACGATGAAACCACCGATGGCGGCGAGGGCACGTGGAGTGGTAGCAACCCTCCTAAGAAGAAGGACCGCGCCAACACGGTCGGCACGGTCGGGAGGAAATTACCAAGTGAGCCCATCAGGTTCCTTTGGAGCCCGCCTTGTCGCCAAAGGGTACGGGCAAGTGGCGGCGATCACCGGACAACCATCTCGATCAACACCGAGAATCTCCGGCATAAAGATAATGGCCACTTGCACACTCCTCTTCGAGAAGCTGCATGCCGATACAAGTTCCCGCTAAGTATCGTAACACAAATTATCATGGGAACAAGTAAAAACCGCCTCACAAAGATGAGCACCGCCGCCACCGGAGAACCCGGATAAAGAAGAAGATCTATAAAGAAGGCAAAAGTCTCGAGGAGATCCAAGATTGACCCGCAGATCACCAAGATCAGTTCCGGAGTTCAAGGAGAGGTGAATCCGAAAGAGCCTCGCCAATAGTAATCGGGAAAGGCGCCGCAGCGATGAATATAGGTCATCACCATCTCGGATCCGTGGATACTGAACCATGGAGGCCAAATGGAATAAGGAGGACGAAGAGTATAGATCCAAGGGATAGAAAACCCTTTATAAATTCAACCCGCAGGTTCGAACTTCATCAGGCCCTACCATGTGGACCCAAAACCAAACAACTCACCGCGATCCTGCGGTGAAGGAATTCGAGGAAATTGTGGTAAGTATAATCTAATTACCGGTGATCAACACGATTGCAATCTAATCGATGATCTAAATGATTCACCTTACTTCTTCCGCAGGAGGAGGAAATTGTTGCTAGTCATGGATCCTGTGGTTCCTCATCCTGTGGGTCGACGGCGGCCACCCGGTGATAACCCTTTAACAGTATGATGAACCGCCAAGAAAATAGAGCCGTTACGAAGAAGCCGTTGCCGGTCTGGCCGTCTGCCGGCCTCGGGGTAAGAATTGGGTGGATCATTTTGGTCCACCGACGAGGACGCATGTGGCGCTGGGAAGGAGCGAGGAGGAAAACAGAGAGGTTCAAGAACTTAAGGCACAAGTGGCGCGGATCCCGCAGATCGTCCAAGACAACCTGGCAATCACCCTTACGTCCTTCCTGCCTACCTTGGTGGAGTCAATAGCGAACTGGAGTGCGGGTGGTCGAGTAGGGCCGTGCCCGATTCCAAGCATGGTCAGCAGCCACGCGAACAACGCGGCACCGACAAATCAGGCGAACTACGTGTTCGTGACTCCGCCCGCTAGCACCGCGGCGCCGCAAGTGTTGGTGACTTCGCCATCACCGCGGCGCCGAGTACATGTTGGTGCCCCGCCATCGCCGGCGGCACCGGAGCTCCAAGCACCCGTCGGTAGGGAGAATACACCGCGCCAAGACCGCCATCAAGCAGCCTTCCGCTCTTGCACGCCTCGCCAGATGCGGTAAGGCGTCGACATTAGCCGATCTCGACGCCATCACGGTAAACAAATTGCTTTAATTACCGCCTTTCATGCCATCTATATATTACTCTTGTGGCGTCTCGCCCGACGACGCCGTACATGTTTTCCAGACGGATGTTCCTTGCACTCTCTTATGCTACGTGAACAACGAAATGAGGGATGTTGCCAAGGGTACCATCGCTCAACCCTTGCAGCGACGCTCCACTCAAAGCCGATGCGAGATAGCGTACAGTGGTTAAAATTAGTCGGTGCTAAGGGGCGCGACGACTGAACCTCCCATTCAACCCCGTGAGCGGATGAAGAAGAGTCGCCCGTCTCGTGGTTGCTTCGCTTGTTCATGCTATGGCCAAAGAGCATGATCCGTTTGGGGACGGCGGGGCCATCACGCCAGACAATAGCACCGTCGTGCGGCGACAAGCGGTGGCAAGGCCCTCACCGCCTCGCCACCTCCACGCGGTGGGTCGGATGATCATGTTGATGATCACATGGCGCAGATCCGCCGAGGACTTCAAGACTGGAATGATCACTTCTTCAAGACTCGGTTTGGCAACGAAGAAGACCTAGCTGGTGGCCCCACAGAGAAAGCCACTATCACCAAGCCTGCTTGGTTCTCGTGAGACGCCCAGCTTGCTTTACAGAGCCAGTGATACAACCAACCGCCCTTTATTCTAAGCCCTGACACACTACATAGGGCGGCGGTGCTCGATTATGTGCCTGCCCGCCTCCAAAAGGAAAAAGGGCAGGAAAAGAAAATCTAGCAGCTCGAGCCAGCCGGTGGCCAACAATCGCGAATCCGATCAGGTTTCGGACGGGCCACCAAGACCCGAGGGTATTATGTGGAGGATTCATGTGGCGGTGAGCCCATGCTACCTAAGAATTTGCGAAGCTCGCCCTCGAACCAGAGTGTGCATGACGGCGTCGGTTTAGAGAGACGCCTTCTATCGGAGAAAGATCCTCGCACCCGTATTCGTGGTTAAGGTGCCACCAGGCTTGGGCTTCACGACACTTCCCCATGGATCTGTTCTTCCTGCAGTTCGAGGACATCTTCAATATGTTCCACCTATACCGCTGCACTATACCATGGTCCGCCTCTTTCTCTCACCGCCACGCAGATCATTAGAGAGAACACACCGCATCGCTATAGTGGACCCCTACTACATGCGTGACGGCTGCTTGGGTTCCCCAAGAACGACGATCGTGGCCTCGTACCTAAAAAGAATCCTCGTGGCGAACAAGACAAAGGAATACATTCTCGTGCCTTACTTTCCCGAGTAAGTCGTTATTCACCGCCACCGCCGATTGGCTTTATTAGATCATCATCATTCTTTTTCAACACATTCCATTTGAATTTTTTTGAGAGATGAACACCGCACGCTCATCTCCTTATCGCCAAGCATTCCCACGCCACGATTTCGACTGGGGAGTCTAGAAAAGAAGAAAACTACGACAAGATCAAGGAAGTTCGGATGATGCTCACCGGCTTTGCCTCGACGGAAGGCACCAAAGCGTAAGAAGGTCAAGTTCGGCAGGCACGTCTTCAACCACGTAACAGAGTTCCCCTGCGTGAAGCAGCCGGAAAACAGTAAGAAGGAAGCCTACTACGCACTCCATCACATGAGGGCGTTCCTACTTGACCAGCAGAATTCTACGCTGCCAGATCATCTCAAACAGTGGGCCGAAGCAAAGGCCAAGATCAATGATTCGGATATTAGACAAGAGATGTATCGCATCCAGCAGCAGTTTGGGGCAATCATCTTTCGTGATGTCATGACTTCGGGGGGATCTTCT
Organism: Avena longiglumis; assembly: GCA_030063025.1. Taxonomy (NCBI): domain Eukaryota; kingdom Viridiplantae; phylum Streptophyta; class Magnoliopsida; order Poales; family Poaceae; genus Avena; species Avena longiglumis. Next base: position 436,013,068 of record CP125977.1, on the reverse strand, counting down.
ACGGAGGAAATATCCCGAATAACCGTGACATAGAAGATCGCCTAGAGATGCAGGGTGACTATAGGAAGTTCATGACGAGGCAGTATGCCCTCCTGCTCCCTAAGCCGAGCTGTAAGGCTTGATGTTGGCCTAGTTGTAGTTGCAAACTATAGATGACCTTTGTGTGTGTGTACATGGACGACAAGTGTACTTATCTTATTAGGTTTATGTATCACCGCTTACTTATTTTGCTTATTATTATTATATATCAATCAATGCTTGGTTTTTTGCTTACTCTTTGGTTTTTTTGCTTACTCTTTGGTTTTTTGCTTACTCTTTGGTTCTCGGACGACAAGTGTGAGTTATTTTGTCTTTTCGAGAATATGCCGATGATTGAAATGTCGTGGCACAATATATATGTGAATGTGCTATGACGGGATTGTCGTTGTGATATGCACAAGTCCGTGAATTGTGCATCCTACTTGGTCGACATCCGCCATAAGCAATTCCTGTGTCCAACGACCTAGCTAGTTATGAGGCATGCTTTTCGAGTTATTTTTGTCTTTTTCGAGAATATGCCGATGATTGAAATGTCGTGGCACAATATATATGTGAATGTGCTATGACGGGATTGTTAGCCTTGTGATATGCACAAGTTCAGAATTGTGCATCCTACTTGGCTCACAATTCCGCCATAAGCAATTCGTGTCCAACGACCTAGCTAGCTAGTTATATATGAGGCATGCTTTTCGAGTTATTTTTGTCTTTTCGAGAATAAGCCGATGATTGAAATGTCGTGGCACAATATATATGTGAATGTGCTATGACGGATTGTGAGCCTTGTGATATGCACAAGTCCAGAATTGTGCATCCTACTTGGCTCACAAATTCCGCCATAAGCAATTCCTGTGTCCAACGACCTAGCTAGCTAGTTATATATGAGGCATGCTTTTCGAGTTATTTTTGTCTTTTTCGAGAATATGCCGATGATTGAAATGTCGTGGCACAATATATATGTGAATGTGCTATGACGGGATTGTTAGCCTTGTGATATGCACAAGTCCAGGAATTGTGCATCCTACTTGGCTAACAGTCCCGCCATAAGCAATTCCTGTGTCCAACGACCTAGCTAGTTATATATGAGGCATGCTTTTCGAGTTATTTTTGTCTTTTTCGAGAATATGCCGATGATTGAAATGTCGTGGCACAATATATATGTGAATGTGCTATGACGAGATTGTTAGCCTTGTGATATGCACAAGTCCAGGAATTGTGCATCCTACTTGGCTAACAGTCCCGTCATAAGCAATTCCTGTGTCCAACGACCTAGCTAGCTAGTTATATATGAGGCATGCTTTTCGAGTTATTTTTGTCTTTTTCGAGAATATGCCGATGATTGAAATGTCGTGGCACAATATATATGTGAATGTGCTATGACGGGATTGTTAGCCTTGTGATATGCACAAGTCCGTGAATTGTGCATCCTACTTGGCTAACGGTCCCGTCATAAGCAATTCTGTGTCCAACGACCTAGCTAGTTATATATGAGGCATGCTTTTGAGTTTGCTCTTTTGATTTAAGAGTACTTTCTATAAGTGTATCTTCATATGCGACTTTAATTATACATGTTTTTTCATTCACGTTAGTTATTATTGTCAACTTGTAGATGACGTGGTACGTCAGGTACAAGGGACGGTTCGAGTTCACGATGATTGGGAAGACGCCGGAGACAAAAAGTGCACCGTTCAGCGGTAATAGCTACAAAGGGTACAACACTATGGCGGAGGAAGATAGATACACGCGCTATCTAGCGGGAGTTAGGACAAGGAACCGGATGAAGACCTACACCTTCGTCATGGCGGTGATCATGCTTATCTTCTTTGGGTATTTATCCCATTTGTGTCTAGCTAGCTAGTTTAGATGTCTAGGCGAGCTTCCGAGCTCTAACTTGTTCGATCGACACATGTATTCGCATGTCACCAACTACTACTTTGTAACATGATCAAAACAATGTAACTTGGACTATGTATTCATGTATGAGACTTATCTATATGTATTTGTTTCAATCTTGTTTTTCATATCGAGTATTTATATATATAATTGTATATCTTGTATCTGTGTGTATATCTGTAATATTGTATATAATCTGTATTGCATATAATCTGGCATGGAAATTAAAAAACAAAAAATACATCCGTGGCGCACATGTTTTACCTTCGTGGCGCTACCCCAAAGCGCACCATGGATGTTTAGTGGCGCATCGGTAGTGCGCCACGTAAGATAAAAAGGGTAGCGCACCATGCCAAACTTCGTGGCGCACTAGCTGGTGCGCCACGCCTATCTCTACACAACCGTGGCGCACTAGGCAGGCGCCACTGAGAGATAGCCGTCAGAGGCAGTCTGTGGCGCACTACTGGTGCGCCACGGATGGGCCTTTCAGGTGCGCCACAAACGACCATTTTCCTAGTAGTGATCCTTTCTTAGCAAAGGACAAGCCGATGGAAATACTCATAAGGACCAAACGTTTTTGAGGACACATGGGAATTCTGTCAAGTGCTTTCGCTTCAAATAGGTGAGTACTCTTCTCTGGTGTTGTAAGTGTTGTGTGGGTGAACCTGTGCTAACATACCGACCTTACTTGGACTAATACACACTTGTGATTAAACTCCCTGCAAACATCCGTAACTACAGGAAAGTAATTAAGATATAAATCTAACCACAATCTTAAACTCTAAGATCCTACGCTCCCTTGTGCAAAGGTGTCCTAATGTGGGTTCAGGTTTCTGACACTCCGGCAACCCCACAATTAGTAGCCAAATACACAATGAATTCCCCTAGGCCCATAAATGGTGAATTATCATCTAGTCGACGTTCACATGAAACCACTAGAAGAATAGCACCGCAACTTAAATACTAAACCATTGAATAATAACTCAACACAAATCCACTAATAATAACATGACTTCTCCCATGTCCTCAAGAACTAAAGGAACTACTCACAAGACATCATATTGATCAAGAACAAAGATGATATGGTAATGGATAACAATCCGAACATAAACAATAATCCAATGGTTCCACTCACAAGCATCAACTACAATAGTAATCAATACCGGGAAAGTTTCCCCTAAGAACTAAAGCAATATCCAACACAATTGTTACAACAGGATGGAGTGGTGGTGATGGTGCTAGAGGAGATGATGGTGTGTATGATGATGATGATCCAGATGAAGCCTAGCTTGATGATGGTGTTGATGGCGACGGTCTCCCCTCTCCGGGAAGGAATTCCCCCGGCAGAAATCTGTCTGCCGGAGAGATCTTTCTCTCTTGGTGTTTTCCTCCACCCAGAGGCGGCGGAAATCTATCTATGGTCGCTCTGCTGGCCTTAGGGTTTCGTAGGAAAGATATGGGCGAAGGGGCGGAGTCGGGAGACGGTCAAGTGGGCCACACCTGCCCTAGGCACAGTCCAGGGGGACCTGCGCCTAGGGGGTGTGGGCCGCCTGCAGCCCCTCTTTGCTCCTCCTTCTGGCTTCCTCATTCTTCTGGAAAAAAATATTTTCCCATATTTTTCTGGTATTTTTCTGATCTTCGCGAAATTGCACCGAAATGCCTTCTTTTCCATCAGAATCCAGACTCCGTCAGTCCATCCTCCAAGAATCATCCAAGATGCATAAACAAATGAAAAGCCATAAGTAACACCTCATAATAAGACAAATATCAATGAAGAGGTAAATTATGATATAGAATGGTGATGGAAATTGGGCGTATCTCGGTGGAGTACATCGGCAGCGTCACTTCGCCGTCCGGGGTTGATTCACTGACATAGAACTAGTGCTTCTTCCACTCGTTCGCTGCCTTCTTCGACAGCATGAGGTCGAGGAAGGAAGCCTTGGAATTCAGATCGAAGGTGAGGCCACCCGCTGCCAGCATCAGGCCACCTGCCCCTTCGCGTCCGACCCGCCCGTGGAACAGCTCTTGCCATAGGGGGAAGTATGGGAAGCAACCCAGATATCACTCACAAAACGCCACGAAAATGGTGAGTTGCTCGATGCAGTGCGGCCCCAGATCCGACGGCTAGATGTCGTAGTACGAGCAGAAGCGGCGGAAGAAGAGCGAGGTGGGCAAGTCGAGCCCCCTTTCCAGGTTACTGGTGAAGCAGATAAATTCCCCGACGCGCGGATCTGGCACCACCTCTCTGGCCGCGGGGATTTGCCATATACCGGCACAAAGAATTACCGCATCTTTAAAGGATTTCAGCAGCACTTTCGTACACTTGGATCTCCCCCACGGATCTGTTGGGGACGCCATCGATCGGAGGATCTAAGGTCGCAGATCGCTCTGGTCGTTACGGAGGAATGGAAGACTGGGAGGCGCACGAGGTCGGAGGAAATGTGGGGAATGATCGTTCCACGACCGTCACTATCCTTATATAGCGGTTTCTACCCGCCATTTTCGGAGAGCCGTTACCGCGTGGTGATTACGCCGATATTGCCGTTGGATTACCCAACGGCTAGTTTGACGAAGATTGAGAGTCCAACTTCGTCTACTCGACTCGCCAGCCGCGGCGACCTGACTTTTCACCGACCCGATCGCCATGGCTGTGATTCGACTGGTCGCTGTTATTGCGACTAGGATGACATTTTCTCTCTTTCATAGAAGGAGTCCACCGCCGATTCGACTAGACGTCCAAATTGGACCCGAATACTCCGACTGCCAAAGAACACCTGTGACGACTCAACAACGGCCTCGGGGACTACTGATGGGTATATGCCAAGTGGGGTATACCCAGCAGGGTGTTTCCTATTAGCCCATGCTGCCAGCGAGTGGGCCTGCAGGACGGCAACTAGATCACGACCCAAGAAGGAGCTAGGTGAATTGAAGCTGGAGGCCCAGAAGCATAGCTAGGCCTAGTCGGATTAGGTCAAGCACCCTCCGAGTCCTTATCCAACTCGGTTATAGATCTGTAAACCCTAGCGAGGTGACTCTATATAAACCTCCCTAGGGTACGCATAGAACTCACGCTCCATCATACACCCCCTGCGACTTGCCGCCTAGCCGTCGAGCTTGCCCTTGTACTCTCTCATCAATACAATCTAGCAGGAGTAGGTCTTTAACCTCCGGGGGCCCGAACCCGGGTAAAACCCTGTGTCTTTTCCCTCATCTCGCACCGCAGATGGCTGACCGCCCTTGCCCCTCGTTCTACTACTCATTGCCGATTGCAGCATCTGCCGTGGCCATTCCCACGACACTTTGAGGTATTTTTATATGTTTTCTAGGACTAACCTATTAACAAGATGCCTCAGTGCCAGTTGCATATTTTCTTCTATTTTTGGTTCAAGAAAAGGCAGAAAATCAATATTCTCGGAATTGGACGGGACAAAAGCCAAAGTCAATATTTTACCGTGGGGAACACGGAGCCAGAAGACGAGACGGAGAAGAGCCACCAGGGGGCCACACTGTCAAGGCTGTGCATGGCCCACTGGGGTGCGACATCACAGGTGCCCCTGCCTTGCCTCTTCGCCTATAAAGACCCCTGATACCAAAACCCTATGTACCCGATCAATCTTCCACAAAATAATAGCCGCCGCCACCATCTTCCCTAGATCGGGGGCGGGGGGGGGGGGACCTGAAGCTCTTCTTCGCACCCTGCTGGAGGGGAGATCATCCCGGAGGCCTTCATCATCATCAAGACAGCCTCCGGTATGAAGTGTGAGTAGGTCCACCTTGGACTACGGGTCCATGTAGTATCTAGATGGTTGTCTCTCCTCCGGTGTGCTACCATGTTTAGATCTTGTGAGCTCCATTCATGATCAAGATCATCTATTTGTAATCATGCATGTTGTGTTTGCGGGGATCCAATGGATATTGACATTACTATGTCAGATTGATTAATGGTTTTGTTTTACTGATTCTATCATGTTTGTGTTGTTTGTGAACTTGCATGATCTCCATTTCTCGTAGCTATCTCGGCCAAGTAGATGCTAGTGACTCCAAGGGGGAGTATTTATGCTCGATAGTGGGTTCATGCCTCTATTTAATCTCAGGGAAGTGACAGAAATCTCTAGGTTGTAGATGTGTTGTTGCTACTAGGGGGAAAACAATGGTCTCTTGTTCATGGAACAAGTGGATTGTTTACCTTACACACTCTGCTTAAAGCAGTTATCCGTTGCTTGCAAATCAATACTGGAGGGGGTTCGAATGATAACCTGAAGGTGGATTACTAGTCATAGATGCAGTTGGATGGCGGTCTATGTATCTTGTTGTATTGCCCAATCAAATCTCATAGGATCATGAATGTCTAGTATTGCATTATTATGCTTTTCTCTGTCCTGTCAATTGCCCTGCTGTAATTTGTTTACCCACCATGTTTGTTTATCTTAAGGAGAATACCTCTAGTGAACTATGGACCCTGGTACAATCTTTAACATTGATACATCTCCCACTGTTACTGTTTACTTTATGCAAACCACCATTACCTTCCACACCATACAGTTAATCCTTTGTTTTCAGCAAACCGGTGAGATTGACAACCTCACTGTTTGTTGGGGCAAAGTCTTGAGTTTGTGTTGTGCAGGTTTCCAAGTTGCTAGCAACACCTTTGAGTCGTTTCCTTCTTTCGACTGGTTCGATAACCTTGGTTTCTTTCTTAGGGAAAACTTGTTGATGTGCTTATCATACCTTCCTCTTGGGGTATCACAACAAAGCTCTACATTAAACTGAGCTGCCATCAGTTAACTAGCAACTACAGGCGACTGTGGGTGAGTATTCGAGATTTGGGTAGTTGTTGGTTTTGTTTTGCGGAGCTCTTATTGCGATTCTCCTTTTGTAGAGGACCGCTCCGCCACGAGCGCCAAGGCCCATGAGGGTTTTACGTTCTAGCCTCCGAGATGTAGACTGCAAAGTCAGCGTTGGCCGCCATGGAAGAGTGGATCGCCGCGTTGGCGAAGGAGCTGGAGACGTCAAAGGCGGAGGCGAATTCGTCTGAGCAGAGGGTCAAGGTCGATGTCGTCGCGGCGGAGGGCTGAGCGGAAGGTCTCCGATGCGTTGGTTGCTGGTTTGCAAGACCAGTTGACGGCCCTGCACGACTTCACCATGGAGCATTGCCGTCCACTTCTTGGTAAGCGTTTCTTCGATGTTTGCTTTTATAGTGGCGGGCGGGTGGGCTGCCGCGCTGACGAGTCCCTGAGCGGGTGAGGCTGAGGGTGCGCGTCCTTGTGGTTTTGACTTGATGTTGTTGTAGGGGCGATATGCGATGGAGATCCGGAGGCGCAGACGTACGACGCCAAGCGGTGCGTGACCATGTTGGTGAACTCGGCCACCCTCTCGGTGACGTGCATTCGGGCCTTCCTCCAAGGGATCTCGCCATAGAGGTGATCCCTAGCGGGTTTATGGAGGCGTGGTGCTACCTCGAGGAGGCTCCTACCGTTATCGAATGGATGACGCGGTCAGCCTTTCGCCGTGGGGCTGCGAATGCGTTGAGTCTTGGACTCGCGCACTTCCTCGACGACGTCACCATTGGGTATCCCTCGGCGACTGGCTCGGTGTAGATCTCGGAGGTGCTGAATCTGACCGCCAGGGCAACTCCCTACGTCGAGCGGGTGTTGGCGATGGGTGACTTGCTATCGTACCAGGAGACGGTGGTGGCGCCGAATGATCTCGAGTCATAGCATCGCGACCTGAAGTCGGAGAAGCCCTTCCGGTCGGTCATGGGGAAGAGCTTGACGATGATCCTGGCGAACCCGTGGGAGCCCTTCATTCGGGTCAGGGGCGATGGCGGTGCGTCCTCTTCAAAGCCTGCAGAATAGATAATTGCCCTGGGGCAATTTGTATTAGTAGTAGTGACTTTTTATTTATATGGATCCTTTACTGCGAACAATATTTTGTTGCTAAGGAAATCAAAAAATTAGTCGCTGTGTGTTATTTTGAGATTTTTGTTTATTGTGCGAGTCCCCGAGCGTGTCCGCCCTTTAATGGGGTTTACCTCACATGTGTGTAAGTTTGTTTGCGTTAGACTATTAGTTTAATCAGAGTCGACTCGATGTGGCTCGTAGAGCCAGTCACTTGGTGACCCCAAGTGGTGCTCTGTACTTGGCTGTTTTCCCGGACGCAAGCGGGGTCGGTTAGGCGAGTCCCCGAGCGTGGTAATTAGTCGTTCTAGTCACATGCCCAAGGTACGTGAGGACATGGTGCATTGTTTGTAACCCGTCTCTCCACATCCTCGCATGGCGAGTCCGAGGTACGCTCTCATACTTGGTGTGTTCCTGAGCCACGTGGGTTTGGACTTGGGCAAGTCCCCGTGCATGGTACTTAATCATTCGAGTCGATGTACGCGAGGATGTGGAGGACCGGTTGCTGTATGAAGCATGTATGGTTGTCTTGGCCTGGCAGGCCAGTCGAGTGAGGTGACTCCGATGGTGGCACCGGGTTGGATTTTTTGGACGATGCAAGACCCGAATACTTTTGGTGCCCTTGTGTCGCACTAATTAACCGTGCCGGTCGCGCAACCAAGGGTTGACTTCTGTGGGTAGCGTTTTGCTGAAATTACGAGTGCGATTGGCACCAGAGTTTTGCGAGTAGGCACAATTTGTGCGAGTCGAGTTTATTGTATTTTATGGCGGTGGGAGTACCAGTTGGAGTTCTACGTGTAGATATTCCGTAGGAGGTTTACATTCCATGGTCGCTTGACATCAAGTTGACTGTCACCTCGTACGTCAATGACGTAGTAGGGATCGTTGCCGAGGACTCTCCCTATGGAGAATGGCCCCTCCCATGGGGGAGAGAGCTTGTGCATGCCCTTCTTGTCCTGGATCAGTCGCATGACCAAGTCGCCTTCCTGGAAGGTGCGAGTCCGGACTCGGAGGTTGTGGTAGCGGCGGAGTCCCTGCTGGTAGATGGCGGTGCAGGAGCGAGCTAGGTCGCGTGCTTCATCGAGATGGTCGATCCCTTCTTGGCGTGTGAGCTTGTTGTCGGCCTCCGCATAGTTGACGACCTGAGGCGAGTCGTGTTCCAGGTCAGTTGGCATGATGGCCTCAGCGCCATACACCATGAAGAAGGGTGTAAACCCTGTTGACCGGTTGATGGAGGTGCCGATGCTCCATATGACAGAGGGGAGCTCTTCGACCTAGCATCCCGGTGTTCGCTCAAGGGGAACTTGCAGTCGCGGCTTGAGGCCATGGAGAATGCTTTGTTTGGTCCGTTCTGCATGGCCGTTTGACTCCAGGTGGGCGACTGAGGCGAGATCGAGCCGTATATTGTGTTCCTCGCAGAATTCGGCCATGGCGCACTTTGTGAAGTTGGTGCCGTTTTCCGTGATGATGCTGTGTGGGAATCCATAGAGGTAGATGAGCTCGCGAAGGAATTTGGCGGTGGTCTTCTAGTCACACTTCCAGACTGGCTTGGCCTCGACCCACTTGGTGAATTTGTCGAGTGCGACCAGGAGGTTGGTGTATCCAGAAGGAGCCATTTTGAAGGGGCCTACCATGTCCATGCCCCAGACGGCGAATGGCTAGGTGATGGGGATCGTTTTGAGCACCGAGCCAGGAATGTTCATCTGGTTGGCGTACTTCTGGCACCCGACACAGCATTCGACGATGTCGACGGCGTCGGCGTGCGCGGTGATCCAGTAGAAGCCATGTCGCATGGACTTGGCGACTAGAGACCGGGCACCGGCGTGGTGGCCGCAATCGCCGGTGTGGATGTCCTGGAGGATCTTGCATCCTTCCCCTGCTTAGACATATCGTTGGAACACGCCGGTCACGCTGCTCTTGTAGAGCCCGCTATTGATGATTACGATGGATTTGCAGCGTCTCACTATCATGCGTGCCTCTGTTTTTCCAGAGGCAGCATCCCGCTCTCAAGGTAGGTGAGGTATGGCACGGTATATTCGCTGGGTTCTGAGACCTTGGCGACCAGGGCAAGCTCTGGTTGTAGCGGTATCCCGAAGTCGATCTCCTTTGGCGGGGACACCGAAGGCTTATGGATGGTGTCGTGGAAGACGCCCACGGGTGGAGTTTGCCGTGCCGATGTGATGCGGGAGAGGGCGGCTGCCTCCTTGTTCTTGCGCCTGTCGATCCACTTGACGGAGTAGCTGACGTAGTGGCCCCCCAACTAGTCCACCGCTTGGCAGTATTCTGCCATGGTGAGGGAGATGGCATCGGAGGTACCAGCGACTTGTGCGGCAACGAGGTCAGAGTCGCCGTAGCACCATAGGTGATTGACGTTCTTCTCCTTTGCGGCCCACATGCCGTGAAGGAGGGTCTCGTATTCGGCCATGTTGTTGGTCCCGGGCGTGAAGTCAAGGCGTAGCACGTAGCGGACCTTGTCGCCTTTGGGGGAGGTGAGTATGACCCTGGCCCCTGCACTGTCCGCGTTCTTGGACCCGTCGAAGTGGAGCGACCAGTAGTGGAGGTATAGCTTCTCTAGCTACTGCGCCTCTTCCCAGTCGGCGAGGAATTCTTCTAGGTCCTACGATTTGATCGCCTTGCGTGGCTCGTACTTGATGTTGTGGACGATGATTTCGATGTCCTACTTGGCGACTCACCCGGTCTCCTCACGGTTGCGGATGATTTCCTGCAGTGGCGCGGAGGAGACGACCGTGATGGGGTTCTCTTGGAAGTAGTGTGGGAGCCGCCGCTAGGCTCGAAAGACCGTGTATACCAGTTTCTAGTATTACGGGTAGTGCTGCCATGAGTTCGTTAGGACCTCGCTGATGTAGTAGACCGGGCACTGTACGAGGTGTTCGTTTCCCTCCCCCGGTCGCTCGACGACCATCACGGCGATGACGACTCGCGTAGAGTCCACGACGTAGACAAGCATAGGCTCCTTATCGACGGGGGCGGCGAGTAGCACTTATTTGAGCGCTTTTAGCTCATAGTCCACATCTTTGTCCCATTGGAACATGGGGTTCTTGCGCATAAGGTGGTAGAGAGGCATTTCCTTCTCGCCTAGCTGAGGGATGAAGCGGATGAGAGCCGCGACTCGACCGGCCAGCTTTTGGACGTCGTGGAGGCACTCGGGTTTCCAGAGTCGTGCGATTGTGTAGATATTGGTGGGGTTCGCCTCAATGCCTCGCTTGGAGACTACATACCCTAGGAGCTTCCCGGTAGGCACACCAAAGGTGCATTTTCCTGGGTTGATCTTGACCTTGTACTTTCGTAGATTTGTGAAGGTTTCTGCCAGATCGGTTACTAGGTCGCTCTGGCGATTGGACTTGACCACCACGTTATCGATGTAGACGTGAATGTTGTGGCCAATTTGGCTCGCAAGGCACTCCTACATGCACCGCTGGTAGGTTGCACTGGCATTTTTGAGGCTGAACGTCATGGCGGTGTAGCAGTAGGCGTCAAATGGCATGATGAACTCCATATTATCCTCGTCCTCGACCGCCATCTTGATCTGGTTGTAACCAGAGTACACGTCAAGGAAGCACAGCGAATCTGACCCCGCGGTCGAATCGATGATCTGGTCGATGTGCGGTAGGACAAACTGCTCCTTTGGGCAGGCGCTATTGATGTTGGTGTAGTCGATACACATTCTCCAGGTCTTGCTTTTATTCATGACCAGGAATGGGTTTGCCAGCCACTTGGAGTACTTGATGGGTCGGATGAAGCCTGCAGCGAGTAGACGTTGCACTTCTTAGGTGATTGCTTGACGTCCCTCTTCATTGAAGGGCCGCAACGACTGCTTGACAGGTCGAGCTTTGTGGTCAGCATTAGATTTGTGCTCAGCAAGTTCCCTCGAGACACCTGTCATGTCAGATGGCTTCCATGCGAAGATATCACGATTATAACAGAGAAACTCTATGAGCGCGCTTTGCTATGTGGGGCTCATGCCTTCCCCGATGGTGACTATATGGCTGGGTAGCCTAGGACCAGCTCGACGGTGTGGGTGTGCGTGGCATCTTCGAACAGTATCAACTCATCATTCTCTGTGTTGGAATTCTTAAGGATCGTGGGGTCGTCCTTGTCGACTCCACTCACGTACCTGTCGAGCTCATTGGCGTGGATGGTTTCCGCGGCCATGACGGTGTCTGCGAGTTCGACGCCTTTTTCCTCGCACTCCACGGCCATATCGGGGTCGCCGTGGATGGTGATGATGCCGCATGGTCTTGGGAGCTTCATCACATTGTACGCGTAATGCGGTGCCACCATGAATTTGGCGAACACTTGTCGCCCCAGGACGCAATGGTAGGGGATGCAAAAGTTCACCAGCTCGAAGACAACCACTCGGTGCACAAGTTAGCGGGTGTGACGAAGGTGACTGGCAGCGTCACCTTGCCGGTCGGGTATGCCTTCCGACCGGGGACGATACCATGAAGGGTGGTGAGGGTCGAGTCGACCATCGAATGCGGGAGCTGCATCCTCCTGAACGTATCCAGGTAGAGGATGTTGATGGAGCTCCCGTCGTCCATCAGTGTCTTGGGGAGCCAGTAATCAGCCACTTTGGGCTTGACTACCAGGGCGACTCGCTCGGGGTACTCGATCCATGGTGAGTGGTCCTCACGGCTCCACATGATGCGCTACTCAGACCAGTTAAGGAAGCGGGGAACGCCGACCTGGGACACCGCATTGACGGCGCCTGCGCAAGCGAGGACCTTCTTTTCTCGCTTGGTGCCGAGCCCGGTGAAGGTGTGCAGCGAGACTACGTTGTTGCCAAAGGCACCGGAATTGCCGTGGTCCCTTGTCGGGTTGTTGTTGGGGTCTTCCCTTGCTCTCCTTGCCTTCTCAATCTCCTTTATAGTGTAACACCCCTGGTCACTCCGGACCGACGGCTGTCACTTCTGGCAGCTCAATAGGATCTCTAGACTAACCCCACACACCAACACTAGTCTTTTACGCGCACTTTGTCCTCACTCATGTGCACCCGGTACCCACTTCCCGGTTGGTCACCCATCCTAGAATTGCTCTAGGCCAAGCACGCTTAACCTTAGAGTTCTTTTCGAATGAGCCTCTAAAAAATAAGTTGCAACTTGTTGGTATGAGTTTCCTATCAATCCTATTGAGCCATGCACCAGGGTCTCACATACACCCACCCTTAGAAGATCGATGTCCTCGTCGATCAACCACAAGACAGGAATGTCCCCTCTTGGCACACGTCTGTGCATCTAGTGCCGGCACATATGCCATGCCGTGTCCACTTCGGGCCACACGTGCCAAGCACCACATGTTCGCCACGGACCCACACATGCCCGTTTAACCACGAGTGTTGGCTCTGATACCAATTGTAACACCCCCGTTCACTCCGGACCGACGGTTATCACTTCTGGCAGCTCAATAGGATCTCTAGACTAACCCACTGACCAACGCGAGAGAGAGCGAGAGGGGACAAGACTGGTATGGGAGAGACAGGAGAAGACGACCGTTCCTATCCCCATATCCTGGAGCGGCGGCGGGCATCGCGGCGCTCGGACGGATGGCATTAACGGAGCCACGCTGTTGCTTGCCGCTCCTGAGGAAGAAGACAGAGGGAGGGGCGAAGGGGTACCGGGCCTCTGCTAGGCTGGATGCGGGCTGGTGCTGGCCTGATGGGTGCCACGAGCGGGGGATAGAGAGAGAGATAGAGAGAGGAGAGAGATGGGCCGGCCTGCTGGAGCATTGGCTTTACTTTTTTATTCCTGAAAACCTTTTCTATTTCTAATTGGTGTTTTCTCTTTTGTATCTCATTTCAAAATATGTTTTGAAACATTTCAATAATACTAGAGACTTTGTAAAATATATGAGAATATTGCAGGGGCCCTTTTAGTCCATTTGGGCTCCAACATTTTTTTACTTTTCAAAAATATTCAAAACCCTTTTGAATGGTTTTCAAAAAGAGGGGGAAGCATTAGGGTTTTAGGCTTTACATCAATTTTTTCTTTGCATGTATTTTAAAGAATGATGCTCATGAATGCACAAACAACCCTAATTACTATTTACTAAAAACTAGGGTGTTACATATGACATGATGATTAGTGTACCCGCTCTTGCCTCAATCTAAGGACTTATCAGGTACCCAGGACCCCAAGGATTGATCCAGGTATAGGGAGTGTGAGTGATGAATGATCTGCAGGTTGGGAACCCAAGTGACAGAAGGGGTAGTACGGCTATATGTGAGGGATTTACTTGGGATTAATGGTGACATCACTATGCATATCATTAGTTCTCTTTCTTCTATGGATGAGACTAGTAGGTTATTGCTATAAGCGTTTGTGAAGGCAATAGAAATTATGGATGCACTGCCCACATATAATTATCTTTCTCTAACAATTACATGCATACTTTATTATTATCTTTTACTGCCATAAGATATTTTGCACAGATACTGGTGAAACCAAAAGCCCTAGGCCCTATCTCTCTCCATCGTCAACAACAACAAAAAGATCGCAAACTCTTGGTCCGGTGAAACACAAAAGGAATTCTAAAACTCCAGAAGGTCCATTTAAGTAATCTCACTTTGCTTTCTGCTTCCCGAGGATTCGATAAACCTAGGTCTACTAGGGAAAAATAACTATACTACATCCATAATCCGGTTCGAAGGTATCACAGGCTAGCAAGGTCTTATGTGTGCCTTCACTCAAATAACAGCAGAGGCCGAAGGAGATAACGAGGGCGGGCACTATGCCAGGAAGTAGAGGCACGCACGAGGAACTCCTAGAGAGGCATCGAAGACAGCAAGGGGTCCTAGGAAATATAGGACGCGTAGGGAATCAGGATGCATGTCCGGCAGCGACTCGAGGCGACGCTACAGTCAGCATGGAGGCCACTAGGTCTAGCGAGGGCGGCAGCTGGAGGCTCGGTGATGCGTGGTGTGGTGTTGCAGCGGCCGTGTCAGCCGGCGAGGTGACCGGGAGGAGGAGGGGAGGAGTGAAAGGGAGCCGGCGAGGACAAGGTGCTGTAGGAAGGGCGGTCGGTTGCAGATCGCTAGGGAGATGGGAGGCAGAGGGGATCTGCGGCTAGAGAGAGCGGCGACACGCTGGAGGCAGAGAGAGGCGGCTGCGACGGCGGCTTCACGCGATGGGGAGAGAGGAGACGGCGCGGTGCACCATGGGGTGCTCGGGCATGGGGTCGAGGATGGGTAACCGAGGCAGAGAGGAGGCGTCCGCTGGCGATGGAAGGGGGTGATCTCGTGAGTAGATCGGAGGAAGGTGGCTTGCAAGTGGATTTATCCTTGCAACTATGTCACATAATATGACACCACGTGAAGGATTTAAATTGTTTGGACCGTTTTTGAATTTCTTATGCCCGTTTCAAATATCTTTAGTCCCGATTGAAGAAACCAACCGGGACTTAAGGGGTTGCGGAAGGCTGGGGCCGACGCGGGCATGTTTAGTGCCGGATGGTGTCTCCAAACGAGACTAAAGGTTCATCTTTAGTCCCGGTTGGAGACACCAACATGACTAAACATGGGTGGCGACACTATTTTGGTGGGTGGTGACACTATGCCAGTGAGTGGCGACACTATGCCACTGAGTGATGACACTATTTTGGCAGGTGGCAGCACTATGATAGGGGTGAGTGTTGACATTATGTTGTGAGTTTCAACACTATATCGTACTACTTAATCTATAAATAGGCATCCGTGTGAAGTTATCAACTGCAAACAAGATGGTGTGTGAGAGGAGGGACTTCCCGTCAGTTAGCAAATAAGGCATTCCAGGTGTCTTAGTTGTCAGTATCCTAATGGGGATCCATTCACTTCTCGGGCGTGAGCTCGAGGTAGAAGTGGTTCGTGATGGTTGCCTAGCGGGCAGAACCTTGAGGCACAGGAGGGATAGGAACCCCTCTAGCGCTCAGCATCCACTCGGCAGGCAACCGGTAGCCCGGGGGCATGGGTAGCTGGAGGCGCACAACACCTCGGCTTCCTCGAGAATCAGAATGGCCCAATATGCGGTGTCCATTGTTGTGAGAGAGGAAGGTGTGGATGTGTGGATAGTCATGGAGCGACCGGTCTAGATATAGAGGGAAAGTGCGGGAAAACATAGCGGGAAGTGGTTGGAAATGGCGGAAAATATCTATAGTCTCAGTTAGTGGCTCCAAACGGGACTAAAAGCCCCAGTTAGAGGGAAAGGGCAGGAAAACATGGCCGGAAGCGGTGGGAAATGGCGGGAAATATCTTTAGTCCCGGTTAGTGGCTCCAACCGGGACTAAAAGCCCCGGTTAGAGGAAAATGGATGAAAACAAATGGTTAATAGTTAGAATAATTATTTTATCAAATAGAAAATGTATGTGTATTAACTATTGAAATTCAAGCACTTTTTATGTTGAAAGTTTAGTGAGATTCAAAAAATATGCAAAATATAATAGTTAATGCATTTTTTAATTGAAAATGGAAAAATGGTTAATTGTTTGACTAGTTAGAATAATTATTTTAAAAAACAGAAATGGATGTGTATTACTTATTCAAATTTAAGCACTATTTATGTTAAAAGTTTAGTGAGATTCAACAATATGCAAAATATAATAGTTAATGCATTTTTAAATTTAAAATGGCAAAATGGTTAATAGTTTGACTAGTTAGAATAGTTATTTTATAAAACATAAAATGGATTTGTATTACCTATTCAAATTCAAGCACTTTTATGTTGAAAGTTTAGTGAGATTCGAAAATATGCAAAATATAATAGTTAATGCATTTTTAAATTGAAAATGGAAAAATGGTTAATAGTTTGACTAGTTAGAATAATTATTTTATAAATCAGAAAATGGATTTGGATTACTTATTCAAATTCAAGCACTTTTTATGTTAAAAGTTTAGTAAGATTCAAAAATATGCAAAATATAATAGTTAATGCATTTTTAAATTGAAAATGGAAAATGGTTAATAGTTTGACTAGTTAAAATAATTATTTTATAAAACATAAAATGGATTTGGATTAGTTATTTGAATTCAAGCACTTTTCGTGTTGAAAGCTTTATCACATACATAAGTATGCAAAAATTGTATAATTTGAATGTTTAGAAAATATAATAGTATGCAAATTCAAATGTTTGAAAAAACTGTACACCGCATGCTAGTTTTGGCCCAGCGCGCGCAATTTTGAGCCTTTTGTGCCAGCCCAACTCACCAGCCGGGACTAATGACCCCTCCCCTTTAGTATTGGCTGGTTCCACACACCGCAGCTGGTAGCCACCGCAGCGCCTCCCCGCGCCCCTCCCCGGCCGTCATGGCGCCTCCCGCGCCGGCCGCCACTGCCTCCCAGCCTCCACCACCTCGAGGTAGTTGTCGGCTCCGATGATGGAGGATTTCTATAGAAATATTATTGTATAGATATAATATTGCCTAGAAATAATTTTGTATAGAAATATTATTGCATAGAAATATTTGTGTTGCATTTAAATATTTGTATAGAAATAATTATTGCATAGGAATATTTCTGTTGCATTTAAATATTTGTATAGAAATATTATTACGTAGAAATATTTGTGTTGCATTGAAATATTTGTATAAAAATAATTATTGCATAGAAATATTTGTGTTGCATTTAAATATTTGTATAGAAATGTTATTGCATAGAAATAATATTGTATAGAAATATTATTGCATAGAAATATTTGTGTTGCTTTTAAATATTTGTATGAAAATAATTATTGCATACAAATATTTGTGTTGCATTTAAATATTTGTATGGAAATATTTTTATAGAAATAATTATTGCATAGGAATATTTGTGTTACATTTAAATATTTGTGTAGAAATATTATTGCATACAAATAATATTGTATATAAATATTATTGCATAGAAATATTTGTGTTCCATTTAAATATTGGTATAGAAATATTATTGCATAGAAATATTTGTGTTCCATTTAAATATTTGTATAGAAATTTTTATATAGAAATATTATTGCATAGAAATATTGTGCGCATTTTTCAAATATTGTGTGCAAATAGGATTTGTTTTTCTATGTACAAATATTGTATGCGTTATAAAATAATATTGTGTGCATCTCGCATTTTGCAGAAACTATGGATCCACCTAGTCCAATCCGTAGAGACCTAAGACAAGAAGAAATTCTCGAGGATATAATCCACGACGCTGATCCATCTGAATCTCCCTCGAGGTATCTGAACCCATCCGGTGAGGGAGAGGAGGTCGTCCAAAGAGAGGGAGAAGCCGCCGGCTCCGATGATGTAGAAGCCGATGGACCCTTAACGAAGACCAGCGAGGTATATATATGATGTCCGATGATCACTAGATATATGATGTCTGGAAGTTGCTGTACATACTGATTTGTATTTATATTATATTGACGAATGTTTCTTCTCTTAGGCCTCCACATCAAGCAAAAATTCCAAACGAGGTCCGGCCAAAAAGGTGGCCGCATCTACGTGTCATACAATTACGACGATGTCAGCACTAGGTGAACCGTTGGAACCCAAAATGGCTGCAAATGTATTTAAACAACAATGTGGAGTTATGGTTAGGTATCGCATCCCAATCACCA
This sequence comes from Avena longiglumis, assembly GCA_030063025.1. Lineage (NCBI taxonomy): Eukaryota > Viridiplantae > Streptophyta > Magnoliopsida > Poales > Poaceae > Avena > Avena longiglumis. The sequence continues at coordinate 435,994,667 of CP125977.1, read as the reverse complement.
TTCGAGAGTGGCATAAGCCCAAAGGGGCGGAAGAGATTGAGTATGTCATAGAAAGGTACAAAGAGGGTCTTTGGAATGAACTCATGGCACATTTAACCCTGTCAGAATATGAGGATGATGCCGACATAGCTGCATTGAGGAAGAAAGTCAAGGAGTGGGCTCTTAAGAAGATGGTCGAACTGTTCAGGAACTGGAATAAAGCATTATGGCTAAAGTATCATAGGTACAAGATTGCTCCAAAATTCGAAGTATATCTAGCAAAGCAGCAGCATCACTGGGATGCATTTATGAAGTACAAGAAGTTAGAAGATGCTAAGAAAAATTCAAAAGAAAAACAAGATAAATGCTGCAAAAAAGAAATATCACCATTGCCTGGGGACAGGGGCTATGCGACTGCCATGCCAAAGTGGGATAAAAAGAGAAAGAGCTGTGTGATAAAGGGATCATTCCAGAACCAATGCGCGAAGAATGGGATTTGAGGGTAATAAATTGGTTGCTTGGGCATGGGAGTGAGTATGACGATATTACATGGGATCTTGTTTGTAGTGACAGGATTAGGATACCTAGTGAGACATGGTTGAAAGTGGTGAAAGAAATGAAAGAGGGGAAAACAAAGTTTCGTCCCGATAGAGAGAAAGACTTGCTAACAAAGGTCCTCAAGAATGACGAACACGGAGGATGAGTACGAGTCCTTGGCCCTAGTTATACGTGGAATATTGGGTTTCCCAAAGACAAAGATACTTATAGAAGCCTAGCGAGAGAAAAGCAGCAATGGGAGGAGGAGGGAGACATGTTCAACCAGTTGCTAGCAATAATTAACAAGCAGCAGCAGCAGATTGACAAACTTAGAGGAGTAACGCGAATGCAAGATCATGCACTCAACATTATCTGACCCATATTAGCGGAGAAGCAGCGTGGCTAAATCGGAGGTCCCGTCTCATGATGCACAGATGATAGATGGCGGTCCCGGCTACACCGTGGATGGAATCAAGGATAAGATATCTTGTGAGCTCCATCAGAAGGTGAAGAACATATCCATGAAGGTGGCAGTCGGATGTGCTTTACCTTGTCCACCTGACGCACGCAGGCATGGCCGTGAGATTCGAGCTGGATATGCTAAAGTCAGGGTGGATCAAATCATAATAGGGTGTAACTCAATGGAGCTTGACATCCCTGGATATGAAGGTGAGAGGACACTCGGAGAAATACTGGGCGATATCATTCTAGGGGACAAGAACAACATCAAGCTTCTAGGCTCGGCGCCCAGGCCAACACCGCCTCCTAGTCATCGCAGGTCACCTTCACCTCCATCACCTCCAAGAAGCCCACCCCATGACTACGATCACCACAGAGCAAGTCCATCTCGATCTCCGCCCGCTAAGGACAATAAGCGAAAGCGTGCTCTCTCGATGAGTACTAACCGACGCAGCAACCCAAAATAAAAAATGTCGCCCCTCCCAAGAGTACCACATAAGAATCTTCCCATCAGACCTTACGATCGTACTGACGAGGAAAACACAACAATCACAAAGGCCCAATGTGATGCGCATTTTCAAAAGAAGAAACCCAAGCCCGCCCTGGTATACACCGAGAAGAAAAAAGCTTATGTACTTGATTTTCTAAACACAAAATCGCAATATGAGTTGAACCATAAGCCAGATGACTATCTACGCACACTTCAGAAGATGACAATCTACGCACACTTCAGAAGGAAGTGACGAAGAGAAAATCAAGTAGAAGTGTGTAGCACCCAGGGTAAAACCACTACTAGAAAATCGTCGTTAAATAATAGTTTGTACATCATCATGACATCATGCATACTTGCATCTAAAAATATTTTAATAAACCCTGTTTTATTTTCTACAATATTCCTCTCCTACTATTCAAATTAAAACTCTAGAACATCCGGATATTTGTTTGGTCTAAATATTATTTACAAAATGTTTTTAAAATTAAAAAGTAATTTTAAATATAAAAACTATTTTTATATTCGGTACCGGGGAGTCAGCCCAGCCGTTTAGGCCAAGCCACCTACTACCCGGCAGGCCCGGCCCAAAACTAATCCTAATCCTCTAGACCACCTAAACCCTAGCTACCAAAATCCCCAACCACCCATCTCCCTGCCGCCAGCCGCAAACCGCACACCATCCCTCACGCGCGCGCGGCCGCGCGACTCGCGCATCCCCGCGTACCCTACACACACACGGAACACATGAACACATGCAACACCAACTCTACACCAAACGCACACACACGCCTATACCCGACCCCAACCACCAACACGCCGGGCCCACCTCTCTCTGCTCGGGTCGTGGACCTCCTCACCAACCACTCCACAAGCCTCACTCGCCCTACATCTCGCCTACCCGCTGCCGCCGGATCCCTAGGCCGCCATCGCTTCTGCTCGCCTCTCCGCCTCGATGCACCCTCTCTCCACCACAGGCCTCCTCTGCCTCACCCTAGCTCCTTCATCTCGCCTGCGTCTCCTCCCTCAAGCCCGGACGCGAGCGTGCACCGACCGATGCCCTCCCCTTCGCCCTTCGTCCCTGCCGCCAGGCGCCCTCGGCCTTCGAGCATCACCGCTGGCCCCAGAGCTCCTCCTCGCGCCGTCTCCTGCCCCTACCCCATTGAGCATCCCTGCTGGCCTCCCTCAGTAGGACGCGCATGGCAAGCACTCCACCATCAGAGCCTGCCACCATGGCCTCTGCTCGTCAAGAGCGACATCGCTATGCCTCCCGGGTCGTCCTCACCGAGCTTGTCATTCCCCTGCAATATCCGGACCACATGATGCTCGGTTGCTTCCTATGTGTTTGGAGCGCGAGGATCCTCTCGATTGGAGTGTGTTTTGGTCTACCTTTGCTTTGTTGTCACTGTTTGAGGACAAGGACGATGTGGTGAGGTGATGCTGTGCATTCTGATCGATATCTTCAATGCGGGTGTCGTGTACTCGTGGCCGTTCCAAAGTTCGCAATGCCAAATTTCGCTAAGATCGACCAACGCAATAAGTTGTACAAGGATCACCCCAAGGCCATCAAGGTTGTCAACACCCGGATTTTTAATCCCAGATGCCTGTTATGCCATACATCGCAATCCCAGGATTACCATTTTTGCGAGACATAACAGATTTGGATACCACAATACATCATCCATTACAAACCATACATAAGGTCTTACACAAATAAGGATCTCATGATCCAGTTCTTAATACAACTCAAGCAGCGGAATAACGTAATAATAACGGTAGCGTAGGCAAAGCTCCATCTTCGGCGTCACAGGCAATGCTGACGATGGGAGATGATCCTTGTTGTTGTAACCTTCTTGGGGTCCATCATCCTGATACTTCTCTTCATAGTCTGGCCATGGGAATAGCCAGGGACAAAGCCATGAGTACTCTTTAAGTACTCGCAAAGTAATACTAACAAGTGAAGGGGTTTTTTGTAGTAGGACATTAAGCTCTAGGGTTGTTTTGCAAAAATCCAGATTTACCTCTACTAAGTTTAGAAGCAAGAAGAGCTAGTTGAAATTTTATAACACCTAAGTGGGAACTTGTATTTCATATCACAACTCTGTTGTGGTTAAGTCAAAATCTCAATTCATTTCACAAGTCAATTTGAAAACATCTGACGGGGGAACAGTATGGCCACTCCAACTGTCCATAACCGCAGACGCGGCTATTCGAATAGTTTGACACTCTGCAGAGATTGTACACTTTCACCACAACATTCGATACATCCGTCAGGAACAAATCCTGAATTCACCATACTCAGTATGCGGATAATCAATCCTAACCTTTCAATTACACGCCCTAGTATAAGCACCTCTCCTGTGAGTTTGGCCTCCCAACCATGACCAACTGTCATCTTGGGTACTGCATAGGTGGACAGTCTTCACAAGGTTTTATAAAGGGCTAAGGCTCACGCCTCAACATTTTCATCACCAAAATCATCTGGTGTTCGAAAACAGATGTCAGAACATCTCAATAGAATGATCCATCATTCCAAGGTTTTCATAACCATTTTTCCACCAAGTATTCCGATCTAAAGTTGATCAAGTTCTATGCTTAGCACTAGCATCTACAAGTGGGGGTAAGTACTAATGAGGGGTGGTAAACTAGTGGAGTTTAACTAATTTCAATCTCATGCCTTAGGATGACATCAAGATTATCTAGCTTAGGCCAAATTTAATGCTCTTTATGCCACCTTCAATTATCTTTCTAGTATCTACAATTTACTCAAGTAAACTCTAAGTAAGAGCTTTGATAAAGAAATAAAGTATAAAGCTTGTAAGTAAAACTAGGATTGGGTTATCAAGTGGGTATGATCACATATGCTTAAGGCATATTGTTGGCATGGTAACAATCAAGTATTGCTTGCATAGGTCAACTTGATTAGTAAGGCTTGCTAAATTAGAGTATCTTGCAAGTGTTAGCTTGCATAGGTCAACTTGATTAATAAGGCTTGCATCAGTATCAATATAAGCTTGCCTTGTGCAGAGCAGTGATTGAAGTTCTCCTCGGCTTCTTATTCGTAGTATCCTCCTTCTTCCTCGTATCCTTGGTCGGTACTAGCGTCTATGAATAAATACAAGGTACACAATCACCAAACAGTACTTAACTACTTTCAATCATCACACACAAGGGTTCTATAGATGATCTAGCATCATCACTAACATCACAAGAATAAGGTATTTGTCTTATTTATTTTATTTTTAGAAAAGTAATTTCTACTCATTGAAAAACTACTTAAGATTTAATATTCTCCAAACCAAACATGGGATCATGTTGACACATGTCATCACCACACATTTCAGTACATGGGAATGTGATTTAAAGTGGTGTCACAATTTAATAAGATTTAACCTTTTATTTTAAATAAAAATAAATGACTATAAATATCTATGTGGCATCCTTTTATTACTTGAACATTATTTCTGTAAGTAAACCACTATGTTCTTATATATTCTGAAAGGTATGATCAAATGTGATTTTTGAGAGTTGGAATCAACTAAAAAGATATTTTAGTTTAAATTTTAAAAATGTTTGAATGCAGAAAAGCTTCTGCCTTGTTATTTTTACCAAGGTTGATCTATAGCTTAAAATGATTTGAATCCAACGGTCTTGCATTAAGCATTTCAAAACCTTTCTAACAAAATTGTTTCCATTCAATTTGGTTCACTGAATCGAGTTGGGTTGATTTTTGAAACTGGGTACAGAACTATGTTTGAATTAAAATGGAAAAAGTTAAATTCAAACGACTGGGCTGCACGGGAACTGCTAATGGGCCGGCCCAGTGTCACTCCGCGGCGCGGGGTTCAACTGACAGGGGGTTTCCACCAGTCAGTGGCTCTTTAAACGCGAAGCGGTACGAGGCAATCTCATCCGCATGATCTAAGTCTAATCAAATGGCTGCTAATCATCATCCACGTCGGACGGCGTCGGCGAGACAGAAACCTAACACGACAGGTGGGGGTCGTCGGGGGCTCACCGGGGCTCAGGCAAAGGTAGGCGATGCGGGCGAACGACAAAGTCGACAACGGCGAACCTCCTGGTACCAGCAGCTCCTCCTGGGGTGGACGAAATCGACGGCGCCCTTCTTCTCTAGAGGCGGCCTGCTCCGGCGCAATTCTGGCGATGCGCTGCTTGCCTTGCTTCGGAATTGTTGGGCAGGTGACCTCGGATAGGGTAAAGACGTTGAAAGACGAAAGGATGTTCCCCGTCCAGTTTCCGAGTTACAGTCTGAGTCGGCTGAATCCTGTAGAGGTCGGCCGAGATAGGAAACGGCATGACCCTTAGGATAATGGCAAGGCATTACCCGGCCGAGATACTGTGTAAGTCGGCCGGGTTAGCCCGAGTAATATTAATGCAGGTGAAGGACGAGCCGAGTTACGCGAGGCAGAGCCTAATGATACGAAGCTTGCAGGAGAAGGAGAATCCTAAAGTCAAACTCTAGCCACCGGCTAGGGAGAATCTGAGCAGAGCCAAGCACAAGGGACAAAGGCGCAGAGCAACAGAGGGGCAGAAGGAGGTCACGGAGATGACAGTCCTGAAGCACGAGGAGCGCAGGAGGGGCCCTCTGGAACCTTGCCGTCATTAGAGGGGCGACAGGGAAAGGAGGCCGCCGAACTACTATATTGGGACAAGCATATTCCTCGAATATGCTTGCCATGTCAGCCCTAGAGGAACCCAAGGCTCTCCTTTATAAGGGGAGGCTTGGACCCTGAGGAGGGCATTGGCTCATTTTAGTACCGTTAGGCTGGTAAAGTTCTTCCTTTCGCCTTGCATACAGCTCAAGGAGCACTTGTAGCCCAAGGAGAGAGAAATAAAGATCTTTGCCTTAGTCTTTTGTGTGTAGAATCAACTACATCTTCCCTCCCCAGATCCCTCTAGCTTCCATTGGCCCCATACTTTAGCCTACCCATGGCATCTGCCGTGCCACCACCACGACAGTTGGCGCCCACCATGGGGCCAGCAACGGTGCTTGCTGGAGTCATGATCCGGACGGGAAACTTCATCAACATGGGCGAGCGCATTGTCTCTGGCTTGGTCCGGAGACTTGATCTCTGTGACTACGTCAGTGACAACGCAGGCAGCTTCAAGGGAAAAACTCCTCCGCGCAACGGCGTCTTCATCAACTTGGGCATGCACCAGATTTACGTCGGCATCGACATCTCCGGCGTTTATCCTCACCAGGTTGTTGTTGCAGGAGAACCTCCCCTTAGCGCCGCGAGCAGTCCATGCGAGCCCCGCCGCCAGTGTCGAGGTGATGGTCGCAGCCGGGGTGCAGGCGGGAGTAGCAGGCGCCGGATCAAGCAGAGATCCTGCGGCGGGCGTGCAGGTCGCGCCCAGGCAGACAGCTCCACAACCCACCGAGGTAATTCCTTCAGTGGCCAACCAGGTCGAGGTGCAGGAGACAACCCCAAATGCACCAAGGGTAAGAGGGCCACCTCTGGAAAGACCAAAAAACATTCTTCAGGCAACCATAGATAATGTGACTACACCTGTAGCGCTGATACTTGATCTGGCGAATGCTCAGGCAGAGTTGGAAGAAACCAGGCAAAAGGTGCTGGTAGAGGCAAAAAAGGTGTCGGCCTTGCCGGAATCCTTAAACAGGACCCTGCGAGAATATGCCAGGGCAAACAAGCTTGACGTCGCCCCCGAGCGGGTTGACGATTTGAGATTGAGAGGAAAGAACCTCATAGATGATATCAATAAGGAGCATGATGCTTATAAGGCAGAATCAGTTGATTTAGGCTTGCCGAGGTACAGTACCCCGGCAAAGAACCTGAGAGCGGCAAATGCCGCAGCATTAGAGTTAGAAGGATTGACCGGCGAAGCCCGGCAGAAACAGCAAGAAAGAGTGAATGAGCTGGTGCACATTGCGAACCAGCAGAATGAAGAAATGCTCAGAGATACCAAAGAGGCTGTGGGCCTCATGAATGGTTCACTCCGAGCAAAGACCTGCCTTATCTGTGGCAGCAGCATCTTCACCCGGAAACAATGCACGAAAGGACAGAGCGGTAACTTCGGGAAAGAGAAATAAGCAAATTGTTCCATATGATCCGGCGATAGCCGGAAAAGCAAATGAGAACAGAGGCAATGGAAGCCGAGGTAACAGTGGCGAGAGAAACCCCGGCCGTGCCGAGAAGGGCAGCGGAAGCCGAGGCAATGGAGATCTCGGAAGAGGAGAACTCGGAAGAGGGAATCACGAGAACAATATCCCGGTCGAAGGAAGGAGAGAACCTCCACCCAACCCGCAGCCGAGACATGAACCTCGGCAGGAAAGAGAAGTGAGACCAGTTCGCCACAATCAGGTGAATGAGAGGTATAATGATGGATATTCCGAGATGGAATATGCGATTCATGGTGGAAATAACCACTATGGAATACAGGAGAGAGTTCTGTACAGAGATTTGTCGTCAATGGACGCCAGAGTGAAGCTGGACCGGCTATACTGGTCCGAACTGCTAGAAGAACAGGGTCCACCAGGTCCGTCGTGCTTCGGACCTCGGATCATGGGCGAGCCGCCTGTGCCGAACTTTCAGCTGGCAAGAGGCCCAAAAACATACAATGGGAGCACTAAACCACATGATTGGTTGATTGACTATGCTACTTCTGTAAAAATAGCTGGTGGAAACTTACGATGGGCAGTACGATATGTCCCGCAAATGTTGGAAGGACCAGCTAGAGTATGGCTGAATAACCTGCCAGCAGGAAGCATCAACTGTTGGTTGGATTTTGAAGAAATGTTTGTCAGCAACTTTACCAGTACTTACAAGAGGCCAAACAGGCCGCAGCAGCTAGCCATGTGTAAGCAAAGGACGAATGAGACAGACATAGAATTCTTAACTCGGTGGTGTAACCTGAGAAATTCGTGCGAGGGAGTTATAGAGTCACATGCAATATCTTGGTTCGCCCAAGGATGCCGCTATGCCAGTGTATTATGGCAGCGACTGCAAAGAGATATGCCAACCACATTGGCAGAAACCATCAGGATAGCGGATTCCTATGCATTGGGAGATCCGACGCAACCAGAATTAATGTCGGCAGATCATCGAGAACATCAAGATCAATATGCAAGAGACGTGGCCGGGTCATCCAGGCGCAATGACTTCAGAGGAAGAAGAAGAGAAGAGAGACCGGATTATAGATATGGTTCAACTCAGGTGGCAGCAGTAGTGCAAGATCAGCCGAGTCACGGAAATACTCAACGGCAAAAGAATGGTCATCAGCAATGGACACCAAGGAATGAAGGAAAAGACAGTGGACACCAGAGCAAAAGAAGCAATGGCAGGAGAGGCCGAAGTACACGTTTGAGTCTATGTTAGATCAGCCGTGTAAATTTCACACGTCAAACCCGGCTAGGCCGGCCAACCATACAACCCGCCAATGTGCATGGATGAAAAATGCAATGGGTAACCCCGCAGGCATCTGAAGACCTCTCCAGCACATCGAAGATCGACCACAGCTGATCGAGCAAATGCACAAAGAATCGATGTTACCGCCTCCTCCCCCGAGGTATGAAAACTCGGACCGAATAGATGCGGTGCATCAAGTGATAAACCAAGGTCCGGATGGAAGGACAAATTCAGGAAATAATGGACGCAATGATTACAGAGAACATCATCAATCATATTGCGTGTTCACAACAGAACAGCAAGACAAGCAGAGTATACAGCGTCGGCATATGGAAGTAAATGCAGTTATGCCGACAGTACCAAGATATGTGCCTTGGTCGGATCAAGAAATAACTTGGAGCATAAAGGATCACCCCAAGATAATGCCGAGTTCGGGGTCGTATGCACTCGTGTTAGATCCGACATTTGTCGGACCGAGCATTAATGTGAATTTTTAAAAAGTACTCATTGACAATGGGAGCAGTATCAATATCATGTACAAAGATACAATGCATAAACTCGGAATATCGCAGAACATGCTGCAGTCCACGAGGACCACATTCCATGGGATAGTTCCAGGGATTTCATGCGAACCCATTGGAAAGGTTTGAGTGGATGTGTTATTCGGCACAAGAGATATCTGCAGAGCAGAAAATTTAGAGTTTGAAGTGGTGGATCTAGAGAGTTGCTATCATGCTCTACTCGGACGGCCAGCATTGGCCAAATTCATGGGCAGCTGCCACATAACTTACCTGAAAATGAAGTTACCCGGACCACAAGGGGTGATAACAGTAGCAGGGGATTACAGGAAGTCAATGGAATGTGCTTCAGCCGGGTCAAATCTGGCCGAATCATTGGTAATAGCAAGAGAAAAAAGAAGGATTCAGGAGGTAGCAGCCCTCGCTCAATGCAAGGTAACATGCGGCATTAGCCAACCCACATGGAAGTGTCTCCTTTCAGCCGACTAAAGAAACAAAAAAGTTCCAGATAGATGAGCAATTCCCAGAGCGCACCGTCACCATTGGTGCCGGCCTAGATGCTAAATAGGAAAGCGAGATCACCAACTTCCTCCGTGAGAATCGGGATATCTTTGCATGGTCAACTCAGGATCTGCAAGGTGTGCCGAGGGAGTTGGCTGAGAACTCTCTGAATGTAAGGCCAGGAGAAAGGCCGGTGAAGCAACCTCTCCGCCGCTTCGCCGAGGACAGGAGAAAAATAATAGGGGATGAAATAGCTCAGCTCCTTGCGTCCGGGTGCATCATGGAGGTGCTGTATCCGGATTGGCTATCGAACCCGGTGCTAGTGGAAAAGAAGAAGGATGATCCAAATGTAGCCATTGTATGGCGAATGTGTATCGATTACACGAACCTGAACAAGGCGTGTCCAAAAGATCCTTTTCCTTTACCTAGAATAGACCAAGTCATTGATTCGACCGCTGGTTGTGAGCTATTGTCGTTTGTAGACGCGTATTCTGGTTTCCACCAGATACCGTTAAATCCGGCCGATCAAATAAAGACTGCATTTATTACCCCGTACGGGGCTTATTGCTATCGCACCATGCCATTCGGCCTGCGTAACGCAGGAGCAACGTATCAGAGATGTATGCAAAAATGTCTACATGATTAGATAGGAAAAAATGTACAAGTGTATGTAGATGATGTGGTTATCAAAACCAAAAAAGAAAAACTCTATTGGATGATATCCGACAGACTTTCTCGAACTTGAGAAGGTTCCGAATGAAGCTTAACCCGGAAAAATGCACATTCGGTGTGCCTGCGGGAAAACTGCTCGGTTTTCTCGTATCTAGCCGAGGTATAGAGGCCAACCCAACAAAGATAAAAGCAGTGGAAAGGATGGAATTGCCGAGATGTCTAAATGACGTACAGAAATTCACAGGTTGTTTAGCCTCGCTTAGCCGATTTGTATGTCGGCTAGGCGAGAAAGCACTACCACTATATCAGTTGATGAAAAAATCTGATAAGTTCATTTGGACACCACAAGCACACAATGCATTTCATGAATTAAAAAAGATGTTGGTCACAGCGCTGGTCTTGGCTTCTCCATTATCGAAAGAGCCTATGTTACTTTACATAGCAGCCACCAACAGAGTAGTGAGCGCTGTGATTATGGTGGAACGAATTTAAGAAGATAAATCAGTATAAAGGCCGGTGTATTACCTAAGAGAGGTACTATCAGCCTCAAAACAAAATTACCCACATTATCAGAAGATGGCATATGGGGTGTACATGTCAGCAAAGAAACTTAAATATTACTTCGAAGAGCACCCCATCAAGGTGATTTGTGAAGCACCCATAGCCGACATATTGAGCAACAAAGATGCAAGTGGCCGAATAGCAAAATGGGCAATTGAATTTTCACCTTATGCTCCGCAATTCGATAGGCGAGATGCAATCAAATCTCAGGCTGTGGCCGACTTCTACGTAGATTGAGCCGAGGTACAATATGAGCCACCATTACCAGATCCGAATTATTGGACGATGCACTTTGACGGTTCCAAACTAAGAAATGGTTTGGCGGCAGGAATAGTGTTAACCTCGCCAAAAAGAGACCAGCTGAGATATGTGCTGCAAATACATTTTGCCGCGTCAAACAATGTAGCCGAATATGAAGCACTAGTCCATGGATTGAAGGTGGCGAAAGAGATTGGCATACGCCGAATCTTGTGCTATGGAGATTCAGATCTAGTAGTACAACAAGTCTCAGGCAATTGGGATGCGTTGGATGATAATATGGCTCTGTATAGGTTTCATGTGCAAAAACTCAGTGGATACTTCGATGGATGTGAATTTCATCATGTACCTCGGGCAGAAAACGATGACGTAGACACATTGTCAAAACTCGGATCAACCAGACAATAAATTCTCCCAGGTATCGCCCTAGAGCACCTGAGGAAGCCATCAATAACACCTTCTCCAGAGTTCGAATCCATTTTTATTCCGGCAAAATCAAGAGAGGATAATGTGCCGATGGAAATTGACAAGCAATGTAACCCGGAACTTCCAAAGATAAAGCCAGCCAATGCAAGGATGAGTATGGAGACATCCGAGGTAGTTATGTCGGCAGAAAATATGGAAATAGATAGTGAGACTACACCAGAGAAAATCACACCTACATGGGCGAAACCCATATTCTCTTTCCTTAGAGATGCGATTTTGCCGAATAACGAGATATTGGCAAGACAGACAGTGAGAAGAGCTAAAGCTTATACAATCATAAACAATGAGCTATATAAAAGGAGTGTCACAAGTGTGTTGCAAAGATGTGTGAGCTCAGCGGAAGGCCTGGAGATCCTCCTAGATATACATCAAGGAGAATGCGGAAATCACGCCTCATCCCGAGTTTTAGTGGCCAAAGCATTCAGGCATGGGTTTTATTGGCCAACAGCGTTGAAAGAGGACAAAGAACTGGTCGAAAAATTTAATGGTTGCCAAAGATATGCCAGCAAAATACATATGCCTTCGTCCAATTTAAGACAATACCAATTACTTGGCCATTTTCTGTATGGTGCTTAGATATGGTGGGAACATTTAAGCCGGCCCGAGGCGGGATGACCCACATATTAGTCATGGTGGACAAATTCACAAAATGGATTGAAGTGAAACCAATAAAGAAATGTGATGGGCCCACAGCAGTGAAATTCCTCAAAGATATTATCTTAAGATATGGGTACCCACACAGTATTATTACAGACAACGGTACAAACTTTGCAGAAGGAGCCTTCGCTAGATTCTGTCAAGAAAAGCAGATAAGACTAGATGTCGCCTCTGTGGCTCACCCAGCATCCAATGGGCAAGTAGAAAGATCTAATGGACTAGTACTGTCCGGAATAAAACCACGACTCGTCGAACCGCTGCAAAGGTCGGCAGGATGTTGGATTGAGGAACTACCAGCAGTACTATGGAGCCTCAGGACTACCCCAAATAGATCAACAGGTTATACACCATTTTTTCTAGTGTATGGGGAAGAAGTTGTGCTTCCAGCCGACATAATACATGACTCACCAAGGGTTACCTAGTATACAACCGCTGAAGTAAATGAGGTAGCTCGGCAAGATGACGTCGATCTGCTAGAAGAAGCCAGAGAGCTGGTGTTATCAAGATCAACTATCTATCAGCAGGACTTGCGACGATATCATAGCAAGAAGGTGAATCCAAGAGTGTTTAAAGAAGGAGATTTAGTTCTCCGGCTGGTGCGACGCACGGCCGGCATGCACAAGCTGTCGCCTCCATGGGAAGGACCATTCATTGTGAGCAAAGCATTGCACAATGATGCGTATTACCTAATCGATGCTCAATCACCAGGAAAGAACAGGGCAAACAAAGCCGGCGAAGAATCGAAAAGACCATGGAACGTAGCCTTACTTCGTCCATTTTACTTGTAGGAGTCATTTATGACACACTGTAAAATGATGCTTCAGGATGGAGCACCAATTATGTATTGAACCTCGGCGTCCAGAGCAGTGACTCGGGGACTGCCATATGTTGTTTTTAATTTCATGTTATGTATCAAACCTCGGCACCTTGAGCAGTGGCTCGGGGATTGCACTATATTATTTTTAAGTATGGTTTATGTATTAAACCTCGGCGTCCAGAGCAGTGACTCGGGGACTGCCATATGTTGTTTTTAAATTTCATGTTATGTATCAAACCCCGGCACCTTGAGCAGTGGCTCGGGGATTGCACTATATTATTTTTTAAGTATGGTTTATGTATTAAACCTCGGCGCCAAAGCAGTGGCTCGGGGACTGACATATATTGTTTTTAATTTTGTGTTATGTATTAAACATCGGCACCTTGAGCAGTGACTCGGGGACTGTCCTATATTGTTTCTAAGTTTGGTTTATATATTAAACCTCGTTGCCTTGAGCAGTGGCTCGGGGACTACCCTAAATTATTTCTAAGTATGGGTTATCCCTTGTCGCAAGAGTGGGTATCAAACTTCGGCTCACAGAGTGATATTATTTCGCTATCCCCAAATACGGCTTTCGAGATTTACGCCCAGGTTAACAGTCCAAACTACAGTGGTCAAGTTGCAAAGCTTATCAAACTCAGGCAATATTGGACGCCGAACTACGGGAGATCAAAGGCAAATATGCACTCCAAAATCAAGAAATTGAAGGCCGCCAAAGCAAGGATTCGGACAAACAGGACCAGTTAAACAAAGTAATAACGATTACAACCACATGTGTCTCAGCGGCACACGGAAAAAGAAATTCATACCGCACAAAAGACGGACAAATGTTTGACGTACATCATACGCCCGGCATACCAGGGGTAAGAAATGACTTAGAGTTTTTTAGCTGGAGAGGCAGTGACTTGGTCAGGGGCTGGGCACTCCGAGGTAGGTGGAACTTCGGCCGAGGTTGCCTCGCCCTCCACAGACCTAGGAGCGACTTCGGAGGAAGCCCGAGGCTGTTGAGGAGCGTCAGCTTGCGCAGTGGAATGCCCAGTACCTTTGGAGGAGGATCGCGCTTCGCCGTTACCATCCGAGCTTGAACTGGAATCACCAGAAGTAGCCGAGTCAGCCTCATCTTCACCCTGGTCAGCTGAGTTATCATCCGAGGCATCCTCAACTTCGACCTCGTCCTCCGGGTTAGGAAGGAAACTCGGACCTTCATTCAAGTTATGCACGTCGGCATACTCAACAAGCTGGAAGGCACGATCTTGACGGAGAGCGACAAAGTCTGGGTCCTCAACCCAACGGGAACCAGTGAGCAAATTTCTCAAAGTATCAAGAGAAATATCTTCATACCATGACATGATGACAGTGAGAGCCATATCAGCACCAGCCCGTCCGGCCGATTCCCTCCAAACAATTAGCTGTCTCTCAGATGCCATTAATCTTTCCACCAATATTTTGACCTCATCAATATCAGGAGTCCCAGAAGTATTCGGCCAGAGAACATGGTAGGCTCGGATAGCTGCCTGCACCAAATCCATGCCCATAATCTTCATCGGACCAACTACAGCGCCAACAGCAACCAAGAAATCTTCCATCGAGTACTATGAGTCCGCATCAGTAGGAACACCTCGGCGCACACGAGCATTAATCACCGCTTTAGAGCTCACGGGCTTAGCTTCTGGAAAATGGTCTACGCAAAACAAAAGTGCGTCGGTCAATGGTAAGCAAGGGAAAAGATAACTCGGCCTAGGTCAGAAGCTTATGATGAATATAGCTCAGCATTATCTGAAGATCTTTAGCCCAGTCACTCTTGCTCTTCCCAAAGCGAGTGATCTCCTCGCTCATCCCCCGTGTCTTCAGTTCGGCAGCCTTGAGGAGCTCTTTATTTTTCTGCAATTGCAGAGCTAGCCGATTCTTCTGAGAGAGCTTAAGGTACTCCACCTCGGCACGCAAGCGAGCTATCTCGTCATCTTTATTCTTCAGCTGCGCCGAGTGAGTAGAGCTTTGTTCTAACAAATGCAGCATCACATCAGGCATGGGCGTGCAATCTTGGTGAGACGCTGTAAAGGCTTGTAACTCGGCTTTACCAAAGCCAAAAGAGTTAAAAGAAACTTAGTGCACATTTCAAAGGGGAGTATATAAAGTAAAAGAGTAACTAACCTTCCAGGGCCTTGACTTTCTTTTCAAGACGGATATTAAGATTGTCGATATTACCTATTCACCAGCAAAGTCAGCTAACACCCCACTTCAAAAGCAATAAGAATTTTAAGAATAATGCGAAAGCTCGTTAACTTACCAGCTTTCTTCACCACGGAAATGACCTTCTCATACTTCTCTTGCAACTTTTTATGGGCAAAGAGCAGCCTTTGGAATTCGGCGGTACGCTGATCATGCGCAACCTAAGGAACAAAACAAATAGCAATAAAATATTCGAACATGCGACAGATCCGAATCAAGAAAAGCTTAATTCGGATCTAGGTGGCTGGATATTGAAAGCTAAGACAAATCCGAATCAAGCAAAGCTTAATTCGGATCTAGGTGGCTGGATATTCAAAGCTAAGACAAATCTGAATCAAGCAAAGCTTAATTCGGATCTAGGTGGCTGGATATTCAAAGCTAAGACAAATTCGAATCAAGCAAAGCTTAATTCGGATCTAGGTGGCTGGATATTCAAATCTAAGACAAATCCGAATCAAGCAAAGCTTAATTCGGATCTAGGTGGCTGGATATTCAAAGCTAAGACAAATCCGAATCAAGCAAAGCTTAATTCGGATCTAGGTGGCTGGATATTCAAAGCTAAGACAAATCCGAATCAAGCAAAGCTTAAATCGGATCTAGGTGGCTGGATATTCAAAGCTAAGACAAATCCGAATCAAGCAAAGCTTAATTTGGATCTAGGTGGCTAGATATTCAAAGCTAAGACAAATCCAAATCAAGCAAAGCTTAATTCGGATCTAGGTGGCTGGATATTCAAAGCTCAAACAGATCCGAATTAAGCTAAATTCGAATCAAGCAAAGCTTAATTCGGATCTAGGTGGCTGGATATTCAAAGCTAAGACAAATCTGAATCAAGCAAATCTTAATTCGTATCTAGGTGGCTGGATATTCAAAGCTAAGACAAATCTGAATCAAACAAAGCTTAAATCGGATCTAGGTGGCTGGATATTCAAAGCTAAGACAAATCCGAATCAAGCAAAGCTTAATTTGGATCTAGGTGGCTGGATATTCAAAGCTAAGACAAATCCGAATCAAGCAAAGCTTAATTCGGATCTAGGTGGCTGGATATTCAAAGCTCAAACAGATCCAAATCAAGCAAAGCTCAATTCAGATCTAGGTGGATGTATGTTCGAACCCTAACAAAAACTGAACTAAGTAAAGTATTATAAAACTTCCAAACGAATAACAAGTTATGCGGTTGCAAGTTTCGGGGACTAGAGTATATATAATAGCATCAGGAGGACTAATCAAAACTCCGTAAAAATAATTACCTCATTCATCTTATCACTTTCAAGAACGAACTTGGCAGCCTGATGTAGGCGGCTGCTGATATCGGAGAGTTGAAACGGCTGGCTGCTTGGATTACCCTCGAGCTGATCGGCAGCGTTCCAATTGTTGGCATACTCGACCAACGAGCCGAGACTGTTCCCACTCTCCGTGCGAGTCAGAACTTTACCTCGGACATGTTGGGTAACCACCGCCGCCGCCGGACTCTTGTGGAGAGCAAGCTGTGTATCAGCAGCCGGGGTAACAGTGCTCTTGACAGAGGAAGCCCCCTTGCGCAGCACATCAGCAATTGTAGGCTGAGATGAGCTGGCAAGTCCTTTCTGAAAGGACAAAGGATTGGTAACAACGATCTTCCTTGCCTTAGGAGAGGCCTCAGTAGGAGCCGATACCTCGGCACTTGGAGCAGCGTCCTTGGGAGCCGGAGGAATTACGGTTGCAGAGGGCGCCGAGATATTGATATCCTCGGCTGGAGTTGGTGTCGCAGTAGAGACCGCAGGGGTCGAAGGAATCTCAACACAAACATCGGGGTTCACGGAGGAGGCAGCGGGTTCAGTAGGAATATCTGTTGACCGAAATGTATCGGCATCAGCAGGAGAAATCTCAGGCGCATCATGGCGAGGTGGTGTCTGATTCGGCGCAGGAGGAGAGGCAACGCGAGCAGGACTCGGAACTCTAGTATCCTCAGGAGGCGGAGGAGAAGGCGGTCGAGTCATACGACTCGTCATGCTAGGACCGCTGGGTTTAACAGAAAGAGGAGCCCTGCAAAGACAAGAAGATCAGGTCAAAAAGCAGAAAGAGAGAAACAAGAAATACAAACAAAAGCAACTCACCCAGTAACCCCGTGCATAGTCTTGCGCTTCGGAGGGTGCTGGCCTGAATTCTTTATTCGTTTTCGGGGAGCTGCTTCTGAGGCACCAGCTGGAGCGCTACGTTTCCCCGAGGTAAAAGGAGGCCCGGAGGCGAGAGGCTCGGCTTTGTGAACCTGACCGACCGGATTAGCTGAGAAAGTAGAAGCCGGAAATGCATAAGAAATTGGCATTTTGGCAACTACCTCTAGAACTTGGACCTCGTCTGAATCACCTTCCTCCTCGTGGGCCGGGGTCTTGCCGCGAGCGCGAGCTGGAGCGAGATCCGAGTTGGGAACGAACTCTTCTGAGTCCGGCTCCCCGCTGTCCGGAGTATTCTGATCCGCGGGCCACGGGAGTGAAAAAACCTCGGCATCCTCAGTATTTTGCTCCTCAAACCTCTTCAGGACAAGAAAGAGGAAAATTAGCAAAAAGAGTTACAAATGCGATTAGGAAGCAAAACACTAATGCGTAAACTTACTGTGGGAGGGGGATGCTCGCGGGTGAACGGCTTCAATCCCTAGGCCCAATCCTCTGGCATATCCGTCTTAAAGATAGCCCGGACACGCTTGAAGATGAGGTAGTTGTCCAGCTCCACCGTGGAGACTCGGTTGGGATCGAGAGGACCACTCATATAGCAGAGCTTATGTGTGCGTTTCTGGAATGGGCAGATCCGGTTGCTGATGAAGGTAGTCATCAGATCCTCACCGCGTAGCCCGGAGAGGATTAGTTCCTTCAGCCGAATCTCAAAAGACTCGGCCAAAGCATGACTCTTCCTCGGATTATAGGTCCAGTTCTGCTTGGAAGGAGGGCCGATGGAAAAAGCAGGGAGCTGAATCTTATCTTCACTCCCAGAGTTCTTGACATAAAATAATGACTTATGCCACTTCTTGCATGATTCTAGGCCTGCAACGCGAGGAAATACGGATTTCCTCCGAGGTGTGATGGACGCGGCACCGCATTGGGTGAGAAACTTCTCGGAGGGTTGCAGAGATTTGTCTGGGACGACGTTGGATCGAATCTGAAAAAACTTTGACCAAACATGCACAGATGGCCATAGGCCGATGTATCCCTCCGAGGCGGAGATGAAGGCAGAAAGAGAGGCGATGGCATTAGCAGGAAGATGATGCGGCTGAAGGCCGAAGTAATAAAGGAACTCCCTAGCGGAATCGCTGAGAGGGAGACCAAACCTGCGAGCAAAATGTGACATGAAGACTACATATTCACCCTCCCTAAGAACTGGAGAGGATTCGCTGTCGGGTAAGCGACAAGCTACCTCGGCAGGAATCCGGCGACTTCGGATTAGCCACTCGACCTCACGGCGGGTGACAGAAGAGCCCTGCCACGAGCCCCGCTCGGGCCCAGAGGCAGCATAGTCATCCTCAATAAGGGCACCGCTGACGGAGCTCGACATTGGGTCGCCGGAGAAATTTACGGAGGAAGAACTAGCGGAGGAGGAAAATTTAGAACTGCACGGCCTCGTCGTGATTCTACACAGAAACGGCAGCGGAGCAGCGACGGAACTACCGCGCGAAAACGAAAGGGAAACAGAGGAGTCTAGAGGAGAGCCTAGGCGATGGGACCGGAAGAACTCACCAGCGACGACGCCGAAGCAAGCGAACAGGGACGAGGCAGACGGAGCAGTGCGGCGGGATCCCTGCCGTCGGAGACCCAGATGAACGCACGGCGGCGGAGTCACGAACGGGTGTAGAGGCAAGAGGAAGAATAAGGGCGCAGGTGAGCGGAGGGGGAAAGTGAATCTCCCAGCCCCGCGCCCCTCTTTATAACCGTGCCGCCTGCGAGGTAGTGGGATCGTGGGTGTGGCGGTTGACCGTGTGGATTGTGTGCGCCGTGTGACCGCACGCCGCTAAGTGGAACCGCACCAAGGACCACACAGTGGAAAAGAAGGTCACGATCCCCAACGGAAACGGCACACGAGGCATCGCAGCACCGACACGACAGGCGCAGTAATAACTGTAGCCTGTCAGTAAATACTGTAGAGAAACAAAAAACTAGAGAAACAATGATGAGTATGACACGTAGGACGAGGCGTACGCGAGAAGATATGATGATACCTCGAATGAGAAAAAGATAACTCGGAAACAATGCAGAACAGGTATCATGAAACTGATACGACCTGGCCGAAGTTGTTGGCGGGGACATACCAGCTTCGGGGACTAATGTTGGGGAGGTGACCTCGGATAGGGTAAAGACGGGGAAAGACGAAAGGATGTTCCCCGTCCAGTTTCCGAGTTACAGTCTGAGTCGGCCGAATCCTGTAGAGGTCGGCCGAGATAGGAAACGGCATGACCCATAGGATAATGGCAAGGCATTACCCGGCCGAGATACTGTGTAAGTCGGCCGGGTTAGCCCGAGTAATCTTAATGCAGGTGAAGGACGAGCCGAGTTATGCGAGGCAGAGCCGAATGATACGAAGCTTTCAGGAGAAGGAGAATCCTAAAGTGAAACTCTAGCCATGGGCTAGGGAGAATCTGAGCAGAGCCAAGCATAAGGGACAAAGGCGCAGAGCAACAGAGGGGCAGAAGGAGGTCACGGAGGTGACATTCCTGAAGCCCGAGGCGCGCAGGAGGGGCCCTCTGGAACCTTGCCGTCATTAGAGGGGCGACAGGGAAAGGAGGCCGCCGAACTACTATATTGGGACAAGCATATTCCTCGAATATGCTTGCCACGTCATCCCTAGAGGAACCAAAGGCTCTCCTTTATAAGGGGAGGCTTGGACCCTGAGGAGGGCATCGGCTCATTTTAGTACTGTTAGGCTGGGAAAGTTCTTCCTTTCTCCTTGCATACAGCTCAAGGAGCACTTGTAGCCCAAGGAGGGAGAAATAAAGATCTTTGCCTTAGTATTTTGTGTGTAGAATCAACTACATCTTCCCTCCCCGGATCCCTCTAGCATCCATTGGCCCCATACTTTATCCTACCCATGGAATCTGCCGTGCCACCACCACGACAGGAATGAGGTGGAACGATCAGTGAGGTGAGGGGAGTGAGATGGTTTGCTCAATTCGGCTGGGGGTCGTCTCCTTTTATAAGCTCGACGGTGAGACCGAACGGGATGGGCAGGCAACGGTGGCGACATGGCTACGGGCTTCTCGAGGCATGGCCGAGGGTGGCGATCGATCGATGGTCTCCTGGCGATGCTCTAAGGTGAAAATGTGCTTGTAGGGGCGGTGGCAAATGGTCGGGAATGCTCGATGCTCTACGAAGCAGAGGCGGCATCTTCGACGGCGAGCGGTGGCTACGGGGTACGGGCGGTGAAATGGGCATGTCTGGCGGTCTCATGGGATGGTGGGGAGCATGATGGCGGGCGGCGAGGGCTCGAGGTGGTCGGGTTGCGTGGGAACGGTGCATGCTCTGTGGTGCACGTCGGCATGGTCGACAGCGGCACGGGCGCGGCGTTCCTAGCGGTTCTGGTTGATGTCTATGAGGCAGGGCTGGTCGAGAGGGGGCAGTGAGGCATGGGATATCTCCCAGACAAGGTTGGCACGGCTAGTTCTTCCTCTAGCCTGCTGTCCACACTGGGTGACATGGGTGCTCTCGGGCTGTTCACCATTGATGATATTGGCAAGCTTACAGTGGGGCTAGTGATTAGTTAAGTTTGCTAGATGATTTACTGAGGTTGCTGTGAGCTAGAGAGGGAACAAGTTTGGCCAGAATCACTGCACACTATAGTGTTTAGATTTTGTTTGATTTGTATCTGCAAGGTGTTTGATGAAATGGCCGCGTGAATTCAAGTTTTGAATTTTGAAAAGATTTTTGGTGGGTATGCTAGGCATGTGCTGGTGAGTCCGTAGATGCTTGGGTTTTGAAAGTTGAGCTTGTTTGAGTGGTTTTTGAAAAAGTGGGATCTTCCCATATGAAATAGATTCAATTTTAAACTTTCATTTAAACTATGCATTTGAATGTTTCTGTATGATCACAAAGTGGTCCTTGGTACTTTGTTATGATTACTATCAAGGGGTGCAAAGATCCAAACATGTTTCTGTTAAGTTCTGAAAGTTAGAGATAGCCAAAGTAGGCATGGGAGTTAAATTGGCCAAAGTGACCATTCACTTAATTTGTTTGTTTTGATTTATTTGTCTTTGGGAAAAGTGTGGGGATTGTTTAGATGATGTTTATTTCATCTAAGAATCATTTTACAAGCAAAGAAACACACAACCAAGGCACTTCAAAAGAATCCAATTTTTAATACATACACATATGCATGCTTTCATATTTTTAATTGGAAAAGTTTTTGTTAACCCTAATTTCGATGATTAGAGTTTGATGATCCAAGTTTAGTATTTTTGGGATATTACAAACCTTCCCCCCCTTAAACAAAATCTCGTCCCGAGATTTGAAAAAGGACAAAAAGATTACCTAGGATTTGAAGAGATCGGGAAACTCCGTCCTGATGTGATCTTCGTGCTCCCAGGTAGCTTCCTCTTCTGTGTGGTTGCTCCACTGAATCTTGAGAAACTTGATGCTTCGGGTTCTGGTAGTTCTGAAATCTTCTTCCAAAATATGGATGGGTACTTCAGGATAGGTCAGGTCATCATTGATCTCTATAGTCCGGTGATCAATATTCTTGAATACTTCAGTCTTCTCCGGGACTTCGAGACACTTGCGAAGTAATGAGATATGGAACACATTGTGCACGGCTGACATCTCTTCGGGTAGTTCCAGTTGATACGACACTTCTCCTCGACGGTTCATAATCTTGAAGGGGTCGATATATCTGGGGTTAACTTTCCTTTCAACTGGAAACGCTCCATTCCCTTCAAGGGTGACACTTTCAGATATACAAAATCTCCTATGTTGAAGGCGAGGTCTCAACGTCTCTTGTCGGCGTAACTCTTCTGTCTGTACTGGGCGGTCTTGAGGTGCTCACAAATCTTGTGAACCTTCTCTTCTACTTCTCGTAGGATATCGGGTCCGAAAATCTGACTCTCTCCTACTTCCGACCAGTTCAAAGGGGTGCGACACTTTCTTCCGTACATAAATTCAAATGGGGCCATTTGCAAACTAGGTTGATAACTATTTTTGTATGAAAATTCTACAAACGGCAGACAGTCTTCCCACTTAGATCCATATTCTAACACACATGCTCTCAGCATATCTTCGAGTATTTGATTTTCTCGCTCCGTTTGTCCATCGGTCTGAGGGTGATAAGCGGTACTGAAATCTAGTCGGGCTCCTAAACCTTCTTTGACTTTCTTCCAGAATCTCGAGGTAAACTGAGTTCCTCGATCCGATACGATGTTCTTGGGGACTCCATGCAAACTGACGATTCTAGCGATGTATAACACCGCTAGCTTCGAACTCTGATATGTGGTCTTGATGGGTAAGAAATGGGCGACTTTGGACAACCTGTCCACTATGACCCAAATAGAGTCATTTCCCCTACTAGAAGTAGGCAATCCGGTGATAAAGTCCATTCCAACGGAATCCCATTTCTATTCCGGAATCTGTAATGGTTGCAACAATCCAGCGGGTCTTTGATGTCCGGCCTTAACTCGCTGACATATATCACACTTGGCGATATAGCTTCCGATTTCTCTCTTCATATTATGCCACCAAAATTGCTCTTTCAAATCTTGATACATATTAGTTCCTCCGGGGTGGATAGAATAAAGAGTATCATGAGCTTCCTTGAGAATAACTTCTTTCAACTCAGAATCTGCTGGTACACAAAGGCGTCCTTTGTACCACAGAACTGCTTCTTCGTCTTCGGTGAATCCGTGTACTTTGCCTGTACCGATACGACGCTTGATTCCGTCGATACTAGCATTTCCTTTCTATGCCTCTTTGATCTGGCTGATCAAAGTGGGTTGAAGTTCTATGCTAGCCAAAAATCCTTCACTCACTAATTCCATTCGAAAATCTTCCATCTCTTTGTGCAAACTTGGTTGCTCCTTCAAAATCATGGAGTTCAAGCGGCACGGCAATCTTCTAAGGGCATCTGCTACCACGTTGGCTTTACCGGGGTGATAATGAATGTCTAGATTGTAATCCTTGATTAGCTCAATCCATCTTCTCTGTCTCATATTTAGCTCCTTTTGAGTGAATATATACTTCAGGCTCTTGTGATCCGAATAAATCTCACAACGATTTCCCATCAGGTAATGCCTCCATGTCTTCAGCTAGAACTACGGCTGCGAGTTCGAGGTCATGGGTTGGGTAATTTTGCTCATGTTGTTTCAGTTGTCGAGATAGATAAGATATAACTTTGCCTTCTTGCATTAGCACACATCCGAGACTGATCTTGGATGCGTCACAATACACGTCAAAGAGCTTCGTGATATCCGACATGATTAAGATTGGGGCTAAAATCAATCTCCTCTTGAGTTCTTGAAAACTCGCCTCACATTTGTCTGTCCATTCAAACTTATTGTCCTTGTTCAGCAATTCAGTCATGGGTCTGGCGATACTCGAGAATCCTTCTACAAACGTGTGGTAGTATCCCGCCAATCCGAGAAATGCACGAACTTAGGTTTGAGTGGTTGGGGCTTGCCAATCTTCGACATCTTTCACCTTTGCAGGGTCAAAGGCAATTCCTCTGGCTGATACAATGTAGCCGAGGAATCCTACCTCCTGTAACCAAAATTCACATTTGCTAAACTTGGCATACAACTGATGCTCTCTAAGGGTTCCAAGAATGGTCCTTAGGTGTAGCTCATGTTCTTCTTCTTATTTGGAATAAATCAGAATGTCATCGATGAAAACAATGACAAACTTATCCAGGAAGTCCATAAAAAATTTATTCATGAGATTCATGAAATAAGCGGGGGAATTGGTTAATCCAAAATACATGACGGTATACTCGTATAATCCATATCTGGTGGTAAAGGCAGTCTTGGGAATATCCTCTGCGCGAATCTTGAGTTGATGATAGCCTGTTCTAAGATCAATATTAGAAAACACTTTGGCACCAGTCAACTGATCAAACAAATCTTCTATCTTGGGCAAGGGGTACTTGTTCTTGATAGTGACATCATTCAACTTCCGATAATCCGTATACAGACGGTTACCTCCATCCTTCTTGTCCACAAATAAGACAGGTGATCTCCATGGTGACGCACTTGGTTGAATTAATCCAATTTCCAGCATGGAATCTAGTTGCTTCTTCAGTTCTGCTAGTTCCGACGGGTTCATACTATAGGGTCTCTGGGCTATGGGTCCTGTTCCGGGGATTAGTTCAATGATAAACTCGATATCCCGATCTGGGGGCATACCGGGCAAAACATCTGGAAATACATCAGGGTATTCCCAGACTATCCGGACTTGGTCAATGGTAGGTTGGGCTATACTCTTGTTGCACTTGAATTGACGAGGTTTTGGATATATGCTCTCGATATTCCGCGTATGGGTCATGGTTATGGCTTTCTTGGCACAGTTAATCAATCCTTTATGTTTGGACATCCAATCCACTCCTAGTACTACTTCCAAACCTTTAGTTCAAGTACTATCAGATTAGCATAAAAGTCTATGCCATGGATTCGGATAGGGACGGCTTTGCAAATTTGCCTAGCTTTGGTGGTTGAACCGGGGATTTGAACAATCATAACATGCTTCAGTTTTGTTGGTTGAATCTTACTAGTGCAGGCAAATTCTTTGATGACAAATGAATGCGATGCACCCGAATCAAACAACACTCTTGCAAGTACTGAATTAACAGAAAACATACCCAGCACAACGTCTGGCGCTTCCTGAGCTTCTTCAGCATGCACGAGAAAAAGACGGCCGTTGTGGTTGAGCGAGTTCCCTGGGGCAAACCTTCTTCCAGGCTGAACACGACGCTGCTGCTGATCTGGGGCATTTGCATTGGGGGCTGCGGTATTCTTCTTGTTGGGGCACTCGTTGGAGTAGTGACCCTTATTTCCACAGTCATAACAAGTCACTTGCGACTTGTCCTTTGCTGCAACAGGCACATCATTGCTTCCAGTCCTCGGGGCAGTGTTGGTGTTGGCGGTAGCATTGTTGTTGTTGAACTTGGGTGGGGCACGGTTGAAATTGCCAGAGTTTCCGGGGTTGTTATGATTTCCTCCGGGCCTCGGGTTTCCACGGTTGGGATAGATCGAACGGTTCATCGGGGGTCTGTTGGTTCTCGGGGCAAATCCTGGAGATGGGTTAGGGCGATACTTTGGGGTCTGATGGGTTCCTGATTGATGCATCATGCGGCGCTTATGGTTCTCGTTGGCTTGGTTGATCTTTCCTTCCATCTGGATGGCAGAGTCGACAAGGGCTTCAATATCATCAAAGGGGATACTGACTAACACCGTCTGCATCTCATCGTGTAGACCATTCAAGAATCTCTCCTTCTTCTTGGCTTCGGTGTCGATCTCATCGGGGGCATACCTAGCTAATGACAAGAATTTGTCACGGTATTCCACTATGGTCATCTGTCCTTGCTTCAGTTCTCTGAACTCATCTCTCATTCTCTTGATCAAACCCGGGGGCACATGGGTTCGGCTGAACTTGACCTTGAATTCCTCCCAGGTCATCATCTGTCCTCTGGTCATCGCACGAATGTTGTTCCACCATGCTCTGTAATCTCCGGCTAGATAGTGGGTGGTGAACAAAACTTTCTCGTTAGCTTCCACTCCGGCGACTTCTAGGTTGTTTTCCATGGTCTGCAGCCAATAATCGGCATCTAGGGGCTCTTCCGACTTAGTAAAAATAGGAGGGTTGGTATTCTGGAAATTCTTGAGCTTAGATCCATGGTTGTCCTCATTTCCGTGGCCTTGATTGTTGTGGGCTAGTTGAGCTATCTGTTGAAGGGTGGCTAGGTTGGCTTGAGGTTCCGCTCTTTCATCTTTGCGCTCAGAAACCAACATTTGTAGTATCTGCAACATCGGGTCCGGGGATGAACCACTTCCTCCGCATGGCATCTGAAGATTAAGATAGATCATGAGAAAAGAGGGAAATTTCTAAGGTTCCGGGACTTTGAAAAGTTTTTAAGGTTTGACTCAGATTTTTCTAGCAACTTGCTTTTCATTCATTCTTTCATAGATCACGATACAAACACACACCTCAAAACAAGAAAAACATATGGTTTTAAGAACCATTCTGGAAACTACGATAAAGTGGGATCGAATACAACTCACTACGCTGGTGCTCAAGTGCTACTACTCCTCGGAGTCGGTGTAGTCGTCATCCTCATCGTCATCGATGAAGGAGAAATCCTCCTCATCGGTGAATAAGTCCATAGCCTGATCTTCCAGAAAATCATCATCATCGCTGAGATAGGAGTAGGGGTCTCCACGAAGATCTTCTCCGGCATTCTCCCTTTCCTCCAACTGCATGTCTCTCTCATGGATGGTCTCCTCCAATTCCGTGATATGGTGGCGAAGACGGGCAATGATGCGCTCCTTCTTATCGAGATGCGGCGACGAGACTTGCGATCCTTCGCTAGCATGGCGATGGTCTGGTCCTTTGTCTTGATGATGGCGGACTTGTGGTTGGAGTAGTCACGGCAATTATCCAACTCCTGCTGACGATCGTACATCATGAAGCTGAGGTGGTCCAATTGGGTCTTCATCTCGTGGTGGTATGGGGCTTCCAGTGGTTGTCCATTAGCATCACGCCTTGGACAAAACTCAAAGCGGGTACCCTTGATCTGGTTGATACTCTGCCCACACAGACGGGCAAGAGCTTCCTGCATGGACCTGGCAAGTCCATCAAGCCAGTTGTTTTTTCTTAAGGTAAACTGAAGATCTTCGTGGGAGGTTCAATCTTTCCTCGGAGACTTGCAACAATTAGCCACTGCAGATCTTCTCCTCCTTGATCATTGAGCTGAGCTCTGAAGAACTCGGGGTGCGGATGCTCCAGAAGTTCCGAAAGCTGGTCCAAATCCCGCTCAAAGATAAGGTCTCCTCCATTCACCAACTGGTAAAACTTGTTGTACTTCACATCCATCTAAAAGAATATAAGATGAGTAAGTTAGTAGAGTGATCAAGTGTGTCAAATTTTATGTATTTTGCAAGAGTTTTTGAGGAACATGAATTTTTATGAAATAATCAAGGTGATAAGAATGGGGATAATTTTTTTGTAAATATTTGCTTCCTTTGGTTTTGAAACTAAGTTTTTGATTCAAACGTCCAGTCTAACTAGGGTCTCCTATGGTCAGGATGGCTCTGATAGCAACTTGTCAACACCCGGATTTTTAATCCCAGATGCATGTTATGCCATACATCACAATCCGAGGATTACCATTTTTGCGAGACATAACAGATTTGGATACCACAGTACATCATCCATTACAAACCATACATAAGGTCTTACACAAATAAGGATCTCATGATCCAGTTCTTAATACAACTCAAGCAGCGGAATAACGTAATAATAACGGTAGCGTAAGAGAAGCTCCATCTTCGGGGTCACAGGCAATGCTGACGATGGGAGATGATCCTAGTTGTCGTAACCTTCCTGGGGTCCATCCTCCTGATACTCCTCTTCATAGTCTGGCCATGGGAATAGCCAGGGACAAAGCCATGAGTACTCTTTAAGTACTCGCAAACTAATACTAACAAGTGAAGGGGGTTTTTGTAGTAGGACACTAAGCTCTAGGGTTGTTTTGCAAAAAGCCAGATTTACCTCTACTAAGTTTAGAAGCAAGAAGAGCTAGTTGAAATTTTATAACACCTAAGTGGGAACTTGTATTTCATATCACAACTCTGTTGTGGTCAAGTCAAAATCTCAATTCATTTCACAAGTCATTTTGAAAACATCTGACGGGGGAACAGTATGGCCACTCCAACTGTCCATAACTGCGGACGTGGCTATTCGAATAGTTTGACACTCTGCAAAGATTGTACACTTTCACCACAACATTCGATACATCCGTCAGGAACAAATACTGAATTCACCATACTCAGTATGCGGATAAGCAATCCTAACCTTCCAATTACACGCCTTAGTATAAGAACCTCTCCTGTGAGTTTGGCCTCCCAACCATGACCAACTGTCATCTTGGGTACTGCACAGGTGGACAATCTTCACAAGGTAGCCTCAGCTTAGACCTTGGCCATGAGGGAACCAATACTAAGGTATATAAGTTTCCAGTCAAGCCCTACCCAATTTTCGGGTATTGTGGTTATATGGTAAAATTGGAATGGTATCGCATCCAGACAACCATCAGTTTTATAAAGGGCTAAGGCTCACGCCTCAACATTTTCATCACCAAAATCATCTAGTGTTCGGAAACACATGTCAAAACATCTCAATAGAATGATCCATCATTCCAAGGTTTTCATAACCATTTTTCCACCAAGTATTCCCATCTAAAGTTGATCAAGTTCTATGCTTAGCACTAGCATCTACAAGTGGGGGTAAGTACTAATGTGGGGTGGTAAACTAGTGGAGTTTAACTAAGTTCAATCTCATGCCTTAGGATGACATCAAGATTATCTAGCTTAGGCAAAATTTAATGCTCTTTATGCAACCTTCAATTATCTTTCTAGTATCTACAATTTACTCAAGTAAACTATAAGTAAGAGCTTTGATAAATAAATAAAGTATAATTCTTGTAAGTAAAACTAGGATTGGGTTATCAAGTGGGTATGATCACATATGCTTAAGGCATATAGTTGGCATGGTAACAATCAAGTATTGCTTGCATAGGTCAACTTGATTAGTAAGGCTTGCTAAAGTAGAGTATCTTGCAAGTGTTAGCTTGCATAGGTCAACTTGATTAATAAGGCTTGCATCAGTATCAGTATAAGCTTGCCTTGTGCAGAGCAGTGATTGAAGTTCTCCTCGGCTTCGTAGTATCCTCCTTCTTCCTCGTATCCTTGGTCGGTACGAGCGTCTATGAATAAATACGACATACACAATCACCAAATAATACATAACTACTTTCAATCATCACACACAAGGGTTCTATAGATGATCTAGCATCATCACTAACATCACAAGAATAAGGTATATGTATTTTTTATTTTATTTTTAGAAAAGTAATTTCTACTCATTGAAAAACTACTTAAGATTTAATATTCTCCAAACCAAACATGGGATCATGTTGACACATGTCATCACCACACATTTCAGTACATGGGAAT
This sequence comes from Avena longiglumis, assembly GCA_030063025.1. Classification (NCBI taxonomy): domain Eukaryota; kingdom Viridiplantae; phylum Streptophyta; class Magnoliopsida; order Poales; family Poaceae; genus Avena; species Avena longiglumis. The sequence goes on along the minus strand of CP125977.1, from coordinate 435,964,948 downwards.
GTAATTTAAAGTGGTGCCACAATTTAATAAGATTTAACCTTTTATTTTAACTAAAAATAAATGACTAGAAATACCTATGTGGCATCCTTTTATTACTTGAACATTATTTCTGTAAGTAAACCCCTATGTTTTTATATATTCTGAAAGGTATGATCAAATGTGATTTTTGAGAGTTGGAATCAACTCAAAAGATATTTTAGTTTAAATTTGAAAAATGTTTGAATGCAGAAAAGCTTCTACCTTGTTATTTTTACCAAAGTTGATCTATAGATTCAAATGACTTGAATCCAACGGTCTTGGATTAAGCATTTCAAAACCTTTCTAACAAAATTGGTTTCATTCAATTTGGTTCACTGAATCGAGCTAGGTTGAATTTTGAAACTGGTTACAGAACTATGTTTGAATTAAAATGGAAAAAGTTAAATTCAAACGACTGGGTAGCGCGGGAACTGCTAATGAGCCGGCCCAGTGTCACTCCACGGCGCGGGGCTCAACTGACAGGGGGGTTCCACCAGTCAGTGGCTCTTTAAACGCGAAGCGGTACGGGGCAATCTCAGCCGCACGATCTAAGTCTAATCGAACGACTGCTACTCATCGTCCACGTCGGGCGGCGCCGGCGAGACAGAAACCTAACACGGCAGGTGGGGGTCGTCGGGGGCTCACCGGGGCTCAGGCGAAGGTCGACGATGTGGGCGAACCTCCTAGAACCAGCAGCTCCTCCTGGGGTGGACGAAATCGACGGCGCCCTTCTTCTCCAGAGGCGGCCTGCTCTGGCGCAATTCCGCCGATGCGCTGCTTGCCTTGCTTCGGGAATGAGGTGGAACGATCGGTGAGGTGAGGGGAGTGAGATGGTGTGCTCAATTCGGCTGGGGGTCGTCTCCTTTTATAGGCTCGACGATGAGACCGAACGGGATGGGCATGCGACGGTGGCGACACGGCTACGGGCTGCTAGAGGCATGGCCGAGGGTGGCGGTCGATCGGTGGTCTCCTGGAGATGCTCTAAGGTGCAAATGTGCTTGTAGGGGCGGTGGCAAACGGTCGGGAACGCTCGAGGCTCTGTGAGGCAGAGGTGGCGTCTTTGACAGTGAGCGGTGGCTACGGGGTACGGGCGGTGAAATGGGCATGCCTGGCGGTCTCCTAGGACGGTGGGGAGCATGCTAGCGGGCGGCGAGGGCTCGAGGTGGTCGGGTTGCGTGGGAACGGTGCGTGCTCTGTGGTGCACGTCGGCATGGTCGACAGCGGCACGGGCGCGGTGTTCCTGGCGGTTCTGGTTGATGTCTGCGAGGCAGGGCTGGTCGAGAGGGGGCGGTGAGGCATGGGCTATCTCCCAGACAAGGTTGGCATGGGTAGTTCTTCCTCTAGCATGTTGTCCACACTGGGGTGACATGGGTGCTCTCGGGCTGTTCACCATTGATGATATTGGCAAACTTACAGTGGGGCTAGTGATTAGTTAAGTTTGCTAGATGATCTACTGAGGTTGTTGTGAGCTAGAGAGGGAACAAGTTTGGCCAGAATCACTACACACTATAGTGTTTATATTTTGTTTGATTTGTATCTACAAGGTGTTTGATGAAATGGCCGCATGAATTCAATTTTTGAATTTTGAAAATATTTTTGGTGGGTGTGCTAGGCATGTGCTGGTGAGTCTGTAGATGCTTGGGTTTTGAAAGTTGAGCTTGTTTGAGTGGTTTTTGAAAAAGTGGGATCTTCCCATATGAAATAGATTCAATTTTAGACTTTCATTTAAACTATGCATTTGAATGTTTCTTGATGATCACAAAGTGGGCCTTGGTACTTTGTTATGAGTACTATCAAGGGGTGCAAAGATCCAAACATGTTTCTCTTAAGTTCTGAAAGTTAGAGATAGCCAAAGTAGGCATGGGACTTAAATTGGCCAAAGTGACCATTCACTTAATTTGTTTGTTTTGATTTATTTGTCTTTGGGAAAACTGTGGGGATTGTTTAGATGATGTTTATTTCATCTAAGAATCATTTTACAAGCAAAGAAACACACAACCAAGGCACTTCAAAAGAATCCAATTTTTAATACATACACATATGCATGCTTTCATATTTTTAATTGGAAAAGTTTTGTTAACCCTAATTTTGATGATTAGAGTTTGATGATCCAAGTTTAGTATTTTTGGGATGTTACAAAGGTGAACCCACAAGATCTACCTCACTGATGTCCAAGACCAAGCAGACCTGAAAATGCCGAGCTCTCCCTTCGAAACCCGAAGACCATTCCCCGGGCCCGAAGATCCATCGGACTCGAAGATCGAACCCCAACGCTCTCTCCTTCCTAGAACCGAGGCCGAACCCAATCTCGTCGAACCCCAAGATCTTCGGACCCTAACGTGTGACCCTCTTCTCGAGACCTCCCCTATTTTTGTAATATATATGACATCCACTTGTTGCATATTAAATTGTCATGCTTGCACACATATCATGGTGGGTTGGGGGCTTTTAGCCGATTCACATAATAATTAAATATGGAGACCATATGTGTGCTTTTCTATATATTGGCTCCATTTATATTTGTGCATCGAACCGATACATATTTTTCCTTGATAAGACAACATTTAAATCGCGCGGTATCTAAACAACATGAACCATATAATTAATTGTCGGGACCCTGGTTCCTCTTAATATTGCCTAATTGCATCGCATCTTTGCCATGCCATACATCATCCGTACATCATGCCTGATCTTCTGTTGTAGTATTAAATAGTGCATCCGGTGTTTCTTTTAGTTCTTTGCTTCTTCATGGATTAGGAGGATGAGTTGATGCGAGTATTGACCCGATCTTCGAATGAACCTTCGGCAATGTTTTCAGGCGAGCATTCTCCCCCTTTCTACCTATTTACATTTCTAGTCTTTATTTCCTCATGTTGATTTGTTGCTATCTGTGTTGCGATGCTCTAGTTTTCGTACCCATGATATCCCTTGCAGCCATTATATTGCCTTGGACACCTCCTATTACCTATTGTTTGGTAGATAGTCGGCCTTGCGAGTCGTAGTTGCTTGCTCAGGTGTTGTTTCGATATCGTCGAGTACCACAGTTGTTGGAGAAATGCCCCATGCTTTATGTTGAAGATGATCATGGCTTTATTTACCATTTAATAACTAAAATTGGAAGTAGGTAAATAATGCATAGGCACAGGTGGGCAATAGATGTTATTTGGTTTTTAACCGTCCACATGTGTCGCGTAGGACCCCGAGTACTTGATACATGTTTCTTGAATATTCGCACTATCCGCATGTGGGACCATGAATCCCCTTAGCATGATCTTGAGTCATATCTTATTTATTTGGGCCACAAGGTAGTTTGGGGCTTTATTACTATCATGTACTTATGTCATGATTATTCCATGCTTTACTACTTTATTTACTATTGCGCGTGGAGCGCATCTACTGTTAAGGTAAGTGGATAGTTTTCGCGATATTGACAAGCCCATTCACACTTTCCGGCTCCTAGTCGTTTACAACCATTGACGCAAACCTCTGGGTTCGTTCCGGAGCCGACCAACTTTATTGCGGGTAGCTTGGTGGGGTGGGCACCTAAAATATTATATGGATCTTGCGATTTCTTTATCGTGATGCCTTGTTGGGTTTTCATTTGGTTTTTACGAGGTTGATCGTGCGTGTGTTACTATTTGTGCCCCCCTGCAGGGTAAAACTTTCTGAAAGCCGTGTCCACGGTTATGGACGACTTGGAGCACAGTATCTTGATCATAGACAACTATAACTAAAGTAGTGCTATAAATTTGACTTTATAATGACTAGTAATCAACTTCACTACAACGGAATGGCTAAATAAAAGTACCAACAACTGATGGTTTTGGGATGCCTCATGCTATATGTATCTGACTAGTAAGTATTGTAACTACAACATAATGGTTAACTAAAACTGCCCACTGTTTATAATATCAGGATGACTCATGCTATCTATATCTGACTAGTAATTTCTGCAACTATAATGGAATGAATAAAACTGCCAACAGTGTGAGTTCCTCGATTGACTTCCTTGTTTGGTATCAAGGGGGAAACGCCAGGATGGGTATGTTTGGTGTTAGTATCAGGTTGGATCCGAATAGGTCTTTCTTATCCCCCTTCGATAGCCGATAGTTGTATCAAGTCTATATAGGTTATTTAGTGTATGCTGCGCTGCCGCTTCAATCCAACATACCCATGTAGGCGGGGACCGCTGAATTCTAAGACTCGTCGTGTACTGGTCTTAGTACTGACCGCGCTCTTTTTACTTTGCCCTTTGTCGGCATCGCTTTTGTTTAAGAAGATTTGAGATCAATGTCGTTAGCAGGGTTACCCTTCCGGCTTGGCCTGGGTAGGGTTATGGAAGCCATTGGTTATTCTGTAGGGATCTTAGCTCAATTTGCATCTTATCCATACTCGGATGTTGTATTGTTTTCGAGGTGATTTGGCTCTTTGTATTATATATCTGTATTCTTGACTCATGGAGTCGTTGTTGTATATATCTATTATGTGGGTTCCATCGTGGATTATTGTGTAATGATATTACTTCGTTTTCCACCCACACGAAAGTGCCTGGTGGGCGCCTTTGAATCGTTTCTATGTGGGTTTGGCGGGAATCGCTAAGACTTGCATAGGGCTGATCTGAGGGTGTTACAGAGTGGTATTAGAGCTCAGCAGTTACGATACCCCACTGGTCCAGCCTGTAGGATAACCTAGCTGACGGACGTTGTAGAGGGTCAAAACTATTTTGAAAAATCGGCTGGATAGATCTGATTAGGTCTGCTTTTACTCCTTATCCCTATGATATTCTCCTCTTACCTCTGCGTGTTTTGAATCTACCCTCTTACATTTTCTTTGAGTCCAGGATTTCTCGTGGTTGGGTTTCCATCGTACCTTCAGGGTTTCGCTTCCTTCCTCTTGTAATGGTGCTTCGACATCCGGTCTTCATGCTATCCGATACGACGAAGTCATCCACATCAGATCCAATGAAGAGTTTGCATCACTCTTTTGCTTCCGAACCTCGTTTGTCAAGACCTTCAGTCTGAATCCCGAGAGTTGGTTGCATAAGTCTTCTATTCATGTACAGAGTAATGCTTTGAGTGGGGGATGGAGTCGCTACCATACCACTACTCTTATCATTCGCTTTTGTACAGTGAATGGTGGATCGATGCAATTCTTACTCTTTCCATGGAAGTTAGAGGTGGCCTTACCTTTAACTCCTCTATTGCTTATCCATAGTGTTCCCTCGCCGAACATGATCAACGACCTCTTGTTGGTGGTGTCGCCGATTTCAAGATGGAGAAAGAGCCCTTGTTAGTGGTGTCGTGAGGATCTACAAAAGCGAGAAGATTCAGATCGTCGGCCTTCTTCCCTGTACCATGAGGCGGATCTCGAGGGAGAGATCCATTGTTAGTGGTGTAGAATTGTATCACCCCGGGTAAAACCACTACTAGAAAATCACGGTTAAATAATACTCTGTACATCATCATGACATATGTAGGGTTCGCAGCATAGAAAACAAAAAATTTCCTACGATGGGAACAACTATGTACCAAGATCTATCTACTAGATACAAGCAACGGGCGGATATACATCCGTAGATAACATACCCTTGAAGACCGACAAAGCTTAACGAGTCCAAACTCATGGTTGATGTAGACGATCTCAAGATCGAGAGGAAGTCCTAGCGCCGCAAAATAGCAGTGCATCCGTGCTCGCACACACGTACGGGGCACCGAGCAACCTCCGCCTCCTCGCTCAAGCGATGCAGCGGAAGCACAACTCTTTCTTGCCGAATAGCCACTAGGTACATGTATCTCGCTAGTCCGAGACCATGGGGGAAAATACTAGAGGGGGAGAGAGATCCTTCACGAGGAAGTGTGAGCGAGAGAATGAGAGGGGGGCCTTTTATAGGGGAGAGGGGGGCACCAAAGGGGGATGGCGCGCAGCCATGGGGCTTCCCCCACCTCTTCCTCATTCATGTGGGTGGACACTCCACTCACTCAAATGCCTTTCAATTTCCTCCACTTAAAAACCCACTCAAATTCCCATTAAATTTCCACCAAATTTAATGCGAACTCTCATTAAATAAAACTCCTTTTATTTATTCAGAATTTTGACAATTACTTTAATGACAAACATTCACATATAATCCCTTGCTAGTATTTCATTTCACATGAAAAAACACTTTCTGTAATTTCACCCGAAAACCCGTTTCGGTATCTAGTGAAATAAATTCCTGCGCTTGTTATTCTTTCCGGCATGAAACTTTTGCTCCAAATGGATGTCGGTGTCTATTAAGTGTGCCACCCTACGGTTCGTGAATAATGCGGACATGATCGAGACCCTTCTCCGATCAATAATAAGAAGCGGGATCTGGAGACCCATACTGACTCCCACACATTCAACGATGACTTTCTTGTGATCGTCGGAACCTTTTACGCTAGTATCTTAATCCATTTGTTTTGTGATATATTACATGTCCGAGATTCGATCATAGATATCTCCATACCTAGTTTGATCTCGTTACTTACATGTACTCTTTTCTTGTTCCCGTGATATAACATTCTAGTGATCAAATCACTTGCTTGCAAGCTAATCAATGTGATATCACCGAGAGGGCCTAGAGCATATCTATCCGTCATCGGGATTAAAAAATTCCACTCTCGATCCATGGGCCTCAACATAACACTTTAGTAGTTCTGAACCCATCTTTATAATCACCCAGTTATGGTGTGACGTTTGATGTTATCAAGAAACTCTTCCTGTGTTAGTGATTGACATGATCTCATGGTCTAAGGATTAGGATCACTTCATAAGTTGTTATAGCAATATAAACTCAATGACTTTGATTGTAATGCTATACTTCAGATGAATGTTCATCACACCATTCCAATAACGTTGTGACCTCGTTATTAACAACATCCAATGTCCATGATCAGGAAACCTTTGATCATCTTGTTAATCAACGAGCTAGTTTATAAGAGAGGCATAACTAGGAACTTCCTTTTTGTTTATTAAACACACATGTATTAACGTTTCTGTATTAATACAATTATAGCATGCAAAATAAACATTTATCATAAATAAGGAATACGATAATAACTACTTTATTATTGCCTCTCGGGCATATTCCCTTCAGTCTCCCACTTGCACTAGGGACAATAATCTAGTTTAGAAACTTTGCGTATTGAACACCTATGGCTTTTTGGTGTTCCATATACACAATTCCAAGTAGTTAACATAATCTACAGATCTAACACTTCAGGTTCGTGTGTATTTGCATGTCTTTGCGTCTTCACGCATCACTCATTCTCCAATGAGATGGCATTGTATAAATTTGGTCTTTTGGTGAGACCTTTAGTTCCTTGGGGTTAAATCATGTCGATACTATTATCATACAATATATCTTTAGTGTTAGCCCATTGCGAACCACACCTTAGTTTGATAACAAACTACTTGACACAAATTCCCGCCTTTGCTGATACTATAGCAGTCATATACTTATCCTTTTGTTGTAGTATCCGTCACAATGTCTTAACTTTGGAATTCATCCAAATCCATCATGGAATATCCTTTCCATTACATTGTGACACCCATAGTTTAAATTGAGATGAACTTAATTTGTATCTTGTGACAAAACTAGTACCAATGTAACTCTTTCTAATGAACTATTTGTAATTGTTTGCCACCTCTACACAAATATATTCTTAGTTCTTCCAAAAGATCATAAGAATATTCTCACTATCGTCCAATGATCATTTTATGATTCATTCTGGTATATCTGGATGTGTACATATCATGGTATGATTGATCAAAACATCCTTGTGATTTCACTCATCAAGTGTCAAAGAACTTGAATCTTTTTTCACGTATCAAGTGCCGATACACTTGAATCTTGATTCAATTCCGTTCCATGCGACAAGAACCGTTTCTTGTCGTTTCTATATTGAAATCCTTCAATATCTCATATATGTACGTTTGGCACAACTATATTAGCGTCACAGTCTATCCATAATATACATTCATGCTAAATACTCGGGTTTTGCCTAAGTCTTTCATCGAAATGAAATTCTTAACCTTTGTCAATAAAAGATACATCATTTCCAATTAACAAGATGTCTTCCACATAATGTATTAGAAATATGTCTCAGCGCTCCCACTTAATTTCTTGCAAATGAAAGCATCTTCATCGTCTCTAGATGAAAAATATTTTTTCATCACGGTGAAGATTCCAACTCCGCGATGCTTACTTCAACCATTGAAGTTTTCATGCCCCTTTTTAGCATCCTTTGAATTAAAAAAACCCTTTGTATCATGTCATGTACACTGTTGGGAATATGCCCTAGAGGCAATCATGTATGATGAGATTTCCCATTGTATTCATAAAGATATAAAGTTGTCCTTGTATAAACATCTGATGTGTATCATTGAATATGTGATTCGGTTGTGGAACTATGCATTCATGTTGTTTGTACTAAATGTCCTTGGTCATTGAGGTTGTGCTAGACACATAACTTAGACCAATGTGAAAGTCGGCTTGATGACTCAGTTCCACTTGTCATGGGCATGGTGATGCCATTCCGACTTACACAGATTCGGCTAAAGAGTTTAGCGAGTCGGATTGACCCATATTGAGGTACAACGAACAAGTAGTCATTTGTATATCTCAATCAATGTAATCCTTAGACATGAGGTTGTTGCATAGTCCGAGTTGAGGATCACCGAGTTAGATTCTGTCAAACGCTGATCCGTAGTCAAGCGATTATAAAGCGAGTTCGGGTCGACTGAGAATCAAGCTGCGTGATGTGAATAACCAAGATGGGATTTTGCCCCTCCACTCAGAGAGATATTCTCTGGGCCCTCTCGGAAGATATGATTCGGAAAGCATGGCCATACACGACTTGGTTAAGTGTTAACCGAGGTGGTAGACTAAGAGTTAGTCGGGTGAATCACTTATCTCGGACCGAGAAGAGAGTCGGACTATTTAAGGGATGACGAATTTTCGCCTATAGTCTGACAAGGTATATCATGAGGCAAAAGGGACTCAGACGTAAGTCACATTGGAAAGGCAAGTCGTCATGACTCATTGGTACTTGGGAATTGTCACGTTGTGCTAGGAGCGGCTGCCGACTGATCGATTGAGAGTCGGACTCCAATCGTGTCCGAGTAGCCATGTGCCTGCCGGGTCACACACTTAAGAGCGGGAGCAAGTTCGGATTGGATCTGAACCGGAAATCTGGTCGGGTTGGACCCGAACCGGATTAGGACTGAGTCAGTGAGTCGGACTCACGGTGACTAGTGTTATATGGGCTTTAGTGAATGGTCCATGAGAGTGGAGCCCTTGTTCACTCCCTATATATAGTGGAGCACCGTAACCCAGAAAGGTTAATCGTTGATCGGTTAGGTCATTCCATGTGTTGAAACCCTAGCTCCACAGCAGTCCTGCCTTCGTAACGAACCTAGAAGTTCGCCGCCGGTGCTCCTCCTTATACGTGTGGATACCAGCAGAGGTGTTGTACGAACAGCACCAGGACGTTCGGATCGCAAAGGACTGCACTACATCAACTGATGCGCTTCATCAGTAATCTGCAACTGCGCGTCTAGTGGTAAACCTCGTGGCCTTCTACCTCAGCTAGATCTTGGGATCACCATGTTAGAGGAAAACGTTTTTGTTTTATCTCTACGTGGCCCCACAGTGGTATCAGAGCGATAGCTTCTGGTTTTAGGATCGAGATCGCGCATATGTGATATGCGTTTGGCTGTAGATGAGATCTATGTGTTGTTTGGTGGTCGATTTATAAGATAGATCGGTTTTGTACGAGGTTGATTGGATCAACTGTACTCGGGAAATGGTGGATCTGATTTCCGTGATCATACTGCTGAGGTCGTGGAACGACATACCCCAACTGGTCGGCTTCCACCATCGGGGTAGTCTGTGATACGTAAATCCAGAAGCGGTGATCGAAGATCAAAGAGTTTGATCGAATCGGAATAATGGTCGGAATCCATGTCCGGATCGTAGATGAGATCTATGTTTTCCGAAAAATCGCCGGCTTCGCCCTGTCATAGCGCCTTAGATGTCGTTGCGAGTTTCACAACGCCGGTAGATATTGTATCTATGCATAACCTGTTTTGCAGGAAGTTGTGAATGGTATGGTTCATATGCATGTGATGTATGTGTGTCACATCCCAAGATTTTCCAAATCTTGTAATGTGAAAAATAAATGAATGAAATAAAACTTTGTTGATTTTCAGGGTGAGGAGAAGCTTTTTGAATCCAATTGGAAACCTTCAAACCAAATTGGATCAAATAAATCCTAAAGGGATTTAAAAAGATAAACATTTAATAAAGGAAAATAAAAATATTTGGAATTTCTATTTTGAATCTTTTAATACTCCCTCCGACCCATATTAATTGACTTCGATTTGTCAAAATTTGGATGAATCTAGACACTATTTAGCATATAGGTTCATCCAAAATTTGACAAATCAAAGTCAATTAATATGGGTCGGAGGGAGTAAAAAGATTTGTTTTCAAAAGAAAAGGATAGATTTATAGATAAGGATTATTTTATAAGCCAAATTAAAACTTGGCAAAGACTTTCAAATAAAATATTTCTATTTGATAAAAATAGTAAAGGTTTATTTAAAATAATTTAAAAAGGATTTAATATCCAAAGTTTTATAAATAAAGGTTTTACTATTTTAATTAACCATCAAAACTTATTTATGTAATTCAAATAAGTTTTCCAAGTATTTTATATTCTCAAATAAAACCTACTGTTTTGGTTTTGTTATTGTTTTAGATTTCAAAATGGAGTTTTGAATAAATCAAAATCTATTTGATTTAATAACAATGGTCTATTTATTTAATTAATAATGGACCCTAAAACTAAAAATATTATTTTATTTTAGGACTTTGGTTTATGTTGTTAAACAGAACCAAATTTCAATTGCAAATGTTTGGTGAGTGTTTGAATTGATTTGATTATTGTTTTGTTGTTTGAAAATTCAAAACAGAAAATAGATTTGGAAAAAGATAAAACAATCAGAAAGAAAAAAACGATTTTGGACTCAGCCCAGCCGGCTAGCCCAACAAGCCCAACAAACAGCCCAGTTCCTCACTCCCGCAGAAAATGTTTCGCAGTCATTTTTGAACCCACAGAGACGCTGACGAGTGGCCCCTTCCTTCTCTCTCACTCCCTCGCTGACGCCTGGACCCCACACAGCCAGCTCACCTCCTTCTTCCTCGCGCAGACGACGCCTGCCGTTTCCTGCCCTTAACGTCGGCGATCAATTCGCGATAACCACGACCATTACTCCCCCTGCGTCTCCTCCTCCTTTCCCCTCTGTCGCCATAACCAACACGCCACCAGGCTACACAAATTTCGCTAGAGACCACTCACTGCTTCGACGAGCCTTTGCTCAAATTCCGGCGAGACCAGCCACCGCCTTACCTTCCCGACCAAGCACACATACTCCCCACTCGCAAGCACACCTGACCGTGCCTTTCGTTCAATCGCGGGCGCTCCAGAACGATGGCTCCGTCTTCAACTGAGCACCACCGCGACTGCACCTTACTCCGGCGAGTTCCCCAGGTAGAATCCGACCGCCCCTCTTATTCTCCTTCACGCAGGAAGCTTCGCCTCGATCTTGCGCACCTAAACATGCCCTCTGTTTGCCTTCTCGTAATCTGTAGCAACGACTCCGACCACGACCAGAGCAGCCAGACGCCGTCCTAGACTCCGGTGAGGAATTCCGACGGAACCTGAGTGCCCCTCGCCTCCTCGCAACTTCGTTGAGCTCCCCCACGTCACTGCGATCACAGTGAGAATCCCCACATCGTTCCTTGCTTCCTGTAGTTGCTGTAGTGCCACCGCCTGACCGTCGCTGCCGTCTGCCGCCGCGCAGCGCCGCTAGCTTTTGGCCAACCATCTGGGCCGTTAGATTTAAATCTGGTAGCTACGATTAGAACAAGACAAAGGGGTACGCGCTCATCTGATCCGTTCATGTAAGTTAGATTCAACGCATCGCATCACTCGATCCGTGCGAACCGGTACCAGCCAGTCATAACGCGACGCGTGGCTAGATTCGATTTAAAAACAGATTTGAAAACAGATTTGATTTGCAAATTGAAACCCCTATAACTTTTGATCCACACGTCCAAAAATTACAAACTTTATATCATTGGAATCAGTGGAACAAACCCTAGCCAACCATGCTTTTTGTTTAGTAAAAATCCTCTATTAAAATGTTTGTTTTTACAGAAACATTTGTATGCTTGTTTAGATTAGAAAAATTGTTCAAAAATGTTTTTGATGTTGAAATCTTGGAAAATTAGTTTGTGGTGAACTTAATGACCCTAGGAACCAACCCATGGCTGTAAAAATGAATTTGGTGAAATTTAGGATGGATTAATTGATTTAGCCCATTTCTAGCCAATTAAAAATATTGTTTTTACCATGAAAATGTTTTTGGAGTAAAAACTTTGGGAAAATGATTTCAAACAAACCTACTGACCCTAAACACCAAGTTTGGAGAATTAACAACTTATTTGGTGAAAGACTTAAAGTTTTTTATTTGATAAAAACATTTTCCACCACATAAAATGATGAATGGATTAAAAACAAAAATGGTTTATGGATGAAACTCTTTTGCAAATGACTTTGCCACTTTGGAAAATGACCACTTTGAACCTTCCAAAGTTTAGAAGCCTAGTGGAGACCATCTTTGCAAATAAAACTATCTCTTGCATGCTTACATGCATGACTTAGATCTCATTGTTTTAGGTGTGTGAAATTGTTTGATTGATTATTGGTTGGAAAGCTAGTTGATATTGTGTTTGCTTGATTGATTTGTAGTGAAGTTAGAAAAGTGTGAAACTAGCAAGATCAAGAAGTGAACCATCATTCCCTACCAAAAAGGCAAGTTACACTATCATCTAAAGTCCTAATATTTTCATTATACTTAGTGGATTTTGGAAACATGCATGAAAAGAATTTCTATACTTATGCTATGCTAAATCCTAATAGGATACCCTATACATTCCTTAGTGAAAACAATGTAGTTGTTCCATGCTTTGCCATGCTATATTTTGAAAAGAGATACATGTTGCGATTTTATGAAGTTGAGAAAAGGACTTGTGTTTTATATAATAAAACAAGGACTCAATGAACCACCTGGGTGGACAAGGATACTTTGAGTTTTGGAGAAGGTGGCAACAAAAGGAACCATGTCTATGGCAATCTCTTTGTGTTGTGCTCCAAAGGAAACCACCCAGGAAACTTAGAGATTGAACATGTTTATCCAATTGTGGCTTTCGTGTGCAACCACATGCTATTTATGGCTCTGGCTTAGTCAACTACATTGGGAAGACCCATGCATTGTCTTCAGGTTACTGGACATGAGGACCTGGAATCCTACATGGGTACTGAAGACAATCTAGCAATGGTGTATGGGAGGACCCTCTGGAAAGACTTCGTCACATTCTCAATCTGCCGGTACTCCATCTTGGTGAGCACCAATCCAGTGGCCACTGGTGGCAAAAAGATGAGATTGTGACATGTGGGTAAAGTGTACTACTTCTGCAGAAGATAATAAAATCTAAGTACTTAGCCATGTCCCCGGTTATGGACAATACTGAGCAACTAAAGTTTGAAGCTATGGGAAATCTCGACATTCCAATTTCTAAAAGAAAACTTTCTAAGTGACAACAAAAGACTTTATGCACTTGGGGGTACCAAGGAGCTCAAGAGATTTTGATAAAACTTGAATACTTGGGGGTACCAAGGAACTCAAGAGATTTTTTTTGACAAGGACTTGAATACTTGGGGATACCAAGGAGTTCAAGGGGTTTTGATAATGAGATTTGACAAAGGAAACAAAACCATTTGAAAAGATAGGATAAATTATTGCTTTCTGCAAATGAGCCTAAAAACCTACTTAGCCAAATATGCATGTAATGATAGGATCCACTTATATTCCACATAGTAGTGAAACTTGCCAATACAATTCAAATGTATTGACCCTTGTGGCTATAACTTGTAATGTTGCAGGTTTGATTGATTTTAGTGAAGATTGGTTGATTAGGATTACAAAGTCTACAACCAACATCTGCCTGTGGCACTTTGAAGATGAAGGACCCCATGCTTATAGTTATTCCGCTGCAATGTAATGTAATAGCCAAATGAGCTATGTAAGATGTAATAAAACTATGTTATTCCTGGTTATAAAGTTATATTATTACCTATGTTTCTTGATATTACATCTTAACTATGGATGCATGCTATTGATCCATGGACTAGCATTGTAAACACAGGGGACTCTACCTTATTTTAAGGTTGGGACCCTTACAGATGGTATCAGAGCATTGTGTTGCCTGTAGAATTTGTAAACCTAGGATTGGACAAAGAACCCTTAGAAAAATAGGAGTTGTATTTGTTCCAAAACTTATTTACCAACAATCTTGTAAAATCTTTCTTCAACCATTTTGGTTTCAACTCTACACCTCTTCTATTTCAACTTGATGGAAAAACCTACCTCATGACCAAAGACTACACCATGTGCAAAGGATTCCATCAACTCTAATGACTTCAACTTCTTCAACTCTATTGACTTCAACTTCTTCAACTCTAATGACTTCAACATCTTCAGCATGTTCACCAAGGACTTCCAACTTGGATACCACTAAGGACTACAAGTGAGACAAGGAAATCTTACTCAAGATTTAGAGACTAAGGGAATGCAAAAGTTAGAAGGAGCCCACATCACTTGAAATTTTGTGACCAAGGATTTTTCCCAAGGAAACCATGATCTCATGCAAAAAAGAATCAACCAAGAAGGATGGAAAGATCACAAGTGAACCATATAGATGGACCACCATATTTTTTTAAGTCAAACCCACCAACTTATGTGGTGTAACAAAAATATTTTGTTGTCTAAGTATGTGCTTGAACTTTGTTGTTTGAGTGAAATATTTGGTCTGGGATTGCATGCACATTGCTTGTGTGAATTGTGATGTGTGTGATTAGAAATATTTCCTTAGAAATATCTTGCCTATTCTAATCTCCATTCAACCCAAACAGATGACTACTCCAAGAGACTCCAAGGTTGATGACACCAACACCAACCAAGAGGATAGCATGAAAGAGCTCATAGCAACCCAACACCAGTTGAACCAAGTGACAGCTCAATTCATAGCCAACACTAGTGGAGAAGATCCAACCCTGCAAGGATTTTTGGAAACTCAAGGCCAACTGATGCTTAAGGTGACTGATCAAATAATCAATATGGAAGAAAGCTATTCCAAAAGATTTTGTGACAACAGGGATGACAGAAATGTTATTCTAGATGGAGCCCGAGCTTGCCTTATTTGTGGAGACAAGGATCATACTTCCAGGGAGCATGGAGATCAATGCCCCAACTGTGAAGAGAAACATCATGTTGGCCAATGCCCCACCTCTCAAGCTACTTTCTACCTATGTGAAGGAAACAATCATGTTCCTATCCAATGCCCCATCTATTCCATTGTTGAACAAAGGAAACAAAGTGGAGTGCAACAAATGATTGCAAACCATGCAGAAGGATCCAAGTCTACCAAGCAGGTTGATGACAAAGGAAAAGGTCCACTTATACCTCCAAACAAAACAACCCAATTCAAAGGACCAAAGAAAGGGCCTATGAATTACCCAAAGAGCAAGAGAAGGACCAGGAAGCCTGTAGACATTCCTACCTACCAGATAACCTATGAACAACATGAACTAGATGCACTCCTAGCTTTGGAGAAACCCAAAAAGCAAAAGAAGGACAAAAGCCATGTGCAATGTCATAAATGTAAATAAATGGGACACTATTCCAGTGAATGCCCAGAGAACCAGAAGAATAAATAGATTGGCCAAGTGATGTGCAACAACTGCAAAGAGCTAGGCCATTATGTGGCAACTTGTCCACAAGAGCCACGTAAAGAACTCAAAGACATCAACTGTTTCAATTGCAAGAACCCAGGACATTATGCAAGAAACTGTCCAGAAAAGATGAAGAACAAGTTGAACAAGCCTATGGAGAAACTCAACCTTGGCCCATGAGTCAAGTATGGAAACAAAGGACACAATGCAGATGTTTGCCCAGAGAAGTTTCCCCAAGATACCAAGCAAGCCAACATGTAATTTAGTTGGAATTTTTTTTAAAGGGTGGTAGTACCCCAGTTGTTTTGAGCCTACTTGTAACCCTAGCCTTTCCAAATCTCGGGACGAGATTTATTTTAAGGGTGGTAGCTTGTCACATCCCAAGATTTTCCAAATCTTGTAATGTGAAAAATAAATGAATGAAATAAAACTTTGTTGATTTTCAGGGTGAGGAGAAGCTTTTTGAATCCAATTGGAAACCTTCAAACCAAATTGGATCAAATAAATCCTAAAGGGATTTAAAAAGATAAACATTTAATAAAGGAAAATAAAAATATTTGGAATTTCTATTTTGAATCTTTTAATAAAAAGATTTGTTTTCAAAAGAAAAGGATAGATTTATAGATAAGGATTATTTTATAAGCCAAATTAAAACTTGGCCAAGCCTTTTAAATAAAATATTTCTATTTGATAAAAATAGTAAAGGTTTATTTAAAATAAATTAAAAAGGATTTAATATCCAAAGTTTTATAAATAAAGGTTTTACTATTTTAATTAACCATCAAAACTTATTTATGTAATTCAAATAAGTTTTCCAAGTATTTTATATTCTCAAATAAAACCTACTGTTTTGGTTTTGTTATTGTTTTAGATTTCAAAATGGAGTTTTGAATAAATCAAAATCTATTTGATTTAATAACAATGGTCAATTTATTTAATTAATAATGGACCCTAAAACTAAAAATATTATTTTATTTTAGGACTTTGGTTTATGTTGTTAAACAGAACCAAATTTCAATTGAAAATGTTTGGTGAGTGTTTGAATTGATTTGATTGTTGTTTTGTTGTTTGAAAATTCAAAACAGAAAATAGATTTGGAAAAAGATAAAACAATCAGAAAAAAAAAGATTTTGGACTCAGCCCAGCCGGCCAGCCCAACAAGCCCAACAAACAGCCCAGTTCCTCACTCCCGTAGAAAACGTTTCGCACTCATTTTTGAACCCACAGAGACGCTGAAGAGTGGCCCGTTCCTTCTCTCTCACTCCCTCGCTGACGCCCGGACCCCACACAGCCAGCTCACCTCCTTCTTCCTCGCGCAGACGACGCCTGCCGTTTCCTGCCCTTAACGCCGGCGATCAATTCGCGATAACCACGACCATTACTCCCCCTGTGACCACGTGCTATTAATCGCCTGCGTCTCCTCCTCCTTTCCCCTCTGTCGTCATAACCAACACGCCACCAGGCTACACAAATTTCGCCAGAGACCACTCACTGCTCCAACGAGCCTTTGCTCAAATTCCGGCGAGACCAGCCACCGCCTTACATTACCGACCAAGCACACATACTCCCCACTCACAGGCACACCTGACCGTGCCTTTCGTTCAATCGCGGGCGCTCCAGAACGACGGCTCCGTCTTCAACTAAGCACCACCGCGACTGCGCCTTACTCCGGCGAGTTCCCCAGGTAGAATCCGACCGCCCCTATTCTTCTCCTTCACGCAGGCAGCTTCTCCTCGATCTTGCGCACCTAACCATGCCCTATGTTTTCCTTCTCGTGATCTGTAGCAAGGACTCCGACCACGACCAGAGCAGCCAGACGCCGTCGTTGACTCCGGTGAGGAATTCCGACGGAACCTGAGTGCCCCTCGCCTCCTCGCAACTTCGTTGAGCTCCCCCACGTCACTGCGATCACGGTGAGCATCCCCACATCGTTCCTTGCTTCCTGTAGTTGTTGTAGCGCCACCGCCTGACCGTCGCCGCAGTCTGCCGCCGCTCAGCGCCGCCAGCTTTTGGACAACCATCTGGGGCCGTTAGATTTAAATCTGGTAGCTACGATTAGAACAAGACGAAGGGGTACGCGCTCATCTGATCCGTTCATCTAAGTTAGATCCAACACATCGCATCACTCGATCCGTGTGAACCGGTACCAGCCAGTCATAACGCGACGCGTGGCTAGATTCGATTTAAAAACATATTTGAAAACAGATTTGATTTGCAAATTGAAACCCCTTTAACTTTTGATCCACACGTCCAAAAATTACAAACTTTATATCATTGGAATCAGTGGAACAAACCCTAGCCAACCATGCTTTTTGTTTAGTAAAAATCCTCTGTTAAAATGTTTGTTTTTACCGAAACATTTGTATGCTTGTTTAGATTAGAAAAATTGTTCAAAAATATTTTTGAGCTTGAAATCTTGGCAAATTAGTTTGTGGTGAAATTACTGACCCTAGGAACCAACCCATGGCTGTAAAAAATGAATTTGGTGAAATTTAGGATGGATTAATTGATTTAGCCCATTTCTAGCCAATTAAAAATATTGTTTTTACCATGAAAATGTTTTTGGAGTAAAAACTTTGGGAAAATGATTTGAAACAAACCTACTGACCCTAAACACCAAGTTTTGAGAATTAATAACTTATTTGGTGAAAGACTTAAAGTTTTTGATTTGATAAAAACATTTTCCACCACATAAAATGATGAATGGATTTATAAAAAATGGTTTATGGATGAAACTCTTTTGCAAATGACTTTGCCACTTTGGAAAATGACCACTTTGAACCTTCCAAAGTTTTGAAGCCTAGTGGAGACCATCTTTGCAAATAAAACTATCTCTTGCATGCTTACATGCATAACTTAGATCTCATTGTTTTAGGTGTGTGAAATTGTTTGATTGATTATTGGTTGGAATGCTAGTTGATATTGTGTTTGCTTGATTCATTTGTAGTGAAGTTAGAAAAGTGTGAAACTATCAAGATCAAGAAGTGAACCATCATTCCCTACCAAAAAGGCAAGTTACACTATCATCTAAAGTCCTAATATTTTCATTATACTTAGTGGATTTTGGAAACATGCATGAAAAGAATTTCTATACTTATGCTATGCTAAATCCTAATAGGATACCCTATACATTCCTTAGTGAAAACAATGTAGTTGTTACATGCTTAGCCATGCTATATTTTGAAAAGAGATACATGTTGAGATTTTATGAAGTTGAGAAAAGGACTTGTGTTTTATATAATAAAACAAGGACTCAATGAACCACCTGGGTGGACAAGGATACTTTGAGTTTTGGAGAAGGTGGCAACAAAAGGAACCATGTCTATGGCAATCTCTTTGTGTTGTGCTCCAAAGGAAATCACCCAGGAAACTTAGAGATTGAACATGTTTCTCCAATTCTGGCTTTCGTGTGCAACCACATGCTATTTATGGCTCTGGCTTAGTCAACTACATTGGGAAGACCCATGCATTTTCTTCAGGTTACTGGACATGAGGACCTGGAATCCTACATGGGTACTGAAGACAAGCTAGCAATGGTGTATGGGAGGACCCTCTGGAAAGACTTCGTCACATTCTCAATCTGCCGGTACTCCATCTTGGTGAGCACCAATCCAGTGGCCACTGGTGGCAAAAAGATGAGATTGTGACATGTGGGTAAAGTGTACTACTTCTGCAGAAGATAATAAAATCTAAGTACTTAGTCGTGTCCCCGGTTATGGACAATACTGAGCAACTAAAGTTTGAAGCTATGGGAAATCTCGACATTCCAATTTCTAAAAGAAAACTTTCTAAGTGACAACAAAAGACTTGATGCACTTGGGGGTACCAAGGAGCTCAAGAGATTTTGATAAAACTTGAATACTTGGGGGTACCAAGGAACTCAAGAGATTTTTTGACAAGGACTTGAATACTTGGGGATACCAAGGAGTTCAAGGGATTTTGATAATGAGATTTGACAAAGGAAACAAAACCATTTGAAAAGATAGGATAAATTATTGCTTTCTACAAATGAGCCTAAAAACCTACTTAGCCAAATATGCATGTAATGATAGGATCCACTTATATTCCACATAGTAGTGAAACTTTCCAATACAATTCAAATGTATTAACCCTTGTGGCTGTAACTTGTAATGTTGCAGGTTTGATTGATTTTAGTGAAGATTGATTGATTAGGATTACAAAGTCTACAACCAACATCTGCCTATGGCACTTTGAAGATGAAGGACCCCATGCTTATAGTTATTCTGCTGCAATGTAATGCAATAGCCAAATGAGCTATGTAAGATGTAATAAAACTATGTTATTCCTAGTTATAAAGTTATATTATGACCTATGTTTCTTGATATTACATCTTAACTGTGGATGCTAGCTATTGATCCAGGGACTAGCATTGTAAACACAGGGGACTCTACCTTATTTTAAGGTCGGGACCCTTACAATGTGTGTAATCCATACGTGATCTGCGAATCACGGTTTTTTTCAGACGGCTGGAGCCTAGGTGCTGTCATTTTATTGTATAACGACCTGCGTGTCGGATTTTCTATGTAATTTACTTTACTAAGCTAGTGTAGCTGTTTGGAGAATCCGGATGACATGCAAGGCGATATGCATGTCGGCGACATGGAGTAAGACGGCAAGTGATAAGAGTTGGCACGAGTCGTATTACAGGCTTTGTGGAGATGGAGATCACCATGAAGGGAGCCATACCATTTCACATTATAATTGCTTTATTTTTTGTTATTGTTATGTCTCTGTTTTACCTCTATTAGATAGTCGGTAAAATTTAATCCCTCAAAGAAGTTCTAGTCGATTTTCCCGCGAGTGTTTGCACCATCACAAGTCGGACATTTTTTATAGTGGGCTCATAAAATTGAGGTGCTGCCAATTCTTTCCGACTAGGTGGGTTCGAGTCGGACTCTTACTGCGGAAACACTCGGTAAGCTAGACGGGTCTATCACAACGGTTGTGGGGCTCGGGGAAAAGTCGGATGGGAGCCGAGCATGTGATGCCACCCGTCCAACAGGAGTCGTATGAGATGCGATTGACAAGGAGTTTTCTACCTAGATCACTTGGCGGCTAGCGGTGATGCTAAATCTCACTAGCCGACTTGCTTATTTAGCATCCTGAATCACTAAGTAAACATCGGAGGGGTGTTGGTTCTAGTGGGAGCGTAAAATATTAAAATGTTTAATATGCTTGCTCTTTTATGAATACATGTCTTAAGTGTTTTACATATTTTCTGTTGTAGATCATGGCACCAAGTAGTAGTCACTCTCAGATATCCGGTTTTGCGTTGAGAACCATTCTTGAGAAAGATAAACTGAATGACACTAATTTTACCAACTGGTATTGAAATCTGAGAATTGTTCTCAAACAAGAAAAGAAGGACCATATCCTAGACAACCCACTTCCAGATGAGCCGAATGAGAATGCGACTGTCACTGCCACCAATGCCTACCGTCAAGCTAAGGATGAGTCCACGGATATTAGCTGTCTTATTATTGCTCACATGGAACCGTACTTGCAAAAGCAGTTCGAGAATGTTGAGGCCTACGATATGATCGAAAGCCTCAAAAGTATGTTCCAGGATCAGGCGAAGACTGAGAGGTATCAAGTCTCTCAGGCTTTGCTGAGTTGCAAGCTTAAGGATGGTGATCCACTGAGTCTGCATGTGATCAAAATGGTTGGTTATGTGCAGTCTCTGGAGAGGCTTGGCTACCCCATTAGCGAAGAGTTCGCTATGGATATATTTCTAAACTTTCTTCCTAGTGCATATGGGCAGTTCATTTCGAACTACCACATGCATGTTATGGATAAGAAGCTCATTGAATTGCATGGGATGCTCAAGCAGGCAGAGGCGGATCCCAAGAAGGGCACCAGTCAAGTGTTGATAGTGCAGAATAAGGCTAAGTTCAAGAAGAGTTCTTGGACTAATAAGAAGGCTAAGTCAGGAGGAAAGCAGGCTCAGGACCCGGTCCCAAGCGCTTCCTCAGGTGCTAAGCCATCTCCTTCCGCCGGATCCACTTTGTTCTACTACAAGGCAGATGGCCACTGTAACAGGAACTGCAGCAAGTATTTGGCTGACAAGGCCAAGAGTGGAGGTATGACTTCTGATTCAGGTACACTTGTTCGCAATGTTATAGACATATATCTTGTTGATGCACCTAATAGTTCTTAGGTATATGATACCGGATCAGTTATTCACATCTGCAACTCGTTGCAGGGACTGGTAAGAACTAGGAGTGTAGCAAGAGGTGAGGTTAATATTCGAGTCGGCAACAAAGCAAGAGTTGTTGCGCTGGAAGTTGGCACGATGCAACTTCATTTACCTTCCGGATTCATTATGGAACTGAATAATTGTTATTATGTTCCAGTGCTCAGTCGAAAAATTATTTCTGCTTCATGTTTGATGAGGCAAGGCTATGAGTCGAATATCAGGAATAATGGTTGTTCTTTGTATTTGAATGCTATGTTTCACGGCTTTGCACCCATCTAGTATAGGTTATTTATTTTGAATCTTGATGGTGAGTCGGTTTATAACATAAATGTTAAAAGGTTGAAACCAAATGGTCTGAATATGACTTACTTTTGGCACTGTCGGCTTGGTCATATAAGTTGGAAACGCATGAAGAAGCTCCATGATGATGGACTCCTAACTTTGTTATACTTGGAGTCGTTCGAGACATGTGAATCTTGCCTACTCGGCAAAATGACCAAGACACCTTTTGCAAAGAGTTGGGAAAGGGCGTCCGACTTGTTGGGACTAGTACATAGTGATGTATGTGGACCAATGATCACGACGGCCAGGGGTGGTTATGAGTACTTCATTGCCTTCACTGATGATTTGAGTAGGTATGGATATATCTAATTGATGAAACACAAGTCGGAAGCCTTTGAAAAGTTCAAAGAATTCCAGAATGAAGCACATAATCAACTTGGCAAGAAAATAAAGTTTCTTTGGTCGGACCGAGGAGGCGAGTACATGAGCCATGAGTTTGATGACCATCTGAAAAGTTGTGGAATAGTTCCTCAACTTACTCCGCCAGGAAAGCCCCAAAGGAACGGTGTTTCGGAAAGGCAGAATCGGACCTTGTTGGACATGGTACGATCAATGATGAGTCGGACAGATCTGCCTTTATCATTTTTGGGGTTATTGTCTAGAAACAACGGAGTTCACACTAAATAGAGTACCATCAAAGTGGGTAGAGAAGACACCGCATGAGATGTGGACAGGCAAAAAGCCGAGTTTGTCTTTTCTTAAGATTTGGGGTTGTGAAGCATTTGTCAAGCAGCTTCAGTCGGACAACCTTACAGCCAAGTCGGATAAGTGTATTTTCGTGGGATATCCGAGGGAAACCTTCGGTTACTACTACAACCAAGAAGAGGGCAAAGTGTTTGTCGGTCGGAACGGTGTCTTCCTTGAGAAAGAGTTTCTCAGTCGGGGAGTAAGTGGGAGCACGATGCAACTTGAAGAAATTCGAGAGGAAACGGCTAGTAGCGAGTCGGCAAAAACCTTGGAGGTTGATCCGGTCGTGGTAGCTGAGCCGGCAACAACACCTATACTACGAAGATCGGCGAGATTGCCAAGTTTTCGTGATGTATTACTGTTAGACAGTGATGAGCCGTAAAATTATTCGGAAGCGATGGTGGGATCTGATTTCGAGTCATGGCTTGGAGCCATGAGATCCGAGTTAGTCCATGGATGAAAATCACGTTTGGAACTTGGTTGATCTGCCAGACGGTGCAAGACCCGTCGAGTGCAAGTGGGTCTTTAGAATAAAACTGATATGGATGGAAATGTTTCCATCTATAAAGCACGTCTAGTCACGAAGGCGTTCCTACAAGTTCAAGGAGTTGATTACGACGAGACTTTCTCGCCCGTAGCGATGCTTAAATCAGTTCGGATCATGTTATCTATAGCTGCCTATTTCGACTATGAGATATGGCAGATGGATGTCAAAACGGCTTTCCTTAACAGAAATTTAACCGAGGACGTGTATATGATACAGCCCGAGGGTTTTGTCGATCTGGCTAATGCTGGCAAGGTATGTAAACTTCAGAAATCCATTTATGGGTTGAAGCAAGCATCTCGGAGTTGGAATATTCGCTTTGATGAGGTAGTCAAATCATTTGGCTCATCAAGAGTGATCATGATTCTTGTTTATACAAGAAGTTTAGTGAGAGCAAAGTAAACTTTCTAATCTGATATGTGGATGACATATTACTTATTGTAAATGATGTCCAAATGTTGCAAGAAACCAAGGAATCATTGGAAAGGAGTTTCTCAATGAAAGCCTTGGGTGAGGCTACATACATCCTCAAAATCCGGATCTATAGAGATAGATCAATGAGGCTCATTGGATTGAGTCAGAGTACTTATTTGGACAAAGTGTTGAAGAAGTTCCACATGGAATCGTCTAAGAAGGGGTTCTTACCGATGTCCCATGGTGTAAAACTTAGCAAGACTCAGTGTCCTTCGACAACTGATGAGCGAAGTCGGATGAGTGTGATTATGTATGCTTCTGCAGTCGGATCCATCATGTATGCCATGATTTGTACTAGGCCGTATGTTTCATCTTCTCTAAGTGTTGTGAGCAGATACCAGGCTGATCCTGGATAAATCCACTAGACAGCGGCCAAAAATATCCTAAAGTACTTGAGAAGGACTAAGGATATGTTTTTGGTTTATGGTGGTGAAGATGAACTCAGTGTAAAGGGTTACATGGATGCGAGTTATCTTACCAACTCTGATGATTCTCGTTCGCAATCCGGATACGTGTTTATTATAAACGGAGGTTCTGTGAGCTGGAAGAGTTCCAAGCAAGAGACTGTGTCTGCATCTACAACAGAGGCTGAGTATATTGTCGCCTCGGAGGCAGCAAAGGAAGTTGTTTGGATGAGGAATTTCCTCATGGATCTTGGTGTGGTTCAGGGCTCGTCCAATCCGTTAGACGTGTATTGTGACAACAATGGTGCTATTGCACAAGCCAATGAACCTAGACAACACCAGAAAAACAAGAACATACTCATGCGGTACCATCTGATTCGCCAGTTCATGGATTAGGGTGATATCAAGTTATGCAAGGTACACACAGATGCAAATATTGCGGATCCATTGACAAAGCCGTTACCCCAGCCGAAGCATGAGGCACACCTGAGAGCCATGGGCATTAGATGCTTAGACATGTGATGTCGGAAGATTGACTCTAGTGCTAGTGGGAGACTGTTGGGAATATGCCCTAGAGGCAATCATGTATGATGAGATTTCCCATTGTATTCATAAAGATATAAAGTTGTCCTTGTATAAACATCTGATGTGTATCATTGAATATGTGATTCGGTTGTGGAACTATGCATTCATCTTGTTTTTACTAAATGTCCTTGGTCAATGAGGTTGTGCTGGACACATAACTTAGACCAATGTGAAAGTCGGCTTGATGACTCGGTTCCACTTGCCATGGGCATGGTGATGCCATTCCGACTTACACATATTCGGCTAAAGAGTTTAGCGAGTCGGATTGACCCATATTGAGGTACAACAAACAAGTAGTCATTTGTATATCTCAATCAATGTAATCCTTAGACCTGAGGTTGTTGCATAGTCCGAGTTGAGGATCATCGACTTAGGTTCTGTCAAACGCTGATCCGTAACTAGGCAGTTATAAAGGCAGAGTTCGGGTCGACTGAGAATCAAGCTACGTGATGTGAATAACCAAGATGGGATTTTGCCCCTCCACTCGGAGAGATATTCTCTAGGCCCTCTCGGAATATATGATTCGGAAAGCTTGGCCATTCGCGACTAGGTTAAACCTAGGCGGTCGACTAAGAGTTAGTCGGGTGAATCACTTATCTCGGACCGAGAAGAGAGTCGGACTATTTAAGGGATGACGAATTTTCGCCTATATTCTGAAAAGGTATATCGTGAGGCAAAAGGGACTCAGACGTAAGTCACATTGGAAAGGCAAGTCGTCAAGACTCATTGGTACTTGGGAGTCGGCACGTTCTGCTAGGAGCCGCTGTCGACTGATCGATTGAGAGTCGGACTCCAATCGTGTCCGAGTAGCCATGTGCCTGCCGGGTCACACACTTAAGAGCGGGAGCATGTTCTAATTGGATCTGAACCGGAAATCTAGTCGGGTTGGACCCGAGCCGGATTAGGACTGAGTTAGTGAGTCGAACTCACGGTGACTAGTGTTATATGGGCTTTAGTGAATGGGCCATGAGAGTGGAGCCCACGTTCACTCCCTATATATAGTGGAGCACCGTAACCCAGAAAGGTTAATCATTGATCG
The DNA here is from genome assembly GCA_030063025.1 of Avena longiglumis. Lineage (NCBI taxonomy): Eukaryota > Viridiplantae > Streptophyta > Magnoliopsida > Poales > Poaceae > Avena > Avena longiglumis. The sequence goes on along the minus strand of CP125977.1, from coordinate 435,938,757 downwards.
GTTAGGTCATTCCATGTGTTGGAAACCCTAGCTCCAAAGTAGTCCTGCTGTCGTAATGAACCTAGCAGTTCACCGCCGGTGCTCCTCCTTGTACGTGTGGATACCAGCAGAGGTGTTGTACGATCAACACCACGACGATCGGATTGCAAAGGACTGCACTGCATCAACTGACGCGCTTCATTAGTAATCCGCAACTGCGCGTCTAGTAGTAAACCTCGTGGTCTTCTACCTCAGCTAGATCTTAGGATCACAACGTTAGAGGAAAAAGGTTTTCTTTTATCTCTGCGTGGCCCCACATACACGTCCTAGGTAATCATTCTATTAGAAGAACTTTGTTTTGTTTATTCTTCTACCATATACCAAATTATATGTAGTGGTTGCTACTTTAATCCGTCCAGACTAAATATCGCTATGAAAGATCAAATCTTGTCATAGTCAACTCCTTGAACATTGTTGTAAAATACTTTACGACATGTCGGCTATTTCATAGATGTAAAACATCCATGTCTGTTTCTTTATAGATCCAAATACGACTGATAGGTTTTTACACCTTTCCAGAGGGTCTTCCAAGTTCAAATCTTGATTTCTCGTGTATGGAACTATCACGGATTTTATGGCTTCAAGCCATTTGATGGAGTCAGGGCCGATCATCGCTTCTTTGCATGTAGTTGGTTCATCATTGTCAAACAATAATGATTTAATCTCAAATCTCGGCATTTGATTATTTATCCGACCTACTTGGTTCAATAAGAACTTAGATCTCTGTGACCACAACCTTTGAGGCACATAAGCTATGAGCATTATGGCAGCCTCCGGAACGATTTCAGGCGCTGCGCAACTCAGCACATTTAGCTAAGGTTCATTAACCTTATCAAAGTTCTAGTGTCCTCCCACTTAACCTTTTGTGAAAAACTTCTTTTTCAAGAAACTTCACGTTTCAAGTGACAAACCTTTTGTCCTTGGTGTTATGGAGGAATAACCAATTGTTATTCGAAATAACCTACAAAGACATGCTCATTCGACTTTGGTTGTAAACATCTTACTTATGCTTAGCATACCAAAATTTAAGAAAGGACAACTTGGGTTTTACCCCAAACCATAACTCATATGGTGTCATTTCAACGGATCAAGATGGAGCTCTTTTCAGTGTAAAAATGGTAGTATCTAAAGTTTTAATCTTTTTTTAAAACATAATGGCAGTTTTATAAATAACACCTTTGATCCAACCATGTCACACAAGGTTTCATTACAAATCTCAAACACTCAATATTCCTATGGTGTTTCGGGAGATGCAAATCTAGGTGTTTTTGCTAAACTTATAACTCAAATAAATCCCTTTATGATAAAATCATAAATCATTTATTTTCTTGTTACACTTGCAACTCAAATAAATCCCTTATGATAAAATCATAAACCATTTATTTTATTGTTACAATGATTATCCACTTCATCTTGAAAGTCTTTGAACATTTTCAAATATTTCATACTTCTTTCTCATTAAGTGAATATTCACTCAAATTTCTGGAGAAATCATAGGACTACACATAATGGACTACATACATCGGTATGTATAAATTCCAATAATTTTAGTCGATCAGTCTTATTTGGCCTTTGAACGAAGTTTTAATTATCCCGAGGAAAGTCTCACAAGCGTCACTTTATCAAATCAAAGACTCCAAAAATCCATGAAAATGGAGTTTCTTCATGTTTTCTTTCCAATTTAATTATCTTTCGATCATTCGTCTTGCGACACTTTAGCATTAGTTTTATGGATGTGATTTCTCCAACTAGATTTGTAAATCATCAATCTTATATGGAATACCTTAATTATTTGAACAACCTTTGTTCTCATAATACCTGATTTAAATAACTTTTATTTAAAACAAATCTTGAAGGCAAGCTTTAATGTCAACGAGAAATACAAACAACAGTTCGTTTGTTTTTGATGAACATCATCACATATTCTCTTGCTAGTTACCTAGGCCATTGTGGTTCATAAATTGCGTCGTTCTGTATGAAATTTCATACCAACCAATTCGGTATCCAATACCCAATAACCACATTGTTTAACAAACAAAGAATACAACCATAACATGTATATCATCTATATACCTAAATTGGATATTTCCAATCTTTACTTTTCTGCCAAATATATTTTATTGATTCTCTTTCGGCATTTGCTTTTCCTTTTTAAAAGAACCTATCAACATCAAAAGTGGCACCATATACATGACACATAGTCCAAAGCGTGTATATTCAAATAATAATACCTTTGGACTTGCACTTTGAAGTAGATCACCATCATCAAATGATCGGCATTCTTTCAAATTCCATTCTTTAGTAATCTTTTAGTGTAGTAAACACTTTACATACATCTTCTATTCATCCTTATCATGACGACTTTCATGATCAAGCTACTGTAGCTTATAAAGGCAAATCATGAGTATAACATTACTTTCCAAACCCCTTTTGTATGATTAGGATGTCTAGCATCTCCAACCTTTGTAAATTCTTATTCAATATGAGAACATACATTATACTATATCATATTGCAACCAAAACATTGTTTCAGATATCGTTATATCTGCCACACATGATGGTTTCTGAAACAATTCTTTCAGCTCCTAGATTATCTCGATATTTAAATCAAGAATCATGGAGGCAAACATGATACTTTAGATACTAACACTGGAATTGTCATTCTCGATTTGATACTCATTATTAAACTTCACGGAGTAAACGGAGTTTGCTAAAAGTTTGAAATAGTACTTTAAACTTTAGATTGACACTCAACACAATACGATACCAGTTCGTAAAGTATATATCCAGAATTCTATAGTTCTATTATCTCAATTACAACTATGCATAAGGTGGTGAACGAATGCCAATGACTACAACAAATTATGTAAATTCACTTTGATTTAATTTATGATAAATTGAGTTCTACTAACCCAAATTAGAAATGAACTCCCACTCAAAAACGACACCCCTCGTGTCTTTTTGGTGATTACATGAACCAAATCCACTATACCAAGTCTGATCATCATGTGAGTCGGTGTAGCTTCAAAGGCGAGCATCAAATGGGCATCATATCTTCCATATGACTCATGCTTAACCTTTAGGTCCGTGTTCCGAGGTCATGTCTATATATGCTTGGCTCACCAAGTAAGAACCTTAATATTCGCGTGTGTAACTGTCTTACACCCGAAATATGATCGTGGATCCAAGAACACCCGATCATCACTTGATGTCTTGGAGCGACGAAACATAATCGGTGCATACTTAAGGAAGAACACATTATTATCTTGATATCAAAATGAGGGATCATCTTATTATGCTAATAAAACTCCAAACAAGCAATATAATATACAACAAACATCACATGTTTATAAGTGGAATGATATGGCTCTTGCACTCGACCTCCATCATGTGCATCGTGGTATGATCACTATCATACCTCTATGTGTAAGGCCAAGGTCTATGGAACTTACACGTTATGTGTGTTGTCTAAGTATCGACCTATACTTATACTGACAACATCACCATATCATGACACTAGCCCAGCAACAATATAAACTAGACGCCTCTAATTTATCCATTGCAGGTTTTACGTGGCTTAGGGCTTTCGAAGATAGAACCGTTCTTACCTACGAACATGAACCACAACGAGGATAACCAAATTGTTGACAACTCATTGCAAATTAGATATTGACTATAGTAGGAGAGACAGACATCCTCTAGCCACTTATGCAAAACTAGTTGCATGTTAAGCGTGGAACAGGTCTCATGTGCAAGGACATGTAAAGTTTGTCCTGGCCGCTTCATCCCACTATGCCACCAATATCCAAAGTACAACTAAGAAGAAATAAAATGATCATCATCGCCCACATACTCATATGTGTACTACCCATGCAAAGCATCTACGCATAAACCTGGCTCTGATACCACTATAGGGTTCACAACATAGAAAACAAAAAATTTCCTACAATGGGAACAACTATATACCAAGATCTATCTACTAGATACAAGCAACGGGCGGATATACATCCGTAGATAACATACCCTTGAAGACCGACAAAGCTTAATGAGTCCAAACTCGTGGGGTATGTAGACGATCTCTTGCCGATCTCAAGATCGAGAGGAAGTCCTAGCGCCACAAATTAGCAGCGCATCCGTGCTCGCACACACGTACGAGGCACCGAGCAACCTCCGCCTCCTCGTTCCAGCGATGCAGCAGAAGCACAACACTTTCTTGTCGAATATCCACCAGGAACATGTATCTCGCTAGTCCGATACCATGGGGAATAAATACTAGAGGGGGAGAGAGATCCTTCACGAGGAAGTGTGAGCGAGAGAATGAGAGGGGGGCCTTTTATAGGGGAGAGGGGGGCACCAAAGGGGGATGGCGCCCAGCCATGGGGCTTCCCCCACCTCTTCCTCATTCATGTGGGTGGACACTCCACTCACTCAAATGCCTTTCAATTTCCTCCACTTAAAAACCCACTCAAATTCCCATTAAATTTCCACCAAATTTAATGCGAACTCTCATTAAATAAAACTCCTTTTATTTATTCAGAATTTTGACAATTACTTTAATGACAAACATTCACATATAACCCATTGCTAGTATTTCATTTCACATGAAAAAACACTTTCTGCAATTTCACCCGAAAACCCGTTTCGGTATCTAGTGAAATAAATTCTTGCGCTTGTTATTCTTTCCGGCATGAAACTTTTGCTCCAAATGGATGTCGGTGTCTATTAAGTGTGCCACCCTACGGTTCACGAATAATGCGGACATGATAGAGACCCTTCTCCGATCAATAATCAGAAGCGGGATCTGGAGACCCATACTGACTCCCACACATTCAACGATGACTTTCTTGTGATCGTCGAAACCTTTTATGCTAGTATCTTAATCCTTTTGTTTCGCGATATATTACATGTCCGAGATTCGATCATCGGTATCTCCATACCTAGTTTGATCTCGTTACTGACATGTACTCTTTTCTCGTTCCTGTGATATAACATTCTAGTGATCAAATCACTTGCTTGCAAGCTAATCAATGTGATATCACCGAGAGGGCCCAGAGCATATCTACCCGTCATCGGGATGATAAAATTCCACTCTCGATCCATGGGCCTCAACATAACACTTTAGTAGTTCTGAACCCATATTTATAATCACCCAGTTATGGTGTGATGTTTGATGTTATCAAGAAACTCTTCCGGTGTTAGTGATTGACATGATCTCATGGTCTAAGAATTAGAATCACTTCGTAAGTTGTTATAGCAATATAAACTCAATGACTTTGATCGTAATGCTATACTTCGGATGAATGTTCACCATTCCAATAACGTTGTGACCTCGTTATTAACAACATCCAATGTCCATGATCAGGAAACCTTTGATCATCTTGTTAATCAACGAGCTAGTTTATAAGAGAGGCATAACTAGGAACTTCCTTTTTGTTTATTAAACACACATATATTAACGTTTCTGTATTAATACAATTATAGCATGCAAAATAAATATTTATCATAAATAAGGAATACGATAATAACCACTTTATTATTGCCTCTCGGGCATATTCCCTTCAACATCATTCATACTTGCATCTAAAAATATTTTACTAACCCCTATTTTATTTTCTATAATATTCCTCTCCTACTATTCAAATTAAAACTCCAGACCATCCGGATATTTTTTTGGTCTAAATATTATTTACAAATGGTTTTTAAAATAAAACAAGTAATTTTAAATATAAAAACTATTTTTATATTTGGTACCGGGGAGGCAGTCCAGCCGTTTAGGCCAGGCCACCTACTACTCGGCAGGCCCGGCCCAAACCTAACCCTAATCCCCTATACCACCTAAACCCTAGCTACCCAAATCCCCAACCATTCATCTTCCCACCGCCAGCCGCAAACCTCACACCAACCCTCACGCGCGTGTGGCCGCTTGACTCACGTATCCCCACGTACCTCGCACACACAGAACACACTCACACAGGCAACACCAACTCTAAACCGAACGCACACACATGCATGTACCTGACCCCAATGTAACATCCCAGTATTAGAGCTAAGAAATAAGCTGGACTCAGATGTGTGCATTGCATTAATAAACAGAAAATCCGAATAATTTTCGCGCTTCCAAATAAAAACTTGTCAAAGTGATTGAAGCTTCTCTTAACTTGATGGAATTGAAGTAGATCATCAAGTTGATTGTGATAAGTTTCAATATGACCTTTACTAAAACCTTATTTTGGGTAAACATGGTTTGATCTAAGGGTAGATCAAATGTAATAAAATTAAACCATAATACATTACATAATGATTATTATCTGATCCTTAAGAAATCATATCATAGTATTCATTACTACAACTCATGAATACCAAGTTAAGAATATAACTCAAGTAACAAGAATATAATAACTAAATCTTGACATATCTTATCCTCATATATTTCTACCATGAGTATCATGGTAATACTTAATCTTAACCCATTAGTTGTATTGAGTAGGAGGAAATCAAGTCAAGACCATTCACCATCTATCTTTCTTTCCATATCAATCCTTATCATCTCTATTGAACCTTATTCTAATATCTATTGTTCATTAATGTTGAGTAATCAACAATTGATTTAACAATTCTTAACCTATCAATTCTTGATCTATTAACTCTTGTCCTTATCATAGCATTCACTTAAGTCCTATAGAGAAAGAAGTAAGAAGAGGTAAGTGGTAATGCTATTTTTAGATATCATCTATAGGATGGGAGTGTTTGAAGAAAATCAAATCAATATGAGAATTGATGGAGTTAACTCACTCCTGAATGGATAGAAGAGTTATCTGGAATATATATTTATACGGTAACAAAGAAGATTACTAGGATGAATTCTGAAGATGGTTACCAGGAGTACCTATTGGATCAAGTAGGTATAATCAATGAATAATACCTTCTAGTTAGTAAGAGATACTGAGAAGATAATTATAATACAACTGTAATGTTGTATTGACAAAATCCTTGATTATCCAACTGGAAACCTAAGCCATAAATGATTAAAGGATTGTAATGATCATGCTTAAGTCACTAAGAGTCAATAATTATATCATGTATAAGTGACACTGGTGGATAGAACATGATTAAACCCTAGTATAGATATGTTATCCTAGATGAGTCATGACAATTCACAATGTTATAATGTGAAGTTGAAAAAGGAGATACTGGAGCTAAGTAGAGATAAGATATTATGAATAAGATGATGCTAGAGAATCATTAAGTTATTGAAGTAGAAATATTTCTCTTAGAGAATACTAAACACTTGAGGTGAAGTTGGATTTGATATATATATATATATTAGAGTAATATTAGTGATGGATGATCAAGGAAGTATATGAATGGAGTTAAAAGGAACTACTTGTTGGATTGAAGGTTTTGAGTAGTAGAGTAGTTCGATATAACCAAGTATAGATATGAGAAGATTATGAAAAGCTTTAGTGACAAGATTCTGAGATTTATGAGTGAGATTACAAAGTAATTTGTGAAGTAAGAGAGTACTCATTCAAGTGGACTTGGATTCATAGCAAGCATTCTAGAGATGAAAATTATCTCTATGAGAATATTATATAGAGCTTTCGTGCCAAGCTCATTGGATTTATAGATGGATTTAGGAGGAGAAATTATTGATAAGAATATTCTCGTGAAGTAAATCTCATCATGTTAATACATGATGATGGATATGAAGAAGTACTATCTAGGAAAGAAATTCCTTAATTAGAAGTCAAGAATTATAAAGTATGGAAGATAGGGATTCTTGTGAAGCTATTAACCAAGATTATATCTCTCTATATCAAAATCATTATCTATATCACTGATCTAAAGCCCAAACAATTTCCACAAGCCTTTATCATATAAGTAATGCTCATTATCAATCATTATAATAAACCACACTAGAAATAAATCTCAATATATCACTCCAAGTTGAGATATCAACCATAATCATAAATTTAGAGATAGCGTCCTTGAATCTTGATCTAAAATACTATCTAGAAATAAACCTAAGTATTATAAACTCTCTAAACTCAAATCTTTGGAAAAACTCTATAAGTAAATAAGTGTGGATATATTCTCTTGTGTCCAAATAGAATTTTTGGATCTAAAAGATCTAGTGAAAGAGTATTATTATTTTTGTATGTTTACCACCTCATTCTTATAAGTAGTATCTAATTTAAAACCATCCTTTATACATGTTAAGTAGATAAGTATTACTTCTATTTTTTAAACAATTTCTAAAACTCCAGAGAATACAATTCTTAGCAAAAAGAATAATATAAACCCTAAAATGAACTATCCCTGCCAAGTATATGTTTTGATAAAAGTTATATAAATATATGTTATCCATAAAGAACCCATATAAATACCTTAATTATTTTCTCAAAAATATATGTTAATTGTTTTCTATTACTGAAATGCTCATTCTTATATGTAGGACTCCAAAATAAATTCAAATCTTAAATAGAAATTTCAAATCAGGTTAAAAATAGAAATCTGGAAAAACGGAAACAGAAAATAGTAAGCTAAAAGAAGAGCCCGATCCAAAAGGCCGGCCCAGAGTTTCCTAATCTCTATCTGTCGCTCCGGGGCGTAATATCAGCATCCCAGAACCAGCCCACTCTGGCCCAGGCCCAAATAACCTTTCGTCGTCGTCTTCCTCCTGAGACAAGCAGTTGCGTGGGAGCGCTGATGCCGTCCGCCGTCGTCGCTGCGATTCCCGCCGCCGCCGAGGTCGCCCTGCGAGCATAAGATCACCACGATGATGCCCTTATCCTCCTCTACCTCTCAATCCCCATAACTCTCGTTCTCTCTATCTCTCTCACGCACGGGACACCGAGCCTTAGGTCGCCGGAGGTGTTAGCTCCCGGGCGTAATCTCAGCATCCCAGAACCAGCTCAAACGCGCATCCTCACGTACCCTCGATCGAAGGATCGATCGATGATCTGAGAATCATCATCGGCTGACGTAAGTGTGACGTCATGCCCGCGTCATTCCCCAGCCACGTCAGCCCGCTTGACTTGGTCCACTTGCTGAGGTGGTAACCCAACATAGCAACTACCCCACCAGTCAGTGACTCGGGGCTAGGTTAGGGTGCGGTGTAGAAAGATTAAGAGAGGAGATGATGTAAGCAGTGATGCAGTAATTACTTTAGTAATTTTAATTTAATAATTTCAGAAAATGAATAAATATTAGAAAATCAATAACTTTTGTTTTATAATTCATAAAAATATGTTTAATATATGAAAATGTTTATAAAAATAAAATCTATAATTTAACCTTATTATCAAACATTATTATGTTAACTATTTAAATAAATATTGTTTAATAAAGATTTTATAAGTAATAATATTTGATAATTCATATTTTAATAATGGTAAATGATAAAAATATAAATAATATATCAAAATTCTTAGGAAAATAAGAACTAAAATTTAATACTATAATCATGTATTATTATCTCACTTAATTAAATATCTATTATTTATTAAGTGTTTACAAAGTAATAAGTCTTATAAAAATCATATCTTATTATTTATAAATCACAAATTAAATATAATATACCAAAATGATCAAAAAAATAATATCTACATGTTAAAAATATAACATTACACTTTTGAAGTAAACAAAAAATCTAATACTCTAATAACTAGAATTTAAATCTGATTTCCTTAGTTGATAATTCATAAAAGGATAAGTAAAAATTGCTAATATTTATAAAATTATTCCTTTGAGGTTTAAAAATAATATTAGTCTTAAATATTAATAATATGAAGTCAAACTAAGTTCAACACATTTTAAATACAATTTTCTTTGAATTATCATACAACAATAAGTGTATACTATTTTCCAAAAGGAGTAGTCAAATATTAAATTCTCAAGACTATTATTTTGGCTTAATAAAATCTTTTACCATTACTTTAACCACAAATTTATAAACATATTATCAATCCAAAGAAAATTCATGAGTAGTTAAGTAATATTGTTTCCTTGTTTACAAACCATAACCACTAATTTATAAAAAGATAAATGATTCTATTCCATTATAACAATAAGAAACCACTACTCAAATAGAAATATTACCACTCCTAAGTAACTTTAAGGAAACATTATGGAGTGAACAAAGTACAAATATCATAAGCATTACACCTTAAGTCCTTCTATGTCCTTAAAGTTAAACTTGAGTCTACAAGACTAAACACACCATGTTAAAGGCTTTATAATGTGTTTTATAGTTTACTTTGGTTTGTTTCAATTAAGACCTAATGAACCTCAAGACCAAACCAACCGAGTAAACACCAGATGACAATTAATTATAATCACATTACTTCATATACTACTTGTATATTTTAGATTGTTAATACTTAAATTTTAAATATTTTGTTTAGTTAAGTAAAATTTTCTTCAAAAGTTATTCTTTTATGATACACTAAAAGTAATTCTTAAGCATTCCAAAATAAATCTACTTAAGTAACAACCTTTATATAAGGAGTCTTTAGATACCATTCCAAACTTGAGTGTTCTACTTTTGTGTGTACTTTATTATGCATGCATGTTGTTTCACACACACACACTCACAAGCCTTAATAATAAGCACAAGTGTGAAGCTTATCTAAAAGTACAACACATTCTAAAGGAACCATTTCCAGTTTCCAAACCCTAGATCAACACTTATTCCGTGGATTCGAGTTTATCGAATTGCATTGCATCTCGCTTCTTTAAACATTAGTCCTTACCGGACCAATGATGTTGATTTTAGATATTGGATCTTATATTGTCTCGAAGACCATGAATGCATAATCTTGTAATCACAAAAGGCAAGTTCACACTTGCTCATGTCCTTTGATTATTTTTTGTAAAGTATTTTGCAAATCCAGTGTTGTCATTGATGACTCCTTGATGGCGCCAGAGAACTTGGTGCTTGACGTGGAGTCTATTGGGAACCCCAAGAGCAAGGTGTGAAGCAGCATAGCAGTAAGTTTTCCCTCAGTAAGAAACCAATGTTATCGAACTAGTAGGAGGAAGGAAACATCACACAGGTGTTGCAAGCAACGCGGAGACCTACACAACACAAACTCAAGACTTTGCCCCAACTAGCAGTGAGGTTGTCAATCTCACCGGTTGTTGTAACAAAGTATTAAATATATGTTGTGGAAGGTAATGGTTTGCAGCAAGTAAACAAGTCATAGTGGAAGATATATCAATGGTAAAGATTGGACCAGGGTCCATAGTTCACTAGAGGTGCTCTCCTTAGATAAACAACATGGAATGAAGGGTAAACAAATTACAGTAGGGCAATTGACAGGAACTGAGCAAGGCATAACAATGCAATACTAGTCAGAAAGATCCTATGATATTTGATTGGGCAATACAACAAGATACATAGACCGCCATCCAACTTCATCTATGACTAGAAGTCCACCTTTAGGTTATCATCCGAACCCCCTCCATTATTAAGTTGCAAGTAGTAGACAACTTCTTTAAGCAAAGTGTGTAAGGTAAACAGTCCACGTGTTCCATGAACAAGAGACCGTTGTTTTCTCCCTAATGGCAACATCACATCTACAACCGAAGATATTTCCGTCACTTCCCTTGGAAACTAGAGGCATGAACCCACTATCGAGCATAAATACCCCCTCTTGGAGTCACTAGCAACTACTCGGCCAAGATAGCTACTAACAACGGAGAGCATGCAAGATCACAAACAACACAGACCTGATAGAATCATAAAAACAAAACCATTAATCGATCCAACATAATAATCTCAATATCCATCGGATCCCCACAAACACAACATGCATGATTACAAATAGATTAGATCTTCATCATGAACGGAGCTCACAAGATCTATACATGAAAGCACAAAGGAGGAGATACAACCATCTAGCTACTACATAGACCCATAGTCTAAGGTGGAACTACTCACACATCATACCGGAGAGAAGGCCTCTGGGATGATCTCCCCTCCGACAGGGTGCTGGGAAGAACTTCAGATCCCCCTCCCCGATCTAGGGATAACGATGGCAGCGGCTACAGAAGGTTTCGTGGAATATTGATCGGGTCCTTCGGGTTTCTGCATCGGGGGCTTCTTATAGGAGACGAGGCGGGGGTACCACACCACGCCCAGCGGGCCCAGGCTTGGTCGCTACCACCTCTCTCTCTCCTTCTAGATTCGTGTCCCTCACGAAAAGTTATTGACTTTGGATTTTGTCCTGTCCAATTCCGATAATATTGATTTTTTGCCTTTCTGGAACCAAAAACAGAAGAAAACAGGTAACTGGCACTGTGGCAACATGTTATTAGGTTAGTTCCAGAAAAGATATAAAAACACCTCAAAGAAAGACAAAATCAAAGCAAAGTAGATACTAAACAAGCATGGAACATCAAAAATAATATATACGTTTCCGACGTATCAAGCATCCCCAAGCTTAACTCCTGCTCGTCCTCGAGTAGGTATGTGATAAAATAATAATATTTGAGGTGACATGCACCTTCACAATAAAGATCAAACCATCTGCATGCATTGAAAGCTGGGATGAAAGAACTCTAAACATGTGCATGAAATATGGATTTCTAACAATAGGACATACTAACAATGTATGCAACATGAAAGGATACAAACAAAGATCATGAATAACATGCATTGAAAAACGATTGTTTGTTTCACATACAGAAAACATAGCATAGTGGCAATCATCTTGTCGCTCATAGAGCATAAAATATATCCATAGGAGACCTTCAAAGTTCACAAGGGTGACTAGAAACAAATAGCACAAGAACAAGTAATATCACAATATGCATCAATCAATAAGATTTGGGACACTGCACACAGAATGGCAACTATGCTCACTTAATGGTGCCTAAAGGTAGAAGGTGGTGACTCAATAATGGTGGAAGAAAGGCATTTCACAAAGGGAATCAGGGATTTCATGTTTTAAAAAGAGCTTCCAAAAATTATGGTACTTGTTAGCTTTCAGCCATCATTGACCCTATCATAAGCATCTTGAAGTGATTAAGGTTAAAGTGAACTAAGTATGGAGTATATGCTTGACAAAGTATAAGTTGGCAATCTCAAGTCCCTTGAATACGAGGGCCACACCTCATGCTACTCAACTTCGGTCACCTGTAAGTTCTTGTCATTGTAAGTACATGCATATCATAGAGAACCGCCAACGGGGTACCCCTTTCACATGGTACAGGAGCTATCCCATAACCAAGCAGACAATGAGCATCTCAGTGATCTTTTTATTTACTATATGCATAACTTTTTATTGAGAATGCTTCATAGATATCTCACTATGGTGATTCTGCAAGTTTTCACCATGATTAGGCATGGCTTAGGCTAGCGGCCCAGGCGTTTCTCTAACACAAAATACTTACTCCATGGACTCACAAGCTTCCTCTTTATTTCACACCGGTGACATTCATAGACAAAATACCATGATATCAACTGAGTACAAAGTACAAGTGCAATGTTGAAAACGTTCCCCATGACAGCATGGTTCTGCTAATTCCAACGTATAAGTGCAAGCATATACAACATAGACGACACAATGGTTCAAGTTTATTAGGGGAAAAGAATATAAAGTGTGCCATCAAGTTTGTGAGGGCTTTAATCACCAAGTTTTCACATAACAAAATAGTTTTTAATTGGAAGATAGCTGAAACAAGAATATACTTGGAATGGTGTAACACACCATGCATAGGAGTTAATAGTAGACACTTTGGAATAACTTGGTTTCTTGGGAGTTGTAAGCATGAGTAGAGATTACTCATACAAGTGGAGGCTAGCAAAAGACTGGGAGCAACCAACTAAGAGAGCATAATGGCCATAGTCATGTAGAGCAACAAAGCATTACTAATCAAAGCATAGAGTGGTACTACAAGTCAAGGACTAAATGATCATAGAGGCTATGGTGACTTTTCATAGTCATAACATGGTGTGAGCATGTGTCAAGTCAACCCAAACAAAGCATCAAAGGAGAATACGACAATACTATGCTTTTGCATGCTAAAACAACGCATAATTTCTTCAAGGCACACTAAGAAATTCCAATTGTTTGGAACAAGACACGCTATAGCAATAATCACTAAGCATAAAGTCAAAACAACACCTAGCATGTCATGCTAAATTCTAAGTCATAGTCAGTGCAATCTCCTCTTGCACTTACAAGCAAGAACTTACTTCTCCTTTCCAACACCAAGCAACTTATTTGCAAAACAACACAGCGAGAATGGGGGTCCAAACTACTTTATTCAAGCAAATTAAGCAACCTAATCAAAGAAAACGAAAACTAAGACGCTCCAAGAACAACACAACTGTGCATGAAACAATAAAAACGAAGTGTCTAGACAGACCTTAGCTTTTTATTGATGAAGAAGGGGATGCCTTGGGCATCCCCAAGCTTTGACGCGTGTACCTCTTGGATATTTCTTGGGGTGACACCATGGTGGCATCCCCAAGCTTGAGCTTTTGTCCATTCTTCATCTCATTACATCATTCTCTCTCTACACCTGAAATTTTTCCTTCATACAGAACTTCACACAATCTTCATTAGCAACATTAGTGTATTCAAAAGATATTAGACCTCTGGCAAAGCTTTGGAACAGCAATAATTTTCACTAAAAACACAAGCTATTGTAGAAACTCCTTCAAAAAGCTCAGTTCCCCAAAAGAGAACTCAAAAAGGAATAAATAAGAAGCAAATGCAAATAATGACAGAAATCTGTCAAAACAGGACAGCAGGTAGAAACCGATTTTTTAGAAAATCTTATGATGCTCAAATCAAAAAGTGTTGAACTAACGAAAGTTAGATAACATAATGGGGAATCTATTCGTAAAATTTGAGCTCAATCCTAGTTACAGAGACTCCTCACGAATTTTTATGGTGGAGGACAGAAATCTGTTTCGGGACAGCAACTCTCCAAATCTTACTTCCCTCTCATTAGAGGTCATTCTTGGCACAAAAAGCAAACAAAAAGGATAACGAGACGTCATTGCTGAAGTAATAACTTCCAAGACTTAAGGAAACTCTTGGGTTATCTCTCAACAAGTACTTTTCTTTAACGCATTTAAGTTAGGCACAAGAAGCAAGAAGAATCAAGTATTTTCAACTGATGAAGCATTAACATCAAACCTTGCTTTCAAAGGAGGAGAAAAAAGCAACTTTTCTCTCCTCATAGGGAAGTGTTCAGTACCTTTCTTGAATGGAAAATGATATTTAATGGTGCCTTCTTTCATATCAATGATGGCACCAACTGTTCTAAGAAAAGGTCTTCCCAAAGTAATAGGACAAGAAGCATTGTATTCAACATCCAAAATATAGAAATCCATAGGGAGATAAGCATTGTTTACCATAATGAGAACATCATTAATACTCCCCATGAGTTTCTTCTTAGCATTATCATTAAGTGGGACATCCAAATAACAATCTTCCAAAGGTGGTAAATCAAGCATTTCATAAATCCTCCTAGGCATAATAGAGACACTAGAACCAAGATCACATGAAGCTTTGAGATCAAAGTCATTCACTTGAATATTAAAAATGGGTTCCCAACTATCTTCTACTTTCCTAGGAATAGAAGCTTTGTGTTTTAACTTCTCTTCCTTAATCTTAACAAGAGCATCTGTAATGTGTTTGGGGAAAGCAACATGCATATCACTAGCATCAGGACTTCTAGCTAGATTTTGTAGGAACATAATCACTTCAGAAATATTGCAACCATAAATATCAAAATCAAACTTAGCATCACTAGTAGTAGGCTCAATAGGCTTAGGCATAGTAGGAGGAGGAAAAGGGACTACTTGTGGTTTAGTGGTGATGGTGCACACACTATTGTTTCTATCAATTTCAGCTTCCCTTTCCCAACTAGCATGAAGTTGAGCTAATAGCCTAACATTTTCATCAATAGTAACTTGTATGGCATGAGCAGTAGCAAAGGTATTTTCCATGGTTTCAGGTTTAGCAGCCATTTTATTAATCAAGGAGGACTGAGCTTCAGACAAAGAGGATATATTTTTCTCAACATTTAAAAGCTTTTCCTCTATAGCCTTATTGAAGGTGGTTTGTTTACTAATAAAGTCTTTGAGCATGACTTCAAGTTCAGAGGGGCACTTCTAGCATTGTTGTAAGAGCTTCCATAGGAATTGCCATTATTAGGAGGAATAGGCCTATAATTGTTGTTACCACCAAAATTATTCCTATAGGCATTGTTGTTGAAATTGTTGTTTCTAATGAAGTTCACATCAATCTTCTCTTCTTGAGCAACCAAAGAGGCTAAGGGAATACTATTAGGATCTAAAGGAGCTTTCTCATTAACAAGCATAGCCATAATAACATTAATCTTATCACTTAAAGGGGAAGTTTCCTCAACAGAATTTACCTTCTTACCATGTGGAGCTCTCTCAGTGTGCCATTCAGAGTAGTTAACCACCATATTATCAAGGAGTCTAGTTGCAGCACCCAAAGTGATGCTCATAAAGGTACCTCCAGCAGCTGAATCCAACAGGTTTCTTGAGGAGAAATTCAAACCTGCATAAAAAGTCTGGATAATCACCCAAGCAGCAAGTCCATGAGTGGGACAATTCTTAACCAAAGATTTCATTCTTTCCCAAGCTTGAGCAACATGTTCATTATCAAGTTGTTTAAATTTCATAATGTCACTTCTCATAGATATAATCTTAGAAGGAGGATAGTACTTTCCAATAAAAGCATCTTTGCACTTAGTCCAACAATCAATACTATTTTTAGGCAAAGGTAGCAACCATTCTTTAGCTTTTCCTCTCAAGGAGAAAGGAAAAAGCTTGAGCTTAATAATGTCTCCATATACATCCTTATACTTTTTCATCTCACAAAGTTCAACAAAGCTATTGAGATGGGCACCAGGATCATCAGAACTAGTACCAGAAAATTTCTCTCTCATCACAAGATTCAACAAAGCAGGCTTAATTTCATAAAAGGTAGCATCATAAGCAGGTGGAGCAATAGGTGTGCTAAGGAAATCATTGTTGTTGGTGCTAGTGAAGTCACACAACTTGGTGTTCTCAGCAGAGTTCATTTTGGAAAAGGTGGGCAAGCCAAAAACAGCAGCAGCTAGAGCAGGAACTAATTTTTTTGTGTTTTTGAATAAAGAAAGAAAACCAAATTAGAATAATTTTTTTGGGTTTTTTGAAAAGAGGCAAACAAAACTAAGTAAAAGAAACAAAGAAAACTAAAAACAAAGTAAACAGAGAGGAAATGAAGGACTCCCCTTGTGAAGATGTCCTTAGCCTCCCCGGCAACGGTGCCAGAAAACCTGTTGATGACTCCTTGATGGCGCCAGAGAACTTGGTGCTTGACATGGAGTCTGTTGGGAACCCCAAGAGCAAGGTGTGAAGCAGCACAGCAGCAAGTTTTTCCCTCAGTAAGAAACCGAGGTTATCGAACCAGTAGGAGGAAGGAAACGTCACACAGGTGTTGCAAGCAACGCGGAGACCTGCACAACACAAACTCAAGAGTTTGCCCCAACTAACAGTGAGGTTGTCAATCTTAACGGTTGATGTAACAAACGATTAAACGTATGGTGTGGAAGGTAATGGTTTGCAGCAAGTAAACAAGTAACAGTGGAAGATGTATCAATGGTAAAGATTGGACCAGGGTCCATAGTTCACTAGAGGTGCTCTCCTTAGATAAACAACATGGCATGAAGGGTAAACAAATTACAGCAGGGCAATTGACAGGAACTGAGCAAGCCATAACAATGCAATACTAGTCAGAAAGATCCTATGAGATTCGATTGGGCAATACAACAAGATACATAGACCGCCATCCAACTTCATCTATGACTAGAAGTCCACCTTTAGGTTATCATCCGAACCCCCTCCAGTATTAAGTTGCAAGCAATAGACAACTGCTTTAAGCAAAGTGTGTAAGGTAAACAGTCCACGTGTTCCATGAACAAGAGACCGTTGTTTTCTTCCTAATGGCAACATCACATCTACAACCGAAGAGACTTCTGTCACTTCCCTTGGAAACTAGAGACATGAACCCACTATTGAGCATAAATACCCCCTCTTCGAGTCACTAGCAACTACTCAGACAAGATAGCTACTAACAACGGAGAGCATGCAAGATCACAAACAACATAGACATGATAGAATCATAAAGACAAAACCATTAATCGATCCAACATAATAATCTCAATATCCATCGGATCCCCACAAACACAACATGCATGATTACAAATAGATTAGATCTTCATCATGAACGGAGCTCACAAGATCTATACATGAAAGCACAAAGGAGGAGATACAACCATCTAGCTACTACATGGACCCATAGTCTAAGGTGGAACTATTCACGCATCATACCGGAGAGAAGGCCTCCGGGATGATCTCCCCTCCGGCAGGGTGCCGGGAAGAACTTCAGATCCCCCTCCCCGATCTAGGGACGACGATGGCGGAGGCTACAGAAGCTTTCGTGGAATATTGATTGGGTCCTTAGGGATTCTGCATCGGGGGATTCTTATATGAGAAGAGGCGAGGCAGGGGGCACCCAGGGGGCCCACACCCTGCCTAGGCGCGGGCTAGGCTTGGCCGTGCCTGGGGGGTGCGGCCACCCCGTGGCTCCCCTCCGTCTCTCCTTCTGGATTCGTGTCCCTCACGGAAAGTTATTGACTTTGGATTTTGTCCCGTCCAATTCCGAGAATATTGATTTTGTTCCTTTCTGGCACCAAAAACAGAAGAAAACAGGCAACTGGCACTGTGGCAACTTGTTAATAGGTTAGTTCCAGAAAATATATAAAAACACCTCAAAGAAAGACATAGCAAAGTAAAATAGATACTAAACAAGCATGGAACATCAAAAATTATAGATACATTTCGGACGTATCAGTCATCACCTGCATTTCATCACCATGAGGTAATAACCTACTAAGAAAGTTCCGGTGGTAAAGGAACATTATATCTAGGACTTAACAACCAATGTCGCCAGTGATTCTTGCGTCGTATATTACGCTTTAACCATGAGATTTGGAATGGAACGGAGAAGTAAGCTGGATCGGATCCCTTTCGCATGCCAACAGATGACCGGGCCGTTGTTGTAACTCCACTTATAGAGGGTTGGCAGCATATGGGTGGGATTCCTCAACGTCCCACGGCTTCTGGTATCTATGAGGGTTGTACACCTTAGGATGCTATTGGAAACATGTTTTATCCTAGGCCTGATGTGCAATCCGTCGGGTATGCGGGGTCGCGGAGAAGGACAGTGATTGGCTTGGATCTTAGACTAGGACCCATACCAAGGAAGTGTGGACAAGCTCATGACTTGGTTGTGCAACAAGGCTAAGGTCTATCATGGGTAAAGTAACGCACCTCTACAGAGTGTAAGAACTGTAACTTGTTACTCCATGTTCCGGGAATGAGCTACAAACGCGGCAGGAAAGGAACTCGATGAAAGTTCTGGTAAACCTGTGAAGGCTGGCGGACATAGCTTTTCAGAATAAAAGCAACATTTGAATAAATGTTTACAAAAACTTGCATTTCCTACGACCTATGGTCTGTGGCTGTAGATATAGTGCATCAAACACTTCTTTCTAGTGAACTTGCTGAGTACGCTCGTACTCAACATATCTTATTAACCCTTGCTAGATTCTTAAGCCAATACAGACGACGTCTACATCAACTTATGCTCAAGGGACTCGTCATTAATAGTTCAAGTTCTTCAATGAAGGCAAGTAAGTCAACATATACATCAACTCAAGTGAAGACGAAGTTGCTGATTAGATAGGAATATAATCTCTAGCCATAGAACCCACTTCTGTAGAGTATTGCAATAGCAGTAATACAAGCCAAATAGTTAGATGCTAGTCTTATTAGTTTGATAGTTTTTAGTTGCTATATTTTCAACCTTTTTGTAAGAAGTTTCTTTCTCTCTCTTTAACCTAGAGTGTTCTCTAGATCTTATGTAAAGACTCGAGTTGTAACCTATAGTCATGTCTTGGACCTGCTGTGTTTCTGTTGTACCACTCTGAGGGATGTAATACTAGTGAACAGTGTTTCATTGGTTTTATGTAACGACTATAGTATACTACATCATGCAGTGGTATGCTGGGTCACTGCACCCAACCACCGACACGCCGGTCTCACCTCTCTCTGTCCGGGTCGTGTCCCTCCTCACCAACCACTCCGCAAGCCTCGCTCGCCCTGCATCTCGCCTCCCCGCCGCCGCCGGATCCCCAGGCAGCCGCCGCTTCTGCTCGCCTCTCCGCCTCGACGCCCCCTCTCGTCACCATAGGCCTCCTCTGCCTCACCCTAGCTCCTTCATCTCGCCTGCGTCTCCTCCCTCAAGCCCAGACGCAAGCGTGCGTCGACCGGCGCCCTCCCCTTCTCCCTTCGTCCCTGCCGCAAGGCGCCCTCGGCCTCCAAGCGTCACCGCCGGCCCCAGAGCTCCTCCTCACGTCGCCTCTTTCCCCTACCCCATCGAGCATCCTTGTTGGCCTCCCTCAGTAGGAAGTGCGCGGAAAGCACTCCATCGTCAGAGCCCGCCACTATGGCCTCTCCTCGTCAAGCGCGACCTCGCTACGCCTCCCGGGTCGTCCTCACCGAGCTCGTCGTTGCCCTGCAGTATCTGGACCACATGATGCTCGGTTGTTGCCTATGTGTTTGAGGCGCGAGGGTCCTCTCGATTGGAGTGTGTTTTGGCCTACCTTTGTTTTGTTGTCGCTGTTTGAGCACAAGGACGACATGGTGAGGCGATGCTGTGCATCTGTATTGAGATCTTCGCTGCAGGTGTCGTGTACTCATGGCCGTTCCAAAGTTCGCGACACCAAATTTTGCCAAGATCGACCAACGCATTAAGTTGTACAAGGATCACCCCAAGGCCTTCAAGGTGAACCCACAAGATCTACCTCACGGACATCCAAGACCAACTGGACCTGAAAATTCTGAGCTCTCCCTCCGAAACCCGAAGACCATTCCCCGGGCCTAAAGATCCATCGGACTCGAAGATCGAACCCCAACGCTCTCTAACCGAGGCCGAACCCAATCTCGTCGAACCCCAAGATCTTCGGACCCTAATGTGTGACCCTCTTCCTGAGACCTCCCCTATTTTTATAATATATATAGCATCCACTTGTTGCATATTAAATTTTCATGCTTGCACACATATCATGGTGGTTTGGCAGCTTTTAGCCGATTCACCTAATAATTAAATATGGAGACCATATGTGGGCTTTTCTATATATTGGCTCCATTTAAATTTGTGCATCGAACTGATACATATTTTGCCTTGATAAGACAACATTTAAATTGTGGGGTATCTAAACAACATGAACCACATAATTAATTGTTCGGGACCCCGGTTCCGCTTAATATTTCCTAATTAACATCGCATCTTTGCCATGCCATACCTCATCCATATATCATGCCCGATCTTCTGTCATAGTATTAAATAGTGCATCGGTGTTTCTTTTAGTGCTTCGCTTCTTCATGGATTAGGACAATGACTTGATGCGAGTACCGACCTGATCTTCGGATGAACCTTCGTCAATGTTTTTAGGCGAGCATTCTCCCCCTTTCTACCTATTTTACACTTCTAGTCTCTATTTCTTCCTGTTGATCTATTGTTATCTGTGTTGTGATGCTCTAGTTTTCATACCCGTGATATCCCTTGCAGCCATTATATTTCCTTGGACACCTCATATTACCTGTTGTTTGGTAGATAGTCGGTCTTGCGAGTCGTAGTTGGTTGCTCAGGTGTTGTTTAAATGTCGTTGAGTACCACAGTTCTTGGAGAAATGCCTCATGCTTTATGTTGAAGATGATCATGGCTTTATTTACCGTTTAATAAAATTGGAAGTAGGTAAATAATGCATAGGCACAGGTGGGCAATAGATGTTATTTGGTTTTTAACCGTCCACTTGTGTCCCGTAGGACCCTGAGTACTTGATACTTGTTCCTTGAATATTCGCACTATCCGCATGTGGGACCATGAATCCCCTTAGCATGAGCTTGAGTCCTATCTTATTTCCTGGGGCCACAAAGTAGTTTGGGGCTTTATTACTATCATGTACTTATGTCAATATTATGCCATGCTTTACTGCTTTATTTACTATTGCGTGTGGAGCGCCTATACATTGTAAGTAAGCGGAGTGTTTTCACGGTATTGACAAGCCCAGTCACACTTTTGCTTTCCCAGTTGTTTACAGCCATTGACACAAACCTCTAGGTCTGTTCCGGAGCCGGCCAACTTCATCGTGGGTAGCTTGGTGGGGTGGACCCCTGAATATTATATGGATCTTGTGATTTCTTTGTCGTGATGCCTCATTGGGTTTTCATTTGGTTTTTCCGAGGTTGATCGTGCGTTTGTTGCTATTTGTGTCCCCCTGGAGGGAAAAACTTTTTGAAATCCGTGTCGACGGTTATGGATGACTTAGAGCACAGTATCTCGATCATAGACAACTATAACTAAAGTAGTGCTATAAATTTGACTTTATAATGACTAGTAATCAGCTTCACTACAACGGAATGGCTAAATAAAAGTACCAACAACTGCTGGTTTTGGGATGCCTCGTGTTATATGTATCTGACTAGTAAGTATTGCAACTACAACAGAATGGTTAACTAAAACTGCCCACTGTTTATAATATCAGGATGACTCATGCTATCTATATCTGACTAGTAATTGCCGCAACTATAACAGAATGAATAAAACTACCAATTGTGTGAGTTCCTCGGTTGACTTCCTCGTTTTGTCTCGAGGGGGAAACTCCAGGATGGGTATGTTTGGTTTTAGTATCAGGTTGGATCCGAATAGGTCTTTCTTATCCCTCTTCGATAGCCGACAGTTGTATCGAGTCTCTATAGGTTGTTTAGTGTATGATGCACAGCCACTTCAATCCACCATACCTATGTAGGCGAGGACCGTCGAATTCTAGGACTCGTTGTGTACTGGCCTCGGTACTGACTGCTCTCTTTTTCCTTTGCCCTTTGTCGGCACCGCTTTTGTTTAAGCAGGTTTGAGATCGACGTTGTTAGTAGGGTTACCCTTCCATCTTGGCCTGGGCAGGGTTATGGACACCATTGGTTATTCTTCAGGGATCTTAGCTCAATCTGCATCTTATCTGTACTCAGATGTTGTATTGTTTTCGAGGTGATTTCGATCTCTGTATTATATATCTGTATTCTTGACTCATGGAGTCATTTTTGTATATATTTGTTCTATGGGTTCCATCGTGGACTATTGTGTAATGATATTACTTCGTTTTCCACCCACACAAAAGTGCCTGGTGCGCGCCTTTGAATCGTTTCTATACGAGTTTGGCGGGAATCGCTAAGACTTGTAGAGGGCCGATTTGAGGGTGTTACAAAGTGCAAGCAGGAGCAAATCAAGTAAAAGTGCAAACAGGCAAAGAAGGGACATTCCCCAGCTCGAAGAAGATGCCAAACAATCGATCCCACCCCTCAAGGTGTTATCCAAATATGTTCCCCAGCTGCTGCTGGATACGGAAGAAGATGTGAAGTGGGCGGCCGGTATGAATGTGAGTGTTGCTGAATTTCTAGGTTCCCAAGATGACAAGTTTCCCAAGGTTGATCTAGTCCCTAGATATGTGATACCTTCGATCTGTATTACAGATGTAGTATAGTTATTTTTCCCTAGTAGACCTAGGTTTATCGAATCCTCGGGAAGCGGAAAGCAAAGTGAAGTTACTTAAACGGACCTTCGAGAGTTTTAGAATTCCTTTTGTGTTTTCACCAGACCAAGATCTTGTGATCTTGTTGTTGTTGTTGACGATGGAGAGAGAGGGCCTGGGGCTTTCGGTTTCACCAGTAGGTGTGCAAAACATCTTATAGGAATAAAAGATAATAATAAAGTATGCATGTAATTGTTAGAGGAAGATAATTATATGTGGGAAGTGCATCCATAATTGCTATTGCCTCCACAACCGCTAATAGCAATAACCTACTAGTCTCATCCATAGAATAAAGAGAACTAAGGATATGCATAGTGATGTCACCATTAATCCCAAGTAAATCCCTCACATACAGTCATACTACCCCTTCTGTCACTTGGGTTCCCAACATGCAGATCAGTCATCACTCACACTCCCTATACCTGTATCAATACATGGGGTCTTGGGTACCTGGCAACTCCTTAGATTGAGGCAAGAGAGGGTAAAATAATCATCATGTCATACAAACTAATACATGATCCCATCTATGATAAATAACATGCACAAAAAGATACATGGCTAGGCCCAAGCCCTTAGCCCAAGGAGAATTACTCACACATAGAGATGAAATCAACAATCATAAACATTGTAATAGAGATCATAAGATTGATAGCAGATAGTCTTAGAATGTCGCCAATTGGAGAAGATATATACTATTACAAGTGGTGGAATATGGCTATGGTGGTGGAGAAGGGTTTGGAGATTAGATCTAGATCTATTCCTCCGACGTGGTGGCTTCTGGTGGCAAGGAGAGTTGAAGTTGAAAAGAGAGAGAGTTTTCTCATCGCCCGAAGCCTTTTTCTGTAGGGGTCCCTTCACGAAAGTTGTTATGTTTGGCCTAACGGAATCGATGGCAACTATATGGCCGGAATTTTATTGCCGTTGTATAGTTGGTCGTTAAGCCTTCTAGATCCACTTCATGGATCTTGGTTCCTTTGACGCGTTGGAAATCTCGTATCTTTCACTTTAATGTTGTGATTCCTAGCATTATACGTCATTATCTATGAAGGTAAAAATAGCAAGAAAGGATTGCATACCCCTTTGATCATTAGGAATTAGTGGTAGGGTTAAGAGAGATATTTCATCAAATATATGAATAATATCCATTTTAAATGTGAGTGTGGACGTCTATATTTCACAGCCATCAACCTCCCCAAGCTTAAACTTGACCGTCTTCGAGCAAGAAAACCAAAATCAAAAAGGATCAACATTTAAACTAAAATAAGAAAATGATGATCTTACTCATGATTGGTAGTCTCATGTTTTCTCCACTTTATTAATCTGAAAAACTTTAGCATAGATAGAGTAATGGGAAGCATATCATACGGGTTTCATGATAGCGCAGCAAAATTATTGTAAGCATGGATGATTCAAATGAGTAAACTTTATTCTGTGTCATGTAAGCAACTCATAAGCTTGCCTTTGAAAAATAAAGTATAATTATGTAAAATTGAGAGTGTGAGAGTTCGTCATGAAAAGCATATACACTAAAGTATCTCAATTATCCCACATAAATAGATCAAGAATTTTCAAGCACTACTTTTCTATTCATTGTCCTTCAAGAATTTCGGTTTTTAAGTAATTGAGAGCATGCCAAAAAAATTCATTAGTTTATCGGGTTGTGATGAACCCCTACAGTGGCATCACTAAGGTTTTTGATCCTTTTGCAGAATGATTACTCATATTAGCCAGAGGAGTGATTCCATCATGAACACTACCACCTGGGAGTGCCAAGAATCTTACCCATTATAGCACTGCTACAAATTTTTAATCAAATCATAGCCGAAATCTAGGAGATTCCTCCATGAAGATCATTTGTAGGCTAGCGGAGTCATTGGCATCCCATGAAGTTTGACATGCATAAAGCTATATCATTATTATTATTCACAAGTCAAACTTTGGCATGCTCACAAAAACTGTTAATCATTAATTCAATTGAACAAATCTTTTCAAAGAGAGTTATCAAGTCAATCATTATTTTCTGCGGTGTTGAGTGTCTTTAGGAATAAGCTTTCAAGACTAAACACTACAACACCCAAGTCTTTAATTGTAAGACTTTTTCTTATTATAATTTTTTAGCAATTTTTTAGGCAAGACTTGGTAAACTACAAGAGCTGGAACAAAACATACTCAACTAAATACCCATGCAAACAAAATTTTACTACAATATAGAGACTCACTCCACCGATATAACATCTTAACATTTACTACTAACTAGCATGGATTTCTCAAACTTCAAAAGTGGGGAGTCATAAGGCATACCTCTTATGTTTGGTTCCACTTCTCTCTTCCCTTTTGATTTGTTTCTTGGAAACTCGAAGTCGGTCACTCTCCTGCAAATACATGAGAACTTCAAGGAGAAAAGAAAAGAAAGAGGGAAAATAAAGATAAATGGATAAATCCTTTTGTGGTTTTTGAGAAGGGGAATTTAAAAAATAGAAAATTGACGGCAAAGCTCGGCTTGAATATCTCAAAAACAAAATAGCTAAAGATAAAGTGTTGGGGAAACCAACACGAGTGCTTATAAACTCAAATAAAAAGCATAACCTCGAAAATAAAATAAAGCAAATGAACGCCAAATAAAAATAAATATAAAACCTCCCCAAGCATAGGCTTTTGCAATCCCTTCATATCATTGATGTGGCGGGAAAAGTTGTAACTCTAGTCCACAAATTGATTTTATAAGTTACTTGTTGTTTCTCAAAGGTTCAGGGCGAGATTATGCATCCCCTCCACAGTTCCTCCATGTTCTTGAAAATCTTGATATGTAGCGAACTGGTCTGGTGGTTACTCCTCTTGATAAGGAATTTATTGCTCCTCCTCTTGGTCCTCATCCTCATCTGGAATCTCCTCCTCGGGTTGGTGTTGCTCAACCTGCAAGTCATAAAGCACGCATCCTTCCTCGATAGAGAAAAGACCATTAGGCAAAGGAGCGGGGTAGAGACTGTTGGAAAAATGAGCAATTTACCAAGTGATTTATGTGAAATAAAAATTAGGTAAAACATGACTAGAATGATCAAAAATAAACTAGTCAAGTAATCTAACAGAAAGTGTGTAGAGAGTTGAAGAGATATCAAAGTAATCTGAACAAGATGAAGAAATAAAGCATACAACAGTGCACCAGCGTTGGCGTTGGAGTTGTCACCCATGTCATCGAGGAATAGGTTCTCGATGGAGGGTAAGAAGTCATCGTTGGGGAAGATGTCATAGGCGTCGGTGAAGGAGTCTGTCATGAAGCCAGTAGTCACGCCGATAGAGCTCCCCAAAACCCTTATTTCCCTTCTCCCGTACAATACGCGAAGAGGCGGGGTTCCGGGGGCCTACTGTCCCAGCTCGCGGTGCACGCTGCAAGACGGGATGGGGAAGAACTGGTGGCAGCTCAATGCTTTGGAACTCGGAGGCGGTGGTTCTGATAGTATATCTAAGGAGAGGAGCGACCTTCCTCTCTTATAGGCACGGGTAGATAGGCAAACATGCAGCGTCGGACGAGGAAACGAACAGGCAGCGACCGAAGCCAAACAGCCTCCACTAAGTTCGAATTAAACCTCCATTGAGTTCGTATTTAAAAAATCCATTAGCGCAGATTGTTCAAATTCTGCACACCCGTTCATATACCAGTCATGCGTGGCAAAAAGAACTCGGCTCGGCGAGATTCCCGCAACCCGCAGCGCGCACACGTCGTGATGAGGCGAGGCGTGGCGTGGCAAGGCGAGGCAGGCGGCGGAGGAGGAGCGCGCATGTGGGACTCTCTCCTTCTCCTTCTCATCCTTTTACCAAGTGGTAGGAGAGCCTCCCTCACACAACAAGCTGAAGCATATCAAGCTACGTTTTCACGCTATTCGAGAACATGTCCAAGATGGTGACATAAAGATTTGCAAAGTACACACAGATCAGAATGTGGCGGATCCGTTGACTAAACCTCTCCTGAGGGCAAAACATGACCAACACCAAACTGCCATGGGTGTTCGGTATATTACCATGTAATCTAGATTAGTTGACTCTAGTGCAAGTGGGAGACTGTTGGAGATATGCCCTAGAGGCAATAATAAATGTAGTTATTATTATATCTTTGTGTTTATGATAAATGTTTACATTCATGCTATAATAGTATTAACAAGGAAACATTAATACTTGTGTGATTTGTAAACTAAATTAGAGTCCCTAGTAAAGCCTCTTTATAATACTAGCTTGTTGGTTAATAAATGAATGTGGTTTCCCTATCATGAACATTGATATGTTATTAACAACAAGATCATATCGTTAGGAGAATGGTATGATGGACATACTCCTATAGATAAGCGTAGCATAAATATCAAATCATTTTAATAGTTCAATTGCTATATGCTTTCTGATACATAGTAACCTAATTCCTTCGACCATGAGATCATGCATATCACCATCACCGGAACGATGCTTTGATGACATCAAACACCACACCGTAACTGGGTGGTTATAAAGGTGGAATTGAGTGTTCGGAAAGTATTGGTTGAGACACATGGATCAAGAGTGGGATTTGTCCATCCATATGACGGATAGATATACTCTGGGCCCTCTCGGTGGAATGTCATCCAATTGGCTTGCAAGCATGTGACTGGCTCACAAGGGATCACATATCACGGGAACGAGAAAAGAGTACTTATCAGTAACGAGGTTGAACTAGGTATGCAGAGATACCGACGATCAAAACCTCGGATAAGTAAACTATCGTGAGATAGAGGGAAATTGGTATCGTATGTAAGTGGTTCATACGATCGCAAAGTAATCGTAGAAATATGAGGGAGCCATATGAATTTCCTGATTCCTCTATTGGTTATTGTTTGGAGAAGTGTCTCGATCATGTCCGCATAATTCACGAACCGTAGGGAGACACACTTAAGGATTCGATGTTGTTGAGTAGTTATGGAATGATGAGTAAGAGACCGAATGTTATTCGGAGTCTCGGATGGGATCCGGGATATCACGAGGAGATCCGGAATGGTCCGGAGAATAAGATTCATATAAGGAAAGTCCTGTTTCGGGGTTGGAGAATGGTTCCGGTGTTTTCATCGGGAATGTTCTAGAAGGTTCCGGAATGTCCGGCACTCCAGAGGGGAAGGGTACATGAATGTGTCATAACAAGTTGGAATGGTTGCATCATGTACTAGGTGTCATCGCTGAGCAAAATAAAGGAGTAAATCAAATCCTAGTTTGAAAAGTCAAACGGCTATTTTGCTTGGTGGAGAGGAGGAAACCTACTTGGGGAGGAAGTCCTCCTCCACCGCCGCCTTGAAGCCGAGTTGGGGAGGACTCCCTCCCTGACGCCCCTCCACCTATATAAGGAGGGGCAGGCTGCCTCCAAGAACACAACTTGCACCTCAAACCTAGCCCTAGCCGCCGGGCGCCCGCCACCTCCTGCCGCTGGGCAAAACCTAACCCCAGCCGAGTTGGGGCATCCCCTTGCCCTAGCATCCGGCCTAGCCTCTCCTCCTTGGTGCGTCTAAACCCTAGATCACCGAGGCCTCTCTCATAGTCCACCATACTCGCTCCGACTTAAGGCGAAGCCCTGCGAGATCTCCCCTCTACTTCCGGTACCATGTCGTTGTGCTGCCGGAATCTCGAGGAGAGTGCTACAACCTCCGCTGCCTGCTGGAACAAAGGAGAGGAAGGTCTTCATCGAGTACCGAACGTGTGACCGACTGCGGAAGCGCTGCCGGAACGCAGCGCCGGAAGGATCGTCTACACGATCTTGAGATCGGGAAGAGTACGACTACATCACCCACGAGAATCCGCTCTCGTTAAACACTTTGGAATCTTCGAGGGTGAGTTATTCTATCGACTCGTTGCTTAAATCTAGTAGATATATCTTGGCTTGTTTGTTTGTATGAGGTAGAAAATTTTTGTTTTCCATGCTACGAACCCCTACAGTGGTATCAGAGTTGTGTCTATATGTAGATCTGTTGCACGAGTAGAACATAATGGTCATTGTGGGCGGTGGTGTTTTTATTATCAATTGCTTCTTGTGTACTTTGCATCTTGCGGTATGATGGGATGAAGCGGCCCGGGCTTACCTTACATGACATTGTTCATGAGACTTGCTCGACGCTCAACATGCAACTTGTATTGCATAAGTGGCTTTGCGGGTGTCTGTCTCTCCCATTATAGTATAGATCCAATTTACAACGGGCACTTGATAGTTCAAACATCAACGTTGTGGTTCTTGTTCATAAGTTAGATCGACACTTATTGAAAGCCCCAAACCACGTAAAATATGCAAAGAAATTAGAGGCGTCTAACTTTGTTTTGCAGGAGTATGATGTGATGTGATATGGCCATGATTGTGATTATATTTGATGTATGCAATGTTCCTTATTGTAAGTTGGCAACCGGCAGGAGCCATATGGTTTTCTTTATTTTATGTTAAGACCCGCGTGTCTATTCAAAGTAGTTGTAATAGTTGAAGCGGGTGGACGACAACCATGGAGCAGCGTCATTGACCTTGATGCAATGCCGGTGATGATGGAGATCATGTTCGTGCTTGAAGATGGAGATCGGAAGCACAAAGAAGAAAGGCCATATCATATCACATATTATGAATTGCATGTGATGTTAATCCTTATGCATCTTGTATTGCTTAGTTAACGACGGTAGCATTTTAAGATGATCCCTCATGCACATCAATTTCAAGTTCTAAAGTGTTCATCCTTAGTAAGCACCGTTGCTAAAGCTTGTTGTTTCGATCCACCACGTGATGATCGGGTGTGTTAGATTCTGCATGTGTATACAACATGAGCAAGCAAGATTTTCTCATGCGGAAGCTAAGGTTTGATCTTGACGAGCCTAGCATGTACATACATGGTCTCGGAACACGGATCACCGAAAGGTAAAGCATGAATCATATAGTAGATATGATGAACATGTCGATTGTTCGCCATTGAAGCTACATCAACTCTCGTGATGATCGGTTTTGATGTGGTGGATTTGGTTCGTGTGATCACTAAAACAATGTGAGGGATATTGTTTTGAGTGGGAGTTCACCTAGATTAATTTAACTATTAATTAGAACTCAATTTGTCATAAACTTAGTCTAAACTATTGCAAATATGTTGTAGATCAATGGCGGCCCCTACCATCAATTTTAATGCGTTCCTAGAGAAAGAAAAGTTGAAAAACAATGGAAGCAACTTCGCGGATTGGTTCCGCAATTTGAGGATTGTCCTCAATGCTGGTAATTTGACCTATGTGCTGGATGCACCGCTGGGTGACCCTCCTGCAGCTGATGCTACCGATGAAGTAAAGAACGTTTACCTCGCTCGGAAGAATCAGTACTTCACAGTTCAGTGTGCTATCTTGTATGGTTTGTAATCGGAGCTTCAGAAAATGTTTGAGAATTTAGACCCACATGATATTGTCCGTGAACTCAAATTGATTTTTGAGACTCACGCGGTAGTTGAGAGCTATGAGGCTTCTAAAAAGTTCTTTAACTGCAAGATGGAAGAGGGCAGCTCCGTCACTGAGCATGTGCTTAAGATGTCTGGGAATGCAAACAAACTTCAAAGCTTGGGTATAGTGATTCCTAATGCTTTGGGGATTTACCGTGTCCTCCAATCACTACCACCAAGTTACAAGAACTTTGTGATGAACTACAATATGCAAAGCATGAACAAGCAGTTGCCAGAACTCTTCTCCATGATAAAATCTGCAGAAGTGGAGATCAAAAAAGAGCACCAAGTGTTGATGGTCAATAATACCACCAAATTCAAGAAAGGCAAATCTAAGCAAAAGGGACACTTCAAGAAGGGTGGTAAGAAAGTTGCCGCACCGACGAAGAAGACAAAGGCTGGACCTAAGCCTGATACTGAGTGCTTTTACTGCAAGGGAGAAGGTCACTGGAAGCGGAATTGCCCAAAGTACTTGGCGGATTTGAAGAACGGCAACATCAATAAGAAAGGTATATCTGATATACATGTTATTGATGTGTATCTCACTAGTACTTGTAGTAGTGCCTGGGTATTTGATACTGGTTCGGTTGCTCCTATTTGTAACTCGAAACAGGTGCTGCAGAATAAATGGAAGCTAGCGAAGAACGAGGTGACGATGCGCGTGGGAAATGGATCAAAGTTTGATGTGATCGCGGTCGGCACGCTGCCTCTTCATCTACCATCGGGATTAGTTTTATACTTAAATAATTGTTATTTGGTGCATGCGTTAAGCATGAACATTATATCGGGATCTTGTTTATTGCGAGACGGTTACTTGTTTAAGTCCGAGAATAATGGTTGTTCGATTTATATGAGTAATATGTTTTATGCACATGCACCTTTGATAGATGGTCTATTCTTATTGAATCTTGATAGTGGAAATACACATATTAATAACATTGAAGCTAAACGTTTGAAATCGAGCGATAACTCGACCTATATGTGGCACTGTCGCCTTGGTCACATTGGAGTGAAGCGTATAAAGAAACTCCATTCCGATGGACTTCCTGAATCACTTGATTTCGAATCACTTGAAAGATGCGAAGAATGTCTGATGGGTAAAATGACTAAGACTCCATTTTCTGGTATGATGGAGCGAGCTACGAACTTATTGGAAATCATACATACCGATGTGTGTGGTCCAATGAGTGTAGCATCGCGTGGTGGTTATCGTTATGTTCTTACCTTTACGGATGACTTGAGTAGATATGGGTATATCTATTTCATGAAACATAAGTCCGAAACTTTCGAGAAGTTTAAGGAATTTCAAAGTGAGGTTGAGAATCAACGTAACAAGAAGATTAAATTTCTGCGTTCTGATCGTGGAGGTGAATATCTAAGTTACGAGTTTGGCGAGCATTTGAAGAAATGTGGAATACTTTCACAATTGACACCGCCGGGAAGACCACAGTGTAATGGTGTGTCCGAACGTCGTAATCGAACTCTCTTAGATATGGTTCGTTCTATGATGTCACTTGCAGATTTACCGCTATCATTTTGGGGTTATGCATTAGAAACAGCCGCATTCACTTTAAATAGGGCACCATCTAAATCCGTTAAAACGACACCGTATGAATTATGGTTTGGGAAGAAACCTAAGTTGTCGTTCCTTAAAGTTTGGGGTTGCGAAGCCTATGTAAAGAAGTTACAACAGGACAAGCTTGAACCCAAAGCGAAAAAATGCGTCTTCATAGGATACCCAAAGGAAACTATTGGGTATACCTTCTATCATAGATCTGAAGGCAAAATCTTCGTTGCCAAGAATGGATACTTTCTAGAGAAAGAATTTCTCTCGAAAGAAGTGACTGGAAGGAAAGTAGAACTCGACGAGGTTGTCGAACTTTCTCTCGAACTTGCGAGTAGCGCAACACCAGAAGAAATTCCTGTGGTGCCTGCACCAGTAAGAAAGGAAGCTAATGATGATGATCATGAAACTTCAGTTGCAGTTGCTACAGAGCTTCGCGGGTCAACGAGAACTCGTACCACTCCTGATTGGTATGATCCCGTTATGAGTGTCATGTTGGTGGACAACACCGATGACCCTGCTACATATGAGGAAGCGATGATGAGCCCAGATTCCAATAAATGGCAAGAAGCCATGAAATCCGAGATTGGATCCATGTACGAAAACCAAGTATGGACTTTGGTGGACTTACCGGATGGCCGAAAGGTTGTTGAGAACAAATGGATTTTCAAGAAGAAAACAGATGTTGATGGTAATGTTACTGTCTATAAAGCTCGACTTGTCGCAAAAGGGTTTCGACAAATTCAAGGAGTTGACTACGATGAGACCTTCTCACCTGTAGTGAAGCTAAAGTCCGTGAGGATTATGTTAGCAATCGCTGCATATTATGATTATGAGATATGGCAGATGGATGTCAAAACAGCGTTCCTCAATGGAGACATTGATGAAGAGTTGTATATGATGCAAACCAAAGGTTTTGTCGATCCTAAAGATGCTAACAAGGTATGCAAACTTCAACGGTCCATTTATGGATTGAAGCAAGCATCCTGAAGTTGGAATCAACGTTTTGATAAGGTAATCAAAAGTTTTGGTTTTATACAAACTTATGGAGAAGCTTGTATTTACAAGAAAGTGGATGGGAGCTCTGTAGCGTTCTTAATACTATATGTAGATGACATATTGTTGATTGGGAATGATGTAGACCTTCTTAATAGTGTCAAGGAATATTTGAATAATAGTTTTTCAATGAAAGATCTTGGCGAAGCAGCTTACATATTGGGCATAAAGATTTATAGAGATAGATCGAGACGTCTAATATCATTGTCACAAAGTACATATTTGGACAAAGTTCTAAAGAGGTTTGGAATGGAAGATAGCAAGAAAGGATTCTTGCCCATGTTGCCCAATACGACCTTCAGTAAAACTCAAAGTCCAACAACGACAGAAGATAGAGAAAGGATGAGTAAGACTCCCTATGCCTTAGCCATAGGAACTCTAATGTATGCCATGCTATGTACTAGACCCGACATTGCATATGATGTTAGTTTGACTAGCATATATCAAAGTGATCCAGGAGTGGATCATTGGACAGCGGTCAAAAACATCCTTAAGTACTTGAGAAGAACTAAGGATATGGTTCTTTCTTATGGAGGTGATGAACAGCTCGTTGTTAATGGTTACACCGATGCTAGTTGGAACACCGATCCGGATGATTCTAAATCACAATCTGGATACGTATTTACTTTGAATGGTGCAGCAGTTAGCTGGAGGACTGCAAAGCAAAGCATTGTGGCGAGATCTTCAACTGAATCGGAATACATGGCTGCTTAGGAGGCTTCACAAGAAGCGACATGGATGAAAGAGTTCATTACAGAGTTGGGTGTGGTTCCAAGTGCGTTGGACCCAATGTCTATCTACTGTGATAACATGGGCGCCATAGCCAATGCGCAAGAACCAAGGTCACACAAGAAGCTGAAGCATATCAAGCTACGTTTTCACGCTATTCGAGAACATGTCCAAGATGGTGACATAAAGATTTGCAAAGTACACACAGATCTGAATGTGGCGGATCCGTTGACTAAACCTCTCCCGAGGGCAAAACATGACCAACACCAAACTGCCATGGGTGTTCGGTATATTACCATGTAATCTAGATTAGTTGACTCTAGTGCAAGTGGGAGACTGTTGGAGATATGCCCTAGAGGCAATAATAAATGTAGTTATTATTATATCTTTGTGTTTATGATAAATGTTTACATTCATGCTATAATAGTATTAACAAGGAAACATTAATACTTGTGTGATTTGTAAACTAAATTAGAGTCCCTAGTAAAGCCTCTTTATAATACTAGCTTGTAGGTTAATAAATGATTGTAGTTTCCCTATCATGAATATTGAGATGTTATTAACAACAAGATCATATCGTTAGGAGAATGGTATGATGGACATACTCCTATAGATAAGCGTAGCATAAAGATCAAGTCATTTTAATAGTTCAATTGCTATATGCTTTCTGATACATAGTAACCTAATTCCTTCGACCATGAGATCATGCATATCACCATCACCGGAAGGATGCTTTGATGACATCAAACACCACACCGTAACTGTGTGGTTATAAAGGTGGCATTGAGTGTTCGGAAAGTATTGGTTGAGACACATGGATCAGGAGTGGGATTTGTCCATCCATATGACGGATAGATATACTCTGGGCCCTCTCGGTGGAATGTCATCCAACTGGCTTGCAAGCATGTGACTGGCTCACAAGGGATCACATATCACGGGAACGAGAAAAGAGTACTTATCGATGTGAGGTTGAACTAGGTATGCAGAGATACCGACGATCAAAACCTCGGATAAGTAAACTATCGTGAGACAAAGGGAAATTGGTATCGTATGTAAGTGGTTCATTCGATCGCAAAGTAATCGTAGAAATATGTGGGAGCCATATGAATTTCCAGATTACTCTATTGGTTATTGTTCGGAGAAGTGTCTCGATCATGTCCGCGTAATTCACGAACCGTAGGGAGACACACTTAAGGGTTCGATGTTGTTGAGTAGTTATGGAATGATGAGTAAGAGACCGAATGTTATTCGGAGTCTCGGATGGGATCCGGGATATCACGAGGAGATCCGGAATGGTCTGGAGAATAAGATTC
Organism: Avena longiglumis; assembly: GCA_030063025.1. Classification (NCBI taxonomy): domain Eukaryota; kingdom Viridiplantae; phylum Streptophyta; class Magnoliopsida; order Poales; family Poaceae; genus Avena; species Avena longiglumis. The sequence goes on along the minus strand of CP125977.1, from coordinate 435,902,911 downwards.
ATATACGGAAAGTCCTGTTTCGGGGTTGGAGAATGGTTCCGGTGTTTTCATCGGGAATGTTCTAGAAGGTTCCGGAATGTCCGGCACTCCAGAGGGGAAGGGTACATGAATGTGTCATAACAAGTTGGAATGGTTGCATCATGTACTAGGTGTCATCGCTGAGCAAAATAAAGGAGTAAATCAAATCCTAGTTTGAAAAGTCAAACGGCTATTTTGCTTGGTGGAGGGAGAGTAGGAAACCTACTTGGGGAGGAAGTCCCTCTCCCTCCACCGCCGGCCTTGGAAGCTGAGTTGGGGAGGGACTCCCCTCCCCTTGGCCGGCCCCCTCCACCTATATAAGGAGGGGCAGGGCTTCCCCTCCAAGCACACAACTTGCACCCTGCAAACCCTAGCCCCAAGCCGCCGGCGCCGCCACCTCCTGCTGTCGCCGCCGCCTAGGGCAAAACCCTAGCCGCCGAGTTGGGGCATCCCCTTGCCCTAGCCGCCGGCCTAGCCTCTCCTCCTTGGTGCGTCTAAACCCTAGATCACCGAGGCCTCTCTCATAGTCCACCATACTCGCTCCGACTTAAGGCGAAGCCCTGCAAGATCTCCCCTCTACTTTCGGTACCACGTTGTTGTGCTGCCGGAATATCGAGGAGAGTGTTACAACCTCCGCTGCCTGCTGGAACAAGGGAGAGGAAGGTCTTCATCGAAGCGATGTGACCCACGCAGGAGCCGATTGGAGCATGGCCGGAAGGATCGTCTACACGATCTTGAGATCGGGAAGAGTACGACTACATCACCCACGAGAATCCGCTCTCGTTAAACACTTTGGAATCTTCGAGGGTGAGTTATTCTATCGACTCATTGCTACAATCTAGTAGATAGATCTTGGCTTGTTTGTTTGCATGTGGTAGAAATTTTTTGTTTTCCATGCTACGAACCCCTACATTGCACTAGTTGCAGCTCACCTAGGTCGATGCCTAGGGCATTAGCAAGCACGGTGATGACACCTCCACATGTGATTGATCCTTGGCTTTGGGAGGATTGGTACTCGAAGTAGCGCACAAGAATTGCGCCCAAGTGGAGTGACAAATTGTTGTTGAAAGCAGCTTTTGCAAGGACTAAGATGTCCTTCTCATTGAGTCTTGTAAACTCAATACGCGCCTGCAAGGTGTTAGGAATAACATAGAACAAATATCGAATAGTAGGATGTTGAATTTTTTCCCTTTGCTTGACTCTAGAAGTGAAGCTCATTCTATTATATTTGAGTTATGGGGAAGGTTGTATGCCAGTAAAAGATATGCGTAGAGCATTAGGATCATTGTTGGGTAAACCAAAACAATTGCACTGTTCATCGAGGTATAATGAATAATTTTTGTTCATAAGTAGGAAAGAAATCCTATCCTCTCCATGTCATGTTTTAATGGTGCTTTTTAAAGAACTAAAAATTCAATAGTTAACCGGCAATAGGCAGGTGCATCATGAAATATAAAGTTTTGTAGGTCAACCCTATTGCAAAGTAAATTGACGTCATTAGAAATACGGAGTTGGTTCAATATGACGGGACAAGCCCTCTTGGTTGCCTTCACTTCTCGGTTCTTGGTCGTGTTGAAGCGATCACGTTGGAGCTCATTCCTAAACCGTATCCCCATGTGGTCCTGAGCTGCAGCAGTAGCCTGAGAAGAACTCGCATCGGCACGAGCACGCATTTGGCTCCTTGTGTTCATCTTCTAAAAATAAATAAGAAAGACAAGAATAAAACTTTTTGATCCAACAATAATAAGCATACCATATTCCTCATCATAGCACACTAAAGAATCTCCTCAACATAATAATCTAGGCAAGAGAATCATGGAAACTAGTTCAAAGTAAGTCTCACCCTAGATTGATAATGACAATAGATTAAAGATGAATTCACGAAAAGTGATTGGAGGATCGGAGGAGAAACATACCATAGATCACTTGTGTGCGAGGAAATCGAACAAAATTGAGTAGAGGTGAAGATCCCTTGAGGTTTTGAGAGAGTTTGGAGGTAGAAGAGAGAAAAAGGATTGAAGTTTTGGTGTTTTGGGTACCTTCATGTGTCGTTTAAGTGGTAGGACGCAACTATACGGTCGCAACTATACAGCCGGAACAATTTGTTCCCACCGTATAGTTAGTCTGACGGCAAAAAATTAGGGTTTCTAGGGTTTCTTTCCTGGCGGCTGTAACTATACGGCTGGACCAAAATGGTATCGCCATATAGTTGGTCGTTAAACCTTTTGTATCCAGAGAAGAAAAATTGTCGATGGCTCAAATAACTGTACGGACGAAACTATACGGCTGGAATATTTATTCCCGCCGTATAGTTGGTCGTTAAAGGTACTGTATACATCAAAAAAATCTATTTCTTCAAGAATTACTTTTTCGACTGAAACTTAGCGAAACACCATGTTTTGATAAAAAAAATGACAGACTAAATTGTCGACCAACATTAGCATGTATAAAAAAGGAATTTTTAGTACCACTGAATCTCTCCTTCTCACTAAATTTTTCTAGCACTCTTTATTCAACATAAAACTTAAACTAAAACTTAAAATACTTAACTCAAACCTTTATTTCACATGTTTGCCTCCCATGCATCGCTCTTTTATGGTCAATAGATTGAACTTGATGTTGATCACTTAGGGCAGATGAGTGGAACACCCACTCCAAAATAGTTGTCCTTCAAAGTCATGGCCTCCTTCTCATCTTGCTTGGCTCTCCTTTTCCTCAGAAAATGAATAACAAAAGTATCCCGCGAAGCTAATTAGAGCTTCACGTTCCCTTCATGCAGATTAATCAAAGCGTTAATAGTTCTTAAGAAAGGACAGCCTAATATGATAGGAGCAGTAGCATCTTTAGGCATGTTAACAATAACAAAATCAGTAAGAGTAGGACAGCCTTTAATGTATACTAAGGTATTCTCTTTAATTCCTACTGCTTGTTTGTAGGTAGAATCTGCTAGATGCAATTTTAGTTTGGTGATTTCAAAATAGCCAAGATTTAACTTAATAAAAAGACTCTTTGGAATTGATGAAACACTTGGACCTATATCACAAAGTGCATCTATTTCATCAGTCCTAATTTTAATCTTAATAGTAGGCTCAAATATATCATCAAGCTTAACAGGTAAATTTTCAGCAATTTTCTTATATTCTTCCTCAAGCTCACGTACCTTTATTGCTACCTGATTAACGAAGTGTTGATACATGGCTTCCTCATTTCCTTCACTTACCAGAATCTTGATATTGATCCTTTTTACTAGATCTTCAACTGTGTAATTTGGTGAAGGAGCATTGTTATAATCAAGTTGTTCAGGATCCTCCCTTTGGATTCTTATCATCTCGAGGTCTTTTACTGGCTTGGGCTCAGCTTTACTTGCAAATTTAGCTAGAATGAGAGTTTAACTCTCGGTTATATTACCTAGTTTGCCTCAACAATCCCTATTCTTTCTTGGAGGGCCTTCAAATCATTCCTCAAACTTACAGCTTGGTTAGATAATTTACCAAGCATAGCATCATGGTTCTCCATTATTTTAACTAGGATATTATTTTGCTCATTTTGTGAATCCATAAAAGATTTATGAGTTTCTTGGAGACTACCATTACTTGATTCCATATTATTATTAGAGTTACCTGCAGGACTAGAATAGTGTTTCTGAAAATTTGGATTATAATTCTTCTTCCAAGTAGGGTTGTAATCATTACGAGCTATGAAGTATATTTATTCAATATTCGGTTCGGGAGTATCTCTTAGCAGGGTTTTCTTACCTTTGACGCCTAATATAAGCTCATCCATCTTAGCATTGAGTTCTTCATATTCTTGAGGTGTGACAGAGTTCACCTTCTTCGTGTTTGATCTTTCCACATGCCATTGGGCATGGTTGTCTTGCATATTGTCTAATAGCTGCTTTGCTTTGGTAATTTGTTTACCCATAAATGTTCCTCCAGCTGCAGTAGCAAGCATAGACTTAGACACAGGGTTAAGATCATTATAAAATAAATGGAGAATTAACCAATCTTCCATCACATGACTGGGACAGTTTCTCATGCATTCTTTCATTCTCTCTCATTCAAGCGCTAGTGGCTCATACTCTTCCTATCTAAAACCAGTAATATTAGATATTAGTTGCATAGTCTTTGCAAGTGGAAAGAATTTAGTAATAAACAAAGAAGTACATTCCACCCATGATGCAATAGTATTTTTAGGCAAAGATAGCAACAATTCTTTTGCTCTTCCTCTAAGAGAGAAAGGAAATAAGTGCAACTTGACCGTGTCAGGGTCAACATCTTTAGTGAAAATCATGTCACAAATTTTAGTGAAAGTATTTACGTGCATACCCACATCTTCAATAGCAGAGCGTCCAAATTAATTCTGTTGAACCAAACTTAAATAGTGGGGCTTAATTTCATAATCTTCAGCAGTAATTGCTGGCTGAGTAATAGGAGTACAAAAATAATCATTGTTTGGATTTGCAAACTCCCCAAGATTTTTTTAGCCATATTTCCTATGTTTTTGTATTTTATTAAACAAATACTAATGATGGTAACAACAAGAATTAAAATACTAACTAATTTTTTGGTTTTTTAAAATAAAGACTGAAAGCAAACTAACAAAATTAAAAACAAGAAGTAAAACTAACAAGATTTCTACTAACCTCACCAGGGTAGGTATTGCTTCCCCGGCAACGGTGCCAGAAAAAGGGTTGCTTCGATCTGGATTATGGATGTAGTATAGTTATTTTCCCCTAGTATACCAAGGTTTATCGAATCCTCGGGAATCAGAAAGCAAAGTGAGATTACTTAAACGGACCTACATGAGTTTTAGAATTCCTTTTGTGTTTTCACCGGACCAAGAGTTTGTGATCTTTTTGTTGTTGTTGACGATGGAGAGAGAGGGCCTAGGGTTTTCGGTTTCACCGGTAGCTGTGCAAACTATGTGATGGAAGTAAAAGATAATAATAAAGTATGCATGTAATTGTTAGATCAAGATAATTATATGTGGGCAGTGCGTCCATAATTGCTATTGCCTTCGCAACCACTTATAGCAATAACCTACTAGTCTCATCCATATAAGAAAGAGAACAAACGATATGCATAGTGATGTCACCGTTAATCCCAAGTAAATCTCTCACATACAGCTGTACTACCCCTTCTTTCACTGGGGCTCCCAACCTGCAGATCAGTCATCACTCAGACTCCCTATACCTCGATCAATCCTTGGGGTCTTGGGTACCTGACAAGTCCTTAGATTGAGTCAAGAGAGGGTACTACAATCATCATGTTAGAGAAACTAATACATGATCCCATCTATGATAAATAGCATGCACAAAAAGCTACATGGCTAGGCTGAAGCCCTTAGTCCAAGGAGAATTACTCACACATAGAGATGAAATCAACAATCATAATCATTATAATAGAGATTATAAGATTGATAGCAAATAGTCTTACAATGTCGCCAATTGGAGAAGAGATCTACTATTACAAGTGGTGGAATATGGCTATGGTGGTGGAGAAGGGTTTGGAGATGAGATCTGGATCTATTCCTCCGGTGTGGTGGCTTCTGGTGGCAGAGAGAGTTGAGGTCGAAAAGAGAGAGTTTTATCATCACCCAAAGCCTCTTTATATAGGGGTCCCTTCACGAAAGTTGTTCTGTTTGACCTAACGAAGTCGATGGAAACTATACGACCGGAACTATACTGTCGTAATTTTATTCCCTCCGCATAGTTGGTCGTTAAGTCTTCTCGATCCACTTCATGTCTCCTGGTTTCTTTGACGTGTTGGAAATCTCGTATCTTTGACTTTAATGTTGTGATTCCCATCATTATACGTCATTATCTACGCAGGGAAAAATAGTAAGAAAGGATTGCATATCTCTTTCATCATTAGGCAATAGTGGCAGGATTTAGAGAGATATTTCATTAAATATATGAATAATATCCAGTTTAAATGTGAGTGTGGATGGCTATATTTCATAGGCATCAATATGTCCTAGGGATGGGTTTGCTCAGCAAAGAGAAGTTGCAAGAACTGCCAACACAAATGCGGAATCTCCATAAATGGTACTTGAGAGTCGTAAAGCAGGACATACCAATGATCATAGCTAAAGTCCCACGTGAGTACTACTTCTGAGCCGAAGAGGTCCATGTTGAGTTTCCAAAACTCTTCCAGTTATACAATTTCGACGCCCTCGACAAATCTATCATGAGTTTCTATTGTCTGTAAGTTGTTGAATTCATTGTCTACATATAAGTTTTTCAGTTTTTCAGTTTATTGCATGTAATTATTCCCATTATATTCTTTTGTACTCTATTATTATGCAGAATGAAGATCCAGGAATGTAAAAAAGGGTCACTCTATAGTGTTGGGTTCATTGACCCAGATAAAGTACATATAAATACGCTATCGACAAAACCCAAGGAGACGGAGGAAAACCTTCTAAGGTTTCTAACGGAGCAAAATTTCTGTGACCACATACTGTTTCCTTAGAATTTCAAGTGAGGGTCTTACTCTGTTATACAAATTCACTTTTTCTTACTCGATGTTAAGTGTAACTGATGAGATACCGATGTATATATAAACGTGTGAAACTTCCACTAGATTCTGCTAGACATTCTAGTTGATAAGGGAATAGTTGAAGTCATGGACCCATTAAAGAGACACCTGAAAGAGTTCCGCAGCATGCAGGACATGCTCAGAGGTAACTTTCACGCTATATCGGTCTTTTTCGTTGATTTTCTGAGATATCAGGTAATGAATAACTCATTGATTTATTTTCTTTGTCGTGAAGGGTTTGGAACATGTTCAAGCATGATGTTACGGGTTCCTTTAGTAAGAAGATGACGTTTACTCCCGTCGTCTTAGTAAGTAGTATGTGATATGTTCGTGCATATGTTTACTTTTAGTTTCAATACAACTATGATGCTTGTTTTGATTGAATTTTATTCTCGTAAAGTGCGCGAGGAAGCCATCGAGGACGAATCTACGTGGATACTACGTTTGCGAGTTTATTCGCACGTTTACTACTGAGCACAAAGATTATAGAGTCAACGTAAGCAATACATTTACAACATCATTTTATTACCGTCACTTTTTGTTATGATGATTGATACTCATATTGATCACCTTTTCTTATATAGTTCGAGAGCATGCGGAATCAGCTCCTACCAGAGCAACACATACTAGGAATTGCAGATGAATTGGTGTTTTTTTGTTGAAATAGATGGTAGACGATGTCGAAGAATTTAGTGTGAATAGGCGCTACTGATGATCCCCGGTCGTGTAATCGAATAGACGGGCTCTAGTCTCAGTAATTGTGATCTACATATAACTATCAAAATTGTATATATTTGTATGATCGATCTCGTAAGACAAATTCTCTTATATATGCATGAACGTGCATGGTATGTGGTAGCGTAAAAATATTTGAAAACTATTTGGAAATGAAAGAATAGAAAATGAATTCTCTGCCGCGGCAGAGAAAGTGCCCAAAATGCTTCTACGGCAGAGAACCATTTGTCGCAGTCTGTAATACCAACAAAGACTAATAGGGGTGCACCCCTCACGCGCCGCGGCGGCCACGTGGAGGACCATTTGTTCCGGCTGATAACCGAGCCAGGACCAATGCTTCGGCCTTTAGTCCCGCTTGACCAGTCCCGGTTTGACAACCGGGACAAAAGCCCCTTACGGCCGGGACTAGAGGCCCCTTCTCACTAGTGTCTAAGCCCGTGCAAAGCCGGTTTGACCGGTTTGCGTTGGCTCAAATTTTTATACTAATTTTAAAGTTTAGATTTTATTTGTGAAGAAAAATAAACTAGGATGTAACTAGCCGGGTTGGCTGATTTGGCCAGCTTTATTTTTTGCACTCTGATCGACATCCCCTGCTACCCCGAGTACTGATCCCATTCTCGCTGATACATTTGAAAGAGAAAAAAAACACATTAACAAATAATCGTGCTAGCGAGCAAATTAGGGAAAAACATGACATATATCTTCAGCCATAAGTGTGTAACATCGTGTGAAGCTACATCATTGATGACTCCATTGCCAGGTAAGTGAGGTCAAAGACCACCTCATCCACTCTCTCAGGCCAAGATTCTTTCATGAGCAATCTTTCAATATGCTCTAGTCTTGTCCAATGTGGTTGGGTTCATGAACATGATGTTGCGGTCAGCATCCTTTCTCTCCTTCGCCAACTTCTCCCTCTCAAGTGCTAGTTGTTTCTCTTATATCTTCTTCTCCTTCATCATCCTTTCTTCATCAAGTGAAATCCTTTACTCCTCCACCGACAACTTAGACCGCCACTTATCTTTCTCCTCCAAAACTTTGAGCTCCTTCCACCTAGCCTCCTTGTCCTCTTTGTGTTTGGATGCTAATGATTTCTTTGTCTCAATGATGGCATTGAACTCTTCCTTGTAGGCGCCGACACCTCTCATCTTCTTCTTCTCTTTTGCTATCTTGACAGCCCCCGGCCTCTTGTTGAGGTCTTCTTATTCATCATTGGACTCCTCCTTTTGGCTAAGGCTAGCCCTCTTTGGTGTGGTCTCATAGTTTCTACGAATCCACTTCGCATTGACTTGGAGCTACTTGGATCTCCTTCGGCATCCTCGGTGGCCTCCTCTTCCCCGGCCAAGTAGTCATCGTCGTCCTCTTCGGCCTCGTTGGCCACCACCTCTTCCTCGCTGCTGTAGTTGAGGTCATCGAGGCCTTGGTGGTGAGAATGATCGAGTCGTGCCATGAACTCGACGATGGACACCTCGGTGGCACTCGGAGTTGGATCGGGAATTTCGTCGATCACCTCGATGGCGCCATCTTGACGTGTGACGTTGGCCGTCGAGGAGGACAACGACGTGGCCTTGGAGGTCCCCTTGGGCTTGCCCTTCGTCGCCGTGGTCAATGCCTTGGGTGTGGAGGCGGCAACGGCCTTTCTATTCTTCTTCTCCTCCGCCGCTTGTGAATGGGCAATCATGGCCTCCGTCGGCTTCCTCGCCCACGGCCCTCTCACCACCGGCGCATGCAAGGGGCGGCCGGTCCACCTTTCCCGCCATTACCGTTGCCTTGTCGGTGGTCTTGGCAGCCACTCCTGCCAACCGCGCCACGCTGATGGTGCCTAACCGCTTCCGCAACATCGTTGTGTCGTGGAGGTCGATTTTCCGGTGGCGTCGCATCGACGGGAAACTCGGCAGGGCTGTGAAACAGAGCTTCGGTGACATTTTGGTCGGGGGAGAGGAGAATCCCGGTGCCGACGTCGAGTGGCGGCGATTTTGGGCAGGAGAGTCAGCGGCGAGGCGAGAGGGGGAATTTTTAGGAGTCGCGTTAGCGGCCGAGCATATTTGGAAGAGGGGGAGGGAGATCTTAGGAGTCACATTCCTATATTTACTCCTCAATTGAATTTGCAGTTCGGTTAGAGCCGGTTTTGACCGATAGAGGAGAAACAAATAGGAATCCGGCTGCAGATAGGAGTTCGGTTAGAGATGTTCTTAGTACCCTGTTTAATTACCCCATGTAAGAAAGTAGAACCAACTCTAAAATTCTGATGTATATAATAATGTTTGACAAATTGATAATCGTTAATTGTTCGGTCGACTTGACTTTAGTGATTAATCGAAAATCGTCCTATTAACTAATTTAATCGGACGACTATTAATTGACTAGGATTTTTCAAAGTTGGAGGTTCCAGACACTACAATATGCTACTTCCTCCGTTTCAAAATATAAGATGTTTTAGGTTTGTGAAAAAAATAAATCTAGACTTGTTTTAGTATGTAGGTTCACTCAACCTTGGGATGAATCTACATACTAAAAGAAGTCAAGATTTATTTTCTTTACAAACCTAAAACATCTTATATTTTGAAATGGAGGGAGTACATTGGAACAGTATCATGTATTGCAAATATTGGCATCAATTCAATATAAAACACTGTGCTCTTTTTGACACGAAAATAAATTGGCAGCAGCCATCGGACTAGAAGACAGACACTTGAAGGTCATGTAAATATACACGGATCAGATTGAATCAACAATTAAATAATAGCTTCGAAGGGGAGACGAATAAGACCGACATCAAACCTTGGATTCGATTCAAGGGGACGAGTCCTTGGAACACACGAGCGGATAGACAATTCCCAGGCGCCAGAGTCAGAGCAACAAGGAAGTGGATGCCGATGGACAGCAGTCGCGTGCCTCACGCGCCTCAATTGCATCTGCGGCGGCAGCGTTCCATCGCATCTGCATTGGAGAAACAGGAGCGTGGGGCGGGTCGTGGCAACTATCGAGGGCAAGGAAGCGCGCGACAGGCGGTGGGCCGGACGGAGGTGCCAATTTTTTTACGCTTCGGCTACACCGGTTAATCGGCAGATCCCGTTTAATCGCTCGTCAGTCCGATAAACCATCTCACCGAGGAACCCATACAATTAGAACTATTCGAGACGGTCATCTCACGAGTGGGATTAAATCGGACGATTAACTAACTACCATCTTACTTTCTTCGTTTTATAATATAAAATGTTTTATTTTTTATAAAAAAAATATTTAGATAGTTTTGTTCATTCTGAATATACATTAAAAGATATCTACATATATTTGTTTTATAAAAATTAAAGCATTTTATATTCTGAAACAGAAGAAGTATCAGCAAATCATTTTAATAAACATTTGAAAAACTATACCGCCATCTGGACCGGGCACGGCGTGTCGTCACGCCATGTTACCTAGTCAAACATAATATGCAGAGCTACTAATATGACACTGAGAACATCTCTAGCAGACATTGTAAAAGAAGGGAACAAGAAAAATAACCGTCACTATTCGGTTTCATGTGATAAAACTGGCCAGAATAGAAGCCCAAAACTGTCCAAACCAAATAAATTAGGGCCTCCAAGAAAACACTCCCACGGAACCATAAATTCCTAGGTTTCGAGTCTGACCCGGAGCCGACCTGGGAACCACAGGATGCTTGGCGGGACGGAAGTTTCAGCGTGTTCCCCACCCTTCCGCGTCCACCCGTCGCCGCCGCCGGGCACCGCCGTCGACTCAGGCCCCGGCAGACAAATTTCGCCAGCTGACAAGGCCTCCGCCACTCGACGGTCACGTTCCCAACCCTCGTTGTGACAGAAATTGGGCCAGAACGGAGATCTAACTCGAGGCGGAAACATAGTTGCAGTTTATTTATTCAATCACGAGTTCCTCCTAAACAAAGCTACGATTTCACATCCTACATAAATCTAGTTCATTGATTCAACCACTAGTCAATAATTTCACTTCCGCTGCCGTTGTCCTCCGCGCCGTCCTCCTCCTCTGAGCCGCTGGCTTCCTCCTCGTCGTCAGATGGAACCTCCCCGATGCGGTTGCCTATCTTGGCCTTCCGCTCCTTCTTGAACAGCGCCGGCCAGTACGGGCTGGCTACCGAGTACCGGGGCAGCGCCCTCTTCCATGCGGGCATCTGGCGGTGACGCGCCGCGATGTTGCTCTCCATCTCGGCTCGGCCCGGGAGCAAGCCACCGGCACCCCCGCATAGCTGATGCGCCATCCGTAGGGCACCATCGCGGCCGGCGGCTAGACGATGTTGAAGTGCGCGAACATCACAGCCTGGTAGAAGTTTAGCGTGGGCACCTTCATGGCGGCGCGTTGAGATTGGAGAGGAAGGGTATGGACGGGATGAACGCGTCAATGTCTCCTATTTGTACACGAAAAACCCGACTTGAGAACGCGTTTTCTGGTCCACACTTTTACGGTGTCTGATAGAGATTTCTCCGAGGGACTATATAGATATCCACTATGAGTATATACGAATTGAAATACTACTACTGTTTTTATATAGGATCCACATATATGGAATCTGCTACCCTTTTGAGTGCTTGTGGGATAGTGTATGCGTCCTGATCCTTGTACAAGAAGTCCAGCATGCGAGTCGCATCCACCACCACTTCCAGGAGCTGCGGCGGCGGTTGGGCACCGGCCGGCCTGAAGTGCTCTTCGCTGATGTCCATCCACGACTCCTCGATGAGCTCCCTGAGTTTGCTGTACGCGTCTTCCTTGGCAGTGTAGTTGTTCTCCTCCATGCATGCTTCCACCGTCGACATCCCCTGCTGCTGCCCCGAGTACTGATCTCGTTCTCGCTGAAACATTCGAGAGAGGAAAGAAAACACAATTAACAAACAATCATGCCGGTGCATGATCTACTAATGTTCAGCTGCAAATTAGGGGAAAAGACATGACATATGTGTTGAGCCGGCCGTAAGTATATATGCAACCTCGTGTGAAGCCACGTCGTTGATGACGCGGCCGACGACGCATGAAGCTCGAATGATTTTGGGATAGTTCATGGCCCAGTCGATGGCGTCGCTGGTGGCGCCTATGGCGACCAAGGCAAGGGCCGGTACGTGCATGCAGCAGCTGCTAGGCATTGAGAATAGTAGGTGCTCCTCGACGGTAGCCGGCGCGTCGCCTTCCTCGCGCCATTTTGCCTCGTTGTAGTAGCATTTCGTTGCATCGATTAGCTGCACAACGACAGTGATATTAGCTGGATCCGTTCCAAATTTGTGAATCTAGACGAATGCGTCATCTAATTTGGAACGGAGAGAGTATGTATATTTTGTGATCATAAGAGAGTAACGCGTGTATTTTTTTTCTTTTCTTATCTCCTGTTAAACATGTTTAGGAGACACCAACTTACTAGCTTTTTTACATAGTCAGCATTCTTATTTCCTTGACGTTTCAGGTCTTCTTCGATGGCCTTTACAGTGGAGAGTACTTTGCTGTAAAAGAACTTCATGTACCCAGGGAGTTGTTCAGCAGCTTGCTCATCCCACCTAGTGTTTCATTAAGAGAAACAAAGTTTTTTTATTCTAGAATTAGTATATCTAGCAAGACATTGGTTATTAAAAATGCCAGCATAGCCCACATATAGATATATAGAGACCTTTCCATTGCTATGGTGAGCAGCTTGCTTTCTTCTAAGGTGCTGTAGCTGTCGTAGATGTCATCGAATATCGATACAAATGTAAAAATCTTAGTGAGCATGATTCGTCCGTACGAATGTTGTGGCTCAAATAAAACACCTAGCATCCAAAAATGCATCTCCACCATCCTGTCTCGTGCGAAACCCAAATGATCTTGGAGTTGGAGTTCTTTCCACCATCTGCAAACATACCCTCAGTTATGCACCCGTCCATCACACCATGTATCTTTGCAATGGTCAAGGGTTATGAAATTAATTGTTGTCTGCTCTTAGAGAGTAGCAAAAAATCTGAAAATTGTGCCGATAGCTCGAGGGTTGGAACTACGAAAATATGGAATTTTACCGATATAGTAATCTCCTTTAAAGAAAGTCACTTACAGTGTAAGATCCCTTAGCTCCTCGCAGTACAGACTTTGCAGAATACTGAAATCCAGCTTCGCTAGCTCCAAGATGGCCTCATTCCTCGTACTCGTTCTCTCATAAACTGAGATGTAGTGCCGCGCTTCAACTCTTCGAGGCCTCCTGAAAAGAGGTGTTTCTAGGGCGTGGCGCACCTCATCGATCGACACCGATGGTGACAACGATTGCTCCAGGACACGCTGCAGACGGTCTTTGGTGTAAGCGATGTCGCCGTCGAGTGTTCCTTCTCCATGGGTTCGAACATGGGCAGCGTTGTACATGTCCAATAGGCTCCTTGTGTCATTGCAAGTAATGTTTCCTCCGACATCTCTTAACTTCAGGAACACATCTGAAACGGGATATCATTGTAGTACATACATGTTGGTTCATACATATGCTCAAGTTTGTTACCTTGTGAAACATTGCGTCCCTGCTTCCTGAGCAAATAAAATTGAAGAGCCGTTGTGTGAAGATCATAGGGTTCATCACCGTCATCGTTGATCCCACACAGCAAATCATCAATCTCCTTCTTGTAGTGATAGTCCAGACCGATCCTCTGTAGTGCATCCACAAGCTCAAGCTTCAGAGACACATCGGCGGAACCTGAATCCACTATCCTCGTCCTCACCTCTTCTTTCATGACTTGAGCCTTGTTCTTCATGGATTGGCACTGCGACAGCATGTAGCGATTAGTACTACAACTCACTTGGTGTGGAAAAATTGCAATACATGATGGTATACATATGCAATTTGAAGGCCTTGTTTCCACTACCCTCAATAAATCAATTTGGAAGGTTTGGGCTCCTTCTTCGCATGGTTGGTGATGCAAATTAAGTAAGATCTGGACGACAAATAGGTGACAATTGTGCGAACTGTCCCTACGCAACCAAGTACAAGAATCAGCAGCGCATCTACTCTACAAATGTAGGTTCACCATAAGGATTTGGAAGGGAGTTCTATCTTAGCATGGCATCCAAAACATATCTACGAGTTCTGGTGGACAGAAATGGCTTTAGACAAGGGGAAGGAAAGGCGAGTGATGGTATCAATAACCATGCTTGACTCGTGTGAAATATAGGAGCACAATGCAAGAATCTTTAAACACAATTCATCGCCCTCAACCATTACCAAGGACAAGGCAAGAGCATGGAGCTTAGCCAGGGCGATTTTTTTGAGTAATGTAATACTGGGAGAGTAATTCCTTTTGTATGACCCAGGGCGACCAAATGAAGCCTCCTTCGCGCCCACTAGTAGAAAAAAGGCTATCCGTTCGTGCCTCCTAACAACATTAGTCCCAGTTCCGCCACGAACCGGGACTAATGCAGGCACGTGTCCCGGTTCGAGCGGGCACGGGGCAGGGAGGCATGCGCCCCGGTTGGTAGGGGAGAATACGTCCCGGGACTAAAGGTCGAACCGGGATGTATGTTCCGCCCTCTATAAATGCAACGCCCCAGCCCTCTGCCTCCACTCTGTTTTTTCTTGGTGGAAGGTGTGAGGGGTGTGCTAGTTTTTTTCCCCTATGCATGCATTCAAGGTGTTTGATAAAATGTTTGAGTGAATGATCCCGTTCAATTTCTCATAGAACAAAAATATAGAAGGTGTCTGAAACGTACTTGAGCTTTCTCCTCTTTATTTCCCTTGATCGAGGTTAGCAATCTTATCTTTTCTCTGTCATTGATACAATGCATGTGTCGATGTGAATTGGTCATTTCACTATTTATGATGTCCTGTTTTTGATAAACTTACTTATATGATGCAGATGAACGGTCGGGATTGGATGTACGGTGACCGGCGTGTACCCGGGTATATGAAAGGCGTGGATAAATTTATCGATGTGGCTACGGCATACAAAGAGAATGGTTTTATACGTTGTTCATGTGTTCAATGTCGGAACAACAAGGAGTACTCTTCCTTGAAAATCATTCGTGGCCACCTAATTATGAAAGGTTTCATGCCCAACTATAATTGCTGGATCAAGCACAGGGAAATAGGGGTTATGATGGAAGATGGTGAAGAAGAAGATGATGATAACAACTATCATCATATATTTCCTGAATACAGTGATACTGCAATGGAAGACAATGGAGAGGAAAGAGGTAAAAACGGGCATCAGATGAGCCGGTTGATGAACTTGGTAGGGTCATTTCTGATGCAAAGCGAGACTGTGAAACAGCAAATGAGAAGTTGAAGTTAGAGGGCATGTTATAAGATCACAAGAAATTGTTGTACCCAAATTGTGAAGATGGCGGCACAAAGCTCGGTACCACACTGGAATTGTTGCGATGGAAGGCAGAGTGTGGTCTAACTGACTCCTCATTTGAAAAGATGCTGAAAATAATGAAGCCGAAGTTTCCAAAACATAACGAACTTCCCGAGAATACCTACAAAGCAAGTAAGAATCTCTGTCCTCTAGGATTAGATGTGCAAAAGATACATGCATGCATTAATGACTGCATCCTCTACCGCGGTAAGGAGTATGAGAATTTAGATAAATGCCCGGTATACAATGCATTGCGGTATAAGATCAGACGAGATGACCCTGGTGATGTTGAGGGAGAGACCCTCCGGAAGAGGGTTCCTGCTAAGGTTATGTGGTATGCTCCTATAATACCAAGGTTAAAACGCATGTTCAGAAACAAAGAGCATGCCAGGTTGTTGCGATGGTACAAAGAAGACCGTAAGAAAGACGGGAAGTTGAGACACCCTGCTGATGGGTCACAGTGGAGAAAAATCGAGAGAGACTTCCCAGACTTTGCAGGTGACGCAAGGAACTTATCGTTTGGTCTAAGTACGGATGGCATGAATTATTTTGGGGAGCAGAGCTGCAGTCACAGCACCTGGCCCGTGACTATGTATCTACAACCTGCCTCCTTGGTTGTGCATGAAGCGTAAGTTCATTATGATGCCAGTGCTCATCCAAGGCCCGAAGCAACCGGGCAATGACATTGATGTGTACCTTAGACCATTAGTTGAAAAACTTTTATAGCTGTGGGGCAAACCAGGTGTGCGTGCATGGGATGAGAACAAACATGAGCCATTTGATCTACGAGGGTTGCTTTTCGTAACCATCAATGATTGGCCTGCTCTTAGTAACCTTTCAGGACAGACAAACAAGGCATATAAGGCATGCACACACTGTTTAGATAAGACTGAAGATACATATTTGCATAAATGCAAGAATGTTGTGTACCTGGCGAATCGACGATTTCTTCCGACCAATCATCCCGTAAGAAATAAAGGCAAGCATTTCAAAGGTGAGGCAGATCACCGGAAGAAGCCTGAACTCCCTGCTGGTGATGATGTATTTAGTATGGTCAAGGACATAGAAGTAATCTTTGGAAAGGGTCCCGGCGGTCAATTAGTTCCGAACGACGTCGCTACAGGACACACACCCATGTGGAAGAAGAAATCTATATTTTGGGAGCTGCCATATTGGAAAGTCCTGCGTGTCCGCTCTTCAATCGACGTGATGCACGTGACGAAGAATCTTTGCGTGAACCTGCTAGGATTCCTAGGCATGTATGGGAAGACAAAAGATACACCAGAAGCACGGGAGGACAAACAAATTATGAAAGACCCAAAGAACATGCATACACAGAACAAGACGGATAAAGGGCGTCACTTAAGTCGTGCCAGCTACGCTCTTACCAAAGCAGAGAAGGAAATATTTTTTGAAGTCCTTTACAGTACCAAGGTGCCATCTGGCTTCTCATCTAATATAAAGGGGATAATAAATATGGCAAAGAAAAAGTTCCAAAACTTGAAGTCTCATGACTGTCACGTGATTATGACGCAGTTGCTTCCGATTGCATTGAGGGGGCTTCTACTGGAAAATGTTCGAGTACCCATTGTGAAGTTGTGTGCATTCCTCAATGCAATATCTCACAAGGTAATCAATCCAGATATTCTTCCAAGGTTACAGAAGGATGTGGTACAATGTCTTGTTAGTTTTGAATTGGTGTTCCCACCATCCTTCTTCAATATTATGACGCATCTCCTGGTTCACCTAGTGGAAGAGATTGCCATTCTCGGTCCGGTATTTCTGCACAATATGTTCCCCTTTGAGAGGTTCATGAGAGTCTTAAAGAAATATGTTCATAACCGTGCTAGAACAGAAGGAAGCATCTCCAAGGGATATGGAACATAGGAGGTCATTGAGTTTTGTGTTGACTTTATTCCTGACCTTAAGCCGATTGGTGTTTCTGACTCGCGACATGAGGGAAGACTAAGTGGAAAAGGCATGTTGGGAAAGAAAGCAATGATATGTAGGGACGGGGATTCTTTCACTAAAGCACACTACACAGTTCTACATAATTCCACCTTGGTGTTGGAGATATGCCCTAGAGGCAATAATAAATATAGTTATTATTATATCTTTGTGTTTATGATAAATGTTTACATTCATGCTATAATAGTATTAACAAGGAAACATTAATACTTGTGTGATTTGTAAACTTAATTTGAAGTCCCTAGTAAAGCCTCTAAATAATACTAGCTTGTTGGTTAATAGATGGTTGTGGTTTCCCTATCATGAACATTGAGATGTTATTAACAACAAGATCATATCGTTAGGAGAATGATATGATGGACATACTCCTATAGATAAGCGTAGCATAAAGATCAAGTCATTTCAATAGTTCAATTGCTATATGCTTTCTGATACATATTAACCTAATTCCTTCCATGAGATCATGCATATCACCTTTACGGATGGATGCTTTGATGACATCAAACACCACACCGTGAATCGGGTGGCTATAAAGGTGGCATTGAGTGTTCGGAAAGTATTGGTTGAGACACATGGATCAAGAGGGATTTGTCCATCCATATGACGGATAGATATACTCTGGGCCCTCTCGGTGGAATGTCATCCAATTATCTTGCAAGCATGTGACCGGCTCACAAGGGATCACATATCACGGAACGAGAAAAGAGTACTTATCGTGCGAGGTTGAACTAGGTATGGAGAGATACCGACGATCATAACCTCGGATAAGTAAACTATCGTGAGACAAAGGGAAATTGGTATCGTATGTAAGTGGTTCATTCGATCGCAAAGTAATCGTAGAAATATATGGGAGCCATACGAATTTCCAGATTACTCTATTGGTTATTGTTCGGAGAAGTGTTTCGATCATGTCCGCATAATTCACGAACCGTAGGGAGACACACTTAAGGATTCGACGTTGTTTGAGTAGTTATGGTATGATGAGAAAGAGACCGAATGTTGTTCGGAGTCTCGGATGGGATCCGGGATATCACGAGTAGATCCGGAATGGTCCGGAGAATAAGATTCATATAAGGAAAGTCCCGTTTCGGAGTTGGGGAATGGTTCCGGTGTTTTCATCGGGAATGTTCTAGAAGGTTCCAGAATGTCCGGCACCGAGGGAAGGTACATGAATGTTTCATTGAAAGTTGGAATGATTGCATCATGTACTAAGTGCCTTCGCTGTCCAAAATAAAGGGTTTATTCAAATCCTAAATTGAAAAGTCAAACGGCTAGTTTGACAGTCAAACAGCAAGTTTTGGAAAGAGGAGGGGGAGTGGGAAACCGAGTTGGGAGGAATCCTCCTCCAACCGGGCGCACCACCTAAGCCGATTTGGGGAGGGACTCCTCCTCCCCGGGCCCTCCACCTATAAGGGCGGGGCTCCTCCTAGGACACACAACTTCCACGCCTCAAACCCTAGCAATTGCCGCCCACCATAGCAAGCGCCCTAGGGTTTTACCCTAGCCGACTTGGGCTGCCCCAAGCCCCAGCCACCGGCTCTAGCACTTCCTCTTGGTGTGTCTAAACCCTAGATCACCGAGGAGCTCTCTCATAATCCACCATACTCGCCCGCTTAAGGCGGCCTCACAGATCTCCCTCTACTCCGGTACCACGCCTGCCAGGCCGGAATCGCGAGGAGAGTGCTACAACCTCCGCTCTTGGAACAAGGAGAGCAAGGTCTTCGCCGAGTACCTAACGTGTGACCGATCATGGAGCGCTTTAACGCAGCCGGAAGGATCGCTCACGCGATCTTGAGATTGGGAAGAGTACGACTACATCACCCACGAGAATCCGCCTCGTTAAACACTTTGGAATCTTCGAGGTGAGTTATTCCATCGACTCTGCTACAATCTAGTACATAGATCTTGGCTTGTTTGTTTGTATGCGTAGAAATTTTTGTTTTCCATGCTACAAACCCTACACTTGGCAGCTCAGATATCGAGGAACACAAGAATATTGTACGCCCAAAACCCGGGAAGCCCGAATCATGGATTACGATGAACACATGAAGTCTTTCGTGGTTGGATGCGGACACATCTCTTGAATGACACAACTGTTGGAGATCAGCTATACTTGTTGGTCAGCCACCATCTTCTACATTGAATTTCCAAGGGTACGAAATAAATGGGAATACATTCTACACGATCTCCCAAGATAAAAAGAGCACCAACCAAAATAGTGGTGTCCGCTTTGATGCAATAGACGAGAATGGACAAAAGGACACATACTATGGTTACATAGAGGAGATATGGGAACTAGACTATGGAGTCTCTTTTAAGGTCCCTTTGTTTCGCTGCAAATGGGTCAACCTGAATGGGGAAGGGGTAAAGATAGACCAGTTGTACAGAATGACAACAGTGGATCTCAAAAATCTTGGTTATAGAGATGAACCATTCGTCCTAGCCAATGATGTGTCTCAGGTTTTCTATGTGAAGGACATGTCCTCCAGACCGAAAAAAAGAAAAAATATGCAAACGAATACATCATATGATGAGCCAAAACGTCACATAGTTCTTTCAGGGAAAAGAAACATCGTGGGAATTGAGGACAAGATAGACATGTCAGAAGATTATAATAAGTTTGATGAAATTCCGTCCTTCACAGTGAAAACTGACCCAAGCATTCCGTTAAGTAAAGAAGATGCTCCATGGTTATGTCTGAAGCGATCATAAGGAAGGACATATGCCAAGAAGTTCATGCTCATATTATGTAACTCTAGTTCATGTCTCGCGGTTTGTGGCTTGACCGAAGGATATCTTTCGCGGTTTGTGGCTTGACCGGGACTATATATAGGGGGCCTTTAGTCCCGGTTTTGTAGTATCAGTTTTTAATATTAATAAATGTCTTGAGTGTTAGTCCTGTTTTGTGGCTGGACCGGGACTATGAAGAAGTTGTCCCGATTCATACTTACCATTAAGATCTGATCTCCAAACGCGCGCGGTCACATATTAGGGGGTGTCTCTATGACCAGTTTCTTGGAGATGCCGGAGGACTGGGATCCGGCGGCATCTCCCTGAAACTGGTCGTAGTGGTGTCCCTGCTCTCGAAAACCATCTTGCAGCTTATAACTTCTCTAACTAGATCAATACACCTGGGAGCTAACTAATTTCACATATTAGGGAGTGCCTCTATGACCAGTTTCTTGGAGATGCCGGAGGACTGGGATCCGACGGCATCTCCCTGAATCTGGTCGTAGTGGTGTCCCTGCTCTCGAAAACCATCTTGCAGCTTATAACTTCTCTAACTAGATCAATACACCTGGGAGCTAACTAATTTCACATATTAGGGAGTGCCTCTATGACCAGTTTATTGGGGATGCCGGAGGACTGGGATCCGGCGGCATCTCCCTGAAACTGGTCGTAGTGGTGTCCCTGCTCTCGAAAACAATATTGCAGCTTGTAACTTCTCTAACTATATCAATACACCTAGGAGCTAACTAATTTTACATATTAGGGAGTGCCTCTATGACCAGTTTCTTAGAGATGCGGGCTGGGATCCGGCGGCATCTCCTTGAAACTGGTCGTAGTGGTGTCCCTGCTCTCGAAAACAATATTGGAGATGCCTCAATCTGGCTGGAGGACTGGACTCACAAGGATGCCTATTTATAGTACAAGCAGCTCGGCATAGTGTGCGACACTTACGACATAATATCGACACTCACCCCTATTATTAGTGCTGACTCGTGTTTTGTCCCAGTTGGTGTCTCCAACCGGGACTAAAGGTTCATCTTTAGTCCCGGTTGGTGACACCATCCGGGACAAGGTACACGCCGCACGATATAATGTCGACACTCACCCCTATCATTAGTGCTGCCTGGCCTAGCCTGCCGAAATCCCTCCAACTGGGACTACAGATGAACCTTTAGTATATTGAAAATCCGAACAATGAAAATCCTTCGTGTGGTGTCATATTATGTGACATAGTTGAAAGGAAAAATACTAGACTTGGTATATTGATCATGTCTCGAAAAAACCTTCACAAAATGACCTATCATGTTCGAGGTTTCATGGCTTTCGGTCCAAATGACCGTTGTTATGTGCTGAATCACGGCATAGTTTGTGATCATATGCCCATATTATGCATGCATGTGTACATTGGTATGGAGAACAATGTTGCAGGAGGAAGTTTTCCTTCTTGTCGCACGAAAAAACCCTTTTTCATTTTCCGAGCGTAAAAACGGGTCGTTTTGTGAAGTAACCACCAAAATGATGTTTCAGAATGCTACCGTCCCATTTTCCTAAAATACTAGGCCACCTTACATGGACTATTTCCCAACTGGGACATCTCAAACCTTTTCGTCCATCCCGGGTAAAAAGGACAAATGTCTGCCGAATCGGCAGGAAGTGGGTCCGGTTTGTACTACAGGTACATGATCTATCGCCCGTGATTTTTTGAAAAAATCATTTTTAGACTCGCAATATGTGGTTTATTCAGATATCCATTGCAAGTTCTAACGATGCTCGTCCCCTATCTTCATGCACGCCAGTTCGACCATAGTTAGAAATTCAAAAAATTCAAAACGGGCATAAGAAATTCAAAAAAAATCCGAACAATGAAAATCCTTCGCGTGGTGTCATATTATGTGACATAGTTGAAAGGAAAAATACCAGACTTGGTATATTGATCATGTCTCGAAAAAACCTTCACAAAATGACCTATCATGTTCGAGGTTTCATGTTTTCGGTCCAAATGACCGATGTTATGTGCTGAATCACGACATAGTTTGTTATGTCCACATGATCTATCGCCCATGATTTTTTGAAAAAAATCATTTTTGGACTCGCAATATGTGGTTTCTTCAAAGATCCAATGCAAGTTCTAAATGAGTCATTTCTCTTCCCTCCATTTCTTTCCGCCATTTTTCTTCCCGCCAGTTCTTCCCTCCAGTTATCTTCCTGCCATTTCTCACTATATATATATATGTAGGGTTGGCCTCCATTGTCATTGCACATCTCTAGACTCATATCTGCAACCTCATCACTCTTTCCCATGACTTCCACCGTAGCACTAACTCCTAGGGAGGCGGAGGCGCTTTGCGCCTCGAACTATCCCTGCCCGCCGGGCTACTATGTCCCTGTCGGCTGGATGCTGAGCGCCGGAGGCGTGCCGGTTCCTCCTCTCCCTCTAGGTGTGGCACGCCGGATGGCCATCACGAACCACTACTACTTCGAGCTCACGCCGAAGTAGCGGAGGAATCCCAGATGGCATCCCGACTATTTCCCGACTTGGGAAGCTTTCTTCGTGGATCGGCGTGAGAGGGCGCTCGCCAGGCACGAGGAGGACGGCCCACATGCTCCGAACTTCCACGAGACCGGCCGTCGGCTGTGGTAGCGCGGCCAGACTCTCCAGAGCGTCATGGCCTACGACACGGCCGCCAACTCTAGCCCCCGCCTTCACTACCCTCAAGTCTAGCCCACTCGTACTCAGCCTTCAAGGTTCAACTACGGCGACCCCGACGACGACGGCCGCGGCCAGTACGACGACTAAAGTGGCGAGTAGTACAGGTGTAGGCAGGAGCATGACTGAATCACTCCAACATTGAAAAACAAGTTCGGCCGATTGTGGCTTAACCTGGCCATGTATCTTAATTTTCAGTTCTTCTATGTAACTTTGTGTTAGTTGCGTTATGTACTTTAATTCCAGTTCTATCCTAATAAATTTTTCTTTCCGCCCATTATTTCCCGTCCTTTTTTCGCGCCCATTAATATATAAAAAATATAAGTTAATTCAAATCCAAAATAAAAACAGAAAATGGTTTTGAATTAATTATTCAAATTCAAACACTTTTTATGTTTAAAGTTTTTCTAAATTCCAAATTAATATTCAAAAAATATAATTTAATTCATTTTTAATTTTAAATGGTTCATATTTTAAATGGTTACATTAATTATTTTTAAAAACAGAAAATGGTTTTGAATTAATTATTCAAATTCAAACACTTTTTATGTTTAAAGTTTTTCTAAATTCCAAAGTAATTATTATTTAAAAAACATTACAAATTAAAACCCCAAAATAAAAAATACGGCGGGAACAGAGAGAAAATTCCTGAATTTTTTTGAAAACAGGGTCATATGTCCCGGTTGGAGCCACCAACCAGGACTAAAGACCCCTGCGCGCGCCCCTTGGGCTGATGAAAAAAAATTGAACTACACGTCTGAGACGTATGACCCTTTAGTCCCGGTTGGAGCCACCAAGCGGGACAAAAAAGTCCTTTGGTTATAACTGGGTGCCCCTCCTCTTGTTCTTCCCCATCTCACAATCTCTTCTCGCGCACGATGCCGTCAGGCTGCCCCGCCGCCGTGCACGCGATACCGGCCGCCCCTCACCTAGACAAGCATGCAGGAAGCTTCGCCTCGTCGCCCCGAGGCTACTCCCCGAAAGAATCGGCCCCGCTCGGTCCCAATCGTCGCCAACGACCCTCGAGCCCGACGACCGCCGCCGTCGATGCGCCGTCTACCGACCTCGCCTCGCCTCCCCGACACAACCACCACACACCTGGTGAGCTGCTGGTCCTCGTGGACCCTCTCTCTCGCCCCCTCTCGCTCTGGTTCCTCCTCCCCATCGACCACCTGCCACCACCGCTGCTCACCGTCGTCGTGCTCCCTCTCTGGTGACCTTTTGGAGGCGGCGCCGCTACTCTTTGGCTCGCCTCAACCTCCTCTCTCTAACGCGTGCACGCACGCGCCCTAGATCGCCCCCTAACGCCGTTCCCCGTCACCGTCCTGCAAGCCACCGCCGGTGTGACATCACCCGTGCATCAGAGCGACCCAGCCAGGGAGCCACTTTGCCTGCGTGGCTTCCCTATGTGGCCTCTAGCCCATGTGTCGCCTCTGCTAGCCCCACTTGAGTGAAAAATGCCCCTGAACCACTTTTGCTTGTGTGGCTGCTAAGGTGGCTCCGGGCCCCTCTGTCAGTCACTGTGGCTACGTATGCCTGCGGTGTAAAAAGTTTAACCAGCTTTTAATAATTTCAAAAATAATTATAATCTTATAGATTCAATAACTTTTAATCTATAAGTCAGAAAAATATGAATAATATATCAAAATGTTCAGAAAAATGAAACCTAGTTATCTAATCTATAATCATGCATTGTTCAACAACTTAAATGATAAGTTTAATTAGAAGAACAAATCCACCCCTCTTATGTGTTCCAGAGTTTCTCCGAGTTAGGGTTTTCACCCCTCGGAACCCCGATTAATTGTCGAGCATGCTTTAGGGTTACATTTCAATGCAATTCAACTTGTCATATCATCATACTTGCTTCAGCATTGCATCGACGCCATGTGTTGAATGTTTCCCTTTCTTTCCGGTGTTTGGTTCTTCCCGGTAGAATACGATATCGAGATCGAGATCGAAGCCAGAGATCAACACCGTCGAAGCTCGAAGACAAATACTTGACCAACTGTAATCAAGTCAAGTACAAGGATCCTGAAGCTCTACTTTCGGCTATCAACAGGCAAAGGCAAGCATAGCCCCACCATGATATAATCCTATGATTTCGAAAGCATTTCAATTCTTGCCATGATGCATACGATTCTACTGTGGTCTTTTATCGATAGATAGAGTGTCCTATATGTTGCATTACTCCCTTTGAGCTTATATTACCTGTTCCACTGCTCCTAGCATATTAGGTTTATTAGGTCTATTAGTCTGGATTATTAGGTTTATTATTAGTTAGGTATTATTAGGTTTATTAATTAGTTAGGTATTATTAGTCTTAGGCCCCACTGGTCAGTCACTGTGGGTAGCCCCAGACCCGATGAAAAACTACCCCCTGTGTTGATGTACATAATGATTGCGCATTGTATTATGCCAGGTATTGATTGCCGCCTTTCTTTCCGGTATTGGTTCTTCGCGATAGGATCCGAGCCCGAGGGTTTCTCCGAATTAGGGTTTCTGATAATGTAAATTCATTTTGATTATTGTGTATGTATATATTAGGGTTTCTCTGAATTAGGGTTTATATCTCTCAAAACCGTACCTAACATTCTACCTTAGCCGCTTTGACTTATCCGTTTTTCCACCTATGCAGAAAATATGGACCCACACGACAGAGACGAAGAAAAGGAAGAGTTGATCCAAGGTATGATCCGCGGGGAAGAAAATTTAGATGTATCGACGTTTCTGAACAACTCCGGTGAGGGTGATCCTCTTTTTGCTGGAAGAGGCGACTTGTTTGAGGTTGAAGGTGATGCCTTCCGCGAGGGAGAAGGCAATGCCTTGTGTAATCGAGAAGACGACCGCTCTAGCGAGGTGCATGTAATATAATTAATTCATTAATTAATCATCTGCTGTCTCTATAGAAATAGTAATGACGATCTTTCTTCTTTTAGCCCTCCGGATAGAACAAATCTACTGAAAAGAGCGGACGAGGCCCAACCAAAAAGTTGGAAGACCATGAGAGGTTCAAGATCGAAGATATCGCTGAAGACGGCAAACCGACGACTCCCGAAGTTGTCGCAATCAAATTTGTGGCACAATGCGGAGTAATCGTTAGGGACTTAATCCCGATCACCATTCAAAATTGGAATAGACCTGCTGATGCGGAAGAAGAGGGAACATGTTTGTTTGTCCCTAACAAGGCCAAAGATTTAATGTGGAAGAGGCTCATGCTTAATTTCAAACTACCGAAGATAGAGCTGGATTCAAATGCGGAGGATCCAGTTGAGGACGCCTTAGAACATGGGAGAGCCATGGAGGCTAAGGTCAGGGAGTGGGATATGAAGAAGATGGCCCAGTGTTTCACCAACTAGAAGAAAAGATTGCACATTGACTATGTCGTGAAAGAGAAGACTCCAGATTTCAAGAAGATTCAGTTTGAGAAGATAAAACCATTCTGGGCTGAGTTTGTGAATTACAAGACATCAGAAAAAGCTAAGAAAATGTCTGCCGAATAAGCTAAATGCTGCTAACAAGAAGTATCACCATACTATGGGGCAAGGTGGCTACAGGGTTGGCATTCCTAAGTGGGAGAAACTTGAGAATAAACTGCATGCTAAAAAGATCACCCCAGAGACAGACGATTGGGTAGAACGTGCAAGGAATTGGTTTTACGGGCATGGGGGCACGTTGGACTCGGAAGGGATGTGTATATATAACATACGACATAAAGAAGACCCCTTGCCAATCGAGAAGATGCGAAAAGCAGTAAAGGCTGTTAAAGATGGGGACTTCATTCCCGATAGAGAGAATGATGAGCTCACACTCGCCCTTGGAAATAAGGAACATGATGGAGGAACATGAGGCACGAGCGGCTCCAAACCATGGAGGACTGGGTTTCCCGAAGAGAGGAAGAAATATCCTGATAGAAGCCGTCAGAGGAGAAAGGACAAGGCGGAAGTTGAAGCAGATATTCAGAAAGAGTGAATGTGTATAATTGAAGAATGAATAAAGCAACAAAAAGATGAAATTAACGCACTTAAAGAGCAAAGTACTACCGGCCCATCTCAGCAGCACACTGCATTCGATGCTACTGGCCTATCGAATAATAGAAAAGCGGTGTGGCTTCCACCGAGGTCCCGGGTGATGACAATGACGATGACGATGGTGCACAGACGATGGCTCCTGTTGGCTACCCAGTGGATGATATCACAGAGATGACACACTGCGAGCTACATGTCAAAGTTGTGAACATATCAATGAAGGTGGCGGTCGGCTATGCCTTACCAATTGGACCCACACCAACTTACCACTGTCGTCCGGTTCCACAGGGCTACGCTGTTGTCGGGGTGGATGAAATCATGCCCACCTTTGAAGTTTTGGATCTTGACTACTCTGCAGGTGAAGGGATGTGATCTTGGGACGCAACAAACGTCACCATTCTATGGCCAAAGAAATGTATCGTTCTTCAAATCACACGCCAGGCCATCTTCGCGCCGCCTCACCGTCTCCAGCGAGTTAAATGCGCCGCTGGCGGCCGTCTTCGTCGCCTCACCGGCTCATTAATCGCCTCACATCGGCGCAGCCATCGCCGGCGCCTCAGGATAAAAAGCGTAAGCGTATCGCTACTCTGCGTCGTGGTAAGCGATCGTCAAAACATAAACAAGAGCCTCTTCCAAAAGTACCAAAGGTTCCTCCCAAGAGAGCTTATGACTGTACTGAAGAAGAGACTACGACTATCGTTGATGCGGAAACGACAGCGTTTTTCGCTAAGCTGAGGCGGCCGAAAGAGCCAGAGTTCCCCAGCACCAAAGAAGAAAAAGCCAGAGTGTTGAAAATGCTAAAGACTCTTCATCAACCCGAGCCAAAGCTGTCATCAGACTATGAGTGTTCTATTCTCAAGTCACATGCGGCACAACAAGCCTCGAAGAGCAGTACTGATGCAAGCGAGAAATCTGTTGCCCAGCTCGGAGAATAAGCAAAATAGTCTTGCGCCCCTCTCAAGGTGATTTCCCGTACCAATGTGGGGTCGAGCAAATATGGGGCCGAAGAGGTAGTTGCACAATACGGAGAAGCTGCCGCTTCTCAAGGTATGAGTATTTCCCAGTACTTATCCCAGTTAGAGTACTTACCCGTGAGTGAAGTAGTATACAAATACCAGTAAGGCAAACCTCTCGTCAAACCTGAGGAGGTAAATAATGTTCCAACAAAAATACGAAGATTGCATAACTGGTACATGCATGCCACAAAGGCCGGGGCTAACTGGATAGTGCTGAAGGTTACAAAAAAGCATTATGGCAAAGAAATAGATGACATGATATCCATTGAATTTGACGAACTATTTCAATTATTCAATTAAGACGCCTTGGACAAATCGATCATCAGTGTCTATTGTCTGTAAGTACTAATTCTGTAATTAATTTAGTCTCCAGCTATCTCACCTTGTTTATTGCATGTTTATAATCATACTGTAATATGCAGAATGAAGATTCTCGAATGCAGCAGAGGACAAATCTATGACATTGGCTTCATTGACCCATATTGGGTTCATCAATCTAATCTCAAAACAAGCCCATAGGATGTGGAGGATAATATAGTACACGCGTTAAGGTTTCAAGAAACCAGAAGGGAAATACTATTTCCTTACAACTTCGAGTGAGTGCTATTGTCTTGTATACACTTTCTATTTCGCTTACTCGATGTTAAGTATATAATTGATTAGTTATACATTCGCAGCTTCCACTATATTCTATTAATCATTCAACTTGACAAAGGGTGTGTACTAGTCATGGACTCGAAACATAAACCCCTTGAGCAGTGGAAGGACATGCAGATGCTTCTCCAACGGTAATTCTAATCATTACGACACTATATCGGCAACGTTCGTGAATTTTATGATATCAAGTAATTAATAACTTCTTTTATTCGTTCTCTTCGCCAGACAGCGCTTGGAAACGGTTCACCAACAAGGCTAGGTGTGTTTGGAAAGCGGAGCTTACATTTCAAGCACTAGGTGTAAGCACCACTAGCTATATCCGCGCATCTCTTTGATTCTAGTTTTGATACCGTTATTATCATGCTTGATTATTATTTTGATTGAACTATGTTCTCGTAAAGTGCCTGACGCAGGGACCAGGTAACAATCTATGTGGATACTATGTTTGCGAGTTCATCCGGCAGACGTGCTGTGAGAAGGGCAGAAATTTAGAGCAACTCCACGTACGTAAACAATTTCTATAGTTTTTAATTACCATCAAATTGTGTTTAGTTTCATTCATATAGGCTGACTCCTTTTTTAAATCAGATCGAACATCTACGGGACGGTCTTCTGCCAAAGAATCGCGTATGAGCAATTTAGGAGAAATTGGCGGGATTCTTAGATGCAGAAGTTCTAAACCCAAAAGGGGAATACTATTTGGGTGTGTATAAACAATAGGGATTGTACAAAGAGCAACTTTTGTATATAGTGCATGAACTCGATCCGTGTATCAAATATAATATTATCATGATGATCTTGTGTAATATAATGGTTCCTTCATTAATGAGTGCAAAACACTAAATAAACAATAAAATAACATAAATGAATTCTCTGTCGCGGCATAAAAAGTGACCAAAATGCTACCGCGGCAACAAAAGTTGCCAAAATGAATTCGCTGCCGCGTCAAAGAAATGTATCAAATCTCTGCCGCGACAGAGGGTTATTTGTTCCGGTTCGTGTTACGAACCGGGACGGTTGCTCCACCTCCCTCGCCCTCTGCCGCGGCTACGTGTATCCCCTTTTGTCCCGATTGGTGAGGCAACCAGGACTAAAGGTTGAGCTTTAGTCCCGATTGCCCCGTCCTGGTTGGGTAACCGGGATTAATGCCTCTTACCAACCGGGACCAATGGGGCTGTTCTCGTGGCCACACCCTTAGTGCCGACTGGCGCAATTGAGCCCCTATGTGCCAGGGGTGGGACGGTTGCACCAGATAAAGTTTGGAACCTCGCATGCTGCCGGCAGTCTTTGGGAGACCCTGGTATGGGGATTTCACCGATGGAGATGCTATTAGACCCGGGCTTTGAACGGGCTGAGTCTGAAATCTTTGCATGTTATTACGAGCTTAACGAGTTCGAGCTGGCTCATTATCTAGCCCCATAGATGTACGGAAGCAAACCTCAAGTATGTTTCAGTAAAAAAAAGTAAGTAAATTTATAAATCATGCTTCATGATGTGCTATTTGTTTTGTTAAGAAATCATGCTAGTTTTGAGAAAAAGTTGATTAAATATCCGGTTGAGATATTGTGTGCAATGCATGTTACTTTCTGAATTATTGGGCAGCACTACAGAATGAAAGAAACAAGGAACTGATTTTGGCTGGGGCGGCTGCGCTTCAGAAAACGGCGCTGGGACAGAGGGAGTATTGTGATTGTAAGTTGTGACACGGTGGTAGTACTAGCACGCTAATTTGATGCCAAACAGGTGTCCACAAAAAAAAAGTTAACTTGTGTGTGCTAAAGTTAGTTCACCTGTGCCGGAGTGCATGGCCTGAAACGAAGAAAGAAGTCCCCCCAGACAGTTGGGTGGTGAAGCCGGTGGCGATGCTGGTTGGTCACCACGGAGGCTGCCATTGCTGGAGAAGGGTGGAGAGGTCGGCCGCCCACTCCTCTCTGATAAAACGGCCCTGGTGAATAGAGAGGTCGGCCGCCCACTCCTCTCACCACGGAGGTTGCAAGTGATGGCCTATAGAGAGAGAAAGACGGCCCTGGTGAATTAATTGGTTGGCTTCATATAAGAAGATGAGAGGACAGTGTGCACACAACAGACTTTCTACTTCTAGCCTATATGCCTGATTAAAGAGATATTGTTACTGTCACGTGCAGTATCTTGTGGACCAAGTGTGCTCAAGCAGATTTTCTGTTCCTGATGTCTTTTCAACGATGTCTGATGTTTTGTACGTAGATGTTTGTAAATTCTAGGATGTCTCTTGTCCTTCGGCGAGCATCACACATGTTGTGGCAAAGCGTCTATCATTTTCGGTAGGCTTACAGAAAAGATTCTCTAACTTTCATGGCCGGTGTGCTCGACAGTGAACTGCAGGAGCTCAGTTTTTCATTAAAAACGGGAAAAACATGTACTCCACAACACGCTAGCATAGTTTACAGAGAAAAGAAAAAAAAACGCCTGAAGAAAAGAAACTCAGAAAAAGAAAGCAGACGGTAGAGAAACCAGTGCCACACCTCACTAATCTCTTGCGTGAGAAACCAGGCTGTGGTCGTCTCGAACCAAGACAGCCAACGTCACGGGCAAACTATTTTCCTTAAAATCCTCCTATTTCGCTATCTCTAAATATTCTGCGAGAACATAATGCCAAAGCAATCTGCATCTTCTATTCTTCATGTTTCCGCAAATAATTGACAACTCACAAGCCTCGAACCTAAAAAAACCATCGCGTGTGCCAACCCGGGCATAGCCGGGGGAGATGCCATCGCGCCGTCCCCGCGCACACATCACCGTGGTGGTTTGACGACGAAGGAGGCCTGGGCGTGGGAGCAGATAATTGACGATGACGGAGGCCTGGGCATGGTGGTTTGCCGAAGACAGCCGTCAGGACTGTTGGGGCGGAGACGGCCGGTGTGTCGACGAGCAGCGGCCAGGGCAACGCCCCTGGCCGGGGTGGTGGCAGACGTGCCCTTGGCAACGCTTGACTAGTGGTGAGGGCTAGGCCGTGGTTCGGCTTTGGAAACCCATGATCTTGATCTGGGTGGTTCCCTATGTCGTCTTTCCATCTCCTCCGCGTAGTGTCACGACAGGTTTCGGTGGTGGATCAACCCTGCGTTGCCATCTCCTTGCGCGTCGCTGACCATGGCCGTCAGTTGGGCTCGTTGAGGCAGATCACGTAGGTTGCCGGTGGGTGGTGTGCGGGCTGCCAGTCTAGCTCCGAACAAAGGGGGTTTGGTCCTAGGATGCCTCTCAAGCCAAGATGAATATCTACCTGCTGCATGTTTTCATCGATTTGTCCGGAGTGTTGTGTTCTGGAAGACTCCGCTATCGAACTCCAAGACTCCGCGGATCGGATGGAATTCGGTCGCGCACAACCATGTTTTTTCGACCATTCGGGTTCAAAGGGAGCGATGAAAAGTTTTGCGGTCGGTTTCCATCATGGGACATGTCTTTAGTCACATGGTGAAGTCAGTCGCGAAGAATAGCATGAAATCCAAGGTCTGTAGACTAGCAATGGTGGTTTGATTCCTAGTGGCCATGAGGTTTTGGCTTGGTGATCCGTGACTTGGCGCAGCGGCATCGAAAAGTGAAGGCGACAGCACAGGAGAAGTTCAGGGTTCAATCTTGGAGGGTGAAAACCCAAAGGCTGGTCTTAAGTGGTTGTGTCTAGCAATGGCATTATTAAAATTGTTTTATGAGCGTGGACTTTCTCCTGTGTGAAAATCTATGATCTATGATCAGGAAGATGACAATGATCATGTACTGTTTATTTTTTAGAGGCGTCGCTTTTAGAGAAGCTGGACTTCTGGTGTTATGTTGGTGGTGTTAGGTTTGCTGCTATAATGAATAGATTATTTAGCGGAACTTTTCTTTTTTATAATTCTTTTTTAAGTTGTGTGCATTCGTAAGGCACTAGAACAATATATTATTGCAGAGGTTGGGTCTAATCAATATGTTCGCGATATTAATATATGCTTCTTCTAATTTTTTTTATGTTTCCAGAGTCTCTAGGGTACACTTGCACATATTCCGTTATCAGTCGCAGACTGACACGGAGCTCATGGTGTGAGGTACTCACTACTTATGCCACACGATTACTCACTACATAGTCCTAGATCCTCTTTAAGGAACCATGCTAGCTCAAATTTAGAAGGTTTAACAACGCAAGCATGTGTTAAACTCAAATCTAAAACTATAGGAGAGTGATAAGAAATAACCTTAGGAAAAGTCTTAATATACATTAAAGGGTAAAAACTTGTAACACTACATCCTAAAAATACCGAGCTTCTATGCAATATACCAATCCCTGGATCGGTTCATTGGCTATATAGAATAGATGAATAACAAAGTAAATATCCATGCATCATAAATAGCGAAATGATTCAGAGTATTCAATTATTACAATGATGCTTAGCATGAAGGCTAGCTCAAATTTATTCAAGTATCAAGCATAAATAAGATAACTTCTCCAATCTCCAAATTGTGCCACAGACGAACAAATATTGAATGGAGTACCGCAAAATCGGAATATCCTGCAACATAAAATGTTGCAGTCACGAATGGTCAAAATTTTGAATGTATGGCAAGTAAAGATAAGTAAGGAGACAATATACCTAGCATCTACATGCTTATTTGCTAAGTGGGGTTTTCGCTAGTTTGCAAGTTTCAAATACTTTTGTCCTACTTTTATAAACCAAGTTTGATCCATGACAACCCATTAAGTTTACCCATCAAATTTTAGTAATTAATAAATAAGGATGAGTGAGAAATATGTTATATTCTCACTTAGATTAGACATTCTCGAGAGGTTTGTAAACTTTAACCATGTGACATGGTCAACCTGCTCGTATCACCACACTCATTTTGTGTTATGGTATGAACAAAACCAAGAAAAGACCATTCGGAAAGTAGTTTCCCAAACCTGCTCCGCACCGGTCCAACCTAACCATTCATACATCTCTGGCTATGCTGGATTCGAGTCGTCACGACCTACTAAGTCCATCCAGCCACCCATAACTCACTAGCACATGGTTACACACTGTAGCATCCCATTTGTCTAACAACTGTAATGCTACTTGGTCTAGTAATATAATGGCTACTTCCTACACATAATTGTTGCATCATCATCATATCATGCTCATGTCATCATGCCACCTTGCATTTGGGCATCATACAAACCCTTTTGTTTTGGTTCTTATCTCATATGCATTATTATTTGTATTTGCCCTTGGTATTGTATTTGGTTCTTGATATATTGTTAAATGCCCAAGTTGAGTTGGGGGCATATCTTTTATTGACTCCACCACCCTTTCTTTCACCACCTTACAATTCCACCATCCCATTATCCATAAGCTTGTAATTTTCTTTGGATTTTATTTCTAGCTCATGTGGGTTGGATGGATCCAATTCTAAATCCTTTTGCTTGGCTTGTTCCATATTTCTGAAATGCATATGTATGAATGCCCTGAATAATTGTTTTGTTTTCACAAGATTGAAACATGGCATTTAATGCTTATGCATGGCCCATGCAAGCTTGTACCAATCTCTTAGGGAGTGCATTAAATATAATGCATGTCCCATGCAACTACCACCAATTTTGGTCATCTTTTAGTTTTATTTGAATTCTTGAGTGTGTCATCTCTATTTCTACCCCATCACCACCTTTGCTTCTTTTCTCTCTTTTGGCTATCTTGCTTGAGCTTATTGATCTTGCTTGTTTTGTCCAAACACTCAACCTCTCCCCTCATCTCTCTTAGTACTCTCCCTAAACCCTACCCCCTCTAAACACCATCCCCCATCCATGCATGATCATGTGGGCAAACCAAGCCCTAACCCCCCCCTCTCTCGGCCTCTCTCTCTCTCACCTAGCTGGCCCCCACCATACCACCTAGCTACCCACCCAAACAAAACCCTAGCCGAGCCATGCCCCTCTCCCCTCCTACCCTAGCTAACCTAGCCCGAGCCGACCCTCTTCTATCTTCTCTCTCTTCTCTCTCTGCCGGCGTGCCCCACCACGAGCTTCCTCCTCCCTGGCCCACTCGGCAGCCCTAGCACCCCTCCCCCTGCCCTTAGCCCGTTCCTGCCGAGCCCCATGCCGAGCACGTGAGGGAGAAGGTGGCAAAAGGTGGCCGACGCCACCTTCCCCTCCCCCACGCCATCCACTCCCTTTC
The DNA here is from genome assembly GCA_030063025.1 of Avena longiglumis. Classification (NCBI taxonomy): domain Eukaryota; kingdom Viridiplantae; phylum Streptophyta; class Magnoliopsida; order Poales; family Poaceae; genus Avena; species Avena longiglumis. Next base: position 435,868,034 of record CP125977.1, on the reverse strand, counting down.
CCCATCCTTATCTACCCCCACGGCCCCCTCTGCCGTCCCTAGATCCGCCCAGGGCCCTGCCCTCTTCCCTCTCTCTCCCTCGCCACCGTCTACACCGACGACGTCCACCGTCGGCCTCCACCTCCCCTAGTCACACCAGCCGGAGGCGTGGCGTTTAAAGTTGTCGGGGAAGACCACGAGGATCCCCTGCTTCTGGGCCGCACGCGGAGGAGAAGGCCGAGGCAGCTGGACACCGACGCGAGCGCGAAACCTAGCCGCGGCGTCGCCGCCGCCGATCCGCTGCTCGCCGACCCGATCCAACCACACCAACACCCTCCTGGTGAGCCCCTCTACCCCCCAGACAAGGTTCCCTCCCCTGTCTTGCCTCGTAGCGCCGGCGCCGCCCGTCGAACACCCTGCGTGCGTCGCCGCGCGCCGCGCTCCGGCGACAGCAGCAGCGGCTGCAGTTCTTCCCGCCTGTTCCTTGCCTTCCCTCGCGCGCTGCAGCCCTTCCCCGTAGTTGCTCTCTGAACGGAACTTGTAGAGCTAGGTTTCCTCTCCATCTTTTATTCTTGCATCATCGCCAGATTCGTAGCGGTTGCGTCGCCATCGTCGTCCAAAACCCCGGCCAGATCCACCGCCGCGGCACCGCGTCCGTCGTGAACGGCGGCATTGTCGATTTGCAAACACACCCCTGGGCTTTTTCCCGCCTCAACCCGCAGCCCCACGACCCCACCTGACAGCGCCTGCAGGAACTTTGCAAAAAGGGTCCTCGGCTTCCGCTGTTTCCCACCCGCGCGCCCTGGATCGCACACGTGTCACGCCTCGGTGGCGGCAGCGTCGCGTCGTGCCCGCTCTCTGCCAGCCTTTGTCATTCGTTGTGTCTAGCCCCGGTGAAAAAGCCTGCTGTGGCGTGTCGGCCTTGCCCTTTATCCTTGGCTGGGGTAGATCTGGCAGTACCAAAAGTCCAGGAGCTATTCTTTTTCCAAATTCAAAATCGTTTCAAATTCGAATTCAATTTCAAATCTGTTTAAACTTGAATCAATTCATAGCTTTCATATGGTTTAGAATTTGAATTCAAACTTAATATGAAATATGTTTTATTTTTGAATATCAATTCAAATCTTTAATCAAAAAATTTCAGAGTTGATTAAAATAGTCAACCCTTTGACTTTGACCAAATTTGACTAATTTTGACTTTAAAATAAAATTAAATTCATAATTCCAAATAATACAAATAATATATGTTTTCAAATCAGAAAAATGTGAGGATTTCAAATATGCCATCCAAAATATATTTTGGACACTTTAAATTTCAAGTTGAATTAAATTACAACAAAATGCCCCTCACCTTAATTAATTAATAACTTTAGTTCTATAACTCCAAATTAAACAAATGATATCTCTAAAATGATCAGCTCGACGAGACCTTTCTGTTTATGCTATCCATGACTTAAATTGCAGCATGCATCATACAAATATATAGTATACAGCAACTAATATGACAATAAAATGTGACCAAAACTCAATAAAAATGTTATTTCTTGTATTCTACACCTCACCCATGCCATGCTATATTATTGCCATGCAACTTGTGCATCATTCATTATGGCATGATTGTTTGATTGACGCATTTTATTCCTATGCTTGTGCACTTTATTTATGTTGGCCCTTGTTTGTTTGGTTCTTCTTCGAATAGACACTGAGCAGGGGATATATCAAGAGAACCAGGAGCACTACCCAGATCCGTCTCTCGCTTCAACTGAGTTGCCAGGCAAGAACTACCACATGCTTGCATACATACAGTACCTATTGCCTCTATCTTATTCTTGCATCATTGAGTCGCGATTGCATTAAATTGAATCCCAAGTACTGCATAGCCTTTATTTTTAAACCCCACCGAAACTTGTTCCTCCATCCCATGAGCCATTACTACAGGAGTTGTTTGAGCCATGCGAGTCGTAGAACAGCATGTGTAGGGTATGTGAGAGTCTGATGGATAACGAGGTACCTAAACAACTTAACTTGAGTAGTAATGGGATAACTAATGAAAGTGGCACCGGTGAGCAACATCTGCTATTTGGTTTTTCCTGCTCACTTGCGTCCCATAGGACCCCGAGTACTTGATTCCTGTTCCTTGATTATTCGCGCTATCCACATCCGGGAGGCTTATGGGACCCCCCTGAGCCAGAACTTGATTCAGTCTTATTTCTTGGGGCCACAAACTAGTTTGAGGATTTATTTACTATCCTGTGCTTATGCCATGCTATTGCTTTATTTACGATTGTGCGAGGAGCACCTGTACTGTTTAGGAATTGTGACCCGTTTTCGCGGTATCGACAAGCCCAATTTTGGGTTCCCAGTCGTTTACAGCCGGCCCCACAAACCTTGAGTCCGTCTCGAAGTCACCTAACTTCGTTGCGGGTATACTTAATGGGGTGGCCCCCTGAAATATTTCTGAATCCTGTGATTGCTTTGTCGTGAAGGCCTCGTTGGGTTTTGATTTGGTTTTTCCGAGGTTGATCGAGTGTGTGTTGCTATTTGTGCACCCCTGCAGGGTAAAACTTTCTGAAAGCCGTGTCCGCGGTTATGGACGACTTGGAGCACAGTTTCTCGATCATAGACAAGCATAACTAAAGTATCTCTTTTAATTTGACTAAGTAATTGACTAGTAAACAGTGCAACACTCATGGAATGGTTAATAAAATTGCCAACGGATGGGGGGTTGTTCGTCCGCTTCCTCGTTGGTAAGCGAGGAGGAGGATGGATCCGTGGATATTACTGTTATAACTGTTGTCATTAATTCACGGACATCCGTCTATCTTTGGTTAGGCGGATGGTTAACGTTCATCTATAGAACTGTTAGGGTTTATCTTTCGCTGCAATTTTTTCACCCCAGGTTGTGTCCCCTTTAGAGGCATAAAGACTTGCTGAGTACCCTTAGGGTCTCACACGATAAATTATTGGTTCAGATGAACAGGTACACTCGCAAGACGGATACTGGGTGGAGGAGGCTGATGATGTGGGCAACGATCGTTCGGTGTAGAGATTCCGGGAACGGGGATCCGTGAGATCTGTGGGCGGGATGTGCTTATTTATGGGGCATCTTATGCCGATTTGCTTCTTATCCGTACTCGGATCTTTTGCCGCTTCCGCCTGATACTCTGATGTGTGATGTATGAGGAAATATCCTAAACTATTATATCTATCTAGGACATTTGAATCTTGCCGTACGGCGTTGCTATATTTCCTTTCTTTTTAGATGGAATGGCTCTGATGTACTATTGTATGGTGGTTTGCATACATACTCATTTGTGTATGTAGTTGATCCCTTCGCTTTTACGCCCTACCAGATTTGTCCCGATGACTGGAAATGGTTGGGACGGCCAAAAGGTCTACCCGTGAGTGGCTTTTGGGCCCCACCGTACTATTTCAACCATTTCCGCTCATCCAGGCTTGTATCTAGGAGCGTAATTCACCGAGGTAGTTACAATTGGTATCAGAGCCATCCCGCCCTTCAGGGTCTCAGCCAAACGGTCGTTGTCAGTCTAGCAAATATTTTTGGTAGTTATGTATACTAGGGAAAAACAAAACGTGAGAGTAGGACTGCTTCCACTTTTCTTCTTACCCACCCACCCACCCTTTTCTGGTAAGGAAGTGTAACGTTTTCAATCCTCTTCTTAAAAATTCAAACTAGGATTCACGTGTTCTGGGTTTCCGTAGTACCATAGGTTGTGTGTGTGTGTAATTCTTTGTCTATCTGTTGCATCCAAGTTGTTATCCAATCAGCCGTTTGGTTATCAACTGTTGGTACATTCCATACCGACAAGCTTTGCAATCCGACGCGATCTATCTGATTCGTTGTATACCGACGCGATATGTCTTACTCTTTGTTATCCGACGTTATCTTGTTTGGGGTGTTCGTTCCGTAGTTACCAATCTATAGGTTCGTCGTGAGAAGAAGGGGTTAGGATATGTGTTCCACTTATTCATGTGCGGAGTAATAATTTGAGTGCGGGATGGAGTCGCGACCATACCACTACTCTTATCATTCGTTTTTGTATATTGAATTGGTAGAGTCACTAATCTTGATTCGTTAAGTAATTTTGCGCATCTATTGGTATTTTAATGCCGAAATTTGTGGAAAATTTTTCTTTGATATATTTGTGTACCACACTCCTTTTCAGTCGTGTGCGATATGCTTAATATCTTCTAGGTGCTTTGAACTTTGTTGATATTTTAATATCATCTTAGTAAATTGTATCCTTTAATCTTGGTTAATTCCATCTTGGTACTATTTTGGATTATTATTATTCTCCATTATAGTACTGACTTGTGTTTTATATCAATCACAGGATGGCTCCACCACGCCGTTCTGATGAGGACATACCACCTGAACTGGGCTCCGCGCTGTCAAACATCGCCAATGCCTTGGCAGCAATGCAGCAGAACCAGCAGCGCTTTGAGGAAAGTGTTCGGAGGAATGAGTTTGCTCCACTACCTCCACCTCCCAAGCGAGGAGACATCAAAAGCTTCCTGAAGTTCAACCCCCGCCAATTTGATGTTTCTGATCGACCACTGGATGCGGATGATTGGTTGCGTGAGATGTCAAGGCTACTCGAGACTGTTGATGTTCCTGAGCAAGAGTGGGTAAAGTGTGCTACTCACCTTTTGAAGGGAGATGCAGCTCTCTGGTGGGAGAATTACCTGAAGGCAAACTGCACTGGTTTTCAGCCTACTTGGGAACGGTTCACGGGAGCGTTCAAAGAGCGATCTGTCGAAATTGTCATGGAGAGGATGAAGGAAGCTTTTCTCAACCTCAAGGTGGAAATGATAATGTCAACACCTACATCAGGAACTTCATGAATCTTTCTTGTTATGGTGGCGATGAGATCTCCGATGACAAGAAGAAGCAAAAGAGGTTCAGGCAAGGGCTCAATGCATCGATTAAATATGCAATCACACATGCAAGGCCGATCTTTCACGGAACTTCAGCATACAGCTCTGCAGGAGGAAGCAAGTAGGTAAGTGTTTGAGGAGTCAAAGAAACACAACCGTGATGCACCAAGCTCTTCAGCTATGTCAGCTCCTTCTAAGCGGCGTGTCTGGGTTCCTAACACCCCACCGTCGCTCCCGGCTCCACCAAGACCTGCAAGCTACGCGGCAAGGCCACCAAACTTCCTCACTGCTGCTCCCAGGGGCTACAACCACCACTACCCTGGAGCGCCTGGCGGAGTCCCTGGCTACGTTGATCCACGTCCACCTGGTGCTTGTTTCACGTGTGGAGACCCTGGGCTAAACTGGAACTGTCGGTTGAAAAATAAAGCTCTTCCTCCACCCCCTCCAAGATCTGCGGCAAGCTCTCCTTTGGTTCGTGCACCACCACCTCGGGCTCTCAATATCAACACCAAGCCCGGGTCTACTGTTGCTCGTGCCAACTGTGTCAACGTCGTTCAAGCTGAGCATACACCTGGAGTTGTGATGGGTATGCTTCCCGTTAACTCAGTCCCTGCACGAGTTTTGTTTGATTCTGGTGCATCGCATTCTTTTGTTTCGCATAAGTTTGCACAAGAGCAGGATCTGGATAGGGTTCCTTTAACACGTCGTCTGGTGGTACTTTCTCCTGGTTCAAACATGAGGGCTGCTCATATCAGCCATGGCAATCAAATTGAGATTGGTGGCTCTTCGTTCTCGGTGTCCTTAATTCTTCTGGGCAATTCTGACATTGATGTCATCTTGGGCATGGATTGGTTGACAGCAAATGCAGCTGTGATTGATTGTGCTGAACGCTCGGTTTCTCACGAAGATTCACAAGGCCATATAGTCTATTCTCCAAGTATGACTCCTGCTATCCAGCTTTTCTCTTTGGCGACTCTGAATGATGATGCTATGGAAGCTATTCAGAGTGTTCCGGTGGTCTGTGAGTTCCCAGATGTCTTTCCTGAAGAGTTGCCGGGTATGCCTCCGGATCGTGAGGTTGAGTTTGTAATTGAGCTTGAACCTGGAACAGCTCCTATCTCCAAGCGGCCTTATAAAATGGGTCCTGCAGAGTTGGCTGAACTCAAACGTCAACTTGATGAACAAGAGAAGTTGGGTTTCATTCAACACAGTACTTCTTCTTGGGGTAGCCCGACAATCTTTGTGAAGAAGCGTGACAGGACTGATAGACTTTGTGTTGACTATCGGGCTCTCAATGCTAAAACCATCAAGAACAAATATCCCCTTCCGCGGATTAATGATCTCTTCGATCAGCTAGCTGGAGCTGTGGTGTTCTCTAAGCTTGACTTGAGAAGTGGTTATCACCAAATCAAGATTCGCAAGGAAGATGTGCCTAAAACAGCTTTCACCACCCGCTATGGCCTGTATGAGTACACGGTCATGTCTTTCGGTCTTACCAACACACCTGCTACCTTCTCGAGGCTTATGAACTCGGTTTTCATGGAGTACCTTGATAAGTTCGTTGTGGTCTATCTGGATGACATCCTAGTCTATTCAAAGTCAAAGGAAGAGCATGAAGAACACCTTCGGTGTGTCCTAAACAAGCTTCGTGAGAACCGCTTGTATGCAAAGTTCTCCAAGTGTGAGTTTTGGCTGCCTCAAGTAACCTATCTTGGTGATGTCATCTCTGCCAAGGGCATTGCGTCAACCCGAAACTGAAGACAATTGTTGAATGGCTTCCTCTGTTAATGTCAAAGAAGTGCGGAGTTTCCTCGGTTTGGCTAGTTATTGCCGCCGTTGCTCAACTTCTCGAAGATAGCGAAGCCTCTTACCGATCTCCTCAAGAAAGGCAAGAAATACCTTTGGACTCCTGCATGTCAAACAAGCTTTGAGACACTCAAAGAGAAGCTCACTTCCACGCCAGTATTGGTTCCTCCGGATACATCCAAGCCTTTCCAGATATTCTGTGACGCCTCTTTGCAAGGATTGGGTGCGGTCCTTATGCAAGAAAAGCAAGTGGTTGCTTATGCCTCTCGACAGTTGAAGACGCATGAGATCAACAATCCCACACATGACCTCGAGCTCGCAGCAGTTGTCTTTGCTTTGAAGCTATGGAGGAACTACTTGCTTGGCAACCGTTGTGAGATCTTTTCTGACCACAAGAGTGTGAAGTATATCTTCACTCAGCCTGATCTCAACCTTCGGCAGAGGAGATGGATCGAAGCAATCAATGATTTTGATTTGACCATCAACTACACTCCGGGCAAAGCTAATGTCATGGCCGATGCCCTCAGCCGCAAAGCTTATGTCAACAACCTCATGATGGAAGAACAACAGCCTCTCTTGTGCGAGGAATTCCGTCAGCTCAACCTTGAAATTGTGGAACAAGGGCATCTCCTGAACCTTCTGGCTACTCCTCTCTTGGAAGAAAAGATTCGCTCTCGTCAGCTTGGTGATCCGCACACCAAAAAGATCATCTCCAAACTTCAGCTTCCGAAGTATGAGTCCTTCCACGTCGATGTTCAAGGCATGCTTTTCTTTGAACACCGGATGTTCGTTCCAAACTACCCGGGTTTGAGAGAGCAAGTTCTCAAGGAAGCGCATGATTCTGTTCTTTCTATCCACCCTGGCAGCACAAAGATGTACATGGACTTGAAAACACAATATTGGTGGTCGGGTCTGAAACGATATTGTGCCAAGTATGTCTCGGAGTGTGATGTTTGCCGCAGAGTGAAAGCTGTCCATCAGAAACCTTTCGGTCTTCTACAGCCATTGAAACCCCCGGAATGGAAATGGGAGAAAGTAGAGATGGACTTCATCACTGGTTTTCCAAGGTCATGAAGGGCAACAATGCAATCTTTGTTGTCATCGACAGGCTCTCTAAAGTGGCTCACTTCTTCCCGTCAAGGAAACAATTTCGGAATTCAGTTGAGCTCTATATCAATGAATTGTCTCTCCGTATGGGGTTCGCTTGAGATCGTTCGGACCGTGGAAGCATCTTCACTTCCAAGTTCTGGGAAAGTTTCCAAAATGCTTTGGGAACAAAGTTGAACTTCAGCACAGCTTACCACCCTCAGTCGCAAGGACAAGTTGAAAGGATCAATCAGATTCTGGAGGATATGCTTCGTGCTTGCGTTATCTCTTTTGGCATGAAGTGGGAGGAATGTCTTCCTTATGATGAATTCTCTTACAACAACAGCTTCCAGAAAAGTCTGAAGATGGCACCATTTGAGGCTCTCTATGGTCGCAAATGCAGAACTCCAATTGGTTGGTCAGGTGCAGGAGAAAGAATTTGGTTTGGCCCTGACATTGTAACTCAAGCGGAGGAGAAGGTGCATATCATTCTTGAGAATCTGAAGATTGCTCAAAGTCGCCAGAAGAGCAATTATGACAGGAAGCACACAGACATGGTGTATGTCCCTGGTGATCTCGTTTACCTTCGTGTCACTCCCATGAGAGGCACACACGGCTTTGGTATTAAAGGGAAGCTGGCTCCTAGATACATCGGTCCTTTCAAAATTCGTGGTAGAAGAGGAGAAGTTGCTTATGCTCTTGAGCTCCCGAAAAAACTCAAGGTTCATGATGTTTTCCACATCTCTCAACTCAAGAAGTGCTTCAAAGATCCCGGCAGGACCGTGGATCACGAGCTAATCGACCTCCAAGAAGACCTGTCTTATCAAGAACACCCCACAAAAATCCTTGAGACCGTAGAAAGAAGGACTCGCAACAAGTCCATCAAGTTCTGCAAGGTGCAGTGGTCGCACCATTCTGTTGATGAAGCCACTTGGGAGCGTGAAGATGAACTCCGTGCCAACTATCCTACCCTCTTTGTGTCTTCTTCTTCTTCCTAGAATCTCGGGGCAAGATTCCTGTTTAGTGGGGGAGAGTTGTAGCATCCCATTTGTCTAACAACTGTAATGCTACTTGGTCTAGTAATATAATGGCTACTTCCTACACATAATTGTTGCATCATCATCATATCATGCTCATGTCATCATGCCACCTTGCATTTGGGCATCATACAAACCCTTTTGTTTTGGTTCTTATCTCATATGCATTATTATTTGTATTTGCCCTTGGTATTGTATTTGGTTCTTGATATATTGTTAAATGCCCAAGTTGAGTTGGGGGCATATCTTTTATTGACTCCACCACCCTTTCTTTCACCACCTTACAATTCCACCATCCCATTATCCATGAGCTTGTAATTTTCTTTGGATTTTATTTCTAGCTCATGTGGGTTGGATGGATCCAATTCTAAATCCTTTTGCTTGGCTTGTTCCATATTTCTGGAATGCATATGTATTAATGCCCTGAATAATTGTTTTGTTTTCACAAGATTGAAACATGGCATTTAATGCTTATGCATGGCCCATGCAAGCTTGTACCAATCTCTTAGGGAGTGCATTAAATATAATGCATGTCCCATGCAACTACCACCAATTTTGGTCATCTTTTAGTTTTATTTGAATTCTTGAGTGTGTCACTCTATTTCTACCCCATCACCACCTTTGCTTCTTTTCTCTCTTTTGGATATCTTGCTTGAGCTTGTTGATATTGCTTGTTTTGTCCAAACACTCAACCTCTCCCCTCATCTCTCTTAGTCCTCTCCCTAAACCCTACCCCCTCTAAACACCATCCCCCATCCATGCATGATCATGTGGGCATGCCAAGCCCTAAACCCCCCTCTCTCGGCCTCTCTCTCTCACCTAGCTGGCCCCCACCATACCACCTAGCTACCCACCCAAAAAAAAACCTAGCCGAGCCATGCCCCTCTCCCCTCCTACCCTAGCTAACCTAGCCCGAGCCGACCCTCTTCTCTCTTCTCTCTCTGCCGGCGTGCCCCACCACGAGCTTCCTCCTCCCTGGCCCACTCGGCAGCCCCAGCACCCCTCCCCCTGCCCTTAGCCCGTGCCTGCCGAGCCCCATGCCGAGCACGTGAGGGAGAAGGTGGCAAAAGGTGGCCGACGCCACCTTCCCCTCCCCCACGCCATCCACCCCCTCTCCCCATCCTTATCTACCCCCATGGCCCCCTCTGCCGTCCCCAGATCCGCCCAGGGCCCTGCCCTCTTCCCTCTCTCTCCCTCGCCACCGTCTACACCGACGACGTCCACCGTCGGCCTCCACCTCCCCTAGTCACACCAGCCGGAGGCGTGGCGTTTAAAGTTGTCGGGGAAGACCACGAGGATCCCCTGCTTCGTCCTGGACGCACCGACGCGGAGGAGAAGGCCCAGGAACGCTGGACACCGACGCGAGCCGACGCAAACCCTAGCTTCGCCGGCGTCTGCCTCGCCGCCGATCCGCTGCTCGCCGACCCAATCCAACCACACCAACACCCTCCTGGTGAGCCCCTCTACCCCCCAGACAAGGTTCCCTCTCCTCTCTTGCCTCAGTGGCCGGCCACGTCAAACACTGCGTGCGTCGCAAGGCCGCGCCCGGCGGCAGCAGCTTCTGCCACTGCCCTTTGTTCCTTGCCTTCCCGTGCCCTTCCCGTGTAGTTGCTCTCTGAACGGAACTTGTAGAGCTAGGTTTCCTCTCCATCTTTTATTCTTGCATCATCGCCAGATTCGTAGCGGTTGCATCGCCATCGTCATCGAAAACCCCGGCCAGATCCACCGCCGCGGCACCGCGTCCGTCAGCAGACAGCAGCAGCCGCTGTCGATTTGCAAACACACCCCTGGGATTTTTCCCGCCTCAACCCGCAGCCCCACGACCCCACCTGACAGCGCCTGCGGGAACTTTGCAAAAAGGGTCCTCGACTTCCGCTGTTTCCCACCCGCGCGCCCTGGATCGCACACGTGTCACGCCTCGGCTGGCGGCAGCGTCGTCGTGCCCGCCTCTGCCCGCATGTCATTCGCTGTGTCTAGCCCGAGCCCCGGTGAGAAAAGCCTCTGTGCGCGCGTGTCAACCCAGTCAGCGCCGGCCCCGCCTGTCACTGGCTGGGGGTAGATTCTGGCAGAGTACCAAAAGTCCAGGAGCTATTCTTTTTCCAAATTCAAAATCGTTTCAAATTCGAATTCAATTTCAAATCTGTTTAAACTTGAATCAATTCATAGCTTTCATATGGTTTAGAATTTGAATTCAAACTTAATATGAAATATGTTTTATTTTTGAATATCAATTCAAATCTTTAATCGAAAATTTTCAGAGTTGATTAAAATAGTCAACCCTTTGACTTTGACCTAATTTGACTAATTTTGACTTTAAAATAAAATTAAATTCATAATTCCAAATAATACAAATAATATATGTTTTCAAATCATAAAAATGTGAGGATTTAAAATATGCCATCCAAAATATATTTTGGACACTTTAAATTTCAAGTTGAATTAAATTACAACAAAATGCCCCTCACCTTAATTAATTAATAACTTTAGTTCTATAACTCCAAATTAAACAAATGATATGTCTAAAATGATCAGCTCGACGAGACCTTTCTGTTTATGCTATCCATGACTTAAGTTGCAGCATGCATCATACAAATATATAGTATACAGCAACTAATATGACAATAAAATGTGACCAAAACTCAATAAAAATGTTATTTCTTGTATTCTACACCTCACCCATGCCATGCTACATTATTGCCATGCAACTTGTGCATCATTCATCATGGCATGATTGTTTGATTGACGCATTTTATTCCTATGCTTGTGCACTTTATTTATGTTGGCCCTTGTTTGTTTGGTTCTTCTTCGAATAGACACTTCGAGGGATATATCAAGAGAACCGGAGCACCGAGATCCGTCTCTCGCTTCAACGAGTTGTCGCAAGCACTACCACATGCTTGCATACACAGATACCTATTGCCTCTATCTTATTCTTGCATCATTGAGTCGCGATTGCATTAAATTGAATCCCAAGTACTGCATAGCCTTTATTTTTAAACCCCACCGAAGCTTGTTCCTCCATCCCATGAGCCATTACTACAGGAGTTGTTTGAGCCATGCGAGTCGTAGAACAGCATGTGTAGGGTATGTGAGAGTCTGATGGATAACGAGGTACCTAAACAACTTAACTTGAGTAGTAATGGGATAACTAATGAAAGTGCCACCGGTGAGCAACATCTGCTATTTGGTTTTTCCTGCTCACTTGCGTCCCGTAGGACCCCGAGTACTTGATTCCTGTTCCTTGATTATTCGCGCTATCCACATCCGGGAGGCTTATGGGACCCCCCTGAGCCAGAACTTGATTCAGTCTTATTTCTTGGGGCCACAAACTAGTTTGAGGATTTATTTACTATCATGTACTTATGCCATGCTATTGCTTTATTTACGATTGTGCGAGGAGCACCTGTACTGTTTAGGAATTGTGACCCGTTTTCGCGGTATCGACAAGCCCAGTTTTGGGTTCCCAGTCGTTTACAGCCGGCCCCACAAACCTTGAGTTCGTCTCAAGTCATTAACCGTTCTATGGTATACTTAATGGGGTGGCCCCCTGAAATATTTCTGAATCCTGTGATTGCTTTGTCGTGAAGTCCTCGTTGGGTTTTGATTTGGTTTTTTCGAGGTTGATCGAGTGTGTGTTTCTATTTGTGCACCCCTGCAGGGTAAAACTTTCTGAAAGCCATGTCCGCGGTTATGGACGACTTGGAGCACAGTTTCTCGATCATAGACAAGCATAACTAAAGTATCGCTTTTAATTTGACTAATTAATTGACTAGTAAACAGTGCAACACTCATGGAATGGTTAATAAAATTGCCAACAGATGGGGGGTTGTTCGTCCGCTTCCTCGTTGGTAAGCGAGGAGGAGGATGGATCCGTGGATATTACTGTTATAACTGTTGTCATTAATTCACGGACATCCGTCTATCTTTGGTTAGGCGGATGGTTAACGTTCATCTATAGAACTGTTAGGGTTTATCTTTCGCTGCAATTGCGTCACCCCAGGTTGTGTCCCCTTTAGAGGCATAAAGACTTGCTGAGTACCCTTAGGGTCTCACACGATAAATTATTGGTTCAGATGAACAGGTACACTCGCAAGACGGATACTGGGTGGAGGAGGCTAATGATGTGGGCAACGATCGTTCGGTGTAGAGATTCCGGGAACGGGGATCCGTGAGATATGTGGGAGGGATGTGCTTATTTATGGGGCATCTTATGCCGATTTGCTTCTTATCCGTACTCGGATCTTTTGCCGCTTCCGCCTGATACTCTGATGTGTGATGTATGAGGAAATATTCTAAACTATTATATCTATCTAGGACATTTGAATCTTGTCGTACGGCGTTGCTATATTTCCTTTCTTTTTAGATGGAATGGCTCTGATGTACTGTTGTATGGTGGCTTGCATACATACTCATTTGTGTATGTAGTTGATCCCTTCTCCTGCCGATTACGCCGCCCGTACTTGTCCCGATGACTGGAAATGGTTGGGACGGCCGAAAGGTCTACCCGTGAGTGGCTTTTGGGCCCCACCGTACTATTTCAACCATTTCCGCTCATCCAGGCTTGTATCTAGGAGCGTAATTCACCGAGGTAGTTACACACACGTAAGTTACTATAATAAGGAAACCAATTCTTTCTCAGTACCCCGGGCAACATTCCCCACCATAAATCTGCACTCTGATGACACTCCAACCATTCCGCCTAGGGGGTTCATTAACATTATGTTATTTTAGTTGAGCAAAACATATACACTACCATAGCATGGTATAATATCATCCCCGTCTAGAATAGCATGACTAAGCACATCTAGCATAAGATGGCTCGACTACAATACATCTCTACCATAATACATAGGGATATCATAGCAATAGTAATTCTTACACACACATCTACCAAAAAATACTCTACACATGCATAGAAAATAGTAGGACACAATCGTGAACAAATTAACATCTACTTGCCTGGACGGTAGGTGTCGATAGTACGGTCCTCACAGAAGCAAGCGTTGCACTCGTCAAGATCTACATGATACAGTTGCATACACATAAACAATCATACACAACATAATAAAATGCACAAATGCATGCATGCCGATTTAATATGGAGTAATAGTTTACTTTAGTCCTCTGGATAGTATTAGAACAAATGATGTATGTAGAAAAAGGTTTGATGCAATAAAGTATTTACTATTAATTATTGATTGCTGATAAAGGGGTTTTAATAGATTTATTGCAACTCCTGTTCTACTCCTTCCATTCCGGATTATAGGGCAAATCATTGGATTGTGCATATTCCAAAAAATTAGGCTTATATATGCATTAATTGCTCCAATTGACTACCCTCTAATTACTCCCACCGATTCCTCTTCTCGCTTGTTGAGTTTCCCTGTGTGAGTTTGTTGCATGGCATGTGTAAAATTGAACAGGGTTACTCCCGCGATGATGATGGAGGACATCGGAAGTCACGCATATGAAGGGGTTAATCCCGCGATCGTTGGGATTCCTGCATTTATTACCGAGTAAATCAAGGTCAAATTCCAGTTTCTCTTTTATTTTTCACAGCCAATGAACAACTATCTTGGTCCTAGAGTTTTGCTAGATTTTTCCTATAATCATTGGGATTCCTGCTGGTATATGTTGATGATATCATTGTTGTGAGCTCGACTGCCTCAGCTATTTCCAGATTAATGGCTCATCTCAGGTTTGAATTCTCTGTCAAAGATCTTGGTGTCCTGGATTATTTTCTGGGTATTGAGGTGCATTCACGTTCGTCTGGTAGTTTGCTTCATCGCCAACGGAAGTATGCTCTTGAGCTTTTGGCACGTGTTGGTATGTTGAAGTGCAGTCCTGTTACTACTCCTATGGCGTCATCTGAACGTATGTGTGATACGTCGGATAATTTTTTATGCTCCATGCTTGTTTAGTATCTACTTTGCTTTGCTTGTCTACACTTTGAGGTGCTTTTTTACATGTTTTCTGGTACTAACCTATTAACAAGTTGCCACAATGATAGTTGTCTGTTTTCTGCTGGCTTTGGTTTCAGAAAAGCTAGTAATGAAATATTCTCGGAATTGGACGGGACAAACGTCAAAGTCAATTACTTTCCGTGGGGAACAAGAAGTCCAGAGGGGATACGAGGAAGCGTGCCAGGACGGCTAACCCCCCCCCCCCCCAAGCGCGGCCAAGGGTGGGCCCGCGCCTGGGTAGGATTTGACCCCCCTGGTCGCCTCCTCGGTCTTCCCCTTCGCCTATAAGAAGCCCCCGACCCAAAAACCCTAGGGCATCCAGAATAAATCGATGAAAACCTCTGTAGCCCCTCCGCCACCGAAGGGGAGATTCGGGGGACAGAAAGTCTCTGTTCCGGCACCCTGACGGGACGGGGAAGTGCCCTCGGAGCCATCTCCTTCGATCTCCACTACCATCTTCATCACTGTTGCTGATTCCCATGATGAGGAGGGAGTAGTTCTTCCTCGAGGATAAGGGCTCTACTGGTAGCTATGTGTTCATCTCTCTCTATGCATGATCTTATTGTGATCACGAGCTTTGTAATCAAGTAGATCTACCTTGCTACTCAAGTGCTTCATTAGATCTCTGCTCTCCCCATGTGTGTGAAAGTGACAGCGTGCACGCCATGGTGGCACTTAGGTTTGAGTCTAAATAAATACTCTTTGTGCTTTAATAGATCTATGCTTTTTCCCACGTGTGTGGAAGTGATAGCGGGCATACCGTGTGTGGCACTTTGGCTAGATTGAATATTTTTTATGAGTTATATTTGGAGTTGGATGTCTCTATAAAATTGTGGTGTTTGTTGGAACCATCTAGCGCTCAAGGTGACAGTATGGGGTTATCTAGATTGGGGAAGGCAGACTTTGAGGTGTGTTGTTATAGCCCTACCATGGATTAGAGTGTCCAACCGGAGAGTAGTTAAGAGTAGTATCATGAAGAGAGGATATTTATATGAGAGAGTGTTCACTAGTGAAAGTATGATCCCTAGGCCTTGTTTCTCAACATTGAAACACCGTTTGCATCTAGATCTGTTACATGTTTGCTTGCTTTAGTCTTTACCTTACCGTCAAGCTCTTTTCTGGCACCGTTACCACTTGTATTTCACTATCTCTTCGTCGAACTAGTGCACCTATACACCTGACAAGTGTATTGGGTGTGTTGGGGACACAAGAGACTTCTTATATCTTGATTGCAGGGTTGCTTGAGAGGGAATACCTTTGACCACTTTCTCCCTGAGTTCGATAAACCTTGGGTAATCCACTTAAGGGAAACTTGCTGCTGTTCTACAAACCTCTGCACTTGGAGGCCTAACAACTGTCTCCAAGAATAGAAGTGTGTAGACATCAATGTGCACTACTGATGGTGTTGTTCTCTCTGCTGAGGAGGCGACTCGGTATCACAGCCTTGTTGGTGGTCTTCAGTACCTTACAATGACATGACCAGACTTATCGTTTGTTGTCAATAACTTCTATCAGTACCTTCATGAGACTCGTGCTCCTCATATGTCCGCAGTCAAGCGCATTCTTCGCTATGTGTGCTTCACCCTTGATAGTGGTCTATTGTTCCAATCCTCTACCTCTACACTGCTCTCAGCATTCTCAGATGCCGACTGGGCTGGCAGTATGGATGATCGGCAATCCACGAGGGGATATGCGATATTTTATGAAGGTAATTTGATCGCCTGGAGTGCTCGTAAGCAGTCTATAGTTTCTAGGTCAGGCACCGAGTCTGATTATAAAGCTCTTGCTAATGCTATAGCAGAGTTTGTCTGGGTTCAGTCTTTGTTATAGGAGCTTGGAGTTACCCAAGCGCTACCTCCGATGTTATGGTGTGACAACATTGGAGAAACATACCTGTCTTCAAACCTAGTATTTCGTGCAAGGACAAAGCATATTGAGGTGGATTTTCACTTTGTCCGTGAGCGTGTTACTCAGAAGCAACTTCAGATTCGGTTGATCTCCTCTAAAGACCAAGTTGTCGATATCTTCACGAAACCACTCCCGTTGCCTTTGTATGAGCATTGTAGACGCAATCTCAATCTTGTTTCCCCTGATGAGATTCAAGGAGGATGATAGAATACGTGATAGACTTGTAAATGTATACGTGTTAGGTTTTGTAAATATACCAACACGTTGTAACGTTGTATTGTAACTTGGTCATCTAAAGATGTAATTGGTGAGGGGTCAAGGGGCTCTCACAGCGAACCACGTTGCTCAGCCGTTGGATCGAGCCCTGGAACGAATCACAACCATTGGTTCATTTTTTACCGCATCTTATAAAAGACCAGACCTATAGTGAAACCCTAGCCGCCTCCCAGCCCCCACGCTCGCGTCTCTCCCCTTTCCCCTCTTTCTCTAGTGTTGAGGCGGCTGCCCCACGCGAGTTCCCTTCTCCTCCCCTGGACGCTGCCCCATCCCCACGCACTCCCTCCCTGAAATGGATCGTATGGGCACCTAGTGGGGGGTGAATAGGTGCTAACCAATTTTTAATACTTTTTCAATTTTAGGCTTGACACAAAGTAAATTATCTAGATATGCAACTACGAGAATTTCCCTATATGTAACCCTAACTACTAAGCACGTAAAAGATGAGCGAGGAAACCATAGTGGAGCACGCGGAGACACAGGGATTTGTTTTACCGCAGTTCCTTCCTTGTTAAGGGAAGTACATCTGCGTTGGAGGGGTGGGCGGTTCTAAGACCACCACGCCACAATAGGCCTCACCCTATTCTCCGATGGATCTCGCCACGAGAGGCCTGATCCACCTTCTCCACTATTGGATCCCTTCGAGGCGGGAACCGGTGCCTTTTACAACACTATCGGGGCACACACCCACAACCGAATTGGGGGCTCCCGAGATGACAGCAAGCTGCCACAAGAACAAGGTTTATCAATATAAACAAAAACGAGGATCTAGATATTTGCAAGAAATACTAGATCGGAGGTTCTCCAAATGAATGGAGAGGAGATGAAGCGCTTGATTGTTGATGATGAACATCGAGTTCTCCTCCTTCGATTCCCCAAGGGATGGGGCCTTTGGGTGGATCTAGGTGGAGCACTCTTGGATGAAGCTTTCAGATCTGATCTGTCCTTTTTCAGATGAATCAAGAGTTCTGGTAGGAGGGGGATGGCTGGCTTAAATACCCCCTCTCCAGATCTGGACGTTGCACAACTTTGGGGCGGATCGGATTCTCCGGGGGAAACTCCGCCCCCTCTCTGGGGCTTGCGCCTTGGTGAAGCTTGGTGAAGATCTTGGGGGGCGGATAATCCGGCCCCCCCGTGGGGCGGATTATCCGGCCATGCCGGAAAGTCCGGCCAAAACTCCATCCCCTCTCTGGGGCTTGCGCCTTGGCGAAGAGCAGGGGGGCGGATTATCCGGCCCCCCTAAGGGGCGGATTATCCGGCGTGGCCGGAAAATCCGGCCAAAATTCCGCCCCCCTTCTGGGGCTTGCGCCTGCTTGGGCAAAGGGAGGGGCAGATTATCCGCCCCTGGTGGGGCCGGATTATCCGCCCCCAAAGGCAGAGTTCTTTTCCCTTTATTCTCAAATAGAGCTGCAACACTTCAACACACATTAAATGATCCTTGGTATTGTTATCTAACACACAAAACACTAGGGATTAAGAAATGTTCTTTCACTCCCTGGCCGCCGCCCCACCCCCATGCGCTCCCTCTCCCCCACCTATCGCTCCCTCTCCTAGCCACCTCCCCAGCCCCAAGGTTTCGCTCATGGTCTTCTAGGCCGAATCGTGGGGAGGATGCGGAGGAGGAATCCCTCCACGAGGCTGCTAGCCTGCTACTGCTGGAGACAGTGGTGAAGTGGGCAAGGAGGAGTGGCAGTGGTGCAGCACCTCCGCGCCTCTCTTGACCGTCGTGGGTGCAGTCGTCTGCGATCTTCTAGACATGGAGTCCGAAGCCAGCGAAAAGATGAGTATCCAAGCAGAATGGTTGGTGGCCAGCAGATGCTACATGGCCTCAACTCAAGGGATTTTGGTTTTCCCCTCTCCCCTCTCTCTCTCTCTCTCCCTTTGATGCTCATTGTCCTTGATTTTTTTCTGCGTGCCAAAGTTCATTGACAACTCAAGGCTAGGATAAATTGTGGAGGTTGCTTGGAAGTAAATTAGGTGAACAACACAAGGCTAGGATAAATTGCGGAGGTTGCTTGGAAGTAAATTAGGTGAATAAGTTCAAAATAATTCAAGAATGGCTATATCTTAAGGAAATTATTTATTTTTCTCATATCTGTGCTCCAATCTTTCTATTGTTAATTAAGCACGCTTTTTTCGTATATCTATGCCATTGACACCATGGTGTTTGAGATAATATTGACAAAGTATGGTACAACATGTACTTCTTGCCCAATTTCTTCTACCGAGGACACCTGCTAGGCAATACCGTTGCATGATCGCTGTCAAGAAGTTCACCGAGATGGCTTGGCCCTTTCCAGATAAGTTCAAGGTATGCCCGGATCCCCGGAAGACAGAGTTTTTATTTTTGCTGCATTATAATTATAAATTCGCTCGGCGGTGGTGAAGTGTTCACTCTGGTTTCTTTATTTGTTTGGTTCGCAGGAGGAGGCAAAGGGGTGTCGGGAGCTGCAACACCGGCGGCTGGACCCTGATTGGCTATGGTTCCTCGTCGTTGAGTTCATGCCCAACGAAACCCTCCCCAAAACCTCTTCCACTGTAAGTTTGCCATGCAATGACAAATTTAGTTGGTAGCGGCGATAACGGGCTAACTATTCAGCTTTAGTGCACTTCCCTACTATTGTGTTGCTTTTAGTTGATGTACTCCCCTGGTTCCCTTTCTAGACTTAAATTTTAATTTTAATTTTCATTCAGCTATGGCTTTATAATATAAGTATAGAACAAATTATTATAGAGCTAAAAGTATATTGGTTTGCTGCATATAGTACAATTATTTGAATAGAGTGCAAGAAGGGTGCATGGTCTGAAGTAGGGTATTTTAGAAATAATCAAAAGTAATTCTCCAATGTGAGTCTTATATGCTACGGAAATTACTATATTACTACATTTAAGGGTTACTACCTTCTGATTCTCTAGGGTTTAAAATATTGGCAATGATACTTTACCTCAAATTCATTCATTTCCAATTGATGTGGACAGGTGGTTTTTGTGGATGCAGGATTAAATAAAAAATATCATGCATCCCAAAAAAAGGATGGAAGGTTCTCCATGTTTGAGAGGTAAATAATGGATCTTCATTAATTTGTTGGTATCATTATTCTGATTTGTTATTGTCAAGATCAGTTAGTTCAGTAAGGGAATCTCTTTGAAATGCTTTATGATATGATTGTTAAGTTGGATTCTTGCCTATTATAATAATTTTATCATATACATTGTTCAATGCAGAATTGTATGCTTTTCTGACAGTGAGGTAAAGGCCACTCGAATCATATAACTGATATCTCTTAATGTAAAATATGTGCTTGAGAAAAAGATCATATAGCTGATAAGTGCGAGTGAAATTATCTTAAATTGCTCTGTATTGTGTTATGCACTTGTGGATCCACATGTTAATGCTTATACATATTTCATTTTGTTTTTATCAGTGTATTCATGACATTACATAACCCTTGATTGTATTAGGTTTGCCCATCTGAAGTTGATCGCTACGTTTTTGCTCCTAATGGTAACATTTATTAAATGATTCTTCTGTGGTTACTTTTGTTATTGGTGCTAATATACTTACTAAAACAGATAGAAATTACAATGGTCAAAGTGGTTCAGTTTCAGAAGGTCGGTTGATTTTGTTCAAAAGAGCTTTATTTACGCATGCATATGTACAATTTTCATACAGAATCAGGCTATGTCAATTTGTTTGCTATGTTCTAACCTTGTATATTTGTAGAGGATACTCAATATCCTGCTCACGAGAAAGCAATAACAGCCCAAGTAAGAGAATGGATATGCTCAATAGACATCAGTGATAATAGCTCAAGTAAGAGGATACTAAGATCCTACAATAATTAGTTTGCCATGTCTGTAGTTTAGTCAGTATAATACATATAGAACTCTTTTAGGTGATTATTCTTGACATTCATATAACATAGAGGGTTTTTTCTATGAATTACCATGCTCTGGTATGTGCAGATTCCAGTAACAGTGACTAGCTAGCCGACCATGCCAGCAAGGCCAAAGCGAGTTAGTAAGAAGATTTCAGGGTGGTGAACAAATTTTCTGCTTGTGCTGATATCCACCATTTGGTTATGTTTCTTGCTGGGAGGCAATCATATGTACATCAAGAAGCTCTTTAGGTGCTTGAATCTCCAGTTTAGTTGTTTAAAATGTATTGGTCAAATTTAGCCTCTACAAGGCAGGATTAACAGTTGTTTCAGCATTCTTTGTACTCAAACATTAGAAGAAAGAAGTTTCTTGTTGGGAGGCAACCAGATATACATCAAGAAGCTCTTTAGGTGCTTGAATCTCCAGTTTAGTTGTTTAAAATGTCTTCGTCAAATTTAGCCTCTACAAGGCAGGATTAGCAGTTGTTTCAGCATTCTCTGTACTCAAACATTAGAAGAAAGAAGCTTAGGCAGAATATTTTGCAGGTTCTAGACTCCACCCCCTCCAACAGTGGGCAGTGTTGAAGATGAGGTTTGGCATCATGCAGACATGGACTGAACAACTACATTGGCTGCTACACTTCACCCCCTCGAATATAAGCCTCCAAAAGTAAGCAGCCCATATGCTCTTTCATTTGTGCTAGCATGCATTTTATATAGCAGAAGACAACTCAACAAATTGTTTGAGCATAGTGAGTAACAGTAAAAATAGTAGTATATAAATTAATCGACCTCCTCTCTATGTGCCCTCCTTTGTGAATGTCATGTGTTTACATAATTAAATGGGTGTAATTCGTGGTCTTTATTTCATGTTATAAGAGCAGGGATGGAAGTCGCTAGCGGAAGTCATGGGACAATGGTCTTAAAACCGACTAGAGTAGTTCTTCTTCATGGTATATAGTACCTTATTATTTAGCCTAAAATCTTGAGCAAATTTAAGAAATATATACTATGATTTTCCTAATGAGACAAAGCCAATCATGTTCTGGTTTCTGAATGTATAGGTTGTCAAAAATGTTGGTATCCTCTTTGAGCGCATTTTAATGAAATATTGGTTCCTCTTATGGGTGGAAATGTAAGAATTTCCCCCTCCTTTGTTTTTATCTCATCGGGTAATTTGGTATGACATATTTTAACTGCAGGATGTTCAGTTCATTATCAAAATATGACAAGCCAAGAGTGGTTTGGACACAACTATCTATAACTATCATAAAGATGCTTCTCAAGGTATTTACTTTTCTTTGTCCTCATTGGCATTTATTCGTTTAGTTGACAGTTCCAAGCTTACCTCATGAGTATGGAACAAGTATTCTGCTTGTTTATGGATGTGAAACTATTTTTTTCTTCTGCTATTTGATAAAAATATTCTCTTAATCTTGCAGGAGGTATTCTACTTGTTTTATTACTATTTTGTAGTTGGTGCTCATTCTGATCCAATGAAACGGCAGGAGGTATTCCATGTGCAGGCCTATCGTGTCAGTTTGCTTACGAGAGCTTGGGCTGAATTTGGGCATGTGTGACTTTCGTTAACTTGCACTGACACTCGACACTTGAATTGTATCTCTTCAGGGCATGGATCATCCGGTGTGAGGACGTACAAACCAAGAATTTAGATATTGAGATTTGATAATCTCCTAGCTAACTAAAAATAAGGATTCCAAAATAAAGGGCTTGACCTGAATGTCTACCTAGGGCAGCCCGCATATGGGCAGCTTTGTTACTCTCTTTTCCAATTTTCACTACTTCAAATGATGACAACTTTCTTGGATTTTTAATCTCATCTTAATGCTTTCACATAAATGAGAGGCCCTATTTCTTCTGCTTGATTGCTTCAACGATACAAGAATTGTTGGACTCCAAGATTATTGAGGCAGTTTCAACAGCATGGACGCTCTGAAGACCAAGAAGGCACACCCTGACTTTACATCCTGGCACTTAATCCCGACAGTACTCTGAGCCAATAGAACCTTTCCAGATTGGTTGCGGGTGGCACAGGCGATAGAGCACATACCCAGGTTCACCTCAACATAAGCGTCAACGTTTATCTTGATTCATCCATCAGCTGGAGTAAGTCCGATTCTTTGTCTGGATAGGTTTCGGAGCACTAGCAGCTGAGTCCAACTTAGAATCAGTAGGGCTCCAGTTACACATGATGGTCTTCCTAACTTTGCTGCTTGTCTTTCACCTAAAAATATCGATGATGTGATAACCAATTCTTATATTCATAATGGCACAAGATCTTGGACATATGATTTTGAAGTGGTAATTTTTTTTCTTTTATTTAGAATCACATGTGATTTTTCACTTTTGACTATGCGACCTGATATATTTTATATTTCTGTACGCACATACTATTTATATGCTTAAACTATAATTTTAGATGTCTGATTACTTAGTCCATGAGGTAAGAAATTTGTCTCCTGTGTTCCTTCAGATAACGATTAAGAAATCAAGCCATCCAATTATGCTCCAGTCATCTTTTTCATGCACGACATCTTTTCTCAGGTACCAATATAATATAGTGATAAAACATCATCAGTTTCTGGTCATTTTTCTTAATTCCTTGCTTTGCCTGTATGTACTTCATTTCTTACCCGTTTTCGATTACGACAATTCTCTATAGTTGTTGAGAGAAGGGGCAGTGCTCATAAAATGATATATTACAGGGTTTCATGATGGAGTAAGCATTCAGTTATTTGTTGAAGTGAGATTTTAGTGTAAGCTCAATGGTCGTTTCTCATAGAAGCACAATATCATTCCATGGAATATGGATACAGATTCAACTATAATTGAAAGATAAGGCTAAGGTATCACTTCGTTAGTATTTTTCTTCCTTTCCAACGATATATTGAACTATCTAGCAGAAACTATCTTGAATATGAGATGCACCAGCAATTGGGATGTATGTTCTGAACTTTTGTGTGAGATTCTAACATTCTTCTGATATCTGTAATGCTTCTGAAAACCTAGGAGAGAAAAAAATTTAGGTGATCTTGCTATGTTTTTTGGCAGTAGATGATTAGTCTTAACATGCGAAAGTGACTTTTCAGCACGTAAAGTCTTGCTATTATTTCCAATCTGTTTCAAAACATATGCATATTCAGTTGTAGTTTTTTTACTTTGTCTTGCAAAAGGCGATGTACGTCAAATTATTTCTATTGAGTTTCTTTGATGCCGACTGGACAACAGAAATGAAGAGGCTATCAGAAAGTCCACCGCTGATAAAAACCACGCTGGCCCTTGATATCCATATTCAAGATGTATCTAATTACGCACGTCGCATCAAAAAACATAGTCTTGGACAACTTAGCTCCAAATCCTGATGTTCTGTATGGAAACCAACAAGCTGGACTCCTTGACATTTAGGCCATTTCTATTCGTTTCTTACTACTAAAACACTTGTCTTGCTCAAGGCTGCTTCTGATGATGGCCAGTATTCTGGATCCTATGACTCGAGTGAAGTTTACAGAACAAGCAATGTGTACGACTTCAATTCAGATGGTTCTACCAATGACAGACTGATTACAGCTTCTTCTACTTCATTATGGGCACTGAACTTTCTATTTCGTATTTTTTCTTAGGCTATATGTAAAAATGGTAACGAACTCTGCTATTATTCCTAACAGGTTTCGCTACCTGCTGAACTACTGTTATTTCGAAACAGCCTATTTGAAAATAATGTAATATATTTCCCTGCTTTTACTCCTTTTAATTCCAGTTCAAGCACTCCGTCACTACATAGTGTACTATAGTCTCTGGAAAAATAAAACAATTCTTCAAATTTATGTTATTTTGTCTTATTGCAGATTAAATAAAACTTAAAGTTAGAACTGTTCTACTTTAGATTCTTTGAAAACTGAGATATATACTCCCACTTTTCACCCATGCTTAAGTTTCTTTGAAATCTTAGATATATACTCTCATTTTTGTGCCTGATAATTAACGCACTATACAAAATAAAAATTAGTTTAAACTCAACAGGGTCGTGCGCCAAGGCGCACCCCTAAATCTAGTATATATAAGAGGAGACATGCCGGACCTATTGTGTCGTGCAACCCATACTTGTTTTCTCTAAATTCTATAAATATTTGCATCTGTCTGTGATCCATTCCTCCTTGATGATCAGAACCTTCGCTCATACTTATCCTCGTTCTAGACCCTTGCCCTACCCCTTATTAACTGACCAGTCTTTGGATCTTTTTGAAGTTTCACCCTCCCTCCCATTGGTTCTGACCCCTCACCAGGATTCCATTTTGCATGTACCCACCTTGTCTACTATTTCTTCAATGCCATAATAAATATACTCCCTCCGATCCATATTACTTACCGTTGAAATGGATGTATCTAGCACTAAAACATGTCTAGATACATCCATTTCAGTGACAAGTAATATGGATCGGAGGGAGTAGTAAATGTAAGGGTCATTTGTTAGTTCAATCACTTCAGGATTTTTTCTTGGGTTTCTAACTCCACACTTCACCCTCACAACATCTGTATCTTCCAAAAACCCTCCATGTCTACCTCTTGCACTGTCCCCAACATGGAAGCAATCTCTGAAAACTGATACATGCGGTGTAGAGTTTTAGGTATACCAGAGATTCACCCCCAGACTGAATACAACTTATAGTTTGCCCCGGAAGTTGCAGTCCATTAGATAGTTTGATAATAGTTCCAAAAGTCTTTCCATTGATGGAAATTTTACCAAGAAACCTTGTCACCAAAAGCTTTGATCTTCTAGTCACCTCCCCATGAAAACTATATCTTGAAGGGTTCAGTCAGCTGTCCACAATTGATCTCGTCTTCCAACACGTATACTAGCCGTACTGCCTAAGTATTCTTATCACCTTCTAATCTAGTATTCTAGACCGTGCAACTAGCAAATACAGACCATTATCTGCACAACCTACAAGTTTTAGTACTGGATGTGGCTTATTCAACATGCTACACCTTGCTGATATATGCAAATGATGCTTCCCATCGTTGATACGATTTTTTTCTTTGCCTTACACTCCTTGATCACATTTCCAACCTCATTGCATCTGAAACAGACCATAGGTTTAGATAGTGTAGAATCTGCTTGGTCCCCTTTTCCAGATTTAACAGCCTCCTTTTTCATCCTAATCACTACCAGATGATCCAGCACTATTAGTTTTCTGCACATTTCGGTTTTGACCCCTGGATATGTTCCCCAGAAATGTTCTGATTCCTAAACTCTGGACGTGGCTGTGTCATACGATCAGCTAGACGAACGATTCGTACACGCTCGTCCCTAGCGTAAAAGTTCTCTTTGGCATAAGTTAGAGATGTTTCTGCTGGAGATGGTGAGTCTCGATCAGGTTGCAGATTGTTGAAAAGGCAAGAACTCAAATATGCAGCGGGCCTCGTCCCAAGCATCGTACTTATCTGGGATGACGCAACTAGCACAAAAAGCTCGTTGGGCTGAATCGCTCGACACGCGAGAGTGTGCGCTCGATTTGGACACGACTCACTAGCGCTCGGGCGTTTCCTACCCCCGTTTCGCTGAACGATTTTCACAGTGGGCGGCCCATATGCTGTTTCGCTACGTTCCTTTCCGTTCGCTTCGTTTCTTACACGAGTTTCTTTTCGCGTCTTCCTAAGTCTATGTGCACTGAGATGCCTGTCTTTGTGAACAGGTCAAGGGTGTCGCGTCTTCCTTTTTTCATTCCTAAGCTTTTTAGTTTATTTCTTTTTTTCATTTCTTTTTCATGTTTCCTATTAGTATTTTTTTTAAATTATGTTTTCTAATATGGATGTGTTTTGTGATTGTTGATTTTTTTCATCAAGATTAATTATTCGCTTTTGTTTCATGTATGTTTTAATTTTGCTCAATCAATTGGTGCGATTTATTGTGCATATAGTTGTGATATTCCAATTAATTGAATATATGTTACTCTGTTAGATGTAACTAGGAAACATGCCCGTGCGTTGCAACGGGAAAGAATTTTATTGCGTCATGATCACACAAATTTTTCACCTGTACAGCTGCAGCGTGTCGCACAGAGGAACCAGGATGTGGATTAACCTAACTAACCCAAATTCAAGATAATTTGGATTGTCAAGATACATAATATAATTATCTCCACATATGAATTGCTAGTGATCATTCCAACTAATCACCAGGCACAACCAAATCACCAACACACCTGGATACACTTTCTCGTGTGAGGCAAACAGTAATATATGTCTATCTGAACGCACTCTTGAAATTAACAGTAATACAATTTTGGCAACTTGTTATGTGCATAAACAACATCACCACGGGAACATCAAATAAGTTAAAGAGGATTACAAGTTACAACAAAATTGAACCGGTTAAGTATTTGCGGTTTTATAATCACACCGACTTTGTATAGAGTGGTCATCGTCCCTCTCCGACCTCTTGACGCGGGTAAATGAATTGGCTAAATTCCTTCTTGCCCCAACACCATGGCACATCTTTTCATCGATATTGCAAGAAGCAAACTATGTATGTCACGAACTTCCGACAGTTCTCCTGAGCAAGAAATGAGTAAGAATTGAGAACGGAAATGCAGACAAAGATTCAAGTTCATATATGAAATGCAATGCACAAGTTCAGTTTTGCTGAAACTACTGGACATGTATACTTCTAATCATATTAGAGATCATTGTCACAATAAATTCAGATTCAATCACTACAAGAATAACCTGAAACTATGGGTACTCAAAACTGCAGTAGTTCTAATGGTAATCCCATCCCAGTTAACTGGGTCAATTACTCAGTTTCAATTAGGGAGTTTGGCATGTAGCGAGGGGCTGGGTGACTTGAGGCATATAGCATGGTACCTTTTTCGTCCTTGGAGCTCTGGGAGGAGGCCGGCATAAGCTTGGGGAGGACGCGGGTAGTAGAAATCCGGGAGGGAGACAGCACCACGATGTGACCCTGCCCCTAAGCATGCGCTCACTGCCATCATGGCGCACCGGCCACCAAGCAGATCATGCATCCTTGACGGTGACAGATTTGTCGGGAAGCACCAAATCGCAACAACGTACCTCAGATGCACCTCAGATGTGAGGTCACGACCTCCTCCTAAGCCTCCATCAAAGTGCCAAACCCCTGCATAACCATGCATGTAAAAAAACCTGAGAGAAAACACGGAGAAGAAAGATGCCGCGGCAATATAGCAAGTACTACAATAAATCGTGCCCTTTGTCAGTTGCACCACATACTTGGAGATCTTCTTGACAGCTTCAACAAATCTCAAATCAAGGGTATGGTTCCCATACAGCAGATCTATATATGTATTGGGATGGTTTTTACCTTCTCTTGTAGGAATTGAGTATCAACAAAGTAGCTCATTTGAGGATCATTCCACCATGTTGCTACCACAACGTTGGATATCATAACGTTTAAAAGCTATAATTTGTATTCCTTACCACCTTAAATATGGGTTATTCTATAAAGAATGGGTGGATGGAGTTTTACATCAAACTAACCATTAGTCTTAATTCAATCTTAATATAAATATTTCTATGTAGAACATAGTGCTTACTTAATACAAACTTTCATGGTCTTTTAGCAATGCAGTGATCACAATTGAGGCCCTAGATGCAAGGACTTTTGATACTAATAATTTTAGATTTACTTTTCTGCCAATCATTGATGTAAACCAAATATAAGAATTTAAAAACATTGTGAACAAAACTTAACATACTATATGAACACTGCAAAATAAGATTTGAATCACCTGAGAGAGTTCTTAAGGGTCCTCGATTACAAATGTTATGACAACCTTCTCGCCACCAGGGCAAGCCATCTCTTTAGCACATCCAGTAGAAGAAGTTTTTGGATCAAGACCAGTTTCCTCCTTACTCTCAAAGAAAGGTGGAATAGTATCCAAAGATGTCATTATCCTTCACAAACCCACAAGAGTAAGTGGTATTCATCTTCCCAAAAAAAATACTGGCTCTGAAGTGTTCCCCTTGACTCTTACCTCAACAATATTTGAGAATTGGAAGAATACGGTACTTCATTTGCATTTACAAGCAACATCAGTTACATCTACAAGAAAAAATAAAAATGAGCATAGATCCTTCAAATTTTGGCTAAGTAGGTTGCTAAGAGATCCCTAGATTATGCTTCAAAAAGCTTCAAGTACACATGATAAAGATGTACCAAATCCAACAAAGCTCCAATCCAGTAATGATGCACCACGGAGAGGGTAGATGCATTGACACCTTTTCCTATGTCAAACCCCTCACTGAGGGCAAATCTATCAATCTGGAATCTAGCTGGCAATGGGTGGCGATATATATATCTAGCATGGAAATTACAAAATACATATAAGTTCCTAAAAAATAGAACGTCTGAAGGACATAGTATGCTCTGCATATAACTTCAATGGTTTAAAAAAAATCAAGTAACTCAATCGTGAAAGGTACCGGTTATGCTAGAAAATGATTCAATTTAAACTTTGGTTCTACAATTTCATACATCAACCAAACATCAATAAAAAAAGATAAGTTGGTCAATTTGGCACAACATCGCAAATTAAAAAGATAACAATACAATTAGCATACAGTTTGAGATATCTAAATGATAATGCAACCGCTTTACAGGTGGAGACCAAAGTGAAGAGCAACGACATCGAGTTATGGCATGTACTATGTAAGACGAGCATTATTTGTTACATACATTACTTTCACAGAATTTCTTACTGACATTTCTTATGAAGTTGAACAACTATCCAATAAGCACCATTTATTTCTTGTCAATATCCCTTTCAGCAGAGATTTGCTCGCTTTATAAAGAAGATTTCATTGTTTGTTTAGAATGATGAAAGTACGGTAGCAAGATAAATAAAATGGCCCCTTGTAGATTACATAACGGTGGTGGACAACACTAACATGTACACAAAACTTCCAGCCTGTCAAACTCTCAAGGCATTCAGAAACTTCTGAGAGTAGCATCAACGATTTATAAAACGAGTTCCAGAAAACAATTCATAAAACTTGGTATCTTAAACTGAGACGGAACATGAGGTTGTTGCTCCAATTATATGAATTCGGGAATGTCATGGCAAGTAATTCTCCCGCCGCACAACATGAAAGAGATGAACAGGTCAGCCCGTGCCATGTAAGTGAGCAGAAATAAAAGAGGACAGGAACAACAAAAAACACGCTAGGTTCAGGGAGAGGGTTGGCACGTACGAGTTGATGCCATGGTAGTGCACGAGAAGGACGAATGTGAGCTCCCGCATGTCTGCGCAGTCAGTGTAGTCGAATACCTGTAGCCTCAACCGGAAACGACAGGGGAAAGGGGCAGAGAAACGCCATCGTCGGTATGTTCGGTGTTGTGGCCTTGGAGCCGTCTCACCATTGCCGCTTTATCCTGCCACCCATCTTTGTTACTGTGACAACGGGGTCTGGAAAATTGGGTTTGAGCGGCGAGGGGGTAGGAGATGAGGACAGGAATACGATCTCTCCTTTCCCAGAATTGAACGTAGCGGCATCAATCAGATCGAGGCGCGCTGGATCTGGAGGATCCGGAGGATCTGGATCATGAGGCATGGAAGGAGAGGGGCATGCATCGAGGGGAATGTTTGGGAAGGGATGGGGGCTAGAGTAAGGGGAGCGAAGGGCGGGCAGAACGGGATGGGGTGCGCGAGGAAGGACGGAGCGAAACGTGACCCTGGCAGAACACGGAACGTTTGGTCTTTTTTAAGTAGTAGAGATTTATTCTTTGAAGGTGGTAATTTTTTATCACATTTCTAGTGTGATATTTTTCCAATTACTCTACATGTTTGTTCCTCTTGTAGATGTTCTTCGATCCTCGCGTGCTAAATTCGAGTTCGGCATGTACTCTTAATTTGCCCCACGGTCGGTAAAGTTTTTGTTCCACCTTATCCAATGTTTTGTTCCAATGAAAAAAAACTTGTACCATGGTCTTCCGGCTTGTGTTACCTATACTTGTAATTTGTTCCCAGCTGGTGAAGTTTTTGTTCCACCCTATACACATTTTTTTCATGAAGTAAAATTGACACATATGGTCCTCAGGCTTCTGTTCCATGAGCACAATAATTTGTTCCACGATGGGTAAAACTTTGTTCCCGTTGGAACTAAATATGTCCATGGTCCTTGGACGCTATTTTTTTCAACATGTACTCATAATGCGGTATGCGATCGGTAATTTTTTTCCCTTTTTTCATTTCCTAGGAACTATTTTTTCATGGTTGTGTGGTGCTAAATTTGTGTCGCACGTATGCTCGTAGTTTTTCCACGATTGGGTAATATTTTGTTCTAGCTTATCCAAACTGTAGTCTTGATTTGTTATGTAGCTGCTAGAATATTGTTGCACTTAGGTACAATTTTAGTGTTCCATTCTTTGCCCTATAATTTTTTGGTACGGTAGTGTGATTTTGTTCCATGCGATGCGAGGTAACCAGAGCACACGTGCAAGTAGTTCCTTCTTTTTTTCTTTTTTTTTGTCTTCTTTGGTATGTTTTCTTCATACTTTTTCTTTGTATTTTTACTTTCTTCCTATACCTTTTCTAAAATTTAGGTTTTCCCATGATTTTCCCTTATGTTCCATCTTAGTTAATTTTTTTCCATCGGTGGAAAAGTTTTGTTCGAAAAATTACTATTATTAATTTGATAATAGTCGTGATTTGTTCTGCTTTGTTCATATTCATGTTCCTCACATCGGTGGAAAAGTTCTTTCCAAAATATTTTGCTCTCAAGCACTAAATTTTGGGTTCACCTATACTCGTAATTTGTTTCACGGCTAGTAAAGTTTTTCCAACTTTTTGTTCCCTGAGAAATAAACTTTTGTTGCATGGTCCTTAGCGCTAAACTTTTGTTCCATGTGATCTGTTTTTCAATTGGTAAATTTTATTCCCTTCTGTCCAATGTTTACTCTCTCGGGATCTAAAAATTTGTTCCACGTGTAGGCGTTTTTCTTCCTTGCACGCTGAAGTTTCGTTCCATGTTTAGTTTTGATTCATTCCTTCATTCTATTTTTTTAGAAACTATAGTGTGACTCTATCTGTTTCACAATTGGTAAATTTTATTCCCTTATGTCCAATGTTTACTCTCCGAGGATCTAAAACTTTGTTCCATGTGTAGGCATGTTTTCTTCCTTGGACGTTGAAGTTTTGTTCCATGTGTAGTTTTGATTGATTCATTCATTCTATATTTTTTTTGAGAAACTATAGTGTGATTTTTTTATTGTAGTCTAATGTTATGTTCCTTTCTGAAGGCGTGGTTTTGTTCCACATGTAATTCCGATTTGTTCCTTTGCTCTATTTTTTTTGCCAAAATTGTAGTGTGATTTTGCTCCGTGTAGTCTAATTTTATATCCCACATGGAGGCGCGATTTTGTTCCTGAGACCCTACAGTTTTGTTCCACCCGCAGCCGTTACGATGTTTATGTTTCCTTGTGCGTTAAACTTTGTTCCTGTTAATCCACAATCTTTATTTCTATTTGAGCCGTGATTTGTTCCACAATCTGGATTTTTGTTGACTTAATCTAGAATTTTTCCCAGTGAAACAAAACTAATTGCACTTAATATTGTAGTCTTTGATTTGTTCCCCGATAGCTAACTGCACTCTGTACAAAATTTTAAGATTGTTCCATGGCACCACTATTTTTGTTCGACTTTATGTAATAAATTTTTGTTCCACCATTACTTCTATATTGTTTCATAAAACTATTTTATTGTAGTATTTAAGTTTTTCAAAAACAATTTTGATTCAACTTATTATGTAGTTGTGGCGCGACACTATGCACAAGATAGCATTTCACACCCGCTTTTACAACTTAAACGTGCTTTACTGTGGAGTGAATACCGGTACCGTGGACGACGTGGAGTCCTGATTCTTTACGAGCCAACCAGCGAAGTGTTTGGTGGACCCTAGATGCATGCACATTGTTTTTTTTAAGTGAGATGCATGCGCATTGTTGTGTCTGTATATAGGCAGAGAGTGCGTCGTGAACTGGATAATTAGTCCTATACTGCTTAGCTACTTAGCTAATGCGGTTTCCACCGAGCAAGTAATAGATGACCATAACCTTTTGCCCCTTACCTAGCCGCCAGGCTTCAGGGAGTCAATGTTTCTACCACCCGATCTCCACCAGCGTTCTTGCTGGTCCCCTCTCTCTCTGCTTGCTGCTCTGGCGGCGGGAGGGAGGGGGATCCGGTCTCTTCGCTATGTAGTTAGGGTTTGATTTTGCAGGTCGTGGAGCGCCGTTGGGGTAGTGGGAGCGGCGCCCAGGCGAATAAATTTGCATCAGCCTCACTCCCACACCGACAACGTCCCTCGTGGCGGCGTCTTGGAATTGATGGCATCGTGTGTGTGCTGATGATTACTCGGATTGGCGGCATTAGAGTTCTTGGATGGTGTCGTCGAGGCGTAGGCGGCAATACCATCAGGTGTGTCGCTCCTTCTGCTCTGTCCCCGTTACTACGGCGTTTGCTCCGACGCCATGGTTGAGCAGGAAGGATGTGTTGTCCAGGAGTACGCGCAGACGGTCGTCTGTGCATGTGTCAGATTGAAGATGGTTTATCATGTGCTGGGTTTGTGGATGGAAGCTGGCGGTTCTGATTTCCTCTACGACGTTGTAGTCGTGCGGGGGTATCAATTATGGAGTATGATCGCGTGTCTGAGGACATGTTGCCCCGGTATGATTTTTTCAACGATAATGGTTTTGCCTTTGGCAAGCTACTTTGGAGGTCTAAAAAGCCGCCGATCAGCGATGGAGCCGCGTCAAGATCGGGTGTTGTGGTGATCTGTCTTTCGTCCCTTTGGTGGTTGCTTCGGTGGTGCCGAAGGAGGAGGATAGACGCTGGTATTTTATATAAGTTTATCCTATCTTTTCAGTTCTGTAAGGTTGTCTCGTTCGTACATTGTAACTTGTATTTATCTTATTAATAAAGAATCGGATTATAGTGTCAAAAAAATAATGCGGTTTCCACCGCTTTATTCCTTTATATACTGTGAAAGCAGCAACCTTGTAGTCAGCCAACGATGCACGCGTCGCAACGAGCATGCTGCTCTAGACGAAGGGGCGAATACTGAATCTTCAGAATCTAGAAAACAGTTATGGTCTACTCTCTGGAAATTTAATGTGATGCCAAAGGTGCATGTGTTCTGGTGGAGGGTTCTTCGGGACATTCTACCAACTGAAGGTGTAAAGTTTGCCTTGCTGCAGATGAAGATCTCATGCATGCCCTGATCAATTGTGAGCATGCACGGAAGTTCTGGGATGAAGCCCGGTGTTGGATGAAGTTTACGTTACCAAATCTTCATCCTCATACCTGGTCACGAGATATAATCTGTGATCCTAGGTTCTCTGATTCAGATCGAGCCAAAATTGTAACAATAATGTGGCCATCTGGAATTCTCGTAATAGTTGGAAACATGATAAGGGGAGTTTTGATCCGGTTCATTCTGTAAAGATGGCCAGAGAAGCTCTTGCTGTTCTTGAGATCCCAAAGAAAGATGCGTTGATCTTACCTGGGTTCGGTTGGCGCCCACCAGATGAAAACACGATCAAGATTAATACAGATGGTGTCCTGTCAATGGAAACTCGTCTGGGAGGGGCCGGAGGAGTTGCTAGAACCTCTTCATCTTATATTGGAGCATGGAGTAAACCCTATATGGGTGTTACAGATCCTCTTATTGCTGAAGCTTTGGCTTTACAAGATGGGGTTATCTTTGCGACATTAAGAGGCTTCGCTGATGTGGTGATAGAGACAGATTGCCTGGAGATAGTCAATCTCTGGAACACTCGCCACGATTGCCGTTCGATTGTGGCACCAGTTCTACAAGAAATTGGAGAGTTGGTTGTTTCCTTTAATTCTTTTGTAATTTAGCATGTTTCTCGATCGGCTAATCACTCGGCTCATCTTTGTGCTAAGTTAACTTGCACGCTGATGGTGACAAGTAGTTGGTTAGATTGTATTCTTGACTTTCTGGTGGTCAGCATCCAAGCTGATCAGTCCAGCTCAGTTCTAGCTGAATAAAACTCTCCGAATTTCCCGCAAAAAAAAAAAATAAACGCCCGCCTCGGAAGGAAAAAATGGCCCGCTACCGCAGCTATGTCGTCTCGAGGACTGATGGGCCTTGGGCTGCCATCTTCATTTCCACAATGGGCAAAACAAGCGTACCAGGACGCCCGGGCGCTAGACAGGACCACCCCTTGATTTTGCCAAAAAAGTTGCAGCCGGATTCTTCAAACTTTTACGAGCCAAGTTCCGACGAACGTGGACTGTGGCCGAACTATTGCTGCGTACAGTCCCAACTTGATGAGTTCATTTCAGTGCCCCTATTTGTTGCTTGGTGCAGGTAGGGACGGTGTAGCCGGCGAGACGTCGGTTGCCGTCGACGGAGCGGCCTCCACACGTGTGGCGACGTCTCTGTCGTCGGCGGAAGGCGGCAGCTGGTGAGGTGTGTTCGGTTGGCAGTTCCGATAGATCGATCATCAAATAGCGAGTGGGGATTGCCAGTACCGATCGACCCCGTTCGGTCAGTGGAATAGTCACTTTACTACTGTCCTATTCCAGCTCTGATTGACCCGCAGCATTAATCAAGCGGCGTCCATGGTCAGCACAGGCGACTTAATTTACCTGTCCATCGCCGTTCCTCCGTTTCCAACTCGATCATGTTTCCGACTGATTAATCACGTCCCTGTCTAGACTCTGTCTGCCGTGCGAGCTCCATTAATTTGGACGTATAAACCGTCCATCAATACATCGACCAACTGCTTTGATCTGGGCACGTTGCCACAACGGAATCAACTGAGAGCAACTTCCATTGATGGAAATGCGTTTGTGTCTCTTCTGCGTTAATTCAAGGAGAGCACGTCGAGGCTGCCAAAACTAATCATGTCTCCAAACTTCCAACTACCGTGTACATTTATCACAACCTGTTTTTTTTCCGGATAAGGGCATCTCCAACTGTCCGAATGGTCCCGCCACATCTTAACCGGTCCACGCGGACAGAAGAACAACTGCAACATGGTCCAAACGGACCGTCTCGTGCGGACCGATCCATCTGTGCACCAAATTCTGGCGCGTCTCCTCTTCACCTTAGTGTTCTCTCCTACCAGTGGCACACAAATCACCCCGTCTCCCTTCAAAAACCCTCTCACAAAATTCGACAAGCCAAAGCGGAAGCAATGGATCTAGCCGCCACGACCGCTGTTGTACCTGCCGCCGACCACTCCGCCAAGAGGCAGGCCAAGCCGAAGAAGCTGGCCAAGGATATGACCTAGGAGGAGCGGCGGCTCGAGTTGGAGAAACGCGTAGGGAGGAAAGAGGCCGCCAAATAT
Organism: Avena longiglumis; assembly: GCA_030063025.1. Lineage (NCBI taxonomy): Eukaryota > Viridiplantae > Streptophyta > Magnoliopsida > Poales > Poaceae > Avena > Avena longiglumis. The sequence continues at coordinate 435,831,832 of CP125977.1, read as the reverse complement.
CATATGCTCACTACCCAACTCGACAAGAAGCACCGGAAAGAGTACGACTGCATCCTCACCGCCCAGGCCACGGCGAATAGCGAGGCGCTGGCTGAGGAAGCCATCGAGCAGGCCGTTATTATGTTGAAGCAGTAGGCGCTGAATGTCGCTTTCGGCGCCGACGTTGCCCTACCTAGACAGGTCATCGCCGGCGTGTCGTCGACCATCTCGGTCACATCGATGCCGAGCGGCCGGCCGCCTCTTCAACCCAGAACGACAGGCCCGCATATGTCATCGCCAGGTGGCACGCGAGGAACCGTGGCACGCTCTCCTAGTTCAGCAATCCCCGGTCGACATCGTCGGAGACGAATGTGCATGCCATCGAACTCAACTGAACTCCCACAGCTGCAAACACAACCTCGATGGCACTGAAGAGGCGACGACACATCTCTGCCGCAGCCATGCCACCGCCACTGAACCTGTTTGATAGAATGGTCGGCCAGCCGCCAACGACACATCTCTGCCGCAACCATGCCACCGCCATTGAACCTGTTTGATAGAATGGCCGGCCAACCGCCATTGCCCAGCAATATGGTTAGCTCGCATAATTTATTTCCCATTGCCAAAAGCCCGTGCCCGCAACTTGTCATGGACAATTTGTGTGTAGGAATTTATGGACATCAATGACAAGGCCATCATGCATGACATGATCAATGCGGGTGGGCAAGATGGCTACGAGGGCTACACCCCAAGATGAGACTCGACGGGAGACTCAACAAGATGCCCATGACATTGTGGATGAGCCATTGTCTGAAAACAATGGCCCATCCATGAGCCGAGGATCACAACCGTGACATTGTCCACATCACTTGCCTCATCAATTGCCGAGGGCAAGAAGATGATCCAAAGTACCACGAGCTACACCCTCGAAGATTTCAAGTTCATACGCAAAACTTGGATGGAGATTTCATAAAATACCCTATGCGATGTCGTTATGAAGGGATATGCCTATTGAAATAAGGTGGGCAAATTCTCCATGAGCATAGGAAGTCATGTCAAACCCTTTCTTTAGCGACCGAAATGATCTCTTCCTTTCCAAGAGATGGGGTACCATCCATGACGAGTGTAGCAAGTTTCAAGGTTCGTTCGAGATGATGAACAAAAGGGCAATAAGCGGGCTCATAGTGGTTGACATGGTAAAACCTCTTCCTCTCTTGTCGATGTACCTTGTATATGCATTTAGCCATTGTTGTCATCCATGTGTGTAGGGTATTAAATATCTAGAGCACTTCAAGATGACCAATGACAACAAGGCATTCACATTGAGCCATTGTTGGATGTTGATCAAGGACACCAAAAAATGGGAAGTTAGCTATGCCATTTGGAGAGAAGTTCATGGGAAGAAGGGAAATGGCAAGGGCAATGCGTCAATAGACGGTGTCATCGTCCTTGATGACGTTAGTGAATGCCTTGGATACCTTGCAACTGATGACCTAACGTCTACATTGGCATTCCATGAGACCATTGGGGAGTTGCTGGACAACAAGGAAGAGGCCATTGCCGAGAGGGGAGAGAGGCGGGAGAAATAGAAAGAGGTCATCGCCAAGAGATTTGTTGATCTGCAACTGAGATCTATTGTGGTGGGCGAGGCCAATGCCAAAGCTAGGCTCATGGAGGCCTAGGCCACCACAAAGCTCTTGGAGTTCGAGGCCAAGACAAAGGCCACGCAGGCCAAGGCTAAGGCCATTGAAGCCAATGCCAAGACCAAGGCCATAGCCAAGGTCATGACCGAGGAAAATAAGATCATGCTCACAGACTTGGCTAGCATCTCCTGTTGGAGATATACCCTAGAGGAAATAATAAAAGTGGTTATTATTATATCTTTGTTTTTATGATAAATGTTTACATTCATACTATAATAGTATTAACCGGAAATATTAATACTTGTGTGATTTGTAAACTAAATTAGAGTCCCTGGTAAAGCCTCTTTATAATACTAGCTTGTTGATTAATAGATGATCATGGTTTCTCGATCATGAACATTGAGATGTTATTAATAACAAGATCATATCATTAGGAAAATGGTATGATGGACATACTCCTATAGAAAAGCGTAGCATAAAGATCAAGTCATTTCAATAGTTTGTTTGCTATAAGCTTTCTGATACATAGTAACCTAATTCCTTCGACCATGAGATCATGCTAATCACCATCACCGGAAGGATGCTTTGATGACATCAAACACCACACCGTAACTGGGTGGTTATAAAGATGGCATTGAGTATTCGGAAAGTATGGGTTGAGCCACACGGATCAAGGGTGGGATTTGTCCATCCATATGACGGATAGATATACTCTGGACCTCTCGGTGGAATGTTATCCAATTAGCTTGCAAGCATGTGACTGGCTCACAAGGGATCACATATCACGGGAACAAGAAAAGAGTACTTATCGGTAACAAGGTTGAACTAGGTATGCTGAGATACCGACGATCAAAACCTCGGATAAGTAAACTACCATGAGACAAAGGGAAATTGGAATCGTATGTAAGTGGTTCATTCGATCGCAAAGTAATCGTAGAAATATGTGGGAGCCAGATGAATTTCTAGATTCCTCTATTGGTTATTGATCGGAGAAGTGTCTCGGTCATGTCCGCATAATTCACGAACCGTAGGGAGACACGCTTAAGGATTCGATGTTGTTTAGTAGATATGGAATGTTAATAGGGATACCAAATGTTGTTCAGAGTCTCAGATGGGATCCGGGATATCATGAGGAGATTCGGAATGGTCCGGAGAATAAGATTCATATAAGGAAAGTCCGATTCCGGAGTTCGGGAAAGTTTCCGATGTTTTCATCGGAGAGGTTCTAGAAGGGTCTAGAAGGTTCACCAGACCAGAAGGGGAATGGTCCATGAATGTGTTATTAATATGTGGAATGATTGGATCATATCATAGGTCACTTGGTGTTGGCATTTGCAAGAGATAAATAAAGCTCTAAATTGAAAGTCAAACGGGAAGTTTGAAAAGTCAAACTGAAACAATGGTTTCCTAGTGGAAGAAGAAACAAGTCCTTCTCTCAATCCAACTTGGGTTTGGGTTTGGATTCAAACCCACCCCTCCCAAGGCTGCCCCCCTCTCATAAATTGAGGGGGAGGGATGCCCCAACAACACAAGAGCCAAGCCCTCCCCACACACCCACGCCGCCGCCGCCCAAGCCGCTGCCACTCGCCGCCGTGCCGCCTCCCCGCGCCGCCGCCGTCTCATGCCACCGCTGGTTAGTCGCCGCCGCCCTAGCCGCCTCCGACACCTCCTCCTCCTCCCGGACTTCTAAACCCTAGATCTCCGGGAAACCCTAATCCACCATAACTCGCACCGGCTTAGGCAAAGCCCTGCAGGATCTTCCCTCTACTTCCGACACCACGCCGTCGTGCTGCCGGAATCGCAAGGGGAGAACTACAACCTCCGCTACCTGCTGGAACAAGGGAGAGGAAGGTATTCATCGAGTACCAAACATGTGACCGACTGCGGAAGCGCTGCCGGAACGCAGCGCCGGAAGGATCGTCTACGCGATCTTGAGATCGGCAAGTGTACGACTACATCACCCACGAGAATCTCCTCTCGTTAACCGCTTTGGAATCTTCTAGGGTGAGTGCTTCTATCGACTCGTTGCTACAATCTAGTAGATAGATCTTGGCTTGTTTGTGTGCATGCGGTAGAATTTTTTTGTTTTTCATGCTACGAACCCCTACATTGGTATCAGAGTCGTGTCTATATGTAGATCTGTTGCACGAGTAGAACACAATGGTCATTGTGGGTGGTGGTGCTTTTATTATCAATTGCTTTTTGTGTACTTTGCATCTTGCGGTATGATGGGATGAAGCGGCCCGGGCTAACCTTACATTATATCGTTCATGAGACTTGCTCCACGCTTAACATGCAACTTGTATTGCATAAGTGGCTTTGTGGGTGTCTGTCTCTCCCATCATAGTATAGATTCAATTTACAACGGGCACTTGATAGTTCAAGCATCAACGTTGTGGTTCTTGTTCGTAAGTTAGAACGACACTTATTGAAAGCCCCAAACCACGTAAAATATGCAAAGAAAATTAGAGGCGTCTAACTTTGTTTTGCAGGGGTGTGCTATGATGTGATATGGCCATGATTGTGATTATATATGATGTATGCAATGTTCCTTATTGTAAGTTGGCAACCGGCAGGAGCCATATGGTTGTATTTTAAATTCTATTAAGACCCGCGTGTCTATTCAAAGTAGTTGTAATAGTTGATGCTGGTGGACGATAACCATGAAGCGGCATCATTGACCTTGACGCCATACCGGTGATGATGGAGATCATGTTCGTGCTTGAAGATGGAGATCGGAAGCACAAGAAGAAAGCCCATATCATATCACATATTATGAATTGCATGTGATGTTAATCCTTTTATGCATCTTGTATTGCTTAGTTTGCGATGGTAGCATTATAATATGATCCCTCAAGCACAAAATTTCAAGTTTTAAAGTGTTCATCCTTAGTAAGCACCGTTGCTAAAGCTCGTTGTTTCGAAGCACCACGTGATGACCGGGTGTGTTAGATTCTGCGAGTGCCAACGTGAGAAAGCCAGATTTGCTCATGCAGAAGCTAAGGTTTGATCTTGACGAGCGTAGCGTGTACAGACATGGTCTCGGAACACGGATCACCGAAAGGTAAAGCATGGGTCATATAGTATATATGATGAACATGTTGATTGTTCGCCATTGAAACTACATCAACTCTCATGATGATCGGTTTTGATGTGGTGGATTTGGTTCGTGTTATCACTAAAACAATTTGAGGGATATTGTTTTGAGTGGGAGTTCACCTAAATTAATTTAACTATTAATTAGAACTCAATTTGTCATAAACTTAGTCCAAACTATTGCAAATATGTTGTAGATCAATGGCGGCTCCTACCATCAATTTTAATGCATTCCTAGAGAAAGAAAAGTTGAAAAACAATGGAAGCAACTTCGCGGATTGGTTCCGCAATTTGAGGATTGTCCTCAATGCTAGTAATTTGACCTATGTGCTGGATGCACCGCTGGGTGACCCGCATGCAGCTAATGCTACCGATGAGTTAAAGAATGTTTTCCTCGCTCGAAAGAATCAGTACTCCACAGTTCAGTGTGCTGTCTTGTATGGTTTGGAATCGGAGCTGCAGAAAAGGTTTGAGAACCATGACCCACATGATATTGTCCGTGAACTCAAAATGATATTTGAGGCTCACGCGGCAGTTGAGAGTTATGAGGCTTCTGAAAAGTTCTTTAACTGCAAGATGGAAGAGGGCAGCTCCGTCAGTGAGCACGTGCTTAAGATGTCTGGGCACGCAAGCAAGCTTCAAAGCTTGGGAATAGTGATTCCTAATGCTTTGGGGATTCAACGTGTCCTCCAATCATTACCACCAAGTTACAAGAACTTTGTGATGAACTACAATATGCAAAACATGGACAAGTCGTTGCCAGAACTCTTCTCCATGTTGAAATCTACAGAAGTGGAGATCAAGAAAGAGCACCAAGTGTTGTTGGTCAATAAGACCACCAAATTCAAGAAGCAAGGCAAGTATAAGAAAAAGGGAAACTTGTGGCACCCCGCAAAACCACTACTAGAAAATCGCGTTGTTTTTGTGCATTGCATCGTCATCATCATGCATTGTTTGTCTGAACTATTTCGAAAAGCCTAGTTTTGCTTTGTACAAATACCCCTCTTTATTTCAAATGCAAAACCCCAATCGTATCGGATATTTTATTTCCCTAAAAACTAATTGCAAAGTGGTCTTGTTTTAAAATAAACAAAACCAAACAAACACATATTTACAAACTAATAAAAACCTACACTCTAAATCCTATTCCCACCCAAATCTATCCTACCCACCAACCGCAGCTCGCCACCTCACCCCTCACCCAATTTCCTACCCACCCCGCCACATCATCAATCCACCAGCCCCCCACCCCTCTCTCTCTCACCTAGCCCATCTACCCTCCCCTCACCTACACCCGGACCCCACCGCCCCTGGCCCACCCGCAGACCCAACACACCCACACCCACACACAGCCACCAACCCCCCCTCTCTCACCTCTGGTCCCACCCATGGGACCCGCCACTCCCCACCCTCCGCCTCGCGTCCCCACCCCAGGCCGTACCCACCCGACCCCTGGCCCCACTCCCCACGGCTCCTCCTTATCCTCTCTCTCCTCTCCCCCGCCCGACAACCTCCAACCACCCGTCTCCTCCTCCTCTCTCTCTCCTAGCCCGGCGTCCCTCCTTTCCCTTCCTCCGGCCCACTCCATGACCCCCGGCAGGCTCTCGCCCCCCTCGTCGCTGCTCCTCCTCTCCCGCCAAGCCCCTCTCCTCTCCGCCCTCGCCTCCGGCTCAGGCCCAGCGCCCGCCTCCCTCTGGTCTCGCCGCGCCCGGCTTCGCCCGCCGGAGCCGCCGCGTCTCCCACCTCTCGCCGTGCACGACCCCGCGCCCCGCGGATCCTCTCCTCCTCCCCGTCATCCTCCACCGCCGCCACCTTGGCGAAGCCTCGCCCGCCTGGTCGGCCGAGCTCCGCACCGCGCCCGTTGAGCTCCTCTAGCGCCGAATCCCCTCACCCCAGGCTGCTGCCTCCTTCCTTCGCCTCCGTCTCAACCGAGCTCCGCCGGCCGCGGCTCTCCCCTCCTGGACCTCCCCTCTGCCTTGTGCTCCGCCTCAGCGGGCTCTCACCTCGGCCTCCCGAGCGCCACCCGCCGGACCCCACCTCGTTTCCCGCCGCCTTGAGCTTCGTGGCCGCCTCTCTGCAGACCGCGCTCGCGAGCCCTCCCCGTCCTAGCGAACCTCGGCCGCCCTTCCCGTGCTCCGCCAGCGGCGTCCCGAACCGGCATCGCCCCAAGCCGTCGCCGCCTCAAGCTCGCCTGCCTCGAGTGGCGCCACAGTGCCGTGCCTTGCTTCGCCCGACCGAGCCACAGGCCCGAGGCTCTGCCCGCTTTTCATTGCCGCTTCCTTCGTCGTCCGAGCACGCCCCGCCCGCAAGGTGTTCGAGTCGGTATCCTCAGGAAACATGCCTCTTTGGTTTGTTCTTTTCTTGGTGCCTCTGCCCGTGCCCGTGCCCGTCTTGCTGATGGGTCGTTATAACGGAGATGGCCCCGGCATCACGAGATCTTCACCAACGCAATGAAAATGAACACGGACCCCGAACCCGAAGAATCGCCGACAAGGACCGTCCCTACACCAAGATCAGCTTCCGAACACTTCGACCGAAGCTGAATCAAGATCTCCCCGGATACGCCAAGTTCGCCTACCCGGACACCGTGCGACAAGATCTTTTCGAACCCGAGGACCATCAAGACTTCCGCTCGAACGCCAAGACCGACCCCGCGAACCAACATGATCTCCTTCACGGATACGACAAGTACACTCTCGAGGAAGCCGAGTACTTCCCCCGGACACCGAGACCCCGGATGCGACAAGATCTACCCGTTGCTCGAGAATGTTCTGCCGAGGCCGATCCGTCGAACCCTGAACCCTGAGACCGAACCCCGCACCCCCGGAACCCCCAAGATCTGCCGAACCCTAATGTGTGAACCCCTTCCCGAAACCCTATTTTATAATATAATACAACTTGTCGCATATTAAATTGTCATACTCGCATGCATATTGGTGTGGTTTGGGGGCCTTATGCCGTTTCACCATATAATTAAATATGGGGCCCATATGCGGGCAAATCTAGCCTCATATTGGCCTCATTTAAATTTGTGCATCGAACCGGTACCATATCTTGCCATGTTAAGACAACATTTAATTTGCGGGGTAGATAAATAACATGAGCCATCTAATTAATTGTCGGGACCCCGGTTCCGCTTAATATGACCTAATTGCATCGCACCTTTGCCATGTCATACATCATACATGCATCATGCCCGATCTTCTGTCGTAATCTTAAATATTGCATCCGGTGTTTCTTTTAGTGTTTTGCTTCTTCGCGGATAAGGCCGTTGAGTTGATGCGAGTGTCGACCCGATCTTCGGTTGAACCCTCGGCATGTTTTCAGGCGAGCATCTCCCCCTTTCTACCTATCTTACTTTATAGTATTTATTTCCCTCCTGTTGATCTATTGCTATCTGTGTTGCGATGCTCTAGTTTTCGTGCCCGTGACATCCCTTGCCGCCATATAAAGCCTTGGACACATCCTATTACCTGTTGTTTGGTAGATAGTTGGACCCGCGCGTCGTAGTCGCTTGCTCAAGTGTTGTTGCGTGTCGTCAAGTGCCACAGTGTTGGAGTAATTGCTGCATGTTGATGTTGGAGATGATCATGGCTTTACTTTTCGTTCACTTTAATTACTGTTTCACAACTAAAATTGAAGTAAGTAAGCAGAGGCATCGGTGGGTGATAGATAATGTTGGTTTCCGACCGCCCACTTGTGTCCCGTAGGACCCCGAGTTCTTGACACCTGTTCCGAGATCGAGCGCGCTAACCACAGGTGGGGAGATATGGGCCCCCATTGATTAGTACCTGATTTCAAAGTATTGTACTGGGGGCCACAAACTAGTTTGAGGTTTTATTTATGATCCTGTACTTATGCCATGCTTTACTGCTTTAATTACGATTGTGCGAGGAGCACACTGCATCTTTAGGTAAGCGAGTGTTTTCGCGATATCGACAGTCCAGTTTTGGGATTTGTCGTTCAACCGACGCATAAACCCCGAGTCCGTCTCGGAGACCTGACCGTTCTTGGGTAGACTTAGTGGGGTGGCCCGTGCTTGCTTTGGGTCCAGGAACGTCATGACTTAGGCCCCGACATACCGATGGGTGTATGTTAACGATCGGCAAAAGGGTCGAAGTGCTGTGGATACTTTGGTGCACCCTGCAGGTTAAATCTTTTAGAAGCCGTGTCATGGTTATGGACGACTTGGAGCACAGTGCTTGATCATAGACAACTATAACTAAAGTTTACTGTTATAAATTGACTTGTATCCGATATGACTAGTAATCAGCTTCACTACAACGGAATGGCTAAATAAAAGTACCAACAACTGCTGGGTTTTGGGGTTATCTCATGCTAATTGTATCTGACTAGTAAGTGTTGCAACTATCATGGAATGGTTAACTAAAAGTGCCCACTGCTTACTTTATCAGGATGATTATCTACACCTGACTAGTAATTGCTGCAACGATAATTGAATAAATAAAACTGCCAACTGTGTGAGTTCCTCGGTTGACTTCCTCGTTTGGTCTCGAGGGGGAATACCAGGATGGGATTGTTTGGTGTTAGTATCAGGCTGGTTCCGGATAGGTCTTTCTTACCCCTCTCTGATAGCCGCCAGTTATATCGAGTCTCTATAGGTTGTTTAGTGTATGCTGCCGCTGCCGCTTCAGTCCACCATACCTATGTAGGCGAGGACCGCCGAATTCTAGCCTCGCCGTGTACTGGCCTCAGTACTGACGCTCCTCTTTTTCCTTTGCCCTTTGTCGGCACCCCTTTTGTTTAAGCAGGTTTTGAGATCGACGCCGTTAGCAGGGTTACCCTTCCGGCTTGGCAGGGGTTATGGACGCCATTGGTTATTCTTCAGGGCTCTTAGCCCCATTTGCATCTTGTCCGTAGTCGGACGCTGTATCATTTTCAAGGTGATTTGGATCTTTGAATTGTATATCTGTATTCTTGACTCTTTGAGTCGCTGCTATATATATCTGTTCTGTGGGTCCCATCGAGGACTGTTGTGTAATGTTATTACTTCGTTTTCCACCCGCATTTAAAGTGCTGGTGCACCTTTGAATCGTTTCTATGCGGGTTTGGCGGGTTTCGCTCAAACTTGCATAGGGCCGATTCTGAGGGTGTTACAGAGTGGTATCAGAGCACAGCAGTTGCGATACCCCACAAGTCCAGCCTGTAGGATAACCTAGCTAACGGCCGAAGTAGAGTGTCAAACTATTTTGCAAAATCGGTTTGATAGTTCTGAATAGGTCTGATTTTAATCCTCACCCCTCTGCTATTCTCCTCTTACCTCTGCGTGTTTTGAATCCGCTCTCTTCCCTTTCTTCGAGTCCAGGAATTCTCGTGGTTGGGTTTCCGTCGTACCTTCAGGGTTTCGCTTCCTCTTTTGGTAACGGTGTTGCTACATTTGGTCTTCATGCTATCCGGGGAATCATCCGTCTACTGTGAACCCATCCTTTGTTCCTTGTCTGTGCCTTCCGGTGTTTCCGACGCGACGACATCATCTACGCCAGATCCGATGCCGAGTCTGCATTACTCCTTTGTTCTGAACCTTGTTTGTCGAGATCTTCAGTCTAAATCCTAAGGGTTGGTTGCATAATCTATCTGTTCGTGTACAGGGTAATGCTTTGAGTGCGGGATGGAGTCGCGACCATACCACTACTCTTATCATTTGCTTTTGTATATGGAATGGTGGATCGATGCAACTCTTACTCCTTCCATGAAAATTAGAGGTGGCCTTACCTTTAACTTCGTTCGTTGTTTATCCGGAGTGCTCTCTTGACGAACAGGCTCAACGACATCTTGTTGGTGGTGTCGCCGATTTCAAGACGGACCACGACCTCTTGTTAGTGGTGTCGCGAGGATCTACACGAAGCGAGAAGACGCATATCGCCGACCTTCCTTCCGGTACCATGAGGCGGATCTCGAGGGCGAGATCCATTGTTAGTGGTGTCGAATTGTGGCATCCCGCAAAACCACTACTAGAAAATCGCGTTGTTTTTGTGCATTGCATCGTCATCATCATGCATTGTTTGTCTGAACTATTTCGAAAAGCCTAGTTTTGCTTTGTACAAATACCCCTCTTTATTTCAAATGCAAAACCCCGATCGTATCGGATATTTTATTTCCCTAAAAACTAATTGCAAAGTGGTCTTGTTTTAAAATAAACAAAACCAAACAAACACATATTTACAAACTAATAAAAACCTACACTCTAAATCCTATTCCCACCCAAATCTATCCTACCCACCAACCACCTCACCTCACCCTCACCCAATTTCCTACCCACCCGCCACATCATCAATCCACCAGCCCCCACCCTCTCTCTCTCACCTAGCCCATCTACCCTCCTCACCTACACCGGACCCCACCGCCTGGCCCACCTGCACCCAACACACCCACACCCACACAGCCACCAACCCTCTCTCCCCCCTCACACTGGTCCCACCCCTTGGACCCACCACTCCCCACCCTCGGCCTCGCGTCCCCACCCTAGGCCGTCCCACCCCGACCCCACTCCGGCCCACGCCCGACCCCACCCCTGGCTCCTCCTTCTCCTCTCTCCCTCCCCCGACAACCTCCAACCACCCCTGCGTCCCTCCTCCTCTCTCTCCCAGCCCGGCGTCCCTCCTTTCCCTTCCTCCGTGGCCCCTCCATGACCCCTTGCCGGAGGTCGCCCTCCGCCCCTCGTGGCTCCTCCTCTCCCACCGCCCATGCCCTCTCCTCTCCGGCCTCTCGCCTCCGGCTCAGGAGCGCCTCCCCGCCTCTCCCGCCTCCCGGTCTCGCCATGCCGTCGCGCCCGCCGCGTCTCCCACCTCTCGCCGCGCCTCCCGCGCCCAGCTCCTCTCCTCCTCCCGTCATCCTCCACTGCACGCCACGCTGGAGAGCCTGCTGGCCTCGCCCGTCGGCCCGAGCTCCGCCAGCCCGATGAGCTCCTCTAGCCACGCCGAATCCCGGCCTGCTCGCCTCCTTCCCGCGCCGTCTCGAGCTCCGCGCCCGCCCGGCCGCGGCTCTCCCCTCGCCTGGACCTCCCTCTCCGCCGCCGCGCCCGCCTCACGGAGCCGCCCTCACCTCGGCCTCCCGAGCGCCACCCGCCGGACCCCACCTCGTTTCCCGCCGCCTTGAGCTTCGTGGCCGCCGCCTCTCTGCAGACCGCGCTCGCGAGCCCTCCCCGTCCTAGCGAACCTCGACGCCAGCACTTTCCCCGTGCTCCGCCCGCGAGCATCGCCGAGCCAGCCGGCATCGCCCCAAGCCGTCGCCACGCCTCAAGCTCGCCTCTGCCTCGAGTGGCGCCGCCCTGGTGCCGTGCCTTGCTTCTTCGCCAACCGAGCCCTGGGCCCGCGAGGCTCTGCCCGCTTTTTGTCGCCGCTGCCTTCGTCGTCCGAGCACGCCCTGCCCGCAAGGTGTTCGAGTCGGTATCCTCAGGAGACATGCCTCTTTGGTTCGTTCGTCTTGGTGCCTGCGTGCCCGTGCGTCTTCTTTGATGGGTCGTTATAACGGAGATGGCCCCATCACGAGATCTTCACCAACGCAATGCAAATGGACACGGACCCGAATCCAAGAATCGCCGACAAGGACCGTCCCTACAAAGAAGATCTGCTTCCGAACACTTCGACCGAAGCTGAATCAAGATCTCCCCGGATACGCCAAGTTCGCCTAGCCGGACACCGTGCGACAAGATCTTTTCGAACCCGAGGACCATCAAGACTTCCGCTCGAACGCCAAGACCGACCCCGCGAACCGACATGATCTCCTTCACGGATACGACAAGTACACTCTCGAGGAAGCCGAGTACTTCCCCCGGACACCGAGACCCCGGATGCGACAAGATCTACCCGTTGCTCGAGAATGTTACGCCGAGGCCGATCCGTCGAACCACGAACCGAGACCGAACCCGCACCCGGAACCCCCAAGATCTGCCGAACCCTAATGTGTGAACCCCTTCCCGAAACCCTATTTTATAATATAATACAACTTGTCGCATATTAAATTGTCATACTCGCATGCATATTGGTGTGGTTTGGGGGCCTTATGCCGATTCACCATATAATTAAATATGGGGCCCATATGCAGGCAAATCTAGCCTCATATTGGCCTCATTTAAATTTGTGCATCGAACCGGTACCATATCTTGCCATGTTAAGACAACATTTAATTTGCGGGGTAGATAAATAACATGAGCCATCTAATTAATTGTCGGGACCCCGGTTCCGCTTTATATGACCTAATTGCATCGCACCTTTGCCATGTCATACATCATACATGCATCATGCCCGATCTTCTGTCGTAATCTTAAATATTGCATCCGGTGTTTCTTCTAGTGTTTTGCTTCTTCGCGGATAAGGCCGTTGAGTTGATGCGAGTGTCGACCCGATCTTCGGTTGAACCCTCGGCATGTTTTCAGGCGAGCATCTCCCCCTTTCTACCTATCTTACTTTATAGTATTTATTTCCCTCCTGTTGATCTATTGCTATCTGTGTTGCGATGCTCTAGTTTTCGTGCCCGTGACATCCCTTGCCGCCATATAAAGCCTTGGTCACATCCTATTACCTGTTGTTTGGTAGATAGTTGGACCCGCGCGTCGTAGTCGCTTGCTCAAGTGTTGTTGCGTGTCATCAAGTGCCACAGTGTTCGAGTAATTGCCGCATGTTGATGTTGGAGATGATCATGGCTTTACTTTTCGTTCACTTTAATTACTGTTTTACAACTAAAATTGAAGTAAGTAAGCAGAGGCATCGGTGGGTGATAGATAATGTTGGTTTCCGACCGCCCACTTGTGTCCTGTAGGACCCCGAGTTCTTGACACCTATTCCGAGATCGAGCGCGCTAACCACAGGTGGGGAGATATGGGCCCCCCATTGATTAGTACCTGATTTCAAAGTATTGTACTGGGGTCCACAAACTAGTTTGAGGTTTTATTTACTATCCTGTACTTATGCCATGCTTTACTGCTTTAATTACGATTGTGCGAGGAGCACACTGTACTGTTTAGGTAAGCGGAGTGTTTTCGCGGTATCGACAGTCCCAGTTTTGGGATTTGCTGTTGTTTACAGCCACTGACGCAAACCCTGAGTCCGTCTCGGAGACCGGCCACTTCGTTGCGGGTAGACTTAGTGGGGTGGCCCCCCGTGCTTGCTTTGGATCTGGGAACGTCATGACTTAGGACCCGCCGAAATACCGATGGGTGTATGTTAACTGATCTGGAAAAAGGGTCGAAGTGCCTGTGGATACTTTGGTGCACCCCTGCAGGGTTAAATCTTTTCGAGAAGCCGTGTCCGCGGTTATGGACGACTTGGAGCACAGTGCTTGATCATAGACAACTATAACTAAAGTTTACTGTTATAAATTGACTTGTATCCGATATGACTAGTAATCAGCTTCACTACAACGGAATGGCTAAATAAAAGTACCAACAACTGCTGGGTTTTGGGGTTATCTCATGCTAATTGTATCTGACTAGTAAGTGTTGCAACTATCATGGAATGGTTAACTAAAAGTGCCCACTGCTTACTTTATCAAGATGATTATCTACACCTAACTAGTAATTGCTGCAACGATAATTGAATAAATAAAACTGCCAACTGTGTGAGTTCCTCGGTTGACTTCCTCGTTTGGTCTCGAGGGGGAATACCAGGATGGGATTGTTTGGTGTTAGTATCAGGCTGGTTCCGGATAGGTCTTTTTTACCCCTCTCTGATAGCCGCCAGTTATATCGAGTCTCTATAGGTTGTTTAGTGTATGCTGCCGCTGCCGCTTCAGTCCACCATACCTATGTAGGCGAGGACCGCCGAATTCTAGCCTCGCCGTGTACTGGCCTCAGTACTGACGCTCCTCTTTTCCTTTGCCCTTTGTCGGCACCCCCTTTGTTTAAGCAGGTTTTGAGATCGACGCTGTTAGCAGGGTTACCCTTCCGGCTTGGCCTGGGAAGGGTTATGGACGCCATTGGTTATTCTTCAGGGCTCTTAGCCCCATTTGCATCTTGTCTGTAGTCGGACGCTGTATCATTTTCAAGGTGATTTGGATCTTTGAATTGTATATCTGTATTCTTGACTCTTTGAGTTGCTGCTATATATATCTGTTCTGTGGGTCCCATCGAGGACTGTTGTGTAATGTTATTACTTCGTTTTCCACCCGCACGAAAGTGCCTGGTGGGCACCTTTGAATCGTTTCTATGCGGGTTTGGCGGGTTTCGCTCAAACTTGCATAGGGCCGATTCTGAGGGTGTTACAAAACTTCAAGGGCGGTAGGAAAGTTACCGCACCGGCGAAGAAGACCAAGGCTGGGCCTAAGCCTGAAACTGAGTGCTTTTACTACAAGGGAGAAGGTCACTAGAAGCGGAATTGCCCAAAGTACTTGGCGGATTTGAAGAACGGCAACATCAAGAAGAAAGGTATACCCGATATACATGTTATTGATGTGTATCTCACTAGTACTCGTAGTAGTGCCGGGGTATTTGATACTGGTTCGGTTGCTCATATTTGTAACTCGAAACAGGTTCTGCAGAATAAACAGAAGTTAGCGAGGAACGAGGTGACGATGCGCGTTGGAAATGGATCAAAGGTTGATGTGATCGCGGTCGGCACGCTACCTCTTCATCTACCATCGGGATTAGTTTTATACTTAAATAATTGTTATTTGGTGCCTGCTTTGAGCATGAACATTATATTTGGATCATGTTTATTGCGATACGGTTACTTGTTTAAGTCCGAGAATAATGGTTGTTCGATTTATATGAGTAATATGTTTTATGCACATGCACCTTTGATAGATGGTCTATTCTTATTGAATCTTGATTGTGGAAATACACACATTAATAACATTGAAGCTAAACGTTTGAAATTGAGTGATAACTCAACCTATATGTGGCTGGTCATATTGGAGTGAAGCGTATGAAGAAACTCCATTCCGATGGACTTCTTGAATCACTTGATTTCGAATCACTTGAAAGATGCGAAGCATGTCTGATGGGTAAAATGACTAAGACTCCATTTTCTGGTATGATGGAGCAAGCTATGGACTTATTAGAAATCATACATACCGATGTGTGTGGCTCAATGAGTGTAGCATCGCGCGGTGTTTATCGTTATGTTCTTACCTTCACGGATGACTTGAGTAGATATGGTTATATCTATTTCATGAAACATAAGTCCGAAACTTTCGAGAAGTTTAAGGAATTTCAAAGTGAGGTAGAGAATCAACGTAATAAGAAGATTAAATTTCTACGATCTGATCGTGGAGGTGAATATCTAAGTTACGAGTTTGGCGAGCATTTGAAGAAATGCGGAATACTTTCACAATTGACACCGCCGGGAACACCACAGCGTAATGGTGTGTCTGAACGTTGTAATCGAACTCTCTTAGATATGGTTCATTCTATGATGTCACTTATAGATTTACCGCTATCGTTTTAGGGTTATGCATTATAAACAGCCGCAATCACTTTAAATAGGGAACCATCTAAATCCGTTGAAACGACACCGTATGAATTGTGGTTTGGGAAGAAACCTAAATTGTCGTTCCTTAAAGTTTGGGGTTGCGAAGCTTATGTAAAGAAGTTACAGCCAGACAAGCTTGAACCCAAAGCGGAAAAATGCGTCTTCATAGGATACCCGAAGGAAACTATTGGGTATACCTTCTATCATAGATCCGAGGGCAAAATCTTCGTTGCCAAGAATAGATCCTTTCTAGAGAAGGAGTTTCTCTCGAAAGAAGTGACTGGAAGGAAAGTAGAACTCGACGAGGTTGTTAAACCTTCTCTCGAACTTGCGAGTAGCGCAGCATCGGAAGTAGTTCCTGTGGCACCTGCACCAATAAGAGAGGAAGCTAATGATGTTGATCATGAAACTTCGGTTGAAGTTACTATGGAACCTCGCAGGTCAACGAAAACTCGTACCACTCCTGATTGGTATGATACTGTTATGAGTGTCATGTTGGTGGATAACACCGATGACCCTGCGACATATGAGAAAGCGATGATGAGTCTAGATTCCAACAAATGGCAAGAAGCCATGAAATCGGAGATTGGATCCATGTATGAAAACCAAGTATGGACTTTGGTGGACTTATCAGATGGCCGGAAGGCTGTCAAGAACAAATGGATTTCCAAGAAGAGTTTTGGCATATTCAAGGAGTTGACTACGATGAGACTTTCTCACCAGTAGCGAAGCTAAAGTCTGTGACGATTATGTTAGCAATCGCTACATATTATGATTATGAGATATGGCATATGGATGTCAAAACGGCGTTCCTCAATGGAGATATTGATGAGGAGTTGTATATGATGCAACCCAAAGGTTTTGTCGATCCTAAAGATGCTAACAAGGTATGCAAACTTCAACGGTCCATATATGGATTGAAGCAAGCATCCCGAAGTTGGAATCAACGTTTTGATAAGGTAATCAAAAGTTTTGGTTTTAAACAAACTTATGGAGAAGCTTGTATTTACAAGAAAGTGAGTGGGAGCTCTGTAGCATTCTTAATACTATATGTAGATGACATATTGTTGATTGGGAATGATGTAGACCTTCTTAATAGTGTCAAGGATTATTTGAATAATAGTTTTTCAACGAAAGATCTTGGCGAAGCAGCTTACATATTAGGCATAAAGATTTATAGAGATATATCGAGACGCCTAATATCATTATCACAGAGTACATATTTGGACAAAGTTCTAAAGAGGTTTGGAATGGAAGATAGAAAGAAAGGGTTCTTGCCCATGTTGCCCAATACGACCTTGAGTAAAACTCAAAGTCCAGCAACGGTAGAAGATAGAGAAAGGATGAGTAAGACTCCCTATGCCTCAGCCATAGGATCTCTAATGTATGCCATGCTATGTACTAGACCCGACATTGCATATGCTGTTAGTTTGACTAGCAGATATCAAAGTGATCCAGGAGTGGATCATTGGACAGCGGTCAAAAACATCCTTAAGTACTTGAGAAGAACTAAGGATATGGTTCTTTCTTATGGAGGTGATGAACAACTCGTTGTTAATGGTTACACCGATGCTAGTTGGAACACCGATCCGGATGATTCTAGATCTCAATCTAGATACGTATTTACTTTGAATGGTGTAGCAGTTAGCTGGAGGAGTGCAAAGCCAAGCGTTGTGGCGAGATCTTCAACTGAATCGGAACACATAGCTGCTTCGGAGGCTTCACAAGAGGCGATATGGATGAAGGAGTTCATTACAGATCTCGGTGTGGTTCCAAGTGCGCTGGACCCAATGTCTATCTACTGTGATAACATGGGCGCCATAGCCAATGCGCAAGAACCAAGGTCACACAAGAAGCTGAAGCACGTCAAGCTACATTTTCACGCTATTTGAGAGCATGTCCAAGATGGTGACATAAAGATTTGCAAAGTACACACAGATCTGAATGTGACGGATCCGTTGACTAAACCTCTCCCGAGGGCAAAACATGACCAGCACCAAACCGCCATGGGTGTTCGGTATATTACCATGTAATCTAGATTAGTTGACTCTAGTGCAAGTGGGAGACTATTGGAGATATGCCCTAGAGGCAATAATAAAAGTGGTTATTATTATATCTTTGTGTTTATGATAAATGTTTACATTCATGCTATAATAGTATTAACCGGAAACATTAATAATTGTGTGATTTGTAAACTAAATTAGAGTCCCTGGTAAAGCCTCTTTATAATACTAGCTTGTTGATTAATAGATGATCATGGTTTCTCGATCATGAACATTGAGATGTTATTAATAACAAGATCATATCATTAGGAGAATGGTATGATGGACATACTCCTATAGAAAAGCGTAGCATAAAGATCAAGTCATTTCAATAGTTCGTTTGCTATAAGATTTCCGATACATAGTAACCTAATTCCTTCGACCATGAGATCATGCTAATCACCATCACCGGAAGGATGCTTTGATGACATGAAAAACCACATCGTAACTGGGTGGTTATGAAGATGGCATTGAGTGTTCGGAAAGTATGGGTTGAGCCACATGGATCAAGGGTGGGATTTGTCCATCCATATGACGGATAGATATACTCTGGGCCCTCTCGGTGGAATGTCATCCAATTAGCTTGCAAGCATGTGACTGGCTCACAAGGGATCACATATCACGGGAACAAGAAAAGAGTACTTATCGGTAACAAGGTTGAACTAGGTATGCAGAGATACCGATGATCAAAACCTCGGATAAGTAAACTATCATGAGACAAAGGGAAATTGGTATCGTATGTAAGTGGTTCATTCGATCACAAAGTAATCATAGAAATATGTGGGAGCCAGATGAATTTCCAGATTCCTCTATTGGTTATTGATCGGAGAAGTGTCTCGGTTATGTCCGCATAATTCACGAACCGTAGGGAGACACACTTAAGGATTCGATGTTGTTTAGTAGATATGGAATGTTAATAGGGATACCAAATGTTGTTCGGAGTCTCGGATGGGATCCGGGATATCACGAGGAGATCCGGAATGGTCCGGAGAATAAGATTCATATAAGGAAAGTCCGATTCCGGAGTTCAGGAAAGTTTCCGATGTTTTCATCGGAGAGGTTCTAGAAGGGTCTAGAAGGTTCACCGGACCGGAAGGGGAATGGTCCATGATTGTGTCATGGATATTTGGAATGATTGTATCATATCCTAGGCCACTTGGTGTTGGCATTTGAAAGGGAGAAATAAAGCTCTAAATTAAAAGTTAAACGGAAAGTTTGAAAAGTCAAACCGGAACAATGGTTTCCTAGTGGAAGAAGAAACAAGTCCTTCTCTCAATCCAACTTGGGTTTGGGTTTGAATTAAAACCCACCCCTCCCAAGGCTGCCCCCCTCTCATAAATAGAGGGGGAGGGCTGCCCCAACACCACAAGAGCCAAGCCCTCCCCACACACCCGTGCCGCCGCCGTCGCCCGCGCGCCACCGCCACCTCGCACCGCCGCTGGTTCGTCGCCGCCTCCCTAGCCGCCGCCGACACCTCCTCCTCCTCCCGGACTTCTAAACCCTAGATCTCTGGGAAACCCTAATCCACCATAACTCGCACCGGCTTAGGCGAAGCCCTGCAGGATCTTCCCTCTACTTGCGACACCACGCCGTCGTGCTGCCAGAATCGCGAGGGGAGAACTACAACCTCCAATGCCTGCTGGAACAAGGGAGAGGAAGGTCTTCATCGAGTACCGAACGTGTGACCGACTGCGAAAGCGCTGCCAGAACGCAGCGCCGGAAGGATCGTCTACGCGATCTTGAGATTGGGAAGTGTACGACTACATCACCCATGAGAATCTGCTCTCGTTAACCGCTTTGGAATCTTCGAGGGTGAGTGCTTCTATCGACTCGTTGCTACAACCAGTAGATAGATCTTGGCTTGTTTGTATGCATGCGGTAGAAATTTTTTGTTTTCCATGCTACGAACCCCTACATCTCCGACCCCAGCCAAAGGGTTTGACTCGAGAAGAAGCAAAAGATCATCCGGCCTCGCGATGCTTGAAGCGCAATGACATAGATGATTGCTATTTGGGAGGAACTTGTCACTTTTGGATAAATTGTATGATATTTGTCTGCTTTTGGACTATGGGATATACTGGCCACTTGTTGGTGATGCATGGAGCGCAATGGCACTTGGTGCCACTTTATTTGCTTATTGTCTATTTCTATGTGCTGAAATATGGAAAGAATTGGCAAAATGGTCCGCGTTGGCCAAAATAGAAACCACGAATAGGATGGGTCGCTCCGTTGGACGCACTGGCTAGGCAGGCCGAACCACCGCTCAAATTCTGACCTTGGGCCAACCCATCTGGATAGAATCGAATGGTTTGCATCGCTAATTTGGATTAGCCCACTGGAGATGTTGTAATCACATGCCACCTCCATTCCAAATAAACAGGCCAGTCCTCAGGGTTCTCGCCGCCCCGGACCCAAAAAAAAGCAGTCCCTAGATATGTGTTTTATATATGGCTCACCATACATCGCACAAAAAATACAAGATACTAGCAGTAGTGTTTTTTGTTTGGGCCTGTCGGTCAGATAAGTTCCTTTTCATTTCCTATTTATAATTTATATACTAGGACATGTGTCTATCCGATTTACTAGATCTAGCAACTCTCCTTCGGCTTTTCATACAGTAACTTTTTGTCTCTTTGTCTAGATCAGAAATGGAGATTGAAGCAGGCACGCCATCACTCATCGCCTCTAACCTCTAGTCTCGCCCGTTCGCAAATTGTTGTTACCCCTTCCTTCGTTTTCAAAGAATCGTATCCTGGTTCCATCCATAATCTGATCTTCTTAGAAGGTATCAATCATCAAGACATTAAACATGTGTGCTATGTGATTTGTCCCTAATTTTCTGCAGATTTGGCTACTAGATTATGCTCTAATTCTAGTTCCCATTAGTGATTAGTATTTTTTTCTTATTCTCAATGTGGTTAACTGGATATGCTGCATGGAAAGCCCAAACCCGCTGCGGAGAATGTTTAAGATAAAACATAAATATTGTTATTTCCATATAAATATTGTAATTAGGTACACATGAAGCATTTTTAATCAATTCATACATGTATATAAAATAAATATAGTAAGGATTATAAATTTTAGATTCACGTCTAATACCCGAAATCTCAGAACCGGCCTTTCCAATGATTATGGCTTATATTTTATAAAAAAATTAACCGATATAAATTTTGACCAAGGTTTTAAAATTAATCATTCACATATACAATACAAAATTAATATCATTATATATTATGAAATATATTATTAAATATATTATTAAATGATATTTATGTAGTATTAAAGTTGTTGATACTTTTGTAAAAAGTTTGTCCAAGCTTTGTATAACTTGACACTACTTTGTCTGAATTGTCTCATACAAGGTAAAAAATTTGGACAAAGTGTCAAATAGGAAAGAAAAACTTTTCTGATGTCAAATAGGAAATCATATTTTGAAGTAGTGTCAAATAAAGAATTTTCTCAACTATTTATTCGCTTAGACACCCGCCCAATATACCTTCGGCTGGTGCAGCTCACAAAATGGAACAAAAACTTCAAGGAAAAAATTAGAATCTCGAAGCAGTAAAAAAAGATAAAAGAATAACCTAAATGTAGGGATTTGTATATATGTAACTCTCGGACGTCTCTAGGTCCATCCACTTAATCCGTGATCTGGCTGGTGGTCTCCTTGATGAGCTCCCATGCACTCCTGACGTGCCTCTCCTCCTGCAGCGACGATCCCACGGAGAAGCGGAGCACGAACCTGTGGCCAACCACCGTGTGCGCAAGGTACGCCTTGCCCGTCTTGTTGAGTTTGTTCATGAGCACACGGTTGGCCTCATCGGCAGCCTCCTCCGTCATGCCTCCGCTGGCCTTGATCCTGAAGCACACGAGAGCAAAGTTCCTGGGCACAACGACCTCGAACCGGTGGTCGGCACGAACGAAATCTTCGAACATCTTGGCCATGGCCACGTCACTGCGGATGTGTTCCTGGAGCTTGGCGGTGCCGTAGGTGCGCATGACCATCCAGAGCTTGAGCCCACGGAAGCGGCGACCGACGCCGACCTGCATGTCCTTGAGGTCGGTGACCTCGCCGGAGTCAGTAGCGCCGTTCTTGAGGTACTCCGGGTTGGTCTCGAGCGAGTCGGCCAGACGGTGAGCATCACGGACGTATAGGCAGGTGCAGTCGAGGCACGTGAGAAGCCACTTGTGTGGGCTCATGCTGATGGAGTCCACGCGCTCCACGCCGTCGAGATAGTGTCGGAACTCAGGGCAGATGCACGCGCTGCCGGCGTAGGCGGCATCGACGTGGACCCAAGCTTTGAACATGGCGGCTACATCCGCGACTGCGCCCACGGGGTCGACGGCGTTGGATGACGTGGTGCCGACGGTGGCGCAGATGTAGGTTGGCACGAGGCCAGCGTCGACGTCAGCCTGCATGACCTCGAGCAGTTTGGCGGGGTCGAGCCCGTAGTCGGTCTCCGGCCCGGTGGGGATGGATCGGATGTGTGCGGGGTCAAAGCCGGCGAGGCGGCACGCCTTGAAGAAGGTGGAGTGCGTCTGGTCGGCAGCGTACACGGTTAGTCGCGGCAGACCGGACACGCCGACGGAGCCGCTCCGACGCAGAGCGGCGTCCCGGGCGGCGACGAGCGTGACGAGCATAGCCTCGCTGGTGGTACCGAGGATGACGCCACCGCCGGTGCCACGGCCAGAGGTGGTGCGGTTCATGAAGGTCGTGGGCAGGCGCAGGAGCTGCGCGAGCCAGTCCAGCGCGAGCACCTCCATCTCGGTCGCGGCGGGAGAGGCCTGCCACGTGAAGCCGACGGTGTTCATGGCTGACGCGATGAGGTCACCGGCAATGGCCGCGGCGCTGTTGGTGGATGGGAAGAAGGCGAAGAAGTTGGGGCTAGCCCAGTGCGTCATGCCGGGGACGACAGAGGTCCTGAGCTCCTTCATGGTGACGTCGAAGGGAGCCGAGTAGGTGGGCGGGGACGCCCTGAGCTCGTCCTGCAGGTAGCCTGGCTTGACGTTGGGCAGCACGGGCATGGACTCGACGTTGGTGTAGTAGTCGGAGATGAAGTCGACAGCCTTGTGGAGGTAGGCGCGGACGTCTTCGGGGTTGAGCGGCTGGAACGGCGCCTTGTCGTCGGCAGCGAAAGCCAAGAAGGCAGCGGCGGGGTTGGTGTCCAAGCTACCCATGCGGTTTACAGGCGGAGTTTAACCCTTAACTCGGAGGTAGCGAGAAGCTTGGCTTAATGAAGTGGAGCTTCTAGCTTAGTTGCTCGTTCCGGTGATGGGTTGCCGGAGAGCAAGAAGAAGCAGAGGAGGGCTAGTACGTAGCTTGCTGCTGCCTTGTTTGGTGAATGGAGTTCGTAGTTGCTAGGGCAGTAGGGCTATATATATAGCATATAGGGGATTGGATACGGGAAGCAGAGTGGCATTGGTTGACTAATAACTAACAATGTTAATAAAGTTAATTTAATACCTCGCAATCCTTATAATTCTTTTGTATCGCTTGTGGAGCACGAGGTGTTTATTATACCTATCACGTAGTTGATATTTTTGATGTTTATATTTTTGTAAAACAAGATTCATTTCATCTTCTAATACAAAAGTTTGGAGAACATCAACTTGATTTTCTTTTATGACTTCCGCTGCTATACCTTTTTCTTTCATGGATTTCTTAACTTTTCTATGACACCCTTTTCGGGACCCTCCATTGCACGGACGGACCTTGGGCCGTTGGGAGGCAAATGGATTGGGGGTGGGGTGGTGTGTGTGTGTGGGGGGTGTGGGGGGCCAAAAATGTGAACTGCAGGCTGATTTTAATGGACAAACGGGCCAAATATCAGTAAATAAAAGACTGTTTTTTCAAGGGCTAAGAGGGGGGGGGGGGGGTGGGCGCTTTTCGCCTCCAAGAAGGTCCGCCAGTGCTCCATTGTAAATGGCATACCAACTACTATAGGAGAGATATACACCCGCGAGCCGCATATATGGTACAAGCCATATATTAAGTACGGAACGAGTCTAGCGTAAGGTTGCTCCGGGCCGCTTCATCAAACAGTTTTCGCGGTATGAAGAAGTACATATGGAAGGGTAACAACTATATGATCAATGCCCATATTCAACATATTCTAACCGTACACGCATAACTACGCATAGTTCGACTCTAATACCACTGAAGGGTTCACAACAGCAAATAAAAAATTCATGACTACGCAACACCAATTGGCCAGAACTATCTATGAGTAATGATGTAACAGAGAAGGTTTCAGTGACATATCCTTGTGATCGAAAGCGTTTAACATTTCACGAGAAACATGGATGATGTAGTCAAACGATGTAGCCAACCGCAAGGTCGTGTTGCTCCTCGCACGACAATCTAGGTGCCACAACTGGCAGCACCCCTGTGGTTTCACACACGTGCGGTGCTAAAAACGACCTCATTCTCCGTGATCCAATCGAGATTGCGGAAGTAAATCTTCTGGAATGGGATCCAGCAGTGCGATGGTGTGCCAAAGATGTGTCGTATCCCACGCGCACAATTCTTGTTGGAACCACATGCACGAGAGCCAACGAGAGAGAGAGATTCCCTAAGGAATTCCTTAGAAAATATTGCATTGGTTGTGTGTTGTTCCCTCCCATATGACCCTCTTTATATAGGGGAAGGGAGGGACTCTACCATGCCAAGTTTCGAGGTGGGACTATAGGAGAGGAGGGAGGACGAGGTGCCATGCGGAGGCCGGGGTAGGCCCCGCGTGACACGGCCCATGTTCGGCCGGTGGCCCCACCCCGCGTGTCCTAGCCCAAGGCGGCGGCCCCCTTGCTCCTTTTATTGGGGGCCACTGCCTTATATGGGCCATCTCCCTCTTGGAGTTGGCCCATTAAGATGGACCACACCAATAAATTTATGTTTAAATATTATTTTAATATTAATTCCAATAATTCATATAAAATACATGTTATTAAATTCCCTATGACCCAAAACGCCTTCCGGATCACTCCGAAAAACCTTTGGACTCTCACGAAACAATTCTTGCTTTATCTTCTCTTTGTTATGGTGATCCCTATAAATCCAAAATGATCTCCAAGCGTCATACAACCTTAAGTGTGTTACCCATACGGTTCGAGAATATCACAAACATGATTGAGACGTTCAGATCAATTATCATCAGCAGGATCTAGATACCCATAATGATCCATGTGCATTCCATGATTTCAATGCCGTTTGAACTATCAACATCGAGTCCAATTCCCTTTGTCTCTTCGGTACATGACTTGTCCAAGATCCGATCATCAGTATAACTATACCTTGTTCAATATCGTTTCCGACAAGTGCTGCTTAACTCATTCCTGTGATATTCTATCCCCATGACCTAGTCATATGATGCACAACTTTATGTACGTAATCTCATCGAGTGGGCCCAGTGTATCTTCCCGTCATGTGAGAGAACAAATCCTGATATTGATGCATACACCTTAACCTATCCCTTTGGAATACCTGACATACACACCATGCTAAGGTGTGATGATTGATGCAATTAAAGCAACCTCAGGTGATAGTGATTAGTGTTGGAAATATTCCCTAGAGGCAATCATGTATGATGATATTTCCCATTGTATTCATAAAGATATTAAGTTGTCCTTGTATAAACATATGATGTGCATCATTGAATATGTGATTCAATTGTGGAACTATACATTCATGTTATTTGTACTAAATATCGTTGGTCATTGAGGTTATGCTGGACACATAACTTAGACCAATGTGAAATTCGGCTGATGACTCGGTTCCACTTGTCATGGCATGGAGATGCTATTCCGACTTACACAGATTCGGCTAAAGAGTTTAGAGAATCGGATTGACCCATATTGAGGTACAACGAAGAAGTTGTCATTTTTATATCTCAATAAATGTAATCCTTAGACCTGAGGTTGTTGTAAAGTCCGAGTTGAGGATCACCGACTTAGGTTCTTTCAAACGCTGATCCGTAAATGGGCAGTTAGAAAGGCAGAGTTCGGGTCGACTGAGAATCAAGTTGCGTGATGTGAATAACCAAGATGGGATTTTGCCCCTCGAGTTGGAGAGATATTCTCTAGGCCCTCTCGATGATATGATTTGGAAAACACGGCCATGCATGAATCGGTTAAGTGTTAACCGAGGCGGTCAACTAAGAGTTAGTTGGATGAATCACTTATCTCAGATCGAGAAGAGAGTCAGACTATTTAAGGGATGACAAATATTCTCCTATAGTCTGACAAGGTATATCGTGAGGCAAAAGAGACTCGAACACAAGTCGTATTGGAAAGGCAAGTCGTCATGACTCTTTGTTACTTGAGAGTCGGTACATTCTGCTAGGAGCCGCTACCGATTGATCGATTGAGAGTCGGACTCCAATCGTGTCCAAGTTGCCATGAGCCAGTGGGGTCACACATTTAAGAGCGGGAGCAAGTTCGAATTGGATCTGAACCGGAAATCTGGTCGGGTTGGACCCGAGCCGGATTAGAACTGAGTCAGTGAGTCAGACTCACAATGACTAATATTATAGGGGCTTTAGTGAATGGGCCACGAGTGAGTGGAGGCCATTTTCACTCCCTATATATAGTGGGGCGCAAAAACCAAGGAGGGTTGATGGTTAGGTCATGTCGACTCGTGCCAACTCTTGTCACTTGCTGTCTTACTCCATGTCGCCAACATGTACATCACCTTGCATGCCTTCCGGGTTCTCCAAACTTCTACACTAGCTTAGTAAAGTAAATTACATGGAGAATCCGACACGCAGGTCATTATACAATAAAATGACAGCACCTAGGCTCCAGCCGGCTGACAAAAACCGTGATTCGCAGATCACGTATGGATTACACACATACATCACATGCACATTAACCATACCATTCACAACATCCTGCAAAAACAAGCTATGTATAGATACGCTATCTACCGATGTTGTGAAACTCGCAATGACGTCTAACGCGCTACGACAGGGCGAAGCCGACGATTTTTTAGAAAATGTAGATCTCATCTACGATCCGGACATGGATTCCGACCATTATTCTGATTCGATCAAACACTTTGATCTTCGATGAACGCTTCTGGATTTACATGTCACAGTCTACCCCGATGGCGGAAACCGACCGGTAAGGGTATGTCGTTGCACGACCTCAGCAGTATGATCACGGAAATAAAATATACCATTCCCCGAGTACAGTTGATTCAATCAACATCGTACAAAAACGATCTATCTCATAGATCGACCATAAAAACAGCACATAGATCTCATCTACAGCCAACCGCATATCACATATGCGAGATCTCGAGCCTAAAACCAGAAGCTATTGCTCTGATACCACAGTAGGTCCACATAGAGATAAACAAAAACTTTTTCCTCTAACATGGGATCCCAAGATATAGCTGAGGTAGAAGGCTATGAGGTTTACCACTAGACGCGTACTTGCGGATTATTGATGTAGCACATCAGTTGAATGCAGTGCTGTCCTTTGCGATCCGATCCGATCGTCCTGGTGCTGGTCGTACAACACCTCTGCTGATATCCACACGTACAAGGAGGACCACTGGCGACGAACTGCTAGGTTCGGTACATCGGTAGGACTGCTGTGGAGCTAGGTTTAGATCTGCTGATATCCACACGTACAAGGAGGACCACCGGCGATGAACTGCTAGGTTCGGTACATCGGTAGGACTGCTGTGGAGCTAGGTTTTCCAACACATGGAATAACCTAACCGATCAACGATTAACCCTTTTGGGTTACTGTGCTCCACTATACATAGGGAGTGAACATGGGCTCCACTGTAGCATCCCATTTGTCTAACAAATTGTAATGCTACTTGGTCTAGTAATATAATGGCTACTTCATATATATAATTGTTGCATCATCATTATATCATGCTCATGTCATCATGCCACCTTGCATTTGAGCATCATATAAAACCCTTTTGAGTTGGTTCTTCTCTCATATGCATTGTAAATTGTATTTGCCTCTTGATATTGTAGTTGGTTCTTGATATATTGTTTAAATGCCCAAGTTGAGTTGGGGACATATCTTTTATTGACCCCACCACCCTTTCTTTTCACCACTTTATAATTCCACCATCCCATTATCCATGAGCTTGTATTTTATTTTCTTTTGGTATTTAATCTAGCTCATGGGAGATAGGATGGATCCAAATTTACAAATTCTTTTGCTTGGCCTTTACTCCACATTTGGGGATGCATGAGAATAATGCCATGTTTATTATTTTGTTTTCACAAGGATGATTCATGGCATTTATTAATTTGCATGGGCCATGCAAGGGTACCTCCACCTTTAGCCAATTGTTTCTCTCTTGGTTTTAATGGGTGTTCTCTTTTGGGATCATCTCCATCCCTCACCACCATCTCTCTCTCTACCCCCCCCTCATCTTGATATTGTGTTGGATCATGTTAACACCTCACCACCTTTTACCTCACCCTCTCTTTTCTTGTCTAGTTCTTGCTTGCTCTTTGCTTGATCTTGCTTGAGCTTGACAAAACATTAAACCTCACCCCTCATCTCTCTCTCCCCTCTCTCTTTACCTTTCTCTCTAACACCCCACCCATCTAACCCTAACCCGAGTCCCTCTAGCTAACCCTAGTCCCACCCTCTCTCTCTCGGCCTTCCTCCTCTCTCTGCCCTGCAGGCCCCACCTGACCACCTGGACCCACCTAGCTGCCTCTCTCCAAGCCCTAACCCAAGCTACACCCCCTCTCTCAAAACCCTAGCCCCTACCTAACCCGAGCCACCTCCTTATCTTTTGCATAAAGGAGACCCCCCATGTGCCTCTCCTCTCTCCCCCTTATCACCTCAACCAACCCAACTCGCCACCACCTCAGATCTGGAGGCTCCCAGATCCTCTCCATCCTCCCTTCTTCTTCCCCCTCCCCACCATGATCACCACCATGCCCCAAAACCCTAGCCTCGGCCACCTCTTCCTCTAGACGTTCCCGAGCACGCCAAGCTGTACCAGGAGCACCAGGACCTCCCTCTGCTTCCTCTTCGATGCCCAGTATGCGGGGTAGCACCAGGACACACGCCGGAGCAGCCTAGCGCCGTTCGCCTCAAAGCCGAGCTCAACGTCGCATGAGCCCGCCGCCAGATCCCGCAACCTCGGGCGCCAACGATCCGGCGGCTTCACGGTGAGCCCCTTGACCTCCCGACATGCCCCTTCCTCTCGTGCACCGTAAGCGCCACCGTCCGTCGAACACCCAGCAAGACGCGCCTTCGCGCGCAGAGCACAACAGCAGCGGCAGTAGCTTGTCCACCTGCTCGCTCGCCTGCCGCAGCCCTCCTCCGTGCTAGCTCCTGAATGAATGTTGTAGCCCGATGTCCCCGCTCCGTTTTTCGTTTCTGCGGCTCGGCGAGATTCGCCACCGTTTGGTCGCCATCGACGACCAAACTCCGGCCGATCTTCAGACTCTCTGATCGGACGCAAGCGATCCGGCGACGCATGCGTTTTGCGATAAGGCCCCTCCCCTTTTTCCCGCCTAAACCCGCAGTCCAGCGTGGCCCGCTAGTCAGCCTCCCAGTTAGTTTTGCAGAAACACCCCCCAGCTTTCACCGCCTCAACCCGCACTCCCCTGGATCGCCCACGTGTCGCCCACTGTAACACCCTCAGAATCGGACCTATGCAAGTTTTAGCGAAACCCGCCAAACCCGCATAGAAACGATTCAAAGGTTCCCACCAGGCACTTTCGTGCGGGTGGAAAACGAAGTAATAACATTACACAACAGTCCTCGATGGGACCCACATAACAGATATATATACAAAAGCGACTCAAAGAGGTAAGAATACAGATATAATATACAAAGATCCAAATCACCTTGAAAATGATACAGCGCCCGACTACGGACAACATGCAAATGGGGCTAAGAGCCCTGAAGAATAACCAATGGCGTCCATAACCCTGCCCAGGCCAAGCCGGAAGGGTAACCCTGCTAACGACGTCGATCTCAAAACCTGCTTAAACAAAAGGGGTGTCGACAAAGGGCAAAGGAAAAAGAGGAGCGTCGATCTTGAGGCCAAGACACGGCGAGGCTAGAATTGACGGTCCTCGCCTACATAGGTATGGTGGATCAAGCGGCAATGCAACATGCACTAAACAACCTATAGAGACTCGATACAACTGGCGACTATCAGAGAGGGGTAAGAAAGACCTATTCGGATCCAACCTGATACTATCATCAAACAAACCCATCCTGGCGTTTCCCCCTCGAGACCAAACGAGGAAGTCAACCGAGGAACTCACACAGTTGGCAGTTTTACTTATTCAGTTATAGTTGCGGCACTTTACTAGTCATGTTTAGATAATCATCCTGATAAAGTAAGCAGTGGGCACTTTTAGTTAACCATTCCGTTGTAGTTGCGACACTTACTAGTCAGATTCAAATAGCGTGAGATAACCCCAAAAACCCAGCAGTTGTTGGTACTTTTATTCAGCCATTCCGTTGTAATTGCAATACTTACTAGTCAGGTACAATGGTCGCAAGCGACACCCCAAACAAGCAATTGTGGGCAGAATTAATTAGCCATTCCATTATAGTGAAGCTAATTACTAGTCATTATAAAGTCAAATTTATAGCAATAAACTTTAGTTATGCTTGTCTATGGTCGAGATACTGTGCTCCAAGTCGTCCATATCCGCGGACACGGCTTTCAGAAAGTTTTACCCGGCCGGGGTGCACCAATAGCAACACACGCTCGATCAACCTCGGAAAAACCAAATCAAAACCCAACGAGGCTTTCACGACTAAGCAATCACAGGATTCAGAAATATTTCAGGGGGCCACCCCATTGAGTAGACCATAGCGAAGCTAGCCGACTCGAGACGGACTCAAGGTTTGCGTCGATGGTACGTAAACGACTGGGAACCCGAAAGTGTGGCTGGGCTTGTCGATACCGCGAAAACACTCCGCTTACCTAAACAGTACAGTGTGCTCCTCGCACAATCGTAAATACAGAAGTAGCATGGCATAAGTACAGGATAGTAAATAAAACCTCAAACTAGTTTGTGGCCCCAAGAAATAAGACTGAATCAAGCTCTAGCTCAGGGGGGTCCCATATACCTCCCGGATGTGGATAGCGCGATAAATCAAGGAACATGTATCAAGTACTCGGGGTCCTACGGGACACAAGTGGGCGTTCGGAAACCAAATATTTTCTATCACCCACCGATGCCTCTGCTTACTTCAATTTTAGTTGTTAAACAGGAATTAAAGTGAACGATAAGTAAAACTATGATCATCTCCAACATCAACATGCGGCATTACTCCAACAACTGTGGCACTTGACAACACGCAACAACACTTGAGCAGGCGACTACGACGCGCAAGTCCAACTATCTCACAAACAACAGGTAATAGGGTGTGTCCAAGGCAATATAGGGCTGCAAGGGATATCACAGGTACGAAAACTAGAGCATCGCAACACACATAGCAATAGATCAACAGGAGGGAATAAATACTATAAAAGTAAGATAGGTAGAAAGGGGGAGATGCTCGCCTGAAAACATTGTCGAAGGTTCATCCGAAGAACGGGTCGACACTCGCATCAACTCAACGGCCTTATCCGCGAAGAAGAAAAACACTAGAAGAAACACCGGATGCACTATTTAATGCTACGACAAAAGATCGGCATGATGCATGGCATGGCAAAGGTGCGATGCAATTAGGTCATATTAAGCGGAACCGGGGTCCCGACAATTAATTAAATGGTTCAAGTTATTTAGAACCCCCGCAATTTTAAATGTTGTATTAACATGGCCAAATATAGCACCGGTTCACTACATCAATTTAAATGAGGCCGATATGAGACTAGATTTGCCCGCATATGGGCCCCATATTTAATTAGAGGTGAATTGGCATAACGCCCCCAAACCAATGATATGCATGCGAGATGACAATTTAATATGCAACAGGTTTGATGTTTAGCATTTATAAAAATAGGGGTTAGGATAAGGGTCACACATAGGGGGCTCGACGATCTTGGGGTTCCGGGGTTCGGGGTTCGGTCTCAGGGTTCGGGGTTCGACGGAAACGTTCTCGGATAACGGAGTAGATCTTGGCGTTCCGGGGGGAAGTTCTCGGTGTTACATGAGGTAGACATTGTCGCATCCGTGGTCCTCGGGCATCGGATCTGGGGAAGTACTTGTCGCATCTACCGTCTTCGGGTTTGCTTCAATCGGGTCCATGTCGGAGTACTTTTCGTCCCATGTGGTCTTCGGGTCCGGGGTCCCAGTCCTGGCGTCCCAGGGAAGTACATGTCGTGTCCGTGACGGAGATCTTGAAGGTCCCTGAACTCGGCGAACTTGGCGTACTCACGGTTCGGGTCCAGGCGCCTCGGATCGGTCTTACGGGCACGCCATATCGTCGCGAAGATCTCGACACGGCCAGCAGCTACAGGACACACGCGGGAACATCTCAACCGGCTCTTGAGCATCATCACAGAAGCATGTGGCCGAGGCAGCGCCGATGCGGGCTTGGGAACGATGGCGGCCTCGTCGATAGGGGGAGGGCGGACCGACGAGCTTGCAGAGGGGCGCGTGCCAAACGGAGGATGGGGCCAGCTGCTGCGGCCGGGGCGCGGCCACGTCCAGGGCTCTGGAGAGGCGACGCTGCAGGGACCCACTCGCGGAAGCGCGCGGACGTCGAGGCAAGGATGGGACCGGGCGGAGGCGCGGGCCCTGCCGGCGCGGGCGGCCAGGGCGGCGCTGGAGGGTCCGGCAGCACGGGCGGGCTGCCGAGGTCGGCGGAGCGGCTCGGCCATGGGACCGGGCGCGGGCGGTGAGCTCGAGCGGAAGGCTTGCCGAGGCGGAGAGGCGAGCCGAGGCGCGAGGTCGGGAAGATGGTGGGAACGGCGGCTCGCCGGAGGACGGCAGAAGCGGCGGAGGCGGGAGGCGCAGAGAGCGACAGAGGGAGGAGAAAGCGGCTGGCCGGGCGCCGAGCGGTGGTAGAGGCGACGCGGGCGGGCGGCGGCGATTGACGCTGGAGGCGGGGAGCACGACCTGGCAAGGGGAGCTTCGCCGGGGGTTGCTTGGGGCGAGGAGGAAGAGGACCGGCGCTGCTTCGCGTGGAGGGAAGCGGGCGAGCCGGTGGGAGGAGGCGGTGGCGAGCGAGCTCGGGTGGTTGGGCGCGGAGGAAGCCGAGGCAGGGTGGTGATGGATGAGGCGGCGCTGAGCCGGGGAGGCGAGGGCGAGGCGAGCGGCGGCCTTGCGGGAGGGGGGAGAGACGAGCGAGGGGGCGGAGGAAGGTGGGGGACGGGGCTGGAGGAGAGGAAGGAGGGCGCGGTGGCTCCGGTGCGGCGCGGAGAGGACGGAGGGAGGAAGCAGAGAGACGAGAGGAGGAGGGTCGCGAGAGGCGGGTGGCGTG
Source organism: Avena longiglumis (assembly GCA_030063025.1). Taxonomy (NCBI): domain Eukaryota; kingdom Viridiplantae; phylum Streptophyta; class Magnoliopsida; order Poales; family Poaceae; genus Avena; species Avena longiglumis. Next base: position 435,798,262 of record CP125977.1, on the reverse strand, counting down.
CGGGCGACGCGGGGTTGGGGGTGGGCCAGGAGGGGGGCCAGGGGATCGGCTGAGACGTGGGGAGATGGTTGCGGGTGGGCCAGAGGGGGTGGGGGGTCCCAGCGGTCAGGGAGAGTGGCGGGCTGGGGATGAGTGGCTGTGTGGTGTGGGGTGTGGGCTGTGTGGTGGGTCCAGGGAGAGAGAGGGGGAGGAAGAGAGAGAGGGAGAGAGGATGTGGACCAGGGGTGGGGCCGGCCTGTAGGTGAGAGAGGGTAGGAGGGGACTGGGTGAAAAAGAGAGAGAGAGGTGGGAAAAGAGGTGGATTGCTGAGGTGGCAGAGTGGGTAGGAAAAAGGGGAGAGGGTGAGGTGGCAGCCAGAGATTGGTGGGTAGGTTTGGTTTGGGTAGGAATAGGAATTAGAGGGGTTGTTTTAGTATTTGTGTTTGTTGTGTTCGGTTTAATTTAAAACAAAGCCACTTTGCAAATAGTTTTTAGGGGAAACAAAATATCCGATACGCTCGGGGTTTTGCCCTTTAAAATAAAGAGGGGTATTTGTATAAATCAAAACTAGGCTTTTCAAAATAACGCAGACAACAATGCAAGATGATGACGATGCAAAGCACAAAAACCACGCGATTTTCTAGTAGTGGTTTTGCGGGATGCCACACTACGGTGGCCACGCTGCGTGGCCCTGCCTCGCCCACTTGTCTCATGCTGTGGCTAGGTGAGCCCGCGGTGACAAAACCCTTTTTCATGGCTACGCCCACTATTCTTGAGTCAGCAAGGCCCACCTGTCTGTGTCTAGGGCTAGGTTTGCCTGAGTGAGGAAAGGATTTCTGTTATCTGTTTCAAATTCAAACTTTTTCAAATTAATTCAAATTCAAATTTCAAATCTATTTAAATATAAACTGATTCATAACTTTCAAATGGTTTGGAATTTGAATTCAAACCTTACATGAAATATGTTTTGTTTTTGAATGTTAATTCAAATCTTTAGTCAAATATTTTCAGAACTAATTCAAACTAGTCAAACCTTTGACTTTGACTCCATTTGACTAATTTTGACTTTAAAATAAATTTAAATTCATAATTCCAAATAATACAAATAATATATGTTTTCAAATCAGAAAAATGTGAGGAATTCAAATATGCTATCCAAAATATATTTTGAACACTTAAAATTTCAAGTTGCTTTAAATTACAACAAAATGCCCTTTTCTTAATTAATTAATAACTTTTGATTTATAACTCCAAATTTGACAAATGATATGTCTAAATCGATCAGCACGACGAGACCTTTCTGTTTATGCATTCCATGTTCTGAATTGCGGCATGCATAATATAAATATAAAGTATACAACAACTAATATGAGGTTAAAATGTGATCAAAACTCTATAAAAGGCTTTAATCTTGTATTCCACATCTCACCCATGCCATGCTACTTTATTGCCATGCAAATTGTGCATCATTCATCATGGCATGATTGTTTGCTTGTCGCATTTTATTCCTATGCTTGTGCACTTTATTTATGTTGGTCCTTGTTTGTTTGGTTCTTCTTCGAATAGACGCTGAGCAGGGGATATATCAAGAGACCTAGGAGCACTACCCAGATCCTTCTCTCGCTTCAACTGAGCTGCCAGGCAAGCACTACCACATGCTTGCATACATATAGTACCTATTGCCTCTATCTTATTCTTGCAACATTGAGTCACGATTGCATTAAATTGAATCCCAAGTATTGAATAGCCTTTACTTTTAAACCCCACCGAAGCTTGTTCCTCCATCCAATGAGCCATTACTACAGGAGTTGTTTGAGCCATGCGAGTCGTAGAACATCATGTGTAGGGTATGTGAGTGTCTAATGATAACGAGGTACCTAAACAACTTAACCTGAGTAGTAATGGGATCACTAATGAAAGTGGCACCGGTGAGCAATATCTGCTATTTGGTTTTTCCTGCTCACTTGTGTCCTGTAGGACCCCGAGTACTTGATTCCTGTTCCTTGAATATTCGCGCTATCCACATCCGGGAGGCTTATGGGACCCCCCTGAGCCAGATCTTGATTCATTCTTATTTCTTGGGGCCACAAACTAGTTTGAGGTTTTATTTACTATCCTGTACTTATGCCATGCTTTACTGCTTTATTTACGTTTGTGCGAGGAGCACCTGTACTGTTTAGGTAAGCGGAGTGTTTTCGCGGTATCGACAAGCCCAGTCACATTTTCGGGTTCCCAGTCATTTACAGCCACTGACGCAAACCTTGAGTCCGTCTCGAAGTCAGCTAACTTCGTTGTGGGTAGCTTAATGGGGTGGGCCCCCTGAAATATGTCTGAATCCTGTGATTGCTTTGTCGTGAAGGCCTCGTTGGGTTTTGATTTGGTTTTTCCGAGGTTGATCGAGTGTGTGTTGCTATTTGTGCACCCCTGCAGGGTAGACTTTCTGAAAGCCGTGTCCGCGGTTATGGACGTCTTGGAGCACAGTTTCTCGATCATAGACAAGCATAAATAAAGTACCGCTTTTAATTTGACTCAGTAACTGACTAGTAAATAGTGCAACACTCATGGAATGGATAATAAAACTGCCAACGGATGGGGGTTGTTCGTCCGCTTCCTCGTTGGTAAGCGAGGAGGAGGATGGATCTGTTATTATCGTTATATCGCTGCCATTAATTCACGGACATCCGTCTATCTTTGGTTAGGCGGATGGTTAGCGAGTATCTATAGAATTGTTAGGGTTTATCTTTTGCTGCAATTGCGTCACCCCAGGTTGTGTCCCTTTAGAGGCATAAAGACTTGCTGAGTACCCCTAGGGTCTCACACGATAAATTGTTTGATTCAAATGAACAGGTACACTCACAAGATGGATACTGGGTGGAGGAGGCGGACGATGTGGGCAACGATCGTTCGGTGTAGAGATTCCGGGAACGGGGATCCGTGAGATCTTTGGGCGGGATGTGTTTATTTATGGGGCATCTTATGCCGATTTGCTTCTTATCCATACTCGGATCTTGTTTGCTGCTTCCGCCTGATACTCTGATGTTTGATGTATGAGGAGATATCCTAAACTATTATATCTATCTAGGACATTTGAATCTTGCCGTATGGCGTTGCTATATTTCCTTTCTTTTTAGTTGGAATGGCTCTGATGTACTGTTGTATAGTGGCTTGCATACAGACTCATTTGTGTATGTAGTTGATCCCTTCGCCTGCCGATTATGCCGCCCGTTCTTGTCCCGATGTTTGGAAATGGTTGGGACGGCCGAAAGGTCTACCTGTGAGTGGCATTTGGGCCCCACCGTACTATTTCAACCATTTCCGCTCATCCAGGCTTGTAACTAGGAGCGTAATTCACCGAGGTAGTTACACCCACTCTCGTGGCCCATTCACTAAAGCCCATATAATATTAGTCCCTGTGAGTCCGACTCACTAACTCAGTCCAAATCCGGCTCAGGTCCAACCTAACCAGATTTCTGATTCAGATCCAATCCGAACTTGCTCCCACTCTTAAGTGTGTGAACCCGCAGGCTCAAGGCTACTTGGACACGATTGGAGTCCGACTCTCAATCGATCAGTCAGTAGCGGCTCCTAGCAGAACGTGCCGACTCCCAAGTACCAAAGAGTCATGACTATAGGGGTTCGTTCCATGGAAAATAAAAAATTTCTACCACATGCATACAAACAAGCCAAGATCTATCTACTAGATTGTAGCAATGAGTTGATTAGAGTACTCACTCTCGAAGATTCCAAAGCGGTTAACGAGAGCAGATTCTCGTGGGTGATGTAGTCGTACACTTGCCGATCTCAAGATCGTGTAGACGATCCTTCCGGCGCTACGTTCCGGCAGCGATTTTGCAGTCGGTCACACGTTCGGTACTCGATGAAGACCTTCCTCTCCCTTGTTCCAGCAAGCAGCGGAGGTTGTAGTTCTCCCCTCGCGATTCCGGCAGCATGACGGCATGGTGTCGAAAGTAGAGGGAAGATCCTGCAGGGCTTAGCCTAAGCCGATGCGAGTTATGGTGGATCTAGGGTTTCCAGCGATCTAGGTTTAGAAGGCCGAAGAGGAGGAGGAGGTGTCGGCAGCGGCTAGGGCGATGGCGACGGTCCGGTGGCGTCGCGGCGGTGCACGGCGGCGGCGCACGGGTGGGGAGGGCTGGTGTTGTGTGCTTTGGGGCAGCCCTCCCCCTCTATTTATGAGAGGGAGGACAGGTTGGGAGAGGGGAGTTTGAATCCATACCCAAACCCAAGTTGGATAGAAGGAAGGACTTTTTATTTCTTCCACTAGGAAACTATTGTTCCAGTTTGACTTTTCAAACCTCCCTTTTGACTTTCAATTTTAGAGCTTTATTTCTCTCTCGCAAATTCCCAACCAAAGTGACCTAGGACATGATCCAATCATTCCACTTAACCATGACACATTCATGGACCATTCCCCTTCCGGTCCGGTGAACCTTCTAGACCCTTCTAGAACCTCTCCAATGAAAACATCAGAATCATTCCCGAACTCCGGAATCGGACGTTCCTTATATGAATCTTATTCTTAGGACCATTCCAGATCTCCTCGTGATATCCCGGATCCCATCTGAGACTCCGAAAAACATTCAGTTTCCCTACTTACATTCCATATCTACTAAACAACATTGAAAGTGTGTGTGTCCTCGTTCAGGAATGAATTGACATGACATGACCATCTGACACTTCTAAGATATAACCAATAGAAATTTATATCTAGAAATTTATGGCTCCCACATATTTCTCGATTGCGATCGAATGAAACACTTACATACGATACCAATTTCTTTTGTCTCGCGATAGTTTACTTATCAGGGTTTGATGATCATTATCTTTGCATTGCCTAGTTCAAAACTCAACGTAAGTAAGTACTCTTTCTCTTTCTTTGGATATGTGATTGTGAGTGATGTCGCACATGCTTTGTGATGGTGGATGACACATCCACCGAGCCCAGTATATCTATCATCATATTTGATGGACAAATCCCATTCTTGATCCATGTGATCCATGTGCTCACATAACACTCAACCACTACTTTCGATACCTACTTTCGTGTGGTGTTGTGTGTGTGTGGTGATTGATCAAAGATCAGTATCCAAAGGTGATAGAGTGGAAGGCATAGGTTACTATGTATTAGAAAGCTTATAGCAAACGAACTATTGAAATGACTTGATCTTTATGCTACACTTATCTATAGGAGTATGTCCATCATACCATTCTCTTAATGATATGATCTTTTTGTTAATAACATATCAATGTTCATGATCGAGAAACCACGATCATCTATTAACCAACAAGCTAGTATTACAAAGAGGCTTTACCAGGGACTCTAATTAATTTACAAATCACACAAGTATTAATGTTTCCGGTTAATACTATTATAGCATGAATGTAAACATTTATCATAAACACCAAGATATAATAATAACCACTTTTATTATTGCCTCTAGGGCATATCTCCAACAGTCTCCCACTTGCACTAGAGTCAACTAATCTAGATTACATGGTAATATACCAAACACCCATGGCGGTTTGGTGCTGGTCATGTTTTTGCCTCGGGAGAGGTTTAGTCAACGGATCCGCCACATTCTGATCTGTGTGTACTTTGCAAATCTTTATGTCACCATCTTGGACATGCTCTCGAATAGCATGAAAATGTAGCTTGATTTGCTTCAGCTTCTTGTGTGACCTTGGTTTTTGCGCATTGGCTATGGCGCCCATGTTATCACAATAGATAGACATTGGGTCCAACGCACTTGGAACCAAACCAAGCTCTGTAATGAACCCCTTCGTCCATATCGCGTCTTGTGAAGCCTCCGAAGCAGATATGTATTCCGATTCAATTGAAGATCTCGCCACAACGCTTTGCTTTGCACCCCTCCAGGTAACTGATGCACCATTCAAAGTAAATACGTATCCAGATTGAGATTTAGAATCATCCGGATCGGTGTTCCAACTAGCATCGGTGTAACCATTAACAACGAGCTGTTCATCACCTCCATAAGAAATAACCATATCCTTAGTTCTTCTCAAGTACTTAAGGATGTTTTTACCGATGTCCAATGATCCACTCCTGGATCACTTTGATATCTGCTAGTCAAACTAACATCATATGCAATGTCGGGTCTAGTACATAGCATGACATACATAAGAGTGTTGGAGATATGCCCTAGAGGCAATAATAAATGTAGTTATTATTATATCTTTGTGTTTATGATAAATGTTTACATTCATGCTATAATAGTATTAACAAGGAAACATTAATACTTGTGTTATTTGTAAACTAAATTAGAGTCCCTAGTAAAGCCTCTTTATAATACTAGCTTGTTGGTTAATAAATGATTGTGGTTTCCCTATCATGAACATTGAGATGTTATTAACAACAAGATCATATCGTTAGGAGAATGGTATGATGGACATACTCCTATAGATAAGCGTAGCATAAAGATCAAGTCATTTTAATAGTTCCATTGGTATATGCTTTCTGATACATAGTAACCTAATTCCTTCGACCATGATATCATGCTTATCACCATCATCGGAAGGATGCATTAATGACATCAAACACCACACCGTAACTAGGTGTCTATAAAGGTGGCATTGAGTGTTTGGAAAGTATTGGTTGAGACACATGGATCAAGAGTGGGATTTGTCCATCCATATGACGGATAGATATACTCTGGGCCCTCTCGGTGGAATGCCATCCAATTAGCTTGCAAGCATGTGACTGGATCACAAGGGATCACATATCACGGGAACGATAAACGAGTCCTTATCAGTAACGAGGTTTGAACTAGGTATGCAGAGATACCGACGATCGAAACCTCGGATAAGTAAACTATCGTGAGACAAAGGGAAATTGGTATTGTATGTAAGTGGTTCATTCGATCGCAAAGTAATCGTGGAAATATGTGGGAGCCATATGAATTTCCAGATTCCTCTATTGGTTATTGATCGGAGAAGTGTCTCGATCATGTCCGCATAATTCACGAACCGTAGGGAGACACACTTAAGGATTCGACGTTGTTGAGTAGTTATGGAATGATGAGTAAGAGACAAAATGTTGTTCGGAGTCTCGGATGGGATCCGGGATATCACGAGGAGATCCGGAATGGTCCTGAGAATAAGATTCATATAAGGAAAGTCCTGTTTCGGGGTTGGAGAATGGTTTCGGTGTTTTCATCGGGAATGTTCTAGAAGGTTCCGGAATGTCCGGCACTCCGGAGGGGAAGGGTACATGAATGTGTCATAACAAGTTGGAACGGTTGCATCATGTACTAGGTGTCATCGCTGAGCAAAATAAAGGGATAAATCAAATCCTAGTTTGAAAAGTCAAACGCCAATTTGAAAAGTCAAACGACTATTTTGCTTGGTGGAGGGAGAGTAGGAAACCTACTTGGGGAGGAAGTCCCTCTCCCTCCACCGTCGGCCTTGGAAGCCGAGTTGGGGAGGGACTCCCCTCCCCTTGGCCGGCCCCCTCCACCTATATAAGGAGGGGCAGGGCTGCCCCTCCAAGCACACACCTTGCACCCTGCAAACCCTAGCCCCAAGCCGCCGGCGCCGCCACCTCCTGCTGCCGCCGCCTAGGGCAAAACCCTAGACGCCGAGTTGGGGCATCCCCTTGCCCTAGCCGCTGTCCTAGCCTCTCCTCCTTTGTGCGTCTAAACCCTAGATCAACGAGGCCTCTCTCATAGTCCGCCATACTCGCTCCGGCTTAAGGCGAAGCCCTGCGAGATCTCCCCTCTACTTCCGGTACCACGCCGTTGTGCTGCCGGAATCGCGAGGAGAGTGCTACAACCTCAGCTGCCTGCTGGAACAAGGGAGAGGAAGGTCTTCATCAAGTAACGCAGTGATCGATCGCGGGAGCGCCGAACGCAGCCTTGGGAAGGATCGTCTACACGATCTTGAGATCGGCAAGAGTACGACTACATCACCCACGAGAATCCGCTCTCGTTAAACACTTTGGAATCTTCGAGGGTGAGTTATTCTATCGACTCGTTGCTACAATCTAGTAGATAGATCTTGGCTTGTTTGTTTGTATGCGGTAGAAATTTTTTGTTTTCCATGCTACGACCCCCTACAGTGGTATCAGAGCCGTGTCTATATGTAGATCTGTTGCACGAGTAGAACACAATGGTCATTGTGGGCGGTGGTGTTTTTATTATCCATTTCTTCTTGTGTACTTTGCATCTTGCGGTATGATGGGATGAAGCGGCCCGGGCTAACCTTACATGACATCATTCATGAGACTTGCTCCACGCTCAACATGCAACTTGTATTGCATAAGTGGCTTTGCTGGTGTCTGTCTCTCCCATTATAGTATAGATCCAATTTACAACAGGCACTTGATAGTTTAAACATCAAAATTGTGGTTCTTGTTCGTAAGTTAGACCGACACTGATTGAAAGCCCCAAACCACGTAAAACATGCAAATAAATTAGAGGCGTCTAACTTTGTTTTGCAGGGGTGTGCTGTGATGTGATATGGCCATAATTGTGATTATATTTGATGTATGCAATGTTCCTTATTGTAAGTTGGCAACCGGTAGGAGCCATATGGTTGTCTTTAATTTCAGTTAAGACCCACGTGTCTATTCAAAGTAGTTGTAATAGTTGAAGCTGGTGGACGACAACCATGGAGTAGCGTCATTGACCTTGATGCAATGCCGGTGATGATGGAGATCATGTTCGTGCTTGAAGATGGAGATCGGAAGCACAAAGAAGAAATGCCATATCATATCACATATTATGAATTGCATGTGATGTTAATCCTTTATGCATCTTGTATTACTTAGTTAATGACGGTAGCATTATAATATGATCCCTCATGCATATAAATTTCAAGTTCTAAAGTGTTCATCCTTAGTAAGCACCGTTGCTAAAGCTTGTTGTTTCGAAGCACCACGTGATGATCGGGTGTGTTAGATTCTGCAAGTGTATACAACGTGAGCAAGCCAGATTTGCTCATGCGGAAGCTAAGGTTTGATCTTGACGAGCCTAGCATGCACATGGTCTCGAACACGGATCATCGAAAGGTAAAGCAGAATCATATAGTAGATATGATGAACATGTCGATTGTTCGCCATTGAAGCTACATCAACTCGTGATGATCGGTTTTGATGTGGTGGATTTGGTTCGTGTGATCACTAAAACAATGTGAGGGATATTGTTTTGAGTGGGAGTTCACCTAGATTAATTTAACTATTAATTAGAACTCAATTTGTCATAAACTTAGTCTAAATTATTGCAAATATGTTGTAGATCAATGGCCCCTACCATCAATTTTAATGCGTTCCTAGAGAAAGAAAAGTTGAAAACAATGGAAGCAACTTCGTGGATTGGTTTACGCAATTTGAGGATTATCCTCAATCTTGGTAATTTGACCTATGTCTTTGGATGCACATGGGTGACCCTGCAGTTGATGCTACCGATGAAGTAAAGAACGTTTACCTCGCTTCGGAAGAATCAAGATCCACGATTCAAAGTGTGCTATCTTGTATGGATTGGAATCGGAGCTTCAGAAAAGGTTTGAGAATTCAGACCCACATGATATTGTCCGTGAACTCAAATTGATTTTTGAGACTCACGCGGCAGTTGAGAGCTATGAGGCTTCTGAAAAGTTCTTTAACTACAAGATGGAAGAGGGCAGCTCTGTCAGTGAGGGTGTGCTTAAGATGTTTGGGCACGCAAACAAACTTCAAAGCTTAGGTATAGTGATTCCTAATGCTTTGGGGATTTAGCGTGTCCTCCCATCACTACCACCAAGTTACAAGAACTTTGTGATGAACTACAATATGCAAAGCATGAACAAGCAGTTGCCAGAACTCTTCTCCATGTTAAAATCTGCAGAAGTGGAGATCAAGAAAGAGCACCAAGTGTTGATGGTCAATACGACCACCAAATTCAAGAAAGTCAAGTCTAAGCAAAAGGGACACTTCAAGAAGGGTGGTAAGAAAGTTACCGCACCGACGAAGAAGATCAAGGCTGGACCTAAGCCTGATACAGAGTGCTTTTACTACAAGGGAGAAGGTCACTGGAAGCGGAATTGCCCAAAGTACTTGGCAGATTTGAAGAACGACAACATCAAGAAGAAAGGTATACCCGATATACATGTTATTGATGTGCATCTCACTAGTACTCGTAGTAGTGCCTGGGTATTTGATACTGGTTCGGTTGCTCATATTTGTAACTCGAAATAGGTGCTACAGAATAAACGGAAGCTATCGAAGAACAAGGTGACGATGCACGTGGGAAATGGATCAAAGGTTGATGTGATCGCGGTCGGCACGCTACCTCTTCATCTACCATCGGGATTAGTTTTATACTTAAATAATTGTTATTTGGTGCCTGCGTTAAGCATGAACATTATATCGGGATCTTGTTTATTGCGAGACGGTTACTTGTTTAAGTCTGAGAATAATGGTTGTTCGATTTATATGAGTAATATGTTTTATGCACATGCACCTTTGATAGATGGTCTATTCTTATTGAAATTCGATAGTGGAAATACACATATTAATAACATTGAAGCTAAACGTTTGAAATTGAGCGATAACTCGACCTATATGTGGCACTGTCATCTTGGTCACATTGGAGTGAAGCGTATGAAGAAACTCCATTCCAATGGACTTCTTGAATCACTTGATTTCGAATCACTTGAAAGATGCGAAGCATGTCTGATGGGTAAAATGACTAAGACTCCATTTTCTGGTATGATGGAGCGAGCTACGGACTTATTGGAAATCATACATAACGATGTGTGTGGTCCAATGAGTGTAGCATCGCGCGGTGGTTATCGTTATGTTCTTACCTTCACGGATGACTTGAGTAGATATGGGTATATCTATTTCATGAAACATAAGTCCGAAACTTTCGAGAAGTTTAAGGAATTTCAAAGTGAGGTGGAGAATCAACGTAACAAGAAGATTAAATTTCTATGGTCTGATCGTGGAGGTGAATATCTAAGTTACGAGTTTGGCGAGCATTTGAAGAAATGCGGAATACTTTCACAGTTGACACCGCCGGGAACACCGCAGCGTAATGGTGTGTCCGAACGTCGTAATCGAACTCTCTTAGATATGGTTCGTTCTATGATGTCACTTACATATTTACCGCTATAATTTTGGGGTTATGCATTAAAAACAGCCGCATTTACTTTAGATAGTGCACCATCTAAATCCGTTGAAACGACACCGTATGAATTATGGTTTGGGAAGAAACCTAAATTGTCGTTCCTTAAAGTTTGGGGTTGCGAAGCCTATGTAAAGAAGTTACAGCCGGACAAGCTTGAACCCAAAGAGGAAAAATGCGTCTTCATAGGATACCCAAAGGAAACTATTGGGTATACCTTCTATCATAGATCCGAAGGAAAAATCTTCGTTGCCAAGAATGGATCCTTTCTAGAGAAGGAATTTCTCTCAAAATAAGTGACTGGAAGGAAAGTAGAACTCGACGAGGTTGTCGAACCTTCTCTCAAACTTGCGAGTAGCGCAGCACCGGAAGAAGTTCATGTGGTGCCTGCACCAATAAGAGAGGAAGCTAATGATGATGATCATGAAACTTCGGTTGTAGTTGCTATAGAACCTCGCATGTCAACGAGAACTCGTACCACTCCTGATTGGTATGGTCCCGTTATGAATGTCATGTTGGTAGACAACACCGATGACCCTGCGACATATGAGGAAGCGATGATGAGCCCAGATTCCAATAAATGGCAAGAAGCCATGAAATCCGAGATTGGATCCATGTACGAAAACCAAGTATGTACTTTGGTGGACTTGGTGGATCACGGAAGGTCGAGAAGAAATGGATTTTCAAGAAGAAAACATATGCTGATGGTAATGTTACTGTCTATAAAGCTCGACTTGTTGCAAAAGGGTTTCGACAAATTCAAGGAGTTGACTATGATGAGACTTTCTCACTGTGAAGCTAAAGTCCTGAGGATGTTAATTATGTTAGCATATTATGATTATGAGATATGGCAGATGGATGTCAAAACAGCGTTCCTCAATGGAGACATTGATGAAGAGTTGTATATGATGCAACCTAAAGGTTTTGTCGATCCTAAGGATGCTAACAAGGTATGCAAACTTCAACGGTCCATTTATGGATTGAAGCAAGCATCCCGAAGTTGGAATCAACATTTTGATAAAGTGATCAAAAGTTTTGGTTTTATACAAACTTATGGAGAAGCTTGTATTTACAAAAAAGTGAGTGGGAGCTCTATAGCATTCTTAATACTACATGTAGATGACATATTGTTAATTGGGAATGATGTAGACCTTCTTAATATTGTCAAGGAATATTTGAATAATAGTTTTTCAATGAAAGATCTTGGCGAAGCAGCTTACATATTAGGCATAAAGATTTAGAGAGATAGATCGAGACGCCTAATATCATTGTCACAAAGTACATATTTGGACAAAGTTCTAAAGAGGTTTGGAATGGAAGATAGCAAGAAAGGGTTCTTGCCCATGTTGCCCAATACGACCTTGAGTAAAACTCAAAGTGTAGCAACGAAAGAAGATAGAGAAAGGATGAGTAAAACTCCCTATGCCTCAGCCATAGGATCTCTAATGTATGCCATGCTATGTACTAGACCCGACATTGCATATGCTGTTAGTTTGACCAACAGATATCAAAGTGATCCAGGAGTGGATCATTGGACAGCGGTCAAAAACATCCTTAAGTACTTGAGAAGAACTAAGTATATGGTTCTTTCTTATGGAGGTGATGAACATCTCGTTGTTAATGGTTACACCGATGCTAGTTGGAACACCGATCCAGATGATTCTAAATCTCAATGTGGATACGTATTTACTTTGAATGGTGCAGCAGTTAGCTGGAGGAGTGCAAAGCAAAGTGTTGTGGCGAGATCTTCAACTGAATCGGAATACATAGCTGCTTCGGAGGCTTCACAAGAAGCGATATGGATGAAAGAGTTCATTACAGAGCTCGGTGTAGTTCCAAGTGCGCTGGACCCAATGTCTATCTACTGTGATAACATGGGAGCCATAGCCAATGCGCAAGAACCAAGGACACATAAGAAGCTGAAGCACATCAAGCTACGTTTTCACGCTATTCGAGAACATGTCCAAGATGGTGACATAAAGATTTGCAAAGTACACACAGATCTGAATGTGGCGGATCCATTGACTAAACCTCTCCCGAGGGCAAAACATGACCAACACCAAACTGCCATGGGTGTTCGGTATATTACCATGTAATCTAGATTAGTTGACTCTAGTGCAAGTGGGAGACTGTTGGAGATATGCCCTAGAGGCAATAATAAAAGTGGTCATTATTATATCTTTGTGTTTATGATAAATGTTTACATTCATGCTATAATAGTATTAACAAGGAAACATTAATACTTGTGTGATTTGTAAACTAAATTAGAGTCCCTAGTAAAGCCTCTTTATAATACTAGATTGTTGGTTAAAAATGATTGTGGTTTCCCTATCATAAACATTGAGATGTTATTAACAACAAGATCATATCTTTAGGAGAATAGTATGATGGACATACTCCTATAGATAAGCGTAGCATAAAGATCAAGTCATTTTAATAGTTCAATTGCTATATGCTTTCTGATACATAGTAACCTAATTCCTTCGGCCATGAGATCATGCTTATCACCTTCATCGGAAGGATGCTTTGATGACATCAAACACCACACCGTAACTGGGTGGCTATAAAGGTGGCATTGAGTGTTCGGAAAGTATTGGTTGAGACACATGGATCAAGAGTGGGATTTGTCCATCCATATGACGGATAGATATACTCTGGGCCCTCTCGGTGGAATGTCATCCAAGTAGCTTGCACGCATGTGACTGGCTCACAAGGGATCACATATCACGGGAACGAGAAAAGAGTACTTATCAGTAACGAGGTTGAACTAGGTATGCAGAGATACCGATGATCAAAACCTCGGATAAGTAAACTATCGTGAGACAAAGGGAAATTGGTATCATATGTAAGTGGTTCATTCGATCGCAAAGTAATCGTATAAATATGTGGGAGCCATATGAATTTCCAGATTCCTCTATTGTTTATTGATCGAAGAAGTGTCTCGATCATGTCCGCATAATTCACGAACAGTAGGGAGACACACTTAAGGATTCGACGTTGTTAAGTAGTTATGGAATGATGAGTAAGAGACCAAATGTTGTTCGGAGTCTCGGATGGGACCGGGATATCACGAGGAGATCCGGAATGGTCCGGAGAATAAGATTCATATAAGGAAAGTCCTGTTTCGGGGTTGGAGAATGGTTCCGGTGTTTTCATCGGGAATGTTCTAGAAGGTTCCGGAATGTCCGGCACTCTAGAGGGAAAGGGTACATGAATGTGTCATAACAAGTTGGAATGGTTGCATCATGTACTAGGTGTCATCGCTGAGCAAAATAAAGGGATAAATCAAATCCTAGTTTGAAAAGTCAAACGCCAATTTGAAAAGTCATACGACTATTTTGCTTGGTGGAGGGAGAGTAGGAAACCTACTTGGGGAGGAAGTCCCTCTCCCTCCACCGCCGGCCTTGGAAGCCGAGTTGGGGAGGGACTCCCCTCCCCTTGTCCGGACCCCTCCACCTAGATAAGGAGGGGCAGGTCTGCCCCTCCAAGAACACACCTTGTACCCTGCAAACCCTAGCCCCAAGCCGCCGGCGCCACCACCTCCTGCTGCCGCCGCCTAGGGAAAAACCCTAGCCGCCGAGTTGGGGCATCCCCTTGCCCTAGCCGCCGGCCTAGCCTCTCCTCCTTCGTGCGTCTAAACCCTAGATCACCGAGGCCTCTCTCATAGTCCGCCATACTCGCTCCGGCTTAAGGCGAAGCCCTGCGAGATCTTCCCTCTACTTCCGGTACCACGCTGTTGTGCTGCCGGAATCGCGAGGAGAGTGCTACAACCTCCGCTACCTGCTGGAACAAGGGAGAGGAAGGTCTTCATCGAAAAAACGACGTGACCGATCGAGGAGCGCTAACGGAGCCGGAAGGATCGTCTACACGATATTGAGATCGGCAAGAGTACGACTACATCACCCACGAGAATCCGCTCTCATTAAACACTTTGGAATCTTCGAGGGTGAGTTGTTCTATCGACTCGTTGCTACAATCTAGTAGATAGATCTTGCCTTGTTTGTATGCGGTAGAAATTTTTTGTTTTCCATGCTACGACCCCCTACAAAGAGATCCTATGGCCGAGCCATAGGGAGTTTTACTCATTCTTTATCTATCTTCTGCCGATGCAGGACTTTGAGTTTTACTCAAGGTCATATTCGGCAACATGGTCAAGAACCCTTTCTTGCTAACTTCCATTCCAAACCTCTTTAGAACTTTGTCCAAATATGTACTCAGTGACAATGATATTAGGCGTCTCGATCTATCTCTATAAATCTTTATGCCTAATATGTAAGCTGCTTCGTCAAGATCTTTCATTGGAAAACTATTATTCAAATAATCATTGACACTATTAAGAAGGTCTACATCATTCCCAATTAACATTATGTCATCTAAATATAGTATTAAGAATGCTACAGAGCTCCCACTCACTTTCTTGTAAATACAGGCTTCTCCATAAGTTTGTATAAAACCAAAACTTTTGATCACCTTATCAAAACGTTGATTCCAACTCCGGGATGCTTGCTTCAATCCATAAATGGACCGTTGAAGTTTGCATACCTTGTTATCATCGGATCAAAAAAAACTTTGGGTTGTACCATATACAACTCTTCATCAATTTCTCCATTGAGGAATGCCGTTTTGACATCCATATGCCATATCTCATAATCATAATATGCAGCGATTGCTAACAAAATCCTCACAGACTGTAGCTTCGCTACCGGTGAGAAAGTCTCATCGTAGTCAACTCCTTGAATTTGTCAAAACCCTTTTGCGACAAGTCGAGCTTTATAGACAGTAATATTACCATCAGCATATGTTTTCTTCTTGAAAATCCATTTGTTCTCGACAGCCTTCCGGCCATCCGGTAAGTCCACCAAAGTCCATACTTGGTTTTCGTACATGGATCCAATCTCGAATTTCATGGCTTATTGCCATTTATTGGAATCTGGGCTCATCATTGCTTCCTCATATGTCGCAGGGTCATCGGTGTTGTCCACCAACATGACACTCATAACGGGATCATACCAATCAGGATTGGTACGATTTCTTGTTGACCTGCGAGGTTCCGTAGTTATTTCAACTGAAGTTTCATGATCAACATCATTAGCTTCCTCTCTTATTGGTGTAGGCGCCACAAGAACCACTTCCGGTGCTGCGCTACTCTCAAGTTCAAGAGAAGGTTCAACAACCTCGCCGAGTTCTACTTTCCTTCCAGTTACTTCTTTCGAGAGAAACTCCTTCTCTAGAAAGGATCCATTATTGGCAACGGAGATTTTGCCCTCGGATCTATGATAGAAGGTATACCCAATAGTTTCCTTCGGGTATCCTATGAAGACGCATTTTTCCGCTTTGGGTTCAAGCTTGTCTTGCTGTAACTTCTTTACATAAGCTTCGCGACCCTGAACTTTAAGGAACGGCAATTTAGGTTTATTCCCAAACCATAATTCATACGATGTCATTTCAACGGATTTAGATGGTTCCCTATTTAAAGTGAATGCGGCTTTTTCTAATGCATAACCCCAAAACGATAGAGGTAAATCTGTAAGTGACATCATAGAACGAACCATATGTAAGAGAGTTCGATTACGACGTTCGGACACACCATTACGTTGTGATGTTCCCGGCGGTGTCAATTGTGAAAGTATTCCGCATTTCTTCAAATGCTCGCCAAACTCGTCACTTAGATATTCACCTCCATGATCAGATCATAGAAATTTAATCTTCTTGTTACGTTGATTCTCTACTTCAATTTGAAATTCCTTAAACTTCTCGAAAGTTTTGGAATTATGTTTCATGAAATATATATACCCATATCTACTCAACTCGGACTGTGCAAAAACTTAGGTCTAAGGATTACATTGATTGAGATATACAAATGACAACTTGTTCGTTATACCTCAATATGGGTCATTCCAACTCGCTAAACTCTTTAGACGAATCTGTGTAAGTCGTAATAGCATCTCCATGCCCATGACAAGTGGAACCGAGTCATCAAGCCGACTTTCACATTGGTCTAAGTTGTGTGTCCATCACAACCTCAATGACCAAGGACATTGAGTACAAACAACATGAATGTATAGTTCCACAACAGAATCACATATTTAATGATACACATCAGATGTTTATACAAGGACAACTTAATATCTTTATGAATACAATGGGAAATATCATCATACATGATTGCCTCTAGGGCATATTCCCAACAGTCTCCCACTTGCACTAGAGTCAATCTTCCGACATCACATGTCTAGGCATCTAATGCCCATAGCTCTTAGGTGCGCCTCATGCTTCGGCTGTGGTAACGGCTTTGTCAAAGGATTCGCAATATTTGCATCCGTGTGTACCTTGCATAACTTGATATCACCCTGATCCACAAACTGGGGAATCAGGTGGTACCGCATGAGTATGTGCTTGTTCTTCTGGTGTTGTCTAGATTCCTTGGCTTGTGCAATAGCACCATTGTTGTCACAATACATGTCTAACGGATTGGACGAGCCCCGAACCACACCAAGATCCATGAGGAAATTCCTCATCCACACAGCTTCCTTTGCTGGCTCCGAGGAGACAATATACTCAGCCGTTGTTATAGATGCAGACACAGTCTCTTGCTTGGAACTCTTCCAGCTCACAACACCTTCGTTTATAATAAACACGTAACCGGATTACAAACAAGAATCATCAGAGTTGGTAAGATAACTCGCATCCGTGAAACCCTTTACACTGAGTTCATCTTCACCACCATAAGCCACAAACATATCCTTAGTCCTTCTCAAGTACTTTAGGATATTTTTAGCTGCTGTCTAGTGGATCTCTCCAGGATCAGCATGGTATCTGCTCACAACACTTAGAGCATATGAAACATTCGGCCTAGTACAAATCATGGAATACATGATGGATCCGACTACATAAGCATATGGAATCGCACTCATCCGACTTCGCTCATCAGTTGTCGAAGGACACTGAGTTTTGCTAAGTTTTACACCATGGGACATCAGTACGAACCCCTTCTTAGACGATTCCATGTTGAACTTCTTCAACACTTTGTCCAAATAATTACTCTGACTCAATCCAATGAGCCTCCTTGATCTATTTCTATAGATCCGAGTTCCAAGAATATATGTTGCCTCACCCAAGTCTTTCATTGAGAAACTCTTTTCCAATAATTCCTTGGTTTCTTGCAACATCTGGACATCATTTCCAATCAATAATATGTCATCCACATATAAGATTATAAAGTTTACTTTGCTCCCACTAAACTTCTTTTATAAACAAGAATCATGAGCACTCTTGATGAAGCCAAACGATTTGACTACCTCATCAAAGCGAATATTCCAACTCCGAGATGCTTGCTTCAACCCATAAATGGATTTCTGAAGTTTGCACACTTTGTCAGCATTAGCCGGATCGACAAAACCCTCGGGCTGTATCATATACACATCCACGATTAAATTTCCGTTAAGGAAAGCCGTTTTGACATCCATCTGCCATATCTCATAGTCGAAATAGGCTGCTATAGCTAAAATGATCCGAACTGATTTAAGAATCGCTATGGGTGAGAAAGTCTCGTCGTAATCAACTCCTTGAACTTGTCGGAACCCCTTCACGACAAGACATGCTTTATAGACGGAAACATTTCCATCCATATCAGTTTTGTTCTTAAAGACCCATTTGCACTCGACGGGTCTTGCACCGTCTGGCAGATCAACCAAGTTCGAAACTTGATTTTCATCCATGGAATTTAACTCGGATCTCATGGCTCAAAGCCATGACTCGGAATCAGATCCCACCATCGCTTCCAAATAATTTGCCGGATCATCACTGTCTAACAGTAACACATTACGAACACTTCGCAATCTTTCCGATCTTCGTAGTATAGGTGCCACTTCTGGCTCAGCCACCACGAATGGCTCAACCTCCAAGGTTTTTGCCGACTCGCTACTATCCGTATCCTCTCGAATTTCTTCGAGCTGCACTGTTCTCCCACTTACTCCTCGACTGAGAAACTCTTTCTCAAGGAAGACACCGTTCCGAGCGACAAACAACTTCCCTCTTCTCGTTTGTAGAAGTAGTAACCTAAGGTTTCCCTTGGATACCCCACAAAAATACATTTATCCGACTTGGCTGTAAGCTTTTCCGACTGAAGTCGCTTGAAAAAAGCTTCACAACCCCAAATCTGATAAAAGACAGACTCGCCTTTTTTCCTGTCCACATCACATGCGGTGTCTTCTCTACCGACTTTGATGGTACTCTGTTTAGTGTGAATGCCGCTGTTTCTAGACAATAACCCCAAAATGATAAAGGTAGATCTGTCCGACTCATCATTGATCGTACCATGTCCAACAAGGCCCGATTCCGCCTTTCCAAAACACCGTTAGTTTGCGGCGTTCCTGGCGGAGTAAGTTGAGGAACTATTCCGCAACTTTTCAGATGGTCATCAAAATCATGGCTCATGTACTTGCCTCCTTGGTCTGACCAAAGAAACTTTATTTTCTTGCCGAGTTGATTCTGTGCTTCATTCTGGAATTCTTTGAACTTTTCAAAGGCTTCCGACTTATGTTTCATCAAGTAGATATATCCACACCGACTCAAATCATCAGTGAAGGTAATGAAGTACTCATAACCACCCCTGGCTGTCGTGCTCCTTGGTCCACATACATCACTATGTACTAGTCCCAACAAGTCGGACGTCCTTTCGCAACTCTTTGCAAAAGGTGTCTTGGTCATTTTGTCGAGTTGGCAAGATTCGCATGTCTCGAACGACTCCAAGTCGAATGAAGTTAGGAGTCAATCATCATGGAGCTTCTTTCATGCGTTTCCAACTTATAGGATGCCAAAAGTAAGTCATATTCAGATCATTTGCTTTCAACCTTTTAACATTTATGTTATAAACCGACTCACCATCAAGATTCAAAATAAATAACCCGTCTTGGACGGGTGCAAAGCCGTGAAGCATATCGTTCAAATATAAAGAACAACCATTATTCTTGATATTCGACTCATAACCTTTCCTCATCAAACATGAAGCAGAAATAATGTTTCGACTAAGCACTGGAACATAATAAAAAATATTCAATTCCATAATGAATCCGGAAGGTAAATGAAGTTGCATCGTGCCGACTTCCAATGCAGCGACTCTCGCTTTATTGCCGACTCAGATATCAACCTCGCCTCTTGCTACGCTCCTAGTTCTTACCAATCCCTGCAACGAGTTGCAGATGTGAATAACTGATCCGGTATCATATACCCAAGAAATATTAGGTGCATTAGCAAGATAAATGTCTATAACATTGCAAACAAGTGTACCTGAGTCAGAAGTCATACCTCCACTCTTGGCTTTGTCAGCCAAATACTTGCTGCAGTTTCTCTTCCAGTGGCTATCCGCCTTGTAGTAGAAGAAAGTGGATCTGGTTGAAGGAGATGGCTTAGTCCCTGAGGAAGCTCTTGGGACCAGGTCCTGAGCCTGCTTTCCTCCCAAATTAGCCTTCTTCTTAGTCCAAGAACTCTTCTTAAACTTAGCCTTATTCTGCACCATCAACACTTGATTGGCGCCCTTCTTGAGATCCGCCTCTGCCTTCTTGAGAATCGCATGCAATTCAGTGAGCTTCTTATCCATACCATGCATGTGGTAGTCCTAAATGAACTGCCCATATGCACTAGGAAGAGAGTTCAGAATTATATCCGTAGCGAACTCTTCGCTAATGGGGTAGCCAAGCCTCTCCAGAGATTGCATGTAACCAACCATTTTGATCATATGCGGACCTAGTGGATCACCATCCTTAAGCTTGAAACTCAGCAAAGCCAAAGAGACTTGATAACTCTCAGACTTCGCCTGAGTCTGTAACATACTTTTGAGGCTTTCGATCATATCGTAGGCCTCAACATTCTCAAACTGATTTTGCAAGTCCAGCTCCATGTGAGCAAGCATAATGCAACTAATATCCTTGGACTCATCCTTAGCCCGAAGGTAGGTATTGGTGGCAGCGACAGTCGCATTCTCATTTTGCTCATCTGGAAGTGGGTTGTCTAGGACATGGTCCTTCTTTTCTTGTTTGAGAACAATTCTCAGATTTCGATACCAGTTGGTAAAATTAGTGTCGTTCAGTTTATATTTCTCAAGAATGGTTCTCAGCGCAAAACCGGATATCTGAGAGTGACTGCTACTTGGTGCCATGATCTACAACAGAAATATGCAAAACACTTAAGACATGTATTCATAAAAGAGCACGCATATTAAACACTTTAATATTTTATGCTCCACTAGAACCAACACCCCTCTCATGGTTGCTTAGTGATTCAGGATCCTAAATAAGCAAGTCGGCTAGTGAGATTTGGCATCACCGCTAGCCGCCAAGTGATCTAGGTAGACAAATCCTTGTCAATCGCATCTCATATGACTCCTGTTAGACGGGTGGCATCACATGCCTCGGCTCCCATCCGAATTTTCCCCGAGCCCCACAACCGTTGTGATAGACCTGTCTAGCTTACCGAGTGTTTCCGCTGTAAGAGTCCGACTCAAACCCACCTAGTCGAAAAGAATTGGCAGCACCTCAATTTTATGAGCCCACTACCAAAAATGTCCGACTTGTGATGGTGCAAACACTGGCGGGAAAACCGACTAGTCCTTCTTTGAGGGATTAGATTTTACCGACTATCTAATAGAGGTAAAGCAGAGACATATCAATAACACAAAATAAAGCAATTATAATGTGAAATGGTATGGCTCGCTTCATGGATATCTCCATCTCCATAAAGCCTGTAATCCGACTCGTGCCAACTCTTGTCACTTGCCGTCTTACTCCATGTCGCCGACATGTACATCGCCTTGCATGCCTTCTGGGTTCTCCAAATAGCTACACTAGCTTAGTAACGTAAATTACATGGAGAATCCGATACGCAGGTCGTCATAAAATAAAATGACATCACCTAGGCTCCTGCTGGCTGACAAAAACCGTGATTCGCAGATCACTAATATGTCGGAAACGTATCTATAATTTTTGATGCTCCATGCTTGTTTAGTATCAACTTTGATTTGCTTTTTCTACACTTTGAGGTGTTTTTATACCTTTTCTGGAACTAACCTATTAAAAAGTTGCCACAGTGCCAGTTGCCTGTTTTCTTCTATTTTTGGTTCCAGAAAGGCAGAAAATCAATATTCTCGAAATTGGACGAGACAAAAGCCAAAGTCATTATTTTACTGTGGGCGACACGAAGTCCAGAGGGGAGACGGAGAGGCGAACCAGGGCCGCCACACCCCCTAGGCGCGGGTAGGCCCACCCCGCGCCTGGGTAGGGTGTGGCCCCCCTGTCCGCCTCCCAGCCTTACCTCTTCGCCTATAAGAAGCCCCCGATACAGAAACCCTACTCACCCGATCAAAACTCCATGAAACCTTCTATAGCTGCCGTCACCGTCGTCCCTAGATCGGGGGGATCTGAAGTTCTTCCCAGCACCTTGCCGGAGGAGAGATCATCCCGGAGGCCTTCTTCTCCGGTATGATGTGTGAGTAGTTCCACCTTGGACTATGGGTCCATGTAGTAGCTAGATGGCTGTATTTCCTCCGTGTGCTTTCATGTATAGCTCTTGTGAGCTCCGTTCATGATCAAGATCTAATCTATTTGTAATCATGCATGTTGTGTTTGTGGGGACCCGATGGATATTGAGATTACTTTTTCAGATTAATTAATGGTTTTGTCTATTTGATACTATCATGTCTATGTTGTTTGTGATCTTGCATGCTCTCCGTTATTAGTAGCTATCTTGGCCAAGTAGTTGCTAGTGACTCCAAGAGGGGGTATTTATGCTCGATAGTGGGTTCATGCCTCTAGTTTCCAAGGGAAGTGACATAAATCTCTTCGGTTATAGATGTGCTGTTGCCACTAGGGAGAAAACAACGGTCTCTTGTTCATGGAACAAGTAGAATGTTTACCTTACACACTTTGCTTAAAGCAGTTGTCTGTTGCTTGCAACTTAATACTGGAGGGGGTTCGGATGATAACCTGAAGGTGGACTTCTAGTCATAGATGCAGTTGGATGGCGGTCTATGTATATTGTTGTATTGCCCAATCGAATCTCATAGGATCTTTTTGTCTGGTATTGCATTTTTATGCCTTGCTCAGTTCCTGTCAATTGCCCTGCTATAATTTATTTACCCTTCATGCCATGTTGTTTATCTAAGGAGAGCACCTCTAGTGAACTATGGACCTCGGTCCAATATTTACCATTGATACATCTTCCACTGTTACTTGTTTACTTGCTGCAAACCATTACCTTCCACACCATACGTTTAATCCTTTGTTACAGCAAACCGGTGAGCTTGACAACATCACTGATTCATTGGGGCAAAGTCTTGAGTTTGTGTTGTGCAGATCTTCGCATTGCTTGCAACACCTGTGTGACGTTTCCTTCCTCCTACTGGTTTGATAACCTCGGTTTATTACTGAGGGAAAACTTGCTGATGTGCTGTTTCACACCTTGCTCTTGGGGTTCCCAACGAAGCGCTCCTACATCAACTTAGCACTGCATCAAGTCTTTTTGGTGCTATTGCCGGGGAGGCTAAGGCGTCTTCACAAGGGGAGTCCTCCACTTCCTTTCTCTTTACTTTGTTTTTAGTTTTCTTAGTTTCTTTTTCTTGGTTTTGTTTGCCTCTTTTCAAAAACTCCAAAAAAATTAGTTTAAGTTGGTTTGCTTTCTTTTATCAAAAACACAAAAAAAATAGTTCCTACTCTATTTGCTGGTCTGTTGTTGCCTTGCTTGGTCATGCTTTCTATCAATGGATGGTTTCTTTGAAACTAGTTCTTATTGGCAAGGTGGATTCACGAAAGAACAAAAGTATTATTATAAGGAACACCGTTTGTCACAAAAAGGGAAACACTTATGGGAACAAATTGATAAGTTGAATACTATTGCTAGAGACGTGTGCTCTACTTATAATGTTACTTATTGCTTTGATAAAGATTGTTGTTGTAGGAGGTATAAACACCTACCTTTTCAATGCGAGTATAATGATAATGTTACCATATCCTCTTATGTTAAAGGGAATTATGACTTTTATGATGTGGAACAAGTTGAAGAATTTATTGCCTTCAAGGGTGCATTTGAACTTGCCAGTTTGCTTGAAAATACTGATGATGCACCTTATAAATATGAGGTTTTTGAGATACTTAAATTTTTCTTTGATAATTTGTAACATCCCAAAAATCATGGTTTCAAAACTCATTTCAATCATATATGCATCTCATTCATTCATTTAGGGTTTATCAAAAATCACTTAGAAGCAGAAGTTGAGTCTATGATTTCATGTGGGCCTTTGATTCCAAGATGACCATCACACTTTGAAATTTGGAAGCTTAAGTACTTGTTTAATTGACTCCATTGTTGGAATGATTGTGTAAAACTCTACCATGATTCAAAACTTAGAAGTGATTCAAAACCCTAAATTCAAATAATTGCAACTATAGCAAAAATCTCTGTTCCTTATGAAAACCAAGCATGACCAAACCCTACAAAGTAACCACTTGGTTAAATAACTGCATTTGAAACCACAGAACCCTACAAGGATCCCCAAATTTGTTTGAATTCAAAAAGGATTTGAAAACATATCAAAATCAATTCAGAAAATAGAAAAGCGAGAAAAGAAAAGGGCAAAGAAATGGAAAAGGCCAAGCGCCGGAATCTGCCCAAACTAATCCAGCCAAGAAGCCCACCCGGGACTTCTTTTCTCTTCTCACGCTGAAAGCACATCGCTGAACCGTGACACGGACCCCACCAAAAACTTGCGCATATCACTGACAAGCGGGCCAACCCCACGACAGCGTCGTCTCCACCCACACGACCCATTCATTCCCCAAATCAAGCGGGCGTTTCTGGTCTTGATTCGCGGCATCAATTCGAGTTATTGGCTCAGTGATTCTCGCTCGCGAGCAAGCTATAAGAAACCCCTCTGTCCCCTCTCTCTTTTCCCCAAAACCCCGAGCACTGAACGCCCCCAGGCTGCGCGCATTGCTCTCTGCAACCCCGCCGTCTCCGACGACTGCGCCGGCAAATTCCGGTGAGTCTCGAGCTCCCCTCTGTCTCTCATTCACACTATCTTGTTCAGTGAACTCATACGCATCTTCTGACACACGCCGTTTGCTTTCGCATGACCCCTAGCCTTGGCAACGTCAACAACTGGCCGCCACCGTCTCCTGCAAGAACTCCGGCGACCCCCTTTCGTAAGTAACCACCGCCCCTTGATCTCGATCGCCTGAATCCACGTTTTCGCATCGATAGTACCCTGTTTTGACTTAGGCGACGAGGAACCTCGCCAACGCGTCGACAATGGCCGTGCGACGCGTTCGCGAACTCCGGCGAAATCTCCGCGAACCCATACGCCTTCCCAAGCCATTGCCACCTTGAGCATCGCCAGCCTTCTGCGGTTCTGTAAGCACCTCCTTCCTTCTCCGGCGACCAGACGCCCGGCACCGCCATCGACCGCCGCCGCTGTCACCAAGCGGCGCCTTTCGTTTTAGGTTAGATGAATCTTAGCCATTAGATCTGGATCTCTGGCGAGAAACACTTCACTTATCGAAGAGGTATGGACAGATCTGAGCCGCGCAACGTTATTTAAATCCAACGGCTCAGAAGGGCGATCCGGTGCGAACCGGTACGCGCCAGTAGAAACGCGACGCGTGGCAGGAATTTAGATTAAAACAGAATTTAAAAACCAGAATTTGATTCAAACTTCAAATGCTTATAACTTTCAAACGACACGTTGGATTTTTGCAAACTTTATATCGTTGAGTTCAGTAAGACAAGGCCTATCAGAATATACCTTTTGATTAGCATATAGTAACAGTTAAAAATGATTTTTATTGTGAAACATGTTTAGGGCTATTTTAGATATAGTTTTATTCTTGTAGTTATTTTTGGGCCAAATACATATAGTTGGCAATTTTGAGCCTTGTTAGGTTCCTGTGCTCATGAACATACTTAGTATAATTTTCAAAAAATCACCATTTAGTAAATTCTTGCATGCATGCATTCATATTATTTTTGATTGTATTTATATTGTGTGTAATTGTGTGCTATTGTCTCTTGTGTAGATTTTGATAGTGATTGTGATTGTGAGGAGTGCTACTCTCCCCACTACCAAGGCAAGTGATATTTTCATGAATATTCCTATCCTAAGTTTTGGTACTAGCATTAGATATTTTGGCTAAATTATTGCATGATATTTTTGTCTAGTGCTAAGATGGGAAATCCTAAGTAGAGTGATATAGTAGAATTGCTAGGGAAAAACTTTCCTAAATTAAGTTATCATATTCTGCTTAGCCTAGCTACTTAGCAAACAAGGGGGGTGAACATCTATATGGTTTATGATAAAAATATTCTAAGTCAAGAGACTTATATTTTCTTAATAAAACAACTAAGTCAAATAAACCTCCTGGGTGGAATGGATTGATTGGGTTATGTTGAGTGGTTACACAAGGCCATGGACTTGGGTTGTGTATCTCACTTGTGGTATGCCACCCAGGCACAAAGGGATTTGAAGGCCAAATGTTGAGAAAGCTTACAGTGCAACCACTTGGCAATATGGGCTCTGCCATGATCACATAGGTTGCTAGAACTTAGTCATTTGGACAGTTGGTGGTAGATGGGATGATAGGTTGGAACGCGTCCATTTGACTAAGGAAAGGCTTCTGAAAGGTCCTGTCTTGGGAAACCAAGTCTGGTGGGGAAAGTGCACAACCTCTGCAGATGG
The DNA here is from genome assembly GCA_030063025.1 of Avena longiglumis. Lineage (NCBI taxonomy): Eukaryota > Viridiplantae > Streptophyta > Magnoliopsida > Poales > Poaceae > Avena > Avena longiglumis. Next base: position 435,771,424 of record CP125977.1, on the reverse strand, counting down.
AAAACCTAAGTACTTAGCCTTGTCCAAGGAAATGGACCCTTGAGCATCAAGACATGGAAGCCACAAGAATCTCATCACTCCAACTTCTAAATTAAAAACTTGTGGGTGAACAAGGGTGAAGGACCTCAATATCTATTGATGGTTTCCTTGGGAATGTTTTGACAAAGAAAACTTAGCAATTTCAACTAATAAGTAAAACTTAATTTTGAGCAAAGCAAGCCAAGCTACACTAGCCAAATGCATATAGAACTATAGACCACTTAAAATATATTAAGGTATCACTTGCCAATACTATTCCAAAGTATTGACCCTCTGTGGCTGTAACTTATGATGTTGCAGGTTATTCCGATGATGAGTAGGAGTCATGAGTCTACACTCAACATGATTGCCTGTGGCACATGAAGATGAAGACTTGTGTTTACTTACTTATTCCTAAAAAAACTCTTGTGTTAGGCCTATGGCCCTGAGTTGTAAAAGACTATGTTTATCTCTGGAATGAATGTAATAAACGACCTTTGTATCTGTGTACTTCATCTTAAACTGTGGATGCTAGCATTGATCCAGGGACTAGCATTGCAATCACAGGATCCTATCCTTTATAAAGGAGGGTTTAACAGATGGTATCGAACCTTTGTGTTGCTGTAGGATTATGACCCTAGGATTGGAAAACCACTAAGGAAAAGTTTTTCAACTACTTCTACACTTGTCTATTCTTCTCGTAAAACTTTTCTAATCTCTTTCAACTTCCTTTGTAGATGAACTCCATCAACGAAGCTGTGAAGAAAGGACCACTCATGACCATGACCTTGGAATGTGAAACCCAGTTTCCCAATATTCTCAAGGACCTCATGGAAGCTATGGATGCACATGGTGAAGCCGTGTACAAGGGCTTTCCAAAGGATGGATGAAGGAGTGGAGTATTGGTGGGTGCAACTACACTTGTACAAAAACAAGGAGACAACCACAAAGAAAGGGATTCGCATGTACACCAACACTACCATGCACACCACATTCTTTGAGTCAGCCAGGGATGCAGCTTGGAGGACTATCAAGGAACTAAGTGCTAGAGTCAAGTGCAGAATGCTCAACCTCCAAAAGGACTTAGAGAAAGAGAAAGAACTTACTCAAGAATTGGAAGACAACAACCAAGAAATAAGGGAAGATGTATTAGACTTAGTGATAGAGTCAAGGGAACAAGATTGGTGGATTGCCTCTAGGAACATAGTGTTCAATAATAGGTCCCGTGAGATTGGACTGTAATGACATTTCGTTAGTTGGACCACCACTTATCACCTTATTTTCAAAAGATATTTAAATAAGTATGGACCTTGAATGATGTAATGAATTCATGTATGCATGGCTTGTGTGACAATTATGTTTCATGGATATGTATGAATGTTGTCATGGTTTATCTTGAATTGCTTTGTTCTAACTTTTTAATCTTATAAATAGATGCCTGTTGCCATCAGCACCGTTGAGGAGTTTCGAGTTACTCGTTTTGGTCCCGTGTCGTTGAGCTTACCACTGCTGACCTCCCTCTTCCCACCATTACGGTGTACCCACTCACCAAGTTCGAGAGGAAGGACCTCTGGGCTTCAAGGTGACCAGCCAGACGCCAGGGAGCCCACTACAGAGGCCATCGTCTTCAAGTTGATGCGATGACGGGAGAGGGGCATGGAGGTAGTCATGCAGGACGATAGAGACTGATCAGCCGTCACTCGAACGCAGTTAGGGTACTCACTTTCACGTCTTGAGACGTGATGATGACGGAGAGTCCATCGACTTTGAGGACGACTCGAGGAGCGCCAGCGAGCCGATACGTCTTTATCTTCGTGACTTGGAGACTCTTCTCGACACGTAGATACGGACAGAATGAGCGTCATGCTTGGTAATGACGAGCTTGGTGCAGCTTCGCGAGAAGGACAAGCTTTTTGCGCAGCAGGATGAGATGATCAAGGAGATGGAGACAAAATTTGAGACCCAGGACCGCAGATTCAAGAGTCAAGAGAAACGCGTCCAGGATAGGAACAAGAGAATCCGGGACATGACAGAGGAGCTGAAGTCTAAGGACTTCGAGCTTGAGCAGCAGCAGATGGTTATTGAGAGGCTTCGCTCCCAGAAGAGGGCTCTCAAGGCCAAGGTCGATTCCTTGACTACTACAATTGAGGAGAACAAGACCGCGATGGAGAACGCAGGTCTTACTTTCGTTGAGGAGGAGATCGACGCTGATGAGTAGACTTGACTACTCGTTTACTTTTCATATTCATACTTGCTATTGTGGACTTATTATTGGACCATCCGACATGTGGATGGCTTGCCACTTGTGTGTAACACTTCATGAACTTGTTATGTGTTCGTTGAACTTCTTTTTCTTATGTTGCTTGTTATGTGTTTGCTTATGTGTATTGTGCATGAAACATCTATGGGTATCTCATTCTTATCTATTTGAACAAACCACAGATGCCTCCCCGTCGCGCAAACCCCAACCCCAACAACATCACCCCGGAAATGCAACAAATGATGAATGCGCAAACGCAGCTTATGCAAATGATGACAACGTTCATCCAAAACCAGAATAATAACAACAACAACAACGATCCCAACAACAACAACAACAACAACAACAACAACAACAACAACAACAACAACCCTCCGGGTTTCGATATGCTCACCAGATTCCTGCGTCTGAGGCCAGCAAAGTTTTCAGGAACAACTGATCCAATGGCAGCCAATGACTGGTTGCGTTCTGTGAACAAAGACTTGGTGACAGTAGGCTGCACTGATGCTGAAAAAGTCAGATTCGCAGCATCATTGGAAGGACCAGCCGCCACATGGTGGGATAACTTCCAAATCACCACTCCCATTGATGAAGTGACATGGGATATATTTGAAAATGGGTTTCGCACCGCTCATATCTCGTCCGGGATAATGAGTCTGAAAAAGAAGGAGTTTCACAACTTGAAGCAGCGCCATCACAGTGTGGCAGAATACATAGAAGAATTCAACAATCTGGCGCGCTATGCACCGGATGAGGTTGATACTGATGCAAAGAGAAAGGAAAAGTTCTTGGAAGGCTTGAATGATGAGCTGAACCTACAGTTATCAGTAGCATATGTTCCAACTTATCAGTCTCTGTGTGACAAGGCTGCTATTTTGGAGAGTAAAAGGAAACAAGTCGAGAGTAGAAAGAGGAAACACTCCGACAAACACAACTCGGGATCGTCTCACAAACGATCTCATTTTGATGACAGTGGCAGCTCCGGATCCCATAAACATGGGAAGTTCAACAAGCACCACAACCACAACCGTCATGACAAACATCGTAGTCATGACAATGATAAGTACAAGAACCACAAGGGTGGACATAAGAGCCACCACAGTGGAAATGGTAGTGGAGGTGGAGGTCAGTATGTCAAAAAGGACCTCAGTCAGGTTGAGTGCTACAAATGCAAGAAGCTGGGGCATTATGCTAATGAGTGCCCTGAAAAGAAAGTTGAAGGACCTAACAAGCCAAATCCATTTCGAAGGCAGGTTAACCACATCAATGTGGAGGAGGTCTATGAAGAACCCGATGCCGTGGTACGGTAAGTTCGGACTCAATACAATTTCAGCATTTGTACTCTTTGATACTGGTGCATCTCATTCATTCATATCAAAGGCATTTGTTGAAAAGAATGAAATACCAGTAGAAACCATTGGGTGTCCTATAAGAGTAAGTTCTCCAGGGGGAGAAATGATAGCAAACTCAGGATGTCATGACTTAGTCATAGAGTTTGGAAAACATAAGTTTCCGGTGAATCTAATAATCCTGAATTCCCAAGGGTTGGATGTAATATTGGGAATGGATTGGATGGCTAAGTATGAAGGAGTATTAGATTGTGCCAATCGTACCGTTACACTCACAACCCCCGAAGGAAAAAGAATAAAGTTTAAGTCAAATTTTGAATTTAAAGGAAGTAAGCTAAATTCTCTTAAGGGGGTTAGCATGGAAAGTGTACCAATTGTGTGTGAATATCCGGATGTGTTTCCGGAAGAATTGCCAGGAATGCCACCGGATAGAGATGTGGAGTTTCTGATAGATTTGGTGCCAGGATCAGGACCAATAGCTAAGAGACCGTACAAAATGTCAGTTGATGAATTGAAGGAGCTCAAGAAACAACTAGGGGAACAGTTACAGAAAGGGTTCATTCAACCAAGTTCTTCATCTTGGGGAGCCCAGTTTTGTTCAGAGAGAAGAAAGATAGAACCCAAAGATTGTGTATTGACTACCGTTCTCTCAACGAGGTTACAATCAAGAACAAGTATCCTTTGCCAAGAATCAATGACTTATTTGATCAGCTAGAAGGAGCATGTGTATTCTCGAAGATTGATCTTCGGTCAGGTTATTTTCAACTCAAGATACGAGAGCAAGACATACCAAAAACAGCATTCACCACAAGGTATGGATTGTATGAGTATACTGTGATGCCTTTTGGATTAACCAACGCTCCAGCATACTTCATGAATATGATGAACAAGGTGTTCATGGAGTTCCTTGACAAGTTCGTTGTCGTTTTCATCGACGACATCTTAGTCTACTCCAAGAGCAAGGAAGAGCATGAAAGACACTTACGCTTGATACTTGAGAAACTGAGGGAACATAAACTATATGCCAAATTCAGCAAGTGTGAGTTTTGGTTAGAGAAGGTTGGTTTTCTTGGTCATGTGATGACAAAAGATGGTGTGGCAGTTGATCCTGCTAAGGTTTCAGCTGTGACAGATTGGGAATCACCTAAAAATGTGAAAGAAGTTCGTAGTTTCCTCGGCTTAGCAGGTTACTACAGAAGGTTCATTGAGAATTTCTCAAAAGTTGCTAAGCCTATGACAGAATTACTAAAGAAAGACAAGAAGTTTGCTTGGTCTGAAGGTTGTGAAGTCAGTTTTCGGGAATTAAAGAAGAGACTTGTGACAGCACCAGTTCTATGTCTACCAGATTTGGAAAAGGATTTCCAAGTGTATTGTGATGCTTCTCATCAAGGCTTAGGAGCCGTGCTTATGCAAGATGGTAGAGTCGTAGCTTATGCTTCGAGACAACTCAAAACTCATGAAGTAAACTACCCTACTCATGATTTGGAGTTAGCCTCATCGTCCATGCACTCAAAACATGGAGACATTACCTTTTGGGAAAGCGTTGTGAGGTGTTCACCGATCATAAGAGTTTGAAATATATTTTCACCCAAAAGGAAATCAACATGAGACAAAGGAGATGGTTAGAACTTATCAAGGATTACGACTTGAGTTTGCAATACCATCTGGTAAAGCAAATGTAGTAGCGGATGCTCTAAGTCGTCGTAAGACATTTGTAAATGGCCTTACAAAGGAGAAATGCCGATGAATTGTGTAAGCAATTCAAAGAACTCGATTGGAGATTGTACTGAAGGACATCTCATGTCCTTAGATGTTCAACCCACTCTATTGGACAAGATCCGGGAAGTCCAGAAGACGGATGAGGAAATTGAAAAGATTAAGGTAAACATTGGTCTAGGAAAGGCTAAAAGTTTTCATGTTGACGAACAAGGTACCTTATGGCACGGGAAACGTATATGTGTTCCACAAGACTGAATTGCAGGCGATCTTACAGGAAGGACACAACTCTCCGTACTCTATTCACCCGGGAAATACCAAGATGTACATGGACATGAAGGAAAGGTTTTGGTGGAACAATCTCAAAAAGGACATCGCCGAACATATCGCTTTGTGTGATGTGTGTAGCAGAGTCAAAGCGGAGCACCAGAAACCAGCAGCTTTGCTTCAACCATTGCCTATTCCTGAATGGAAGTGGGAAAATATTGGTATGGATTTCATTACCGGATTACCAAGGACTAGATCGGGATATGATTCCATATGGGTAGTAGTGGATCGTCTAACCAAAGTGGCTCATTTTATACCAGTGAAAACAACTTATACCAGTGCCAAACTAGCAAAAATTTACATGAGCAGGATTGTATGCCTTCATGGTGTGCCAAAGAGTATTGTGTCTGATAGAGGAACTCAATTCACATCTCACTTTTGGAAACAACTTCATGAATCCTTAGGAACGAGGTTGGAATTTAGTACTGCTTTTCATCCTCAAACGGATGGACAAACGGAAAGAACCAACCAAATTCTTGAGGACATGTTGAGAGCTTGTGCTCTAGACTATGGAGCAAGTTGGGATGAAAGTTTGCCTTACGCGGAGTTCTCTTACAATAACAGCCATCAATCAAGTATTGGAATGGCACCGTTTGAGTTACTCTACGGAAGGAAGTGTACCACCCCATTGTTATGGAATGGTGTGGGAGAAAGAAGTTTATTTGGACCTGATCTTATCAAGGACGCCAAGAAAAAGTTAAATTGGTTAAGGACAGGTTGAAGATAGCACAATCCCGATGAAAAGCTACAGGATTCTAAGCGTAGAAGTCACCTCTGAAGTGGGGATAGAGCCTATCTCAGGTATCACCACTCCGTGGAGTGAAAAGATTTGGAGTCAAAGGAAAGTTGGCACCAAGATACGTGGGCCATTCAAGATTCTAAGTCGTAAGGAGAAGTTGCATATGAAGTGGAATTACCGAATCTCTATCGCTAGTCCATAACGTATTTCATGTGAGTCGACTTAAAAGTGTCACCCGAAATGGAAGAGTCTTCTTTAAAGGATACCATACCTTTGGAGGAAGTTCAGCTAGAAAGTGATCTCACTTATGAGGAAAAGCCTCAAAATTCTAGAGACAAAGAAAGAGTCACCAGGACCAAGACTATCAAATTTTGTAAAGTGCAATGGAACCATCACTCAAGAGGAAGCAACATGGGAAAGAGAAGATGATCTTGAAGGACCACCCTCACCTATTTGCTAGCCAAACCGAATCTCGAGGGAGATTCATCTTAAGGGTTAGATTTGTAACATCCCAAAATCATGGTTTCAAAACTCATTTCAATCATATATGCATCTCATTCATTCATTTAGGGTTTATCAAAATCACTTAGAAGCGTAAGTTGAGGCTATGATTTCATGGGGGCCTTTGATTCCAAGATGACCATCACACTTTGAAATTTGGAAGCTTAAGTACTTGTTTAATTGACTCCATTGTTGGAATGATTGTGTAAAACTCTACCATGATTCAAAACTTAGAAGTGATTCAAAACCCTAAATTCAAATAATTGCAACTATAGCAAAAATCTCTGTTCCTTATGAAAACCAAGCATGACCAAACCCTACAAAGTAACCACTTGGTTAAATAACTGCATTTGAAACCACAGAACCCTACAAGGATCCCCAAATTTGTTTGAATTCAAAAAGGATTTGAAAACATATCAAAATCAATTCAGAAAATAGAAAACAGAAAAAGAAAAGGGCAAAGAAATGGAAAAGGCCAAGCGGCCAGAATCTGGCCCAGCAACTAATCCAGCCCAGCAAGCCCACCCGGGGACTTCTTTTTCTCTTCTCACGCCTTGAAACACCTTGTTGAACCGCTGACCGCGGACCCACCAAAACTTGCGCATATCAGCGACAAGCGGGCCAACCCCACGACAGCGTCGTCTCCACCCACACGACCCATTCATTCCCCAAATCAAGCGGGCGTTTCTGGTCTTGATTCGCGGCATCAATTCGAGTTATTGGCTCAGTGATTCTCGCCCGCGAGCAAGCTATAAGAAACCCTCATCCCCTCTCTCTTTCCCCAAAACCCGAGCACTGAACGCCCCAGTCTGCGCATTGCTCTCTGCAACCCCGCCGTCTCCGACGACTGCGCCGGCAAATTCCGGTGAGTCTCGAGCTCCCCTCCGTCTCTCATTCACACTATCTTGTTCAGTGAACTCATACGCATCTTCTGACACACGCCGTTTGCTTTCGCATGACCCCTAGCCTTGGCAACGTCAACAACTGGCCGCCACCGTCTCCTGCAAGAACTCCGGCGACCCCCTTTCGTAAGTAACCACCGCCCCTTGATCTCTGACTGATACGCCCTGAATCCACTTCGTTTTGCGCATCTGATAGTACCCCTGTTTTGACTTAGGGCGACGAGGAACCTCGCCAACGTCGACAACTGACCGTGGCAGACGCGTTCGCGAACTCCGGCGAGAAATCTCCGACGAACCCATACGCCCCTTCCCAAGCCATTGCCACCTTGAGCATCAGCAGCCTTCTGCGGTTCTGGTAAGCACCTCCTTCCTTCTCCGGGCGACCCGAGCAGCGGCATCACATCGACCCGACGCCGCCTTTGTCACCGGCAAGCCGCTTCGTTTTAGGTTAGATGAATCTTAGCCATCAGATCTGGATCCTCTGGCGTGAAACACTTCACTTATCGAAGAGGTATGGACAGATCTGAGCAGCAACGTTATTTAAATCCAACGGCTCGGAAGGCGATCCGGTGCGAACCGGCTGGCGCCAAGAGAAACGCCGAGCGGCGTGAATTTAGATTAAAACAGAATTTAAAACCAGAATTTGATTCAAACTTCAAATGCTTATAACTTTCAAAGCGACACGTTGGATTTTTGCAAACTTTATATCGTTGAGTTCAGAAGACAAGGCCTATCAGAATATACCTTTTGATTAGCATATAGTAACAGTTAAAAATGATTTTATTGTGAAACATGTTTAGGGCTATTTTAGATATAGTTTTATTCTTGTAGTTATTTTTGGGCCAAATACATATAGTTGGCAATTTTGAGCCTTGTTAGGTTCCTGTGCTCATGAACATACTTAGTATAATTTTCAAAAATCACCATTTAGTAAATTCTTGCATGCATGCATTCATATTATTTTGATTGTATTTATATTGTGTGTAATTGTGTGCTATTGTCTCTTGTGTAGATTTTGATAGTGATTGTGATTGTGAGGAGTGCTACTCTCCCACTACCAAGGCAAGTGATATTTTCATGAATATTCCTATCCTAAGTTTTGGTACTAGCATTAGATATTTTGGCTAAATTATTGCATGATATTTTTGTCTAGTGCTAAGATGGGAAATCCTAAGTAGAGTGATATAGTAGAATTGCTAGGAAAAACTTTCCTAAATTAAGTTATCATATTCCTTAGCCTAGCTACTTAGCAAACAAGGGGGGTGAACATCTATATGGTTTATGATAAAAATATTCTAAATCAAGAGACTTATATTTTCTTAATAAAACAACTAAGTCAAATAAACCTCCTGGGTGGAATGGATTGATTGGGTTATGTTGAGTGGTTACACAAGGCCATGGACTTGGGTTGTGTATCTCACTTGTGGTATGCCACCCAGGCACAAAGGATTTGAAGGCCAAATGTTGAGAAAGCTTACAGTCAACCACTTGGCAATATGGGCTCTGCCATGATCACATAGGTTGCTAGAACTTAGTCATTTGGACAGTTGGTGGTAGATGGGATGATAGGTTGGAGCAACGTCCATTTGACTAAGGAAAGGCTTACGAAGGTCCTGTCTTGGGAAACCAAGTCGTGGGAAAGTGCACAACCTCTGGATGGAAAACCTAAGTACTTAGCCTTGTCCAAGGAAATGGACCCTTGAGCATCAAGACATGGAAGCCACAAGAATCTCATCACTCCAACTTCTAAATTAAAACTTGTGGGTGAACAAGGGTGAAGGACCTCAATATCTATTGATGGTTTCCTTGGGAATGTTTTGACAAAGAAAACTTAGCAATTTCAACTAATAAGTAAAACTTAATTTTGAGCAAAGCAAGCCAAGCTACACTAGCCAAATGCATATAGAACTATAGACCACTTAAAATATATTAAGGTATCACTTGCCAATACTATTCCAAAGTATTGACCCTTTGTGGCTGTAACTTATGATGTTGCAGGTTATTCCGATGATGAGTAGGAGTCATGAGTCTACACTCAACATGATTGCCTGTGGCACATGAAGATGAAGACTTGTGTTTACTTACTTATTCCTAAAAAACTCTTGTGTTAGGCCTATGGCCCTGAGTTGTAAAAGACTATGTTTATCTCTGGAATGAATGTAATAAACGACCTTTGTATCTGTGTACTTCATCTTAAACTGTGGATGCTAGCATTGATCCAGGGACTAGCATTGCAATCACAGGGATCCTATCCTTTATAAAGGAGGGGTTTAACATAATTATAAGGAATAAAATGGCTATATTCTTGAATATTTTAATAGGTGATTTCCATAAATGGAAGAGACTAATGCCTTGCAGGAGCCTATGGAAGAAGAGATTATTGAAACTGAAGGCTCATTAGATGAAAAAGAGGAGGAGAGTGATGGTCAAGAGAAGGAAGAATGGATCTACCCATGTCTACCTTCTAATGAGAGTAACTCTTTACCTTTTACATTATTTGATTGTCCCCCATGCTTACCAAAGGAGGATGAATGTTATGTTCCTGTGGACCCTTTTGAAATATCTACTTTGGATAAAACCTGTGAAGGTTTTAATCCACCTATTTTTGAGCTTGATAGAAATTATGTGTTTGTAGCTCATCAAAATCCTACTTTATGTGATAGTTATATTGTTGATTTTATTCATGAGGCTACTGAAAATTATTATGAGAGAGGAAAATATGGTTGTAGAAGTTTTCATGGTACTGAAACACCTCTCTATGTGCTAAAAGTTTTGAAGTTACTCTTGTTTCATCTTCGTATGCCTGTCACTTTGTTCTTTGTGAATTTATTTGCATACAATATTCCTATGCATAGGAAGTGGGTTAGACTTAACTGTGTTTTGAATTTGCTTCTTGATGCTCTCTTTTACTTCAACTCATAGTTCTTATGTGAGCATCTTCTCAAGCTATCAAGCCTAACCTAAAGGCGTTAAAGAAAAGTACTTGTTGGGAGATAACCCAAGAGTTTCCTTGAGTCTTGGAAGTTATTATTTCTGTAATGAACTCTTCTTATCCTTTTTGTTTGCTTTTTGTGCCAATAATGACCTCTAATGAGAGGGAAGTAAGATTTGGGGAGTTGCTGTTTCTAAACAGACTTCTGTCCTCCACCATAAAAATTCGTGAGGAGTCTCTGTAACTCGTATTCAACTAAAAATTTACGAATAAATCCCCCAGTATGTTAGCTAACTTTTGTTAGTTCCACACTTTTTGATTTGAGAAACAAAATAATTTAGAAAAAATCGGTTTCTACCTGCTGGTATGTTTTGACAGATTTCTGCCATTATTTGCATTTGCTTCTTATTGATTCCTTTTTGAGTTCTATTTTGGAGAATTGAGCTTTTTGAAGGAGTTTCTACAGTAGATTGTGTTTTTAGTGAAAAGTCTTGCTGTTACAAAGCTTTTACTAAAGGTCTATTATCTTTTGAATACACTAATGTTGCTAATGAAGATTGTGTGAAGTTTTGCATGAAGGAAAAATTTCAGGTAGAGAGAGAATGATGTAATGAGATGAAGAATGGACAAAATCTCAAGCTTGGGGATGCCAACCCAGTGTCACCCCAATAAATATGCAAGAGGTACAAGCGTCAAATCTTGGGGATGCCCAAGGCATCCCCTTCTTCATCAATAAAAATCTCAGGTCTGTCTCGACACTTCGTTTTTATTATTTCATGCACAAGTTGTGTTGTACTTGGAGCGTCTTAGTTTTCGTTTGGTTTGCTTAGTTTTTTAGTTTGCTTGAATAAAGTAGTTTGGACCCCCGTTCTCGCTATGTTGTTTCAAATAAGTTGCTTGGTGTTGGAAAGAGTAGGAAGTTCCTACTTGAAAGTGCAAGAGGAGCTTGCATTGACTATGACTTAGACTTTAGCATGACATGCTAGGTGTTGTTTTGACCTTATGCTTAGTGATTATTGTTGTAGCATGTCTTGTTCCAAACAATTGGGATTGCTTAATGTGCCTTGAAGGAATAATGCGTTGTTTTAGCATACGAAAGCATAGTATTGTGGTATTCTCCTTTGATGCTTTGTTTGGGTTGACTTGGCACATGCTCACACCATGTTATGACTATGAACAAGTCACCATAGCCTCTATGATCATTTACTCCTTGACTTTTAGTACCACTCTATGCTTTGATTAGTAATGTTTTGTTGCTTCGCATGATTATGGCCATTATTGCTCTCTTAGTTGGTTGCTCCCAGTCTTTTGCTATCCTCCACTTGTATGAGTAAGCTCTACTCATGCTTCCAACTCCCAATAAACCAAGTTATTCCAAAGTGTCCACTATAAATTCCTATGCATGGTGTGTTACACCATTCCAAGTATATTCTTGGTTTCAGCTATCTTCCAATTAAAAAGTATTTTGTTATGTGAAAACTTAGTTATTAAAGCTCTCATGAACTTGATGGCACACTTTATATTCCTTGCCCCTAATAAACTTGAACCATTGTGTCATCTATGTTGTATATGCTTGCACTTATACGTTGGAATTAGCAGAACCGTGCTGTCACGGGGAACGTTTTCAACATTGCACTTGTACTTTGTACTCAGTTGATATCATGCTCTTTTGTCTATGGATGTCACCGGTGTGAAATAAAGAGGGAACTTGTAAGTCCATTGAGTATGTATTTTGTGTTAGAGAAACACCTGGGCCGCTAGCCTAATCCATGCCTAATCATGGTTGAAACTTGCAGCATCACCATAGTGAGCTATCTATGAAGCATCCTCAATATAAAGCTATGCATATAGTAAATAAAAAGATCGTTGAGATGCTCATTGTCTGCTTACCTTGTCATTTTGGTTATGGGATAGCTCCTGTACCATGTGCAAGGGGTACCCTGTTGGCGGTTCTCTATGATACACATGTACTTAAAATGACAAGAACTTACAGGTGACTGAAGTTGAGTAGCAAGAGGTGTGGCCCTCGTATTCAAGGGACTTGATATTGCCAACTTGTACTTTGTCAAGCATATACTCCATAGTTTGTTCAACCTTAACCACTTCAAGATGTTTATGATAGAGGCAATGAGGGCTCAAATCTAACAAGTACCATGATTTTTGGAAGCTCTTTTTGAAACTTGAAATCCCTACTTCCCTTTGTGAAGGGCCTTTCTTCCACCATTATATTGAGTCTCCACCTTCTACTTTTAGGCACCATTAAGAGAGCATAGTTTCCATTCTATGTGCAGTGTCCCAAAACTTATTGATTGATGCATATTGTGATATTACTTGTTCTTGTGCTACTTGTTTCTAGTCACCCTTGTGAACTTTGAAGGTGTCCTATGCATCTATTTGCTACTCTATGAGGGACAAGCTGATTGCCACTATGCCATGTTTTCTGTATGTGAAATAAATAAACGTTTTTCAATGCATGTTATTCATGATATTTTTTGTAGCCATTCATGTTGCATGCATAGTTACTATGTCCTATTGTTAGAACTCCATCTTTCATGCACATGTTTAGAGTTCTTTGATCCCAGCTTTCAATGCTTGCAAATGGTTTGATCTTGGTTTTGATGGTGCATGTGACCTCAAAAATTATTCTTTTATCACTTACCTACTCGAGGACGAGCAGGAGTTAAGCTTGGGGATGCTTGATACGTCGGAAATGTATCTATAATTTTTTATGCTCCATTCTTGTTTAGTATCTACTTTGCTTTGCTTTGTCTACACTTTGAGGTGTTTTTATATCTTTTATAGAACTAACCTATTAACAAGTTGCCATAGTCCCAGTTGCATGTTTTCTTTTGTTTTCTGGTTCCAAAAAGGGAGAAAATCAATATTCTCAGAATTGGACGGGTCAAAATCCAAAGTCATTATTTTACCGTGGGCGACACGAAGTCTAGAGGGGAGACGGAGAGGCGAACCAGGGCCGCCACACCCCCCTATTTGTGGGTGGGCCCACCCCGTGCCTAGGTAGGGTATGGGCCCCCTGGCCGCCTCCCAGCCTCGCCTCTTCTCCTATAAGAAGCCCCCTATACAGAAACCCTAGGCACCCGATCAAAACTCCACAAAACCTTCTGTAGCCGCCGCCACCGTCGTCCCTAGATCGGGGAGGGGGATCTGAAGTTCTTCCCGGCACCCTGCCAGAGGGGAGATCATCCCGGAGGCCTTCTTCTCCGGTATGATGCGTGAGTAGTTCCATCTTGGACTATGTGTCCATGTAGTAGCTAGATGGTTGTATATCCTCCTTGTGCGTTCATGTATAAATCTTGGGAGCTCCGTTCATGATCAAGATCTAATCTATTTGTAATCATGCATGTTGTGTTTGCGGTGATCCGATGGATATTGTGATTACTATGTCAGATTGATTAATGGTTTTGTCTATTTGATACTATCATGTCTGTGTTTTTTGTGATCTTGCATGGTCTCCATTGTTAGTAGCTATCTTGGCCAAGTAGTTGCTAGTGACTCCAAGAGGGGGTATTTATGCTCGATAGTGGGTTCATGCCTCTAGTTTCCAAGGGAAGTGACAGAAATCTCTTCGGTTGTAGATGTGCCGTTGCCACTAGGGAGAAAACAATGGTCTCTTGTTCATGGAACAAGTGGATTGTTTACCTTACACACTTTTCTTAAAGCAGTTGTTTGTTGCTTGCAACTTAATACTGGAGGGGGTTCGGATGATAACCTGAAGGTGGACTTCTAGTCATAGATGCAGTTGGATGGCGGTCTATGTATATTGTTGTATTGCCCAATCGAATCTCATAGGATCTTTTTGTCTGATATTGCATTGTTATGCCTTGCTTAGTTCCTGTCAATTGCCCTGCTATAATTTGTTTACCCTTCATGCCATGTTGTTTATCTAAGAAGAGCACCTCTAGTGAACTATGGACCCCGGTCCAATCTTTACCATTGATACATCTTCCATTGTTACTTGTTTACTTCCTGCAAACCATTACCTTCCACACCATACGTTTAATCCATTGTTACAACAAACTGGTGAGCTTGACAACCTCACTGATTCGTTGGGGCAAAGTCTTGAGATTGTGTTGTGAAGATCTCCGTGTTGCTTGCAACACCTGTGTGACGTTTCCTTCCTCCTATTGGTTCGATAACATCGGTTTCTTACTGAGGGAAAACTTGCTACCATGCTACTTCACACCTTTCTCTTGGGGTTCCCAATGAAGCGCTTCTACATCAGCTCAGCACTGCATCAATCACGTATGTATTACACACATACATCACATGCACATGAACCATACCATTCATAACTTCCTACAAAAACAAGTTATGCATAGATACGCTATCTACCAGCGTTGTGAAACTCGCAACGACGTCTAACGCGCTACGACAGGGCGAAGCCGACGATTTTTCAGAAAATGTAGATATCATCTACGATCCGGACATGGATTCCGAACATTATTCCGATTCGATCAAACACTTTGATCTTCGATCACCGCTTCTGGATTTACGTGTCACATTCTACCCTGATGGCGGAAACCGACTAGTAGGGGTATGTCGTTGCACGACCTTAGCAGTATGATCACGAAAATAAAATCTACCATTCCCCAAGTATAGTTGATGCAATCAACATCGTACAAAACCGATCTATCTCATAGATCGACTACCAAAACAACACATAGATCTGATATACAACCAACAACATATCACATATGTGAGATCTCGAGCCTAAAAACAGAAGCTATTGCTCTGATACCACTGTAGGTCCTCATAGAGATAAACAAAACTTTTTCCTCTAACGTGGTGATCCCAAGATCTAGCTGAGGTAGAAGGCCACGAGGTATACTACTAGACGCACAGTTGCGGATTACTGATGTAGCACGTTAGTTGAATGCAGTGCAGTCCTTTGCGATCCGATCCAATCGTACTGGTGCTGATCGTACAACACCTTTGCTGGTATCCACACGTACAAGGAGGAGCACCGACGACAAACTGCTAGGTTCAGTACGTCGGCAGGACTGCTGTGGAGCTAGGGTTTCCAACACATTGAATGACCTAACCGATCAACGATTAACCCTTATGGGTTACTGTGCTCCACTATATATAGGGAGTGAACGTGGGCTCCACTCTCGTGGCGCATTCACTAAAGCCCATATAATATTAGTCCCTGTGAGTCCGACTCACTGACTCAGACCAAATCCGGCTCAGGTCAAACCTAACCAGATTTCCGGTTCATATCCAATCCGAACTTGCTCCTACTCTTAAGTGTGTGACCCCGTAGGCTTAAGGCTACTTGGACACGATTGGAGTCCTACTCTCAATCGATCAGTCGGTAGTGGCTCCTAGCAGAACGTGCCAACTCCCAAGTACCAAAGAGTCATGACGACTTGCCTTTTCAATGTGACTTGCGTCCGAGTCCCTTTTGCCTCACGATATACCTTGTCAGACTATAGGAGAATAATTTTCAGCCCTTAAATAGTCCGACTCTCTTCTCGATCCAAGATAAGTGATTCATCCAACTAACTCTTAGTCGATCGCCTCGGTTAACACTTAACCGAGTCACGCATGGCCATGCTTTCCGAATCATATCATTCGAGAGGGCCTAGAGAATATCTCTCCAAGTGGAGGGGCAAAATCCCATCTTGGTTATTCACATCACGCAGCTTGATTCTCAGTCGACCCAAACTCTGCCTTTATAACTGCCCAGTTTCGGATCAGCGTTTGACAGAACCTAAGTCGGTGATCCTCAACTCGGACAGTGCAACAACCTCGGGTCTAAGGATTACATTGATTGAGATATACAAATGACAACTTGTTCGTTGTACCTCAATGTAACATCCCTAAAATCATGTTTCAAACTCATGCATATCATCCATGCATTCATGATCATTTAGGGTTTCATTCCAAAATCATTTCAAAAACACGAGCATATATGGCTCATTATTTTATGTATGAACACTCTGGCCTTTGGGATACTTGCTATTGAGTGAGGTGCAAATAATCATTCAGTAGTGTTTTGAAATCAAGTATAAGTGGTTACAAAAGTTTGAATAAAGTTTCCAAACAAAGTTTGAGATAAAACCAAGTTTATGCCTATTATTATATCACATAATGTCTTGGTTTTTATTCTATTTTTTTCAAATGACCCAAGTTGGTTTTTGTAAACAGATAGGTTTGGCACTTATTTGAGTGCAAGATTCACTATACAAAAGTCCAGAGAAGTTTTGAAATCAAACAGATTTGAAATTGGAGTTTGAAATCAGGTTTAGAAAATCAAACAGAAAAAGAAAAGGTTTAAAAGAGAAAAAAATAAGCCAAACAGCCAAACATGCCCAACCAGCCCAGTTCGACCCAACCTAGCCCAACTACCCCTCCCGCGAACCATTTTCCTCTACCCGCAGACACACCCCCAGAGTCGCTGACACAAGGACCCCACCTCCTCTCTGTTTCTCTCACTGACAACGCGGCCCGCGCAACGGTCTTCTTCTCCACCCCGGCAACGTGTTCTTCCCCAAATCACGCCGAGCGTTTCCTGGTTAATTCGCGTCGTAAATTCCCGTTGAATGCCGGAGTGACTCCCGCCCCCGTCTCGCCTACTTAAACCCCCTCTGCCCCCTCTCCATTTCCCCCCAGACCCCGAGCACAGAGCGCCCCAGATGCGGTCGCCTTGCACCGCCCAGAGAGCCGCTCCCGGACCAATCCCGGTGAGCTTCATGCGCCCTTCCTCTCTGGTTCATGCAGATTGCTTCACAACATCCTTGCGCTTCTTCTGATGTCTTTGGTTCATCCTATACTGCCCCAGGTCGTTGACTTCATCAAGCACTGCAAGTTCCCAACGACGTCTCCAACTCCGGCGACAAAATTCGGTGAGCCTCGTGTTCCCCTCCGTCTCTAAATCACACGAACATGTTTGCCTGCATCTAGCGCAACTACTGACACTCTTCGTTTGGATCCTCGCATCCTAGAGCGTCGCTTTCGACTCCGATAGTGAGCATCTGACGCCGCCAGCAACTCCGACGAGCTCCAGCGACCATCTCCGTGCGCCCCTTGCCAAACCACCGCCACCTTGAGCATCAGCGACACACGGCGTGCTTGGTAAGCCCCTTCTCCCTCTCCCACACGACCTAGAACGTCGGTATCAGCTCTGACAGAGACGCTGCCGCCTGTCGCTGTCACTAGCGCTGCCACTTGATGGTCAGGTGCTTAGGTTCGTTAGATCTAGATCCAGTGCATACGATAGATCTTAGGCGAAACAATAAGTTTCAATCTGAGCCACGCGTTTTAGTTAGATCTGACGGCTCACAGACGTGATCCAGTGCGAAACGGTATCAACCAATAGGATTGCGCCGCGTGTCTGTTAGTTTGTTTAAAATTTCTGAATTGAGTCTATTGAATGTTTAAACTTGTTTTAATCATAACTTTTGATCCCCACATCCAAATTTGATGAATTTAGAATCAATGGAATCAGGAGAGAAAGCCCTTTCCAATTATTCAATGTGTTTAATGTTTTGTTTCTGTTAAAATGGTTTTATTTACAGAAACATGTGTAGGCCTATTTTGTGTATATAAATTATTTGAGAAATGTTTTAGTGGTTAAACAAATGTTTTTTGGCAAGTTCTGAACTTGTTTATGAACCAGTACTGTGCACTTGTCTTGTTGAGTTTAGAAAATCATCACATATCATATTGCATGCATCCATATATTGTTGCTTGTATTTATTTTGTATGTGATTTGTTGCTATGATTTTATGTGTAGATTTTGGTGCTAATAGTGATTGTGATTGTGAGGAGTGTAGCTACTCTCCAAACTACCAAGGCAAGTGGTGCTTCATGATTTTATTCCCTAAGTTTTTATACTATGCATTAGAAATATTTTGCTAGTCTTGCATGGTTATATTTTTGCTTATATGCTATGTTGCGAAATCCTAGTAGTTGTAGAATTGCTAGAAATTCTAAGTTAAGATGCTTATCTATGCCATGCTTAGCCTAGCTAGTAGCAACCAAGGGTGGTGAAATATTCATGCTATGTTAAAATATTTCTAAGTCCTTTTGGACTTGTTTTTTTCTTAATAAAACAACTAAGTGAATGAAACACCTGGGTGGAATGGAAGGAATGGTTTATGTTGAGTGGTTACACAAGGCCCATTTCTATGGTTTACCTTGTGTATCTCACTTGTGGAAAGCCACCCAGGAACAAAGGGATTTGTGAAGCCAAATGTTAAGAAGCTTCTAGTGCAGCCACTTGGCAATATGGGCTCTGCCTGGATCACATAGGTTGCAATAACTTAGCAATTTGGACAGTTGGTGGTAGTGGGATGATAGGTTGGAACGCGTCCATTTGGTCTAAGGGAAGGCTTGTGAAAGGTCCTGTCTTGGTGAAAATCAAGTCTTGTGGGGAAAGTGCACAACCTCTGCAGATGGAAGAATCTAAGTACTTAGCCATGTCCCTGGTATTGACAATTTGAGCATCAAGACATGGAAGCTATCAAGAATCTCCTCATCCCAATTTCTAAGTAAAACTTGTGGTTGAACAAGGGTGAAGGACCCCAATGTCTATTGGTGGTTCCTTGGGAAAAGTTTTTGACAAAGAAAAACTTAGTGTTTTCAACTGATAGGCAAAAACCTATTTTGAGCAAAGCAATCCTAAGCTACACTTAGCCAAATCGCATATAGTATCTAGTCCACCAATATTCTACTAAGGTATCACTTGCCAATACTATTCCAATGTATTGACCCACTGTGGCTGTAACTTGTGATGTTGGAGGTTACTCTGATGATGATTAGGATTCATGAGTCTACACTCAATATGTTTGCCTGTGGCACATGAAGATGAAGACTTTTATCTATTTACTTATTTAAACTCTTGTACTAGGCATGTGGCCTTGGAGTTGTAAAGACTATGTTTGTCTCTGGAATGACTGTAATAATGACCTTTGTTTCTGTGTACTTCATCTTAAACTGTGGATGCTAGCATTGATCCAGGGACTAACATTGCAATCACAGGGATCCTTTTCCTTTATAAAGCAGGGATCTTACAGATGGTATCAGAGCACTGTGTTGCCTGTAGGATTATGACCCTAGTATTGGAAACCACTAAGAAATTTTTTTCAACAACCTCCACACTTGTCTTTTCTTCTCGTAAACTTTTCTAATCTTCTTTCTCATCTCTATTTGTAGATGAACTCCATCAACGAAGCCGTAAGGAAGGGACCACTCATGACAATGACTTTGGAATGTGAGACAGAATTTCCCAAGGCTCTCAAGGACCTCATGGTTGCAATGGGAATACATGGTGCACCTGTGTACAAAGGTTTTCCTGTGATGGATGAAGGAGTTGAGTACTGGTGGGTGAAACTTCACTTGTATAAAAACAATGAAGACAACCACAAAGAATCAATATTCTGCATGTTCACCAATTCAGTGGTGCACACTACATTCTTTGATTCAGCAAGGGATGCAGCTTGGAAGACCATCAAAGAACTTGGTGATAGAGTCAAGTGCAGGATGCTCAACATCCAGAATGACCTAAAGGAAGAAAAGAAACATACCAAAGAGTTGGAGGCTACCAACCAAACTTTAAGAGGAGACATTATAGACTTAGTAATGGAGTCATGTGCTCAAGATAGACTGATTGCTTCTAGAAATATTATGTTAGCCAACTTGGAAAGTGAGATGGGATTGTAACGTACTTCGTTAGTTGGACCACAACACTTATCACCTTATTTTCCAAATGTTGCTTGAAATAAGTTGAACCTTGGTTGTTGTAATGGATCCATGTATGCCATGACTTGTGTGTTTTGATTTCCAAAGTTATGCATGTGATGCTTTGTGTTGTGTTTTGTCTTAAATTGTGTTGTTTCTAACTTTTTCTATCTTATAAATAGATGCCTAATGTTACCATTAGCACTGTTGAAGAGTTCCATGGAACTCGTTTTGGCCCTCGTATTATTGAGCTCACTAGTTTGCTCAATCTCCCTATTCCTACCATCATGGTGCTTCCCCTCACCAAGTTTGAGAGGAAAGACCTTTGGGGCTTCAAGGTCAATCAGCCCGGATGCTAGACTGAGCCTATCACGGAGGCTATCATCTTCAAGCTCATGTACGATGACAAGGAGAGAGGCCTAGAGGTAGTCATGCAGGACTTGATTGGACGTCTGTTAGGGAGACACTGTCGACAGGTTAGAGGTACTCACTTCCACGCCTTCGGTAGCCGTGATGAGGATGGAGAGGCCATCGACTTCGAGGACACTTCGAGGGAGACAGCAGAGCCGATTCGCCTATACCTCTAGGACTTATAGGTTCTTCTTAGGCACGTGGACACTAATAGGACCAACGTCATGCTCAGCAATGACGAACTCCAGGTGCAGCTTCGTGAGAAGGACAAGCTCTTCGCGGAGCAAGATGAGATAGTTAAGGAGATGGAGGCAAAGTTCGAGAGTCAGGACAGAAAGTTCAAGAGTCAAGAGAAGCGAGTCCAAGACAGGAACAAGAGGATTCGAGACATGACTGCAGAACTGGAGGCCAAGGACTTCGAGCTCGAGCATCAGCATACTGTGATTGAGAGGCTTCGTTCTCAGAAGAGGGCTCTCAAAGCCAAAGTAGAGACCTTGACTACCAATGTCGAGGAATACAAGACCGCTATGGAGAATGCAGGTCTTACATTTGTTGAGGAGGAGGTTGATGCCGAGGAGTAGTGATGACTACTCATTTATCATTTATTTATCATGCTTTATTTGAGTCGCAATGACCATCCAACATGTGGATGGCTTGCTATTGGTGTGTTTACTTTGCAAACTTGTTATCTTGTTGTTGAACCTTTATTATTGTGATGCATGATTGGTGATTGTTTATGTGATGTAATGTGCATGTTAGCATCTATGGGTATCTCATTCTTATCTCTATTGAACAAACCACAGATGCCACCCCGACGTGCCAACCCCAACCCCAACATCAACAACATCACCCCTGAGATGCAACAAATGATGACAGCTCAGACTCAGCTTATGCAAATGATGACTATGTTCATCCAGAATCAGAACAACAACAACAACAACAACAACCCACCGGGTTTTGACATGCTTACCAGGTTCTTGAGATTGAGGCCTGCAAATTTCTCAGGAACAACTGATCCTATGGTGGACAATGATTGGCTACGCTCTGTGAACAAGGACTTGGTAACAGTTGGTTGTACCGATGAAGAGAAAGTCAGATTTGCAGCTCACTTGTTGGAAGGACCAGCAGCTACTTGGTGGGATAACTTCCAGATCACCACTCCCTTTGCAGATGTGACATGGGCTATCTTTGAAGATGGTTTTCGTACTGCTCACATCTCATCCGGAGTGATGAGTTTGAAAAAGAAAGAGTTCCATAACCTGAAGCAGCGCCACCGCAGCGTGGCTGAATATATTGAGGAGTTCAACAATCTGGCGCGTTATGCACCGGATGAAGTTGACACTGATGCTAAGAGGAAGGAAAAGTTCCTTGAAGGGTTGAATGATGAACTGAACCTGTAGCTATCAGTGGCCTATGTTCCCACTTATCAGTCTCTTTGTGATAAGGCTGCTATTTTGGAGAACAAAATGAAGCAAGTTGAGAGTAGGAAGAGAAAGCACTCGGACAAGCACAGCTCGGGATCGTCTCACAAACGTTCCCATTATGATGATAGTGGAAGCTCAGGATCCCACAAGCATGGGAAATTCAACAATCACCACAACCACAACCGTCATCATGACAACAAGTATCACCGTAGTCATGACAATGACAAGTACAAGAACCACAAGGGTGGATATAAGAGACACCACAGTGGTAGTGGAAGTGGCAGTGGAAGCCAGCCTGTCAAGAAGGATATTAGTCAGGTTGAGTGTTTCAAGTGCAAGAAGATGGGGCATTATGCAAATGAATGCCCAGAAAAGAAAGTTGAAGGACCCAACAAGCCCAACCCTTTTCAAAAGGGACAAGTGAACCACATCAATGTGGAGGAAATTTATGAGGAGCCTGATGCTGTTGCTGGTAAGTTCAAACTCAATTCTGTTCCAACATTTGTTCTCTTTGATACTGGTGCATCTCATTCATTCATTTCAAGAGCATTTGTTGAAAGAAATGAACTACCGGTAGAAACTATTGGGTGTCCTATAAAAGTAAGTTCTCCTGGCGGAGAAATGATAGTGAATTCAGGGTGTCATGATCTAGTCATAGAGTTTGGGAAGTATAAGTTTCCCGTTAACTTGATAATCCTAAACTCCCAAGGATTGGATGTCATTTTGGGAATGTAATGGATTAATAAACACAAGGGAGTGATATATTGTGCCAACCATACTGTCTCACTCACAACTCCAGAAAATAAAAGGATCAGATTCAAGACCAATTTTGAAGCAAAAAGGAGTAAGCTAAATTCTCTTAAGGGGGTTAGCATGGACGGTGTGCCAATTGTGAGTGAATATCCGGATGTGTTTCCGGAAGAATTTCCGGGAATGCCACCAGATAGAGATGTGGAATTTCTTATTGATTTGCTACCAGGATCTGGACCAATAGCAAAGAGACCGTACAAGATGTCAGTTGATGAACTAAAAGAACTCAAGAAACAACTTGGAGAACAGTTGCAGAAAGGTTTTATCCAACCAAGTTCCTCATCTTGGGGAGCACCAGTTTTGTTTGTAGAAAAGAAAGATAGAAGTCAAAGGTTATGCATAGATTACCGTTCACTCAGTGAAGTGACTATCAAAAACAAATACCCTTTGCCTAGAATCAATGACTTGTTTGATCAGTTAGAAGGAGATTGTGTGTTCTCAAAGATTGATCTCCGGTCAGGTTATTTCCAGCTCAAGATAAGAGAGCAAGACATACCTAAGACATCATTCACCACAAGGTATGGATTGTATGAGTATACCGTGATGCCATTTGGTTTGACCAACGCTCCAGCATACTTTATGAATATGATGAACAAGGTGTTCATGGAGTTCCTTGATAAATTTGTTGTCGTTTTCATTGATGACATTTTAATTTACTCCAAGAGCAAAGAAGAGCATGAAGGACATTTGCGTTTGATACTTGAGAAGCTTAGAGAACATAAGCTGTATGCCAAATTCAGCAAGTGTGAATTTTGGCTAAATGAAGTTGGATTTCTTGGACACGTTGTGTCAGGAGATGGTGTAGCCATTGATCCTGCTAAAGTATCAGCTGTAACTGAATGGGAATCTCCCAAGTCAGTGAAAGAAGTTCGTAGTTTCCTTGGATTAGCAGGTTACTACAGAAGGTTCATTGAGAATTTCTCCAAGGTAGCAAAACCTATGACAGAATTGCTAAAGAAAGACAAGAAATTTGCTTGGTCTCAAGGTTGTGAACTCAGCTTTCAAGAATTGAAGAAGAGACTTGTGACAGCACCAGTATTATGTTTGCCAGACTTGGAGAAAGATTTTCAAGTTTATTGTGATGCATATCATCATGGATTAGGTGCAGTACTCATGCAAGAAGGGAAAGTTGTGGCTTATGCCTCGAGACAACTCAAAACTCATGAAGTAAACTACCCTACTCATGATTTAGAGTTAGCCTCTGTTGTCCATGCACTCAAAACATGGAGACACTATCTTTTGGGAAAGCATTGTGAAGTGTTCACATATCACAAGAGTTTGAAGTATATCTTCACCCAGAAGGAAATTAACATGAGACAAAGAAGATAGCTAGAACTCATCAAGGACTATGACTTAAGTTTGCAATACCACCCTGGTAAAGCAAATGTTTTGGCATATGCTCTAAGCCGTAAGGTTTTTGTGAATGGCCTTACTAAGGGAGAATTGCCAGATGATCTATGCGCCCAATTTAGAGATCTCAGATTGGAGATTGTGCCTGAAGGACATCTCATGTCTTTGGATGTTCAACCTACCTTGTTGGACAAGATTAAAGAAGCCCAGAAGACTGATAAGGAAATTGAAGAGATTAAGGAAAAGATTGGCAAAGGAAAAGACAAAGGATTCCATGAAGACGAACAGGGTACTTTATGGCATGGAAAACGTATCTGTGTTCCACAAGATCCAGAGCTTCGGAAACTGATTTTACAAGAAGCACACAATTCACCGTATTCCATTCATCCGGGTAACACCAAAATGTTCATGGATATGAAGGAAAGGTTTTGGTGGAATAATCTCAAGAAGGACATCGCCGAACATATTTCTTTGTGTGATGTGTGTAGTAGAGTGAAAGCGGAACATCAGAAACCAGCAGGATTGCTTCAACCACTACCTATTCCTGATTGGAAGTGGGACAAGATTGGTATGGATTTTATTACCGGATTGCCAAGGACCCGGTCGGGATATGGTTCTATTTGGGTAGTAGTGGATCACCTAACTAAAGTGGCTCATTTCATACTCGTGAAGACAACCTACACAAGTGCTAAGTTAGCCAAAATTTATATGAGTAGAATCGTATGTCTACATGGAGTACCCAAGAGTATTGTGTCAGATAGGGGAACCCAATTCACTTCTCATTTTTGGAGGCAACTACATGAGTCATTAGGAACGAGGTTGGAATTCAGCACTGCTTTTCATCCTCAGACTGATGGAAAGACTGAAAGGACTAATCAGATTCTTGAAGATATGTTGAGGGCATGTGCCTTAGACTATGGAGCCAGTTGGGATGAAAGTCTGCCTTACACAGAATTTTCTTATAATAACAGCTATCAAGCTAGTATTGAGATCACCATTTGAGTTTCTTTATGGGAGAAAGTGTACCACCCCATTTCTATGGAATGGTGTGGGAGAAAGAAGTTTGTTCGGACCAGAACTAATCAAAGAGGCCAAAAACAAAGTCAAACTGGTTAAGGACAGATTAAAGATAGCACAGTCCCGACAGAAGAGTTACGCAGATCCTAAGCGTAGAGAAGTCACCTATGAAGTTGGTGATAGAGCTTATCTTAGAGTGTCACCACTTCGTGGAGTGAAGAGATTTGGTGTCAAAGGTAAATTGGCCCCAAGATATGTTGGACCATTCAAGATTTTAAGTTGTAAAGGAGAAGTCGCTTATGAGATTGAATTGCCAGAGTCCTTGTCAGCTGTTCATAATGTGTTTCATGTGAGTCAGCTTAAGAAATGTCATCCGGAAATGGAAGAGACTTCTTTGAAGGATACTATACCTTTGGAAGAGGTTCAGTTGGAGAGTGACCTCACTTATGAGGAGAAACCTATCAAGATTCTTGAGAATGCAGAAAGAGTGACACGGACTATCAAATTCTGCAAAGTTCAATGCAACCATCATTCCGAAGAAGAAGCAACATGGGAAAGAGAAGATGATCTTCGGAAAGACCACCCTCACCTATTTGCTAGCCAATCCGAATATCAAGGGTGAGATTCACCTTAAGGGGATTAGATTTGTAACATCCCTAAAATCATGTTTCAAACTCATGCATATCATCCATGCATTCATGATCATTTAGGGTTTCATTCCAAAATCATTTCAAAAACAGGAGCATATATGGCTCATTATTTTATGTATGAACACTCTAGCCTTTGGGCTACTTGCTATTGAGTGAGGTGAAAATAATCATTCAGTAGTGTTTTGAATTCAAGTATAAGTGGTTACAAAAGTTTGAATAAAGTTTCCAAACAAAGTTTGAGATAAAACAAAGTTTATGCCTATTATTATATCACATAATGGCTTGGTTTTTATTCTATTTTTTTTCAAATGACCCAAGTTGGTTTTTGTAAATAGATAGGTTTGAAACTTATTTGAGTGCAAGATTCACTATACAAAAGTCCAAAGAAGTTTTGAAATCAAACAGATTTGAAATTGGAGTTTGAAATCAGGTTTAGAAAATCAAACAGAAAAAGAAAAGGTTTAAAAGAGAAAAAATAAGCCAAACAGCCAAACAGGCCCAACCAGCCCAGTTCGACCCAACCTAGCCCAACTACCCCTCCCGCAAACCATTTTCCTCTACCCGCAGACACACCCCCAGAGTCGCTGACACAAGTACCCCACCTCCTCTCTGTTTCTCTCACTGACAACGCGGCCCGCGCAACGGTCTTCTTCTCCACCCCGGCGACGTGTTCTTCCCCAAATCACGCCGAGCGTTTCCTGGTTAATTCGCGTCGTAAATTCCCGTTGAATTCCGGAGTGATTCACGCCCCCGTCTCACCTATATAAACCCCCTCAGCCCCTCTCCATTTTCCCCTAGACCCCAAGCACAGAGCGCCCCCAGGCTGCCGGTAGTCGCCCTTGCACCGCCGCAGACAGAGCCCGCTCCGGCGACCAATCCCGTTGAGCTTCGTCCGCCCCTTCCTCTCTGGTTCATGCAGACTGCTTCACAACATCCTTGCGCTTCTTCTGATGTCTTTGGTTCATCCTATACTGCCCCAGGTCGTCGACTTCATCAAGCACTGCAAGTTCCTGACGACGTCTCCAATTCCGGCGACAAAATTTGGTGAGCCTCGTGTTCCCCTCCGTCTCTGAATCACACGAACATGTTCGCCTGCATCTAGCGCAACTACTGACACTCTTCGTTTGGATCCTCGCGTCCCAGAGCGTCGCCTTCGACTCCGATAGTGAGCATCTGACGCCGCCAGCAACTCCGACGAGCTCCAGCGACCATCTCCGTGCGCCCCTTGCCAAACCACCGCCACCTTGAGCATCAGCATCACACGGCGAGATTGGTAAGCCCCTTCTCCCTCTCCCGCGCGAACTAGAACGCCGGTAGCAGCTCTGACAGAGACGCCGCCGCCTGTCGCCGCCGCTAGCGCCACCACTTGATGGTCAGGTGCTTAGGATCATTAGATCTAGATCCAGTGGATACGATAGATCTTAGGCGAAACAGTAAGTTTCAATCTGAGCCACGCGTTTTAGTTAGATCTGACGGCTCACAGACGTGATCCAGTGCGAAAAGGTATCAACTAATAGGATTGCGCCGCGTGTCTGTTAGTTTGTTTAAAATTTCTGAATTGAGTCTATTGAATGTTTAAACTTGTTTTAATCATAACTTTTGATCCCCACGTCCAAATTTGATGAATTTTATATCAATGGAATCAGGAGAGAAAGCCCTTTCCAATTATGCAATGTGTTTAATGTTTTATTTCTGTTAAAATGGTTTTATTTACAGAAACATGTGTAGGCCTATTTTGTGTATATAAATTATTTGAGAAATGTTTTAGTGGTTAAACAAATGTTGTTTGGCAAGTTCTGAACTTGTTTATGAACCAGTACTGTGCACTTGTCTTGTTGAGTTTAGAAAATCATCACATATCATATTGCATGCATCCATATATTTTTGCTTGTATTTATTTTAATGTGATTTGTTGCTATGATTTATGTGTAGATTTTGGTGCTAATAGTGATTGTGATTGTGAGGAGTGTAGCTACTCTCCAAACTACCAAGGAAAGTGGTGCTTCATGATTTTATTCCCTAAGTTTTTCTACTATGCATTAGAAATATTTTTCTAGTATTGCATGGTTATATTTTTGCTTATGCTATGTTGGGAAATCCTAGTAGTTGTAGAATTTTTAGAAATTCTAAGTTAAGATGCTTATCTATGCCATGCTTAGCCTAGCTAGTAGCAACCAAGGGTGGTGAAATATTCATGCTATATTAAAATATTTCTAAGTCCTTTTGGACTTGTGTTTTGCTTAATAAAACAACTAAGTGAATGAAACACCTGTGTGGAATGGAAGTAATGGTTTATGTTGAGTGGTTACACAAGGCCCATTTCTATGGTTTACCTTGTGTATCTCACTTGTGGAAAGCCACCCAGGAACAAAGGGATTTGAGAGGCCAAATGTTAAGAAGCTTCTAGTGCAGCCACTTGGCAATATGGGCTCTGCCTGGATCACATAGGTTGTAATAACTTAGCCATTTGGACAGTTGGTGTTAGTGGGATGATAGGTTGGAACGCGTCCATTTGGTCTAAGGGAAGGCTTGTGAAAGGTCCTGTCTTGGTGAAAATCAAGTCTTGTGGGGAAAGTGCACAACCTCTGCAGATGGAAGAATATAAGTACTTAGCCATGTCCCTTGTATTGGACAATTTGAGCATCAAGACATGGAAGCTATCAAGAATCTCCTCATCCCAATTTCTAAGTAAAACTTGTGGTTGAACAAGGGTGAAGGACCCCAATGTCTATTGGTGGTTCCTTGGGAAAAGTTTTTGACAAAGAAAAACTTAGTGTTTTCAACTGATAGGCGAAAACCTATTTTGAGCAAAGCAAGCCTAAGCTACACTTAGCCAAATTGCATATAGTATCTAGTCCACCAATATTCTACTAAGGTATCACTTGCCAATACTATTCCAATGTATTGACCCACTGTGGCTGTAACTTGTGATGTTGCAGGTTACTCTGATGATGATTAGGAGTCATGAGTCTACACTCAACATGTTTGCCTGTGGCACATGAAGATGATGACTTTTATCTATTTACTTGTTTAAACTCTTGTACTAGGCATGTGGCCTTGGAGTTGTAAAGACTATATTTGTCTCTGGTATGACTGTAATAATGACCTTTGTTTCTGTGTACTTCATCTTAAACTGTGGATGCTAGCATTGATCCAGGGACTAGCATTGCAATCACAGGGATCCTTTTCCTTTATAAAGGAGGGATCTTACACTCAATATGGGTCATTCCGACTCGCTAAACTCTTTAGCCGAATCTGTGTAAGTCGGAATAGCATCTCCATGCCCATGACAAGTATAACCGAGTCATCAAGCCGACTTTCACATTGGTCTAAGTTGTGTGTCTAGCACAACCTCAATGACCAAGGACATTGAGTACAAACAACATGAATGTATAGTTCCATAACTGAATCACATATTCAATGATACACATCAAATGTTTATACAAGGACAAATTAATATCTTTATGAATACAATGGGAAATATCATCATACATGATTGCCTCTAGGGCATATTCCCAACACCATGACGATCGGGATCGGATCAGATCGTGAGGACTACACTGTATCAACAGACGTGCTACATCAGTAATCCGCAACTTCGCGTCTAGTGGTAATACTCGTGGCCTTCTACCTCAGCTAGATCTTGGGATCACCATGTTAAGGAAAAAGTTTTGTTTTATCTCTATGTGTCCCAACAGTGGTATCAGAGCGATAGCTTCTGGTTTTAGGCTCGAGATCTCGCATATGTGATATGCGGTTGGCTGTAGATTGGATCTATGTGATATTTTGGTAGTCGATCTATGAGATAGATCGGTTTTGTAGGATGTTGATTGGATCAACTGTACTCGAGAAATGGTAGATCTAGTTTCCGTGATCATACTACTAAGGTCATGGAACAATGTACCCCTACCGGTAGGTTTCCGTCATCGGGGTAGACTGTGACATGTAAATCTATAAGCGATTATCGAAGATCAAAAGAGTTTGATAGAGTCGGAAGAATGGTCGGAATCCATGTTCGGAATGTAGATGAGATCTATGTTTTTGGAAGAATCGTCGGGCGCTGCCCGCACCCGCGAGGGGTGCTGTCCCTTTGATCTCCGCCCGCTATCCGTCTAGCGGGACAATCGACTTCGCCCTGTCGTAGAGCCTTAGAAGTCATTTGGATCATTTGGCTATCTCATTACAATGCAGCAGAAATAACTATATTGCATGGAGTCCTTCATCTTCAAAGTGCCACGGGAAATGATGTTGGTTGTAGACTTGTAATCCTATTTAACACACTTCACTAACATCAAACAAACCTGCAGCATAATAAGTTACAGCCACAAGGGTCAATACATTTGAATTGTATTGGCAAGTTTCACTACTATGTGGAAATAATTGGAACCTATCAATATATGTATAATGGGCTAAGTAGGGTTAGGCTCATTTGCAGAAAGCAATATAGTTTTATTCTATCTTTTCAAAATAGTTTTGATCCTTTAACAATCTTTCCGAACTCCTTGGAAAACTCCAAGTGCTTCTAATCCCTTGTTGACACCATCAAGTTTTACTTTGAGAAATTGGAATGTCGAGATCTTCCATAGATTCAGGCCTTAGTTGCTCAGAGTTGTCAGTAACCGGGGACACGGCTAAGTACTTAGAATATGATCTTCTGCAGAAGTTTTACACTTTACCCACATGACACAATCTCGTCTTGACGCCACTAGTGGCCGTTGGATAAGTACACACCAAATGGAGTACCGGCAGATCGAGAATGTGACAAAGTCTTTCCATAGAAGTCCTCCCAATACACAATGCTAGCTTGTCTACCAGGCACCAATGTAAGGATATATTTCTAATACATAATTCTAGTTAACCTGAAGAGGTGCCAATGCAAGGGTCTTCCACTATGTAGTTGACTAAGCCAGAGCCCATTTAGCATGTGGCTGTACACAGAAGCCACTGTACGAGAAACATGTTCAATCTCTAAGTCCCTGGGTGGTTTTCTTCTAGTGAACATACAAAAAGATAGCCATATAAACATGGTTCACTTTGTTGCCACCTTGTCCAAAATTGAGTATCCTCATTCCACCCAGGTGGTTCATTGAGTACTTGTTTTATTATATAAAACCTATATTTTCCAACACTTCATATATTCATAACATGGTATTCCACCCCAAGTATATAGCAGGGCTAAGAATACTACAACTATGAGGTTTTCACTAAGGAAGATGGATTTCCTAATAGGACTTAGCATATCATAGCATAGTAATATAGTTTCCCTATCATGCACACTACAAAAAATCCACTAAATGTAATGAAGTTAGTAGGACATGGATGATAGTGCCACTTGCCTTTTTAGTAGAGAATATTGGTTCAATCCTTGATCTTGCAATCATCACACTCTTCAAATTTCACTATAATTCAATCAAGCAAGCACATATTCAAACTAACTTTCAAACAATTCACCACATGAAATAATAAAAACAAAGCAATGCATGCAAGCATGCGAAAGATTGTTTTATTTGAAAAATTGGTTTCTAATAGGCTATAAACATCTTAAAACACCTAAAGGTCATTTATAAATGGGGCAAAATCATTTGTCACCAAGTTAGTGAAAATTGGTCATTTAAACCATTTTGTTTTGCTAGAAATGATTTAAATCAAAGTAATATTTTTGCAGTTTTAGTCAAATATATTTTTAAACACAAATGTTAGTGTTTATGGTCAAAGTATTTAATATTAATCCATTTGCAAAAGGTTTCATCCAAATTCCATTTTTAATTCAAAGCAATATTTTATTTGGTAGAAATGCTTTTAAACAAAGTAATAATTTTACTAGGGTTCATCAAATATATTTTTTAAATCCCAAAACTTGGTGTTTAGGGTCAGGGAGTTTAAATCAAATCATTTCCCAAAGTTTTACTCAAAAGCATTTTTCTAAAACATAAACAACATTTTTATTTAACTAGAAATGCTTTTATTCAAAGATTTATTACTTAGTATCACAAAATATACTTTAAGCCTACAAGTTGGTTTTTATGGTCAGTAGGTTTAAAACAATCCATTTACAAAAGATTTTACTCAAAAATCATTTCTAGAATAATTTTTATATTCAAAATATGCCTAAACAAGTTTCTGCAAAAATAACTAATTTTACAGAGGCAAAACACTAAACAAAAAGCATGGTTGGAAAGTTTTTGTTTTCCTGATTCCAATGATATAAAATTTGCAAAATTTGGACGTGTAAATTTAAAGTTATGAATTTTGCAAGTTTAAACATCTAATAGAAATGTTTCCGCCTTTTTAAAATAAAAGCTGGCCACGTGTATTATTCTTACTGCTGCGTACCGGTTCGGGCGGATCGCGCTCTGTGGCCTATTGGATCTAAAGAGCATCGCATGGCTCAGAATCAAAGGTACCCTTTCGATTAAGTTTCTATCGTGACGCTTGGATTTAGATCCTACAGTTCTAAACACGGCGACCACAGATGGGCAACGCTGGCGACGGCTGCATGGCGGCGGCGCTCTAGCGGTGGCGTTGCCGATGAACTAGGAAGCGCGGGAGAGGATGAAGATGCACCCAAGACTCGCGTGATTGTAGTGAAGCTCAAGGTGGCTTCCTTCTGTCAAGCGGCGCATGGGAACGACGACGATTGCTCGTCGGAGAAGGCGTCGGCGTCGGGCTCGCTCAGGTGTAGATGTTGTCGACGCTACAGGGCATAAAATGGCAAGCCAGATGATGCGTTATATGCGTACGATGTCGGAGATCACACTCTTATCAACTATAGGAAGAGGGGAAGGTCAGAAGATACCGGGGGTGTCGCTGCAGTTTGAGCAGGAGGCGGTGGCACTCAGGTGTTGTCCTTGACGACGCTGTGGGGCATGCGCGGCCAAGTGGGTGGCACTGGGAGATGCGCAAGAGGCTGCTGGTCAAGATCGTGTGAAGTAGGGGCAGTGGGGGTGACTGGCCTCGCCGGAATCGACGGAGGAGCTCGTCGAAGCTGAGGGGGTTCGGGGTTGAAATTGTAGCAGCCTAGCGGCCGAGAGGGAGTGGTCTCTAGGGGGAATGGAGTGGGGGCGTGGGCTTTTAAGAGGGAGTGGTCACCGAAGAGGTTTGATCGTGCATTCATGCGTAATTATGAAGATTAAAACACAGCATAAACAGCAAGGTTCGAGGGGGAACGGTCGACGCGGGTGAAGAAGAAGAACTGGCAGGTGGGGTTGCGCTGTCTGCGAGAGAGAGGGAGTGCGTGTGGGGGCCAAACGTCAGTGACTGAACGGGTGAGATTGCGAATGAGAAATAACAGGGCAGAGGGATTCCCGGGTGGGATCTTGCTGGGCTAGTTGGGCCTGCTTAGTTGGGTAGGTTAGTTTGG
This sequence comes from Avena longiglumis, assembly GCA_030063025.1. Taxonomy (NCBI): domain Eukaryota; kingdom Viridiplantae; phylum Streptophyta; class Magnoliopsida; order Poales; family Poaceae; genus Avena; species Avena longiglumis. Next base: position 435,737,953 of record CP125977.1, on the reverse strand, counting down.
GCTGGTCCATTTTTTTCCTTCTCTGTTTTCTTTTTCCTTTTCTGTTTTCAAATTCAAACATTCATTTGAATTCAGATTTATTTTTAAACCTTTTCCAAACTTTCAGTAGGTTTAATTCTGTTTATAAATGTGTTTTAAAGTCCATTAAAATAATTAATTTTATTCCTTCATGGTTTATTATTTATTTAAAAATGACATTTGTCTTTATTTTAAATAAGATTTAAATATGCTTTCAAACTTGATTTGAATTCCAATTTTTACAAAACCTTTTTCAGTAGGTTTTATTTATTTAATTGTGAAAAAAATTACTTTGAATTATTATTTAAAATACTTTAATATGATTTAATGTTCATTTAAATTGGGAATTGTCTTTATTTAAATAAAATTGGATATTAATAAATCCTTATGATTTTATTTAAATAATCCTTTACTCTTTTTATTTATCAATAATATTTCATATCATTTGTTTGGCCAAGATTTAATTTGACTTTTTAATATTCCTTATTTATTTGTTTCTTCCTTTGCCTTATAAAATCCATATCTTTTTATTTAAAGATCCAAAATTGATGATTCCAATTTATATAGTTTATTTGTTTATATTTTTAAATCCCTTTAGGATTTATTTGCTCAAGATTTGGCATAGATTTTAGATAGGGCTTTATTAGCTTTGGAAATTAATTCCTTTTATCTTAATAAATTCATAAGTTTTTATCCATGACTCCAAATTGAGTGAAACCATTTTCTATGGTTTTATAATATTTTCCTTTGTCATTCTTGATCATTTATAAATGTTTGTTGAAAATTTTTATATGGATCAAATCCATAGTCTTAGAGAGATCTTGGAAATGAATTATTCCATTAGGGTTTTAGGGTTTAGGTTTAACTCTTCCAAGTGTTTAAATTTCAAGATACATTATTGATGAATGCATTTCACTTGATTGAAATTTGGTTTGATTCCCTTTTCATTTAAATTTGTTCAATAAGGGTTTTGATGTTTCCTTTTAGAAACAAAAACTTTCTTTTCACCCTAAATTTCATCAATTATTTATTTTGTTTATTTATTTTTCACATTTCAAATTTTGGAAAATTTTGGGATGTGACGGGCTACCACCTGTAAAAGAAATCTCGTCCCGAGATTTGGGAAGGCTAGAGGTTACAAGTTGGCTTCAAGGAAACTAGGGTACTACCACCCTTAAAAGAAAGTCTTATAGGGTTACGTTGATGGTTCACTTGACTACGGGTTCAATAATTGATATCCAACAAGGAATCCTTATTTGAATCAACTGAGTTAACTAATTCCTGCCATCTTCATCATCTAATTCTTCAAGGGTTCCATACATGTCGATGTGATTCACATGTCCTTTCTAGGCCTCATTGGAATTGCTTTCATTGGAGTTTCTAGCATCCTTTTTTTCTTCTCAGGACAGTTTGATGCATAGTGTCCAAGTTCCTTACAATTATAACACTGCAGCTGGCTAATATCTTTCTTCCTAGATTTGCCATGTTGGTTCTGTCCAAGGTCATCTCCATTGTCAGTATCATTTCCATTATTATGTCTTCCATTGTTGTTGACTTGTTGTGGTGATGCTGATGTGGTCCAGAATCTCCATTGCTCTTTTTGAATGAACGCTTCTTTTGTGATGATCCTGAGTGATACTTGAGGTTATGCTTCCTCTTTATTTTCTCAACTTGATTCATATTTGTAAGATCCCACCTTTATAAAGGTAAAGATCCCTGTGATTGCAATGCTAATCCCTGGATCAATGCTAGCATCCACAGTTTAAGATGAAGTACACAAATACAAATGTCACTATTACATATCATTCCAGAGATAACATTATATTTTACAACTCCATGGCCACAAGCCTAATACAAGAGTTCAAATATAATAACATAAACAAGTCTTCATCTTCATGTGCCACAGGCAAACATGTTGAGTGTAGACTCATAACCCCTAATCATCATCAGAGTAACCTACAACATCACAAGTTACAGCCACAGTGGGTCAATACATTGGAATAGTATTGGTAAGTGATACCTTAGTAAAATATTAGCATCTAGTTACTACATGGATTTGGCTAAGTGTAGATTAGGCTTGCTTTGCTCAAAATAGGTTTTACCTATTAGTTGAAAACACTAAGTTTTGCTTTGACAAAACTTTCCCAAGGAACCACCAATAGAATTTGGTGGACCTTCACCCTTGTTCAACCACAAGTTTTAACTTATAAAATTGGGATGAGGAGATTCTTGATAGCTTCCATGTCTTGATGCTCAAGTTTTCCAATACCAGGGACATGGCTAAGTACTTAGATTCTTCCATCTGAAGAGGTTGTGCACTTTCCCCACAAGACTTGATTTTCACCAAGACAGGACCTTTCAGAAGCCTTCCCTTAGACCAAATGGACGCGTTCCAACCTATCATCCCACTACCACCAACTGTCCAAATGGCTAAGTTATTGCAACCTATATGATCCAGGCAGAGCCCATAATGCCATGTGGCTGCACTAGAAGCTTCTTAACATTTGGCATCTCAAATCCCTTTGTTCCTGGGTGGCTTTCCACAAGTGAGATGCACAAGGTAAACCATAGAAATGGTCCTTGTGTAACCACTCAACACAAACCATTCTTTCCATTCCACCCAGGTGTTTCAGTCACTTATTTGTTTTATTAAGCAAAACACAAGTCAAAAGACTTAGTAATATTTCTCATAGCATGAATATATAGTCCACCCTTGGTTGCTACTAGCTAGGCTAAGCATGGCAATAGGATGTATCTTACTTAGAGGAAATTCTAACCTTGCTACAACTACTAGGATTTCCCAATCATAGCATATAGATACTTAGCAAAATAACCATGCAAATTCTATACAAAATATTTCTAATGCATAGGTAAAAAATATAAGAATAAAACATGAAGCACCACTTGCCTTGGTAGTTTGGGGAGTAGAAACAATCTTCACAACCACAATAACTATTAGCTCCAAAATCTACACATAAAATAATGGAACCAAATTCACATATCAAAATATAGAAACAAAAATATATGAATGCATGCAAATGCCATGTGATGATTTTCTACACCAAACAAGACAAGTTTACATTACTGAATCATAAACAAGACCAAAGCACACTAAACAAACTTTATTTGATCTTTAAATCATTTTTCAAAACATTTATATACCCAAAATAAGCTTACAAATGTCTCTGCTAAAAAATAACCAATTTTTTAGAAGCAAAACATTAAACACATTGCATAAACAGATAGAATTCTTTCTCCTGATTCGAATGATATAAAATTTGTAAAATTGAACGTTTGGATCAAAATTATGAATTTTGCAAGTTTGAATCATTAATAGATCAAATTTCTGTTTTAAATCTAAACTCAGGCCACGCGGCGTGTTCTGATTGGCCCGTACTGGTTTGGCCAGATCGATCAACATGGACCATTGGATTTAAAGACGATCGTGCGGCACAGATCTAGCGTACCCCTTCGCGTAAGTGGTTCTATCGCGTGCGTTGGATCTAGATCTAACGGCTACTGATCAAACGACCACAGATGGGCGGCGCCTGCGGCGGCGGTGCGGCGACGCGGCTCTGTCAGAGAGGTTGCCGACGATTTAGATCACGCGGGGAGGAGTGGAGATGCTTACCGTGCTCGTGGGACTGCAGTGAAGCTCAAGGTGGGGTCAGATACTCAGGGGCGCACGAACTTGGTTGCTATTGCTCGTCGGAGTGAAGCCCGATGTTGGGCATAGCTGTTCGTCGACGTTGCCGGCGTTGTAGATCATGCCAGAGACAAGCAAGTGGTGCGTTAGATGCGGGGAGAAACACTGGTCATGTGAGTATCAGAGAGAGGGCAAGGCGCGCTTGGGACTAACGCGATTTACTCGCCGGAGTTGAGTGCCTCGTCGGGTTCGCTCAGTCGTCGATGTTGCCGACGCTCAGGGTTGTCCTAGCACACAACAACGGTGTCAATCGAAGAGCATGGATGCAGTAGTTGTTCTGGAGAAGCTAGGAGTCAAGGGGCGCAGAGAGCTCACCGGAATCAGATGTCGGAGTTCGTCGGGATAGTGGCAAGGTTTGGTGAAATCCGAGCAGCCTGGTGGCGAGGAGAGGGTGTTGTGTGGGGGAAAATGGCCGTGGCAGGGTGGGGTTTAAGTAGCCGGGAGCGGGGCGAGGTTTACTCCCTAAATCAATGGGATTTAAGCGGATTTAAACTGCGGCGTCACTGCGGCGAGGTAACGGCGGAGCGGTTCGGGCGTGCGTTGATTTGGGGACGATGCTGACGGGGCAAGGTAGGGTCGGGCTGTCAGCAGGTGGGTGTGCGTTGCTGCGGTGAGAAACAAAGAGGAAAAGGGAACCTCGGGTGGGCTGTTTTGGTTGCTGGGCCAAAAGGGTAGCTCCTGGCTCAATTCTATTTCCTTAACCTTTTTCTTTTTCTATTTCGATTTTCAGGAAACATTTTCAAATGAATTCAAATGTGTTTAATTTCCAAATCTTTCTGGATTTTTATAAAGTGAAGCTGTAGGGGTTCGTAGCATGGAAAAACAAAAAATTTCTACCGCATACAAACAAACAAGCCAAGATCTATCTACTAGATTGTAGCAACGAGTCGATGAAATAACTCACCCTCGAAGATTCCAAAGTGTTTAACGAGAGCGGATTCTCGTGGGTGATGTAGTCGTACTCTTGCCGATCTCAAGATCGTGTAGACGATCCTTCCCAAGGCGTCGGCGGTGCTCCCTTGATCGGTCACACGTTCGGTACTCGATGAAGACCTTCCTCTCCCTTGTTCCAGCAGGCAGCGGAGGTTGTAGCACTCTCCTCGCGATTTCGGCAGCACGACGGCGTGGTACCAGAAGTAGAGGGGAGATCTCGCAGGTCTTCGCCTTAAGCCAGAGCGAGTATGGTGGACTATGAGAGAGGCCTTGGCGATCTAGGGTTTAGACACACCAAAGATAGAGGGCTAGGACAGCGGCTACGGCTTGGGGAAGCCCAAGTCGGCGGCTAGGGTTTTCCCTAGGCGGCGGCGGCAGCAGCAGGAGGTGGTGGCGCCAGCGGCTTAGGGCTAGGGTTTTGGTGAGGCAAGGTGTAGTCTTGGAGGGGTAGCCCTGCCCCTCCTTATATAGGTGGAGGGAGCGGCCAAGGGGAGGGGAGTCCCTCCCCAACTTGGCTTACAAGGCCGGCGGGTGGATGGAGAAGAACTCCTCCCCAAGTAGGTTTCCTACTCTCCCTCCACCAAGCAAACTTGCCGTTTGACTTTTCAAATTGGCGTTTGACTTTTCAAACTAGGATTTGATTTATCCCTTTATTTTGCTCAGCGATGACACCTAGTACATGATGCAACCATTCCAACTTCTTATGACACATTCATGTACCCTTCCCCTCCGGAGTGCCGGACCTTCCGGAACCTTCTAGAACATTCCCGATGAAAACACCGGAACCATTCTCCAACCCCGAAACATGACTTTCCTTATATGAATCTTATTCTACGGACCATTCCGGATCTCCTCGTGATATCCTGGATCCCATCCTAGACTCCTAACAACATTCGGTCTCTTACTCATCATTCCATAACTACTCAACAACATCGAATCCTTAAGTGTGTCTCCATACGGTTCGTGAATTATGCAGACATGATCGAGACACTTCTCCGAACAATAACCAATAGAGGAATCTGGAAATTCATATGGCTCCCACATATTTATATGATTACTTTGCGATCTAATGAACCACTTACATACGATACCAATTTCCCTTTGTCTCACGATAGTTTACTTATCCGAGGTTTTGATCGTCGGTATCTCTGCATACCTAGTTCAACCTCGTTACTGATAAGTACTCTTTTCTCGTTCCCGTGATATGTGATCCCTTGTGAGCCAGTCACATGCTTGCAAGCCAATTGGGTGACATTCCACCAAGAGGGCCCAGAGTATATCTATCTATCATATGGATGGACAAATCCCACACTTGATCCATGTGTCTCAACCAATACTTTCCGAACACTCAATGACACCTTTATAACCACCCAGTTACGGTGTGGTGTTTGATGTCATCAAAGCATCCTTCAGATGGTGATATGCATGATCTCATGGTCGAAGGAATTAGGTTACTATGTATCAGAAAGCATATAGCAATTGAACTATTAAAATGACTTGATCTTTATGCTACGCTTATCTATAGGAGTATGTCCATCATACCATTCTCCTAACGATATGATCTTGTTGTTAATAACATCTCAATGTTCATGATAGGGAAACCACAATCATTTATTAACCAACAAGCTAGTATTATAAAGAGGCTTTACCAGGGACTCTAATTTAGCTTACAAATCACACAAGTATTAATGTTTCCCTGTTAATACTGTTATAGCATGAATGTAAACATTTATCATAAACACAAAGATATAATAATAACTACATTTATTATTGCCTCTAGGGAATATCTCCAACAGTCTCCCACTTGCACTAGAGTCAACTAATCTAGATTACATGGTAATATACCGAACACCCATGGCAGTTTGGTGTTGGTCATGTTTTGCCCTCGGGAGAGGTTTAGTCAACGGATCCGCCACATTCAGATCTGTGTGTACTTTACAAATCTTTATGTCACCATCTTGGACATGTTCTCGAATAGCGTGAAAACGTAGCTTGATGTGCTTTAGCTTCTTGTGTGACCTTGGTTATTGAGCATTGGCTATGGCGCCCATGTTATCATAGTAGATAGACATTGGAACCACACCGAGCTCTGTAATGAACTCCTTCATCCATATCGATTCTTGTGAAGCCTCCGAAGCAGCTATGTATTCTGATTCAGTTGAAGATCTCGCCACAACACTTTGCTTTGCACTCCTCCAGCTAACTACTGCACCATTCAAAGTAAATACGTATCCAGATTGAGATTTAGAATCATCTGGATTGGTGTTCCAACTAGCATCGGTGTAACCATTAACAACGAGTTGTTCATCACCTCCATAAGAAAGAACCATATCCTTAGTTCTTCTCAAGTACTTAAGGATGTTTTTGACCGCTGTCCAATGATCCACTCCTAGATCACTTTGATATCTGCTAGTCAAACTAATAGCATATGCAATGTCGGGTCTAGTACATAGCATGGCATACATTAGAGATCCTATGGTTGAGGCATAGAGAGTCTTACTCATCCTTTCTCTATCTTCTGCCGTTGCTGGACTTTGAGTTTTACTCAAGGTCGTATTGGGCAACATGGGCAAGAATCCTTTCTTGCTATCCTCCATTCCAAACCTCTTTAGAACTTTGTCCAAATATGTACTTTGTGACAATGATATTAGGCGTCTCGATCTATCTCTATAAATCTTTATGCCTGATATGTAAGCTGCTTCGCCAAGATCCTTCATTGATAAACTATTTTTCAAATATTCCTTGACACTATTAAGAAGGTCTACATCATTCCCAATCAACAATATGTCATCTACATATAGTATTAAGAATGCTACAGAACTCCCACTCACTTTCTTGTAAATACAAGCTTCTCCATAAGTTTGTATAAAACCAAAACTTTTGATCACCTTATCAAAACGTTGATTCCAACTTCGGGATGCTTGCTTCAATCCATATATGGACCGTTGAAGTTTTCATACCTTGTTAGCATCTTTAGGATCGACAAAACCTTTGGGTTGCATCATATACAACTCTTCATCAATGTCTCCATTGAGGAACGCTGTTTTGACATCCATCTGGCATATATCATAATCATAATATGCAGCGATTGCTAACAAAATCCTCACAAACTTTAGCTTCACTACTAGTGAGAAAGTCTCATCGTAGTCAACTCCTTGAATTTGTCGAAACCTTTTTGCGACAAGTCGAGCTTTATAGACAGTAACATTACCATCAGCATCTGTTTTCTTCTTGAAAATCCATTTGTTCTCGACAGCCTTCCGGCCATCCGGTAAGTCCACCAAAGTCCATACTTAGTTTTCGTAGATGGATCCAATCTCGGATTTCATGGCTTCTTGCCATTTATTGGAATCTGGGCTCATCATTGCTTCCTCATATGTCGCAGGGTCATCGGTGTTGTCCACCAACATGACACTCATAACGGGATCATACCAATCTGTCACATCCCAAGATTTTCCAAATCTTGTTATGTGAAAAATAAATGAATAAAATAAAACTTTGTTGATTCAGGGTGAGAAGAAACTTTTGATTCCACTTGGAAACCTTCAAACCTATTTAAAGGGATTTGAAAAGATAAACAATTAATAAAGAAAATATTAAATATGTGAAATTACTATTTTTGGATCCTTTAATAAAAAGATTTGGTTTCAAAAGAAAAGGATAGAATTATAAATAAAGATTATTTTATAGAGCCAAATTAAATCTTGGCCAAGCTTTTGAAATAAAAATATTTCTATATAATGAAAAGAGTAAAAGTTTATTTAAATAAAATAATGAGGATTTATTAATATCCAATTTTATTAAAATAAAGGTTTTACCATTTTAATTAAACATCAAAACTTGTTAACTTATTTTAAACAAGTTTTCCAAGTATTTTATATTTTCAAATAAAACCTACTGATTTGGTTTTGATAATATTTAGATTTCAAATGGAGATTTTAATAAATCAAATCCTATTTGAATTAATAACTAAGGACTATTTTATTTAATAGATCCTAAAAGAATAAAAAATATTTTATTTTGGGACATTGGATTCTATTGTTAAACAGAATTAAAAACTACACAAACTTTGACAAAGGTTTGAATTCATGTGTTTTTTGAATTGTTTGATTGAATTTCAAAACAGAAAATCAAATGGAAAAAGGAAAAAGTTTCAGTAAAAAAAATCGACCCAACTAAGCAGGCACAGCAGCCCAGCTCCAGCCCACCAGCTAGCCCTCAGCAAATCGTTTTCCTACTCAACCGCGAACCCGCAGAGTCCCAGACAGGTGCCCCCTCTCCCTATCTCTCCCCCTCGCTGACAGCAAGACCCCATTGCCACCTCAGCGTCGTCTCCCTCGCGACAATTCCTCCTCGCCGTTTCTGACTTGATTGCCGCGAATCAATTCGCATCAATGGAGGCGTTAACCGCTCCAACGTCTACGCCCTCTTGATCTCCTGACACTCCTCGCCATTTACCCTCAGAAACCACTGCACGGGAGCCACCAGGCTGCCTTGAATCGGTTTTGCACCGCCGCTGCTCCGGCGAGCTTCTCCTGCGAATTCCGGCCAGCATCCTCACCCCCACAAGCTATGCTTCACGCGAGAGTTATCCCCAGCCTCTGGCGCTTCTCCCTGTGCCTTCCGTTCAACCGCGCTCGCCCCAGAGCGTCGGCAAGGACAACCACCGCCATCATTGCCGACCGCACTCCGAGCATCGACACCAAACCCGTGCGCCCCTCGCGTTTTGGAGAGTACCTCTACAACCCCTGAGATAGTGCGCATCCTCCTGATACTTCTCCTTGCTTGCTTGCGTCCCAGGAGCTCGTCCTCTACCACGACCGTGCGCACCCGACGATAGGAAGAACTCAGGTGAGCAATAGCCGTGAACTCCGTGTGCCCCTTGCACTCTCGTGAGCACCTCGAGCATCACCGCGACTCCGCGAATCTGGTAAGCGTCTCCCCCACTCCTCTCGCTTCCTGTAGACACCGCACCACCGCTAGCAGAGCGCCGCCGCCGCGCGCCACCGTCGTCGCGCCGCCAGTTCTTGGCAAGGTGATAGGAGCCGTCCGATCCAGATCGTAGTGACGCGATAGAGTCACTTAACGACGAAGGGGTATGAAACCTGTGTCGCTTGATACAACTTGATCCAACGATCCACAGAGGCCGATCCGTGCGAACCGGTACGCGCCAGTGGGAATAAGACACGTGTCCAGAGACTGTTTTAAAAACAGAAATTTGATCTATTAGATTTGCAAACTTGTAAAATCCATAACTTTTGATACACACGTCCAAAATTTGCAAATTTTATATCAATGGATTCAGAAAAACCAGCCCTAGCAAACCATGCACTTTGTTTAGTAAAAATATTCTGGTAAAATGTTTGTTTTTGCATAAACTTGTGTATGCTTGTTTAGGATATAAAATTTATTCCAAAATGATTTTAGGGTTGAAATCTTTGCAAAATGGTTTGTTGTGAACCTACTGACCCTAGGAAACAACTTATGGATTCAAAGATGTATTTTGTGAAGTTTAGGAATAGATAATTGAATTAGCTCATTTCTAGTCAAATAAAAATATTGATTTTGATATGGAAATGATTTTTGAGCAAAATATTTGGAAAATGTTTTGATTCAAACCTACTGACCCTAAACACCAAGTTTTGAGAATTAACAACTTATTTGGTGAACAATATAAAAATTATTGCCTTACCAAAAGCATTTGCACCACATGAAATAATGATTTGATTTAAGAAATGGTTTATAGATAAAACCCTTTTGCAAATGGTTTTGCCACTTTAGAAAATGACCACTTTGGACTTTACAATGTATAGAGCCTAGTATAAACCACCTTTGCAAATAAAACTATCTTTTGCATGCTTGCATGCATGACCTTGTTTCTATTATTTTATGTGTGTTAAATTGTTTGAATATTGGTTGGAATGCTAGTTGAATCTATGTTTGCTTGATTGATTTGTAGTGAAGTTAGAAGAGTGTGATATTTGCAAGATCAAGAATTGAACCAACATCCTCTACCAAAAAGGCAAGTGACACTATCATCCATGTCCTACTATTTTCATTATACTTAGTGGATTTTGAAACATGCATAATAAGGACTACTATATCTTGCTATGCCAAATCCTAATAGGATACCCTTATATATTCCTTAGTGAAAACAATGTAGTTGTAATAATCTTAGCCCTGCTATATATATTGAGATGAGATACATGTTGAGATTATTTGAAGTTGGGAAAAGACTTATGTTTTATATAATAAAACAAGTACTCAATGAACCACCTGGGTGGACAAGGAATACTCATGTTTTGGACAAGGTGGAAACAAGAGGAACCATGTTTATATGGCAATCTCTTTTTGTTGTGCACTAGAAGAAAACCACCCAGGGACTTAGAGATTGAACATGTTTCTCGTACAGTGGCTTCCGTGTACAGCCACATGCTAAATGGGCACTGACTTAGTCAACTACATGGTGGAAGACCCATGCATTGGCCTCTTCAGGTTACTGGAATGAGGGAACTTGGAACCCTACATTGGTGCCTGAAGACAATCTAGCATTGTGTATTGGGAGGACCCTATGGAAAGACTTCGTCACAATCTCAATCTGCCAGTACTCCATCTTGGTGAGTACTTATCCAGCGGCCACTGGTGGCAACAAGATGAGCTTGTGTCATGTGGGTAAAGTGTACAACTTCTGCAGAAGATAAAAATCTAAGTACTTAGCCGTGTCCCCGGTTATGGACAATACTGAGCAAGTAAGGCCTGAAGCTATGGGAAATCTCGACATTCCAATTTCTAAAAGTAAAACTTGAAAGTGACAACAAGAGACTTGAAGAACTTGGTGGATTCCAAGGAGTTCAGAAAGATTTGACAAAAGATTTTCAAAAGAGCAAAACTATTTTGGAAAAGATAGGACAAAACTATATTGATTTCTACAAATGAGCCTAACCCCACTTAGCCAAATATGCATGTATTGATAGGATCCACTTATATTCTACATAGTAGTGAAACTTGTCAATACAATTCAAATGTATTGACCCTTGTGTCTGCAACTCATTATGTTGCAGGTTTGTCTGACGTATGTGTATTGATTAGGATTGCAAGTCTACAACCAACATGGCTGCCTGTGGCACTTTGAAGATAAAGGAACCCATGCTTATAGATATTCTGCTGCAATGTAATGTAATAGCCAAATGAGCTATGTAAGATGTAATAAATTATGTTATTCCTGGTTATAAAGTTGTATTATGACCTTTGTTTCTTGATATTACATCTTAACTGTGGATGCTATCTATTGATCCAGGGACTAGCATTGCAATCACAGGGATCCTTTTCCTTTATAAAGGAGGGATCTTACAGATGGTATCAGAGCATTGTGTTGCCTGTAGGATTTGTAACCCTAGGATTGGACAAAACCCCTTAGAAAAATAGGAGTTGTATTTGTTCCAAAACTTATTTACAAACAATCTTGTAAACTCTTTCCTCAACCACTTTGGTTTTGATTCCACATCTCTTCTATTTCAAACTGATGAACAAACCTACCCCATGGCCAAAGACTTCACCATGAGCTAAGGACTTCATCAACTCTAATGACTTCAACATCTTCAACTCTAATGACTTCAACGTCTTCAGCATTTTCACCAAGGACTTCAACCTTGGATATCACTAAGGAATACAAGTAAGACAAGAAATCTTGCCCAAGACTTGAAGACTAAGGAAATACAATTTAGAAGGAACCATGATCACCTTTGAAGTTTTGTGACCAAGAATTTTTCTCAAGAATAAAAGATCTCATTCAAGAGAGAATCAACCAAGGAAGATGGAAAGGACTCAAGTGAACCATATAGATGGACCACCATATTTAGTTAAGTCAAACCCACCAACTTATGTGGTGTAACAAAAATATTTTGTTGCCTAAAAATATGCTTGAAACTTGTTGTTTGAGTGGAATAGTTGTTTGTGATTGCTTGCACATTGCTTGTGTGAATTGTGATGTGTGTGATTAGAATCCCTACTTAGAAATCTTTTTGCCTATTCTAATCTCAATTCAACCCAAACAGATGACTACTCCAAGAGACTCCAACATCAAGGTTGATGACAACAACAACAACCAAGAGGACAACATAAGAGAATTTATAGCAACCCAAAACCAGTTGAACCAAATGACAGCTCAATTCATAGCCAACACTAGAGGGGAAGATCCAACCCTGCAAAGGTTTTTGGAAACCCAAGCCCAAATGTTGCTTAAGGTGACAGATCAAATGATCAACATGGAAGGCAACTCTTCCAAAGGAGTTTGTGACAACAAATATGACAAAGATGTTATTTTGGAAGGAACTCATGCTTGCAATATTTGTGGAGACAAGGATCACACTTCCAAGGAGCATGGAGATCAATGCCCCAACTGTGAAGAGAAACATCCAGTTGGCCAATGTCCCACCTCTCAAGCTACTTGTTATCCATGTGAAGGAAATAATCATGTCCCTATCCAATGCCCCATCTATTCCATAGTTGAACAAAGGAAACAAGGTGGAGTGCAACAACTGATTTCAAACTATCAAGAGGGAGCCAAGTCTACCAAGAAGGATGAGGACAAAGGAAAATCTCCACTTGTACCTCCATGCAATACAACCCAATTTGAAGGACCAAAGAAGAGACATATGAATTATCCAAGGAGCAATAGAAGGTCAAAGAAACCAGTAGAGATTCCTACCTATGAGATAACATATGAAGAACATGAACTAGAGGCACTCCTAGCTTTGGAGAAACCCAAGAAAAAGAAGGACAAAAGCCATGTGCAATGTAATCATTGTAAAGAAATGGGACACTATGCCAGTGAATGTCCAGAGAAACAGAAGTATAAGGAGATTGGCCAAGTATGGTGCAACAACTGCAAAGAGCTAGGCCATTATGCAGCAACCTGTCCACAAGAGATATGTGAAGAACTCAAACTTATCACATGTTAGAACTGTGGTAACCAAGGACATTATGCAAGCAAGTGTCCAGAAAAGATGAAGCACAAGATAAACAAGCCTATGAAGGATCTCGGCCTTGTCACATGTTTCAAGTGTGGAAACAAAGGACACTATGCAGATGTTTGCCCAGAGAAGTTTCCCCAAGATCCCAAGCAAGCCAATATGTAATCTAGTTGGAAATTTTTTAAGGGTGGTAGTACCCTAGATGCTTTGAGCTTACTTGTAACCCTAGACTTCCCAAATCTCGGGACGAGATTTATTTTAAGGGTGGTAGCCTGTCACATCCCAAGATTTTCCAAATCTTGTTATGTGAAAAATAAATGAATAAAATAAAACTTTGTTGATTTTTCAGGGTGAGAAGAAACTTTTGATTCCACTTGGAAACCTTCAAACCTATTTGATCAAACAAATCCTAAAGGGATTTGAAAAGATAAACAATTAATAAAGAAAATATTAAATATGTGAAATTACTATTTTTGGATCCTTTAATAAAAAGATTTGGTTTCAAAAGAAAAGGATAGAATTATAAATAAAGATTATTTTATAGAGACAAATTAAATCTTGGCCAAGCTTTTGAAATAAAAATATTTCTATATAATGAAAAGAGTAAAAGTTTATTTAAATAAAATAATGAGGATTTATTAATATCCAATTTTATTAAAATAAAGGTTTTACCATTTTAATTAAACATCAAAACTTGTTAAATTATTTTAAACAAGTTTTCCAAGTATTTTATATTTTCAAATAAAACCTACTGATTTGGTTTTGATAATATTTAGATTTCAAATGGAGATTTTAATAAATCAAATCCTATTTGAATTAATAACTAAGGACTATTTTATTTTATAGATCCTAAAAGAATAAAAAATATTTTATTTTGGGACATTGGATTCTGTTGTTAAACAGAATTAAAAACTACACAAACCTTGACAAAGGTTTGAATTCATGTGTTGTTTGAATTGTTGGATTTAATTTCAAAACAGAAAATCAAATGGAAAAAGGAAAAAGTTTCAGTAAAAAAAAATCGACCCAACTAAGCAGGCCCAGCAGCCCAGCTCCAGCCCACCGGCTCGCCCTCAGCGAATCGTTTTCCTACTCAACCGCGAACCCGCAGTGTCCCAGACAGGTGGCCCCTCTCCCTATCTCTCTCCCTCGCTGACAGCAAGACCCCACTGCCACCTCAGCGTCGTCTCCCTCGCGACAATTCCTCCTCGCCTTTTTTGACTTGATTGCCGTGAATCAATTCGCATCAATGGAGGCGTTAACCGCTCCAACGTCTACGCCCTCTTAATCTCCTGACACTCCTCGCCATTTCCCCTCAGAAACCACTACACGAGAGCCACCAGGCTGCCTTGAATAGGTTTTGCACCGCCGCTGCTCCGACGAGCTTCTCCAGCGAATTCTGGCCAGCACCCTCACCCCCACAAGCTCTGATTCACGCGAGAGTGATCCCCAGCCTCTGGCGCTTCTCCCTGTGCCTTCCGTTCAACCGCACTCGCCCCAGAGCGTCGGCAAGGACAACCACCGCCTGCCGCTTTCGACTGCACCAGCTCCGGCGAGCTACTAACGCCAAACCCATGCGCCCCTCGAGGTTTGGTGAGTACCTCTACAACCCCTGAGATAGTGCGCATCCTCCTGATACTTCTCCTCGCTTGCTTGCGTCCCAGGAGCTCGTCCTCGACCACGACCGTGCGCACCCGACGATAGGAAGAACTCCGGTGAGCAATAGCCGTGAACTCCGTGCGCCCCTTGCACTCTCGCGAGCACCTCGAGCATCACCGCGACTCCACGAATCTAGTAAGCATCTCCCCCACTCCTCTCGCTTCCTGTAGCCACCGCACCACCGCTAGCAGAGCGCCGCCGCCGCGCGCCACCGTCGTCGCGCCGCCAGTTCTTGGCAAGGTGATAGGAGCCGTCCGATCCAGATCGTAGTGACGCGATAGAGTCACTTAACGACGAAGGAGTATGCAACCTGTGCCGCTCGATATAAATTGATCCAACGATCCACAGAGGCCGATCCGTGCGAACCGGTATGCGCCAGTGGGAATAAGACACATGTCCAGAGACTGTTTTAAAAACAGAAATTTGATCTATTAGATTTGCAAACTTGTAAAATCCATAACTTTTGATCCACACGTCCAAAATTTGAAAATTTTATATCAATGGATTCAGAAAAACCAGCCCTAGCCAACCATGCACTTTGTTTAGTAAAAAGATTCTGGTAAAATGTTTGTTTTTGCAGAAACTTATGTATGCTTGTTTAGGATATAAAATTTATTCCAAAATGATTTTAGGGTTGAAATCTTTGCAAAATGGTTTGTTGTGAACCTACTGACCCTATGAAACAACTTATGGATTAAAAAATGTATTTTGTGAAGTTTAGGAATAGATAATTGAATTAGCTCATTTCTAGTCAAATAAAAATATTGATTTTGATATGGAAATGATTTTTGAGCAAAATCTTTGGAAAATGTTTTGATTCAAACCTACTGACCCTAAACACCAAGTTTTGAGAATTAACAACTTATTTGGTGAACAATATAAAAATTATTGCCTTACCAAAAGCATTTGCACCACATGAAATAATGATTTGATTTAAGAAATGGTTTATAGATAAAACCCTTTTGCAAATGGTTTTGCCACTTTAGAAAATGACCACTTTGGACTTTACAATGTATAGAGCCTAGTATAAACCACCTTTGCAAATAAAACTATCTTTTGCATGCTTGCATGCATGACCTTGTTTCTATTATTTTATGTGTGTTAAATTGTTTGAATATTGGTTGGAATGCTAGTTGAATCTATGTTTGCTTGATTGATTTGTAGTGAAGTTAGAAGAGTGTGATATTTGCAAGATCAAGAATTGAACCAACATCCTCTACCAAAAAGGCAAGTGACACTATCATCCATGTCCTACTATTTTCATTATACTTAGTGGATTTTGAAACATGCATGATAAGGACTACTATATCTTGCTATGCCAAATCCTAATAGGATACCCTTATATATTCCTTAGTGAAAACAATGTAGTTGTAATAAGCTTAGCCCCGCTATATACATTGAGATGAGATACATGTTGAGATTATTTGAAGTTGGGAAAAGACTTATGTTTTATATAATAAAACAAGTACTCAATGAACCACCTGGGTGGACAAGGAATACTCAAGTTTTGGACAAGGTGGCAACAAGAGGAACCATGTTTATATGGCAATCTCTTTTTGTTGTGCACTAGAAGAAAACCACCCAGGGACTTAGAGATTGAACATGTTTCTCGTACAGTGGCTTCCGTGTACAGCCACATGCTAAATGGGCACTGGCTTAGTCAACTACATGGTGGAAGACCCATGCATTGGCCTCTTCAGGTTACAGGAATGAGGGAACTTGGAACCCTACATTGGTTCCTGAAGACAAGCTAGCATTGTGTATTGGGAGGAACCTATGGAAAGACTTTGTCACAATCTCAATCTGCCAGTACTCCATCTTGGTGAGTACTTATCCAGCGGCCACTGGTGGAAACAAGATGAGATTGTGTCATGTGGGTAGAGTGTACAACTTATGCAGAAGATAAAAATCTAAGTACTTAGCCGTGTCCCCGATTATGGACAATACTGAGCAACTAAGGCCTGAAGCTATGGGAAATCTCGACATTCCAATTTCTAAAAGTAAAACTTGAAAGTGACAACAAGAGACTTGAAGCACTTGGTGGATTCCAAGGAGTTCAGAAAGATTTGACAAAAGATTTTCAAAAGAGCAAAACTATTTTGGAAAAGATAGGACAAAACTATATTGCTTTCTGCAAATGAGCCTAACCCCACTTAGCCAAATATGCATGTATTGATAGGATCCACTTATATTCTACATAGTAGTGAAAATTGCCAATACAATTCAAATGTATTGACCCTTGTGGCTGCAACTTATCATGTTGCAGGTTTGTCTGACGTAAGTGTATTGATTAGTATTACAAGTCTACAACCAACATGGCTGCCTGTGGCACTTTGAAGATGAAGGACCCCATGCTTATAGATATTCTGCTGCAATGTAATGTAATAGCCAAATGAGCTATGTAAGATGTAATAAATTATGTTATTCCTGGTTATAAAGTTGTATTATGACCTTTGTTTCTTGATATTACATCTTAACTGTGGATGCTAGCTATTGATACAGGGACTAGCATTGCAATCACAGGGATCCTTTTCCTTTATAAAGGAGGGATCTTACACAATCAGGAGTGGTACGAGTTCTCGTTGACCTGCGAGGTTCTGTAGCAACTACAACCGAAGTTTCATGATCATCATCATTAGCTTCCTCTCTTATTGGTGCATGCACCACACGAACTTCTTCCGGTGCCTGCGCTACTCGCAAGTTCGAGAGAAGGTTCGACGACCTCGTCAAGTTCTACTTTCCTTCTAGTCACTTCTTTCGAGAGAAATTTCTTCTCTAGAAAGGATCCATTCTTGGCAACGAAGATTTTGCCTTCGGATCTATGATAGAAGGTATAACCAATAGTTTCCTTTGGGTATCCTATGAAGACGCATTTTTCCGCTTTGGGTTCAAGCTTGTCCGGCTGTAACTTCTTTACATAGGCTTCGCAACCCCAAAATTTAAGGAACGACAATTTAGGTTTCTTCCCAAACCATAATTCATACGGTGTCGTTTCAACGGATTTAGATGGTGCCCGATTTAAAGTGAATGCGGCTGTTTCTAATGCATAACCCCAAAATGATAGTCGTAAATCTGTAAGTGACATCATAGAACGAACCATATCTAAGAGAGTTCGATTACGACGTTCAGACACACCATTACGCTGTGGTGTTCCCGGCGGTGTCAATTGTGAAAGTATTACGCATTTCTTCAAATGCTCGCCAAACTCGTAACTCAGATATTCACCTCCACGATCAGAACGTAGAAATTTAATCTTCTTGTTACGTTGATTCTCCACCTCACTTTGAAATTCATTAAACTTCTCGAAAGTTTTAGACTTATGTTTCATGAAATAGATATACACATATATACTCAAGTCATCCGTGAAGGTAAGAACATAACGATAACCACCGCGCGATGCTACACTCATTGGACCACACACATCGGTATGTATGATTTCCAATAAGTCCGTAGCTCGCTCCATCATACCAGAAAATGGAGTCTTAGTCATTTTACCCATCAGACATGCTTCGCATCTTTCAAGTGATTCGAAATCAAGTGATTCAAGAAGTCCATCGGAATGGAGTTTCTTCATACACTTCACTCTAATGTGACCAAGACGACAGTGCCACATATAGGTCGAGTTATCGCTCGATTTCAAACGTTTAGCTTCAATGTTATTAATATGTGTATTTCCACTATCGAGATTCAATAAGAATATATCATCTATCAAAGGTGCATGTGCATAAAACATATTACTCTTATAAATAGAACAACCATTATTCCCGGACATAAACAAGTTACCGTCTCGCAATAAACAAGATCCCGATATAATGTTCATGCTTAACGCAAGCACCAAATAACAATTATTTAAGTATAAAACTAATCCCGATGGTAGATGAAGAGGTAGCGTGCCGACCGCGATCACATCAACCTTTGATCCATTTCCTACGCGCATCGTCACCTCTTTCTTCGCTAGCTTCCTTTTATTCAAAGACTGTTTGAGTTACAAATATGAGCAACCGAACCAGTATCAAATACCCAGGCACTACTACGAGTACTAGTGAGATACACATCAATAACATGTATATCGGATATACCTTTCTTCTTGATGTTGCCGTTCTTCAAATCCGCCAAGTACTTTGGGCAATTCCGCTTCCAGTGACCTTCTCCCTTGCAGTAAAAGCACTCAGTATCAGGCTTAGGTCCAGCCTTGGTCTTCTTCATCGGTGCGGTAACTTTCTTACCACCCTTCTCGAAGTGTCCCTTTTGCTTAGACTTGCCTTTCTTGAATTTGGTGGTCTTATTGACCATCAACACTTGGTGCTCTTTCTTGATCTCCACTTCTGCAGATTTTAACATGGAGAAGAGTTCTGGCAACTGCTTGTTCATGCTTTGCATATTGTAGTTCATCACAAAGTTCTTGTAACTTGGTGGCAGTGATTGGAGGACACGGTAAATCCCCAAAGAATTAGGAATCACTATACCGAAGATTTGGAGTTTGTTTGCGTGCCCAGACATCTTAAGCACATGCTCACTGACGGAGCTGCCCTCTTCCATCTTGCAGTTAAAGAACTTTTCAGAAGCCTCATAGCTCTCAACTGCCGCGTGAGTCTCAAATATCAGTTTGAGTTCACGGACAATATCATGTGGGTCTGAATTCTCAAACCTTTTCTGAAGCTCCGATTCCAAACCATACAAGATAGCACACTGAACTGTGGAGTACTGAGTCTTCCGAGCGAGGTAAACATTCTTTACTTCATCGGTAGCAGTAGCTGCAGGTGGGTCACCCAGCGGTGCATCCAGCACATATGTCAAATTACCAGCATTGAGGACAATCCTCAAATTGCGGAACCAATCCGCGAAGTTGCTTCCATTGTTTTTCAACTTTTCTTTCTCTAGGAACGCATTAAAATTGATGGTAGGGGCCGCCATTGATCTACAACATATTTGCAATAGTTCAGACTAAGTTTATGACAAATTGAGTTCTAATTAATAGTTAAATTAATCTAGGTGAACTCCCACTCAAAACAATATCCCTCACATTGTTTTAGTGATCACACGAACCAAATCCACCACATCAAAACCGATCATCACGAGAGTTGATATAGCTTCAATGGCGAACAATCGACATGTTCATCATATCTACTATATGATTCATGCTTTACCTTTCGGTGATACGTGTTTCGAGACCATGTCTATACATGCTAGGCTCGTCAAGATCAAACCTTAGCTTCCGCATGAGAAAATCTGGCTTGCTCACGTTGTATACACTTGCAGAATCTAACACACCCGATCATCACTTGGTGCTTCGAAATAACAAGCTTTAGCAACGGTGCTTACTAAGGATGAACACTTTAGAACTTGAAATTCATGTGCATGAGGGATCATCTTATAATGCTACCGTTGTTAACTAAGCAATACAAGAAGCATAAAGGATTAACATCACATGTAATTCATAATATGTGATATGATATGGCCTTTCTTCTTTGTGCTTCCGATCTCCATCTTGAAGCACGTACATGATCTCCATCATCACCGGCATTGCATCAAGGTCAATGACGCTGCTCCATGGTTATCGTCCACCAGCTTCAACTATTACAAGTACTTTGAATAGACACGCGGGTCTTAACAGAAATGAAAGACAACCATATGGCTCCTGCCGGTTGCCAACTTACAATAAGGAACATTGCATACATCAAATATAATCACAATCATGGCCATATCATCATCACAGCACACCCCTGCAAAACAAAGTTAGACGCCTCTAATTTCTTTGCATATTTTACGTGGTTGGGGACTTTCAATAAGTGTCGATCTAACTTACAAACAAGAAACACAACGTTGATGTTTGAACTATCAAGTGCCCGTTGTAAATTGGATCTTTACTTTAATGGGAGATACAGACACCCGCAAAGCCACTTATGCAATACAAGTTGCATGTTGAGCGTGGAGCAAGTCTCATGAACGATGTCATGTAAGGTTAGCCCGGGCCGCTTCATCCCATCATACCGCAAGATGCAAAGTACACAAGAAGCAATTGATAATAAAAGCACCACCGCCCACAATGACCATTGTGTTCTACTCGTGCAACAGATCTACATATAGACACGGCTATGATACCATTGTAGGGGTTCGTAGCATGGAAAACAAAAATTTTCTGCCGCATAAAAACAAACAAGCCAAGATCTATCTACTAGATTGTAGCAACGAGTCGATGAAATAACTCACCCTGGAAGATTCCAAAGTGTTTAACGAGAGCGGATTCTCGTGGGTGATGTAGTCATACTCTTGCCGATCTCAAGATCGTGTAGACGATCCTTCGGGCGATGCGTTCCGGCAGCGCTCCCGCAGTCGGTCACACGTTCGGTACTCGATGAAGACCTTCCTCTCCCTTGTTCCAGCAGACAGCGGAGGTTGTAGCACTCTGCTCGCGATTCCGGCAGCACGACGGCGTGGTACCGGAAGTAGAGGGGAGATCTCGCAGGGCTTCGCCTTAAGCCGAAGCGAGTATGTTGGACTATGAGAGAGGCCTTGGCGATCTAGGTTTTAGACACACCAAGGATACAGGGCTAGGCCAACGGCTAGGGCTTGGGGAAGCCCAAGTCGGCGGATAGGGTTTGCCCTAGGCGGCAGCGGCAGTAGCAGGAGGTGGTGGCGCCGGCGGCTTAGGGCTAGGGTTTTGGTGAGGCAAGGTGTAGTCTTGGAGGGGCAGCCCTGCCCCTCCTTATATAGGTGGAGGGCGCGGCCAAGGGGAGGGGAGTCCCTCCCCAACTCGGCTTCCAAGCCCGGCGGGTGGAGGGAGAGGAACTCCTCCCCAAGTAGGTTTCCTACTCTCCCTCCACCAAGCAAACTTGTCGTTTGACTTTTCAAATTGGCGTTTGACTTTTCAAACTAGGATTTGATTTATCCCTTTATTTTGCTCAGCGATGCCACCTAGTACATGATGCAACCATTCCAACTTGTTATGACACATTCATGTACCCTTCCCCTCCGGAGTGTCGGACCTTCCGGAACGTTCTAGAACATTCCCGATGAAAACATTGGAACCATTCTCCAACCCCGAAACAGGACTTCCCTTATATGAATCTTATTCTCTAGACCATTCCGGATCTCCTCGTGATATCCCGGATCCCATCCAAGACTCCGAACAACATTCGGTCTCTTACTCGTCATTCCATAACTACTCAACAACATTGAATCCTTAAGTGTGTCTCCCTACGGTTCGTGAATTATGCGGACATGATCGATACACTTCTCCGAACAATAACCAATAGAGGAATCTGGAAATTCATATGGCTCCCACATATTTCTACGATTACTTTGCGATCGAATGAACCACTTACATACGATACCAATTTCCCTTTGTCTCACGATAGTTTACTTATCCGAGGTTTTGATCGCCGGTATCTCTACATACCTAGTTCAACCTCGTTACTGATAAGTACTCTTTTCTCGTTCCCGTGATATGTGATCCCTTGTGAGCCAGTCACATGCTTGCAAGCCAATTGGATGACATTCCACCGAGAGGGCCCAGAGTATATCTATCCGTCATATGGATGGACAAATCCCACTCTTGATCCATGTGTCTCAACTAATACTTTCTGAACACTCAATGACACCTTTATAACCACCTAGTTATGGTGTGGTGTTTGATGTCATCAAAGCATCCTTCTGGTGATGGTGATATGCATGATCTCATGGTCGAAGGAATTAGGTTACTATGTATCAGAAAGCATATAGCAATTGAACTATTAAAATGACTTGATCTTTATGCTATGCTTATCTATAGGAGTATGTCCATCATACCATTCTCCTAATGATATGATCTTGTTGTTAATAACATCTCAATTTTCATGATAGGGAAACCACAATCATTTATTAACCAACAAGCTAGTATTATAAAGAGGCTTTACCAGGGACTCTAATTTAGTTTACAAATCACACAAGTATTAATGTTTCCTTGTTAATACTGTTATAGCATGAATGTAAACATTTATCATAAACACAAAGATATAATAATAACTACATTTATTATTGCCTCTAGGGCATATCTCCAACAGTCTCCCACTTGCACTAGAGTCAACTAATCTAGATTACATGGTAATATACCGAACACCCATGGCAGTTTGGTGTTGGTCATGTTTTGCCCTCGGGAGAGGTTTAGTCAACGGATCCGCCACATTCAGATCTGTGTGTACTTTGCAAATCTTTATGTCACCATCTTGGACATGTTCTCGAATAGCATGAAAACGTAGCTTGATGTGCTTTAGCTTCTTGGGTGACCTTGGTTCTTGCGCATTGGCTATGGCGCCCATGTTATCATAGTAGATAGACATTGGGTCCAGCGCACTTGGAACCACACCGAGCTCTGTAATGAACTCCTTCATCCATATCGCTTCTTGTGAAGCCTCCGAAGCAGCTATGTATTCCGATTCAGTTGAAGATCTCGCCACAACGCTTTGCGTTGCACTCCTCCAGCTAACTGCTGCACCATTCAAAGTAAATACATATCTAGATTGAGATTTAGAATCATCCGGATCGGTGTTCCAACTAGCATCGGTGTAACCATTAAGAATGAGCTGTTCATCACCTCCATCAGAAAGAACCATATCCTTAGTTCTTCTCAAGTACTTAAGGATGTTTTTAACCGCTGTCCAATGATCCACTCCTGGATCACTTTGATATCTGCTAGTCAAACTAACAACATATGCAATGTCGGGTCTAGTACATAGCATGGCATACATTAGAGATCCTATGGATGAGGCATAGGGAGTCTTACTCATCCTTTCTCTATCTTCTGCCGTTGCTAAACTTTAAGTTTTACTCAAGGTCGTATTGGGCAACATGGGCAAGAATCCTTTCTTGCTATCCTCCATTCCAAACCTCTTTAGAACTTTGTCCAAATATGTACTTTGTGACAATGATATTAGGCGTCTCGATCTATCTCTATAAATCTTTATGCCTAATATGTAAGCTGCTTCGCCAAGATCTTTCATTGAAAAACTATTATTCAAATATTCCTTGACACTATTAAGAAGGTCTACATCATTCCCAATCAACAATATGTCATCTACATATAGTATTAAGAATGCTACAGAACTCCCACTCACTTTCTTGTAAATACAAGCTTCTTCATAAGTTTGTATAAAACCAAAACTTTTGATCACCTTATCAAAACGTTGATTCCAACTTCGGGATGCTTGCTTCAATACATATATGGACCGTTGAAGTTTGCATACCTTGTTATCATCTTTAGGATCGACAAAACCTTTGGGTTGCATCATATACAGCTCTTCATCAATGTCTCCATTGAGGAACGCTGTTTTGACATCCATCTGCCATATATCATAATCATAATATGCAGCGATTGCTAACAAAATCCTCACAGACTTTAGATTCTCTACTGGTGAGAAAGTCTCATCATAGTCAACTCCTTGAATTTGTCAAAACCCGTTTGCGACAAGTTGAGCTTTATAGACAGTAACATTACCATCAGCATCTGTTTTCTTCTTGAAAATCCATTTGTTCTCGACAGCCATCCGGTAAGTCCACCAAAGTCCATACTTGGTTTTCGTACATGGATCCAATCTCGGATTTCATGGCTTCTTGCCATTTATTGGAATCTGGGCTCATCATTGCTTCCTCATATGTCGCAGGGTCATCAGTGTTGTCCACCAACATGACACTCATAACGGGATCATACCAATCAGGAGTGGTACGAGTTCTCGTTGACCTGCAAGGTTCTGTAGCAACTACAACCGAAGTTTCATGATCATCATCATTAGCTTTCTCTCTTATTGGTCACAATCATGGCCATATCACATCACAACACACCCCTGAAAACAAAGTTAGACGCCTCTAATTTCTTTGCATATTTTACGTGGTTTGGGGCTTTCAATAAGTGTTGATCTAACTTACGAACAAGAACCACAACGTTGATGTTTGAACTATCAAGTGCCCGTTGTAAATTGGATCTTTACTATAATGGGAGAGACAGACACCCGCAAAGCCACTTATGCAATACAAGTTGCATGTTGAGCGTGGAGCAAGTCTCATGAACGATGTCATGTAAGGTTAGCCCGGGCCGCTTCATCCCATCATACCGCAAGATGCAAAGTACACAAGAAGCAATTGATAATAAAAGCACCACCGCCCACAATGACCATTGTGTTCTACTCGTGCAACATATCTACATATAGACACAGCTATGATACCACTGTAGGGGTTCGTAGCATGGAAAACAAAAAATTTCTACCGCATACAAACAAACAAGCCAAGATTTATCTACTAGATTGTAGCAACGAGTCGATGAAATAACTCACCCTCGAAGATTCCAAAGTGTTTAACGAGAGCGGATTCTCGTGGGTGATGTAGTCGTACTCTTGCTGATCTCAAGATCGTGTAGACGATCCTTCCGAGCTACGTTCCTAAGCGCCTCAGATCGGTCACACGTTCGGTACTCGATGAAGACCTTCCTCTCCTTGTTCCAAAGAAAGCAGAGGTTGTAGCACTGCTTTCGCGATTCGGCAAAGACGACGGTACCGGAAGTAGAGGGGAGATCTCGCAGGGCTTCGCCTTAAGCCGGAGCGAGTATGGTGGACTATGAGTGAGGCCTTGGCGATCTAGGGTTTAGAAACACCAAGGGGAGAGGGCTAGGCCAGCGGCTAGGGCTTGGGGAAGCCCATGTCGGCGGCTACGTTTTTCCCTAGGCGGCGGCAACAGCAGGAGGTGGTGGCACCGGCGGCTTAGGGCTAGGGTTTTGGTGAGGCAAGGTGTACTCTTGGAGGGGCAGCCCTGCCCCTCCTTATATAGGTGGAGGGCGCGGCCAAGGGGAGGGGAGTCCCTCCCCAACTCGGCTTCCAAGGCCGGCGGGTGGAGGGAGAGGAACTCCTCCCCAAGTAGGTTTCCTACTCTCCCTCCACTAAGCAAACTTGCCGTTTGACTTTTCAAATTGGCGTTTGACTTTTCAAACTAGGATTTGATTTATCCCTTTATTTTTCTCAGCGATGACACCTAGTACATGATGCAACCATTCCAACTTGTTATGACACATTCAGGTACCCTTCCCCTCCGGAATGCCGGACCTTCCGGAACCTTCTAGAACATTCCCGATGAAAACACCGGAACCATTCTCTAACCTCGAAACAGGACTTTCCTTATATGAATCTTATTCTTCGGACCATTCCGGATCTCCTCGTGATATCCCGAATCCCATCCGAGACTCCGAACAACATTTGGTCTCTTACTCATCATTCCATAACTACTCAACAACATCGAATCCTTAAGTGTGTCTCCCTACGGTTCGTGAATTATGCGGACATGATCGAGACACTTCTCCGAACAATAACCAATAGAGGAATCTGGAAATTCATATGGCTCCCACATATTTCTACGATTACTTTGCGATCGAATGAATGACTTAAATACGATACCAGTTTCTTTTTGTCTCATGATAGTTTACTTATCCGAGGTTTTGATCGTCGGTATCTCTGCATACCTAGTTCAACCTCGTTACTGATAAGTACTCTTTTCTCGTTCCCGTGATATGTGATCCCTTGTGAGCCAGTCACATGCTTGCAAGCCAATTGGATGACATTCCACCGAGAGGGACCAGAGTATATCTATCCGTCATATGGATGGACAAATCCCACTCTTGATCCATGTGTCTCAACCAATACTTTCCAAACACTCAATGACACCTTTATAACCACCCAGTTACGATGTGGTGTTTGATGTCGTCAAAGCATCCTTCTCGTGATGGTGATATGCATGATCTCATGGTCGAAGGAATTAGGTTACTATATATCAGAAAGCATATAGCAATTGAACTATTAAAATGACTTGATATTTACGCTATGCTTATCTATAGGAGTATGTCCATCATACCATTCTCCTAACGATATGATCTTGTTGTTAATAACATCTCAATGTTCATGATAGGGAAACCACAATCATTTATTAACCAACAAGCTAGTATTATAAAGAGGCTTTACCAGGGACTCTAATTTAGTTTACAAATCACACAAGTATTAATGTT
Organism: Avena longiglumis; assembly: GCA_030063025.1. Classification (NCBI taxonomy): domain Eukaryota; kingdom Viridiplantae; phylum Streptophyta; class Magnoliopsida; order Poales; family Poaceae; genus Avena; species Avena longiglumis. The sequence goes on along the minus strand of CP125977.1, from coordinate 435,710,646 downwards.
TCCTTGTTAATACTGTTATAGCATGAATGTAAACATTTATCATAAACACAAAGATATAATAATAACTACATTTATTATTGCCTGTAGGGCATATCTCCAACAGAAGCCTGCACATTTTTGAGTATAAAACCATGCTGTCTCACTAGACTTGCTTGGTTCCTTTGAAATTTTTAAATAAACAGTGCCTTAACACAAGATCTAATAAAGATATGAAAATGGTTTTAAAACCATATTTTGTTTTGGAAAATTTTGTCCAAGCCTTGGAATTCAACCAAACCAACTCATGAACAAACAATCTTGGTTTGAAACAAATAATCTCTCACTAGAGAGTAGCATTGGATCAATCCTTTGATTACATAAAATAATAAGCATACAAATGCTTTTGTTTTTGTAAAACTTTGAAAATGATCCTAAAATAATCATGAATGCATGGATGAGATGCAAAGCTTTGAAATCATGATTTTAGGGATGTTACAAATCTAACCCCCTTAAGGTGAATCTCGCCCTCGAGATTCGGATTGGCTAGCAAATAGGTGAGGGTGGTCTTTCTGAAGATCATCTTCTCTTTCCCATGTTGCTTCTTCTTCGGAATGATGGTTCCATTGAACTTTGTAGAATTTGATAGTCTTAGTCCGAGTAACTCTTTCTGCAGTCTCAAGAATCTTGATGGGTTTTTCCTCATAAGTGAGATCACTTTCCAGTTGGACCTCCTCCAAGGGTATAGTATCCTTCAAAGAATTCTCTTCCATCTCTGGATGGCATTTATTTAACTGACTCACATGAAACACATTATGAACGGCAGACAATGATTCTGGCAATTCAATCTCATAAGCTACTTCTCCTTTACGACTAAGAATCTTGAATGGTCCAACATATCTTGGGGCCAATTTTCCTTTGACTCCAAATATCTTCACTCCACAAAGTGGTGACACTCTAAGATAAGCTCTATCACCCACCTCATAGGTGACTTCTCTATGCTTAGGATCTACGTAGCTCTTCTGTCGGGACTGTGCTATCTTCAATCTGTCCTTAACTAGCTTGAATTTCTCTTCAGCCTCTTTGATTGGTTGTGGCCCGAACAAATTTCTTTCTCCCACACCATTCCATAGTAATGGGGCGGTACATTTTCTCCCATAGAGAAACTCAAATGGTGCCATCTCAATACTGGCTTGATAGCTGTTATTGTAAGAGAATTCTGCGTAAGGCAGACTTTCATCCCAACTGGCTCCATAGTCTAGGGCACATGCCCTCAACATATCTTCAAGAATCTGGTTGGTCCTTTCTGTCTGTCCATCAGTCTGAGGATGAAAAGCAGTGCTGAATTCCAACCTCGTTCCCAATGACTCATGTAGTTGCCTCCAAAAATGAGAAGTGAACTGAGTTCCCCTATCAGACACAATACTCTTGGTTACTCCATGTAGACATACAATCATATTCATATAAATATTAGCTAACTTAGCACTTGTATAGGTTGTCTTCACGGGTATGAAATGAGCCACTTTAGTTAGGCTATCCACTACTACCCAAATAGAATCATACCCTGACCTGGTCCTTGGCAATCCAGTGATGAAATCCATGCCAATCTTGTCCCACTTCCAATCAGGAATAGGTAGTGGTTGTAGCAATCCTGCTGGTTTTTGATGTTCCGCTTTCACTCTACTACATACATCACACAAAGCAATATGTTCGGTGATGTCTTTCTTGAGATTATTCCACCAAAATATTTCCTTCATATCCATGTACATTTTGATGTTACCCGGATGAATGGAATATGGTGAGTTGTGTGCTTCTTGTAGAATCAGTTTCCGAAGCTCCGGATCTTGCGGAACGCAGATACGTTTTCCATACCATAAAGTACCTTGTTCGTCTTCATGGAATCCTTTGGCTTTTCCTTTGCCAATCTTTTCCTTAGTCTCTTCAATTTCCTTGTCTGTCTTTTGGGCTTCTTTGATTTTGTCCAACAAAGTGGGTTGAACATTCAGTGACATGAGATGTCCTTCAGGCACAATATCCAATCTGAGATCTCTAAATTGGGCACACACATCATCTAGCAACTCTCCCTTAGTAAGGCTATTCACAAATACTTTACGGCTTAGTGCATCAGCTACAACATTTTCTTTACCGGGATGGTATTGCAAACTCAAGTCGTAGTCCTTGATGAGTTCTAGCCATCTTATTTGTCTCATGTTGATTTCTTTCTGGGTGAAGATATACTTCAAACTTTTGTGATCTGTGAACACTTCACATCGCTTTCCCAAAAGATAATGTCTCCATGTTTTGAGTTCATGGACAACAGAGGCTAACTCTAAATCATGAGTAGGGTAATTTACCTCATGAGTTTTGAGTTGTCTCGAGGCATAAGCCACAACTTTCCCTTCTTGCATTAGAACCGCACCTAATCCATGATGGGATGCATCACAATACACTTGGAAATCTTTCTCCAAATCTGGCAGACATAATACTGGTGCTGTCACTAGTCTCTTCTTCAATTCTTGGAAACTGAGTTCACATCCTTCAGACCAAGCAAATTTCTTGTCTTTCTTTAATAACTCTGTCATTGGCTTAGCTACCTTGGAGAAATTCTCAATGAATCTTCTGTAGTATCCTGCCAAGCCAAGGAAACTACGAACCTCTTTTACTGACTTAGGAGATTCCCACTCAGTTATGGCTTACACTTTGGCGGGATCAACTACTACACCATCTCCTGACACGACGTGTCCAAGAAATCCTACTTCATTTAACCAAAATTCACACTTGCTGAATTTAGCATATAGCTTATGCTCTCCAAGTTTCTCAAGTATCAAACGCAAATGTCCTTCATGCTCTTCCTTGCTCTTGGAGTAGATCAAAATGTCATTGATGAAAACGACAACAAATTTGTCAAGGAATTCCATGAACACCTTGTTCATCATATTCATGGAGTAAGCTGGTGCATTGGTGAAACCAAATGGCATCTCGGTGTACTCATACAATCCATACCTAGTGGTGAAAGCTGTCTTAGGTATGTCTTGTTCTCTTATCTTGAGCTGAAAATAGCCTGACCGGAGATCAATCATTGAGAACACACAGGCTCCTTCTAACTGATCAAACAAATCATTGATTCTAGGCAAAGGGTATTTGTTCTTGATAGTCACCTCATAAAGTGAACGATAATCTATGCATAACCTTTGACTTCTATCTTTCTTTTCCACAAACAAAACTGGTGCTCCCAAGGATGAAGAACTTGGTTGAATAAATCCTTTCTGCAACTGTTCTCCAAGTTGTTTCTTGAGTTCTTTCAACTCATCAACTGACATATTATTAAGGTCTCTTTGCTATTGGTCCTGATCCTGGTAGCAAATCAATCAGAAATTCCACATCTCTATCTGGTGGCATTCCCGGAAATTCTTCCGGAAACACATCCGGATATTCACTCACAATTGGCACACTGTCTATGCTAACCCCCTTAAGAGAATTTAGCTTACTCCCTTTCGGTTCAAAGTTAGTCTTGAATCTAATCCTTTTGTTTTCTAGAGTTGTGACTGTGACAGTATGGTTGGCACAATCTAGCACTCCCTTGTGCTTAGTCATCTAGTCCATTCCCAAAATGACATCCAATCCTTGGGAATTTAGGATTATCGGATTAACGGGAAACTTATACTTCCCAAACTCTATGACTAGATCAGGACATCCTGAGTTCACTATCATTTCTCCGCCAGGAGAACTTACTTTTATAGGACACCCAATAGTTTCTACTGGTAGTTCATTTCTTTCAAAAAATGCTCTTGATATGAATGAATGAGATGCGTCAGTATCAAAGAGAACAAATGCTGGAACAGAATTGAGTTTGAACTTACCAGCAACAGCATCAGGTTCCTCATAGATTTCTTCCACATTGATGTGGTTCACTTGTCCCTTCTAGAAAGGGTTGGGCTTGTTGGGTCCTTCAACTTTCTTTTCTGGGCATTCATTTGCATAATTCCTCATCTTCTTGCACTTGAAGCATTCAACCTGACTAAGATCCTTCTTGACAGGCTGGCTTCCACTACCACTTCCACTTCCATTGTGGTGGCTCTTGTATCCACTCTTGTGATTCTTGTACTTGTTATTGTTATGACTATGGTGATGCTTGTTGTCATGATGAAGGTTGTGGTTGTGGTGGCTGTTGTACTTTCCATGCTTGTGGGATCCAAAATTCCCACTATCATCATAATGGGAACGCTTGTGAGATGATCCCGAGCTGTGCTTGTCAGAGTTGTGTTTCCTCTTTCTGCTTTCAACCTGTTTCATCTTGCTTTCCAAGATGGCAGCCTTGTCACAAAGGGATTGATAGGTGGGGACATAGGCCATAGATAACTGAAGATTCAGTTCATCGTTCAGTCCTTCGAGGAACTTTTCTTTCCTCTTGGCGTCAGTATCAACTTCATCCGGTGCATAACGCGCCAGATTGTTGAACTCCTCAATATTTTCAGCCACGCTGCGGTGGCGCTATTTCAGATTATGGAATTCCTTCTTCTTAAAACTCATCACTCCGGATGAGATGTGAGTTGTACGGAAACCATCTTCAAAGATATCCCATGTCACATCCTCAATGGTAGTGGTGATCTGGAAGTTATCCCACCAAGTAGCCGCTGGTCCTTCCAACAAGTGTGCTGCAAACCTGACTTTCTCCTCGTCGGTGCAGCCGACAGTTACCAAATCCTTGTTCACTGAGCGTAGCTAATCATTGGCCACCATGGGGTCAGTAGTTCCTGAGAACTTTGCAGGCCTCAGTCTTAGGAATCTGGTGAGCATGTCAAAACCTGGTGGATTGTTCTGATTGTTGTTGTTATTGTTGTTGTTGTTGTTGTTGTTGTTGTTGTTGTTGTTGTTGTTGTTGTTTTTGTTGTTGTTATTGTTGTTGTTGTTGTTGTTGTTGTTGTTGTTGTTGTTGTTGTTGTTGTTGTTGTTGTTGTTGTTGTTGTTGTTGTTGTTGTTGTTGTTGTTGTTGTTGTTGTTGTTTTTGTTGTTTTTGTTGTTGTTGTTGTTGTTGTTGTTGTTGTTGTTCTTATTCTGCATGAAAGTAGTCATCATCTGCATCAGCTCTGCCTGTGCTGTCATCAGCTGCTGCATCTCGGGGGTGACATTGTTGTTGTTCGGGTTGGGGTTGGCATGTCGAGGATGCATATGTGGTTTTCAATAAGGATAAGAATGAGATATCCATAGATGCTTAACATGCACAATACATCACATAGACAATCAACAAACAAGCATAAAAAAAAGTTCAATGACATAAACAACAAGTTTGAAAAGCAAACACACCAATAGCAAGCCATCCACATGTTGGATGGTCATTGCGACTCAAAATCATAAGTATGGTAAATGATAAATAAATGATTAGTCATTACTACTCCTCTGCATCAACCTCCTCATCGACAAGTGTAAGACCTGCATTCTCCATAGCGGTCTTGTACTCCTCGACATTGGTAGTCAAGGCCTCTACCTTGGCTTTGAGAGCCCTCTTCTGTGAACGAAGTCTCTCAATCACACCCTGCTGATGCTCGAGCTCGAAGTCCTTAGCCTCTAGTTCTGCAGTCATCTCTCGAATCGTCTTGTTCCTGTCTTGGACTCTCTTCTCTTGGCTTTTGAACTTCCTATCCTGACTCTCAAACTTGGCCTCCATTTCCTTGACTGTCTCGTCTTGCTCCGCGAAGAGCTTGTCCTTCTCACGAAGCTGCACCTGGAGCTCGTCATTGCTAAGCATGACGTTGGTCCTATGAGTATCTAGGTGCCTAAGTAGAACCTCTAGGTCCTGAAGGTACAGACGAATCGGCTCTGCCGTCTCTCTAGCAGTATCCTCGAACTCAATAGCCTCACCATCCTCATCGCGTCTACCGAAGGCGTGGAAGTGAGTACCTCTAATCTCCCGAGAGTGTCTCCCTAACAACCGCCCAAGTAAATCCTGCATGACTACCTCTAGGCCTCTCTCCTTGTCGTCATGCATAAGTTTGAAGGTGATAGCCTTCGTGGTTGGCTCAGTCTGACGTCCTGGCTGAGTAACCTTGAAGCCCCAAAGGTCCTTCCTCTCAAACTTGGTGAGGGGAAGCATCATGATTCTAGGAAGCGGAAGATTGAGCACACTAGTGAGCTCAATAAGACGAGTGCCAAAATGAGTTCCCTTGAACTCTTCAGCCGTGCTGATAGTAACATTAGGCATCTATTTTATAAGATAGAGAAAATTTAGAAACAACATCAACAGAAATACACAAGACAAGGTAGCACAAGCATATCATTGGCAAACAAACACACAAGTCATGGTATACATAAATCCATTACAAGTATCCAAGGTTTAACATAACTTAGACAAAATTTTGGAAATAAAATGATAAATGTGGTGGTCTAACTAACGAAGTATGTTACAACTCTCACTCACTAGACAAAATGGCTATCAAAGCATCCTTAGTAGCCATCTGCCTATCTTGTTCACAAGATTCCCAAATCAAGTCTATGATGTCTTACCTTAGTTGTTGGTTGGTAGTTTCCAACTCTTGGGTATGCTTCTTTTCTTCTCTAAGGTCATTTTGGGTGTTGAGAATTCTGCACTTGAGTCTATCACCAAGCTCTTTGATGGCCTTCCAAGCTGCATCCCTTGCAGAATCAAAGAATGTGGTGTGCATCACTGAGTTGGTGACCATACAGAATCCTGATTCTTTGTGGTTTTCTTCCTTGTTTTTATACAAGTGAAGTTGCACCCACCAATATTATTCTCCTTCATCCATCACAGGAAAACCTTTGTACACAGCTGCACCATGTATCCCCATGGTAACCATAAGATTCTTGAGGGCCTTTGGAAATTCAGTCTCACGCTCTAGGGTCATGGTCATGAGTGGTCCCTTCCTTACAGCTTCGTTGATGGAGTTCATCTACAAATAGAGATGAGAAAGAAGAATTAGAAAAGTTTACGAGAAGAAAAAGACAAGTGTGGAAATTGTTGAAAATTTTCCTTAGTGGTTTCTAATCCAATCCTAGGGTCATAATCGTAAAGGCAACACAGTGCTCTGATACCATCTGTAAGATCCCACCTTTATAAAGGTAAAGATCCCTGTGATTGCAATGCTAGTTACTGGATCAATGTAGCATCCACAGTTTAAGATGAAGTACACAGATACAAAGGTCATTATTACATATCATTCTAGAGACAACAAAGACTTTTACAACTCCATGGCCACAGGCCTAATACAATAGTTCAAATATAATAACATAAACAAGTCTTCATCTTCATGTGCCACAGGCAAACATGTTGAGTGTAGACTCATAACCCCTAATCATCATCAGAGTAACCTGCAACATCACAAGTTACAACCACAGTGGGTCAATACATTGGAATAGTATTGGCAAGTGATACCTTAGTAAAATATTAGCATCTAGTTACTACATGGATTTGGCTAAGTGTAGCTTAGGCTTGCTTTGCTCAAAATAGGTTTTACCTATTATTTGAAAACACTAATTTTTTCTTTGACAAAACTTTCCCAAGGAACTACTGTCAACACCCAGATTTTTAATCCCAGATGCCTGTTATGCCATACCTCGCAATCCCAGGATTACCATTTTTGTGAGACATAACAGAATTGGATACCATAGTACATCATCCATTACAAACCATACATAAGTTCTTACACAAATAGGGATCTCATGATCCAGTTCTTAATACAACTTCAAGCAGCGGAATACGTAATAATAACAGTAGCGTAGGCGAAGCTCCATCTTCGGGGTCACAGGCAATGTTGACGATGGGAGATGATCCTAGTTGTCGTAACCTTCCTGGGGTCCCTCCTCCAGGTACTCCTCTTCATAGTCTGGCCATGGGAATAGCCAGGGACAAAGCCATAAGTACTCTTTAAGTACTCGCAAACTAATACTAACAAGTGAAAGGGTTTTGATAATAGGACACTAGGCTCTAGGTTTTTTTTGCAAGAAGCCAGATTTAACTCTACTAAGTTCAAAAGCAAGAGAAGCTAGTCAAAATTTTATAACTCCTAAGTGGGAACTCGTATTTCATATCACAACTCTGTTGTGGTCAAGTCAAAGTCTCAATTTATTTCACAAGTATTTTTGAAAAGTCTGACGGGGGAACAGTATGGCCACTCCAACCGTCCATAACCGCGGACGCGGCTATTCGAATAGTTTGACACTCTGCAGAGATTGTACACTTTCACCACAACATTCGATACATCCGTCAGGAACAAATCCTGAATTCACCATACTCAGTATGGGGATAATCAATCCTAACCTTTCAATTACACGCCCTAGTATAAGAACCTCTCCTCTGAGTTTGGCCTCCCAACCATGACCAACTGTCATCTTGGGCACTGCACAGGTGGACAATCTTCACAAGGTAGCCTCAGCTCATACCTTGGCCGTGAGGGAACTAATACTAAGGTATATAAGTTTCCAGTCAAGCCCTACCCAATCTTCGGGTATTGTGGTTGTACGATAAAATTGGAATGGTATCGCATCCAGACAACCATCAGTTTTATAAAGGGGTAAGGCTCATGCCTCAACATTTTCATCACCAAAATCATCTGGTGTTTGGAAACACATGTCCAAAACATTTCAATAGAATGATCAATCATTCCAAGGTTTTCATAACCATTTTTCCACAAGTATTCCCATCTAAAGTTGATCAGGTTTTATGCTTAGCACTAGCATCTACAAGTGGGGGTAAGTACTAATGAGGGGTGGTAAACTAGTAGAGTTTCAACTAAGTTCAATCTTATGCTTTGGGATGTTATCAAGATTATCTAGCTTAGGCCAAATTTTATGCTCTTTATGCAACCTTCAAATATCTTTATAGTATCTACAATTCACTTAAGTAAACTCTAAGTAATAGCTTTGATAAAGAAATAAAGTATAAAGCTTGTAAGTAAAAACTAGGATTGGTTTATCATGTGGGTAGGATCATCTATGCTTAGGGCATATAGTTGGCATGGTGACAAGCAAATATTGGCTTGCATAGGTAAAGTGTCTTGCAAGTGTTATCTTGCACATTCAACTAGTAGTATTAGGCTTGCCTTGTGCAGAGCAGTGGTTGAAGTTCTCCTCGGCTTCTTCTTCGTAGAATCCTCCTTCCTCCTCGTATCCTTGGTCGGTACTAGCTTCTATAAATAAATACGATGTACACAATCACCAAACAATACTTAACTACTTGCAATCATCACACCAAAGGGTCCTATAGATGATCTAGCATCATCACTAACATTACAAGATTAAAGCTTGGTTTAATTCCTTTTATTTTTAGAAAAGTAATTTCTACTCATTGAAAAACTTCTTAAGATTTAATATTCTCCAAACCAAACATGGGATCATGTTGACACATGTCATCACCACATATTGTAGTCCATGGTAATATGATTTGAAGTGGTGTCCCAATTTAATAAGGTTTTACCCTTTTATTTTAATTAAATAAGTGACTAGAAATGCTTATGTGGCATTCTTTTATTACTTAAACATTATTTCTGTAAGTAAACCCATATATTTTCATATATTCTGAAAGGTATGGTTAAATGTGATTTTTGAGAGTTGGAATAAACTCAAAAGCTATTATGGTTTTAATTTGAAAAATGTTTGAATGCAGAAAAGCTTCTGCCTTGTTATTTTTACCAAGGATGATCTTCAGATCCAAATGACTTGAATCCAACGGCTTGGATTCAGCACTTCCAGACCTTTCTAAAAAAATTGGTTTCACTCAATTTGGAACTAGGTACAGAAGTGTGTTTGAAATAAAATGGAAAAGGTTAAATTCAAATAACTTGGCTGCGCGGGAAATGATACTGGGCCGGCCTGCTAAGCACAACACTTACGCGGGATGGTTAAGTGGCTGTCCCCACGCGTCAGTGAGACGAGGGGGTACGAAGCGGTATGGGGAGATGTGGTGCGTTCGATCTAGTTCTAATCCAACGGCTGAGGGTCATCGTCGATGTTGGGCAACGCCGGCGAGACAGAAACCTAGCGCGGCCAGTGGGGGTCGTCGGGGGCTCACCGGGATTTAGGCGAGGGTCGGCGAGGCGGGAGAACGACGAAGTCAACGACGGCAAACCTCCTGGTACCGACAGCTTCTCCTGGGGTGGCTCCAATCGCTGGCCCCCTTCTTCTCCAGCAGCGGCAGACTCCGGTGAAATTCCGACGAAGCGTTGCTCGCCTTGCTCCGACAACGGGGTGGAACGATCACTGAGGAGAGGGGAGTGAAATGGTGTGCTCAATTCGGCTGGGGGTGGCCTCTATTTATAGTCGCGACGACGATACCGAACGGGATGGGCAGGCAACGGTGGCGACATGGCTATGGGCGGCTAGAGGCATGGCTGGCGGTGGCGATCGCTTGGTGGTCTCCTGGCGATGCTCTACGGCTTTAATGCGCGCGTAGGGGCAGTGCGGTTTGGTCTGGAACACACGATGCTCTGCGCGGCAGAGGCGGCGTCTTCGACGGCGAGCGGTGGCTGTGCGTCATGGGGCGGCGAACGGGGATGTCTAGTGGTCTCCTGGGTTGGTGGAGATCATGTATGCACGCGGCGAGTGCGGCGCGTGGTCTGTGGGCGTGTGTCGAGGGTGGCACTCTAGATCACGCTCGGCATAGTTGACAGAGGCATGGGCGCGGAGTTCCTGGGTGCTCTAGTCGATGTCTTCGCGACAGGGCTGGTCGAGAGGGGGCGGTGATGCATGGGTGATCTCCCAGACAAGGTTGGCACGACTAGTTTCTTGCCTAGCTTGCAGTCTACACTGGGGTGGCATGGTGTGCTTTGGCTGTTCACCATTGATGGCATTGGAGAGCTCACAGTGGGTCTAGGGATTAGTTAAGTTCGTTCGATGATCTCCTGAGATGGTTGTGAGCTAGAGAGGGAACCAGTTAGGCTCAAAACACTACACACTATAGTGTTTTGATTTTGTTAGATTTGATTATGCAAGTGTTTGATGAAATGGCCGCATGAATTCAAGTTTTGAATTTTGAAAAGATTTTTGGTGGGTGTGCTAGATTGGTGCTGGTGAGTCTGCAGATGCTTGGGTTTTGAAAGTAGCTTGTTTGAGTGGTTTTTGAAAAAGTGGGATCTTCCCATATGATCAAGATTCAATTTTGAATTGTCATTTAAACTATGCATTTGAATGTTTCTGGATGATCATACTTGGTTATGAGTACAATCAAGGGGTGCAAAGATCCATAAAAGTTTCTGTTAAGTTATGAAAGTTTGAGACAACCAAAGTAGGCATGGGAGTTAAATTGGTCAAAATGACCATTCACTAATTTTGTTTCTTTTGATTTACTTGTCTTTGAGAAAAGTTTGGGAATTGTTTAGATGATGTTTATTTCACCTAAGAATCCATTTACAAGCAAAGAAACACATAAACAAGGCAATTCAAAAGAATCCAAATTAGGATGCATACTCATATGAATGCTTTCCTGTTTTTATTTAGAAAAGTTTTTGTTAACCCTAAATTTGATGATTAGAGTTTGATGATTCTAGTTTAGTATTTTTGGGATGTTACAACTACCAATAGAATTTGGTGGACCTTCACCCTTGTTCAACCACAAGTTTTAACTTAGAAAATTGGGATGAGGAGATTCTTGATAGCTTCCATGTCTTGATGCTCAAGTTGTCCAATACCAGGGACATGGCTAAGTACTTAGATTCTTCCATCTCCAGAGGTTGTGCACTTTCCCCACAAGACTTGATTTTCACCAAGACAAGACCTTTCAGAAGCCTTCCCTTAGACCAAATGGACGCGTTCCAACCTATCATCCCACTACCACCAACTGTCCAAATGGCTAAGTTATTGCAACCTATATGATCCAGGCAGAGCCCATAATGCCATGTGGCTGCACTAGAACCTTCTTAACATTTGGCATCTCAAATCCCTTTATTCCTAGGTGGCTTTCCACAAGTGAGATGCACAAGGTAAACCATAGAAATGGGCCTTGTGTAACCACTCAACACAAACCATTCTTTCCATTCCACCCATGTGTTTCATTCACTTAGTTGTTTTATTAAGCAAAACACAAGTCAAAAGACTTAGTAATATTTCTCATAGCATGAATATATAGTCCACCCTTGGTTGCTACTAGCTAGGCTAAGCATGGCAATAGCATGTATCTTACTTAGAGGAAATTCTAACCTTGCTACAACTACTAGGATTTCCCAAGCATAGCATATATATACTTAGAAAAATAACCATGCAAATTCTATACAAAATATTTCTAATGCATAGGTAAAAAATATAGGAAAACATGAAGCACCACTTGCCTTGTTAGTTTGGAGAGTAGCAACAATCTTCACTACCACAATCACTATTAGCACCAAAATCTACACATAAAATAATGGCACCAAATTCACATATCAAAATATACAAACAAAAATATATGAATGCATGCAAATGCCATGTGCTGATTTTCTACACCAAAAAAGACAAGTTTACAATACAGAATCATAAACAAGACCAAAGCACACTAAACAAACTTTATTTGATCTTTAAATCATTTTTCAAAACATTTATATACCCAAAATAAGCTTACAAATGTCTCTGCAAAAAAACAACCAATTTTTCAGAAGCAAAAAATTAAACACATTGCATAAACAGATAGAATTCTTTCTCCTGATTCCAATGATATAAAATTTGTAAAATTGAACGTGTGGATCAAAAGTTATGAATTTTGCAAGTTTGAATCACTAATAGATCAAATTTCTATTTTAAATCTAAACTCAGGCCACGCGGCGTGTTCTAATTGGCCCGTACCGGTTCGGCCGGATCGATCAACGTGGACCATTGGATTTAAAGATGATCGTGCGACAGAGATCTAGCGTACCCCTTCGCGTAAGTGATTCTATTGCGTGCGTCGGATCTAGATCTGATGGCTACTGATCAAACGACCACAGATGCGCGGCGCCTGCGGCGGCAGTGCGGCGGTGCGGCTCTATCAGAGAGGTTGCCGACGATTTAGATCACGCGGGGAGGAGTGGAGATGCTTACCGTGCTCGTGGGACTGCAGTGAAGCTCAAGGTGGGGTCAGATACTCGGGGGTCGCACGAACTTGGTTGCTATTGCTCGTCAGAGTGAAGCCTGACGTCGGGCACGGCTGTTCGTCGTCGTTGCCGGTGTTGTAGATCATGCCAGAGACAAGAAAGTGGTGCGTTAGATGCGGGGAGCAACACTGGTCATGTGAGTATCAGAGAGAGGGCAAGGCGTGCTCGGGACTAACCAGATTTACTCGCCGCAGTTGAGTGCCTCGTCGGGTTCGCTCAGTCGTCGATGTTGCCGACGCTCAGGGTTGTCCTAGCACACAACAACGGTGTCAATCGAAGCGCATGGATGCAGTGATTGTTCTGGAGAAGCTAGGAGTCAAGGGGCGCAGAGAGCTCACCGGAATCAGACGTCGGAGTTCGTCGGGACAACGGCGAGGTTTGGTGAAATCCGAGCAGCCTGGTGGCGAGGAGAGGGTCCTGTGTGGGGGAAAATGGCCGTGGCTGGGTGGGGTTTAAGTAGCCGGGAGCGGGGCGAGGTTTACTCCCTGAATCAATGGGATTTAAGAGGATTTAAACCGTGGCGTCACTGCAGCGAGGTAACGGCGGAGCGGTTCGGGCGCGCGTTGATTTGGGGACGATGCTGACGGGGCAAGGTAGGGTCGAGCTGTCAGCGGGTGGGTGTGCGTTGCTGCAGTGAGAAACAGAGAGGAAAAGGGAACCCCGGGTGGGCTGTTTTGGTTGCTGGGCCAAAAGGGTAGCGCCTGGCCCAGTTCTATTTCCTTAACCTTTTTCTTTTTCTATTTCGATTTTCAGGAAGCATTTTCAAATGAATTCAAATGTGTTTGATTTCCAAATCTTTCTAGATTTTTATAAAGTGAAGCCTGCACATTTTTGAGTATAAAACCATGCTGTCTCACTAGACTTGCTTGGTTCCTTTGAAATTTTTAAATAAACAGTGCCTTAACACAAGATCTAATAAAGATATGAAAATGGTTTTAAAACCATATTTTGTTTTGTAAAATTTTGTCCAAGCCTTGGAATTCAACCAAACCAACTCATGAACAAACAATTTTGGTTTGAAACAAATAATCTCTCACAAGAGAGTAGCATTGGATCAATGCTTTGCTTACATAAAATAATAAGCATACAAATGCTTCTGTTTTTGTAAAACTTTGAAAATTATCCTAAAATGATCATGAATGCATGGATGAGATGCAAAGCTTTGAAATCATGATTTTAGGGATGTTACAAATGTTGATCTCCAAAACCTTTTGGAGGATTATGACGACAAGCGTCTCCAACCTTTTGCAAATTCTCATCAAATATGAGAACATAAACTTTGCCATATTATACTCTCTCATGTTGCAACCAAAAAATCATTTCAGATATCGCAATATCTTCCACACATCATGGTTTATGAAACAACTCTTTCAGCTCCTAGATAACCTTGATATTAAAACAAATGTTTGAATATCAAGAATCATGGAGACAGACATGATACTTATATACTAACACTAAAATTGTCACTCTTGATTTAATACCAATTATTAAACTTCACGGAGTAACCGGAATTTACTGAAAGTTTGCAATATGATTTTTAAACTTTAGATTAACACTTAAAAACAATATGATACCAGTTCGTAAAGTAACTAATCAGAATTCTATAGTTCTATTATCTCAATTATAACTAAGAGCAAGGTGGTAAACGGATGCCAATGACTACAACAACTATGCAAATTCACTTTGATTTAGTTTATGATAAATAGTGTTCAACTTTTAATCATATTATTGTTAAACTCCCACTCAAAACAATATCCCTCACATTATTTTAGTGATCACATGAACTAAATGCACTACACCAAGTCCGATCATCACGTGACATGATGTAGTTTCAAAGGCGAACAATCATCATGTTCATCATATCATCTATATGACTCATGATTTACCTTTCGGTATTCTGTGTTCTGAGACCATGTCTGTACATGCTAGGCTTGTCAAGATTTAACCTTATTTTCCGCATGAGCAAATACGGTTTGCTCCCGTTGTATGCACTCGCAGAATCTAACACACCCGATCATCACGTGTTGCTTCGAAACAACGATCTTTGGCAACGGTGCCTACTAAGGATGAACACTTTATAACTTGATATTTTGTGAGAGGGATCATCTTATAATGCTACCATTGCAATCTAAGCAATACAAGATGCATAAAAGGGTTAACATCACATGCAATTCAAAATATGTGATATGATATGGTCTTTCTTCTTGTGCCTTCGATCTCCATATTCAAGCACGAACATGATCTCCATCATCACCGACGTGGCGTCAAGGTCAATGGACCCGCTCCATGGTTGTCGTCCACAAGCATTAAATATTACAAATACTTTGAATAATAGACACGCAGGTCATAATGAAATTAAAAGACAACCATAAGGCTCCTACCGGTTGCCGACTTACAATAAGGAATATTGCATACATCATATATAATCACAATCATGGCCATATCACATCACAACACACCCCTGCAAAACAAATTTAGACGCCTCTAGTTTTCTTTGCATATTTACGTGGTTTGGGGCTTTCAATACCGTTCTAACTTACTAAAAAGAACCACAACGTTGATGCTTGAACTATCAAGTGCCTGTTGTAAATTGAATATTTACTATGATGGGAGAGACAGACACCCGCAAAGTGACTTAGGCAATACAAGTTGCATGTTGAGGATGGAGCAAGTCTCATGATGTCATGTAAGGTTAGCCCGGGCCGCTTCATCCCACCATCCCGCAAGATGCAAAGTACACAAGAAGCAATTGATAATAAAAGCACCACCGCCCACAATGACCATTGTGTTCTACTCGTGCAACATATGTACATATAGACACAGCTCTGATACCACTGTAGGGGTTCGTAGCATGGAAAAAAATTCTACCGCATGAACACACATAAGCCAAGATCTATCTACTAGATTGTAGCAATGAGTCGATTAGAGTACTTACCCTCGAAGATTCCAAAGCGATTAACGAGAGAAGATTCTCGTGGGTGATGTAGTCGTTCACTTGCCGATCTCAAGATCGCGTAGACGGTCCTTCCGGCACCACATTTCGGCAGCACTCCCGTAGTCGCTCACATGTAAGGTACTCGATTAAGACCTTCCTCTCCCTTGTTCCAGCGGGCAGCGGAGGTTGTAGCTCTCTTCTCGCGATTCCGGCAGCCACTACTAGGAAAACAGCTATAGGTAATTAGCACATCCGTGGCTCACATGGTTGAAGTGCCCCACGGCTAAAACAGGCGTGGCTCACCTGTGGGCAGTGCCCTACTAGTAACTAGAACAACCGTGGCGCACATGACTATAGTGCGCCATGTGTGTGGGCGAGGTCATGCTGGCGCTCGCCAAACATCTGTAGCGCACTATAGTCATGTGTGCCACGGTTGTTAGTGTCATCTGTGGCGCACATGGGGGGTGCGCTACGCCTAAGCGCACGCCCCTCTCTGATGTGAACCATCCACAAGCATCTGTGGCGCACATGGCATAGTGCGCCATAGAAGTTTGTACTCTCTGTGGCGCACTATGGCATGTGCGCCACAGATGTAGTGGCATGCACCAACTCCACCGTGGATCGCCTTTTTAGGGTTTGCAAAAATAAAAAAATGATAAACACTTCAAAAAATTAAATCGTTTCATATTTAGGTAGGTAATGTGGTATAGCTTCTAGTAAAATTAACAAAAATGAGTTTCGACTTTATTTGCAAAAAAAAGTTATGCCACGGTAAAAAGGCCGTAACTTTTGCATACGATATCGAAAAAAATCGTATAATATACCAAAATGATGAGAACGAGATTTCGCATCTGCTCGCAACCACCTAAGGTCGTTTAGCGATTTTTTAGATTTTCAAAATTCGAAAAGAGTAAAAAGTTACGGTCAAAAAACCGTTTTTTCCTGCAGAAAAAAAATACAGGGCGACTTATCCGTAGCGCACCTACACATAGTGCGAGGGATAAGCTTGGGCGGGATTCAAATTTGAATCCCCACCCCGCCCTCCTCCTCCCTTTCCCCTTTTCCCTCTTCCTCTCCCTTTCCCTTTCCACTTTTCCCTTCCCCTTTTCCCTCTTCCTCTCCCTTTCCCTTTCCCTTCTCTTCTTCCTTCTTCCTTCTTCCTTCTTCCTTCTTCCTTCTCCCTTATCCTCCTTCCCCTTCTCCTCTTCTTGCAGTGATGGCACGACGTCGACCTCCTTCTCCTCCTCCTCGCAGTGACAACGGGCGACGGCGGTGCAACGGCGGCCTCCTTCTCCTCCTCCTCGCGACGGCGGTGCAACGGCGGCCTCCTTCTCCTCCTCTTCCTCCTCTGCCTCCTGTTCTTCTCCTCCTCTTCCTCCTCTGCCTCCTCTTCTTCTTCTCCTCCTCTTCCTCCTCTTCTCCTCCTCCTCCTCTTCTCATCCTCTGCCTCATCTTCTTCTTCTCCTCCTTCCTCCTATTCTCCTCTTCCTCCTCCTTGCGCCCCGACGACACCGACGCTAGCGACCATGACGGGCGATGGCGACTGCACCGCCGGCCAAGACCGATCGACGAGATCCAGATCTGCTGCTTTTTTTTTGAATTTTGAAATTTACATCCGTGGCGCACAGCACCTAGTGCGCCACGGTTATCGTTTCATACGCGTGGCGCACCTGCCCAAACTTCTGTGGCGCACTGGCATGTGCGCCACGCCTGTCTCTAAACTTCTGTAGCGCAAGGCACGTGGCGCACTGCTAGTGCGCCACAGATGATGTTTCATGGTGCGCCACTAAAGGCCATTTTCCTAGTAGTGAGCACAACGGCGTGGTGTCAGAAGTAGAGGGGAGATCCCGTAGGGATTCTCCTAAGTCGGAGAGATTATGGTGGAGTAGAAGAGGGCCTCGAAGATATAGGTTTTAGATGCTGAGGGAAGAGGGTAGCCGGCAGCTAGGGTTTAGACTAAACGGCAGCGGCGGTTTAGAGGGGATCTAGGGCGCCGACGGCTTGGGGGGGCAGCGGCGGCCTAGTGATTGGTTCTTGGGCTCCTAGGGCAAGGGGGATACCTTGGAGTGCGCCCCACCCCTCCTTATATAGGTGGGGGGCGTCCGAGGGTGTTCCCAGCCCAGGTGGAAACCCTCCCTAACTCATAAACCCTCCCTAACTCGAAAACCATGTTGGGATTTGACTTCTTAAAACTGCCTTTTTGACTTTCAAATTAGAGTTTGATTTCTCTCTTCCAAGTGTCCAGCCAAGTGATCTAGGACATGATGTAACCAATGCACTTTGTCATGACACATCCATGTACCCTTCCCCTTCTAGTTTGGTGGACCTTCTAGACCCTTCTAGAACATTCTGGTGAAAACACTAAAACCATTCCCGAACTCCGAAATTGGACTTTCCTTATATGAATCTTATTCTTTGGACCATTCTGGATCTCCTCGTGATAACCCGGATCTCATCCGAGACTCCGAACAACATTCAGTCTTGTTACTCACATTCCATATCTACTAAACAACATTGAATCCTTAAGTGTGTCTCCCTACGGTTCATGAATTATGTATACATGACTGAGACTCTTCTCCGATTAATAACCAATAGAGGAATCTGGAAATTCATATGGCTCCCACATATTTCTATGATTACTTCATGATCGAATGAACCATTTACATACGATACCAATTTCCCTTTGTCTCAAGATACTTTACTTATCCGAGGTTTGATCGTCGGTATCTCTGCTTACCTAGTTCACTCACGTTACTGATAAGTACTCTTTACTCGTTCCTGTGATATGTGATCCCTTGTGATCCAGTCACATGCTTGCAAGCCAATTGGATGACATTCCACCAAGAGGGCCAAGAGTATATCTATCCGTCATATGGATGGACAAATCCCACTCTTGATCCATGTGCCTCAACACATACTTTCTGAACACTCAATGCCACCTTTATAACCACCCAGTTACAAAGTCGTGTTTGATGTCATCAAAGCATCCATCCGGTGATGGTGATTAACATGATCTCATGTTCGAAGGATTTATGTTACTATGTATTTGAAAGCTTATAGAAAGTGAACTATTTAAATGACTTGATCTTATGCTACGCTTAACTATAGGAGTATGTCCATCACATCATTCTCCTAATGATATGACATTGTTGTTAATAACATCTCAATGTTCATGATCAGGAAACCATGATCATATATTAACCAACAAGATAGTTTAACAAGAGGCTTTACTAGGGACTCTTTTATGTTTACAAATCACACAAGTATTAAGGTTTCTTGCTAATACAATTATAGCATGGTATGTAAACATTTATCATAAGCATGAAGATATGATGATAATGACTTTATTATTGCCTCTTGGTCATATCTCCAATAATAAGGGCAATACAACTACCAGTCGGTTGAGTACTCACACATAGAGATGAAATCAACAATCATAAACATTATAATAGATATCATAAGATTGATAGCAAATAGTCTCACAATGTCAAGAATTTGAGAAGAGATCTACTATTACATGTGGTGGAGTATGGCTATGGTGGTGGAGAAGGGTTTGGAGATTGAGATCTAGATCTATTCCTCCGGCGTGGAGGCTTCTAGTGGCAGGGAGAGTTGTGGTCGAAAAAGAAGCTTTGTTTCTCGTTGCCCGAAGCCTCTTTATATAGGGTCCATTCATGAAAGTTGTTCTGTTTGACCTAATGGAGTCGATGCCAACTATACGGCCGGAACTATATGGCCGGAATAAATTCTCCTCCGTATAGTTGGTTGTTAAGTCTTATGGATCTAGTCACTACTAGGAAAACAGCTATAGGTAATCAGCACAACCGTGGCTCACATGGTTGAAGTGCCCCACGGCCAAAGCAGGCGTGGCTCACCTATGGGCAGTGCCCTACTAGTAACTAGAACAACCATGGCGCACAGGGCCATAGTGCGCCACAAATATGTGTGGGCCAGGGCCCTGTTGGCCGCATGCTGCATACCCGTAGCGCACATAGGGGTGGTGCTCTACGGTTGTTGGGGATAGCCGTAGCACACATGAGGCAAGTTCTCTACGCCTATGTGAAGCCCCCTCTTCTCCTTAAACGGGCATAAACATCCGTGGCGCACTCTGGCCATGTGCGCCACGGATGTGATTTTTCCCTATGCCGCACTGGGGCCATGTGCGCCACGGATGTGTCGACCTGCACAAACATATGTGATCATGTGATCATCTCTCCACCACCCCACACTTCACTTTCCCCTTCTTCTTCCTCCTTATATCTAGTCGGGATCCTTCTCCTTCCCACCTCAATTTCTCCACCCATTCACCATTTTTAGCATGTAGAACTTGCCTTGGATGTTACATAAGTAATAGAGGAAGCTCTCCTCTCTCATCTCCTTCTCCGGTCTCGCGCGCACCTCTCCTTTCCATCTTCTCGCGGTTGGTCTCTCATCTCGGTAAGTTGTCCATGTAAGGATGTGTTCATGTGTATATGGATGATATGGTCATATGTATGTAGATGATCGATGCTCATGATGTGTGTATGGAGAGGATCGATATGGTCATATGTGTGTATATATGGAGAGTATCGATGATGCTCATGCATGTGTGTATGGAGAGGATAATGATATGTTCATGTGTGTATGGATCTTGGTCTCTCTCTCTCTCTCTTGTGTTTGTATGTGAACAAGTTGCCATTTGTTTTGCCAAAATGTTGATTCATTTCCATTTTGGCAAGACTTTGGCATTTCGCAAAGGTCCTAATTTTAGGATAGGTCATGCCGAAATTTTCTATCGACCATTGCATGCATGCATTCATTATGTGGTTCTAATAGACTTCTAATTATACCGTGTACACCGTGTAGGCAAAAATGGTCCGCATAATGAGCGAAGGAATTGTGGCTAGATTTTTGAAATGTGTGACGACCGACATGATACGAAATAACAAGACTGATATAAGATGTCCGTGCAGAAGATGCAAACTCAACTGGGTGATCGACCCAGATTCCGGGAATCTGCAGGCGCACCTGCTCCGCAATGGTTTCATGGATGGATACACTCGTTGGATAAGCAATGACGAAGACGATGGAGACGGTGAAGGTGGCCAACATGATGATGATCATCATCACAGCGAGAACGGGCGAGAAGATGAAGAGTCTCCTAGATATGGTGAAGGTGTGGAAGCAGACCGGGATGATGATGATCTGGATGCCGGAGGAGGAGACGACGATGGAACAATGTCAGGCTGGGTGCGGGACCCTTATGTGCAAGAGCTGCTTCTCAAGCAGACGAGTAACGCCAGGGCTGCCGCTAGAGAGAAAGCCAAGCTTGCGCAACTTGAGAAAGACGCGGTTACTCCATTGTATGAAGGATGCATGCCCGATGATACCCGGTTGAATGTAACGCTCAAGGCTATGGAGATGAAGGCAAAACACAAATTGAGCGACGCAAGCTTCGACGATATAATGGCATTCTGGCACTATCCTCTCCCGGAGGGGAACACATGTCCAACTAGTATCGAGGACGCCAAGAAAATCGTCTGTCCTCTCGATCTACCGCACGTTAGATATCACGTATGCATCAACGATTGCATCATTTATCGGGGCGAGGACGCGGAGAAAACCACATGTCCGGTGTGCGGTGTGAGTCGATACAAGAAAGGGAAGAAAGCACCACGAAAAGTGGTATGGTACTTTCCTATCACTCCTCGTCTACAGCGCTATTTCGCGGACCCTAAGGAAGCGAAGCTCATGCGATGGCATGCGGAAAGGAAGAAGCCAGGAGATGATGATGACCGCGAAAAGGATGATCTGCTGACGGACCCTTCAGATGCTAGCCAGTGGAAAGCATTGGACCTCGAATTCCCAGAATTCGGTGGAGATTCGAGGAACATCGGGCTTGGTGCGAGCACCGATGGACTCAATCCGTTTGGTAGCCAGAGCAGCACGCACAACACTTGGCCCGTGTTTGTATGGATGTACAACCTCTCTCCATGGTTGTGCATGAAGAAGAAGTACATACAAATGAGTATGCTAATTCAAGGGACGAAACAACCTGGTACCGACATCAATCTGTATCTCGGGCTGTTGAAAGAGGAGCTAGCCACGTTATGGGAATCTGGAGCCAATACTTACGACGCCGTCGCACAAGATTATTTCACTATGAGAGTCACGTTGGTCACTACGGTGCAAGACTATCCAGGTTGCGGGTATATCTCGGGGCAGGTTATCCAAGGATTCTGCGCATGCGTTAGGTGCATGGATAACACAAGCTATCTCCAACTAGAGAAAGATACAGGGTCATCGAAAACCGTGTTCATGGCGCACCGGAGGTGGCTCGACAAGAATGATCCATGGAGAAAATGTGGAGACCTATTCGATGGCAACTCCGAGACCCGAGGAATCCCAGAGCGTAGGAGCCGCGAAGAAGTGGAAGAGTTGCTGAAAAACTAGAAAGATTAGTGCCATGTAGTAGTAGTCTTTATCGAATTTTATTTTGTTGTTGTGGTTTGAGTCTGGGGATAGGATTAATAAGATCACAAATATTACTACAGTTGATCTTCTGCTTCGCCTTCCTGTCAGTGCAATGTTTGGTAATGGTAGGACTACTTGCTGAAACAATTTCATCTTTATTTGCAGCCGCGCTCACTGGAATCTTGAGTTTATTTTGTTTTGTTTGTTGGGAATAGAATTGCGATGATATCCAAATTAATTGCACGCAAGGCAGATTGATGCAAGATTCATAATATCCAAATTAGTTTTATCGTAACCATTTGAACATACATAGTTCTATCATAACTAGTACCTGATCCGGTTTTATTTTTTATTTGGATGCGCTAGAAAATGACTGATAATTTGACCTAGGATCCAGTCTCATTTTCTTCTCTAGCTGCATCTTTTATTTCCCAGCACTGACATCAAGGTGGTTTTAGCTACTCAAAAACAGAATTCACCTTCTAATTTTATGTAGCTAATAGTTGCTGAAAATACAAACTAGTGCTCCTCGACACTATGATTGACGGATGCCCTTTATGTATTACAGCGAGTTTTACGTAAATATTCTTGGCTTTTGTTTGTGTATAACGACCATTTACTTGAACCTAAACTTGGTGGTTTGAATTTAATTTTAGAAGATCAAGGATTAGAAGTGGTTGCTATGTATATTTAGGTGCTACTGCTACTAGTGAGTGCTATTTAGGCTCTGTTTCTGAAAATGTATATATAAGTTGTATATTTAGAAGTGGTTGCTATGTCAATATAACCTGGGGATTAGAAGTGGTTGCTATGTATATATAAGCTGTATATTTAGGCTCTGTTTCTAAATATGTTGAGTGCTACTGCTACTTTGGAAAATGATTTAGGTGCATCAATATTTTTGGGATGATTAGAAGTGGTTGAGTGCTACTGCTACTGTGGAAATAAAACTGTTGATGAGACTGTGGAAAATGTTGAGTGCTACTGCTACTGTGGAAAATGATTTAGGTGCATCAATATTTAATCATGATCTGTTGTAATTGATTTATGTAGGTTTAATGAGATCATTATTATAATTGATGAGACATGGAAATAAAACTATTCCAGTCCCTTCCCATGATTTAGCTTATTTAAGGTTTTATAAAGTTGATGCTTTGATATGTTGGTGGCACATGTTTTTATTTTCAAGTTAAATTTTGTTAGTTAAGCTCATTTGAACATGGTTCTGTATTGTGGATGTACTGTATGTGTTGTATGTTCAAGTAAAAATGCTGGAGAACATAGTAGTATTGTATGTGCTGCTACTATATGTGCAAAGCTACTGTTTTGCAAAGCTACTGTTTTTGCAAAGCTATCTGGAGCTACTGCTTTTGCAAAGCTACTTTATGTGCTGCTACTATATGTGCTGCTGGTTGCTACTACTATATGTGCTGCTGGATTTGGCCATTTATTTTTATATACCTAGTAATGATCTTGTGCTTGTTGTCTTTGGTAATGTCTTGGTAATGTCTTTGGTAATATACCGTAAAGCATCGTGCTTGTGCTTGTACGAAGCACTTTATTATGTTGTGTATGCAGGTTCTTGTATGAAATGAGTCCCGATTTTTGCCGGAATGTTGATTAACTTCCGTTTCGGCAGAAATCGGGCACTCCTAGTTTAAGAAAATTAGCAAAGGTCATGCTGGATTTTTCCGTGCATTTAACCAATTATTTGTTTTTTATTAGTGCAAAGATGTGTGACAACGACGAGGCTGGATGTTCTAAGCATATCAGCGCTGAAGGAGAACTCAGACCTCCAAATAAACAATTGACATTCTGGGAGGCGACCCAGCGGCTAGAAGACGATGAAGAATACCATCCTTCGGAGAGCGAGGATGATGAGATGGAAGACGCGGAGGAAGAAGCCGAAGGAATGGCGGACGATGAAACCACTGATGGCGGCGAGGGCACATGGAGTGGTAGCAATCCTCCTAAGAAGAAGAAGACGAAGGACCAGCGCCCGAACACAGGTCGGTACCATCAGGGAGGAAATTACCGAAGTGAGCCCATCAGGGGTTCCTTTGGAGCCCTCCCTTGTCGTCAAAGGGTACGGTGGGTAAGTGGCGGCGATAACCCGGACAATCATCTCGATCAACACCGAGAATCTCCGGCATAAATATAATGGCCACTTGCGCACACTCCTCTTCGAGAAGCTGCACGCAAGATACAAGTTCCCCGCTAAGTATCAGAACATAAATTATCATGGGAACGAAGTAAAAAAATCCGCCCTCACAAAGATGAGCATCGCCCTGGCCAGCTGAAGGACCCGGATAGAGAAGAATATCTATAAAGAAGGCAAAAGTCTCGAGGAGATCTAGAATATTGACCCGCAGATTACCGAAGATCAGTTCTGGGAGTTCAAGGAGAGGTGTGAATCCGAAAGAGCCCTGACCAATAGTAATTGGGGAAAGGTGCTGCAGGCGATGAATATAGGTCATCACCATCTCGGATCTGGTGGATACAGAACCGCGGAGGCCAAATGGAATAAGGAGGACGAAGAGTATAGATCCAAGGGGATAGAAAACCCCTTTGATAAATTCGAACCCGGGCAGGTTCGAAACTTCATCAGGGCCCGTTACCATGTGGACCCAAAAACCAAACAACTCACCGCGGATCCTGCGGTGAAGGAATTCGAGGAAATTGTGGTAAGTATATTCTAATTACCGCAAATCAACTAGATTGCAATCTAATCAATGATCTAAACGATTCACTGTTACTTCTTCTGCAGGAGGAGGAAATTGTTGCTAGTCATGGATCCCAGGGTTCCTCATCCCAGGGGTCGACGACGGCCACCCGGTGGGATAACCCTTTTAACAGGGCGATGAACTGGGCCAAGAAAATAGAGCCGGTTACGAAGAAGCCGTCGTTGGCTGGCCGTCTGACCGGCCTCGGGGG
This sequence comes from Avena longiglumis, assembly GCA_030063025.1. NCBI lineage: Eukaryota > Viridiplantae > Streptophyta > Magnoliopsida > Poales > Poaceae > Avena > Avena longiglumis. Next base: position 435,685,299 of record CP125977.1, on the reverse strand, counting down.
GGTAAGAATTGGGTGGATCATTTTGGTCCACCGCCGAGGACGCATGTGGCGCCGTCGGGAAGGAGCGAGGAGGAAAACCGCGAGGTTCAACAACTTAAGGAACAAGTGGCGTGGATCCCGCAGATCGTCCAAGACAACCTGTCAATCACCCTCACGTCCTTCCTGCCTACCTTGGTGGAGTCAATAGCGAACTGGAGTGCGGGTGGTCGAGTAGGGCCGTGCCCGATTCCAAGCATGGTAAGCAGCCACTCGAACAACGCGGCGCAGACGAATCAGGCTAACTATGTGTTCGTGACTCCTCCTGCTAGCACCACGGCGCCGCAAGTGTTGGTGACTCCCCCTGCCATCACCGCGACGCCGGAGTACATGTTGGTGCCCCCTGCCATCGTGGCGGCAACACCGGAGCTCCAAGCACCCGTCGGTAGGCAGAATACACATGGGGCCAGCACCGCGCCATCAAGCAGCCCTTCTGTCTCTTGCACCCCCGTCGCCGTATGCGGTGCATCGACATTAGCTGATCTCGACGCCATCGCGGTAAACAAATTGCTTTACCGCCTTTCACGCCATCTATTACTCTTATGGCATCTCTGACGATGTCGTACATGTTTTCCGCAGACGGATGTTCCTTGCACTCTCTTATGCTACGTGAACAACGAGCTAAGGGATGTTGCCAAGGGTACCATCGTTCAACCCTTGCAGCGCACGTTCCACTCAAGGCCGATGCCAGATAGCGTGCACATGGTTAAAATTAGTCGGGTGCTAAGGGGCTGTGACGACCTAGAACCTCCCATTCAACCCCCAGGAGTGGATGAAGAAGAGCCGGTTGTCCTCAGAACTTGCTTCGGCTTATTCTTGCTATGGCCAAAGAGCATGATCCGTTTGGGGACGGTGGGGCCATCACGCCATAGACAACAGCACCGCCTGTCGTGCCAGCGACAAGCGGTGTCAAGGCCCCCTTACCGCTCTCGCCGTCACCTCCACGCGGTGGGTCGGATGATCATGTTGATGATATGCACATGGTGCAGGATCCGGCCGAGGAAGACGAAGACTGGAATGATCACTTCTTCAACACTCAGTTTAGCAACGAAGACCTAGCTGGTGGCCCCACAGAGAAAGCCACTATCACCAAGCGTCTGTTTGGTTCTCAGGAGACGCCTCCAGCTTGCACCTTTACAGAGCCACCAGCTGATACAACCAACCGACCCTTTATTCTAAGCCCTGACACACTACATAGGGTGGCCGGTGCTCAGATTGCGGTGCCTTCCCCCTCTCCAAAAGGAAAAAAGGGCAGGAAAAGAAAATCTAGCAGCTCGAGCCAGCCGGTGGCGTCAACAACTGCGAATCCGATCAGGTTTCGGGACGGGCCATCAAGACCCGAGGGTATTATGTGGAGGATTCATGTGGCGGGTGAGCCCATGCTACCTAAGAATTTGCGGAAGCTCGCCAGTTCGGAACTGCAGAGTGTGCATGACGGCATGCTGACGATAGAGAGACGCCTTCTATCAGAGAAAGATCCCTCGCACCCGGTATTCGTGGTTAAGGTGCCACCAGGCTTGGGCTTCGTCGACAATGCCCCTGTGGATCTGTTCTTCCTGCGGTTCGACGACATCTTCAATATGTTCCACCTATACCCGCTGCACTATACCATGGTCCGTCTGTTTTCTCTCAGCCTGGCCATGCAGATCATTAGAGAGAACACACCGGGCATCGCTAGAGTGGACCCCTACTACATGCATGACGGTTGCTTGGATTCCTCCGCCGAACGACGTATCGTGGCCTCGTACCTAAAAAGAATCCTCGTGGCGAACAAGACAAAGGAATAGATTCTCGTGCCTTACTTTCCCGAGTAAGTCGTTATTCACTCGCCACCGTCGATTGGCTTTATTAGATTATCATCATTCTTTTTCCAACACATTCCATTTGAATTTTTTGCGCAGAGATGAACACTGCACGCTCATCTCCTTATCGCCGAAGCATTCCCATGCCACGTATTTCGACTCGGGGAGTCGAGAAAATAAGAAAAACTATGACAAGCTCAAGGAAGTTCTGGATGATGCTCTCACTGGCTTTGCCTCGACGGAAGGCACCACCTTCATGCGTACGAAGGTCAAGTTCGGCAGGCACGTCTTCAACCACGTAACGGAGTTCCCCTGCGTGAAGCAGCCGGAAAATAGTAAGAAGGAAGCCTACTACGCACTCCATCACATGAGGGCGTTCCTACTTGACCAGCAGAGTTCTACGCTGCCAGATCATCTCAAACAGTGGGCCGAAGCAAAAGCCAAGATCACTGATTCAGATATTACACAAGAGATGTATCGCATCCAGCAGCAGTTTAGGGCAATCATCTTTCGTGATGTCATGACTTCGGGGGGGATCTTCTACGAAGGAAATATCCCGAATAACCGTGACATAGAAGATCGCCTAGAGATGCAGGGTGACTATAGGAAGTTCATGACGAGACAAGGCGTCCTCACGTTCCCTAAGCCAGGCCAGAAGGCTTGATGTTGGCCTAGTTGTAGTTACAAACTATAGATGACCTTTCTATGTGTGTGACAAGTGTACATTCTACTATACTTATCTTATTAGGTTTATGAATCATCTCTTACTTCTTTTGCTTATTATTATTATATATCAATCAATGCTTGGTTTTTTTGCTTACTCTTTGGTCCTTTGCTCACTTTGGTCCTTCTTTTTTTCCTTACTCTTTTTTCGAGAATAATGCCGATGATTGAAATGTCGTGTCACACTATATATGTGAATGTGCTACGATGGGATTGTGAGACTTGTGATATGTACAAGTCCAGGTCTTGTGCATCCTACTTGGCTCACGGTTCCATCGTAGCATATTCCTGTGTCCAACGACCTATGTATATATATGAGGCATTCTTTTCGAGTTATTTTTGTCTTTTTCGAGAATAATGCCGATGATTGAAATGTCGTGGCACAATATATATGTGAATGTGCTACGACGGGATAGTTAGCCTTGTGATATGCACAAGTACAGGAATTGTGCATCCTACTTGGCTAACTGCTCGTCAGAGCATATTCCTGTGTCCAACGACCTAGCTAGTTATATATGAGGCATTCTTTTCGAGTTACTTTGGTCTTTTTCGAGAATAATGTCGATGATTGAAATGTCGTGGCACAATATATATGTGAATGTGCTACGACAGGACTATAAGCCTTGTGTTATGCACAAGTCTAGATGTTGTGCATCCTACTTGGCTTACGGTTCCATCGTAGCATATTCCTGTGTCCAACGACCTATGTATATATATATGAGGCATTCTTTTCGAGTTACTTTGGTCTTTTTTGAGAATAATGCCGATTATTGAAATGTCTTGGCACAATATATATGTGAATGTGCTGCGATTGGATTGTCTGCCTTGTGCTATGCACAGGTCTAGGTGTTGTGCATCCTACTTGGCGAACAGTTCCATCGTAGCATATTACTGTGTCGAACAACCTAGTTATATATGAGGCATGCTTTTTGAGTTTGGTCTTTTTGATGTAGGAGTACTTTCTATAAGTGTATCTTCATATGCGACTTTAATTATATATGTTTTTTTCAATCATCGGTTAATTATTTTTGTCAACTTATAGATGACGTGGTACGTCGTGTACAAGGGACGGGTTCCCGGAGTCTACGATGATTGGGAAGACTGCCGGAGACAGGTGCACCGTTTCAGCGGCAATAGCTACAAAGGGTACAACACTATGGCGGAGGCGGAAGCTAGATACACGCGCTATCTAGCGGGAGTTAGGACAAGGAACCAGATGAAGACCTACACCTTCGTCGCGGCGGTGATCATGCTTATCTTCTTTGGTTGTTTATCCTGCGTTTGTGTCTAGCTAGTTTAGATGTCTAGGCGAGCTTCCGAGCTCTAACTTGTTCGATCGACACATGTATTCGCATGTCACCAACTACTTTTTAACTTGATCGAAACAATGTAACTTATACTATGTATTCATGTATGAGACTTATCTCTATGTATTTGTTTCAATCTTGTTTTTCAAATTGTGTATTTATATATATAATTGTATATCTTGTATCTGTGTGTGTATATCTGCCTATAATATTGTACATAATCTGGCTCGGAAATTAAAAAAAACCAAAAAAAACACATGTGGTGCACATGACCTAGCTTTTGTGGCGCACTACGTCTAAAGCGCACCTCAGAAGCTTAGTGGCGCACTGGGAAGTGCGCCACAGAAGATCCTACACATAGCGCACCTGCCCACATAGCCGTGGCGCACTAGCAGGTGCGCTACGCCTATCTCGACATAACCGTATGCGAGTAAGGCGCCACGGCTAGAGATAGTGGCAGAAGGCAGTGGCGCACCCCTAGTGCGCCACAGATGATGTTTATAGGTGCGCCACGAACAACATTTTTCCTAGTAGTGACTTCACGGCTCCTGGTTTCTTTGGCGTGTTGTAAATCTCGTATCTTTGACATTTATCTTGTGATTCCCATCATCATATGCCATTATCTGCGAAGGGAAAAATAGCAAGAAAGGATTTCATGCCCCTTTGATCATTAGGCATTAGTGGTACAGTTTAGAGAGATATTTCATAAAATATATGAATAATATCTAGTTTAATTGCGGACGTGGATGGCTATATTTCACAGACATCAACGTCCCCAAGCTTAAACTTGATTGCCCTCGAGCAAGAAAACCAAAATCAAAATGGAACTCAGCATTGAAACTGAAATAATGAGATGATGATCTTACTCATGATTGGTAGTCTCATGTTTCCTCCACTTTATTAATCTGAAAAAAATTAGCATAGATAGAGTAATGGCAAGCATATCATACGGTTTTCATGAATCCTTATAGCGCAGAAAAATTATTGTAAGCATGGATGATTCAAATGAGTAAACTTTATTCCATGTCATGTAATCAACTCATAAGCTTGCCTTTGAACAATAAAGTATAATCATGTAAAATTGAGAGTGTGAGAGTTCTTCATGAAAATCATATACACTAAAGTATCTCAATTCTCCCACATCAATAAATCAAGACTTTTCAAGATCTACCTTTCTATTCATTGTCCTTCAAGAATTTCAGTTCTTAAGTAATTGAGAGCATGCCAAAAAAATTCATTAGTTTATTGGGTTGTGATGGACCCTCTTGGCATCACTAAGGTTTTTGTTCCTTTTGCATAATGATTACCCATATCAGCCAGAGGAGTGACTCCATCATGTTTACAGGTACATGGGAGTGCCAAGAATCTTACCCATTATAGCATTACTGCTACAAATGTTTAATCAACTCATAGCCAAAATCTAGGAGTTTCCTCCATGAAGATCATCTGTAGGCTAGCGGAGTTGTTGGTATCCCATGAAGTTTGACATGCATAAAGCTATATCATTCTTATGATTCACAAGTCAAACTTTGACATGATCACAAAAAACGCTAAACATTATTTCAATTGAACAAATCCTTTCAAAGAGAGCTATCAAGTCAATCATTATTTTCTATGGTGTTGAGTGTCTCTAGGAATAAGCTTTCAAGACTAAACACTACAACACCCAAGCCTTCAGTTGTGAGACTTTTTCTTATCTCAAATTTTTAGCAAATTTTTAGGCAAGACTTGGTTAACTACAAGAGCCAGCAATTTTTTTTACTACAATATAGAGACTCACTCCACCGATATAACATCTTATCAATACTACTAACTAGCATGGGTTCCTCAAAATTCAAAAGTGGGGAGTCATAAGGCATACCTCTCATGTTTGGTTCCACTTCTCTCTTCCCTTTTTATTTGTTTCTTGGAAACTCGAAGTCAATCACTCTTCTGCAAATACATGAGAACCTTGAGGTGAAAAGAAAAGAAAGAGGGAAAATAAAGATAAATGGAGAAATATTTTTGTGGTTTTTTGAGAAAGGGGATTTAAGGAATAGAAAATTGGCGGCAAAGCTCGGTTTGAAAATCGCAAACAAAATAAAGTAACTAAAGATAAAGTGTATGCATAACCTCGAAAATAAAATAAAGAAAATGAACGCTAAATAAAAATAGATAAAAATACTACCCATGATTAGGCTTTTGCAAGCCCTTCAAATCATTGAGGCGGGGGAAAAAGTTGTAACTCTAGTCTTCAAATTGAGTTTATAAGTTACTTGTTGTTTCTTGGAGGTTCAGGGGGAGATTATGCATCCCCAATACAGTCCCTCCATGTTCTTGGAAGTCTTGATATGTAGCGAACCGGTTTGGTGGATGCTCCTCTTGACAGGGAACTTCTTGCTCCTCCTCTTGGTCCTCATCCTCTTCTGGAATCTCCTCCTTGGTTTGGTGTTTCTCAACCTGCAAGTCATAAAGCACGCGTCCTTCCTCGATAGAGAAAAGACCATTAGGGTGAGGAGCGGGGTAGAGATGCCCAGATCCAGCAATATGCAGATAATAAACACCACCTCTCCTAGTGAGCATTCCATAATCCCTCAAAGTAGAGAAACCAACACGTTGCTCACCTAGAACCGGTTGCAACTCACCTAGGTTGATGCCCAGGGCATTGGCGAGCACGGTGATGACGCCTCCACATGTGATTGGTCCTTAGATTTGGGAGGATTGGTACTCCAAGTAGCGCACAAGAATTGCGCCCAAGTGGAGTGACAAGTTATCGTAGTTGAAATCAGCATTTGCAAGGACTAAGATGTCCTCCTCATTGAGTCTTGTAAAATCATTATGCGCCTGCAAGGTGTTAGTAATAACATATAATAAATAGCGAATAGCAGGATGTTAAATATTTTTCCCTTTGCTCACTCTAGAAGTGAAGCTCATTCTATTATAGTAGAGTTCAGAGGGAGGTTCTATGCTAGTAAAAGATGCGCATAGAGCATTAGGATCATTTTAGGTAAACCAAAACAATTGAACCATTCATCAAGTGATAATCAATAATTTTTGTTCATGAGTCGGCTATCCTCCCCATGCCATGTTTTAATGGTGATTTTTAAAGAACTTAAAAATTCAATGGTTAACCAGCGATAGGTAGGTGCATCATGAAATACAAAGTTTTGTAGGCCAACCCTATTGCATAATAAATTGAAGTCAATAGAAATACCGAGTTGGTTCAATATGACGGGGCAATCCCACTTGGTTGCCTTCACTACTCGGTTTTTTATCCTGTTGAAACGATCACCGTGGGACTCGTTCTTGAATCGTATCCCCATGCGTTCTCGAGCTGCAGACCGAGAAGAACTAGCGGCGGCAAGAGCATGTATTTGGCTCCTTGTGTTCATCTTATTAAAATAACAAGAAAGAAAAAATAAAACTTTTGATCCAACAATAATAGTCATAGCATATTCTTCATCATAGCACACTAAAGAATCTCCTCAACATAATAATCTAGGCAAGAAAATCATGGTAACTAGTTCAAAATAAGTCTCACCCTAGATTCATAATGACAATAGATCAGAGATGAATTCATGAAAAGTAACTGGAGAATCATAGGAGAAACATACCGTATATCACTTGTGTGTGAGGAAATCGAACGAAATTGAGTAGGGGTGAAGATCCCTTGAGGTTTTGAGAGAGTTTGGAGGTAGAAGAGAGAAAAAGGATTGAAGTTTTGGTTTTTTGGGTACCTCCCCATGCGTTTAAGTGTCGAACGCAACTATACGGTCGCAACTATATGGTCACAACAATTTGTTCCCGCCGTATAGTTGATCTGATGGCAAAAATTAGGGTTTCTAGGGTTTCTTTTGTGGCGACTGTAACTATACGATGGCAACTATACGGCCGAAACAATTGTTCCTGCCAGTTGGTCGTTAAACCTTCTGTATCTGGAGAAGAAAAATTATCGATGGATCAAATAACTATACGGCTGGAATATTTATTCCCACTGTATAGTTAGTCGTTAAAGGTACTATATACATCAAAAAAAATCTATTTCTTCAAGAATTACTTTTTAGACTAAAACTTAGCGAAACACCATGTTTTGATAGAAAAATGACAGACTAAATTGTTGACCAACATTGGCATGTATAAAACAGGAATTTTTAGTACCACAGAATCTCTCCTTCTCACTGGAGTTTTATAGCACTCTTTATTCAACATAAAACTTAAACTAAAACTAAAAAAACTTTAGTCAAACCTTTATTTCACATGGGTTGCCTCCCATGTAGCGCTCTTTTATGGTCAATAGCTTAACCTTAGTGTTGCTCACTTACGGCAGATGAGTGGAACACCCACTCCAAAATAGTTGGCCTTCAAAATGATGGCCTCCTTCTCACCTTGCTTGGATTTATTTTTCCTAGGAAAACAAATAACAAAATGATCTTGCGAAGGAAATTGGAGCTTCACATTCCCTTCATGCAGATTAATCAAAGCCTTAATAATTCTTAAGAAGGGATGGCATAAAATAATGGGAGCAGTAGCATCTTTAGGCATGTCAACAATAACAAAATCAATATGAGTAGGACATCCTTTAATGTATACTGAGGTATTCTCCTAAATTCCTACTTCTTGTTTGTAGGTAGAATCTGCTGGATGCAATTTTAGTTCGGTGATTTCAAAAGAACCAAGATTTAAATTATTAAAGAGAGTCTTTGGAATTGTTGAAACACTTGCACCTAGATCACAAAGTGTAGATATTATATTAGTCCAAATTTTAATCTTAATAGTAGGCTCAAATATATCATCAAGCTTAACAGGTAATTTTTCAGCAATTTTCTTATATTCTTCCTCAAGCTCACATACCTTTATTCCTACCTGATTAACGAAGTGTTGATACATGGCTTCCTCATTTCCTTCACTTACTGTAATCTTGATTTTGATCCTTCTTACAAGATCTTCAACTATGTAGTTTGGTGAAGGAGCATTGCTATAATCAAGTTCTTCAAGCTCCTCCCTTTGAATTCGTATCATCCTGAGGTATTCTATTGGATTGGGCTCAATTTTACCTGCAAAATTAGCTAGAATGAGAGTTTGGCTCTCGATTATATTACCTAGTTGTGCCTCAACAATCCTTGTTCTTTCTTGGAGGGCCTGTGAATCATTCCTCAAACTTACAGGTTGGTTAGATAATTTACCAACCATAGCATCATGGTTCTCTGTTATTTTAACTAGGATGTTGTTTTGCTCATTTTGTGAGTCCATAAAATATTTAAGAGTTTGTTGTAGACTAATTTTACTTGATTCCATATTATTATTAGAGTTACCTGCAGGACTAGAATAGTGTTTCTGAAAATTTGGATTATAATTCTTCTTCCAAGCAGGATTATAATCATTATGAGCTATGGAGTCTATTTCTTCAATAGTTGGTTCTAGAGTAGCTCTTACCTAGGTTTCCTTACCTTTGATGGCTAATACGAGCTCATCCAACTTAGCATTGAGTTCTTCATTTTCCTAAGGTGGACGGAATTCACCTTCTTCGTGTTTGATCTTTCCACATGCCATTGCGCATTGTTGTCTTTTATATTGTCTAGCAGCTTCTTTGCTTCGGTAATTTTCTTACCCATGAATGTTCCTCCATGCAGTATCAAGCATAGACTTCGACACAGGGTTAAGAGTATTATAAAATAAATGGAGAATTAACCAATCTTCCATCCCATGGCTAGGACAGTTTCTCATGCATTCTTTCATTATCTCCCATGCAAGCGCTAGTGTCTCACGCTCTTCCTATCTAAAACTAGTAATATTAGATCTTAGTTGCATAGTCTTTGCAGGTGGAAAGAATTTAGTCATAAATAAAGAAGTACATTCCACCCATGATGCAATAGTATTTCTAGGAAAAGACGGCAGCCATTCTTTTGCTCTTCCTCAAAGAGAGAAAGGAAATAAAGGAAACTTGACCGTGTCAGGGTCAACATCTTTAATGCGCATCATATCACATATTTCAGTAAAAGTATCTAAGTGCATACCTGCATCTTCAACAGCAGAGCCTCCAAATTGATTCTGTTGACCCAAACTTAAATAGTGGGGCTTAATTTCATAATCTTCAGCAGCAATTACTAGCTGAGTAATAGGAGTACACAAATAATAATTGTTGGGAGTTGCAAACTCCCCTAGCTTCTTTTCAGCCATACTTACTATGTTTTTGGATTTTCTTAAACAAATACTAATGATGATAAAAAAGAAGTAAAAGACTAACTATTTTTCTTTTGGTTTTTCAAATAAATATTGAAAGCAAACTAACAAAATTAAAAACAAGAATTAAAACTAGCAAGGATCCTACTAACCTCACCAGGGCAGCTATTGCTTCCCCGACAACGACGCCAGAAAAAGAGTTGATACCTTCGATCCGGATTATGGGTGTAGTATAGATTTTTCCCCTAGTAGACCTAGGTTTATTGAATCCTCAGGAAGCAGAAAGAAAAGTGAGATTACTTAAAGGGACCTTCGGGAGTTTTAGAATTCCTTTTGTGTTTTCATCGGACCAAGAGTTTCTGATCTTTTTGTTGTTGTTGATGATGGAGAGAGGGCCTAGGGTTATCGGTTTCACAAATAGCTATGCAAAACATCTGATGGGAATAAAAGATAATAATAATAAAGTATGCATGTAATTGTTAGAGCAAGATAATTATATGTGGGCAGTGCATCCATAATTGATATCGCCTCTACAACCTCTTATAGCAATAACCTACTAGTCTCATCCATAGAAGAAAGAGAACTAATGATATGCATAGTGATGTCACCATTAATCCTATGTAAATCCCTCACATAAAGTCGTACTACCCCTTTGTCACTGGGGTTCCCAACCTACAGATCATCCATCACTCACACTCCCTATACCTGGATCAATCCTCAGGGTCTTGGGTACCTGACAAGTCCTTAGATTGAGGCAAGAGAGGGTACTATAATCATCATGTCATACAAACTAATACATGATCCCATCTATGATAAATAACATGCACAAAAAAGCACGTGGCTAGGCCGAAGCCCCTAGCCCAAGGAAAATTACTCACACATATAGATGAAATCAACAATCATAAACATTGTAATAGAGATCATAAGATTGATAGCAAATAGTCTTATAATGTCGCCAATTGTCTAGTCTTATAAGACTCGGGAATCCCCCAGGCATATCATTTTAGTTCTCTTTCTTCTATGGATGAGACAAGTAGGTTATTGCTATAAGCAGTTGCGGAGGCGATAGCAATTATGGATGCACTGCCTACATATAATTATCTTGCTCTAACAATTACATGCATAATTTATTATTATCTTTTATTCCTGTTAGATATTTTGCACAGCTATTGCTGAAACCGAAAGTCCTAGGTCCTCTCTCTCCATCATCAACAAAAACAAAAGATCGCAAACTCTTGGTCCAGTAAAACACAAAAAGAATTCTAAAACTCCCGAAGATCCGTTTAAGTAACCTTACTATGCTTTATGCTTCCCGAGGATTCAATAACCTAGGTCTACTAGGGAAAAAGAGCTATACTACATCCGTAATCTTGACACGGCTTAGCTGATTGTTGAGCTACGTTGGGATACCCCAAGAGGAAGGTATGATGAGCACAGTGGCAAGTTCTTCCATCAGTAAGAAACCAAGGTTATCGAACCAGTAGGAGGAAGGAAATGACTCAAAGGTGTTGCTAGAAACTTGGAAACCTGCACAACACAAACTCAAGACTTTGCCCCAACGAATAGTGAGGTTGTCAATCTCACCGGTTTGCTGAAAACAAAGGAGTAACTGTATGGTGTGGAAGGTAATGGTGGTTTGCAGAAAGTAAATAGTAACAATGGAAGATGTATCAATGGTAAAGATTGGACCGGGGTCCATAGTTCACTAGAGGTGTTCTCCTTAAGATAAACAAACATGGCATGCTGGGTAAACAAATTACAACAGGGCAATTGACAGGACTGAGCAAGGCATAATAATGCAATACTAGACATTCGTGATCCTATGAGATTCGATTGGGCAATACAACAAGATACATAGACCGCCATCCAACTTCATCTATGACTAGTAATCCACCTTCAGGTTATCATCTGAACCCCCTCCAGTATTAAGTTGCAAGAAATGGATAACCTCTTTAAGCTAAGTGTGTAAGGTAAACAATCCACTTGTTCCATGAACAAGAGACCGTTGTTTTCTCACTAGTAGCAACAACACATCTACAACCTTAGAGATTTCTGTCACTTCCCTTAGATTAAATAGAGGCATGAACCCACTATCGAGCATAAATACTCCCTCTTGGAGTCATTAGCATCTACTTGGCCAAGATAGCTACTAGAAACGGGGAGCATGCAAGATCACAAACAACACAGACATGATAGAATCAATAAGACAAAACCATTAATCAATCTGACATAGTAATCTCAATATCCATTGGATGCCCGCAAACACAACATGCATGATTACAAATAGATGAACTTGATCATGAACGGAGCTCACAAGATCTAAACATGGTAGCACAAAGGAGGAGAAAGAACCATCTAGCTAATACATGGACCCATAGTCCCAGGTGGAACTACTCACGCTTCATACTTGAGGCTGGCATGATGAAGAAGAAGGCCTCCAGGATGATCTCCCTCTGTAGGGTGCCGAGAAGGGCTTCATATCCCCCCTATCTAGGGACAATGGTGGCAGCGGTTATGGACTATTTCGTGGAAGATTGATCAGGTGTTTAGGGTTTTGGTATCAGGGGCTTCTTATAGGCGAAGAGGTGAAGCAGGGGGGCACCTAGGGTGGCCGCACCCCCCAGGCACGGGCTAGGGTTAGCCACACAGACAGGGTGTGTGGCCCCCTGGTGGCTCTCCTCCATCTCGTACTCTGGCTCCGTGTTCCCCACGGTAAAATATTGACTTTGGCTTTTGTCCCGTCCAATTCCAAGAATATTGATTTTCTGCCTTTTCTAGAACCAAAAATAGAAGAAAATAGGCAACTAGCACTGTGGCATCTTGTTAGTAGGTTAGTATCATAAAACATATAAAAACACCTCAAAGTGTAGATAAAGAAAATCAAAGTAGATACTAAACAAGCATGGAACATAAAAAATTGTAGATACGTTTACAATGTATCAAGCATCCCCAAGCTTAACTCCTGCTCGTCCTCGAGTAGGTAAGTGATAAAAAGAATAATTTTTGTGGTGGCATGCACCATCAAAATCAAGATCAAACCATTTGAAAGCATTGAAAGATGGGATCAAAGAACTCTAAACATGAGCATGAAATATGGAGTTCTAACAGTAAAACAAAGTAACTATGCATGCAACATGAAAGGTTACAAACAAAGATCATGAATAACAATGCATTGAAAGACGTTTGTTTGTTTCACATATAGAAAACATAGCATAGTGGCATTCAGCTTGTCCCTCATGGAGTAGCAAATAGATGCATAGGACACCTTCAAAGTTCATAAGAGTGACTAGATACAAATAGTTCATGAACAAGAAATATCAACCTTATGAATCAATCAACAAGTTTTGGGCCAATGCACATAGAACTAAGAATTTCAACTATGCTCACTTAATTAATTCCTAAGGATAGAAGGTGGAGAATCAATATAATGGTGGAAGAAAGCACCTTCATAAAGAGGGAAGAAGAGATTTCAAGTCTAAAAAGGAGCATCCAAAAATTATGTTACTTGTTAGCTTTTAGCTCTCATTACCCTATCATAAGCATCTTGAAGTGATTAAGGTTAAAGTAAACAAACTATGGAGTATATGCTTGACAAAGTATAAGTTGTCAATCTCATGTCCCTTGAATACGAGGGTCGCTCCTCATGCTACTCAAATTTAGTTACCTGTAAGTTCTTATCATAGTAAGTACATGTGTATCATATAGAAACGCCAACAGGGTACCCCTTGCACATGATACAGGAGCTATCTCATAATCAAAATGACAAGGCAAGCAGACAATGAGCATCTCAGCAATCTTCTTATTTACCATGGGAAAATTGTGCTTTTTTCTCTCTTTCCTCTTTTCAATATGTCTCTTTTTTATAAGAAGAAAGCTTCATAGATTGCTCACTATGGTGATGCTGCAAGTTTCCACCATGACTAGGCATGGCTTAGGCTAGCGGACCAGGCATTTCTCTAACACACATACATAACTCCATGGACTTACAAGCTCCCATTTTACTTAACACCGACGACATCCATAAACAAAAGAGAATGATATCAACTATGTACAATGTACAAGTGCAATGTTGAAAGTGTTCCCCGTGAAAGCACGGTTCTGCTAATTCCAACGTATAAGTGCAAGCATATACAACATAGATGACACAATGGTTCAAGTTTATTTAGGGTCAAGAAAAATAAAGTGTGCCATCAAGTTCGTGAGAGCTTTAATCACTAAGTTTTCACATAACAAAATAACATTTTAATGGGAAGATAGATGAAAACAAGAATATACCTGGAATGGTGTAACACACCATGCATAGGAATTTATAGTGGACACTTTGGAATAACTTGGTTTCTTGGGAGTTGGATGCATGAGTAGAGCTTACTGTCAACACCCGGATTTTTAGTCCTAGATGCCTGTTATGCCATACATCGCAATCCCAGGATTACCATTTTTGCGAGACATAACAGATTTGATATCACAGTACATCATCCATTACAAACCATACATAAGGTCTTACAAAAAATAAAGGATCTCATGATCCAGTCTTAATACAATCATGGCATCGAAATAACGTAATAATAACGGTAGCATGGGAAAAGCTCCATCTTCATGGTCACATGCAATGCTGATAATGGGAGATGATCCTAATTGTCATAACTCTCCTGTGGTCCATCCTCCTGATAGTCCTCTTCATAGTCTGGCCACGGGAATAGCCAGGGACAAAGCCATGAGTACTCTTTAAGTATTCGCAAACTAATACTAACAAGTGAAGTGGTTTTGAGTAGGAAGTACTAGGCTCTAGGTGTTTTTTTTGTTGCAAAAAGCCAGATTTACCCTAACCGAGTTCAGAAGCAAAGAAAGCTAGTTGATAGTTTTATAACACCTAAGTGAGAACTTGAGTTTCATCACACAACCCTGTTGTGGTCAAGTCAAAGTCATGATTCATTTCACAAGTCATTTTGAAAACATCTGACGACGGAACAGTATGGCCACTCCAACTGTCCATAACCGCGGACGCGACTATTCGAATAGTTTGACACTCTACAGAGGTGGTACACTTTCACTACAATATTCGACAATCCATCAGGAACAATCCTGAATTCACCATACTCAGTATGCGGATAATCAATCCTAACCTTTCAATTACACGCCCTAGTATAGACACCTATCCTGTGAATTTGACCTCCCAACCATGACCAACTGTCATCTTGGTAACTGCACAGGTGGACAATCTTCACAAGGTAGCCTCAGCTCAAACCTTGGCCGCAAGGGAACCCATACTAAGGTATATGAACTTCCAGTCAAGCCCTACCCAAATTTCGGGTATTGTGGTTGCACGGTAAAATTGGAATGGTATCACATCTAGACAACCATCAGTTTTAGAAATGGCTAAGGCTCATGCCTCAACATTTTCATCATCAAATCATCTGGTGTTCAAGAACACATGTCAAAACATTTCAGTAGAATGACTCATCATTCTAAGGTGTTCATAATCATTTTCACCAAGTATTCCCATCTAAAGTGATCAAGTTTTATGCTTAGCACTAGCATCTACAAGTACGGTATAAACACTTATGAGAGTTTGTAAACATGTGTGAATGATCTAAGTTCAATCTCATGCCTCAGGATGACATCAAGATTATCTAACTTAGTCCAAGTTTTATGCTCTTTATGCTACCTTTAAATATCTTTCTAAAATCTACAAGTCACTAAGTAAACTCCAAAAGAAATCTTTGATAAAGAAATAAAATAACTAAGCTTGCAAATAAAACTAGGATTGGGTATCAAGTGGTGTAAGCTTGCAAGTAGAACTTGCATGGTTTAGAAACTTGCAAGTGGTAGCTTGCTAAGTTGCAAGTGTTAGCTTGCCTTGTGTAGAGCAGTGGTTGAAGTTCTCCTCGGCTTCTTCCTCGTAGTATTCTCCTTCCTCCTCGTATCCTTGTTCGCTACTAGCGTCTATAAATAAATACGAGGTACACAATCACCAAACAATTCTTAACTATTCTATTTAACACAAAAAGGTTCACACTAGATGATCTAGCATCATCATTATTATCACAAGGATTAAAGAACTTGTCTTATTTATTGTATTTTAGAAAAATTACTTAAGATTTAATATTCTCCAACTAAAACATGGGATCATGTTGACACATGTCATCACCACATATCTCAGTACTTGGCAATTTGATTTAAAGTGGTGTCACAATTTAATAAGGTTTAACCCTTTTATTTTAATTAAATAAAGTGACTAGAAATGCCTATGAGGCATTCTTTTATTGCTTGACCATTATTTCTGCAAGTAAACCTAGATATTTTTATATATTCAGAAAGGTCTTATCAAATGTGATTTTTGAGAGTTGGAATCAACTCAAAAGCTTTTATGGTTGAATTTTGAAAATGTTTGAATGCAGAAAAGCTTCTGCCTTGTTATTTTTACTATAGATGATCTACAATTCTAAATGGTTTGAATCCAATGGGCTTGGATGAACAATTCCAGTACCTTTCTAGCAAAATTCGTTTCATGCAATTTGGTTTAGTGAATCGCTCTGGGTTGATTTTTGAATCAAGGTACATAACTAAGTTTGAAACTAAATGGAAAAAACTAAATTCACATTACTGGGTTGCGCGGGAGTGTAACTGGGCCGGCCCACGGCATACAGCGCACGCGGGTGGGTTTAAGTGGTTGTCCCCACCAGTTAGTGAGACAGGGGGTGCGAAGGGGTACGGGGCAATCTAGGCCACACGATCAACATCTAATCGAACGGTTGTGGCTTGTCGTCTCCGTCGGGCAACGCCGGCGAGACAGAACCCTAGAGTGGCCAGTGGGGGTGGTGTGAGGCTCACCAAGGCTTAGGCGAGGGTCGGAGATGGGGGCGAACGAAGAAGTCGACAACGGCGAACCTCCTGGTACGGGTGGCTTCTCCTGGGGAGGCTCCAATTGCTGGCACCTCTTCTCCTCCTCCGCGACAGACTCTGGTGAAATTCTGGCGACCTGCTGCTCGCCTTGCTCCGGGGATGAGGTGGGTGATTCTGAGAGAGAGGGGAGTGTGTTGCTGTGAAGAAATCGAACGGGGGTGGCCTCTATTTATAGTGCAAAGAGGGGACTGAAGGGAGCGGGTGGAGCTCGTCGGGGTCTTCGTCACAGTGGGCTAATGGCATAGGAGACGGTAGGGGACGGTTTTGTGTTCCCTGGCGAAGCTCAACGGCATGGTAGCAAGGCGTGTGGCGGTGCAATGCGGTCGGAAGGCTGCGATGCTCTGGGCGGGTCTAATGGGAAAACTAATGGCGCACGGGCTCTCCTGGTCGCGCAGCGACGAACGGGCATGTCCTGGCGGTTCCTGGGGCGGTGGTGATCACGCACACAAGCGGCGAGGGCGGCGCGTGGTCTGTGCTCACGTTTCGAGTGCAGTGCTCTGGCGCGCTCTCGGCATTCTAGAAGATAAGCTGGGAACGCTCGGGCTAAGTGGTCCAGGGGCTGGCTGTGCTTTGGCGTTGGACAAGGGGTGGCGGTGGACAGTGGTCAGTGTCCTAGACAAGGTTGGCGCGGCTAGGGAAGCTCCTAGCTTGCTGTCGACAATGGGGTGGCAAGTTGAGGCTCGGCATGCTCACCATTGATGGCAATGGCAAGCTCACAGTGAGCTAAAGCTTGTTAAATGAACTAGACGATCTACTAAGAGTGTGCCGTGAGCTAGAGAGGGAACAAGTTAGGCCCAAACACTGCTCACTATAGTGTTTTGTGTTTTGTTTGATTTCTGTTTGCAAGGTGTTTGATGAAATAGCCGAAAGATATTTGAATTTGAATTTTTGAATGAAAATTGGTGGGTGTACTAGTCACATGCTAGGTAGTCTCTGGTTAGTTGGTTTTGTCAAGGTGCATTGGTTTGGTTGGTTTTTGAGAATTGGTGATCTTTCCATATGATATAGATTCAATTTTGAAATGTCATTTGAATCAAGTTGCCAAATGTTTCTGTGAGTTTGAAAGGTGGTCTTGTGTTCACTTTTACTTGGTCTATCAAGGGGTGAAAAGAATTGTAATTGTTTTTGTTTGAAATCTTGGACTAGAAACACTCAAAGTGCCCTAGTGAGCAAGATTGGCAAAAATGACCATTTTCTTATTTTGTTTGTTTTTGAATTTCTCTTGATTTGTTTCTGCTTGGAATTGTTTTAGATGATGTTGTTTTCATCTTTAAACCATTGCTTTCTATTCACATCAATCACACAAGTCCATTCACGCATTCATACAATCATCACATACACACATGCATTCATATGATTTTAATTAACCAAAGTTTTTGTTAACCCTAATTTTTTTTATTTGAAATTCATAACCTTGATCAATATTTTTGGGATGTTACAAACCTTCCCCCCTTAAAAAAAATCTTGTACCGAGATTTGATAAAGAAGAAAAAAGAAAACTAGGATTTAAAGAGATCGGGAAACTCCGTCCTAATGTAATCTTCTCGCTCCCAGGTAGCTTCTTCATTGTGGTTACTCCACTAGATCTTGAGAAACTTGGTGCTTAGGGTCCTGGTGGTTCTGAAAGCTTCCTCCAAAATACGGATGGGTACTTCAGGATACGTCAGGTCATCGTTGATCTCTATGGTTCGGTGATCAATGTTCTTGAAAACTTCAGTCTCTCTAGGACTTCTAGGCATTTGCAGAGTAACGATATATGGAACTAATTATGCACTACTGACATCTCTTCTAGCAGTTCCAATTAATACGATACTTCTCCTC
The DNA here is from genome assembly GCA_030063025.1 of Avena longiglumis. Taxonomy (NCBI): domain Eukaryota; kingdom Viridiplantae; phylum Streptophyta; class Magnoliopsida; order Poales; family Poaceae; genus Avena; species Avena longiglumis. Next base: position 435,666,548 of record CP125977.1, on the reverse strand, counting down.
GATGATTCAGAATCTTGAAAGGTCTGATATATCTGGGGGCTAACTTTCCTTTGAGCTAGAAATGTTGCATTCCCTTCAAAGGCAACACTTTGAGATACACAAAATCTCCGATATTAAAAGCGAGGTCTCGACGTCTCTTGTCGGCATAACTCTTCTGTCTGGATTGGGCGGTCTTGAGGTGCTCATGAATCTTGTGAACTTTCTCTTCTACTTCTCGTAGGATGTCGGGTCCGAAAGTCTGACTCTCTCCTACTTCTGACCAATATAAATGGGTACGACACTTCCTTCCATACATGAATTCAAATGGGGCCATTTGCAAACTGGCTTGGTAACTGTTGTTGTACGAAAATTCTGTGAAAGGCAGACAATCTTCCCATTCTAATCCATACTCTAGCACACAGGCTTTCAACATATGTTCGAGTATTTGATTTACTCGCTTCGTTTGTCCATCGGTCTGAGGGTGATAAGCTGTGCTGAAACCTAGTCGGGTTCCTAATCCTTCTTGGACTTTCTTCCAAAATCTCGAGGTAAACTGAGTTCCTTGATCCGATATAATGTTCTTGGGGACTCCATGTAGACAGAATGGTAAGAAATGGGCGACTTTGGACAATCGATCAACTATGACCCAAATAGATTCATTTCCCCTACTAGAAGTAGGCAAACCGGTGATAAAGTCCATTCCAACTGAATCCCATTTCCATTCCAGAATCTATAGTGGTTGCAATATTCCTGCGGGTCTCTGATGTCCCGCCTTGACTCTCTAACAAATGTCACACTTAGCTATTTAGCTTCCTATTTCTCTCTTCATCTTATGCCACCAAAATTGCTCCTTCAAATCTTGATACATCTTCGTTCCTCTGGGGTGGATAGAATAAAGAGTATCATGGGCCTCTTTCAAAATAGCTTGATTCAACTCTGAGTCTGATGGTACACAAATACGTCCTTTGTACCACAAAACTCCTTCTTCATCTTTGGTGAATCCGGGTACTTTGCATGTACTGATACGACGTTTGATTCCGTCGATACTAGCATTTCCTTTCTACGCCTCCTGATCTGACTGATCAAAGTGGGTTGAAGTTCTATGCTAGCCAAAAATCCTTCACTTACTAATTCCATTCTAAAATCTTCCATCAGTTTGTGCAAACTTGGTTACTCCTTCAAAATCATGTAGTTCAAGCGGCACGACAATCTACTAAGGGCATCTGCTACCACATTGGCTTTTCCGGGGTGATAGTGAATGTCCAGATCATAGTCCTTGGTTAGATCTATCCATCTTCTCTACCTCATATTCAGCTCCTTCTGAGTGAAAATGTATTTTAGGATCTTGTGATCCGAATAAATCTCACAACGGTTTCCCATAAGGTAATGCCTCCATGTCTTCAGGGCTAGAACTACGGCTGCTAGTTCAAGGTCATGGGTAGGATAATTCTGTTCATGCTACTTCAGTTGTCGGGATAGATATGATATTACTTTGCCTTGTTGCATAAGCACACATCCGAGACTTATCTTGGATGCATCACAATACACATCAAAAGGCTTAGTGATATCCGGCATGATCAAGATTGGGGCTGAAATCAATCTCCTCTTGAGTTCTTGAGAACTCGCTTCACATTTGTCTGTCCATTCAAACTTCTTATCTTTCTTCAGCAATTGGGTCATGGGTCTTGCGATACTAGAGAATCCTTCTACGAACTTGAGGTAATATCCCGCTAATCTGAGAAATGCACGAACTTGGGTTTGAGTGGTTGGAGCTTGCCAATCTTCAACATCCTTCACCTTTCCGGGGTCAACGGCAATTCCTTCGGCTGATACAATATGTCTGAGGAATCCTACTTCGTGTAACCAGAATTCACATTTTCTAAACTTGACATCCAGCTGATGCTCTCTAAGTGTTCCAAGGATGGTCCTCGGGTGTAGCTCATGTTCTTCTTCTGATTTGGAATAGATAGAATGTCATCGATGAAAACAACGACAAACTTATCCAGGAAGTCCATAAAAATCTTATTCATGAGGTTCATGAAATAAGCGGGGGCATTGATTAATCCAAAAGACATGACCGTATACTCATACAATCCATATCTGGTGGTAAAGGTATTCTTTGGAATATCCTTTGCGCGAATCCTGAGTTGATGATAGCCAGTTCTAAGATCAATCTTAGAAAACACTTTGGCACCAGTCAACTGGTCAAACAGGTTTTCTATCTTTGGTAGTGGGTACTTGTTCTTGATGGTGACATCATTCAACTTTCGATAATCCGTACACAAATGGTTACCTCCATCCTTCTTATCCACAAACAAGACAGGTGATCTCCATGGCGACGCAGTGGGTTGAATCAGTCCAATCTCCAGCATAGCATCCAGTTTCTTCTTTAGCTCCACTAGTTCAGATGGGTTCATACTATATGGTCTCTGGGCTATGGGTGCGGTTCCATGATTAGTTCAATGATAAACTCTATATCCTGATCTGGGGGCATATCGGGCAAAACATCTGGAAATACATCGGGGTATTCACAGACTATTCTGATTTGGTCAATGGTTGGCTGGGCTATACTCTTGTTGCACTTGAATTGATGGGGCAAGGTTTCAAATACATGCTCTACTGATATTCCGGCTGTACTGGTCATGGTTATGGCTTTCTTGGCACAGTCGATTAATCCTTTATGTTTCGACATCCAATCCATTCCTAGTACTACTTCCAAACCTTTAGTTCCGAGTACTATTAGATTAGCATAAAAATCTATGACATGGATTCGAGTGGGTATGACCTTGCAAATTTGTCTAGCTTTGGTGGTTGAACCAGGTATTTGAACTATCATAACATACTTCAATTTTTTTGGTTGAATCTTACTACTGCATGCAAATTATTCGGTAACAAACGAGTGCGATGCTCCAGAATCAAACAACACTCTTGCAAGTACTGAGTTAACAGAAAACATAACCAACACGACATCTGGCGCTTCCCGGGCTTCTTCAGCATTCATGAGAAACAGACGGCCGTTGCGGTTGAGCGAATTCCCTAGGGAAATCTTCTTCCAGGATGAACACTGCGTTGTTGCTGAGCTGGGGCATTTGCATTGGGGGCTGCTGCAGTCTTCTTGGGACACTCATTGGAATAGTGAACCTTGGTTCCACATTCATAACAAGTCACTTGGTACTTTTCCTTCGCTGCAACAGGCACAACATTGCTTCCAGTTCTCGGGACAGTATTGGTGTTGGTGGTGACATTATTATTGTTGAACTTGGGCGGTGCATGGTTGAAATTGTTGGAGTTGCCGGGGTTATTGTGGTTTCCTCCGGGCCTTGAGTTTCCTCCTCCACGGTTGGGATAGGTTGGTCGGTTCATCGGGGGTCTATTGGTCCTTGGGGCAAATCCTAGAGATGGGTTGGGACGATACTTTGGGGTATGATGAGTTCCTGGTTGATGCATCATTCTACGCTTGCAATTCTCATTGGCTTGGTTGATCTTGCCTTCCATCTGAATGACAGAATCCACTAAGGCTTCATTGTCAGCAAACGGGATATTGACTAGCACTGTCTGCATCTCATCATGCAGACCATTCAGGAATCTCTCCTTCTTCTTGGCTTCAGTGTCAATCTCATCCGGTGCATACCTAGCCAATGACAAAAAATTGTCACGGTACTCATCTATTGTCATTCGTCCTTGCTTCAACTCTCTGAATTCATCTCTCATCCTCTTGATCAAACCCGGTGGCACATGGGTTCTACTAAACTTGATTTTGAATTCATCCCAAGTCATCATTTGTCCTCCAGTCATGGCGCTAACGTTGTTCCACCATTCTCTTGCATCTCCTGCCAGATAGTGGGTGGCAAACAATACCTTCTCATTGGCTTCCACTCTGGCAACTTCTAAGTTTTTCTCCATAGTCTGTATCCAGTCATCAGCATCTAATGGCTCTTCAGACTTACTAAAGATGGGTGGATTGGTGTTTTGAAAGTTCTTGAGCTTGGATCCATGGTTGTCCTGGTTTCCATGGCCTTGGTTGTTGTTAGCCATCTGAGCTATGTGTTGAAGGGTGGTTAAGTTGGCTTGACGTTTGGCTCTTTCAGCTTCGCGGTCAGAAACCAACATTTGCAAGATTTGCAACATCGGGTCCGGGGATGAAGTGCTTCCTCCACGAGGCATCTGAAGATTGAGATAGACCATGAGAAAAGACGGAAATTTCTAAGGTTCGGGGTTTTGTTGTTGAAAAGTTTTCAAAGTTTGACTCAGATTTTTCTAGCAACTTGCTTTTCATTCATTCATTCATATCACACGATACAAACACACACCACAACAATGAAAACAGATGTTTTTAAGAACCATTCTGTGAAACTATGATACAGTGGGACTAGCTAAAACTCACTAACGCTAGTGCTCAAGTGCTACTACTCCTCGGAGTCAGTGTCCTCATCATCATAATCATCATCGAAGGCGAAGTCATCCTCATCGGTGAAGAAGTCCATGGCTTGATCCTCCAGAAATTCATCATCATCACTAAGATAGGAGTAGGGGTCTCCACGAAGGTCCTCTCCTATGTTCTCCCTCTCCTCAAGCTGCATGTCCCTCTCGTGGATGGTCTCCTCCAAGTCTGTGATCCTGTGGCGAAGGCGGGCAATTATGCACTCCTTCTTGTCAAGCTGACGGCAACAAGACTGGCGATCCTTCACCAGCATGGCGATGGTCTGATCCTTCTGGGCAGCGATGGCATAGTTGTGGTTGACGTAGGAGCGGGCATTGTCTAACTCCTTCTATTGGTCATACATCATGAAGCTGAGGTGGTCTACTTGATTCTTCAGCTCAGGGTGATATGGTGCCTCCAGTGGCTGTCCCGTAACATCACGCCTTGGGCAAAACTCAAAGCGGGTACCCTTGATCTGATTGATACTCTATCCACATAGACGGGCAAGAGCTTCCTGCATGGCCCTGACAAGTCCATCTAGCCAGTTGTTCTCTCTAATGGTGAACTATATTCCTTCTGAGGTGGGGGCTTTAATCTTTCCTCGGAGACTTGCAACAATCAGCCATTGCAATTCCTCTCCTTCTTGATCATTGAGCTGAGCTTCGAAGAACTCGGGGTGCGGACGCTCCAGAAGTTCTGAAAGCTGGTCCATGTCACGCTCAAAGATGAGATCTCCTCCATTTCCTAACTGATAGAACTTGTTATACTTCACGTCCATCTATAAGAATATAGGATGAGTAAGTTAGTAGAGTGATCAAGTGTGTCAAATTTTATGTAAGTTTGCAAGAATTTTTGAGGAACATGAATTTTCATGAAAGAATCTAAGTGATAAGAATGAGAATAAGGTTTCGACTCACTTCCTTGGTTTTGAAACTAAGTTTTTTTGAGTCAAACATCCATTCTAAACTAGGGTCTCCTATGGTCAGGATGGCTCTGATACCAACTTGTCAACACCCGGATTTTTAATCCCAGATGTCTGTTATGCCATACATCACAATCCCAGGATTACCATTTTTCCGAGACATAACAGATTGGATATCACAGTACATCATCCATTACAAACCATACATAAGGTATTACAACAAATAAATGATCTCATGATCCAGTCTTAATACAATCATAGCACCAGAATAACGTAATAATAACGGCAGCGTGGGTGATTCTCCATCTTCATGGTCACAGGCAATGTTGATGATGGGAGATGATCCTAGTTCTCGTAACTCTCCTGCGGTCCATCCTCCTGATAGTCCTCTTCATAGTCTGGCCACAGGAATAGCCAGGGACAAAGCCATGAGTACTCTTTAAGTACTCGCAAACTAATACTAACAAGTGAAGTGGTTTTGAGTAGGAAGTACTAGGCTCTAGGTGTTTTTTTGCAAAAAGCTAGATTTACCCTAACTGAGTTCAGAAGCAAAGAAAGCTAGTTGAAAGACTTATAACACCTAAGTGAGTACTTGAGTTTCATAACACAAACCTGTTGTGGTCAAGTCAAAGTCATGATTCATTTCAAAAGTCATTTTGAAAACATCTGGCGACGGAACAGTATGGCCACTCCAACTGTCCATAACCGCGGACTCGGCTATTCGAATAGTTTGACACTCTACAGAGGTGGTACACTTTCACCACAATATTCGATACATCCTTCAGGAACAATCCTGAATTCACCATACTCAGTATGCGGATAATCAATCCTAACCTAGTATAGGCACCTCTCCTGTGAGTTTGGCCTCCCAACCATGACCAACTGTCATCTTGGGAACTGCACAGGCGGACAATCTTCACAAGGTAGCCTCAGCTCAAACCTTGGCCGCAAGGGAACCCATACTAAGGTATATAAACTTCCAGTCAAGCCCTACCCAAATTTCGGGTACTGTGGTTGTACGGTAAAATTGGAATGGTATCGCATCCAGACAACCATCAGTTTTATAAAGGGCTCAGGCTCATGCCTCAACATTTTCATCATCAAATCATCTGGTGTTCAAGAACACATGTCAAAACATTTCAGTAGAATGACTCATCATTCTAAGGTTTTCATAATCTTTTTCACCAAGTATTCCCATCTAAAGTGATCAAGTTTTATGCTTAGCACTAGCATCTATGTGGCATCCCGCAAAACCACTACTAGAAAATCGCGTTGAATTTGTGCATTGCATCGTCATCATCGCGCATTGTTTGCATAAAACTATGTTCGCAAGCCCGTTTTGTTTTTCTAAAACGCCCCATCTTACTCAAACACCGAAAACCGGGTCCCCGGAATATTTTGGTTTGCCCGATATCGGTTTGCAAAAACCTTGTTTGAAACAAATAAAATTTATAATTATTTGAGTAGGGGCAGTCGAACGGGCCAACCCGACCCGAACGACCGCCCCAGATTTTAAAACGGTCCACCCCAACCAGCCCCATCTAAATCCTAGACCTACCCAGAAAACTACCCAATCATCCCTCCACCTCACTCCCTCCAATAGTATCCTGCCACCTCACCTTGCCCTCCCCACCCTCCAATCACACCCTGCCACGTCACTCCCTCACCCCCTCTCTCTCTCCCTCTCTCATCACCAGACCCACCAATCCCCACACTCACCCAGCCCACGCACGCCACACCACACAAGCCCCCACACCGCACGCGCCCTGCCCCTTCTCCACCTGCCCGCGTGGCCCTCCCCTGACGCCCTGGGCCCGCGTCCCCACCCTCGCGCTGCCCGTCTTCTTCTTCCCCACGCGATCCTCTGCCCGCATCCAACCTCCCAGGCGCCCCGCCCCTCCCTCCTTCCACCTCGCACGCCGCCTAGCTCTGCCGCCCCGGAGTCCGCCCATCCGCCGCCGGCGCCGCCGCCAGACCCTCTCCGCTCGCCTCGCTCACCGCACCACGTCGCTCTCCACCGCCTCCACCCTCCGCTCCGGCCCACCCAGCCTCCGGCGCCCTCTCCGTCGCGCAGCCCTCCTCTCCGCCGGCGTCGCCCGCGAGCAGCCGCTCCACGCCCCGCCCCTCCACCGCCAGACCCCGCAACCGCGCCTCCTCCCTCCGGCGTCCCTCCCGCCTCCGCGTGCTCAGCGCCACGCGCCGCCCAGTTCCCTGAGCCGCTCCTTCCGCGCGACCGCCCCTCCGCGCGCTGCCTCGCCCGCGTCGCCCGCCAGCGCAGCCGCCTCGCGCCCATCCATCACCGGACCGGCCGCCTCCTCTCCGAACTTCTCCGGCGAGCCGCGTTCCCCCCCGCTGGCCCCAGGCCCGCCATCGCCGTCGCGTTCCGTCATCGGAGCAGGCCCCCGCCTCCAGAGCTCCCCAGCTCCCAACGGCCCCGCCTCCCCGCTGCCTGTCTCCCTCGCTCCCCGGCCCGCCGCTCGCCTTCGCGCACCGAGCCGGCCTCCTCGTCTCTGGGACCCACCTCCCTGCACGCGACGTTGCAGGAGAGAGACGCAGCAGTCCAAGCCTGCAAGCAAGTCGCCACAAGCTGCCCGAGAAGCTCCATCGAGAGTGTTGCCGGCGCTCGTGAATAAGGAGAACATGGAACACGAAGGATCCATATAGCGAAAAGAGCGGCTGCATCGAGAACCCGTGGATCGTGAACCCCTCAGAACGCAAGTCCTTCGACATAGTAGCTGAAGGCCCCAGACCCGTTTGACCGATCCCGCCGGTACCTCAAGACCTTCCGAAGGCCGAGACCTCGAGCGCGCCGACCCGGATGCGAAGTCGAGAATTCGAACGCCAAGATCGCCGATGCGAATACGCCAAGGTCGTCTACCTGTACACGACATGAACTTCATCCCGGACACCGAGACCCCGGTGCGACAAGTGCTTCATCCCGAACAACAAGATCTACCCCCCCCCCCCGCTATCCGAGAACGAGAGAACGACCCCGGAGTCCGAGAACATTCCCGTCGAGACCGATCCGTCGAACCCTGGACCCTGTCGAACCCCGAACCCCGGAACCCAAGTTCGTCGAGCCCCTAATCATTTTGCTTCCTCGCGGATAAGGCCGTTGAGTTGATGTGAGCTTCGCCCCGATCTTCGGTTGAACCTTTCGACAATGTTTCCAGGCGAGCATCTCCCCCCTTTCTACCTATCTTACTTTTATAGTATTTATTTCCCTCCTGTTGATCTATTGCTATCTGTGTCGCGTTGCTCTAGTTTCGTACCCGTGATATCCCTTGCAGCCTTATATTGCCTTGGACACACCCTATTACCTGTTGTTTGGTAGATAGTTGGACTTGTGCGTCGTAGTTGCGTGCTCTAGTGCTGATGTGTGTCGTCATATGCCACAGTTGCTGATGTATTGCCGCAAGTTGATGTTGGAGATGGTTCTAGTTTTACTTATCGTCACTTTAATTTCTGTTTAACAACTAAAATTGAATAAGCAGAGGCATCGGTGGGTGATAGAAAATATTTGGTTTCCGAACGCCCACTTGTGTCCCGTAAGACCCCGAGTACTTGATACCTGTTCCTTGTTTTTGCGCGCTATCCACATCCGGGAGGTATATGGGACCCCCCTGAGCCAGAGCTTGATTCATTCTTATTTCTTGGGGCCACAAACTAGTTTGAGGTGTTTTTACTATTCTGTACTTATGCCATGTTTACTGCTTTATCTACTTTTGTGCGAGGAGCACACTGTACTGTTTAGGTAAGCGGAGTGTTTTCGCGGTATCGACAAGCCCAGCCACACTTTCGGGTTCCCAGTCGTTTACAGCCACTGACGCAAACCTTGAGCCCGTCTCGGAGCTTGCTTACTCCGTTGCGGGATCTACTCAATGGGTGGCCCCAAATAATTCGAATCCTGTGATTGTTCACCGTGAAAGCCTCGTTGGGTTTTGATTTGGTTTTTCCGAGGTTGATCGAGCGTGTGTTGCTATTGGTGCACCCGGCCGGGTAAAACTTTCAAAGCCGTGTCCGGATATGGACGACTTGGAGCACGATTCTCGATCATAGACAAGCATAACTAAAGTTTACCGCTATAAATTTGACTTATAATGACTAGTAATTAGCTTCACTATAATGGAATGGCTAATTAATACTGCCCACAATTGCTTGTTTGGTTGTCGCTTGCGACAAATGTATCTGACTAGTAAGTATGGCAACTACAACGGAATTGACTGAATAAAAGTACCAACAACTGCTGGGTTTTGGGTTTATCTCATGCTATCTGCATCTGATTAGTAATTGTTGCAACTACAACAGAATGATTAAATAAAAGTGCCCACTGCTTACTTTATCAGGACGATTATCCAAATCTGACTAGTAAAGTGCCACCACTATAACTGAATAAGTAAAACTGCCAACCGTGTGAGTTCCTCGGTTGACTTCCTCGTCTGGTCTCGAGGGGGAAACACCAGGATGGGTTTGTTTGGTGTTAGCTTCAGGTTGGATCCGAGTAGGTCCTTCTCACCCCTCTCTGATAACCGCCAGTTGTATCGAGTCTCTATAGGTTGTTTAGTGCATGCTGCCGCTGCCGCCTCAGTCCACCATACCTATGTAGGCGAGGACCGCCGAATTCTAGCCTCGCTGCATCGCCTCGATCTTGACGCTCCTTCTTTTTCCTTTGCCCTTTGCCGGCACCCCTTTTTGTTTAAGCAGGTTTGAGATCGACGTCGTTAGCAGGGTTACCCTTCCGGCTTGGCCTGGGCAGGGTTATGGACGCCATTGGTTATTCTTCAGGGCTCTTAGCCCCATTTGCTTCTTGTCCGTAGTCGGGCGCTCTACCGTTTTCAAGGTGATTTGGATCTTGTATATTATATCCCTATTCTTGACTCTTTGAGTCGCTGTTATATATATATCTGTTCTGTGGGTCCCATCGAGGACTGTTGTGTAATGTTATTACTTCGTTTTCCACCCGCACGAAAGTGCTTGGTGGGCACCTTTGAATCGTCTCTATGCGAGTTTGGTGAATTTTGCTCAAACTTGCATAGGTCCGATTCTGAGGGTGTTACAATCTACAAGTGGGGTATAAACACTAATGAGGGTTGGTAAACATGTGTGAATGATCTAAGTTCATTCTCATGCCTCAGGATGACATCAATATTATCTAACTTAGGCCAAGTTTTATGCTCTTTATGCTACCTTTAAATATCTTTCTAAAATCTACAAGTCACTAAGTAAACACCAAAAGAAAGCTTTGATAAAGAAATCAAATAACTAAGCTTGCAAATAAAACTAGGATTGGGTATCAAGTGGTGTAAGCTTGCAAGTAGAACTTGCATGGTTTATAAACTTGCAAGTGGTAGCTTTCTAAGTTGCAAGTGTTAGCTTGCCTTGTGCATAGCAGTGGTTGAAGTTCTCCTCGGCTTCTTCCTCGTAGTATTCTCCTTCCTCCTCGTATCCTTGTTCGGTACTAGCGTCTATAAATAAATACGAGGTACACAATCACCAAACAATTCTTAACTATTCTATTTAGCACACAAAGGTTCACACTAGATGATCTAGCATCATCATTATTATCACAAGGATTAAAGCACTTGTCTTATTTATTTTATTTTAGAAAAGTAATTTCTACACATTGAAAAACTACTTAACATTTAATATTCTCCACCTAAAACATGGGATCATGTTGACACATGTCATCACCACATATTTTAGTACTTGGGAATGTGATTTAAAGTGGTGTCACAATTTAATAAGGTTTAACCCTTTTATTTTAATTAAATGAAGTGACTAGAAATGCCTATGAGGCATTCTTTTATTGCTTGACCATTATTTCTGCAAGTAAACCTAGATATTTTTATATATTCAGAAAGGTCTTATAAAATGTGAAATTTTAGAGTTGGAATCAACTCAAAAGCTTTTATGGTTGAATTTTGAAAAATGTTTGAATGTAGAAAAGCTTCTTCCTTGTTACTTTTACTATAGGTGATCTACAATTCTAAATGGTTTGAATCCAACGGGCTTGGATTAAGAATTCCAGTACCTTTCTAGCAAAATTAGTTTCACGCAATTTGGTTTAGTGAATCGCTTCGGGTTGATTTTTGAATCTAGGTAGAGAACTAAGTTTGAAACTAAATGGAAAAACCTAAATTCAAACTACTGGGTTGCGTGGGAGTGTAACTGGGTCAGCCCACGGCATACAGCGCGCGCAGGGGTGGGTTTAAGTGATTTTCCCCACCAGTCAGTGAGACAGGGGGTGCGAAGGGGCACGGGGAAATCTAGGCCACACTATCAACATCTACTCGAATGGCTGTGGCTTGTCATCTCCGTCGGGAAACGCCGGCGAGACAAAACCCTAGCGCGGCTATTGGGGGTCATGTGAGGCTCACCGGGGATCAGACGAGGGTCAAAGATGGGGCAAACGACAAAGTCGACGACGGCGAACCTCCTAGTACCGGTGGCTTCTCCTAGGGTGGATCCAATTTATGGCTCCTCTTCGCCTCCTCTGCAGCACACTCCGGCGAAATGCCGGTGACCTGCTGCTTTCCTTGCTCCGGGAATGAGGTGGGGCTGTCACATCCCAAAATTTTCCAAATTTTGAAATGTGAAAAATAAATAATCGTTGAAATTTAGGGTTAAAAGAAACTTTTTGCTTCAAAATGGAAACATCAAAACCCTTCTGGAACAAAATTGAATAAAATGGAATCCAACAAATTTCAATCAAGTGGAATGCATTCATTAATGAATGTATCTTGAAATTTAAACACTTGGAAAAGTTAAACCAAAACCCTAAAACCCTAATGGAATAAATCATTTCCAAGATCTCTCTCTAAGACCATGGATTTGATCCATATAAAAATTCAGCAACAAACATTTTTAAATGATCAATAATGACAAACAAAAATATTATAGAACCATAGAAATAGGTTTCATTCAATTTTGAGCCATGGATAAAAACTTATGAATTTAATGTGGCAAAAGGAAATAATTTCCAAAGATAATAAAGCTCGTATCTAAAATCCATACCAAATTGTGAGCAAATTAATCCTAGAAGGATTTAAAAAGATAAACAAATATTAGATAAAATTCTACAAATTGGAATCACCAATTTTGGATCTATAAATAAAAAGATAAGAATTTTATATGATAAATAAGGAATATTTAAAAGCCAAATTAAAACTTGGCCAAATCCATAAACAAATAAAATGAAAGATTATTGAATAATAGAAAGGAGTAAAAGTTTATTTAAATAAAATCATATATCCAATTTTATTTAAATAAAGACAAATTGCCTAAACTAAATAATAAGAAATTATTTAGAAGACAATTTAAAACTTGAATTAAATCCATAAGAAAATGGAATAAAGATAACCCAATTTCAAATAAAATAAAAGGATAAAGAATATTCAAATAAAATTATATGGCATTAACCAAATTCAATTCTATTTGAATAAAGACAAATTCCCAATTTAAATAAATAGTAAATCATATTAAAATATTTTAAGTGAATTATTTAACACACTATTGAATAAATAAAACCTACTGGAAAAGGTTTGATAAACATTTGAATTTAAAACAGAAGGTTAAATCATTTGATTAAATAATATGGGTTGGAACTATATTTAAAACCCTATTTAAATAAAGACAAAGGTCCATTTTAAATAAATATTTAAACCTTATGAGAATATAAGAAATATTCTAAATGGATTGTTAAACCACACTATATAAACAGAATGAAAACACTGATGAAAGTTTAGGAAAAGGTTTGAAAATAAAATCTGAATTTAAATAAAGTTTGAATTAAAAATAGAAAATCAGAGAAGAAAAAGAAACAGAATTAAAAAATGGAAAAGAACCAACCCAGTCCAGCAAAGAAACAGGCCAAACTTGCAGCCCACCTCACTCTCCCCCTAGCGAATCGTTTTCTACCCACGTGTCGACCCGCGCAGACGCTGACCACCGGACCCCACGTGCACCCTCGCTCACTCGCTGACATCGCAGCCCCACTGCCCCATCATCGTCATCAACCCCGCGACTCATTCATCCCCAAACCTCTCTGTTGTTCTCTGTCGATTGATTCCCCGAATAAATTTGAGTTAATGGCCGCGTGATTCTTTCCCTTGACCTCGCCCTCTTAAACTAATACCTCCCCTCTACCTTTTCCCCCAGACGCCACACACTCTCTGCCTCCAGGATGCCCTGATTTTGCTCGAGAACCTACACTGCTCCGACGAGCTTCGTGAACGATTCCTGCGAGCACGACCCTCCCCACTACCCCCAGTTCCCTCGAGCCTACTCCCTATCTCCCTGCGCATCTGCCAGTGCCTTCCTCTCGCTCGCGCGTGCCCCCACAGCGTTGGCAACGTCAACGCCAGAGCGCCACTGCCTCCTTCTCCAACTCCGGCTACGCCCCCTCGTAATACCTGACCTCCCCTCTCCCTCTCTTTCACACACGTGTACTCTCCTTTGCCTCACGCATCTAACGATGTCGTCGGCTTGTCTTCCTATGCCCTATAGCGTCGCCCCCGTCAACAATAGGACGTGCCTGACGACCGAAGCTTTTCCGGCAAGCAATAGACGACGAACCCGTGCGCCCCTGCCTCCCCATGAGCATGTTGAGAATGAGAACTCCATGGCGAACACGGTGAGCATATCCCCCCTCTCCCTTGCTTCATGGAATAGCCAGAGTGCCGCAGCCCGAGCGTCGCTGCCGCGCGCCACCATCAAGCGCCGCCAGTCCTTGGTCAAGTCAGTCTGAGCCGTTGGATTTCCACGCGATAGATTGACTAAACGAACCGTTATGCTTGATCTGTGCCACAGGATTCTAGTTAGATCTAACGCTCCACATCACACGATCCTGCCGAACCGGTACCAGCGAATAAGATCATTCCACGTGGCACAGTCTGTGTTATAAAACCCAGAAACATTTCTATTAGTTATTAGATTTTTTGAAAATCATAACATTTAATCTACACGTCCAAATTTTATAAATTTTATATTATTGGAATCAGGAAAAAGAATACTTTCCAACCATAACCTTTGTTTAGTGATTTGCTTCTGTAAAATTGGTTGTTTTTTCAGAAACATGTGTAGGCCTATTTTTTTTATAAACTTTATTCTAAAAATGTTTTTTGGGTAAAATCTTTGGCAATGGTTTGTTTTGAACCTACTGACCAGAAAAACAAACATTTATATTTAAAAGTAAATTTTTTGACACTAAGGAATTAATCCTTGAATAAAAAGTTCCTAGTTAAATAAAAATATTGATTATGGTTTAAAAATGCTTTTTGAGTAAAACCTTTTGAAAATGGTTTGATTTAAACTCTCTAACCTTAAACACTAATTTTTATAATTTAAAAACATATTTGGTGAACCCTAGAAAATTATTACTTTGTATAAAAGCATTTCCAACAAAATAAAATATTGCTTTGTTTTAAAAATATTTTTTAGGTGAAACCTTATGCAAATGGTTTAATATTAAACACTTGACCTTAAAGCACTAACATTTGTGTTTAAAAATATAATTGTCAAACACTAGAAATTATTACTTTGATTTAAATCATTTCTAGCAAAACAAAAATGTTTTCAATGGCCACTTTCACGAACTTGATTTAAAATGGTTTTGCCACTTTTATAAATGACCAATAGGTGATTTAAAATGTTTATAGCCTATTAGAGACCACCTTTCCAATAAAATAATCTTTTGCATGCTTTCATGCATTGTTTTGTTTTCTTTATTTTATGTGGTGAATTGCGTGAATGCTAGATTGAATTTGTGCCTTGATTGAATTGTAGTGAAATTTGAAGAGTGTGACTATTGCAAGATCAAGGAGTGAACTTATATTCTCTACCAAAAAGGCAAGTGGTTCTTCATACTTTTGTCCTATTATTTTCACTATGCATTAGTGATGTTTTGAGTAGGACTTGCATGGAATTTTTACTAAGTATGCCATGCCTTGGGAAATCCTAGTAGATGATGCCTTAGTATAGTTTTCCCTAATTTAAGATCCTTACTACTATCATGCTTAGCTTAGCTAGTAGTAAATAAGGGTGGAATATATACACATGCTATGGAAATTTTGCTAAGTCTTTTGACTTATGTTTTTGCCTAACAAAACTACTAAGTGAATGAATCACCTGGGTGGAATGGTGTGAATAGTTTATGTTGAGTGGTTACATAGGGCCCCATATTTATGGCCTACCCTAGTGTATCTCACTTGTGGAAAGCCACCCAGGAACAAAGAGATTTGAGATGTCAAATGTTGAGAAGCTTCAAGTGCAGTCACATGGCAATATGGGATCTGCCTGGATCATATAGGTTGCAATAACTTAGCCAAATGGACAGTTGGTGGTAGGGGTGATAGGTTTGTAGCGCGTCCATTCTGGTATAAGGGAAGGCTTCTGAAAGATCGTGTCTCGATGCATGTCAAGTCTTGTGGGGAAAGTGCACCACCTCTCGGGAGAGTAAAATCTAAGTACTTAGCCGTGTCCCCGACAATGGAAAATTTGAGCATCAAGACATGGAAGCTATCAAGGATCTCCTCATCCCAATTTCTAAGTTAAAAACTTATGGTTGAACAAGAGTAAAGGTTCACCAATGTCTATTGGTGGTTCCTTGGGTGTTTTTTGACAAACAAAAACTTAGTGTTTCCAAATGATAAGGAAAATCTATTTTGAGCAAAGCAAGCCTAATCTTCACTTAGCCAAATGCATATAGATGATAGATACCACTATTCTACCATAGTATCACTTGCCAATACAATTCAAATGTATTGACCCTTGTGGCTATAACTTATTATGTTGCAAGTTTGTTTGATGTTAGTGAAGTGTGGTGAATAGGATTACAAGTCTACAACCAACATGATTGCCTCTGGCACTTTGAAGATGAAGGACTCCATGCTATATAGATATTTCTGCTGCATTGTAATGAGAGAACCAAATGAGCTATGTAAGATGTAATGAATTATTTTATTCCTGGTTATAAAGTTGTACTATGACCTTTGTTTCTTGATATTACATCTTAAACTATGGATGCTAGCTATTGATCTAGAGACTAGCATTGTAAACACAGGGATCTCTACCTTATTAAAGGATGGGACCTCTATAGGGGTGGTTCTGAGAGAGAGGGGACCAAAGGGCGCGGGTGGAGCTCGTCAGGGTCGTCGTCACAGTGGGCTAATGGCATGGGAGACGATAGGGGATAGTTCTGTGTTCCCTGGCGAAGCTCAACGGCATGGTCAAGGCGTGGGGCGGTGCAATGCGGTCAGAATGCTGCGATGCTCTGGGCGGGTCCGACGGGAAAATTAATGGTGCACGGGCTCTCCAGGTCACGCGGCGACGAACGGGCATGTCCTGGCGGTTCCTGGGGCGGTGGTGATCACACACGCAAGCTGTGAGGGCGGCGCGCGGTCTATGCTCGCGTGTTGAGTGCGGTGCTCTGGCGTGCTCTCGGCATGCTTGTAGAGAAGCTAGGCATGCTCGGGCTGATTTGTCCAGGGGCTGGCTGTGCTTTGGCGTTGGACAAGGGGTGGCGGTGGATGGTGGTCAGTGTCCCAGATAAGGTTGGCGTGGCTAGGGAAGCTCCTAGCTTGCTGTCGACAATGGGGTGGCAAGTTGAGGCTCGGCATACTCACCATTGATGGAAATGGCAAGCTCACAGTGAGCTAAAGCTTGTTAAATGAACTAGATGATCTAGTAAGAGTGTGTTGTGAGCTAGAGAGGGAAGAAGTTAGGCCCAAACACTGCTCACTGTAGTGTTTTGTGTTTTTTTTATTTCTGTTTGCAAGGTGTTTGATGAAATGGCCGAAAGAGATTTGAATTTGAATTTTTGATTGAAAATTGGTGGGTGTACTAGTCACATACTGTTAGACCCCTACTTTATAAAAGAAAGGATCCCTGTGATTGCAATGCTAGTCCCTGGATCAATGCTAGCATCCACAGTTTAAGATGAAGTACACAGATACAAAGGTCGTTTATTACATTCATTCCAGAGATAAAACATAGTCTTTTACAACTCAGGGCCATAGGCCTAATACAAGAGTTTAAGGAATAAGTAAATAAACATAAGTCTTCATCTTCATGTGCCACATGCAAGCATGTAGAGTGTAGAATCATCACTCCTACTCATCATCGGAGTAACCTGCAACATCACAAGTTACAGCCACAGAGGGTCAATACTTTGGAATAGTATTGGCAAGTGATACCTTAATATATTTTAAGTGGACTATATTACTATGTGCATTTGGCTAAGTGTAGCTTGGCTTGCTTTGCTTGAAATTAGGTTTTACCTATTAGTTGAAATCACTAAGTTTTTCTTTGTCAAAACATTCCCAAGAAACCACCAATAGACATTGGGGTCCTTCACCCTTGTTCAGCCACCAAATTTTACTTAGAAGTTGGAGTGATGAGATTCTTGTAGCTTCCATGTCTTGATGCTCAAATTGTCCATTTCCTTGGACTAGGCTAAGTACTTAGGTTTTCCATCTGCAGAGGTTGTGAACTTTCCCCACCAGACTCGGTTTCCCAAGACAGGACCTTTCAGAAGCCTTTCCTTAGTCAAATGGACGCGTTCCAACCTATCATCCCAACTACCAACAACTGTCCAAGTGACTAAGTTCTAGCAACCTATATGATCAAGGCAGAGCCCATATTGCCAAGTGGTTGCACTGTAAGCTTTCTCAACACTTGGCTTCCAAATCCCTTTGTGCCTGGGTGGCATACCACAAGTGAGATACACAACCCAAGTCCATGGCCTTGTGTAACCACTCAACATAACCCAATCCTTCCATTCCACCCAGGAGGTTCATTTGACTTAGTTGTTTTATTAGGAAAGCATAAGTCTCATGACTTAGAATTATTTCTCTATAGTAAGTATAGATTTTCACCAACCCTTGTTTGCTACATAGCTAGGCTAAGCATGGTAAGATAACTTAACTTAGGAAAATTCCTTAGCAATTCTACAATTCTACACTACTTAGGATTTCCCAAATTAGCATTAGGCAAAAATAGCATGCAAGACTTAGCAAAATATCTAATTCTAGTACAAAACATAGGATAGAAATATTCATGAAAATATCACATTCCTTGGTAGTGGGGAGAGCTGCACTCTTCACAATCACAATCACTAGCAAAATCTACACAAAATTATAGCATACAATTACACACAATTATATACAATCAAAAATAATATGAATGCATGTATGCAAGAATTTACCAAGTGGTGATTTTGAAAATTCTACCAAGCATGTGCATGATACTGAAACACAACAGGACACAAAATTTTCCAAAACAAACTTATTTGACACTAAAACCACTTACCACAATAAATCTGTACTCAAAATAGCTTTAAACATGATTCCACAAATAAAGTCATTTTAATGGTTACTATTTGTTAAACACCTTGCATAATCAGAAAGGTCTTGAATCACTGAATCCAACGGTATAAAGTTTGTAAAATTCTAACGTGGCATTCAAAAGTTATAGCAGTTTGAAGTTTGGATCTAAATCAGGTTTAAATTCTGTTTTTGAATTCATCCTAGCCACGCGTCGCAACCTCACTGGCGCGTACCGGTTCGCGCGGATCGAGCTCTGCTGACCGCACGATCTAAATGAGATCTGGCGGCTCAGACACACGCGTACCCCTTCGTCCTACTTCTATTCTACGCCACAGGATCTAGATCTAACGCTCCCAAACATTCTGACCACACTCTAGCGGCGCTGACCGGCGGCGGCGAGTCAGACTATGGTGGCGCCGGCGTTCTAGATCGTCCCAGGAAGCAGGGAGGTGCTTACCAGATCCGCAAGGTCGTGCTGAAACTTGACGTGGTACTGGTTTGCGGAGGGGCGCTCGGAGATGGACTCTGGATCTCGTCGGAGTTGCGTCTGGCATCGGGTGGATGTTGTCGGAGTCGTTGCCGAGGCTCCGCGTCGCCCTAACACGAACCAGGGGGTTTAGGAGGTGCGCAAGACAGTTGCGAACACGCTCGTGTGAAGGAAAAGGCAAGGGGTGCACGGGACTTACTGAGATTGGTCGCCGGAGTTGGGGTGGTCGTCAGGTGCTTACGGTGTCAAGCGAATACGGCGACCTGGGGCAATACAGGATGAGCTAGTGGGGTCAGGAGGTGCGCCAGGAGATTACAAAGTGGCTCGAACAATCCAGAGGGGAAGGCGACGGGCTCACTGAATCGATCGGAGTGAGCTCTGTCTGCGGCGGTTTTGAGCGAGTCGTGGGCAGCCTGGTGGCGTGAATGCAGAATTGGCTGGGGGAAAATGACTGCGAGGAGGTGGGGATCTTATAGCCGGTGCCTCGACAGGAAACGCCCGAGGTTTAATGCCCATTTAAGCCGCGCCATTACCGGCAGTGACTGCAGCTGCGACGTGGTCGCGGGCGCGGTTTGGGGAAGACGATGACAGCGTGGACAGGGCCCGCTCGTCAGCGATGTGTGCGAAATGAGGGTGGGGTCCGTCTGTCAGCGACAGCCTGCGTGTGCTCGCGCGTGAGAAAAGAAAAGGAAACTCCCGGGTGGGCTAGTTGGGCTCGATCCTCTGCTGGGCCAGATATCTGGCGCTTGGCCCTTTTCCTTTGTTTATTTCTTTTTCTTTTCTAATTTGGTTTTCAGGAATGATTTAGGTATGAATTCAAATCCTTTTTGAATTCAAACAATTCTGGGGATTTTTGCAGGGTACTGTGGTTTCAAAAATCTGTTATTTAACCATGTGGTTACCCTGTAAGGGCTTGGTCAAACTTGGATTTCAAACAACAGAGGCTTTGCATCTGTTTTGAAAATGCTTGGAAAAGGGATTTTGAATTTCTTTCTAAATTGAAACTTTGGTTAACCCTTCTCTCCTAAACTTTTCCAACAATGGGGCAAGCAAACAAGTTCCTAAAGATTCAAGTTTCAAATGGTGTTGGTCTTTTGAATTAAATCTGTCCACATAAAATCATAACATCAAAAGCTTCTGTTTTTCTGAAATGATTTTGAGAAAATCCCTAAATGATGATGAATGCAAGGATGATATGAATGAGTTTTGGAATATGAATTTAGGGATGTTACAAATCTAACCCCCTTAGGATGAATCTCGCCCTCGAGATTCGGATTGGCTAGAAAATAGGTGAGGGTGGTCTTTCCGAAGATCATCTGCTCTTTCCCATGTTGCTTCCTCTTCGGAATGATGATTCCATTGCACTTTGCAAAACTTGATAGTCTTAGTCCTTGTGACCCTTTCTGCGGTCTCAAGAATCTTGACAGGCTTTTCCTCATAGGTGAGATCACTTTCTAGCTGGACCTCTTCCAATGGTATGGTATCCTTCAGAGAAGTTTCTTCCATTTCTGGGTGACATTTCTTAAGCTGACTCACATGAAACACATTATGGATAGCTGACAGAGACTCTAGCAATTCAACTTCATATGCAACTTATCCTTTGCGACTTAGAATCTTGAATGGCCCAACATATCTTGGTGCCAACTTTCCTTTGACTCCAAATCTTTTCACTCCACGAAGTGGTGATACTCTAAGGTAAGCCCTATCCCCAACTTCGTAGATGACTTCTCTACGCTTAGAATCCGCGTAGCTTTTCTGTCGGGACTGTGCTACCTTCAACCTGTCCTTAACCAATTTGACCTTCTCTTCGCCGTCTTTGATAAGATCAGGTCCAAATAAACTTCTTTCTCCCACACCATTCCACAGTAATGGGGTGGTACATTTTCTTCCGTAGAGAAACTCAAATGGTGCCATCCCAATACTAGATTGGTAACTGTTATTGTAAGAAAACTCTACGTAAGGCAGACTTTCATCCCAACTTGCTCCATAGTCTAAGGCACATGCCCTCAACATGTCTTCAAGAATTTGGTTAGTCCTTTCCGTTTGTCCATCAGTTTGAGGATGAAAGGCAGTACTGAATTCCAACCTCGTTCCCAAAGATTCATGAAGCTGTCTCCAAAAGTGAGAAGTGAACTGAGTTCCTCTATCCGATGTAATACTCTTAGGCACACCGTGAAGGCATACACCCTGCTCATGTAGATCTTGGCTAACTTGGCACTTGTATAAGTGGTCTTCACTGGTATAAAATGAGCCACTTTAGTTAGGCGATCCACTACTACCCATATAGAATCATACCCTGACCTGGTCCTTGGTAATCCTGTAATGAAATCCATACCAATATTTTCCCACTTCCATTCAGGAATAGGTAGTGGTTGAAGCAAACCTGCTGGTTTCTGATGCTCTGCTTTCACTCTACTACACACATCACACAAAGCAATGTGTTCGGCGATATCTCTTTTGAGATTATTCCACCAAAATCTTTCCTTCATGTCCATGTACATCTTGGTGTTTCCCGGGTGAATAGAATACGGAGAGTTGTGGGCTTCAGAAAATCAGTTTCCGCAACTCCGGGTCTTGCGGAACACATATACGTTTTCCGTGCCATAAAGTACCTTGTTCGTCTATATGGAAACTCTTAGCTTTCCCTAGACTTATATTTTTCTTAATCTTTTCAATTTCCTTATCAGTCTTCTGAGCTTCTTGGATCTTGTCCAATAAAGTGGGTTGAACATCCAAGGACATGAGATGTCCTTCAGGCACAATCTCCAATCTGAGTTCTTTGAATTGCTTACACAAGTCATCTGGCAATTCTCCTTTGGTAAGGCCATTTACAAACGTCTTACGACTTAGAGCATCTGCTACTACATTCGCTTTACTGGGGTGATATTGCAAACTTAAGTCATAATCCTTGATAAGCTCTAGCCATCTTCTTTGTCTCATATTGATTTCCTTCTGGGTGAATATATACTTCAAACTCTTATGATCGGTGAATACTTCACAACGCTTTCCCAAAAGGTAATGTCTCCATGTTTTGAGTGCATGGATTTACGAGGCCAACTCAAATCATGAGTAGGATAGTTTACTTCATGAGTTTTGAGTTGTCTCAAGCATAGGCTACGACTTTACCGCCTTGCATAAGTACGGCACCCAAACCTTGATGAGACGATCACAATATACTTGGAAATCCTTTTCCAAATCAAGGAATATAGAACTGTGTCATACAAGTCTCTTCTTCAATTCTTGGAAGCTGACTTCACAACCTTCAGACCAAGTAAATTTCTTGTCCTTCTTTAACAATTCTGTCATTGGCTTAGCAACCTTCGAGAAATTTTCAATGAACCTTCTGTAGTAACCTGCTAAGCTGAGGAAACTACGAACTTCTTTCACATTCTTGGGAGATTCCCATTCTGTCACAGCTGAAACTTTGGCAGGATCTACTACCACACCATCCTTTGTCATAACATGACCAAGAAAACCAACTTCCTCTAACCAAAACTCACACTTGCTAAATTTGGCATAAAGTTTATGCTCTCTTAACTTTTCAAGTATCAAGCGTAAGTGTCTTTTATGTTCTTCCTTGCTCTTGGAGTAGACTAAGATGTCATCGATGAAAACGACCACAAACTTGTCAAGAAATTCCATGAACACCTTGTTCATCATATTCATGAAGTACGCTGGTGCGTTGGTTAGAACAAAAGGCATCACAGTGTACTCATACAATCCATACCTTGTGGTGAATGCTGTATTAGGTATGTCTTGCTCTCTTATCTTGAGTTGAAAATAGCCTGACCGAAGATCAATTTTTGAGAACACACATGCTCCCTCTAGTTGATCAAACAAATCGTCGATTCTTGGCAAAGGATATTTGTTCTTGATTGTTACTTCGTTGAGAGAACGGTAATCTATGCATAACCTTTGTGTTCTATCCTTCTTCTCCAAGAACAGTACTGGGGCTCCCCAAGATGAAGAACTTGGTTGAATGAACCCTTTCTGTAACTGTTCTCCTAGTTGTTTCTTGAGCTCTTTCAGTTCATCAACTGACATTTTGTATGGTCTCTTAGCTATTGGTCCAGAACCTGGTACCAAATCTATCAGAAACTCCACATCTCTATCCGGTGGGATTCCTGGTAATTCTTCAGGAAACACATCCGGATACTCACATACAATTGGCACACTGTCCATGCTAACCCCCTTAAGAGAATTCAGCTTACTTCCCTTGGATTCAAAATTTGACTTGAATTTTATTCTTTTTCCTTCTGGGGTTGTGAGTGTAACTGTACGATTGGCACAATCTAGTACTCCCTCATACTTAGCCATCCAATCCATTCCCAAAATCACATCCAATCCTTTGGAATTCAGGATTATTAGGTTCACTGGAAATTTATGTTTTCCAAACTCTATGACTAAGTCATGACATCCTGAGTTTACTATCATTTCTCCACCCGGAGAACTTACTCTTATAGGACACCCAATGGTTTCTACCAGTAGTTCATTTCTTTCAACAAATGCTTTTGATATGAATGAATGAGATGCACCAGTGTCAAAGAGTACAAATGCTGGAATGGAATTGAGTCTGAACTTACCAGCAACGGCATCAGGCTCCTCATAGACCTCCTCCACATTGATGTGGTTAACCTGTCCTTTCTGGAAAGGATTTGGCTTGTTAGGTCCTTCCACTTTCTTCTCAGGGCACTCATTAGCATAATGCCCCAGCTTCTTGCACTTGAAGCACTCAACCTGACTGATGTCCTTTTTAACATGCTGACTTCCACTTCCACTACCATTCCCACTGTGGTGGCTCTTATGTCCACTCTTGTGGTTCTTATACTTGTCATTGTCATGACTGCGATGATGCTTGTTGTCATGACGGTTGTGGTTGTGGTGCTTGTTGAATTTCCCATGCTTATGGGATCCTGAGCTGCCACTGTCATCATAGTGAGATCGTTTGTGAGACGATCCCGAGCTGTGCTTGTCGGAGTGTTTCCTCTTTCTACTCTCGACTTGTTTCATTTTACTCTCCAAAATAGCAGCCTTGTCACACAAAGACTGATAAGTTGGAACATATGCCAGAGACAACTGTAGGTTCAGTTCATCATTCAAGCCCTCCAGAAACTTTTCCTTTCTTTTTGCATCTGTGTCAACCTCATCCGGTGCATAGCGCGCCAGATTGTTGAACTCTTCTATGTATTGTGCCACGCTACGGTGGCGCTTCTTTAGGTTGTGAAACTCCTTATTTTTCAGACTCATCATTCCTGATGAGATATGAGCAGTGCGAAAGCCATCCTCAAAGATAGCCCAAGTCACCTCATCAATAGGAGTGGTGATTTGGAAGTTGTCCCCAGTCCCACCATGTGGCGGCTGGTCCTTCCAATAGATGTGCTGCGAACCTGACTTTTTCAGCATCCGTGCAGCCCACGGTCACTAAGTCTTTGTTCACGGAACGTAGCCAATCATTGGCCACCATGGGATCAGTTGTCCCCGAAAACTTTGCTGGCCTCAAACGCAGAAATCTGGTGAGCATATCAAAACCCGGAGGGTTGTTGTTGGGGTTGTTGTTGTTGTTGTTGTTGTTATTGGGGTTGTTGTTGTTATTCTGGTTTTGAATGAATGTTGTCATCATTTGCATAAGCTGTGTTTGCGCATTCATCATTTGTTGCATTTCCGGGGTGATGTTGTTGGGGTTGGGGTTTGCGCAACGGGGAGGCATCTGTGGTTTGTTCAAATAGATAAGAATGAGATACCCATAGATGTTTTATGCACAATACATCATAAGCAAACACATAGAGAGAAACATAAGAATAAAAGTTCAACAACCACATAATAAGTTCATGAAGTAAAACACACAAGTGGCAAGCCATCCACATGTCGGATGGTCCAATAATAAGTTCACAATAACAAGTACGAATATGAAAGATAAACGAGTAGTCAAGTCTACTCATCAGCATCAATCTCCTCCTCGACGAAGGTAAGACCTGCGTTCTCCATCGCGGTCTTGTTCTCCTCAATCGTAGTGGTCAAGGAATCGACCTTGGCCTTGAGAGCCCTCTTCTGGGAGCGACGCCTCTCAATAACCATCTGCTGCTGCTCAAGCTCGAAATCCTTGGACTTCAGTTCCTCGGTCATGTCTCGGATCTTCTTGTTCCTATCCTGGACGTGTTTCTCCTGACTCTTGAACTTGCGGTCCTGGGCCTCGAACTTTGTCTCCATTTCCTTGGTCATCTCATCCTGCTATGCGAAAAGCTTGTCCTTCTCGCGTAGCTGCACCTGAAGCTCGTCATTGCCAAGCATGACGTTCGTCCTGTCAGTGTCCACGTTCCTGAGGAGAGTCTCTAAGTCCTGGAGATAGAGACGTATCGGCTCTGCCGCGTCCCTCGAGTCGTCCTCGAAGTCAATAGACTCTCCATCAACATCACGCCTTCCAAAGACGTGGAAGTGAGTGCCCCTAACCTGTCGGGAGTGACGGCCTAACAAACGTCCTATCAGGTCCTGCATGACTACATCCATGCCTCTCCCCGCCGTGCATCACTTGAAGACGATGGCCTCAGTAGGCCTGGTCCAAAGGCCCTGGCTGGTTCACCTTGAAGCCCCAGAGGTCCTTCCTCTCGAACTTGGTGAGTGGGTACACCGTGATGGTGGGAAGAGGGAGATCGAGCAAAGTGGTAAGCTCAATGATACGGGGTCCGAAACGGGTAACCTGGAGCTCCTCAACGACGCTGATGGTAATAGGCATCTATTTATAAGATTGAAAAGTTAGAACAACACAATTTAAGATAAATACAAGACAACCATCTCATCCATAACCATGGAATACAAACATCACACAAGTCATGCATACATAAATCCATTACACCATTCAAGGTCCAAACTTATTTAAGGTATCATTTGGAAAATAAGGTGATAGATGGTGGTCCACTAACAAGGTGTGCTCATAGGCCTATCTCACTGGATCTGGTGGCTATCACAATGTTCCTAGAGGCAATCCACCTATCTTGTTCACATGATTCCATCACTAAGTCTATTATATCCCCCCTTAACTCTTGGTTGGTGGCTTCCAACTCTTGGGTAAGTTCCTTCTCTTTCTCTAAGTCTTTTTGGAGGTTGAGCATTCTGCACTTGACTCTAGCACTTAGTTCTTTGATAGTCCTCCAAGATGCATCTCTGGCTGACTCAAAGAATGTGGTGTGCATTATAGTGTTGGTGTACATGCAGAATCCCCTTTCTTTGTGGTTGTCTTCCTTATTTTTGTACAAGTGAAGTTGCACCCACCAATACTCCACTCCTTCATCCATCACTGGAAAGCCCTTGTACACAGCTGCACCATGTGCTTCCATTGCCACCATGAGGTCCTTGAGAATATTGGGAAACTCAGTTTCACACTCCAAGGTCATGGTCATGAGTGGTCCTTTCTTCACGGCTTCGTTGATGGAGTTCATCTACAAATGGAGTTGAGAATGAAAAGATTAGAAAAGTTTTACGAGAAGAATAGACAAGTGTAGAAGTAGTTGAAAATTTTCATTAGTGGTTTTCAAATCCTAGGGTCATAATCCCACAGGCAACATGTTGCTCGATACCATCCTGTTAGACCCTCCTTTATAAAGGAAAGGATCCTGTGATTGCAATGCTAGTCCTCGGATCAATGCTAGCATCCATGCTTAAGATGAAGTACACACATACAAAGGTCGTTTATTACATTCATTCCAGAGATAAAACATAGTCTTTTACAACTCAGGGCCATAGGCCTAATACAAGAGTTTAAGGAATAAGTAAATAAACATAAGTCTTCATCTTCATGTGCCACAGGCAAGCATGTTGAGTGTAGACTCATGACTCCTACTCATCATCGGAGTAACCTGCAACATCACAAGTTACAGCCACAGAGGGTCAATACTTTGGAATAGTATTGGCAAGTGATACCTTAATATATTTTAAGTGGACTATATTACTATATGCATTTGGCTAAGTGTAGCTTGGCTTGCTTTGCTTGAAATTAGGTTTTACCTATTAGTTGAAATCACTAAGTTTTTCTTTGTCAAAACATTCCCAAGAAACCACCAATAGACATTGGGGTCCTTCACCCTTGCTCACCCACCAAATTTTACTTAGAAGTTGGAGTGATGAGATTCTTGTAGCTTCCATGTCTTGATGCTCAAATTGTCCATTTCCTTGGACTAGGCTAAGTACTTAGGTTTTCCATCTGCAGAGGTTGTGCACTTTCCCCACCAGACTCGGTTTCCCAAGACAGGACCTTTCAGAAGCCTTTCCTTAGTCAAATGGACGCGTTCCAACCTATCATGCCAACTACCACCAACTGTCCAAGTGACTAAGTTCTAGCAACCTATATGATCAAGGCAGAGCCCATATTGCCAAGTGGTTGCACTGTAAGCTTTCTCAACACTTGGCCTCCAAATCCCTTTGTGCCTGGGTGGCATACCACAAGTGAGATACACAACCCAAGTCCATGGCCTTGTGTAACCACTCAACATAACCCAATCCTTCCATTCCACCTAGGAGGTTCATTTGACTTAGTTGTTTTATTAGGAAAGCATAAGTCTCATGACTTAGAATTATTTCTCTATAGTAAGTATAGATTTTCACCAACCCTTGTTTGCTACATAGCTAGGCTAAGCATGGTAAGATAACTTAACTTAGGAAAATTCCTTAGCAATTCTACAATTCTACACTACTTAGGATTTCCCAAATTAGCATTAGGCAAAAATAGCATGCAAGACTTAGCAAAATATCTAATGCTAGTACAAAACATAGGATAGAAATATTCATGAAAATATCACTTGCCTTGGTAGTGGGGAGAGCTGCACTCTTCACAATCACAATCACTAGCAAAATCTACAGAAAATTATAGCATACAATTACACACAATTATATACAATCAAAAATAATATGAATGCATGTATGCAAGAATTTACCAAGTGGTGATTTTGAAAATTCTGCCAAGCATGTGCATGATACTGAAACACAACAGGACACAAAATTTGCCAAAACAAACTTATTTGACACTAAAACCACTTACCACAATAAATCTATACTCAAAATAGCTTTAAACATGATTCCACAAATAAAGTCATTTTAATGGTTACTATTTGTTAAACACCTTGCATAATCAGAAAGGTCTTGAATCACTGAATCCAACGGTATAAAGTTTGTAAAATTCTAACGTGGCATTAAAAAGTTATAGCAGTTTGAAGTTTGGATCTAAATCAGGTTTAAATTCTGTTTTTTGAATTCATCCTAGCCACGCGTCGCAACCTCACTGGCGCTGCATCGGTTCAGCGGATCGAGTTTCACTGACCGCACGATCTAAATGAGATCTGGCGGCTCGACACACGCTGCATTCTTCGTCCCTACTTCTATTCTACGCCACAGGATCTAGATCTAACGCTCCCAAACATTCTGACCACACTCTGGCGGCGCTAGCGGCGCTGACCGGCGGCGGCGAGTCAGACTATGGTGGCGCCGGCATTCTAGATCGTCCCAGGAAGCGGGGAGGTGCTTACCAGATCCGCAAGGTCGTCTTGAAGCTTGACGTGGTACCGGGTTTGCGAGGGCGCTCGGAGATGGACTCTGGATCTCGTCGGAGTTGCGTCTGGCGTCGGGTGGATGTTGTCGGAGTCGTTGCCGAGGCTCCGCGTCGCTCTAACACGAACCAGGGGGTTTAGGAGGTGCGCAAGACAGTTGCGAACACGCTCGTGTGAAGGAAAAGGCAAGGGGTGCACGGGACTTACTAAGATTGGTCGTCGGAGTTGGGGTGGTCGTCAGGTGCTTACGGTGTCAAGCGAATACGGCGACCTGGGGCAATACAGGATGAGCTAGTGGGGTCAGGAGGTGCGCCAGGAGATTACAAAGTGGCTCGAACAATCCAGGGAAGGGCGCACGGGCTCACTTAAATCGATCGCCGAGTGAGCTCTGCTCATCGGCGGTTTTGAGCGAGTCGGGCAGCTGGTGGCGTGAATGCAGAATTGGCTGGGGAAATGACCAGGAGGTGGGGATCTTATAGTCGGTGCCTCGGCAGAAACGCCCGAGGTTTAATGCCCATTTAAGCCGCGCCATTACCGGGTAGCGATCGCGACGTGGTCGCGGGCGCGGTTTGGGAAGATGATGACAACAGATGGGTGGCCCGCCGGCCGATGTGCAAATGAGGATGGGGTCCGTCTGTCACGACACTGCGTGTGCTTTCAAGTGAGAAAAGAAAAGGAAACTCCGGTGGGCTAGTTGGGCTCGATCCTGCTGGGCCGATATCCGCACTTGGCCCTTTTCCTTTGTTTATTTCTTTTTCTTTTATAATTTGGTTTTCAGGAATGATTTAGGTATGAATTCAAATCCATTTTGAATTCAAACAATTCTGGGGATTTTTGCAGGGTACTGTGGTTTCAAAAATCTGTTATTTAACCATGTGGTTATCCTGTAAGGGCTTGGTCAAACTTGGATTTCAAACAACAGAGGCTTTGCATCTGTTTTGAAAATGCTTGGAAAAGGGATTTTGAATTTCTTTCTAAATTGAAACTTTGGTTAACCCTTCTCTCCTAAACTTTTCCAACAATGGGGCAAGCAAACAAGTTCCTAAACATTCAAGTTTCAAATGGTGTTGGTCTTTTGAATTAAATCTGTCCACATAAAATCATAACATCAAAAGCTTCTGTTTTTCTGAAATGATTTTGAGAAAATCCCTAAATGATGATGAATGCAAGGATGATATGAATGAGTTTTGGAATATGAATTTAGGGATGTTACACATACTAGGTAGTCTCTGGTTAGTTGGTTTTGTCAAGGTGCATTGGTTTGGTTGGTTTTTGAGAATTGGTTATCTTCCCATATGATATAGATTCAATTTTGGAATGTCATTTGAATCAAGTTGCCAAATGTTTCTGTGCGTTTGAAAGGTGGGATTGGGTTCACTTTCACTTGGTCTAGCAAGGGGTGAAAATAGTTGGAATTGTTTCTGTTTGAAAACTTGGACTAGAAACACTCAAAGTGGCCTAGTGAGCAAGATTGGCAAAAATGACCATTTGCTTATTTTGTTTGTTTTTGAATTTCGCTTGATTTTTTTCTGATTGGAATTGTTTTATATGATGTTGTTTTCATCTTTAAACCATTCCTTGCTATTCACATCGATCACACAAGTCCATCCATACGATCATCACATACACACATGCATTCATATGATTTTAATTAACCAAAGTTTTTGTTAACCCTAATTTTTGGTGAGTTGAAATTGATAACCTTTATTAATATCTTTGGGATGTTACACTTACTCATACAAGTCGAGGCTAGCAAAAGACTGGGAGAGACCAACTAAGAGAGAAATAATGGCCATAATCATGGAGAGCGACAAAACATTACTAATCAAAGCATAAAGTGGTACTACAAGTCACGGACTAAATGATAATAAAGGTCATGGTGACTTGTTCATAGTCATAACATGGTGTGAGCATGTGCCAAGTCAACCCAAACAAAGCATCAAAGGAGAATACCATAATACTATGCTTTTGTATGCTAAAACAATGCATGATTCCATCAAGGCACATTAAGAAATCCTAATTGTTTGGAACAAGTCATGCTACATCAATAATCACTAAGCATAATGTCAAAACAACATCTAGCATGACATGATAAAGTCTCAGTCATAGTCAAAGCAAGCTCCTCTTGTACTATTCAAGCAAGAACTTTCTACTCCTCTCCAACACCAATCAACTTATTTGAAACAACAAACCGAGAACGGGGGTCCAAACTAATTTATTCAAGCAAACTAAGCAAACCAAAAACAAAAACTAAGACTCTCCAAGAACAACACAACAGTGCATGATACAATAAAAATGAAGTGTCTAGAAAGACTTGAGATTTTTATTAATGAAGAAGGGGATGCCTTGGGCATCCCCAAGCTTTGATGCTTGTACCTCGTGAATATTTCATGGGTGACATGGGGTGGAATCCCCAATATTGAGCTTTTGTCCATTCTTCATCTCATTACATCATTCTTTCTCTACACCTACAAATTTTCCTTCATAAAAAACTTCACACAATCTTCATTAGCAACATTAGTGTATTCAAAAGATAATAGACCCTTGGGGTTTAGTTTTAAAACAGAAAAACTTTCACTAAAGACACAAGCTACTGTATCAATTCCCTCAAAAAGCTCAATTTCCCAAAAAGAACCCAAAAAGGAATCAATAAGAAGCAAATGCAAATAATGGCAGAAATCTCTCAAAACAGACCAGCAGGTAGAAACCGATTTTTTCAAAGACCTTCTATTGATCCAATCAAAAAGTGTTGAACTAACAAAAGTTGTCTAACATACTGGGGGATTTATTCGTAAATTTTAAGCTCAAAAAAACTTACAGAGAGTTTACATGAATTTGTACGGTGGAGTGCAAAAATCGGTTTCGGGATAGCAACTCCCCAAATCTTACTTCCCTCTCATTAGAGGTTATTATTGGCACAAAAATGAAAATAAAATGGATAAGGAGAGGTCATTACTGAAGTAATAACTTCCAAGACTCAAGAAAACTTTTGGTTTATCTCCCAATAAGTACTTCTCTTTAACGCCTTTAAGTTAGGCACAAGAAGCAAGAATCAAGTATTTTCAAATGAAGAAGCATTAAGATCAATACTCGAAATCTCTTCAACTAGGAAAGGTATATCATCCAAATGAGTTTTATAGGATCCTTTATCATATCTCTTATGTTCACTACTCTCATCAAATGGGTTTTCAGGAACAATCAAATCAAAATTCTTTTCTAAGGCCTCATGCATTCCTACAAGTCTAAAAGGTATGGGTATCTTAATTTCCTATCTAGGTTTGGTTTTATCTGAAGTATCCATAACATCTACACATGATCCTAGCATATTAAAATGTTTAAAGACTTTTTTGGCATCCTTAGCAACATCATTGAACTCTTTTATCAAAGTTTCTAGGATACAATCTCTCTTTTCAGCATCCTCCTCTTCTTTTAGTTTAAGAAACAAAATTTGCATTATGGGGTTAAGGTTAACAAACCTAGCCTCCAACATGTGAACTAAGGAACCTGCAACAATTTCATAATTATGAGCAAGTTCTGCTAAGGATCTATCCTCAATATCCTCATGTTTGCTAACATGATTAAAGAATTCTTCAATATTTTCTTTCCCAATTATAGAACCACTACCTATTGAAAGGTCTTTCAGGGTGAACTTGGGAATCAACATGGTGACCTAGAGCAAGGTGACAACTAGAGTAGGAGCTAGTTTTTGTGTGTTTTTGATAAGAGAGTCAAACAAAACCAAGAAAAGCAAATTAAGAAAAACAAAAGCAAAGTAAAGATAAAGGTTGTGAAGGACTCCCCTGCAACTGTGCCAGAAAAAGCTTGACACAGCTCAACTGATTGTTGAGCTTCGTTGGGAGACTCCAAGATGAAGGTATCATGAGCACAGTGCCAAGTTCTTCCTTCAGTAAGAAACCAAGGTTATCAAACCAATAGGAGGAAGGAAATGACTCAAAGGTGTTGCTAGCAACTTAGAAACCTACACAACACAAACTCAAGACTTTGCCCCAAAGAACAGTGAGGTTGTCAATCCCACGGGTTTGCTGAAAATAAAGGATTATCTATATGGTGTGGAAGGTAATGGTGGTTTGCAGAAAGTAAACAGTAACACTGGAAGATGTATCAATGGTAAAGATTGGACCGGGGTCCATAGGTCATTAGAGGTGTTCTCCTTAAGATAAACAAACATGGCATGCTGATTAAACAAATTACAGCAGGGCAATTGACAGGACTAAGTAAGGCATAATAATGCAATAGTAGACATTCATGATCCTATGAGATTCGATTGGGAAATACAACAAGATACATAGACCGCCATCCAACTGCATCTATGACTAGTAATCCACCTTCAGGTTATCATTTGAACCCCCTCCGGTATTAAGTTGCAAGCAACGGATAAATGCTTTAAGCAAAGTGTGTAAGGTAAAAAATCCACTTGTTCCATCAACAAGAGACCGTTGTTTTCTCCCTAGTAGCAACATCACATCTAGAACCTTAGAGATTTCTATCACTTCCCTTAAATTAAATAGAGGCATGAACCCACTATCGAGCATAAATACTCCCTCTTGGAGTCACTAGCATCTACTTGGCCAAGATAGCTACTAGAAACAGAGAGCATGCAAGATTACAAACAACACAGACATGATAGGATCAATAAGAAAAAACCATTAATCAATCTGACATAGTAATCTCAATATCCATTAGATCCCCGCAAACACAACATGCATGATTACAAATAGATGATCTTGATCATGAACGGAGCTCACAAGATCTAAACATGGTAGCACAAAGGAGGAGAAACAACCATCTAGCTACTACACGAACCCGTAGTCCAAGGTGGAACTACTTATGCTTCATATCGAAGGCTGGCATGATGAAGAAAAAGTCCTCCTGGATGATCTCCCCTCTGGAAGGGTGCCGGGAAGAGCTTCAGATCCCCCTTGATCTAGGGATGATTGTGACGGCGACTACAGACTGTTTCGTGGAAGATTGATCAGGTGTTTAGGGTTTTGGTATCGAGGGATTCTTATAGGAGAAGAGGCGGGACAAGGGGCACCCAGGGTGGCCACAGCCCTCCCCCTCGGCACGGGGTAGGGTTAGCCATTTGTCCATGGGGTATGGCCCCCTGGTGGCTCCCCTTCGTCTCGTACTCTGGCTGCGTGTTCCGCACGTTAAAATATTAACTTTGGGTTTTGTCCCGTCCAATTTTGAGAATATTGATTTTCTTCCTTTTCTGGAACCAAAAATAGAGGAAAACAGGAAACTGGCACCGTGGCATCTTGTTAATAGGTTGGTACCAGAAAACATATAAAAACACCTCAAAGTGTAGAAAAAGCAAAGCAAAGTAGATACTAAACAAGCATGGAACATCAAAATTATAGATACGTTAACGACATATCAAATCCTGATCACAGGTATGAGAGACTCCACTCCCCGTCATCTTTTTCTTTCCCCTGGGAGTAGCGTCAGAGATGGATCTCTTCCACTTTTGTGTTCCCGGAGCTTCGTCGTCAGACACAATAGTGACATCCTTCATCTTGGGGTCATAGATTTGGGGAGCCATGTCGGTCTCCTCCAAATACCCTAGTTGTTATGTGGTTATTGTGTTAGACTGTCTGATTCATTAAAGGCAGAATAATTGAAGTATATGTCAGCAATGAAGGAATGAAAAATTACCTTTGGGCACTTGCTGTTCTCGAATATGTCATAAGTGATGGCGAAGCCGCGCTTCCGGTCATTCACTTTGACGATGTCCTTGAGGCAGATCTTGATGGAGTCACTGGAGAAGTTATCCTTGGATATCCAGAGGGTATCCTTCCTGTCCTTGGTGTACTGACACATCAGCTTCTCGCGGTGTTGCAGGGGTTGGATCCGAATTACGAACCAGCACATGTCTTGGTCCAAGTCGGTCAATCCTGTGTCAATGATCCACTCTATCCGCCTTACGGTGCGAGAGGCTTCGACGTCGGGGGGTAGGAGGGCTTGTGACCTCAACGTGGTGGCTTCGGCAGCAGCCTCGTCGATGAAGTCTAGTACGAGCCTTCTCGGCCAGCCAGAGGGATATCTGAGCCATAGAAGTAGCTTTGTTACCAGTTCTTGCAGGAATCGTGTCCTACGATGTCATTGGACCACCGTCTAGGCCGGATCTTAAAAATAATCGTTCCGCAGTTTCTAAGTTCATCTTTGCTATCTCCGGCTTCCCTCTTGACGGTGAAGAAGTAAATAAATAGATCTAACCTAGGACTAATCCCTAGTTATCCTTCGCACAAAGCTACAAAATTGCTAAGTGCTAGAATACTATTGAGAGAAAGGTTGTGAGGAAGAACTCGGAAGTGTTGAAGAACTTGGAGGCAGAAGTCGGAGATCGGGAGGATGATGTCGTGCACCAACTGTGCCTTGAGGTACACCTTATCTTCTACTTGGGGAGAAGGGACCACCTCGCCGGCCGGCGCCGACCGCCAGACTAGGTCCTTCGCCGTAGGGAGATACCCCTCGGTGACCATCTCCTTGATGTCCGCGGTGGAGATATCCGAGCCCCTCCAGACCCCCTTATGGGAATTTGTTTCCTCCTCCAGCAGATCGAACGCCTATGAAGTTTGGTCGTTGTCGGTGGTTTCCACCATTGCAGAGATTGGCACCATCACCCCTTCCGACAGGACTTGCACCGTGGTCTATGGCCTCTCAAAAGCCTCGCTGATTGCCGCCAGGGGTGTGGGAGTACTACTGCTAGCCATTGGTGAGGAGAAGGAACTAGGAGATGGAGAGATGTCAAGGGTTTTTTCCCGTGCGAGGAGCTAGAGGAGTTCTTGGGGAGAGGAAGAAGATGATGCAGGGGAGCGTATGCACGTAAAATATATAGCCCCAGCATCAAGATTCTTGTGGAATGATCCAACGGTTGACGCGTGGACAACGTATGTCCGAGCGTGTGCGGAAAATCGCCATGTCCCCCCGTTGTCGCTTGACATTTCGGATTTCACGCGCGGGAAAATCGCTATGATTATATCAGCTGCCATATGCGAGTTTCGCGGTAACATAGGCTACTTCCTATGTTATCTTACTGACAGCAGCAGACAATCAGTCACATCTGAAGATTCCGACATGGACGGATCCTGTCCGGCTACGAGAAGAGTAAGGTGAAAGACTCAGTGATTCTTTGAATTACATACTGAAGATGGAAAATATTTCCGGGTTCTTTGAAGGACTATAAGATATTGCTTGACGGATTGCTGACATCAGCAAGACGGACCATTCAAACTAAAAGGCAAGACAGCGCAAGATCTCGGAGTTCTACGGGGTATACTGTTGGGGATATGGGTATCACCATTACATGTCTCTAATCCGGCTAACTCGGGTGGCCCACAGATTGGTAGTAAGGCCCATGGCCTGCTGGGCGGCCTAGTTAGACAGATCCAGAAGGAAGGGTCATGCCAGATAAAGGAAGGCTACGATATAGTTTTCATCCAATCCGGAGCCTTGGAGTCCAAGATACATAAGACTAGTTTGTATTAGTGTAAAACTCTGTAACGTATCCGGCTAGGACTTTTCCTTATAACCCTAGGTTCTGACGCCTTTATAAGACAGACCTCGGGGAGCCTTTAGGGCACAACTCATATCATCTCGCACAGTGAATCAATCGGTATAACTCGGTTTATTGTCATTATAGTGATTTATAACAAGAGTAGGATTCCTTCACCGTTGTGGGATCTGAACCTATATAAGTTGTGTTACCTCATACCCATCAACTCGCCGCCTTCCCCCACCTCTCTAAACATGCTCTATGAGGATCCCTCTATGGCGTACTCATCGGCAATACCATGAGAGTTAGAATCCCAAGTTTTTTCTCCATCGGACATGTCTGGCAACACATCCGGCAACCCCATTAGTCAAAATTCCGTACCTAGGAATAACTTCATCGGACTGTCTGTTTCTCCAGTCGGACAGACCGGCAAAAGTTTTCTGGTATGGCCGGACAAGTTGCCAGACATGACATGTTTCATAGTCGCAAATTATTTTCCGCCGGACAAGTTCAGGACATTGTCCGGCGGCATGTCTGGCGACATGTCCGGTGACACCCATTTATTTCTGATAAAAACTACTTAGCTGGAACTTTGTAGCCGGACTACACGCCGTACTGGATGTCGGACAAGTTTGCCGAACATTGGGCCGAACTGTCCGTCCAGCCGTCGGACTGTCCGGTGTTCATCCTCAAGCTTCCCTTCACAGCCGCTGCAGTCGCCGCCGCCAGGATCTCACGCCCCCCTCTGTCGTGCCTCTGCCAATCTGCACGGCGTCACCGTCATGCTAGCCCTACCGGCACACACGTACAAGGCCAAGCCGAGGCATGCACCGACACGGACGAGCCACCGGTTCACCGGACATCACCGCTACCACCGCACGGACATGGCCATCGCCGGCGTACTCGGCCGGCGATGATCCGTACATTGGTGTTTTTTCAGTTCGCGTACAGGTATGGATTTGGTTGAGTTATATGGAGTTTTGTATTGGATTTGGTATACTGTATATATACTAATTACGAAGGGACGATCTGAGCCGTTTTTATGTTTAAGGTTATACGAGTTTAGGTGAAACGGGTAGTACTAGATCAAACCCCTTATATATTAACAAAGTGATTATATGTTGATGAATTGTTGTCTTAGAGAATCAAAATTTACACCGGTAGAAAACGCCCCATTGGTCCCGGTTGGTAAGGGGCATTAGTCCTGGTTGCCCAACCGGGACGGGGCAATCGGGACTAAACCTCTAACCTTTAGTCCCGGTTGCCCCACCAACCGGGACAAATGGGGACACACGTGGCGGCATCAGAGCGCGAGGGGGGTGGAGCATTAGTCCCGGTTCGTAACAATGGGACTAATAACTCTTGACGCAGCGTAGATTTGGCCCATTTCTCGCCATGCGAAGAATTCATTTTGGCACATTTTGTTGCCGCGGCAGCATTTTCGCCACTTTTTGTGCCGCGGCAGAGAATTCATTTAGGTTGTTTTGTTGTTTATTTAGTGTTTTGCACTTATCAATGAAGGAACCTTATATTACACAAGATCATCATGACAATATTACATTCAATACACGGATCGAGTTCATGCACTACATACAAAAGTTGCTATTCGATGCTACCGGCTAATTCCTTCAAAGTTGCTATTTTTACAATCCCTATTGTCTATACACAGCAGAATAGTATTCCCCTTTCGGGTCTAGGACTTCTGCATCCAAGATCCTGCCAATTCCTCCTGAATTGCTCGTACGCGATCCTTTGGCAAAAGACCGTCCCGTAGACGTTCGATCTGATTTAAAAAAGGAGCCAGCCTATATGAATGAAACTAAACACAATTTGTTTGAAATTAAAAACTATAGAAATTGTTTACGTACGTGGAGTTGCTCTAAATTTCTGCCCTTCTCATCGCACGTCTGCCGAATGAACTCGCAAACATAGTATCCACATAGATTGTTACCTGGTCCCTGCGTCAGGCACTTTACAAGAACAGAGTTCAATCAAAATAATAATCAAGCATGATAATAACTGTATCAAAATTAGAATCAAAGAGATGCGCGGATATAGCTAGTGGTGCTTACATTTAGTGGTTGAAATGTAAGATCCTCTTTCCAAACACCTCTAGCCTTGTTGGTGAACCGTTTCCAAGCGCTGCACGGCGTAGAAAACGAATAAAATAAGTTATTAAGTACTTGATATCATAAAATTCACGAACGTTGCCGATATAGTGTCGTAATTATTAGAATTACCGCTGGAGAAGTATCTGCATGTCCTTCCATGTCTCAAGGGGTTTATGTTTCGAGTCCATGACTAGTACACGCCCTTTGTCAAGTTGAATGATTAACAGAATATAGTGGTACCTGCGAATGCATAACTAATCAATTATATATTTAACATCGAGTAAGCAAAATAGAAAGTGTATACAAGACAATAACACT
The DNA here is from genome assembly GCA_030063025.1 of Avena longiglumis. Lineage (NCBI taxonomy): Eukaryota > Viridiplantae > Streptophyta > Magnoliopsida > Poales > Poaceae > Avena > Avena longiglumis. The sequence goes on along the minus strand of CP125977.1, from coordinate 435,627,940 downwards.
CACTGGAAGTTGTAAGGAAATAGTATTTTCCTTTTGGTTTCTTGAAACCTTAACGCGTGTACTATATTATCCTCCGTATCCTGGGGGCTTATTTTGAGATTAGCTTCATGAACCCAATATGGGTCAATGAAGCCAATGTCATAGATTTGTCCTCTGCTGCATTCGAGAATCTTCATTCTGCATATTACAGTATGATTATATACATGCAATAAACAAAATAATATATCTAGAGACTAAATTAATTACAGAATTAGTACTTACAGACAATAGGCACTGATGATCGATTTGTCCAAGGCGTCTTGATTGAATAATTGAAATAGTTCATCAAATTCAATGGATATCATGTCATCCTTTTCTTTCGCATGATGTTTTTTTGTAACCCTCAGCATTATCCAGTTAGCCCCAGCGGACGTGGCATGCATGTACCAGTTATGAAATCTTCGCATTTTTGTTGAAAGATTGTTTACCTCCTCAGGTTTGACGAGAGGTTTGTCGTACTGGTATTTATATGCTACTTCACTCACGGGGAAGAACTCTAATCGATAAGTCTTGGGCAATACTCATACCTTGAGCAATGCAGCTTCTCCGTGACAGTAACTACCTCGGATCATCTTGCTCTTCGCCCCATATTTGCTCGACCCACATTGGTTTGAGAAATCACCTTGAGAGGCGCAAGTCTGTTTTGCTTGTTCTCGAAATGGGCAACAGATTTCCGTGTGCATCAAGATCTTGCTCTTGAGGCTTTTTGTGCGCATGTGACTTGAGAATAGAACGGTCATAGTCGATGACAGCTTTGGCTCGGGTTGATGAAGATTCTTTAGCATTTTCAACACTTTGGCTTTTTCTTCTTAGGTCTTTGGGGAACTCGCTCTTTCGATCGCCTCGACTTAGCGAAAAACGCTCGTTTCCGCATCAACGATCGCGATCTCCTCTTCAAGATACCATAAGCTCTCTTGGGAGGAACCTTTGGTACTTTTGGAAGAGGCTCTTGTTTACGTTTCGGCGATCGCTTACGACGCACAGTAGCGGTACGCTTACGCTTTTTATCCTGAGGCGCCGGCGATGGCTACGGCGGCGATGGCTGCACCGGAGATTGGTGAGGCGACGGAGCCGGGTGAGGCGACGAAGACGGCTGCCGCGGCGGCGACGACCTCGCTGGAGACGGGTGAGGCGGCGGCGAAGATGGCCTTGGCGTGTGATTTCTAAGCACGATACATTCTTTCGGCCATAGAATGGTGACGTTTTTTGCGTCACCCAGCACAGTCACATCCCCTTCACCAGCAGGGTAGTGAAGATCCAAAACCTCAAAGGTGGGCATGATTTCATCCACGCCGACAACAGCGTAGCCCTCTGGAACCGGACGACAGTGGTAAGTTGGTGTGGGTCCAATTGGTAAGGCATAGCCGACCGCCACCTTCATTGATATATTCACAACTTTGACATGTAGCTCGCAGTGTGTCATCTCTGTGATATCATCCACTGGGTAGCCAACAGGAGCCATCGTCGGTGCATCATCGTCATCGCCATTGTCATCACCCGGGACCTCGGTGGAAGCCACACTGCTTTTTCGATTATTCGATAGGCCGGTAGCATCGAATGCAGTGTGCTGCTGAGATGGGGCGCCAGTAGTACTTTGCTCTTTAAGTGTGTTAATTTCATCTTGTTGTTGCTTTAATCGTTCTTCAATTAAACGCATTCGCTCTTTCGACTATCTGCTTCAACCGCCTGTCCTTACTCCTCTGACGGCTTCTATCAGGATATTTCTTCCTCTCTTCTGAAAACCCAGTCCTCCATGGTTGGGAGCCTCTTGTGCCTCGTGTTCGTCCATCATGTTCCTTATTTCCAAGGGCGAGTGTGAGCTCATCATTCTCTATCGGGAATGAAGTCCCCATCTTTAACCTTCTTGCTTTTACGATCCTCTCGATTGGCAAGGGGTCTTCTTTATGTCGTATGTTATATATACACCTCCCTTCCGAGTCCAACGTGCCCCCATGCCCGTAAAACCAATTCCTTGCACGTTCTACCCAATCGTCTGTCTCTGGGGTGATCTTTTTATCACGCAGTTCCTGCTCAAGTTTCTCCCACTTAGGAATGCCAGCCCTGTAGCCACCTTGCCCCATAGTATGGTGATACTTCTTGTTAGCAGCATTCAGCTTATTCGTTTCAGACATTTTCTTAGCTTTTTCTGATGTCTTGTATTCCACAAACTCAGCCCAGAATGGTTTTATCTTCTCAAACTGAATATTCTTGAAATCGGGAGTCTTCTTTTTCACGACATAGTCAAGGTGCAATATTTTCTTCCAGTTGGTGAAACACTGGGCCATAATCTTCAAAGCCCACTCCCTGACCTTAGCCTCCATGGCTCTCCCATGTTGTAAGGCGTCCTCAACTGGATCCTCCGCATTTGGATCCAGCTCTATCTTCGGTAGTTTTAAATTAACCATGAGCCTCTTCCACAGTAAATCTTTGGCGTGGTTAGGGACAAATAAACATGTTCCCTCTTCATCCGCATTAGCAGGCCTATTCCAATTTCTAATGGTGATCAGGATTAAGTCCCTAAAGATTACTCCACATTGTGCCACAAATTTGGTTGCGACAACTTCGGGAGCCGTCGGTTTGCCGTCTTCAGCGACATCTTCGATCCTGAACCTCTCATGGTCTTGCAACTTTTTGGTTGGGCCTCGTCCACTCTTTTCAGTAGATTCCTTCGATCCGGAGGGCTAAAAGAAGAAAGATCGTCGTTACTATTTCTATATAGATAGGAGATGATTAATTAATGAATTGATTTATATTACATGCACCTCGCCGGAGCGTTCGTCTTCTCTATTACACAAGGCATCGCCTTCTCCCTCGCGGAAGGCAACACCTTCAACCTCAAACAAGTTGTCTACTCTGGTAAAAAGAGGATCACCCTCACCGGAGTTGTTCAGAAACGTTGATACGTCTAAATTATCTTCCCCACGGATCACACCTTGGATCAACTCTTCCTTTTCTTCGTCTCTGACGTGTGGGTCCATATTTTCTGCATAGGTGGAAAAATGAATAAGTCAAAGCAGCTAAAGAAGAAAGTTAAGTACGGTGTTGAGAGATATAAACCCTAATTCAGAGAAACCCTAATATATACATACACAATAATAAAAATGAAGAGAAACCATAAACCCTAAACCTAGCTACAAAAAGGAAACCGTGTAGTAGATAGGCACATCGTCGAACCCACATGCACCTAAGTTGCTTGACAATGTGAATCGGTGCAGGGCTACCCACAAAGGATCGACCAAAGGTCAAGACCAATAATACCAAAGTAATTAATAAACCTAATAATACCTAACTAATAATAAACCTAATAATCGAAACACCGAAAAGAAAGGGAAACAATCAACACATGGCATCGATGCAATGCTCAAGCAAGTATGATGATATGACAAGTTAATTTGCATTTAATGTAACCCTAAGACATGCTCGACGATTTAATCGGGGTTCCGAGGGTGAAAACCCTAACTCGGGAAACTCCTAACATATGAGAGGGGTGCATTTGTTCTTCTAATTATACTTGTCATTTAAGTTGTTGAACAATGCATGATTATAGTTTAGATAGATAGGTTTCATTTTTCTGAACAATTTGATATATTATTTGTATTTTTCTGACTTATAAACAATAAGTTATTGATTTTACAATATTAAATCATTTTCTGGAATTAAAAAAAAGGCAAATAGTTTTTACACCGGGGCGCCCCCTAGCCAGTGAGACTGACAGAAGGACCCCAGTGCCAACTCAGCCTCCACGCGTATATATCATTTTTATACCACAGAGAAGCCTACCCACTGAGGCTGACTGATGGGCCCTAGGCCACATCAGCTGCCACGCGAGCACGAGTGACGTCAGCACGACGTCACGCTGGCGGTGAGCTCCCAGGCAGCGGCGGCGATAGCGGGCACCCCTGGACGCGCAGATGGGCGCGTTAGAGAGACCGCGATGCAGGGAGAAAGGGAGTGGCGGCGCAGCTCCTTGTTGGTCACCGGAGCGTCGCCTCCGTCGAGCTCGAGCGGCGTCGTCGGGCACACGCGGGGAGAGTAGTACAGGAGGAGAGGGAGAGAAAGAAGAACACCGTGAGGATCAGCAGCTCACCAGGAACACAACGGAGGTGGTGGTGAGGCCGGGCGAGCTCGGGAGATGCCAGAATCGACGGAGGCGACGCGCGGACGGAGCTTCCAATCCAGGCGATTGAGGTCACGCGCGAGGGGAGAAAGTAGCAGGGGCGCGCGTGGACGGAGGCAGCGGCGGTGGCGACAGCGGGTGGCGGCTCGGCGAGCCTGCTGTCGGCGTCAGTGCTGTCGGTGAAGCGATAAGTGAGATGGGGAAGAAGAAGAGGAGACGCGTCAGTTATAAACGAAAGGCCTTTAGTCCCGGTTGGTGGCTCCAACCGGGACTAAAGGGACATATGTCCCGGTTGGAGCCACCAACCGGGACGTATACTCCAATATTTTCAGCAGACCAAGGGTTGGCGCGCAGGGGGTCTTTAGTCCCGGTTGGTGGCTCCAACCGGGACATATTCCCCTGATTTCAAATTTTTTCAGGTATTTTCTCTCTATTCCCGCCTTATTTTTTATTTTGGGGTTTAAATTTGTATTTTTTTAAATGATAATTAATTTGGAATTTAGAAAAACTTTAAACATAAAAAGTGTTTGGATTTGAATAAATAATTTAAAACCATTTTCGGTTTTAAAAAATAATTAATGTAACCATTTAAATATGAACCAATTACAATTAAAAATGAATTAACTTATATTTTTTAATATCAATTTGGAATTTAGAAAAATCTTAAACATAAGAAGTGTATGTATTTGAATAAATAATCCAAAACCATTTTCTATTTTTAAAAAATAATTAATGTAACCTTTTAAAATGAATTAACTTATATTTTTGAATATTAATTTGGAATTTAGAAAAACTTTAAACATAAAAAGTGTTTGTATTTGAATAAATAATTCAAAACCATTTTCTGTTTTAAAAAATAATTAATGTAACCATTTAAAATATGAACCATTTACAATTAAAAATGAATTAACTTATATTTTTTTAATATCAATTTGGAATTTAGAAAAACTTTAAACATAAGAAGTGTATGGATTTGAATAAATAATCCAAAACCATTTTCTATTTCTAAAAAATAATTAATGTAACCTTTTAAAATGAATTAACTTATATTTTTGAATATTAATTTGGAATTTAGAAAAACTTTAAACATAAAAAGTGTTTGGATTTGAATAAATAATTCAAAACCATTTTCTGTTTTAAAAAATAATTAATGTAACCATTTAAAATATGAACCATTTACAATTAAAAATGGATTAACTTATATTTTTTAAATATCAATTTGGACTTTAGAAAAACTTTAAACATAAGAAGTGTATGGATTTGAATAAATAATCCAAAACCATTTTCTATTTTTAAAAAATAATTAATGTAACCTTTTAAAATGAAGATAGGGGACGAGCATCGTTAGAACTTGCATTGGATCTCTGAAGAAACCACATATTGCGAGTCTAAAAATGATTTTCCAAAAAATCACGGGCGATAGATCATGTACCTGTAGTACAAACCGGACCCACTTCCTACCGATTCGGCAGACATTTGTCCTTTTTACCCGGGATGGACGAAAAGGTTTGAGATGTACCGGTTGGGAGATAGTCCATGTAAGGTGGTCTAGTATTTTAGGAAAATGGTACGGTAGCATTCTGAAACGGCATTTTGGTGGTTACTTCACAAAACGACCCGTTTTTTGCGCTCGGAAAATGGAAAAGGGCTTTTCCGTGCGACAAAAAGGAAAACTTCCTCCTGCAACATTGTTCTCCATACCAATGTCCACACACATGCATAATATGGGCACAACATCACAAAGTATGCCGTGATTCAGCACATAACATCGGTCATTCGGACCGAAAGCCATGAAACCTCGAACATGATAGGTCATTTTGTGAAGGTTTTTTCGAAACATGATCAATATACCAAGTCTGGTATTTTTCCTTTCAACTATGTAACAAAATATGGCACCACGTGAAGGATTTTCATTGTTCGGATTTTTATTGAATTTATTATGCCCGTTTTGAATTATCTGAATTTCTAACTATGGTCGAACCGGTGTGCATGAAGATAGGGGACGAGCATCATTAGAACTTGCATTGTATCTCTAAAGAAACCACATATTGCGAGTCTAAAAATGATTTTTTCAAAAAATCACGGGCGATAGATCATGTACCTGTAGTACAAACCGGACCCACTTCCTTCCGATTCGGCAGACATTTGTCCTTTTTACCTGGGATGGACGAAAAAGATTGAGATGTACCGGTTGGGAGATAGTCCATGTAAGGTGGTGTAGTATTTTAGGAAAATGGGACGGTAGCATTCTGAAACGGCATTTTGGTGGTTACTTCAAAAGCGACATTTTTGCTCGGAAAATGGAAAAGGGCTTTTCCGTGCGACAAAAAGGAAAAATTCCTCCTGCAACATTGTTCTCCATACCAATGTCCACACACATGCATAATATGGGAACAACATCACAAACTATGCCGTGATTCAGCACATAACATCGGTCATTTGGACCGAAAGCCATGAAACCTCGAACATGATAGGTCATTTTGTGAAGGTTTTTTCGAAACATGATCAATATACCAAGTCTGGTATTTTTCCTTTCAACTATGTAACAAAATATGACACCACGCGAAGGATTTTCATTGTTCGGATTTTTTTTGAATTTATTATGCCCGTTTTGAATTATCTGAATTTCTAAGTATGGTCGAACCGGTGTGCATGAAGATAGGGGACGAGCATCGTTAGAACTTTCATTGGATATCTGAAGAAACCACATATTGTGAGTCTAAAAATGATTTTTTCAAAAAATCACGGGCGATAGATCATGTACCTGTAGTACAAACCGGACCCACTTCCTGCCGATTCGGCAGACATTTGTCCTTTTTACCCGGGATGGATGAAAAGGTTTGAGATGTACCGGTTGGGAGATAGTACATGTAAGGTGGTCTAGTATTTTAGGAAAATGGGACGGTAGCATTCTGAAATGGCATTTTGGTGGTTACTTCACAAAACGACCCGTTTTTTGCGCTCGGAAAATGGAAAAGGGCTTTTCCGTGCGACAAAAAGGAAAAATTCCTCCTGAAACATTGTTCTCCATACCAATGTCCACACACATGCATAATATGGGCACAACATCACAAACTATGCCGTGATTCAGCACATAACATCGGTCATTTGGACCGAAAGCCATGAAACCTCGAACATGATAGGTCATTTTGTGAAGGTTTTTTCGAAACATGATCAATATACCAAGTCTGGTATTTTTCCTTTCAACTATGTAACAAAATATGACACCACGCGAAGGATTTTCATTGTTCGTATTTTTTTGAATTTATTATGCCCGTTTTGAATTATCTGAATTTCTAACTATGGTCGAACCGGTGTGCATGAAGATAGGGGACGAGCATCATTAGAACTTGCATTGTATCTCTGAAGAAACCACATATTGCGAGTCTAAAAATGATTTTTCAAAAATCACGGCGATAGATCATGTACTGTAGTACAAACCGGACCCACTTCCTTCCGATTCGAGACATTTGTCCTTTTACCAGGATGGACGAAAAGGGTTGAGATGTACCGTTGGGAGATAGTCCATGTAAGGTGGTGTAGTATTTTAGGAAAATGGGACGGTAGCATTCAAACGGCATTTTGGTGGTTACTTCACAAACGACCCGTTTTTGCGCTCGGAAAATGGAAAAGGGCTTTTCCGTGCGACAAAAGGAAAACTTCCTCCTGCAACATTGTTCTCCATACCAATGTCCACACACATGCATAATATGGGAACAACATCACAAACTATGCCGTGATTCAGACATAACATCGGTCATTTGGACCGAAAGCCATGAAACCTCGAACATGATAGGTCATTTTGTGAAGGTTTTGAAACATGATCAATATACCAAGTCTGGTATTTTTCCTTTCAACTATGTAACAAAATATGACACCACGCCAAGGATTTTCATTGTTCGGATTTTTTGAATTTATTATGCCCGTTTGAATTATCGAATTTCTAACTATGGTCGAACCGTGTGCATGAAGATAGGGGACGAGCATCGTTAGAACTTGCATTGGATCTCTGAAGAAACCACATATTGTGAGTCTAAAAATGATTTTTTCAAAAAATCACGGGCGATAGATCATGTACCTGTAGTACAAACCGGACCCACTTCCTGCCGATTCGGCAGACATTTGTCCTTTTTACCCGGGATGGATGAAAAGGTTTGAGATGTACCGGTTGGGAGATAGTACATGTAAGGTGGTCTAGTATTTTAGGAAAATGAGACGGTAGCATTCTGAAATGGCATTTTGGTGGTTACTTCACAAAACGACCGCTTTTTGCGCTCGGAAAATGGAAAAGGGCTTTTCCGTGCGACAAAAAGGAAAAATTCCTCCTGAAACATTGTTCTCCATACCAATGTCCACACACATGCATAATATGGGCACAACATCACAAACTATGCCGTGATTCAGCACATAACATCGGTCATTTGGACCGAAAGCCATGAAACCTCGAACATGATAGGTCATTTTGTGAAGGTTTTTTCGAAACATGATCAATATACCAAGTCTGGTATTTTTCCTTTCAACTATGTAACAAAATATGACACCACGCGAAGGATTTTCATTGTTCGGATTTTTTTTGAATTTATTATGCCCGTTTTGAATTATCTGAATTTTTAACTATGGTCGAACCGGTGTGCATGAAGATAGGGGACGAGCATCGTTAGAAATTGCATTGGAGCTCTGAAGAAACCACATATTGCGAGGCTAAAAATGATTTTTTCAAAAAATCAGGGGCGATAGATCATGTACCTGTAGTACAAACCGGACCCACTTCCTACCGATTCGGCAGACATTTGTCCTTTTTACCCGGGATGGATGAAAAGGTTTGAGATGTACCGGTTGGGAGATAGTCCATGTAAGGTGGTCTAGTATTTTAGGAAAATGGGACGGTAGCATTCTGAAATGGCATTTTGGTGGTTACTTCACAAAACCAAAAGCGACCGTTTTTGCGCTTTTTGGAAAATGGAAAAGGGCTTTTCCATGCACAAAAGGAAAACTTCCTCTGCAACATTGTTCTCCATACCAATGTCCGCACACATGCATAATATGGGCACAACATCGTAAACTATGCCGTGATTCAGACATAACATCGGTCATTTGGACGAAAGCCATGAAACCTCGAACATGATAGGTCATTTTGTGAAGGTTTTTCAAAAGATCAATATACCAAGTCTGGTATTTTTCCTTTCAACTATGTAACAAAATATGACACCACGCCAAGGATTTTCATTGTTCGGATTTTTTGAATTTATTATGCCGTTTTGAATTATCTGAATTTCTAACTATGGTCGAACCGGTGTGCATGAAGATAGGGACGAGCATCGTTAGAATTTGCATTGGATATCTGAAGAAACCACATATTGCGAGTCTAAAATGATTTTTCCAAAAATCACGGGCGATAGATCATGTACTGTAGTACAAACCGACCCACTTCCCGCCGATTCTAGACATTTGTCCTTTTTACCCGGGATGGATGAAAAGGTTTGAGATGTACCGGTTGGGAGATAGTCCATGTAAGGTGGTCTAGTATTTTAGGAAAATGGGACGGTAGCATTCTGAAATGGCATTTTGGTGGTTACTTCACAAAACGACCCGTTTTTTGCGCTCGGAAAATGGAAAAGGGCTTTTCCATGCGACAAAAAGGAAAACTTCCTCCTGCAACATTGTTCTCCATACCAATGTCCACACACATGCATAATATGGGCACAACATCACAAACTATGCCGTGATTCAGCACATAACATCGGTCATTTGGACCGAAAGCCATGAAACCTCGAACATGATAGGTCATTTTGTGAAGGTTTTTTCGAAACATGATCAATATACCAAGTATGGTATTTTTCCTTTCAACTATGTAACAAAATATGACACCACGCGAAGGATTTTCATTGTTCGGATTTTTTTGAATTTATTATGCCCGTTTTGAATTATCTAAATTTCTAACTATGGTCGAACCGGTGTGCATGAAGATAGGGGACGAGCATCGTTAGAACTTGCATTGGATATCTGAAGAAACCACATATTGCGAGTCTAAAATGATTTTTCAAAAATCACGGGCGATAGATCATGTACCGTAGTACAAACCGGACCCACTTCCTTCCGATTCTACAGACATTTGTCCTTTTACCGGGATGGATGAAAAGGTTTGAGATGTACCGGTTGGGAGATAGTCCATGTAAGGTGGTCTAGTATTTTAGGAAAATGGGACGGTAGCATTCGAAACGGCATTTTGGTGGTTACTTCACAAAACGACCCGTTTTGCGCTCGGAAAATGGAAAAGGGCTTTTCCGTGCGACAAAAAGGAAAACTTCCTCTGCAACATTGTTCTCCATACCAATGTCCACACACATGCATAATATGGGCACAACATCACAAACTATGTCGTGATTCAGCACATAACATCGGTCATTTGGACCGAAAGCCATGAAACCTCGAACATGATAGGTCATTTTGTGAAGGTTTTTTGAAACATGATCAATATACCAAGTCTGGTATTTTTCCTTTCAACTATGTAACAAAATATGACACCACGCGAAGGATTTTCATTGTTCGGATTTTTTTTAATTTATTATGCCCGTTTTGAATTATCTGAATTTCTAACTATGGTCGAACGGTGTGCATGAAGATAGGGGCGAGCATCGTTAGAACTTGCATTGGATCTGAAGAAACCACATATTGTGAGTCTAAAATGATTTTTCAAAAAATCACGGCGATATATCATGTACCGTAGTACAAACCGACCCACTTCCTGATTCGGCAGACATTTGTCCTTTTTACCCGGGATGGATGAAAAGGTTTGATATGTACCGGTTGGGAGATAGTACATGTAAGGTGGTCTAGTATTTTAGGAAAATGGGACGGTAGCATTCTGAAATGGCATTTTGGTGGTTACTTCACAAAACGACCCGTTTTTTGCGCTCGGAAAATGGAAAAGGGCTTTTCCGTGCGACAAAAAGGAAAAATTCCTCCTGAAACATTGTTCTCCATACCAATTTCCACACACATGCATAATATGGGCACAACATCACAAACTATGCCGTGATTCAAAGACATAACATCGGTCATTTGGACCGAAGCCATGAAACCTCGAACATGATAGGTCATTTTGTGAAGGTTTTTGAAACATGATCAATATACCAAGTCTGGTATTTTTCCTTTCAACTATGTAACAAAATATGACACCACGAAGGATTTTCATTGTTCGGATTTTTTGAATTTATTATGCCCGTTTTGAATTATCTGAATTTTTAACTATGGTCGAACCGGTGTGCATGAAGATAGGGGGAGCATCGTTAGAAATTGCATTGAGCTGAAGAAACCACATATTGCGAGTCTAAAAATGATTTTTCCAAAAAATCACGGGCGATAGATCATGTACCTGTAGTACAAACCGGACCCACTTCCTGCCGATTCGGCAGACATTTGTCCTTTTTACCCGGGATGGATGAAAAGGTTTGAGATGTACCGGTTGGGAGATAGTCCATGTAAGGTGGTCTAGTATTTTAGGAAAATGGGACGGTAGCATTCTGAAATGGCATTTTGGTGGTTACTTCACAAAACGACCCGTTTTTTGCGCTCGGAAAATGGAAAAGGGCTTTTCCATGCGACAAAAAGGAAAACTTCCTCCTGCAACATTGTTCTCCATACCAATGTCCGCACACATGCATAATATGGGCACAACATCAGAAACTATGCCGTGATTCAGCACATAACATCGGTCATTTGGACCGAAAGCCATGAAACCTCGAACATGATAGGTCATTTTGTGAAGGTTTTTCGAAACAGTATCAATATACCAAGTCTGGTATTTTTCCTTTCAACTATGTAACAAAATATGACACCACGCGAAGGATTTTCATTGTTCGGATTTTTTTGAATTTATTATGCCCGTTTTGAATTATCTGAATTTCTAACTATGGTCGAACCGGTGTGCATGAAGATAGGGGACGAGCATCGTTAGAATTTGCATTGGATATCTGAAGAAACCACATATTGCGAGTCTAAAAATGATTTTTCCAAAAAATCACGGGCGATAGATCATGTACCTGTAGTACAAACCGGACCCACTTCCTGCCGATTCGGCAGACATTTGTCCTTTTTACCGGGATGGATGAAAAGGTTTGAGATGTACGGTTGGGAGATAGTCCATGTAAGGTGGTCTAGTATTTTAGGAAAATGGACGGTAGCATTACGAAATGGCATTTTGGTGGTTACTTCACAAAGCGACCCGCTTTTGCGCTCGGAAAATGGAAAAGGGCTTTTCCATGCGACAAAAAGAAAACTTCCTCTGCAACATTGTTCTCCATACCAATGTCCACACACATGCATAATATGGGCACAACATCACAAACTATGCCGTGATTCAAAGACATAACATCGGTCATTTGGACCGAAAGCCATGAAACCTCGAACATGATAGGTCATTTTGTGAAGGTTTTTTGAAACATGATCAATATACCAAGTATGGTATTTTTCCTTTCAACTATGTAACAAAATATGACACCACGAAGGATTTTCATTGTTCGGATTTTTTGAATTTATTATGCCCGTTTTGAATTATCTAAATTTCTAACTATGGTCGAACGGTGTGCATGAAGATAGGGGCGAGCATCGTTAGAACTTGCATTGATATCTGAAGAAACCACATATTGCGAGTCTAAAATGATTTTTCAAAAATCACGGGCGATAGATCATGTACCTGTAGTACAAACCGGACCCACTTCCTACCGATTCGACAGACATTTGTCCTTTTTACCCGGGATGGACGAAAAGGTTTGAGATGTACCGGTTGGGAGATAGTCCATGTAAGGTGGTCTAGTATTTTAGGAAAATGGGACGTTAGCATTCTGAAACGACATTTTGGTGATTACTTCACAAAACGACCCGTTTTTTGCGCTCGGAAAATGGAAAAGGGCTTTTCCGCATGACAAAAAGGAAAACTTCCTCCTGCAACATTGTTCTCCATACCAATGTCCACACACATGCATAATATGGGAACAACATCACAAACTATGCCGTGATTCAGCACATAACATCGGTCATTTGGACCGAAAGCCATGAAACCTCGAACATGATAGGTCATTTTGTGAAGGTTTTTTCGAAACATGATCAATATACCAAGTATGGTATTTTTCCTTTCAACTATGTAACAAAATATGACACCACGCGAAGGATTTTCATTGTTCGGATTTTTTTGAATTTATTATGCCCGTTTTGAATTATCTAAATTTCTAACTATGGTCGAACCGGTGTGCATGAAGATAGGGGACGAGCATCGTTAGAACTTGCATTGGATATCTGAAGAAACCACATATTGCGAGTCTAAAAATGATTTTTTCAAAAAATCACGGGCGATAGATCATGTACCTGTAGTACAAACCGGACCCACTTCCTTCCGATTCGGCAGACATTTGTCCTTTTTACCCGGGATGGATGAAAAGGTTTGAGATGTACCGGTTGGGAGATAGTCCATGTAAGGTGGTCTAGTATTTTAGGAAAATGGGACGGTAGCATTCTGAAACGGCATTTTGGTGGTTACTTCACAAAACGACCCGTTTTTGCGCTCGGAAAATGGAAAAGGGCTTTTCCGTGCGACAAAAAGGAAAACTTCCTCCTGCAACATTGTTCTCCATACCAATGTCCACACACATGCATAATATGGGAACAACATCACAAACTATGCCGTGATTCAGCACATAACATCGGTCATTTGGACCGAAAGCCATGAAACCTCGAACATGATAGGTCATTTTGTGAAGGTTTTTTCGAAACATGATCAATATACCAAGTCTGGTATTTTTCCTTTCAACTATGTAACAAAATATGACACCACGCGAAGGATTTTCATTGTTCGTATTTTTTTGAATTTATTATGCCCGTTTTGAATTATCTGAATTTCTAACTATGGTCGAACCGGTGTGCATGAAGATAGGGGACGAGCATCGTTAGAACTTGCATTGGATCTCTGAAGAAACCACATATTGCGAGTCTAAAAATGATTTTTTCAAAAAATCACGGGCGATAGATCATGTACCTGTAGTACAAACCGGACCCAATTCCTGCCGATTCGGCAGCCATTTGTCCTTTTTACCCGGGATGGATGAAAAGGTTTGAGATGTACCGGTTGGAAGATAGTCCATGTAAGGTGGTCTAGTATTTTAGGAAAATGGGACGGTAGCATTCTGAAATGGCATTTTGGTGGTTACTGTTGGAGATATGCCCAAGAGGCAATAATAAAGTGGTTATTATCATATCTTCACACTTATTATAAATGTTTACATACCATGCTATAATTGTATTAACCGAAAACATTAATACTTGTGTGATTTGTAAACTAAAATAAGAGTCCCTAGTAAAGCCTCTTGTTAAACTAGCTTGTTGTTTAATATATGATCATGGTTTCCTGATCATGAACATAGAGATGTTATTAACAACAGGGTCATATCATTAGGAGAATGATGTGATGGACATACTCCTATAGATAAGCGTAGCATAAAGATCAAGTCATTTCAATAGTTCAAATTGCTATATGCTTTCTGATACATAGTAACCTAATTCCTTCGACCATGAGATCATGCATATCACCTTTACCGGATGGATGCTTTGATGACATCAAACACCACACCATAACTGGGTGGCTATAAAGGTGGCATTGAGTGTTCGGAAAGTATTGGTTGAAACACATGGATCAAGAGTGGGATTTGTCCATCCATATGACGGATAGATATACTGGGCCCTCTCGGTGAAATGTCATCCAATTATCGGCAAGCATGTGGCTCACAAGGGATCACATATCACGGAGCGAAAAGAGTACTTCAAGAACGAGGTTGAACTAGGTATGCGAGATACCGACGATCATAACCTCGGATAAGTAAACTATCGTGATACAAAGGGAAATTGGTATCGTATGTAAGTTGTTCATTCGATCATAAAGTAATCGTAGAAATATGTAGAGCCATATGAATTTCTAGATTCCTCTATTGGTTATTGTTCGGAGAAGTGTCTCGATCATGTCCGCATAATTCACGAACCGTAGGGAGACACATAAGGATTCGGCGTTGTTTGAGTAGTTATGGTATTATGAGAAAGAGACTGAATGTTGTTCGAGTCTCGGATGGGATCCGGATATCACGAGGTGATCCGGAATGGTCCGAGAATAAGATTCATATAAGGAAAGTCCCGTTTGTGTTCGGGAATGATTAGGTGTTTTCATCGAATGTTCTAGAAGGTTCCGAATGTCCGCACTCCGGAGGAAGGGTACATGAATGTGTCATTGCATATTGGAATGATTGCATCATGTACTAAGTGTTCTCGCTGTTCCAAATAAAGGATTAAATTGAATCCCAAACTGAAAAGTCAAACGGCCAGTTTGAAAGTCAAACGGCTAAAACAGGAAAGTGAGGGAAAGAGGAAAGAGGAGGTTGGAACCGACTTGGGGGAGGAGTCCCTCCTCTCCAAGCCGGCGCACCACCCAAGGCCGAGTTGGGGAGGGACTCCCTCCCCTTGGCCGCACCTCCCACCTATAAATGGAGGGGCAGGGCTGCCCCTCCTAGCACACACAAGTTCCTATCCTCTAATCTAAACCCTAGCCAAAGCCTCCGGTTTAGAGCCGTTTTGGTTTAGAGCTTCTAATTAACCTAGCCTTCGATTTAGAGCCTTCTAATTGGTGTGTCTAAACCCTAGACCACTAATAGCTCTCTCATACTCCACCATACTCGCTCCGGCTTAAGGCGAAGCCCTGCGAGATCTCCCCTCTACTTCCGGTACCACGCCGTTGTCTTTGGAATCGCGAGGAGAGTGCTACAACCTCCGCTCTGCTGGAACAAGGAGAGGAAGGTCTTCGCCGAGTACCGAACGTGTGACCGATCAAGGAGCGCTGCTTAACGCAGCGCCTAAGGATCGCTCACGCGATCTTGAGATCGGAAGTGTACGACTACATCACCCACAAGAATCGCCTCGTTAACCGCTTTGGAATCTTCGAGGGTAAGTTATTCCATCGACTCGTTGCTACAATCTAGTAGATAGATCTTGGCTTGTTTGTTTGTATGCGATAGAAAATTTTTGTTTTCCATGCTACGAACCCCTACAAAGGGTATCGAGCCGTGTCTATATGTAGATCTGTCAGACGAGTAGAACACAATGGTCATTGTGGGCGTTGATGCTTTTATTGTCGATTGCTTCTTGTGTACTTTGCATCTTGCGGTATGTTGGGATGAAGCGGCCCGGGCTAACCTTACATGACATCGTTCATGAGACTTGCTCCACGCTTGACATGCAACTTGTATTGCATAAGTGGCTTTGCGGGTGCCTGTTTCTCCTAGAATAGTTAAGATCCAATTTACAACGGGTGATTAACAATACTAGTATCAATGTTGTGGTTCTTGTTCGTAAGTTACAACGAAACTTATTAACAGCCCCAAACCACGTAAAACATGCAAAGAAAGTAGAGGCGTCTAACTTTGTTTTGCAGGGGTGTGCAGTGATGTGATATGGCCATGATTGTGATTATATATGATGTATGCAATGTTCCTTATTGTAAGTCGGCAACCGGCAGGAGCCATATGGTTGTCTTTAATTTCTCTTAAGACCCCGTGTCTATTCAAAGTAGTTGTAATAGTTGAAGCCGGTGGACGACAACCATGGAGAAGCATCATTGACCTTGATGCAATGTCGGTGATGATGGAGATCATGTTCGTGCTAGAAGATGGAGATCGGAAGCACAAAGAAGAAAGGCCATATCATATCACATATTATGAATTGCATGTGATGTTAATCCTTTATGCATCTTGTATTGCTTAGTAGACGACGGTAGCATTATAAGATGATCCCTCATGCACATGAATTTCAAGTCACAAAGTGTTCACCCTTAGTTAGCACCGTTGCTAAAGCTTGTTGTTTCGAAGCACCACGTGATGATCGGGTGTGTTAGATTCTACAAGTGTATACAACGTGAGCAAGCCAGATTTGCTCATGCGGAAACTAAGGTTTGATCTTGACGAGCCTAGCATGTACAGACATGGCCTCAGGAACACGGATTACCGAAAGGTAGAGCATGAGTCATATAGTAGATATGATGAACATGTTGATTGTTCGCCATTGAAGTTGCATCAACTCTCGTGATGATCGGTTTTGATGTGGTGGATTTGGTTCATGTGATCACTAAAACAATGTGAGGGATATTGTTTTGAGTGGGAGTTCACCTAGATTAATTTAATTATTAATTAGAACTCAATTTATCATAAACTAAATCAAAGTGAATTTGCATAGTTGTTGTGGTCATTGGCATCCGTTTACCACCTTGCGCTTAGTTATAATTGAGATGATAGAACTATAGAATTCTGGTTAGTTACTTTACGAACTGGTATCGTATTGTTTTGAAGTGTTAATCTAAATTTTAAAAGTCCTATTGCAAACTTTCAGTAAGTTCCGGTTACTCCATGAAGTTTAATAATTAGTATTAAATCAAGAGTAACAATTAAAAGTGTTAGTGTATAAGTATCATGTTTGTTTCCATGATTCTTGATATTCAAAGGATTGTCTTAATATCAAAGTTATCTAGGATCTGAAAGAGTTGTTTCAGAAACCATGCTGTGTGGAAGATATTGTGATATCTGAAACGAAGTTTTGGTTGCAACATGATAGAGTATAATATGGCAAAGTTCATGTTCTCATATTTTGATGAGAATTTGCAAAAAGGTAGGAGACACTAGTTGTCCTAATCCTCCAAAAGGTTTTGGAGAGCAACATTATACTTGCGATTCACCGTTACAAGCTAAAAGTAGCTTGATCATGGATAAATCCATGATGAGGGTGAATATTTGATGTAGGTAAAATGTTTACTACACCAAGAGCTTACTAAAGAAAGGAATTTGAAAGAACACCAAACATTTGATAATGGTGATCTACTTCAAAGTGCAAGTCCAAAGACATTGGTATTTAACTATACATGCTTTGGACTATATGTCATATGTATGACTCCACTATTGATGTTGATAGATTCTTTCAAACAGAAAAGGAAATATTGAAAGCAAATCTCATAAGTATATGGCAGAAAGGAAAAGACTAGAATTGTTCAGTTTAAGTATATAGACGATATACATGTTATGGCTATATTCTTTGCTTATTAAACAATGTGGTTCTTAAGTATTTAATACTGAATTTGTTGGTATGAATCGTCATACGAAACAACAGAATTCATGAACTACAGTGGCCTAAGTAATTAGTAAAAGAATATGTGATGATGTTCATCGAGAACAAATAAAGGGTTATTGTGTTGCTCGTTAAACATCAAAGCTTTCCTTCAAGATTTGTTTTATCAGGTATTATGAGAACAAAAGGGTTGATCAAATAATTGCCGTAATCCATAAAAGATGGATGATTCACAAATCTCGTTGGAGAAATCACATCCATAAAACTAGTGCTAAAAAATGTCGAAAGACAAATTGATTGAAAGATCACTTAGGTAGTGACATCGCCGTTTAAATTATATTGGAAAGAAAACATGAAGAAACTCCATGTGGATGGAATTTTGGAGTCTTCTGATTTTTGATCAAATGACGCTTGTGAAACTTTCCCAGAGATAATTAAAACTTCGTTCGTAGGCCAAAAGGGAACGAATGACTAGCTTATTGGAACTTGTACATATTGTTGTACGAAGTCCATTATGTGTAGTCAAGAGTGATGGATTTCAACTTCATATGTTTTCTCCGAAAATTTGAGTGAATATATGAATATTTACTTAATAAGGATGAAGTGTGAAATATTTGAAAAGTTCAAAGACTTTCAAGATGAAGTGCAAAATCATTGTAACAAGAATATAAATAGTTTATGATAAGATCATAAAGGAAGATATTTGAGTTACAAGTTTAGCATAATACCTAAGATTTAAGGAATTGTTCCGTGGATTTGCATTTTCCCGAAGCACCATAAGAGTATGGAGCGTTCGAGATATGTAATTAAACCTTGTTTGACATGGTAAGATCAAAGGTATAATTCATAAAACTGCCATTATATTTTAAAGATTAAAAGCTTTAGAGATTACCGTTTTTCCACTGAAAAGAGCTCCATCATAATCCGTTGAAATGACACCATATGTTATGGTTTGGGATAAAACCCAAGTTGTCCTTTCTTAAACATTGGTATGCTATGCATAAGAAAGATGTTTGCAACCAAAGTCGGATGAACCTGTCTTTGTTAAGTATTCCTCCATAACACCGGAGAAAAAAGTGTTTGTCACTTAGAACGTCAAGTTTCTTTTAGAAGGAATTTTTCGTGAAAAGTTAAGTGGGAGGACAATAGAACTTTGATAAGGTTAAAAGAACCTTAGCTATATGTGCAGAGTTGCGCAGCACCGAAAAGTGTTCCGGAGGCAGCAACAATGCTCATGGCTCACTTGCCTCAAAGGTTGTGGTTATGAAGGTCAAAATTTCTGTTGAACCAAGTAGGTCGAGTAAACAATCAAATACCAAGATTTGAGGGTTGAATCATTATTTGAGAATAATGAACGTACTACATGCAAAGAAGCAATGATGGGACCTGACTCCGTAAAATGGCTTGAATCCATAAAATCCGTGATAGTTCCATATATGAGAGATCAAGATTTGAACTTGAAAGACCCTCTGGGAAGGTACAAGACCTTACAATCGTATTTGGATCTATTAAGAAATAGACATGGATGTTTCACATCTATGAAATAGTCGACATGTTGGGAAAGAGTTCACAACAATGTTCAAAGGTTGACTATAACAAGATCTGATCTTTCATAGCGATATTTAGTCTAGACGGATTAATGTAGCAACCACTACATATAATTTGTTATATAGTAGTTGAATAAACAAAACAAGTTCTTCTAATAGAATCGTTACCTAGGACATGTGCATAACACGGTCCATATGGTTTTGTTAATTCAAAGGATGCTAAATACATATGCAAACTTCAATGGTTGAAGTAAAGCATTGCGGAGTTGGAATCTTCACTATGATGAAACTGTTAAAGGAGTTTAAGTTCGTCGGAGATTATGAAGATGCTTGCATTTGCAAGAAATTAAGTGGGAGTGCTAAGACATGTTTCTAATACATTATGTGGAAGACATATTGTTGATTGGAAGTGATGTATCTTTTTATTAACACAAGATAAGAATTTCATCTCGATGAAAGACTTAGGCAAAACCCAAATAATTGGCATCAATAGACGCCAATATGGTTGTGCCAGAAGTACATAGATGAGATATTGAATGAGTTCAATATAGAAACTACAAGAAAGGTTCTTGTCGCACAGAAAGGATTGAATGAGTTCAATATTGATGATATATTCAAGTGTATTGACACAGGGTAAGTGAAACAAAGATTCAAGAATAGTTTGATACTTGATATATGAAATCACAAAGAATATTTATATCAATCATACTGTGATATGTACAAATCCAGATATATCCTATGCTCTAAATGTTATGAGCATATACCAGAATAATTCATAAGATGATCATTGGACAATAGTAAGGATATTCTTATGATCTTTTGGAAGAACTAAGAGTATATTATTTGTAGAAGTGACAAATAGATGGTTAGTTCATTGTAAAAGTACTACATTGATACTAGTTTTGTCACAAAATACAAATTAAGTTTATCTCAATCTAAAATAAGGGTGGCACAATATAATGGAAAGTAAGTTCCATAATAGATTTTGATGAGTTCCAAAGTGAAGACATTGTGACAGATACTACAACAAAAGGCTAAGTATATGACTGCTATAATAGCAGCTAAAGAGGGCATTTGTGTCAAGTAGTTTGTTATCAAACTAGGTGTAGTTCACAGCGGGATAATACTATGAAGATATATTGTACGACAATATTATCAACATGTTTTAACCCCAAAGAACGAAAGGTCACACCAAAGGACCAAATTTGTAATGCCATCCATCTCATTAGAGAATGAGTGATGCGTGGGGCAAAGACATGCAATTACACACGGACCTAGAAGTGTCAGATCCGGAGATCAGTTGACCACTAGCAATCGTGTACATACAACACCGGAAATCCATAGGTGTTGAATACACAAAAGTTTGAAACTAGATTATTGACTCTAGTGCAGGTGGGAGACTGTTGGAGATATGCCCAAGAGGCAATAATAAAGTGGTTATTATCATATCTTCACACTTATGATAAATGTTTACATACCATGCTATAATTGTATTAACCGGAAACATTAATACTTGTGTGATTTGTAAACTAAAATAAGAGTCCCTAGTAAAGCCTCTTGTTAAACTAGCTTGTTGGTTAATATATGATCATGGTTTCCTGATCATGAACATAGAGATGTTATTAATGTGGTCATATCATTAGGAGAATGATGTGATGGACATACTCCTATAGATAAGCGTAGCATAAAGATCAAGTCATTTCAATAGTTCAAATTGCTATATGCTTTCTGATACATAGTAACCTAATTCCTTCGACCATGAGATCATGCATATCACCTTTACCGGATGGATGCTTTGATGACATCAAACACCACACCATAACTGGGTGGATATAAAGGTGGCATTGAGTGTTCGGAAAGTATTGGTTGAAACACATGGATCAAGAGTGGGATTTGTCCATCCAAATGACGGATAGATATACTCTGGGCCCTCTCGGTGAAATGTCATCCAATTAGCTTGCAAGCATGTGACTGGCTCACAAGGGATCACATATCACGGGAACGAGAAAAGAGTACTTATCAGTAACGAGGTTGAACTAGGTATGCAGAGATACCGACGATCATAACCTCGGATAAGTAAACTATCGTGAGACAAAGGGAAATTGGTATCGTATGTAAGTGGTTCATTCAATCGCAAAGTCATCGTAGAAATATGTGGGAGCCATATGAATTTCCAGATTCCTCTATTGGTTATTGTTCGGAGAAGTGTCTCGATCATGTCCGCATAATTCACGAACCGTAGGGAGACACACTTAAGGATTCGACGTTGTTTGAGTAGTTATGGTATTATGAGAAAGATACCGAATGTTGTTCGGAGTCTCGGATGGGATCCGGGATATCACAAGGTGATCTGGAATGGTCCGGAGAATAAGATTCATATAAGGAAAGTCCTGTTTCGGAGTTCGGGAATGATTCCGGTGTTTTCATCGGGAATGTTCTAGAAGGTTCCGGAATGTCCGGCACTCCGGAGGGGAAGGGGTACATGAATGTGTCATTGCATATTGGAATGATTGCATCATGTACTAATTGTTCTCGCTGTTCCAAATAAAGGATTAAATTGAATCCCAAACTGAAAAGTCAAACGGCCAGTTTCAAAGTCAAACGGCTAAAACAGGAAAGTGAGGGAAAGAGGAAAGAGGAGGTTGGAACCGACTTGGGGGAGGAGTCCCTCCTCTCCAAGCCGGCGCACCACCCAAGGCCGAGTTGGGGAGGGACTCCCTACCCTTGGCCGCACCTCCCACCTATAAAGGGAGGGGCAGGGCTGCCCCTCCTAGCACACACAAGTTCCTATCCTCTAATCTAAACCCTAGCCAAAGCCTCCGGTTTAGAGCCGTTTTGGTTTAGAGCTTCTAATTGCCCTAGCCTTCGGTTTAGAGCCTTCTAATTGGTGTGTCTAAACCCTAGACCACTAATAGCTCTCTCATACTCCACCATACTTGCTCCGGCTTAAGGCGAAGCCCTGCGAGATCTCCCCTCTACTTCCGGTACCACGCCGTTGTGCTGCCGGAATCGCGAGGAGAGTGCTACAACCTCCGCTGCCTGCTGGAACAAGGGAGAGGAAGGTCTTCGTCGAGTACCGAAAGTGTGACCGACTGCGGGAGCGCTGCCGGAACGCAGCGCCGGAAGGATCGTCTACGCGATCTTGAGATCGGAAGTGTACGACTACATCACCCACGAGAATATGCTCTCGTTTACCGCTTTGGAATCTTCGAGGGTAAGTTATTCCATCGACTCGTTGCTACAATCTAGTAGATAGATCTTGGCTTGTTTGTTTGTATGCGATAGAAAATTTTTGTTTTCCATGCTACGAACCCCTACAGTTACTTCACAAAACGACCGGTTTTTTGCGCTCGGAAAATGGAAAAGGGCTTTTCCGTGCGACAAAAAGGAAAACTTCCTCCTGCAACATTGTTCTCCATACCAATGTCCACACATATGCATAATATGGGCACAACATCACAAACTATGCCGTGATTCAGCACATAACATCGGTCATTTGTACCGAAAGCCATGAAACCTCGAACATGATAGGTCATTTTGTGAAGGTTTTTTCGAAACATGATCAATATACCAAGTCTGGTATTTTTCCTTTCAACTATGTAACAAAATATGACACCACGCGAAGGATTTTCATTGTTCGGATTTTTTTGAATTTATTATGCCCGTTTTGAATTATCTGAATTTCTAACTATGGTCGAACCGGTGTGCATGAAGATAGGGGACGAGCATTGTTAGGACTTGCATTGGATCTCTGAAGAAACCACATATTGCGAGTCTAAAAATTATTTTTTCAAAAAATCACGGGCGATAGATCATGTACCTGTAGTACAAACCGGACCCACTTCCTTCCGATTCGGCAGACATTTGTCCTTTTTACCCGGGATGGACGAAAAGGTTTGAGATGTACCGGTTGGGAGATAGTACATGTAAGGTGGTCTAGTATTTTAGGAAAATGGGACGGTAGTATTCTGAAACGGCATTTTGGTGGTTACTTCACAAAACAACCCGTTTTTTGCGCTCGAAAAATGGAAAAGGGCTTTTTCGTGCGACAAAAAGGAAAATTTCCTCCTGCAACATTGTTCTCCATACCAATGTCCACACACATGCATAATATGGGCACAACATCACAAACTATGCCGTGATTCAGCACATAACATCGGTCATTTGGACCGAAAGCCATGAAACCTCGAACATGATAGGTCATTTTGTGAAGGTTTTTTCGAAACATGATCAATATACCAAGTTTGGTATTTTTCCTTTCAACTATGTAACAAAATATGACACCACGCGAAGGATTTTCATTGTTCGGCAGACATTTAGTCCCGGATGTAGTCACAAACCGGGACTAAAAATATTTTCCGCCATTTCCCACCTCTTCCCGCCAAGTTTTCCCGCCCTTTCCTTTCTACTAGAGCTTTTAGTCCCGGATGTAGTCACTAACCGGGACTAAATATATTTCCCGCCATTTCCCAAAGCTTCACGCCAAGTTTTCCCGCCCTTTCCCTCTATATTTAGGGTGATCGTGTCATGGCTATCCACACATCCACACCTTCCTCTCTTAGAACAACGGACAACGCCTACTGGGCCATTCTGACCCTCGAGGAGACCGAGGCGCTGTGCGCCTCCAACTACCCTTGTCCGCTGGCACGCCGCCACATTGGATGCCGAGGCCGAGGGGTTCCTGTCCCTCCTGTCCCTCAAGGTTCCGCACGCCAGGCGGCCATCACAAACCACTTCTACCACGAGCTCACGCCGGAGCAGCGGATGGATCCCCAGTGGGATCCCGACAACTACGACACCTGGAATGCCTTCTTCGCTAATAGGCGGGAAAGGGAGCTCGCCAGGTACGAGGGTGATGGCCCGCCACCGGTGAACCACAACGAAGCCGGCCGTCGTCTGTGGTGGGCGAACCGTACTATCATCGGAGTGATGCGCTACATCGCCGGGGGAGACCATCCTCGCCTACGGTGCCCACGAGTCCACCCGCCACAGGCGCCACACTGTCCCGGTGGTAGCGACATCGTTTTCCAGGAGACCCCTCTCCCACCCGCCGTGAATCCGAGGCTGGAATGGCCCCTTGTATATGCCATGGATGGGCTGAGGATCCCCGGAGTGGCAGGTGACGATGACGATGATGATGACGACGACGATGAAGACCCTGAAGCTGCGTACTATAGGACTAGGCATGATTATGACTAAAGGGGGCGGCTTTAGTCCTGAGTGTTAGCTAGTCCCGGTTTGTCCCGGTTTTTAATATTAATAAATGTCTTGAGTGTTACCTAATAAATAGAGGGAAATGCCTATATAAAGAGAGGGTTCATATTTAGTCCCGGTTGGAGAAACCAACCGCGACTGAAGAGATTGCGGCAGAGTGGGCCACGCAATACTAATAATAGGGGTGAGTGTCGACATTATGTCGTGCGGCTTGTACCTTGTCCCGGATGGTGTCACCAACCGAGACTAAAGATGAACCTTTAGTCCCGGTTCGAGACACCAACCGGGACTAAATATGAGTCAGCACTAATAATAGGGGTGAGTGTCGACATTATGTCGTGAGTGTCGACATTATGTCGTGAGTGTCGACATTATGCCGAGCTGCTTGTACTCTAAATATGCATACTTGTGAGTCCAGTCCTCCAGCCAGTTTGAGGCATCTCCAAGATGGTTTTAGAGAGCAGGGACACCACTACGGCCAGTTTCAGGGAGATGCCGACGGAGCCCAGTCCTCCGGCATCTCCGAGAAACTGGTCATAGAGGCACTCCCTAATATGTGAAATTAGTTAGCTCTGAGGCGAATTGATCTAGTTAGTGAAGTTACAAGCTGCAAGATGGTTTTCGAGAGCAGGGACACCATCGCCAGCCAGTAGATGCCGACGGAGCCCAGTCCTCTGGCATCTCCGAGAAACTGGTCATAGAGGCACTCCCTAATATGTGAAATTAGTTAGCTCCGAGGCGTATTGATCTACTTAGTGAAGTTACAAGCTGCAAGATGGTTTTCGAGAGCAGGGACACCACTGCGCAGTTTGAGGAGATGACGAGCGGGCCTCCGGCATCTCCGAGAAACTGGTCATAGAGGCACTCCCTAATATGTGAAATTAGTTAGCTCCGAGGCGTATTGATCTAGTTAGTGAAGTTACAAGCTGCAAGATGGTTTTCGAGAGCAGGGACACCACTGCGGCCAGTTTCAGGGAGATGCCGACGGAGCCCAGTCCTCCGGCATCTCTGAGAAACTGGTCATAGAGGCACTCCCTAATATGTGAAATTAGTTAGCTCCGAGGCGTATTGATCTACTTAGTGAAGTTACAAGCTGCAAGATGGTTTTCGAGAGCAGGGACACCACTGCGGCCAGTTTCAGGGAGATGCCGACGGAGCCCAGTCCTCCGGCATCTCCGAGAAACTGGTCATAGAGGCACTCCCTAATATGTGAAATTAGTTAGCTCCGAGGCGTATTGATCTAGTTAGTGAAGTTACAAGCTGCAAGATGGTTTTCGAGAGCAGGGACACCACTACGACCAGTTTCAGGGAGATGCCGACGGAGCCCAGTCCTCCGGCATCTCCAAGAAACTGGTCATAGAGGCACTCCCGGTCCAGCCACAAAACGGGACTAACACTCAAGACATTTATTAATATTAAAAACTGAGACTACAAAACCGGGACTAAAGGCCACAAACCGCGAAAGATATCCTTCGGTCAAGCCACAAACCGTGAAAGACATGAACTAGAGTTACATAATATGAGCATGAACTTCTTGGCATATGTCATTCCTTATGACCGCTTCAGACGTAACCATGGAGCATCTTCTTTACTTAACGGAATGCTTGGGTCAGTTTTCACTGTGAAGGCGGGCGGAATTTCATCGAACTTATTATAATCTTCTGACATGTCTGTCTTGTCCTCGATTCCCACGATGTTTCTTTTCCCTGAAAGAACTATGTGACGCTTTGCCTCATCATATGATGTATTCGTTTGCATATTTTTTCTTTTTTTGGGTCTGGAGGACATGTCCTTCACATAGAAAACTTGAGACACATCATTGGCTAGGACGAATGGTTCATCTCTATAACCAAGATTGTTGAGATCCACTATTGTCATTCCGTACAACTGGTCTACCTTTACCCCTTCCCCATTCAGATTGACCCATTTGCAGCGAAACAAAGGGACCTTAAAAGAGACTCCATAGTCTAGTTCCCATATCACCTCTATGTAACAATAATATGTGTCCTTTTGTCCATTCTCGTCTATTGCATCAATGCGGACACCACTATTTTGGTTGGTGCTCTTTTTATCTTGGGCGATCGTGTAGAATGTATTCCCATTTATTTCGTACCCCTGGAAATTCAATACAGTAGAAGATGGTGACGCGGCCAACAAGTATAGCTGATCTCCAACAGTGGTGTCATTCAAGAGATGTGTCCGCATCCAACCACCGAAAGACTTCATGTGTTCATCTGTAATCCATGATTCAGGCTTCCCCGGGTTTTTGGAGCGTACAATATTCTTGTGTTCCTCGATATACGGAGCTACCAAGGTGGAATTATGTAGAACTATGTAGTGTGCTTTAGTCAAAGAATCCCTGTCCCTACATATCATTGCTTTCTTTCCCAGCGTGCCTTTTCCACTTAGTCTTCCCTCATGCCGCGAGTTAGAAACACCAATCGGCTTAAGGTCAGGAATAAAGTCTACACAAAACTAATGACCTCCTCTTTTCCATATCCCTTGGAGATGCTTCCTTCTGGTCTAGCACGGTTATGAACATATTTCTTTAAAACTCCCATGAACCTCTCAAAGGGGAACATATTGTGCAGAAATACCGGACCGAGAATGGCAATCTCTTCCACTAGATGAACCAGGAGATGCGTCATAATATTGAAGAAGGATGGTGGGAACACCAATTCAAAACTAACAAGACATTGTACCACATCCTTCTGTAACCTTGGCAGAATATCTGGATTGATTACCTTCTGAGATATTGCATTGAGGAATGCACACATCTTCACAATGGGTACTCGAACATTTTCCGGTAGAAGCCCCCTCAATGCAATCGGAAGCAACTGCGTCATAATCACGTGACAGTCATGAGACTTCAGGTTTTGGAACTTTTTCTCTGCCATATTTATTATCCCCTTTATATTAGATGAGAAGCCCGACGGCACCTTGATACTGTAAAGGACTTCAAAAAAGATTTCCTTCTCTGCTTTGGTAAGAGCATAGCTGGCACGACTTAAGTGACGCCCTTTATCCGTCTTGTTATGTGTATGCATGTTCTTTGGGGTCTTTCATAATTTGTTGGTCCTCCCGTGCTTCAGGTGTATCTTTTGTCTTCCTATACATGCCTAGGAATCCTAGTAGGTTCACGCAGAGATTCTTCGTCACGTTCATCACGTCGATTGAAGAGCGGACACGCAGGACTTTCCAATATGGCAGCTCCCAAAATATAGATTTCTTCTTCCACATGGGTGCGTGTCCTGTAGCGACGTCGTTCGGAACTGATTGACCGCCAGGACCCTTTCCAAAGATTACTTCTATGTCCTTGACCATACCAAATACATCATCACCAGCAGGGAGTTCAGGCTTCTTCCGGTGATCTGCCTCACCTTTGAAATGCTTGCCTTTCTTTCTTACGGGATGATTGGTCGGAAGAAATCGTCGATTCGCCAGGTACACAACCTTCTTGCATTTATGCAAATATGTACCTTCGGTCTTATCTAAACAGTGGGTGCATGCCTTATATCCCTTGTTTGTCTGTCCTGAAAGGTTACTAAGAGCAGGCCAATCATTGATGGTTACGAATAACAACCCTCGTAGATCAAATGGCTCCTGTTTGTTCTCATCCCACGCACGTACACCTGGTTTGCCCCACAACTGTAAGAGTTCTTCAACTAATGGCCTAAGGTACACATCAATGTCGTTGCCCGGTTGCTTCGGGCCTTGGATGAGCACTGGCATCATAATGAACTTACGCTTCATGCACAACCAAGGAGGCAGGTTGTAGATACATAGAGTCACGGGCCAGGTGCTGTGACTGCAGCTCTGCTCCCCAAAAGGATTCATGCCATCCGTACTTAGACCAAACCATAAGTTCCTTGCGTCCTGCAAAGTCTGGGAAGTCTCTCGATTTTTCTCCACCGTGACCCATCAGGGTGTCTCAACTTCCGTCTTTCTTACGGTCTTCTTTGTGCCATCGCAACAACTGGCATGCTCTTTGTTTCGAACATGCGTTTCAACCTTGGTATTATAGGAGCATACCACATAACCTTAGCAGGAACCCTCTTGGAGGGGCTCTCCTCAACATCACCAGGTCATCTCGTCGATCTTATACCGCAACGCTGCTGCATACCGGACATTTATCTAAATTCTCATACTCCTTACCATGTAGAGGATGCAGTCATTAATGCATGCATGTATCTTTGCACATCTAATCCCAGAGGATAGAGAGTCTTCTTTGCTCAGAGGTACTCTCGGAAGTTCGTTATGTTTTGGAAACTTCGGCTTCATTATTTTCAGCATCTTTTCAAATGAGGAGTCAGTTAGACCACACTCTGCCTTCCATCGCAACAATTCCAGTGTGGTACCGAGCTTTGTGCTGCCATCTTCACAATTTGGGTACAACAATTTCTTGTGATCTTCTAACATGCCCTCTAACTTCAACTTCTCATTTTCTGTTTCACAGTCTCGCTTTGCATCAGAAATGACCCTACCAAGTTCATCAGCCGGCTCATCTGATGCCCGTTCTTCACCTCTTTCCTCTCCATTGTCTTCCATTGCAGTATCACTGTATTCAGGAAACATATGATGATAGTTGTTATCATCATCTTCTTCTTCACCATCTTCCATCATAACCCCTCTTTCCCCGTGCTTGGTCCAGCAATTATAGTTGGGCATGAAACCTTTCATAATCAGGTGGCCGCGAATGATTTTCGAGGAAGAGTACTCCTTGTTGTTCCGACATTGAACACATGGACAACGTATAAATCCATTCTCTTTGTTTGCCGTAGCCACATCGATAAATTTATCCATGCCTTTGATATACCCGGCTACGCGCCGGTCACCGTACATCCATTCCCGACCGTTCATCTGCATCATATAAGTAAGTTTATCAAAAAAAGGACATCATAAATAGTGAAATAACCAATTCACACCGACACATGAATTGTATCAATGACCTAGAAAAGATAAGATTGCTAACCTCGATCGAGGGAAATAACGAGGAGAAAGCTCAAGTGCGTCTCGGACACCTTCTATATTTTTGTTCTACGAGAAATTCAAAGGGATTATTCACTCAAACATTTCAACAAACACCTTCAATGCATGCATGAGAAAAAACTAGCACACCCCCTCACACCTTCCACCATTCGAAAAAACAGAGTGGAGGCAGAGGGGGCTGGGGCGTTGCATTTATAGAGGGAAGGAGGTCTTTAGTTCCGGTTGGAGCCAGCAACCGGGACTAAAGGTGCGTGCCACGCCACGTGGCTGTGGACGCAATCTTTAGTCCCGGTTGCTGGCTCCAACCGGGACGTATTGCCCTTACCAACCGGGATGCATGCCCCCTAGCCCCGTGCCCGCTCCAACCGGGACGCGTGCCAGCATTAGTCCCGGTTGGTAGCGCAACCGGGACAAATGCTCTGAGGGGTCGCGAAACGGATAGCCCTTTTTCCACTAGTGTTACTTTATATATTGGCATTGTCTTGACCGCGTAACCAGATGGAATGCAGCCATCGGCTCGCATGGTATGCACGTTGATGCATGACCGGCCAGCAATTCTGTGTAAAGTGTGTTTCGCGTGAAGCTTACAGAAGTTGACCAGCTACCTAGCTAGACGTAGTGAAGGAAGAAGAAGATAGTTTTCTCGATTTGGTGCGGTTAGGACCGGACCGGCAGCTGCCACGTGGGACACAAAACAATGCCATAACAATGTTCATAGGAACTCTTTTCTAGCTACCGAATCCACCTTTTCCAGGTTGACACCGCAAAACTCCATGCTGCAAAAGTAGTTTGAAGTAAACCGCAAATCAGTTATGCGGTAAAATTTATGTCTCAGCAGAATAGATCCGATGCATTTAGACCATATATACTCGATTCACAGACCCTGCGTGCATGTGCGGCCGGAGAACTGCTTGCATGCGAGCTGCGTGATGCAAGCAGATGCATGCGGCCTTGATGCCAGCTGATGGGTGCGGGTATGCGCCCTTGCTTCGTGCATGCGGCCTTGATGTCAGCTGATACTACGTGCATGCGCCCCGCCGGCCGGCCGGCACCCCGCTGCTTCTTGAGCTTCGATAAAAGTGGTGGACAAAAAATTTAATGATTTACGGCTTATAAATTAATAATAGATATAGGAAATCAGATTTTCTCGTCCGTAATTGTACTGGCCGGAGGAATCGAGTCACCTCGTCGGAATCGAGCTTGGAGGGTGGCGATGGTGGCGTTGTCGGAGGTGGACGGGAGCAGTTGGAGGTATATTTTGTTGCTTTGCAGTTTACTATAAAAACAGCCTCCAAAACTGAATATGGTACACGAGGACTAATATAGGGGGCGCTGCAATTTTTTTACGGTTTTGACCACTTTTACAGGATCTGTTTAGGCCTTTTTTTTGTTTTTTTGACCAATACTGTAAATTTTACTGGTTTGACTAAGTATACGGTATTTTCTAGAGATGCTCTAACAGGACTAACTACCAAAATATACATTTAAAAGCGGTTACATCATTGCGTTTATGAGTAGTAGATTCTCTTCACTACTAATGTCTAGCCCCTATTTCACATCAATTGCATATTAATGAATTGATTATAGGTTGATGAACTGTTGTTGACTAGTCATAGTAACATCACTAATAAAACATAGAACTACATGCAGTGTCATATAATTTTGATTATATGGCGTGCAACTAAATGATAAGAAAAAATGCTTGTGATAACTAGCTATGCATATTAGCATAACGTCACACAACCCAAGATAATACTCCTTTTGTTTGGGATTATAAGGCCATTTAGCCAATTTGATAAGAACAAAAAAGTTAATTACTCCACATTACTATGCATGAACCAAAAAATTTACATGCATGAGGGAAGGGAAATAAAAGAGAAAACATCCATTGGCGGAGAAGGGATAATAAATGAGATAGGACTTATAATTTCAAACAATTTAAAAAAGCTCTCTGGCCTTATAATCCCGAACGAAGGGAGTATATATGAGCTATAACCTTATAAATGAACCCTTCTATGACCAAAAGCCCATGATATACTACTACTTAGATTAGTCATAATAGGGAGTAACATCAGCCTATGTTAATATGTAAAGTAAAATTTGAGTCCTTAGACTAGTTATAATGGGAACTAACATCATATGTCACTACTCTATGTTACTATCTTCGTAGTATATACTGGATGCTACTCGTTTTCAAAGTTCATAATCATTCAATCTGGTTTGTGGATAGGATCAAAAGAAATTTTAGTCTTCCACTAATCATGTCACACTTGCAACTTGGTCACTCTATTTTTCCGAACTGTGAGCCACAATCCATCAGATCTAATATCTCGCTCCTCTCTCACAAGATTCTGTTCGCCCAAATTAAAGCTAGGTTGCTCGGCCACGACATTGAACTCGCCTCAAATCATAGCTAGGATAAAGGGAGAAGCTCCACATGCCTCGAATCGAAGCTAGCAGCTCAACACGCCTCTGCCAATCCTTAAGCTAGACCTACACTGACGCTTGCATGGTACTAGATCGAGCGCGCAGCCGCCTTATGATGGCTCTGTCGCATGTGGACCGAGTTATGTGCTCCCGTTAACTTCATAAAAATTTGTGATCCAAAAGAATTGAAAAAGGCTTCAATCAAAGGGGAAGTGAAAGACACGATTTTAATTGGGAAGAGTTGCACTTCGAGGATACGGACTTGCTCTTGGTGAGCCCTTTACCGAGGAGGAGGTGCTTAGCGCAACCAATAAAACTAGACCGATAAGCGCGCTTCGCCACGCCGTCTACCTGCCATTGCACATAGTGTGATCGTTGAACACTAACCGTCACTTTAATTTGTGCACTACTAAAAAACAGGCTATCCGTTCGTGCCTCCTAACATTATTAGTCCCGGTCACGCGTCCCGGTTCGAGCAGGCACGGGGGCCGGAGGCCTGCGTCCTGGTGGGTAGGGGGAATGCGTCCCGGTTTGTAACACAAACTGAGACTAAAGGTTGGGCGTCAGCCACGTGGTGTGGCACACACCTTTAGTACCGGTTTGTAACTAGTCCCGGTTTGTGTTACAAACCGGGACGTATGATCCCGCTCTCTATAAATGCGACGCTCCAGCCCTCTGCCTCCACTCTGTTTTTTCTTGGTGTAAGGTGTGAGGGATGTGCTAGTTTTTTCCCCTATGCATGCATTCAAGGTGTTTGATGAAATGTTTGAGTGAATGATCCCGTTCAATTTCTCATAAAACAAAAATATAGAAGGCGTCTGAGACGCACTTGAGCTTTCTCTCCTCTTTATTTCCCTCGATCGAGGTTAGCAATCTTATCTTTTCTCTGTCATTGATACAATGCATGTGTCGATGTGAATTGGTCATTTCACTATTTATGATGTCATGTCTTGATAAACTTACTTATATGATGCAGATGAACGGTCGGGAATGGATGTACGGTGACCGGCGTGTACCCGAGTATATGAAAGGCGTGGATAAATTTATCGATGTGGTTACGGCAAACAAAGAGAATGGTTTTATACGTTGTCCATGTTTTCAATGCCGGAACAACAAGGAGTACTCTTCCTCGAAAATCATTTGCGGCCACCTGATTATGAAAGGTTTCATGCCCAAGTATAATTGCTGGACCAAGCACGGGGAAAGAGGGGTTATGATGGAAGACGGTGAAGAAGAAGATAATGATAACAACTATCATCATATGTTTCCTGAATACAGTGATACTGCAATGGAAGACAATGAAGATGAAGAAGGTGAAGAACAGGCATCAGATGAGCCGACTGATGAACTTGGTAGGGTCATTTCTGATTCAAAGCGAGACTGTGAAATAGAAAATGAGAAGTTGAAGTTAGAGGGCATGTTATAAGATCACAAGAAATTGTTGTACCCAAATTGTGAAGATGGCAGCACAAAGCTCGGTACCACACTGGAATTGCTACGATGGAAGGCAGAGTGTGGTCTAACTGACTCCTCATTTGAAAAGATGCTGCAAATAATGAAGCCGAAGTTTCCAAAACATAACGAACTTCCCGAGAGTACCTACGAAGCAAAGAAGACTCTCTGTTCTCTAGGATTAGATGTGCAAAAGATACATGCATGCATTAATGACTGCATCCTCTACCGCGGTAAGGAGTATGAGAATTTAGATAAATACCCGGTATACAATGCATTGCGGTATAAGATCAGACGAGATGACCCTGGTGATGTTGAGGGAGAGCTCCTCCGGAAGAGGGTTCCTGCTAAGGTTATGTGGTATGTTCCTATAATACCAAGGTTGAAACGCATGTTCAGAAACAAAGAGCATGCGAGGTTGTTGCGATGGCACAAAGAAGACCGTAAGAAAGACGGAAAGTTAAGACACCCTGCTGATGGGTCACAGTGGAGAAAAATCGAGAGAGACTTCCCAGACATTATAGGTGACGCAAGGAACTTATGGTTTGGTCTAAGTACGGATGGCATGAATCCTTTTGGGGAGCAGAGCTGCAGTCACAGCACCTGGCCCGTGACTCTATGTATCTACAACCTTCCTCCTTGGTTGTGCATGAAGCGTAAGTTCATTATGATGTCAGTGCTCATCCAAGGCCCGAAGCAACCGGGCAACGACATTGATGTGTACCTTAGGCCATTAGTTGAAGAAATCTTACAGCTCTGGGACAAACCAGGTGTACGTGCGTGGGATGAGAATAAACAGGAGCCATTTGATCTACGAGGGTTGCTTTTCGTAACCATTAATGATTGGACTGCTCTTAGTAACCTTTCAGGATAGACAAACAAGGAATATAAGGCATGCACACACTGTTTAGATAATACTGAAGGTACATATTTGCATAAATGCAATAAGGTTGTGTACCTGGCGAATCAACGATTTCTTCCGACCAATCATCCTGTAAGAAATAAAGGCAAGCATTTTAAAGGTGAGGCAGATCACCGGAAGAAGCCTAAACTCCCTACTAGTGATGATGTATTTGGTATGGTCAAGAACATAGAAGTAATCTTTGGAAAGAGTCCCGGCGGTCAATCAGTTCCGAACGACATCGCTACAGGACACGCACCCATGTGGAAGAAGAAATCTATATTTTAGGAGCTGCCATATTGGAAAGTCCTACGTGTCCGATCTTCAATCGACGTGATCCACGTGACGAAGAATCTTTGCGTGAACCTGCTAGGATTCCTAGGCATGTATGGTAAGACAAAAGATACACCAGAAGCACGGGAGGACCAACAACTTATGAAAGACCCAAATAACATGCATACACAGAACAAGACGGATAAAGAGCGTCACTTAAGTCGTGCCAGCAATGCTCTTACCAAATCAGAGAAGGAAATCTTTTTTGAAGTCCTTTACAGTATCAAGGTGCCGTCTAGCTTCTCATCTAATATAAAGGGGATAATAAATATGGCAGAGAAAAAGTTCCAAAACCTGAAGTCTCGTGACTGTCACGTGATTATGATGCAGTTGCTTCCGATTGCATTGAGGGGGCTTCTACCAGAAAATGTTCGAGTACCCATTGTGAAGCTGTGTGCATTCCTCAATGCAATATCTCAGAAGGTAATCAATCCAGATATTCTGCCAAGGTTACAGAAGGATGTGGTACAATGTCTTTTTAGTTTTGAGTTGGTGTTCCCACCATCCTTCTTCAATATTATGACGCATCTCCTGGTTCACCTAGTGGAAGAGATTGCCATTCTCGATCCGGTATATCTTCACAATATGTTCCCCTTTGAGAGGTTCATGGGAGTCTTAAACTAATATGTCCATAACCGTGCTAGACCAGAAGGAAGCATCTCCAAGGGATATGGAATAGAGGAAGTCATTGAGTTTTGTGTTGACTTTATTCCTGACCTTAAGCCGATTGGTGTTTCTGACTCACGGCATGAGGGAAGACTAAGTGGAAAAGGCACGCTGGGAAAGAAAGCAATGATATGTAGGTACGGGGATTCTTTCACTAAAGCACACTACACAGTTCTACATAATTCCACCTTGGCATCTCCGTATATCGAGGAACACAAGAATATTGTACGCTCCAAAAACCCGGGGAAGCCTAAATCATGGATTACATATGAACACATGAAGTCTTTCGGTGGTTGGATGCGGACACATCTCTTGAATGACACCACTGTTGGAGATCAGCTATACTTGTTGGTCGCGTTACCATCTTCTATATATTGAATTTCCAAGGGTACGAAATAATTGGGAATACATTCTACACGATCGCCCAATATAAAAAGAGCAGCAACCAAAATAGTGGTGTCCGCTTTGATGCAACAGACGACAATGTACAAAAGGACATATACTATGGTTACATAGAGGAGATATGGGAACTAGACTATGGAGTCTATTTTAAGGTCCCTTTGTTTCGCTGCAAATGGGTCAACCTGAATGGGGAAGGGGTAAATATAGACCAGTTATATGGAATGACAACAGTGGATCTCAACAATCTTGGTTATAGAGATGAACCATTCGTCCTAGAGAATGATGTGTCTCAGGTTTTCTATGTGAAGGACATGTCCTCCAGACTGAAAAAAGAAAAAATATGCAAACGAATACAACATATGATGAGCCAAAGCGTCACATAGTTCTTTCAGGGAAAAGAATCATCGTTGGAATCGAGGACAAGAGAGACATGTCAGAAGATTATAATAAGTTTGATGAAATTCCGCCCTTCATAGTGAAAACTGACCCAAGCATTCCGTTAAGTAAAGAAGATGCTCCATGGTTACGTCTGAAGCGATCATAGGGAAGGACATATGCCAAGAAGTTCATGCTCATATTGTGTAACTCTAGTTCATGGCTGGCCGGGATATCTTATGATGTTTGCAATTTTCCAAGTTTAATAAATGTATTGAGTGTTAGTCCCGGTTTGTGGCTTGACCGGGACTATATATAGGGGGGCCTTTAGTCCCAGTTTTGTAGTCTCAGTTTTTAATATTAATAAATGTCTTGAGTGTTAGTCCCGTTTTGTGGCTAGACTGAGACTAAAGGGGTCCTTTAGTCCCGATTCGTAGAATGACTTTCCCGAACTATGAAGAACTTGTCCCGATTCGTACTTACCATTAAGATCTGATCTCCAAACGCGCGTGGTCACGTATTTGGGAGTGCCTATATGACCAGTTTCTTGGAGATGCCGGAGGACTGGGATCCAGCGGCATCTCCCTGAAACTGGTCGTAGTGGTGTCCCTGCTCTCGCACACCATCTTGCAGCTTGTAACTTCTCTAACTAGATCGATACACCCGAGAGCTAACTAATTTCACATATTAGGGAGTGCCTCTATGACCAGTTTCCTGGAGATGCCGGAGGATTGGGATCCGGCGGCATCTCCCTGAAACTGGTCGTAGTGGTGTCCCTGCTCTCGAAAATCATCTTGCAGCTTGTAACTTCTCTAACTAGATCAATACACCTGGGAGCTAACTAATTTCATGTTGGGCCACGCGGAGATAAAACAAAAAATTTCCTCTAACGTGGTGATCCCAAGATCCAGCTGAGGTAGAAGGCCATGAGGTTTACCACTAGACGCGCAGTTGAGAATTACTGATGAAGCGCGTCAGTTGATGCAGTGCAGTCCTTTGCGATCCGATCGTCCTGGTGCTGATCGTACAACACCTCCGCTGGTATCCACACGTACAAGGAGGAGTGCCAGCGGCGAACTGCTAGATTCGTATCGTCGGCAGGACTACTATGGAGCTAGGGTTTCCAACACATGGAATGACCTAACCAAACAATGGTTAACCTTTCTGGGTTATGGTGATCCACTATATATAGGGAGTGAACGTGGGCTCTGCTCGCGCGACCCATTTACTAAAGCCCATATAACACTAGTCACCGTGAGTCTAACTCACTAACTCAGTCCTAATCCGGTTTAGGTCCAACCCAACCAGATTACAGGTTCAGATCCAATCCGACCTTGCTCCCGCTCTTATGTGTGTGATCCCGTAGGATCATGGCTACTTGGACACGATTGGAGTCCGACTCTTAATCGATCAGTCGGTAGCGGCTCCTAGCAGAACGTGCCAACTCCCAAGTACCAAAGAGTCATGATGACTTGCCTTTCCAATGCGACTTACGTCCGAGTCCCTTTTGCCTCACAATATACCTTGTCATACTATAGGCGAATAATTGTCATCCCTTAAATAGTCCGACTCTCTTCTCGATCCAAGATAAGTGATTCACCCGACTAACTCTTAGTCGATCGCCTCGTTTAACACTTAACCGAGTCGTGCATGGCCATGCTTTCCGAATCATATCTCACGAGAGGGCCCAGAGAATATCTCTCCAAGAGGAGGGGAAAAATCCCATCTTGGTTATTCACATCACGCAGCTTGATTCTCAGTCGACCCGAAGCCTGCCTTTATAAATGCCCAGTTACCGATCAGCGTTTGACAGAACCTAAGTCGGTGATCCTCAACTGAGACTATGCAATAACCTCAGGTCTAAGGATTACATTCATTGAGATATACAAATGACAACTTGTTCGTTGTACCTCAATATGGGTCAATCCGACTCGCTAAAATCTTTAGTCGAATCTGTGTAAGTTGGAATAGCATCTCCATGCCCATGACAAGTGGAACCGAGTCATCAAGCCAACTTTCACATTGGTCTAAGTTGTGTGTCCAGCACAACTTCAATGACCAAGGATATTTAGTACAAACAACATGAATGCATAGTTCCACAATCGAATCACATATTCAATGATACACATCAGATGTTTATACAAGGACTACTTAATATCTTTATTAATACAATGGGAAATCTCATCATACATGATTGCCTCTAGGGCATATTCCCAATAGTCTCCCACTTGCACTAGAGTCAATCTTCCGACATCACATGTCTAGGCATCTAATGCCCATGGCTCTCAGGTGCGCCTCATGCTTCGGCTGTGGTGACGGCTTTGTCAATGGATCCGCAATATTTTCATCCATGTATACCTTGCATAACTTTATATCACCCTAATCCACGAACTGGCTAATCAGGTGGTACCGCATGAGTATGTGCTTGTTCTTCTGGTGGTGTCTAGGTTCCTTGGCTTGTACAATAGCACCATTGTTGTCACAATACACTTCAAACGGATTGGACGAGCCCTGAACCACACCAAGATCCATGAGGAAATTCCTCATCCAAACAGCTTCCTTTGCTGCCTCCGAGGCGGCAATATACTCAGCCTCTGTTGTAGACGCAGACACAGTCTCTTGCTTGGAACTCTTCAAGCTCACAGCACCTCCGTTTATAATAAACACGTATCCGGACTGCGAATGAGAATCATTAGAGTCGGTAAGATAACTCGCATCCATGTAACCCTTTACACTGAGTTCATCTTCACCACCATAAACCAAGAACATATCCTTAGTCCTTCTCAAGTACTTTAGGATATTTTTAGCCGCTGTCCAGTGGATCTCTCCAGGATCATCCTGGTATCTGATCACAACACTTACAGCATAGGAAACATCCGGCCTAGTACAAATCATGGCATACATGATGGATCCGACTGCAGAAGCATACGGAATCGCACTCATCTGACTTTGCTAATCAGTTGTCGAAGGACACTGAGTCTTGCTAAGTTTTACACCATGGGACATCGGTAAGAACCCCTTCTTAGACGATTCCATGTTAAACTTCTTCAACACTTTGTCCAAATAAGTACTCTGACTCAATCCAATTAGCCTCCTTGATCTATCTCTATAGTTCCGGATTCCGAGGATGTATGTTGCCTCACCCAAGTCTTTCATTGAGAAACTCCTTTCTAATGATTCCTTGGTTTCTTGCAACATCTGGACATCATTTCCAATCAGTAATATGTCATCCACATATAAGATTAGTAAATTTACTTTGTTCCCACTAAACTTCTTGTACAAACAAGAATCATGATCACTCTTGATGAAGCCAAACGATTTGACTACCTCATCAAAGCGGATATTCCAACTCTGAGATGCTTTCTTCAACCCATAAATGGATTTCTGAAGTTTGCACACCTTGTCAGCATTAGCCGGATCTACAAAACCCTCGGGTTGTATCATATACATGTCCTCGGTTAAATTTCTGTTAAGGAAAGCCGTTTTGACATCCATCTGCCATATCTCATAGTCGAAATAGGCTGCTATAGCTAACATGATCCGAACGGATTTAAGCATCGCTACGGTCGAGAAGGTCTCATCGTAATCAACTCCTTGAACTTGTCGGAACCCCTTCGTGACAAGACGTGCTTTATAGATTGAAACATTTCCATCCATATCAGTTTTCTTCTTAAAGACCCATTTGCACTCGACGGGTCTTGCACCGTTTGGCAGATCAACCAAGTTCCAAACTTGATTTTCATCCATGGACTTTAACTCGGATCTCATGGCTCCAAGCCATGACTCGGAATCAGATCCCACCATCGCTTCCGAATAATTTGCCGGCTCATCACTGTCTAACAGTAACACATCACGAACACTTCGTAATCTTGCCGATCTTCGTAGTACGGGTGCTGCTGCCGGCTCAACTTCCATGACCGGATCAACCTCCAAGATTTTTGCCGACTCGCTACTAGCCGGTTCCTCTCGAATTTCTTCGAGCTGCACTGTGCTCCCACTTACTCCCGACTGAGAAACTCTTTCTCAAGGAAGACACTGTTTCGAGCGACAAACACTTTGCCCTCTTCTCGGTTGTAGAAGTACTAACCCAAGGTTTCCCTCGGATACCCCATGAAAATACACTTATCCGACTTGGCTGTAAGCTTGTCCGACCGAAGTCGCTTGACAAATGCTTCATAACCCCAAATCTTAAGAAAATACAAACTCGGCTTTTTGCCTGTCCACATCTCATGCGATGTCTTCTCTACCAATTTTGATGGTACTCTGTTTAGTGTGAACGCCGCTGTTTCTAGACAATAACCCCAAAATGATAAAGGCATATCTGTCCGACTCATCATTGACCGTACCATGTCCAACAAGGTCCGATTCCACCTTTCCGGAACACCGTTCCTTTGCGGCGTTCCTGGTGGAGTAAGTTGAGGAATTATTCCACAACTTTTCAGATGGTCATCAAACTCATGGCTCATGTACTCACCTCCTCGGTCCGACCGAAGAAACTTTATTTTCTTGCCGAGTTGATTCTGTGCTTCATTCTGGAATTCTTTTAACTTTTCAAAGGCTTCCGACTTATGTTTCATCAAGTAGATATATCCATACCTACTCAAATCATCAGTGAAGGTAATGAAGTACTCATAACCACCCCTGGCTGTCGTGCTCATTGGTCCACATACATCACTATGTACTAGTCCCAACAAGTGGACGCCTTTCGCAACTCTTTGCAAAAGGTGTCTTGGTCATTTTTCCGAGTAGGCAAGATTCGCATGTCTCGAACGACTCCAAGTCGAACGGGTTAGAGTCCATCATCATGGAGCTTCTTCATGCGTTTCCAACTTATATGACCAAGCCGATTGCCAAAAGTAAGTCATATTCATCATTTGGTTTCAACCTTTTTACATTTGTGTTATAAACCGACTCACCATCAAGATTCAAATAAATAACCCGTCACCGGATTGCAAAGATGAAACATATCATTCAAATACAAAGAACAACCATTATTCTTGATATTCGACTCATAGCCTTGCCTCATCAAACATGAAGCAGAAATAATGTTTCGACTGAGCACTGGAACATAATAACAATTATTTAGTTCCATAATGAATCCGGAAGGTAAATGAAGTTGCATCGTGCCGACTTCCATCGCAGCAACTCTTGCTTTATTGCCGACTCGAATATCAACCTTGCCTCTTGCTATGCTCCTAGTTCTTACCAGTCCCTGCAACGAGTTGCAGATGTGAATAACTGATCCGGTATCATATAACCAAGAACTATTAGGTGCATCAGCAATATATATGTCTATAACATTGCAAACAAGTGTACCTGAGTCGGAAGTCATACCTCCACTCTTGGATTTGTCAGCCAAGTACTTGCTACAGTTCCTTTTCCAGTGGCCATCCGCCTTGCAGTAGAAGCAAGTGGATCCGGCTGAAGGAGATGGCTTAGTCCCCGAGGAAGCGCTTGGGACCGGGTCCTGAGCCTACTTTCCTCCTGACTAAGCCTTCTTCTTAGTCCAAGAACTCTTCTTGAACTTAGCCTTATTCTGCGCCATCAACACTTGACTGGCGCCCTTCTTGAGATCCGCCTCTGCCTGCTTGAGCATCCCATGTAATTCAGTGAGCTTCTTATCCATACCATGCATGTGGTAGTTCGAAATGAACTGCCCATATGCACTAGGAAGAGAGTTCAGAATTATATCCATAGAGAACTCTTCGCTTATAGGGTAGCCAAGCCTCTCTAGAGACTTCACATAACCAACCATTTTGATCACATGTGGACTCAGTGGATCACCATCCTTAAGCTTGCAACTCAGCAAAGCCTGAGAGACTTGATACCTCTCAGCCTTCGCCTGAGCCTAGAACTTACTTTTGAGGCTTTCGATCATATCGTAGGCCTCAACATGCTCGAACTGCTTTTGCAAGTCCGGTTCCATGTGAGCATGCATAAGACAGCTAATATCTATGGACTCATCCTTAGCCCGACGGTAGGCATTGGTGGCTGCGACAGTCGCATTCTCATTCGCCTCATCTGGAAGTGGGTTGTCTAGGACATGGTCCTTCTTTTCTTGTTTGAGAACAATTCTCAGATTTTGATACCAGTTGGTAAAATTAGTGTCGTTCAGTTTATCTTTCTCAAGAATGGTTCTCAACGCAAAACCGGATATCTGAGAGTGACTGCTACTTGGTGCCATGATCTACAACAGAAAATATGCAAAACACTTAAGACATGTATTCATAAAAGAGCAAGCATATTAAACATTTTAATATTTAATGCTCCCACTAGAACCAACACCCCTCTGATGGTTGCTTAGTGATTCAGGATCCTAAATAAGCAAGTCGGCTAGTGAGCTTTAGCATCACCGCTAGCCGCCAAGTGATCTAGGTAGACAACTCCTTGTCAATTGCATCTCATGCGACTCCTGTTGGACGGGTGGCATCACATGCCCCGGTTCCCATCTGACTTTTCCCCGAGCCCCACAACCGTTGTGATAGACCCATCTAGCTTACCGAGTGTTTCCGCAGTAAGAGTCCGACTCGAACCCACCTAGTCGGAAAGAATTGGCAGCACCTCAATTTTATGAGCCCACTACCAAAAATGTCTCGACTTGTGATGGTGCAAACACAAGGGAAAACCGACTAGACCTTCTTTGAGGGATTAAATTTTACCGACTATCTAATAGAGGTAAAATAGAGACATAACAATAACACAAAATAAAGCAATTATAATGTGAAATGGTATGGCTCTCTTCATGGCGATCTCCATCTCCACAAAGCATGTAATCTGACTCGTGCCAACTCTTGTCACTTGTCATCTTACTCCATGTCGCCGACATGTACAACGCCTTGCATGCCTTCCGGTTTCTCCAAACAGCTACACTAGCTTAGTAAAGTAAATTACATAGAGAATCCGACACGCAGGTCGTTATACAATAAAATGACAACACCTAGGCTCCAGCCGGCTGACAAAAACCGTGATTCGTAGATCACATATGGATTACACACACATCACATGCACATGAACCATACCATTCACAACTTCCTGCAAAAACAAGTTATGCATAGATACAATATCTACCGGCATTGTGAAACTCGCAACGACATCTAAGGCGCTACGACAGGGCGATGCCGGCGGTCCCGCTTCTAGATTTACGTGTCACAGTCTACCCCGATGGTGGAAGCCGACTGGTAGGGGTATGTCGTTCCACGACCTCAGCAGTATGATCACGGAAATCAGATCTACCATTTCCCGAGTACAGTTGATCCAATCAACTTCATACAAAACCGATCTGTCTCATAGATCGACCACCACACAGCACATAGATCTCATCTACAGCCAACCGCATATCACATATGCGAGATATCGAGCCTAAAACCAGAAGCTATCGCTCTGATACCACTGTTGGGCCACGCGGAGATAAAACAAATTTTTTCCTCTAATGTGGTGATCCCAAGATCCAGCTAAGGTAGAAGGCCACGAGGTTTACCACTAGACGCGCAGTTAGGGATTACTGATGAAGCGCGTTAGTTGATGCAGTGCAGTCCTTTGCGATCCGATCATCCTGGTGCTAATCGTACAACACCTCCGCTGGTATCCACACGTACAAGGAGGAGCGCCAACGGCGAACTGCTAGATTCGTATCGTCGGCAGGACTGCTGTGGAGCTAGGGTTTCCAACACATGGAATGACCTAATCGAACAACGATTAACCTTTCTGGGTTACGGTGCTCCACTATATATAGGGAGTGAACGTGGGCTCTACTCGCGCGACCCATTCACTAAAGCCCATATAACACTAGTCACCATGAGTCCAACTCACTAACTCAGTCCTAATCCGGTTTAGGTCCAACCCAACCAGA
Organism: Avena longiglumis; assembly: GCA_030063025.1. Classification (NCBI taxonomy): domain Eukaryota; kingdom Viridiplantae; phylum Streptophyta; class Magnoliopsida; order Poales; family Poaceae; genus Avena; species Avena longiglumis. The sequence continues at coordinate 435,583,484 of CP125977.1, read as the reverse complement.
TTACAGGTTCAGATCCAATCCGACCTTGCTCCCGCTCTTAAGTGTGTGACCCCGCAGGCTCATGGCTACTTGGACACGATTGGAGTCCGACTCTCAATCGATCAGTCGGTAGCGGCTCCTAGCAGAACGTGCCGACTCCCAAGTACCAAAGAGTCATGACGACTTGCCTTTCTGAGCGACTTACGTCCGAGTCCCTTTTGCCTCACGATATACCTTGTCAGGCTATAGGAGAATAATTGTCATCACTTAAATAGTCCGACTCTCTTCTCGATCCGAGAGAAGTGATTCACCCGACTAACTCTTAGTCGATCGCCTCGTTTAACACCTAACCGGGTCGTGCATGGAAATGCTTTCCGAATCATATCTCACGAGAGGTCCCAGAGAATATCTCTCCAAGAGGAGGGGCAAAATCCCATCTTGGTTATTCACATCACGCAGCTTGATTCTCTGTCGACCCGAACCCTGCCTTTATAACTGCCCAGTTATGGATCAGCGTTTGACAGAACCTAAGTCGGTGATCCTCAACTTAGACTATGCAATAACCTCAGGTCTAAGGATTACATTGATTGAGTTATACAAATGACAACTTGTTCATTGTACCTCAATATGGGTCAATCCGACTCGCTAAACTCTTTAGCCGAATCTGTGTAAGTTGGAATAGCATCTCCATGCCCATGACAAGTGGAACCGAGTCATCAAGCCAACTTTCACATTGGTCTAAGTTGTGTGTCCAGCACAACTTCAATGACCAAGTATATTTAATACAAACAACATGACTGCGTAGTTCCACCACCGAATCACATATTCAATGATACACATCAGATTTATACAAGGACTACTTAATATTTTTATGAATACAATGGGAAATCTCATCATACATGATTACCTTTAGGGCATATTCCCAACATTTCACATATTAGGGAGTGTCTCTATGACCAGTTTCTTGGAGATGCCGGAGGACTGGGATCCAGCGGCATCTCCCTGAAACTGGTCGTAGTGGTGTCCCTGCTCTCGAAAACAATATTGGAGATGCCTCAATCTGGCTGGAGGACTGGACCCACAAGGATGCCTATTTATAGTACAAGCAGCTCGGCATAGTGTCGACACTTACGACATAATGTCGACACTCACCCCTATAATTACTGCTGACTCGTGTTTTGTCCTGGTTGGTGTCTCCAACCGGGACTAAAGATGAACCTTTAGTCCTAGTTGGTGACACCATCCGGGACAAGGTACACGCCGCACAACATAATGTCGACACTCACCCCTATCATTAGTGTTGCCTGGCCCAGCCTACCGAAACCCCTCCAACCGGGACTAAAGATGAACCTTTAGTATATTGAAAATCCGAATAATGAAAATCCTTTGCGTGGTGTCATATTATGTGACATAGTTGAAAGGAAAGATACCAGACTTGGTATATTGACCATGTCTCGAAAAAACCTTCACAAAATGACCTATCATGTTCGAGGTTTCATGGCTTTCGGTCCAAATGACCGATGTTATATGCTGAATCATGACATAGTTTGTGATGTTGTGCCCATATTATGCATGCATGTGCACATTGGTATGGAGAACAATGTTGCAGGAGGAAGTTTTCCTTTTTGTCGCACAGAAAAGCCCTTTTCCATTTTCCGAGCGCAAAAAAGGGTCGTTTTGTGAAGTAACCACGAAAATGATGTTTGAGAATGCTACCGTCCCGTTTTCCTAAAATACTAGACCACCTTACATGGACTATTTCCCAACCGGGACATCTCAAACCTTTTCGTCCATCCCGGGTAAAAAGGACAAATGTCTGCCGAATCAGTAGGAAGTGGGTCCGATTTGTACTACAGGTACATGATCTAACGCCCGTGATATTTTGAAAAAAATCATTTTTACACTTGCAATATGTGGTTTCTTCAGAGATCCAATGCAATTTCTAACGATGCTCGTCCCCTATCTTCATGCACTCCGGTTCGACCATAGTTAGAAATTCAAAAAATTCAAAACGGGCATAAGAAATTCAAAAAAAATCTGAACAATGAAAATCCTTCGCGTGGTGTCATATTATGTGACATAGTTGAAAGTATAAATACCAGACTTGGTATATTGATCATGTCTCGAAAAAACCTTCACAAAATGACCTATGATGTTCGAGGTTTCATGGCTTTCGGTCCAAATAACCGATGTTATGTGCTGAATCACGGCATAGTTTGTGATGATGTGTCCATATTATGCATTCATGTGGACATTGGTATGGAGAACAATGTTGCAGGAGGAAGTTTTCCTTTTCGTCGCACGGAAAAGCCCTTTTCCATTTTCCGAGCGCAAAAAACGGGTCGTTTTGTGAAGTAACCACCAAAATGCTGTTTCAGAATGCTACCGTACCATTTTTCTAAAATACGAGACCACCTTACATGGACTATCTCCCAACCGGGAAATCTCAAACCATTTCATCCATCCCGGGTAAAAAGGACAAATGTCTGCCGAATCGGTAGGAAGTGGGTCCGGTTTGTACTACAGGTACATGATCTAACGCCCGTGATTTAAAAAAATCATTTTTAGACTCGCAATATGTGGTTTCTTCAGAGATCCAATGCAAGTTCTAAATGAGCTATTTTTCTTCCCGCCATTTTTTCCCGCCATTTTTTCCCGGCAGTTCTTCCCGCTAGTTCTTCCCTCTAGTTATCTTCCTGCCATTTCTAACTATATATGTAGGGTTGGCCTCCATTGTCATTGCACATCTCTAGACTCATATCTGCAACCTCATCACTCTTTCCCATGACTTCCACCGTAGCACTAACCCCTAGGGAGGCGGAGGCGCTTTGCGCCTCGAACTACCCCTGCCCGCTGGGCTACTGTGTCCCCGTTGGCTGGATACTGAGCGTCGGAGGCGTGCCGGTTTCTCCTGTCCCTCTAGGTGTGGCGCGTCGGATGGCCATCACGAACCACTACTACCTAGAGCTCACGCCGTAGCAGCGGAGAAATCCTAGATGGCATCCCGACTATTTCCTGACTTGGGAAGCCTTCTTCATGGATCGGCGTGAGAGGGCGCTCGCCAGGCACGAGGAGGACGGCCCACCTCCTCCGAACTTCAACGAGGCCGGCCGTCGGCTGTGGTGGCGCGGCCGGACTCTCTAGAGCGTCATGGCCTACGACACGGCCGCCGCTCTAACCCACGCCTGCGCTACCCTCAAGTCCAGCCCACTCGTACTCAGCCTTCAAGTTTCAACTACGGTGACCCCGACGACGACAGCGACGACGGCCGCGGCGAGTACGACGACTACAGTGGCGAGTATTACAGGTGTAGGTAGGAGCATGACTGAATCACTCCAACATTACAAAACAAGTTCGGCCGATTGTGGCTTAATCTGGCCATGTATCTTAATTTTCAGTTCTTCTATGTAACTTAGTGTTAGTTGCGTTATGTACTTTAATTCAAGTTCTATCCTAATAAAATTTTCTTCCCACCCATTATTTCCCGTCCTTTTTGTTCTGCCCATTAATATATAAAAAATATAAATTAATTCAAATCCAAATTAAAAACAGAAAATGGTTTTGAATTAGTTATCCAAATCCAAACTCTTTTTATGTTTAAAGTTTTTTCTAAATTCCAAATTAATATTCAAAAAATATGAGTTAATTCATTTTTAATTTTAAATGGTTACATTAATTATTTTTAATTACATAAAATGGTTTTGAATTAGTTATTCAAATCCAAACACTTTTTATGTATAAAGTTTTTCTAAATTCAAAATTAATATTCAAAAAATATAAGTTAATTCATTTTTAATTTTAAATGGTCCATAGTTTAAATGGTTACATTAATTATTTTTAAAAACAGAAAATGGTTTTGAATTATTTATTCAAATTCAAACACTTTTTATGTTTAAAGTTTTTCTAAATTCCAAATTAATATTCAAAAAATATAAGTTAATTCATTTTTAATTTTAAATGGTTACATTAATTATTTTTAAAAATAGAAAATGGTTTTGAATTAGTTATTCGAATCCAAACACTTTTTATGTTTAAAGTTTTTCTAAATTCCAAATAAGTATTCAAAAAATATAAGTTAATTCATTTTTAATTTTAAATGGTTCTTATTTTAAATGGTTAAATTAATTATTTTTTAAAAACAAAAAATGGTTTTGAATTAGTTATTCAAATCCAAACACTTTTTATGTTTAACCTTTTTCTAAATTCCAATTTAATATTGAAAAAAATAAGTTAATTCATTTTTAATTTTAAATGGTTCATAGTTTAAATGGTTACATTAATTATTTTTAAAAACAGAAAATGGTTTTGAATTAGTTATTCAAATTCAAAAACATTTTATGTTCAAAGTTTTTCTAAATTCCAAAGTAATTATCATTTAAAAAACATTACAAATTTAAACCACAAAATAAAAAATAAGGCGGGAACAGAGAGAAAATTCCTGAACTTTTTTGAAAACAGGGTCATACGTCCCGGTTGGCCACCAACCAGGACTAAAGACCCCTGCGCGCGCCCCTTGGAATGATGAAAAAAAGTGGAGTATACGTCCCGGTTGGTGGCTCCAACCGGGACGTATGACCCTTTAGTCCCGGTTGTTGGCATCAACCGGGACGTATTCTCCCTCCCCTTTATACACGACGCCCCTTCTCCTTCTCCTTCTTCCCTGTTCCTCTTCACTCACCCACAACAGATCACCGCCGCCGTGAGGACAAGCGCTCAGATGCCGTCAGGCTGTCCAACAACCACCCCGCTATCGGCCTCCACGCGCTGCCCCGCCGTCGGACTCCACGCGCTGCCCCGCTGTCGCGCCTCCACGTGATCCTCGCCGACGCTCCGAGCCTCGCCGACTCCGCCCACTGCCTCCACCGCTGATTCCGGCCACCCCGAACCCCGCCGTCAAGTTTTTCGAGCTCCTGGTGAGTTTCTGAAGCTCAAGGCGAGCTCAGTTTGCCTGTTTGCTTGCTGTAGCCGCCGCGCGTCATGTCCCAGCAAGCTCCGCTGCTCGCCGCCATCGTGACCACTGTTCCGATGACCACAAGTGGGCGGCGCTGCCACCACTGGGTCTGCCTCGATCTCCTCTTTCCAACTAGCCTACCCACTAGCCCGTGCATGCAGCGAATCGACGGATTCGATCCCAACCCGACGATCCCCATTGCTGATGTCATGCTAACATCAGCATGAGGCAATATATCCTCTTTTCTTTTAATTAAAATCATTCCTGTAATTCTTTTCTAGAAATAATAATAATAACCCATAGGGCCCAGACATAAGTGACTGTGAGTAGCCCTAGATCAAGTGAGAAATGTTTCCCAGCCTGTGGTGACGTTAGCGTGAGGCCATAAGTGTTTTAAAATTGATTAAATAAATTCCAGAAAATGATTTAATATTGTAAAATCAATAACTTATTATCTATAAGTCAGAAAAATATGTATAATATACCAAAATGTACAAAAAAATGAAACCTACCTCTTTAACCTATATTCATGCATTGTTAAGCAACTTAAATGACAAGTTTGATTAGAACAACATAGTAACCCCTCATAGGTGATTCCAGAGTTTCCCCGAGTTAGGGTTTGCGCCCCTCGGAACCCCGTTTAATTAGTCGAGCATGCTTTAGGGTTACTTCTCAATACAAACTAACTTGTCATATCATCATCCTTGTTTGATCATTGTATCTATGCCATGTGTTGATTGTTCCCCTCTCTTTCCGGCGTTCGGTTCTTCATGGTAGAATACGAGATCGAGATCAAAGACCGAGGTCAACACCATCGAAGATCAAAGATTTCTTGATAGCCATCGTATTGCAGATGCTTAGCCATGATATTAGTTGTCATAGACCCCAGTTGAATCGATGTTGCACCTAGGGTTAGCCAGTGTGTCCTCGCCAGTGTTGGAGATATGCCCAAGAGGCAATAATAAAGTGGTTATTATCATATCTTCACACTTATGATAAATGTTTACATACCATGCTATAATTGTATTAACCGAAAACATTAATACTTGTGTGATTTGTAAACTAAAATAAGAGTCCCTAGTAAAGCCTCTTGTTAAACTAGCTTGTTGGTTAATATATGATCATGGTTTCCTGATCATGAACATAGAGATGTTATTAACAACAGGATCATATCATTAGGAGAATGATGTGATGGACATACTCCTATAGATAAGCGTAGCATAAAGATCAAGTCATTTCAATAGTTCAATTGCTATATGCTTTCTGATACATAGTAACCTAATTCCTTCGACCATGAGATCATGCATATCACCTTTACGGATGGATGCTTTGATGACATCAAACACCACCGTGAATCGGGTGGCTATAAAGGTGGCATTGAGTGTTCGGAATGTATTGGTTGAAACACATGGATCAAGAGTGGGATTTGTCCATCCATATGACGGATAGATATACTCAGGCCCTCTCGGTGAAATGTCATCCAATTAGCTTGCAATCATGTGGTAGCTCGAAGGGATCACATATCACGAGGAGAAAAGAGTACTTATCGAACGAGGTTGAACTAGGTATGCGAGAATCCGACGATCATAACCTCGGATAAGTAAACTATCGTGAGACAAAGGGAAATTGGTATCGTATGTAAGTGGTTCATTTGATCGCAAAGTAATTGTAGAAATATGTAGAGCCATATGAATTTCCAGATTCCTCTATTGGTTATTGTTCGAGAAGTGTCTCGATCATGTCCGCATAATTCACAAACCGTAGGGAGACACATAAGGATTCGACGTTGTTTGAGTAGTTATGGTATTATGAGAAAGAGACCGAATGTTGTTCGAGTCTCGGATGGGGTCCGGGATATCACGAGGTGATCCGAATGGTCCGGAGAATAAGATTCATATAAGGAAAGTCCCGTTTGAGTTCGGGAATGATTCCGTGTTTTCATCGGGAATGTTCTAGAAGGTTCGATTGTCCGGCACTCAGGGGAGGTACATGAATGTGTCATTGCATATTGGAATGATTGCATCATGTACTAAGTGTTCTCGCTGTTCCAAATAAAGGATTAAATTGAATCCCAAACAGAAAAGTCAAACGGTCAGTTTGAAAGTCAAACGGCTAAAACAGGAAACTGTTGGAAACAAGCAAGAGGTGGTTGGAACCGACTTTGGGGAGGAGTCCCTCCAAGCCGGCGCGCCAAACAAGGCCGACTTGGGGAGGGACTCCCCTCCCCTTGGCCGCCCCTCCCACCTATAAAAGGAGGGGCAGGGCCTCGTCCTCTAGACACACAAGTTCCTATCCTCTAATCTAAACCCTAGCCAAAGCCTCCGGTTTAGAGCCGTTTTGGTTTAGAGCTTCTAATTGCCCTAGCCTTCGGTTTAGAGCCTTCTAATTGGTGTGTCTAATCCCTAGACCACTAAATCTCTCTCATACTCCACCATACTCGCACCGGCTTAAGGCGAAGCCCTGCGGGATCTCCCCTCTACTTCTTGTACCACGCCGTTGTGCTGCCGGAATCGCGAGGAGAGTGATACAACCTCCGCTGCCTGCTGGAACAAGGGAGAGGAAGGTCTTCGTCGAGTACCGAACGTGTGACCGACTACGGAAGCGCTACCGGAACGCAGTGCTGGAAGGATCGTCTACGCGATCTTGAGATCGGCAAGTGTACGACTACATCACCCACGAGAATCTGCTCTCGTTAACCGCTTTGGAATCTTCGAGGGTGAGTTCCTCTATCGACTCGTTGCTACAATCTAGTAGATAGATCTTGGCTTGTTTGTTTGTATGCGATAGAAAATTTTTGTTTTCCATGCTACGAACCCCTACAGTGGTATCAGAGCCGTGTCTATATGTAGATTTGTTGCACGAGTAGAACACAATGGTCATTGTGGGCGTTGATGCTTTTATTGTCGATTGCTTCTTGTGTACTTTGCATCTTGCGGTATGTTGGGATGAAGCGGCCCGGTCTAACCTTACATGACATCGTTCATGAGACTTGCTCCACGCTTGACATGCAACTTGTATTGCATAAGTGGCTTTGCGGGTGCCTGTTTCTCCTAGCATAGTTAAGATTCAATTTACAACGGGTGATTGACAATACTAGTATCAATGTTGTGGTTCTTGTTCGTAAGTTAGAACGACACTTATTGAAAGCCCCAAACCACGTAAAACATGCAAATAAAATTAGAGGCGTCTAACTTTGTTTTGCAGGGGTGTGCTGTGATGTGATATGGCCATGATTGTGATTATATATGATGTATGCAATGTTCCTTATTTAAAGTTGGCAACCGGCAGGAGCCATATGGTTGTCTTTAAATTCTGTTAAGACCCGCGTGTCTATTCAAAGTAGTTGTAATAGTTGAAGCCGGTGGACGACAACCATGGAGAAGCATCATTGACCTTGATGCAATGTCGGTGATGATGGAGATCATGTTCGTGCTAGAAGATGGAGATCGGAAGCACAAAGAAGAAAGGCCATATCATATCACATATTATGAATTGCATGTGATGTTAATCCTTTATGCATCTTGTATTGCTTAGTAGACGATGGTAGCATTATAAGATGATCCCTTATGCACATGAATTTCAAGTCATAAAGTGTTCACACTTAGTTAGCACCGTTGCTAAAGCTTGTTGTTTCGAAGCACCACGTGATGATCGGGTGTGTTAGATTCTACAAGTGTATACAACGTGAGCAAGCCAGATTTGCTCATGCGGAAACTAAGGTTTGATCTTGTGAGCCTAGCATGTACGCACATGGCCTCGTGAACACGGATAACCGAAAGGTAGAGCATGAGTCATATAGTAGATATGATGAACATGTTGATTGTTCGCCATTGAAGCTATATCAACTCTCGTGATGATCGGTTTTGATGTGGTGGATTTGGTTCGTGTGATCACTAAAACAATGTGAGGGATATTGTTTTGAGTGGGAGTTCACCTAGATTAATTTAATTATTAATTAGAACTCAATTTATCATAAACTAAATCAAAGTGAATTTGCATAGTTGTTGTAGTCATTGGCATCCGTTTACCACCTTGCGCTTAGTTATAATTGAGATGATAGAACTATAGAATTTTGGTTAGTTACTTTACGAACTGGTATCGTATTGTTTTGAAGTGTTAATCTAAAGTTTAAAAGTCCTATTGAAAACTTTCAGTAAGTTCCGGATACTCCATGAAGTTTAATAATTGGTATTAAAACAAGAGTGACAATTCCAAGTGTTAGTATATGAGTATCATGTTTGTCTCCATGATTCTTGATATTCAAAGAATTGTCTTAATATCAAGGTTATCTAGGATCTTAAAGAGTTGTTTCAGAAACCATTGTGTGTGGAAGATATTGTGATATCTGAAACAAAGTATTGGTTTCAACATGATAGAGTATAATATGGCAAAAGACATGTTCTCATATTTGATGAGAATTTGCAAAAGGTTGGAGACACTAGTTGTCCTAATCCTCCAAAAGGTTTTGGAGAGCAACATTATACTCGCGATTCACCGTTACAAGCTAAAAGTAGCTTGATCATGGATAAATCCATGATGAGGGTGAATATTTGATGTAGGTAAAATATTTACTACACCAAGAGATTACTAAAGAAAGGAATTTGGAAGAACACCAAACATTTGATGATGGTGATCTACTTCAAAGTGCAAATCCAAAGACATTGGTATTTAACTATACACGCTTTGGACTATGTGTCATATGTATGACTCCACTATTGATGTTGATAGATTCTTTCAAAGTAAAAGGAAATATTGAAAGAAAATCTCATAAGTATATGGCGAAAGGAAAAGACTCAATTGTTCATTAAGTATATAGATGATATACATGTTATGGCTATATTCTTTGCTTATTAAACAATGTGGTTCTTAAGTATTTAATACTGAATTTGTTGGTATGAATCGTCATACGAAACAACAGAATTCATGAACTACAGTGGCCTAAGTAATTAGCAAAAGAATATGTGATGATGTTCATCGAGAACAAATAAAGGGTTATTGTGTTGCTCGTTAAACATCAAAGCTTGCCTTCAAGATTTGTTTTATCAGGTATTATGAGAACAAAAGGGTTGTTCAAATAATTGCCGTAATCCATAAAAGATGGATGATTCACAAATCTCATTGGAGAAATCACATCCATAAAACTAGTGCTAAAAATGTCGAAAGACAAATTGATTGAAAGATCACTTAGGAAGTGACATCGCCGTTTAAATTATATTGGAAAGAAAACATGAAGAAACTCCATGTGGATGGAATTTTGGACTCTTTTGATTTTTGATCACATGACGCTTGTGAAACTTTCCTAGAGATAATTGAAACTTCGTTCATAGGCCAAAAGGGAACGAATGACTAGCTTATTGGAACTTGTACATATTGTTGTACGAAGTCCATTATGTGTAGTCAAGAGCGATGGATTTCAACTTCATATGCTTTCTCCGAAATTTTGAGTGAATATATGAATATTTACTTAATAAGGATGAAGTGTGAAACATTTGAAAAGTTCAAAGACTTTCAAGATGAAGTGCAAAATCATTGTAACAAGAATATAAACAGTTTATGATAAAGATCATAAAGGAAGATATTTGAGTTACAGAGTTTAGCATAATACCTAAGATTTAAGGAATCGTTCCGTGGATTTGCATTTCCCGAAACACCATAAGGGTATGGGGCGTTCGAGGTATGTAATTAAACCTTGTTTGACATGGTAAGATCAAAGGTATAATTCATAAAACTGCCATTGTATTTTAAAGATTAAAAGCTTTAGAGATTACCGTTTTTCCACTGAAAAGAGCTTCATCATAATCCGTTGAAATGACACCATATAAAGTTATGGTTTGGGATAAAACCCAAGTTGTCCTTTCTTAAACATTGGTATGCTATGCATAAGAAAGATGTGTGCAACCAAAGTCGGATGAACCTGTCTTTGTATAAATGTTAAAGTGTTCCTCCATAAACACCGGAGACAAAAGTGTTTGTTGCTTAGAACGTTAAGTTTCTTTGAGAAGGAATTTTTCGTGAAAAGTTAAGTGGGAGGACAATAGAACTTTGATAAGGTTAAAAGAACCTTAGCTATGTGTGCAAAGTTGCGTAGCGCCGAAAAGTGTTCCGGAGTTAGCAAACAATGCTCATGGCTCGCGTACTTCAAAGGTTGTGGTCACGGAGATCTAAGTTCCTATTGAAACAAGTAGGTCGGATGAACAATCAAATACCAAGATTTGAGAGTTAAATCATTATTTAACAATAATGATCCGACTACATGCAAAGAAGCGATGATGAGCCCTGACTCCGTCAAATGGCTTGAAGCCATAAAATCCGTGATAGTTCCATGCACGAGAAATCAAGTTTTGAACTTGAAGGACCCTCGAGAAAGGTGTAAGACCTTACAGTCGTGTTTGGATCTATAAAGAAATAGACATGGATGTTTCACATCTATGAAATAGTCGACATGTTGGGAAAGAGTTCACAACAATGTTCAAAGGTTGTATATGACAAGATTTGATCTTTCATAGCGATATTTAGTCTAGGACGGATTAATATAGCAACCACTACATATAATTTTGTTATATGATAGTTGAATAAACAAAACAAGTTCTTCTAATAGAATTGTTACCTAGGACGTGTGCATGACACGGTCCATAGGGTTTTGTTAATCCAAAGGATGCTAAAAGCATATGCAAACTTCAATGGTTGAAGTGAGCATCGCGGAGTTGGAATCTTCACAATGATGAAATTGTTAAAAGAGTTTAAATTCATCAGAGACAATGAAGATGCTTGCATTTGCAAGAAATTAAGTGGGAGCGCTAAGACATATTTCTAATACATTATGTAGGAGACATATTGTTGATTGGAAGTGATGTATCTTTTTATTAACACAAGATAAGAATTTCATCCCGATGAAAGACTTAGGCAAAACCCAAATATTTGGCATCAATAGACGCTAATATGGTTGTGCCAGAAGTACATAGACGAGATATTGAATGAGTTCAATATAGAAACTACAAGAAAAGGTTCTTGTCTCACAGAAAGGATTGAAAGAGTTCAATGTTGATGATATATTCAAGTGTATTGACATTTGGTAAGTGAAACAAAGATTCAAGTATAGATTGATACTTGATGTATGAAATCACAAAAGAGTATTTATATAAATCATACTGTGATATGTACAAATCCAGATATGTCCTATGCTCTAAATGTTATGAGCATATACCAGAATGATTCATAAGATGATCATTGGACAATAGTAAGAATATTATTATGATCTTTTGGAAAGAACTAAGAGTATAATATTTGTAGAAGTGACAATAGATGGTTAGTTCATTGTAAAAGTACTACATTGATACTAGCTTTGTCACAAAGTACAAATTAAGTTTATCTCAATCTAAACTAAAGGTGGCACAATATAATGGAAAGTGAGTTCCATAATGTATTTGGATGAGTTCCAAAGTTAAAGACATTGTGACAGATACTACAACAAAAGGCTAAGTATATGACTGCTATTTTAGCAGCAAAAGAGGGCATTTGTGTCAAGTAGTTTGTTATCAAACTAGGTGTAGTTCACAGTGGGATAATACTATGAAGATATATTGTGCGACAATATTATCAACATGTTTTAACCCCAAAAAGCTAAAGGTCACACCGAAAGACCAAATTTATACAAAGCCATCTCATTAGAGAATGAGTGATGCGTAGAGACGCAAAGACATGCAATTACACACGGACCTGGAAGTGTCAGATCCGGAGATCAGTTGACCACTAGCAATCGTGTACATACAACACCGGAAAGCCATAGGTGTTATATACACAAAGGTTTGAAACAAGATTATTGACTCTAGTGCAAGTGGGAGACTGTTGGAGATATGCCCAAGAGGCAATAATAAAGTGGTTATTATCATATCTTCACACTTATGATAAATGTTTACATACCATGCTATAATTGTATTAACCGGAAACATTAATACTTGTGTGATTTGTAAACTAAAATAAGAGTCCCTAGTAAAGCCTCTTGTTAAACTAGCTTGTTGGTTAATATATGATCATGGTTTCGATCATGAACATAGAGATGTTATTAACAACGATCATATCATTAGGAGAATGATGTGATGGACATACTCCTATAGATAAGCGTAGCATAAAGATCAAGTCATTTCAATAGTTCAATTGCTATATGCTTTCTGATACATAGTAACCTAATTCCTTCGACCATGAGATCATGCATATCACCTTTACCGGATGGATGCTTTGATGACATCAAACACCACACCGTAACTGGGTGGCTATAAAGGTGGCATTGAGTGTTAGGAAAGTATTGGTTGAAACACATGGATCAAGAGTGGGATTTGTCCATCCATATGACGGATAGATATACTCTGGGCCCTCTCGGTGAAATGTCATCCAATTAGCTTGCAAGCATGTGACTGGCTCACAAGGGATCACATATCACGAGAAAAGAGTACTTATCGATACGAGGTTGAACTAGGTATGCGGAGATACCGACGATCATAACCTCGGATAAGTAAACTATCATGAGACAAAGGGAAATTGGTATCGTATGTAAGTGGTTCATTCGATCGCAAAGTAATCGTAGAAATATGTAGCCATATGAATTTCCAGATTCCTCTATTGGTTATTGTTCGGAGAAGTGTCTCGATCATGTCCGCATAATTCACGAACCGTAGGGAGACACACTTAAGGATTCGACGTTGTTTGAGTAGTTATGGTATTATGAGAAAGAGACCGAATGTTGTTGAGTCTCGGATGGGATCCGGATATCACGAGGTGATCCGGAATGGTCCGGAGAATAAGATTCATATAAGGAAAGTACCGTTTGAGTTCGGGAATGATTCGGTGTTTTCATCGGGAATGTTCTAGAAGGTTCATTGTTCAAGACTCCGGGGAGGGTACATGAATGTGTCATTGCATATTGGAATGATTGCATCATGTACTAAGTGTTCTCTGTTCCAAATTAAGGATTAAATTGAATCCCAAGCAGAAAAGTCAAAGCGGCGGTTTGAAAGTCAAAGCTAAAACAGAAAGCTGGGAAACAAGCAAGAGGTGGTTGGAACCGACTTTGGGAGGAGTCCCTCAAGCGCCAACCAAGGCCGACTTGGGAGGGACTCCTCCCTTGGCCGCCTCACCTATAAAAGGAGGCAGGGCCTCCTCCTCTAGACACACAAGTTCCTATCCTCTAATCTAAACCCTAGCCAAAGCCTCCGGTTTAGAGCCGTTTTGGTTTAGAGCTTCTAATTGCCCTAGTCTTCGGTTTAGAGCCTTCTAATTGGTGTGTCTAATCCCTAGACCACTAAAGCTCTCTCATACTCCACCATACTACTTTTGGCTTAAGCTGCCTGCGGGATCTCCCTCTACTTCCGGTACCACGCCGTTGTCTTGGGAATCGCGAGAGAGTGCTACAACCTCCATTTTCTGGAACAAGGGAGAGGAAGGTCTTCGTCGAGTACCGAACGTGTGACCTACTACGGAAGTGCTGCCGGAACGCAGCGCCGGAAGGATCGTCTACGCGATCTTGAGATCGGCAAGTGTACGACTACATCACCCACGAGAATCTGCTCTCGTTAACCGCTTTAGAATATTCGAGGGTGAGTTCCTCTATCGACTCGTTGCTACAATCTAGTAGATAGATCTTGGCTTGTTTGTTTGTATGCGATAGAAATTTTTTGTTTTCCATGCTACGAACCCCTACAGCCAGGGCATCCCAAACCCGAGGGTTGATTGATTGCCGCCTTTCTTTCCGGTATTGGTTCTTCGCGATAAGATCCGAGCCCGATGGTTTCTCCAAATTAGGGTTTCTGATATTGTAAATTCATTTTTATTACTGTGTATGTATATATTAGGGTTTATATCTCTCAACACCCTACCTAACATTCTCCCTTAGCCGCTTTGAGTTATAAGTTTTTCCACTTATGCAGAAAATATGGACCCACACGTCAGAGACGAAGAAAAGGAAGAGTTGATCCAAGGTGTGATCTGCGGGGAAGAAAATTTAGATGTATCGACGTTTTTGCCAGAAGAGACGACTTGTTTGAGGTTGAAGGTGATGCCTTCCGCGAGTGAGAAGGCGATGCCTTGTGTGATCGAGAAGACGACCGCTCCGGCGAGGTGCATGTAATATAATTAATTAATTAATCATCTTCTATCTATATAGAAATAGTAACGACGATCTTTCTTCTTTTAGCCCTCCGGATCGAAGAAATCTACTTAAAAGATCAGCCGAGGCCCAACCAAAAGTTGGGAGACCATGAGAGGTTTAGGATCGAAGATATCAGTGAAGACGGCAAACCGACGGCTCCCAAAGTTGTCTCAAACAAATTTGTGTTACAATGCGGAGTAATCGTTAGGGACTTAATCCCGATCACCATTCGAAATTGGAATAGGCATGCTGATGCGGAAGAAGAGGGAACATGTTTATTTTTCCCTAACAAGGCCAAATATTTACTGTGGAAGAGGCTCATGGTTAATTTTAAACTACCGAAGATAGAGCTGGATCCAAATGCGGAGGATCCAGTTGAGGACGCCTTAGCACATGGGAGAGCCATGGAAGATAAGGTCAAGGAGTGGGCTTGAAGAAGATGGGCCAGTGTTTCACCAACTGGAAGAAAAGATTTCACCTTGACTATGTCGTGAAAGAGAAGACTCTGGATTTCAAGAAGATTCAGTTTGAGAAGATAAAACCATTCTGGGCTGAGTTTATGAATTACAAGACATCAGAAAAAGCTAAGAAAATGTCTACAACGAATAAGCTGAATGCTGCTAACAAGAAGTATCACCATACAATGGGGCAAGGTGGCTATAGGGCTGACATTCCTAAGTGGGAGAAACTTGAGCATGAACTGCGTGCTAAAAAGATCATCCCAGAGACAGACGATTGGATCGAACGTGCAAGGAATTGGTTTTACGGGCATGGGGGAAAGTTGGACTCGGAAGGGAAGTGTATATATAACATATGACAAAAAGAAGACCCCTTGGCAATCGAGAAGATGAGGAAAGCAGTAAAGGCTGTTAA
Source organism: Avena longiglumis (assembly GCA_030063025.1). Taxonomy (NCBI): domain Eukaryota; kingdom Viridiplantae; phylum Streptophyta; class Magnoliopsida; order Poales; family Poaceae; genus Avena; species Avena longiglumis. Next base: position 435,567,540 of record CP125977.1, on the reverse strand, counting down.
AGATGGGGACTTCATTCCCGATAGAGAGAATGATGAGCTCACACTCGCCCTTGGAAATAAGGAACATGATGGACGAACAGGAGGCACAATAGGCTCCAAACCATTGAGGACTGGGTTTCCCGAAGAGAGGAAGAATTATCCTGATAGAAGCCGTCAGAGGAGAAAGGACAAGGCGGAAGTTGAAGCAGATATTCAAAAAGAGCGAATGCATATAATTGAAGAACGAATAAAGCAACAACAAGATGAAATTAACGCACTTAAAGAGCAAAGTACTACCGGCCCATCTCAGCAGCACATGGTGGTAGAACCTGCATTCGATGCTACCGGCCTATTGAATAATTGAAAAAGCAATGTGGCCTCCACCGAGGTCCCGGGCGATGACAATGACGATGACGACGGTGCACCGACGATGGCTCCTGTTGGCTGCCTAGTGTTTGATATCACACAGATGACACACTGCGAGCTACATGTCAAAGTTGTGAACATATCAATGAAGGTGGCGGTCGGCTATGCCTTACCAATTGGACCCACACCAACTTACCACTGTCGTCCGGTTCCACAGGGCTACGCTGTTGTTGGGGTGGATGAAATCATGCCCACCTTTGAAGTTTTGGATCTTCACTACCCTGCAGGTAAAGGGGATGTGACTTTACTGGGAGACGCAACAAACGTCACCATTCTATGGCCAAAGGAATGTATCCTGCTTCGAAATCACATGCCAAGGCCATCTTTGCCGCCGCCTCACCCGTCTCCAGCGAGGTCGTCGCCGCCACGGCAACTGTCTTTGTCGCCTCACCCGGCTCCATCGCCTCACCCGGCTACATCGCCTCACTCGTCTCCGGCGCAGCCATCGCCGGCGACTTAGGATAAAAAGCGTAAGCGTACCGCTACTCTGCGTCGTGGTAAGCGATCTTCGAAACGTAAACAAGAGCCTCTTCCAAAAGTACCAAAGGTTCCTCCCAAGAGAGCTTATGACTGTACTGAAGTGGAGACTGCGGCGATCGTTGATGCGTAAACGACAGCGTTTTTCACTAAGCTGAGGCGGCCGAAAGAGCCAGAGTTCCCCAGCACCAAAGAAGAAAAAGCCAGAGTGTTGAAAATGCTAAAGACTCTTCATCAACCCGAGCCAAAGCTATCATCAGACTATGAGCGTTCTATTCTCAAGTCACATGCGGCACAACAAGCCTCAAAGAGCAGTACTGATGCAAGCGATAAATCTGTTGCCCAGCTCGAAGAACAAGCAAAACAGTCTTGCGCCCCTCTCAAGGTGATTTTCCATATCAATGTGGGATCGAGCAAATATGCGGCCGAAGAGCGAGATGATCCAGGTAGTTACTGTCTGAATACGCATTGCTCAAGGTATGAGTATTACCCAGTACTTATCCCAGTTAGAGTACCTCCCCATGTGTGAAGTAGCATACAAATACTAGTATGGCAAACCTCTCGTCAAACCTGAGGAGGTAAATAATCTTCCAACAAAAATGCGAAGATTTCATAACTGGTACATGCATGCCACAAAGGCCGGGGCTAACTGGATAGTGCTGAGGGTTACAAAAAAGCATTATGGGAAAGATATAGATGACATGATATCCATTGAATTTGATGAACTATTTAAATTATTTCATCAAGACGCCTTGGACAAATAGATCATCAGTGCCTATTGTCTGTAATTACTAATTCTGAAATTAATTTAGTCTCTAGCTATCTCACCTCGTTTATTGCATGTATATAATCATACTATAATATGCAGAATGAAGATTCTCGAATGCAGCAGAGGACAAATCTATGACATTGGGTTCATTAACCCATATTGGGTTCATCAAGCTAATAAACCCCCAGGATACGGAGGATAATATCGTACACACGTTAACGTTTCAAGAAACCAGAAGGGAAATACTATTTCCTTACAACTTCGAGTGAGTGTTATTGTCTTGTATACACTTTCTATTTCGCTTACTCGATGTTAAGTATATAATTAATTAGTTATGTATGCGCAGCTTCCACTATATTTTGTTAATAATTCAACTTGATAAAGGCCGTGTACTAGTCATGGACTCGAAACATAAACCCCTTGAGCAGTGGAAGGACATGCAGATGCTTCTCCAGCGGTAATTCTAATCATTACAAAACTATATCGGCAACGTTCGTGAATTTTATGATATCAAGTAATTAATAACTTCTTTTATTCGTTTTCTTTGCCAGGAAGCGCTTGGAAACGGTTCATCAACAAGGCTAGGGGTGTTTGGAAAGAGGAGCTTACATTTCAACCACTATATGTAAGCACCACTAGCTTTATCCGCGCATCTCTTTGATTCTAGTTTTGATGTCGTTATTATCATGCTTGATTATTATTTTGATTGAACTATATGTTCTCGTAAAGTGCCTGACGCAGGGACCAGCGAACAATTTATCTGGATACTATGTTTGCGAGTTCATCTGTCAGACGTGCTATGAGAAGGGGAGAAATTTAGAGCAACTTAACGTACGTAAACAATTTCTATAGTTTTTAATTACCATCAAATTTTGTTTAGTTTCATTCATATAGGTTGACTCCTTTTTTAAATCAGATCGAACGTCTATGGGACGGTATTCTGGCAAAGGATCGCGTACGAGCAATTCAGGAGGAATTGGCGGGATTCTTGGATGCAGAAGTCCTAAACCTAAAAGGGGAATACTATTCGGGTGTGTATAAACAATAGGGATTGTACAAAGAGCTTATTTTGTATGTAGTGCATGAACTCGATCCATGTATCGAATGTAATATGTTCGGCACTTGGATCTATATTGTCATGATGATCTTGTGTAATATAATGGTTCCTTCATTGATGAGTGCAAAACACTAAATAAACAATAAAAAAACATAAATGAATTCTCTGCCGCGACATAAAAAGTGGCCAAAATCTTGTCAACAACAAAAGTTGCCAAATTAATTCTACCTTGCAGAAGAAATGTTTCAAATCTATGCATGCGAGAGGTTATTGTCCGGTTACGTATTCTGACGGAATTCTCCAGCGCCTTTAGCCGCGGCCATGTGTACGCCCTTTTGTCCCGGTTGGAGGGGCAACCGGGACTAAAAGTTGGGGCTTTAGTCCTGATTGCCCCGTCCCGGTTGGGGAACCAGGACTAAAGCCCCTTACCAACCGGGACACATGGGGCTATTCCCACTAGTGGTGACACCGCTAGGTAAAATATGTGTTTCTAGTGTCATTGTCCATGGGCACACTCAACCCATCTTTAATAGTCGGGCCTTCTCAATCTCTTCCTGCTTCTCAGCGTAGGTAGTTGGGTAGCCGCCTGGAGAATAAAGTATGACTTATTTAGCATCACTCTGTGTTATTAACTGATAGATGTCAAACTAATAGAGTTCAACGCATCATAACATACATGATTTTTTGGTACCGGCGAAAACATATCATGTTGTCCCTTACTTATTTATGTCATCATATCTGGTCTTTTTTCACTTTTCTTTTGCTTGTTTTCTTCCGGTGGATCTTCTTGTTGTTTTTGTAGCCGAGTTTGGAGTAGGCTTCTCTTTCCATCCTCGCTCGATGCTTCATCTCCATCAATGATTGTTGCCTTCATAGTTGACTTCTTGGCTATTTTCGCACTTTTAAGACACAATATGAATGGCCTTTCTTGAACAATATTGTAAGGTTCCCAACCTTTAATAAGGTAGAGTTCCCTGTGTTTACAATGCTAGTCCCTGGATCAATAGCTAGCATCCACAGTTAAGATGTAATATCAAGAAACAAAGGTCATAATACAAATTTATAACTAGGAATAAAATAATTTATTACATCTTACATAGCTCATTTGGCTATCTCATTACAATGCAACAAAATATAACAATAGCATGGGGTCCTTCATCTTCAAAGTGCCATAGGCAGACATGTTGGTTGTAGACTTGTAATACTAATCATTAAACTTCACTAATATCAAACAAACCTGCAACATAACAAGTTACAGCAACAAGGGTCAATACATTTGAATTGTATTGGCAAGTGATATTATGGTAGTATAGTGGAGTCTATCATCTATATGCATTTGGCTATGTGGAGCTTAGGCTTGCATTGCTCAAAATAGATTTTCCTTATCATTTGAAAACACTAAGTTTTTGTTTGACAAAATCTTTCCCAAGGCATCTCCCAATAGAAATTGGTGATCCTTTAACCCTTGTTAAACCACAAGATTTTAACTTAGAAATTGGGATGAGGAGATTCTTGATAGCTTCCATGTCTTGATGCTCAAATTGTCCTTTGCCAGGGACATGGCTAAGTACTTAGATTTTACACTCCACAGAGGTGGTGCACTTTCCCCACAAGACTTGGTTTCACCAAGACAAGATCTTTCAGAAGCCTTCCCTTAGACCAGAATGGACGCGTTCCAACCTATCAATCCCCTACCACCAACTTTCCATTTGGCTAAGTTATTGCAACCTATATGATCCGAGTAGCCCATAATGCCAAGTGGCTGCACTTGAAGCTTCTCAACATTTGACATCTCAAATCTCTTTGTTCCTGGGTGGCCATCCACAAGTGAGATACACAAGGTAAACCATAGAAATGGGCCTTGTGAACAACTCAACACAAACCATTCCTTCCATTCCACCCAGGTGATTCATTCACTTAGTTGTTTTATTAAACAAAACACAAGTCCTTGACTTGGAAATATTCCATAGTATGAATATATATTCCACCCTTGTTTTCTATTAGTATGATAGTAGTAGGAATCTTAACTTAGGAAGTTCTACTAAGGTTTCATCTACTAGGATTTCCCATGGCATAGTTTACACTTAGCAAAATTCGATGCAAGTCCTACTTAGAAATATCACTAATGCATAGTGAAAATAATGGGACATAAGTATGAAGCATCACTTGCCTTTTTGGTAGAGAATATAAGTTCACTCCTTGTCTTTGCAATGATCACACTCTTCAAATCACTACAAATCAATCAAGCAAGGCACAATTTCAATCTACCATTCAAGCAACATCACATAAAATAATAAAAACAAAGCAATGCATACAAGCATGCCAAAGATTGTTTTATTTGGAGAAATGGTTTATAATAGGTTACAAACATTTGAAAACACCTAATGGTCACTTCATAAAGTGGCAAAACCATTTGCAAAAGATTTTACTTCATAAACCATTTTTAAACCAAGTCATTATTTTATGTGGTTGAAAATGTCTTTAGAAAAGTAATAATCTTTATGGATTTCACCTAATACATTTTCAATTCATAAAACTTGGTGTTTAGGGTCAGAGAATTTAAATCAAACCAATTCCCAAAAATTTTCTCCCAAAAGCATTTTTAATAAATAGACATTATTTTTATTTGACTAGAAATGGTTTAAATCAAAAGTTTATTCTTTTTTTTCACCCAAATACATTTTTGAAACCACAAATTTATTCCTATGGTCAGTAGGTTCAAAACAATCCATTTTCCAAAGGTTTCATCTCAAAAATCATTTTAGAACAAATTTTATATTCTAAATATGCATACACAAGTTTCTGCAAAAACAAACAATTTAACAGAAGAATTTTACTAAACAAAGTGCATGGTCAGAAAGTACTTGTCTTGCTGATTCCATTGATATAAAATTTGCAAAATTTGGACGTGTGGTTTGAAAGTTATGGATTTTACAAAATTGAACATCTAATGGAAAAGTTTCTGTTTTTAAAACGAAGCCTGAGCCACGTGGCGTGATACTACTCGTCGGTACCGTTTTGCTTGGATCGGCAGATGCGAGCCGTTGGATTTAAGTGGGATCGCATGGCTCAGAAGCAAGCGTACCCCTTCGGTTAAAATTCTATCGTGGCCACTGGATCGTAATCGCACGGCGCACAGCGTGCCTGCCAGAGATGGGCGGCGCTGGCGGCGGCAGGTGGCGGCGCTGGCTCTGCCTACGGTGTCGTGGTGATTACAAGAAGCAAGGGAGGAAGGGGAAGGGCTCACCAGGTTCGGGAGATCACGGCGATGCTCAACGTGCTTGCGATTTGTCAAGGGGCGCATGGTGGTGGCGTGGATTCCTCGCCGGAGAAGCTTCTGGCGGCGGCGCGCTCGGGCTGTCGTCGGGGACGGGGCTACAAGGCGCTCCAATGCAAAAAAAGGATGCGTTAGACGCGTAAGAGAGTAGGGAGTGTGGGAGCATCAAAGAGAGGGGGCGGCGCGGTCAGAGACTACCTGGAGGCTTCGTCGGAGAAAAAGCAGACGGCGGCGCTGCTGGTCGTCGTCATTGCCGATGCTGGGGGGAACGCGCGAGCGAGCTGATGCTACGGGGAGGTTCGCCAGGAGGTGGGGAGCAAGTGAGCATGGTCGAGGAGGCGAGGGGCGAAGGAGGCTGGCCGGAATTGCTGGTGGAGCTCGCCGAAGACAGAGACGATGTGGCTCTAAATTGATACAACCCTAGGGCAGAGACGGTCGGGCGAGAGAGGGAAAAGAGAGAGGGGAGGCAAGCGTTTAAGAGGGCAGTGTCAGGCGAAATTCATGCGGCCATTAACGCTAATTACGCGAGGAATTAATCGACAGAGAACGTCTGTGAGGGAGAGGAGGAACGAGTCGCGGGGTAGACGACGAGGTGAGCTGGCAGTGGGGTCTGGCGTCAGCGAGAGAAGGAGAGGGAAGGTGGGGTCCGAAAGTCAGTGACTGCGCGGGTCAATTTCTGATTAAGAAGAAAAACGATTCGGGGTGAGAGGGATAGGTGGGCTGCGAGTGGCCTTAGTGGGCCTGCTGACTGGGTCGAGTCTGATTCATTTTTTTATTCAGATTGTTTTTCTTTTTCCTTTTCTAATATTCTGTTTTGATTTTATTTAATCAATTCAATCATCCATTTGAATTCAAACCTCAACCAAAATTTGTGTAGGTTTAAATACTGATTAGTAACACATTCTGAAGTCAATTTTTGAATAAATCTTTTATTCTTTTTGGGTTTTTTTAATTATTTAAAGTAGGTCCTTGTTTTAATTCAAATAAGATCAAATGGAATTTTAATCCTTATTTAAATTTCATTTTTCCACAACACCTTTTCAGTAAGTTTTATTCAATTATTAGGGTGTCAAAATATTCACCTAGAACTATTTGGAAAATATTTATTAATCATTTTTAATTTGGTACTTGTCCTTTATTCTCATGAAATTAAATATAGTTTTAATTCCATAAATTTTATTTGGAAGTTTTCTTTGATCTTATTTAGGTCAATTGATTCAATTTTATTCCACTTGGGTAAATTCCAAATATCTTTTCCCATGATTTAATTAACCATTTCTTAATAGGGATTTTGTCTTTATTCAATTTGGTTCATTCCATTTTATTTTATTTTGGAAAATTCTTTATACTTATTTTTTATTTGGATTTTGATTATATTTTATTCCATTTTCTTATGGTCTTTGCCAAGATTTAATTTGGTCTTTAAATATTCCTTATTGAATATTTCTTTCTTCATCTTATAAAATCCATATCTTTTTATTTAGAGATCCAAACTTGGTGATTCCAATTTGTGAAATATTATTTGATATTTATTTATGCTTTTAAATATATTTAGGATTAATTGCTCACCATTTGGTATGGATTTATAGATAGGTTCTTTATTATCTTTGAAAATTTAATTTCCTTATCTTATTATATTCATAAGATTTTATCTATGGCTCCAAATTAAGTGAAACCAATTTATATGGTCTTATAATATTACTATTTGTCTTGCTTGATCTTTTACAAATGTTTGTTGACAAATTTTATATGGATCAAATCCATAAGCTTGGAGATAACTTGGGAATGATTTTTATTCCATTAGGGTTTAGGGTTTGGATTTATTTTCCAAGTGTTTTAATTTCCAGATGCATTTTATGATGAATGCATTTCTCTTGATTTGGATTTTGTTGGATTCAAACTTTAATTAAAGTTTGTTCAAGATGGGATTTTAAGTTTCCATTTAGAAACAAAAGTTTCTTTTCACCCTAAAATTCAACAATCTTTTATTTTGTTTATTTATTTTTCACATAACAAGATTTGGAAAATCTTGGGATGTGACACATATCTTGCTCTTCTTGGTCCTCTTTGGATAACCGTTGAATAAATTTTGGAAAATTTTGAGCAACATGAACCAAAAGAGAGATAAAATTAGTCATGGACAATAATAAATTAAACAGAGTAGCTACACAGAAGATAAAAAAATATCATAAAACAATAAAATGTATCCTATCTCTTTCATTTGTGCCACTTAGGTTCATTAATTCAACATTTTCAATGTCGTCGCCCACCTTTGACAATTTAATGAAATTGCAGACCAATGGGAAGAGATATATTCGTTCGTTCACTCAATTCCACTTTGGTTGTATATACCGAAGTACTCATTTATCCTAACTCAATAGGTGTCTCTTGTTTGCTCTGTGCTCATTACCAAATCCATGCCTACACTGCACCATGTGTTGCATAGTAAAATGTCTTACTCCATGATGTAGTTGGCCGCCCGCCCCTTCGATGCATCAATGAAACCCTTACCCTCACCCTCATTCTACATGTAATCTTTATCACCATGTTGTTCAGTTTCATATTCCTGAGACCAATAGTCGTGTGAATGTGATGACCCAACATTCATAGTTGACATAAACATTTCATCATCCATACTATAATACACGGAACTTAACACACATCAAACTAGATTAAATTTTATCATTTATATCCATCTACAGAATTAAAAACAACAAAAAGGCAATGATGTGTCTTGTCATCATTGGTTTGAACACATTGGGTGCAATAGACGACGCTACCTCCTCCACAGTCGCAGGTGGTTGGGGTGGCTCTGGTGGAGGTTGATGTGGCTGGAATTGGCCGGCTGCAAGCCCCGCCAAAGGTTTGTCGTGCGGACCCGTGCTGATTTTGCCCTTATTCTGGCCAGGCTTCATCGTAGATGTCGGCCGTTTTGTTCACGACATTCCTTGTCTTCAAGGAGGGTGGTGGAAAATGGCATGCACATTTGCCGGCCATGGAGGCGCAAACATCTAGCCGAAGAAGATGTTGGCGTTAGGGTTGGGTGCGGTGGCAGCAGCAGGGGGTGTTGTGAGCGGTGACAAAATGATGTCTACACACTTCTATTCTTGTAGACAGTTGTTGGGCCTCCAAGTGCAGAGGTTTGTAGAACAGCAGAAAGTTTCCCTTAAGTGGATCACCCAAGGTTTATCAAACTCAGGGAGGAAGTGGTCAAAGGTATTCCCTCTCAAGCAATCCTGCAATCAAGATACAACAAGTCTCTTGTGTCCCCAACACACCTAATACACTTGTCAGGTGTATATGTGCACTAGTTCGGCGAAGAGATAGTAAAATTCAAGTGGTAACGATGCGACAAAAGAGCTGATGGCGTGGAGGTAAAGACTAAAGGCAACAAGAAGGAAGCAAGCAAACATGCAACAGATCTAGTAGCAAACGGTATTTCAATGTTTAGAAATAAGGCCTAGGGATCATACTTTCACTAGTGAACACTCTCTCATATAAATATCCTCTCTTCATGATACTACTCTTAACTACTCTCCGGTTGAACACTCTAATCCACGGTAGGGCCTTCCCCAATCTAGATAACCCTACACTATCACCTTGAGTTCTAGATGGTTCCAACAAACACCACAATTCATAGAGACATCCAACTCCAAATATAACTCATAACAAATATTCAATCTAGACAAAGTGCCACACACGTTATGCACGCTGTCACTTTCATATACGTGGGGAAAACCATAGATCTATTAAAGCACAAAGAGTATTTATGTAGACTCAAACCTAAGTGCCACCATGGCGTGCACGCTGTCACTTTCACACACATGGGGAGAGAAGAGATCTAATGAAGAACTTGAGTAGCAAGGTATATCTACTTGATTACAAAGCTCATGACCACAACATGATCATGCATAGAGAGATGAACACATAGCTACCGGTAGAGCCCTTAGCCTCGAGGAAGAACTACTCCCTCCTCATCATGGGAATCAGCAATGGTGATGTAGATCGGTGGAGATAGCTCCGGGGCACTTCCCTATCCCTACAGGGTGCAGGAACAGAGACTTTCTATCCCCCGAATCTCCCTTTTGGTGGCGCCGGCACTACGGAGGCTTTCATGGATTTAATCTGGATTATTTAGGGTTTCTGCATCGGGGGCTTCTTATAGGCGAAGGGGAAGGCCGAGGCCGCAGTCAGAGGTGGAAAACCCTACCCAGACACGGGGTAGGGCCCACCCGTGTGTAGAGGGGTTTAGCCGCCCTGGCACGCCTCCTCGTCTCCCCTCTAGACTTCTTTTTCCCCACGGAAAGTAATTGACTTTGATGCTTGTCCCGTCCAATTCCGAGAATAGTTCTTTACTAACTTTTCTGAAACCAAAAACAACAGAAAACAGGAATCTGGCACTATTGCAACTGGTTAGTAGGTTAGTACCAGAAAACATGTAAAAAACACATAAAAGTGTGGACAAGTAAGGCAAAGTAGATACTAAACAAGAATGCAGCATCAAAAATTATAGATACGTTTCCAACGTATCAGCATCCCCAAGCTTAACTCCTTCTCGTCCTCGAGTAGGTAAGTGATAAACAGAATAATTTTTGAGGTGACATGCACCCTCACAATAATTTTTGAGGTAACATGCATTGAAAAACGTTTGTTTTTTTCACATACAGAAAACATGGCATAGTGGTAATTATCTTGTCCCTCATAGAGTAGCAATATAGATGCATAGGACACCTTCAAAGTTCACAAGGGTGACTAGAAACAAATAGCACAAGAACAAGTAATATCACAATATGCATCAATTAATAAGCTTTGGAACACTGTATACAGAATGACGACTATGCTCTCTTAATGGTGCCTAGAGGTAGAAGGTGGAGACTTAATAGTGGTGTAAGAAAAGCCTTTTTGTAAAGGAAGTAGGGATTACAAGTTTCAAAAAGATCTTCCAAAAATTATGGTTCTTGTTAGCTTTCAGCCCTTATTACCCCTATCATAAGCATCTTGAAGTGATTAAGGTTAAAGTGGAAAAGATGGAGTATATGCTTGACGAAGTATAAGTTAGCAATCTCAAGTCCCTTGAATACGAGGGCCACACCTCATGCATACTCAACTTTGGGTCCAGGTAAGTTCTTGTCATTGTAAGTATTTTCATATCACTGAGAACCGCCAACGGGGTACCCCTTGCACATGGTATAGGAGCTTTCCATAACCAAAATTACAAGGCAAGCAGACAATGAGCATCTCAGCAATCTTTTTATTTACCATATGCATAGATTTTTATTGAGGATGCATCGTAGATAGCTCATTATGGTGATTCTGCAAGTTTCCACCATGATTAGGCATGGCTTAGGCTAGCGGCCCAGGAGTTTCTCTAACACAAAATACAAACTCCATGGACTTACAAGTTCCCTCTTTATTTCACACCGGTGAAATCCATAGACAAAAGAGCATGATATCAACTGAGTACAACAAGGTACAAGTGCAATGTTGAAAACGTTCCTCGTGACAGCACGGTTTTGCTAATTCCAACTTATAAGTGCAAGCATATACAACAAAGTTGTCACAATGGTTCAAGTTTATTAGGGGAAAAGAATAAAGTGTGTCATCAAGTTCGTGAGGGCTTTAATCACTAAGTTTTCACCTAACAAAATAGTTTTTAATTGGAAGATAGTTGAAAACAAGAATATACTTGGAATGGTGTAACACACCATGCATAGGAGTTTATAGTGGACACTTTGGAATAACTTGGTTTCTTGGGAGTTGGAAGCATGAGTAGATCTTACTCATACAAGTGGAGGCTAGCAAAATACTGGGAGCAACCGACTAAGTGAGCAATAATGGCCATAATCATGCAGAGCAACATAGCATTACTAATCAAAGCATAGAGTGGTACTACAAGTCAAGGACTAAATGAGCATAGAGGCTATGGTGACTTGTTCATAGCCATAATATGGTGTGACCATGTGCCAAGTCAACCCAAACAAAGCATCAAAGGAGAAAACCACAATACTATGCTTTTGTATGCTAAAACAACGCATGATTCCTTCAAGCCACATTAAGAAATCCTAATTGTTTGGAACAATTCATGTTATAGAAATAATCACAAAGAATAAGGTCAAATCAACATCTAGCATGACATGATAAAGTCTAAGTCACATACAAAACAAGCTCCCTTTTGTACCACTTAAGCATGAAACTCTCTACTCTTTTCCAACACCAAACAACTTATTTGAAACAACTCACAAAGATAATAATCAATAAAGATCAGTGATCTTGTATCACAAATCCACAAAGAAGAACTAAAAAGTTCTAAGCTGAAAGCACAAGAAAACTAAGGCTGAACGCAGTGCTAGCAAAAGTGAACACTCACAAAACAATAAGAGTGAAAACTAGAGTGTTCTAGGCAATGGAAACAGAGTGTGTATCTAACCAAAAGAAGTGTAGTGTAACCAACCAACTTACTCAAGCAAACTAAAACCAAAAATTAAAACTAAGACGCTCCAAGAACAACGCAACAATGCCTGAAACAATAAAAACGAAGTGTCTAGAAAGACCTGAGATTTTTATTGATGAAGAAGGGGATGTCTTGGGCATCCTCAAGCTTTGACGCTTGTACCTCTTGAATATTTCTTGGGGTGACACCGGGGTGGCATCCCCAAGCTTGAACTTTTGTCCATTCTTCATCTCATTGCATTATTCTCTCTCTACATCTGAAATTTTTCCTTCATACAAAACTTTACACAATCATCATTAGCAACATTAGTTTATTCAAAAGGTATTAGACCTCTGGCAAAGCTTTGGAACAGCAAGTATTTTCAATAAAAAACACAAAACTGTAGTAAATCCTTCAAAAATCTCAATTCACCTAAAGAGAACTCAAAAAGGAATTAATAAGAAGCAAATGCAAATAATGGCAGAAATCTGTCAAAATAGACCATCAGGTAGAAACCGATTTTTTCGAACATCTCATGTTGCTCAAATCAAAAAGTGTTGAACTAACTAAAGTTAGCTAACATACTTGGGGACTTATTCGTAAATTTTGAGCTCAATACAAGTTACAGAGACTCCTCACGAATTTTTATGGTGGAGGACAGAAATCTGTTTAGGGACAGCAACTCCCCAAATCTTACTTCCCTCTCATTAGAAGTCATTCTTGGCACAAAAAGCAAACAAAAAGGATAAGGAGAGGTTATTACTGTAGTAATAACTTCCAAGACTCAATAAAACTCTTGGGTTATCTCCCAACAAGTACTTTTCTTTAACGCCATTAAGTTAGGCTTGATAGTTTGAGAAGATGCTCACATAAGAAATATGAACTGAAGTAAAAGAAAGCATCAAGAACCAAATTCAGAACACATTTAAGTCTAACCCACTTCCTATGCATAGGAATCTTGTAAAGAAACAAGTCATGAAAGCACAAAGCACCAATCATAAGAAAGCAAAACAAGTGCAAATTCAAGACTTTCAACAAAAAGAGGGGAAACTTAATATTATTAAGATACATAAGACCATGTTTCCCTCTATCATAATAACTTTCAGTAGCATCATGAATAAAATTAACAATATAACTATCACATAAAACATTATTATCATGAGCCACATGCATAAAATAATTATTGCTCTCCACATAAACATAGTCATACTTATTAATTGTAGTGGGAGCAAATTCAACAACATAGCTATCACTATTGTTCTCATTACCATAATCATCAAATATAGGAGGCATATTGTAATCACAATTAATTTCCTCCTAAATAGTAGGTGGACTGAAAATATCATATTCATCATTGTAATCATCATATATTGGAGGTAAACTATCATCAAAGACAATTTTCTCCTCTATTCTTGGGGGACTAAAAATATTTTTATCAAAACTAGCTTCCCCAAGCTTAGACGTTTCCATAGCATTAGCAATAATGGTGTCCAAATAGTTCATACTAATAACATTGGTATTGGCATGTAAATAAAGTTCCATAGGTTTTTTAATTTTCTCTTCAAACACTTCATGTTCTAACTGAAGATAGATACTATGAAGATCTCTAATTTTTTGTTTGTTTTCCATTAAGCTTAACTAGTGAAAACAAGAAAAAAAAGACAAAAATGCAGAATCTAAAGGAAATAACTTTGAGCACTCACACCGGAGGATGTGAGTACCTTTTACCTTACCTCCCCGGTAACGGCGCCAGAAAAGAGCTTGATGTCTACGCACTTCTATTCTTGTAGTTAGTTGTTGGGCCTCCAAGTGTAGATGTTTGTAGAACAGCACCAAATTTCCCTTAAGTGGATCACCCAAGGTTTATCAAAATCAGGGAGGAAGTGGTCAAAGGTATTCCCTCTCAAGCAATCATGCAATCAAGATACAAGAAGTCTCTTGTGTCCCCAACACACCTAATACACTTGTCAGGTGTATAGGTGCACTAGTTCGACGAAGAGATAGTAAAATACAAGTGGTAACGGTGCCAGAGAAGAGATGAGGGCATGGAGGTAAAGACTAAAGGCAACAAGAAGGAAGGAAGCAAACATGCAACAGATCTAGTAGCAAACGGTATTTCAATGTTTAGAAATAAGGCCTAGGGATCATACTTTTACTAGTGAACACTCTCTCATATAAATATCCTCTCTTCATGATACTACTCTTAACTACTCTCCCATTGAACACTCAAATCCACAGTAGGGCCTTCCCCAATCTAGATAACCCCACACTGTCACCTTGAGCGCTAGATGGTTCTAACAAACACCACAATTTCATAGAGACATCCAACTCCAAATATAACTCATAAAAAATATTCAATCTAGTCAAAGTGCCACACACGGTATGCACGCTATCACTTTCACACACGTGGGGAAAATCATAGATCTGTTAAAGAAAAAAGAGTATTTATGTAGACTCAAACCTAAGTGCCACCATGGAGTGCACGCTGTCACTTTCACACACATGGGGAGAGCAGAGATCTAATGAAGCACTTTAGTAGCAAGGTAGATCTACTTGACTACAAGCTCATGACCACAACATGATCATGCATAGAGAGATGAACACATAGCTACTGGTAGAGCCCTTAGCCTCGAGGAAGAACTACTCCCTCCTCATCATGGGAATCAGCAATGGTGATGATGATGGCGATGGAGATCGATGGAGATGGATCCGGGGCACTTCTATATCCCGGCAGGGTGCCGGAACAGAGACTTTCTGTCCCTCGAATCTCCCTTTTGGTGCTGGCTGCGCTACAGAGGTTTTTGTGGATTTCTTCTGGATTGTTTAGGGTTTCTGCATCGGGGGCTTCTTATAGGCGAAGGAGGAGGCCGTGGCGGAAACCAGAGGGGGCAAACCCTACCCAGGCGCGGGGTAGGGCCCACCCACGCCTAGGGGGGTTTAGCCGCCCTGACATGCCTCCTCGTCTCCCCTCTGGTCTTCTTGTTCCCCATGGAAAGTAATTGACTTTGACGTTTGTCCCGTCCAATTCCGAGAATATTTCTTTACTAACTTTTCTGAAACCAAAAACAACAGAAAACATGCATGAACTGTTGCAACTTGTTAGTAGGTTAGTACCAGAATACATGTAAAAAACACCTCAAAGTGTGGACAAGTAAAGCAAAGTAGATACTAAACAGGCAGGGAGCATTAAAAATTATAAATACGTTTCCAACGTATCACAAAACTACTCTATCGGCATACATGAGGTCGGTGGAGAAGGTGGTTGGGGGAGTGGCAGAATATAGCCATCCAAAGCCGATATTTTGCCGGTGGCGGTCGAGCCGGGATGCAGGAGGTCATGCGTGGAAGTTTCAGTTTGACGGTTCGGCAGCACGGGCCGGCACACTAAATTTGTACCACATCATTAGGCTTTCTGTGTGTGCTCTAATGTTTTTTGCGTTTTTATGCATTTATGGAGTTTTGTGTGTCTACTGGAGATACTTTAACTACGTTCTTTGGTTTTTCCTCGAGTGGGCCTTGGCTGATTCCTTATTTTTTCTTTGAGTTGGCCCATGTTTGATTATTTTCTTCTTGGGTACAGTCATAAACACATACTCGCACATGGCCTTAAAATGCTTCCTTTTCATCAGACTTAAGTCTATAAGTTAATTTGTGCACGGATGGAGTTTTGTGCGTCTGTTGGAGATACTTTAACTACGTTCGTTGGTTTTTCTTCGGGTGGGCTTTGCCGATTCCCTATTTTTTCTTTGAGTTGGCCATGTTTGATCATTTTCTTCTTGAATCTACAAGCCATAAACACATACTCCCACGTGGCCTTAGAACGCTTCCTTTTCACCAGACTTAAGTCTACAGTCACTAGTAGAAAACGCCCCATTGGTCCCGGTTGGTAAGGAGCATTAGTCCCGGTTACCCAACCGGGATGGGGCAATCGGGACTAAAGCCCCAACCTTTAGTCCCGGTTGCCCCACCAACCGGGACAAATGGGGGTACACGTGGCGGCGTCAGAGGGCGAGGGGGGGTGGAGCAACCGTCCCGGTTCGTAACACGAACCAGGACAAATAAGCTTCTGCCGCGGCATAGATTTGGCACATTTCTCTGCCGTGGCAGAGAATTCATTTTGGCAACTTTTGTTGCCGCGGCAGCATTTTCGCCACTTTTTGTGCCGCGGCAGAGAATTCATTTAGGTTGTTTTATTTTTTATTTAGTGTTTTGCACACATCAATGAATGAACCATTATATTACACAAGATCATCATGACAATATTACATTCGATACACGGATCGAGTTCATGCAGTACATACAAAAGTTGCTCTTTTTACAATCCCTATTGTCTATACATAGCCGAATAGTATTCCCCTTTTAGGTTTAGGACTTCTGCATCCAAGAATCCCGCCAATTTCTCCTGAATTGCTCGTACGCGATCCTTTGGCAGAAGACTCCCGTAGATGTTCGATCTGATTTAAAAAAGGGTCAACCTATATTAATGAAACTAAACACAATTTGATTGTAATTCAAAACTATAGAAATTGTTTGCGTACGTGGAGTTGCTCTAAATTTCTGCCCTTCTCATTGCACGTCTGCCGGATAAACTCGCAAACATAGTATCTACATAGATTGTTACCTGGTCCCTGTGTCAGGCACTTTACGAGAACATAGTTCAATCAAAATAATAATCAAGCATGATAATAACTGTATCAAAACTAGAATCAAAGAGATGCGCGGATATAGCAAGTGGTGCTTACATCTAGTGCTTGAAATGTAAGCTCCGCTTTCCAAACACCCCTAGCCTTGTTGGTGAAACGTTTCCAAGCGCTGCCCGGCGAAGAAAACAAATAAAATAAGTTATTAATTACTTGATATCATAAAATTCACGAACATTTCCGATATAGTGTCGTAATTATTAGAACTACCGCTGGAGAAGCATCCGCATGTCCTTCCAATGCTCAAGGGGTTTATGTTTCGAGTCCATGACTAGTACACACCCTTTGTCAAGTTGAATGATTAACATAATATAGTGGAAGTTGCGAATGCATAACTAATCAATTATATACTTAACATCGAGTAAGCGATATAGAAAGTGTATAGAAGACAATAACACTCACTCGAAGTTGTAAGGAAAAAGTATTTCCCTTCTGGTTTCTTGAAACCTTAACGCGTGTACTATATTATCCTCCGTATCCTGGGGGCTTGTTTTGAGATTAGCTTCATGAACCCAATATGGGTCAATGAAGCCAATGTCATAGATTTGTCCTCTGCTGCATTCGAGAATCTTCATACTGTATATTACAGTATGATTATATACATGCAATAAACAAGGTGAGATAGCTGGAGACTAAATTAATTACAGAATTAGTACTTACAGACAACAGGCACTGATGATCGATTTGTCCAAGGCGTCTTTATTGAATAATTGAAATAGTTCATCAAATTCAATGGATATCATGTCATCTATATCTTTCCCATAATACTTTTTTGTAACCTTCAGCACTATCCAGTTAGCCCCGGCCTTTGTGGCATGCATGTACCAGTTAGCAATCTTCGCATTTTTGTTGGAAGATTATTTACCTCCTCAGTGCGGCGAGAGGTTTGCCGTCTTGGTATTTGTATGCTACTTCACTCACGGGAAGTACTCTAAGCGGGATAAATCTTGACAATACTCATACCTTGAGCAGCGGACTTCTCCGTGACAGTAACTACCTCAGGATCATACTGCTCCTCGGCCCCATATTTGCTCGACCCCACATTGGTATGGGAAATCACCTTGAGAGGGGCGCAAGACTGTTTTGCTTGTTCTCCGAGCTGGGCAACAGGTTTATCGCTTGCATCAGTACTGCTCTTTGAGGCTTGTTGTGCCGCATGTGACTTGAGAATAGAACGCTCATAGTCTGATGACAGCTTTGGCTCGGGTTGATGAAGAGTCTTTAGCATTTTCAACACTCTGGCTTTTTCTTCTTTGGTGTTGGGGAACTCTGGCTCTTTCGGCCGCCTCAGCTTAGCAAAAAACGCTGTCGTTTCCGCATGAACGATCGCCGCAGTCTCCTCTTCAGTACAGTCATAATCTCTCTTGGGAGGAACCTTTGGTACATTTGAAAGAGGCTCTTGTTTATGTTTTGGCGATCGCTTACCACAACGCAGAGTAGCGGTATGCTTACGCTTTTTATCCTGAGGCGTCGGCGATGGCTGCGCCGGAGACGGGTGAGGCGACGTAGCCGGGTGAGGCGATGGAGCCGGGTGAGAATACAAAGACGGCTGCCGCGGCGGCGACGACCTCGCTGGAGACGGGTGAGGCGGCGGCGAAGATGGCCTTGGAGTGTGATTTCGAAGCAGGATACATTCCTTTGGCCATATAATGGTGACGTTTGTTACGTCTCCCAGTACAGTCACATCCCCTTCACCCCGCAGGGTAGTGAAGATCCAAAACTACAAAGGAGGGCATGATTTCATCCACCCCGACAACAGCGTAGCCCTGTGGAACCGGACGACAGTGGTAAGTTGGCGTGGGTCCAATTGGTAAGGCATAGCCGACCGCCACCTTCATTGATATGTTCACAACTTTGACATGTAGCTCGCAGTGTGTCATCTCTGTGATATCATCCACTATGTAGCCAACAGGAGCCATCGTCGGTGCACCATCGTCATCGCCATTGTCATCACCCGGGACCTCGGTGGAAGCCACACTGCTTTTTTGATTATTCGATAGGTCGGTAGCATCGAATGCAGTGTGCTGCTGAGATGGGCCGGTAGTACTTTGCTCTTTAAGTGCGTTAATTTCATCTTGTTGTTGCTTTATTCGTTCTTCAATTATACGCATTCGCTCTTTCTGAATATCTGCTTCAACTTCCGCCCTGTGCTTTCTCCTCTGACGTCTTCTATCAGGATATTTCTTCCTCTCTTCGGGAAACCCAGTCCTCCATGGTTTGGAGCCGCTTGTGCCTTGTGTTTGTCCATCATGTTCCTTATTTCCAAGGGCGAGTCTGAGCTCATCATTCTCTCTATCGGGAATGAAGTCCCCATCTTTAACAGCCTTAACTGCTTTTCTCGTCTTCTCGATTGTCAAGGGGTCTTCTTTATGTCGTATGTTATATATACACTTCCCTTCCGAGTCCAACGTTCCCCCATGCCCGTAAAACCAATTCCTTGCATGTTCTACCCAATCGTCTGTCTCCGGGGTGATCTTTTTAGCACGTAGTTCATTCCCAAGTTTCTCCCACTTAGGAATGCCAGCCCTGTAGCCACCTTGCCCCATAGTATGGTTATACTTCTTGTTAGCAGCATTCAGCTTATTTATTGCAGACATTTTCTTAGCTTTTTCTGATGTCTTGTATTGGACAAAATCAGCCTAGAATGGTTTTATCTTCTCAAACTGAATATTCTTGAAATCGGGAGTCTTCTCTTTCACGACATAGTCAAGGTGCAATCTTTTCTTCCAGTTGGTTAAACACTGGGCCATCTTCTTCAAAGCCCACTCCCTGACCTTAGCCTCCATGGCTCTCCCATGTTCTAAGGCGTCCTCAACTGGATCCTCCGCATTTGGATCCAGCTCTATCTTTGGTAGTTTGAAATTAACCATGAGCCTCTTCCACAGTAAATCTTTGGCATGGTTAGGACAAATAAACATGTTCCCTCTTCTTCCGCATCAGCAGGCCTATTCCAATTTCAAATGGTGGTCGGTATTAAGTCCCTAACGATTACTCCGCATTGTGCCACAAATTTGTTTGCGACAACTTCGGGAGCCGTCGGTTTGCCATCTTCAGCGACATCTTCGATACTGAACCTCTCATGGTCTTCCAACTTTTTGGTTGGGCCTCGTCTGCTCTTTACAGTAGATTTCTTCGATCCGGAGGGCTAAAAGAAGAAAGATCGTCGTTACTATTTCTATATAGATAGCAGATGATTAATTACTGAATTAATTATATTACATGAACCTCGCCGGAGCGGTCGTCTTCTTGAACACACAAGGCATCGCCTTCTCCCTCGTGGAAGGCATAACCTTCAACCTCAAACAAGTCGTCTCTTCCGGCAAAAAGAGGATCACCCTCACCGGAGTTGTTCAGAAACGTCGATACATCTAAATTTTCTTCCCCGCGGATCACACCTTGGATCAACTCTTCCTTTTCTTCGTATCTGACGTGTGGGTCCATATTTTCTGCATAGGTGGAAAAACGGATAAGTCAAAGCAGCTAAGGGATAATATTAGGTACGGTGTTGAGAGATATAAACCCTAATTCGAAGAAACCCTAATATATACATACACAATAATAAAAATGAATTTACAATATCAGAAACCCTAATTCGGAGAAACCATCGGGCTCGTATCCTATCACGAAGAACCAATACCAAAAAGAAAGGCGGCAATCAATCAACCCTCGGGTTCGGGATGTAACCCTAAGACATGCTCGACGATTTAATCGGGGTTCCGAGGGGTGAAAACCCTAACTCGGGGAAACTCCGGAACATATGGGAGGGGTATTTGTTCTTCTAATTATACTTGTCATTTAAGTTGTTGAACAATGCATGATTATAGGTTAAATAGATAGGTTTCATTTTTCTGAACAATTTGATATATTATTTGTATTTTTCTTACTTATAAACAATAAGTTATTGATTTTACAATATTAAATCATTTTCTGGAATAAAAAAGGCAAATAGTTTATACACCAGGGCGACCCCTAGCCAGTGAGACTGACAGAAGGGCCCCAGTGCCAACTCAGCCTCCACGCATGCTGATGTCAACACACGCATCAGATCATTTTTATACCACAGAGGAGCCTACCCACTAAGGCTGACTGATGGGCCCTAGGCCACATCAGCTGCCACGCGAGCAAGGTGACGCACGAGTGACGTCAGCACGACGTCACGCTGTCGGTGAGCTCCCAAGCAGTGGCAGCGAGGGCGATAGCGGGCACGCCTGGACACGCGGATGGGCGCGTTAGAGAGAGGGCGATGCAGGGAGCAAGAGAGTGGCGGCGCCGCTCCTTCTTGGTCACCGGAGCGTCGCCTCCGTCGAGCTCGAGCGACGGTGGCGTCGAGCACACGCGGGGAGAATAGTATGGGAGGAGAGGGAGAGAAAGAAGAGCAACGTGAGGATCAGCAGCTCACCAGGAACACGACAGAGGTGGTGGCGAGGCCGGGCGAGCTCGGGAGACGCCGGAATCAACGGAGACAGACGGCGGAAGGAGCTTCCAATCCAGGCGATTGAGGTCACGCGCTAGGGGGAAAAGTAGCCGGGGCACGCGCGGACGGAGGCAGCGGTGGTGGCGGCCGAGCAGCGGGTGGCGGCGAGAGCCTGGGCAGCCGTAGTCGGGGCGGTTCATGCTGCGTTGGTGAGAAGCAATGAAGTGAGATGGGGAAGAAGAAGAGGAGGCGCGTCAGTTATAAACGAAGGGCCTTTTGTCCCGGTTGGTGGCTCCAACCGGGACTAAAGGTTCATACGTCCCGATTGGAGCCACCAACCGGGACGTATAGTCCACTATTTTTTCATCAGCCCAAGGGGCGTGCGCAGGGGTCTTTAGTCCCAGTTGGTGGCACCAACCGGGACATATGACCATGTTTTCAAAAAAATTCAGCAATTTTCTCTCTATTCCCGCCTTATTTTTATTTTGGGGTTTAAATTTGTAATTTTTTTAAATGATAATTACTTTGGAATTTAGAAAAACTTTAAACATAAAAAGTGTTTGAATTTGAATAAATAATTCAAAACCATTTTCTGTTTTTAAAAATAATTAATGTAACCATTTAAAATATGAACCATTTAAAATTAATAATGAATTAAGTTATATTTTTTGAATATTAATTTGGAATTTAGAAAAACTTTAAACATAAAAAGTGTTTGAATTTGAATAATTAATTCAAAACTATTTTCTATTTTTAAAAAATAATTAATGTAACCATTTAAACTATGAACTCATTTAAAATCAATAATGAATTAACTTATATTTTTTGAATATTAATTTGGAATTTAGAAAAACTTTAAACATAAAAAGTGTCTGGATTTGAATAACTAATTCAAAACCATTTTCTGTTTTTAAAAATAATTAATGTAACCATTTAAAATATGAACCATTTAAAATTAATAATGAATTAACTTATATTTTTTAAATATTAATTTGGAATTTAGAAAAACTTTAAACATAAAAAGTGTTTGAATTTGAATAATTAATTCAAAACTATTTTCTATTTTTAAAAAATAATTAATGTAACCATTTAAACTATGAACTCATTTAAAATCAATAATGAATTAACTTATATTTTTTGAATATTAATTTGGAATTTAGAAAAACTTTAAACATAAAAAGTGTCTGGATTTGAATAAATAATTCAAAAACATTTTCTATTTTTAAAAAATAATTAATGTAACCATTTAAACTATGAACCATTTAAAATTAATAATGAATTAACTTATATTTTTTGAATATTAATTTGGAATTTAGAAAAACTTTAAACATAAAAAGTGTCTGGATTTGAATAACTAATTCAAAACCATTTTCTATTTTTAAAAAATAATTAATGTAACCATTTAAACTATGAACCATTTAAAATTAATAATGAATTAACTTATATTTTTTGAATATTAATTTGGAATTTAGAAAAACTTTAAACATAAAAAGTGTATGGATTTGAATAAATAATTCAAAACCATTTTCTATTTTTAAAAAATAATTAATGTAACCATTTAAACTATGAACCATTTAAAATTAAAAATGAATTAACTTATATTTTTTGAAGAATAATTTGGAATTTAGAAAAACTTTAAACATAAAAAGTGTCTCGATTTGACTAAATAATTCAAAACATTTTCTATTTTTAAATAATTCAAAACCATTTTCTGTGTTTTTATTTGGATTTGAATTAACTTATATTTTTTATATATTAATGGGCGGGAAAAAAGGACGGGAAATAATGGGCGGAAAGAAAATTTTATTAGGATAGAACTGGAATTAAAGTATATAACGCAACTAACACAAAGTTACATATAATAACTGAAAATTAAGATACATAGCCAGATTAAGCCACAATCGGCCGAACTTGTTTTGCAATGTTGGAGTGATTCAGTCATGCTCCTGCCTACACCTATAATACTCGCCACTGTAGTCGTTGTACTCGCATGATGCGTCGTCGATGTAAATGGTCGTTCTTGTAGTTGAACCTTGAAGGCTGAGTACGAGTGGGCTGGACTTGAGGGTAGCACAGACGGGGGCTAGAGTCGGCGGCCGTGTCGTAGGCCATGACGCTCTGGAGAGTCCGACCGCTCCACCACAACTGACGGCCGACCTCGTTAAAGTTCGGAGGAGGTGGGCCATCCTCCTCGTGCCTGGTGAGTGCCCTCTCACGCCGATCCACGAAGAAGGCTTCCCAAGTCGGGAAATAATCGGGATGCCATCTGGAATTCCTCTGCTGCTCCAGAGTGAGCTCGAAGTAGTAGTGGTCCGTGATGTCCATCTGATGCGCCACACCTAGAGGGACAGGAGGAACCGTCGCGCCTCCGATGCTCAGCATCCAGCCGACGAGGACACAGTAGCCCGGCGGGCAGGGGTAGTTTGAGGCGCAAAGAGCCTCCGCCTCCCTAGGAGTTAGTGCTACGGTGGAAGTCATGGGAAAGAGTGATGAGGTTGCAGATATGAGTCTAGAGATGTGCAATGACAATGGAGGCCAAACCTACATATATATATAGTGAGAAATGGCAGGAATATAATTGGAGGGAAGAACTGGCGGGAAAAACTGGCGGGAGAAATGCCGGGAAAAAATGGCGGGAAGAAAAATGGATCATTTAGAACTTGCATTGGATCTCTGAAGAAACCACATATTGCGAATCTAAAAATGATTTTTTCAAAAAATCACGGGCGATAGATCATGTACCTGTAGTACAAACCGGACCCACTTCCTTCCGATTCGGCAGACATTTGTCCTTTTTACCCGGGATGGACGAAAAGGTTTGAGATGTCCCGGTTGGGAGATAGTTCATGTAAGGTGGTCTAGTATTTTAGGAAAATGGGACGGTAGCATTCTGAAACGGCATTTTTGTGGTTACTTCACAAAACGACCTGTTTTTTGCACTCGGAGAATGGAAAAGGGCTTTTCCGTGGGACAAAAAGGCAAACTTCCTCCTGCAACATTGTTCTCCATACCAATGTCCACACGCATGCATAATATGGGAACAACATTACAAACTATGACGTGATTCAGCACATAACATCGGTCATTTGGACCGAAAGCCGTGAAACCTCGAACATGATAGGTCATTTTGTGAAGGTTTTTTCGAAACATGATCAATATACCAAGTCTGGTATTTTTACTTTCTACTATGTAACATAATATGACACCACGTGAAGGATTTTCATTGTTCGGATTTTCAATATACTAAAGGTTCATCTTTAGTCCCGCTTGGAGGGATTTCGGCAGGCTGGGCCAGGCAGCACTAATGATAGGGGTGAGTGTCGACATTATGTCGTGCGGCGTGTACCTTGTCCCGGATGGTGTCACCAACCGGGACTAAAGATGAACCTTTAGTCCTGGTTGGAGACACCAACCGGGACAAAACACGAGTCAGCACTAATAATAGGGGTGAGTGTCGACATTATTTCGTAAGTGTCGACACTATGCCGAGCTACTTGTACTATAAATAGGCATCCTTGTGATTCTAGTCCTCCAGCCAGTTTGAGGAATCTCCAAGATGGTTTTCGAGAGAAGGGACACCACTACGGCCAGTTTCAGGGAGATGCCGACAGAGCCCAGTCCTCTGGCATCTCCGAGAAACTGGTCATAGAGGCACTCCCTAATATGTGAAATTAGTTAGCTCCCAGGTGTATTGATCTAGTTAGAGAAGTTACAATCTTCAAGATGGTTTTCGAGAGCAAGGACACCACTACGGCCAGTTTTAGGGAGATGCCAACGGAGCCCAGTCCTACGGTATCTCCGATAAACTGGTCATAGAGGCACTCCCTAATATGTGAAGCTCCCAGGTGTATTGATCTAGTTAGAGAAGTTACAAGCTGCAAGATGATTTTCGAGAGCAGGGACACCACTACGACCAGTTTCAGAGAGATGCCGCCGGATCCCAGTCCTCCGGCATCTCCAAGAAACTAGTCATAGAGGCACTCCCTAATATGTGAACTCGCGCGTTTGGAGATCAGATCTTAATGGTAAGTACGAATCAGGACAACTTCTTCATAGTCCTGGTCCAGCCACAAAACAGGACTAACACTCAAGACATTAATTAATATTAAAAACTGAGACTACAAAACCGGGACTAAAGGCCCCCCTATATATAGTCCCGGTCAAGCCACAAACCACGAAAGATATCCTTCGGTGAAGCCACAAACCGCGAAAGACATGAACTAGAGTTACATAATATGAGCATGAACTTCTTGGCATATGTCCTTCCTTATGATCGCTTCAGACGTAACCATGGAGCATCTTCTTTACTTAACGGAATGCTTGGGTCAGTTTTCATTGTGAAGGGCGGAATTTCATCAAACTTATTATAATCTTCGACATGTACATCTTGTCCTTGATTCCCACGATGTTTCTTTTAACTGAAAGAACTATGTGACGCTTTGGCTCATCATATGATGTATTCGTTTGCATATTTTTTCTTTTTTTTCGGTCTGGAGGACATGTCCTTCGCATAGAAAACCTAAGACACATCATTGGCTAGGACAAATGGTTCATCTCTATAACCAAGATTGTTGAGATCCATTGTTGTCATTCCGTACAACTGGTCTATCTTTACCCCTTCCCCATTCAGGTTGACCCATTTGCAGCGAAACAAAGGGACCTTAAAAGAGACTCCATAGTCTAGTTCCCATATCTCCTCTATGTAACCATAATATGTGTCCTTTTGTCCATTCTCGTCTATTTCATTAAAGCGGACACCACTATTTTGGTTGGTGCTCTTTTTATCTTGGGCGATCGTGTAGAATGTATTCCCATTTATTTCGTACCCTTGGAAATTCAATACAGTAGAAGATGGTGTGACCAACAAGTATAGCTGATCTCCAACAGTGGTGTCATTCAAGAGATGTGTCCGCATACAACCACCGAAAGACTTCATGTGTTCATCTGTAATCAGTGATTCAGGCTTCCCCGGGTTTTTGGAGCGTAGAATATTCTTGTGTTCCTCGATATACGGAGCTGCCAAGGTGGAATTATGTAGAACTGTGTAGTGTGCTTTAGTGAAAGAATCCCCGTCCCTACATATCATTGCTTTCTTTCTCAGCGTGTCTTTTCCACTTAGTCTTCCCTCATGGCGCGAGTCAGAAACACCAATCGGCTTATGGTCAGGAATAAAGTCAACACAAAACTCAATGACCTCCTCTGTTCCATATCCCTTGGAGATGCTTCCTTCTTGTCTAGCACGGTTATGAACATATTTATTTAAGACTCCCATGAACCTATCAAAGGGGAACATATTGTGCAGAAATACCAGACCGAGAATGGTAACCTCTTCCACTAGGTGAACCAGGAGATGCGTCATAATATTGAAGAAGGATGGTGGGAACACCAATTCAAAACTAAGAAGACATTGTACCACATCGTTCTGTAACCTTGCCAGAATATCTGGATTGATTACCTTCTGAGATATTGCATTGAGGAATGCACACAACTTCATAATGGGTACTCGAACATTTTCTGGTAGAAGCCCCCTCAATGCAATCGGAAGCAACTGCGTCATAATCACGTGACAGTCATGAGACTTCAGGTTTTGGAACTTTTTCTCTGCCATATTTATTATCCCCTTTATATTAGATGAGAAGCCCGACGGCACCTTGATATTGTAAAGGACTTCAAAAAATATTTCCTAGTGCTTTGGTAAGAGCATAGCTGGCACGACTTAAGTGACGCCCTTTATCATCTTGTTACGTGTATGCATGTTCTTTGGGTCTTTCATAATTTGTTGGTCCTCCCGTGCTTCTGGTGTATCTTTTGTCTTCCCATACACGCCTAGGAATCCTAGCAGGTTCACGCAAAGATTCTTCGTCATGTGCATCACGTCGATTGAAGAGCGGACACGCAGGACTTTCCAATATGGAAGCTCCCAAAATATAGATTTCTTCTTCCACATGGGTGCGTGTCCTGTAGTGACGTCGGTCGGAACTGATTGACCGCCGAGACCCTTTCCAAAGATTACTTCTATGTCCTTGACCATACCAAATACATCATCACCAGCAGGGAGTTCAGGCTTCTTCCGGTGATCTTCCTCACCTTTGAAATGCTTGCCTTTCTTTCTTATGGGAAGATTGGTCGGAAGAAAACGTCGATTCGCCAGGTACACAACCTTCTTGCATTTATGCAAATATGTACCTTTAGTCTTATCTAAACAGTGTGTGTATGCCTTATATCCCTTGTTTGTCTATCCTGAAAGGTTACTAAGAGCAGGCCAATCATTGATGGTTATGAATAACAACCCTCGTAGATCAAATGGCTCCTGTTTGTTCTCATCCCACGCACGTACACCTGGTTTGCCCCACAAGTGTAAGAGTTCTTCAACTAATAGCCTAAGGTACACACCAATGTCGTTGCCCGGTTGCTTCGGGCCTTGGATGAGCACTGACATCATAATGAACTTACGCTTCATGCACAACCAAGGATGCAGGTTGTAGATACATAGAGTCACGGGCCAGGTGCTGTGACTGCAGCTCTGCTCCCCAATAGGATTCATTCCATGCATACTTAGACCAAACCATAAGTTCCTTGCGTCACCTGCAAAGTCTAAGAAGTCTCTCTCGATTTTTCTCCACTGTGACCCATCAGCAGGGTGTCTCAACTTCCCGTCTTTCTTACGGTCTTGTTTGTGCCATCGCAACAACCTGGCATGCTCTTTGGTTCTGAACATGCGTTTCAACCTTGGTATTATAGGAGCATACCACATAACCTTAGCAGGAACCCTCTTTCGGAGGGGCTCTCCCTCAACATCACCAGGGTCATCTCGTCTGATTTTATACCACAATGCATTGCATACCGGGCATTTATCTAAATTCTCATACTCCTTACCGCGGTAGAGGATGCAGTCATTAATGCATGCATGTATCTTTTGCACATCTAATCCTAGACGACAAAGAGTCTTCTTTGCTTCGTAGGTACTCTCGGGAAGTTCGTTATGTTTTGGAAACTTCGGCTTCATTATTTTCAGCATCTTTTCAAATGAGGAGTCAGTTAGACCACACTCTGCCTTCCATCGCAACAATTCTAGTGTGGTACAGAGCTTTGTGCTGCCATCTTCACAATTTGGGTACAACAATTTCTTGTGATCTTCTAACATGCCCTCTAACTTCAACTTCTCATTTTACATTTCCACGGTCGCTTTGCATCAGAAATGACCCTATCAAGTTCATCAGCCGGCTCATCTGATGCCCGTTCTTCACCTCCTTCCTCTCCATTGTCTTCCATTGCAGTATCACTGTATTCAGGAAACATATGATGATAGTTGTTATCATCATCTTCCATCATAACCCCTCTTTCCCCGTGCTTGGTCCAGCAATTATAGTTGTGCATGAAACCTTTCATAATCAGGTGGCCACGAATGATTTTAGAGGAAGAGTACTCCTTGTTGTTCCGACATTGAACATATGGACAACGTATAAAACCATTCTATTTGTTTGTCGTAGCCACATCGATAAATTTATCCACGCCTTTCATATACCCGGCTACGCTTCGGTCACCGTACATCCATTCCCGACCATTCATCTGCATCATATAAGTAAGTTTATCAAAAAACAGGACATCATAAATAGTGAAATGACCAATTCACATTGACACATGCATTGTATCAATGACAGAGAAAAGATAAGATTGCTAACCTCGATCGAGAAAAATAAAGAGGAGAAAGCTCAAGTGCGTCTCGGACACCTTCTATATTTTTGTTTTATGAGAAATTGAACGGGACCATTCACTCAAACATTTCATCAAACACCTTGAATGCATGCATAGGAAAAAAAATAGCACACCCCTCACACCTTCCACCAAGAAAAAACATAGTGAAGGCAGAGGGCTGGGGCGTTACATTTATAGAGGGCGAGAGCATACGTCACAAACCGGGACTAAAGGTGTGTGCCACGCCACGTGGCTGACGCTCAACCTTTAGTCTCGGTTTGTGTAACAAACCGGGACGTATGCCCTCTTACCAACCGGGACGCATGCCTCCGGGCCCCGTGCCCGCTCGAACTGGGACGCGTTCCAGCATTAGTCCCGCTTCGTGGCGCAACCGGGACTAATGCTCTGAGGGGACGCGAACAGATGGCTTGTTTTCTACTAGTGAGTTAATGCCGCTGGATAGGGCTTCCGGTCCGGATGTGATGGGTACATGGGAGCGTTCTTCAAAAAGTGTTCGCCCATCATAAAGGATGATCACATGAAAATTATGCATCAGTTTGAAAATCTTCAAGTCGCAAATTTTCATTGGTTCAACTCCCAAAAATTGCTCTTTTGCCAAAGAAAGAAGTGCTGGAATACATATACCCGAATTCTAGATCAAACAAGACATTTTCTTGACCATAACAAAAAAACAGTCTAAACGCCGTAGGCGTTCCGACATTGTCCCAGGGTCTCCACGAAGTACTACATCACTAGAGGAAAAAGGGCCATCCGTTTGCGACCCCTCAGAGCATTAGTCCCGGTTGCGCCAATGGGGACTAATCTTAACGTCCGGTTGGAGCGGGCCGCAGGGCCGAGGGCATGCGTCCGGTTGGTATGGGGAATCGTCCCGGTTGGAGCCACCAACCGACTAAAGGTTTGGCCACGTGGCGTGGCATGCACCTTTAGTCCCGGTTCTTTGGCTCCAACCGGGACTCAGACCCCCTCTATAAATGCTGGCATGACCCCTCTACCTCCACTCTGTTTTTCGAATGGTGTAAGGTGTGAGGGGTGTGCTAGTTTTTCTCATGCATGCATTGAAGGTGTTTGTTGAAATGTTTGAGTGAAAATCCGTTGAATTTCTCATAGAACAAAAATATAGAAGGTGTCCGAGACGCACTTGAGCTTTCTCCTCTTTATTTCCCTCGATCGAGGTTAGAAATCTTATCTTTCTAGGTCATTGATACAATTCATGTGTCGGTGTGAATTGGTTATTTCACTATTTATGATGTCCTGTTTTTGATAAACTTACTTATATGATGCGGATGAACGGTCGGGAATGGATGTCGGTGACCATGGTAGCCGGGTATATCAAAGGCGTGGATAAATTTATCGATGTGGCTACGGCAAACAAAGAGAATGGATTTATACGTTGTACATGTGTTCAATGTCGGAACAACAAGGAGTACTCTTCCTCGAAAGTCATTCATGCCACCGATTATGAAAGGTTTCATGCCCAACTATAATTGCTGGACCAAGCACGGGAAAGAGGGTTATGATGGAAGATGGTGAAGAAGAAGATGATGATAACTATCATCATATGTTTCCTAAATACGATGATCGCAATGGAAGACAATGGAGAGGAAAAGGTGAAGAACGGGCATCGGATGAGCGGTGATGAACTTGGTAGGGTCATTTCGATGCAAAGCGAGGCTGAAACGTAAAATGAGAAGTTGAAGTTAGAGGGCATGTTAGAAGATCACAAGAAATTGTTGTACCCAAATTGTGAAGATGGCAGCACAAAGCTCGGTACCACACTAGAATTGTTGCGATGGAAGGCAGTGTGGTCTAACCGACTCCTCATTTGAAAAGATGCTGAAAATAATGAATCCAAGTTTCAAAACATAACGAACTTCCCGAGAGTACCTCTGAAGCAAAGAAGACTCTCATCCTCCGGGATTAGATGTGCAAAAGATACATGCATGCATTAATGATCGCATCCTCTCTGCATGTAAGGAGTATGAGAATTTAGATAAATGCCAAGATGCAAGCGTTGCGGTATAAGATCGACGAGATGACCTCAGTGATGTTGAGGAGCCCCTCCGAAGAGGGTTCTGCTAAGGTTATGTGGTATGCTCCTATAATACCAAGGTTGAAGCATGTTCGTAAACAAAGAGCATGCAGTTATTGCGATGGCACAAAGAAGACCGTAAGAAAGGCGGAAGTTGAGACACCTGGCGATGGGTCACGGTGGAAAAATCGAGAGATACTTCCCACTTTGCGGTGACGCAAGGAACTTATGGTTTGGTCTAAATACGGATGGCATGAATCCTTTTGGGGGAGAGCTGCGATCCAGCACCTGCCCGTGACTCTATGTATCTACAACCTACCTCCTTGGTTGTGCATGAAGCGTAAGTTCATTATGATGCGGTGCTCATCCAAGGCCCGGCAACCGGCAACGACATTGATGTCTACCTTAGGCCATTAGTTGAAGAACTCTTACGGTTGTGGGGCAAACCAGGTGTACGTGCATGGGATGAGAACAAATAGGAGCCATTTAATCTCGAGGTTGTTATTCATAACCATCAATGATTGGCCTGCTCTTAGTAAGCTTTCGTGACGACAAACAAAGGATATAAGGCATGCACCTTTGTTTAGATAAGACCAAGGTACATATTTGCATAAATGCAAGAAGGTTGTGTACTGGCGAATCGGCGATTTCTTCACCAATCATCCGTAAGAAAGAAAGGCAAGCATTTCAAAGGTGAGGCGATCACGGAAGAAGCCTGAACTCACGGTGGTGATGATGTATTTGGTATGGTCAAGGACATAGAAGTAATCTTTGGAAAGGGTCCCCCATGGTCAATCGATTCGACGACGTCGCTACTGACACGCACCCATGTGGAAGAAGAAATCTATATTTTGGGAGCTACCATATTGGAAAGTCCTGCGTGTCCGCTCTTCAATCGACGTGATGCGTGGTGAAGAATCTCTGCGTGAACACTAGGATTCCTAGGCGTGTATGGGAAGACAAAAGATACACACAAGCATGGGAGGACCAACAAATTATGAAAGACCCAAAGAACATGCATCAGATAACAAGACGGATAAAAGGCGTCACTTAAGTCGTGCGACTATGCTCTTACCAAAGCGTAGAAGGAAATCTTTTTTCAAGTGCTTCTGATATCAAGGTGCGTCGGGCTTCTCATCTAATATAAAGGGATAATAAATATGGCGGAGAAAAGTTCCAAAACACAAGTCTCATGACTATCACGTGATTATGACGCATTGCTTCCGATTGCATTGAGGGGCTTCTCCGAAAATGTTCGAGTACCCATTGTGAAGCTGTGTGCATTCCTCAATGCAATATCTCATAAGGTAATCAATCCATATATTCTGCCAAGGTTAGAAGGATGTGGTACAATGTCTTGTTAGTTTTGAATTGGTGTTCACCATCCTTCTTCAATATTATGACGCATCTCCTGGTTCATCTAGTGGAAGAGATTGCCATTCTCGACAGTATTTCTACACAATATGTTCCCCTTTGAGAGGTTCATGGGAGTCTTAAAGAAATATGTTCATAACCGCTAGACTGAAGGAAGCATCTCAAGGGATATGGAGCAGAGGAGGTCATTGAGTTTTGTGTTGACTTTATTCGACCTTAAGCCGATTGGTGTTTCGACTCATGGCATAAGGGAAGACTAAGTGGAAAAAGGCACGCTGGAAAGAAAGCAATGATATGTGGGGACGGGATTCTTTCACTAAAGCACACTACGATTCTGCATAATTCCACCTTGGCGACTCCGTATATCGAGGAACACAAGAATATTATACGCTCAAAAACCGGGAAGCTGAATCATGGATTACTGAGATGAACACATGAAGTCTTTCGGTGGTTGGATGCGACGCATCTCTTGAATGACACCACTGTTGGAGATCAGCTATACTTGTTGGCCACGTCACCATCTTCTCTGTATTGAATTTCCAAGTAAATAAATGGGAATACATTCTACGATCACCCAAGATAAAAGAGCACCAACCAAAATAGTGGTGTCCGCTTTGATGCAATAGGCGAGAATGGACAAAAGGACACATATTATGGTTACATAGAGGAGATATGGGAACTAGACTATGGAGTCTCTTTTAAGGTCCCTTTGTTTTACCAAATGGGTCAACCTGAATGGGGAAGGGTAAAGATAGACCAGTTATGCGGAATGACAACAGTGGATCTCAACAATCTTGGTTATAGAGATGAACCATTCGTCTAGCCAATGATGTGTCTTAGCTTTTCTATGTGAAGGACATGTCCTCCGAAAAAAAAGAAAAATATGCAAACGAATACATCATATGATGAGCCAAAGCGTCACATAGTTCTTTCAGGGAAAAGAAACATCGTGGGAATCGAGGACAAGACAGACATGTCAGAAGATTATAATAAGTTTGATGAAATTCCGCCCTTCACAGTGAAAACTGACCCAAGCATTCTGTTAAGTAAAGAAGATGCTCCATGGTTACGTCTGAAGCGGTCATAAGGAATGATATATGCCAAGAAGTTCATGCTCATATTATGTAACTCTAGTTCATGTCTTTCGCGGTTTGTGGCTTGACCGAAGGATATCTTTCGCGGTTTGTGGCCTTTAGTCCCGGTTTTGTAGTCTTAGTTTTTAATATTAATAAATATCTTGAGTGTTAGTCCCGTTTTGTGGCTGGACCGGGAGTGCCTCTATGACCAGTTTCTTGGAGATGCCAGTGGAGTGGGCTCCATCGGCATCTCCCTGAAACTGGTCGTAGTGGTGTCCCTGCTCTCGAAAACTATCTTGCAGCTTGTAACTTCACTAACTAGATCAATACGCCCCGGAGCTAACTAATTTCACATATTAGGGAGTGCCTCTATGACGATTTCTGAGATGCGGAGGACCTGGCTCGTCATCTCCCACTGAAACTGGCAGATGGTGTCCCTGCTCTCGAAAACCATCTTGCAGCTTGTAACTTCACTAACTAGATCATGACGCCTCGGGCTAACTAATTTCACATATTAGGAGTTCCTCTATGACCCGATTTCTCGGAGATGCGGAGGATCAGGCTTCGGCATCTCCCTAAACCGGCGTAGTGGTGTCCTGCTCTCTAAAACCATCTTGGAGATGCCTCAAACTGGCTGGAGGACTGGACTCACAAGGATGCATATTTATAGTACAAGCAGCTCGGCATAATGTCGACACTCACGACATAATGTCGACACTCACCCCTATTATTAGTGCTGACTCGTCTTTAGTCCCGGTTGGTGTCTCCAACCGGGACTAAAGGTTCATCTTTAGTCCCGGTTGGTGACACCATCCGGGACAAGGTACAAGCCGCACGACATAATGTCGACACTCACCCCTATTATTAGTGTTGTGCCCCCATCTGCCAATCCTTGATCATGGTTGGTTTCTCCAACCGGGACTAAATATGAACCCTCTCTTTATATAGGCATTTCCCTCTATTTATTAGGTAACACTTAAGATATTTATTAATATTAAAAACTGGGACAAACCGGGACTAGCTAACACTCAGGCCTAAAGCCGCCCCCTTTAGTCATAATCATGCCTAGTCCTATAGTACGCAGCTTCAGGGTCTTCATCGTCGTCGTCAATATCATCGTCATCGTCACCTGCCACTCCGGGGATCCTCAGCCCATCCATGGCATATACCAGGGGCCATTCCAGCCTCGGATTCACGGCGGGTGGGAGAGGGGTCTCCTGGAAGACGATGCCGCTACCGCCGGGACAGTGTGGGGCCTGTGGCGGGTGGACTCGTGGGCACCGTAGGCGAGGATTGTCTCCCCCGGCGATGTAGCGCATTCACGGTTCGCCCACCACAGACGACGGCCGACTTCGTTGTGGTTCACCGGTGGCGGGCCATCACCCTCGTACCTGGCGAGATCCCTTTCCCGCCTATTAGCGAAGAAGGCATTCCAGGTGTCATAGTTGTCGGGATCCCACTTGGGATCCATCCGCTGCTCCGGCGTGAGCTCGTGGTAGAAGTGGTTTGTGATGGCCGCCTGGCGTGTGGAACCTTGAGGGACAGGAGGGACAGGAACCCCTCGGCCTTCGGCATCCGGTGGCGGCGGTACCCGGTGGACAAGGGTAGTTGGGCGCCTGGCGCCTCGGTCTCCTCGAGGTCGAATGGCCCAAGATGGCGTTGTCCATTGTTCTAAGAGAGGAAGGTGTGGATGTGTGGATAGCCATGACACGATCACCATAAATATAGAGGGAAAGGGCGGGAAAACTTGGCGTTAAGCTTTGGTAAATGGCGGGAAATATCTTTAGTCCCGGTTAGTGACTACATCCGGGACTAAAAGCTCTAGTAGAAAGGAAAGGGCGGGAAAACTTGGCGGGAAGAGGTGGGAAATGGCGGAAAATATTTTTAGTCCCGGTTTGTGACTACATCCAGGACTAAATGTGTGCCGAACAATGATCATGTTTCGAAAAAACCTTCACAAAATGACCTATCATGTTCGAGTTTTCATGGCTTTCGGTCCAAATGACCGATGTTATGTGCTGAATCACGGCATAGTTTGTGATGTTGTGCCCATATTATGCATGTGTGTGGACATTGTTGGAGATATGCCCTAGAGGCAATAATAAATATAGTTATTATTATATCTTTGTGTTTATGATAAATGTTTACATTCATTCTATAATAGTATTAACAAGGAAACATTAATACTTGTGTGATTTGTAAACTTAATTTGAAGTCCCTAGTATAGCCTCTATACTTCACTAGCTTGTTGGTTGATTAATGATTGTGGTTTCCCTATCATGAACATTGAGATGTTATCAACAACAAGATCATATCGTTAGGAGAATGATATGGTGGACATACTCCTATAGATAAGCGTAGCATAAAGATCAAGTCATTTCGATAGTTCAATTGCTATATGCTTTCTGATACATAGTAACCTAATTCCTTCGACCATGAGATCATGCATATCACCTTTACCGGATGGATGCTTTGATGACATCAAACACCACACTGTAACTAGGTGGCTATAAAGGTGGCATTGAGTGTTCGGAAAGTATTGGTTGAAACACATGGATCAAGAGTGGGATTTGTCCATCCATATGACGGATAGATATACTCTGGGCCCTCTCGGTGGAATGTCATCCAATTAACTTGCAAGCATGTGACTGGGTCACAAGGGATCACATATCACGGGAACGAGAAAAGAGTATTTATCGGTAACGAGGTTGAACTAGGTATGCAGAGATACCGACGATCATAACCTCGGATAAGTAAACTATCGTGAGACAAAGGGAAATTGGTATCGTATGTAAGTCGTTCATTCGATCGCAACGTAATCGTAGAAATATGTGGGAGCCATATGAATTTCCAGATTCCTCTATTGGTTATTGTTCGGAGAAGTGTCTCGATCATGTCCGCATAATTCACGAACCGTAGGGAGACACACTTAAGGATTCGACGTTGTTTGAGTAGTTATGGTATTATGAGAAAGAGACCGAATGTTGTTCGGAGTCTCGGATGGGATCCGGGATATCACGAGGTGATCCGGAATGGTCCGGAGAATAAGATTCATATAAGTAAAGTCCCGTTTCGGAGTTCGGGAATGATTCCGGTGTTTTCATCGGGAATGTTCTAGAAGGTTCCGGAATGTCCGGCACTTCGGGGGGGAAGGGGTACATGAATGTGTCATTACATATTGGAATGATTGCATCATGTACTAAGTGTTCTTGCTGTTCCAAATAAAGGATTAAATTGAATCCTAAAACTGAAAAGTCAAATGGCCAGTTTGAAAGTCAAACGGCTAAAACAGGAAACTGAGGGAAATAAGCAAGAGGAGGTTGAAACCAACTTGGAGGAGGAGTCCCTCCTCTCCAAGCCGGCGCGCCACCCAAGGCCGACTTGGGGAGGGACTCCCTCCCCTTGGCCGCCCCTCCCACCTATAAAAGGAGGGGCAGGGCCTCCTCCTCTAGACACACAAGTTCCTATCCTCTAATCTAAATCCTAGCCCTAGACTCCGGTTTAGAGCCGCTTTGGTTTAGAGCTTCTAATTACCCTAGCCTTCAGATTAGAGCCTTCTAATTGGTGTGTCTAAACCCTAGACCACTAATAGCTCTCTCATACTCCACC
This sequence comes from Avena longiglumis, assembly GCA_030063025.1. Lineage (NCBI taxonomy): Eukaryota > Viridiplantae > Streptophyta > Magnoliopsida > Poales > Poaceae > Avena > Avena longiglumis. Next base: position 435,530,207 of record CP125977.1, on the reverse strand, counting down.
ATACTCGCTCGGCTTAAGCGAAGCCTCTGGGATCTCCCTCTACTTAGGTACCACGCCGTTGTCTTTGCCGAATCGAGGAGAGTGCTACAAACTCCACGTCTTTGGAACAAGGGAGAGGAAGGTCTTCGTCGAGTACCGAACGTGTGACCGACTGCGGAAGCGCTGCCGGAACGCAGCGCCGGAAGGATCGTCTACACGATCTTGAGATCGGGAAGAGTACGACTACATCACCCACGATAATCCGCTCTCGTTAAACACTTTGGAATCTTCGAGGGTAAGTTATTCCATCGACTCGTTGCTACAATCTAGTAGATAGATCTTGGCTTGTTTGTTTGTATGCGATAGAAATTTTTTGTTTTCCATGCTACGAATCCCTCTGATGGTATCGAGCCGTGTCTATATGTAGATCTGTTGCAAGAGTAGAACACAATGGTCATTGTGGGCGTTGATGCTTTTATTGTCGATTGCTTCTTGTGTACTTTGCATCTTGCGGTATGTTGGGATGAAGCGGCCCGGGCTAACCTTACATGACATCGTTCATGAGACTTGCTCCACGCTTGACATGCAACTTGTATTGCATAAGTGGCTTTATGGTGCTGTTTCTCCTAGCATAGTTAAGATCCAATTTACAACGGGTGATCAACAATGCTAGTATCAATGTTGTGGTTCTTGTTCGTAAGTTAGAACGACACTTATTGAAAGCCCCAAACCACGTAAAATATGCAAAGAAAGTAGAGGCGTCTAACTTTGTTTTGCAGGGTGCGATGATGTGATATGGCCATGATTGTGATTATATTTGATGTATGCAATGTTCCTTATTGTAAGTTGGCAACCGGCTGGAGCCATATGGTTGTCTTTAATTTATGTTAAGACCCGCGTGTCTATTCAAAGTAGTTGTAATAGTTGAAGCCGGTGGACGACAACCATGGAGAAGCGTCATTGACCTTGATGCAATGCCGGTGATGATGGAGATCATGTTCGTGCTTGAAGATGGAGATCGGAAGCACAAAGAAGAAAGGCCATATCATATCACATATTATTGAATTGCATGTGATGTTAATCCTTTATGCATCTTGTATTTCTTAGTAGACGACGGTAGCATTATAAGATGATCCCTCATGCATATGAATTTCAAGTCATAATGTGTTCACCCTTAATTAGCACCGTTGCTAAAGCTTGTTGTTTCGAAGCACCACGTGATGATCGGGTGTGTTAGATTCTGCAAGTGTATACAACGTGAGCAAGCCAGATTTGCTCATGCGGAAACTAAGGTTTGATCTTGACGAGCCTAGCATGTATAGACATGGTCTCGGAACACGGATCACCGAAAGGTAAAGCATGAATCATATAGTAGATATGATGAACATGACGATTGTTCGCCATTGAAACTGTGTCAACTCTCGTGATGATCGGTGTTGATGTAGTGGATTTGGTTCGTGTGATCACTAAAACAATGTGAGGGATGTTGTTTTGAGTGGGAGTTCACCTAGTTTAATTTCATCATTAATTTGAACTCAATTTGTCATAAACTTAGTTTAAACTATTGCAAATATGTTGTAGATCAATGGAAGCCCCTACCATCAATTTTAATGCGTTCCTAGAGAAATAAAAGTTGAAAAACAATGGAAGCAACTTCGCGGATTGGTTCCGCAATTTGAGGATTGTCCTCACAGCTGGTAATTTGACCTATGTGCTGGATGCACCACTAGGTGACCCACACATTGATGCTTTGCCGATGAAGTAAAAATGTTTACCTCGCCTAAGAATCAAGACTCCATAGTTCGATGTGCTATCTTGTATGGTTTAGAATCGAGCTTGAGAAAAGGTTTGAAGAGTCGACCCATATGATATTGTCGAGGATCTCAAATTGATTTTTGAGACTCATGCGGCAATTGAAAGCTATGAGGCTTCGAAAAGTTCTTTAACCGCAAGATGGAAGAGGGCAGCTCAAATCGGTGAGCATGTGCTTAAGATGTCTGGGCACGCAAAAAACTTCAAAGCTTGGGTATAGTGATTCCTAATGCTTTGGGGATTTACCGTGTCCTCAATCACTACCACCAAGTTACAAGAACTTTGTGATGAACTACAACATGCGAACATGAACAAGACGTTTGTAACTTTGCCATGTTGAAATCTGCGAAGTGGAGATCAAGAAAGAGCACCAAGTGTTGTTGGTCAATAAGACCACCAAATTCAAGAAAGGCAAGTCTAAGCAAAGGTACACTTCAAGAAGGGTGGTAAGAAAGTTACCACCGCGAAGAAGACCAAGGCTGGACCCAAGCCCGACATCGAGTGCTTTTACGCAAGGGAGAAGGTCACCGAAGCGGAATTTCCCAAAGTACTTGGCGGATCAAGAACGGCAACATCAAGAAGAAAGGTATAACCGATATACATGTTATTGATGTGTATCTCACTAGTACTCGTAGTAGTGCACAGGTATTTGATAATCGGTTCGGTTGCTCATATTTGTAACTCGAAACAGGTCTTTGCAATAAACGGAAGCTAGCGAAGAACGAGGTGACGATGCGCGTGGGAAACGGATCAAAGGTTGATGTGATCGCGGTCGGCACGCTACCCCTTCATCTACCATCGGGATTAGTTTTATACTTAAATAATTGTTATTTAGTTCCTGTGTTGAGCATGAATATTATGTCGGGATCTTGTTTATTGCGAGACGGTTACTTGTTTAAATCAGAGAATAATGTTTGTTCGATTTATATGAGTAATATGTTTTATGCACATGCACCTTTGATAGATGGTCTATTCTTATTGAATCTCGATAGTGGAAATACACATATCAACAACATTGAGGCTAAACGTTTGAAATCAAGCGATAATTCGACCTATATGTGGCACTGTCGTCTTGGTCACATTGGAGTGAAGCGTATGAAGAAACTCCATTCCGATGGACTTCTTGAATCACTTGATTTTGAATCACTTGAAAGATGTGAAGCATGTCTGATGGGAAAAATGACTAAGACTCCATTTTCTGGTATGATGGAGCGAGCTACGGACTTATTGGAAATCATACATACCGATGTGTGTGGTCCAATGAGTGTAGCATCGCGCGGTGGTTATCGTTATGTTCTTACCTTCATAGATGACTTGAGTAGATATGGGTATATCTATTTCATGAAACATAAATCCGAAACTTTCGAGAAGTTTAAGGAGTTTCAAAGTGAGGTAGAGAATCAACGTAACAAGAAGATTAAATTTCTACGTTCTGATCGTGGAGGTGAATATCTAAGTTACGAGTTTGGCGAGCATTTGAAGAAATGCGGAATACTTTCACAGATTGACACCCGGAACACCACAGCGTAATGGTGTGTCCGAACGTCGTAATCGAACTCTCTTAGATATGGTTCGTTCTATGATGTCACTTACAGATTTACCACTATCATTTTGGGGTTATGCATTAGAAACAGCCGCATTCACTTTAAATAGGGCACCATCTAAATCCGTTGAAACGACACCGTATGAATTATGGTTTGGGAAGAAACCTAGATTTTTGTTCCTTAAAGTTTGGGGATGCGAAGCCTATGTAAAGAAGTTACAGCCGGACAAGCTTGAACTCAAAGCGGAAAAATGCGTCTTCATAGGATACCCGAAGGAAACTATTGGGTATACCTTCTATCATAGATCCGAAGGCAAAATCTTCGTTGCCAAGAATGGATCCTTTCTAGAGAAGTAATTTCTCTCGAAAGAAGTGACTGGAAGGAAAGTAGAACTCGACGAGGTTGTCGAACCTTCTCTCGAAATTGCGAGTAGCGCAGCACCGGAAGAAGTTCCTATGGTGCCTGCACCAATAAGAGAGGAAGCTAATGATGGTGATCATGAAACTTCGTTTGAAGTTACTACAGAGCCTCGGAGGTCAACGAGAACTCGTACCACTCCAGATTGGTATGATCCCGTTATGAGTGTCATGTTGGTGGACAACACCGATGACCCCGAGACATATGAGGAAGCGATGATAAACCCAGATTCCAATAAATGGCAAGAAGCCATGAAATCCGAGATTGGATCCATGTACGAAAACCAAGTATGGACTTTGGTGGACTTACCGGATGGCCGGAAGGCTGTCGAGAACAAATGGATTTTCAAGAAGAAAACTGATGCTGATGGTAATGTTACTGTCTATAAAGCTCGACTTGTCGCAAAAGGGTTTCGACAAATTCAAGGAGTTGACTACGATGAGACTTTCTCACCAGTAGCGAAGCTAAAGTCTGTGAGGATTATGTTAGCAATCGCTGCATATTATGATTATGAGATATGGCAGATGGATGTCAAAACAGCATTCCTCAATGGAGATATTGATGAAGAGTTGTATATGATGCAACCCAAAGGTTTTGTCGATCCTAAAGATGCTAACAAGGTATGCAAACTTCAACGGTCCATCTATGGATTGAAGCAAGCATCCCGAAGTTGGAATCAACGTTTGATAAGGTGATCAAAGTTTTGGTTTTATACAAACTTATGGAGAAGCTTGTATTTACAAGAAAGTGAGTGGGAGCTCAGAGCATTCTTAATACTATATGTGGATGACATATTGTTGATTGGGAATGATGTAGACCTTCTTAATAGTGTCAAGGAATATTTGAATAATAGTTTTTCAATGAAGGATCTTGGCGAAGCAGCTTACATATTAGGCATAAATATTTATAGAGATAGATCGAAACGCCAAATATCATTGTCACAGAGTACATATTTGGACAAAGTTCTAAAGAGGTTTGGAATGGAAGAAAGCAAGAAAGGGTTCTTGCCCATGTTTCTAATCGACCTTGAGTAAAACTCAAAGTCCGACATCGGCAGAAGATAGAGAAAGGATGAGTAAGACTCCCTATGCCTCAGCCATAGGATCTCTAATGTATGCCATGCTATGTACTAGACCCGACATTGCATATGTTGTTAGTTTAACTAGCAGATATCAAAGTGATCCAGGAGTGGATCATTGGACAAATGTCAAAACATCCTTAAGTACTTGAGAAGAACTAAGGATATGGTTCTTTCTTATGGAGGTGATGAACAGCTCGTTGTTAATGGTTACACCGATGCTAGTTGGAACACCGATCCGGATGATTCTAAATCACAATCCGGATACGTATTTATTTTGAATGGTGCGGAAGCTAATTGGAGGAGTGCAAAGCAAAGCGTTGTGGCGAGATCTTCAACCAATCGGAATACATGGCTGCTTCGGAGGCTTCACAAGAAGAGATATGGATGAAAGAGTTCATTACTGAGCTGGGTGTGGTTCCTAGTCTTGCTGGACCCAATGTCTATCTACTGTGATAACATGGGCACCATAGCCACGCAAGAACCAAGGTCACACAAGAAGTCAAGCATATCAAGCTGCGTTTTCACGCTATTCGAGAACATATCCAGGATGGGGATATAAAGATTTGCAAAGTACACACAGATCTGAATGTGGCGGATCCATTGACTAAACCTCTCCCAAGGGTAAAACATGACCAACACCAAACTGCCATGGGTGTTCGGTATATTACCATGTAATCTAGATTAGATGACTCTAGTGCAAGTGGGAGACTGTTGGAGATATGCCCTAGAGGCAATAATAAATATAGTTATTATTATATCTTTGTGTTTATGATAAATGTTTACATTCATGCTATAATAGTATTAACAAGGAAACATTAATACTTGTGTGATTTGTAAACTTAATTTGAAGTCCCTAGTATAGCCTCTATACTTCACTAGCTTGTTGGTTGATTAATGATTGTGGATTCCCTATCATGAACATTGAGATGTTATCAACAACAAGATCATATGGTTAGGAGAATGATATAGTGGACATACTCCTATAGATAAGCGTAGCATAAAGATCAAGTCATTTCAATAGTTCAATTGCTATATGCTTTCTGATACATAGTAACCTAATTCCTTCGACCATGAGATCATGCATATCACCTTTACCGGATGGATGCTTTGATGACATCAAACACCACACCGTAACTGGGTGGCTATAAAGGTGGCATTGAGTGTTCGGAAAGTATTGGTTGAAACACATGGATCAAAAGTGGGATTTGTCCATCCATATGACGGATAGATATACTCTGGGCCCTCTCGGTGGAATGTCATCCAATTAGCTTGCAAGCATGTGAATAGGTCACAAGGGATCACATATCACGGGAACGAAAAAAGAGTACTTATCGGTAACGAGGTTGAACTAGGTATGTAGAGATACCGACGATCATAACCTCGGATAAGTAAACTATCATGAGACAAAGGGAAATTGGTATCGTATGTAAGTCGTTCATTCGATCGCAAAGTAATCGTAGAAATATGTGGGAGCCATATGAATTTCCAGATTCCTCTATTGGTTATTGTTCGGAGAAGTGTCTCGATCATGTCCGCATAATTCACGAACCGTAGGGAGACACACTTAAGGATTCGACGTTGTTTGAGTAGTTATGGTATTATGAGAAAGAGACCGAATGTTGTTCGGAGTCTCGGATGGGATCCGGGATATCACGAGGTGATCCGGAATGGTCCGGAGAATAAGATTCATATAAGGAAAGTCCCGTTTTGGAGTTCGGGAATGATTCCGGTGTTTTCATCGGGAATGTTCTAGAAGGTTTCGGAATGTCCGGCACTCCGGGGGGAAGGGGTACATGAATGTGTCATTACATATTGGAATGATTGCATCATGTACTAAGTGTTCTTGCTGTTCCAAATAAAGGATTAAATTGAATCCTAAAACTGAAAAGTCAAATGGCCAGTTTGAAAGTCAAACGGCTAAAACAGGAAACTAAGGGAAAAAAGCAAGAGGAGGTTGAAACCAACTTGGAGGAGGAGTCTCCTCTCCAAGGCAGCGCCACCAAGGCCGACTTGGGAGGGACTCCTCCCTTGGCCGCCCTCCCACCTATAAAAGGAGGCGGGGCCTCCTCCTCTAGACACACAAGTTCCTATCCTCTAATCTAAATCCTAGCCCTAGACTCCGGTTTAGAGACGCTTTGGTTTAGAGCTTCTAATTGCCCTAGCCTTCGGATTAGAGCCTTATAATTGGTGTGTCTAAACCCTAGACCACTAATAGCTCTCTCTCATACTCCACCATACTCGCTCCGGCTTAAGGCGAAGCTCATGGATCTCCCTCTACTTAGGTACCACGCGTTGTCTTTAGGAATCGCGAGGAGAGTGCTACAACCTCCATTTTCTGGAACAAGGAGAGGAAGGTCTTAGTCAGTACGAACGTGTGACCGATTGCGAAGCGCCTTGCAACGCCAGGAAGGATCGTCTACACGATCTTGAGATCGGGAAGAGTACGACTACATCACCCACGAGAATCCGCTCTCGTTAAACACTTTGGAATCTTCGAGGGTAAGTTATTCCATCGACTCGTTGCTACAATCTAGTAGATAGATCTTGGCTTGTTTGTTTGTATGCGATAGAAATTTTTTGTTTTCCATGCTACGAATCCCTACAGACATTGGTATGGAGAACAATGTTGCAGGAGGAAGTTTTCCTTTTTGTCGCACGGAAAAGCCCTTTTCCATTTTCCGAGCGCAAAAAACGGGTCGTTTTGTGAAGTAACCACCAAAATGTCGTTCCAGAATGCTACCGTCCTATTTTCCTAAAATACTAGACCACCTTACATGGACTATCTCCCAACCGGTACATCTCAAACCTTTTCGTCCATCCCGGGTAAAAAGGACAAATGTCTGCCGAATCGGTAGGAAGTGGGTCCGGTTTGTACTACAGGTACATGATCTATCGCCCGTGATTTTTTGAAAAAATCTTTTTTAGACTCGCAATATGTGGTTTCTTCAGAGATCCAATGCAAGTTCTAATGATGCCCGTCCCCTATCTTCATGCACACCGGTTCGACCATAGTTAGAAATTCAGATAATTCAAAAAGGGCATAATAAATTCAAAAAAAATCCGAACAATGAAAATCCTTCGCGTGGTGTCATATTATGTTACATAGTTGAAAGGAAAAATACCAGACTTGGTATATTGATCATGTTTCGAAAAAACCTTCACAAAATGACCTATATTGTTCGAGGTTTCATGGCTTTCGGTCCAAATGACCGATGTTATGTGCTGAATCACGGCATAGTTTGTGATGTTGTGCCCATATTATGCATGTGTGTGGACATTGGTATGGAGAACAATGTTGCAGGAGGAAGTTTTCCTTTTTGTCGCACGGAAAAGCCCTTTTCCATTTTCCGAGCGCAAAAAACGGGTCGTTTTGTGAAGTAACCACCAAAATGCCGTTTCAGAATGCTACCGTCCTATTTTCCTAAAATACTAGACCACCTTACATGGTCTATATCCCAACCGGTACATCTCAAACCTTTTCGTCCATCCCGGGTAAAAAGGACAAATGTATACCGAATCGGTAGGAAGTGGGTCCGGTTTGTACTACAGGTACATGATCTATCGCCCGTGATTTTTTGAAAAAATCGTTTTTAGACTCGCAATATGTGGTTTCTTCAGATATCCAATGCAAGTTCTAATGATTCCCGTCCCCTATCTTCATGCACACCGGTTCGACCATAGTTAGAAATTCAGATAATTCAAAAAGGGCATAATAAATTCAAAAAAAATCCGAACAATGAAAATCCTTCGCGTGGTGTCATATTATGTTACATAGTTGAAAGGAAAAATACCATACTTGGTATATTGATCATGTTTCGAAAAAACCTTCACAAAATGACCTATATTGTTCGAGGTTTCATGGCTTTCGGTCCAAATGACCGATGTTATGTGCTGAATCACGGCATAGTTTGTGATGTTGTGCCCATATTATGCATGTGTGTGGACATTGGTATGGAGAACAATGTTGCAGGAGGAAGTTTTCCTTTTTGTCGCACGGAAAAGCCCTTTTCCATTTTCCGAGCGCAAAAAACGGGTCGTTTTGTGAAGTAACCACCAAAATGCCGTTCGAATGCTACCGTCCTATTTTCCTAAAATACTAGACCACCTTACATGGTCTATATCCCAACCGTACATCTCAAACCTTTTCGTCCATCCCGTAAAAGGACAAATGTCTGCTTAATCGGTAGGAAGTGGGTCCGGTTTGTACTACAGTACATGATGTATCGCCTGTGATTTTTGAAAAATCTTTTTAGACTCGCAATATGTGGTTTGTTCAGAGATCCAATGCAAGTTCTAACGATGCCCGCCCCTATCTTCATGCACACCGTTCGACCATAGTTAGAAATTCAGATAATTCAAAACGGGCATAATAAATTCAAAAAATCCGAACAATGAAAATCCTTCGTGGTGTCATATTATGTTACATAGTTGAAAGGAAAAATACCACACTTGGTATATTGATCATGTTTCAAAAACCTTCACAAAATGACCTATATTGTTCGAGGTTTCATGGCTTTCGGTCCAAATGACCGATGTTATGTCTTGAATCACGGCATAGTTTGTGATGTTGTGCCCATATTATGCATGTGTGTGGACATTGGTATGGAGAACAATGTTGCAGAGGAAGTTTAACTTTTGTCACGGAAAAGCCCTTTTCATTTTCCGAGCGAAAAACGGGTCGCTTTTGAAGTAACCACCAAAATGCCGTTTGAATGCTACCGTCCTATTTTCCTAAAATACTAGACCACCTTACATGGACTATCTCCCAACCGGTACATCTCAAACCTTTTCGTCCATCCCGGGTAAAAGGACAAATGTCTGCTTAATCGGTAGGAAGTGGGTCCGTTTGTACTACAGTACATGATCTATCGCCTGTGATTTTTGAAAAATCATTTTAGACTCGCAATATGTGGTTTCTTCAGAGATCCAATGCAAGTTCTAACGATGCTCGTCCCCTATCTTCATGCACACCGTTCGACCATAGTTAGAAATTCGATAATTCAAAACGGCATAATAAATTCAAAAAAATCCGAACAATGAAAATCCTTGGCGTGGTGTCATATTATGTTACATAGTTGAAAGGAAAAATACCGGACTTGGTATATTGATCATGTTTCAAAAACCTTCACAAAATGACCTATATTGTTCGAGGTTTCATGGCTTTCGGTCCAAATGACCGATGTTATGTCTTGAATCACGGCATAGTTTGTGATGGTGTGCCCATATTATGCATGTGTGGACATTGGTATGGAGAACAATGTTGCAGGAGGAAGTTTTCCTTTTGTCGCACGGAAAAGCCCTTTTCTATTTTCCGAGCGCAAAAACGGGTCGCTTTGTGAAGTAACCACCAAAATGCCGTTTGTAATGCTACCGTCCTATTTTCCTAAAATACTAGACCACCTTACATGGACTATCTCCCAACCGTACATCTCAAACCTTTTCGTCCATCCCGTAAAAGGACAAATGTCTGTAGAATCGGTAGGAAGTGGGTCCTTTGTACTACAGTACATGATCTATCGCCCGTGATTTTTTGAAAAATCATTTTAGACTCGCAATATGTGGTTTCTTCAGAGATCCAATGCAAGTTCTAACGATGCTCGTCCCCTATCTTCATGCACACCGGTTCGACCATAGTTAGAAATTCAGATAATTCAAAACGGGCATAATAAATTCAAAAAAAATCCGAACAATGAAAATCCTTCGCGTGGTGTCATATTATGTTACATAGTTGAAAGGAAAAATACCACACTTGGTATATTGATCATGTTTCGAAAAAACCTTCACAAAATGACCTATCATGTTCGAGGTTTCATGGCTTTCGGTCCAAATGACCGATGTTATGTGCTGAATCACGGCATACTTTGTGATGTTGTGCCCATATTATGCATGTGTGTGGACATTGGTATGGAGAACACTTCTTTTGAATTATTTATTTAAATCCAAATACTTTTTATGTTTAAAGTTTTTCTAAATTCCAAATTAATATTAAAAATATATAAGTTAATTCATTTTTAATTGTAAATGGTTCATAGTTTAAATGGTTACATTAATTATTTTTTAAAAGAGAAAATGTTTTTGAATTATTTATTTAAATCCAAACACTTTTTATGTTTAAAATTTTTCTAAATTCCAAATTAATATTCAAAAATATAAGTTAATTCATTTTAAAAGGTTACATTAATTATTTTTTAAAAATAGAATATGTTTTTGAATTATTTATTCAAATCCATACCTTCTTATGTTTAAAGTTTTTCTAAATTCCAAATTGATATTAAAAAAATATAATTTAATTCATTTTTAATTGTAAATGGTTCATATTTTAAATGGTTACATTAATTATTTTTAAAGAAAATGTTTTTGAATTATTTATTTAAATCCAAACACTTTTTATGTTTAAAATTTTTCTAAATTCCAAATTAATATTCAAAAATATAAGTTAATTCATTTTAAAAGGTTACATTAATTATTTTTTAAAAATAGACTATGCTTTTGAATTATTTATTCAAATCCATACACTTCTTATGTTTAAAGTTTTTCTAAATTCCAAATTGATATTAAAAAAATATAAGTTAATTCATTTTTAATTGTAAATGGTTCATATTTTAAATGGTTAGATTAATTATTTTTTAAAACAGAAAATGGTTTTGAATTATTTATTCAAATCCAAACACTTTTTATGTTTAAAGTTTTTCTAAATTCCAAATTAATTATCATTTAAAAAACAATACAAATTTAAACCCCAAAATAAAAAATAAGGCGGGAACAGAGAGAAAATACCTGAATTTTTTTGAAAACAGGGGAATATGTCCTGGTTGGAGCCACCAACCGGGACTAAAGACCCCCTGCGCGCCAACCTTGGTCTGCTGAAAATATTGGAGTATAGGTCCCGGTTGGTGGCTCCAACCGGGACGTATAACCCTTTAGTCCCGGTGGGAGCCACCAACCGGGACTAAAGGTCCTTTGGTTATAACCCTTTAGCCCTTCCTCTTCTTCTTCCCTTCCCTATCATTTCTCTGCTTCACCGACGAACGCACAACCGCCCCCGACGCCGGCAGGGTGCCCGAGCTCGCCGCCCAGCCGCCAGCCGCCGAGCCCACGCTGCTCCATCCGGCTGCCACCGCCGCCTCCGTCTGGCGCACCCGCCGTCACGACTCCGTCTTCCTCGACCCGACCGTGTTTCGCCGGCGTGATTCGCTCAACCTCGACCTCCCGCTCTCTCCGACCAACCTCACGCGCTCGGGGTGAGCAAGCGAACCTTCCGATGCCTCCTTCCTTCCTCTCACAGTAGTTCATGCTCGCGTCAGATCCAGCGTTCGCCGCCGGCCGTTGTTGTACCACCTTCTCCGGCAACCAATGTAGGGCGCCGCCAATTTTGAGTAGGCGCGGCGGCCGAGAGTAGGCGGCGACGCGCATGGCGCGGCGATCAAGTAGGCGGGCGGCGCTGGGCATACCGACGTGGCCACGGTGGCTTGCTGATGTGGCCTAGGGCCCGACTCGATGATGGATAGGTTCGTATATTGTAAAAAAAAACCAACCCTTTGTTGATGTCATATTGACACGATAATTCAATTTTAAATGATTTAATAATTCCGAAATTGATATAAACTTGTAAATTCAATATATTTTTATTTATAAGTCGAAAAATACAAATAATATATCAAATTGTTCAGAAAATGAAACCTATCTATTTAACCTATAATCATGCATTGTTCAACAATTTAAATGACAAGTATAATTAGAAGAACAAATGCACCCCTCTCATATGTTCCGGAGTTTCCCCGAGTTAGGGTTTTCACCCGTCGGAACCCCGATTAAATCGTCGAGCATGTCTTAGGGTTACATTCCAATGCAAATTAACTTGTCATATCATCATACTTGCTTGAGCATTGCATCGATGCCATGTGTTGATTGTTTCCTTTCTTTTCGGTGTTTCGATTATTAGGTTTATTATTAGTTAGGTATTATTAGGTTTATTAATTAGTTTGGTATTATTGGTCTTCGGCCCCACTGGTCAGTCAATGTGGGTAGCCCCAGACCCGATTCACATTGTCAGTCACTGTGGTTAGATAAGGAATCATTAATACCCCTTAGGTGCATGTGGGTTCGACGATGTGCCTTCGCCAGGGCATTCTGAACCCTCTTAAATCGATTCCAATATGGTATTTTGTTAGTATCTAGTGTTACCTATCTGCTGGATAGTTTCCCTTTTGTAGCCTTATACTCATGTTCCCCTCTCATATGCATCCGAGGTTTCTCCGAACTAGGTTACACCCCTCGGAACTCCGGAATATTGATTTTAGTTGATTTTAGCTAGAGTTACCTATCTACTACACGGTTTCCTTTTTGTAGCTAGGTTTAGGGTTTCTCTTCATTTTTATTATTGTGTATGTATATATTAGGGTTTCTCCTTAACTTTCTCCTTTAGCCGCTTTGACTTATTCGATTTTCCACCTATGCAGAAAATATGGACCCACACGTCAGAGACGAAGAAAAGGAAGAGTTGATCCAAGGTGTGATCTGTGGGGAAGATAATTTAGACGTATCAACGTTTCTGAACAACTCCGGTGAGGGTGATCCTCTTTTTACTGGAGTAGACAACTTGTTTGAGGTTGAAGGTGTTTCCTTCACAGGGAGAAGGCGATGCCTTGTGTAATCGAGAAGACCGCTCCGGCGAGGTGCATGTAATATAAATCAATTCATTAATTAATCATCTGCTATCTATATAGAAATAGTAACGACGATCTTTCTTCTTTTAGCCCTCCGGATCGAAGGAATCTACTGAAAAGAGCAGACGAGGCCCAACCAAAAAGTTGCAAGACCATGAGAGGTTCAGGATCGAAGATGTCGCTGAAGATGGCAGACCGACAGCTCCCGAAGTTGTCGCAACCAAATTTGTGGCACAATGCGGAGTAATCGTTAGGGACTTAATCCCGATCACCATTAGAAATTGGAATAGGCCTGCTAATGCGGATGAATAGGGAACATGTTTATTTGTCCCTAACCACGCCAAAGATTTACTGTGGAAGAGGCTCATGGTTAATTTCAAACTACCGAAGATAGAGCTGGATCCAAATGCGGAGGATCCAGTTGAGGACGCCTTACAACATGGGAGTGCCATGGAGGCTAAGGTCAGGGAGTGGGCTTTGAAGAAGATGGCCCAGTGTTTCACCAACTAGAAGAAAAGATTGCACCTTGACTATGTCGTGAAAAAGAAGACTCCCGATTTCAAGAATATTCAGTTTGAGAAGATAAACCCATTCTAGGATGAGTTTGTGGAATACAAGAAATCAGAAAAAGCTAAGAAAATGTCTGAAACGAATAAGCTGAATGCTGCTAAGAAAAAGTATCACCATACTATGGGGCAAGGTGGTGGCTGAGGTTGGCATTCCTAAGTGGGAGAAACTTGAGGGAACTGCGTGATAAAAATATCACCCCGAGGCAGACGATTGGGTAGAACGTGCAAGGAATTGGTTTTACGGGCATGGGGGCACGTTGGACTCGGAAGGAGGTGTATATATAACATACGACATAAAGAAGACCCTTGCCAATCGAGAGGATCGAAAAGCGATAAAGGCTGTTAAAGATGGGGACTTCATTCCCGATAGAGAGAATGATGAGCTCACACTCGCCCTTGGAAATAAGGAACATGATGGACGAACACGAGGCACAAGAGGCTCCCAATCATGGAGGACTGGGTTTCCCGAAGAGAGGAAGAAATATCCTGATAAAAGTCGTCAGAGGAGAAAGGACAGGGCGGCAGTTTAAGCAGAAAGTCAGAAAGAGCGAATGCGTTTAATTGAAGAACGATTAAAGCAACAACAAGATGAAATTAACATACTTAAAGAGCAAAGTACTACCGGCGCCCCATCTCAGCATCACACTGCATTCGATGCTACCGGCCTATCGAATAATCGAAAAAGCAGTGTGGCTTCCACCGAGGTCCCGGGTGATGACAATGGCGATGCCGATGATGCACCGACGATGGATCCTGTTGGCTACCCAGTGGATGATATCACAGAGATGACACACTGCGAGCTACATGTCAAAGTTGTGAACATATCAATGAAGGTGGCGGTCGGCTATGCCTTACCAATTGGACCCACACCAACTTACCACTGTCGTCCGGTTCCAGAGGGCTACGCTGTTGTCGGCGTGGATGAAATCATGCCCACCTTTGAGGTTTTGGATCTTCACTACCCTGCTGGTTAAGGGGATGTGACTGTGCTGGGTGACGCAAAAAATGTCACCATTCTATGGCCGAAGGATTGTATCGTGCTTTGAAATCACACGCCAAGGCCATCTTCACCGCCGCCTCACCCGTGTCCAGCGAGGTCGTCGCCGCCGCGGCAGCCGTCTTCGTCGCCTCACCCGGCACCGTCGCCTCACCAAACTCCGGTGCAGCCATCGCCGTGGGAGCCATCGCCGGCGCCTCAGGATAAAAAGCGTAAGCGTACCGCTACTGTGCGTCGTAAGCGATTGCCGAAACGTAAACAAGAGCCTCTTCCAAAAGTACCAACGGTTCCTCCCAAGAGAGCTTATGGTATCTTGAAGAGGAGATCGCGATCGTTGATGCGGAAACAACGGCGTTTTTAGCTAAGTGAGGCGCGAAAGAGCCGAGTTCCCAAAGACCAAAGAAGAAAAAGCCAAAGTGTTGAAAATGCTAAAGAATCTTCATCAACCCGAGCCAAAGTTGTCATCGGACTATGAGCGTTCTATTCTCAAGTCACATGCGGCAAAAAGCCTCAAGAGCGATCTTGATGCAAGCGGAAATCTGTTGCCCAGCTCGAGAACAAGAAAAACAGACTTGCGCCTCTCAAGGTGATTTCTCAAACCAATGTGGGGTCGAGCAAATATGGGGTAAGAGCGGTATGATCCAGGTAGTTGCCCAATCTGAAGAAGCCGCCCTGCTCAAGGTATGAGTATTGCCCAAGACTTATCCCGTTAGAGTTCTTCCCGGAGTGAAGTAGCATACCAATACCAGTACGGAAAACCTCTCGTCAAACCTGAGGAGGTAAACAATCTTCCAACAAAAATGCGAAGATTGCATAACTGGTACATGCATGCCACAAGGGCCGGGGCTAACTGGATAGTACTGAGGGTTAGAAAAAAGCATCATGGGAAAGATAAGGATGACATGATATCCATTGAATTTGATGAACTATTTCAATTATTCAATCAAGACGCCTTGGACAAATCGATCATGAGTGCCTATTGTCTGTAAGTACTAATTCTATAATTAATTTAGTCTCCATCTATATTATTTTGTTTATTGCATGTATATAATCATACTATAATATGCAGAATGAAGATTCTCGAATGCAGCAGAGGACAAATCTATGACATTGGCTTCATTGACCCATATTGGGTTCATGAAGCTAATCTCAAAATAAGCCCCCAGGATACGGAGGATAATATAGTACACGCGTTAAGGTTTCAAGAAACCAAAAGGGAAATACTATTTCCTTACAACTTCGATGAGTGTTATTGTCTTGTATACACTTTCTATTTAAACACTCGATGTTAAGTATATAATTGATTAGTTACGCATTCGCAGTACCACTATATTTTGTTAATCATTCAACTTGACAAAGGAGTGTACTAGTCATGGACTCGAAACATAAACCCCTTGAGGCGTGGAAGGACATGCAGATACTTCTCCAGCGGTAATTCTAATCATTACGACACTATATCGGCAACGTTAAGTGAATTTTATGATATCAAGTACTTAATAACTTATTTTATTCGTTTTTCTCGGGCGGCTTGAAGCAGTTCACCAAGAAGGCTAGGGGTGTTTGGAAAGAGGAGCTTACATTTCAACCACTAGATGTAAGCACCACTAGCTATATCCGCGCATCTCTTTGATTCTAGTTTTGATACAGTTATTATCATGCTTGATTATTATTTTGATTGAACTCTGTTCTCGTAAAGTGCCTGACGCAGGGACCAGGTAAAAATCTATGTGGATACTATGTATGCGATTTCATCCGGCAGACGTGCGATGAGATGGGCAGAAATTTAGAGCAACTCCACGTACGTAAACAATTTCTATAGTTTTTTTATTACAATCAAATTGTGTTTAGTTTCATATTCATATAGGCTGACTCCTTTTTTAAATCAGATCGAACGTCTATGGGACGGTCTTCTGCCAAAGGATCGCATACGAGCAATTCAGGATGAATTGGCGGGATTCTTGGATGCATAAGTCCTAAACACACAAGGGCAATACTACTCGGCTATGTATAGACAATAGGAATTGTACAAAATAACAACTTTCAAGAAATTGGCCGGTAGCATCGAATAGCAACTTTTGTATGTAGTGCATGAACTCGATCCGTGTATTGAATGTAATGTTGTCATGATGATCTTGTGTAATATAAGGTTCCTTCGTTGATAAGTGCAAAACACTAAATAAACAATAAAACAACCTAAATGAATTCTCTGCCGCGGCACAAAAAGTGGCGAAAATGCTGCTGACAACAAAATGTGCCAAAATGAATTCTGCATGGCGAAGAAATGGCCAAATCTCTGCATGGCAAAGGTTATTAGTCGGTTCGTTCGGCGCTCGATGCCGCCACGTGTTCCCCATTTGTCCGGTTGGTGGGGCAACGGGACTAATGGTTAGAGCTTTAGTCGATTGCCCGTCCGGTTGGGCAGCGGGACTAATAACCTACCAGGGACGCATGGGCCTTTTTCTACCAGTGCATGCATCCGTGTGATTCAACGCCGCAAGTGTGCCAAGCTCCTACCTTGTATTGGGGATGTGTGTTAATTCATGGTGAATACCGGATAGGTTCAAGCATCTATGCGAGTAAAATGCACTTGTGGCGGTCTGCTACATTTGGCGGCGGGGTGGGGTTCTTCGGTTAATGAACTTGAAAAATTAACAACTTAAACTTGCCAAAGAAGTTCACTTTGGTCGAAAAAAGCCACAATGTCAGGTTAACTCACTAGTAAAGAAACGGGCCTATACGGGCCACCCCCATCACACATACAAAGATAAAACTGTTTGGGATGGTAGAAATCGCATACCCTAAAAGAAACGTTTCACTAGTGGGAAAATGGCATATAGTCCCGTTTATAAGGCCTTTAGTCCAGGTTTTGCAACTGGGACTGCGAAATCGGGACTAAAGGCCCCTATTTCTAGTCCCGGTTTTTTTGAATTTTTTCTTAAACTTTTGAATTATTTGACTCGTAATCCTCTCACTTGGAATATTTTTAGCATTAACTATATTTAATCTTATATCAAATTACACTTGTGGTCAAACTTTCTATTCGGTCACTCATCCTAGCACTACTCCACCCTCAGCACGCTTGACTTCTCTGTTCCATCTGAATGTCCTTGCGCGAAGATCTTTTGTACCTTGTTGTCAACACTATCATATCAATCCTATTAGCCCATATCGATATGCCATACATCTTTATTTATTGAAACTACAAACAACTATTTTAGTAAACAACAATAAATAAGTAATAATAATATTTTAATATAATGAAAATAAAAAACTAAATAAAATAATATTTTATTCATTTTTTGCCATTATTCATTTAATATGGCATAAATAATATCTTTAAATCTATAAATCGAAATTTGACAAATAATATATTTATTATTATCAGAAAAATGTGAGGAATCAAAATATGGAATAAAAAATTGCTAAATAAATAATTTTTTCAAATAACTTTTTTCCCTTTTCAAATTTTAAAAATGTAAAAGAATCAGAAAAATGTGAGGAATCCAATATTTATAATTATAAAAATCTAATAATGTGAGGAATCCAAATAAGGATATTAAAATCAAACTCAAAATCTTTTTCCACAAATTTTAATAGGTTGTACATTTTTTTTCGAAATCGTACGCAAAAGTTATAGCAATTTTAAGTTGCCCGCGTTCGCACCCTTTAGTCCAGGACCGTATCACGTCACCCCTTTAGTCCTGGGCTGTATCATGGCCCGGTACTAAAGGGTGTTGCCCGCGCCTGCACACCTTTAGTGCCGGGCCGTATCACGACCCGAGCCTAAAGGTCCGGAATGACCCGGGACTAGAGTTTTCTCGGACTCCTGGCCACTGAAAACGGTACGAACCGGGACTAGTGCTCATACTAGTCCCGGCCCGTAATAAATCGGGACTAGTGTTAGACTCTAGATCGAATCGAAGCCTCTTTTTCTACTTGTGTTTGCGACATTTGTGGTGCGACGTGTCGCACACGATTTTCCTTTACGGAATAATAGGGTGTGTGATGTTAGATGGGCTCGAGCGCTATGATAACCTCGGATCGAATAAAGATTCTAAATCCCTATGATTAACATGCACGCTAGTCCCGGATCATTAGCTATCATTCACAGCCGATGAACTATCATGTAAAACACAAGTCTTTATTACATGAATCAAATAATTCAGAGTTTACTTTATTACAGCGAAAAACAAAATAAGTACAATCTTGAGTCCCATCAATGCCACATGCTAGTTAAGTGAAGAACCGAGATCCTAGCATACCTTTCAGCGACCTCCAAATTCTGCACATGAAATGATTCATCCAAACAAGTTGGTCAATAATTTGAATGTATTGGCAAATTACACCATGAAGGAAAAGACTTGGCTATCTCTACATGCATAGGTTGACAAAAGGCTTGAGGTTTATTTGCATAAAGCCAATTTTTCTTAAGTCAAGAAGAAGAGAGAAAATCTTTTACCCCACTTTTTATAAACATTTGATAAGTAATATATGTCCAAGTGGATCGCACTGGATTCCACCAGGCTATCATACCTCAACCTAACACATGGAGTACACCATGCAACCCAAAATCCCATCTATGGACGATTCCATGTCCATAGATTTTTAGAATAGTTCTTTAGAAAAGAGAGAGGAAATCTTTCAGAGGGTCCATCATTCATACGCTGAAAGTTGTTATTTTCTGTGAACACGGCTGATCGATCAGGTTAATACTCTCGAGAATTTGTACACTTTACCCACAATCCACGATCAAGTTCTTTTACAAACAAGACTATGGAGAAGCTTTCCCTTAGTAGCCCCTCTACTGGTTCCACAGGAGCCAAACTCTAGTACCCAGGTGAGGATTCCCACTAAATACTAGGCCAAGACAGAACCCATATGTATTGTGGTTGCACTGGAAGCTTCTGAATTCTGAAACATGGCAGACTTCTTTGAACCTAGGCGATATAGATCACAAGCAGGGCTAATACAAGATACTTTCCCTTATAGTCGATCCAGACATACCACTTCGCCCAGAAAAAACATAGTTTTATTTTGAAGTAGTTTTGAAGAGAAAAACATGCGCTCATAAACAGAGCTCTTATACTTAGCAAAATTTCTATTTTTCGAATCCCCATCGGTATTTTCATATATATAGCATAGCATAAGCATAGTACATAGAAAATTCAGGAGAACCTATTAGGAGTGGAAATATTTCTAAGTATAAAGCTACTCATGACATACTACAAAACATCATAGAACTTTGTAAAATATTTCCTTTCTGCTAAAACATCCTACTCATGCATAATACTATTTTGAAGATCAAAACATGCATAGTAGCGAAATCTGGAACAAAGATATAAACAAAGTTGCAACTTGCCTTGATCTGAATAGCACTCTAAGCAACAATACTCAGCGGCACACTTCGAGTAATCTAACGGAAGAAACATAGATCATTCACAAATTTGCACAAAACAATGCCACAATGAAAAATTATGCATGCATGCAACATGGCAATATGCAAGGATGATTTTTAGTTCGACCAAAAATATTATTTAGGGGTTGTATTATGTTTGGGGATGTCGTCGGTAACAATTATTCATAGGTTTCAATTTAATCGATTATTAATACTCTAGATATTATTATAAAGGGATTTATTCTTCCAATCTACCACGAGACAGATAAAAAACCTCTAAATAAAATATTCCAACTCTAAACAGTAGACCATGTAATTACGAATCCAACACGGTAAGAATCAACTAAAGCTGAGCTACGGTCAATTGTCTATAATTAAAATACTCCAAACTAAAGTTTAAATCCTATAAAATTATTACCACGGTAAACTATAAATTTTATTATAGATCTGAAATTTACACAAAATTACAAATCCAACGGTATATTATTTGAAATTTTTGGCCAAGTAATTAAATTACTGTGATTTTTACAAATTTATAATTTTTCTATATATTTAGATCAATTTCCAGCTTAAACGGACACACACGCTACATATGGCGCCCTCCGATTGGTTCATCCAGCCGACGGCGCTTGCCACGCGGCGGGAAGCGGTTGGGCGGTACCCCTTCGATTTCTAAATCTAATCGCGACGGTGCGTTGAAGATGGAACGAACAGGAACCGAAGCTTCTAAGCTCACCGTGGTGACGCCGACGACCAGCGGCGGACGGTGCAGTTGGTTGGTGATGATGGCGTTCAGGTGGTCGACGATGATGGAGAGGATGACCACAATATGCGGACGAGGACGAGGGTTCCCCTGGTGTTCTTGGCGACATACCCCCCTTCTTGGATTGACGACGAACGGAGGCCGACGTGCTTGGTCTCCGAAGAGCTCCGGCGAGCAATCCCGAGCACTTCAGTGCTCCTACGAGAGAGAAAAGAGGTTAGGAATAAGCGGTGCGTCACGGAGAAGAGGTCCATATGGAGTAGGTAGATCGGGAGCGGCAGAAACCTCGACTTCCGAGAATCCCCGAACCTCTAATGAAGGTGGTAGAGTGTAGATCGAATTTGCGGCTTGTTTTGGCGGTAGGTTCATGATTCACGAAAGAAAAGCATAGGAGAGAGGGAGGGAATTATATGTGGCATGGAATGCTGAGGGGGCAAGATATCGCGCGTGAATCAAACGGATTCTGATCGGGATTGGAAGGAATTGCCTGATGTTGATCTCTAGCGTGATGAAGGGGATAACAAGCGGGCCCCGACGTTAGTGGGTGAGAGAGGGGCGCGGACTACGGGCTGCGCAGGGGCTGGTTGGGCCGTTGCTGGGCCTCTGCAGCTGCTGATGTGCGCGTGTGCGCGGTACGGCTGTTGTGCGTCGGGAGCTCGCTAGGTGGGCTGGGCCTAGCCGGTTCGGTCCATTAGGTAGGGTAGCTAGTATTTTTTGTATATTCTTTTATTACTTTCTATTTTACTCATAACTTTGTCTCTATAACTCCATATAAGATGAAAATTGTTTCTAAAATTTTCTAATATTCATTAGACCATTGTAGGGTTATTTTGTATCCTTTTTACTTAGTAAAAACATTGGTCTTACAAATCACTTTATAATTCCTTATATAGGAACACTTTGAAAAACTAAATACTTTGATATAGGGTTTTTTGTTTTGAATTCTTGCCTAGATGAAATGCAATACTCATGAAACATGCAAATGCAAATTTTTTGAAGCCCCAATTTTGAAATCTTGGTATGTTACAGAGGGTTACTAACGGAAAGCTTCGTCACGGTCTTGTTTGTAAAAGTACTTGATCGTGGATTGTGGGTAAAGTGTACAAACTCTTGAGAGTATCAACCTGATCGATCCTCCGTGTTCATGAAAAAAACAACTTTGAGCGTCTAAAGGATGGACCCTCTAAAGGATTTCCTCTCTCTTTTATAAAAAAATATTCTAAAACTCTATGGTCGTGGAATCATTTATAGATGGGATTTTGGGTTGCATGGTGTACTTCATGTGTTAGGTTGAGGGATGATAACCTGGTAGAATCACGTGCGAGCTACTTGACCATATATTATTTATCAAATATTTACAAAGTAGGATAAAATATTTTCTCTCTCCTTCTTGAATTAAGAAAAATTGGTTTTATGCAAATAAACCTCAAGCCTTTGGTCAACCTATATATGTAGAGATAGCCAAGTCTTTTCTTTCATGGTGTAATTTTCCAATACATTCAAAGTATTGACCAACTTATTTGGCTGTCAATTTCATGTGTAGAATTTGGAGGTCACTAAAAGGTGCGCTAGGATCGCGGGTCTTCACTCAACTAGCATGTGGCATTGATGGGACTCAAGATATTACTTATTTTTTTCTGCTATAATAAAGTAAACTTTGGATTATTTGATTCATGTAATAAAGACTTGTGTTTTACATGATATTTCATCGACTGTTAATACTAGCTAATGATCCACGGAATAGCATCTTAATCATAGGGACTTAGGATCTTTAGTGGATCCAAGATCATCATAGATGGTATCAGAGCACATGTTGACTGTAGATCGTGACCCTAGATTCGGAAAAATCTTAGGAGTAATATTTCCTAAGTTATTATAGAAAACTCTCATACTCCTCATCATCAATCTTTGGAGTTTTAAAATCCTCAAGTCTCTTCCCTTCAACATTAGAAATGACCACTATGCACTTCAAGCAGAAACTTATCTCAAGACTACCTTTCCAAAGAAGATCGTCTCAATGTTTCGCTCAAACTCGGGACTTGAAGACTGATACGTCGGAAACATATCTATAATTTTTGATGTTCCATGCTTGTTTAGTATCTACTTTGTTTTGGTTTGTCCACACTTTGAGGTGCTTTTCATCTGTTTTCTGGTACTAACCTATTAACAAGTTGCCACAGTGCCAGTTGCCTGTTTTCTGTTGTTTTTGGTTCTAGGAAAGCTCATAAGGAAATATTCTCGGAATTGGACGGGACAAAAGCCAAAGTCAATATTTCATCGAGGAGAACATGGAGTCCAGAGGAGAGACGAAAGGGGAGGCATAGGGTGGCCACACCCCCTAGGCGCAACCTAGGGTGGGCCCGCACCTAGGCAGGGTGTGGGCCCCCTGGTCGCCTCGCCTCTTCGCCTATAATAAGCCCCCGATGCGGAAACCCTAGGCACCCGATCAAAATTCCACTAAACTGTTTATAGCCGCCGCCACCATCGTCCCTAGATCAGGGGGATCTGAAGCTGTTCCCGGCACCCTGACGGAGGGGAGATCATCCGGAGGCCTTCTTCTTCATCATGCCAGCCTCCGGTATGAAGAGTGAGTAGTTCCACCTCGGACTACGGGTCCATGTAGTAGCTAGATGGTTGTATCTCCTCCTTGTGCTTTCATGTCTAGATCTTGTGAGCTCCGTTCATGATCAAGGTCTAATCTATTTGTAATCATGCATGTTTTGTTTCCGGGGATCCGATGGATATTGAGATTACTATGTCATATTGATTAATGGTTTTGTCTTATCGACTCTATCATCTTTGTGTTGTTTATGATCTTGCATGCTCTCCGTTGTTAGTAGTTATTTCGGCCAAGTAGTTGCTAGTGACTCCAAGAGGGGGTATTTATGATCGATAGTGGGTTCATGCCTCTACTTAATCAAGGGAAGTGATAGAAATCTCTACGGTTGTAGATGTGCTATTGCCACTAGGGAGAAAACAACGGTCTCTTGTTTATGGAACAAGTGGATTGTTTACCTTACACACTTTGTTTAAAGCAGTTGTCTGTTACTTCATTACTAGGAAACTAGCTATAGATAGACATACCTTCTGTGGCGCATGGTTCTGACCATGCGCCAAAAAAGTTATCCAGTGGCGCATCCGGAGCAATGCGCCACAGAACCACCAAACTTCTGTGGCGCATCTTCCAGAGCCATGCGCCATAGAAGTTTGGTGGGACCCACACCAGCCGTTGGACCATGAATCTTCTGTGGCGCATCTTTCCTTATGCGCCACAGAAGTTTGGTGGGACCCACAGCTGGTGGGGTCTGATAGTGCTCTGACCAAACTTCTGTGGCGCATACAAGGAGATGCGCCACAAAAGTTTATATCTTCTGTGGCGCATATCATAGTATGCGCCACAGAAGTTTGGTCAGAGCACTGTCAGACCCCGTCGGCTCTAGGAGATATGGGAGCTCAACTACTATGTAGAGACGGTACCGATGTTCCGTGTTAGATGGGCCAAGAACGTCAAAAAATAAGGCCCATATTTCACCACCTGTGTTATACCAGATGCCAAGTCGGCAAAGAAGGCCTCCACGAAAAATGAGCCGTGGATACTCGCTAGCCAAGTTGATCAATGTTTCTTTATTACCGACCCGTCAAAGCCCAGTCGTGTTGTAGTGAGGAGGGGAAAGAGGATCATCATCGGAATGGAAGGATCCGCCAACGAACAAGACTTCGACAAGAACGGCGATCCGAAGATCGAAGAGGAGTTCGACAAGTACTTCAACATGCCTACTACTACTACAGTAAGAAGAAAGACCACACTACTTACTAAAGGTTGTCCGTTTACGAGAAGAAATCTCATAGTGCCCGGGCTAAAGTATTCAACATCGAAGAAAAAAGGCAAGAATATTGTGAAGAGAGGCTAGCTCGACACATCACATGATGACGTGCGACCTTATTTGGGTATTAGTTAGAGACTAAAATATATATCGTGATATTCGTATATATATGCATGTGTATGTTCTTGGTTTTAAATATATTTGTAACATATATATATTTGTTCTTGCTTGTTTTAATATAAAATAATTAAATATATTTGTATCATATAATTAAAAATATTTTTTAATTAAGAAAAAAGTCTGAAACAGCCAGGATTCGAACCTGGGCTGCCAAGATTTAGAGCCCCAAGACTGACCACTAGGCTAGACTTTTGTTTGATGCAAACTACAAGGTCGCGCTGCTTTTGGACCAAGCACACATGTTCTGTGACACATTCCTCCAATATGCGCCACATAAGCTTCACACTTAGCCAAAATAACGGTTCGGCCTTCCCCTTCCCTCCCACTTTCCAATTCTCCCCCCACACGAGCCCGCACGCACCTGCAGAACCCTAGCGCCGCAGATTGAATCGAAACCTAGCTCCGCTGGAGCCCGTGGAGGAGCCCGCTACCGGAGCCCATGGAGGAGCAGGAGCAGGAGCCCGTGGTGGAGGAGGATCCGTCGCCGGAGCCCGTGGAGGAGCAGGCGCAGGAACCCATGGTGGAGTAGGAGCTGCCGCCGGAGCCCGTGGAGGAGCAGGAGAAGGAGCCCGCACATGCCACCTCGCCGTCCACGCCACCTCGCCGTCCACGCCACCTCGCCGTCTACCCCCTGGTGAGCATCGCCCAGTTCTCCCCTTCCCTCTCTCTGCATCTGTTCTTCTCCTCCCAGATGCGTGACCTTGGGCTACATTCCTGGATTGAGAAGTACCATATGCTGTGTGTGATAGTGTATATTTACTCAAAATAGGTCAGGACCATGTAAGTACACTGATTGTCTTCCTTTTTCCTTGTCAAGATTGGTCAGCAGGACCATGTAAGTACCATATGATTTATGTGCTGTGTGTGCTAGTGTCCTTGGCTGTGAAACCAGGTGCTATTGTAAACTTTCATTAGTAGCATACATTTTAGATTGGTCAGCAGCTCTGGCTAAATGGATCCACCATCAGGTCAAACCTTGCTTTGCAATGTGCACTATACAAGTACCTTTATCCATCCTGGATCATTTTGAAGGAGTAGCCAGATGTTTCTTATGGGCATGTAAATGCATTGAGAAAAGATGAAAGTTCTAGTTAAATGGGAAATGATATACAAACCAAAAACTGCTTGCGATTTGAGTATCCTTAACCTAAGAACTCAGAACAGTGCTTTTCTTATGAAAATCCACATAAATTTATGAGATGCCATGTTATCCCCAGGGTAAAGCTTATTTGGAATGCTTAATACCAACCAGATTATAGCCCACACAATATTGAACTTATTGGATCCTTTTGGTGGAAATGTTTTCTCTCTTTGTGGGATACATACTAGAAGATCACCACCTATTCTCCTCACATTGATAACACAGTTAGGCTCTAGAAAGATAAACGGTTCACTCCTACGACTCTAAAAGAATCTCTTCCCCAGATGTTCTCTTTCTGTAAAGATCAAGATATAACCATTAGAGAAGCATGTCAGTTTGCCTCATAGGATATATATGATCATTTTCATCTCCCATTATCCACTACTGCTGATCCTTAGATGTTGCAAACTCAACTTGAGGAATTCCTTGATAGGCAAGATAAAGACAGATATAGATCCTTCATGGTAATTCTGACAAATATTCTAGCAAGAAAGACTATAATATTATGATTTGGCAAGTGCTGCAAATGGATTTTTTTTGTTTTTATTTCTGGATTTTACAGCTAGGTTATACCATTTATATCATTTGTCTAGTGACTCATGAATACAAGCATAGTAAACAACTAGTCTAGAGTAATAGAACAACTACATACTCTGGACTAGAACATTTATATCATTACATGTGTATTTTTATTTTTACCACTTCAAGTATTTTTTTTGGAATTTACTGCTCAGTAGTTGTCGATGAAATGTCACTCTGAAATCAATACACAATATTTGCCAAATGATCTGACCTTGTAAAGAGCACTAAACAAGAGGGACGTGACATATAAATAAACATGTTTTTGCTGTTTATCTGGTTGTAAAACATATAAATAAACATGTTTATCTGGTTGTAAATGATCTGATGTTTATATTTATTATGGTTCAATAATGCTCATTTGAATTTGTTAATGATGGGGCTGTTGTTTACTATGGTTCAGTAATGCTCATTTGAATGATGGGGCTGCTATTTACTATGGCCTCAATATAGTTTATGCTGTAAATGACGGGTCTGCTGTTTACTATGGTTCAGTAATGCTCATTTGAATGATGGGGCTGCTATTTACTATGGCCTCAATATAGTTTCTGCTGTAAATGATGGGGCTGTTGTTTACTATGGTTCAGTAATTCTCATTTGAATCTGTTATGATCATTTGAATCTGTTATGGTTCAATAGTGATGTTCAGTAATGCTCATTTGAATCTGTGATGGATAATCATGGATGAGGTCAATGGGGTTGTCAATGGGCCTGGCGTGTTTTTTCTTGCAGGGATTTCAATTGAGTTGCCCGTTTCTCCGGAAGTGTTGATTCACTTCCGTTTCGGTTGAGAAATGGGCACTCGTAGGTCCAAAAATTAGCAAAGGTCATGCCGAATTTTTTGGTCGATATTTGTGCCAACCTTTTGCATCTTTTTTTAGTAATAAAGAAAAAACATGTCGACTAACGATGAGGCCGGTCCTTCTAAACAAATGAGCGTCGAGGATCTATCCCAAGAGGCTAACAAGTCGTTTGGGGGGCCATCCCAAGAGAATGAGGAGGCAGAGGAGATGAGAATGACACCACCACCGACGACCGTCGTCGGAGGTGCTGGGGCGAGGAAGATCCAGATTATGAGGGCGACGAGGACGACTACGACGGAACTAGTGAAGGCGGGGAGGAGGGTAACACCACCATGGATGGTGGCGAGCGCACAGATGGTGGTAGCGGCAACCCGACCGCTATACAGAAGAAGAAGAAGAAGGATATTAAGGATCAGAAGCCGCAAGTGCTCGCCAACGTCTGTGATGAGTTCAACGAGGTCACAGAAGTTGGCCAACCCATTGCACCTTCATCGATTGCCTGCGGGTACCGCATGCAACTCGGGTGCATCATCTAGGAAAGCATGTCGATCAACACGAAGAACATCCGACGTAATCATGCTTTGGTCGAGAACCTCCTTAAGAAGCTTCACAAGCGATACACATTCCCAGAGAAGTTCAGAAACCTGGAGAGTAATCAGAAACCGGTGAACAAACTAGCACTAACAAAGATGAGCAACGCCTTGAGCAGCTAGAAAACTCAGGAAAAGAACAGCATTGACAAAGGTGAAAGCTGGGAGATTATAAGTAGGAAAAATCCGATGCTCGACGAAGAAGAGTTCAAGATATTCAAGGCGGACTTAGATACCGCTGCCTCTAAAGCATGGACTAAGTGGGGAAAGACTATGTGTGAGAAGAACATAGGTAACCAACGGCTTGGAAGCGGCGGATACGGAGGGAAACAACCCATTTGGGACAAGGAGGACGCCGAGCTTGAACGCCTGGGTAAAGATAACCCATGGAATAAAATCACAGACCTGCAGATCCGACAATTTGTCCGGGCCCGCTACTACCTGGACCCTGTTAAAGGGGAGTTCGTCACCGATGACCCGGATGTGAAGGCCTTTGAGGATGAGCTGGTAAGGAATTTACTGTGGATCTCTCATTAAAATAATTAAGCCAAGAATCTAAATGCATGCATGGGTTCACCTCTCCTTGTATCTCTGCAGGAGAAGGAATTGAACGCTAGAGAGGACTTGTCATCCCAAGATTTGGCGGCGGAGCCATTGGACACTGTTTTTAACAGGGCGATGAACACTTACAAGAAGAGGGAGAAGAATTTTCCGCCAAAATCAGCTGGCCGTGTGTCCGACTTCAGTACAAGCATGAAGTTTACCAAGTACTACAAAGAGGACACAAAGAAGAGGAGGGAGAGAACGAACCAGTCGGTGGCTGAAGATAAAGCCGAGGTTGAAGAGCTGAAGTTGAAGGTGAAGACATTAGAGGAAAGAGTGGACGAGAAAGCAATGGACAAGTTATTGGAGGAGAAGCTTCGCGCGATCATCCCCCTGGGTTGATGGAGGGGCTAGCTGTTTGGAATGCGGGAGGTCGACAGGGGCCGATAAACGTGCCCAGCTTTAGCGGCAGCAACTCGAGCATCAACGTTAACGCGTCGCCCGACTTGGTGACCCCGCCAGCCACCATCTCCGCGGCGCAGCCGCAAGAGCTGGTCGTCGCACAGCTGCCCCCTCTTGCTCCCGCAGAAAATACCAGTATCGCACAGCCGGCGGTGACACCAGTACCGCGGGAGAATGATGATGATAGGCCTGCTGCCGGGATCGGCCGTGTCTGGACATTAGCCGAGCTCAACGCCCTCACCAAGGTAACTAATTAGTTACTCCGCTTCATCTTCTTTATGCGCATTTGGTGACTTCCACCTCGATCATGATGCCCAACACATATGTGTCGATATTCAGGACGCTGCTTGCGTACTACTCCACAAAGTTGCCGGCGGCGAGTTGAGGGATGTTGCCAAGGGCAATATCATACAACCGGCGAACCACATGATGCACAACAATGCAATGGACGATGCCGTGATGAGGGTCTGGATTCCTCGGGTGTTGCCAAGGTGCAACGACATGGACCCCCCGTTTCAACCTCAGGGAGCCTATGAACACAAGACCCTTGCAGAATGCCACGACTGGCCCTTGACATGGCTGAAGACTCAGATTCGTCTTACGGGGCACCTAAGCGCCACCTCGATCGTCCGGCCACCACCTCAGCTGCCACCTGTCACCGGCGCCACCTCGATCATTCGTCCACCACCTTGGAAGCCACCTATCGTCGTCGCCACTACCAGTCGCCACCAACAACTGTTGGGAGCGTGTGGGCCGCCCCAAGGCGATGCCGTCGCAATGCAACCGCCGTCGCCCCCGCCACCACCATCACCACATGGTGTCAACAACGATGATGATGAAGAATTTGTCAACATCGACGACTACATCAACACCGGCGCTGACATAGAATTATACATGCCTGCTGTGGATGAAGAACCCTTCGTGGCTCGCGAGGTTCAAAGTGAGAGATCCACTACATGCACGCAATGCCTGGTCTTCCATCGTTTATCTCAAGAGACGACTCCGGCCGCCGATCAACAAGATAAACCTGTTGGATTCGTCTTTAGCCCTGGCACACTCCAAAAGGCGGCCATTGAGCACTTAGCATCCCCAGTGGAAGAGCCTGCTCAGAAGACGAAGAAGCACAGGAAGAGAGGTAAGAAAGCCGAGAGCCAACCTCCTCCGAAGAGGATTCGGGCTAAGGATGACGTCGTACCACCCCACGAGGATGGCTTGCCCAGGATACATATAGCCGGTAAAGCGATACTGACTCCAGAGCTGCTTCGCCTTACTGGTGGACATATGCTAGCTTTGAGTGATAGTATCAAGACACTAGAGGGCATTCTTCTTAAAGACAAAGATCCAAATTACCCGGTTTTCACTGTCAAGGTGCCATCGGACGTGGACTTCATCCATGAAGCCCCCTCGGACATGTTCTTCATAGCATACGAGGACGTCTTCAAGCTGTTTCTCTCGAAACGGCTGGGCTATAACATGGTCCGCCTATTCGCGCTCAATCTGGCGATGAAGACTAAGAGAGAGCAAACCCCCTACATCGCGATAGTGGATCCCTACTACATGCATGATAGCCAGTTGAGGGAAGGATCAGAGACGCGTGCCAAGGCGATGGCGTACCTCGAGAAGTTCATGGTGCACCACAAGAGGACGAACACACTTCTTTTGCCTTTCTTTCCCGAGTAAGTACACACACCCCCTAGCATTGGTAACTTAGGCTTTCTTATAGCTTTATTCGTTTGCCCTTTGCCAACATCCCGTTTCAATCGTGTTGTGTAGAGACAAATACTGCACACTCATCGTCATTTGCACAAAGTACTCGATAGCTTCGTATTTCGACTCGGCGAGTCAGAAGAAGAAGGACTACACCAGAATAAGGGGTGTTTTGAATGAGGCTCTCGAGGGCTACGCTAAAAAGGGATGCCCCTTCGTCAACAAGGGGGAATGTATCAAGGATGACAAGCACGTGTTCAAGCACGTTCTCGAGTTCCCCTGCGTCAAGGAGCCGGCTACTGGCGGCGCCAAGGAGGCCTTCTACACCGTGCATCACCTTAAAGGGTTTGTCCGGGATTGCCAGAACCTAACTCTGCCATCTAGTTTCCGAGCATGGGCCGAAAATTTGGCGCGAAGGGACGATGATGATCTTAGAGAAGACTTCCATCGCATCCAGGTTAAGTTGTCGGAAATCATCGTGGAAGATGTCAACACAAGGGGAGGGGTCCTAAAACACAACAGAGGGTTGACTAAGAGGGAGATTGAAAATATTCTTCGTCAACATGGTGATAATAGGACGTGGATGACGAAGGATGGCTATCTACCATTCCCGAAGCCGAGCATTAGCAGTTCTCAACATTGATCGATGTGTGCGCCTAGAATTCTCATAGATGTTCGTCTGTGTGTAGTGTTGTGTCACAAACTATATACTACTGTGGTTGTATGTTGTAAACTTCACTATTGTGGTCATTGTCATCGAAGTTCTATGATTATGATCGATGTGCTATCTTCTATGTTTACTGATCTTTTGCTTTACTTTATGTGAATATATATGCATGTGAACCAATTTAGTTCTTTCTGTTGCATGATTTACTAATATGCCTTATCTATAGAGATGACGAAGTGGTACGTGGTGTACAAGGGTTGGGTTCCAGGAGTCTACGATGAGTGGGAGGACTGTCAGAAACAGGTGAACAAGTTTAGCGGCAATAGCTACAAAGGATACGCGACTCGAGAGGAGGTAGTAGCCAAGTGGAGGAAACACCTATGGAAGGAGAACCAGATGAAGATATTGCTAGTGCTCTTGCTCACTGTCATCACAGTTGTATTCAGTTTGATTCTAGTGTAGGCGATGAACACTTCATTTGTAATGTGATGAGATGGTGAACTTTGTATCAAACACTTGTATAAATATTTGCCACCTTTGACTTGTATTGTAATATGATGACCACTTGTCTATCTCGTTCCGGCTCTAAGTAGTGTGATGGCACTATATTCGTGTTTGTATTATATTTGTTTTCATATACTAAGTCAAATATACTGTTTCTGTATAATACTGTATAATACTGTATATTTGGACAAGTTTCGATTTATTTTAATACCTAATATTCAAACCAGTGGCGCATTGTTTTTACATATGTGGCGCATAGCACTTCAGTGGCGCATTTTGCAGAATGCGCCACTAAACAGAGTCATGTGGCGCATCAACCAAAATGTGCCACAGAAGTATCATGACTTTTGTGGCGCATTTCAGAATGCGCCACATAAGTGTTCATCAGTGGCGATGTAACAGTGGCGTCCCTGCCATGCGCCACAGAAGCCCAATATTTATGCGCCACTAATGAAGGATTTCCTAGTAGTGCTTGCAACTTAATACTGGAGGGGGTTCAGATAATAACCTGAAGGTGTACTTCTAGTCATAGATGTAGTTGGATGGCTGATGGCTCAGTTGATGTGGAGCCTGTTGGGAACCCCAAGATCAAGGTGTGAAGAAACACAGCAGCAAGTCTTCCATCAGTAAGAAACCAAGGTTATCTAACCAGTAGGAGGAAGGAAACATCACACAGGTGTTGCAAGAAACGCGGAGACCTGCACAACACAAACTCAAGACTTTGTCCCAACTAACAGTGAGGTTTTCAATCTCAGCGGTTGTTGTAACAACGGATTAAACATATGGTGTGGAAGGTAATGGTTGTAGGGTTCGCAGCATAGAAAACAAAAAATTTCTACGATGGGAACAACTATGTACCAAGATCTATCTACTAGATACAAACAATGGGAGGATGTATATCCGTAGAGAACATACCCTTGAAGACCGACAAAGCTTAACAAGTTCAACTCGTGGTTGATGTAGACGATCTCTTGCCGATCCCAAGATCGAGAGGAAGTCCTAGCGCCGCAAATCAGCAGCGCATCCGTGCTCGCACAGACGTCGGAGGCACCGAGCACCCTGCGCCTCCTTGCTCGAGCGATGCAGCGGAAGCACAACTCTTTCTTGCCGAATAGCCCCTGGGAACATGTATCTCGCTAGTTCGAGACCATGGGGATAAATTCTAGAGGGGGAGAGAGATCCTTCACGAGGAGGTGTGAGTGAGAGAGAGAGGGAGAGGGGTGCCTTTTATAGGAGGAGGGGGGCACCCAAGGGGGTGGCCGCCGGCCATGGGGCTGCCCCCTCCCCTCCTTCATTCATGTGGGTGGACACTCCACTCACAAAAATCCTTTCAATTCCCTCCACTCAAAATCCCACTCAAACTTGCCATTAAATTTCCACCAAATTTAATGCAAACTCTCATTAAATAAAACTCCATTTATTTATTCAGAATTTTGTCAATTACTTTAATGACAAACATTCACATATAAACCCTTGCTAGAATTCTATTTCACATGCAAAAACATTTTCTACAATTTCACCTGAAAACCTGTTTCGGTATCTAGTGAAATAAATTCCTGCGCTTGTTATTCTTTCCGGCATGAAACTTTTGCTCCAATTGGATGTCGGTGTCTCTTAAGTGTGTCACCCTACGGTTCGTGAATAATGCGGACATGATCGAGACCCCTCTCGGATCAATAATCAGAAGTGGGATCTGGAGACCCATACTGACTCCCACACATTCAACGATGACTTTCTTGTGATCGTCGGAACCTTTTACACTAGTATCTTAATCCCTTTGTTTCACAATATATTACATGTCCGAGATTCGATCATCGGTATCTCCATACCTAGTTTGATCTCGTTACTGACATGCACTCTTTTCTCGTTCCCGTGATATAACATTCTAGTGATCAAATCAGTTGCTTGCAAGCTAACCAATGTGATATCACCGACAGGGCCCAGAGTATTTCTATCCGTCATCGGGATGAACAAATTCCACTCTCGATCCATGGGCCTCAACATAACATTTTATTAGTTCTGAACCCGTCTTTATAATCACCCTATTATGATGTGATGTTTGATGTTATCAAGAAACTCTTCCGGCGTTAGTGATTGACATGATCTCATGGTCTAAGGATTAGGATCACTTCGTAAGTTTTTATAGCAATATAAACTCAATGACTTTGATCGTATTGCTAAACTTCGTATGAATGTTCATCACACCGTTACACTAATGTTGTGATCCTGTTATTAACAACATCCAATGTCTATGATCAGGAAACCTTGATCATCTTGTTAATCAACGAGCTAGTTTACGAGAGAGGCATAACTAGGAACTTTCTGTTTGTTTATTAAACACACATGTATTAATGTTTCCGTATTAATACAATTATAGCATGCAAAATAAACATCTATCATATACTTGGAATAAACATAATAATCATTTTATTATTGCCTCTTAGGGCATATTCCCTTCAGTCTCCCACTTGCACTAGAGACAATAATCTAGTTACATAGTGATGAATCTAACACCCATGGAGTTCTGGTGTTGAGCATGTTTTGCTCTAGGTAGAGTTTTAGTCAACGGATCTGCTACATTGAGATCCGTGTGTACTTTACAAATCTTTATATCTCCATCCTTGACATGCTCGCGGATGGAGTGAAACCGGCGCTTAATATGCTTGGAATTCTTGTGAGACCTTGGTTATTTGGCATTGGCAATGGCACCATTGTTGTCACAATAGATAACCATTGGGTCCAACGCGCTTGCAACCACACCTAGTTCGGATATGAACTCCTTCATCCAAACCACTTCCTGAGCCGCTTCTGAAGAAGCAACATATTCGGCCTCTGTTGTTGATCCCGCCACCACAGGTTGTTTGGAACTCCTCCAACTAACCGCTCCATCATTCATGAGAAATACGTATCCGGATTGAGACTTAGAGTCATCCGGGTCGGTGTCAAAGTTTGCGTCGACATAACACTTAGCGACGAGCTCTTCTTCACCTCCGTACACAAGAAACATATCCTTAGTTCTTCGTATGTACTTAAGGATATTCTTGACCGCTATCTAGTGTTCTGAACATGGATCCGATTGGTACCTACTAGTCAAACTAATAGCATGTGCCACATCCAGTCTTGTACATAGAATGGCGCACATTATAGAGCCTATGGCTGAAGCATAGGGGACTTTGTCTATTATCTCTCTTTCTTCCGCCGTAGCCGGACTTTGAGTCTTACTCAATGTCTTGCCTTGCAACATAGGTAAGAACCCCTTCTTAATTCCGTCCATTTTAAACTTCTTTAAAATCTTATCAAGGTATGTACTTTGCAATAGCCATATTAGGCGCCTAGATCTATCTCTATAGATCTTTATGCCTAATATGTATGACGCTTCACCTAGGTCCTTCATTGAAAATTTGCTATTTAGATAACTTTTAACACTGTTTAAAAGATCTATATAATTTCCGATCAATAATATGTCATCCATATATAATATCATAAATGTCACATTGCTCCCACTCACTTTCTTGTAAATACAAGCTTCTCCATAAGTTTGGACAAATCCAAACTCTTTGATCACCTCATCAAAGTGGAGATTCCAACTTCGTGATGCTTGCTTAAATCCATAGATGGATCGCTGAAGCTTGCACACCTTGTTAGCATCCTTAGGATCGATAAAACCCTTTGGTTGTATCATATACAACTCTTCTTCAATATTACCATTGAGAAACGCGGTTTTGACATCCATCTGCCATATCTCATAATCGAAATATGCAACAATTTCTAACATAATCCTAACTGACTTTAGCATCGCTACGGGAGAGAATGTATCATCGTAGTCAACTCCTTGAATTTTTCGAGACCCCTTTGCGACAAGTCGAGCTTTATAGACGGTCACATTACCATCAGCATCAATTTTCCTTTTGAAAATCCGTTTGTTCTCCACGGCCTTTCGGTCGTAAGGTAATTCCACCAAGTTCCAAACTTGATTTTCATACATGGATTCCATCTCGGATTTCATGGCTTCTAACCATTTGTTGGAATTCGGGCTCATCATCGCTTCTTCATACGTCGCAGGGTCATAAATTTCATCAACCATGAAATTCATAACAGGGTTTCCATACAGCTCGAAAGCTGCACGCGTCCTACTACACCTGCGAGGTTCGATAGTACTCTCTTTTGGAGTTTCATGATCATAATCATTAGTTCCCTCTTCAACTGGTGAAGCCATCTCCGAAATGATTTCTGGCGTTGTGCTACTCGCCATACTTTGAAGAGAAGGTCCAATAACCTCTTCGAGTTCTACCTTCTGACTACTCACACCTTTCGCGAGAAAGTCTTTCTCTAGAAAGGATCCATTCTTGGCAACAAAAACCTTGCCCTCGGATCAGTGATAGAAGGAATACCCAATTGTTTCCTTAGGGTATCATATGAAGACGCACTTTTCCGCTTTAGGTTCGAGTTTATCCGGTTGAAGTTTATTCACATAAACATCGCATGCCCAAACTTTAAGAAATGACAGCTTAGGTTTGTTTCTAAACCACAATTCATACAGTGTATTTTCAACGGATTTAGATGGTGCCCGATTTAAAGTGAATGCAGCAGTTTCTAGTGCATAACCCCAAAATGACAACGGAAAGTCCGTCAGAGACATCATAGATCGAACCATATCCAATAAAGTACGATTACGACGTTCCGACACACCATTTCTCTATGGTGTTCCGGCAGGTGTGAGTTGTGAAACAATTCCACACTCTTTCATGTGAGTGCTAAACTCGTAACTTAGATACTCACCTCCACAGTCGGACCGTAGAAATTTGATATTTCTATTATGATGATTTTCCACTTCATTCTAAAATTCCTTGAACTTTTCAAAGGTTTCAGACTTGTGTTTCATCAAGTAGATATAACCGTATCTACTGAAATCATCCGTGAAAGTAACAAAATAACGATATCCACCTCGCGCCGACACACTCATTGGACCACATACATCAGAATGTATGATTTCTAATAAATCTGTCGCCCGTTCCACTGAACCAGAAAAAAGCGTTCTAGTTATCTTGCCCATCAGGCATGGCTCAC
Source organism: Avena longiglumis (assembly GCA_030063025.1). NCBI lineage: Eukaryota > Viridiplantae > Streptophyta > Magnoliopsida > Poales > Poaceae > Avena > Avena longiglumis. The sequence goes on along the minus strand of CP125977.1, from coordinate 435,492,917 downwards.
ATGTATCAAATGATTTAAAATCAAGTGATTCCAAAAGTCCATTCGAATGGAGCTTCTTCATGCGTTTAACGCCAATATGACCTAGACGGAAGGGCCACATATATGCGAATATATCATCATTAAGTTTAATCCTTTTAGCATCAACATTGTGAATATGTGCAACATTATTATCGAGATCTAATAGAAATAAACCATTCATCATCGGTGCATGACCATAAAATATTTCATTCATATAAATAGAACAACCATTGTTCTCGTATTTAAATGAATAACCACTTCGCATCAAACACGATCTAGATACAATGTTCATGCTCAGTGCAGGCACCAGATAACAATTATTCAAGTTTATTACTAATCCTGATGGCAAGTGGAGAGGTAGCGTTCCGACGGCGATCACATCAACTCTTGATCCATTGCCGACACGCATCTTGACCTCACCCCTTGTTAGCGGTCGCTTCCGCAACCCCTGATTCGAGTTACAAATATTAGCAACTGAACCGGTATCAAATACCCAGGTGCTACTGCGAGCACTAGTCAAGTACACATCAATAACATGTATATCATATATACCTTTGTTTTCCTTGTCGGCCTTCTTGTCTGCCAAATACTTGCGGCAGTTGCGCTTCCAGTGGCCAGTCCCCTTGCAATAGTAGCACTCGATATCAGACTTAGGTCCAACTCGGGGTTTCTTTTTAGGCACGGCAATCGGCTTGCCGCCCTTACTTCCCTTCCGTTTTCCCTTCTTGTATTTCTTTAAACCAGTGTTCTTATTGATCATCAACACTTGATGTTCCTTTTTGATCTCCACTTCTACAGTTTTAAGCATTGATAGAAGATCGGGGAGAGACATCTTCATGCCTTGCATATTATAGTTCATCACAAAGCTCTTATAGCTAGGTGGTAGAGACTACAGAACACGATGGATGCCTAAGTCAATGGGAATCGATATTCCCAAGGACATAAGCTTATCGGCGTAACCCGACATCTTGAGTACATGCTCACTTACGGAGCTGTGCTCTTCCATCATGCAGCTAAAGAACTTTTCTGAAGCATTGTAGCTCTCTACAGCAGCATGTGTGTTGAAAAACATTTTCAACTCACCCATTGTATCAAATGCATTGCCGTTTTCGAAACGCTTTAGAAGTTCTGGCTCTAGCCCATACAATATGCCGCAATGAACTAAATTGTTGTCCTCCTGACGAGTCTGATAGACATTCTTCTCCTCGTCAGGGGCATCCTCAAAAGGTGGGGGGCCTAGCGGTGCTTCTAGCACATATTTCTTTTGTGAAGCAGAGAGGAGAATCCTCATATTCATGGCCCATTCGGTAAAGTTGCTACCGTTCATTGCAAGTTTATCTTTCTCCATGAACACATTGAAATTAAAAGCAGGTGGTGCCATCTACAACAGACTTTGTAAAGTTTAGACTAAGTTTATGATAGATTGAGTTCAACTAATCCACATTACGAATGAACTCCCACTCAAAAACGACATCCCTCGTGTCTTTTTGGTGATTACATGAACCAAATCCACTACACCGAGTCCGATCATCACGTGAGCCGGTGTAGCTTCAAAGGCGAGCATCAAATGGGCATCATATCTACTATATGACTCATGCTAAACCTTTCGGTCCGTGTTCCAAGGCCATGTCTGTACATGCTAGTCTCGCCAATTAAGAACCTTAGTATTTGCGTGTGTAACTATCTTACACCCGAAATATGGTTGTGGATCCAAGAACACCCGATCATCACGTGATGTCTTGGAGCTACGAAAACATAATCGGTGCATACTAAAGCAAGAACACATTCTTATCTTGATATTTAAATGAGGGATCATCTTATTATGATAATAAAACGCCAAACAAGCAATATCAAACATCACATGTTTATTAGTGGAATGATATGGTTCACGCATATGATCTCTATCATGTGCACTGTGGTATGATCACTATCATACCTTTATGTGTAAGGCCAAGGTCTATGGAACTTACACGTTATGTGTATTGTAAGAGTATCATCTCATACTTCTACTTACAACATCACCATATCATAACACTAGCCTAGCAACAATCTAAACTAGACGCCTCTAATTTATCCATTGCAAGTTTTTACGTGGCTTAGGGATTTCAAGATAGAACCGTTCATACCTACGAACATGAACCACAACGAGGATAACCAAATTGTTGACAACTCGTTGCAAAATAGATATTGACTATAGTAGGAGAGACAGACACCCGCTAGCCACTTATTCAAACTAGTTGCATGTCAAGCGTGGAACAGGTCTCATGTGCGAGGACATGTAAAGTTTGTCCGGGCCGCTTCATCCCACAATGCCACCAATATCCAAAATTACAACTAAGGAGCAATAACATGATCATCATCGCCCACATATTCATATGTGTACTACCCGTGTAAAGCATCTACGCATAGATCCGGCTCTGATACCACTGTAGGGTTCGCAGCATAGAAAACAAAAAATTTCCTACCATGGGAACAACTATGTACCAAGATCTATCTACTAGATACAAACAACGGGCATATGTATATCCGCAGAGAACATACCCTTGAAGACCTACAAAGCTTAACGAGTTCAACTCGTGGTTGATGTAGACGATCTCTTGCCGATCTCAAGATCGAGAGGAAATCCTAGCACTGCAAATCAGCAGCGCATCCATGCTCGCACACACGTCCGAGGCACCGAGAAACCTCCACTTCCTCACTCCAGCGATGCAGCGGAAGCACAACTCTTTCTTGACGAATATCCACCGGGAACATGTATCTCGGTAGTCCTAGACCATGGGGAATAAATTCTAGAGGGGGAGAGAGATCCTTCACGAGGAGGTGTGAGTCAGAGAGAGGGAGAGGGGTTCCTTTTATAGGAGGAGGAGGGGGGAACCCAAGGGGGTGGACGCCGGCCATGGGGCTGCCCCCTCCCCTCTTTCATTCATGTGGGTGGACACTCCACTCACAAAAATCCTTTCAATTCCCTCCACTCAAAATCCCACTCAAATTTGCCATTAAATTTCCACCAAATTTAATGCAAACTCTCATTAAAGAAAACTCCTTTTATTTATTAAGAATTTTGTCAATTACTTTAATGACAAACATTCACATATAACCCCTTGCTATAATTCTATTTCATATGCAAAAACACTTTCTGCAATTTCACCCGAAAACCTGTTTCGGTATCTAGTGAAATAAATTCATGCGCTTGTTATTCTTTCCGGCATGAAACTTTTGCTCCAATTGGATGTCGGTGTCTCTTAAGTGTGTCACCCTACGGTTCGTGAATAATGCGGACATGATCGAGACCCCTCTCGGATCAATAATCAGAAGCGATATCTGGAGACCCATACTGACTCCCACATATTCAACGATGACTTTCTTGTGATCGTCGGAACCTTTTACGCTAGTATCTTAATCCCTTTGTTTCGCGATATATTCCATGTCCGAGATTCGATCATCGGTATATCCATACCTAGTTTGATCTCGTTACTGACATGCACTCTTTTCTCGTTCCCGTGATATAACATTCTAGTGATCAAATCACTTGCTTGCAAGCTAACCAATGTGATATCACCGAGAGGGCCCAGAGTATAACTATCCATCATCGGGATGAACAAATTCCACTCTCTATCCATGGGCCTCAACATAACACTTTATTAGTTCTGAACCCATCTTTATAATCACCCTGTTATGGTGTCACGTTTGATGTTATCAAGAAACTCTTCTGGTGTTAGTGATTGACATATCTCATGGTCTAAGGATTAGGATCACTTCGTAAGTTGTTATAGAAATATAAACTCAATGACTTTGATCGTAATGCTATACTTCAGATTAATGTTCATCACACCATTACACTAATGGTGTGATCCCATTATTAACAACATCCAATGTCTATGATCAGGAAACCTTGATCATCTTGTTAATCAACGAGCTAGTTTACGAGAGAGGCATAACTAGGAACTTTCTGTTTGTTTATTAAACACGCATGTATTAATGTTTCCGTATTAATACAATTATAGCATGCAAAATAAACATCTATCATATACTTGGAATATACATAATAAACACTTTATTATTGCCTCTTAGGGCATATTCCCTTCAGTCTCCCACTTGCACTAGAGACAATAATCTAGTTACATAGTGATGAATCTAACACCCATGGAGTTCTGGTGTTGATCATGTTTTGCTCTAGGTAGAGTTTTAGTCAACGGATTTGCTACATTGAGATCCTTGTGTACTTTACAAATCTTTATATTTCCATCCTTGACATGCTCGCGGATGGAGTGAAACCGGCGCTTAATATGCTTGGAATTCTTGTGAGACCTTGGTTCTTTCGCATTGGCAATGGCACCATTGTTGTCACAATAGATCACCATTGGGTCCAACGCGATTGCAACCACACCTAGTTCAGATATGAACTCTTTCATCCAAACCGCTTCCTGAGCCGCTTCCGAAGCAGCAACATATTCAGCCTCCGTTGTTGATCCCGCCACCACAGGTTGTTTGGAACTCCTCCAACTAACCGCTCTGCCATTCATGAGAAATACGTATCCCGATTGAGACTTAGAGTCATTCGGGTCGGTGTCAAAGCTTGTGTCGACATAACACTTAGCGACGAGCTCTTCTTCACCTCCGTACACAAGAAACATATCCTTAGTTCTTCGTAAGTACTTAAGGATATTCTTGACCGCTATCCAATGTTTCGAACCTGGATCCGATTGGTACCTATTAGTCAAACTAGTGGCATGTGCCACATCCGGTCTTGTACATAGCATGGCATACATTATAGAGTCTATGGCTGAAGCATAGGGGACTTTGTCCATTATCTCTCTTTCTTCCGCCATAGTCGGACTTTGAGTCTTACTCAATGTCTTGCCTTGCAACATAGGTAAGAACTCCTTCTTACTTATGTCCATTTTAAACTTCTTTAAAATCTTATCAAGGTATGTACTTTGCAATAGCCCTATTAGGCGCCTAGATCTATCTCTATAGATCTTTATGCCTAATATGTATGACGCTTCACCTAGGTCCTTCATTGAAAATTTGCTGTTTAGATAACTTTTAACACTGTTTAAAAGATATATATCATTTCCGATCAATAATATGTCATCCACATATAATATCAGAAATGCCACATTGCTCCCACACACTTTCTTGTAAATACAAGCTTCTCCATAAGTTTGGACAAATCCAAACTCTTTGATCACCTCATCAAAGCGGAGATTCCAACTTTGTGATGCTTGCTTAAATCCATAGATGGATCGCTGAAGCTTGCACACCTTGTTAGCATCCTTAGGATTGACAAAACCCTTGGTTGTATCATATACAACTCTTCTTCAATATTACCATTGAGAAACGCGGTTTTGACATCCATCTGCCATATCTCATAATCAAAATATGCAGCAATTGCTAATATAATCCTAACTGACTGTAGCATCGCTACGGGAGAGAATGTCTCATCGTTGTCAACTCCTTGAATTTGTCGAAACCCCTTTGCGACAAGTCGAGCTTTATAGACTGTCACATTACCATCAGCATCAGTTTTCCTTTTGAAAATCCATTTGTTCTCCATGGCCTTTCGGTCGTGAGGTAATTCCACCAAGTTCCAAACTGGATTTTCATACATGGATTCCATCTCGGATTTCATGGCTTCTAACCATTTGTTGGAATCCGGGCTCATCATCGCTTCTTCAGACGTAGCAGGGTCATCAATTTCATCAACTATGAAATTCATAACAGGGTTTCCATACAGTTCGGGAGCTGCACGCATCCTGCTAGACCTGCGAGGTTCGGTAGTACTCTCTTTCGGAGTTTCATGATCATAATCATTAGATCCCTCTTCAACTGGTGAATCCAACTCCGGAACGATTTCCGGCGTTGCGCTACTCGCCATACTTTGAAGAGAAGGTTCAATAACCCCATCCGAGACTCCGAACAACATTCGGTATCCCTACTAACATTCCATATCTACTAAACAACATCGAATCCTTAAGTGTGTCTCCCTACGGTTCGTGAATTATGCGGACATGACCGAGACACTTCTCCAATCAATAACCAATAGAGGAATGTGGAAATTCATATGGTTCCCACATATTTCTACGGAAGTTTATTAACAACTGAGTTGTCAATTCAACTGCACTTGGAAATAGTTCTTGCTCACGGAAGTTTATTAGTAGCAACAGTTTGTAGTAGCAACATCAGCAGTAAAACAGGAGCAATAGTAACAGTAGTAGCAAATAGTAGGATATGAGTGCGGTAGGCATAGGGATGGATTGACAGGCGTTACATGGACGAGTCTAAACATGTAACTTCAAGATCTAGTGCAATTGCAGATAAATAAGAATTAGCATCCAACTACTAAACAATCATAGGCATGTGCTCCATATATAGTCATGCGTGCTCGCAATGAGAACGTGTACAACATCTTTTGTCCATCCAGCCCGTTGCAGCGGGGCCTCAAGGAAACTACTGGAAATTAAGGTGCTCCTTTTAATAGAGCACTGGAGCAAAGCATTAACACTCCGTGAACACATGTGATCCTCACATCACAACCACCCCCTCCGGTTGTCCCAATTTCTGTCACTTCGGGGACTTTGGATCCGGACAATGATATGTGTACCCAACTTGCAGATAAGATCACAAACAATACTATCATAATGAATCAATAATAAGTTTAGATCTGAGATCATGGCACTTCGGCCCTAGTGACAAGCATTAAGCACAACAAGTTGTAACAAAGTCAAATAGCACTAATAGAGATACTAGGCACCATGCCCTAACAATCTTATTCGATTATATGATAGAACTCATCCAATCCCTACCATCCCCATAGCCTATAGATGGGGATTACTACTCATGGATGAGGGAAACATTGATGGTTGATGGAGAGGCGTTAGTGATGACGATGGCAATGATCCTTCCCAAATTCCTCGTCCGACGGTGCGAACGGAGTTTCGGTTCGAATCATGACTTCTAGTGGTGGCATAACGTAACTCTTCTCAAAATACATGAACCCCCGAGTTTTTAGGTCAGAAGGCATCTTATAGGCGAAGAGAGAGAGGGGTGCCTAGGCAGCCACACCCTCCCAGCGGGTGGGCTCACCGTGGCGGGGGGTGGGCCACCAGGCTCCCTGCCTCGTGATTCTCTGTGGATCTTCTGGTGAAATAGGATTTTTGGCATATTTTCCGGGATTTTTCCTGATAGTTGATTTTCTGCACAAAAACTAGACACCAAGGTAATTCTGCTAAAAACAACGTCAATCCGTGTTAGTGGTATCCAAATCACATAAGTTTATAGGAGAAACAATAGCAGAGTGTTCGGAAAAGTAGATACGTTTTGGACATTTCAATTGCCAACCGACTGCACCGTCCGTCACCGGCCGTCGATGTCACCATAGTGATCTTAGAAGATTTGGTTCCTCTCCGTTTGATCTGCAACGCACGATCGCGGTTAGATTTAGAAATCGAAGTCATACCACCCAACCGTGTCCTGCCATGTGGCAAGCACGCGTCAGCGCCGCGTCGGCTAGCCGAACCAATCGGAGGGCGCCACATGTAGCGTGTGTGTGTATGTTTAACCCATAAATTGATTTAAATATACAAAAAAGATTATAAACTTGAAAAAATCATAGTAATTTAATTACTTGGACAAAATTTTCAAATAATATACCATTGGATTCATAATTGTGTGTATATTGTGTATCTATAATAAAATTGATTGTTTACTGTGGTAATATTTTATAGGGATTAAACTCGAGTTTGGAGTATTTGTTCGTAATTACATGGTCTACTGTTTAGAGTTTGAATATTTTATTTAGAGGTTTTTGATCTATCTTGTGGTAGATTGGAAGTATAAATCCCTTTATGCTAATATCTAGGGTATTAATAATCCGATTAAATTGAAACCTATGGGAAATTGTTACCGACAATATCCTCAAACATAATACAACCCCTGAATAATATTCTTGGTCAAACTAAAAATCATCCTTGCATATTACCATGTTACATATATGCATAATTTTTCATTGTGGCATTGTTTTGTGCAAATTTGTGATGGATCTACGTTTGTTCTGTTAAATTTCTCAGAGTGCGCTACAGAGTATTTTTGCTTAGAGTGTTGTTTGGAGCAAGGCAAGTTCCACCTTTGTTCTTATATTTTTCCTAGATTTTACTACTACGCATGTTTTTATTTTCAAAATAGTAGTATGCATGCGTAGGATGTTTTAGTAGAAAGAAAATATTTTACAAAGTGCTATCTTATTTTGTAGTATACCATGAGTAGCTTTATACTTAAGAATATTTCCACTCCTAATAGGTTATTCTGAATTTTCTAAGTATTATACTTATGCTATGATATTATATATGCAAATACCGATGGGGATTCAAAAGTCAGAATTTTTTCTAAGTATATGAGCTCTGTTTAGGAGCGCAAGTTTTTCTACTCAAAACTATTTCAAAATAAAACTATGTTTTTATCTGGGCAAAGTGGTATATATGGATAGACTACACGGGGAAGTATCTTGTATTAGCTCTGCTTGTGCCCTCCACCGCCCAGGATCAAAGAAGCCTGCCATGTTTCAGAATTCAGAAGCTTCCAGTGTAACCATAATACATATGGGCTTCGTCTTGGCCTAGTACTTAGTGGGAATCATCACCTGAGTACCACACTTTGGCTCTCGTGGAACCGGTAGAGGGGCTACTAAGGAAAATCTTCAACATGGTCTTGTTCGTAAAAGGATTTGATCGTGGATTGTGGGTAAGATGTACAAACTCTCGAGAGTATCAACCTGATCATTCAGCCGTGTTCACGAAAAATAAGGATGGACCTCTAAAGGATTTTCTCTCATTTTTCTAAAAGAACTATTCTAAAACTCTATAGTCGTGGAATCGTCCATATATGGGATTTTGGGTTGCATGGTGTACTCCATGTGTGAAGTTGAGGGACGGTAGCCTGGTGGAATCCAGTGCGAGCCACTTGACCATATAGTATTTATCAAATGTTTACAAAGTACGATAAAAGATTTTCTCCCATCTTCTTGACTTAAGAAAATTTGGCTTTATGCAAATAAACCACAAGCCTTTTGTCAACCTATGCATGTGGAGATAGCCAAGTCTTTTCCTTCATGGTGTAATTTGCCAACACATTTAATGTATTGACCAACTTGTTTGGATGCACGTTTCATGTGCATAATTTGGAGGTCACCGAAAGATGGGCTAGGATCGTGGGTCTCCACTCAAATAGCATGTGGCATTGATGGGACTCAAGATTGTACTTATTTTGTTTTCCGTTGTAATAAAGTAAACTCTGAATTATTCGAATCATGTAATAAAGACTCTTGTTTTACATGATATTTCATCGACTGTGAGTGCTAGCTAATGATTCAGGGACTAGCATGTTAATCATAAAGACTTAGAATCTTTACTCGATCCGAGGTCATCACGAGCACGGTTCATGTCGAGTCTGGCTGGAGGCATTTCTAACCCAAATCAAGAATTGGTTTATTTATATTGAATTGATACACTAGGCATCTGAACCAAAAGTCCGAATCAATGAAAATGACTAGGGTCTTAAACTTAAGACTACTTGGCTCTGATACCATATTGAATTTATGTACTAGCTAATTATTTAAAAAGACCTTATAAAAAAAAGGCTAGATAGTATATTTATATTTAACAATCTGAACATGTTGGTCTTTTTTTATCACACTGTTAAGCAGCGTTTGGGCTATTGACCTTAGCCGACTGGTCTTCGTCCGCTCGGTCACTCGTGACGGGTATCTTGCTGAAAATTGAACGTAGTTGTATCCTAAGACACCATGAAACGCATACGCCGTGCCCAACTCATTCACTGAATTAAGAGGGCCAGTAGTGCACCGAGAAAGTTGACTGTCATCTGGTTTATGTCGTTTGCCAAAGAAAAGATGGTTTATGTTGTTTGCCAAAGAAAAGTTGTGTTTCATGTTCACACTTTATTTAAACCCAATTGTTAAAAAGTGCTTGGAGGCTAGTTTGACGGATCGAGACTCCAATTGCTGGCCGTCCGATCGAGTGGATAAAGTCGCCTCGACAAAAAAAAGCACGGTGAGGCACCCCGTTCCAACCTTCTTCCTCCACCGCCCCCGCTTGGCTCCTTCCTCGATTCACCGCGCCGCCTCGGCTTCCTTCCTCCACCGCACCGCCCCAGCCACCTACCTCCACTACATCAATCCCTGGCCTCCAATCATGCGTGGCCGCCGCAATCCCTGCTCCATATCGCGCGCAGCCGCCGCCTAGCACCGGAGACATGGTACGCCGCCCCGAGTCCGGCCTCCTCCACCGCCGCTTCCCCTAGAACAGGCCGCAGCAGCGAGTTCGTGCTCCTGCTAAGCCGTCGTCACCCCGAGCACCAGGCTACCTGATTCGCCTGCCACCAGGAACCACCCAGCCGCCGCCCCTCGGCGCGTCGGGGGTCCATCGGCGCCGCTCCAAAAGCACAGGCCACCAACGCATTGTCCCCTGAACTCCCGCACAGCCGCGAGCAGTCATCCAAATGCGGGACTGCATGGCAGAAGCATCACCAATCCATGGCAACTGCAAGCCGGCCGACGTGCTCCACCTCTGTCAGCCTGGATTTCGCTGCTGGAACACCTACTGGTTGTTATCCTCCTGATGGCTAGCGCTGGCTTCGGATATGCTGCAACGAGGTGCCTTGCCGTCTTCCCCACCTTGGATTTCGCCGCTGACGGCCCTGATGCGCTCCAGATTTCCGTCGGACATTTCAGGTTCAACAAGGTTGTATTCCAGAGCGCCACAGATCTCCCTTCTTTCTATCTGTGTGCTTGTATTACTAGAAGCCTTAATTTTTAGTAACGGTTAAGTCACTGTTATAGTTTAATTTATTAAGATTTTGATGTGCAGGATTACGAATTTCAGTAGATGGCCTAGTACACCTTCCTCATGCACTGACATTTTTTCGTTTTCAGATTGGTGTAAGCTTCAGAAATTCAAATCCACAATTCGGTAGATAGTGCACTTCATACTAAATCATCGCTCAAGGTGGTGCCATCTCATCTTTCAAGGGCGTGAGGCCATGGAGTTCGCAGGTGGAGAGCGGCCGCACGCGAGGATGTGGAGCTCGGCGGCAGAGAGCAGAGGATGTGCCATCTCATCTTTCAACCAAGTATTCACACGTGTTATGTTGTATTTTTGCCAGCAGTATTATTGGTTCCACATATGAGCTAACTTGTATTTTACACACAATAAATGGTTTTCTTACGCATCCGGTAAGTCGTGTTTGTAGACCGTAAATTGTTGCTTCACGCATGTGCCAAGTTACATATTTATTGTTGTTATAAGTGCAATACCCCTAGTACTAAGTTTTATACACTATCTTAAAGTTGCTTATCTCTACTTCCTCTGTCCACAAATAAGTGTACTTCTAGCCTTGTCTTAAGTCAAAGTTAGTAAAGTTTGACTAACTTTATAAAGAACGTATTTATGACACTGAATTGGTACAAGTAGATATGTTTTTAAATTTAGTTTCATAATATGTCAATTTGATGTAATATATGTGCTATATTTATCTATAAAGTTCGTCAAATTCGATAAAGTTTGACTTAGGCAAAAACTAGATGTACAGTTATTTATGGACGGAGGGAGTACAGAGTGACGACAACTTATTTCAAGAAGTGACAAAAATTATAGCTGCACGAAATGCAACTCAGTGGGGGTACGAACACAACTGAAACAATACTAGCAAGATTTTTTATCCCAAGTTGCATCTGTTTTCCAAATATGTTGTAGGTGGAACAAACAAAGTTGTCTTATGGAGATGATAAGTTGCTTTTTATTCCATGTAACTTATCGTCTAGTTTAGTTGCACAAACGATTGATTTCAAGTTGCATCTATTTCCCGAATGAGTTGTAGCTGGAACAAACAAAGTTACACGATGGAGATGACAAGTTGCATTTTATCCCATGTACCAAGTTGATGTTTTAGACACACCCTACCCTAGTTGCACCAACTAATACTCTCTAGTTGCATCCATTTTTCCCAACTTAATTGTATATTGCATCAGAAAAAACTTAGTTCTAGTGGGAATAAGTGAAATTACAACATGGAGATGTTAAGTTGTTTTTTATGCCCTTAGCATGAACACAAAGATGTTTCAGCTACAACCCAATGGATGGTTGCAGCTGAAACACAACCAAGAAAGGTTTATATCATCACGCACCATCATCATGAACTTTCATATTACCATGCCTAAGTTGCATATCACTAGTACTAAGTCAACTATATCAATGTATGTGAAGTTGTGTTTTATATTTGTATAGTTATACATCGCTATAGCTAAATTGTGCAATGTTTATTATGAAGTTGTATTTTTATTGCTACTAAGTTGTCTACCTCAGAAACCAAGTTACCAACGATACAAAATAGTGCAAATTTGTGTGTATTATTTCTATGAAGTTGATGGTTGTTATTGTTAAGTGAGTATCTCAGAAACTAAGTTGGCTACAAAATAAACAAAAATATAGTGTACACAACTAGTTATATAAAATCGCGTCGCCACAACACTAAGTTGCTTTACCAAAAAGGTTGCGCCTCGTGTCCTGGATCGGTACATTGGCCACATCCACATTGATCGAGGTGGAATTGTACCTCGCGATGGCGGCTGCCACAAAGACAACAAATTGTTTTCTTCATGTGCTTTGTTGTATTTTTGTCAACGGTATAATTGTTCTTCATATGAGTTAAGTTGTTTTTTGCACAATAAATTGCTTTTTCGCACATTTCTAAGTCATGGGTACGTGCTAAGTTTCATACCCACCATTGCTAAGTTGTATACCCCTAGTGCTAAGTTGCATACCCCATCTGTAAAGTTGGCTACCTCTACATTAGAGTGGCAAGTTGTATATCTACGGTGCTAAGTTATATAGCCACCAATGTTAAGTTATATACATATCGCGCTAAGTTGCACACACACACACTATTGTTAATTTGTATACCCACTAGTGCTAAGTTACATATCCACTATTTTTTCTAAGTTATATATGGAACAGATAGAGTTGCTTATCCACTGGGTTTAAGTAAATTGTTGCTTGGGCACCCCTCCATCTGGCATCGCCGGTCACAAAGTGACAGCCTCTTAGGTTTGTTGCATCACGCGTTGCGCCTCGTGTCATGCTCATGGCATCAACCACATCCACACGTGCAGTGGAGTTGTACCTTGTGGTGGGTCTGCCAAGAAGATAACAAGTTGTTTCTTCATAGATGTGTAAGTTGTATTTTGCTGGCGGTATTATTGGTTCCACATATGAGCTAAGTTGTATTTTAAATAAATTCTTCATAGAATCGAAATTATCTCATCAGATACCGAAGTTTCCCCACGGGTACCAAAGTTGGTTTGTTGGACAACAAAGTTGTCTCGCCAGGTACCGAAGTTGTCTCGTCGGAAACAAAGTTAACTCGTAAAAAACAAAGTTTCTCTGCCGGGCATCAAAGTTGCCTCGTCGGGTATAGTTGTCTTATTGGGCATAACAGTTGCTTCGCCGGGCATTAAAGTTGTCTATTTGAGCATCACCATTGCTCTCAGTCGGGCACTAGTTGCATCGTCGGGCACCTAAGTTGGCTCGTCAGGAACCTAAGTTGCTCTTCCGGTCCCCGAAGATGTCTCGTCGAGCATCAAAGTTGTCTCATCGGGCACCGAATTTGGTTTGTTGGGCACCAAAGTTGCCTCGTTGGGCATAAAAATTGCATTGTCGAGCATCAAAGTTGTCTTGTCGAGCATCAACATTGCTCTCAGTCGGACACTAGTTGCACTGTCGGACACCTAAGTTGGCTCGTTGGGACCTAAGTTGCTCTGTCGGGCACCAAAGTTGCCTTGTCGAGCAACAAAATTGTCTCGTCGTGCACCAAAATTGTCTCATAGAACTCCAAAATTGGCTTGTCGGTCACCAAAATTTCCTCGTAGAACCAAATTTGTCTCGTGGAGCACTAAAGTTGCCTCGTTGGGCACCAAAGTTGTCTTGTCGCGCACCGAAGTTGCCTCATTGCATCGAAGTTGGTTTTTCAGGCACCAAAGTTGGTTTGTCCGATATCGAAGTTACCTCGTCAGGTACCAAGTTGTCTCGTCGGAACCGAAGTTGCCTCGGCGGGCATCAACGTTATTTCTAAGGGCACCAAAGTTGCATCGTTCTCACGTATAAGTTACTTCATTGAAAAACAAATTTAGTTTATGGGACACGAAAGTTGGCTCGTCGGTCATAAAAAGTTGCTCTGTCGCGCATCGAAGTTTTCTCGTCGGACACCGAAATGACTCGGCGAACACCAACATTGCTCAATCAGACACAAGTAGCCTCATCGGACACTAGAGTTAATTTGTCGAGGATCGAAGTTGCTCTATCACGACAACAGTATATAAATTAGCAACAACTAAAATCAACCTAGCAATTTTTTAGGCAACTTTTAGACCTACCTGACAAAACTTTGGACGCTGTAGACAACTGCCGCGAATATAAGGAAATAGTGGATGTTTCATTCTCCTATTCTTTACATCTACACAAACGGAGACAAACAAATCAATTAAAGTATATTCAGTATGTAGTAGTCCAATTGTACGAGAGATTCATACACACTCCAAACGTTGATCAGTCTACACGCATGACAATTCCAAACATCCAATCCACACGACCAAGCTAAGTAGGCATCTAGGAGAAGCTGCAAGCGCTGCAGCACACACACGCAGGTCACGGCCGTCAGCAACGCACGACAGAGCCGGCAGCCTAGGAGCAAGTCGAAGAAGAAGCTATAGATGAGTCGCAGGCTAAGGGACGCTACGGACCTCGCACAGTGAAAGATGGAGGCCATCGGCGGCCCGCACCCGAGGTGGTGCCGGTGAAATCAACGGCAGCAGTGCCCGTGCCTGACAGGACCAGGGAGGTCGGCGATGCCCTTGCAGGAGATGGTGCTGGCGCGTCCTGCCCACCGGCAGTGCGCGGAACTGACTGGGACATAGGAGACTAGTAGAGGCCATCCGCGGCGGTGCTTGGGTGGCGTGCAGAGGTAGGTGAAGAGTGTGCTCGTTGCATCGGGTTGTTCTCTTTTTTTTCGTGTGAGACGGAAATAGTGCACTGGTGTTAAGAACGAGCGTCTGCGCGTCCGTAGACATGTCCTTCTATTTTAGGTGAGTGCTTTTTTAGACTAACCAGTCCTCGGAGGCTGTCTAGCCGTGTCCTTATTTAAACGACACATGTACGGCTCCGTACGTCATTTGCTCCATCTCTAGAAGACTAGAACTAAAACCCACGATTCTTGAGCCGGGGTGCCAGATAGCAAGGCCCGATTCTTTTTTTTTTTGTCTTTTTGAAAAGTTGATATACCCCAGCTTTTTAAAAAAAAGTATAAAAAAATTCTAAGACTTCTAAAATAGTTAAGGCTATATTAATTTAAAAATCTTACTCCTTTCGATCCATATTATTTGTCATTAAAATAGATATATCTAGACATATTTTAGTGCTAGATACATTTATTTTAATGAATTGGAGAGAGTACATAATTTTAGAAACCCGTTTTTTCTAAAAAACAAGGAGCAGCTTCGCGAGAAGCTGCCAAGAGAACACGGCCTAAAACGCTCGACTTGCTGGCAAGCTTAGCCATATATGGACACGATATGCACGCAATCTTTGGTTGGTAGGTAGGTAGGAGGATAAACTAAAATACGGCGGCATGCAGCAAAGCACATCGCATGACATCGCAACGGAAGCGGGGCGCCCCGGCCGCTGCCGAATCGTGTGCTCCACGGTGTGGTCGCCGACACCGTGCGCTCCCTGCCGTCGTCCACGACGCCGTGCGCTAGCTTTCCGTCGTTATCCTCGACGCCAAGCGCGCCAGCGGCCGCCGTGCGTGTTGCAGAAGCCCACGTCACGCCATACCAACGACCGCGTGAGAAGCAAACACCTCTGGCGAGTGGCGAGGTAGTCCCCCGACTGCCCCGAGGCGGGAGGACGACGGCTCGATCGTGGTACAGCCGGCTCCATAGGCGCATGCGGCGGCAAGGTTTCATGTTGAGCGATCGAAACCGGGCTGTAAACATTCACGTGCAGGAAATTGAAAAGAAATTATTCCCAACGGCGCAAAGTCAAATTTCTGATTTCGACCGAGTATATAAAATATTCCAATACTTGCAACATAATGTAGTACGTGATGTATTTTACTCCAAATTCAAGGAAATTAAATTGGTGCTATAAATGCTGATATATTCTCATATATACTTTGTATAATACTCTAATTAGTTTGAAACCGAGTGTGTAATTAACTTATAAGCTAAGCTATTTACTACTAATTAAAAAGGCGGAAAAACAATAAATTGCACCAAACGTACTCCCTCCAATCCGTATTACTTGTCACTAAAATAAATATATCTAGACATGTTTTAGTGCTAGATACATCCATTTCAACGACAAGTAATATGGATCAAAGGGAGTACAAATTTGCATTATTCCACTATTGGAAACGAGGCCTTTTGTTGATCCAGAAAAAGGGTTTTAACACCGGTTCTTCTACGAACCGGTGTTAAAGGGGGGCCGTACCAGCGTGGCCCCTGCGGCAAAAAAGGAGCCCCCCTTTTAACAGCGGTTCGTGGCACGAACCGGTGTAAAAGGACCCTGCAACAGTGGCCTGCACAGCCCCCCTTTAATACCGGTTCGTGGCATGAACCGGTGTTAAAGGGGGGGGGGGCTATATAAGACACCACCGCAGCCCACACACATCCCACTCTTTCTTTTTTTTTCACTATCTCATTTTGGAGCCTAGCAAGAGGGTGTGAAGAGTGCTAGTTTGTGTTTTTTTCATATGCACAAGAGGTGTTCGGTGAAATGCCCGAGAGCTCAAAATAAGTTTTCTTGTTGCTCTTTCCGTCTCGGTCGAGGTCGGCAACTATCCTTTCATGTGTCATTGATGTACTATATATATAAATGGTCTTCTCCCTATTAATTTTTGATATATACTACATATTAATGCAGATGAACCGGCAATGGATGTACGGTGACCGTCGCACTTCCGAGTACATTACGGGCCTCCAAAATTTCATCGTTGTGGCTAATGCAAACCGTGGTCACAATGGTTTTATGTGTTGTCCGTGTGTTCACTGTCAGAACAAGAAAGACTACTCAAATAACAGAACCATTCACGCCCACCTGCTTCGATCCGATTTCATGCCCAGCTATAATTGTTGGACCAAGCACGGAGAAAAAGGGGTTGTGATGGAAGACAACGAAGAAGAATAGGATGATGACAACTATCATAATATGTATCCTGAATATGATGATACTGCAACGGGGGTAGATAATGAAGATCAAGAGGGAGCAGATGGGCCCGCTGATGACGATCTTGGTCGGGCCATTACTGATGCAAAGGAAGAATGTGAAACTGAAAAGGAGAAGGAGAAGCTGGAGCAGATGTTAAAGGATCACAAAACATTGTTGTATCCAACTTGCGAAGATGGCCACAAAAAGCTAGGTACCACACTGGATTTGCTGCAATGGAAGGCAGAGAATGGTGTGACTGACAGCGCATTTTCAAAGTTGTTGGTAAAAATGAAGAATCTTCTTCCAAGAAATAATGAGTTGGCCGACAGTACATACCAAGCAAAGAAGGTTGTCTGCCCTCTAGGATTAGACGTGCAGAAGATACATGCCTGCATTAATGACTGCATCCTCTACCGCAGTGAGAAGTACGAGAATTTGGATGCATGCCCGGTATGCACTGCACTGCGGTATAAGATCAGACGAGATGATCCTGGCGATGTTGAGGGCGAGGCCCCTAGGAAGAAGGTTCCCGCCAAGGTTATGTGGTATGATCCTATAATACCACGGTTAAAACGTCTCTTCAGAAATAAAGAGCTTGCCAAGTTGTTGCAATGGCACATGGAAGACCGTAAGAAAGACGCGATGTTGAGACACCCCGCTGATGGGTCATAGTGGAGAAAAGTCGAGCTAGAGTACCCGGACTTCGCACGTGACGCAAGGAACTTAAGGTTTGGTCTAAGTACAGACGACATGAATCCTTTTGGTGAGCAGATCTGCAGTCACAGCACCTGGCCTGTGACCCTCTGTATCTATAACCTTCCTCCTTGGTTGTGTATGAAGAGGAAGTTCAGTATGATGCTAGTGCTCATCCAAGGCCTGAGGCAACCCGGCAACGACATTGATGTGTACCTAAGGCCATTAGTTGAAGAACTTTTAAAGCTGTGGGCCAAACCAGGTGTACGTATGTGGGATGAGCACAAAGGGGAGCCATTTGACCTACGAGCATTGCTTTTAGTAACCATCAATGATTGACCTGCTCTTAGTAACATTTCAGGGCAGATAAACAAGGGATACAATGCATGCACACACTATTTAGATGAGACTGAAAGTGTATATTTGGATAAATGTAAGAAGGTTGTGTACCTAGGGTATCGTCGATTTCTTCCGAACCTGCATCTAGTAAGAAAGAAAGGCAAGAATTTCAAACGTCTGGCAGAACCCCGAAGGAAGCCTGTCCTCCATACCGGTGAGGAGGTATTTGGTATGGTCAAGGACCTACAAGTAATCTTTGGAAAAGGTCCTGGCAGTCTATCTGTTCTGAATGACGATGCCGGACACGCGCCCATGTGGAAGAAGCAATCTATATTTTGGGACCTACCCTATTGGAAAGTCTTAGAGGTCCGCTCTTCAATCGACGTGATGCACGTGACGAAGAATTTTTGCGTGAACCTTCTAGTGTTTCTAGGAGTGTATGGGAAGACAAAAGATACACTGGAAGCATGGAAGGACCAGCAACGTCTGAAAGCCCCTGAAGAGCCTATGCATCCTGAGAACGAGAAGGGTAAACGATGCCACTTAACTCCTGCCAGCTACGCTCTTACCAAAGCAGATAAGGAAATCTTTTTTGAATGTCCGAAAGCGATCAAGGTCCCGTCTGGCTTCTCGTCGAATATAAAGGGAATAATAAATATGGAAGAGAAAAAATTCCAAAACCTGAAGTCTCATGACTGCCACGTGATTATGACACAATTGCTTCCGATTGCATTGAGGGGGCTTCTACCTGAAAATGTTCGAGTACCCATTGTGAAGCTATGTGCATTCCTCAATGCAATATCTCAGAAGGTAATCGATCCAGAAAGCCTACCAGGGTTACAAACAGATGTGGCCCAATGTCTTGTCAGCTTTGAGTTGGTGTTCCCACCATCCTTCTTCAATATTATGACGCATCTCCTTGTTCACCTAGTAGAAGAGATTGCCATTCTCGGTCCTGTATTTCTACACAATATGTTCCCCTTTGAGAGGTACATGGGAGTCTTAAAGAAATATGTTCATAATCGTGCTAGGCCAGAAGGAAGCATCTCCAAGGGCTATGTAACAGAGGAGGTCATTGAGTTCTGTGTTGATTTTATTCCTGAACTTAAGGCGATTGGTGTTCCAGAATCACGACATGAAGGGAGACTGCGTGGAAAAGGCACCCTAGGATGTAAAGTAATGATATGTAGGGACGGGCATTCTCTCAATCAAGCACACTACACGGTTTTACAAATATCTATCTTGGTTGCCCCGTAATGAACACAAGAATTTAATACGCCTCAAACACCCGGGGCAGTCTGATGAATGGATTATAAGTGAACAATGACGAGTTTTGGCGGCTGGCTGCAAAGACTTCTCACGAATAACACCACTGGTGGGGATCAGCTGTACTTGTTGGCCATGACACCATCTTCGACTGTATGTACTTTCCAAGGGTACGAGATAAATGGGAATACATTTTACACGATAGGCCAAGATAAAAAGAGCACCAACCAAAATAGTGGTGTCCGCTTCGATGCAGCAGAAGACAATGGGCAGAAGACCATGTATTATGGGTTCATAGAGGAGATATGGGAACTTGACTATGGACCTAATTTTAAGGTCCCCTTGTTTCGATGCAAATGGGTCAAGCTAACAGGAGGAGGGGTTGAGGTAGACAAGAAGTACGGAATGACAACGGTGGATCTCAACAATCTTATGAAGGTAGATAAGAACTTAGACGAACCATTCGTCCTAGCCAATGATGTGGCTCAGGTTTTCTATGTGAAGGACATGTCCTCCAGACCCAAAAAAAGAAAAAATATGCAAACGAATACATCATATGATGAGCCAAAGCGTCACATAGTTCTTTTAGGGAAAAGAAACATCGTGGGAATCGAGGACAAGACAAACATGTCAGAAGATTATAATAAGTTTGATGAAATTCCGCCCTTCACAGTGAAAACTGACCCAAGCATTCCGTTAAGTAAAGAAGATGCTCCATGTTTACGTCTGAAGCGATCATAAGGAAGGACATATGCCAAGAAGTTCATGCCCTTCACAGTGTCTCCAACCGGGACTAAAGGTTCATCCCGCCATTTTTCCCGCCATTTTTCTTCCCGCCATTTTTATTCCCGCCATTTTTCTTCCCGCCAGTTCTTCCCTCCAGTTCTTCCCGCTAGTTCACTATATATATATATGTAGGGTTGGCCTCCATTGTTATTGCACATCTCTAGACTCATATCTGCAACCTCATCACTCTTTCCCATGGCTTCCACCATAGCACTAACACCCAGGGAGGTGGAGGCGCTTTGCGCCTCGAGCTACCCCTGCCCGCCGGGCTACTGTTTCCCCGTAGGCTGGATGCTAAGCGTCGGAGGCGTGCCGGTTCCTCTTGTCCCTCTAGGTGTGGCGCGCCGGATGGCCATCACGAACCACTACTACTTCGAGCTCACGCCGGAGCAGCGGAGGAATCCCAGATGGCATCCCGACTATTTCCCTACTTGGGAAGCCTTCTTCGTGGATCGGCGTGAGAGGGCGCTCGCCAGGCACGAGGAGGACGGACCACCTCCTCCTAACTTCAACGAGGCCGGCCGTCGGCTATGGTGGCGCGGTCGGACTCTCCATAGCGTCATGGCCTATGACACTGCCGCCAACTCTAACCCCCGTCTACGCTACCCTCAAGTCCAGCCCACGCGCTACCCTCAAGTCCAGCCCACGTGTACTCTCCAGAGGTTCAATTATGGCGACCCCGACGACAACAGCGATGACGGCGGCGGCGAGTAGGACGACTACAGTGGCGAGTATTACAGGTGTAGGAAGGAGCATGACTGAATCACTCCAACATTCCGAAACAAGTTCGACCGATTGTTACTTAATCTGGCCATGTATCTTAATTTTCAGTTCTTTTATGTATCTTAATTTTCAGTTCTTTTATGTATCTTAATTTTCAGTTCCAGTTCGGCTTTATGTAACTTACTATTAGTTGCATTCTCATTCAAGGTTTCTTGGCTTTCGGGTCAAATAACCAATGTTATGAGCATAAAAAACGGACGGTTTTGTGAAGCAACCACCAAATAGCTAATTCAAAAAACCACCAACACATTTTATAAAAATACTAGACCACCTTATATGGAAAATGTACCAATAGGGGGATCTGAAACCTTTCCATCTACCTCTGGTGAAAAAGACAAATTCCTGCCGAATCGGTAGGAAGTGGGTCAGATATGAAGTACAGGTACATGATACGATGCTCATGATTTTTTACAAAATTCATTTTTAGGTTCACAATATGCTATTTTATCAAAAAAACAATGCAAGTTGAGCGAGGCTTGGCCCCGAGCTAAGAATCATCATGCCCGTTGTTCGACAAAGTTTGTCGATAGTTTAAAACTGAGATAAAAAAATAAAAAAAGATCGAAACAGTGCGAAACCTTTGCGTGGTGTTATATTATGTGACATAGTTATAAGGAAAAATCTCAAACTTGGTATATTGATTATGTCTCAAAAAACCCTTCACAAAATGACCTATCTCATTCGAGGTTTCTTGGCTTTCGGGTCAAATGACCAATGTTATGGCTAGAATCAAGGCATAGTGTGTGATAATATGGCCATATTGTGCATACATGTGCATCATGGCATGGCAAACAATGTTGCAAGAGGAAGTTTTCCTTTTTATCGCACCAAAAAGGCATTTTCCATTTTTCGAGCATAAAAAACGGACGGTTTTGTGAAGCAACCACCAAATGGCTAATTCAAAAAACCACCAAGACATTTTACAAAAATACTAGACCACCTTATATGGACAATGTACCAATAGGGGGATCTGAAACCTTTCCGTCCAGCTCTGGTGAAAAAGACAAATTCCTACCGAATCGGCAGGAAGTGGGTCAAATATGAACTACAGGTACATGATACGATGCTCATGATTTTTTTACCAAATTCATTTTTAGGTTCAGAATATGCTATTTTATCAAAAAAACAATGCAAGTTGAGCGAGGCTTGGCCCCGAGCTCAGAATCATCATGCCCGTTGTTCGACAAAGTTTGTCGATAGTTTAAAACGGGGATAAAAAATAAAAAAATATCGAAACAGTGCAAAACCTTCGCGTGGTGTTATATTATGTGACATAGTTAGAAGGAAAAATCTCAAACTTGGTATATTGATTATGTCTCAAAAAAACCTTCACAAAATGACCTATCTCATTCGAGGTTTCTTGGCTTTCGGGTCAAATGACCAATGTTATGGCTAGAATCAAGGCATAGTTTGTGATAATATGGCCATATTGTGCATACATGTGCATCATGGCGTGGCAAACAATGTTGTAAGAGGAAGTTTTCCTTTTTTATCGCACCAAAAAGGCATTTTCCATTTTCCGAGCATAAAAAAAGGACGATTTTGTGAAGCAACCACCAAATGGCTAATTAAAAAACCACCAACACATTTTACAAAAATACTAGACCACCTTATATGGACAATGTACAACCAGGGGGATATGAAACCTTTCCTTCTACCTCTGGTGAAAAAGACAAATTCCTGCCGAATCGTTAGGAAGTGGGTCAGATATGAACTACAGGTACATGATACGATGCTCATTATTTTTTACAAATTTCATTTTTAGGTTCACAATATGCTATTTTATAAAAAAAAAAACAATGCAAGTTGAGCGAGGCTTGGTCAGATTCAAGTGTATACAAAATATGCGGCATTTAAATATCCAATCAATTCAAAAATGTTAATACAAAAGACGCGGCATTAAAATATGATTTGCTCTAATAAAATAGGGTTAGATTCCTTTTTAGATGCTTAATATTTCTTATGTTAAATGTTTTAGGATTTAACAATTTATTTTTGTTTGAATTGAATAATCAAAATTTATATGTAAGTGTTTTAATCATTTTGAAAATTTTCATGTAAAGTAAATATAAAATGTGTTTACATGAATGGATAGATATTATTTTTCTAAAAATTATGATATATTATTCATATTTTTCTGAGTTGAAATGAAAAAGATATGAATTTTCCAAATTCATATCCTATTTTTTGAATTAAAAATGCCCCTTTAATGCATGAAATAAATGCCCCCCCTTTAACACCGGTTCCGCATACGAACGGTGTTAAAGCGATTATTTCGTTTAGCGCACCCTTCTTTAACACCGATTCGTTCGGAACCGGTGTTAAAGGTGTCATCTTGTGGCTGAATTCCCTTTAACACCGGTTCTAGCCCCGAACCGGTGTTAAAGGGGGGGTATTAAATGCGCCTCCCCTTCCTTTCTTCCCCAGTGCGGATCGAACCGCCAGAGAGCAGAAGCGAGCAGGCTGCGTCGCTGTCGGAGCTAGCGCCGCCCGTCGGAGCCTCGCCAGCGCCAAGACCGCCACCGCCACAGCGGGCCAAGCCACAGAGCAGCCAGCGTCGGCGCTGCGTCCAGCCTCGCCGTCGGAGCCCTCGCCATTGGAGCCGCCAGACGCCGTCGGAGCTGCCCTCGCCTCGGGAGCCGTGTGAGGTCCTCCTCTCTGCAGCTCGTCTCGTTCGTCAAGTTCGGTGTCATGCCCGTGTTGGTTTTTAGTGCTACTCATGCTGGCTGCTGCCCACAATATCCTTGTCCCCGAGCTTACCCATAGTGTGCTCGGCTCAGTGGTCGTGTGTCATGTTATAGTGGAGAAGTTGGTGTGGAGGTAATAGTGTTGTTACTGACCATACGAAGAATGTGTAGAAGAGTTGATTTGATTCCAGTGTCGTGTCCCTAAACAACAAGATCGACACCGACCAAGATAACCTGGTGAACCATGGGCACCGAATCCGAGCCGGCACCGGCACAAGAAAAATTCAACCCGGAACATCAAGATCTCCTTCCGGGACCGATGAACTGAGTTCGACAACATGGTTCCGATGATCAAGACCATGAGCCCAGTACTCGGAGGCGGGACTCAATCCCTCAGAACGCCAAGTTATTCAACCCGAACCCGAACCTTAGAACCCAATATCTTTGACCTTATGTGTGACCCCTATCCAAGGCCTCTATTTTTTTTAAATATGACATTATGACTTATTACATATAAATTGTACATGTTTGCATGCATATTGTGGTTGTATGGGGGGTATTATGACCCCTGGTTCCGCTTTATATTGCCTTGTCGCATCGTATATTCCGCCCTCGCCCTCGCCGTCGGAGCCGCCGACGCCCACCGCCACCTCCATCCGTCCACAAATATTGACCATCATTTGGTGAACAATGTGGGGAATATGTGTGATGTATAAAAGATATAGTCGTGTATTCATATTTGAGTAAAGTTTTTGATGTTGTAACATCGATAATATTGTTTACTTAGTGTTGGTGGTGAACTTGATGGTCAAAATCGGGAAACTCGAAACTAAGATGGCATGTAATTATGGAGGGAGTAGTAGTATAGATAGGGTGTCAAGCGGGGCGGGTTCGCGGGCAACATAGTTTCATCCTGATTAGGGATTGGACCCCTCGGAACTCGTTTAAAATGATCAAGCATCCTTAGGGTTTTAATTTCATTTGTGTATTTATTTGTGTATTTTTGCATGAATAATATGTATATTTGTGTATGAATCCAAGTCCACTTGAATGTTTACACTCTTACTCTAGATAATAATTATTGTTTTAGAAACTATGGATCCACTTAGTAGAAACCTTGAAGAATAAGAAATAATGGATAACATTATTGATGAGGACACCTCACAATATCTGAACTTGGAGGGACATGATGACAGCTCAAGTAGTCATGGAGAAGATGAAGACTCCGGTGAACGCAATTTAGTGATTACAAAGTCCGGCGAGGTATATGCATTGATTAAGCCTCTGCTGACTTTCAACAACAATCTTCTTCTACATGTATTAATTAACGCTTCTTTCTTCTTTTAGCCCTCTGGATCGACCAGCCAGCAACCATCTTCTTCTACAAAAAAGAGCAAGCGAGGCGCGAGCCATCGGTTGAAAGATCGTGCAAAGTTCACGATCGAAGCAGTCCGTGTTGATGGCAGGCCGATGGAGCCTAAGAAGGCCGCAGACAAATTTGTACATCAGGCTGGAGTTCTTGTTAGGGACCAAATCCCAATCATAATTGAAAATTGGAATAAGCCAAATAAGGGCGACGGTACCTTTGTCGATGAAAGATCCAAAGAAACGCTTTGGAATTCGTTGTTGGTAAATTTCACCCTTCTGCCAGAGGAGGATGAAAACAACCCGGTTATAAAGGAAAAGGTCAAAGAGTGGACTCTAAAGAAGATGGCTGACGCTTTCCTCAACTAGAAGACAAAATTGAACAAATTAGTCAAAGCTGGCGAGACTCCAAATTTTGAAGACGCATATTATGCGAAGATAATACCTCACTGGCCCGAATTTGTGACATATAAAAAAGGTGCTATAGCTAAAAAGAGGTCAGAAACCAATACACTTAATGCCCAGAAGAAGGAATATCACCAGAGGACGGGGTCAGGTGGCTACATATCTCAGAGGCCTAAGTGGGAGGAATTTGAGAAGGCCTCAAGCGCTAGAGGGATCACACCCCAGACAGATGGGTGGGACCTACGTGCAAAGACTTGGTTCTACGGAATCGGGGCAAGGTTGGACCCAGAAACAGGATTGTGTATCTTCCCAACCCTCCTTGCCAAACCCGTCACTGAACTAATCACGGCATACAAGGAAATATCCGCCAGGACCTTCCATCCCGACAGAGAGAATGACCAGCTCACACGCGCCATCGGTAAAAAAGAACACCCTGGACATGCACGAGGCACAGGGGGTATGACGTGGAAGGATGGGTTTGCCGAGTGGAGCGACTCTTACAGATGGCACGGCCGAAAAGAAAAAGAGCATACAGAGCGGATGACACAGATAGAACATGCACTTGCGGCGCTGCAGGCGCAAGTGAATGCACAACAGAGCCATCAAGCTACCAGCCCATCTCAGCGGCACGAAGAGCCTGCATTGGAAGCTGCCGGCGGCCCAGACTCTGTGCGGAAAAGCAGCGTGGCTTCCACGGAGAATGTGCAGCCCACGCTTGAAATGGCGGGTCCTCGATACCCCGTGGATGAGATCACGGAGAGCGAACACGCTGAGCTGCATGTGAGATTAATGGGCTTATCCATTAAGGTGGCCTTCGGCTATGCCTTACCTCCTGTAGCTGGTGGAACTTACCACTGCCGACCGATTCCAGATGGCTATGCTATTGTCGGGGTGGATGAGGTTGTGAAGGAATATGAGGAAGCACAACTTGACCATGCTACAGGTGAAGGGGAAACTCAACTCAAATTTGCAGTGAAAACAACCATTCTTTGGAAGAAGGAACACATCGTGCTTCCAAATTGGAGGCCACTGCAACCCCCGCCATCAACGCAGTGTCAGCAGTCTGAGCCGCTTCAGCTATCTCCTGCGCGGCAGCCATCTCCTGCGCGGCAGCCATCTATGGCGCTTCAGCCATCTCTGGCGCGCCAGCTATCTCCGGCCCGTCATCCATCTCCGGTGCTTTAGCCATCTCCTCAGCGTAAGCGGAAGAGCACTGCCACAAAGAGCATCACTAGCACTGCCACAAAGAAATCCGCAGGAAACCGTACGCCAAAGAGTTTAAAAAACTACGTCCCGCAGCCTTCCGCCAAGCCATTGCCAATTTTACCGTGGAATCGCAGCGACGAGGAGACCAATAGAATCTCAGAAGAAGAGGTCAAGAAATTCTTTGGACCTAGACGGGCCGAGCCAAAGGAGAAAATAGATCCGGCGGTGGTGGAGAAGTTTTACAAAAATCTTTTGAAACCTGAAACCCCACTTGTGCCGGATTACGAGCGCCAGATTTTGAAGGCGGATGCAAGGCGCCGTAGGGAGACTGAAAGTAGCAGTCGTGAGGCACCCCAGAAAACAGTTCCCATGCTCGGAGAGCAGGAAAACCAATCATGCGCCCCGCTCCAAATGTTCGACACACGGGACGCTCCTCCCGTAAATGATTACGAGGCAGAGCTACAAAGAAAGGCCAATGAGATGGGGATGAGTTACATTGCATACTTGAACATCATGGGAGACAACTTGCCCAAATGCGATGCCAACCCCATACAACCATGGAAGTATGGGAAGAATCTCGTCAAGAAAGAGGAGCTCAAGAATCTACCAACAAAGATGCAAAAATTGCACAAGTGGTACCTTGATTTCTGCAAGATGAGAAAGGAAGAATTGATCACGGCGCATATAAGAGATGAGATTTTCTTCTGCGGAGACGACGGGATCGACTTCAACATTCAAGACTTGCATTTTCTATTCAATCAGAAGGAACTCGACAAAGCTGCCATTAGCCTTTATTGTGTGTAAGTACTATTTCTGTAATTTATATCTCATCTCATTCACTTCATTAATTGCATGTATATATATATATATCCTCACCATATATGTATATACTATTATGCAAGAAAAAGGTTATGGAATGCAGGAAAGGATGCCCTTTTGACATTGGGTTCGTTGACCCAAATAGAGTTCATGAAGAAGTGGTAAGAACAAAACCCGGACAAATAGAAGATTACTTGCTAAGGTCTTTACTGAGACAACAAACCAAAAGGTAAATACTATTGCCTTACAACTTCTCGTGAGTACTGTTACCCTCTCTCTTGTACACATTGTATTTCGGCTTACTCGATGTTAAGTGTAACTAATGATGAGTTATGCGTGCGTAGGTTCCACTTTATTCTGCTAGTCATTCAACCCGACACAGGAAAAGTCCTTGTCATGGACTCGTTACGAAAAGAAAAAGAGATATGGGCAGACTTTAGAGAGATGCGCCAGAGGTAATTTCAATCATATTATCGCACTAGATCGGCAACTTTCGTGACAACAAGTAATTAATTACTCCTTTATCCATTTTCTTTGCCGGACAGGGTTTGGAAAAGGTTCACGAGCAGGGCCGTGGGTGAATGGTCAGAAGAACTAAAATTTGTAGACCAAAATGTAAGTAATACTAGCTAGCTAGGTCCGCGTATCTCTTTGATTCTGCTTCCAATTCCATTATATCATGCTTTATTGATTATTATTTTGATTGAACTCTCTATTCTCGTAAAGTGCGCGCATCAGGGACACGACAATAACTTATGTGGGTACTATGTTTGCGAGTTCATTCGCAACACGATATGTGCGACGGGCCAAGCCGCACTAGAACAACTTAGAGTAAGTAAACAAAGTCCACAACATTATTTTATTACCATCAATTGTGTTGAGTTTTATTCTTATATTTATATTGACGGCCCATTCTTTATATATATTCAGATCGAACAGATGCGGGACCAACTCCTACCATTTGAACGCATACGAGCCATTCAAGAGGAATTGGCTGGGTTCATACTTGATGAGGTCGTCACGCCTGGCGGAGAACTCTTTAGATATCCACCAAAATGAACGATGACGATGTATGTGCCGATGACGATGTATGTGCCAATGACGATGTTTGTGTATAATAATAGTTGCTTAATTATTCATGTACTCGTATGTACTGATGACGATGTATGTGTACACCGCTCCCGATCGATTCCCCCTCCCCCCCTCCCGCAGAAATACGCCTAGAACGGGGCAGAGGCAGAACTCTGCCCGTGGCAGAGATTTAGGCCGTTTTCCTGCCGCGGTAGGAAAACGGCCTAGATCTCTGCCGCAGCAGAAGAACCTTTAACACCGGTTCCAGCCCCGAACCGGTGTTATGAGGCTCTGACACGTGCGCCACCCTTTAACACCGGTTCGTATAAGAACTGGCGTTAAAGGGCCCCCCTCTAACACCGAACCCTCAACATCGGTTGAAGAACCACTGTTAGAGGGCCCTCCCAACCGAAGTTAAAGGGGGGGGGGGTCTGCACTAGTGTTCGTAACTCTTTCAACGACGGCTAGCACAGAAAATGAAACCAGGAAAATTTGCCGTTTTTGTTGTGGAAATAAACTTGTTTTTAATTAGAGAAGCTAAAGTTAATAATCCATGAACATTGGCTATAGTTGTATGACTTGTAGTAGTCATCCGAGACAAAAACTCGTATGAACTTCACGTACAAGGTGCACACTCAAAGACCAAGACCCAAAGCAAGGCTATACTAATTGTTTTGTCAAACATGACCTTATTTCTTCCCTTCGATCAAAACACATATACATGGAATTAGTGGCCTACTGCAATGGAGGTACCATCTTCGGTTCGACGTGAACAAGGTCAGCAGTCCTGGCCTGGCACAGCCCGCGACTAGTGGGAGACTAGTCCCGGGCCGTGAGGCCTCTAACGGCTAGAAACGGCCATAGTCACTAGTCTCGGGCCGGACCAGGTCATTAGTCCCGGTCCGTAATACGGCCCGGGACTAATAATATGGAGTAGGACAGCTGGTCTTTTCGTAGACTATTAGTCCCGGGTCGTATCACGGCCCGGGACTAGTTGTCCACCACTATATATCACTAGTAGAAAACGGACCTTTGGTCCAGAGCATTAGTCCCGGTTCTGGTACAAACCGGGACTAATGCCCTGGTCCCAACGGCTAGAAACGGCCGCAGGGACCAGAAGACATTAGCCCCGGTTCGTATGTGAACTTTAGCCCCGGTTCGTTTAACAAACCGGAGCTAAAGGGTCTCAGCTGAAAAGAGCAGATGTGGACCTTTAGCCCCGGTTTGTTTCAAACCGACTAAAGTCCCGACTATATCTTCTTCCCTTCCCACCCGAGCCATTTCAAGCTCACACAATCATCCCTCTCAAATTTCTCCCCTCAATCTCGAGTTCTTCCCCATTTTTCTCAAGATTTGTGAAGATTTTTTGGCTCCACATCTATCAAGGGTCCTAAGAGGTTAGCAACTTCATCATTTCATCTCTCATTGCTTGTTTTAGCTCATTTCATGCTCTAGAAATGGATAGATTTTGTGTGGGTTCTATCTCTGTATATCTGGTTAATTTGGCACATATAGTTCTCGAAATTCATATGATTCATCGAAGCACATAGATACATGAGTTCATCCTATATACATATCTTGGTTTGACACGTTGTCTTGAAATCCGATCGGTTCACAGCGCATCATGTCACCGTCGAGCAACAAAATATTCTTCTTTCTTCTACCTGTCGTCACAAAATCCATTGAAACAAAAATAAGTACCAAAAATATGAAGACACACATATATATAGTAGCGTCCTAGCATTTTAGTTAATCATCGGCCAGTTAAGCAAGAAATTAAGAACAAAAACATGAACACGCCAAGGAGCTACCAAATTAAATTAGGGAGTGCCTCTATGGTGAGCTCCTCGAAGATGTCTGAGGACGAGGCATCCTAAGACATCTTCGAGAAGCTCTGCCATAGTGGTGTCCCTGCTCTCGCACACCATCTTTCAGTTCATATCTTTTCTAGCTAAATTAGTATGCTCGTGGGCTAACTAATTTCACATATTAGGGAGTGCCTCTATGGCGAGCTCCTCGAAGATGTCTGAGGACGAGGTCCTAAGACATCTTCGAGAAGCTCCGCCATAGTGGTGTCCCTGGTCTCGCACACGATCTTCCTTGCAGTTGATAGTTCACAAGGAAGCCTATTTATAGATTAAGCAGCACAACATAGTGTCGACACTCATGACTTAATGTCGACACTCACCCCTGTCATATTGTTGCCACCCACTGAAACAGTGTCGCCACTCACTGGCATAGTGTCCACTCACGACATATAGTGTCGTCACCCAATTTTAGTCCCGATTGGAGACACCATTCGGGACTAAACGAGCTTATGTTGGCCCTAGCCTGCCGCAACCCCTTTAGTCCCGGTTGGTGTGTCCAACCGGGACTAAAGATATAGTAGAAAGTTTTTTAAATCAGTGCTTGTTTGATGTATACAATGTGTTCTTTTATTTTTAGACTAGTACTACTCTTAGCATCATGATTTTGTTTGATGAACTTATAAAATGCAGATGAGACGACAATGGATGTATGCTGACCTAATCTCTGACGAGTTCATTAAAGGCGTGCGTTCTTTTCTCGTTGTGGCAGAGGCAAACAAGCGGAATGGTTTTATCTGTTGTCCATGTGGTGAGTGTTGGAATCAGAAGGAATACTCTTCCTCAAGAGTCCTTCATGGCCACTTGTTTCGGTTCGGTTTCATGTCTGGCTATAATTGTTGGACCAAGCACGGAGAAAGAGGGGTTATGATGGAAGACAACGAAGATAAAGAGAATGATGACAGCTATCCTATGTCCCCTGAATACGGCGGTACTACAATGGAAGACAATGATGAAGAAGAAGAAGAAGAATGTGCATCATATGAGCCAGATGATGATCTTGGTCGGGCCATTGCTGATGAAAAGGGAGAATGTGATAGCGAAAGGGAGAGGTTGAAATTTGAGCAGATGTTAGATGATCACAACAAATTGTTGTACCCCAATTGCGAACATGGCCACAAAAAGCTAGGCAGCACACTGGAATTGCTGAAATGGAAGGCAGAGGACGGTGTGCCTGACAAGGGATTTGAAAAGTTGTTGAAGATAATGAAGAAGCTGCTTCCAAAGGATAACGAACTGCCTGCCAGTACTTACGAAGCAAAGAAGGTTGTCTACCCTCTAGGATTAGAGGTACAGAAGATACATACATGCATTAATGACTGCATCCTCTATTGCGGTGAGTAGTACGAGAATTTGGATGCATGCCCGGTATGCACTGCATTGCAGTATAAGATCCGACGAGATGACCCTGGTGATGTTGAGGGGGAGCACACGAGGAAGAGGGTTCCCGCCAAGGTGATGTGGTATGCTCCTATAATACCACAGATGAAACGTTTGTTCAGAAACGAAGAGCATGCCAAATTGTTGCGATGGCACAAAGAAGACCGTAAGAAGGAAGAGATGTTGAGACACCCCGCTGATGGTTCACAGTGGAGAAAAATTGAGAGAAAGTACCCGGACTTTGCAGGTGACGCGAGAAACTTATGGTTTGGTCTAAGTACGGATGGCATGAATCCCTTTGGGGAGCAGAGCTGCAGTCATAGCACATGGCCTGTGACTTTATGTATGTATAACCTTCCTCCTTGGTTGTGCATGAAGCGGAAGTTCATTATGATGCCAGTGCTCATCCAAGGCCCGAAGCAACCCGGCAACGACATTGATGTATACCTAAGGCCATTAGTTGAAGAACTTTTACAGCTATGGCACGGACAAGTTGTACGTGTGTGGGATGAGCACAAACGTGAGGAATTTAACCTATGGGCATTGCTGTTCGTAACCATCAATGATTGTCCTGCTCTTAGTAACATTTGAGGACAGACAAACAAGGGATACAATGCATGCACACATTGTTTAGATGACACTGAAAGTATTTATTTGGATAAGTGCAAGAAGAATGTGTACCTAGGGAATCGTCGTTTTCTTCCGCCCACGCATTCCCTAAGAAGGAAAGGCAAGCATTTCAATGGTGAAGCAGATCACCGGAGTAAGACTGTCCGTCGTACTGGTGATGATGTATTTGATATGGTGAAGGATTTAAAAGTAATCTTTAGAAAGGGTCCTGGCGGACAGTCCATTCTGAAGGAAGCTGGCGGACACGCACCCATGTGGAAGAAGAAATCTATATTTTGGGAGCTACCCTATTGTAAAGTCTTATAGGTCCGCTCTACAATCGACGTGATGCACCTGACGAAGAATGTTTGCGTGATACTTCTAGGCTTCTTGGGCGTGTATGGAAAGAATAAAGATACACCAGAAGCACGACAGGACCAACAACTTATGAAAGACCAAGAAGGCAGGCATCCAGAGTTGTTTCAAGGTACTTCCAGCTACGCTCTTACCAAGGAAGAGAAGGAAATCTTTTTTGAATGCCTGAGTAGTATCAAGGTTCCTTCTGGCTTCTCGTCCAATATAAAGGGCATAATAAATATGTCAGAGAAAAATTCCAGAACCTGAAGTCTCATGACTGCCACGTGCTTATGACGCAGTTGCTTCCGGTTGATTTGAGGGGGCTTCTGCCAGAAAATGTTAGAGTACCCATTGTGAAGCTATGTTCGTTCCTCAATGCAATTTCTCAGAAGGTAATCGATCTAGAAAGTCTACCAGGGTTACAGAAAGATGTGGTCCAGTGTCTTGTCAGTTTTGAGTTGGTGTTCCCACCATCCTTCTTCAACATAATGACGCACCTTCTAGTTCACCTAGTCGAAGAGATTACCATTCTCGGTCCTGTATTTCTACACAATATGTTCCCCTTTGAGAGATTCATGGGAGTCTTAAAGAAATATGTCCATAACCGTGCGAGGCCAGAAGGAAGCATCTCCAAGGGATATGGAACAGAGGAGGTCATTGAGTTTTGTGTTGACTTTATTCCTGACCTTAAGCCGATCGGTGTACCTGAATCACGGCATGAAGGGAGACTTAGTGGAAAAGGCATGCTCGGAAAGAAAGCAAAGATATGTATGGATGGACATTCTTTCACTAAAGCACACTATACAATTCTGCAAAGTTCCACCTTGGTGGCTCCATATATCGAGGTACACAAGAATATTGTACGCTCGAACTACCCGAAGCCCGACAAGTTGATTAGAGATGAACACGTGAAGACTTTCGGCGGTTGGTTGCAGACACATCTCATGAATGACACCACTGTTGGAGATCAGTTGTACTTGTTGGCCAGGTCTCCATCTTCAACTATATTGACTTTCCAAGGTTACGAGATCAATGGGAATATATTTTACACGCACGCCCGAGATAAAAAGAGCACCAACCAAAACAGTGGTGTCCGATTTGATGCAACGGACAAGAATGGGAAAAAGGACACATATTATGGTTACATAGAGGACATATGGGAACTTGACTATGGTCCTAATTTCAAGGTACCATTGTTTCGATGCAAATGGGTCAAGATGACAGGAGGTGGGGTAACAGTAGACCAGCTGTATGGAATGACAACAGTGGATCTCAATAATCTTGCGTACGGACACGAACCATTCGTCCTTGCCAATGATGTGGCTCAAGTTTTCTATGTGAAGGACATGTCTACTAGACCGAGAAAAAGGAAAGATAAGCAAAATAATATAATATCATATGATGAGCCAAAGCGCCACATAGTTCTTTCAGGAAAAAGAAACGTGGTGGGAGTTGAGGACAGGACAGACATGTCAGAAGATTATGACAAATTTCATGAAATTCCGCCATTCAAAGTGAAAACTGACCCAAGCATATCGCTAAATAAGGAAGATGCTCCATGGTTACGGACAAGAAGATAACCAAAACACTAGATGTGGATGTTGGTGATGTAATGTATTAAATCTTTTGTGAATTAATCCTATTTTTCATTTATTAAAGGAAGATGCTCCATGGTTAATAAAGGATTTTCTGAGATTGCTGTAGGCAGGTACCAAAACTGTAGACTAGGTAACACTTAGACATTTATTAATATTAAAAACCGGGACTAGCTAACACTGAGGATTAAAGCCACCCCCTTTAGTCATAATCATGCCTAGTCCTATAGTACACAGCTTCAGGGTATTTTTCGCCATTGTCATCATCATCGTCATCGTCACCTGCCACTCCAGAGATCCTCATCCCAGCCATTGCATATACCGGGGGCACCTGCCACTCCGGCCACGGATTCACAATGGGGAGGAGTCTCTGAAGACGATGTTATCACGCCAGCGGGAGGGGCCTTCTTGTGGCTCTGTGGCGGGTAGACTTGTGGGAACCGTAGGCGAGGATGGTCTCTCCCGGCAATGTAGCGCATCACGCCGATGATAGTACGGTTCGCCCACCACAGACGCCGACCGGCTTCATTGTGGTTCATCGGGGGAGGGCCATCACCCTCGTACCTGGCGAGCTCCCTTTCCCATCGGTTAGCGAAGAAGGCATTCCAGGTGTGGTAGTTGTCGGGATCCCACTGGGATCCATCCGCTGCTCCGGCGTGAGCTCGTGGTAGAAGTGGTTCGTGATGGCCACCTGTCGGGCGGAGCCTTGAGGCACATGAGGGACAGGAACCCCTCCAGCGCTCAGCATCTAGCCTGCGGCCGGCCGGTAGCCCGGCGGGCAAGGGTAGTTGGAGGCCCACAACGCCTGGGTCTCCTCGAGGGTCAGAATGGCCCAGTAGACACTGTCCATAGTTGTGAGAGAGGAAGGTGCGGATGGATGGATAGCCATGGCGTGGTCGACCTATATATAGATGGAAAGTGCTGGAAAACATGGCGGGAAACGGTGGGATATGGCGGGAAATATCTTTAGTCCCGGTTAGTGGCTACAACCGATACTAAAAGCACTGTTAAGAGGGAAACGGCAGGAAAACATGGCGGGAAGCGGTGGGATATGGCGGGAAATATCTTTAGTCCCGGTTTCATGGCTTTCGGTCCAAGAGACAGATGTTATGTGTTGAATCGCGGCATAGTTTGTGATACGGTTCCCATATTGTGCATGCATGTGTATATTGGGATGTAGAACAATGTTGCAGGAGGAAGTTTTCCTTTTCGTCGCTCGGAAAAGCCATTTTCCATTTTCCGAGCGCAAAAAGATGGGTCGTTTTGTCAAGCAACCACCAAAATGCAGTTACAGAATGCTACCATCCCATTTTTCTAAAATAGTAGACCACGTTACGTGAACTATATCCCAACCGGGGGATCTCAAACCTTTCTGTCCTTCCCGGGTGAAAAAGACAAATGTCTGCCGAATCGGTAGGAAGTGAGTCCGGTTTGAACTACAGGTACATGATCTAACGTCCGTGATTTTTTGAAAAAAATCATTTTTAAACTCAAAATATGTCGTTTTTTCAGAGATCCAATGCAAGTTCTAACATTCTCATCCCCTATCTTCACGCACGCCGTTTTGACCTAAGTTCGAAACGGCAAAAAATTCAAAACGGGCATAAAAAATTCAAAAAAGGTCCGAACAATGTAAATCCTTCACGTGGTGTGATATTATGTGACATAGTTGCAAGGAAAAATATCAAACTTGGTATACTGATTATGTCTCCAAAAAACCTTCACAAAATGACCTATCATGTTCGAGGTTTCATGGCTTTCTGTCCAAGAGACGGATGTTATGTGTTGAATCGCGGCATAGTTTGTGATACGGTGCCCATATTGTGCATGCATGTGTATATTGGGATGTAAAACAATGTTGCAGAAGAAAGTTTTCCTTTTCGTCGTTCGGAAAATCCATTTTCCATTTTCCGAGCGCAAAAAGACGGGTTGTTTTGTGAAGCAGCCATCCAAATGCAGTTACAGAATGCTATCATCCCATTTTTCTAAATAGTAGACCACGTTACGTGAACTATATCCCAACCGGGGGATCTCAAACCTTTATGTCCTTCCCGGGTGAAAAAGACAAATGTCTGCCAAATCCGTAGGAAGTGGGTCCGGTTTGAACTACAGGTACATGATCTAACGTCCGTGATTTTTTGAAAAAATCATTTTTAGACTCACAATATATCATTTTTTCAGAGATCCAATGCAAGTTCTAACATTCTCATCCCCTATCTTCACGCACGCCTTTTTACCTAAGCTCGAAACGGCAAAAAATTCAAAACGGGCATAAAAATTCAAAAAAGGTCCGAACAATGTAAATCCTTCGCGTGGTGTGATATTATGTGACATAGTTGCAAGAAAAAATATCAAACTTGGTATACTGATTATGTCTCCAAAAAACCTTCACAAAATGACCTATCATGTTTGAGGTTTCATTGCTTTCGGTCCAAGAGACGGATGTAATGTGTTGAATCGCGGCATAGTTTGTGATATGGTGCCCATATTGTGCATGCATGTGTATATTGGGATGTAGAACAATGTTGCAGGAGGAAGTTTTCCTTTTCGTCGCTCGGAAAAGCCATTTTCCATTTTCCGAGCGCAAAAAGATGGGTCGTTTTGTCAAGCAACCACCAAAATGCAGTTACAGAATGCTACCATCCCATTTTTCTAAAATAGTAGACCATGTTACGTGAACTATATCCCAACTGGGGGATCTCAAAGCTTTCTGTCCTTCCCGGGTGAAAAAGACAAATGTCTGCCGAATCGGTAGGAAGTGGGTCCAGTTTGAACTACAGGTACATGATCTAACGTCCGTGATTTTTTTAAAAAAATCATTTTTAGACTCACAATATGTCGTTTTTTCAGAGATCCAATGCAAGTTCTAACATTCTCATCCCCTATCTCCACGCACGCCGTTTTGACCTAAGTTCGAAACGGCAAAAAATTCAAAACGGGCATAAAAAATTTAAAAAAGGTCCGAACAATGTAAATCCTTCGCGTGGTGTGATATTATGTGACATAGTTGCAAGGAAAAATATCAAACTTGGTATACTGATTATGTCTCCAAAAAACCTTCACAAAATGACCTATCATGTTCGAGGTTTCATTGCTTTCGGTCCAAGAGACGGATGTTATGTGTTGAATCGCGGCATAGTTTGTGATACGGTGCACATATTATGCATGAATGTGTATATTGGGATGTAGAACAATGTTGCAGGAGGAAGTTTTCCTTTTCGTCGCTCGGAAAAGCCATTTTCCATTTTCCGAGCGCAAAAAGACGGGTCGTTTTGTGAAGCAGCCACCAAAATGCAGTTACAGAATGCTACCATCCCATTTTTCTAAAATAGTAGACCACGTTACATGAACTATATCCCAACCGGGGGATCTCAAACCTTTCTGTCCTTCCCGGGTGAAAAAGATAAATGTCTGCCGAATCGGTAGGAAGTGGGTCCGGTTCGAACTACAGGTACATGATCTAACGTCCATGATTTTTTGGAAAAATCATTTTTAGACTCACAATATGTTGTTTTTTCAGAGATCCAATGAAAGTTCTAACTTTCTCATCCCCTATCTTCACGCACGCCGTTTTGACCTAAGTTCGAAACGACAAAAAATTTAAAACGGGCATAAAAATTTCAAAAAAGGTTTTGAAAAAGGTTTTAAAAAAGGTTTTGAAAAAGGTTTTTAAAAAAGGTTCTGAAAAAGGTTTTTAAAGAAGGTTTTGAATTTTTTTTAAAAAAAAGGTTTTTAAAAAAGTTTTGAAAAAGGTTTTTTGTTTCTAAAAAGGTTTTAAACAGGCATATAATAATTAATTTAAAACGTTTTTAAAAAGGTTTTGAAAAAGCTTTTAAAAAAGGACCTTTAGCCCCGGTTTGACCTACAAACCGGGGCTAAAGGGGTGCGGGGCTGCGCTCGAAACTCGGCGCCTCGAAAATCCTTTAGCCCCCTTTAGCCCAGGTTTGTGCTACCAACCGGGGCTAAAGGTGGCTTGGGTATAAATACCACCTGGCGCCCTTCGTGCAATCGAACCGAGCACCTGAGCCCCGCCACCGCCTCGCCATCTTCCTGCTCTTGCACATCCGTCGCTGCCGCCACGCTGTCTGGCCCGACGGCCCGCCATCCGCCCCCGCTACTGAGCTGCCTGTCGCTCAGCCCGAGTCTGCCTGACTCGTGCCTGCCCCAAGGCTGCCGCCCCACTCGCGCCGAGCCTGCACTGCCCGCACCGCCCACCCAGCCGCCACAGCATATATACCTCTCCCTGCGGTGAGTAATTAGTGTTAATTAGTTAAATTTTCTTGTTAAATTTTTTAGTGTTAATTAGTTAGTCTAATTTTAGTGTATTTTAGGATTAATTAGTTAGGGTTATTTTAGGTTAATTAGTTAGGGTTATTTTAGGTTAATGAGTTAGTGTAATTTTGTTGTTAAATTATTTAGTGTTAATTAGTTAGTGTAATTTTAGTGTATTTTAGGATTTTAGTTAGTGATTTTAGGATTTTTCTTAGTTAGTGAATTTTAGGATTTTAGTTAGTGAATTTAGTTAGTGAATTTTAGGATAATTTTTCTTAGTTAGTGAATTTTAGGATTATAGTTAGTGAATTTTAGTGTAATTTTTCTTAGTTAGTGAATTTTAGGATTTTAGTTAGTGAATTTTAGTGTAATTTTTCCTAGTTAGTGAATTTTAGGATTTTAGTTAGTGTTTAATATAGTTTATTTTAGTTAGTGAATTTAGTTAGTGTTTAATATAGTTTATTTTAGTTGATACTATTTATTTTCATCATGTTTAAAGTATATAGGTTTAATTTAGTGTTTAGGAATATGCCAATTCCTCATCCTCATTCACTCGGCGTGACCCCCGGAGCGCTACTAGACAGTATCGCCGGGCATCCACGGGGTTGGGCTCCGCCGGGCTGGCACTGGGAGGTGCTACCAGCCGGGGGACGTCGTCTCGTGAGTAATCCGGGTGTCGTCGTCGACCCGGATCTTCTATGGTGGCAGACGAGTGGTCCAGGTGCGATGCGAGGAGCCCCCCGACGAGGTGGTACAATGTCGTGTCGTGGAGGAGGACGAGCACGTCCGGCCACATGCACATTTTAGAGTCCGGACGCCAATACTGGCAGCTTCTTCAGGCACCTACCCGAGATATTCTCGTGATGGTTCCTACACTTTGGTGCACACCTCCCGCTCTCAAGAGTCGGGCTCGGCGCCTTCACGAGCTAGATAGATGTGTAATAGGGTTGTATTGTTGTTTAATTGGTTCTTTATTGTTGTACTAGCTGGATTATTCGAGATGTATTGTTGTTTAACTGGTACTTTATCTTTCTTTATCACATTGTTTAAGCTGGATTACTTTATCTTCATTTATTTTATCGCATTAAGCAAAATGGTTTTATCTTTCTTCTGTATTAGTTAAGTTATGGACGGTAGAGACAACGAAGAGAACATCATGTACAACATGATAGATGAGGGTATAGGAGGTTACAATTATGATGGAGCAGACTGTAGGGGTTTGTAGCATGGAAAACAAAAAATTTCTACCGCATACAAACAAACAAGCCAAGATCTATCTACTAGATTGTAGAAACAAGTCGATGGAATAACTCACCCTCGAAGATTCCAAAGTGTTTAACGACAGCGGATTCTCGTGGGTGATGTAGTCGTACTCTTTCCGATCTCAAGATCGTGTAGACGATCCTTCCGGTGCTACGTTCCGGCAGCGCTTCCATGATCGGTCACATCGTTCGGTACTGATGAAGACCTTCCTCCCTTGTTCCAAAGAGGCGGAGGTTGTAGCACTCTCCTCGCGATTCCGGCAGCACGACGGCGTGGTACCGGAAGTAGAGGGGAGATATCGCAGGGCTTCGCCTTAAGCCAGAGCGATTATGGTGGACTATGAGAGAGGCCTCGGTGATCTAGGGTTTAGAAAAACCAAGGAGAGAGGGCTAGGCTGGCGTCTAGGGCTTTGGGAAAGCCCCAAGTCGGCGTCTAGGGTTTGCCCTAGGGCGGCGGCGGCTGCAGGAGGGTCGGCGGCTAGGGCTAGGGTTTTGGGTGGTGGAGGTGTGTGTCTAGAGGGGCAGCCCCGCCCCTCCTATTATAGGTGGAGGGCGCCGACCAAGGGGGTGGGAGTCCTCCCCCAACTCGGCCTCCAAGGCCGGCGGTGGAGGGAGAGGAACTCCTCCCCAAGTAGGTTTCCTACTCTCCCTCCACCAAGCAAACTTGTCGTTTGACTTTTCAAATTGGCGTTTGACTTTTCAAACTAGGATTGATTTATCCCTTTATTTTTCTCAGCGATGACACCTAGTACATGATGCAACCATTCCAACTTGTTACGGCACATTCATGTACCCTTCCCCTCCGGAGTTCCGGACCTTCCAGAACCTTCTAGAACATTCCCGATGAAAACACCGGAATCATTCTCCAACCCCGAAACTGGACTTTCCTTATATGAATCTTATTCTCCGGACCATTCTGGATCTCCTCGTGATATCCTGGATCCCATCCAAGACTCCGAACAACATTCGGTCTCTTACGCATCATTCCATAACTACTCAACAACATCGAATCCTTAAGTGTGTCTCCCTACGGTTCGTGAATTATGCGGACATGATCGAGACACTACTCCGATCAATAACCAATAGAGGAATCTGGAAATTCATATGGTTCCCACATATTTCTACGATTACTTTGCGATCGAATGAACCACTTACATACCATACCAATTTACCTTTGTCTCACGATAGTTTACTTATCTGAGGTTTTGATCGTCGGTATCTCTGCATACCTAGTTCAACCTCGTTACTGATAAGTACTCTTTTCTCGTTCCCGTGATATGTGATCCCTTGTGAGACAGTCACATGCTTGCAAGCCAATTGGATGACATTCCACCGAGAGGGCCCAGAGTATATCTATCCGTCATATGGATGGACAAATCCCACTCTTGATCCATGTGTCTCAACCCATACTTTCCGAACACTCAATGCCACCTTTATAACCACCCGCCATTATGTGGTGTTTGATGTCATTAAAGCATCCTTCCGGTGATGGTGATATGCATGATCTCATGGTCGAAGGAATTAGGTTACTATGTATCAGAAAGCATATAGCAATTGGACTATTAAAATGACTTGATCTTTATTCTACGCTTATCTATAGGAGTATGTCCATCATACCATTCTCCTAACGATATGATCTTGTTGTTAATAACATCTCAATGTTCATGACAGGGAAACAACAATCATTTATTAACCAACAAGCTAGTATTATAAAGAGGCTTTAATAGAGACTCTAATTTAGTTTACAAATCACAAAAGTATTAATGTTTCCTTGTTAATACTATTATAGCATGAATGTAAACATTTATCATAAACACAAAGATATAATAATAACTACATTTATTATTGCCTCTAGGGCATATCTCCAACAGTCTCCCACTTGCACTGGAGTCAACTAATCTAGATTACATGGTAATATACCGAACACCCATGGCAGTTTGGTGTTGGTCATGTTTTGCCCTTGGGAGAGGTTTAGTCAACGGATCCGCCACATTCAGATCTGTGTGTACTTTGCAAATCTTTATGTCACCATCTTGTACATGTTCGCGAATGGCGTGAAAACATAGCTTGATGTGCTTCATCTTCTTGTGTGACCTTGGTTCTTGCGCATTGGCTATGGCGCCCATGTTATCACAGTAGATAGACATTGGGTCCATCGCACTTGGAACCACACCGAGCTCTGTAATGAACTCCTTCACCCATACCGCTTCTTGTGAAGGCTCCGAAGCAGCTATGTATTCCGATTCAGTTGAATATCTCGCCACAACGCTTTGCTTTGCACTCCTCCAGCTAACTGCTGCACCATTCAAAGTAAATATGTATCGAGATTGAGATTTAGAATCATCCG
Source organism: Avena longiglumis (assembly GCA_030063025.1). Classification (NCBI taxonomy): domain Eukaryota; kingdom Viridiplantae; phylum Streptophyta; class Magnoliopsida; order Poales; family Poaceae; genus Avena; species Avena longiglumis. The sequence continues at coordinate 435,450,522 of CP125977.1, read as the reverse complement.
GATTGGTGTTCCAACTAGCATCGGTGTAACCATTAACAACGAGTTGTTCATCACCTCCATAAGAAAGAACCATATCCTTAGTTCTTCTCAAGTACTTAAGGATGTTTTTGACCGCTGTCCAATGATCCACTCCTGGATTACTTTGATATCTTCTAGTTAAACTAACAACATATGCAATGTCAGGTCTAGTACATAGCATAGCATACATTAGAGATCCTATGGCTGAGGCATAGGGAGTATTACTCATCCTTTCTCTATCTTCTACCGTTGCTGGACTTTGAGTTTTACTCAAGGTCATATTGGGCAACATGGGCAAGAACCCTTTCTTGCTATCTTCCATTCCAAATCTCTTTAGAACTTTGTCCAAATATGTACTTTGTGACAATGATATTAGGCGTCTCGATCTATCTCTATAAATCATTATGCCTAATATGTAAGCTGCTTCGCCAAGATCTTTCATTGAAAAACTATTATTCAAATATTCCTTGACACTATTAAGAAGGTCTACATCATTACCAATCAACAATATGTCATCTAAATATAGTATTAAGAATGCTACAGAGCTCCCACTCACTTTCTTGTAAATACAAGCTTCTCCATAAGTTTGTATAAAACCAAAACTTTTGATCACCTTATCAAAATGTTGATTCCAACTTCGGGATGCTTGCTTCAATCCATATATGGACCGTTGAAGTTTGCATACCTTGTTAGCATCTTTAGGATCGACAAAACCTTTGGGTTGCATCATATACAACTCTTCATCAATCTCTCCATTGAGGAACGCTGTTTTGACATCCATCTGCCATATCTCATAATCGTAATATGCAGCGATTGCTAACAAAATCCTCACAGACTTTAGCTTTGCTACTGGTGAGAAAGTCTCATCGTAATCAACTCCTTGAATTTGTCGAAACCCTTTTGCGACAAGTCGAGCTTTATAGACAGTAACATTACCATCAACATCTGTTTTCTTCTTGAAAATCCATTTGTTCTCGACAGCCTTCCGGCCATCCGGTAAGTCCACCAAAGTCCATACTTGGTTTTTGTACATGGATCCAATCTCGGATTTCATGGCTTCTTGCCATTTATTGGAATCTGGGCTCATCATCGCTTCCTCATATGTCGCAGGGTCATCGGTGTTGTCCACCAACACGACACTCATAACGGGATCATACCAATCAGGAGTGGTACGAGTTCTCGTTGACCTGCGAGGTTCTATAGCAACAACAACCGAAGTTTAATGATCATCATCATTAGCTTCCTCTCTTATTGGTGCAGGCACCACAGGAACTTCTTCCGGAGCTGCGCTACTCGCAAGTTCGAGAGAAGGTTCGACAACCTCGTCGAGTTCTACTTTCCTTCCAGTCACTTCTTTCGAGAGAAATTCCTTCTCTAGAAAGGATCCATTATTGGAAACGAAGATTTTGCCTTCGGATCTATGATAGAAGGTATACCCAATAGTTTCCTTCGGGTATCCTATGAAGACGCATTTTTCCGCTTTGGGTTCAAGCTTGTCCGGTTGTAACTTTTTTACATAGGCTTCGCAACCCCAAACTTTAAGGAACTACAATTTAGGTTTCTTCCCAAACCATAATTCATATGGTGTCATTTCAACGGATTTAGATGGTGACCTATTTAAAGTGAATGCGGATGTTTCTAATGCATAACCCCAAAATGATAGCGGTAAATCTGTAAGTGACATCATAGAATGAACCATATCTAAGAGAGTTCGATTACGATGTTCAGACACACCATTACGTTGTGGTGTTCCCGGCGGTGTCAATTGTGAAAGTATTCCTCATTTCTTCAAATGCTCGCCAAACTCGTAACTTAGATATTCACCTCCACGATCAGAAAGTAGAAATTTAATCTTCTTGTTACGTTGATTCTCCACCTCACTTTGAAATTCCTTAAACTTCTCGAAAGTTTCGGACTTACGTTTCATGAAATAGATATACCCATATCTACTCAAGTCATCCGTGAAGGTAATAACATAACGATAACCACCGCGCGATGCTACACTCATTGGACCACACACATCGGTATGTATGATTTCCAATAAGTCCGTAGCTCGCTCCATCATACCAGAAAATGGAGTCTTAGTCATTTTACCCATCAGACATGCTTCGCATCTTTCAAGTGATTCGAAATCAAGTGATTCAAGAAGTCCATCGGAATGGAGTTTCTTCATACGCTTCACTCCAATGTGACCAAGACGATTACACATATAAGTCGAGTTATCGCTCAATTTCAAACGTTTAGCTTCAATGTTATTAATATGTGTATTTCCACTATCGAGATTCAATAAGAATAGACCATCTATCAAAGTTGCATGTGCATAAAACATATTACTCATATAAATCGAACAACCATTATTCTCTAACTTAAACAAGTAACCGTCTCGCAATAAACAAGATCCCGATATAATGTTCATGCTTAACACAGGCACCAAATAACAATTATTTAAGTATAAAACTAATCCCGATGGTAGATGAAGAGGTAGCGTGCCGACCGCGATCACGTCAACCTTTGATCCATTTCCTACGCGCATCGTCACCTCGTTCTTTGCTAGTTTCCGTTTATTCTGCAACACCTATTTCGTGTTACAAATATGAGCAACCGAACCAGTATCAAATACCCAGGCACTACTACGAGTACTAGTGAGATACACATCAATAACATGTATATCGGATATACCTTTCTTCTTGATGTTGCCATTCTTCAAATCCGCCAAGTACTTTGGGCAATTCCGCTTCCAGTGACCTTCTCCCTTGCATTAAAAGCACTCAGTATCAGGCTTAGGTCTAGCCTTGGTCTTCTTCGTCGGTGCGGTAACTTTCTTACCACGCTTCTTGAAGTGTCCCTTTTGCTTAGACTTGCCTTTCTTGAATTTGGTGGTCTTATTGACCATCAACACTTGGTTCTCTTTCTTGATCTCCACTTCCGCAGAGTTTAACATGGAGAAGAGTTCTGGCAACTGCTTGTTCATGCTTTGCATATTGTAGTTCATCACGAAGTTCTTGTAACTTGGTGGTAGTGATTGGAGGACACGGTAAATCCCCAAAGCATTAAGAATCACTATACCCAGGCTTTGGAGTTTGTTTGCGTGCCCAGACATCTTAAGCACATGCTCACTGACGGAGCTACCCTCTTCCATCTTGCAGTTAAAGAACTTTTCAGAAGCCTCATAGCTCTCAACTTCCGTGTGAGTCTCAAATATCAATTTGAGTTCACGGACAATATCATGTGGGTCTGAATTCTCAAACCTTTTCTGAAGCTCCGATTCCAAACCATACAAGATAGCACACTGAACTGTGGAGTACCGAGTCTTCCGAGCGAGGTAAACATTCTTTACTTCATCGGTAGCAGTAGCTGCAGGTGGGTCACCCAGCACATAGGTCAAATTACCAGCATTGAGGACAATCCTCAAATTGCGGAACCAATCCGCGAAGTTTCTTCCATTGTTTTTCAACTTTTCTTTCTCTAGGGACGCATTAAAATTGATGGTAGGGTCCGCCATTGATCTACAACATATTTGCAATAGTTTAGACTAAGTTTATGACAAATTGAGTTCTAATTAATAGTAAAATTAATCTAGGTGAACTCCCACTGAAAACAATATCCCTCACATTGTTTTAGTGATCACACGAACCAAATCCACCACATCAAAACCGATCATCACGAGAGTTGATGTAGCTTCAATGGTGAACAATCGACATGTTCATCATATCTACTATATGATTCATGCTTTACCTTTCGGTGATCCGTGTTCCGAGACCATGTCTGTACATGCTAGGCTCATCAAGATCAAACCTTAGCTTCCGCATGAGCAAATATGGCTTGCTCACGTTGTATACACTTGCAGAATCTAACACACCCGATCATCACGTGGTGCTTCGAAACAACAAGCTTTAACAACGGTGCTTACTAAGGATGAACACTTTAGAACTTGAAATTCATGTGCATGAGGGATCATCTTATAATGCTACCGTCGTTAACTAAGCAATACAAGATGCATAAAGGATTAACATCACATGCAATTCATAATATGTGATATGATATGGCCTTTCTTCTTTGTGCTTCCGATCTCCATCTTCAAGCACGAACATGATCTCCATCATCACCGGCATTGCATCAAGGTCAATGACGTTGCTCCATGATTGTCGTCCACCAGCTTCAACTATTACAACTACTTTGAATAGACACGCGGGTCTTTAACAGAAATTAAAGACAACCATATGGCTCTTGCCGGTTGCCAAATTAAAATAAGGAACATTGCATACATCAAATATAATCACAATCATGGCCATATCACATCACAGCACACCCCTTCAAAACAAAGTTAGACGCCTCTAATTTCTTTGCATATTTTACGTGGTTTGGGGATTTCAATAAGTGTCGATCTAACTTACGAACAAGAACCATAACGTTGATGTTTGAACTATCAAGTGCCTATTGTAAATTGGATCTATACTATAATGGGAGAGACAGACACCTGCAATGCCACTTATTCAATACAAGTTGCATGTTGAGCGTGGAGCAAGTCTCATGAACGATGTCATGTAAGGTTAGCCCGGGCCGCTTCATCCCATCATATCGCAAGATGCAAAGTACATAAGAAGCAATTGATAATAAAAGCACCACCGCCCACAATGACCATTATGTTCTACTCGTGCAACAGATCTACATATAGACACGGCTCTGATACCAATTAGGGGTTCGTAGCATGGAAAACAAAATTTTTCTACCGCATACAAACAAAAAAGCCAAGATCTGTCGTGGGAATAGTCACGGCAGATGCTGCAATCGGCAGCGAGTAGTAGAACGAGGGGCAAGGGCGGCCAGCCATCTGCGGTGCGAGATGAGGGCAAAGACACAGGGTTTTACCCAGGTTCGGCCCCCCGGAGGGTAAAGACCTACTCCTGCTAGATTGTATTATGGAGGTGTTACAAAAGGCGAGCTCGGCGGCTAGGCAGCGAGTCGCTTGGATGTATGAAGGAACGTATCTCTACTCGCCCTATAGGGAGGTTTATATAGGCTTACCTACCCTAGGGTTTACATATCTCAACCGATTCAGTTAAAGCTTCGGTAATCGTTTAACCTAATCCGACTGGGCCTATCTACTCGCCTAGGCCTTCAGCTTCCAGTCGCTTGGTTCTTCGCTTGGCTTCAATCCATGCGCCGTCCTGCAGGCCCACTCGCCCGTTCTTTGGCCAGTCGGAAACGTCCTGCTGGGTATACCCCGGTAGGCATATCCCCATCAGTAGTCCCCGAGGCCGTCGGAGATTAGGCGTAGGTGGCTGCTGGCAGTCGGAGTATACGGCTTCAGAGTAGGCATCCAGTCGAATCGTCGGCGGGCTCCTGTATAAAGGAGGAAACCAGTGATCCAGGTCGCAGCTTTGGCGAGTCGAGTCGGCGATACACTGTCATAGTGTCTGGGTCGGCGAGTCGAATGGCTGTAGTTGGACCGTCATCATGGTCAAACTAGCCGTTGGGGTAATCCAACGGTAACCTTTGGCGTAATCATCGCGATAACGGCTTCGATTTGGGTAACATCCCTATATAAGGGAATGGCGATCGGAGAGCCACCTCCTCACCACTCCTTCCGAGCACGCATTTCCTTCCTCGCATCGCGATCCACCGACCAAACCTCCCGACTCAAAGAAACCTCTCGCCATGGACCTTTCCACCGAACCGGGGTAGATCCAAGTGCACGAGGGCGAACCGCCTCTTCGAGGAGGCCGAGATCTGCGAGCCGGTGGCGTATTCCGCACCGAAGAGACGACCCCAACCGCGAGAGGGAATTCGTCTGTTTCACCAGTCATCTCGAGCGGGGGCTAGGGTTTCCTACGTCCCTGTTCTTCCGGCGCTTCAGCGCCTACTACGGGATCCAGCCTTCAGATCTGGGTCCCCACAGCATCGAGCAGCTCGCCATCTTCGTGGCGTTCGCGAATGCTACTTGGCCGCCCTACTTCCCTTGTGGCGTGATCTGTTCCACGGACGGATCACCATGAGGAAGCAATGCGCCCAATGCTAGCCGCGGGCGGCCTGACGTTCCAGCTCAAGTCCAAAGCTTCATTCTTCGATCTGATGCTGCCCGCCAAGGCAGCGAGCGACTGGAAGAAGTCGTGGTTCTACGTGGCCGAGGCGACTCCGGAGGACGAGGTGGCGATCCTGCGGTATTCCGCGAATCGATTCGAGCCGCGCCATCTCCAAGTCGGCAAGCTCCCCAACGATCAGCAGATGGTCGTCGACGAGATGCTCCAAACCATCCGCGGTCTAAAAAATAAGGGCCTCCAGACGATAAACTTGTACAACTACTGGCTCGGGCGGCGGCTCGTTCCACTTGCCCAGCGCGACCACTACATGTACCAGTACACGGGCCGGGGAGACTCGATGAAGGCCTGCCTTGACGAGTGGAAGCTGGAGGACTATCTCCCAGCACTGAAGAAGATTACCCAGGCGGTGTACCTGGACGCACAGGCCGGGGTCGCCCCCTACACCGCAAAGCGTCCAGCTCCAACGGTAACCTCTTTACTTTGCTCGCAGTCGTAGTTTATGCAGTCGCGGTGATTCTGATTTTACTTTGTATTCATTGCAGCTATTCCAAGTGGTGGAAGGGTGGCTCCCACCTTCGGACGACGAGAACTCGAGCTCTTCCGCCCAGGACGTAGGAGAGTCGCCGCCTGCTAAGGGCGATGAAGACGATGACGACGAGTCCGAGGAGGAGGTCGCCCTGCTGATCCGAAAGACCCGCGGACAACGACAGCGCGAGATCGAGGCAAGCAGAAGCCTCGAGCGTCATGATGACGACGACGAGCTCCCAGAGACCACTTCGCGCCGTCAAGCCACCCCGTCGAAGAAGAAGAAGAAAGAAAGGGAGGTAAGGGCCCCCCCGAAGAAGAAGACGAAGCCATCGAAGCCGGCCTCGCCGCCGCACTCGGCGAGCAGCTCTGATGCTCCCAGCCCGGCCGGTGAGGACGCACCACCAGTGGCAGCCGCACTAGAGGCGGCGACCGAGGAAGTGCCGCTGGCTTCAATGCCTCCGCCATTCGCCCCTGTCTCGGGGCTGGGGGATGTTCCGGCTGCGGCGGCTTCGCCTCGCCAGGAGGCTCCTGCCAAAGATATCCCAGGCTCCACCGGCCTCAACAACGAAGAAGCCGTCCGTGTCTTGGGCACGCGACGCCCCGGAGATGGGGCTCATGCCGATCGACCTGAACTAGAAAAACCAGCCGGCCTCCGTACGGGGCTACGTTTTATTCCAGTCGCCAAGTGAGTGCACTCACCCTTCCTTGTCTTTTATGATTACTTGAATTGTTTTTGCTTATGCGATTGATGCACAGGACCGGAGTGAAGAGGATGGGCCATCCGACCGTGGCTAAGGTACCGCCCGTCGTTAGAGAGGAGGATCCTTCCCGCAAGAGGAAGGCGGACGAGGTCGTTGCCTCGGCAGATGGCAGCAAGAAGGCCAAGGGCGACGACACCGTTACTATTTCTGATGACACGACGGTCGCACCAGCCGAACCCGTGATGGAGGCAGCCGTGTCTACGAAGGAGGGAGCTCCCTTGCCTAGATCGGTGGAGCCGACCTCCTTTGGAGCAGGTGCCTCTATCGCCATGTTCCCGCGCTTCGTGACCAAGGCGGCCGCGGCGAGTGGGACTTCGCCCTCAAGCCGCGCTCCTGGGACCACCAATGTTGAAGTCGACCAACGTCGTGGGCATACGCCGGCTCTCCTCGCGTCCGTGGATGCGATACAACTCCACGGCATGCTTGGCGCAGCCATCCAGGTACATCCAGTCCTCGAGGATCAGGTCGGTGTTTCGCAGCGGCCTGATTCTTATAGTATTTTAACCTTATTTTTCGTATCCAGCCCCCGAGTGTGCACGCACTAAATTTTAGCGGGTGAACACTTAGGAATTTCTTGATCACCAGTCCCCGAGTGCGCACTCGCTGAATTTCAGCGGGTGGGCACTTAGGAATTTCTTGATCGCCAGTCCCCGAGTGCGTACTCGCTGAATTTCAGCGGGTGGGCACTTAGGAATTTCTTGATCGCCAGTCCCTGAGTGCGTACTCGCTGAATTTCAGCGGGTGGGCACTTAGGAATTTTGCTTTTAACTAACCTTTTTGGTGATGTGCGGTGGTCTGCTTGAGTCCAGCGGACCGATTGGCGCTAAAGCGCGGAGAAGGAGCTGGCCATCGTCCAGGAAGCGAACAAAGGGCTTCAGGATGTTGCCGCGAAGGCAGAGGAAGCTCGCCAGGGGCTTGTCCCTGCTGGTGAGTTGGTGGCGGCGCAATCGGCTTTGAGTGCGGCCGAACAGCGGATTGCCAACCTCGAGCGCGAGCTGCGGGAGGCAAAGGAAGAAGCGAGCTCGGCTGACAGGCGAGCTAAGGCCGCCGTTGCATCCGCTGAGGAGGACCGCAAGGTGTCGGAAGTCCTTATTGCTGGGCTTCAGGACTACCATACATCGCTTCAAAGCTTCATCACGGAACTCGCCCGCCCGCTGCTTGGTGAGTACATCTTCCCTTCCCGGTGGTTGTGTCTTTTGTGTTTTCCGTCGTAGTCATTATTGTCTTCTACTCGCAGGTCGCATCATTGATAGCAAGGAAGAGGCGAGCTCGCCCGACGCGAGGCAGTGCGTAAGCATGCTCGTCGATTCGGCAACGTTGTCGGCGACGTGCATCCGCGCCTATCTCCAAGAAATATCTCCCACGGAGGTGATTCCCAGCGACCTCGTTGAGGTGTGGAAGTATTTGGAGAAAGCGCCTGCGGTCGTTGAGTTCATGACGCGGTCGGCGTTTCGCCGTGGAGCGTCGACAGCCCTTAGTCTTGGAGTTGCACACTTCCCCGAAGACTTCGACACCGACGACGTGACGAGTGGATATCCATCATCGACTGGCGTGGTGGAGCTGTCCGAGGTTCTCAAGTTGCAGGACCGCGCCGCCACGTACTCAGAACGTGTCTGGGCGATGGGCGACCTCCTTCCGTACCAGGAGACGGTCGTCGCGCCGAACGACCCCGAGACGCCACATCGTGACTTCAAGGTCGAGCAAACTTTTCGCGCGGCGATGGCGGGTGAACTGACGACGTATCCGTCAAAACCGTACACGCCGTTCATCCGCAATCGCCGGGATGTTGGCGAATCGTCATCAAAGCCTGCAGAATAGGATAGTTTGCCTTGTGGCGTTAGTAGTAGGTCTGCCATGTGGGCATATTTTGTAGCATGAAACAATGCGATATGCAATTGAATGAGACATCGTGTCTATTTTGGTATATGTTGTGTGCTTGTGATTGATTTTTGAACGAGTCCCCGAGCGCGTCCGCCCTTTTTGTAGGGTTTACCTCGTATGCGATATATGTGTTGTTGTTATGTGTTTGGTTATGTGTTTTGTTATTTTGGTCGACTCGCCCGAGCTCGAAGAGCCAGTCGCTAGGCGACTCCCTTGAGTGCTCTGTACTTTACCGTTTTCCCTTGCGCGAACGAGGTAGGGTGGCCGAGTCCCCGAGCGTGGTACTTGGTTGTTCTAGGCGCGACTCGAGGGTGGTTGAGGACTTAGCGCGTTGGTTTGGGCGCGTCACTCCTGCCTGTCCCGTGGGGTTAGTCGCATGGCGAGTCCTGGGCATGCTCTCCTACTTGGCATTTTCCCTGACCGCTCGCGATGAACCGGTCTTCAGTCCCCGAGCGTGGTACTTAGCCGTTCGAGTTGCTATGTCGAGGATGCGGAGGACCAGGTCGCTGTGAGAAGCGAGGGCAGTTGTCTTGGCTCGTAGAACCAGTCGAGCTAGGCGACTCCAATGGGGCTCCGAGTAGACGTTTTTCATGGACGATGCAAGACCTGAGGTGACTCAGTGCTCTTACACCGCACTACTTAGCCGTGCCGATCACTGTACCAAAGGTTGACTTCTGCGGTTAGCGCTGTTATTACGAGTGCGAGTGGCACAAGTCATGGAGAGTTGGCGCAATTTGCGGTAACCGTTTCTTTTTATTTCATAGCGACTGGAGAGTACATGTGTGGGGTTCTAGGAGTAGAACTTCCGTAGGAGGTTTACATTCCATGGTCGCTTGACGTCGAGTTCGCCGTCCTCGCGGACGTCGATGAGGTAGTAAGTGTTGTTGCCGAGTACGCGCCCGATGGCGAATGGGCCTTCCCACAGAGGGGAGAGCTTGTGCATGCCCTTCTTGTCCTGGATGAGGCGTAACACCAGGTCGCCTTGTTGGAAGGTGCGATCTTTCACCCGCCGGCTGTGGTAACGGCGGAGTCCCTGCTGGTAGATAGCGGTGCGTGACCGAGCGAGGTCACGTGCTTCATCGATTTGCTCGATCCCGTCTTGGTGGGAAAGCTCGTTCGCAGCCTCCGTATAGTGGACGACCCGCGGCGAGTCGTGCTCGAGGTCGGTGGGCATGACTGCCTCGGCGCCCTAGACCATGAAGAAGGGAGTGAACCCTGTTGATCTATTGACTGAGGTGCAGATCCCGGATGATGATGGAAACTCTCGACCCAGACCCGTGGTGCGCCGAGTGGTACTGGATTCGCGGCTTCAGCCGTGGAGGATGCTTTGTTGGCCTGCTCGCCGGCCGTTGGATTCCGGTGGGCGACGCGAGGTCGAGCCAGATGTGGTGCTCTTCGCAGATTCGCCATGGCTCCTTGGCGAAGTTGGTGCCGTTGTCCGTGATAATGCTGTTTGGGAACCCGTGGCGATATATGAGCTCGCAGGAATTTAGTGGCGGTCTTCCGTCGCATTTCGGACTGGCTTGGCCTCCACCCATTTCGTGAATTTGTCGACGCGACTAGCAGGTGGGTGTAGCCGAGGGTGCCTTCTTGAAGGGCCTACCATATCCATGCCCCACACGCGAATGGCCGGTGATGGGGATTGTTTTGAGCCGAGCTCGTGCGTGCGTCTGGTTGGCATATCGGCACCCGCGCACCGGACGATATCGACAAGATCGGCGTGTGCGGTGGGCCAAGAAAGCCATGTCGCATAGCCTTGGCGACCAGGAGCGGGCGGCGTGGTGCCGCATCACCGTAGTGAATGTCGTGGAGGATCTTGCGTCCTTCAGCTGGTTGGACGCAGCGTTGGAACACGCCGGTGACGCTGCGCTTGTGGAGCTCGCCGTCGATGATGGTCTAGGACTTGCATCGACGAGCGATCATCCGAGCGTTCGTCTCGTCTGCCGGCAGGGTGCCGGTTTCCAGGTAGGCGATGTAGGGCTTGGTCTAGTCGTCTGGCTCGTGGACGAGTGCGACCAAGGCTGCCTCTGGTTGGAGTGGGACTCCGATGTCGATCTCTTTCGGGGGAGAGACTGATGGCTTGGTGATCGTGTCGAGGAAAACGCCGGCGGGTGGTGCGAGTCGAGACGACCCGATGCGAGAGAGTGCGTCGGCCTCCTCGTTATTCCGCCTGTCGATCCACTCGACGGAATAGCCAGTTAAGTGTCCGCCCAACTTGTCCACTGCCTGGCGGTACGCCGCCATGATAGGGGAGACAGCATCGCAGGTGCCAGCGACTTGCCCCGCAACAAGATCGGAGTCTCCGTAACAGCGGAGGCGATTGACGTTCATCTCCTTGGCTGCTCGCATGCCGTGGAGTAGGGCCTCGTACTCAGCCATGTTGTTGGTACAGGTGGTGAGGCGAGGATGTAGCGGAGCTTGTCGCCTTTGGTGAAGTTAACACTATCCTGCGCCGCACCGCGTTCTTGGAGCTGTCGGGCGTGGCTCCAGAATGGAGGTACGGCAGCTTCTCCGCTGGGCCTCTTCCGATCGGCGATGAAGTCGCCATTGCTCGCGACTTGATCGCTGCGTGGCTCGTATTTGATGTTGTGGACGCCGATCGATCTTGCCCACTTGGCGACCCGCCCGGTCGCCTCGCGGTTGCGGATGATGTCTTGAAGTGGTGCGGAGACGACCGTGATCGGGTGCTCGAAGTAGTCTGGCGCGCCGAGCTCAAGACCGCGTATACTAGCTTTTGGTACAGGGTACCGCTGGCGATTCGGTGAGGACCTCGCTGATGTAGTACACCGCCTGGACTGGGCGCTCCTTTCCCTTCTCTGGTCGCTCGACGACCATCACGGCGCTGACGACGCGCTCGGAAGCCACGACGTAAACCAGCATGGGTTCTTTGTCGGCGGGGACAGCGAGTAATGGTGCGGCGAGTAGCACCTTTTTGAGGTCGCGGAGCGCGTAGTCCGTCTACTTGTCCCATCGAAGGTGGGTGCTTGCATCAGCGGTATATGGGCATCGCCTTATCGCCAGGGGGATGAAGCGACTGAGAGCCGCTACTCGCCCGGCCAGTTTCTGGACGTCGCGCAGGCACTCGGGTTTGCCGAGCCGGGCGATCGTGTCGATCTTCGTGGGGTTCGCCTCGATCCCTCGTTTGGAGACGACGTACCCTAGTAGTTGTCCGGCAGGTACACCAAAGGTGCATTTTCCTGGGTTGAACTTTATCTTGTATCTTCGCAGGTTGGCAAATGTTTCCACCAGGTCGGCGAGTAGGTCGCCTTGGCGAGCGGATTTCACGACCACGTCGTCGATGTAGACGTGGATGTTGCGGCCAATTTGGCTCGCGAGGCATTCTTGCATGCACCGCTGGTAGGTCGCCCCGGCGTTGTTGAGGCCGAAGGTCATGGCGGTGTAGCAAAAGGCTCCAAATGGCGTGATGAACGCCGTCTTCTCCTCGTCTTCGACAGCCATTTTGATCTGGTTGTACCCATAGTAGGCGTCGAGGATACATAGCGAATCCGAGCCCGCGGTTGAATCGATTATCTGGTCGATCCGCGGGAGGACGAACTGCTCCTTTGGGAAGGCGCCGTTCAGGTTTGTGTAGTCGATACACATTCTCCAGGTCCCATTCTTCTTCTCGACCAGGAATGGGTTGGCCAGCCACTTGGAGTACTTGATTGGCCGGATGAAGCCGGCAGCGAGTAGACGCTGCACCTCCTCGGCGATTGCTCGACGGCGTTCTTCATTGAAGGGCCGCAGCGACTGTTTGACAGGTCGCACTTTGGGGTCGGTGTTTAGCTTGTGCTCCGCGATCTCCCTAGGGACACGAGGCATGTCAGAGGGCTTCCATGCGAAAATGTCCCTGTTCTCACGGAGGAACTCGATGAGCGCGCCTTCCTATGCTGGGCTCATGCCCGTCCCGATCATCACCGTCTGGCTGGAGTCGCCTGGGACCAGCTCGACGGTGCGGGTGTGCGTCGTGGCCTCAAAGGTTGAGGTGTTTGCGCCCTCCGAGTTGGGCTTCTTTAGTATGGTGGGGTCGTCGTTGACCCCGCCAGCATTGGCGAGCTCGTCGGCGTGGTTGGTCTCCGCCGCGATGATGGCGTCAGCGAGCTCGGCTCCTTTGGCCTCACACTCGGCGGCCATGTCGGGGTCGCCGTGGATGGTGATGACGCCACACGGCCCGGGGAGCTTCATCGCGTTGTACGTGTAGTGGGGCGCTGCCATGAATTTAGCGAACGCCGCGCCGTGACGCAGCGTAGGGCTGTCAAGGGCACCAGCTCAAGACGATCCGCCGTGCGGAAGTTTGCCGGTGTCAAGGTAATCGCGGCAGTGACCTTGCCGATCGGGTACGCTTCCGACCGGGACTATGCCGTGGAATGTGGTGTGGGTCGTCGATCATCGATCGGGAGCCGCAGCCGTCTGAAGGTGTCGAGGTACAGGATGTTGATGGAGCTGCCGCCATCCATCAATGTCTTGGGGAGCCAGTAGTCGCCGACCTTGGGCTTGACCACCAGGGCGACTCGTCCTGGGTACTCGATGCGTGGCGAGTGGTCTTGGCGGCTCCAGGTGATGGGCTGCTCTGACCAGTTTAGGAACTGGGGAACGTCCACCTGTGCCACCGTGTTGACGGCGATAGCGCGGGCGATGACCTTCTTCTCGCGCTTCGTGTTGAAGCCTGTGAAGGTATGGAGCGAGCCGGCCACTTTGCCGAATTTTCCGCCGTTTGGCGGGTCGTTGTCGGGGTCCTCCCGCGCTCGCCGTGCCTTCTCGATTTCCCTGAGGGTGTGGCAGTCGGCGGTGGTGTGCGTTGCGGGCTTCCCTTCCCTGCTATGAAACGCACATGGTTGGTTAAGGAGAGCCGCGGGGTCGAACCTTGGCTTGGCCTTGTAGTTGCCGCCGTCGCGGCGTTGTCCTCCGTCGCGGCGGAAGCTCTTGGGCTCGCGTTGCGCGTGCCCGGCGTTGGCTCGAAGTCGACTTGCCCGTCACACCGCGCGCTGCCGGTGAGGCGAAAGTGCTTATAGCGTGGGTCGGATCGGCGTCCCGTCATTGCCGTCAGGCGGCGTTGACCTCGACTCGTCGTCGGTTTCCTGGTTTGGGTCTTCCTCGGCACCGCTTGGCGATCTCGAGGAGGTCGGGATGTTGTCGAGTGTGCAGGAGTGTCGCTGAGCTTGGCGACCGAGGCTCGAGCGCACGAGGTCTTGAAGCAATGGATCACGGTGTCCGGTGGATGCCGACCGCGTACCAAAGTTCTTGCCACCGTTGGACCCAGCTATGGTCGACTGCGTGGTCCCCGGACGCATCGCCTGTGTCCTCGATAGTGGTGGCACGGGTGTGGAGCACTCAAGTGCCTCGACGGCGTCGCGCATCTCCTCCCGTGAGTCGACATCACCGGGAGGTGTTGATCCACTGCCTGCACGTCCCTTCCATCATCAGGGGGAGGTAACGGGCGGCTAGCAGGTCGGTGTGGCCTTCAATCCCCATCGCCATGGGGTATGTGTCGAGCCAGACGGCGGGGTCGTACGAGGAGTCGTACTTTTCTATGTCCTTTGGCGCCTTGAAGTTTGGCGGGTACTTATCGCCTCGGATCATTGGTCCGAAGCACTTGGGTCCGAGTCGACTGAGCGACCCCATGGGCTCGCCATCGCGGCGATTGGTTAGGGTATGTCGCAGGTCGTCGGGCTGGCGTGCGCGCCAACTTTGGTTGTTGATGATGTGGGTGAGGGCGTCGATGGGTTGCCCGTTGGCGGCGACAAGGTTGTTTGCCGGCCTAGGGTCGTTGGTGGAGAGTGCCGCGTTCGCGGGTCGGTGTTGGAGCTACAGTGGCTCTGGTGGCGGGCAATTGAGGGTGTTTGTCGCCGCGGGGCGGCCGCTTGAGGCCGCTCTGCTTCCCGAGGAACGCGAGTATACTCGTCCTTGCGAGTCGGCGCCCGCTCTTTGCTTCTCGACGGCCTTTGCGAGCAGGGCCTTGACGTATTCGATCTGTAGGGCGCCGTTGCCGGTGGCCGTGATGCTGTCCGCTGCTGCTCGGCCTGCCACGAGGTTGTCCATCGGGGTGGAAAACAGCGAGAGGCCGTTTGCGTCTCGCTCCCGTGAGGAGACTACTATCTGCGGCTGGTCCCTGGGAGGGGTGCGGTTGGGTGGAGGTGGGGCACCCATTGCCGTTGATCTGGCGGGCCGGCGCTTGCTCTGTGGCGCTGCTCGCAGATCGCGCGCTCGGCCACGCGGGCCGGGTCGTTTTCGTCGTCGAAGTTCAGGGCACGCCCCTAAACGGTGGGGTTCAGGCGTGACCTGATCCGCTGCTGGTGGTAGCGTGATAGCTCCTGCGTCGTCACCTGCTCGAGGCGAAATTTTTTGCGCTCGGCTTGTTCCTTGCGTATCGCCTCCGCCAGTTTCAGGCGGAGTTCCTCGACCTCCGTTGCCGTGGCGTTAGGAGGTATTGGGGTGGAGAACGGATCCTCCGGCGGATCGCTGCCGGTCGCCATGTAGGTCGCGGTGTGACGACCGGTCCCATCGCGGAGGTCGGCGGAGTTCTCCGACCCGGAGTCGAACTCGAAGATCCCGAGGATGGAGGGGTCCTCGAAGTCTCCCGCGTTGGAGACCTGGGCGATGGAGCCCGCGGATGAAGCCGCGGTGATGGATCCGGCGAGTGACGCCGGGGTTGCCGAGTCGGCGTCGTCGGTGAGGGCCGCGTCCTCTGCGGACACTGAGTTCTCGGCCACGTCGGTGTGGGCCGAGTTGTACTCGGAGGCGAGGCGATGGATCGTGCGGATCTGGCTCTCTGAGAGCCGATCGCGTGGCGGCGACTCGCGGATGCGAGCCGAATCCTCCGAGACGATGACGTCGGTGAGACCGATGAAGAGGCTGATCGTGCCGATCGGCAGGATCACGCTGTGAGTGACGGGTCGCGCCCGGACGTAGCTGCTCGGCAAGATTTGGAGCATCTCGCCGATCGCTATCATGCGCCGGTGGCGACCGCCTCGTTGATGGGATGATTGGATCTCGCCCGCGAACACCGCCGGACCGCCAGGCCCCACGGTGGGCGCATCGTGGGAATAGTCACGGCAGATGCTACAATCGGCGAGTAGTAGAACGAGGGCAAGGGCCAGCCATTTGCGGTGAGATGAGGGCAAAGACAGTGGTTTTACCTGTTCGCTTCCGGAGGGTAAAGACCTACTCCGGCTAGATTGTATTATGGAGGTGTTACAAAAGGCGAGCTCGGCGGCTAGGCAGCGAGTCGCTTGGATGTATGAAGGAACGTATCTCTACTCGCCCTATAGGGAGGTTTATATAGGCTTACCTCCCCTAGGGTTTACATATCTCAACCGATTCAGTTAAAGCTTCGGTAATCGTTTAAACCTAATCCGACTGGGCCTATCTACTCGCCTGGGCCTTCAGCTTCCAGTCGCTTGGTTCTTCGCAGGGCTTCAATCCATTCGCCGTCCTGCAGGCCCACTCGCCGGTTCTTGGGCCAGTCGGAAACGTCCTGCTGGGTATACCCCGGTAGGCATATCCCCATCAAGATCTATCTACTAGATTGTAGCAACGAGTCGATGGAATAACTCACCCTCAAAGATTCCAAAGTGTTTAATGAGAGAGGATTCCGACGCTGTGTTCCGGAAGCGCTTCCGCAGTCGGTCACATGTTCGGTACTCGATGAAGACCTTCCACTCCCTTGTTCCAGTAGGCAGCGGAGGTTGTAGCACTCTCCTCGCAATTCCGGCAGCACGACGGCGTGGTACCAGAAGTAGAGGGGAGATCTCGTAGGGCTTCGCCTTAGGCCGGAGCGAGTATGGTGGACTATGAGAGAGGCCTCGGTGATCTAGGGTTTAGACACACCAAGGAGAGAGGGCTAGGCCGGTGGGTAGGGCTTGGGGAAATCCCAAGTCGGCGGCTAGGGTTTGCCCTAGGGCGGCAGCGGCTGCAGGAGGGCCGGCGACTAGGGCTTGGGGAAATCCCAAGTCGGCGGCTAGGGTTTGCCCTAGGGCGGCGGCGGCTGCAGGAGGGCCGGCGGCTAGGGCTAGGGTTTTGGGTGGTGGAGGTGTGTGTCTAGAGGGGCATCCCTGCCCCTCCTTTTATAGGTGGAGGGCGCCGGGGAAGGGGGAGGGAGTCCTCCCCCAACTCGGCCTCCAAGGCCGGCGGTGGAGGGAGACGAACTCCTCCCCAAGTAGGTTTCCTACTCTCCCTCCACCAAGCAAACTTGCCGTTTGACTTTTCAAATTGGCGTTTGACTTTTCAAACTAGGATTTGATTTATCCCTTTATTTTGCTCAGCGTTGACACCTAGTACATGATGCAACCATTCCAACTTGTTATGACACATTCATGTACCCTTCCCCTCCGGAGTGCCGGACCTGCCGGAACCTTCTACAACATTCCCGATGAAAACACCGGAATCATTCTCCAACCCCGAAACAGGACTTTCCTTATATGAATCTTATTCTCCGGACCATTCCGGATCTCCTCGTGATATCCCGGATCCCATCTAAGACTCCGAACAACATTCGGTGTCTTACTCATCATTCCATAACTACTCAATAACATCGAATCCTTAAGTGTGTCTCCCTACGGTTCGTGAATTATGCGGACATGATCGAGACACTTCTCCGATCAATAACCAATAGAGGAATCTGGAAATTCATATGGTTCCCACATATTTCTATGATTACTATGCGATCGAATGAACCACTTACATACGATACCAATTTCCCTTTGTCTCACGATAGTTTACTTATCCGAGGTTTTGATCATCGGTATCTCTGCATACCTAGTTCAACCTCGTTACTGATAAGTACTCTTTTCTCGTTCCCGTGATATGTGATCCCTTGTGAGCCAGTCACATGCTTGCAAGCCAATTGGATGACATTCCACCGAGAGGGCCCAGAGTATATCTATCCGTCATATGGATGGACAAATTCCACTCTTGATCCATGTGTCTCAACCCATACTTTCCGAACACTCAATGCCACCTTTATAACCACCCAGTTACGGTGTGGTGTTTGATGTCATCAAAGCATCCTTCCGGTGATGGTGATATGCATGATCTCATGGTCAAAGGAATTAGGTTACTATGTATCAGAAAGCATATAGCAATTGAACTATTAAAATGACTTGATCTTTATGCTACGCTTATCTATAGGACTATGTACATCATACCATTCTCCTAACGATATGATCTTGTTGTTAATAACATCTCAATGTTCATCATAGGGAAACCACAATCATTTATTAACCAACAAGATAGTATTATAAAGAGGCTTTACTAGGGACTCTAATTTAGTTTACAAATCACACAAGTATTAATGTTTCCTTGTTAATACTGTTATAGCATGAATGTAAAAATTTATCATAAACACAAAGATATAATAATAACTACATTTATTATTGCCTCTAGGGAATATCTCCAACACAGACGATGATGGAGATGATGATGGCTCCCAATACCTCAACTTTGATGAAGCCGACAGAAGAGACGACTATGCCGAATTCTTTGGTGGAGACGACGATGGAACTGACGGTGGAGACACCACCATAGCAAAGACCGGCGAGGTATATAAAGACTCTGCTGATCACGAGCTAGTAGATGCATTAGTTGATTCATATATATATATGTACTAACGACTGTTTCTTCTCTTAGACCTCCACATCGGGCGAATCTTCTACAAGGAAACGAGGCCCGACCAAAAAGTTGGCCGACGGTATGCGTTTCACCATTGATCTAGTGTCTGAGTTCGGCGAACCTTTGGAGCCGAAAGAGGCCGCAAGTGTATTTGTATACCAATGAGGAGCGATAGTCAATGACGCCATCCCGATTACTACTCAGAAGTGCAATAAGCCAGGAAAGAAAAGTGATCGTGTTGGTGAAACTTTTGTCGATGACAGAGCCAAAGACGGTCTTTGGAATTCACTCATGGCACACTTATCTCTGCCTGAATTGGACACTCCTGAACTCACTGAGGCATTGAGGTTGCAAGTCAGAAAGTGGGCCCTTAAGAAGATGGGCGGAAAGTTCAAGGACTGGAAGAAAAGATTGTACAACAACTTTGCCAAGAAGGGGATGACTCCGCCATTCACTGGCCTGCTGGAGAAGCAGCGGGATAACTGGGCCCCATTTGTGACATATAAGGAATCAGAAGCAGCTACGGCCAAGTCGGAAAAGAATAAGTTAAATGCGGCCAAAAAGAAATATCACCATACTATGGGGACAGGTGGCTACAAGACGGTCGTGCCTAAGTGGACAAAAACCGATAAAGAACTGCGTCTAAAAGGGGTCACGCCATCTACACATCAGTGGCCCGTGAGGTCAAAAAATTGGCTCCTTGGGCATGGGGGGTTGTATGACACTGAAACCGGGGAGATTATTTTTACAAAGGAGGCCATTACTAAACCCAAAGATGAACTTGTTAAAGTGATACAACTGAGAAAAGATGGAAAGTTCATTCCCGACAGAGAGAACGATGAGCTGACATATGACCTCGGGAATCCTGAAAAAGTCGGACGAACACGAGGCTTTGGCCCATCTGTTCCATGGAAGATGTGGTTTCACGACATCGACACTTATAGAAGCCGATCCAAAAAACGAACCGCGGTATATGAGGAGGCAGCGCGGTTGGAGGCGGTTGAAAAAAGGAACGAGGAATTTCAAGCCATGTTCAAGCTGCAACAGGAGCAGATTACTGAACCTAGAGTACTGCCCCGACAGCAAGATCCTGCGTTAGATAGTCCGGTGGGCCCATCTCAGCGGAGAAGCAGCGTGGCTTCCACGGAGGTATGTAGCATCCCAGTTGTCTAACACCTGTAATGCTACTGGATCTAGTAATAAAAGGGCCACTTCCTACATATAATTGTTGCATCATCATCATATCATGCTCATGTCATCATGCCACCTTGCATTTGAGCATCATACAAAAACCCTTGAGCTTTGGTTCTTATCTCATATGCATTAATATTTGTATTTGTCTCTTGATATTGTATTGGTTCTTGATATATTGTGAAGTGCCCAAGTTGAGTTGGGGGCATATCTCTTATTGACTCCCCCACCTTTTTCTCTCACCACCTTATAATTCCACCATCCAACTAAATATGAGCTTTGCACTTTATTTGGTTTTACCTCTAGCTCATGTGGGTTAGGATGGACCCACTTCTTTTCCCCATGCTCTCATCTTAGCATCATGATGGTTTCACATTAGTGATATATGAGAGCCACATGGCCACCTTTGCATGCCTTGTGAGTGGGACCCTAATTCTAGCTCCCATATGTGTTGTTTTTGGGGTTATCATCATGTTGGGATATTTTGTGGGCTTAATAAATATCTAGTGGCATATACACACTAGCAAGTCCCATTGTATTTCAGATATGGTCATCTCCATCTATTCCACATGGGGCATCCTTTTTAATTCTTTTGCTTGGCCTTTATTCCAATTTTTGGGAATGCAAAATAATAATGCCATGTAATAACATTGTTTTCACAAGAATCATCAGCAATAAATATTTCTGCATGGGCCATGCAAGTACCACCTTTTGCTTGTCATTTGGATTTTATTTGTTTTGAGTGGATCATCTCTATCTATATCCCTTCCTTTTGGGCTTGATCTAGTTGATCTTGTTTACATCATACCACTTCCCTCTCTCTCCCTCTTTTCCTCTTGATCTTGCTTGATCTATGTTTGGAGCATGCATGCTTCTAAAACCCTAGCTCTCACCCCTCTCTCTCTAATCCTCTATCTAAGTTCCCTCTATCACCTACTCCATCATCACCATACCCCATCCTAGCTAAACCCTAATCTACACCTAATCTAAACCAAACCCTAAGTACCCCCTCTTTCTCTCCTCTATAGCCGAGCCACCCCTCTAAACCTACCCTAGCTTGGCCCCACTTGGTCACCCATGCCACCTAGCTACCCCACCCAAACAAACCCTAAACCGAGCTCTACCATCCAAACCCTAGCTCTCTTCTAGCAGGCCTCCCCTCCTTCTCTCTCTGTGCAAAGGCCCACCAGCCTCCCTTCTCCTCTCCTGCCCCACCAAGCCCCCCTACCCCTCCCTGGTCACGCCACGTGTGAGCAGGAGGAGGAAAGGTGGCACCGAGGCCACCTTTTCCCATCTACCGCCCACGGCACCCTCCCCTCCCTCCCCCTATCTACCACCACACGGCACCCTCCCTCAGCCCCGATCTGGCCGAAGCTTGGCCATCCTCCTTCCTATCCACCGCCTACCCTCAAACGCTGTTTCACCTCGGCCTCACCGCGTCCAGCCGATCAGCGAGCAAAGACGTCCGGAGTGGCCTGGGAGATCAACGGCGCTCCTCTGCTTCACCCTGAGCCCGACGACGAGGAGGAGACGGACCGGAGCCACCAGAACCAGCGCCGCTCCGACGCAAACCCTAGCCGCCAGTATGTCTGCCTCGACGCCGAACCACTGATCCTCTGCTCGATCCGTCCACGCCAACACCACCTCGGTGAGCTCCCTGACCTCCTGGACACGGACCGCCTCGCCGTGCCACCCTATATCCACCGGACGCTTGGCGTGCACGCCTGCGGCGCCGTGGCGTCGCTCGCCCAACAGAAGGCCCCGAAACCTTAGCTAGGCCCCGAACACCTCTCGCTACCTAGCCCAACCCACCGAACCGGTTCACACCCCGCTACCGCAGGTCCTCGGTTCGAATCCCGCTGCGCTGCTGTAGCACCGATCGTCGCCACGGAAGAAGCACAGTACGGGCGGTCGTTTTGCCGATACCCCCTCCGTTTTGTTTCTGCTTAACCCGCGGTCCAACCGAGGCCCACCAGTCAGTGGCTGTTGCCGTTTTACAAAGAGCACCCTGTACCTTGTTACCCTCAACCCGCAATCCCCCCCTGCGCCACGTGGTCAGCCCGCAGCATCTCTCCGCCAAGTGGGCCTGTGAGACCGATGGTCCCACCTGTCTGTCTCCGTGGCTAGGAAGCGTAGCGGTGTAAAAAGTTTTTCGCAGCTTGCCTGGCCAATACTGGCCCACCCGATGTGACTACAGCTAGGTCCGGGCTGGGTGGGAAAAGCTTCTGCCTATTTCTGTTTAAATCAAATCTTTTCAAATTAAATTAATTCAAATTTCAAATCTGTTTTTAAATATCTTTTAAAATATAGATCCAAATTTAACAAATAATATATGTTTTTGAATCAGAAAAATGTGAGGAATTCAATTATGCCATCCACATTTTCAATTGAGCATGTTATTTTCTAAGTTGGATAAAATTACATAAAATGCCCCTAAACTTAAATAATTAATAACTTTTGATTTATAACTCCGAATTTGACAAATGATATGTCTAAAATGATCAGCTCGACGATACCTTTCTGTTTATGCTATCCATGGCTTCAATTGCAGCATGCATCATATAAATATATAGTATACAGCAACTAATATGACAATAAAATGTGGCCAAACCTTAATAAAATGACTTATTCTTGTATACCACACCTCACCCATGCCATGCTACGTTATTGCCATGCAACTTGTGCATCATTCATCCTGGCATGATTGTTTGCTTGACGCATTTTATTTCTATGCTTGTGCACTTTATTTATGTTGTCCCTTGTTTGTTTGGTTCTTCTTCGAATAGACGCTGAGCAGGGGATATATCAAGAGAACCAGGAGCACTACCCAGATCCGTCTCTCGCTTCAACTGAGTTGCCAGGCAAGCACTACCACATGCTTGCATACATACAGTACCTATTTCCTCTATCTTATTCCTGCATCATCGAGTCGCGATTGCATTAAATTGAATCCCAAGTATTGCATCGCCTTTAGTTTTAAACCCCACCAAGCTTGTTCCTCCATCCCATGAGCCATTACTACAGGAGTTGTTTGAGCCATGCGAGTCGTAGAACATCATGCGTAGGGTTTGTGAGTGTCTGATGGATAATGAGGTACCTAAACAACTTAACCTGAGTAGTAATGGGATAACTAATGAAAGTGGCACCGGTGGGCAACATCTGCTATTTGGTTTTTCCTGCTCACTTGTGTCCCGTAAGACCCCGAGTACTTGATTCCTGTTCCAAGAATATTCGCGCTATCCACATCCGGGAGGCTTATGGGACCCCCGAGCCGTAGCTTGATTCATCTTATTTCTTGGGGCCACAAACTAGTTTGAGGTTTTATTTACTATCTGTACTTATGCCATGCTATCGCTTTATTTACGATTGTGCGAGGAGCACACTGTCATTTAGGAATTGTGACCCGTTACGCGGTATCGACAAGCCTAGTTTTGGGTTCCTGCCACATACCGGCCCCACAAACCTCGGGTCCGTCTCAAGTCACTAGCTTCGCTATGGTGTACTCCAAGGGGTGCCCCCCTGAAATATTTCTGAATCCTGTGATTGCTTTGTCGTGAATGCCTCGTTGGGTTTTGATTTGGTTTTTCCGAGGTTGATCGAGTGTGTGTTGCTATTTGTGCACCCCTACAGGGTAAAACTTTCTGAAAGCCGTGTCCGCGGTTATGGACGACTTGGAGCACAGTTTCTCGATCATAGACAAGCATAACTAAAGTACCGTTTTAAACTGACTAAGTAATTTGACTAGTACATAGTGCAACACTCATGGAATGGTTAATAAAATTGCCAACGGATGGGGGGGGGGTTGTTCGTCCGCTTCCTCGTTGGTAAGCGAGGAGGAGGATGGATCTGATGAAATTACTGTTATAACTGTTGTCTTTAATTCATGGACATCCGTCTAGCATTGGTTAGGCGGATGGTTAGCGAGTATCTATAGCACTGTTAGGGTTTATCTTTCGCTGCAATTGCGTCACCCCAGTTTGTGTCCCCTTTAGAGGCATAAAGACTTGCTGAGTACCCTTAGGGTCTCACACGATAAATTATTGGTTCAGATGAACAGGTACACTCGCAGGACGGATACTGGGTGGAAGAGGCTGATGATGTGGGCAACGATCGTTCGGTGTAGAGATTTCGGGAACGGGGATCCGTGAGATCTGTGGGCGGGATGTGCTTATTTCAATGGCATCTTATGCCGATTTGCTTCTTATCCGTACTCGGACTTTGTTTTGCCGCTTCCGCTTGATACTCTGATGTGTGATGTATGAGGAATTATCCTAAAATATTATATCTATCTAGGTCATTTGAATCTTGCCGTATGGCGTTGCTATATTTCCTTTCTTTCTAGATGGAATGGCTCTGATGTACTTTTGTATGGTGGCTTGCATACATACTCATTTGTGTATGTAGTTGATCCCTTCGCCGACACGCCTGTGACAGGTCCCGATGAATTGGAAGTGGTTGGGACGGCCGAAAGGTCTACCCGTGAGTGGCTTTTGGGGCCCCACCGTACTATTTCAACCACTACCGTTCATCCAGGCTTGTATCTAGGAGCGTAATTCACCGAGGTAATTACAAGGTACAAGCTAATAATCCAATGCTGATGCACAATAATGCAACGATGGTTCGCTACCCCGTGGATGAAGTCGAGGCAAGGACAGCTTGTGAGCTACATGTCACAGTGAAGAACATTTCTATGAAGGTGGCGCTCGGCTTTGCTTTACCTTGTCCACCGGAAGCGACCTACCATGGAACTCAGATTCCAGCTGGCTATGCTCGTGTCGGTGTGGATGAAGTTGAACTGACATGTCGATCACTTGAGCTTGACATCCCTACAGGTGAAGGGGAGAAAACACTTGGAGAAGTGGAGGGTGGGATCATTCTTTGGAAAAATCAACACATCGTGTTTCCAGGCTGGGCGCCAAGGAAATCTTCTCCTCCGAGAAGCAATCCATCACCTCCAGGGCCACCATCACCTCCGAGTCCACCGTCTCCACCAAGAAACAATAGTCCGCCCTTTCCTGAGAGGGATCGCAGCGCGACTCCATCTCCATCTCCGGCGCCTCCGCCTCCGCCCACTGAATCAAAGGGAAGAAAGCAGAAGAATAACACCGCTACGTCGAGGGAGACCCGACGCCGAAAACGACAAGATCCCCTACCAAGAGTACCGCCGTCTCCTCCCAAGTTAGCTTATCACCGCACTGATGAGGAAAGCGTGGTGATCTCCCGGGCCAAAGTGAAGGCCCATTTTGCACCAAAACAACCCGAGCCACAGGTGCTAGTTGATCCAAAAGTCAAGAAGCACTTCAAGGCATTCCTTGACCAACCACCCCAACATGTGTTAAATAGGAAAGATGACTATACACGCTGTCTTACGAAGACACTAAAAGAGAAGTCATCAAGCAGTACTGCAAGTGGGAGAAAATCAAAAGAAGTTGTCCAGCTCGGCAAACAGGCAAAACAATCCATTGCCCCGCTCAAGGTGTTACCCCAGCCCACACAAGGTGGAATAGATATAGAAATAGCTATTAAATTATCCAAGGAGTGTAACGTGTCGGTCGAAGCACTTCTAGCCGGCGGAGATAATGTCGCCAAGGGACCAATAGCACGAAAAATTGTCTACGGGGAGCCTCTGGTCAGTGATGAGGTATTCAATGATCTGCCAACACATATGCGACTGTTGCATATTTGGTACTTGAAAGTCACAAAGGAAGGGCGACAATTTCTCCTATGTAAAGTTGGAGAGGAGTACTTCCGTCCAGACGATATCTCCATTGAACTTTGTGAACTATTTTAGTTATTCAACCTAGACGCCCTCGACAAG
The DNA here is from genome assembly GCA_030063025.1 of Avena longiglumis. NCBI lineage: Eukaryota > Viridiplantae > Streptophyta > Magnoliopsida > Poales > Poaceae > Avena > Avena longiglumis. The sequence goes on along the minus strand of CP125977.1, from coordinate 435,424,678 downwards.
TCCCTCCTCAGCATATATTGTCTGTAAGTAATTAAGTCACTAACTCAGCTCGTTTAATTCATTTCCTGTCATTATCCTCACTATATCTCCTTCTGTATGCTATTATATATGCAAAATGAAGATTCAATAATGTAGAAGAAAGTCAATCTAAAGCATTGGGTTCGTTGACCCAAACAGAGTAAATGGACATACGCTAATAAATAACCTCGAGGAAACAGAGGATAACTTGCTAATGTTTTTAATGGAGCAACATTACAAGACACAAATACTATTTCCTTACAACTATGGGTAAGAGTCTTACTGTACTGTACACATTCAATTTTTGTTTACTCGATGTTAAGTGTATATAAACGATCGCAACTTCCACTGGATTCTTCTAAACATTGACGTAGACCGTGCAAAAGTTGAAATCTCGGACTCGTTAAAGAAGCCGATGGAAGACTACCGGAGCATAATTGATTGCCTCCAAAAGTAATTTCAATCACTATATCTGTCTCTTTCGTTCATTCTCTGAGATGAAAACTAATTAATAACTCATTCATTTCTTTTTTGCCGGACAGGGTTTGGAAAAGGTTCACGAAGGAGGTTCAGGGTGAATGGCGTGAGGAGCTCACTTATCGTACGGTCCCGGTAAGTAGTACAAGAGCTAGGGGAATAATTTATGTGGATATTACAATTATCATTCTTACAATTATCATGCTTGATTATTATATAATTGAATTATATTCTCGATCGAAAAGTGTGCGACGCAGCCACAGGGGACTAATTTATGTGGATATTACGTATGTGAGTTCATTCGTGGGTGTATGGAGCAGGACAGAGACTTTCTTCAAGTACGTAAACAATATATTTGAAATTTATTCTATACCATAGTTTTTGTTGAGTTCCATTCATAATGATCTACTTCTTTATATATAGTTGGATGCGATGCGGGATAAGCTCCTACCACATGAACGCCTACTAGCAATTCAAGAGGAGTTGTCGGAATTTTTGCTCAGGGACGTCATAAACTCAAAAGGAGAGTACAACGTAGATAGACCTTCGTGTAATCGTGGATAGACACAAAAGGACAGTATCTGTTGTAATGATGATCTTGGTGTAAATCAATTAGACGAGCTCTAGTCTCGGTTGTGTATATATTAATATGTATTTATGTTATCATGAGTGAAATTATATTATATATGCATCAATGTATACAGCATGTAGTAGCGTAGAATAATATGTATATGAAAATACAAAATGAAAAATAATCAAACACGAAAAAAAAACCCTAAAACCCCACCTTCGCCAGCGGTTGCAAAAATCTTGGCAATGTCGAAGAACTTTAGTCCCAGTTCGTGTTACGAACCGGGACTAAATATCCTCCAGCCCAGCGTGCACAGAGCGGCCACGTGGAGATAATCTAGTCCCGGTTTGTAACAGAACCGGGACTAAAGGCCTAACCTTTAGTCCCGATACGAATCCGGGACTAAAGACTCTTACAAACCGGGACTAGTGTCCTGTTTTCTACTAGTGTATTTTGCTTCCTATCCTGCTTCGCTAAAGCATATGGTGGCCATTTTTCTCAAAGAAGCAAGAGAGTTCATGCCATTTTTTTCTCAAGATTTGTCAAGATTTAGTTTGCAACACCTAAATCCAAAGCTTTAAAAGGTTAGAACTTCATTCTTTCATCTCTTATTGCTATTTTAGCTCTAAAATACTCTAGAAGTATAGAGATATGGAGCAATGCATGCATGATATAGAAGTAGCTAGAAGGATTTTGATATATATGTGTAACAAATTTTGATTAGGCACATAGTTACTGAAAATTGAAATGTGTAATTTTAGAGTTTAAGAGTTTAGAATGGAATGAGGTTTTCACTGATAGAACAATAATAAAAAAATCCACATTTATCATGTTGATTGTTTTCTCCAATTCACAAATTGGTGCATGTAAATTTTTCAAAATTCATAATTAATGCTCTAGAAGCTCTCAATATAACTTGTAATAATTTTATCATGTTGGGTAATGGTTTTTGATATACTTTTACTATAATGCAGATGGTCCGGGAATGGATGTATGGTACTGACCGACGCTCTGGCGAGTTCATTAATGGCGTGCATGAATTCATCCGTGTTGCTGATGCAAACAAGCACAATGGTTTTGTATTCTGTCCATGTAATGGATGTAGGAATCAGAAGGATTACTCTAACTCAAAAACCCTTCACAGCCACCTGTTGAAGTCCGTCTTCATGCCCAGTTATAATTGTTAGACCAAGCATGGAGAGAGAGGGGTTATAATGGAAGACAATGCAGAAGAGGAGGAGGATGACAACTATCATGGTTTCCCTGAGTACGGAGATCCTTCCATGGGGGATGCTGAAGGGGAGGATGAAGAAGAGACACATGATGAACCCGCTGATGATCTTGGTCGGACCATTGCCGATGCACGAAGAGATTGTGAAACTAAAAAGGATATGGAGAAGTTCAATCACATGTTAGAGGATCACAAAAAGTTGTTGTACCCAAATTGCGAAAATGGTCTGAAAAATCTAGGCAACACACCGGAATTGCTGCGATGGAAGGTTGAGTGTGCTATACCTGAGTCCTCATTTGAAAAGTTGCTGAAAATGATGAAGAATATGCTTCCAAAAGATAACATATTGCCCGCCAGTACGTACAAAGAAAAGAAGGTTATCTGCCCTCTAGGTTTAGAGGTTCAGAAGATACATGCATGCCCTAATGACTGCATCCTCTACCGCGGTGAGGAGTATGAGAATTTGGATGCATGCTCGGTATGCACTTCACTTCGGTATAATATTATCCGAGATGACCCTGGTGACATTGAGGGCGAGCCCCCCCGGAAGAGGGTTCCTGTCAAGGTGATATGGTATGCTCCTATAATACCACGGTTGAAACGCTTATTCAGAAACAAAGAGCACGCCAAGTTGTTGCGATGGCATAAAGAGGAACGTAAGTCAGACGGGATGTTGAGACACCCCGCTGATGGGTCGCAATGGAGAAAAATCGATATAAAGTACCCGGACTTTGCAGATGACGCAAGGAGTTTATGGTTTGGTATAAGTACAGATGGCATGAATCCCTTTGGGGAGCAGAGCTCCAGTCACAACACCTGGCCCGTGACTCTATGTATCTATAACCTTCCTCCTTGGTTGTGCATGAAGCGGAAGTTCATGATGATGCCAGTGTTGATCCAAGGTCCGAAGCAACCCGGCAGCGACATTGATGTGTACCTAAGGCCATTAGTGGAAGAACTTTTATAGTTGTGGCACGAACCCGGGATACGCGTGTGGGATGAGAACAAGCAGGAAGAATTTAACCTATGAGCATTGATTTTTCTAACATTCAATGATTAGCCTGCTCTTAGTAACCTTTCAGGACAGTCAAACAAGGGATACAATGCATGCACACACTGTTTAGATGAGACTGAAAGTATATATTTGGAACATTGTAAGAAGAATGTATATAATGAGCATCATCGATTTCTTTTGGCCAAGCATCCCTTAAGAAAGAAAGGCAAGAATTTCAACGGTCTGGCATGTCACCAGACGAAGCCTAAGGAGCGTATTGGTGCTGATATATTTGATATGGTCAAAGATTTGGATCAAATGGTAACCTTTGGAAAGGGTCCTGGCAGAAAATCTGTTCCGAAGGACGCTGAAGGACACGCACCCATGTGGAAGAAGAAATCTATATTTTGGGAGCTACCATATTGGAAATTCTTAGAAGTCCGCTCTGCAATCGATGTGATGCATGTGACGAAGAATCTTTGCATGATCCTGCTAGGCTTCTTGGGCATGTATGGGAAGACAAAAGATACACCGAAATCACGAAGGACCATCAATGTGTTGGGCCATGCGGAGATAAAACAAAAAATTTCCTCTAACATGGTGATCCCAAGATCCAGCTGAGGTAAAAGGCCACGAGGTTTATCACTAGACGCGTAGTTGCGGATTACTGATGAAGCGCGTCGGTTGATGCAGTGCAGTCCTTTGCGATCCGATCGTCCTGGTGCTGATCGTACATCACCTCTACTGGTATCCACACGTACAAGGAGGAGCACTGGCGGCGAACTGCTAGGTTCGTTACGACGGTAGGACTGCTGTGGAGCGAGGGTTTCCAACACATGGAATGACCTAACCGAACAACGATTAACCTTTCTTGGTTTCGGTGCTCCACTATATATAGGGAGTGAACGTGGGCTATGCTCGCGTGTCCCATTCACTAAAGCCCATATAACATTAGTCACCGTGAGTCCAGCTCACTAACTCAGTCCAAATCAGGCTCGGGTCCAACCCAACCAGATTTCCAGTTCAGATCCAATCCGAACTTGCTCCCGCTCTTAAGTGTGTGACCCCGCAGGCTTATGGCTACTTGGACACTATTGGAGTCTGACTCTCAATCGATCAGTCGGTAGCGGATCCTAGTAGGACATGCCGACTCCCAAGTACCAAAGATTCATGACGACTTGCCTTTCCAATGCGACTTACGTCCGAGTCCCTTTTGGTATACCTTGTCAGACTATAGGTGAATATTTGTCATCCCTTAAATAGTCCGACTCTCTTCTCGATCCGAGATAAGTGATTCACCCGACTAACTCTTAGTCGATCGCCTCGGTTAACACTTAACCGAGTCGTGCATGGCCATGATTTCCGAATCATATCTCACGAGAGAGCCCAGAGAATATCTCTCCAAGTGGAGGGGCAAAATCCCATCTTGGTTATTCACATCACGCAGTTTGATTCTCAGTCGACCCGAACCCTGCCTTTATAATTGCCCAGTTACGGATCAGCATTTGACAGAACCTAAGTCGGTGATCCTCAACTCGGACTATGCAACAACCTCAGGTCTAAGGATTACATTGATTGAGATATACAAATGACAACTTGTTAGTTGTACCTCAATGTGGGCCAATCCGACTCACTAAACTCTTTAGCCGAATCTGTGTAAGTTGGAATAGCATCTCCATGCCCATGACATATGGAACCGAGTCATCAAGCAAACTTTCACATTGGTCTAAGTTGTGTGTCCCTCACAACCTGAATGCCAAGGATATTTAGTACAAGCAATATGAATGCATAGTTCCACAACCGAATCACATATTCAATGATACACATCAGATGTTTATACAAGGACTACTTAATATCTTTATGAATACAATGCGAAATCTCATCATACATGATTGCCTCTAGGGCATATTCCCAACACAACGTATGAAAGACCCAGATGGCCTGCATCCAAAATGGTTTCAAGGTCATGCCAGCTACGCTCTTACCAAACAAGAGAAGGAAATATTTTTTGAATGCCTAAGAAATATTAAGGTCCCGTCTGGCTTCTCGTCGAATATGAAGGGAATAATAAATATGGCAGAAAAAAGTTCCAAAACCTAAAGTCTCATGACTGCCAGATGATTATGACGCAAATTCTTCCGATTGCATTGAGGGGGCTTCTACCAGATAATGTTCGAGTACCCATTGTGAAGCTATGTGCATTTCTCAATGCAATCTCTCAGAAGATATTCAATCCTGATGATCTACCATGGTTACAGAATGATGTGGTCCAATGTCTTGTCAGTTTTGAGTTGGTGTTCCCACCATCCTTCTTCAATATTATGACGCACCTGCTGGTTCACCTAGTCGAAGAGATTTCCATTCTCGGTCCTCTAGTTCTACACAATATGTTTCCCTTTGAGAGGTTCATGGGAATCTTAAATAAATATGTTCGTAACCGTGCTAGGCCAGAAGGAAGCATCTCCAAGGGCTATGGAACAGAGGAGGTCATTGAATTTTGTGTTGAGTTCGTTCCTGACCTTAGGCCGATTGGTCTTCCTCAATCGCGGTATGAGGGGAGACTGAGCGGAAAGGGTACTCTAGGAAGGAAATCAATAATATGTAGGGACGGACATTCTTACACCGAAGCACATTACACCATTCTATAGAATTCTATCTTGGGAGCCCCATATATCGAGGAACACAAGAAAATCTTACGCTCCAACAACCCTGGAAAGCATGACTCTTGGATTAGAGATGAACACATGAATAGTTTTGGTAGTTGGTTGCAACATCTCATAAAAAAAACACTCTTGGAGATCATCTATACTTGTTGTCTAGGTCACCATCTTCTACTATATCGACTTTCCAAGGTTACGAGATAAATGGGTGTACATTTTACACGATAGCCCAAGATTAAAAGAGAACCAACCAAAACAGTGGTGTCCACTTTGATGCAATAGACAACAATGGGTCAAAGACCACATATTATGGTTACATAGAGGAGATATGGGAACTTGACTATGGACCTACTTTTAAGGTCCCCTTGTTTCAGTGCAAATGGGTCAAGATGATAGGAGGAGGGGTTGAGGTAGACAAGAAATACAGAATGACATCGTTGGATCTCAACAATCTTGGGTACTTAGACAAACCATTCATCCTAGCCAATGATGTGGTTCAGGTTTTCTATGTGAAGGATATGTCTACCAAACCTAGAAAAAGAAAAAATAAGAAAAAGAATACATCAGACGATGAGCCAAAGTGTCACATAGTTCTTTCAGGAAAAAGAAACATCGTGGGAGTGGAGGACAAGACAGACATGTCAGAAGATTGTGATAAGTTTCATGAAATTCCGCCCTTCACGGTGAAGGATGACCCAAGCATCATGTTAATGAATGAAGATGATCCATGGATACGGCGGGATCAGAAAGGAACACACGCGAAGAAATGATGTGTAATAATTGTAACATTTTATGAGTAAAGATGCTCCATGTGTCCATTTTTATAGTGTTGTCTGCAAACAATCTTGATTGTGTTAGTCCCGTTTTGTGGCTGTACCAGGACTAAAGGGGGGCCTTTAGTCCCGATTCATACTTACCATTAAGATCTGATCTCCAAACGCGTGAGGTCACATATTAGGGAGTGCCTCTCTGACCAGTTTCTTGGAGCTGCTAGAGGACTGGGCTCCGGTGGCATCTCCCTGAAACTGGCCGTAGTGGTGTCCCGGCTCTCGAAAACCATCTTGCAGCTTGTAACTTCTCTAACTAGATCAATACGCCTAGGAGCTAAATAATTTCACATATTAGGGAGTGCCTCTATGACCAGTTTCTTGGACATGCCGGAGGATTGGGATCTGGCGACATCTCCCTGAAACTGGCCGTAGTGGTGTCCCTGCTCTTGAAAACCATCTTGCAGATGCCTCAAACTGGCTGGAGGACTGGACTCACAAGGATGCCTATTTATAGTACAAGAAGCTCAGCATAATGTCGACACTCACGAAATAATGTCGACACTCACCCCTATTATTAGTGCTAACTCATGTTTTGTCCCGGTTGGTGTGTCCAGCCGGGACTAAAGGTTCATCTTTAGTCCCGCTTGGTGACACCATCGGGGACAAGGTACAAGCCGCACGACATAATGTCGACACTCACCCCTATTATTCGTGTTGCCTGGCCCAGTCTGCCGCAATCCCTTCAGTCGTGGTTGGTTTATCCAACCGGGACTAAAGATGAACCCTCTCTTTATAGGCATTTCGCTCTATTTATAGGCTGCTCGATCCAGCCTGCTCTATTTATAGGCCTTTTCCTCTAAATACAACATCTTCATATTTAGGTAACACTCAAGACATTTATTAATATTAAAAACCGGGACAAACCGGGACTAGCTAACACTCAGGACTAAAGCCGCCCCCTTTAGTCATAATCATGCCTAGTCCTATAGTACGTAGCTTTAGGGTCTTCTTCTTCATCGTCATCATCATCATCGTCACCTGCCACTCCGGGGATCCTCAGCCCAGCCATGGCGTATACCAGGGGCCATTCCAACCTCGGATGCACGGCCGGCGGGGGAGGGTTCTCCTGGAATACAATGCCGCTACCGCCGGGCGGGGGTGGGGCCTTTTTGTGGCTTTGTGCGGGTGGACTTGTGGGCACCGCAGGCGAGGATGGTCTCCCCCGGCGATGTAGCGGATCACTCCGATGATAGTACGGTTCGCCCACCACAGACGACGGCCGGCTTCGTTGTGGTTCACCGGGGGCGGGCCATCACCCTCATACCTGGCGAGCTCCCTTTCCCGTCTATTAGCGAAGAAGGCATTCCAGGTGTCGCAGTTGTCGGGATCCCACTAGGGATCCATCCGCTGCTTCGGTGTGAGCTCGTGGTAGAAGTGGTTCGTGATGGCCACCTAGCGTGCGGAACCTTGAGGGACAGGAGGGACAGGAACCCCTCCAGCGCTTAGCATCCAGCCGACGGGCGGCCGGTAGCCCGGTGGACAAGGGTAGTTGGAGGCGCATAGCGCCTCGGTCTCCTCAAGGGTCAGAATGGCCCAGTAGGCGTTGTCCATTGTTCTAAGATAGGAAGGTGTGGATGTGTGGATAGCCATGGCGCGATCGCCCTAGATGTAGAGGGAAAGGGCAGGAAAACTTGGCGCGAAGCTTTCGAAAATGGCGGGAAATATCTTTAGTCCCGGTTAGTGACTACAACCGGGACTAAAAGCTCTTGTACAAAGGAAAGGGCGGGGAAACTTGGCGGGAAGCGGGGGAAACTTGGCGGGAAGCGGTGACTACAATCGGGACTAAATGGATATTATATTAAGATTCTTTATATTTTTTGATAATAATATACATATTATTTGTTTTATTTAGATTTTTACAATAAAAGATATGATTTTCCAAAGTTTTTATATTTGAGTTGAATTAAAAAAAAAATTTACAAATGAAATAATTTATAAATAATGCAAACAGATAAATGAATATTATATTAAGATTTTTATATTTTTCTGATAATAATAGACATATTATTTGTTTTATTTGGATTTTTACAATAAAAGATATGATTTTCCAAAGTTTTATATTTGATTTGAATTAAAAAAAGAAATTTACAAATGAAATAATTTATAAATGATGCAAACAGATGAATGGATATTATATTAAGATTCTTTATATTTTTCTGATAATAATAGACATATTATTTGTTTTATTTGGATTTTTACAATAAAAGATATGATTTTACAAAGTTTTATATTTGATTTGAATTAAAAAAAGAAATTTACAAATGAAATAATTTATAAATGCTGCAAACAGATAAATGGATATTATATTAAGAATCTTTATATTTTTGATAATAATAGACATATTATTTGTTTTATTTGGATTTTTACAATAAAAGATATGATTTTCCAAAGTTTTATATTTGATTTGAATTAAAAAAAGAAATTTACGAATGAAATAATTTATAAATGATGCAAACAGATAAATGGATATTATATTAAGATTCTTTATATTTTCTGATAATAATAGACATATTATTTGTTTTATTTGGATTTTTACAATAAAAGATATGATTTTACAAAGTTTTATATTTGATTTGAATTAAAAAAAAGAAATTTACAAATGAAATAATTTATAAATAATGCAAACAGATAAATGAATATTATATTAAGATTCTTTATATTTTTCTGATAATAATAGACATATTATTTGTTTTATTTGGATTTTTACAATAAAAGATATGATTTTCCAAAGTTTTATATTTGATTTAAATTAAAAAAAGAAATTTACAAATGAAATAGTTTATAAATGATGCAAACAGATAAATGGATATTATATTAAGATTCTTTATATTTTTCTAATAATAATAGACATATTATTTGTTTTATTTGGATTTTTACAATAAAAGATATGATTTTACAAAGTTTTATATTTGATTTGAATAAAAAAAGAAATTTACAAATGAAATAATTTATAAATGATGCAAATAGATAAATGGATATTATATTAAGATTCTTTATATTTTTTTGATAATAATAGACATATTATTTGTTTTATTTGGATTTTTACAATAAAAGATATGATTTTCCAAAGTTTTATATTTGATTTGAATTAAAAAAAGAAATTTAGAAATGAAATAATTTATAAATTATGCAAACATAGAAATGGATATTATATTAAGATTCTTTATATTTCATTGATAATAATAGACATATTATTTGTTTTATTTGGATTTTTACAATAAAAGATATGATTTTCCAAAGTTTTATATTTGATTTGAATTAAAAAAAGAAATTTACAAATGAAATAATTTATAAATGATGCAAACATAAAAATGGATATTATATTAAGATTCTTTTTATTTTTCTGATAATAATAGACATATTATTTGTTTTATTTGGATTTTGACAATAAAAGATATGATTTTCCAAAGTTTTATATTTGATTTGAATTAAAAAGGAAATTTACAAATGAAATAATTTATAAATGATGCAAACAGATAAATGGATATTATATTAAGATTCTTTATATTTTTCTGATAATAATTGACATATTATTTGTTTTATTTGGATTTTTACAATAAAAGATATGATTTTCCAAAGTTTTGTATTTGGTTTGAATTAAAAAAAGAAATTTACAAAAAGTAAGCTAGTCTTGTGTCGTGGCTGGACCCGGGACTAGAGGGTGCGTGCGCGCGTGAAAACCAAGCGGCCGAAAAAAACATTAGTCCCGGGCCGTGGCTTAACCCGCAACTAAAGGGGGTGTCTTTAGTCGCGGGGTAAGCCACGACCCGGGACTAATGACCCTCTAGTCCCGTCCCGAGGCTTAGCCCGGGACTAAAGGGGTGGGGGTATAAGTAACCCGCGCCCACCCCTGGCCTCCCACACCCAGCACTTGGCAAAATCGACAAGGAGACGAACAAACGACGACGAGCTTGATCGACGCAGGGGAGGTGCTGCCAGATTCCACCGCACCACCGCCCTCGTCTCCGGACGCCCCGCCGTGCCGCCACGCGCCGTGACGCCGAACCACATCGTGCCGCCGCCGCAACGCCTTTGCCTCCCTCACGCCGCCATAGCCTGCCGTACGCCTCGACATGCGTTTTTAAGAATTTTTTGTTTATTTTTTTGTATCTTAGAAATTTTAGTATCTTAGCATTTAGTTTCTTTTTTAGGAATATATAATTGTTTTTAGTTGTTTTTAGGAATATATAATTGTTTTTAGTTTCTTTTTTAGGAATATATAATTGTTTATACAATTGTTTTTAGTTGTTTTAGGAATATATAATTGTTCATATAATTGTTTTTAGGAATATATAATTGTTTATATAATTGTTTTTAGTTTCTTTTTTTAGGAATATATAATTGTTTTTAGTTGTTTTTAGGAATATATAATTGTTTTTAGTTGTTTTTAGGAATATATAATTGTTTTTAGTTTCTTTTTTTAGGAATATATAATTGCTTATATAATTGTTTTTAGTTGTTTTTAGGAATATATAATTGTTTATATAATTGTTTTAGGAATATATAATTGTTTTTAGTTGTTTTTTAGGAATATATAATTGTTTTTTTAGGAATATATAATTGTTTATTAGGTTTATTAGGAATATTAATTGTTTTTAGTTGTTTTTAGGAATATATAATTGTTTTTAGTTGTTGTTTTAGGATTATTAATTAGTGTTATTAAGGTTATTAATTATATAATTATTAGGGTTATTAATTTTTGATATTAGGGTTATTTTTTTGTTTTAATTATTAGGGTTATTGTTTTTTCTAACCTGTTTAACTCTCTTTTTGTTATAGTTAATTAAGTCATGGATCCATCCGAAGATCCTGGTCGCATTGGTGAAGGTTTTCTTCAGGGCATGATAAGAGGTGAAATTCCTCTTAATATTAATACCGGTGAAGATATTTTACTCGAGGAAGAGATATCCTCATATCTGAATCCATCCGGTGATGCACTAGAGGAAAAGCTAATGTACCAAGGGGAAGACCGGATGGACGAAGGGCAAACAAATAACAACAATAATGATGGCCCCTCGACAGGATCCGGCGAGGTACATATATATAAAGTCTCGTGTTACCTCTATTCATTAACTGATCTAGATATATATTAATCACTCTCTCTTCTTCTTTTAGCCCACCGGATCAAAGCAATCGACTGCTCGAACGAAACGAGGGCCAAACAAAAAGTTGGAATGTAATCATAGGTTCACTATCGAAGAAATAGATGATGATGGTGAACCGATTGCTCCAGAGAAGCACTGGAGGATGTTTATAAATCAATGCGGGGTGCTTGTTAGGGACAACCTGCCGATCACCATCCAAGAATGGAATCAGTCAAAGAAACCTGGTGAAGAATCCAACAGCTATGTCACCGATGATGCCAAAGATGACCTTTGGCAGAAGCTCATAGCGCATTTCATACTACCTCCAAAGTATGAAGAATTTGAGGAAGATGGTATTACCCCAAGGCCGGGTGGGCTTGAAAATAGAGCGAAAGTGAAGGAGTGGGCTCTGAGCAAGATGGCTGAACTGTACCGGAACCACAAGAAAAGTTTATACGCGAAATATGTCGCGAAAAAGAAAAATCCATACTTCAAAGGAGTAAACGAGAAGTTGAGAGAACTGTGGCCCGATTTTGTAAAGTACAAGCAATCTGATAAAGCAAAGGAAAAGTCGGCAAAGAACGTGTTAAATGCTGCCAAAAATAAATACCATCATAAAATGGGGACAGGTGGCTACAAGAGTGCCGTCCCTAAGTGGAAAACTATGGAGAAGAACATGAGGGCTAGAGGCGTCACTCCTAGTACAAATGGATGGACCGAGAGGTCAAAGCACTGGTGGTACGGGCACGGGGGATCCTTGGACCCAGAAACAGGGAAGACATTATTTCATGATAAAATTCTAAAACCCTCCAAAGACCTTATTCAAGCAATGAACGATGCTCAATTGGGATTGTTTCGTCCTGAGAGAGAGAACGACGAGCTGACACGCGCCCTAGGGAATCCTGAAATGGGAGGACGAACACGAGGCAAAGGCGCCGGTGTCTCGTGGAAGAAAGGGTTTCCTCAGTACGATGCTAGTTATAGAAGCCGTCAGGGAAAGAAGGACCGGGAGGCAGACCGGATCTCCAGGGTGGAGTAGGACGCTGATCTGAAGAACCTCATGCATGAAAATAGCCAAAGGCCGTCGTCAACTCACCCGCGGGCTGATGATCCTGCATTGGATGTTAGCCAGCGGAGAAGCAGCATGGATTCCACGGAGGTCCAGGCTGATGATCAAGCACTGCTGGATGATGCACCGGCTCCTCACTACCCCGTGGATGATGTCAGAGAGATGGCACAATGTGAGCTACATAAGCCAATGAACAACCTGTCCTTCAAGGTGGCGATCGGCACTGCTTTACCTTGTCTACCTGGAGCACTCCACCATTCACTTCCGATTGCACCAGGCTATGCTCGTGTCACGGTGGATGACATAGTGGAGGATTTTGCGGACCTAGAGATTGAAATCGCTACGCCTGAAGGCCTTACGAAACTAGGAGATGTCAAGCGCAACATCATTCTATGGAATAAGAAGTACATCAAGTTTCTAGGCTCGGCGCCAATGCCACCTACTCTGAGGAATCCAATTCCACCCGCATCGAATATCGTCAACCTCCAAGTCCAACCCAACCCGATTATCGCCAACCTCCAAGTCCACCCTGCCCCGCTAACGATCGCCACAACAGGAGTACATCAACTCGATATACGCCTCCGCGCAATACTCGATCTCCGCCTCCGCCTCCGTGCAATACTACTACCTCGTCAAAGAAACGGAAGTTCGACGGTCCCCCGCGCCCCACATCGAAGAAAGTTCAAACGGCGAAGATAGTCGACATCCCGCCGGCTCTTCCAAAGAGACCTTATGACAAGACCGATGAGGAAACTAACACGGATGTGCCTGCCCAAGGTAAGGCGCATTTTCACCCAAAAATCCTGAGCCAAATCCGGTATATAATGAAAAAACCAAAAAGTGGGCTAAGTCCTTTCTTGAGCAACCATCCGAGATATCGATGAATCTAGAATCAAACTATGACTGGGAGATTATTAAGCAAGCACAGAAGAAAAAAATCACAAGTGCAAAAAGGAGGAAGAAAGTTTCCCAGCTCGGAGCACAAAAGAATCAATCGGTCGCCCTGCTCAAAGTCATTTCAGACCTCAACAAGGCCTTCAGAGCTGAAATGGATATGGACATGAAAATAATGGACCCCAGAGCCCGTAATAATGCTGCACTTATGGGAATCACTGTATCGCAGGCCAAAGCACTTTCTACCGAAGAAAATATGTCTCTTGGTCAATATTTAGGCTATGAAGATACGCCAGTGGGTCTAGTCAGTAATGAGGAGTTGGCGTGTCTATCCACACATATGCGAAATCTGCACAAATGGTACATGTCGCAAGCAGAAAAAAAGCATCAGAAAGATTGGTTTCCGGTGGACGTTAGAAAGGAGCATCACTTCAAACCATACTCGACACAGGTTCAAATGACCAAACTATTTCAGTTATACAACCAGCGCGCCCTCGACAAATCTATCATTGGTTGCTACTGTTTGTAAGTGATTTATTTCTATAATTAAGTTTGTAGCTCAACTCGTTCATTGTATTTAATATATTATCCTAACTATATATCCTTTTGTATGATGATATTATATTCTGCAGAATGAAGATGCTTGAATGAAAAAGAGCTAGAAGATACGACGTTGGGTTCATTGACCCATATATCGTTAATGAATATACGTTAAAGAATCACCCCAAGGACGTGGAGGAAGACTTGTGCAGGTTCTTAACCGAGAATAATTTTGTTAAGGAAATACTATTTCCTTACAACTTCAAGTGAGTGTTTATATCTTGTACACATTTTATTTTTCCTTACTGGATGAGCTACGCATGTATGCTTATGTAAACGTCCGCAGATTCCACTGGATCTTGATAAACATTCAAGTTGACAACTCCCTAATTGAAGTCCACGACTCATTAAGTTGGGACCAAGAGCAGTGGAGCGACATGAAAGAAATGCTCCATAAGTAATTTCAATCATTATCGCATTATATCGTCCTCTTTCATTCATTTCCTGATATCAAGTAACTAATAACTCATTTGTTCATTTTCTTTGCCGAGCAGGTGTTGGACACGGTTCAGACAGAAAATACCAGGTCCATTCAATGAGGAGTTAACTTATAAAATGGTGAAGAGTTTACAGCGGCCACCGGGAACTCATTTATGTGGATACTACATCTACGAGTACATCCGCGAGTTGACCAGTGAGCGGAAAGTTGACTCACATTATATTTATAATTTGCGGGAGAAACTAGAGCCAGACCAGCGCATAAGAGCAATTCAAGAGGAGCTGGCGCGATTTATGATGAAGGAAGTCCTTGATGTACATGGATAGAATTATGCGGATGACGTGGAACTCGATTTGCCTTAGTCATCTCCATGTAGCTGATATGATATATATATATATATATATTCATTAATGACCATGTAATTTCAAAACATTTATTCCTTTTGATATGATTGATTATATGTATGCTTGCAAGGGATCGATTAATTATATAAATGCATCGACGTGTAGTGTGTATGTAGTAGCGTATAATATGTATACTGAAATATAGGTTTGAATTATAGTGAAACACAAAACGAAAAAGGAACGAAATGGCAAAAAAAGGAAATGCACAATTCTCTGCAGCGGAAGAGAAACACACAATTCTCTGCCGCGGCAGGAAACCTTATAGTCCCGGGTGATGTTACGACCCGGGGCTAGAGGGTTTCCGCCCCCTGCGGTGCTGAAACAACCACGTGGTTGTTATCAGTCACGGGCCGTAGCGAGCTGGGACTAGGGGGGGCGCTCTAGTCCCGTTTTCGCAGTCTCGAGCCCAAAACCGGGACTAGAGACAGTTGTGGCCCGGGAGTGCAGGCCCTTTTTCCACCGGTGACATATCGAAAGGGCACGAAGAATTCCAAGGAAATCTACACGAGAATGTAAATTTTCTAGTTGCCTCCCACTAGTGGAGAACGGGGCTCTTATCCCGGTTCGTAAGAGGTTTTAGTCCTAGTTGTGCAACCGGGATGGGCAATCGGGACTAAAGCCTCCACCCTTTAGTTTCGATTGCTACGAACCGGGATGAAAGGGGTTCCAGGAAGCCTCTATCTGGCAGGAGAGGGGAGGACCATTCTTTCCGGTTCGTATTACGAATCGAGATAGATGTTTCTCTACCGCGGCAACATTTTGAGCACTTTTTTGTGTCGTGGCAGAGAATCCATTTTGGCCACCTTTTGTGGCGCAGCAGCATTTTGGGCATTTTTTATGCCACGACAGAGAATTCATTTTGTATTTTGCCATTTATTGTTTTCCTTTTTATTTTGTGTTTTGCACTCAGCAATGAAGGAACCATTTAGATTACACAACATTATCATGAATATAGAGATCAAACTGTCGAACATATTACATATGGTACACGAGTTTCATGCATATATATACAATATAATCTCTTTTTACGGTCCCATTGCCTTATATACAACTCCCAATAGTATTCTACTTTTGGTTATAGGATCTCTACATCTAAGAATCCCACCAATTCCTCTGAAATTGCTCGTACATGATCTATTGGTAAAAGACCGTCCCGCAACCATTCGGTCTAATTTAAATAAGGAGTCAACATATATGAATGGAACTAAACACAATTGATGGTAATAAAATAAAACTGTGAATATTGTTTATGTATATGAAGTTTCTCTAAATTTCTGCCCTTCTCACAGGTCGTCTGACGAATGAATTCGCAAACATAGTATCCGCATAAATTATTTCTGGGTCCCTGTGTCAGGTACTTTACGAGAACAGAGTTCAATCAAAATAATAATCAAGCATGATAATGATACCGAAACTAGAATCAAAGAGGTCCGCGGATCTAGCTAGTAGTACTTACATCTATTGGTTCAAATGTAAGCCCCACTTTCCAGGCACCCTTAGCCTTCTTAGTGAACCGTTTCCAAGTGCTGCCCGGTAAATAAAACAAATAAAAGGAGTTATTAATTACTTGATATCTCACGAAAGTTGCCGATATAGTGCCATAATGATTGAAATTACCACTGGAGCATCATCATGTCCATCCACTTCTGAAGGGGTTTATGTTCTGAGTCCATGACTTGTACTATCCCTTTTTTCATGTCGAATAATTAGCAGAATAAAGTGAATCCTGCGCACGCACAACTCATGAATTATACACTTAACATTGAGTAAGCGAAATAGAATGTGTACAAGAAAATAATACTCACTCGAAGTTGTATGGAAGTAGTATTTCCCTTTTGGTTTCATGAAACCTTAACTCCTTCATAATATTATTTTCTGTTTCCTGGGGTTTTTCTTGGAGATTACGTTCATGAACAAAATATGGGTCAATAAACCCAATATCATAGATGCGTCCTCTTTTGCATTCGAGAATCTTCATTCTGCATAATATAGTGAGTATGATTAAACATGCAATAAACGAGGTGAGCTAGCTAGAGACTTAATTACATAAATAGTACTTATAGACAATAGACACTGACGATCAATTTGTTGATGACGTCTTGATTGAATAACTGAAATAGTTCCTCAAATTCAATCATTACCTCATCATCTCTATGCCTGTAATGCTCGTTTATAACACGCAACACTATCCAGTTTTTCCCTTCCTTTGAGGCATCCACGTACCACTTCTGCAATCTTTGTAGGGTTCATACCATGGAAAACAAAAAATTTCTACCGCATACAAACAGACAAGCCAATATCTATCTTCTAGATTGTAGCAACGACTTGATAGAATAACTCACCCTCCAAGATTCCAAAGTGTTTACGAGAGCGGATTCTCGTGGGTGATGTAGTCGTACTCTTGCCGATCTCAAGATCGTGTAGACAATCCTTCCGGCGCTACGTTCCGGCAGAGCTCCCGCAGTTGGTCACACATTCGGTACTTGATGAAGACCTTACTCTCCCTTGTTCCAGCAGGCATCGGAGGTTGTAGCACTCTCCTCGCGATTCCGGCAGCACAACGGCGTGGTACCGGAAGTAGAGGGGAGATCTCGCAGGGCTTCTCCTTAAGCCGAAGCGAGTATGGTGGACTATGAGAGAGGCCTTGGTGATCTAGGGTTTAGAGGCACGAAGGAGAGAGGGCTAGGCCGGTGTCTAGGGCAAGAGGAGGGCCCCAACTCGGCGGCTAGGAGGAAACCCTAGGGCGGCGGCAGCGACTTGGTGGCCGACGGCTAGGGTTAGGGTTTGGTGGGGCAAGGTGTAGGTCTACAGGGGAAGCCCTGCCGCTCCTTTTATAGGCGGGAGGGCGCCGGCTAGGGGAGGGGAGTCCTCCCCCAACTCGGCCTCCAAGGCCGGCGGGTGGAGGGAGAGGAACTCCTCCCCAAGTAGGTTTCCTACTCTCCCTCCACCAAGCAAACTTGCCGTTTGACTTTTCAAATTGGCGTTTGACTTTTCAAACTAGGATTTGATTTATCCCTTTATTTTGCTCAGCGATGACACCTTGTACATGATGCAACCATTCCAACTTGTTATGACACATTCATGTAGCCTTCCCCTTCGGAGTGCCGGACCTTCCGGAACCTTCTAGAACATTCCCGATGAAAACACCGGAATCATTCTCCAACCCCGAAACAGGACTTTCCTTAATGAATCTTATTCCCCGGATCATTCCGGATCTCCTCGTGATATCCCGGATCCCATCCGAGACTCCGAACAACACTCGTTCTCTTAATCATCATTCCATAACTACTCAACAACATCGAATTCTTAAGTGTGTCTCCCTACGGTTCGTGAATTATGCGGACATGATCGAGACACTTCTCCGAACAATAACCAATAGAGGAATCTGGAAATTCATATGGTTCCCACATATTTCTACGATTACTTTGCGTTCGAATGAACCACTTACGTACGATACCAATTTCCCTTTGTCTCACGATAGTTTACTTATCCGAGGTTTTGATCATCGGTATCTCTGCATACCTAGTTCAACCTCGTTACCGATAAGTACTCTTTTCTCGTTCCCGTGATATGTGATCCCTTGTGAGCCAGTCACATGCTTGCAAGCCAATTGGATGACATTCCACCGAGAGGGCCCAGAGTATATCTATCCGTCATATGGATGGACAAATTCCACTCTTGATCCATGCGTCTCAACCCATACTTTCCGAACACTCAATGCCACCTTTATAACCACCCAGTTACGGTGTGGTGTTTGATGTCATCAAAGCATCCTTTCGGTGATGGTGATAGGCATGATCTCATGGTCGAAGGAATTAGGTTACTATGTATTAGAAAGCATATAGCAATTGAACTATTAAAATGACTTGATCTTTATGCTACGCTTATCTATAGGAGTATGTCCATCATACCATTCTCCCAACGATATGATCTTGTTGTTAATAACATCCCAATGTTCATGATAGGGAAACCACAATCATTTATTAACCAACAAGCTAGTATTATTAAGAGGATTTACTAGGGACTCTAATTTAGTTTACAAATCACACAAGTATTAATGTTTCCTTGTTAATACTATTATAGCATGAATGTAAACATTTATCATAAACACAAAGATATAATAATAACTACATTTATTAATGCCTCTAGGGCATGTCTCCAACAGTCTCCCACTTGCACTAGAGTCAACTAATCTAGATTACATGGTAATACACCGAACACCCATGGCAGTTTGGTGTTGGTCATGTTTTGCCCTCGGGAGAGGTTTAGTCAACGGATCCGCCACATTCAGATCTGTGTGTACTTTGAAAATCTTTATGTCACCATCTTGGACATGTTCTCGAATAGCGTGAAAACATAGCTTGATGTGCTTCAGCTTCTTGTGTGACCTTGGTTCTTGCGCATTGGCTATGGCGCCCATGTTATCACAGTAGATAGACATTGGGTCCAGCGCACTTGGAACCACACCGAGCTCTGTAATGAACTCCTTCATCCATATCGCTTCGTGTGAAGCCTCCGAAGCAGCTATGTATTCCGATTCAGTTGAAGATCTCGCCACAACGCTTTGCTTTGCACTCCTCCAGCTAACTGCTGCACAATTCAAAGTAAATACGTATCCAGATTGAGATTTAGAATCATCCGGATCGGTGTTCCAACTAGCATCGGTGTAACCATTAACAACGACCTGTTCATCACCTCCATAAGAAAGAACCATATCCTTAGTTCTTCTCAAGTACTTAAGGATGTTTTTGACCGCTGTCCAATGATCCACTCCTGGATCACTTTTATATATGCTAGTTAAACTAACAGCATATGCAATATCGGGTCTAGTACATAACATAGCATACATTAGAGATCCTATGGCCGAGGCATAGGGAGTCTTACTCATCCTTTCTCTATCTTCTGCCGTTGCTGGACTTTGAGTTTTACTCAAGGTCGTATTGGGCAACATGGGCAAGAACCCTTTCTTGCTATCTTCCATTCCAAACCTCTTTAGAACTTTGTCCAAATATGTACTTTGTGACAATGATATTAGGCATCTCGATCTATCTCTATAAATCTTTAAGCCTAATATGTAAGCTTCTTCGCCAAGATATTTCATTGAAAAACTATTATTCAAATATTCCTTGACACTATTAAGAAGGTCTACATCATTCCCAATCAACAATATGTCATCTGTATATAGTATTAAGAATGCTACAGATCTCCCACTCACTTTCTTGTAAATACAAGCTTCTCCATAAGTTTGTATAAAACCAAAACTTTTGATTACTTTATCAAAACGTTGATTCCAACTTCGGGATGCTTGATTCAATGCATATATGGACCGTTGAAGTTTGCATACCTTGTTAGCATCTTTAGGATCAAAAAAACCTTTGGGCTGCATCATATACAACTCTTCATCAATGTCTCCATCGAGGAACGCTGTTTTGACATCCATCTGCCATATCTCATAATCATAATATGCAGCGATTGCTAACAAAATCCTCATAGACTTTAGCTTCGCTACTGGTGAGAAAGTCTCATCATAGTCAACTCCTTGAATTTGTTGAAACCCTTTTGCGACAAGTCGAGCTTTATAGATAGTAACATTACCATCAGCATCTGTTTTCTTCTAGAAAATCCATTTGTTCTCGACAGCCTTCCGGCCATCCGGTAAGTCCACCAAAGTCCATACTTGGTTTTTGTACATGGATCCAATCTCGGATTTCATGGCTTCTTGCCATTTATTGGAATCTGGGCTCATCATCGCTTCCTCATATGTCGCAGGGTCATCGGTGTTGTCCACCAACATGACATTCATAACGGGATCATACTAATCAGGAGTGGTACGAGTTCTCGTTGACCTGTGAGGTTCTGTAGCAACTACAATCGAAGTTTCATGATCATCATCATTAGCTTCCTCTCTTATTGGTGCAGGCACCACAGGAACTTCTTCCGGTGCTGCGCTACTCGCAAGTTCGAGAGAAGGTTCGACAACCTCGTCGAGTTCTACTTTCCTTCCAATCACTTCTTTCGAGAGAAATTCCTTCTCTAGAAAGGATCCATTCTTAGCAACGAAGATTTTGTCTTCGGATCTATGATAGAAGGTATACCCAATAGTTTCTTTTTGGATATCCTATGAAGACGCATTTTCCGCTTTTGGTTCAAGCTTGTCCGGTTGTAACTTCTTTACATAGGCTTCGCAACCCCAAACTTTAAGGAACGACAATTTAGGTTTCTTCCCAAACCATAATTCATATGGTGTCGTTTCAACGGATTTAGATGGTGCCCTATTTAAAGTGAATGCGGCTGTTTCTAATGCATAACCCCAAAATGATAGCGGTAAATCTCTAAGTGACATCATAGAACGAACCATATCTAAGAGAGTTCGATTACGACGTTCGGACACACCATTACGCTGTGGTGTTCCCGTCGGTGTCAATTGTGAAAGTATTTCACATTTCTTCAAATGCTCGCCAATCTCGTAACTTAGATATTCACCTCCACGATCAAAACATAGAAATTTAATCTTCTTGTTACGTTGATTCTCCACCTCACTTTGAAATTCCTTAAACTTCTCGAAAGTTTCGGACTTATGTTTCATGAAATAGATATAACCATATCTACTCAAGTCATCCGTGAAGGTAAGAACATAACGATAACCACCGCGCGATGCTACACTCATTGGACCACACACATCGGTATGTATGATTTCCAATAAGTTCGTAGCTCGATCCATCATACCAGAAAATAGAGTCTTAGTCATTTTACCCATCAGACATGCTTCGCATCTTTTAAGTGATTCGAAATCAAGTGATTCAAGAAGTCCATCGGAATGGAATTTCTTCATACGCTTCACTCCAATGTGACCAAGACGACAGTGCCACATATAGGTCGAGTTATCGCTCAATTTCAAACGTTTAGCTTCAATGTTATTAATATGTGTATTTCCACTATCGAGATTCAATAAGAATAGACCATCTATCAAAGGTGCATGTGCATAAAACATATTACTCATATAAATCGAACGACCATTATTTTCGGACTTAAACAAGTAACCGTCTTGCAATAAACAAGATCCCGATATAATGTTCATGCTTAACGCATGCACCAAATAACAATTATTTAAGTATAAAACTAATCCCGATGGTAGATGAAGAGGTAGCGTGCCGACCGCGATCACATCAACCTTTGTTGCATTTCCTACGCGCATCATCACCTCGTTCTTCGCTAGCTTCCATTTATTCTACAGCACCTGTTTCGAGTTACAAATATGAGCAACCGAACCAGTATCAAATACCCAGGCACTACTACGAGTACTAGTGAGATACACATCAATAACATGTATATCGGATATACCTTTCTTCTTGATGTTGCCATTCTTCAAATCCGCCAAGTACTTTGGGCAATTCCGCTTCCAGTGACCTTCTCCCTTGCAGTAAAAGCACTCAGTATCAGGCTTAGGTCCAGCCTTGGTCTTCTGCGTCGGTGCGGTAACTTTCTTACCACCCTTCTTGAAGTGTCCCTTTTGCTTAGACTTGCCTTTCTTGAATTTGGTGGTCTTATTGACCATCAACACTTGGTGCTCTTTCTTGATCTCCACTTCTGCAGATTTTAACATGGAGAAGAGTTCTGGCAACTGCTTGTTCATGCTTTGCATACTATAGTTCATCACAAAGTTATTGTAACTTGGTGGTAGTGATTGGAGGACACGGTAAATCCCCAACGCATTAGGAATCACTATACCCAAGCTTTGGAGTTTGTTTGCGTGCCCAGACATCTTAAGCACATGCCCACTAACGGAGCTGCCCTCTTCCATCTTGCAGTTAAAGAACTTTTTAGAAGCCTCATAGCTCTCAACTGCCGCGTGAGTCTCAAATATCAATTTGACTTCACGGACAATATCATGTGGGTCTGAATTTTCAAACCTTTTCTGAAGCTCCGATTCCGAACCATACAAGATAGCACACTGAACTGTGGAGTACCGAGTCATTCGAGCGAGGTAAACATTCTTTACTTCATTGGTAGCAGTAGCTGCAGATGGGTCACCCAGCGGTGCATCCAGCACATAGGTCAAATTACCAGCATTGAGTACAATCCTCAAATTGCGGAACCAATCCGCGAAGTTGCTTCCATTGTTTTTCAACTTTTCTTTGTCTAGGAACACATTAAAATTGATGGTAGGGGCCTCCATTGATCTACAACATATTTGCAATAGTTTAGACTAAGTTTATGAAAAATTGAGTTCTAATTAATAGTTAAATTAATCTAGGTGAACTCCCAGTCAAAACAATATCCCTCACATTGTTTTAGTGATCACACGAACCAAATCCACCACATCAAAACCGATCATCACGAGAGTTGATGTAGGTTCAACGGCGAACAATGGACATGTTCATCATATCTACTATATGATTCATGCTTTACCTTTCGGTGATCCGTGTTCCGAGACCATGTCTGTACATGCTAGGCTCGTCAAGATCAAACCTTAGCTTCCGCATGAGAAAATCTGGCTTGCTCATGTTGTATACACTTGAAGAATCTAACACACCTGATCATCACGTGGTGCTTCGAAACAACAAGATTTAGCAACGGTGCTTACTAAGGATGAACACTTTAGAACTTGAAATTTATGTGCATGAGGGATCATCTTATAATGCTACCATCGTTAACTAAGAAATACAAGATGCATAAAGGATTAACATCACATGCAATTCATAATACGTGATATGATATGGCCTTTCTTCTTTGTGCTTCCGATCTCCATTTTCAAGCACGAACATGATCTCCATCATCACCGGCATTGCATCAAGGTCAATGACGCTGCTCCATGATTGTCGTCCACTAGCTTCAACTATTACAACTACTTTGAATAGACAAGCGGGTCTTAACAGAAATTAAAGACAACCATATATATCCTGCTGGTTGCCAACTTACAATAAGGAACATTGCATACATCAAATATAATCACAATCATGGCCATATCACATCACAACACACCCCTACAAAAACAAAGTTAGACGCCTCTAATTTCTTTGCATATTTTACGTGGTTTGGGGCTTTCAATAAGTGTCGATCTAACTTACGAACAAGAACCACAACGTTGATGTTTGAACTATCAAGTGCCTGTTGTAAATTGGATCTATACTATTATGGGAGAGACAGACACCCGCAAAGCCACTTATGCAATACAAGTTGCATGTTGAGCGTGGAGCAAGTCTCATGAACGATGTCATGTAAGGTTAGCCCGGGCCCCTTCATCCCATCATACCGCAAGATGCAAAGTACACAAGAAGCAATTGATAATAAAAGCACCACCGCCCACAATGACCATTGTGTTATACTCGTGCAACAGATCTACATATAGACACGGCTCTGATACCACTATAGGGGTTCGTAGCATGGAAAACAAAAGTTTTCTACCGCATAAAAACAAACAAGCCAAGATATATCTACTAGATTGTAGCAACAAGTCGATAGAATAACTCACCCTCGAAGATTCCAAAGTGTTTAACGAGAGCGGATTCTCGTGGGTGATGTAGGCGTACTCTTGCCGATCTCAAGATCGTGTAGACGATCCTTCCGGCGCTGCGTTCCGGCAGCGCTCCCGCAGTCGGTCACACTTTCGGTACTTGATGAAGACCTTCCTCTCCCTTGTTCCAGCAGGCAGCGAAGGTT
The DNA here is from genome assembly GCA_030063025.1 of Avena longiglumis. Taxonomy (NCBI): domain Eukaryota; kingdom Viridiplantae; phylum Streptophyta; class Magnoliopsida; order Poales; family Poaceae; genus Avena; species Avena longiglumis. The sequence goes on along the minus strand of CP125977.1, from coordinate 435,399,747 downwards.
GTAGCACTCTCCTCGCGATTTCGGCAGCACAACGGCGTGGTACCGGAAGTAGAGGGGAGATCTCGCAGGGCTTCGCCTTAAGCCGGAGCGAGTATGGTGGACTATGAGAGAGGCCTTGGCGATCTAGGGTTTAGAGGCTCAAGGAGAGAGGGCTAGGCCGGCGGCTAGGGCAAGAGGAGGGCCTCAACTGGGCGGCTAGGAGGAAACCCTAGGGCGGCGGCGGCGACTTGGTGGCCGGCGACTAGGGTTAGGGTTCAGGGGCAGGTGTAGGTCTAGGGGCAGCCCCCCTCCTTTTATAGGTGGAGGCGCCGGCCAGGAGGAGTCCTCCCCAACTCTTCCTCCAAGGCAAGGCGGGAGGAGGAACTCCTCCCCAAGTAGGTTTCCTACTCTCCCTCCACCAAGCAAACTTGCCGTTTGACTTTTCAAACTAGGATTTGATTTATCCCTTTATTTTGCTCAGCGATGACACCTAGTACATGATGCAACCATTCCAACTTTTTATGACACATTCATGTACCCTTCCCCTCTGGAGTGTCGAACCATCCGGAACCTTCTAGAACATTCCCGATGAAAACACCGGAATCATTCTCCAACCCTGAAACAGAACTTTCCTTATATGAATCTTATTCTCTGGACCATTCCAGATCTCCTCATGATATCCCGGATCCCATCCGAGACTCCGAACAACATTCGGTCTCTTACGCATCATTCCATAACTACTCAACAACATCGAATCCTTAAGTTTGTCTCCCTATGGTTCGTGAATTATGCGGACATGATCGAGACACTTTTCCGAACAATAACCAATAGAGGAATCTGGAAATTCATATGGTTCCCACATATTTCTACGATTACTTTGCGATCGAATGAACCACTTACATACGATACCAATTTCCCTTTGTCTCACGATAGTTTACTTATCCGAGGTTTTGATCGTCGGTATCTCTGCATACCTAGTTCAACCTCATTACCGATAAGTACTCTTTTCTCGTTCCCGTGCTATGTGATCCCTTGTGAGCCAGTCACATGCTTGCAAGCCAATTGGATGACATTCCACCGAGAGGGCCCAAAGTATACCTATCCGTCATATGGATGGAAAAATCCCACTCTTGATCCATGTTTCTCAACCCATACTTTCCGAACACTCAATGCCACCTTTATAACCACCCAGTTACGGTGTGGTGTTTGATGTCATCAAAGCATCCTTCCGGTAATGGTGATAGGCATGATCTCTTGGTCGAAGGAATTAGGTTACTATGTATCAGAAAGCATATAGCAATTGAACTATTAAAATGACTTGATCTTTATGCTACGCTTATCTATAGGAGTATGTCCATCATACCATTCTCCCAATGATATGATCTTGTTGTAAATAACATCCCAATGTTCATGTTAGGGAAACCACACATTTATTAACCAACAAGCTAGTATTATTAAGAGACTTTACTAGGGACTCTAATTTAGTTTACAAATCACACAAGTATTAATGTTTCCTTGTTAATACTATTATAGCATGAATGTAAACATTTATCATAAACACAAAGATATAATAATAACTACATTTATTATTGCCTCTAGGGCATATCTCCAACAATCTTCGCATTTTTGTTGGTAGATTCTTGAACTCCTCGGGTTTGATGAGAGGATTGTCGTGTAGGTATTTGTATGCTACAATAGCCTTGGATAAGTACTCTAACTGTGATAAGTATTGAGCAATAGTCATACCTTAAGCAGCGGTCGCTTCTCCGTACAGTGCAACTACCTCTGAATCATACTTCTCTTCAACCACACATTTGATCGACCCCACATTGGTATTGGAAATCACCTTGAGCGGGGGCACGATTGTTTTTTGTTCTCCGAGCTGGGGAACTGATATACGCTTGCAGTACTACTCTTCGATCGCAAATTTGCCGCATGTGACTGAAACAAATATGCCCTAGAGGAAAATAATAAAGAGTTTTTACTTAATGTATCTCTTGTTCGTAATACATTTCTTAAATGATATAATTGTACTAATACAAAACGTTCATAAACGTGTGGTATGTAAATAACCATGTCTCTAGTTACCTCTAGGAAACTAGCTCATTGGGAAAGTGGATCTTATGGTTTCGATATCATGGTGATAGTACTAATTGACAATGAGGTCATATCATTGGAGAATGATGTGATAAACATTCACGCTAAAGTTAATCATAATGAGATCTAGTTACTTAAAATGTTTGTCATTAATGATAATGTAAAGACACAGTGGCTTATATCCTTTAAATGTGAGATAATACATAACCATTGTTTTGGAGGGAGACATTATTGATATCAAGTATCAATCTGTGGAAGGGTGATCATAAAGGTATCATTAGGTTTCCTGAAGAAATGGGTTGAGGAGGTTTTATCAAGACAAGGATTTGCCAATCCAAGTGTAACACCCAGCATTTAGGAACCAACGAAGGGTAGAAATAGGAATCTGAGCATGTGCATGCATTCATTTGTTAAATATTTGAAAATTAGAAGTTAGTTATATTAAATTGTTTTCCAAAATGATTTAGTAATATTGTTTGGCTATTATATAATATATTAAATAATAAAAATAATTTAATCAAGGAAATTTAAATAAGAAATGAATTATTATTTCTTTTCTTTGTTCCATGACAATATTACAAAGTGAGATAAATATATCAAATAAAATATTACAGGAAATAAAGTACAATAAAATGAAACTTCATTAAATTATAAGAATATTTATTACAAGATTCTTTACTAAAGAATAAAAAGAAGATTACAACAAAAACCTAGACAACCTATCTACTCCTTTACTAAATCTTGAACATCCAGATCTCTGTACCTGCAAAACACAAAGAAAATAAAAGAGAAACAAAAATATTGTTTTTGTTAGTTTTACTCTCAGTATAAAACAATGAAGTGCACCGTTCATATTTACACCATCGAGTACATAAAAAAGGGGCAAGTATCATCAATATGTAGAGCAAGATTCTGGAAGTGATCAAGCCAACAAGACCAAGCCATCAAGATTGATATGTCCAATTTGCATCACCATCCTATATCATAATTTGCCTCTATTCATTGATATATTTCATATTAATAGGTGATACTTATGTCTTTTCATTTGTTTTTGCATGTTGGATGATTCTTGGAGGATGAACTGCCAGAGTTAGGATTCTGATGGAAAAAGCGGTGTTTTGATGCAATTTCGCAAAGATCAGAAAAATACCAGAAAATCTATGGAAAATCCTATTTTCCTAGAAGACAAAGAATGCAAGAAGGGGAGGCGGAGATGGGCCATAGGGGGCCCACACCCCCTAGGCGCGAGCCACCCTAGGCCGCGCCTACAGGGGTGTGGCCCAGCTTGCCCACCTCTGGCTCCGCCCTCTCGCCTATATCTTCTCCTCAAAACCCAAATACACGGAGAGCGACCACAGAAATATTTTGTCGCCCCTATGCGGGTCGGAAAACACTGAGAGAGAAAGAGCTCTCCGGCAGACATATTTCTGCCGGGAAAATTCCTTCCCGGAGAGGGGAGATCGTCGCCATCAACACCATCATCAAGCTAGACTTCATCCGAATCATCATCATCCACACCATCATCTCCACCAACACCATCATCACCACTCCATCCCGCTATAAAAATTTTGTTGAATCTTGCATAGTTCTTAGGGGAAACTTTCCCGGTGTTGATTACTATTGTAGTTGATGCTTGTGACTGGAACCGTTGGATTATTGTTTATGTTCAGATTCTTATCCATCACCATATCATCTTTGATCTTGATCCATATGATGTCTCATGAGTAGTTCGTTTAGTTCTTGAGGACATGGGAGAAGTCATGTTGTTAGTAGTGGATTTTTGTTGAGGTATTATTCAATGGTTTAGTATTTAAGTTGTGGTGCTATTCTTCTAGTGGTTTCATGTGAATGTCGACTACATGATACTTCACAATTTATGGGCCTAGGGGAATGCATTGTGTATTTGGCTACTAATTGTGGGGTTGCCGGAGTGAGAGAAACCTGAACCCCCGTTAGGAAACCATTGCACAAGGGAGTGTAGGATCTTAGAGTTTAAGGCTGTGGTTAGGTTTATACCTTAATTGCTTTCTTGTAGTTGTGGATGCTTGCAAGGGGTTTAATCACAAGTATGTATTAGTCCAAGTAAGGTCGGTACATTAGCACAGGTTTGCCTCTTACATAGAAATTCCTAAAAAGAAGTGGAATAAGCACCATGCACCTTATAAAGATGTTGTTAATCATGTTCCTACTAGAAATACTGAAGTTTGTACTACTAATCATATTTTGCCTGAACCTTATGTTGATAAAACACCTTTCCTAGCTAAGGTAAAGGACTATTCTATGATAATTAGTGCGAATAACAAAGGTACAAAGAAGGTTGTGGAACCTGATGAGCAAATAAACAATGAACCTGTGATAGCTATTGTGAAAGATCTTGTCACTAGAAATATATAGGATGAGCACATTGTCTTCTATGAAGACGCTTCTAATATTATCTATCATCCGAGTAAAGATAGAAAAGCTAGTGTCCCTGTGCTTTCTGTTAGAATTGGTGATCATTGCTATTATGGTTTATGTGACATTGGTGCTAGTTCTAGTGCTATTCCTTATGAGCTTTATATGTAAATTATGCATGAAATTGGTCCTTGTGAGCTTGAGGACATTGTGTGGTTATTCACCTTGCTAATAAGGAAACCATTTTCCCTATTGGTATTGTAAGAGATGTGGAAGTCCTCTGCGGTAAGATTAAGTATCCTGCTGATTTTCTAGTGCTTGATTCGGTAGATAGTAAAACTTGTCCTGTCATTTTTGGTAGAACTTTCTTGAACACTTGTGGATCTATTATAGATTGTAAGAAGGATAAAGTTTTAACTAAGTTTAATGGAGATTCTTATGATTTTAAATTTTCCAAATTTTCTAAAGCTCCTTATGAAAATAGCTTGCCTAATGGAGATTTCAGGGTGGAACAACTTGCTTCTATTGATCCAGTTTATGACCTTGGACCTATTTTTGATGATTGTAAGTATGCTCATTATGATGATAAAATGGTTTCTTGTGACAGTTATATTGTCAACTTTATTCAAAGTGCTACTGAAAGTTATTATGAGAGAGGGAAACATGGTTTTATGCATCTCAATAATGTTAAGTTTCCCCGTTTTATGTTGAAAGCTTTGAAGTTGCATTTGTTTTGTCTTCCTATGCTAGAGGCCTTTTGTTTCAATAATTTGTTTTATCATGAGACTCCCTTGCATAGGAATTGGGTTAGACTCAAATGTGTTGGATATTTGCTTCTTCATGCTCTCTTTCACTTCAAATCCATATCTCCTATGTGAGCATCTTTGAAATTATGAAGCCTAACTTAAAGGCATTAAAGAAAAGTACTTCTTGGGAGATAACCCAATAGTTTTGTTGAGTCTTGGAAGTTATTACCTCAGTAATAACTGCTCATTATCCTTTTTGTTTTGGTTTTTGTGTCACGATCAACTACTTTTGAGAAGTAGAGGAGTTGTGAAAAGTGGTTGTCCTAGGACTGATTTTTGTGCCGCATTGTAAAAATTCGTGAGGGATCTCATTACTATGGATGGAGCTGTATTTTTCTGTGCTTGTTCTACAATTTGTTATCCAACTTTCATTCATTTTGCACTTTTTGATTTGAGTAATAGTTGTTCTTCAAAAAAACAAATCTTTACCTGCTAGTATGTTTTGACAGATTTCTGCCATCATTTGCATTTGCCTCTTATATTGATTCCCTTTCAGATTCTTTTTGGGCTTTTGGAAATGATTTGCTACAATAGCTTTTGTTTTGATGGACTTCAGTTGAAGTGTGTACCTAGAGGTTTATTGTTTTTGCATACACTAATGTTGCCAATGAGGTTTGTGTAAAACCTTGTATGAAAGGAATTTTCAGGAGATGGAGAAAAGGAATGTGCAAAGTTCGTCTTTGAGTAGCTAAAAGTGGTGAAAACAGAAGGTTCGTGAAAACCTTATCTTTTTATATTTTTGATGTTTTTATCACATACGGAAGGGTATGAGACAAAAGAGAGGAGGGAACGGAGGCCAGGTGGGCCACACCCACCCTAGGCGCGGGCCCTAGCTAGCCTCGCCTAGAGGGGGTGTGAGCCCCCTGGAGTCCGTCTCGGCCTCATTTTCGCATAGTACATTCCTGATGCATTGAAACTTTGTAATATATAACCCCCGGATCCCCTGAGGTTCGGGTATCGTGTTCTCGTCGTGTTTTCGTTTCAATATGTTTCTGTCAGGAAATATTCGTTTAGAGCACCATGGTCTCCGCCAAGGACAAAGGCAAGAAGCCCGTGGAAGATGATCCTCAAAACCCCCAGGAGGAGGAGATCTTGGTTGGGGATAAAGAAGTTATGAAGGAGGAAGAGCATCCAGACACCCGCTCTACCGTTGCAAGAATTGGAGTGGTGGAAAACCCTACCAAGATTAACAGGACAACACGGATGTCCACGGGAAGGAAACCTCCGCGCCATATCCTCACTCCACGGTCACTTCCTTCACGCACCAAGAACCCTTTCCATATTCTGTAAATTGAGCGACAATACCAAAAGGTGCCCAAAGGGAATTTGCCCTCTGTTTGGGATCTGCCTTGTTCTAACCATGCAGGGAAGGAACACTCTAAGAAGGAAGAGTGGGGAAAGAATAACAAGGACTGGGATTCTCGGTCCGACATGATTATGGACCACATTGAGCATAATTCGGAGTTGATTCGTACTCTAACCTTTGAGATTGAGGATTTGAGGGAACTAATTGAAGAGCTTATCAAGAGAACACTACCACCACCGAAGGAGTAATTCGTCATCAGGTTTAGCATCCCCTTGGCTTGTTCCCAGATTGGGGGAGTGCCACAGTATCAAATCATTATCTTTTATCTTTTAACTTTTTAGTAGATTCATATCTTGGGTACATAAGTTATCTTATAGGTTGGTTTGCATTATGGAAGTATCTCTCCTTTAGTTGGTTATCTATGTATCCCTTGGTGTGAGTGACTTTATGGAATATTAATGAGAAGTCTCATCTTTTACTTTTTGCACTTCTTATTTTAGTTTGCAATCTCTATTATATGATTGATCTTGTTGATCAGTATTGGTATCACTTTGGGAGCATCAAGTAGATCTAAATTGGGTTTGGCAAACCGAGCTCTGTTCAGTAGCAACACTTTTTGAGGTTTGAAAGGAAAAGAGAAAAAGCTTAATGTAACATCCCAAAAATCATGATTTGAAAAGTTTACATATCATTCATGCATTCATAAGCATTTGGTTATTTCAAACAAGATTTCAAAATAAGAAACCATTTAAATGCCTATTATTTTATGCTAGAAAGGCAATGGTTCTATTTTTACTTTCAAAGTATGAGAATACCTTGGTTTGATCAGAAATGTTTCAAAGATGAATGCAAAGAAAAAGAATACCTTGGTTTGATCAGAAATATTTGAATTAGCCATTCAAATTCAATCTAGAAAATCAAAACAGAAAAAGAAAAAGAGAAAAGGAGAAAAAAATAATAGCAACGGCCTAACTAGCCCAACCCACCCCGCAGCCTAGCTAACAGCCCACCTAGCCCACCCGAGAAAACCCCCTCACCCCTCTCTCTCTTTCACACCGTGCCCGCGCCGCACCCACTCCCAGACAGCGCGACCCCACTGCCACATCATCTCGTCGTCCCCAAACCGCGTGCGACGACCAGATCGTCCGCCCGTTTCCTCCCCCGCAGTGACTGCCGTGTTAATTTGTTAATTCCCATTAATACGATGCGTGATTGCCGCCCCTAATCTGGCTACTTAAGCACCACCCCTCTGCGGCCATTTCCCCTCACCTATCCCCCACTAAGCTCCACCAGGATCTGCAAATTTCGCCCCGCACCGCCACGGACCCGAGCAACTCCGGCGACGTATTCCGGTGAGCATTGTGCTCCCCTTAGCCTCTAATTCATACGAGCTCGTTAGTTAGATGCTTGCGCACCTTCTCACACCTTTGGCTTGCTCTGAATCGCCCCTGGTCATCGTCCCCGTCAACCCCCACGAACGACTGAAGCGCCGCTCGACTCCGACGAGCAATCATGGTAATTTCTGAGCGCCCGTCGACCTCTTCTTCATACGATTAGGTTCTTCGTGTCTTTGCACAGATACTGATGTCTTCCGTTTGCCCTATGGTGACCTAGGTCATCGCCTTTGTCTCCAGCAGTGAACACCCAAAGCTAGGTTAAACTCTGGTGTCGTGGTATTGCCGACGAGTACGCCATGGAGGGGTCCTCACAATGCGTGTTTAGAGACGTGGGGGAAGGCGGACGGTTGACGGGTACGAGGTAACACAGCTTACCCAGGTTCAGATCCCACGACGGTGGCGGAATCCTACTCCTGCTATAAATCACTATAAGGGAAATACGCCGAGTTACAGGGATTGGTTCGCTGTGCGAGGTGTGTGCTAATCGCTACTCGATTGTCTGATGTTGTGCCCTAAAGGATCCCGTGGGCCTGACTTATATAGTCGCCAGGTCCTAGGGTTACAGGGAAAAGTCCTAGCCGGACAGGTTACAGAGTCCTACAACGTCTATTACTAGTCTTGTGTATCTTGCACTCCAAGGCTTCGGGTAGGTCGATGACTCCAACCATAGCCTTCCTTTATCCGGCATGGGCCTCCCTTATGGATCCATCTAACTGGGCCGCCTAGCAAGACAAAGGCCATGCTACCAACTGTGGGCCACCCGGGTTAGCCGGATAAGAGACATGCTATAAGGATACCCATATAGCATATCCCCAACTGTAGCCCCCGGAGAACTCCGAGATCTTGCGCCGTCTTGCCTCTTCTCGTGGCATGCTCCATCTAGATGGATGTTGGCAAATTGTCAAGCAATATCTTGTAGTCCTCCCAAAGAACCCTGCAAGGCTTTCTCCGTCTTCAACTTGTAAGTCAGAGAAATGCTGAATCTTCCATCATACTCTTCCGTAGCCGGACTGGATCCGTCCATGCCGGAATCTTTGATGTGACGGCTCATATGCCTGTGTCAGCTAGGGCGACGTAGGCTTAGGTCAGCGACGCCTTGTAACTCACACATGCAGAGAACGCAATCATGTTCGATTTTACCGCGTGAGCGATGCGAACCGTTGGCGGCGACGGTTGGAGACGTGGAGAAATTTCCGCGCACGTTCGCGAACACGTTGTCTACGCGGCAACCGTCCGATCAAGCTGCACGAATCTTGACGCTGGAGATGATAAATAGTAACATCGGTGGAATTTTCACCTTTTACCTCATTCTCCTTGCATCATCTAATTCCTCCACCGCGCTCCCCCTCGAGCTCTCCGCTCCTAACTCGCGAAAAAACCCTAGCCTCCAATCTGCACCAGTCACACCCATCCTCGCTCCATGGCTAGCAGCAGCACCTCTCCCTCCATGGCGGCGTCGAACAAAGCCGCGGTGAAGCCGGCGAGCTCCATTGTCATGCCTCCGGAGGTCCTAGTCATCCCCGCATCGGCGGTAATCGAGTCCACCGGCGACGACCTTAATCTGGCAGTGCTAGAACCGTTGGAGGAGGAGCCAGATTCTCACAAGGGCGACTGACGCGGATCAGATATTACAGACCGTGATATCCAAGAGATGATCTCCGAGGGCTACCTTCCTACGACGGAGGGGCTCGCCTGGCGGGTGGCGCCGGCCGTCGAGGTGACACCTTCTCCCCAAGTCGGAGAAAAGGTGTACCTCAAAGCCCAACTGGTACGCGGCGTCTCCCTGCCCATCTCCAACTTCTTTCTCTCCGTCTTGAATCACTATAGGGTCCAGCCCCAAAACCTTTATCCCAATAGTATCCTAGTGCTTAGCAATTACGCGACACTTTGTGAGGGTTACCTAGGGATTAGGCCTAGGCTAGATCTCTTTGTGTACTTCTTCACAGTCAAGCGCGAAGCCGGAGCCGTCAAAGATGAGCTTAGAAACTGTGGCACCATAAGCTTCAAAATCCGTCCTGGCCGACGGTTCCCCGACATCGTCGTTCACGAGTCCTGCAAGAATTGGCAGCATACTTACTTCAATGGCCTAGATATTCCTCTAGCTGGTCGAGAAGTAACGTACCCGGACTTCGTGGACGGAGCTGCTGCCGAAGTTTCCACATGGAGATCCCAAGCCTCCCTTCTTTCCGACCTCGACGCTTCTCGTGCCATAAGGCGGATCGAGTGGGTCGTAGACACGGGTTTGACCGGCTTGGACCTAACCATGTGCTGGTTCATCAGGAGAATCTAACCTCTGCAACACCGCGTGAAGCTCATGCACGATTATACTGGCGACAGGAGGGATAGCCTCCGCATCTCCGTGGACAATTGCCAAGGTGAAGGACAAGCAACGCGGCTTCACCATCACCTACGACATGTTCGTAGACGGCAAGTGCCCAAAGGTAACTGTTTATTTTCCGTGTACGACTTTTACTCCAGTTTTTCCCGTCTAACAACTACCATCTCATCTAACACGGTGGACCTATACATAACAGCTTTGCGACATAGATGAGGAGGACATGGCTCCCAAAATCTATGGACCAAAGATGAAAGAGGTCTCCGTCGTGTCCGACGACGATGCTCCGGTGGCACGAAAGCGGAAGAGCTCCACCTTTGATGCTGCCGACGGAGGCAAGAAGAAGAAGATGGAGGGTGGATCCTCCAAAAAGACTACCGCCGCCCTAGAGGCGGAGAAAAGAAAATCCATCGGGATTCCTTTTGCCAAAGCTCCCCCACTTGTGTAAGCTTCTTTTCTTCCGACATTGTCCATTTATCTGTCTTGATCCTATACTTATGCAATTTGCACGTTTCAGGAAGAAAGCCACGACCAGCCTCAAGAAGACCTCCAAATCATTGGGGGCTTCTAGATCCGTGAAGGACATGCTGCATCGCGATGGCTCTCCCGCCATCGCCCCTACCACTCCCTCCGTCAAGCCCTCGTCTACCCCGACAAGCTCACAAGCTAAGGAGTCATCTGGCCCTTCCACCATGGAAGTGGACTCAGGCGCCTCTACTGAACTTGCTGTTGTCGGCGAGCAGGCGACGCAGGAGAGTGCCACCCAACAAATGGCTGAAGCTCCGGCTAAGGATGCCATTGTTAGCGGTAAGGCGATGGTGGAAGCTGGTACTTCTGCCGAAGGCGGCGCCCTTTCTCCCAAGAAACCTTTTGAGTTCCCGAAGATAGTCTACCCGACACTTACGCCGAGTAGCACAACTCTGGTTCCTGGCGCAGCACCGACATCTCCGACGTGCGGTCTTGAGGAGCTCCGCCAACAAGCAGACATCTTGCAAGGAAACAACATCTCATTTGGCAAGCTGCTAGCCGAGAGCGCTACCAATCTCAATATTATTGAACTTCTAAGTTTTATTTGCCTTTTGCATTTCATACGAGTATCCCACTGTAGCCCCTGAGGATGTAGATGGAGAACCATAGGTCTTTGCATCTAGATGCTCTAAGAGTGACTAAGCTATAAAACATCTCACTGTAGCCCCCAAGCATTTAGATGGGATGAAATATTCCGACTAGATGCTTTAAGAGTAGCATACGCAGTGTTATAAATTTCAATACAATAGTCCCCAAGCTTCTAGTTGTAACTGAATTAGTTCCGACTAGATGCTTAGAGAAAGCTAAGCATATATCCGAGTTAAAAAATTTAAACTGTAGCCCCCAAGATTCTAGTTGTTACTGAATTAGTTCCGACTAGATGCTTAAAGAAAAGCTAAGCATATTGTTAAGACAAAAACTCCCGATGTAGCCCCCGAGCGCCGAGGTGGAAAATTTCCGGCTAGGTGCTCCAAGCGGACCAAACAACATTTTAACTTTGACTTTTTTTCCACAGAACGAGAATGCTCGGAGGGGCATGGCCAATGACAAGTACCAGAAGATGTGCGCAGATCTTGAAGCCGAAAAGGGTAAAACTGCCATCTTGAAGGAACAGATCATCAAAAACAAGAGTATGTTTTCTTTTTTACGCATTTCGTCTTGGTTTTGTTATTATATTCTCCGAGTAATCACTGTGTACTTTGATTTCTCCGACTTTGCAGAACATGTTGCCGAGGCTAAGGACATTGTCGAGCAATCCAAACACATTCAGCAGCTGGATAGTGAGAACAAGATCCTTAAGGAGGAGAGGAAGGACATGTTGAAAATGCGTGAGGAGTCAATGAAGGCCCTATAGGACTCCGCCACCAAGAAAATCAATCGCTTGAAGGAGGAGATTGCGATCTTGAAAGATAAGAAGCAAGCTGCCGAAGAGCAGAATCAATGCCAAAGCGAGGCGTATAAGCTCCTCCAACAAGAGAAATAATATTTGGCAGACACCCTCTGGCAGGCTGAGGCCAGCATCTTCAGTAAGGTTTCTCCGCCTTGAATTTCTGTAGTCTGGATACTCCGAATTGTTGAACTCATGTGCTCCTTGTCAGATTTTGCACCTCATATGGGTTTGACCCATTCACCTCCTCCGGACAAGGAATGCATGGTTCTTGACGGCAACTTTATCAACACCACCATCATGCAAGCCAAGGAGATCACCAAGACCCTCCAAATCAACATAAAATCATCAGACTCTATGGCGAAGTACTCGGAGATCCTGCACCGAGCCCTCGAGTGTATCACAAGCTGGAAAGCTTCATGTGCACGGGCTGGTGCAAGGATGGCGATGTCAATGGTGAAGGCACACTATGAAGATGCCGACATCGACACGGTGACCTCTGGGATTCTCGACACGGATGACGATGGCAAGGCTATCAATCATGAGTCCATCTTGTCGTCACTCGCGGGCTATGATACCAGAGTCGCCGAGTTGGTTGATATCAATGTCTTCGTGCCCAGGAATACCATTGATGACGGCGGCCAAAGCTCCTCTGAGTCTCTTCACACAGCCGACTTCGAGGGTGGCTCTCCTGCTGTTAATGACGCTGTGTCCAAGTCACCTGCGCCAAAGGAATGAAGAACAACTTTGTAATATTCGTTTCTCCTTTGGTGCATATGCGGAAAAAGTTATGTATGTAATCTTAAGGCGGAAAACAATGGTTGTTATCTCCTGCTACCTAAGAACTAATTTCCAACGTGTATATATTTTTAAGCAAGTGCTGGATTTATCCATTACTTTGGTTCTTATGCTTGACCTTTCGTGAGTCAGAAGACTCGTTGTCAGAACCATGCGCTCAGGTGATGATGCCCAATGGCACCGTCAATAACCTAAGCACAAAATCGCCGACAATAAGTGGAAAAAGTCACTACTCCAGAATCCACATAAAAACGACAAAGAACGTGTAGACCAGAAAACTTAAGCTAACAACCGTAGGCGGAATTTTGACAAGTGCAATCGCAAAGCTTGTGCATAAAGGTTTTACATGATCCAAAAATGAACACTAAAGTAGGTAAAAGACTCAAAAATATGAGTGAACCAGAGAGCTTTATTTCATTAATCATATAAGAGGTACACAATTAGATAAAAATGCTAAGTGTAAAAAGGACGTAGCTGTGCTATGTTCCATGGACGATCAAGCTCCGGGTGTAGACAGTGGATCTGTTGGGTGTAGTTCGTAAACTCCACAGCACAGATCGTAGTTCCTCCGCCTAGGCTCCAGCTGCTCTGTGTAGCGGTTCTTCAAGACGTGGCTTGATTCCCTGGAGAATTAACCCATTGGCTCGCTCGACTTGACCATTGGATTGTGGGTGTGCCACAGATGCAAGGTCAAGTCGGATACCCTTCTCCCAACAATAAGCCTCCACTTCTCTGAGAGACAAGTTGTTGCCGTTGTCGGCGATAATGCTGTGTGGGAGACCAAATCTCACCACTAGATCCCGGACAAACCTGAGGGCAGTTGCCCCATCAAGATTTCTAATGGGTTTAGCTTCTATCCATTTAGTGAATTTATCAACTGCTACAAGCAGATGTGTAAATCCACATGGTGCCGTTTGTAACGGTCCCACCATGTCTAGACCCTGACTGCGAACGGCCAAGTTATTGGTATTGTTCTCAATTCTTCAGCAGGAACATGTGGTTGTCAGCCAGTAGAATCCTTGCCGGAAGGCTTTTGCGACCAATGATCGGGGAGCAACGTGATGCTCGCAATCTCCGAGATGGATTTTGCGTAGGATTTCCATACCTTCTAAGTGGGAAACACACTTTAGGTATACACCATTAGTGCTTATTTTGTAGAGTTGTCCATTGATTATGGTATAACCCTTTGCTCGTCTTACTATTTGCCGTCTTTCGACCTCATCATCAGGCAAATTTCCGTGTTCGAGATATTCCATGAACGGTTTTGTCCAAGCCGGAGGGACCTTTGTCACCATGTTGACAAAAGAGTCAGCTCTATCCGGGATGTCGGCTCCCTTCACAAATGGTGTGTGCAAGTGCTCTAGGAAAACTCCTGGTGGAATTTTCTTGTGCCCTGATCCAAGCTTAGATAGCAGATCATCCGCCTCGTTTTGCTCCCTAGGTACATACTTGACTTCGTAGCCCAAGAAGCTCTTGGCTATCTCGTCCACTTCGTCTCGATATGCCGCCATCATAGGGTTCCGTGCATTCCAGGTGCCGGCCACCTGCTGGGCAACCAAGTCGGAATCTCCACAGCAAACTATGCGCTTGATGCCAATATCCTTGGCTACAAGTAGTCCGTGAATGAGTGCTTCATACTCCGCCATGTTATTTGTAGCCTCAAAGTGGATCTGCAGAATGTAGTGTAGCTTGTCTCCTATTGGTGACTGTAGTAATACACCAGCCCCCGAGCCGTTGATCAGCTTTGATCCGTCAAAGTGCATCACCTAGTACTCTGGTTCCGGCAACGGAGTAGCGTCAGGCATCTCCGTCCAATCTGCAATAAAATCCGCCAAGGCTTGTGACTTGATAGCGTCGCGTCTCTTGTAGGTGATTTCGAAGGCGGCAAGTTAAATGCCCCACTTGGCAACTGTAACATCCCAAAAATATTAAACTTTGATCATCAAACTCTAATCATCAAATTTAGGGTTAACAAAAACTTTCCCAACTAAAAATATGAAAGCATTCATATGTGTGTGTATTCAAAATTTGGATTCTTTTGAATTGCGATGATTAGGTGTTTCCTTGCTTTTATAATGATTCTTAGGTGAAATAAACATCATCTAAGAAATCCCCAAACTTTTCCCAAAGACAAATAAGTCAAAACAAATAAGTTAAGTGAATGGTCACTTTGGCCAAATTAACTCCCATGCCTACTTTGGCTATCCCTAACTTTCAGAACTTAACAGAAACATGTATGGATCTTTGCACCCCTTGATAGTACTCATAATAAGGTACCAAGGCCCACTTTGTGATCATCCAAAAACATTTAAATGCTTAGTTTAAAAGACAGTTTAAAATTGAATCTATTTCATATGGGAAGATCCCACTATTTCAAAAACCACTCAAACAATCTCCATTTTCAAAACCCAAGCATCCACAAAATCCTCAACACATGCCTAGCACACCCACCAAAAATATTTTAAAAATTCAAAACTCAAGTTCATGCCGCCATTTCATCAAACAGGTTGCATATTCAAATCAACCAAATCAAAAACACTATGTTGAGCAGTGTTTTGGGCCAACCTTGTTCCCTCACTGGATGCAACTAGCCTTAATAGATCATCTAGCACCCTTGACTAACCTCTAGCACCACTGTGAGCTTTCCATTGTCATCAATGGTGAGCAGGCTGAGCCTCACCATGTCACCCTAGTGTGGACAGCAAGCTAGGAGAAGAACTAGCCATGCCCACCTTGTCTAGCATGCAGCCCATGCCTCACTACCACCTCTCGACTAGCCCTAGCTCGAAGACAGAGACCAGAACCGCCAGGAACACCGCGCCCGCGCTGCTGTCGACCATGCCGACGCGTACCCCAGTGCACACGCCGTTCCCACTCAACCCGACCACCTCGAGCACTCGCCGCCCGCCAACATGCACCCCACCGTCCTAGGAGACCACCAGACATGTTCGTTTCATCGCCCGTACCTTGTAGCCGCCGCTCTCCGCGGAGTACGCCGCCTCCGCCTTGAAGAGCACCCCACGTTCCCGACCGATTGCCACTGCCCCTACACGCGCATTTAAGCTCTAGAGCATCGCCAGGAGACCGCCCGTCGATCGCCAACCGCAGCCATGACTCTAGCCGCCCGTAGCCGTGTCGCCACCGTCGCCTGCCCATCCCTCTCGTGTCTCGCCGTCGAGCCTATAAAAGGAGGCCACCCCCGCTCGATTTCTTCACACCATCTCACTCCCCACCTCTCACTGAGACTTCCCACTTCTTCCCGTAGCAAGGCGAGCAGCGCATCACCGGAATTTGGCCGGAGCTTGCCGCTGCAGAGGAGGAAGGAGACATGATTAAAGCCGCCCAAGGAGGAGCCGCCGGTACCAGGAGGATCGCCGTCATCGACTTCGTCCTTCGCCCCCATCGCCGACCCTCTCCTGAGCCCAGTGAGCCCCCCCACGACCCCCACTGAGCCGCTAGGGTTCGAGCTCGTCGATGACATGTTCATCATCGACGATGACCCTCAGCCATTGATCTCACTTCTAATCCAACGCACCACATCGCCTCGTACCGCTTCGTGTGTTATGAGCCATGACGGGTGGAAACCCCCTGTCAGCTGAGCCCCGCGCTACGGAGTGACACTGGGCCAGCCCATTAACCCTTCCCGCGCAGCCCAAGCGTTTGAATTTAGATTTTTCTATTTATTTCAAACTCAGTTCTGTACCTAGTTTCAAAAAACAACCCATCTCAATTCAGTGAACCAAATTGCATGAAACCAAATTTGTTATAAATGTACTGAAATGCTTAATCCAAGCCCGTTTGTTGGGGATATGCCTACTGGGGTATACCCAGCAGGACGTTTCCGACCGGCCTAGGAACTGGCGAGTGGGCCTGCAGGACGGCGACTGGATCAAGACCTGGCGTAGATTCAAGCGACTGGAAGCTGAAGTCCCAGGAGAGTAGATAGGCCCAGTCGGATTAGGTTAAACGATTGCCGAAACCTTAACTGATTCGGTTGGGATCTGTAAACCCTAGGTGGGTGAGTCTATATAAACCTCCCTAGAGGGCGTGTAGAGGATACGTTCCATCATCCACCCAAGCGACTCGCCGCCTAGCCGCCGAGCTCGCCCATTGTACCTCCACCATAATACAATCTAGCAGGTGTAGGTCTTTACCCTCCCGGGGGCCGAACTTGGGTAAATACTTGTGTCTCCGCCCTCATCTCGCACCGCAGATGGCTGGCCGCCCTTGCCCTATGTTCTACTACTCGCTGCCGATTACAGCATCTGCCGTGGTCATTCCCACGACACCGTTGGATTCAAATCATTTGGATCTGTAGATCAACCTTGGTAAAAATAACAAGTCAGAAGCTTTTCTGCATTCAAACATTTTTCAAATTTCAACCATAATAGCCTTTGAGTTGATTCCAACTCTCAAAAATCACATTTGATCATACCTTTCATAATATATAAAAACATATGGGTTTACTTACAGAAATAATGTTCAAGAAAAAAAATAATGCCACATAGGCATTTCTAGTCACTTTATTAACTTAAAATAAAAAGGTTAAACCTTATTAAATTGTGACACCACTTTAAATCACATTGCCATGTACTGAAATATGTGGTGATGACATGTGTCAACATGATCCTATGTTTGGTTTGGAGAATATTAAATCTTAAGTAGTTTTTCAATGGGTAGAAATTACTTTTCTAAAAATAAATAAATAAGACAAATGCTTTATTCTTGTAAGGTTAGTGATGATGCTACATCATCTATAGTACACCTTTGTGTGATGATTGAAAATAGTTAAGTATTGTTTGGTGATTGTGTACCTCGTATTTATTCATAGACGCTAGTACCGACCAAGGATACAGGGAGGAAGGAGGATACTACAAATAAGAAGCCGAGGAGAACTTCAACCACTTCTCTGCACAAGGCAAGCCTTACTAATCAAGTTGACCTATGCAAGCTAATACTTGCTTGTTACCATGCCAACTAGATGCCTTAAGCATATGTGATCATACCCACTTGATAACCCAATCCTAGTTTTACTTGCAAGCTTTTTACTTTATTCCTTTATCAAAGCTTTCTTTTAGAGTTTACTTAAGTGACTTAGATTCTAGGAGGATAATTGAAGGTTGCATAAAGAGCATTAAATTTGGCGTAAAGCTAGATAATGTTGATGTCATCCCAAGGCATGTAACATCCCTAAAATCATGATTCCAAAGATTGCATATCATACATGCATGCATATAATTTAGGGATCATTTTCCAAACTCATTTCAAGAAAATAGAAGCACTTAGTGTTATTATTTTATGTGAGCAAACATTGATCAAATACTACTCTCAATTGAAACCATAAGTGTTTTAAACCAAGTTTTGTTTGCTTCCTTGTTGTGTAGATTGAATGTAGAGTTTGGACAAAAATTTACAAAACAAATATGGTTTCAAAACCATCTTCAAAACATTTTCAAATCAAGTGCTATAGCACTGTTTATTTTTGTTTATTCAAAGGGACTAAGCAAGTACAGAGGGGCCACATGGTTTTATGCCCAAAAGCATGATGGTTACACTTTACAAAATTCAGAGAAGATTTGAAATTCAAATGCCTTAGATTTGGATTTGAAATTCATTCCAGAAAATCAAAACAGAAAAAGAAAAGGGGAAAAGAAATAGAAAAAGGCCAGCGCCAGCAATTGAGCCCAGCAACAGACGCAGCCTACTAAGCCCACCCTGGTTCCCCCTCTCTCCTTCTCACTCGCAAACGAACCCGCTGAGAGACTGACGCTAGGACCCCACCCCCTCTCTATTTAACTCGCTGACGAGTGGACCCTGCGACCACGTCGCCTTCGTCGTCAATCACGCGCGGCCGCGACGCTCGCTCCACCGTTACCTCGCCGTTGTTACTGCAGGCTTAATTTCCATTGATACGCCACGCGATCCTCGCCCCCGCTCTGGCTATAAGACCCCCTCTGCACCGAGGCCATTTCCCCTCACCTAGCGCCACCTCTACGCCCCCAGGCTGCCCGCAATTTCCCTTGCACCGCCGCAGACTGAGCAACTCCGGCAGGCGATTCCGGTAAGCTCTGACCGCCCCTTTGTCTCTGGTTCAAACGAGCGTGACCCCCACGTCCTTGTGCATCTGCTAACACCCCTGGTTTGCCTGCTCGTGACCCAGGGCGCCGTCGTCGTTCACGCCCGCAACCACCAGAGCCGCCCCTCGACTCCGATGAGCAATAGCGGTAAGAATCGAGCGCCCCTTTCCTCTCCTTTGGTACTGTCTTGTTCGCCAGACCCTTGCGTATCTCCTAAACCCTCTTGCTTGTGCTAGGACGACGCAGAGCCTCGGCAACGACCTCGACAACAAGCAACAGACGCCGCCCGCAACTCCGACAAGCTCCAGCGACCAACTCCGTGCGCCCCTTGCCAAACCACCGCCACCTTGAGCATCAGCAGCACGCTGCGATTCTGGTAAGCCCCTTCCCCCTCTCCCGCGCAACCTAGAATGCCGGCAGCTACTCTGACAGAGGCGCCGCCTCCCGTCGCCGCCGCCAGCGCCGCCACTGGATGGTCAAGGTGTTGTGCACCGTTAGATCTAGATCTTGCGGGTAGGATAGAACGCGAGCGAAGCATTAAGTTTAGATCTGAGCCATGCGATTAAGTCAGATCCTGCGGCTCAGAAGCGCGATCCAACACGAAACGGTACGGGCCAATCAGAATAAGACGCGTGGCATCTGTTTGTATTTAAAAACAGAATTTGAATCTATTAGAAGTTTGATTTTGTTTTGGCTATAACTTTTGATCCCCATGTTAGAATTTGACAAATTTTATATCAATGGAATCAGGAGAACAAGCCCTTTCTAATTATGCAATGTGTTTATTGTTTTTGCAGGAGAACAAGCCCTTCTGTTAAAAGGTTTTTTTGCAGAAACTTGTGTAGGGATAATTTGAGTATATGAATTATTTAAGATTTGTTTTAGGCTTTAAATAATTGTTGTTTGGCAAGTTTTTAACTTGTTTATGAACCAGTACTGTATACTTGCCTTGTTGAGTTTTAAAAATCATCACATATCATTTTGCATGCATGCATATATTTTTGATTGTATATGTTTTGTATGTGATTTGTTGCTATAATTCTTTGTGTAGATTTTGGTGCTAGTGATTGTGATTGTGAGGAGTGTAGATATTCTCCAAACTACCAAGGAAAGTGGTACTTCATGAATATTTTTATCCCTATGTTTTCTACTAAGCATTAGAAATATTTTGCTAGTCTTGCATGCTATATTTTGCTTATATGCGATGTTGGTAAATCCTAGTAGTTGTAGAATTGCTAGGAAATTTCTAAGTTAAGATGCTTATCTATGCCATGCTTAGCCTAGCTAGTAACAACCAAGGGTTGGTAAAATATACATGCTATGATGAAAATATTTCTAAGTCTTTGGACTTGTGTTTTGCCTAATAAAACAACTAAATAAATGAAACACCTGGGTGGAATGGAAGGAATGGTTTGTGTTGAGTGGTTACACAAGGTCAGGGGACTGGTGAACCTTGTGTATCTCACTTGTGGAAAGCCACCCAGGAACAAAGAGATTTTAGAGGCCAAGTGTTGAGAAGCTTATAGTGCAGCCACTTGGCAATATGGGCTCTCCCTGGATCATATAGGTTGCTAGAACTTAGCCATTTGGACAGTTGGTGGTAGTGGGAATGATAGGTTGGAGCGCGTCCATTTGGTCTAAGGGAAGGCTTTTGAAAGGTCCTGTCTTGGTGAAAATCAAGTCTAGTAGGGAAAGTGCACAACCTCTGCAGATGGAAGAATCTAAGTACTTAGCCATGTCCCTGGAAAAGGACAACTTGAGCATCAAGACATGGAAGCTATCAAGAATATCCTCATCCCAATTTCTAAGTAAAACTTATGGGTGAACAAGGGTGAAGGACCTCAATGTCTATTGGTGGTTCCTTGGGAAAAGTTTCGACAAAGAAAAACTTAGTGTTTTCAACTAATAGGCAAACCCTATTTTGAGCAAAGCAAGCCAAGCTACACTTAGCCAAATTGCATATAGTATCTAGTCCACCTAAATTATACTAAGGTATCACTTGCCAATAGTATTCCAATGTATTGACCCACTATGGCTGTAACTTGTGATGTTGCAGGTTACTCTGATGAGGATTAGGAGTCATGAGTCTACACTCAACATGTTTGCCTGTGGCACATGAAGATGAAGACTTTTATTATTTACTTAATCAAACTCTTGTACTAGGCCTGTGGCCTTGGAGTTGTAAAGACTATGTTTGTCTCTGGAATGACTGTAATAATGACCTTTGTTTCTGTGTACTTCATCTTAAACTGTGGATGCTACCATTGATCCAGGGACTAGCATTGCAATCACAGGGATCCTTTTCCTTTATAAAGGAGGGATCTTACAAGGCATGATATTGAACTTAGTTAAACTCCACTTGTTAACCAACCTTCATTAGTACTTACCACCCTTGTAGATGCTAGTGCTAAGCATAAAACTTGATCAACTCTAGATGGGAATACTTGGTGAAAATGGTTATGAAAACCTTAGAATGATGAGTCATTCTACTGAGATGTTTTGACACGTGTTTCCGAACACCAGATGATTTTGATGATGAAAATTTTGAGGCATGAGCCTTAGCCCTTTATAAAACTGATGATTGTCTTGATGCGATACCATTCCAATTTTACCGTACAACCATAATACTCGAAATTTGGGTAGGGCTTGATTGGAAACTTATATAATTTAGTATTCGTTCCCTCACGGCCATGGTCTGAGTTGAGGCTACCTTGTGAAGATTGTCCACCTGTGCAGTACCCAAGATGACAGTTGGTCATGGTTGGGAGGCCAAACTCACAAGAGAGGTGCCTATACTAGGGCGTGTAATTGAAAGGTTAGGATTGATTATCCGCATACTAAGTATGGTGAATTCAGGATTTGTTCATGACGGATGTATCGAATGTTGTGGTGAAAGTGTACAATCTCTGTAGAGTGTCAAACTATTCGAATAGCCGCGTCCGCGGTTATGGACAGTTGGAGTGGCCATACTGTTCTCCCGTCAGATGTTTTCAAAATGACTTGTGAAATGATTTGAGACTTTGACTTGACCACAACAGAGTTGTGACATGAAATACAAGTTCCCACTTATTTGCTCCTAAACTTAGTAGAAGTAAATCTGGCTTTTTGCAAAACAACCCTAGAGCTTAGTGTCCTACTACAAAAACCCCCTTAACCTGATTGTATTAGTTTGCGAGTACGTAAAGAGTACTCATGGCTTTGTCCCTAGCTATTCCCGTGGCCATACTATGAAGAGGAGTACCAGGATGAAGGACCGCAGGAAGGTTACGACAACTAGGATCATCTCCCATCGTCAGCATTGCCTGTGACCCAGAAGATGGAGCTTCTCCTATGCTATCTTTATTACTACGTATTTCTGCTGCTTGAGTTGTTTTAAGAACTGGATCATGAGATCCTTATTTGTGTAAGACCTTATGTATGGGTTGTAATGGATGATGTACTGTGATATCCAAATCTGTTATGTCCGGCAAAAATGGTAATCCTGGGATTGCGATGTATGGAATAACAGGCATCTGGGATTAAGAATACGGGTGTTGACAGCAACCCTTCCTGTAGCGTCTTTGTTGTTGATTATGTCGGACAGTGGAGTCTTGTTCACCACTATGATTGGGTGCTCCTGAAAGTAATGCCTCAGCTTCCGAGAAGCAAGGAATACTCCATAAGCTATCATTTGGTAGTGCGGGTAATGCTGCTTGGACTCCGTCAAGACCTTGCTTACATAGTAAACTGGTTGTTGAACTCCGTGCTCATAGCCTGGTTCCTTCCGCTCTACCACGACGATGATGCTGATTACCCGGTTGGTTGCCGCCATGTAAATTAATATGGGCTCTCCAGGCTCGGGTGCTGCAAGGATAGGCGCTGAGGAAAGGGTTTCCTTGAGCTGCTTTAATGTTGCATCTGCTTCGTCCGTCCACGTAAATTTGTCTGACTTTTTCAGCAACTTGTACAGTGGCAGAGCCTTCTCTCCAAGTCGGCTGACGAACCGACTAACTGCTGCAGCACAACCTGTTAGTCGTTGGATATCCTATAGGCATATTGGACGGTTTATGTTCAAGATGGCCTTGATTTTCTCCGGGTTGACCTTGATTCCGTGCTGGGAAATGATGAATCCCAACAATTTGCTTGCTGGGACCCCGAAGACGCACTTCTTAGGGTTAAGCATCATGTTGTATTTCTGGAGATTATCAAAGGTTTCTTTCAAGTCGGAGATTAAGTCATTTGACTTTTCAGACATCACCGCAATGTCTTCCACATATGCGTGAACGTTTCGACCAATTTGGTCATGAAGGCAACGTTGCATTGTCCGCTGGTACGTGGCACCTGTGTTTTTCAGCCCAAAGGGCATCATGACATAGAAAAACCTGCCGTATGGGGGTAGTGAACGAAGTGGCCAACTGATCCGACTTCCTCATATTGATCTGGTGGTATCCTGAGTATGCATCGAGAAAACACAAAAGTCCCCAGCCATCCGTCGAGTCAATGACTTGGTCCATGCGAGGCAAAGCAAACGGATCTTTGGGACATGCTTTGTTCAAGCCGGTGTAATCAACGCACATTCGTAATTCATTGGTTCCCTTTTTGGGGCCAAGTACAGGATTTGCCACCCATTGGGTGTGGAGGACTTCTCGGATAAACCTAGCCTTAAGTAACCTAGCTATCTCTTTGCCAATGGCTCGTCTCTTCTCATCTCCAAAGCATCGTAGAGGTTGTTTCACTGGTTTGGATTTTGGATCAATGTTTAAGTTGTGCTCGACAAGTTCCCTAGGTACACCTTTCATGTCGGCCGGCTGCCAGGCAAAGATGTCCCTATTCTCACGGAGGAACTCGACAAGCGAGCTTTCCTATTTGGGATCCAGGTTCGTCCCAATGGCTGTGGTCTTGGAGGAATCTCCTACCACAAGTTCCACCGGCTTGGTCTCGATGGCAGCCTTGAACGCAGGAGTGGAGTCAGAGATCTTCTTCTTCGACGCGGGCATTTCTGAGTCATTGACCATGCTCTAGATCTCTTTGAATTATTTGCTGTAGAGGACAACTTCGGCAATGGCTGCTTCATTGATCTTGCAGTCCCTTGCTTTGGTAAAGCTTACGGATAGGGTGATGACACCGTTTGTTCCGGGTATATTGAGCTTGTTGTAGACGAAGCATGGCTTGGCCATGAACGTGTGGAATATATTGCAACCGGATATGACGTGGTACACACTCTTGAAGGGGACCACCTCGAAGGTCATGCGCTCTTGGCGGTAATTATTAACATTGCCAAAGGTAACCTGAAGTGTGATGCACCCAAGGGACCGAGCCTCCCGACCAGGAACTATGCCGTGGAAGATGGTGTTGGTCCGCCTTAGGTTTGCCTCCGTCAAGTTCTTCTTCTGGAGTGTATCAAGGTACATGATGTTGACGCTACTTCCACTATCCACCATACACTTGGTGAATTCCACGCCGTCAATCAAGGGGTTGATGACCATGGCGTATTGGTTATCCGTAGGGATAAGGTCTGGGTGGTCCGTTCTGTCCCAAGTTATTGGAACCACCGACCAGCGCAGGTATTGGGTAACTGGGGGTAGGGTAGCCATCAGGATCCTCAGAGAGGTATTCTGTTGTCGGACGGTGGGGGTGCCAAGGAAAGTGTGGTAGACTGGTGCCTTCTTTGCGAAGGGGTTCTTGCCCTTGTCGTCTCTCTTGGCGGCGTGCTTGGGGTCAACGTCCTCGTCCATGTCACTTGAATCCTTGGACTCCTCCTCCTTCTTCTTCTTCCCCTTGCCCTTGCCTCGCGATCTGTTCTTCCGACTTTGCTTGTAGCCGGACTCCGGGTCTTCCTTGAGGTCGTTGACGAACTTGCAGTGTCCATTGGTATGGGTGGCTTTACCGTTGGCGTCGAGGTTTACGAGGCACGGCATATTGTGGTACTCTTCGTATGTTTGGGGAACACGGAGCGGCACCGAGGTAGTTTCGCTTCCTCGTTGCTGTCCCCGACCGGCTCCCCTTCCTCGGCCACGTTGTCCGCCATCGCCTCGTCCTGCAAAAGTCATAGCGACCATGTCCGTAGATTTCTTTTCTTCTGGAGCGGTTTTCCCCTTTGTACTGCTGTTCCTCCGAGCTTGAGTTGGAACAGCCGTTGCCGGTAAGGAGCCACAAGCATCATCGTCGGCAGCTGCGAACTCACTGGCTAGCTGAATCATCTGATTCAAGTCAAGCTGGTGATTTTCTTGCAAGCGTTTCAGCTTATGTCGGAGCAACGTGCCCCTTTCCAACCCATCAATGAAGGCGGCCATGGCGGTCTGAGCGTGTACTCCTGCACAGGAATTCTTCATGTCCAGCTAGCGGGAGAGATAGGCGCGAGATGTCTCGTCTTTCTATTGCACGCACCGCTGTAGATCGCCAACAGTGTAGGGACGCTTGTATGTACCCTCAAAGTTCTTGGTGAACGCTTCTTGCATGTCCAACCAGTTGTAGATAGATTTCTCCGACAAGTCGTCGATCCATTGACAGGCCATGCCCGCCAACATTAACGGGAGGTAATTTACGGCGCCATTGGGGTTGCCGTCGGCAATATCCACCGCGTTGCCGTAGTCCTGCAACCATATGGCTGGCTTGGCGGTGCCGTCATAGGGCTTGATGGTCTTATCAATCCGGAAACCTTTGGGGTAAGTTGCGGAACGTATTGCGGGTCCAAAGCAACGTGGTCCCAGGTATGGTCCTTCCCGGGCCTCGTGGATCTTATTGATCCCTGAACGTGCGTCGTATGGCTCCGGGCTCTTCTTTTTCTTGTCAACAGGGGATGGGCTACGTGAACGACGCGGGCCTCCTCCGCCATGGTGAATGCTTGGTGGTGACGGGGGCGGAGGTGGTGGTGGGTTAGTCATCTTGCTATTATGCTCCTGTAACGCCTCACGCCTATCACGGTTGCTTGTTGGACGCGGAGGGTCATGGTGTGACCTACTCCTGTGTCGTTGGTTGCGTTCTCCATCATGATGGGTCTGCTCCGTGTTGTCGCGGATGACGATCCCGCACTGCTTTGGCGGGGGCATGTCTATAAGATGGTGGGCCTTGTAATCTTCGCGATGTTGGGGGGATTGGGGCGGTGGCGATGGGCGACGAGGTCGGGCCTTTTCTCCATGGTCGGAGGATACGGGGATGGCATCCTTCCTGTTGCGTGCATCTCTCCGTCTTCGTTCTGATGAACCCGTCTGGGACCTGACATCAAGAGGAGATCTGTCCCTTGGCTGTTTATACTGGCTAGACTAGCAAAGTGCTGGGTCGGACTCAAGCCTCTGAGAGGTGGCCTTTTCCTGCTGCCTTACCACCTTGGCCACTAGGTCATAGGCCTGTTCCACTGCCTCGGGCGATCTATCCTGCTCCAGAAGGGTCTTGGCGACGGCGAGGTTAAGGAGTGGGGTGGGCATCACCTGCTTGCCTTCACTGTCAATGTATGGATTGGCTTGTGCCGGCTTCGAGGGAGCCCATCCTAGGTTGCGCCGTACACCAGGATCATTGATGATGCGAGCCGAGGCTTTCTTGCCCTTCTACTGCTGCAGCAAACACTTGTATTCGGCCTCCATTCCTCTAGCTTTCTCTATGGACTTCTGCGCGTTGAACAGATATCGATCTAGCTTAGCGCCTTGCTCCGCGATGGCCTGCGCTTACTCTAGCAGTTGCTGGTGCTTCTCGTCAAGCTGGGTCACGTTCCGGATATGAGCGACGGTCAGTGGCTCGACGAGGAGATTGCCGTACATCACTCTATCAGCTGGAGTAACTTGGGCTGCTGCAGACTTAGATGCTGGAGGCGGCAAGTTTGCGGTGTTGTTGTTGCTCAGGACGGTGCCGAGTTCCCGCGACTGCTGCACTGGGTTAGGCGGAGGAGGCATGACTTTTGCGCGATCATCATCAATAGCGCTAAGTGGCCCCTTCCCCATTTCCAGCACTGTAGGCGGAGCTCGTCCGGGTTGATCTTCATCCATCACCGTCCCAAAGGTGACGAACACCCCTCGAGAAGTGACGGCATTGTTATCTTGCTCGTCGCGCGCGTACTCCTCCTCCATCTCTTGCATAGCGGAGTATAGCTCTTCTGGACTAAAATCTATCTCCTCTGAATCTGCACTGAAATCAGCATAAAGCGCGTAAATGACAGAGTAGGAGGGTGCCAGGACTTCCTTGATGACGGGCGGTGGAGGTGCAACGACAACAACGATGACTGGAGGTGGTGGCGCAACTGCGATGATGGCGGCCGGAGGCGGTGGTGGTGGTGGCTGAATCGGAGGTGATCCGTCGATGAGCGCAAGTGCTTTCTGGGCTTCTGCGTCAACCTCCATGTAGTTGTTGACGGTGCTCACCATCTGTTCAAGGGTAAGGCGTCCTGTTGCCTGCTGCCGTCTTAGAGAATGTTGGAGAAGCGTGCCACGGTCCAGTCCTTCCTCGAAGTGATACAAAGCGTTATCATCGGGGTAGTGGGCCAGATCGGCTCGTATACGGAGCCACCTGGCCAGGTAATTGTGGGGGTTTTCACCCTCTCTCTGAATGCAACGCGCCAGATTGAAGATGGTAACCACTCCGATGAACTTGAATCGCTGCTGCCCAGACGCGCGGGCGAGGCCGGCAGATTTGCAGTGATCTTACACCTTTATATCCTGCACAGGGGCGGTTTGGGTGGGCCTTGAATTTTTCCGATCTTCGCCGCCAAACTTCGAAGAGAGATCCGACATCGATCCTTCCGCGAACGTATCCTGCCCGTAGGCGGTCCGTGCGGGCCTTGGGTTTTTTCCGATCTTTGCTAGCAGACTTCGAAGAGAGATCCGACATCGATCCTTCTGCGAACGTATCCTGCACGTAGGAGGTCCGTGCGGGCCTTGGGTTTTTTCGATCTTTGCCGGAAAACTCCGAAGAGAGATCCAACATCGATCCTTCCACGAACGTATCCTTCCCGTAGGCGGTCCGTCCGGTCCTTGATGCTCCTCCGACTCCCAGGGGACTAGTGCCCGAGTCGGTTTCACCGATGAAGAGGTGGATGTCTCCGATAGGAACGATCGAACACGGCGTAGGGTTCGTCTTCGCCATGATCCAGAACTCGTCAGGAGGTACGATCGGAACGTTGCCGGAGAAGAGAACACGACCAATGGCTACGGTTTCGCCGATTCCCGCAAAGATATTGGTCCTCGCCCGCTGAAGATCCTGAACCGCCTCTTGCCCCACGATGGGCGCCAACTGTCGTGGTACTGACGACGAGTACGCCATGGAGGGGTCCTCACAGTGCGTGTTTAGAGACGTGGAGGAAGGCGAACGGTTGATGGGTACGAGGTAACACAACTTACCCAGGTTTAGATCCCATGATGGTGGCGGAATCCTACTCCTGCTATAAATCACTATAAAGGCAATACACCGAGTTACAGGGATTCGTTCGTTGTGCGAGGTGTGTGCTAATCACTACTCAATTTTCTAAAGTTGTACCCTAAAAGCTCCCATAGGCCCGACTTATATATTCGCCAGGTCCTAGGGTTACAGGGAAAAGTCCTAGCCGGACAGGTTACATAGTCCTACACCGTCTATTACTAGTCTTGTGTATCTTGCACTCCAAGGCTCCGGGTACGTCGATGACTCCAACTGTAGCCTTCCTTTATCCGACATGGGTCTCCCTTATGGATCCATCTAACTGGGCCGCCCAGCAGGCCAAAGTCCATGCTACCAACTGTGGGCCACCCGGGTTTGCCGGATAAGAGACATGCTATAAGGATACCCATATAGCATATCCCCAACATCCGGCGAGTTCCTGAGCCCGTGTCCGTGCGCCCCTATCCAACCCAGTTGCACGTTGAGCTTCACCATATCTTCACGAGTCTGGTAAGCCACATCACAGCCCCTATCCCCCTCTGCAATCACTGGAACGCCACCGCCAGTAGCGCCGCCGCCGATGTAGCCACGTACGCCACCAGTTCCTGGTCAAGACGCTGTGAGCCGGTAGATCTAGATCCAGCGGATCTGATTAGATCACTTAACGAAGGGGTACGCTTAGATTTGAGACACAAGATCTAACTTAAATCCTACGGCTCACATTGGCCGATCCGCGCGAAGCGGTATGGGCCAATCAGATGCGTCCACTTGTCTGAGATTTTGTTTGAAAATCTATTTTTGAATCTATTAGAGATTTAAACTTGTAAAATTCATAACTTTTGTTTTGTTTATCCAAAAAAATAAAAAAAATATATCAATGGATTCACGAAAATAAATCCTACACTACTGTTGGCTTGGTTTTGTATTTTTCTTCTGTTAAAATGGAATTTTATGCAGAGACTTTTGTAGGACTATTTTGAGTATAAAAAATATTTAGAAAATGTTTTAAAGGTTATTTTGAGTCTATGTAGTCTATAAAAGTCTAGTTTAATGTTTAGTACTGTTTACTTGTCTTGTTTGGTTTAAGAAAAATCATCACATGGCATTTTCATGCATTCATATGTTGTTGCTTAAATAATTTGAATGCCAATTGGTGCTATCATTTTATGTGTAGATTTTTGTGCTAGTGGTGATTGTGATTGTGAGGATTGTTGCTACTACCCAACTACCAAGGAAAGTGGTGCTTCATGTCTTTGTCCCAATATTTTGACTATGCACTAGTGATATTTTGTATAGGGCTTGCATGATAATCCTAGTAGTTGTAGTCTTGATAGAATTTCCTCTAAGTTAAGATACTTGATATATTGCCATGCTTAGCCTAGCTAGTAGCAAACAAGGATGTATTATATTCATGCTATGGAAAATATTGTTACGTATTTGACTTGTGTTTTTGCCTAATAAATCAACTAAGTGAATGAATCACCTGGGTGGAATGGTATGTTTGGGTTATGTTGAGTGGTTACACAAGGCCCATATCTATGGTCTACCTTGTGTATCACACTTGTGGAAAGCCACACAGGAACAAAGGGATTTGGGATACTTAGTGTTTAGAAGCTTCTAGTGCAACCACATGGCATATGGGCTCTGCCTTGATCATATAGGTTGCAATAACTTAGCCATTTGGACAGTTGGTGGTAGGGTGATCGGATGGAACACGTCCATTTGGTCTAAGGGAAGGCTTCTGAAAGGTGTTGTCTCGATGCATGTTGAGTCTTGTGGGGAAGTGCACCACCTCTCGAGAAGGAAAAATCTAAGTACTTAGCCGTGTCCCTGGCAATGGACAATTGAGCATCAAGACACTGAAGCTATCAAGGATCTCCTCATCCCAATTTCTAAGTTAAAAACTTGTGGTTGAACAAGGGTATATGTTCACCAATGTCTATTGGTGGTTCCTTGGGAGTTTTTGCCAAACAAAAACTTAGTGTTTTTAACTGATAGGCAAAACCTATTTTGAGCAAAGCAAGCCTAAGATACACTTAGCCAAATTCATATAGAAGTTAGAAGATATTATTCTACTAAGGTATCACTTCCCAATACTATTCCAATGTATTGACCCACTGTGGCTGTAACTTGTGATATTGCAGGTTACTCTGATGAGGATTAGGGTTATGAGTCTACACTCAACATGTTTATCTTTGGCACATGAAGATGAAGACTTTACTTTATATTGTTAAGTTGAACTCTTGTACTAGCCTATGGCTATGGAGTTGTAAAATACTATGTTATTTCTGGAATGACGATGTAATAATGACCTTTGTATATGTGTACTTCATCTTAAACTGTGGATGCTAGCATTGATCCAGGGACTAGCATTGCAATCACAGGATCCTTTACCTTTATAAAGGTGGGGTCTTACACTTACAGGTATTTTGTATCATTTATTTTCTTTCTTGATTAGCTCATCAGCTTAGTATTCCTTATTAAAGATCTTTTGTGTCTTCAAGGAAGATTGCATGTTTGGCTTTATTACTTGTATTTTTGCTTGTTTCCTTCAACTCTTTTGCTTGCTACCCAGCCTTGCTAGCCAAAAACCTGTTTTGAGAAGGCATACTTCTCATGCATCCAACCCCTTTCAAACCAAAGCCCGTTCCATTTGTGTCCACCATATCTACCTATTAGCATTATTGCTATTCCAAGTAAATTCTCAAGCTTCATCTATCTTTCAAATTAGAAATTATTTTGTTATGTGAAAACTAGTTAGTAAAGCTCTCATGAACTTGATGGCACACCTTATTTTCTTGCCCCTAATAAACTTGAACCATTGTTTCATCGAAGTTGTATATGCTTGCACCTATACGTTGGAATTAGAAGAATCGTGCTTTCATGGGGAACGCTTTCAACATTGCACATGTACATTGTACATAGCTGATATCATGCTCTTTTGTTTGCGGATGTCATCGATGTGAAATAAAAGGGGAGCTTGTAAGTCCATGGAGTTATGTATGTGTGTTAGAGAAACGCCTGGGCCGCTAGTCTAAGACATGTCTAATCATGGTAGAAACTTGCAACATAACCATACTGAGCAATCTGTGAAGCATCCTCAATAAAAACCTATGAAAATAGTAGATAAAAAGATCGCTGAGATGCTCATTGTCTGCTTCCTTGTCATTTTGATTATGGGATAGCTCCTGTATCATGTGCAAGGGGTACCCCGTTGGCGGTTCTTTATGATACACATGTACTTACAATGACAAGAACTTAACGGTAACTAAAGTTGAGTAGCATTAGGAGCGGCCCTCGCACTCAAGGGACATGAGATTGCCAAATTATATTTCGTCAAGCATATAATCCATCTTTGCTCACTTTAACCTTAATCACCTCAAGATTCTTATGATAGGGGCAATGAGAGCTCAAAGCTAGTAAGTACCATAATCTTTTGAAAGCTCTTTATGAACTTGAAATCCCTGCTTCCCTCTATGAAGGGCCCTTTCTCCTATTTCTAAGTTGAGTCAGTAAACCTACTTCCTCTCTATCTCCAGCAAGCATTTGAGTTATTCTGTTTCAAGGATTCATCTGATGATTTATTCAATCATGTTCTTCATATTCCTTGTTTGCACAAGACTCTTATCTAATGAGTATTACTTTGAAAGCTATCATTGTGAAAAACCTTTTATATTTGAGCAAAAATTACTCATGTTGTAAACTTCTTTACAAAAACTTTTCTTGAAAACTGTTTGCCAACTGTTCTCTGACCAATAACAAAGTTTGCCAATTCCAATTATGATTTATCTTTATGCATCTCTATTGTGACTCCTCTACTTGTTGCAAGCTAAGTTATATAATGGTGAGCTACTTTCTTCTATGAGTTGTGTAATGGTAAGTATGATCCTTCTTGTCCGTATTATTTTTATCGACACTTCACTCCATAAACCTATGGACATGTTTACTGATCTCAGTTTTCACTTGGGGACAAGCGAAGGTCTAAGCTTAGGGGGAGTTGATACGTCCAATTTGCATCACCATTCTATATCATAATTTGCCTCTATTCATTGATTTATTTCATATTAAGAGGTCATACTTACATCTTTTCATCTGTTTTTGCATGTTGGATGATTCTTCGAGGATGAACTGCCAGAGTCAGGATTCTGATGGAAAAAAGAGGTGTTTTGATGCAATTTTGCGAAGATCAGAAAAATACCAGAAAAACTACATAAAATCGTATTTTCCCAGAAGATGAAGAATGACAGAAGGGGAGGCGGAGATGGGCCATAGGGGGCCCACACCCCCCCAGGCGGAGGGCACCCTAGGCCGCGCCTACAGGGGGTGTGGCCCACCTGGCCCACCTCTGGCTTCGCCCTCTCGCCTATATCTTCTCCTCAAAACCCTAATACACAAAGATCGACCACAGAAATATTCCGCCGCCTCTGCGGGGCGGAAAACACCGAGAGAGAAAGAGATCTCCGGTAGACAGATTTCTGCTAGGGAAATTCCTTCCCGGAGAGGGGAGATCATTGCCATCAACACCATCATCAATATAGACTTTATCGGGATCATCATCATCATCCACACCATCATCTCCACCAGCACCATCATCACCACTCCATCCCGCTATAACAATTGTGTTAAATCTTGCATAGTTCTTAGGGGAAACTTTCCCGGTGTTCATTACTATTGTAGTTGATGCTTGTGAGTGGAACTATTGGATTATTGCTTATGTTCAGATTGTTATCCATCACCATATCATCTTTGATCTTGATCCATATGATGTATCATGAGTATTTCGTTTAGTTCTTGAGGACATGGGAGAAGTTTAAGGCTGTGGTTAGGTTTATACGTTAATTTGTTTCTTGTAGTTGCAGATGCTTGCAAGGGGTTTAATCACAAGTATGTATTAGTCCAAGTAAGGTCTCTTGATACGTGGGAAACGTATCTATAAATTTTGATGCCCCATGCTTGTTTAGTATCTATTTTGCTTTGCTTTTTCTACACTTTGAGGTGTTTTTATATCTTTTTTGGAACTAACCTATTAACAAGTTGCCATAGTGCGAGTTGACTGTTTTATTTTGTTTTTGGTTCCAGAAAGGCAGAAAATCAATATTCTTGGAATTGGACGAGACAAAATCCAAAGTCAATATTTTACCGTGGGGGACACGAATCCAGAAGACGAGACAGAGAAGCAAACCAGGGCAGCCAAACCCCCCCTAGGCGTGGGCAGGGGTGGGCCCGTTCCTGGGCGGGGTGTGGCCCCCCTGGTCGCCTCGTGGCCTCGCCTCTTCGCCTATAAGAATCCCCCGATGCAGAAACACCAAGTACCCGATCAAAACTCCACGAAACCTTCTATACCGCCGCCACCGTCGTCCCTAGATCAGGGGGATCTGAAGTTCTTCCCGGCACCCTGCCGGAGGGCAAATCATCCCGGAGGCCTTCTCTCCGGTATGAAGCGTCAATAGTTCCACCTTGGACTATGGGTCGGAAACGTATCTATAATTTTTGATGCCCCATGCTTGTTTAGTATCTACTTTGATTTGCTTTGTCTACACTTTGAGGTGTTTTATATCTTTTCTGGAACTAACATACTAAAAAGTTTCCACAGTGCCAGTTACCTGTTTTCTTCTGTTTTTGGTTCCAGAAAGGCAGAAAATCAATATTCTCGGAATTAGAAGGGATAAAAGCCAAAGTCAATATTTACCGTGGGGGACACGAAACTAGAAGACGAGACAGAGAAGCGAACCAGGGAGGCTATAACCCCCTAGGAGCGGGTGGGCCCACCCTACGCCTGGGTAGGGTGTGGGGCCCCTAGCCGCCTCCCAACCTCGCCTCTTCTCCTATAAGAATACCCCGATGCATAAACCCTAGGAACCCGATCAAAACTCTACGAAACCTTCTGTAGCCGCTGCCACTGTCGTCCCTAGATCGGGGGGAACTGAAGTTCTTCTCGGCACCCTGCCGGAGGGGAAATCACCCCAGAGGCCTTCTCTCCGGTATGAAGAGTGAGTAGTTCCACCTTGGACTATGGGTCCATGTAGTAGCTAGATGGTTGTATCTCCTCCTTGTGCTTTCATGTATAGATCTTGTGAGCTCCGTTCATGATCAAGATCTAATCTATTGTAATCATGCATGTTGTGTTTGCAAGGATCCGATGGATATTGAGATTATTATGTTAGATTGATTAATGGTTTTGTGTTTATGATCCTATCATGTCTGTGTTGTTTGTGGTCTTGCATGCTCTCCGTTGTTAGTAGCTATCTTGGCCAAGTAGTTGCTAGTGACTCCAAGAGGGGGTATTTATGCTAGATAGTGGGTTCATGCCTCTAATTTCCAAGGGAAGCGATAGAAATCTCTTTGGTTGTAGATGTGTTGTTGCTACTAGGGAGAAAACAATGATCTCTTGTTCATAGAACAAGTTGATTGTTTACCTTACACACTTTTCTTAAAGCAGTTGTCTGTTTCTTGCAACTTAATACTGGAGGGTGTTCAGATGATAACCTGAAGGTGGACTTCTAGTCATAGATGAAGTTGGATGGCGGTCTATATATATTGTTGTATTGCCAATCGAATCTCATAGGATCTTTTTGTCTGGTATTGCATTGTTATGCCTTGCTCAGTTCCTGTCAATTTCCCTGCTGTAATTTATTTACCCTTCATGCCATGTTGTTTATCTAAGGAGAGCACCTCTAGTGAACTATGGACCCCGGTCCAATCTTTACCATTGATACATCTTCCACTTTTAGTTGTTTACTTGCTTCAAACCATTACCTTCCACACCATACGTTTAATCCTTTGTTACAACAAACTGGTGAGCTTGACAACCTCACTGATTCGTTGGAGCAAAGTCTTGAGTTTGTGTTGTGTAGGTCTCCACGTTGCTTACAACACTTGTGTGACGTTTCCTTCTTCCTACTGGTTCGATAACCTCGGTTTCTTACTGAGGGAAAACTTGTTGTTGTGCTGCTTCACACCTTGCTCTTGGGGTTCCCAACAGGCTCCACATCAAACACGTGTACAGTCATCATCTGTACATTAGCACAGGTTCACCCACACAACACTTACAAAACCAAAGAAGACAACTCAGCTATATGAAGCGAAACACGTGACATTATTCCCATGTGTCCTCGAGAACCTTTGGTCCTCATTAGTATTTCCACCGGCTTGTCCTTTGCTAAGAAAGGATTGTGCCACTAGCTGCAATTGTTTGTTGTCTTTACTACTTGCACTTTATTTCCTTGATTTATCAGAAAACCCCTCAAAATCCATTTTCTAGGTATTTACAGAGATTTCCTGCTCCATACCACTAGTCAACACTTTCTACTCCTCGTTGGGATCGACACTCCT
This sequence comes from Avena longiglumis, assembly GCA_030063025.1. NCBI lineage: Eukaryota > Viridiplantae > Streptophyta > Magnoliopsida > Poales > Poaceae > Avena > Avena longiglumis. The sequence continues at coordinate 435,363,990 of CP125977.1, read as the reverse complement.
ATTTATGAAAAGTACTATGATACAGCCCCTATACTTGTGGGTCATCAAAGATCAACTAGCACAACGATATCACCAACAATCAAGTTGTGTGGTGAGTCCATACAAACCATAACATGATAAATTTTATCTAAATTATCAAATCATGTGTTGTTACATGTGAAATCTCCTCATAAAAACACCCAAGTGGGGTGTATCCATCATAGAAGAATTAAGCAAAGCCAACAATTAAATCTTTGCAAACGACACCAAGATCTTAGCCTGTGCATCACTGAACTTGGATAACAATCCATATTTCTACATCCAAATATACCAGCAGCCTTAAATAAAGATTTCTAGGCACATATTTTCAATAGTAGCACCTCAGAAATCAATACATCTTAAGGATCTATATGAAACAGTAAGGATGTAAAATCATTTTCGTAAGATCTATAAAAATCATTGTTTTACATCAATTATCAAGGCACATCTGATAAGGAAACAGTAGGTAAAAACCTTAGTTTATACCTAGCATAGTCTGAGACCAACATTGTCGGACCCCCGGATTTAAGGTCCGAGAATCCCCATTATGCATACATTTCACGTTCCCATGATCAGTGAGCCATGAGCATAACCGACTAGTATCATTACATCATCCATAAAGTATCGATTACATAAACTTACAATATGGAAAATATGGAGATTACATCACAAATAGCGGAAATCTTCAATCGCAGAGCCCATGTCTTGTCTTAACCTACATGCGACTGACTGGGAAGACTGCCTAGCTTGCATAGACATCAGCAATCTCCATCGTTCCTCTTGCTTCTGAAAGTCAGGCCAAGTAGATAGACAGGGACAAAGCCAGTGTGTATGTTGAATGTACTCGCAAACCACCTTAAGAGAACAATAATTAAGGATATGCAATATGGCTGTGATAGGATGGCTCCATAAGAGGTTCTTTTATAACTCAGTTTCTCTAGTAGATATTGCATAACTCTATATATTTGTTGAAAACTTTTGTAAAAAAATTTGGAAACCTGTTTGAAAAGTTTGGAAAACACTAGGATTGGGGGGGGGGGTCACCCATTTGTTTCTTCCTTCCAGTCATCCCATGACCAAACTTCTTTTCTTCCTTTCCGACCATCCCATGGTTAAAACGTATATACTTTCCGACCATCCCATGGTCAAGACATTTCCAAAGCCATTGCTTTTCTGAAATTCTTTTTGAAAACAAAAACAACACCGCTCTATAGCAACCTTCCCAACTGTCCATGACCCAGGACTCACATATTCGAATAAATTTACACTCTACATAGGTTGTACACTTTACCCACACCATCCGAGTACCCTGCCCTGATGTACACCGAACGTGGGACGAGTAGCTGGTCAAGACCTTCGGAATGCCCACTCCAATATAAGCGCCTACCCTATAAGTCGTTCCCCTCAATATCGGTACGTCGGGTACCGTGGACCAACCGGAGCACATTTTACACTGCACAAAGTGGACGCTTTCACTGAGGGGCTCATAGTAACGTCTGGCCGTCCTTAGACAGTTTGTACCTTATCCAGGCTGATGTCTCACATGGGCCTTTATAGGTGAAGGCCCAGCCTTCGGAGATTGACATACCCCTAGTAGTTGTGAGGCACCTATACCAAAATAGACAAACTTCCAGCCCAGCCCTGTCCCATTCCAGAGTAATGTTGTTGCACGGGTTAATTGTTCTGGCAAAACTGCACAGCTCGGTGCGTTTTCATAAACCTTTTTCCTCCATTTTCTTTTTAGCATATTTTGTGAACCCAAAACTCTTTTTTTTTCTTTCTCAAACTTCTCTTGGTAGGTCAAACCTCACCAAGGTTTATCCGTAAAACCTTTTTATAAAACTTTTTCGGGTCTTCCCATCCCATAGTTTTGCTTCGGCTAAAACGGGGTTTCCAAAGGGGCATGTTGTTATACACCATCTACCATACTAGGGGGAATTAGGTGTCATTAACGAGTGTTGTACTTAATAGTACAAATGGTAAATAGCCGGAGGAGCCAATCCACTACCAAGTATAAAACATTTCACAGTAAACTAGTGCACCTTGTTAAAAGTAGATAAAACATACATAATAAACAATAGGACAAGGGCTTATGAGCAAGAAGGTGGCTTGACTGTGACTAGTGAGATGTCCCTTTACTCCTTTAGAATACCAGAATACTGATAACCATAACAATAGTAATAATACGATGCTTCCTTCTACTCGTCGCCACACTATCGCGACTATCGCCGTTTTCGAGCATACATGCAAACAAACAATACTTCATTCAATACAAGGCATACAAGCATCAATACATACATACAACAACAAAAAAAGCTACAATTTAGTTGTATTGTGAGGAGAATGAAGTTAGAAGGATTTGGAAAGGCCGTGGAAGCATTTGAAGGAATTCTCATATGATTTGTAGTTTAGGGGCAAGGTAGAGGATAGTTTTTAGACCAAGGTCACATTCAGTATGATATTATTTTACAAAAATGTCAGCAGATAGGTACCGATAAAATTAAATCAACAAAAGTGGTTTCACTATTTTATCAATTACCATGGATTTATAGTAATTTTTAAGGTGAATAAAACTCTAGTTTTATGAAATAATTCACCAGAATAGTTTTGGAGTTCCAAATATTATTTCCTTTGGTGGAATGATTCAAGAGGAGTTGTAATAAACTTAAAATAATTCCCAGAATTCCCTCAGGAAAATCCCAAAGGTAGTACTGGAGGTTATTTATCTTTTTCACCAGATTAAATCTATAAGGACTTTTGATGTGATTCCAAGGAGGTCTTTTTCACCAGATTAAATCTGTAAGGACTTTTGATGTGATTCCAAGGACAAAAAGTTAGGTATTTTGAATACATTTCGGTAGAAATTAGATTCACCATTTTTTGATGAACAAAACTACTGTGATAAATTATTTATGAAATAACCATGCATAGAAGATATTTATTCGCCAAAATTCAAACCAGGACCATAAAAATATGGGCTCCTAGGGTCTGAAAGATATTAGTAGGCATGTTGTCTAGGAGTTTGAATTAGGTCAATACCCATTTTGGTTTGACCTAGATAATTTCCTCAATGCAGAAATGGGTTGATATTGGTATTTTTGCTATAGCCAAGCTATAGTTCCACTTGGCATGAGGCTAATGCCATGATATAGGAACATGAGATACCTACCAGGGACAATTGGATTTATTCCATTTGGGTACGTGTAGCTCCCTGAGGAGTTTATTTATTGCCAAATATACATGTTCGTGGATTAAATACTAATAAATATTGATAAAAGTTTTGGGCATGGGACAGGCTCTGCATGTTTGACAAAACATACACGAACGTGGAAAAAATAAGATCTAGAAATTTTAGTTGGTTTCACATTTTCATTTGGATTTAAACCAAACTACCCATATACTAGATCTAGAAAGGAGTTAAGAAAAAGAAAATGTCCTAAGGGTTTTTGGGCCTGATCTGATCGTACCTAGAGACACAGAGCTGGGCCGGGGTGACTAGAGGAACCGAAGGGGTATGGGGGCATGCAGAGCCTCTCCCCTGTCTTCTACCTCGGGCCCTCGAAGAACATGGGTGAAACCCTAGTGGGCGGCGGCGGTTGCAAGGGGGCTCACCAGAGGGCGATTTCGGCGGCCGGAGGGCGAGCAGACGACGTAGAGCTCCAGGGCGAGTCTAAAGAGGGGTAGAAGGAGGGCCTTTGGCGAGGGTGTGTGACTCACGTGAGGACCACGTCGGCACCGACCTTCGGCTGGTTAGCATCAGAGATTGCTCCCAGGGCTGCTGCAGGGTGAAGGAAATGCATGGTTAGCATCAGGAGGGCGAGGGGAGTGCAGGAGAGGGACATGCAGGCGGAGAGGAGATCGAGAGGGAGAGATATGATCGAATTTAGAGCAATGGTCGAAAACACCTTCTCTCCTCCTCTTGGGCATGACAGAGCAAGCGGGTAGGGTGGTGTCTAGGCGAGGTGAGTGGGGAGTAGAGGGAGCAAATGACGGTGGAGGGAGGCACTGGGGTGGCCCTTGGCCTTAAAACCGAGGAGGTGCTGCCAATGGTGCACCGGGTCCATGTGAGAGCAAGGGGGAGGGTTACCAGGACAGGGGACTGCCCAAGGAGGGCGGTGGTGGTCGGGGTAGGGCCACAGGACGATAGAGAGGGGTGGGGAGGTGGTGTGATGCAAGCCTTTCCCTCTGCTTCCTTGTTTGACCAGAAAATAAATGGAGGAGGGTAGAGTCTAGGGCTGGCTGATTGGTGGAGAGGGGAGGTGAGGGTATACAAGTAGGTCCTGGTACTCGAGCAGTGGACTGAGAGATGGGGTGGTGGAGGTTTGCTGGGGTGTGTTTGAATGATTTCAAAAAATTGCCAAAAAGATGAGTATGAGGCAAGTCTAAGAATTCTATCTTTGCAATGTGGAACAAGGGTCCTGGTAGATAGATATGGTTAAGAGGCTACTCCTGGAATTATCTGAGATTTTTCAGATGACTTTTGGTACACTTAAAATCATTTATTCAAAAAGTGCAGAAGTAGTTTCTAGAAGCTCCTTTGTCATTTTTACATTTGACAAGGGTGGTTTTTGTTGTGAGATGGTCCTGAATACCATATCACACATTGTAGAATTTTCCTGGAATTTATTTGGAAGCAAAATATTTTTAAGGAATTATTTCTTCTTTCTGCCATTTAAGAAAAAGGCCAAAAGGAAATACTAAAGGGTCTAAAAAATATTTATTTTTGATTTTGGAAGATAGGGTATGATATATTGTACTCAATTGTGCATTGAGTTGGCAAGGTGATTTGGAGAAAAATAGATTTGCCTTTATAGACAAGGTTTCTAGGATTTTGCCAAGTATGGAATTTAAATAGTTTGAGGATCCAAATAATTATGGGAATTATTTGGGGGATTATCATAACCAATGTAGATGATGTAAACTTGATTTATACATCATTTTAAACTTCTTTTTTGAAGAATTATGGTGAAATTGGGGCAAACTAGATTTTTGGGGAATCTTGGGTATTGATATTTTGATGACACCAAAACAAAGTTGGATTAGTGAGACCAGAGCTCACCTTGGTGCAATGGATAGATGGATAGATATACCAAGTTATATAGATGATCATGGAAGCAAGATTTGCGCTTGGTTGTATTTGAGATGATCTAGGAGTGATGGCAAACTTTGTTGAAATTAAGTCTACCATAACAGATACATCATGATGCCTAATAAACCATGTGGGTTTAAGACACAGAAAGCTCCAATGGAGACAAGGGAAGAGGGGTTTGATAGAACATGATTAGTATATCATAATCATGCAAAGATTTGGTCAAGGGGTGGTAGCATATGGATGTGAGCTCCTGCCAAAGTAGGCAAGATGATAAGATTTGCAGAAAAGATTATTATCTTGACTACGAAACCATCATGGATGAGTGGGAACCAGAATGGTTTACCCAATGGAAAGAGTGGGAATTGATAGTACTCATGATGTACTACAAGATGGTTCAAGTATATTTCCAAAAATTCACACGGATTGGATTAGAGGAAGTTCCAAATATGGAATCTAGTTAAAGATTTCAGACTTAGCCAATTTGGCAGATTTGAGGATTTTGACTAGTATGCACGAGGGAAACATTTGAGAGAGTGGCAAGGGTTTATCCTCTTCATCAAGGGATTGATATTGAGGTATGGATTGGATATAAGAGATGCATTCTTGTATTTGGTCTTTGATGAGTAGGATGCTAATACAAAGGATTAGCTCAGGATTGATCTGGTTGAGTAGATATGCGATTCACTTGACTGACTCAAGATAGATTGAGTTTGGGTTGCTTAGTTTGAGATTGATGATATCAACTATTGGTTTGATCCCTAAGAATGAGCTACTAGATTATCTCACTCTTATTGCTAAGAAAACAAGTCAATCCGTAGATCAAGACAATTCATCACACAGCAGATCAAGGCAACTCATGACATCACTTATCCAACTATTACTAAGGTTACCATCAAGCCTAGCTTGAGGTAAGCATGGGTGTTTTGAAGGGGTTGTGATTTTTATTTAATATAAGGACCTCTTGGTATTTCTACCAAGATTAGAATGAAAAGGTTTTATGAAAGGTTTTGGAAAAACCTAGAGATAAGAGTAGTTGAAGGTTCTTCCTTGAAAACATAAGGGCATAATATATAGGTCCCTATAGTTTTGTTGATAGAACTAGTAAAATAATTTGTTGTATCAAAATCATCTTGGATCAAGTTTGAAATACCAAAACATTTGAGAATATGAAAGATGAGCCTAGACATCTCTTTTGTAAAATAGCTTTTGTCAACTAGTGTTGATATAAGTAGTATATCACCTAATACACAATCAGTTGCATGAACACAAGCAAACAGGTAAGCCAACATTGCAACTCTTAATAAGAAAAAATTTTGTTCCCCTAATTTTTGCCTTTTTTACAAAAGATCGGGGTTGCTTAAATTGGGATGTTACAAGCATCATGGACTAAGCTATTTGTTCAATGTAGTTTAAGACAACATAAATCTTTTCCAGCTTATCAACCTATCCAATTCTTAGCAAAGCTCATGAAAAGCCTATTCAAAAATAGGAAGTGTGTACCAATCTCAGGATGGTGTCACAACAATCTATTTGATAAGAAATTCAAGCAAATAAGCTATAAAAATTAATTTACTCAATCATTTTCCTGGAACAAATAATCAGGAATCATATTTACATTTAAACATTCTACCATGATCAGAGAATCATTGGAGTATAAAATCAACTCCATTATGAACATATTAACACAGGCCAGTGTACATTGTTTCAGTTAACAACTACTAACATGGCCACTGTCAGTACTAAGAACACTAAACAATAGTGAAATCCACACTACTAGGATTAATAAGCAACCATCTTAGAATAGCATTTTATCAAGGGATGAACCCTAACATAGAGGGGCGAACCCTAGAACAAGGGGTAGTCACAATTAGGGTTCACAGGTTGCAAGCACACTAGAGACAATAGGGCAGGGCAGAGAACAAGAGGGGGATAGAGAGAAACTCACCTGAAGGCCTCACTGAAGTTTAGAAGAGGAAGCAGAATGGCCGATCTGCCTGCAGCGGACAGGGAGCACCGAGGGCTCTCTGACCCCGCACCGCAAGCACGGTGGCACCTGAGTACGAGCGGCCCTAGAAGCACCATAGAAGCACCAGAGCCACGGCACCACACCACTTGTGTGGCAAAGCAGTACATCACTGGCAACCACCAAACCCTAGAGTTCGGGGCAGAGACGGTCTGGCCAGAAAAAATAACCCAATGATGAATCGAGCATGACCAATCGACGGAGCAGCGTCGACTACCTCAACATACACCACGACGGCGACCAGAGAGGGCTAGGAGGCTGGAAACGGGCGACGACATTGTCGGCAGCACCATGCCATAGCGGGGGCAAGAGAGAAAGGGGAACACGTGGGAGCAAGGAAGAGAACGAGTGTACTGGGACGATACGGGCCAATACCACTCGATACGAGTCGGTATGACCAGCCCAGGTGGGTTGGGTCAGGGCTAGGCCAGCCCAATGGGCTAGGTCCGGATTTCTAAATAGAAATTCTAAATAATTTGCAAAAGGCCAAAATACCCATAGGACTTAATAAGTCCTAAGAAATTAAATAGAAATCCTAAAAATACAAATGAGGTATCTATAAGTTCACAAAAATATAATCTACCAAATAAATTTAAGAAAATTATTTTCATTAGAATAAATTTAGGTTAAATATTTTTATAATATATATTCCTTAAGGGAATTTTATAAAAATAAATAAAATACTTAAAAATAAATAAAAATTATTTTATAATACTAAATGAGTAAAGTATTTATAAAAAATACTAAATTACTATTTAGATTAGTAAAAATAAAAAAACTTAGAAATATAAATAATATTCCTAAAAAGAATATTATTAAAATAATAATAAGAGTTAAAATTAAATAAAAATGAATTTTAAGCTCTTATATTATTATATTATACCATAAAAAATTAGATATAATATTTATAAAATTTTAGGAAATAACCATTAATATATACTTTTTAATAAAAGAGTATCAGAATAATTTTTATTTGATATGCCCTAGAGTCAAATAATAAAGAGTGACTGAAGGAGATATGGCCTAGAGGCAAATAATAAAGAGTTTTTATTTGATGTATCTCTTGTTCATAATATGTTCCTTACCGTGCTATAACTATATTAATACAAAATGTTAATACACGTGTGGTATGTAAACAACCAGGTCTCTAGTTACCTCTAGAAAAATAGCTCATTGGGCAAGTGATGACCTTATGGTTTCGATATCATGGCCATAGTAACAATTGACAATGAGGTCATATCATTGTAGAATGATTTGATATAGATTCACCCTAAAGTTAATCACAATGAGATATAGTTACTTAAAAGGTTCATCATTAATGATAATGTAAAGACACCGTGGATTATATCATTTGGCTGTGAGATAATACATAATCACTGTTTTGGATGGAGACATTAATGATATCAAGTATCAATATGTGAAAGGGTGATCATAAAGGTATCATTAGGTTTCCTGAAGAAATTGGTTGAGTAGGTTTTATCAAGACCAGGATTTGCCAATCTATGTAACGGATAGATACACGTGGCCAAGTCGGTGATGTTGCATTAACGAAGCTTGCAAACGTATGATTGGATCATGGAATGCAACGACACAGGAACGATTAAACAAGTTCATCGGTAACGAGATCAAACACAAGTATGTAGATGCTTGAGATCAAATCTTGGATGACCTAGGTGTCGTATGGCAAAAGTAATAACACTACATAGTCAAGGTTCAAGTGATGAGATTAATCATGAGGGCACGGGGATCATTATGGACATCCAGGTCCCGATGTTGATCATTGATATGAGAGATTCTTGGTCATGTCTGTAGCAACTCCGAGCTGAAGGGTGGCACACTTAAAGGTAGGAACGCTTTGGGATTGAACCAGCACTAAAGGATAAACGAGAGAGAGAAACCGGAAAGGTTTCGGGTATTATCACATGATGATCGGAAGAGTTCTGAAAGGATTTTTGGTGCATGGAATATATTAATATATGTGTTTTATATTAATTAATTGAATTAATATTAAAAGATATTTTATTTTTATATTTTAGGGCTGCATTAATGCTATTGGGCCGCTTCTAGAAGGGCCCTATTAGGGTAGGCACCAAGGGATAAAGGGGAGAGGGGACACTGGCCAAACCCTAGGGTTCCCACCCAAGGGGTGGGCCCTAGGGCCAGCCATGTGGCCACTCCCTGAGGCGGCTTGGGGGTGCCCACCCCCAAGCCCTAGGGTTTTCCCTACTATAAATAGAGGATCCCCCTCCCCTCTATTTGCACCCAACAAGTTCTCTCCTCTCTCCCCTAAACCCTAGAGCTATTTGCATTAGACTGGATCTGGCCTCTTGGTTTAGTTCTCCACCTCCTCACTACCATCGTGCGCAGGACGGTCTGGCTTCTTTCTTCTTTAGATGCTCTCCTAGATTGGATCTCGGGAGACGTTCCTACACCATACGTGTGTCGGGCGTCGAGTCACAACACTTGGGGCGATATCTTCATCGCTATACGCCTACCTGCGTAAGGTGTGCCATGGTATTCAAGGGTATGAACTACATTCTTCCTCTCCATTTCTTATGTCTACATAGTATAGATCTTGGTGATCGTGTTCGAATAGGCAATTTTTTTGATTTTATGTTTCGAACCCCTTCAGTGACTTGAGAATAGAGAGCTCATAGTATGATGAAATCCTTGGTTAGGGTTGATGATGGGTCTTCAGCATTTTTTGCACTCGAGCTTTTTTTCTTTGGTGCTGGGGAACTATAGATCTTTCGGCCGCTTCAGTTTAGCAAAAAACTCTGTTGTTTGGGCCTTTGTGATCACTTGACTCTCCTCTGGAGTAGAGTCGTACGATCTCTTGGGAGGAACCTTTGGTAGTTTTGGGAGGGGATCCATTCAACATTTTGGTGATCGGTTACCACTCCCACAGTAGTGGTGGTACCCTTTCACTTTTGTCCCTGAGCCATAGTGGGATGAGACGGATGATGCAGCAGCGAAGACGGCTGCACTGGAGACGGCTGACATGACGGAGCTGACGGCTGCGCTGGAGATGGGTGAGGCGGCGGAGATGACTATAGCGCTGAAGACGGGTGAGGCGACAACAAAGATGGAGTTCTCTGAGAAGTTGATGGCCTTGGCGTCCGATTTGGAAGCATGATTTATTCTTTTCGCCATAGAACGGTGACGTTTTTGGCTTCTCCCAGTTCAGCCACATCCCCTTCACCTGTAGGGTAGTCAAGCTTTAGCTGGTGAAATCCGTGCATAACTTCATCCATCCCGAAAACAGCGTAGCCCTGTGGAACCGGACGACAATGGTAAGTTGGTTTAGGTCCAATTGGTAAGGCATTGCCGACCGCCACCTTCATGGTTATGTTCACAACTTTCACATGCAGCTCACAATGTGTCATCTCCATGATATCATCCACTTTAATTATTCTTCCGCTTATGGCGTCAATTTGCTCATTCTTCCGCTTTAATTATTCTTCTATGTTATGCATCCGGTCTTCCTGAATCCTTGCTTCAATTTCCTGTGTTTTCCTTTTTCCTTTCTCCTCTTATGGCTTCTATCAATATATTTCTTCCTGCCTACGGGAAACCCAATTTTCCATGGTTTGGAGCCTATTGTACCTCGTGTTCGCCCTGTGTGTTCCTCATTCCCAAGGGCGAGTGTGAGCTCGTCATTCTGTCTATCGGTAATGAACCTCCCTCTTCAACAGCCTTTACTGCATTTCTAATGTATTCGATTTGTACAGGATTTTCTTTATGTCTTCTATTATATATGCACTTCCCTTATGATCCCAACGTGCCCCATGCCCGTAAAACCAATTATTTACCCATTCGAGCCAATCGACTGTCTCTGGAGTGATCCCTTTAGCATGCCAGCCCTGTAGCCACCTTGCCCCATAGTATGGTGATACTTCTTTTTAGCAGCATTTTTATTATTCGTTTCAGAATTTTTCTAAGCTACCTACGATTTCTTGTACAACACAAAATCATCCCAGTGGTCTTTTATCTTCTCATACGCTCCCTTGAAATCAGGAGTCTTCTCTTTCACGATAAAGTCAAGGTGCAAACTTTTCTTCCAGTTGGTGAATTGCTGGTCCATCTTCTTAAGAGCCCACTCCCTGGACTTTTGCTTTATGGCATTGGCATATTCCTTATCACCCTCTATCCTCCTCATTTGGATCCACCTCTAATGTTGGTAGGGTTAAATTAAGCATGAACCTCCTCCAAAGTAAATCTTTGACTTTGTCCGGGACATATGTAACTCCTTCCTCCTTTGGATTATTCCATTCTCGAATGGTGATCAGGAGGAAGTCCCTAACAATAACTCTGCATTGCGACACAAATTTGTTTTTAACATGAGTGGGAGCCACTGGTTCACCTTCTTTAGTGACTTCTTCGATCATGTACCTTTCATGTTCTTCCAAGTTTCTAGCTGGGCCTCGTTTGCTTTTTGTAGAAGATTTGCTCGATCTGGAGGGCTTAAAGAATAAAGAGCGTTTATATATGTATAAAGACATCATAGGATTAATTAATTAATATATACATACATGCACCTTGCAAGAATTTTTAATATTTAATGTTCCACCGGAGCCATCTCCTTCTCCCTCACCGAAGTCGTCGCCTTCTCCCTCACCGAAGCCGTCTCTTCCGGCGATAAGAGGACACCTCACCAGATTTGTTTAGAAACTTCGCGACATCAATTTGTTCCCCGTGAATCATACCCTGGATCAATTCTGCCTTTTCTTCATCTCTACCGTGTGGTTCCATATTTTCTACAAAAGGAGAAAAGCGGATGAGTCAAAGCGGCTAAGCGACGAGGTTAGGAAGGCAAGATTTGAGGGGCTAGGGTGTCGTGCTTTGATGACGATATCATCTTAAATTTAACCCTAATACATGCTTGAAAATTTTAAAGGGGTTTGAGGAATATAAACCCTAATTCGGAGAAATAACGGATGCATAAGAGAGGGTTCACTTAGTTCTCCTAACAAACTTGTTAATTGAAGTTGTTTAACAATGCATGAGTATAGTTGTGAAAGATTGATCTCATTGAACATTTTGATATATTATTCTTATTTTCTGACTTATAGATAATTAGTTATTGATTTTAGAATATTAAAACAATTTCTGGAATTATTAAACTATTTACTGCATCAGGCTGACGTCATCACGATGTTGGGGACATTTCTCACTGGGGCTGTGTCTAGCCCAGAGGCTGACGACTGGGCCTAGGGCCACTTCAACGCCACCTCGGCTCGCCGGTGAGCACAGTCATATGGTGGCCGGTAACGTCGCTTGAGGGCTTGGAAGGGGGCGTGGGTATGCTTGTTAAAAATAGCACGTCGAGACGAACCTACACTACAACAAATGTGATTATCTATGACGGTCATTCTATGACGATGCAGTAAAAAAACGTCACATTTTATGAAAAAACGTCACAATTTATATGAATCCCTAACGTTTTTTACTGCATCGTCATAAAATGTGCGTCATATATTATCACATCTATTGTAGTGCTAACTACAGTGACACCGCCCGGATTTGGTCACCGGAACAGGCGCACAACAACATGCAACGGCAGCGGATGGCAGCACGCAACGCGAGAGCATGACAGAGCGAGAGGGGAGGAAATAAGGGGTCTAGGAAAATCACAAGCTCACCCTCGACGCATTTGTAGCCTTGGCAAGCATGGAGGAGGCCAGTAGTAACGGTGATGGCAACGGCGGAGCTCGTCGGTGACGGGGAAGACACGGTCAATTCTGGTCGCGTGGCTTCGATTCCTTCGGCGAGGAGGATCATCATAGCGAGGCGGCGCGTGGAGGCCACTAGCGGGGCGGTGGTTGGGCAGCCTGAAAGGCGTCAGAGCGCTTGTCCTCGCGGCAGCGGCGGAGATATGTTCGGTGAATGTGAAAGAACATTGGTGTAGAAGGAGAAAGTGCTACGGTGGTTAAGTACTAATGGTTCATACGTCCCGGTTGGAGCCAGCAACCGAGACGAAAGGGCCATACATCCTGGTTGGTGGCTCCAACCGAGATGAATGACCAGAGAATTCGTCCCGGTTTGAGCTACAACCGGGACATATGTTCCTAATTGGGCTGGAACGAAGCGACACGCACATAGGCACTTTAGTCCCGGTTATTTGCACAAAGCGGTACTAAAAGTCTTTTTTCAAATGTTTTTTAAACATTTCAGTCTAGGTTTCCGCCTTATTTCTTATTTAGGTGTTTAAATTTTAAATGGTTTTTAAATGGTTTTTAAATGGTAAATTATTATGAATTTTAAAAAACTTTTAATATGAAAATTGTTTGAATTTGAATAACTAATCCAAAATCATTTTCTGTTTTCTAAAATAATTATTCTAACTATACAAACTATTAACCATTTTACCATTTTCAATTAAGATGCATTAACTAATATTTTTTGCACATTTTGGAATCTGAAAAACTTTCGACATGAAAAGTGTTTGATTTTGAATAACTAATATAAAACCATTTTCCTTTTTCTAAAATAATTATTCTAACTATTAACCATTTTGTCATTTTCAATTAAAAATGCATTAACTAATATTTTTTTGCATACTTTGGAATCTAAAAAACTTTCAACATGAAAAGTGTTTGAATTTGAATAACTAATCACAAACCATTTTATGTTTTCTAAAATAATTATTCTAACTATTCTAACTATTAACCATTTTCCATTTTCAATTAAAAATGCAATAACAATTTTTTTGCGTATTTGGAATCTGAAAAAACTTTCTACAGGAAAAGTGTTTGAACTTGAATAAAACTCATATTGTGACTATAAAAATGATTTTTTTCAAAATATCACGAGCGTTAGATCATGTACCTATAGTTCAAACCGGACCCACTTCCTACCGATTTGGCAAACATTTGTCCTTTTCACCTGGGAAGGACGGAAAGGTTTGAGATCTCCCGGTTGGAAGATCTTCCATGTAAGGTGGTCTAGTATTTTTGAAAAATGGGGTGGTAGCATTTTTAAATAGTATTTTGGTGGTTGCTTCACAAAAAGCCCCATTTTTGGTGCTCCAAAAATGGAAAATGGCTTTTCCGTGCGACGAAAAGGAAAACTTCCTCCCGCAACATTGTTCGCCATCCTAAGATGCATGTGCATGCACAATATGGGCACAATATCACAAACTATGCCGCGATTCTGCACATAACATTGGTCATTTGGATGGAAAGCCATAAAACCTCGAACATGATAGGTTATTTTATGAAGGCTTTTTGAGACATAATCAATATACCAAGTCTGGTATTTTTCCTTGCAACTATTTCATATAATATGACACCATGAGAAGGATTTACAAAGTTTAGACCGTTTTTGAATTTCTTATGCCTGTTTCAAAATTTTCTCATTTCAATCTATTTTCAAAACGATGGGCATGAAGATGTGGGATGAGCCTCGTTAAAACTTGCATTTAATCTCTAAAGAAAAATCATATTCTGAGTCTAAAAATGTTTTTTTCAAAAAATCATGAGCATTAGATCATGTACCTGTAGTTAAAACCGGACCCACTTCCTACCGATTCGGCAGACATTTGTCTTTTTCACCTGGAAAGGACAAAAAGGTTTGATATCTTCCGGTTGGGAGATCTTCCATGTAAGGTGGTCTAGTATTTTTTGATAAAATGGGGTGGTAGCATTTTGAAACTGCATTTTGGTGGTTACTTCACAAAACGCCCCGTTTTTACTTCTCGGAAAATGGAAAATGGATTTTCCGTGCGACGAAAAGGAAAACTTCCTCCTGCAACATTGTCCGTCATCCCAAGACGCACATGCATACACAATATGGTCATAGTATCACAAAATATTCCACGATTTTGCTTATAACATTGGTCATTTGGACCGAAAGCCCTGAAACCTCGAACATGGTAGGTCATTTTGTGAAGGTTTTTTTGAGAAATAATCAATATACCAAGTTTGGTAATTTTTCCTTGCAACTATGTCACATAATATGACACCACGTGAAGGATTTATATTGTTCGGACCATTGACCCATTTGCACTGAAACAAAGGGACCTTAAAAGAAACTCCATAGTCAAGTTCCCGTATCTCCTCTATGTAAACATAGTATGTGTACTTTTTCCCATTATTGTTTGTTGCATCAAAGAGGACATCACTGCTTTGGTTGGTGCTCTTTTTATCTTAGGAGATCGTGTAAAATATATTCCCATTTATCTCGTACCCTTGGAATTCAATATAGTAGAAGATGGTGACCTGGCCAACAAGTAGATCTGATCTCCAATAGTGGTGTCATTCATGAGATGTGTTCGCAACCAACTACCGAAAGCCTTCATGTGTTCAAATCTAATCAAGGAGTTAGGCTTCCCCGGGTTGTTGGAGCATACAATATTTTTGTGTTCCTCGATATACGGAGCTGTCAAAGTGAAATTCTATAAAACCGTGTAATGTACTTGACTCAAAGATTGCTCGTCCCTACATAGTATTTCTTTCATTTCCAGCATGCCTTTTCCACTCAGTCTTCCCTCATGCCACGATTTTTTTAAGACTAAAGGCACCATGTTCCCGTCTTTAACTTAATAAAGCCCCAACATAGGCTACGAAAATACAAGAGTTTAGGGTGTTGTAAACACATCTTACAAACCACGCCCAACGGAAAAAGACCTTAACACTTAAAGTCCAAACACCGCTACACTAGCAGGCCGACACACCAGACCCACATAAAGAGAAACCACAACACATGTGAGGAGACGCCACAAGAAGGGAAGCATGTCTGTGGCAAGGAGCACACCCCTAGGGGCGTGTGTCTCGGCATAGAGCCTCCGGAGCATACCGAGCATCTCCTCTAAGAAGAGCAATGCCTTGGACTTTTGGAGGAGACGCCATTGCTGCAAAATGGAAATAGTTTTAAAAATGATGTCAGCAGGTAGGCACAGAAATTTGGATTCAATCGTGAACTTTTTTCGGGTAGTCCAAATGGCCCAACACTGAGCGTTAAAAAATAACCACAATGCGTCCTGAACTTTTTCGTGGAACCCTTCCATAAGCTCGCACCACTGATACCTAGACGAAGGTTTCCCGATAGAGACAAACATCAAGCGATCCCCGCTCCAAGCAAACTTCGCCAGACTACACCGAAAAAAGATATGCTCCATATCCTCTGGATCACCGCAAAGCGTGCACATTCCTAAATATGGACCATGTCTCTTCAGGATATGATTGCTGGAAGGTAGCCTACCGGGCAAAAGCTGCCAGATGAAGATCTTGAATTTTAGAGGGAGTCACAGCTTCCAAATGTGATCCATCACCTAAACTCAGGCACCTTTCAAGAAATCCTGGTACATAGAGCTAGTCGAGAAGATGTCGGCGGTATCCAACTCCCACCTAACTCTATCCTACTCCTCGGTGAGAGTAACCTGCTCAATTTCACCCATCATGGCACGCCACTGAGCCAATTCCTCCAGCCCAAAAGATCTTTTAAACTGGGGGTTCCAAGCCTCCCCCTCCGCTTCCCTACCAACTGAGAGGGTGGGGTCATCCAAGATGTCGAAAAGCCATGGATATCTCGCGCTGAGAATATTGGGAGCAATCCACAAATCGGTCCAGAAACACATGTTGGACCGCCTGGCTGGAAAGAATCTGGCCCCTAGCTTAAACAAATGTTTGATATTGTGGATGCTATGCCAAAATTGGGACACCCCTGCCGCATTAGAAACAAAGATCTCGGCAACCTTATACTTGGCTTTCAGCAGTTCGAGCCAGAGCAGTTTCTCATCATCTTCAGAGAACAAATGCCAAATCCATTTCATCATTAGGGCAATGTTCATATGCTTCGTGTTAGTCACACCTAACCCCCTGGTTCTTGGGTGTGCAAATGTCCTTCTAGCTGACCATATGATACTTTCTTTTATTGCCCTGCCCTTTCCAAAAGAATCTGCTATGTGTGTTTCGAACCCTTCATGATTTTTGTCTTCAAGAAGAAACAACCCCGTAACATAAGTCGGAAGGCTGGAAAGGCAAGCATTAATCAGCGTTAACCTGGCGCGGAGGCAATGAACATGCTTTGCCAGGGTTCGACCCTCTTACCCACAATCGTCACCAAAGGTTGCACATCCTTGATGGTCAGTTTGCGGACGGACAGGGAGAAACCCAGGTAAGTGAAGGGGAACTTCCCTTGCTGACAGTTGAGCAGATTAGCTGTCACATCCCAAAATTTTCCAAATTTTGTAATGTGAAAATAAATAATTGTTGAAATTTATGGTGAAAAGAAACTTTTTGATTCTAAATGGAAATATCAAAACCCTTCTTGAACAAACTTTGAATAAAGTTTGAATGCAACTAATTTCAAATCAAGTGAAATGCATTCTACATAAATACATCTTGAAATTTAAACACTTGGAAAACAAACCAAAACTCTAAAAGCCTAATGGAAGAAAGTCATTACCAAGATCTCTCTAAATCTATGGATTTGATCCATATGAAAATTTAGCAACAAGCATTTATGAATGATCAAAATGATAAATAAAAATATTATAAAACCATAGAAATCGGTTTCACTTAATTTGGAGCCAGGGATAAAATCTTATGAAGTTAATAAGATAAGGAAATTGAATTCCCAAAGATAATAAAACACCTAACTAAAATCCATACCAATTTGTGATCAAATTAATCCTAAAGAGACCTAAAAGGATAAACAAATATTAAATAAGATTTTACAAATTAGAATCACCAATTTTGGAATATATTAATATATGTGTTTTATATTAATTAATTGAATTAATATTAAAAGATATTTTTTTATATTTTAGGGCTGCATTAATGCTATTGGGCCGCTTCTAGAAGGGCCCTATTAGGGTAGGCACCAAGGGATAAAGGGGAGAGGGGACACTGGCCAAACCCTAGGGTTCCCACCCATTGGGTGGGGCCTAGGGCCAGCGGTGGCCAGCCCTCCCCTGGAGGCGGCTTGGGGGTGCCCACCCCCCAAGCCCTAGGGTTTTCCCTACTATAAATAGAGGATCCCCCTCCCCTCTATTTGCACCCAACAAGTTCTCTCCTCTCTCCCCTAAACCCTAGAGCTATTTGCATTAGATTGGATCTGGCCTCTTGGTTTAGTTCTCCACCTCCTCACTACCATCGTGCGCAGGACGGTCTGGCTTCTTTCTTCTTTAGATGCTCTCCTAGATCGGATCTCGGGAGACGTTCCTACACCATACGTGTGTCGGGCTTCGAGTCACAACACTTGGGGCGATATCTTCATCGCTATACGCCTACCTGCGTAAGGTGTGCCATGGTATTCAAGGGTATGAACTACATTCTTCCTCTCCATTTCTTATGTCTACATAGTATAGATCTTGGTGATCGTGTTCGTATAGGGAATTTTTTTGATTTTATGTTTCGAACCCCTTCAGTGACTTGAGAATAGAGAGCTCATAGTATGATGACATCCTTGGCTAGGGTTGATGATGGGTCTTCAGCATTTTTTGCACTCGAGCTTTTTCTTCTTTGGTGCTAGGGAACTATAGATCTTTCGGCCGCTTCAGTTTAGCAAAAAACTTTGTTGTTTGGGCCTTTGTGATCACTTGACTCTCTTCTGGAGTAGAGTCGTACGATCTCTTGGGAGGAACCTTTGGTACTTTTGGGAGGGGATACATTCAACGTTTCGGTGATCGGTTACCACTCCCACAGTAGTGGTGGTACCCTTTCGCTTTTGTCCCTGAGCCATAGTGGGATGAGACGGCTGATGCAGCAGCGAAGACGGCTGCACTGGAGACGTCTGACATGATGGAGCTGACGGCTACGCTGGAGATGGGTGAGGCGGCGGAGATGACTATTGCGCTGAAGACGGGTGAGGCGACAACAAAGATGGAGTTCTCTGAGAAGTTGATGGCCTTGGTGTCCGATTTGGAAGCATGATTTATTCTTTTCGCCATAGAACGGTGACGTTTTTGGCTTCTCCCAGTTCAGCCACATCCCCTTCACCTGCAGGGTAGTCAAGCTTTAGCTGGTGAAATCCGTGCATAACTTCATCCATCCCGAAAACAGCGTAGCCCTGTGGAACCGGACGACAATGGTAAGTTGGTTTAGGTCCAATTGGTAAGGCATTGCCAACCTCCACCTTCATGGTTATGTTCACAACTTTCACATGCAGCTCACAATGTGTCATCTCCATGATATCATCCACTTTAATTATTCTTCCGCTTATGGCGTCAATTTGATCATTCTTCCGCTTTAATTATTCTTCTATGTTATGCATCCGGTCTTCCTGAATCCTTGCTTCAATTTCCTGTGTTTTCCTTTTTCCTTTCTCCTCTTATGGCTTCTATCAATATATTTCTTCCTGCCTACGGGAAACCCAATTTTCCATGGTTTGGAGCCTATTGTACCTCGTGTTCGCCCTGTGTGTTCCTCGTTCCCAAGGGCGAGTGTGAGCTCGTCATTCTGTCTATCAGTAATGAACCTTCCTCTTCAACAGCCTTTACTGCATTTCTAATGTATTCGATTTGTACGGGATTTTCTTTATGTCTTCTATTATATATGCACTTCCCTTATGATCCCAACGTGCCCCATGCCCGTAAAACCAATTATTTACCCGTTCGAGCCAATCGACTGTCTATGGAGTGATCCCTTTAGCATGCCAGCCCTGTAGCCACCTTGCCCCATAGTATGGTGATACTTCTTTTTAGCAGCATTTTTATTATTCGTTTCAGAACTTTTCTAAGCTACCTACGATTTCGTGTACAACACAAAATCATCCCAGTGGTCTTTTATCTTCTCATACGCTCCCTTGAAATCAGGAGTCTTCTCTTTCACGATAAAGTCAAGGTGCAAACTTTTCTTCCAGTTGGTGAATTGCTGGTCCATCTTCTTAAGAGCCCACTCCCTGGCCTTTTGCTTTATGGCATTGGCATATTCCTTGTCACCCTCTATCCTCCTCATTTGGATCCACCTCTAATGTTGGTAGGGTTAAATTAAGCATGAACCTCCTCCAAAGTAAATCTTTGACTTTGTCCGGGATATATGTAACTCCTTCCTCCTTTGGATTATTCCATTCTCGAATGGTGATCAGGAGGAAGTCCCTAACAATAACTCTGCATTGCGACACAAATTTGTTTTTAACATGAGTGGGAGTCACTGGTTCACCTTCTTTAGTGACTTCTTCGATCATGTACCTTTCATGTTCTTCCAAGTTTCTGGCTGGGCCTCGTTTGCTTTTTGTAGAAGATTTGCTCGATCTGGAGGGCTTAAAGAATAAAGAGCGTTTATATATGTATATAGACATCATAGGATTAATTAATTAATATATACATACATGCACCTTGCAAGAATTTTTAATATTTAATGTTCCACAGAGCCATCTCCTTCTCCCTCACCGAAGTCGTCGCCTTCTCCCTCACCGAAGCCGTCTCTTCCGGCGATAAGAGGACACCTCACCAGATTTGTTCAGAAACTTCGCGACATCAATTTCTTCCCCGTGAATCATACCCTGGATCAACTCTGCCTTTTCTTCGTCTCTACCGTGTGGTTCCATATTTTCTACAAAAGGATAAAAGCGGATGAGTCAAAGCGGCTAAGCGACGAGGTTAGGAAGGCGAGATTTGAGGGGCTAGGGTGTCGTGCTTTGATGACGATATCATCTTAAATTTAACCCTAATACGTGCTTGACAATTTAAAAGGGGTTTGAGGAATATAAACCCTAATTCGATGAAATAACGGATGCATAAGAGAGGGTTCACTTAGTTCTCCTAACAAACTTGTTAATTGAAGTTGTTTAACAATGCATGAGTATAGTTGTGAAAGATAGATCTCATTGAACATTTTGATATATTATTCTTATTTTCTGACTTATAGATAATTAGTTATTGATTTTAGAATATTAAAACAATTTCTGGAATTATTAAACTATTTACTGCATCAGGCTGACGTCATCACGATGTTGGGGACATTTCTCACTGGGGCTGTGTCTAGCCCAGAGGCTGACGACTGGTCCTAGGGCCACTTCAACGCCACCTCGGCTCGCCGGTGAGCACAGTCATATGGTGGCCGGTAACGTCGCTAGAGGGCTTGGAAGGGGGCGTGGGTATGCTTGTTAAAAACAACACGTCGAGGCGAACCTAACTACATTGACACCGCCCGGATTTGGTCACCGGAACAGGCGCACAACAACATGCAGCGGCAGCGGATGGCAGCATGCAACGCGGGAGCATGACAGAGCGAGAGGGGAGGAAATAAGGGGTCCAGGAAAATCACAAGCTCACCCTCGATGCATTTGCAGCCTTGGCAAGCATGGAGGAGGCCAGTAGTAACGGTGATGGCGACGGCGGAGCTCGTCGGTGACGGGGAAGACAAGGTCAATTCTGGTCGCGTGGCTTCGATTCCTTCGGCGAGGAGGATCATCATAGCGAGGCGGCGCGTGGAGGCCACTAGTGGGGCGGTGGTTGGGCAGCCTGAAAGGCGTCCGAGCGCTTGTCCTCGCGGCAGTGGCGGAGATATGTTCGGTGAATGTGAAAGAACATTGGTGTAGAAGGAGAAAGGGCTACGGTGGTTAAGTACTAATGGTTCATACGTCCCGGTTGGAGCCAGCAACCGAGACGAAAGGGCCATACATCCTGGTTGGTGGCTCCAACCGAGATGAATGACCAGAGAATTCGTCCCGGTTTGAGCTACAACCGGGACATATGTTCCTAATTGGGCTGGCCCGAAGCGACACGCACATAGGCACTTTAGTCCCGGTTATTTGCACAAAGCGGTACTAAAAGTCTTTTTTCAAATGTTTTTCAAACATTTCAGTCTAGGTTTCCGCCTTATTTCTTATTTAGGCGTTTAAATTTTAAATGGTTTTTAAATGGTAAATTATTATGAACTTTAAAAAACTTTTAATATGAAAATTGTTTGAATTTGAATAACTAATCCAAAATCATTTTCTGTTTTCTAAAATAATTATTCTAACTAGACAAACTATTAACCATTTTACCATTTTCAATTAAGATGCATTAACTAATATTTTTTTGCACATTTTGGAATCTGAAAAACTTTCGACATTAAAAGTGTTTGATTTTGAATAACTAATATAAAACCATTTTCCTTTTTATAAAATAATTATTCTAACTATTAACCATTTTGTCATTTTCAATTAAAAATTCATTAACTAATATTTTTTTGCATACTTTGGAATCTAAAAAACTTTCAACATGAAAAGTGTTTGAATTTGAATAACTAATCACAAACCATTTTATGTTTTCTAAAATAATTATTCTAAATATTATAACTATTAACCATTTTCCATTTTCAATTAAAAATGCAATAACAATTTTTTTGCGTATTTGGAATCTGAAAAAACTTTCTACAGGAAAAGTGTTTGAACTTGAATAAAACTCATATTGTGACTATAAAAATGATTTTTTTTCAAAATATCACGAGCGTTAGATCATGTACCTATAGTTCAAACCGGACCCACTTCCTACCGATTTGGCAAACATTTGTCCTTTTCACCTGGGAAGGATGGAAAGGTTTGAGATCTCCCGGTTGGAAGATCTTCCATGTAAGGTGGTCTAGTATTTTTGAAAAATGGGGTGGTAGCATTTTTAAATAGTATTTTGGTGGTTGCTTCACAAAACGCCCCATTTTTTGTGCTCCAAAAATGGAAAATGGCTTTTCCGTGCGACGAAAAGGAAAACTTCCTCCCGCAACATTGTTCGCCATCCCAAGATGCACGTGCATGCACAATATGGGCACAATATCACAAACTATGCCGCGATTCTGCACATAACATTGGTCATTTGGATGGAAAGCCATAAAACCTCGAACATGATAGGTTATTTTATGAAGGCTTTTTGAGACATAATCAATATACCAAGTCTGGTATTTTTCCTTGCAACTATTTCATATAATATGACACCATGAGAAGGATTTACAAAGTTTGGACCGTTTTTGAATTTCTTATGTCTGTTTCAAAATTTTCTCATTTCAATCTATGTTCAAAACGATGGGCATGAAGATGTGGGATGAGCCTCGTTAAAACTTGCATTTAATCTCTAATGAAAAATCATATTCTGAGTCTAAAAATGTTTTTTTCAAAAAATCATGAGCATTAGATCATGTACCTGTAGTTAAAACCAGACCCACTTCCTACCGATTCGGCAGACATTTGTCTTTTTCACCTGGAAAGGACAAAAAGGTTTGATATCTTCCAGTTGGGAGATCTTCCATGTAAGGTGGTCTAGTATTTTTTGATAAAATGGGGTGGTAGCATTTTGAAACTGCATTTTGGTGGTTACTTCACAAAACGCCCCGTTTTTGCTGCTCGGAAAATGGAAAATGGCTTTTCCGTGCGACGAAAAGGAAAACTTCCTCCTGCAACATTGTCCGTCATCCCAAGACGCACATGCATACACAATATGGTCATAGTATCACAAACTATTCCACGATTTTGCTCATAACATTGGTCATTTGGACAGAAAGCCCTGAAACCTCGAACATGGTAGGTCATTTTGTGAAGGTTTTTTTGAGAAATAATCAATATACCAAGTTTGGGAATTTTTCCTTACAACTATGTCACATAATATGACACCACGTGAAGGATTTAGATTGTTCGGACCATTAACCCATTTGCACTGAAACAAAGGGACCTTAAAAGAAACTCCATAGTCAAGTTCACGTATCTCCTCTATGTAAACATAGTATGTGTACTTTTTCCCATTATTGTTTGTTGCATCAAAGCGGACATCACTGTTTTGGTTGGTGCTCTTTTTATCTTAGGCGATCGTGTAAAATATATTCCCATTTATCTCGTACCCTTGGAATTCAATATAGTAGAAGATGATGACCTGGCCAACAAGTAGATCGGATCTCCAATAGTGGTGTCATTCATGAGATGTGTTCGCAACCAACTACCGAAAGCCTTCATGTGTTCAAATCTAATCCAGGAGTTAGGCTTCCCCGGGTTGTTGGAGCATACAATATTCTTGTGTTCCTCGATATACGGAGCTGTCAACGTGAAATTCTATAAAACCGTGTAGTGTACTTGACTCAAAGATTGCTCGTCCCTACATAGTATTTCTTTCATTTCCAGCGTGCCTTTTCCACTCAGTCTTCCCTCATGCCGCGATTTTTTAAGACTAAAGGCACCATGTTCCCGTCTTTAACTTAATAAAGCCCCAACATAGGCTACGAAAATACAAGAGTTTAGGGTGTTGTAAACACATCTTACAAACCACGCCCAACGGAAAAAGACCTTAACACTTAAAGTCCAAACACCGCTACACTAGCAGGCCGACACACCAGACCCACATAAAGATAAACCACAACACATGTGAGGAGACGCCACAAGAAGGGAAGCATGTCTGTGGCAAGGAGCACGCCCCTAGGGGCGTGTGTCTCGGCATAGAGCCTCCGGAGCATACCGAGCATCTCCTCTAAGAAGAGCAATGCCTTGGACTTTTGGAGGAGACGCCATTGCTGCAAAATGGAAATATTTTTAAAAACGATGTCAGCAGGTTGGCATAGAAATTTGGATTCAATCGTGAACATTTTTCGGGTAGTCCAAATGGCCCAACACTGAGCGGTAAAAAATAACCACAATGCGTCCCGAACTTTTTCGTGGAACCCTTCCATAAGCTCGCACCACTGATACCTAGACGAAGGTTTCCCGATAGAGACAAACATCAAGCGATCCCCGCTCCAAGCAAACTTCGCCAGACTACACCGAAAAAAGATCTGCTCCATATCCTCTGGATCACCGCAAAGCGTGCACATTCCTAAATATGGACCATGTCTCTTCAGGATATGATTGCTGGAAGGTAGCCTACCGGGCAAAAGCTGCTAGATGAAGATCTTGAATTTTAGAGGGAGTCACAGCTTCCAAATGTGATCCATCACCTAAACTCAGGCACCTTTCAAGAGATCCTGGTACATAGAGCTAGTCTAGAAGATGCTGACGGTATCCAACTCCCACCTAACTCTATCCTACTCCTCGGTGAGAGTAACCTGCTCAATTTCACCCATCATGGCACGCCACTGAGCCAATTCCTCCAGCCCAAAAGATCTTTTAAACTGGGGGTTCCAAGCCTCCCCCTCCGCTTCCCTACCAACTGAGAGGGTGGGGTCATCCAAGATGTCGAAAAGCCATGGATATCTCGCGCTGAGAATATTGGGAGCAATCCACAAATCGGTCCAGAAACACATGTTGGACCGCCTGGCTGGAAAGAATCTGGCCCCTAGCTTAAACAAATGTTTGATATTGTGGATGCTATGCCAAAATTGGGACACCCCTGCCGCATTAGAATCAAAGATCTCGACAACCTTATACTTGGCTTTCAACAGTTCGAGCCAGAGCAGTTTCTCATCATCTTCAGAGAACAAATGCCAAATCCATTTCATCATTAGGGAAATGTTCATATGCTTCGTGTTAGTCACACCTAACTCCCTGGTTCTTGGGTGTGCAAATGTCCTTCTAGCTGACCATATGATACTTTCTTTTATTGCCCTGCCCTTTCCAAAAGAATCTGCTATGTGTGTTTTGAACCCTTCATGATTTTTGTCTACAAGAAGAAACAACCCCGTAACATAAGTCGGAAGGCTGGAAAGGCAAGCATTAATCAGCGTTAACCTGGGCACGGAGGACATGAACATGCTTTGCCAGGGTTCGACCCTTTTGCCCACAATCGTCACCAAAGGTTGCACATCCTTGATGGTCAGTTTGCGGACGGACATGGAGAAACCTAGGTAAGTGAAGGGGAACTTCCCTTGCTGACAGTTGAGCAGATTAGCTGTCACATCCCAAAATTTTCCAAATTTTGTAATGTGAAAAATAAATAAACAAAATAAATAATTGTTGAAATTTATGGTGAAAAGAAACTTTTTGATTCTAAATGGAAACATCAAAACCCTTCTTGAACAAACTTTGAATAAAGTTTGAATGCAACTAATTTCAAATCAAGTGAAATGCATTCTACATAAATACATCTTGAAATTTAAACACTTGGAAAACAAACCAAAACTCTAAAACCCTAATGGAAGAAAGTCATTACCAAGATCTCTCTAAATCTATGGATTTGATCCATATGAAAATTTAGCAACAAGCATTTATGAATGATCAAAATGATAAATAAAAATATTATAAAACCATAGAAATTGGTTTCACTTAATTTGGAGCCAGGGATAAAATCTTATAAAGTTAATAAGATAAGGAAATTGAATTCCCAAAGATAATAAAACACCTAACTAAAATCCATACCAATTTGTGATCAAATTAATCCTAAAGAGACCTAAAAGGATAAACAAATATTAAAGAAGATTTTACAAATTAGAATCACCAATTTTGGATCTATAAATAAAAAGATATGGATTTTATAAGACCAATAAAGAAAGAAATAAATAAAGAATATTTAAAAGCCAAATTAAATCTTGGCCAAGACCATAAACAAATAGAATAAACATAATCCAAGTTCAAATGAAATAAATGGATAAATAATATTCAAATAAAATAATATGGCCTTAACCAAATTATATTCCATTTTATTAAGACAAAATCCCTAATAAGAATGATTAATTAAATCATGGGAAAATAATATTTAAAATTTACCCAAGTGGAATTAAAGTTATTTAATTAACTTAAATGGGATCAAAGAAATCTTCTAAACAAAATTTATGGAACTAAAACCATATTTGATTTCATTGGAATGAAGACAAATACCCAAATTAAATGATTAATAAATCATATTGAAAATATTCCAAATAATTCAAAGTGAATTATTTGACACCCTAATAAATAAATAAAACCTACTGAAAAAGGTTTGGTAAAAATGTGAAATTCAAATAAGAATTGAAATTATATTTAAAAATATTGTTTGAATTAAGACAAGGGCCTATTTTTATAAATAATTAATATACCCTAAAAAGAATAAAAGAATTATTCTAAATTTGACTTTAGAATATTTTAAATAACAGTATTAAAATCTACACAAAATTTGGCAAAGATTTTGAATTCAAATAGTTGTTTGAAATATTTAAACAAAATCAAAACAGAATAATAGAAATGGAAAAAGAAAAAGAATCAGAACAAAAAAAATGAAAGCAGACAGCCCAGCCAGCATGCCCAGTCCAGCCCAGCTAGCCCATCTCCCCCTCCCACAGGAATAACGTTTCGCACCCAGATTTCCACCCACAGAGTCGATGACGACCGGACCCCACCTCCTCTCTCTCTCTCTCTCTCACTCGCTGATGACGTTTCCCCACCTGCCAGTCTTCTCTTCCTCACCCGCGCGACGACCCCGCCCCAGTTCCTCCGTCGCCGTTTCTGGCCAATGAAGGCAGCATCAATTCGCGTTAATTCCTCCGTTAATCCTCCCCGCGACCACGCGTACTTAATCGCCTCTCCTCTCCGCTCCTTCTCCCTCAATCACCAGTTTCTTTCCGCCCCCAGGCTGCTCCCATTTTGGCTCGCACCGCCGCTACCTCCGACGAGCATCCGCGGCGATTCCGGCCATTCGCCGTCGCCCCTCGCCCCCTCGATGACACGAGCGCACTCCCCATCACCCGGCGAACCTCTCTGTAGCCTCCACTCGCCCGTGCGCGCTCCACTTCATCGGCAACGTCAGCACCGAGCGCCGCCACGGTCTGCAGCAGCTCCGGCGAACCCCTATTGTAGTTTCTGACCGCGCCTCCTCCTCTCTCTGATGCTCTTGTCTTCGCCACTCTCTTGTGCGTCTAACGCCGCCTTTATCTGGTTTTCCTGTGTCGTGTAGCCTTTCCCCGTCGACAAACAGGACGCACCCGACGCCATCACTAACTCCGGTGAGGAATTACCGTTGACCTCGAGCGCCCCCTGCCTCCCGACGACCACGTTGAGCATCAGCAAGCTTCTACAGTTCTGGTAAGCTCCTCCCCTTCTTCCCTCGCTTCCTGTAGTCGCCGCGACGCCGTAGACAGAATGCCTCCGCCGCGCCAGCGCCGCACGTCTTTGGTTAGGTGCTAGGAGTCATTAGATGCTGATCCAATGAGTAGGATATATCGACTTACTGAAGGGGTACGGTTGATTCTATGCCACACGATATGTTTAGATCCAACGCACCGTGTAGGTTGATGCGAATGAAACGGTACCGCCCAATCAAAACATTCCACGTGGCACTGACTCTGTTATAAAATCAGAAAAATGTTCTATTAGATTTAGAGTTTGTAAAATTCATAACTTTTGATCCACACGTCCAAATTTTACAAATTTTATATCCATGGAATCATAAAAACAAAACCTATCCAACCATGCGCTTTGTTTAATGAATTGCATCTGTTAAATTGGTTGTTTTTTCAGAAACTTGTGTAGGCATATTTTGGATATAAAAATTATTATAGCAATGTTTTTTGGATAAAATCTTTGACAAATTGGTTGTTTTGGATAAACAACTTGTGGAATTAAAAGTATATTTGGTGAAGTTAAAAGATGAATCCTTGATTTAGAACATTTCTAGTCAAATAAAAATATTATTTATATGTTAAAATGCTTTTGGAAAAAACCCTTTGGGAAATGTTTTGATTTAAACTCTATGACCCTAAAACCAAGTTTTAGAATTTAAAATTTTATTTTGATGAACCCTATAAATTATTACTTTGCTAAAAAGCTTTTTCAACAACATAAAATATTGTTTTGGAATAAAAATGGTTTATAGGTGAAACCTTTTGCAAATGATCTTAATATTAAACACTTGCCCAAAAAACACTAACATTTGTGTTAAAAAATATATTTTGTAAACACTAGA
This sequence comes from Avena longiglumis, assembly GCA_030063025.1. Classification (NCBI taxonomy): domain Eukaryota; kingdom Viridiplantae; phylum Streptophyta; class Magnoliopsida; order Poales; family Poaceae; genus Avena; species Avena longiglumis. Next base: position 435,335,145 of record CP125977.1, on the reverse strand, counting down.
AATATTCTTTGGATTTAAATCCTTTTTAGCAAAACAAAAATGATTTAAAATGGCCAATTTTCACTAACTTAATATCAAATGGCTTTACCACTTTTATAAATGACCAAAATATATTTTATGATGTTTATAACCCATTATAAAACAATTTTTCCAAATAAAACAATCTTTAGCATGCTTGCATGCATTGCTTTGTTTCTATTATTTTATGTGATGTTGCTTGAATGGTAGATTGGATATTGCTTGCTTGGTCGAATTGTAGTGGAATTTGAAGAGTGTGAATATTGCAAGATCAAGGAGTGAACTTATAATTCTCTACCAAAAAGGCAAGTGGTTCTTCATGTTTTTATCCCTATATTTTTACCTATGCATTAGAAATATTTTTTATAGGATTTGCATGATTATTTTGCTAAGTATCTATATGCTATGCTTGGGAAATCCTAGTAGTTATAGTAATGTTAGAATTTCCTCTAAGTTAAGATACTTGTTATTGACATGCTTAGCCTAGCTAGTAGCAACCAAGGGTGGATTATATATTCATGCTATGAGAATTATTTCTAAGTATTTGACTTATGCTTTTCTTAATAAAACAACTAAGTGAATCAAACACCTGGGTGGAATGGAAAGAATGGTTTGTGTTGAGTGGTTACACAAGGCCCATTTCTATGGTTTACCTTGTGTATCTCACTTGTGGAAAGCCACCCAGGAACAAAGGGATTTGAGATGCCAAATGTTAAGAAGCTTCTAGTGCATCCACATGGAATTATGGGCTCTGTCTGGATCATATAGGTTGCAATAACTTAGCCAAATGGACAGTTGGTGGTAGGGGAATGTTAGGCTTGGAGCGCGTCCATTTGGTCTAAGGGAAGGCTTCTGAAAGGTCCTGTCTTGGTGAAAATCAAGTCTTGTGGGGAAAGTGCACAACCTCTGCAGATGGAAGAATCTAAGTACTTAGCCATGTCCCTGGTATTGGAAAAATTGAGCATCAAGACATGGAAGCTATCAAGAATCTCCTCATCCCAATTTTCTAAGTTAAAACTTGTGGTTGAACAAGGGTGAAGGTTCACCAATCTCTATTGGTGGTTCCTTGGGAAAGTTTTATCAAAGAAAATCTTCGTGTTTTCAACTGATAGGTAAAACCTATTTTGAGCAAAGCAAGCCTAAGCTCCACTTAGCCAAATGCATATAGATGATAGTTTCCACTATACTACCATAATATCACTTGCCAATACAATTCAAATGTATTGACCCTTGTGCCTGTAACTTATTATGTCACAGGTTTGTTTGATGTTAGTGAAGTGTGTTGATTAGGATTACAAGTCTACAACCAACATGATTGCATGTGGCACTTTGAAGATGAAGGACCCCATGCTGTAGCTATTTCTTCTACATTGTAATGTGATAGCCAAATGATCTATGTAAGATGTAATGAATTATTTTATTCCTAGTTATAAAAATTGTATTATGACCTTTGTTTCTTGATATTACATCTTAATTGTGGATGCTAGCTATTGATCCAGGGAATAGCATTGTAAACACAGGGATCTCTACCTTAATAAAGGTCGGGACCTCTACATTAGCAATTATGTCTTGATCACCCTGATCACCACCCATGACTATGACTTCACTTTTATGATAGTTAATCTTCATAACGGACAACAACTCGAAACAAATGAGAATAAACTTGAGGTTGATAACAGCCGCTTTCGAATTCTGGATCATGATCATTGTGTCATCAGCGTACTGGAGGTGCGTCACCCCTCCTGGGATCAGATGTGGAACCACCCCACTGATGTGCCCACACCCTTCGCCTTGACTAAGATGAGGTCAAGGGCATAGGACATTAGATCCAACAACAGAAGGGAAAGAGGATCCCCCTGCCTCACACCCCTGTTGTTACGGAAAAAGGGACCAACTTCCTCATTGATCGAAATTGTAGTTTAATCCCCACTCACCAGTTTCATAACACGGTGCACCAGGCCCCCTTCGTGGCCCTTACGAAGGAGCACCTCCCTTAAGAACTACCAACCGACTCTGTCATACGCTTTTTCAAAATCTAGCTTGAGAAGGACCGCGAGGGAGATTCTTTGCTTTAAGCTCGTGGATGATCTCATGCAGGGCCAAAACGCCATCATGGATGAACCTACCATTGATAAAGGAACTCTGCGTGGGAGCAATAATCCTATGAGCGATTGGAGAAAGTCTGGATGCGAAGGCCTTGTCAATTAGCTTGAAGAGCACGTTGATCAGCAACAGAAGGGAAAGAGCACTGTTTGCAATGTCATGGAAATACTTGGTGTTGGCGTTCCCTTTAAGGATCCAGTTCTGTCTCCTACGTTGCCTCCAATATTCTTCCTCTGCTCTTAGGGCCTGGATAAGCTGATCTTCCAGGAAGTAGTGCAGCGCCCAATCCTCCTCGACCAACCCAACCCCGTTAGCTCTAGATGATCTTCCGATGTTGGCACTCCAGCCACGAAGCCGCTGACACTCCTGATTCCAGCACCTGCCAGAAGTTAATGGGACCGTGATAGGGGCTTGGGAGCCGGCAATGCACTCCCACCACGAGTTCACAAGGGGGTGAAACCCCTCAATATCGAACCAACTGGTCTCAAAGAAGAAGTGGTTTCCTTCTCTCTTGAGAACCTCCCCCGTGGACATCAGGAGTGAGGCATGATCCGAGCCGATGCTATTTTCCGCCTTGAGTGAAACCAGGGGAAATTGGGCCTCCCACTCTAGAGACACCAAGACCCTATTCAGCACACACCACACTAGGTTTTTATGCTTGTTGGACCAGGTGAAGGATGCCCCAGACCTAGCAATCTCCTGCAGGGCCAACCTCGCAATGCAATCGTTGAACAAGTTAACAAGAGTTTAGTTGATGTTGCCATTGTTTTTATCTTGCGGGCCCTGGAGTATGTTGAAGTCGCCCATCACCACCACTGGGTGGTTGCATCTGTCAATTTTTCCCTCTAGCTCCCCCAGAAACGTGCCGACCTCGCATGGTCAGCCGTCCCGTAGACCACAAACTCAAAATTAAACTTGGAGTCCCGATGGAGCAGGAGGGCGCTAAGGAAATGATCGCCCTGATCAATCCTTCCCACCTCAAAGTTTTCGTCCCTACACCCAAGCACCATCCTCCCAGAGTGTCCATCTACGAAGCACTAATTCCAGTGGAACACGTCACAGTTGACTAGATTCCATAGTTCACGATCGGTGAAGTCTTGACACATTGTCTCCTAAAGGAAGATGATATCCAGTTTAACTTTTTCCCGAAATCCTGGATCTGGGGACTTCTAACTCTGCCCCCAAATCCACGCAAGTTACACCAAAAAGATTTCAACATTGAGACACCATAGAAGCTCGTGCTTGTCGAGCTGGAGTGCTCCCAGGTCCCAAGTTCTGGAACCTCTTCTTTCTCTTCTTGACCCCTTTCTGCAAGTCCGCAATTAGGATCCGCTCTGGATCTCCAATGGTGGACTCCTGTACTGAGGCCACCCCACCCCTTTGGGGAACCAAATCTACGTCTGAGGCTTGGGCGTTGCCTTGGGGCTCACACTGAGCCACCCAGGCAGCCTCATCTTGCTTCTCCTTCGCTGCCAGTGCCACCTTAGTTATCGTTTCTTGGGCTTACTATTTAGCACGGATCAAGGAAATAAGGGAGGAAGGGGAAGAAACCAGAGGATCGACTACCAAACCACAATCCCAAACGATGCCCGAAAAGTGTGCATCGGAAACAGATGGAAAAGCCAGAAAATACGACAGTTGAGGCGTGGGGGGGAGGGGAAGAAGGTGTACCTGGGACTGGGGCAGCAGCCCTGCAGGTAGCCTTGTCCGACACCGGATCCGCATCCTTTCCCATGCAACGAGCACTTCACCTTGTACTCGCGACCAGAGACGATATTGGCACCAAGCGCTTCGCCTTTGTCACCTTGGCTACCTAGAGAATTCGTTAGCCATATCAAGAAGGAGCATCTTGGACTTTGCTGGCTGGTTATCCACCTCCCCATCCTTCTTCTTATTCAACTTGTTGATATTTTTCGCTAGTGTTTCAGTGTCAAATTCCCAGTCCTCAGGGCTAACCCAACCAATCTCTTCCCTATCCTCCTTGGAAAGCTTGCTAAAATTCAACACACTAGGTGACGTTGGAGAACCAATAGGGGAGAGGTCCCATGAATAATCAGAGGGGACATCCACCACCGAGGGGGGAGGGGCCTTGGGAGAGCTGATGACCGGAGATAGGTGCCACACATCAAATAGATCTGAGGAAGGGAGGTTGGAACCATACTAGTTCAAAAGCACTGGTTGCAGAGTTGATCTTGGCGAGGCCGACACTGGCTTTGAAGCGGAGTGGTCAATAAGGGAATGCACTGACACACTGCTACTACCCACAGAAGATTTGGCTATGGGGATACTCTAGGGAAGAGGTAGGAGAGTCTTCGGGGCAGGAGGGATGCACTCCATCGGTATAGGAGTAGCCAATGTCATTCCCTCCCCCTCGCCATGTTTGCCAGATGCATCTGCCACCATTCCTGTGTCCTTAGCATTAACCTTGCCCAAACTTCCATTCCGCTTCCTGTGTCTGTCCATTGAAGGGATTTGCTCTTCGGTCCTCTCATCCTATTCCTCATCATTCCTGTCAGTGGGTTCAACTGGCGATACCACCTTTTTCCCAGTTTTGGAAAAGTCCACCTCCACCCCAATCAAGAAACCTTCTCAGTTGATGAATAGAACCGCCCGCTTGTGAAGTCTATTAGGGGCCTGAGAATGGAACATCATGCAAACTGGACCTTCTTTGCATGTGAGAAATTCATCATCAACGAGTCTCGGTCTTCCAATTATCTTGGTACCTTCCACCAGGAACTCAACATTCTTCAGGAAATCCGGGACATTAGTAAGATTCACCCACATCTTGGACAAGGACCGACAGTCCTGAGGGTTCACGCGAGTGATGGCGCTTAGTTGATGTAGGAGCGCTTCGTTGGGAACCCCAAGAGCAAGATGTGAAGCAGCACAACAACAAGTTTTCCATCAGTAAGAAACCAAGGTTATCGAACCAATAAGAGGCAGGAAACGTCACACAGGTGTTGCAAGCAACACAGAGACCTGCACAACACAAACTCAATACTTTGCCCCAATGAATCAGTAAGGTTCTCAAGCTCACCAGTTTGCTGTAACAAAGGATTAAATGTATGGTGTCGAAGGTAATGGTTTGCAGCGAGTAAACAAGTAACAGTGGAAGATGTATCAATGGTAAAGATTGGACCAGGGTCCACAGTTCACTAGAGGTGCTCTCCTTAGATAAACAATATGGCATGAAGGGTAAACAAATTACAGCAGGGCAATTGACAGGAACTGAGCAAGGCATAACAATGCAATACCAGACAAAAAGATCCTATGAGATTCGATTGGGAAATACAACGATATACATAGACGGCCATCCAACTGCATCTATGACTAGAATTCCACCTTCAGGTTATCATCCAAACCCCCTCCAGTATTAAGTTTCAAGCAACGGACAACTCCTTTAAGCAAAGTGTGTAAGGTAAACAATCCACTTGTTCTGTGAACAAGAGACTGTTGTTTTCTCCCTATTAGCAACAACACGTCTACAACCGAAGAGATTTCTGTCACTTACCTTGGAAACTAGAGGCATGAACCCACTATCGAGCATAAATACCCCCTCTTGGATTCACTAGCAACTACTTGGACAAGATAGCTACTAACAACGGAGAGCATGCAAGATCACAAACAACACAGACATGATAGAATCATAAAGACAAAACCATTAATCAATCTGACATAGTAATCTCAGTATCCATCGGATCCCCACAAACACAACATGCATGATTACAAATAGATTAGATCTTGATCATGAACGGAGCTCACAAGATCTAGACATGAAAGCACAAGGATGAGATACAACCATCTAGCTACTACATGGACCCGTAGTCCAAGGTGGAACTACTCATGATCATACCGGAGAGAAGACCTCTGGGATGATTTCCCCTTCGGTAGGGTGCCAGGAAAAACTTCAGATCCCCCCGATCTAGGGATGACAGTGGCGGCGGCTACAGATGGTTTTGTGGAGTTTTGATTGGGTACTTAGGGTTTATGCATCGGGGGATTCTTATATGCGAAGAGGCGAGGCTGGGAGGCGACCAGGGGCCCCACACCCTACCCAGGCGCGGGGCAGGGCCCACCCGCGCCTAGGGGGGTCTGGCCACCCTGGTTCGTGTCTCCGTCTCATCTTTTGGATTCGTGTCCCCCACGGTAAAATATTGACTTTGGATTTTGTCCCGTCCAATTCCAAGAATATTGATTTTCCGCCTTTCTGGAACCAAAACCAGAAGAAAATAGGCAACTGGCACTATGGAAACTTTTTAATAGGTTAGTTCCAGGAAATATATAAAAACATCTCAAAGTGTAGACAAAGCAAAGCAAAGTAGATACTAAACAAGCATGGAGCATCAAAAATTATAGATACGTTTTCGGCGTATCAGCGAGCCTCGGCAAACAACACCGCCACACCACTAACAGGGATCTTGATGCCTCTCATGTTCTTGCATGGATTTTTGCACAGGATGAGGTTGGCATTTTTTAGGAAGCTCACCACGAAGTCCTTATCCGAGAGGCGCCTAACCTGCCAATCCCAATTGTCCTCCACGAGCTCCTTCAAGTCCCTAGTCATTAAATCACAAGACAGAGTGTTGTCCACTGTAATCATCGAAGCAACATGATTCTGCCTCTCCGCACCCACCTGCAGGGCCGATTCTTCCACTTCCAAGCAATGAAACCCAGCCCCATACACCGCAAATCCATACCATTGGAGCAAAGGCAGCTTCTCCTACGACACCACAGGTTGGGGAGGGGGTGGTGGGGAAGGCTTAGATCCCTTGATGGCCATGGGGAACATCCCCGTAGTATGCCCCTTCACCCTACACATACCACATCTAGCCTTGAAAGAACAACCAGATTGGTAATGCCCCTCCCTAGAATAGTTGTAGCACGTGATGCCAGCTTTCCACCCGCTCGACGCGGTCTCCACCACCTCCAGCTAAGAAGAGGACGGTACCTTGGAGTTGGAAGCTGACTGGCCCGGATCCGTCGCCTTAGACCTTAACACAGAGCTGAAATTTTTCACACCCACCTTCTTGTGCTTTTCCCTATCATGGCCCTGAGGGTTGGATGGCCCCGCATTGAACCTTGACTCATCCTCACGATGGCGAGATTTGTCCCTTCACCACTCTGGTGAACGGTCGCGATCCATCTCCCAATCCCTAGATCTGGCCATGCGCTGCCTCTGATCTTCCTCGCACTAAAGCCTTTGCCTAAACTCCCTCTCGATCCAACGCGCTTCACACTCCTCCCGCAACCTCTTGCTCGATCCCCCACGACCACGATCCATCGCAGATCTTGCCAGAGAAGGAGGAGAAGATGCGGTGGGGAATCAAGGCTATGGATCTGGTGCAGAGGAACCACTCTCTCATGTCTAAGATGGGGGAGTGGTGGGACAGAGTGAGATCTAGGGTTCCCAGGGGAAGCAAGAACCACTTAAGTTGTGACCCCGTCACCCTGGTGGGCCTCCTGGACAGGCTAGAGAAAATGGACGGCCCCTTAGAAATGGGCCCACGAACTAGCGCACCAGCCCCGGGCGCCTATTCTACTATAGATGCAATCTTCTCTGGTCTACAAACTGGGCCCAGCCACATAGACACACCCTCCATCGCGACCCATGAACCAGGAACCTGCCACACGGGCGGCTCGATCCTCCTCGAATCCACCACCGACGAGGTCGTGGGATGCACCAGCACCAGCGCCTCCGCCGAGCACCTACCGCCTAGGACACACCCAACTGGATCCGCGCCCCGTGATATCACCTCCGAAAGAAGAATGCCACCGCCTAGGGGTTTGCCGCGTGAACTGAGCGCCTCCCGCATCGGGGGCCCTCGCACCAAACTCCATGGTCGCGCCGTGGTGCACAATCACCAGGCATGCAATTTTTCCTCTTCCGTGTCGTTGCCACCGGGCGCCGGGACACCATCTGCCATGCGGGCTCGAGGACATCCCGCAGCGTTGCCCCGCATCGGAACAGATCTGGGTGACTCGCACCCCCTCCAACTCTGGGACCAGAGATCCCACGTCATCCTCATCTGAGCTGTCCTCCCCCAGCGCCTAGAAATGTGACCCGTCTTTGCTCGCCACCACTGGCCAGTAGAGGGGAGGGGAAGGAACTAGCTCTAGTGCGAGCCCACCGTTGAGCCCGCGAGCACCGAGAGACTCGGGAGAGTGAGCGAGACGCGAGAGAGAGCCACAACGGTCATGTTTTATGTACCTTCACTTTTAGATCGATTTAATCTCTAGCATGCCGTGATTGAGGACCACCAATCAGCTTAAGGTCAGGAATAAGGTCAAAACAGAACTCAATGACCTCCTCTGTTCCATAGCCCTTGGATATGCTTCGTTCTGGACTAGCACGATTATGAAAATATTTCTTTAATACTCCCATGAACCTCTCAAAGGGGAACATATTATGTAGAAATACAGGACCAAGAACGGAAATATCTTCGACTAGGTGGACTAGGAGATGCGTCATAATATTGAAGAAGGATGGTGGGAACACCAACTCAAAACTAACAAGATATTATACCACATCCTTTTGTAACCTTGTCAGAATATCTGGATTTATTACCTTCTGAGATATTGCATTGAAGAATGCACATAGCTTCACAATGGGCAATCGAATATTTTCAGGTAGAAGCCCCATCAATGCAACCGGAAGAAACTTCTTCATAATCACGTGACGTTCATGCTAGTTCAGGTTTTGGAATTTTTCTCTACCATATTTATTATCTCCTTATATTAGACGAGAAGCCAGATAGAACCTTGATACTGTAAAGGACTTCAAAAAATAATTCCTTCTCTACTTTTGTAAGAGCATAGCTGGCAGGACTTAAGTGACGTCCTTTATCCGTCTTGTTCTTTGGATGCATGTTCTCTAGTTCTTTCATACATTGCTGGTCCTCCCGTGCTTCTGGTGTATATTTTGTCTTCCCATACATGCCTAGGAAGCCTAGCATGTTCACGCAAATATTCTTCGTCACGTGCATCACGTCGATTCAAGAGCGGACACATAGGGATTTCCAATAGGGTATCTCCCAAAATATATATTTCTTCTTCCACATGGGCGCGTGTCCAGTAGCGACGTTGTTCGTAACAGATTTATCGCTAGGACCCTTTCCAAATATTACTTCTATGTCCTTGAACATACCAAATACATCATCACCAGTAGGTAGGTCAGGATTCTTCTGGTGATCTTCCTCACCTTTGAAATGCTTGCCTTTCTTTCTTATGGGATGATTGGTCGGAAGAAATCGATGATTTCCCAGATACATAACCTTCTTGCATTTATGCAAATATGTATTTTCAGTCTTATCTAAACAATGCATGCATGTATTGTGTCCCTTGTTTGTTTGTTTGTCCTGAAAGGTTACTAAGAGCAGGCCAATCATTGATGGTTACAAAAAGCAACGCCCATAGGTCAAATGGCTCCTATTTGTGCTCATCCCACACACGTACACATGGTTTTTCCCCACAACTGTAAGAGTTCTTCAACTAATGGCCTTAGGTACACATTAAGGTTGTTGCCGGGTTGCTTCAGACCTTGGATGAGCACTTGCGTCATAATGAACTTACACTTCATGCACAACCAAGGAGGAATGTTGTAGATACATAGATTCATAGGCTAGGTGTTGTGACTATAGCTCTGCTCCCCAAAAGGATTCATCCCATACATACTTAGACCAACCATAAGTTACTTGCGTCACCTGTAAATTCCGGGAAGTCTCTCTCAATTTTTTCCATTGCGACCAATCAACGGGGTGTCTCAACTTCCCGTATTTCTTATGGTCTTCTTTGTGCCATCGCAACAACCTAGCATGCTCTTTGTTTTTGAGCAGACGTTTCAACCATGGTATTATAGGAGCATACCACATAACCTTAGCAGGAACCCTCTTCCTGGGGGATTGTCATCGCCCTCAACATCACCAGGGTCATCTCGTCTGATCTTATACTGTAGTGTAGTGCATACCGGGTATTTATCTAAATACTCATACTCCTCACAACGATAGAGGATGCAGTTAGTAATGCATGCATGTATCTTCTACACATATAATCCTAGAGGGCAGAGAGTCTTCTTTGCTTCGTACGTACTCTCGGGAAATTCGTTATCCTTTGGAAGATTCGACTTCATTATTTCTAGTAACTTCTCAAATCCCTTGTTAGATAAACCAGTCTCTGCCTTCCATTTCAATAATTCCAGTGCGGTACCGAGCTTTGTGCTGCCAATTTTGTAATTTGGCTACAACAAATTTTTGTGATCCTCTAACATGCCCTCCAACTTCTCCTTTTCTGTTTCATAGTCTCTCTTGGCATCAGAAATGACCCGACCAAGATTATCAGCGGGCTCATCTGATGCCCGTTCTTCTCCTCTTTCCTCTTCATTGTCTTCCATTGCAGTATCACCATATTCAGGGAATATAGGATAGTTGTTATCATCCTCTTCTTCTTCATTGTCTTCCATCATAACCCCTCTTTCTCCATTCTTGGTCCAGAAATTATAGCTGGTCATGAAACGCATAAAACCATTCTCTTTGTTTGCCTTAGCCACATCGATAAATTTATCCATGCCCTTAATGTACTCAAATTCACATCGGTCACTATAAATCCATTCTCGCCCGTTCATCTGCATAATATAATTAAGTTTATCAAAAACCATTACAGAACATCATGAATAGTGAAATGACCACTTTACTTCGACACATGCATTGTATCAATGACAAATGAAAGGATAAGGGTGCTAACCTTGATCGAGGAGGAAATAAAGAGGAGAAAGCTCAAGTGTGACTCGGGCACCTCATATCATTTTTGTTTTGCGTGAAATCAAGCGGCATCATTCTCTCAGGATTTTCATCGAACACCTCCCATGCATAGGAAAAAACAATCTAGCACACACATCTCACACTTTCCACCAAGAAAAAACAAAGAAGGGAGGGAGAGGGCTGGATGCGTATTTATAGGCATAAAGACTATTCATCCCAGTTTGTAACACAAATCGGGAATAAATGTATGTGGTACCTCTAGTCCCAATTTGTATTACAAACCAGGACGAATAAACCCTTACAAAATGGGACCAATCCCCCCGGCTCCTGAGCAACGCTCCAGCCGCTCGAACCGGGATGAATGCGGGCATTAGTCACGGTTCGTGGTGCGACCGAGACAAATGATTTGGGCGCTTCCAAACGAAATACCTATTTTCTACTAGTGTCCAAATGATGGTTGCTTATTGATTTTGAGGTGATAGTCAACAATAATTGTAAGGTTCCCAACCTTTAATAAGGTAGAGATCCCTGTGTTTGCAATGCTAGTCCCTGGATCAATAGCTAGCATCCACAGTTAAGATGTAATATCGAGAAACAAAGGTCATAATACAACTTTATAACCAGGAATAAAATACTTTATTACATCTTACATAGCTCATTTGGCTATCTCATTACAATGCAGCAGAATATAACAATAGCATGGGTCCTTCATCTTCAAAGTGCCACAAGCAGACATGTTGGTTGTAGACTTGTAATCCTAATCAATAAACTTCACTAATATCAAACAAACCTGCAACATAACAAGTTACAGGCACAAGGGTCAATACATTTGAATAGATTTTCCTTATCATTTGAAAACATAACAAGTTACAGCCACAAGTGGAGCTTAGGCTTGCATTGCTCAAAATAGATTTTCCTTATCATTTTAAAACACTAAGTTTTTGCTTGACAAAAATCTTTCCCAAGGCATCTCCCAATAGAAATTGGTGATCCTTCAACCCTTGTTCAACCACAAGATTTTAACTTAGAAATTGGGATGAGGAGATTCTTGATATCTTCCATGTCTTGATTCTCAAATTGTCCTTTGCCAGGGACATGGCTAAGTACTTAGATTTTTCACTCTGCAGAGGTGGTGCACTTTCCCCACAAGACTTGGTTTCACCAAGACAAGATCTTTCAGAAGCCTTCCCTTAGACCAGAATGGACGCGTTCCAACCTATCATCCCCCACCACCAACTATCCATTTGGCTAAGTTATTGCAACCTATGTGATCCAGGCAGAGCCCATAATGCCAAGTGGCTGCACTTGAAGCTTCTCAACATTTGACATCTCAAATCTCTTTGTTCCTGGGTGGCCATCCAAAAGTGATATACACAAGGTAAACCATAGAAATGGGCCTTGTGAACCACTCAACACAAACCATTCCTTCCATTCCACCCAGGTGATTCATTCACTTAGTTGTTTTATTAAACAAAACACAAGTCCTTGACTTGGAAATATTCCATAGTATGAATATATATTCCACCCTTGTTTTCTATTAGCTAAGATAATCATGATAGTAGTAGGAATCTTAACTTAGGAAATTCTACTAAGGTTTCATCTACTAGGATTTCCCATGGCATAGTTTATACTTAGCAAAATTCCATGCAAGTCCTAGTTAGAAATATCACTAATGCATAGTGAAAATAATGGGACAAAAGTATGAAGCATCACTTGCCTTTTTGGTAGAGAGTGTAATTTCACTCATTGATCTTTGCAATGTTCACACACTTCAAATCACTACAATTCACTCAAGTAAACAATATTTCAATCTACCATTCAAGCAATTTCATCACATAAAATGATAGAAACAAAACAATGCATGCAAGCATGCCAAACTTTGTTTTATTTACAAAAGTGGTTTATAAAAGGTTATAAACATTCTAAAACACTTATTGGTCATTTTATAAAGTTGCAAAACTATTTGAAAAAGATTTTACCTATAAACCATTTTCAAACCAAATCATTATTTTATGTGGTTGAAAATGCCTTTATCAAAGTAGCAATCTTTATAGGGTTTATCAAATATATTTTTAAGTCATAAAACTTGGTTTTTAGGGTCAGAGAGTTTAAATCAAAACATTTCCCAAAGGTTTTCCTCCAAAATCATTTTTAACAATTAAACCATATTTTTATTTGGCTAGAAATGTTTTAATTCAAGGTTTCATTCTTTTGCTTCACCAAATACATTTTTGAAACCTCCAATTGATTCCTAGGGTCAGTAGGTTCAAAACAAACCATTTGCCAAAGATTTTATCCCCAAAATCATTTTAGAACAATTTTTATATTCTAAACATGCATACACAAGTTTCTGCAAAAAACAATCAATTTAACAGAAGCATTTTACTAAACAAAGTGCATGGTCAGAAAGTACTTGCCTTGCTGATTCCATTGGTATAAAATTTGCAAAATTTGGACGTGTGGTTTGAAAGTTATGAATTTTACAAAATGGAACATCAAATACATCAATTCTGTTTTAAATCAAACCAACTGGGCCACGTGTCTAGTTCTGATTCGCTGATACAGTTTCGTTTGGATCGAGCGATACAAGATGTAGGATTTAAGTTAGATCGCACGGCACAGGTTGCTACTTACCCCTTCGCTTAGCTTCTTTCCTAGCCACTAGATCAAGATCGAACAGCGTACAGCATGCTTGCCAAAGATGGGCGGCGTCGGCCGGTAGCTGGCCAGCTCTGGCCGGGGTGATAGAGGATGCGAGGGAGGAAGGGGATTGGCTCACCAGGTTCAGGATATCACGGTGATGCTCAACGTGCTTGCGGTTGGTCAAGGGGCGCACGGGTGTTGTCGGAATTCCTCGTCGGAGATGCTCCTGGCGTCAGGACGTTCGGGAGTCATCGGAGGCGAGGCTACATAGCGCGCTAGGACACAGAACAAGTGGCGTTAGATGCGGGCGAGTACACTGGTCACAGGCGTATCATCGGAAGGGCAAGGGGTGGCCAGAAGGTTACCAGGGAAGTCGCTGGAGAGGTAGCAGAGGACGGCGACGGCAGTGATCGTCCTTGCCGACGCTCTGGGGCGAGCGTGGCCGAGCTGAGGCCAATGGGAGGTGCGCTAGGGTTCGTGGAGCATGCGTGTGTGGTTGAGGGGGCAAGGGGCGACGCAGAGCTGCTGGAATTTCTCTCGAAGTTCGCCGGAGACAGAAGCGGTGCAGCATGAAATCAGGCAGCCTGGGGGCGCACTAGGGTGGGGGATTGAGGGGGAAACAGAGAGGAGGGAGAGGCGGTTAAGTAGGCGGGGTCGCGGGGCTGGGTTATTGCGCCATTACCGAGCAATTAATCAAAGAAACCGCCGGCGGAACGGCAGGGGGAGGAGGGCGTGGTCTACGCGCGGGGAGGAAGAAGGTGAGGTGGCAGTGGGGTCCGTTGTCAGCGTAAGGGAGAGAGGGGGAGTGGGTCCAGGCGATCAGTGACACTGCGGATTTTTCCTGCAGTGAGAAAACGTTTCGGGGAGAGAGGGGTTAGTTGGGCTGCTGCTGGGTCAGTTGGGCCGGCTGGGCTGGGTCGACGTTGAGCTCCAGGGCGAGTCTAAAGAGGGGTAGAAGGAGGGCCTTTGGCGAGGGTGTGTGACTCACGTGAGGACCACGTCGGCACCAACCTTCGGCTGGTTAGCATCAGAGATTGCTCCCAGGGCTGCTGCAGGTTGAAGGAAATGCATGGTTAGCATCAGGAGGGCGAGGGGAGTGCAAGAGAGGGACATGCAGGCAGAGAGGAGATCAAGAGGGAGAGCTATGATCGAATTTAGAGCAATGGTCGAAAACACCTTCTCTCCTCCTCTTGGGCATGATAGAGCAAGCGGGTAGGGTGGTGTCTAGGCGAGGTGAGTGGGGAGTAGAGGGAGCAAATGAGGGTGGAGGGAGGCACAGGGGTGGCCCTTGGCCTTAAAACCGAGGAGGTGCTGCCCATGGTGCACCGGGTCCATGTGAGAGCAAGGGGGAGGGTTACCAGGATAGGGGATTGCCCAAGGAGGGCGGTGGTGGTCGGGGTAGGTCCACAGGACGATAGAGAGGGGTGGGGAGGAGGTGTGATGCAAGCCTTTCCCTCTCCTTCCTTGTTTGACCAAGAAAATAAATGGAGGAGGGTAGATTCTAGGGCTGGCTGATTGGTGGAGAGGGGAGGTGAGGGTATACAAGTAGGTCCTGGTACTCGAGCAGTGGACTGAGAGATGGGGTGGTGGAGGTTTGCTGGGGTGTGTTTGAATGATTTCAAAAAATTGCCAAAAAGATGAGTATGAGGCAAGTTTAAGAATTCTATCGTTGAAATGTGGAACAAGGGTGCTGGTAGATAGATATGGTTAAGAGGCTACTCCTAGAATTATCTAAGATTTTTCAGATGACTTTTGGTACACTTAAAATCATTTATTCAAAAAGCGCAGAAGTAGTTTCTAGAAGCTCCTTTGTCATTTTTACATTTGACAAGGGTGGTTTTTGTTGTGAGATGGTCCTGAATACCATATCACACATTGTAGAATTTTCCTGGAATTTATTTGGAAGCAAAATATTTTTAAGGAATTATTTCTTATTTCTGCCATTTAAGAAAAAGGCCAAAAAGAAATACTAAAGGGTCTAAGAAATATTTATTTTTGAGTTTGGAAGATAGGGTATGATATATTTTACTCAATTGTGCATTGAGTTGGCAAGGTGATTTGGAGAAAAACAGATTTGCCTTTATAGACAAGGTTTCTAGGATTTTGCCAAGTATGGAATTTAAATAGTTTGAGGATCCAAATAATTATGGGAATTATTTGGGGGATTATCATAACCAATGTAGATGATGTAAACTTGATTTATACATCATTTTAAACTTGTTTTTTGAATAATTATGGTGAAATTGGGGCAAACTAGATTTTTGGGGAATCTTGGGTTTTGATATTTTGATGCCACCAAAACAAAGTTGGATTAGTGAGCTCAGAGCTCACCTTGGTGCAAGGGATAGATGGATAGATATACCAAGTTATATAGATGATCATGGAATCAAGAGTTGGGCTTGGTTGTATTTGAGATGATCTAGGAGTGATGGCAAACTTTGTTGAAATTAAGGCTACCATAAAAGATACATCATGATGCCTAATAAACCATGTGGGTTTAAGACACACAAAGCTCCAATGGAGACAAGGGAAGAGGGGTTTGATAGAACATGATTAGTATATCATAATCATGCAAAGAGTTGGTCAAGGGGTGGTAGCATATGGATGTGAGCTCCTGCCAAAGTAGGCAAGATGATAAGATTTGCAGAAAAGATTATTATCTTGACTACGAAACCATCATGGATGAGTGGGAACCAGAATGGTTTACCCAATGGAAAGAGTGGGAATTGATAGTACTCATGATGTACTACAAGATGGTTCAAGTATATTTCCAAAAATTCACATGGATTGGATTAGAGGAAGTTCCAAATATTGAATCTAGTTAAAGATTTTAGACTTAGCGAATTTGGCAGATTTGAGGATTTTGACTAATATGCACGAGGGAAACATTTGAGAGAGTGGCAAGGGTTTATCCTCTTCATCAAGGGCTTGATATTGAGGTATGGATTGGATATAAGAGATGCACTCTTGTATTTGGTCTTTGATGAGTTGGATGCTAATACAAAGGATTAGCTCAGGATTGATCTGGTTGAGTAGATATGCGATTCACTTGACTGACTCACGATAGATTGAGTTTGGGTTTCTTAGTTTGAGATTGATGATATCAACTATTGGTTTGATCCCTAAGGATGAGCTACTAGATTATATCACTCTTATTCCTAAGCAAACAAGTCAATCCGTAGATCAAGACAATTCATCACACAGCAGATCAAGGCAACTCATGACATCACTTATCCAACTATTACTAAGGTTACCATCAAGCCTAGGTTGAGGTAAGAATGTGCGTTTTGAAGGGGTTGTGATTTTTATTTAATATAAGGACCTCTTGGTATTTCTACCAAGATTAGAATGAAAAGGTTTTATGAAAGGTTTTGGAAAAACCTAGAGATAAGACTAGTTGAAGGTTCTTCCTTGAAAACATAAGGGCATAATATATAGGTCCCTATAGTTTTGTTGATAGAACTAGTAAAATAATTTGTTGTATCAAAATCATCTTGGATCAAGTTTGAAATACCAGAACATTTGAGAATATGAAAGATGAGCCTAGACATCTCTTTTGTAAAATAGCTTTTGTCAACTAGTGTTGATATAAGTAGTATATCACCTAATACACAATCAGTTGCATGAACACAAGCAAACAGGTAAGCCAACATTGCAACTCTTAATAAGAAAAAAAATTTGTTCCCCTAATTTTTTCCTTTTTTACAAAAGATCGGGGTTGCTTAAATTGGGATGTTACAAGCATCATGGACTAAGCTATTTGTTCAATGTAGTTTAAGACAACATAAATCTTTTCCAGCTTATCAACCTATCCAATTCTTAGCAAAGCTCATGAAAAGCCTATTCAAAAATAGGAAGTGTGTACCAATATCAGGATGGTGTCACAACAATCTATTTGATAAGAAATTCAACCAAATAAGCTATAAAAATTAATTTACTCAATCATTTTCCTGGAACAAATAATCAGGAATCATATTTACATTTAAACATTCTACCATGATCAGAGAATCATTGGAGTATAAAATCAACTCCATTATGAACATATTAACACAGGCCAGTGTACATTGTTTCAGTTAACAACTACTAATGAGGCCATCACAAGATTAAGAACACTAAACAATAGTGAAATCCACACTACTAGGATTAATAAGCAACCATCTTAGAATAGCATTTTATCAAGGGATGAACCCTAACATAGAGGGGCGAACCCTAGAACAAGGGGTAGTCACAATTAGGTTTCACAGGTTGCAAGCACACTAGAGACAATAGGGCAGGGCAGAGAACAAGAGGGGGAGAGAGAGAAACTCACCTGAAGGCCTCACTGAAGTTTAGAAGAGGAAGCAGAATGGCCGATGCGCGCACACAACAACACGGGGAGCACCCGAGGGCTCTACAACCCGCACCAGGCCGCAAGCACGGTGGCCACAGTAGCACGAGCGGCCCTAGAAGCACCATAGAAGCACCAGATCCACGGCACCACACCACTTGTGCGGCAAAGCAGTACATCACCGGCAACAACCAAACCCTAGAGTTCGGGGCAGAGACGGTCTGGCCAGAAAAAATAACCCAATGATGAATCGAGCATGACCAATCGACGGAGCAGCGTCGACTACCTCAACATACACCACGACAGCGACCAGAGAGGGCTAGGAGGCTGGAAACGGGCGACGACATTGTCGGCAGCACCATGCCATAGCGGGGGCAAGAGAGAAAGGGGAACGCGTGGGAGCAAGGAAGAGAACGAGTGTACTGGGACGATACGGGCCAATACCACTCGATACGAGTCGGTATGACCAGCCCAGGTGGGTTGGGTCAGGGCTAGGCCAGCCCAATGGGCTAGGTCCGGATTTCTAAATAGAAATTATAAATAATTTGCAAAAGGCCAAAATACCCATAGGACTTAATAAGTCCTAAGAAATTAAATAGAAATCCTAAAAATACAAATGAGGTATCTATAAGTTCACAAAAATATAATCTACCAAATAAATTTAAGAAAATTATTTCCATTAGAATAAATTTAGGTTAAATATTTTTATAATATATATTCCTTAAGGGAATTTTATAAAAATAAATAAAATACTTAAAAATAAATAAAAATTATTTTATAATACCAAATGAGTAAAGTATTTATAAAAAATACTAAATTACTATTTAGATTAGTCAAAATAAAAAAAACTTAGAAATATAAATAAATATTCCTAAAAAGAATATTATTAAAATAATAATAAGAGTTAAAATTAAATAAAAATGAATTTTAAGCTCTTATATTATTATATTATACCATAAAAAATTAGATATAATATTTATAAAATTTTAGGAAATAACCATTAATATATACTTTTTAATAAAAGAGTATCAGAATAATTTTTATGTGGTATGCCCTAGAGTCAAATAATAAAGAGTGACTGAAGGAGATCTGGCCTAGAGGCAAATAATAAAGAGTTTTTATTTGATGTATCTCTTGTTCATAATATGTTTCTTACCGTGCTATAACTATATTAATACACGTGTGGTATGTAAACAACCAGGTCTCTAGTTACGTCTAGAAAAATAGCTCATTGGGCAAGTGATGACCTTATGGTTTCGATATCATGGCCATAGTAACAATTGACAATGAGGTCATATCATTGTAGAATGATTTGATATAGATTGACCCTAAAGTTAATCACAATGAGATATAGTTACTTAAAAGGTTCATCATTAATGATAATGTAAAGACACCGTGGATTATATCCTTTGGCTGTGAGATAATACATAATCACTGTTTTGGAGGGAGACATTAATGATATCAAGTATCAATATGTGAAATGGTGATCATAAAGGTATCATTAGGTTTCCTGAAGAAATTGGTTGAGTAGGTTTTATCAAGACCAGGATTTGCCAATCTAAGTAACGGATAGATACACGTGGCCAACTCGGTGATGTTGCATTAACGAAGCTTCCAAACGTATGATTGGATCATGGAATGAAACAACACAGGAACGAGTAAACAAGTTCATCGGTAATGAGATCAAACAAAAGTATCTAGATGATTGAGATCAAATCTTGGATGACCTAGGTGTCGTATGGCAAAAGTAATAACACTACACAGTCAAGGTTCAAGTGATGAGATTAATCATGAGGGTACGGGGATCATTATGGACATCCAGGTCCCGATGTTGATCATTGATACGAGAGATTCTTGGTCATGTCTGTAGCAACTCCGAGCTGAAGGGTGGCACACTTAAAGGTAGGAACGCTTTGGGATTGAACCAGCACTAAAGGATAAACGAGAGAGAAACATGAAAGGTTTCGGGTATTATCCGATGATGATCGGAAGAGTTCTTAAAGGATTTTTGGTGCATGGAATATATTAATATATGTGTTTTATATTAATTAATTGAATTAATATTAAAAGATATTTTATTTTTATATTTTAGGGCTGCATTAATGCTATTGGGCCGCTTCTAGAAGGTCCCTATTAGGGTAGGCACCAAAGGAGAAAGGGGAGAGGGGACACTGGCCAAACCCTAGGGTTCCCACCCGTGGGGTGGGGTCTAGGGCCAGCGGTGGCCAGCCCTCCCCTGGAGGCGGCTTGGGGTTGCCCACCCCCCAAGCCCTAGGGTTTTCCCTACTATAAATAGAGGATCCCCCTCCCCTCTATTTGCACCCAACAAGTTCTCTCCTCTCTCCCCTAAACCCTAGAGCTATTTGCATTAGATTGCATCTAGCCTCTTGGTTTAGTTCTCCACCTCCTCACTACCATCGTGCGCAGGACGGTCTGGCTTCTTTCTTCTTTAGATGCTCTCCTAAATCGGATCTCGGGAGATGTTCCTACACCATACGTGTGTCGGGCTTCGAGTCACAACACTTGGGGCGATATCTTCATCGCTATACGCCTACCTGCGTAAGGTGTGCCATGGTATTCAAGGGTATGAACTATATTCTTCCTCTCCATTTCTTATGTCTACATAGTATAGATCTTGGTGATCGTGTTCGTATAGGGAATTTTTTTGATTTTATGTTTCGAACCCCTTCAGTGACTTGAGAATAGAGAGCTCATAGTATGATGAAATCCTTGGTTAGGGTTGATGATGAGTCTTCAGCATTTTTTGCACTCGAGCTTTTTTTCTTTGGTGCTGGGGAACTATAGATCTTTCGGCCGCTTCAGTTTAGCAAAAAACTCTGTTGTTTGGGCCTTTGTGATCACTTGACTCTCCTCTCGAGTAGAGTCGTACGATCTCTTGGGAGGAACCTTTGTTAGTTTTGGGAGGGGATCCATTCAACATTTCGGTGATCGGTTACCACTCCCACAGTAGTGGTGGTACCCTTTCACTTTTGTCCCTGGGCCATAGTGGGATGAGACGGCTGATGCAGCAGCGAAGACGGCTGCACTGGAGACGGCTGACATGACGGAGCTGACGGTTGCGCTGGAGATGGGTGAGGCGGTGGAGATGACTATTGCGCTGAAGACGGGTGAGGCGACAACAAAGATGGAGTTCTCTGAGAAGTCGATGGCCTTGGCGTCCGATTTGGAAGCATGATTTATTCTTTTCGCCATAGAACAGTGACGTTTTTGGCTTCTTCCAGTTCAGCCACATCCCCTTCACCTGCAGGGTAGTCAAGCTTTAGCTGGTGAAATCCGTGCATAACTTCATCCATCCCGACAATAGCGTAGCCCTGTGGAACCGGATGACAATGGTAAGTTGGTTTAGGTCCAATTGGTAAGGCATTGCCGACCGCCATCTTCATGGTTATGTTCAAAACTTTCACATGTAGCTCACAATGTGTCATCTCCATGATATCATCCAGTAGGTAGCCAAGAGGAGCCATCACCGGTGCATCATCATCATCATCACCACCCGGGACCTCCATCGAAGCCATGCCGCTTTTCCGATTATTAGATTGGTCGGTAGCATCGAATGCAAGTTCTACATGTGCCGCCGAGATGGGCTGGTAGAACCTTGCTGGCTAAATGTGTCAATTTGATCATTCTTCCGCTTTAATTATTCTTCTATGTTATGCATCCGGTCTTCCTGAATCCTTGCTTCAATTTCCTGTGTTTTCCTTTTTCCTTTCTCCTCTTATGGCTTCTATCAATATATTTCTTCCTGCCTATGGGAAACCCAATTTTCCATGGTTTGGAGCCTATTGTACCTCGTGTTCGTCCTGTGTGTTCCTCATTCCCAAGGGTGAGTGTGAGCTCGTCATTCTGTCTATCGGGAATGAACCTCCCTCTTCAACAGCCTTTACTGCATTTCTAATGTATTCGATTTGTACGGGATTTTCTTTATGTCTTGTATTATATATGCACTTCCCTTATGATCCCAACGTGCCCCATGCCCGTAAAACCAATTATTTACCCGTTCGAGCCAATCGACTGTCTCTAGAGTGATCCCTTTAGCATGCCAGCCCTATAGCCACCTTGCCCCATAGTATGGTGATACTTCTTTTTAGCAGCATTTTTATTATTCGTTTCAGAACTTTTCTAAGCTACCTACGATTTCTTGTACAACATAAAATCATCCCAGTGGTCTTTTATCTTCTCATACGCTCCCTTGAAATCAGGAGTCTTCTCTTTCACGATAAAGTCAAGGTGCAAACTTTTCTTCCAGTTGGTGAATTGCTGGTCCATCTTCTTAAGAGCCCACTCCCTGGCCTTTTTCTTTATGGCATTGGCATATTCCTTGTCACCCTCTATCCTCCTCATTTGGATCCACCTCTAATGTTGGTAGGGTTAAATTAAGCATGAACCTCCTCCAAAGTAAATCTTTGACTTTATCCGGGACATATGTAGCTCCTTCCTCCTTTGGATTATTCCATTCTCGAACGGTGATCAGGAGGAAGTCCCTAACAATAACTCTGCATTGCGACACAAATTTGTTTTTAACATGAGTGGGAGCCACTGGTTCACCTTCTTTAGTGACTTCTTCGATCATGTACCTTTCATGGTCTTCCAAGTTTCTGGCTGGGCCTCGTTTGCTTTTTGTACAAGATTTGCTCGATCTGGAGGGCTTAAAGAATAAAGAGCGTTTATATATGTATATAGATATCATATGATTAATTAATATATACATACATGCACCTTGCAAGAATTTTTAATATTTAATGTTCCACCGGAGCCATCTCCTTCTCCCTCACCGAAGTCGTCGCCTTCTCCCTCACCAAAGCCGTCTCTTCCGGCGATAAGAGGATACCTCACCAGATTTGTTCAGAAACTTCGCGACATCAATTTCTTCCCCGCGGATCATACCCTGGATCAACTCTTCCTTTTCTTCGTCTCTACCGTGTGGTTCCATATTTTCTACAAAAGGAGAAAAGCGGATGAGTCAAAGCGGCTAAGCGACGAGGTTAGGAAGGCGATATTTGAGGGGCTAGGGTGTCGTGCTTTGATGACGATATCATCTTAAATTTAACCCTAATACATGCTTGACAATTTAAAAGGGGTTTGAGGAATATAAACCCTAATTCGGAGAAATAACGGATGCATAAGAGAGGGTTCACTTGGTTCTCCTAACAAACTTGTTAATTGAAGTTGTTTAACAATGCATGAGTATAGTTGTGAAAGATAGATCTCATTGAACATTTTGGTATATTATTCTTATTTTCTGACTTATAGATAATTAGTTATTGATTTAGAATATTAAAACAATTTCTGGAATTATTAAACTATTTACTGCATCAGGCTGACGTCATCACGATGTTGGGGACATTTCTCACTGGGGCTGTGTCTAGCCCAGAGGCTGACGACTGGGCCTAGGGCCACTTCAACGCCACCTCGGCTCGCCGGTGAGCACAGTCATATGGTGGCCGGTAACGTCTCTAGAGGGCTTGGAAGGGGGCGTGCGTATGCTTGTTAAAAAGAGCACGTCGAGACGAACCTAACTACAGTGACACCGCCCGGATTTGGTCACCGGAACAGGCGCACAACAACATGCAGCGGCAGCGGATGGCAGCACGCAACGCGAGAGCATGACAGAGCGAGAGGGGAGGAAATAAGGGGTCTAGGAAAATCACAAGCTCACCCTCGACGCATTTGTAGCCTTGGCAAGCATGGAGGAGGCCAGTAGTAACGGTGATGGCGACAGCGGAGCTCGTCGGTGACGGGGAAGACACGGCCGATTCTGGTTGCGTGGCTTCGATTCCTTCGGCGAGGAGGATCATCATAGCGAGGCGGCGCGTGGAGGCCACTAGCGGGGCGGTGGTTGGGCAGCCTGAAAGGCGTCCGAGCGCTTGTCCTCGCGGCAGCGACGGAGATATGTTCGGTGAATGTGAAAGAACATTGGTGTAGAAGGATAAAGGGCTACGGTGGTTAAGTACTAATGGTTCATACGTCCCGGTTGGAGCCAGCAACCGAGACGAAAGGGCCATACATCCTGGTTGATGGCTCCAACCGGGATGAATGACCAGAGAATTCGTCCCAGTTTGAGCCACAACCGGGACATATGTTCCTAATTGGGCTGGCCCGAAGCGACACGCGCATAGGCACTTTAGTCCCGGTTATTTGCACAAAGCGGAACTAAAAGTCTTTTTTCAAATGTTTTTCAAACATTTCAGTCTAGGTTTTCGCCTTATTTCTTATTTAGGTGTTTAAATTTTAAATGGTTTTTAAATGGTAAATCATTATGAATTTTAAAAAAAAATTAATATGAAAATTGTTTGAATTTGAATAACTAATCCAAAATCATTTTCTGTTTTCTAAAATAATTATTCTAACTATACAAACTATTAACCATTTTACCATTTTCAATTAAGATGCATTAACTAATATTTTTTTGCACATTTTGGAATCTGAAAAACTTTCGACATGAAAAGTTTTTGATTTTGAATAACTAATATAAAACCATTTTCCTTTTTCTAAAATAATTATTCTAACTATTCACCATTTTGTGATTTTCAATTAAAAATGCATTAACTAATATTTTTTTGCATACTTTGGAATCTAAAAAACTTTCAACATGAAAAGTGTTTGAATTTGAATAACTAATCACAAACCATTTTATGTTTTCTAAAATAATTATTCTAACTATTCTAACTATTAACCATTTTCCATTTTCAAATAAAAATGCAATAACAATTTTTTTGCGTATTTGGAATCTGAAAAAACTTTCTACAGGAAAAGTGTTTGAACTTGAATAAAACTCATATTGTGACTATAAAAATGATTTTTTTCAAAATATCACGAGCGTTAGATCATGTACCTATAGTTCAAACCGGACCCACTTCCTACCGATTTGGCAAACATTTGTCCTTTTCACCTGGGAAGGACGGAAAGGTTTGAGATCTCCCGGTTGGAAGATCTTCCATGTAAGGTGGTCTAGTATTTTTGAAAAATGGGGTGGTAGAATTTTTAAATAGTATTTTGGTGGTTGCTTCACAAAACGCCCCATTTTTGGCGCTCCAAAAATGGAAAATGGCTTTTCCGTGCGACGAAAAGGAAAACTTCCTCCCGCAACATTGTTCGCCATCCCAAGATGCACGTGCATGCACAATATGGGCACAATATCACAAACTATGTCGCGATTCTGCACATAACATTGGTCATTTGGATGGAAAGCCATAAAACCTCGAACATGATAGGTTATTTTATGAAGGCTTTTTGAGACATAATCAATATACCAAGTCTGGTATTTTTCCTTGCAACTATTTCATATAATATGACACCATTACAAAGTTTGGACCATTTTTGAATTTCTTATGCCTGTTTCAAAATTTTCTCATTTCAATCTATGTTCAAAACGATGGGCATGAAGATGTGGGATGAGCCTCGTTAAAACTTGCATTTAATCTCTAAAGAAAAATCATATTCTGAGTCTAAAAATGTTTTTTTCAAAAAATCATGAGCATTAGATCATGTACCTGTAGTTAAAACCAGACCCACTTCCTACCGATTCGGCAGACATTTGTCTTTTCACGAAAGGACAAAAGGTTTGATATCTTCCGTTGGGAGATCTTCCATGTAAGGTGGTCTAGTATTTTTGATAAAATGGGTGGTAGCATTTTGAAACTGCATTTTGGTGGTTACTTCACAAAACGCCCCGTTTTTGCTGCTCGGAAAATGGAAAATGGCTTTTCCGTGCGACGAAAAGGAAAACTTCCTCCTGCAACATTGTCCGTCATCCCAAGGCGCACATGCATACACAATATGGTCATAGTATCACAAACTATTCCACGATTTTGCTCATAACATTGGTCATTTGGACCGAAAGCCCTGAAACCTCGAACATGGTAGGTCATTTTGTGAAGTTTTTTTTGAGAAATAATCAATATACCAATTTTGGTAATTTTTCCTTGCAACTATGACACCACGTGAAGGATTTAGATTGTTCGGACCATTGACCCATTTGCACTGAAACAAAGGGACCTTAAAAGAAACTCCATAGTCAAGTTCCCGTATCTCCTCTATGTAAACATAGTATGTGTACTTTTTCCCATTATTGTTTGTTGCATCAAAGTGGACAGCGCTGTTTTGGTTGGTGCTCTTTTTATCTTAGGCGATCATGTAAAATATATTCCCATTTATCTCGTACCCTTGGAATTCAATATAGTAGAAGATGGTGACCTGGCCAACAAGTAGATCTGATCTCCAATAGTGGTGTCATTCATGAGATGTGTTCGCAACCAACTACCGAAAGCCTTCATGTGTTCAAATCTAATCCAGGAGTTAGGCTTCCCCGAGTTGTTGGAGCATACAATATTCTTGTGTTCCTCGATATACGGAGCTGTCAACGTGAAATTCTATAAAACCGTGTAGTGTACTTGACTCAAAGATTGCTCGTCCCTACATATTATTTCTTTCTTTTCCGGCATGCCTTTTCCACTCAGTCTTCCCTCATGCCGCGATTTTTTTAAGACTAAAGGCACCATGTTCCCGTCTTTAACTTAATAAAGCCCCAACATAGGCTACGAAAATACAAGAGTTTAGGGTGTTGTAAACACATCTTACAAACCACGCCCAACGGAAAAAGACCTTAACACTTAAAGTCCAAACACCGCTATACTAGCAGGCCGACACACCAGACCCACATAAAGAGAAACCACAACACATGTGAGGAGACGCCACAAGAAGGGAAGCATGTCTGTGGCAAGGAGCACGCCCCTAGGGGCGTGTGTCTCGGCATAGAGCCTCCGGAGCATACCGAGCATCTCCTCTAAGAAGAGCAACGCCTTGGAATTTTGGAGGAGCCGCCATTGCTGCAAAATGGAAATAGTTTTAAAAACGATGTCAGCAGGTTGGCACAGAAATTTGGATTCAATCGTGAACTTTTTCCGGGTAGTCCAAATGGCCCAACACTGAGCGGTAAAAAATAACCACAATGCGTTCCGAACTTTTTCGTGGAACCCTTCCATAAGCTCGCACCACTGATACCTAGACGAAGGTTTCTCGATAGTGACAAACATAAAGCGATCCCCGCTCCAAGAAAACTTCGCCAGACTACACCGAAAAAAGATCTGCTCCATATCCTCTGGATCACCGCAAAGCGTGCACATTCCTAAATATGGACCATGTCTCTTCAGGATATGATTGCTGGAAGGTAGCCTACCGGGCAAAAGCTGACAGATGAAGATCTTGAATTTTAGAGGGAGTCACAGCTTCCAAATGTGATCCATCACCTAAACTCAGGCACCTTTCAAGAGATCCTGGTACATAGAGCTAGTCGAGAAGATGCCGGCGGTATCCAACTCCCACCTAACTCTATCCTACTCCTCGGTGAGAGTAACTTGCTCAAGTTCACCCATCATGGCACGCCACTGAGCCAATTCCTCCAGCCCAAAAGATCTTTTAAACTGGGGGTTCCAAGCCTCCCCCTCCGCTTCCCTACCAACTGAGAGGGTGGGGTCATCCAAGATGTCGAAAAGCCATGGATATCTCGCGCTGAGAATATTGGGAGAAATCCACAAATCGGTCCAGAAACACATGTTGGACCGCCTGGCTGGAAAGAATCTGGCCCCTAGCTTAAACAAATGTTTGATATTGTGGATGCTATGCCAAAATTGGGACACCCCTGCCGCATTAGAATCAAAGATCTCGGCAACCTTATACTTGGCTTTCAGCAGTTCGAGCCAGAGTAGTTTCTCATCATCTTCAGAGAACAAATGCCAAATCCATTTCATCATTAGGGCAATGTTCATATGCTTCGTGTTAGTCACACCTAACCCCCTGGTTCTTGGGCATGGAAATGTCCTTCTAGCTGACCATATGATACTTTCTTTTATTGCCCTGCCCTTTCCAAAAGAATCTGCCATGTGTGTGTCGAACCCTTCATGATTTTTGTCTACAAGAAGAAACAACCCCGTAACATAAGTCGGAAGGCTGGAAAGGCAAGCATTAATCAGCGTTAACCTGGGCGCGGAGGACATGAACATGCATTGCCAGGGTTTGACCCTTTTGCCCACAATCGTCACCAAAGGTTGCACATCCTTGATGGTCAGTTTGCGGACGGACAGTGAGAAACCCAGGTAAGTGAAGGGGAACTTCCCTTGCTGACAGTTGAGCAGATTAGCTGTCACATCCCAAAATTTTCGAAATTTTGTAATGTGAAAAATAAATAAACAAAATAAATAATTGTTGAAATTTAGGGTGAAAAGAAACTTTTTGATTCTAAATGGAAACATCAAAACCCTTCTTGAACAAACTTTGAATAAAGTTTGAATTCAACTAATTTCAAATCAAGTGAAATGCATTCTACATAAATACATCTTGAAAATTAAACACTTGGAAAACAAACCAAAACTCTAAAACCCTAATGGAAGAAAGTCATTACCAAGGTCTCTAGAAATCTATGGATTTGATCCATATGAAAATTTAGCAACAAGCATTTATGAATGATCAAAATGATAAATAAAAATATTATAAAACCATAGAAATTGGTTTCACTTAATTTGGAGCCAGGGATAAAATCTTATGAAGTTAATAAGATAAGGAAATTGAATTCCCAAAGATAATAAAACACCTAACTAAAATCCGTACCAATTTGTGATCAAATTAATCCTAAAGAGACCTAAAAGGATAAACAAATATTAAATAAGATTTTACAAATTAGAATCACCAATTTTGGATCTATAAATAAAAAGATATGGATTTTATAAGACCAAGAAAGAAATAAATAAATAAAGAATATTTAAAAGCCAAATTAAATCTTGGCCAAGACCAAAAACAAATAGAATAAACATAATCCAAGTTCAAATGAAATAAATGGATAAATAATATTCAAATAAAATAATATGGCCTTAACCAAATTATATTCCATTTTATTAAGACAAAATCCCTAATAAGAATGATTAATTAAATCATGGGAAAATAATATTTAAAATTTACCCAAGTGGAATTAAAGTTATTTAATTAACTTAAATGGGATCAAAGAAATATTCTAAACAAAATTTATGGAATTAAAACGATATTTGATTTCATTGGAATGAAGACAAATACCCAAATGAAATGATTAATAAATCATATTGAAAATATTCCAAATAATTCAAAGTGAATTATTTGACACCCTAATAAATAAATAAAACCTACTGAAAAAGGTTTGGTAAAAATTTGAAATTCAAATAATAATTGAAATTATATTTAAAAATATTGTTTGAATTAAGACAAGGGCCTATTTTTATAAATAATTAATATACCCTAAAAAGAATAAAAGAATTATTCTAAATTTGACTTTAGAATATGTTAAATAACAGTATTAAAATCTACACAAAATTTGGCAAAGATTTTGAATTCAAATAGTTGTTTGAAATATTTAAACAAAATCAAAACAGAATAATAGAAATGGAAAAAGAAAAAGAATCAGAACAAAAAAATGAAAGCAGACAGCCCAGCCAGCATGCCTAGTCCAGCCTAGCTAGCCCATCTCCCCCTCCCGCAGGAATAACGTTTCGCACCCAGATTTCCACCCGCAGAGTCGATGACGACCGGACCCCACCTCCTCTCTCTCTCACTCGCTGATGACGTTTCCCCACCTGCCAGTCTTCTCTTCCTCACCCGCGCGACGACCCCGCCCCAGTTCCTCCGTCGCCGTTTCTGGCCAATGAAGGCAGCATCAATTCGCGTTAATTCCTCCGTTAGTCCTCCCCGCGACCACGCGTACTTAATCGCCTCTCCTCTCCGCTCCTTTTCCCTCAATCCCCAGTTTCTTTCCGCCCCCAGGCTGCTCCTATTTTGGCTCGCACCGCCGCTACCTACGACAAGCATCCGCGACGATTCCGGTCATTCGCCGTCGCCCCTCGCCCCCTCGACGACACGAGCGCACTCCCCATCACCCGGCGAACCTCTCTGTAGCCTCCACTCGCCCGCGCGCGCTCCACATCATCGGCAACGTCATCACCGAGCGCCGCCACGGTCTGCAGCAGCTCCGGCGAACCCCTATTGTAGTTTCTGACCGCGCCTCCTCCTCTCTCTGATGCTCTTGTCTTCGCCACTCTCTTGTGCATCTAACATAGCTTTTATCTGGTTTTCCTGTATCGTGTAGCCTCGCCCCGTCGACAAACAGGACGCACCCGACGCCATCGCTAACTCCGGTGAGGAATTACCGTCGACCTCGAGCGCCCCCTGCCTCCCAACGACCACGTTGAGCATCTGCAAGCTTCTACAGTTCTGGTAAGCTCCTCCCCTTCTTCCTTCGCTTCACAGTCGCTGCGACATCAGAGAATGCCTCACCGCCGCCCAGCATGCCGTCTTTGGTTAGGTGCTAGGAGCCGTTAGATGCTGATCCAACGAGTAGGATAGATCGACTTACTGAAGGGGTACGGTTGATTCTATGCCACACGATCTGTTTAGATCCAACGCACCATGTAGGTTGATGCGAATGAAACGGTACCGCCCAATCAAAACATTCCACGTGGCACTGACTCTGTTATAAAATCAGAAAAATGTTCTATTAGATTTAGAGTTTGTAAAATTCATAACTTTTGATCCACACGTCCAAATTTTACAAATTTTATATCAATGGAATCAGAAAAACAAAACCTATCCAACCATGCTCTTTGTTTAATGAATTGCATCTGCTAAATAGGTTGTTTTTTCAGAAACTTGTTTAGGCATATTTTGGATATAAAAATTATTATAGCAATGGTTTTTGGATAAAATCTTTGACAAATTGGTTGTTTTGAACCTACTAACCATATAAAACAACTTTTGGAATTAAAAGTATATTTGGTGAAGTTAAAAGATGAATCCTTGATTTAGAACATTTCTAGTCAAATAAAAATATTATTTATATGTTAAAATGCTTTTGGAAAAAATCCTTTGGGAAATGTTTTGATTTAAACTCTATGACCCTAAAACCAAGTTTTAGAATTTAAAATTTTATTTTCATGAACCCTATAAATTATTACTTTGCTAAAAAGCTTTTTCAAAATATTGTTTTGGAATAAAAAAGGAATTATAGGTGAAACCTTTTGCAAATGATCTTAATATTAAACACTTGCCCAAAAAACACTAACATTTGTGTTAAAAATATATTTGGTAAACACTAGAAATATTCTTTGGATTTAAATCCTTTTTAGCAAAACAAAAATGATTTAAAATGGCCAATTTTCACTAACTTAATATCAAATGGCTTTACCACTTTTATAAATGACCAAAATATATTTTATGATGTTTATAACCCATTAGAAAACAATTTTTCCAAATAAAACAATCTTTAGCATGCTTGCATGCATTTCTTTGTTTCTATTATTTTATGTGATGTTGCTTGAATGGTAGATTGAATATTGCTTGCTTGGTCGAATTGTAGTGGAATTTGAAGAGTGTGAATATTGCAAGATCAAGGAGTGAACTTATAATTCTCTACCAAAAAGGCAAGTGGTTCTTCATGTTTTTATCCCTATATTTTTACCTATGCATTAGAAATATTTTTTATAGGATTTGCATGATTATTTTGCTAAGTATCTATATGCTATGCTTGGGAAATCCTAGTAGTTATAGTAATGTTATAATTTCCTCTAAGTTAAGATACATGTTATTGACATGCTTAGCCTAGCTAGTAGCAACCAAGGGTGGATTATATATTCATGCTATGAGAATTATTTCTAAGTATTTGACTTATGCTTTTCTTAATAAAACAACTAAGTGAATGAAACACCTGGGTGGAATGGAAATAATGGTTTGTGTTGAGTGGTTACACAAGGCCCATTTCTATGGTTTACCTTGTGTATCTCACTTGTGGAATGCCACCCAGGAACAAAGGGATTTGAGATGCGAAATGTTAAGAAGCTTCTAGTGCAGCCACATGGAATTATGGGCTCTGGATGGATCATATAGGTTGCAATAACTTATCCAAATGGACAGTTGGTGGTAGGGGAATGTTAGGCTTGGAGCGCGTCCATTTGGTCTAAGGGAAGGCTTCTGAAAGGTCATGTCTTGGTGAAAATCAAGTCTTGTGGGGAAAGTGCACAACCTCTGCAGATGGAAGAATCTAAGTACTTAGCTATGTCCCTGGTATTGGACAAATCGAGCATCAAGACATGGAAGCTATCAAGAATCTCCTCATCCCAATTTTCTAAGTTAAAACTTGTGGTTGAACAAGGGTGAAGGTTCACCAATCTCTATTGGTGGTTCCTTGGGAAAGTTTTATCAAAGAAAATCTTAGTGTTTTCAACTGATAGGTAAAACCTATTTTGAGCAAAGCAAGCCTAAGCTCCACTTAGCCAAATGCATATAGATGATAGTTTCCACTATACTACCATAATATCACTTGCCAATACAATTCAAATGTATTGACCCTTGTGGCTGTAACTTATTATGTCATAGGTTTGTTTGATGTTAGTGAAGTGTGTTGATTAGGATTACAAGTCTACAACCAACATGATTGCATGTGGCACTTTGAAGATGAAGGACCCCATGCTATAGCTATTTCTTCTAGATTGTAATGTGATAGCCAAATGATCTATGTAAGATGTAATGAATTATTTTATTCCTGGTTATAAAAATTGTATTATGACCTTTGTTTCTTGATATTACATCTTAATTGTGGATGCTAGCTATTGATCGAGGCACTAGCATTGTAAACACAGGGATCTCTACCTTAATAAAGGTCGGGACCTCTACATTAGCAATTATGTCTTGATCACCCTGATCACCACCCATGACTATGACTTCACTTTTATGATAGTTAATCTTCATAACGGACAACAACTCGAAACAAATGAGAATAAACTTGAGGTTGATAACAACCGCTTTCGAATTCTGGATCATGATCATTGTGTCATCAGCGTACTGGAGGTGCGTCACCCCTCCTGGGATCAGATGTGGAACCACCCCACTGATGTGCCCACACCCTTCGCCTTGACTAAGATGAGGTCAAGGGCATAGGACATTAGATCCAACAACAGAAGGAAAAGAGGATCCCCCTGCCTCACACCCCTGTTGTTACGGAAAAAGGGACCAACTTCCTCATTGATCGAAATTGTAGTTTGATCCCCACTCACCAGTTTTATAACACGGTGCACCAGGCCCCCTTCGTGGCCCTTACGAAGGAGCACCTCCCTTAAGAAATACCAACTGACTCTGTCATACGCTTTTTCAAAATCTAGCTTGAGAAGGACCGCGAGGGAGATTCTTTGCTTTAAGCTCGTGAATGATCTCATGCAGGGCCAAAACGCCATCATTGATGAACCTACCCTTGATAAAGGAACTCTGCTTGGGAGCGATAATCCTATGAGCGATTGGAGAAAGTCTGGATGCGAAGGCCTTGGCAATCAGCTTGAAGAGCACGTTGATCAGCAACAGAAGGGAAAGAGCACTGTTTGCAATGTCATGGAAATACTTGGTGTTGGCGTTCCCTTTAAGGATCCAGTTCTGTCTCCCACGTTGCCTCCAATATTCTTCCTCTGCTCTTAGGGCCTGGATAAGCTGATCTTCCAGGATGTAGTGCAACGCCCAATCCTCCTCGACCAACCCAACCCCGTTAGCTCTAGATGATCTTCCGATGTTGGCACTCCAGCCACGAAGCCGCTGACACATTCCTGATTCCAACACCTGCCAGAAGTTAATGGGACCGTGACAGGGGCTTGCGAGCCGGCAATGCACTCCCACCACGAGTTCACAAGGGGGTGAAACCCCTCAATATCGAACCAACTGGTCTCAAAGAAGAAGTGGTTTCCTTATCTCTTGAGAACCTCCCCCGTGGACATCAGGAGTGGGGCATGATCCGAGCCGATGCTAGTTTCCGCCTTGAGTGAAACCAGGGGAAATTGGGCCTCCCACTCTAGTGACACCAAGACCCTATTCAGCACACACCACACTAGGTTTTTCTGCTTGTTGGACCAGGTGAAGGATGCCCCAGACCTAGCAATCTCCCGCAGGGCCAACCTCGCAATGCAATCATTGAACAAGTTAACAAGAGTTTAGTTGATGTTGCCATTGTTTTTATCTTGCGGGCCCTAGAGTATGTTGAAGTCGCCCATCACCACCACTGGGTGGATGCATCTGTCGATTTTTCCCTCTAGCTCCCCCAGAAACGCTGCTGACCTCGCATGGTCAGCCGTCCCGTAGACCACAAACTCAAAATTAAACTTGGAGTCCCGATGGAGCAGGAGGGCGCTAAGGAAATGATCGCCCTGATCAATCCTTCCCACCTCAAAGTTTTCGTCCCTACACCCAAGAACCATCCTCCCAGAGTGTCCATCTACGAAGCACTAATTCCAGTGGAACACGTCATAGTTGACTAGATTCCATAGTTCACGATCGGTGAAGTCTTGACACATTGTCTCCTAAAGGAAGATGATATCCAGTTTAACTTTTTTCCCGAAATCCTGGATCTGGGGCCCTCTATCTCTGCCCCCAAATCCACGCAAGTTACACCAAAAAGATTTCAAAATTGAGACACCAAAAAGATTTCAAAATTGACACATTGTCCCAAGTTCTAGAACCTCTTCTTTCTCTTCTTGACCCCTTTCTGCAAGTCCGCAATTAGGATCCGCTCTGGATCTCCAATGGTGGACTCATGTACTGAGGCCACCCCACCCCTTTGGGGAACCAAATCTACGTCTGAGGCTTGGGCGTTGCCTTGGGGCTCACACTGAGCCACCCAGGCAGCCTCATCTTGCTTCTCCTTCGCTGCCAGCGCCACTTTAGTTATCGTTTCTTGGGCTTCCTCTTTAGCACGGATCAAGGAAATAAGGGAGGAAGGGGAAGAAACCAGAGGACCGACTGCCAAACCACAATCCCAAACGATGCCCGAAAAGTGTGCATCGGAAACAGATGGAAAAGCCAGAAAATACGACAGTTGAGGTGTGGGGGGAGGGGAAGAAGGTTTACCTTGGACTGGGGAAGCAGCCCTACAGGCAGCCTTGTCCGACATCGGATCCACATCCTTTCCCATGCAACGAGCACTCCACCTTGTACTCGCGACCAGAGACGATATTGGCACCAAGCGCTTCGCCTTTGTCACCTTGGCTGCCTAGAGAATTCGTTAGCCATATCAAGAAGGAGCATCTTGGACTTTGCTGGCTGGTTATCCACCTCCCCATCCTTCTTCTTATTCAACTTGTTGATATTTTTCGCTAGTGTTTCAGTATCAAATTCCCAGTCCTCAGGGCTAACCCAACCAATCTCTTCCCTA
Organism: Avena longiglumis; assembly: GCA_030063025.1. NCBI lineage: Eukaryota > Viridiplantae > Streptophyta > Magnoliopsida > Poales > Poaceae > Avena > Avena longiglumis. Next base: position 435,300,083 of record CP125977.1, on the reverse strand, counting down.
TCCTCCTTGGAAAGCTTGCTAAAATTCAACACACTAGGTGACGTTGGAGAACCAATAGGGGAGAGGTCCCGTGAATAATCAGAGGGGACATCCACCACCGAGGGGGGAGGGGCCTTGGGAGAGCTGATGACCGGAGATAGGCTCCACACATCAAATAGATCTAAGGAACGGAGGTTGGAACCATACTAGTTCAAAAGCACTGGTTGCAGAGTTGATCTTGGCGAGGCCGACACTGGCTTTGACGCGGAGTGGTCAATAAGGGAATGCACTGACACACTGCTACTACCCACAGAAGATTTGGCTATGGGGATACTCTAGGGAAGAGGTAGGAGAGGCTTCGGGGCAGGAGGGATGCACTCCATTGGTATAGGAGTAGCCAATGTCATTCCCTCCCCCTCGCCATGTTTGCCAGATGCATCTGCCACCATTCCCGTGTCCTTAGCATTAACCTTGCCCAAACTTCCATTCCGCTTCCTGTGTCTGTCCATTGACGGGATTTTCTCTTCGGTCCTCTCATCCTATTCCTCATCATTCCTGTCAGTGGGTTCAACTGGCGATACCACCTTTTTCCCAGTGTCCTTGGAAAAGTCCACCTCCACCCCAATCAAGAAACCTTCTCAGTTGATGATAGAACCGCCCTCTTGTGAAGTCTATCAGGGGCCTGAGAATGGAACATCATGCGAACTGGACCTTCTTTGCATGTGAGCAATTCATCATCAACGAGTCTCGGTCTTCCAATTATCTTGGTACCTTCCACCAGGAACTCAACATTCTTCAGGAAATCCGGGACATTAGTAAGCTTCACCCACATCTTGGACAAGGACCGACAGTCCTGAGGGTTCACGCGAGTGATGGCGCTTAGTTGATGTAGGAGCGCTTCGTTGGGAACCCCAAGAGCAAGATGTGAAGCAGCACAACAACAAGTTTTCCATCAGTAAGAAACCAAGGTTATCGAACCAATAAGAGGCAGGAAACGTCACACAGGTGTTGCAAGCAACACAGAGACCTGCACAACACAAACTCAATACTTTGCCCCAATGAATCAGTAAGGTTGTCAAGCTCACCGGTTTGCTGTAACAAAGGATTAAACGTATGGTGTGGAAGGTAATGGTTTGCAGCGAGTAAACAAGTAACAGTGGAAGATGTATCAATGGTAAAGATTGGACCGGGGTCCACAGTTCACTAGAGGTGCTCTCCTTAGATAAACAATATGGCATGAAGGGTAAACAAATTACAGCAGGGCAATTGACAGGAACTGAGCAAGGCATAACAATGCAATACCAAACAAAAAGATCCTATGAGATTCGATTGGGCAATACAATGATATACATAGACGGCCATCCAACTCCATCTATGACTAGAATTCCACCTTCAGGTTATCATCCGAACCCCCTCCAGTATTAAGTTTCAAGCAACGGACAACTCCTTTAAGCAAAATGTGTAAGGTAAACAATCCACTTGTTCTGTGAACAAGAGACTGTTGTTTTCTCCCTATTAGCAACATCACGTCTACAACCGAAGAGATTTCTGTCACTTCCCTTGGAAACTAGAGGCATGAACCCACTATCGAGCATAAATACCCCCACTTGGAGTCACTAGCAACTACTTGGACAAGATAGCTACTAACAACGGAGAGCATGCAAGATCACAAACAACACAGACATGATAGAATCATAAAGACAAAACCATTAATCAATCTGACATAGTAATCTCAGTATCCATCGGATCCCCGCAAACACAACATGCATGATTACAAATAGATTAGATCTTGATCATGAACGGAGCTCACAAGATCTAGACATGAAAGCACAACAATGAGATATAATCATCTAGCTACTACATGGACCCGTAGTCCAAGGTGGAACTATTCATGATCATACCGGAGAGAAGACCTCTGGGATGATTTCCCCTTCGGTAGGGTGCCAGAAAAAACTTCAGATCCCCCCGATCTAGGGACGGTGGCTCTGGCAGATGGTTTTGTGGAGTTTTGATTGGGTACTTAGGGTTTACATCGGGGCTTCTTATATGCGAAGAGGCTGGGGCGAGGGGCCCCACACCCTACCAAAGGCGGGGGACCACCCGCGCCTAGGGGGGTCTGGCCACCCTGGTTCGTGTCTCCGTCTCATCTTTTGGATTCGTGTCCCCCACGGTAAAATATTGACTTTGGATTTTGTCCCGTCCAATTCCGAGAATATTGATTTTCTTCCTTTCTGGAACCAAAACCAGAAGAAAATAGGAAACTGGCACTGTGGCAACTTTTTAATAGGTTAGTTCCAGGAAATATATAAAAACACCTCAAAGTGTAGACAAAGCAAAGCAAAGTAGATACTAAACAACCATGGAGCATAAAAAATTATAGATACGTTTCCGGCGTATCAGCGAGCCTCGGCAAACAGCACCGCCACACCACTAACAGGGAGCTTGATGCCTCTCATGTTCTTGCATGGATTTTTGCACAGGATGAGGTTGGCATTTGTTAGGAAGCTCACCACCAAGTCCTTATCCGAGAGGCGCCTAACATGCCAATCCCAATTGTCCTCCACGAGCTCCTTCAAGTCCCTAGTCATTAAATCACAAGACAGAGCGTTGTCCACTTTAATCATCGAAGCAGCATGATCCTGCCTCTCCGCACCCACCTGCAGGGCCGATTCTTCCACTTCCAAGCAATGAAACCCAGCCCCATACACCGCAAATCCATACCATTGGAGCAAAGGCAGCTTCTCCTACAGCACCACAGGTTGGGGAGGGGGTGGTGGGGAAGGCTTAGATCCCTTGCTCGCCATGGGAACATCCCCGTAGTATGCCCCTTCACCCTGCACATACCGCATCTAGCCTTGAAAGAACAGCCAGATTGGTAATGCCCCTCCCTAGAATAGTTGTAGCACGTGATGCCAGCTTTCCGCCCACTCGACGCGGTCTCCACCACCTCCAGCTAAGAAGAGGACGGTACCTTGGAGTTGGAAGCTGACTGGCCCGGATCCGTCGCCTTAGACCTTAACACAGAGCTGAAATTTTTCACACCCACCTTCTTGTGCTTTTGCCTATCATGGCCATGAGGGTTGGATGGCCCCGCATTGAACCTTGACTTATCCTCACGACGGCGAGATTCGTCCCGTCACCACTCTGGTGAACAGTCGCGATCCATCTACCAATCCCTAGATCTGGCCATGCGCTGCCTCTAATCTTCCTCGCACTCAAGCCTTTGCCTAAAATCCCTCTCGATCCAACGCGCTTCACACTCCTCCCGCAACCTCTTGCTCGATCCCCCACGACCACAATCCATCGCAGATCTTGCCAGAGAAGGAGGAGAATATGCGGTGGGGAATCAAGGCTATGGATCTGGTGCAGCGGAACCACTCTCTCATGTCTGAGATGGGGGAGTGGTGGGACAGAGTGAGATCTAGGGTTCCCAGGGGAAGCAAGAACCACTTAAGTAGTGACCCCGTCACCCTGGTGGGCCTCCTGGATAGTCTAGAGAAAATGGACGGCCCCTTAGAAATGGGCCCACGAACTGGCGCACCAGCCCCGGGCGCCTATTCTACTACAGATGCAATCTTCTATGGGCTACAAAGTGGGCCCAGCCCCATAGACACACCCTCCACCGCGGCCCATGAACCAGGAACCTGCCACACGGGAGGCTCGATCCTCCTCGAATCCACCATCGGCGAGGTCGTGGGATGCACCAGCACCAGCGCCTCCGCCGAGCACCTACCGCCCAGGACACACCCAACTGGATCCGCGCCCCGTGATATCACCTCCGAAAGAAGAATGCCACCGCCTAGGGGTTTGCCTTGTGAACTGAGCGCCTCCCGCATCGGGGGCCCTCGCACCAAACTCCATGGTTGCGCCGCGGTGCACAATCACCAGGCATGAAATTTTTCCTCTTCTGTGCTGTTGCCACCGGGCGCCGGGACACCATCTGCCATGCGGGCTCGAGGACATCCCGCAGCGTTGCCCCGCATCGGAACAGATCTGGGTGACTCGCACCCCCTCCAACTCTGGGACCGGAGATCCCGCGTCATCCTCATCTGAGCTGTCCTCCCCCAGCGCCTAGAAATGTGACCCGTCTTTGCTCGCCACCACTGGCCAGTAGAGGGGAGGGGAAGGAACTAGCTCTAGTGCGAGCCCACCGTTGAGCCCGCGAGCACCGAGAGACTCAGGAGAGTGAGCGAGCACGCGAGAGAGAGCCACAACGGTCATGTTTTATGTACCTTCACTTTTAGATTGATTTAATCTCTAGCATGCCGCGATTGAGTACCGCCAATCAGCTTAAGGTCAGGAATAAGGTCAACACAGAACTCAATAACCTCCTTTGTTCCATAGCCCTTGGATATGCTTCGTTCTGGACTAGCACGATTATGAATATATTTCTTTAATACTCCCATGAACCTCTCAAAGGGGAACATATTATGTAGAAATACAGGACCAAGAATGGAAATATCTTCGACTAGGTGGACTAGGAGATGCGTCATAATATTGAAGAAGGGTGGTGGGAACACCAACTCAAAACTAACAAGATATTATACCACATCCTTTTGTAACCTGTTCAGAATATCTGGATTTATTACCTTCTGAGATATTGCATTGAAGAATGCACATAGCTTCACAATGGGCAATCAAACATTTTCAGGTAGAAGCCCCATCAATGCAACCAGAAGCAACTTCTTCATAATCACGTGACGGTCATGCTAGTTCAGGTTTTGGAATTTTTCTCTACCATATTTATTATCTCCTTATATTAGACGAGAATCCAGGCAGCACCTTGATACTGTAAAGGACTTCAAAAAATAATTCCTTCTCTACTTTTGTAAGAGCATAGCTGGCAGGACTTAAGTGACGTCCTTTATCCGTCTTGTTCTTTGGATGCATGTTCTCTAGTTCTTTCATACATTGCTGGTCCTCCCGTGCTTCTGGTGTATATTTTGTCTTCCCATACATGCCTAGGAAGCCTAGCATGTTCACGTAAATATTCTTCGTCACGTGCATCACGTCGATTCAAGAGCGGACACATAGGGATTTCCAATATGGTATCTCCCAAAATATATATTTCTTCTTCCACATGGGCGCGTGTCCAGTAGCGACGTTGTTCGGAACAGATTGATCGCTAGGACCCTTTCCAAATATTACTTATATGTCCTTGAACATACCAAATACATCATCACCAGTAGGTAGGTCAGGATTCTTCTGGTGATCTTCCTCACCTTTGAAATGCTTGCCTTTCTTTCTTATGGGATGATTGGTCGAAAGAAATCGATGATTTCCTAGATACACAACCTTCTTGCATTTATGCAAATATGTATTTTCAGTCTTATCTAAACAATGCATGCATGTATTGTGTCCCTGTTTGTTTGTTTGTCCTGAAAGGTTACTAAGAGCAGGCCAATCATTGATGGTTACAAAAAGCAACGCCCATAGGTCAAATGGCTCCTATTTGTGCTCATCCCACACACGTACACATGGTTTTTACCCACAACTGTAAGAGTTCTTCAACTAATGGCCTTAGGTACACATTAAGGTCATTGTCGGGTTGCTTCAGACCTTGGATGAGCACTTGCGTCATAATGAACTTACTCTTCATGCACAACCAAGGAGGAATGTTGTAGATACATAGATTCATAGGCTAGGTGCTGTGACTATAGCTTTGCTCCCCAAAAAGATTCATGCCATACATACTTAGACCAACCCTAAGTTACTTGCGTCACCTGTAAAGTCCGGGAAGTCTCTCTCAATTTTTTCCATTGCGACCAATCAGCCGGGTGTCTCAACTTCCCGTATTTCTTATGGTCTTCTTTGTGCCATCGCAACAACCTAGCATGCTCTTTGTTTTTGAGCAGACGTTTCAACCATGCTATTATAGGAGCATACCACATAACCTTAGCAGGAACCCTCTTCCTGGGGGATTGTCATCGCCCTCAACATCACCAGGTTCATCTCGTCTGATCTTATACTGTAGTGCAGTGCATACCGGGTATTTATCTAAATACTCATACTCCTCACTGCGATTGAGGATGCGGTTAGTAATGCATGCATGTATCTTCTACACATATAATCCTAGAGGGCAGAGAGTCTTCTTTTCTTCATACGTACTCTCGGGAAATTCGTTATCCTTTGTAAGCTTCGACTTCATTATTTCTAGTAACTTCTCAAATCCCTTGTTAGATAAACCAGTCTCTGCCTTACATTTCAATAATTCCAGTGCGGTACCGAGCTTTGTGCTTCCATCTTTGTAATTTGGCTACAGAAAATTTTTGTGATCCTCTAACATGCCCTCCAACTTCTCCTTTTCTGTTTCATAGTCTCTCTTGGCATCAGAAATGACCCGACCAATATTATCAGCGGGCTCATCTGATGCCCGTTCTTCACCTCTTTCCTCTTCATTGTCTTCCATTGCAGTATCACCATATTCAGGGAATATAGGATAGTTGTTATCATCCTCTTCTTCTTCATTGTCTTCCATCATAACCCCTCTTTCTCCATGCTTGGTCCAGAAATTATAGCTGGTCATGAAACGCATAAAACCATTCTCTTTGTTTGCCTTATCCACATCGATAAATTTATCCATGCCCTTAATGTACTCGAATTCACATCGGTCACCATAAATCCATTCCCGCCCGTTCATCTGCATAATATAATTAAGTTTATCAAAAACCATTACAGAACATCATGAATAGTGAAATGACCACTTTACATCGACACATGCATTGTATCAATGACAAATGAAAGGATAAGGGTGCTAACCTTGATCGAGGAGGAAAGAAAGAGGAGAAAGCTCAAGTGTGACTCGGGCACCTCATATCATTTTTGTTTTGCGTGAAATCAAGCGGCATCATTCTCTCAGGATTTTCATCGAACACCTCCCATGCATAGGAAAAAACAATCTAGCACACACATCTCACACTTTCCACCAAGAAAAAACAAAGAAGGGAGGGAGAGGGCTGGATGCGTATTTATAGGCATAAAGACTATTCATCCCAGTTTGTAACACAAATCGGGAATAAATGTATGTGGTACCTCCAGTCCCAATTTGTATTACAAACCAGGACGAATAGACCCTTACAAAATGGGACCAATCCCCCCGGCTCCTGAGCAACGCTCCAGCCGCTCGAACCGGGATGAATGCGGGCATTAGTCACGGTTCGTGGTGCGACCGAGACAAATGATTTGGGCTCTTCCAAACGAAATACCTATTTTCTACTAGTGTCCACATGATGGTTGCTTATTGATTTTGAGGTGATAGTCAACAATAATTGTAAGGTTCCCAACCTTTAATAAGGTAGAGATCCCTGTGTTTGCAATGCTAGTCCCTGGATCAATAGCTAGCATCCACAGTTAAGATGTAATATCGAGAAACAAAGGTCATAATACAACTTTATAACCAGGAATAAAATACTTCATTACATCTTACATAGCTCATTTGGATATCTCATTACAATGCAGCAGAATATAACAATAGCATGGGTCCTTCATCTTCAAAGTGCCACAGGCAGACATGTTGGTTGTAGACTTGTAATCCTAATCAATAAACTTCACTAATATCAAACAAACCTGCAACATAACAAGTTACAGCCACAAGGGTCAATACATTTGAATAGATTTTCCTTATCATTTGAAAACATAACAAGTTACAGCCACAAGTGGAGCTTAGGCTTGCATTGCTCAAAATAGATTTTCCTTATCATTTGAAAACACTAAGTTTTTGCTTGACAAAAATCTTTCCCAAGGCATCTCCCAATAGAAATTGATGATCCTTCAACCCTTGTTCAACCAAAAGATTTTAACTTGGAAATTGGGATGAGGAGATTCTTGATAGCTTCCATGTCTTGATTCTGAAATTGTCCTTTGCCAGGGACATGGCTAAGTACTTAGATTTTTCACTCTGCAGAGGTGGTGCACTTTCCCCACAAGACTTGGTTTCACCAAGACAAGATCTTTCATAAGCCTTCCCTTAGACCAGAATGGGCGCGTTCCAACCTATCATCCCCTACCACCAACTGTCCATTTGGCTAAGTTATTGCAACCTATGTGATCCAGCCAGAGCCCATAATGCCAAGTGGCTGCACTTGAAGCCTCTCAACATTTGACATCTCAAATCTCTTTGTTCCTAGGTGGCCATCCACAAGTGAGATACACAAGGTAAACCATAGAAATGGGCCTTGTGAACCACTCAACACAAACCATTCCTTCCATTCCACCCAGGTGATTCATTCACTTAGTTGTTTTATTAAACAAAACACAAGTCCTTGACTTGGAAATATTCCATAGTATGAATATATATTCCACCCTTGTTTTCTATTAGCTAAGCTAATCATGATAGTAGTAGGAATCTTAACTTAGGAAATTCTACTAAGGTTTCATCTACTAGGATTTCCCATGGCATAGTTTATACTTAGCAAAATTCCATGCAAGTCCTACTTAGAAATATCACTAATGCATAGTGAAAATAATGGGACAAAAGTATGAACAAACACTTGCCTTTTTGGTAGAGAGTGTAAGTTCACTCAATGATCTTTGCAATGTTCACACACTTCAAATCACTACAATTCACTCAAGTAAACAATATTTCAATCTACCATTCAAGCAATTTCATCACATAAAATGATAGAAACAAAACAATGCATGCAAGCATGCCAAACTTTGTTTTATTTACAAATGTGGTTTATAACAGTTTATAAACATTCTAAAACACTTATTGGTCATTTTATAAAGTTGCAAAACTATTTGCAAAAGATTTTACCTATAAACCATTTTCAAACCAAATCATTATTTTATGTGGTTGAAAATGCCTTTATCAAAGTAGCAATCTTTATAGGGTTTATCAAATATATTTTTAAGTCATAAAACTTGGTGTTTAGGGTCAGAGAGTTTAAATCAAAACATTTCCCAAAGGTTTTCCTCCAAAATCATTTTTAACAATTAAACCATATTTTTATTTGGCTAGAAATGTTTTAATTCAAGGTTTCATTCTTTTGCTTCACCAAATACATTTTTGAAACCTCCAATTGATTCCTAGGGTCAGTAGGTTCAAAACAAACCATTTGCCAAAGATTTTACCCCCAAAATCATTTTAGAACAATTTTTATATTCTAAACATGCATACACAAGTTTATGCAAAAACATTCAATTTAACAGAAGCATTTTACTAAACAAAGTGCATGGTCATAAAGTACTTGTCTTGCTGATTCCATTGATATAAAATTTGCAAAATTTGGACGTGTGGTTTGAAAGTTATGAATTTTACAAAATGGAACATCAAATACATCAATTCTGTTTTAAATCAAACCAACCGGGCCACGTGTCTAGTTCTGATTCGCTGATACAGTTTCGTTTGGATCGAGCGATACAAGCTGTAGGATTTAAGTTAGATCACACGGCACAGGTTTCTACTACCCCTTCGCTTAGCTTCTTTCCTAGCCACTAGATCAAGATCGAACAGCGTACAGCATGCTTGCCAGAGATGGGCGGCGCTAGCGGCGGTGCTGGCTCTGGATACGGTGGGGCTGGTGATAGAGGATGCGAGGGAGGAAGGGTATTGGCTCACCAGGTTCAGGATATCACGGCGATGCTCAACGTGCTTGCGGTTGGTCAAGGGGCGCACGGGTGTTGTCGGAATTCCTCGCCGGAGATGCTCCTGGCATTAGGACGTTCGGGAGTCATCGGAGGCGAGGCTACATAGCGCGCTAGGACACAGAACAAGTGGCGTTAGATGCGGGCGAGTACACTGGTCACAGGCGTATCATCGGAATGACAAGGGGTGGCCAGAAGGTTACCAGGGAAGTCGCCGGAGAGGTAGCAGACGACGGCGAAGGCATTGATCGTCCTTGCCGACGCTCTGGGGCAAGCGCGGCCGAGCTGAGGCCACTGGGAGGTGCGCCAGGGTTCGTGGAGCACGCGTGTGTGGTCGAGGGGGCAAGGGGCGACGCAGAGCTGCTGGAATTTCTCTCGAAGTTCGCCGGAGACAGAAGCGGTGTAGCATGAAATCAGGCAGCCTGGGGGAGTGGGTCCAGGCGATCAGTGACGCTGCGGATTTTTCCTGCAGTGAGAAAACGTTTCGGGGAGAGAGGGGTTAGTTGGGCTGCTGCTGGGTCAGTTGGGCCGGGTGGGCTGGGTCGACGTAGAGCTCCAGGGCGAGTCTAAAGAGGGGTAGAAGGAGGGCCTTTGGCGAGGGTGTGTGACTCACGTGAGGACCACGTCGGCACCAACCTTCGGCTGGTTAGCATCAGAGATTGCTCCCAGGGCTGCTGCAGGTTGAAGGAAATGCATGGTTAGCATCAGGAGGGCGAGGGGAGTGCAAGAGAGGGACATGCAGGCAGAGAGGAGATCGAGAGGGAGAGCTATGATCGAATTTAGAGCAATGGTCGAAAACACCTTCTCTCCTCCTCTTGGGCATGACAGAGCAAGCGGGTAGGGTGGTGTCTAGGCGAGGTGAGTGGGGAGTAGAGGGAGCAAATGAGGGTGGAGGGAGGCACTGGGGTGGCCTTTGGCCTTAAAACCGAGGAGGTGCTGCCCATGGTGCACCGGGTCCATGTGAGAGCAAAGGGGAGTGTTACCAGGACAGGGGATTTCCCAAGGAGGGCGGTGGTGGTCACGGTAGGGCCACAGGACGATAGAGAGGGGTGGGGAGGCGGTGTGATGCAAGCCTTTCCCTCTCCTTCCTTGTTTGACCAAGAAAATAAATGGAGGAGGGTAGAGTCTAGGGTTGGCTGATTGGTGGAGATGGGAGGTTAGGGTATACAAGTAGGTCCTGGTACTCGAGCACTGGACTGAGAGATGGGGTGGTGGAGGTTTGCTGGGGTGTGTTTGAATGATTTCAAAAAATTGCCAAAAATATGAGTATGAGGCAAGTCTAAGAATTCTATATTTGCAATGTGGAACAAGGGTGCTGGTAGATAGATATGGTTAAGAGGCTACTCCTAGAATTATCTGAGATTTTTCAGATGACTTTTGGTACACTTAAAATCATTTATTCAAAAAGCACAGAAGTAGTTTCTAGAAGCTACTTTGTAATTTTTACATTTGACAAGGGTGGTTTTTGTTGTGAGATGGTCATGAATACCATATCACACATTGTAGAATTTTCCTGGAATTTATTTGGAAGCAAAATATTTTTAAGGAATTATTTCTTGTTTCTGCCATTTAAGAAAAAGGCCAAAAAGAAATACTAAAGGGTCTAAAAAATATTTATTTTTGAGTTTGGAAGATAGGGTATGATATATTGTACTCAATTGTGCATTGAGTTGGCAAGGTGATTTGGAGAAAAACAGATTTGCCTTTATAGACAAGGTTTCTAGGATTTTGCCAAGTATGGAATTTTAATAGTTTGAGGATCCAAATAATAATGGGAATTATTTGGGGGATTATCATAACCAATGTAGATGATTTAAACTTGATTTATAAATCATTTTAAACTTGTTTTTTGAAGAATTATGGTGAAATTGGGGCAAACTAGATTTTTGGGGAATCTAGGGTTTTGATATTTTGATGCCACCAAAACAAAGTTGGATTAGTGAGCTCAGAGCTCACCTTGGTGCAAGGGATAGATGGATAGATATACCATGTTATATAGATGATCATGGAAGCAAGAGTTGGGCTTGGTTGTATTTGAGATGATCTAGGAGTGATGGCAAACTTTGTTGAAATTAAGGCTACCATAACAGATACATCATGATGCCTAATAAACCATGTGGGTTTAAGACACACAAAGCTCCAATGGAGACAAGGGAAGAGGGGTTTGATAGAACATGATTAGTATATCATAATCATGCAAATAGTTGGTCAAGGGGTGGTATCATATGGATGTGAGCTCCTGCCAAAGTAGGCAAGATGATAAGATTTGCAGAAAAGATTATTATCTTGACTACGAAACCATCATGGATGAGTGGGAACCAGAATGGTTTACCCAATGGAAAGAGTGGGAATTGATAGTAATCATGATGTACTACAATATGGTTCAAGTATATTTCCAAAAATTCACACGGATTGGATTAGAGGAAGTTCCAAATATTGAATCTAGTTAAAGATTTCAGACTTAAGCCAATTTGGCAGATTTGAGGATTTTGACTATTATGCACGAGGGAAACATTTGAGAGAGTGGCAAGGGTTTATCCTCTTCATCAAGGGCTTGATATTGAGGTATGGATTGGATATAAGAGATGCACTCTTGTATTTGGTCTTTGATGAGTTGGATGCTAATACAAAGGATTAGCTCAGGATTGATCTGGTTGAGTAGATATGCGATTCACTTGACTGACTCAAGATAGATTGAGTTTGGGTTGCTTAGTTTGAGATTGATGATATCAACTATTGGTTTGATCCCTAAGGATGAGCTACTAGATTATCTCACTCTTATTCCTAAGCAAACAAGTCAATCCGTAGATCAAGACAATTCATCACACAGCAGATCAAGGCAACTCATGACATCAGTTATCCAACTATTACTAAGGTTACCATCAAGCCTAGATTGAGGTAAGCATGGGTGTTTTTAAGGGGTTGTGATTTTTATTTAATATAAGGACCTCTTGGTATTTCTACCAAGATTAGAATGAAAAGGTTTTATGAAAGGTTTTGGAAAAACCTAGAGATAAGAGTAGTTGAAGGTTCTTCCTTGAAAACATAAGGGAATAATATATAGGTCCCTATAGTTTTGTTGATAGAACTTGTAAAATAATTTGTTGTATCAAAATCATCTTGGATCAAGTTTGAAATACCAGAACATTTGAGAATATGAAAGATGAGCCTAGACATCTCTTTTGTAAAATAGCTTTTGTCAACTAGTGTTGATATAAGTAGTATATCACCTAATACACAATCAGTTGCATGAACACAAGCAAACAGGTAAGCCAACATTGCAAATCTTAATAAGAAAAAGTTTTTGTTCCCCTAATTTTTGCCTTTTTTACAAAAGATCGGGGTTGCTTAAATTGGGATGTTACAAGCATCATGGACTAAGCTATTTGTTCAATATAGTTTAAGACAACATAAATCTTTTCCAGCTTATCAACCTATCCAATTCTTAGCAAAGCTCATGAAAAGCCTATTCAAAAATAGGAAGTGTGTACCAATCTCAGGATGGTGTCACAACAATCTATTTGATAAGAAATTCAAGCAAATAAGCTATAAAAATTAATTTACTCAATCATTTTCCTGGAACAAATAATCAGGAATCATATTTACATTTAAACATTCTACCATGATTAGCGAATCATTGGAGTATAAAATCAACTCCATTATGAACATATTAACACAGGCCAGTGTACATTGTTTGAGTTAACAACTACTAACAGGGCCACTGTCAGTACTAAGAACACTAAACAATAGTGAAATCCACACTACTAGGATTAATAATCAACCATCTTATAATAGCATTTTATCAAGGGATGAACCCTAACATAGAGGGGCGAACCCTAGAACAAGGGGTAGTCACAATTAGGGTTCACAGGTTGCAAGCACACTAGAGACAATAGGGCAGGGCAGAGAACAAGAGGGGGAGAGAGAGAAACTCACCTGAAGGCCTCACTGAAGTTTAGAAGAGGAAGCAGAATGGCCGATGCGCGCACACAGTAGCACGAGCGGCCCTAGAAGCACCATAGAACCACCAGAGCCACGACACCACACCACTTGTGCGGCAAAGCAGTACATCACCGGCAACCACCAAACCCTAGAGTTCGGGGCAGAGACGGTCTGGCCAGAAAAAATAACCCAATGATGAATCGAGCATGACCAATCGACGGAGCAACGTCGACTACCTCAACATACACCACGACAGCGACCAGAGAGGGCTAGGAGGCTGGAAACGGGCGACGACATTGTCGGCAGCACCATGCCATAGCGGGGGCAAGAGAGAAAGGGGAACGCGTGGGAGCAAGGAAGAGAACGAGTGTACTGGGACGATACGGGCCAATACCACTCGATACGAGTCGGTATGACCAGCCCAGGTGGGTTGGGTCAGGGCTAGGCCAGCCCAATGGGCTAGGTCCGGATTTCTAAATAGAAATTATAAATAATTTGCAAAAGGCCAAAATACCCATAGGACTTAATAAGTCCTAAGAAATTAAATAGAAATCCTAAAAATACAAATGAGGTATCTATAAGTTCACAAAAATATAATCTACCAAATAAATTTAAGAAAATTATTTTCATTAGAATAAATTTAGGTTAAATATTTTTATAATATATATTCCTTAAGGGAATTTTATAAAAATAAATAAAATACTTAAAAATAAATAAAAAATATTTTATAATACTAAATGAGTAAAGTATTTATAACAAATACTAAATTACTATTTAGATTAGTAAAAATAAAAAAAACTTAGAAATATAAATAAATATTCCTAAAAAGAATATTATTAAAATAATAATAAGAGTTAAAATTAAATAAAAATGAATTTTAAGCTCTTATATTATTATATTATACCATAAAAAATTAGATATAATATTTATAAAATTTTAGGAAATAACCATTAATATATACTTTTTAATAAAAGAGTATCAGAATAATTTTTATTTGATATGCCCTAGAGTCAAATAATAAAGAGTGACTGAAGGAGATATGGCCTAGAGGCAAATAATAAAGATTTTTTATTTGATGTATCTCTTGTTCATAATATGTTTCTTACCGTGCTATAACTATATTAATACAAAATGTTAATACACGTGTGGTATGTAAACAACCAGGTCTCTAGTTACCACTAGAAAAATAGCTCATTGGGCAAGTGATGACCTTATGGTTTCGATATCATGGCCATAGTAACAATTGACAATGAGGTCATATCATTGTAGAATGATTTGATATAGATTCACCCTAAAGTTAATCACAATGAGATATAGTTACTTAAAAGGTTCATCATTAATGATAATGTAAAGACACCGTGGATTATATCCTTTGGCTGTGAGATAATACATAATCACTGTTTTGGAGGGAGACATTAATGATATCAAGTATCAATATGTGAAAGGGTGATCATAAAGGTATCATTAGGTTTCCTGAAGAAATTGGTTGAGTAGGTTTTATCAAGACCAGGATTTGCCAATCTAAGTAACGGATAGATACACGTGGCCAACTCGGTGATGTTGCATTCACGAAGCTTGCAAACGTTTGATTGGATCATGGAATGCAACGACACAGGAACGAGTAAACAAGTTCATCGGTAACGAGATAAAACACAAGTATCTAGATGCTTGAGATCAAATCTTGGATGACCAAGGTGTCGTATGGCAAAAGTAATAACACTACACAGTCAAGGTTCAAGTGATGAGATTAATCATGAGGGTACGGGGATCATTATGGACATCCAGGTCCCGATGTTGATCATTGATACGAGAGATTCTTGGTCATGTCTGTAGCAACTCCGAGCTGAAGGGTGGCACACTTAAAGGTAGGAACGCTTTGGGATTGAACCAGCACTAAAGGATAAACGAGAGAGAAACCGGAAAGGTTTCGGGTATTATCCGATGATGATCGGAAGAGTTCTGAAAGGATTTTTGGTGCATGGAATATATTAATATATGTGTTTTATATTAATTAATTGAATTAATATTAAAAGATATTTTATTTTTATATTTTAGGGCTGCATTAATGCTATTGGGCCGCTTCTAGAAGGTCCCTATTAGGGTAGGCACCAAGGGAGAAAGGGGAGAGGGGACACTGGCCAAACCCTAGGGTTCCCACCCGTGGGGTGGGGCCTAGGGCCAGCGGTGGCCAGCCCTCCCCTGGAGGCGGCTTGGGGGTGCCCACCCCCCAAGCCCTAGGGTTTTCCCTACTATAAATAGAGGATCCCCCTCCCCTCTATTTGCACCCAACAAGTTCTCTCCTCTCTCCCCTAAACCCTAGAGCTATTTGCATTAGATTGGATCTAGCCTCTTGGTTTAGTTCTCCACCTCCTCACTACCATCGTGCGCAGGACGGTCTGGCTTCTTTATTCTTTAGATGCTCTCCTAAATCGGATCTCGGGAGACGTTCCTACACCATACGTGTGTCGGGCTTCGAGTCACAACACTTGGGGCGATATCTTCATCGCTATACGCCTACCTGCATAAGGTGTGCCATGGTATTCAAGAGTATGAACTACATTCTTCCTCTCCATTTCTTATGTCTACATAGTATAGATCTTGGTGATCGTGTTCGTATAGGGAATTTTTTTGATTTTATGTTGTGAACCCCTTCAGTGACTTGAGAATAGAGAGCTCATAGTATGATGACATCCTTGGCTAGGGTTGATGATGGGTCTTCAGCATTTTTTGCACTCGAGCTTTTTATTCTTTGGTGCTGGGGAACTATAGATCTTTCGGCCGCTTCAGTTTAGCAAAAAACTCTGTTTGGAAGCATGATTTATTCTTCTTTGAGAGCTTTTTCACTCGAGCTTTTTCTTCTGTTTGGAAGCAAAAAAACTCTGTTTGGAAGCATGATTTTGCACTCGAGCTTTTTCTTCTTTGAGAGCTCATAGTATGATGACATCCTTGGCTAGGGTGAGGCGACAACAAAGATGGAGTTCTCTGAGAAGTCGATGGCCTTGGCGTCCGATTTGGAAGCATGATTTATTCTTTTCGCCATAGAACGGTGACGTTTTTGGCTTATCCCAGTTCAGCCACATCCCCTTCACCTGCAGGGTTGTCAAGCTTTAGCTGGTGAAATCCGTGCATAACTTCATCCATCCCGACAACAGCATAGCCCTGTGGAACCGGATGACAATGGTAAGTTGGTTTAGGTCCAATTGGTAAGGCATTTCCGACCGCCACCTTCATGGTTATGTTCACAACTTTCACATGTAGCTCACAATGTGTCATCTCCATGATATCATCCACTAGGTAGCCAAGAGGAGCCATCACCGGTGCATCATCATCATCATCACCACCCTGGACCTCCATGGAAGCCATGCCGCTTTTCCGATTATTAGATTGGTCGGTAGCATCGAATGCAAGTTCTACCATGTGCCGCCGAGATGGGCCGGTAGAACCTTGCTAGCTAAGTGCGTCAATTTGATGATTCTTCCGCTTTAATTATTCTTCTATGTTATGCATCCGGTCTTCCTGAATCCTTGCTTCAATTTCCTGTGTTTTCCTTTTTCCTTTCTCCTCTGATGGCTTCTATCAATATATTTCTTCCTGCCTACGGGAAACCCAATTTTCCATGGTTTGGAGCCTGTTGTACCTCGTGTTCGTCTTGTGTGTTCCTCATTCCCAAGGGCGAGTGTGAGCTCGTCATTCTGTCTATCGGGAATGAACCTCCCTCTTCAACAGCCTTTACTGCATTTCTATTGTATTCGATTTGTATGGGATTTTCTTTATGTCTTCTATTATATATGCACTTCCCTTATGATCCCAACTTGCCCCATGCCCGTAAAACCAATTATTTACCCGTTCGAGCCAATCGACTGTCTCTGGAGTGATCCCTTTAGCATGCCTTCCCTGTAGCCACCTTGACCCATAGTATGGTGATACTTCTTTTTAGCAGCATTTTTATTATTCGTTTCAGAACTTTTCTAAGCTACCTACGATTTCTTGTACAACACAAAATCATCCCAGTGGTCTTTTATCTTCTCATACGCTCCCTTGAAATCAGGAGTCTTCTCTTTCACGATAAAGTCAAGGTGCAAACTTTTCTTCCAGTTGGTGAATTGCTGGTCCATCTTCTTAAGAGCCCACTCCCTGGCCTTTTGCTTTATGGCATTGGCATATTCCTTGTCACCCTCTATCCTCCTCATTTGGATCCACCTCTAATGTTGGTAGGGTTAAATTAAGCATGAACCTCCTCCAAAGTAAATCTTTGACTTTGTCCGGGACATATGTAACTCCTTCCTCCTTTGGATTATTCCATTCTCGAATGGTGATCAGGAGGAAGTCCCTAACAATAACTCTGCATTGTGACACAAATTTGTTTTTAACATGAGTGGGAGCCACTGGTTCACCTTCTTTAGTGACTTCTTCGATCATGTACCTTTCATGGTCTTCCAAGTTTCTGGCTGGGCCTCGTTTGCTTTTTGTACAAGATTTGCTCGATCTGGAGGGCTTAAAGAATAAAGAGCGTTTATATATGTATATAGACATCATAGGATTAATTAATTAATATATACATACATGCACCTTGCAAGAATTTTTAATATTTAATGTTCCATCGGAGCCATCTCCTTCTCCCTCACCGAAGTCGTCGCCTTCTCCCTCACCAAAGCCGTCTCTTCCGGCGATAAGAGGATACCTCACCAGATTTGTTAAGAAACTTCGCGACATCAATTTCTTCCCCGCGGATCATACACTGGATCAACTCTTCCTTTTCTTCGTCTCTATCATGTGGTTCCATATTTTCTACAAAAGGAGAAAAGCGGATGAGTCAAAGCGGCTAAGCGACGAGGTTAGGAAGGCGATATTTGAGGGGCTATGGTGTCGTGCTTTGATGACGATATCATCTTAAATTTAACCCTAATACATGCTTGACAATTTAAAAGGGGTTTGAGGAATATAAACCCTAATTCGGAGAAATAACGGATGCATAAGAGAGGGTTCACTTGGTTCTCCTAACAAACTTGTTAATTGAAGTTGTTTAACAATGCATGAGTATAGTTGTGAAAGATAGATCTCATTGAACATTTTGGTATATTATTCTTATTTTCTGACTTACAGATAATTAGTTATTGATTTTAGAATATTAAAACAATTTTTGGAATTATTAAACTATTTACTGCATCAGGCTGACGTCATCACGATGTTGGGGACATTTCTCACTGGGGCTGTGTCTAGCCTAGAGGCTGACGACTGGGCCTAGGGCCACTTCAACGCCACCTCGGCTTGCCGGTGAGCACAGTCATATGGTGGCCGGTAACGTTGCTAGAGGGCTTGGAAGGGGTCGTGCGTATGCTTGTTAAAAAGAGCACGTCGAGGCGAACCTAACTACAGTGACACCGCCCAGATTTGGTCACCGGAACAGGCGCACAACAACATGCAGCGGCAGCGGATGGCAGCACACAACGCGGGAGCATGACAGAGCGAGAGGGGAGGAAATAAGGGGTCCAGGAAAATCACAAGCTCACCCTCGACGCATTTGTAGCCTTGGCAAGCATGGAGGAGGCCAGTAGTAACGGTGATGGCGACGGCGGAGCTCGTCGGTGACGGGGAAGACACGGTCGATTCTGGTCGCGTGGCTTCGATTCCTTCGGCGAGGAGGATCATCATAGCGAGGCGGCGCGTGGAGGCGACTAGCGGGGCGGTGGTTGGGCAGCCTGAAAGGCGTCCGAGCGCTTGTCCTCGCGGCAGCGGCGAAGATATGTTCGGTGAATGTGAAAGAACATTGGTGTAGAAGGAGAAAGGGCTACGGTGGTTAAGTACTAATGGTTCATACGTCCCGGTTGGAGCCAGCAACCGAGACGAAAGGGCCATACATCCTGGTTGGTGGCTCCAACCGGGATGAATGACCAGAGAATTCGTCCCGGTTTGAGCCACAACCGGGACATATGTTCCTAATTGGGCCCGGCTTATTACAGCATAGGCACTTTAGTCCCGGTTATTTGCACAAAGCGGTACTAAAAGTCTTTTTTCAAATGTTTTTCAAACATTTCAGTCTAGGTTTCCGCCTTATTTCTTATTTAGGTGTTTAAATTTTAAATGGTTTTTAAATGGTAAATCATTATGAATTTTAAAAAACTTTTAATATGAAAATTGTTTGAATTTGAATAACTAATCCAAAATCATTTTCTGTTTTCTAAAATAATTATTCTAACTATACAAACTATTAACCATTTTACCATTTTCAATTAAGATGCATTAACTAATATTTTTTTGCAGACTTTGGAATCTGAAAAACTTTCGACATGAAAAGTGTTTGATTTTGAATAACTAATATAAAACCATTTTCCTTTTTCTAAAATAATTATTCTAACTATTAACCATTTTTTCATTTTCAATTAAAAATGCATTAACTAATATTTTTTTGCATACTTTGGAATCTAAAAAACTTTCAACATGAAAAGTGTTTGAATTTGAATAACTAATCACAAACCATTTTATGTTTTCTAAAATAATTATTCTAACTATTCTAACTATTAACCATTTTCCATTTTCAATTAAAAATGCAATAACAATTTTTTTGCGTATTTGGAATCTGAAAAAACTTTCTACAGGAAAAGTGCTTGAACTTGAATAAAACTCATATTGTGACTATAAAAATGATTTTTTTCAAAATATCACGAGCGTTAGATCATGTACCTATAGTTCAAACCGGACCCACTTCCTACCGATTTGGCAAACGTTTGTCCTTTTCACCTGGGAAGGACGGAAAGGTTTGAGATCTCCCGGTTGGAAGATCTTCCATGTAAGGTGGTCTAGTATTTTTGAAAAATGGGGTGGTAGCATTTTTAAATAGTATTTTGGTGGTTGCTTCGCAAAACGCCCCATTTTTGGCGCTCCAAAAATGGAAAATGGCTTTTCCGTGCGACGAAAAGGAAAACTTCCTGCCGCAACATTGTTCGCCATCCCAAGATGCACGTGCATGCACAATATGGGCACAATATCACAAACTATGCCGCGATTCTACACATAACATTGGTCATTTGGATGGAAATCCATAAAACCTCGAACATGATAGGTTATTTTATGAAGGCTTTTTGAGACATAATCAATATACCAAGTCTGGTATTTTTCCTTGCAACTATTTCATATAATATGACACCATGAGAAGGATTTACAAAGTTTGGACCGTTTTTGAATTTCTTATGCCTGTTTCAAAATTTTCTCATTTCAATCTATGTTCAAAACGATGGGCATGAAGATGTGGGATGAGCCTCGTTAAAACTTGCATTTAATCTCTAAAGAAAAATCATATTTTGAGTCTAAAAATGTTTTTTTCAAAAAATCATGAGCATTAAATCATGTACCTGTAGTTAAAACCGGACTCACTTCCTACCGATTCGGCAGACATTTGTCTTTTTCACCTGGAAAGGACAAAAAGGTTTGATATCTTCCGGTTGGGAGATCTTCCATGTAAGGTGGTCTAGTATTTTTTGATAAAATGGGGAGGTAGCATTTTGAAACTGCATTTTGGTGGTTATTTCACAAAACGCCCCGTTTTTGCTGCTCGGAAAATGGAAAATGGCTTTTCCGTGCGACGAAAAGGAAAACTTCCTCCTGCAACATTGTCCGTCATCCCAAGACGCACATGCATACACAATATGGTCATAGTATCACAAACTATTCCAATATTTTGCTCATAACATTGGTCATTTGGACCGAAAGCCCTGAAACCTCGAACATGGTAGGTCATTTTGTGAAGGTTTTTTTGAGAAATAATCAATATACCAAGTTTGGTAATTTTTCCTTGCAACTATGTCACATAATATGACACCACGTGAAGGATTTAGATTGTTCGGACCATTGACCCATTTGCACTGAAACAAAGGGACCTTAAAAGAAACTCCATAGTCAAGTTCCCGTATCTCCTCTATGTAAACATAGTATGTGTACTTTTTCCCATTATTGTTTGTTGCATCAAAGCGGACAACGCTGTTTTGGTTGGTGCTCTTTTTATCTTAGGCGATTGTGTAAAATATATTCCCATTTATCTCGTACCCTTGGAATTCAATATAGTAGAAGATGGTGACCTGGCCAACAAGTAGATCTGATCTCCAATAGTGGTGTCATTCATGAGATGTGTTCGCAACCAACTACCGAAAGCCTTCATGTGTTCAAATCTAATCCAGGAGTTAGGCTTCCCCGGGTTGTTGGAGCATACAATATTCTTGTGTTCCTCGATATACGGAGCTGTCAACGTGAAATTCTATAAAACCGTGTAGTGTACTTGAATCAAAGATTGCTCGTCCCTACATATTATTTCTTTCTTTTCCAGCGTGCCTTTTCCACTCAGTCTTCCCTCATGCCGCGATTTTTTTAAGACTAAAGGCACCATGTTCCCGTCTTTAACTTAATAAAGCCCGAACATAGGCTACGAAAATACAAGAGTTTATGGTGTTGTAAACACATCTTATAAACCACGCCCAACGGAAAAATACCTTAACACTTAAAGTCCAAACACCGCTACACTAGCAGGCCCACACACCAGACCCACATAAAGAGAAACCACAACACATGTGAGGAGACGCCACAAGAAGGGAAGCATGTCTGTGGCAAGGAGCACGCGTGTGTCTCGGCATAGAGCCTCCGGAGCATCTCCTCTAAGAAGAGCAACGCCTTGGACTTTTGGAGGAGCAGCCATTGCTGCAAAATGGAAATAGTTTTAAAAACGATGTCAGCAGGTTGGCACAGAAATTTGGATTCAATCGTGAACTTTTTTCGGGTAGTCCAAATGTCCCAACACTGAGCGGTAAAAAATAACCACAATGCGTCCCGAACTTTTTCGTGGAACCCTTCCATAAGCTCGCACCACTGATACCTAGATGAAGGTTTCCCGATAGAGACAAACATCAAGCGATCCCTGCTCCAAGCAAACTTCGCCAGACCATCGAAAAAAGATCTGCTCCATATCCTCTGGATCACCGCAAAGCATGCACATTCCTAAATATGGATCATGTCTCTTAAGGATATGATTGCTGGAAGGTAGCCTACCGGGCAAAAGCTGCCAGATGAAGATCTTGAATTTTAGAGGGAGTCACGGCTTCCAAATGTGATCCATCACCTAAACTTAGGCACCTTTCAAGAGATCCTGGTACATAGAGCTAGTCGAGAAGATGCCGGCGATATCCAACTCCCACCTAACTCTATCATACTCCTCGGTGAGAGTAACCTACTCAAGTTCACCCATCATGGCACGCCACTGAGCCAATTCCTCCAGCCCAAAAGATCTTTTAAACTGGGGGTTCCAAGCCTCCCCCTCCGCTTCCCTACCAACTGAGAGGGTGGGGTCATCCAAGATGTCGAAAAGCCATGGATATCTCGCGCTGAAAATATTGGGAGCAATCCACAAATCGGTCCAGAAACACATGTTGGACCTTTGGTGAAAGAATCTGGCCCCTAGCTTAAACAAATGTTTGATATTGTGGATGCTATGCCAAAATTGGGACACCCCTGCCGCATTAGAATCAAAGATCTCGGCAACCTTATAATTGGCTTTCAGCAGTTCGAGCCAGAGCAGTTTCTCATCATCTTCAGAGAACAAATGCCAAATCCATTTCATCATTAGGGCAATGTTCATATGCTTCGTGTTAGTCACACCTAACCCCCTGGTTCTTGGGCGTGCAAATGTCCTTCTAGCTGACCATATGATACTTTCTTTTATTGCCCTGCCCTTTCCAAAAGAATCTGCTATGTGTGTGTCGAACCCTTCATGATTTTTGTCTACAAGAAGAAACAACCCCGTAACATAAGTCGGAAGGCTGGAAAGGCAAGCATTAATCAGCGTTAACCTGGGCGCGGAGGACATGAACATGCTTTGCCAGGGTTCGACCCTTTTGCCCACAATC
Organism: Avena longiglumis; assembly: GCA_030063025.1. Classification (NCBI taxonomy): domain Eukaryota; kingdom Viridiplantae; phylum Streptophyta; class Magnoliopsida; order Poales; family Poaceae; genus Avena; species Avena longiglumis. The sequence continues at coordinate 435,276,690 of CP125977.1, read as the reverse complement.
GTCACCAAAGGTTGCACATCCTTGATGGTCAGTTTGCGAACGGACAGGGAGAAACCCAGGTAAGTGAAGGGGAACTTCCCTTGCTGACAGTTGAGCAGATTAGCTGTCACATCCCAAAATTTTCCAAATTTTGTAATGTGAAAAATAAATAAACAAAATAAATAATTGTTGAAATTTAGGGTGAAAAGAAACTTTTTGATTCTAAATGGAAACATCAAAACCCTTCTTGAACAAACTTTGAATAAAGTTTGAATGCAACTAATTTCAAATCAAGTGAAATGCATTCTACATAAATACATCTTGAAATTTAAACACTTGGAAAACAAACCAAAACTCTAAAACCCTAATGGAAGAAAGTCATTACCAAGATCTCTCTAAATCTATGGATTTGATCCATATGAAAATTTAGCAACAAGCATTTATGAATGATCAAAATGATAAATAAAAATATTATAAAACCATAGAAATTGGTTTCACTTAATTTGGAGCCAGGGATAAAATCTTATGAAGTTAATAAGATAAGGAAATTGAATTCCCAAAGATAATAAAACACCTAACTAAAATCCGTACCAATTTGTGATCAAATTAATCCTAAAGAGACCTAAAAGGATAAACAAATATTAAATAAGATTTTACAAATTATAATCACCAATTTTGGATCTATAAATAAAAAGATATGGATTTTATAAGACCAAGAAAGAAATAAATAAAGAATATTTAAAAGCCAAATTAAATCTTGGCCACGACCATAAACAAATAGAATAAACATAATCCAAGTTCAAATGAAATAAATGGATAAATAATATTCAAATAAAATAATATGGCCTTAACCAAATTATATTCCATTTTATTAAGACAAAATCCCTAATAAGAATGATTAATTAAATCATGGGAAAATAATATTTAAAATTTACCCAAGTGGAATTAAAGTTATTTAATTTACTTAAATGGGATCAAAGAAATATTCTAAACAAAATTTATGTAATTAAAACCATATTTGATTTCATTGGAATGAAGACAAATACCCAAATTAAATGATTAATAAATCATATTGAAAATATTCCAAATAATTCAAAGTGAATTATTTGACACCCTAATAAATAAATAAAACCTACTGAAGAAGGTTTGGTAAAAATTTGAAATTCAAATAAGAATTGAAATTATATTTAAAAATATTGTTTGAATTAAGACAAGGGCCTATTTTTATAAATAATTAATATACCCTAAAAAGAATAAAAGAATTATTCTAAATTTGACTTTACAATATGTTAAATAACAGTATTAAAATATACACAAAATTTGGCAAAGATTTTGAATTCAAATAGTTGTTTGAAATATTTAAACAAAATCAAAACAGAATAATAGAAATGGAAAAAGAAAAAGAATCAGAACTAAAAAATGAAAGCAGACCCGGCAAGATGCCTAGTCCAAATTAGCCCATCTCCCCCTCCCGCAGGAATAACGTTTCGCACCCAGATTTCCACCCGCAGAGTCGATGACGACCGGACCCCACCTCCTCTCTCTCTCTCTCTCACTCTCTGATGACGTTTCCCCACCTGCCAGTCTTCTCTTCCTCACCATGCTGACGACCCCGCCTCCTCCGCTTTCCGCCAATGAAGGCAGCATCAATTCGCGTTAATTCCTCCGTTAATCCTCCCCGCGACCACGCGTACTTAATCGCCTCTCCTCTCCACTCCTTTTCCCTCAATCCCTAGTTTCTTTCCGCCCCCAGGCTGCTCCCATTTTGGCTCGCACCGCCGCTACCTCCGACGAGCATCCGCGGCGATTCCGGCCATTCGCCGTCGCCCCTCGCCCCCTCGACGACACGAGCGCACTCCCCATCACCCGACGAACCTCTCTGTAGCCTCCACTCGCCCGCGCGCTCCACATCATCGGCAACGTTAGCACCGAGCGCCGCCACGGTCTGCAGCAGCTCTGGCGAACCCCTATTGTAGTTTCTGACCGCGCCTCCTCCTCTCTCTGATGCTCTTGTCTTCGCCACTCTCTTGTGCGTCTAACGCCGCCTTTATCTGGTTTTCCTGTGTCGTGTAGCCTCGCCCCGTCGATAAACAGGACGCACCCGACGCCATCGCTAACTCCGGTGAGGAATTACCGTCGACCTCGAGCGCCCCTGCCTCCCAACGACCATGTTGAGCATCATCAAGCTTTTACGGTTCTGGTAAGCTCCTCCCCTTCTTCCCTCGCTTCCTGTAGTCGCCGCGACGCTGTAGACAGAATGCCTCCGCTGCTCGTCGCCGCGCCAGCGCCGCCCGTCTTTGGTTAGGTGCTAGGAGTCGTTAGATGCTGATCCAACGAGTAGGATAGATCGACTTACTGAAGGGGTACGGTTGATTCTATGCCACATGATATGTTTAGATCCAACGCACCGTGTAGGTTGATGCGAATGAAACGGTACCGCCCAATCAAAACATTCCACGTGGCACTGACTCTGTTATAAAATCAGAAAAAATGTTCTATTAGATTTACAGTTTGTAAAATTCATAACTTTTGATCCACACGTCCAAATTTTACAAATTTTATATCAATGGAATCAGAAAAACAAAACATATCCAACCATGCGCTTTGTTTAATGAATTGCATCTGTTAAATTGGTTGTTTTTTCAGAAACTTGTTTAGGCATATTTTGGATATAAAAATTATTATAGCAATGTTTTTTGGATAAAATCTTTGACAAATTGGTTGTTTTGAACCTACTAACCATATAAAACAACTTGTGGAATTAAAAGTATATTTGGTGAAGTTAAAAGATGAATCCTTGATTTAGAACATTTCTAGTCAAATAAAAATATTATTTATATGTTAAAATGCTTTTGGAAAAAACCCTTTGGGAAATGTTTTGATTTAAACTCTATGAACCTAAAACCAAGTTTTAGAATTTAAAATTTTATTTTGATGAACCCTATAAATTATTACTTTGCTAAAAAGCTTTTTCAACAACATAAAATATTGTTTTGGAATAAAAATGGTTTATAGGTGAAACCTTTTGCAAATGATCTTAATATTGAACACTTGCCCAAAAAACACTAACATTTGTGTTAAAAAATATATTTGGTAAACACTAGAAATATTCTTTGGATTTAAATCCTTTTTAGCAAAACAAAAATGATTTAAAATGGCCAATTTTCACTAACTTAATATCAAATGGCTTTACCACTTTTATAAATGACCAAAATATATTTTATGATGTTTATAACCCATTAGAAAACAATTTTTCCAAATAAAACAATCTTTAGCATGCTTGCATGCATTGCTTTGTTTCTATTATTTTATGTGATGTTGCTTGAATGGTAGATTGAATATTGCTTGCTTGGTCGAAGTGTAGTGGAATTTGAAGAGTGTGAATATTGCAAGATCAAGGAGTGAACTTATAATTCTCTACCAAAAAGGCAAGTGGTTCTTCATGTTTTTATCCCTATATTGTTACCTATGCATTAGAAATATTTTTTATAGGATTTGCATGATTATTTTGCTAAGTATCTATATGCTATGCTTGGGAAATCCTAGTAGTTATAGTAATGTTAGAATTTCCTATAAGTTAAGATACTTGTTATTGACATGCTTAGCCTAGCTAGTAGCAACCAAGGGTGGATTATATATTCATGCTATGAGAATTATTTCTAAGTATTTGACTTATGCTTTTCTTAATAAAAAAACTAAGTGAATGAAACACCTGGGTGGAATGGAAAGAATGGTTTGTGTTGAGTGGTTACATAAGGCCCATTTCTATGGTTTACCTTGTGTATCTCACTTGTGGAAAGCCACCCAGGAACAAAGGGATTTGAGATGCCAAATGTTAAGAAGCTTCTAGTGCAGCCACATGGCATTATGGGCTCTGGCTGGATCATATAGGTTGCAACAACTTAGCCAAATGGACAGTTGGTGGTAGGGGAATGTTAGGCTTGGAGCGCGTCCATTTTGGTCTAAGGGAAGGCTTCTGAAAGGTCCTGTCTTGGTGAAAATCAAGTCTTGTGGGGAAAGTGCACAACCTCTGCAGATGGAAGAATCTAAGTACTTAGCCATGTCCCTGGTATTGGACAAATTGAGCATCAAGACATGGAAGCTATCAAGAATCTCCTCATCCCAATTTTCTAAGTTAAAACTTGTGGTTGAACAAGGGTGAAGGTTCACCAATCTCTATTGGTGGTTCCTTGGGAAAGTTTTATCAAAGAAAATCTTAGTGTTTTCAACTGATAGGTAAAACCTATTTTGAGCAAAGCAAGCCTAAGCTCCACTTAGACAAATGCATATAGATGATAGTTTCCACTATACTACCATAGTATCACTTGCCAATACAATTCAAATGTATTGACCCTTGTGGCTGTAACTTATTATGTCATAGGTTTGTTTGATGTTAGTGAAGTGTGTTGATTAGGATTACAAGTCTACAACCAACATGATTGCATGTGGCACTTTGAAGATGAAGGACCCCATGCTATAGCTATTTCTTCTACATTGTAATGTGATAGCCAAATGATCTATGTAAGATGTAATGAATTATTTTATTCCTGGTTATAAAAATTGTATTATGACCTTTGTTTCTTGATATTACATCTTAATTGTGGATGCTAGCTATTGATCCAGGGACTAGCATTGTAAACACAGGGATCTCTAACTTAATAAAGGTCGGGACCTCTACATTAGCAATTATGTCTTGATCACCCTGATCACCACCCATGACTATGACTTCACTTTTATGATAGTTAATCTTCATAACGGACAACAACTCGAAACAAATGAGAATAAACTTGAGGTTGATAACAGCCGCTTTCGAATTCTGAATCATGATCATTCTGTCATCAGCGTACTGGAGGTGCGTCACCCCTCCTGGGATCAGATGTGGAACCACCCCACTGATGTGCCCCCACCCTTCGCCTTGACTAAGATGAGGTCAAGGGTATAGGACATTAGATCCAACAACAGAAGGGAAAGAGGATCCCCCTGCCTCACACCCCTGTTGTTACGGAAAAAGGGACCAACTTCCTCATTGATCGAAATTGTTGTTTGATCCCCACTCACCAGTTTTATAACACGGTGCACCAGGCCCCCTTTGTGGCCCTTACGAAGGAGCACCTCCCTTAAGAACTACCAACTGACTCTGTCATACGCTTTTTCAAAATCTAGCTTGAGAAGGACCGCGAGGGAGATTCTTTGCTTTAAGCTCGTGAATGATCTCATGCAGGGCCAAAACGCCATCATGGATGAACCTACCCTTGATAAAGGAACTCTGCGTGGGAGCAATAATCCTATGAGCGATTGGAGAAAGTCTGGATGCGAAGGCCTTGGCAATCAGCTTGAAGAGCACGTTGATCAGCAACAGAAGGGAAAGAGCACTGTTTGCAATGTCATGGAAATACTTGGTGTTGGCGTTCCCTTTAAGGATCCAGTTCTGTCTCCCACGTTGCCTCCAATATTCTTCCTCTGCTCTTAGGGCTTGGATAAGCTGATCTTCCAGGAAGTAGTGCAGCGCCCAATCCTCCTCGACCAACCCAACCCCGTTAGCTCTAGATGATCTTCCGATGTTGGCACTCCAGCCACGAAGCCGCTGACACATCCCTGATTCCAGCACCTTCCAGAAGTTAATGGGACCGTGACAGGGGCTTGCGAGCCGGCAATGCACTCCCACCACGAGTTCACAAGGGGGTGAAACCCCTCAATATCGAACCAACTGGTCTCAAAGAAGAAGTGGTTTCCTTCTCTCTTGAGAACCTCCCCCGTGGACATCAGGAGTTGGGCATGATCCGAGCCGATGCTAGTTTCCGCCTTGAGTGAAACCAGGGGAAATTGGGCCTCCCACTCTAGAGACACCAAGACCCTATTCAGCACACACCACACTAGGTTTTTCTACTTATTGGACCAGGTGAAGGATGCCCCAGACCTAGCAATCTCCCGCATGGCCAACCTCGCAATGCAATCATTGAACAAGTTAACAAGAGTTTAGTTGATGTTGCCATTGTTTTTATCTTGCGGGCCCTGGAGTATGTTGAAGTCGCCCATCACCACCACTGGGTGGTTGCATCTGTCGATTTTTCCCTCTAGCTCCCCCAAAAACGCTGCTGACCTCGCATGGTCAGCCGTCCCGTAGACCACAAACTCAAAATTAAACTTGCAGTCCCGATGGAGCAGGAGGGCGCTAAGGAAATGATCGCCCTGATCAATCCTTCCCACCTCAAAGTTTTCGTCCCTACACCCAAGCACCATCCTCCCAGAGTGTCCATCTACGAAGCACTAATTCCAGTGGAACACGTCACAGTTGACTTGATTCCATAGTTCACGATCGGTGAAGTCTTGACACATTGTCTCCTAAAGGAAGATGATATCCAGTTTAACTTTTTTCCCGAAATCCTGGATCTGGGGACCTCTATCTCTGCCCCCAAATCCACGCAAGTTACACCAAAAAGATTTCAAAATTGAGACACCATAGAAGCTCGTGCTTGTCGAGCTGGAGTGCTCCCAGGTCCCAAGTTCTGGAACCTCTTCTTTCTCTTCTTGACCCCTTTCTGCAAGTCCGCAATTAGGATCCGCTCTGGATCTCCAATGGTGGACTCCTGTACTGAGGCCACCCCACCCCTTTGGGGAACCAAATCTACGTCTGAGGCTTGGGCGTTGCCTTGGGGCTCACACTGAGCCACCCAGGCAGCCTCATCTTACTTCTCCTTCGCTGCCAGCTCCACCTTAGTTATCGTTTCTTGGGCTTCCTCTTTAGCACGGATCAAGGAAATAAGGGAGGAAGGGGAAGAAACCAGAGGATCGACTGTCAAACCACAATCCCAAACGATGCCCGAAAAGTGTGCATCGGAAACAGATGGAAAAGCCAGAAAATACGACAGTTGAGGCGTGGGGGGGAGGGGAAGAAGGTGTACCTGGGACTGGGGCAGCAGCCCTGCAGGCAGCCTTGTCCGACACCGGATCCGCATCCTTTCCCATGCAACGAGCACTTCACCTTGTACTCGCGACCAGAGACGATATTGGCACCAAGCGCTTCGCCTTTGTCACCTTGGCTGCCTAGAGAATTCGTTAGCCATATCAAGAAGGAGCATCTTGGACTTTGCTGGCTGGTTATCCACCTCCCCATCCTTCTTCTTATTCAACTTGTTGATATTTTTCGCTAGTGTTTCAGTGTCAAATTCCCAGTCCTCAGGGCTAACCCAACCAATCTCTTCCCTATCCTCCTTGGAAAGCTTGCTACAATTCAACACACTAGGTGACGTTGGAGAACCAATAGGGGAGAGGTCCCATGAATAATCAGAGGGGACATCCACCACCGAGGGGGGAGGGGCCTTGGGAGAGCTGATGACCGGAGATAGGCGCCACACATCAAATAGATCTAAGGAACGGAGGTTGGAACCATACTAGTTCAAAAGCACTTGTTGCAGAGTTGATCTTGACGAGGCCGACACTGGCTTTGACGCGGAGTGGTCAATAAGGGAATGCACTGACACACTGCTACTACCCACAGAAGATTTGGCTATGGGGATACTCTAGGGAAGAGATAGGAGAGGCTTCGGGGCAGGAGGGATGCACTCCATTGGTATAGGAGTAGCCAATGTCATTCCCTCCCCCTCGCCATGTTTTCCAGATGCATCTGCCACCATTCCCGTGTCCTTAGCATTAACCTTGCCCAAACTTCCATTCCGCTTCCTGTGTCTGTCCATTGACGGGATTTGCTCTTCGGTCCTCTCATCCTATTCCTCATCATTCCTGTCAGTGGGTTCAACTGGCGATACCACCTCTTTCCCAGTGTCCTTGGAAAAGTCCACCTCCACCCCAATCAAGAAACCTTCTCAGTTGATGAATAGAACCGCCCTCTTGTGAAGTCTATCAGGGGCCTGAGAATGGAACATCATGCGAACTGGACCTTCTTTGCATGTGAGCAATTCACCATCAACGAGTCTCGGTCTTCCAATTATCTTGGTACCTTCCACCAATCATCAACGAGTCTCGGTCTTCCAATCCGGGACATTAGTAAGCTTCACCCACATCTTGGACAAGGACCGACAGTCCTGAGGGTTCACGCGAGTGATGGCGCTTAGTTGATGTAGGAGTGCTTTGTTGGGAACCCCAAGAGCAAGATGTGAAGCAGCACAACAACAAGTTTTCCATCAGTAAGAAACCAAGGTTATCGAACCAATAAGAGGCAGGAAACCTCACACAGGTGTTGCAAGCAACACAGAGACCTGCACAACACAAACTCAATACTTTGCCCCAACGAATCAGTAAGGTTGTCAAGCTCACCGGTTTGCTGTAACAAAGGATTAAACATATGGTGTGGAAGGTAATGGTTTGCAGCGAGTAAACAAGTAACAGTGGAAGATGTATCAATGGTAAAGATTGGACCGGGGTCCACAATTCACTAGAGGTGCTCTCCTTAGATAAACAATATGGCATGAAGGGTAAACAAATTAAAGCAGGGCAATTGACAGGAACTGAGCAAGGCATAACAATGAAATACCAGACAAAAAGATCCTATGAGATTCGATTGGGCAATACAACGATATACATAGACGGCCATCCAACTGCATCTATGACTAGAATTCCACCTTCAGGTTATCATCCGAACCCCCTCCAGTATTAAGTTTCAAGCAACGGACAACTACTTTAAGCAATGTAAGGTAAACGATCCACTTGTTCTGTGAACAAGAGACTATTGTTTTCTCCCTATTAGCAACAGCACGTCTACAACCGAAGAGATTTATGTCACTTCCCTTGGAAACTAGAGGCATGAACCCACTATCGAGCATAAATACCCCCTCTTGGAGTCACTAGCAACTACTTGGACAAGATAGCTACTAACAACGGAGAGCATGCAAGATCACAAACAACACAGACATGATAGAATCATAAAGACAAAACCATTAATCAATCTGACATAGTAATCTCAGTATCCATCGGATCCCCGCAAACACAACATGAATGATTACAAATAGATTAGATCTTGATCATGAACGGAGCTCACAAGATCTAGACATGAAAGCACAAGGATGAGATACAACCATCTAGCTACTACATGGACCCGTAGTCCAAGGTGGAACTACTCATGATCATACCGGAGAGAAGACCTCTGGGATTATTTCCCCTTCGGTAGGGTGCCAGGAAAAACTTCAGATCCCCCCGATCTAGGGACGATGGTGGCGGCGGCTATAGAAGGTTTTGTGGAGTTTTGATTGGGTACTTAGGGTTTCTGCATCGGGGGCTTCTTATATGCGAAGAGGCGAGGCTGGGAGGCGGCCAGGGGCCCCACACCCTACCCAGGCGCGGGGCAGGGCCCACCCGCGCCTAGGGGGGTCTGTCCACCCTGGTTCGTGTCTCCGTCTCATCTTTTGGATTCGTGTCCCCCACGGTAAAATATTGACTTTGGATTTTGTCCCGTCCAATTCCGAGAATATTGATTTTCTTCCTTTCTGGAACCAAAACCAGAAGAAAATAGGAAACTGGCACTGTGGAAACTTTTTAATAGGTTAGTTCCAGGAAATATATAAAAACACCTCAAAGTGTAGACAAAGCAAAGCAAAGTAGATACTAAACAACCATGGAGCATCAAAAATTATAGATACGTTTCCGGCGTATCAGCGAGCCTCGGCAAACAGCACCGCCACACCACTAACAGGGAGCTTGATGCCTCTCATGTTCTTGCATGGATTTTTGCACAGGATGAGGTTGGCATTTGTTAGGAAGCTCACCACGAAGTCCTTATCCGAGAGGCGCCTAACCTGCCAATCCCAATTGTCCTCCACGAGCTCCTTCAAGTCCCTAGTCATTAAATCACAAGACAGAGTGTTGTCCACTGTAATCATCGAAGCAGCATGATTCTGCCTCTCCGCACCCACCTGCAGGGCCGATTCTTCCACTTCCAAGCAATGAAACCCAGCCCCATACACCGCAAATCCATACCATTGGAGCAAAGGCAGCTTCTCCTATGGCACCATAGGTTGGGGAGGGGGTGGTGGGGAAGGCTTAGATCCCTTGCTGGCCATGGGGAACATCCTCGTAGTATGCCCCTTCACCCTGCACATACCGCATCTAGCCTTGAAAGAACAGCCAGATTGGTAATGCCCCTCCCTAGAATAGTTGTAGCACGTGATGCCAGCTTTCCGCCCGCTCGACGCGGTCTCCACCACCTCCAGCTAAGAAGAGGACGGTACCTTGGAGTTGGAAGCTGACTGGCCCGGATCGGTCGCCTTAGACCTTAACACAGAGCTGAAATTTTTCACACCCACCTTCTTGTGCTTTTGCCTATCATGGCCCTGAGGGTTGGATGTCCCCGCATTGAACCTTGACTCATCCTCACGACGGCGAGATTCGTCCCGTCACCACTCTGGTGAACGGTCGCGATCCATCTCCCAATCCCTAGATCTGGCCATGTGCTGCCTCTGATCTTCCTCGCACTCAATCCTTTGCCTAAACTCCCTCTCGATCCAACACGCTTCACACTCCTCCCGCAACCTCTTGCTCGATCCCCCACGACCACGATCCATCGCAGATCTTGCCAGAGAAGGAGGAGAAGATGCGGTGGGGAATCAAGGCTGTGGATCTGGTGCAGCGGAACCACTCTCTCGTCTCTGAGATGGGGGAGTGGTGGGACAGAGTGAGATCTAGGGTTCCCAGGGGAAGCAAGAACCACTTAAGTAGTGACCCCGTCACCCTGGTGGGCCTCCTGGATAGGCTAGAGAAAATGGACGGCCCCTTAGAAATGGGCCTGACTGGCGCCAGCCGCCTATTATACTACAGATGCAATCTTCTCTGGGCTACAAACTGGGCCCAGCCCCATAGACACACCCTCCACCGCGGCCCATGAACCAGGAACCTGCCGCACGGGCAGCTCGATCCTCCTCGAATCCACCACCGGCGAGGTCGTAGAATGCACCCGCACCAGCGCCTCCGCCGAGCACCTACCGCCCAGGACACACCCAACTGGATCCGCGCCCCGTGATATCACCTCCGAAAGAAGAAGGCCACCGCCTAGGGGTTTGCCGCGTGAACTGAGCGCCTCCCGCATCGGGGGACCTCGCACCAAACTCCATGGTCGCGCCGCGGTGCACAATCACCAGGCATGAAATTTTTCCTCTTCTGTGCCGTTGCCACCGGGCACCGGGACACCATCTGCCATGCGGGCTCGAGGACATCCCGCAGCGTTGCCCCGCATCGGAACAGATCTGGGCGACTCGCACCCCCTCCAACTCTGTGACCGGAGATCCCGCGTCATCCTCATCTGAGCTGTCCTCCCCCAGCGCCTAGAAATGTGACCCGTCTTTGCTCGCCACCACTGGCCAGTAGAGGGGAGGGGAAGGAACTAGATCTAGTGCGAGCCCACCGTTGAGCCCGCGAGCACCGAGAGACTCGGGAGAGTGAGAGAGCACGCGAGAGAGAGCCACAACGGTCATGTTTTATGTACCTTCACTTTTAGATCGATTTAATCTCTAGCATGCCGCGATTGAGGACCACCAATCAGCTTAAGGTCAGGAATAAGGTCAACACAGAACTCAATGACCTCCTCTGTTCCATAGCCCTTGGATATGCTTCGTTCTGGACTAGCACGATTATGAAAATATTTCTTTAATACTCCCATGAACCTCTGAAAGGGGAACATATGATGTAGAAATACAGGACCAAGAATGGAAATATCTTCGACTAGGTGGACTAGGAGATGCGTCATAATATTGAAGAAGGATGGTGGGAACACCAACTCAAAACTAACAAGATATTATACCACATCCTTTTGTAACCTATTCAGAATATCTTGATTTATTACCTTCTGAGATATTGCATTGAAGAATGCACATAGCTTCACAATGGACAATCGAACATTTTCAGGTAGAAGCCCCATCAATGCAACCGGAAGCAACTTCTTCATAATCATGTGACGGTCATGCTAGTTCAGGTTTTGGAATTTTTCTCTACCATATTTATTATATCCTTATATTAGACGAGAAGCCATACAACACCTTGATACTGTAAAGGACTTCAAAAAAATAATTCCTTCTCTACTTTTGTAAGAGCATAGCTGGCAGGACTTAAGTGACGTCCTTTATCCGTCTTGTTCTTTGGATGCATGTTCTCTAGTTCTTTCATACATTGCTGGTCCTCCCGTTCTTCTGGTGTATATTTTGTCTTCCCATACATGCCTAGGAAGCCTAGCATGTTCACGCAAATATTCTTCGTCACGTGCATCCTGTCGATTCAAGAGCGGACACATAGGGATTTCCAATAGGGTATCTCCCAAAATATATATTTCTTCTTCCACATGGGCGCGTGTCCAGTAGCGACGTTGTTCGGAACAGATTGATCGCTAGGACCCTTTCCAAATATTACTTCTATGTCCTTGACCATACCAAATACATCATCACCAGTAGGTAGGTCAAGATTCTTTTGGTGATCTTCCTCACCTTTGAAATGCTTGCCTTTCTTTCTTATGGGATGATTGGTCGGAAGAAATCGATGATTTCCCAGATACACAACCTTCTTGCATTTATGCAAATATGTATTTTCAGTCTTATCTAAACAATGCATGCATGTATTGTGTCCCTTGTTTGTTTGTTTGTTTGTCCTGAAAGGTTACTAAGAGCAGCCCAATCATTGATGGTTACAAAAAGCAACGCCCATAGGTCAAATGGCTCCTATTTGTGCTCATCCCACACACGTACACATGGTTTTTCCCCACAACTGTAAGAGTTCTTCAACTAATGGCCTTAGGTACACATTAAGGTCATTGCCGGGTTGCTTTAGACCTTGGATGAGCACTTGCGTCAAAATGAACTTACACTTCATGCATAACCAAGGAGGAATGTTGTAGATACATAGATTCATAGGCTAGGTGCTGTGACAATAGCTCTGCTCCCCAAAAGGATTCATGCCATACATACTTAGACCAACCATAAGTTACTTGCGTCACCTGTAAAGTCCGGGAAGTCTCTCTCAATTTTTTCCATTGCGACCAATCAGCGGGGTGTCTCAACTTCCCGTATTTCTTATGGTCTTCTTTGTGCCATCGCAACAACCTAGCATGCTCTTTGTTTTTGAGTAGACGTTTCAACCATGGTATTATAGGAGCATACCACATAACCTTAGCAGGAACCCTCTTCCTGGGGGATTGTCATCGCCCTCAACATAACCTGGGTCATCTCGTCTGATCTTACACTGTAGTGCACTGCATACCGGGTATTTATCTAAATACTCATACTCCTCACTGCGATAGAGGATGCAGTTAGTAATGCATGCATGTATCTTCTACACATATAATCCTAGAGGGCAGAGAGTCTTCTTTGCTTCGTACGTACTCTCGGGAAATTCGTTATCCTTTGGAAGCTTCGACTTCATTATTTCTAGTAACTTCTCAAATCCCTTGTTAGATAAACCAGTCTCTGCCTTCCATTTCAATAATTCCAGTGCGGTACCGAGCTTTGTGCTGCCATCTTTGTAATTTGGCTACAACAAATTTTTGTGATCCTCTAACATGCCCTCCAACTTCTCCTTTTCTGTTTCATAGTCTCTCTTGGCATCAGAAATGACCCGACCAAGATTATCAGCGGGCTCATCTGATGCTCGTTCTTCACCTCTTTCCTCTTCATTGTCTTCAATTGCAGTATCACCATATTCAGGGAATATAGGATAGTTGTTATCATCCTCTTCTTCTTCATTGTCTTCCATCATAACCCCTCTTTCTCCATGCTTGGTCCAGAAATTATAGCTGGTCATGAAACGCATAAAACCATTCTCTTTGTTTGCCTGAGCCACATCGATAAATTTATCCATGCCCTTAATGTACTCGAATTCACATCGGTCACCATAAATCCATTCCCGCTCGTTCATCTGCATAATATAATTAAGTTTATCAAAAACCATTACAGAGCATCATGAATAGTGAAATGACCAGTTTACATCGACACATGCATTGTATCAATGACAAATGAAAGGATAAGGTTGCTAACCTTGATCGAGGAGGAAAGAAAGAGGAGAAAGCTCAAGTGTGACTCGGGCACCTCATATCATTTTTGTTTTGCGTGGAATCAAGCGGCATCATTCTCTCAGGATTTTCATCGAACACCTCCCATGCATAGGAAAAAACAATCTAGCACACACATCTCACACTTTCCACCAAGAAAAAACAAAGAAGGGAGGGAGAGGGCTGGATGCGTATTTATAGGCATAAAGACTATTCATCCCAATTTGTAACACAAATCGGGAATAAATGTATGTGGTACCTCTAGTCCCAATTTGTATTACAAACTAGGACGAATAGACCCTTACAAAATGGGACCAATCCCCCCGGCTCCTGAGCAACGCTCCAGCCGCTCGAACCGGGATGAATGCGGGCATTAGTCACGGTTCGTGGTGCGACCGAGACAAATGATTTGGGCGCTTCCGAACGAAATACCTATTTTGTACTAGTGTCCACATGACGGTTGCTTATTGATTTTGAGGTGATAGTCAACAATAATTGTAAGGTTCCCAACCTTTAATAAGGTAGAGATCCCTGTGTTTGCAATGCTAGTCCCTGGATCAATAGCTAGCATCCACAGTTAAGATGTAATATCGAGAAACAAAGGTCATAATACAACTTTATAACCAGGAATAAAATACTTTATTACATCTTACATAGCTCATTTGGCTATCTCATTACAATGCAGCAGAATATAACAATAGCATGGGTCCTTCATCTTCAAAGTGCCACAGGAAGACATGTTGGTTGTAGACTTGTAATCCTAATCAATAAACTTCAGTAATATCAAACAAACCTGCAACATAACAAGTTACAGCCACAAGGGTCAATACATTTGAATAGATTTTCCTTATCATTTGAAAACATAACAAGTTACAGCCACAAGTGGAGCTTAGGCTTGCATTGCTCAAAATAGATTTTCCTTATCATTTGAAAACACTAAGTTTTTGCTTGACAAAAATCTTTCCCAAGGCATCTCCCAATAGAAATTGGTGATCCTTCAACCCTTGTTCAACCACAAGATTTTAACTTAGAAATTGGGATGATGCGATTCTTGATAGCTTCCATGTCTTGATTCTCAAATTATCCTTTGCTAGGGACTTGGCTAAGTACTTAGATTTTTCACTCTGCAGAGGTGGTGCACTTTCCCCACAAGACTTGGTTTCACCAAGACAAGATCTTTCAGAAGCCTTCCCTTAGACCAGAATGGACGCGTTCCAACCTATCATCCCCTACCACCAACTGTCCATTTGGCTAAGTTATTGCAACCTATGTGATCCAGGCAGAGCCCATAATGCCAAGTGGCTGCACTTGAAGCTTCTCAACATTTGACATCTCAAATCTCTTTGTTCCTGGGTGGCCATCCACAAGTGAGATACACAAGGTAAACCATAGAAATGGGCCTTGTGAACCACTCAACACAAACCATTCCTTCCATTCCACCCAGGTGATTCATTCACTTAGTTGTTTTATTAAACAAAACACAAGTCCTTGATTTGGAAATATTCCATAGTATGAATATATATTCCACCCTTGTTTTCTATTAGCTAAGCTAATCATGATAGTAGTAGGAATATTAACTTAGGAAATTCTACTAAGGTTTCATCTACTAGGATTTCCCATGGCATAGTTTATACTTAGCAAAATTCCATGCAAGTCCTACTTAGAAATATCACTAATGCATAGTGAAAATAATGGGACAAAAGTATGAAGCATCACTTGCCTTTTTGGTAGAGAGTGTAAGTTCACTCATTGATCTTTGCAATGTTCACACACTTCAAATCACTACAATTCAATCAAGTAAACAATATTTCAATCTACCATTCAAGCAATTTCATCACATAAAATGATAGAAACAAAACAATGCATGCAAGCATGCCAAACTTTGTTTTATTTACAAAAGTGGTTTATAACAGGTTATAAACATTCTAAAACACTTATTGGTCATTTTATAAAGTTGCAAAACTATTTGCAAAAGATTTTACCTATAAACCATTTTCAAACCAAATCATTATTTTATGTGGTTGAAAATGCCTTCATCAAAGTAGCAATCTTTATAGGGTTTATCAAATATTTTTAAGTCATAAAACTTGGTGTTTAGGGTCAGATAGTTTAAATCAAAACATTTCCCAAAGGTTTTCCTCCAAAATCATTTTTAACAATTAAACGATATTTTTATTTGGCTAGAAATGTTTTAATTCAAGGTTTCATTCTTTTGCTTCACCAAATACATTTTTGAAACCTCCAATTGATTCCTAGGGTCAGTAGGTTCAAAACAAACCATTTTACAAAGATTTTATCCCCAAAATAATTTTAGAACAATTTTTATATTCTAAACATGCATACACAAGTTTATGCAAAAACAATCAATTTAACAGAAGCATCTTACTAAACAAAGTGCATGGTCAGAAAGTAATTGTCTTGCTGATTCCATTGATATAAAATTTGCAAAATTTGGACGTGTGGTTTGAAAGTTATGCATTTTACAAAATGGAACATCAAATACATCAATTCTGTTTTAAATCAAACCAACCGGGCCACGTGTCTAGTTCTGATTCGCTGATACAGTTTTGTTTCGATCGAGCGATACAAGCTGTAGGATTTAAGTTAGATCGCACGACACAGGTTACTACTTACCCCTTTGCTTAGCTTCTTTCCTAGCCACTAGATCAAGATCGAACTGTAGGGGTTCGTAGCATGGAAAACAAAAATTTTCTATCGCATACAAACAAACAAGCCAAGATCTATCTACTAGATTGTAGCAACGAGTCGATGGTATAACTTACCCTCGAAGATTCCAAAGCGTTTAACGAGAGCGGATTCTCGTGGGTGATGTAGTCGTACTCTTCCCGATCTCAAGATCGTGTAGACGATCCTTCAGTATACGTTCCTAAGCGCTCCATGATCGGTCACACGTTCGGTTTTCGACGAAGACCTTCCTCTCCCTTGTTCCAAAGAAATGGAGGTTGTAGCACTCTCCTCGCGATTCCGGCAACAACGGCGTGGTACAAGTAGAGGGAAATCCCGAGGCTTCGCCTTAAGCCGGTGCGGTATGGTGGAGCTTATGAGAGAGGCTATTAGCGGTCTAGTAATTAGACACACCAATTAGAAGGCTCTAAACCAATTAGAAGGCTCTAAACGTTGGCTAAAGCAATTAGAAGCTCTAAACCAAAACGGCTCTAAACCGGAGATCTAGAGTAGAAAGTTATGTGTCTATGGAGGAGCCCTGCCCTCCTTATATGGGAGGGGTCCTTGGCCAGGAGGGAGGAGTCCCTCCCAACTCGGCCTAGGGCTGGCGGCCTGGAGGAGTCCAACTCCTCCTCCGTTGGTTCCAACTCCTCTTGCTTGTTTCCCACAGTTTCTTGTTTTGGCGGTTTGACTTTCAAACCGGACAATTGACTTTTCTTTTAGGATTCAATTTAATCCTTTATTTGGGACAGCAAGAACACTTAGTACATGATGCAATCATTCAATGAGCAATGACACATTCATGTACCCTCCCCCAGTCTTGGGACAATCCGAACCTTCTAGAACATTCCCGATGAAAACACCGAATCATTCCCGAACTCAAACGGGACTTTCCTTATATGAATCTTATTCTCGGACCATTCCGGATCACCTCGTGATATCCGGATCCCATCCGAGACTCGAACAACATTGGTCTCTTTCTCATAATACCATAACTACTCAAACAACGTCGAATCCTTAAGTGTGTCTCCCTACGGTTCGTGAATTATGCGGACATGATCGAGACACTTCTCCGAACAATAACCAATAGAGGAATCTACATATTTCTACGATTACTTTGCGATCGAATGAACCACTTACATACGATACCAATTTCCCTTTGTCTCACGATATGTTACTTATCCGAGGTTATGATCGCTTGTATCTCTCGCATACCTAGTTCAACCTCACATCGATAAGTACTCTTTTCGCTCCTGATATGTGATCCCTTGTGACCAAGTCACATGCTTGCAAGCTAATTGGATGACATTCCACCGAGAGGGCCCAGAGTATATCTATCCGTCATGTGGATGTACAAATCCCACTCTTGATCCATGTGTTTCAACCAATACTTTCCGAACACTTAATGCCACTTTTATAGCCACCCGATTCACGGTGTGGTGTTTGATGTCATCAAAGCATCCATCCGGTAAAGGTGATATGCATGATCTCATGGTTGAAGGAATTAGGTTACTATGTATCAGAAAGCATATAGCAATTGAACTAATGAAATGACTTGATCTTTATGCTACGCTTATCTATAGGAGTATGTCCACCATATCATTCTCCTAACGATATGATCTTGTTGTTGATAACATATCAATGTTCATGATAGGGAAACCACAATCATTAATCAACCAACAAGCTAGTGAAGTATAGAGGCTATACTAGGGACTTCAAATTAAGTTTACAAAACACACAAGTATCAATGTTTCCTTGTTAATACTATTATAGCATGAATGTAAACATTTATCATAAACACAAAGATATAATAATAACTACATTTATTATTGTCTCTAGGGCATATCTCCAACAGTCTCCCATTTGCACTAGAGTCATCTAATCTAGATTACATGGTAATATACCGAACACCCATGGCAGTTTGGTGTTGGTCATGTTTTGCCCTCGGGAGAGGTTTAGTCAACGGATCTGCCACATTCAGATCTGTGTGTACTTTGCAAATCTTTATATCCCCATCCTGGATATGTTCTCGAATAGCGTGAAAACGCAGCTTGATATGCTTCAGCTTCTTGTGTGACCTTGGTTCTTGCGCATTGGCTATGGCGCCCATGTTATCACAAAGAGATAGACATTGGGTCCAAGACTTGGAACCACACCAGCTCAGAATGAACTCTTTCATCCATATCGCTTGTGAAGCCTCCGGCAGCCATGTATTCCGATTCAGTTGAAGATCTCGCCACAACGCTTTGCTTTGCACTCCTCCAGCTAACCGCTGCACCATTCAAAATAAATACGTATCCGGATTGTGATTTAGAATCATCTGGATCGGTGTTCCAACTAGCATCGGTGTAACCATTAACAACGAGCTGTTCATCACCTCCATAAGAAAGAACCATATCCTTAGTTCTTCTCAAGTACTTAAGGATGTTTTTGATCATCCAATGATCCACTCTGGATCACTTTGATATCTGCTAGTTAAACTAACAAAGATATGCAATGTCGGGTCTAGTACATAGCATGGCATACATTAGAGATCCTATGGTCGAGGCATAGGAGTCTTACTCATCCTTTCTCTATCTTCTGCGATGTCGGACTTTGAGTTTTACTCAAGGTCGTGAGCAACATGGGCAAGAACCCTTTCGCTTTCTTCCATTCCAAACATCTTTAGAACTTTGTCCAAATATGTACTGTGACAATGATATTTGGCTTCGATCTATCTCTATAAATCTTTATGCCTAATATGTAAGCTTCGCCAAGATCCTTCATTGAAAAACTATTATTCAAATATTCCTTGACACTATTAAGAAGGTCTACATCATTCCCAATCAACAATATGTCATCCACATACAGTATTAAGAATGCTACTGAGCTCCCACTCACTTTCTTGTAAATACAAGCTTCTCCATAAGTTTGTATAAAACCAAAACTTTTGATTACCTTATCAAAACGTTGATTCCAACTTCGGATGCTTGCTTCAATCCATAGATGGACCGTTGAAGTTTGCATACCTTGTTAGCATCTATAGGATCGACAAAACCTTTGGGTTGCATCATATACAACTCTTCATCAATGTCTCCATTGAGGAATGCTGTTTTGACATCCATCTGCCATATCTCATAATCATAATATGCAGCGATTGCTAACATAAACCTCACAGACTTTAGCTTCGCATCGGTGAGAAAGTCTCATCGTAGTCAACTCCTTGAATTTGTCGAAACCCTTTATGCAAGTCGAGCTTTATAGATAACATTACCATCAAGATCTGCTTTCTTCTTGAAAATCCATTTGTTCTCGACAGCCTTCCGCCATCCGTAAGTCCACCAAAGTCCATACTTGGTTTTCGTACATGGATCCAATCTCGGATTTCATGGCTTCTTGCCATTTATTGGAATCTGGGCTCATCATCGCTTCCTCATATGTCTCGGGGTCATTGGTGTTGTCCACCACCATGACATTCATAACGGAATCATACCAATCTGGAGTGGTACGAGTTCTCGTTGACCTCCGAGGCTCTGTAGTAACTTCAACCGAAGTTTCATGATCATCATCATTAGCTTCCTCTCTTATTGGTGCAGGCACCACAGGAACTTCTTCCGGTGCTGCGCTACTCGCAATTTCGAGAGAAGGTTCAACAACCTCGTCGAGTTCTACTTTCCTTCCAGTCACTTCTTTCGAGAGAAATTCCTTCTCTAGAAAGGATTGATTCTTGGCAACGAATGTTTTGCCTTCGGATCTATGATAGAAGGTATACCCAATAGTTTCCTTCGGGTATCCTATGAAGACGCATTTTTCCGCTTTGGGTTCAAGCTTGTCCGGCTGTAACTTCTTTACATAGGCTTCGTGATCCCCAAACTTTAAGGAGCGACAATTTAGGTTTCTTCCCAAACCATAATTCATACGGTGTCGTTTCAACGGATTTAGACGGTGCCCTATTTAAAGTGAATGCGGCTTTCTAATGCATAACCCCAAAATGATAGCGGTAAATGTAAGTGACATCATAGAACGAACCATATCTAAGAGAGTTCGACGATGTTCGACACACCATTACTGTGGTGTTCCCGGTGTCAATTGTGAAAGTATTCCGCACTTCTTTAAATGCTCGCCAAACTCGTAACTTAGATATTCACCTCCACGATCGTAACGTAGAAATTTAATCTTCTTGTTACGTTGATTCTCTACCTCACTTTGAAACTCCTTAAACTTCTCGAAAGTTTCGGACTTATGTTTCATGAAATAGATATATCCATATCTACTCAAGTCATCCGTGAAGGTAAGAACATAACGATAACCACATGACGCTACACTCATTGGACCACACACATCGGTATGTATGATTTCCAATAAGTCCGTAGCTCGCTCCATCATACCGTAAAATGGAGTCTTAGTCATTTTTCCCATCGACATGCTTCGCATCTTTCAAGTGATTCAAAATCAAGTGATTCAAGAAGTCCATCGAATGGAGTTTCTTCATACGTTTCACTCGATGTGACCAAGACGATGCCACATATAGGTCTAATTATCGCTTGATTTCAAACGTTTAGCCTCAATGTTGTTGATATGTGTATTTCCACTATCGAGATTCAATAAGAATAGACCATCTATCTAAGGTGCATGTGCATAAAACATATTACTCATATAAATAGAACAACAATTATTCTCGATTTAAACAAGTAACCGCCTCGCAATAAACAAGATCCCGATATAATGTTCATGCTCAACGCAGCACCAAATAACAATTATTTAAGTATAAAACTAATCCCGATGGTAGATGAAGGGGTAGCGTGTCGACCGCGATCACATCAACCTTTGATCCGCTTCCCACGCCGCATCGTCACCTCGTTCTTCGCTAGCTTCCGCTTATTCTCAAAGACCTGCTTCGAGTTACAAATATGAGCAACCGAACCAAGATCAAATACCTGCACTACTACGAGTACTAGTGAGATACACATCAATAACATGTATATCGATATACCTTTCTTCTTGATGTTGCCGTTCTTCGATCCGCCAAGTACTTTGGGCAATTCCGCCCAAAGGACCTTCTCCCTTGCAAGAAAAGCACTCGGTTTCAGGCTTAGGTCCAGCCCTGGTCTTCTTTCGGCGTGGTAGCTTTCTTACCACCCTTCTTGAAGTGTCCCTTTGCTTAGACTTGCCTTTCTTGAATTTGGTGGTCTTATTGACCAACAACACTTGGTGATCTTTCTTGATCTCCACTTCGCATATTTCAACATGGCAAAGAGTTCGCAACGTCTTGTTCATGTTCGCATGTTGTAGTTCATCACAAAGTTCTTGTAACTTGGTGGTAGTGATTGGAGGACACGGTAAATCCCCAAAGCATTAGGAATCACTATACCCAAGCTTTGAAGTTTGTTTATGCGTGCACATCTTAAGCACATGCTCACCGACGAGCTGCCCTCTTCCATCTTGCGCTTAAAGAACTTTTCGTAAGCCTCATAGCTTTCAATTGCCGCATGAGTCTCAAAAATCAATTTGAGATCCTCGACAATATCATATGGGTCGACTCTTCAAACCTTTTCAAGCTCGATTCTAAACCATACAAGATAGCACACTGAACTATGGAGTACCGATTCTTCCGAGCGAGGTAAACATTCTTTACTTCATCGGAAGCATCACCGCAGTGGGTCACCCAATGTGCATCCAAAGACATAGGTCAAATTACCATTGTGAGGACAATCCTCAAATTGCGGAACCAATCCGCCAAGTTGCTTCCATTGTTTTTCAACTTTTCTTTCTAGGAACGCATTAAAATTGATGGTAGGGCTGCCATTGATCTACAACATATTTGCAATAGTTTAGACTAAGTTTATGACAAATTGAGTTCAAATTAATAATAAAATTAAACTAGGTGAACTCCCACTCAAAACAATATCCCTCACATTGTTTTAGTGATCACACGAACCAAATCCACCACATCAACACCGATCATCACGAGAGTTGATATAGTTTCAATGGCGAACAATCATCATGTTCATCATATCTACTATACGATTCATGCTTTACCTTTCGGTAATCCGTGTTCCGAGACCATGTCTGTACATGCTAGGCTCACAAGATCAAACCTTAGTTTCGCATGAGCAAATCTGGCTTGCTCACGTTGTATACACTTGCGTAATCTAGCACACCCGATCATCACGTGCTTCAAACAACAAGCTTTAGCAACGGTGCTAACTAAGGGTGAACACTTTATGATTTGAAATTGATGTGCATGAGGGATCATCTTATAATGCTACCGTCGTCTACTAAGCAATACAAGATGCATAAAGGATTAACATCACATGCAATTCAATATATATGTGATATGATATGGTTTTCTTCTTCGTGCCTCCGATCTCCATCTTCAAGCACGAACATGATCTCCATCATCACCGCATTGCATCAAGGTCAATGACGCTTCTCCATGGTTGTCGCCCACCGCTTCAACTATTACAACTACTTTGAATAGACACGCTGGTCTTAACATAAATTAAAGACAACCATATGGCTTCTCCGGTTGTCGACTTACAATAAGGAACATTGCATACATCAAATATAATCACAATCATGGCCATATCACATCAAGACACCCCTCGCAAAACAAAGTTAGACGCTTCTACTTTCTTTGCATATTTTACGTGGTTTGGGGCTTTCAATAAGTGTCGTTCTAACTTACGAACAAGAACCACAACATTGATACTAGCATTGTTGATCACCCGTTGTAAATTGGATCTTAACTATGCTAGGAGAAACATGCACCATAAAGCCACTTATGCAATACAAGTTACATGTCAAGCGTGGAGCAAGTATCATGAACGATGTCATGTAAGGTTAGCCCGCCGCTTCATCCCAACATACCGCAAGATGCAAAGTACACAAAAAGCAATCTACAATAAAAGCATCAACGCCCACAATGACCATTGTGTTCTACTCGGCAACATATCTACATATAGACACGGCTCGATACCCTTGTAGGGGTTCGTAGCATGGAAAACAAAAATTTTCTATCGCATACAAACAAACAAGCCAAGATCTATCTACTAGATTGTAGCAACGAGTCGATGGTATAACTTACCTCAAGATTCCAAAGCGTTTAACAAGAGCGGATTCTCGTGGGTGATGTAGTCGTATTTTCCGATCTCAAGATCGTGTAGACGATCCTTCCAAAGCCACGTTCCGCAGCGCCCCGCAATCGGTCACACGTTCGTACTCGACGAAGACCTTCCTCTCCCTTGTTCCAAAGAAAATGGAGGTTGTAGCACTCTCGCGATTCCTAAGCAGACAACGGCGTGGTACCTAAGTAGAGGGAAATCCCAGGCTTCAGCTTGCCTTAAGTAGTATGGTGGAGCTTATGAGAGATGCTATTAGCGGTCTAGTAATTAGACACACCAATTAGAAGGCTCTAAACCAATTAGAAGGCTCTAAACCGTTGGCTAAAGCAATTAGAAGCTCTAAACCAAAACGGCTCTAAACCGGAGATCTAGAGTAGAAAGTTATGTGTCTATGGGAGGAGCCCTGCCCCTCCTTATATGGGAGGGGGGTCCTTGGCGCGCCAGGGGAGGGAGGGAGTCCCTCCCCAACTCGGCCTAGGGCTGGCGCCGGCCTGGAGGAGTCCAACTCCTCCTCCAGGTTGGTTCCAACTCCTCTTGCTTGTTTCCCACATATTTCTTGTTTTGGCAGTTTGACTTTCAAACTGGACATTTGACTTTTCTGTTTTAGGATTCAATTTAATCCTTTATTTGGGACAGCAAGAACACTTAGTACATGATGCAATCATTCAATGAGCAATGACACATTCATGTACCCTCCCCCCCCCGGAGTGCCGGACAATCCGGAACCTTCTAGAACATTCCCGATGAAAACACCGGAATCATTCCCGAACTCCGAAACGGGACTTTCCTTATATGAATCTTATTCTCCGGACCATTCCGGATCACCTCGTGATATCCCGGATCCCATCCGAGACTCCGAACAACATTCGGTCTCTTTCTCATAATACCATAACTACTCAAACAACGTCGAATCCTTAAGTGTGTCTCCCTACGGTTCGTGAATTATGCGGACATGATCGAGACACTTCTCCGAACAATAACCAATAGAGGAATATGGAAATTCATATGGCTCCCACATATTTCTACGATTACTTTGCGATCGAATGAACCACTTACATACGATACCAATTTCCCTTTGTCTCACGATATGTTACTTATCCGAGGTTATGATCGTCGGTATCTCGCATACCTAGTTCAACCTCGTTCGATAAGTACTCTTTTCTCGTTCCTGATATGTGATCCCTTGTGACCAAGTCACATGCTTGCAAGCTAATTGGATGACATTCCACCGAGAGGGCCTGAGTATATCTATCCGTCATGTGGATGGACAAATCCCACTCTTGATCCATGTGTTTCAACCAATACTTTCCAACACTTAATGCCACCTTTATAGCCACCCGAGTTACGGTGTGGTGTTTGATGTCATCAAAGCATCCATCCTAAAGGTGATATGCATGATCTCATGGTTGAAGGAATTAGGTTACTATGTATCAGAAAGCATATAGCAATTGAACTAATGAAATGACTTGATCTTTATGCTACGCTTATCTATAGGAGTATGTCCACCATATCATTCTCCTAACGATATGATCTTGTTGTTGATAACATCTCAATGTTCATGATAGGGAAACCACAATCATTAATCAACCAACAAGCTAGTGAAGTATAGAGGCTATACTAGGGACTTCAAATTAAGTTTACAAAACACACAAGTATCAATGTTTCCTTGTTAATACTATTATAGCATGAATGTAAACATTTATCATAAACACAAAGATATAATAATAACTACATTTATTATTGTCTCTAGGGCATATCTCCAACACGAACAAGTCAGACACGCTTGCCGTGAGATGGGCGGGGTGGCCGGTGGCCGCTACTACTGGGCGGCCGCGGGCATGGGATGCGGAGAGGATGCGAGGGAGGAAGGGGATTGGCTCACCAGGTTCAGGATATCACGACGATGCTCAACGTGCTTGCGGTTGGTCAAGGGGCGCACGGGTGTTGTCGGAATTCCTCGCCGGAGATGCTCCTGGCGTCAGGACGTTCAGGAGTCATCGGAGGCGAGGCTACATAGCGTGCTAGGACACAGAACAAGTGGCGTTAGATGCGGGCGAGTACAATGGTCACAGGCGTATCATCGGAAGGACAAGGGGTGGCCATAAGGTTACCAGGGAAGTCGCCGGAGAGGTAGCATTTAGCGACGGCAGAAGTGATCGCCCTGCCGACGCCTGTATTAGCGCCGAGATGAGGCCACTGGGAGGTGCGCCAGGGTTCGTGGAGCACGCGTGTGTGGTCGAGGGGGCAAGGGGTGACGCAAAGCTGCTGGAATTTCTCTCGAAGTTCGCCGGAGACAGAAGCGGTGCAGCATGAAATCGAGCACTGGCGCACTAGGGTGGGGATTGAGGGGAAAACAGAGAGGAGGGAGGGGCGGTTAAGTAGGCGGGGTCGCGGGGCTGGGTTATTGCGCCATTACCGAGCAATTAATCAAAGAAACCGTCGGCAGAACGGCAGGGGGAGGAGGGCATGGTCTACGCGCGGGGAGGAAGAAGGTGAGGTGGCAGTGGGGTCCGTTGTCGCCAAGGGAGAGAGGGGAGGGTCCAGCGACGCCATGGATTTTTCCTGCAGTGAGAAAACGTTTCGGGGAGAGAGGGGTTAGTTGGGCTGCTGCTGGGTCAGTTGGGCCGGCTGGACTGGGTCGACTTTGTCCATTTTTTTTATTCTGAATGATTTTCTCTTTTTCCATTTCTAATTTCTGTTTTGATTTTGCTTAATTAATTCAAACATCAATTTGAATTCAAACCGCAACAAATAATTTTTGTAGGTTTAAATACTGATTAGTAATATAATCTGAAGTTAATTTTTGGAATAAAATTTTATTCTTTTTAGGGTCTTTTAATTATTTAATTAGGCCCTTGTTTTAAATCAATTAAGATTTAATAATATTTTCAAACACCATTTAAATTTCTAAATCCTTCCAAATCTTTTCAGTAGGTTTCTATTTGTTTAATTGGGTGTTAAAATAATTCATCTTGAACTATTTGGAAATTTTTAATATGATTTATTAATCATTTAAAATTGGATTTGTTTAAATTCCAATGGGATTAAATATAGTTTTAATTCCCTAAATTTTATTTGGAAGATTTATTTTATTTAAATTAATTAAACAACTTTTATTCCACTTGGGTAAATCCCCAAATACTATTTTCCCATGATTTAATTAATCATTTCTAATAGGGATTTTGACTTTATTCAAATGGAAATAAATTTGGTTAATGCCACTTTATTTTTATTTTGTAAAACTCTTTATCCTTTTATTTCATTTGGATTTGAATTATATTCATTCCATCTGCTTATGGTCTTAGTCAAGTTTAAATTTGGCCTTTAAATATTTCTCATTTATTATTTCTTTCTCTATCTTGTAAAATCCATATCTTTTTATTTATAGATCCAAACTTGGTGATTTAAATTTGTAAAATCTTATTTGATATTTGTTTATCCTCTTAAATATCTTTAGGATTATTTTCTCACCATTTGGTATGGATTTATAGATAGGTTCTTTATTATCTTTGGAAATTTAATTTCCTTATCTTATTTATATTCATAAGATTTTATCTATGGTTCCAAATTAAGTGAAAACAATTTCTATGGTTTTATAATATTCCCATTTGTCTTTCTTGATCATTTGTAAATGTTTGTTGGAAAATTTTTATATGGATCAAATCCATAGACTTGGAGATAACTTGGAAATGATTTCTATTCCCTTAGGGTTTACGGTTTGGATTTATTTTCCAAGTGTTTAAATTTCCAGATGCATTTATGAAGAATGCATTTCACTTGATTTGGATTTAGTTGGATTCAAATATTAACCAAAGTTTGTTCCAAATGGGATTTTAAGTTTCCATTTAGAAACAAAAGTTTCTTTTCACCCTAAATTTCAACAATTATTTATTTTGTTTATTTATTTTTCACATAACAAGATTTGGAAAATCTTGGGATGTGACAATAATCGTATTTGAAAATCCAAAGTCCATGAGGAATTAGAATTTTCCTATGGAACCTTTGGAGAGGCATGTTATTAAGTACATATAACCTTAAATAGTGCAACTAAGCTAGAAGTAAACATCTACTCTTGTTTTTGAAAACATTCCATGGAGAAAATATGTTGGCTCGAAAGATGTATTCACACTTTTGGGATGGGCTGATGGTGTCCAAAAAGCATTTCTTTCTATCTACTGCTTTTAATATCAAGGATGGATCACATATTAGATTCTGGAAAGATAGGTGGCTTGGCCATAGTACTCTTTGTGAATAATATCCGGCTCTATATTCAATTGTGAGGCATAAAATGGATACACTTTCCATTGTATTGGAATCTAATCCTCCGAATGTGGCTTTCAGAAGAGATCTTTGAAGGAAATGTGCCCTAGAGTCAAATAATAAAGGAGTTTATTAAACACCTTCCATTAGTTCATCATAGTTTTATATGACTCTATACTCATATCACAAGGAAACATTTATATAGGTGTGATATGTAAACAAACCCAGGTCCCTAGTAACCTCTATGCAACTAGTGCATTGGTCAATGGATGGTCAAGGTTTCCTGACCATGTAGGTTCTTCGGCACCTATTGACAATGGAGCTATCTCATTTGAGAATGAGATAGTGGACACCGTTCCGCAGATGATTGTTGCAACAAGATCATATCACAAAGTTCATAGCTGCAATTGTCAGAAACATGGTGACTTGTTCCTTAGATCGTGAGACCGTATTTAATCACTGTCACCCGAGAGTGCTTTGAGAGCATCAAACATCACTCTATGAAAAAGGTGGTTATAAAGGTGTGATCAGGTACTCGGAGGGGCAGGTTGAGGCGTATGTTTCAAGAGCGGGATTTGTACATCCGTGTGATGGAATATACTCTAGGCCTACTTGGATAAGTTATATATAAATGTTGCGCAACATGTGACTAGGTCACAGAGATATTGAAGCGATCCAACATGTTAAAGAATTGGATCCTATATTTCCAGTGCTACTCCCTTGGATCGATTAGCTGGCACACACATTTTTGATGAATCAAAGAGTATCAATGCATCACATTATTACAACGATTGATCCAAGAATATAAAAATTACAAAGTTGCTTAGCTCACGGCTAGCTCAAATAACATAGTTCATCAAATAAAGAATAGATAAAAGCTCCATCAATCCACAGGCAACTCGCTGAGTGTAGATTCACCTTAAACGATAACCTAACTCGTTGTCAGAGTAACCTGCAACATAAAAGGTTGTAGCCACGAATGGTTAATACATTTGAATTTTATTGGCCAGATGTCACTGTTAGGGCATGTACAGTGCGGGCGTTAATTGCCGACGCTAAGTTTAGATTCCTAGCCGTTATGCTTAGTTGCTGGCCGATTCCACGAATTTTTCTAGCGTCGACGTCCGTTTAGCCGCCGGGCGCTCTATTTTTTTCGTATAATTTTCTACCAGCAAATGCTATCCACGCGCGTGAGAAAATAAGTCGGACGTAACGTCTTGATTAGCGTCGGGCATTGGAGGATTGAACGCCGTACTGGTTTATCTTTTCCCTATGAATTATTTTAAATCATGTAAGCTCCTATCTAACAGTCTAGCAATGTGCATGCCCTTATGTGGAGACAATTACAAACCTATCATATACATGCTCAGTTTGGCTAGTGGAGTTTAGGCTATTTGTAGAAAGCAACATTTTCTCTTATCCTTTTAAATAAGTTTTAGTTCTTCAAAATAACTAAGAACATCTCGAGTCACTCGAGAGCTCTTAATGTAAACTATGGACACATTGAGTCACTCAAGTGCTCCTATAACCCATTATGTTCACCCATCAAGTTTTATTATATAAATTGGAATGAATGAGACTTTTCAACTGTGTCAAGAGAAGTTACTCATAATTTTCCATTACCAGGGACATGGCTAAGTACTTAGTTCTTAAAATATCTACAAAGGCTAGTACACCTTACCCATAAGACCCGATCAATCCCTTTTGAGAGAAGACCAGGATGAGACCTTTTGGAAACATAATCATGAGCCTAAACGGGGACCATACCATCCTATAAACTCCTACATCTTCTAGTCACGGTAGGACATGATCCCATAACTTACTCAGTCAAGTAAGAGCCAATATGACATGTGGCTATCAATCGAAGTTACTAATTAAGATCGTCTATTATCTCTTTGAAGCCTGGGTGGCAACCCCCACCAAAATCAATACTCGACGACCCAACCAATGCCATTCCACCAATTTGATTCATTGATTAAGTGGTTTTCATTTAATAAAAACATAAACCTTTCTCATACACATATGTATCATGAAACCCACCCACGCAAATAACAGAATGGCTAAGCATCTACATGTAGGGGTTCGTAGCATGAAAAAAATTCTACTGCATGTACACAAACAAGCCAATATCTATCTACTAGATTGTAGCAACGAGTCGATAGAAGCACTCACCCTCGAAGATTCCAAAGCGGTTAACGAGAGCAGATTCTCGTGGGTGATGTAGTCGTACACTTACCGATCTCAAGATTGCGTAGACGATCCTTCCCAAGATCGTTCCAAGCGCTTACGCATCGGTCAAACGCTCGATTCGATGAAGACCTTCCTCCCTTGTTCCAAAGAAAAGGAGGTTGTAGTTCTCCCTTGCGTCCGTGACACGGCGTGGTGTCGGAAGTAGAGGGAAGATCCCGCAGGGCTTCGCCTAAGCCGGTGCGAGTTATGGTGGCTTTAGGGTTTCCCGGTGATCTAGGTTTTAGAAGACCGGGAGGAGGAGGAGGTGTTGGCGGCGACGGACCGACGGCAGCGCGGCGGCGACGGCTGGCAGTGGCGGCGGCGACGGCTTGGGTGTGAGAGGGCTAGGGCTTGGTGTTTTGGGGCAGCCCTCTCCCTCTATTTATGAGAGGGGGGCAGCCTTGGGAGGGGTGGGTTTGAATCCAAACCCAAACCCAAGTTGGATTGAGAGAAGGACTCGTTCCTTCTTCCACTAGGAAACCATTGTTCTAGTTTGACTTTTCAAACTCCCGTTTGACTTTCAATTTAGAGCTTTAATTCTTTCTCACAAATGCTCACACCAAGTGACCTATGATAGGATCCAATCATTACACTTACCCATGACACATTCATGGACCATTCCCCTTCCGGACTGGTGAACCTTCTAGAACCTTCTAGAACCTCTCCGATGAAAACATCGAAATCATTCTCCGGAATCGGACTTTCCCTATATGAATCTTATTCTCCGGACCATTCCAGATCTCCTCGTGATATCCCGGATCCCATCCGAGACTCCGAACAACATATGGTATCCCTACTAACATTCCATATCTACTAAACAACATTGAATCCTTAAGTGTGTCTCCCTACGGTTCGTGAATTATGCGGACATGACCGAGACACTTCTCTGATCAATAACCAATAGAGGAATCTGGAAATTCATATGGCTCCCACATATTTCTACGATTACTTTAATGTCGAATGAACCACTTACATACGATACCAATTTACCTTTGTCTCACAATAGTTTACTTATCCGAGGTTTTGATCGTCGGTATCTCTTCATTCCTAGTTCAACCTTGTTACCGATAAGTACTCTTTTCTCGTTCCCGTGATATGTGATCCCTTGTGAGCCAGTCACATGCTTTCAAGCTAATTGGATGACATTCCACTGAGAGGGCCCAGAGTATATCTATCTGTCATATGGATGGACAAATCCCACTCTTGATCCATGTGCCTCAACCCATACTTTTCGAACACTCAATGCCACCTTTATAGCCACCCAGTTACGGTGTGGTGTTTGATGATATCAAATCATTCTTCCGGTGAAGGTGATTAGCATGATCTCATGGTCGAAGGAATTAGGTTACTATGTATCAGAAAGCTTATAGCAAATGAACTATTGAAATGACTTGATCTTTATGCTACGCTTATCTATAGCATCTTGTTGACGGATAGATACCATTCTCCTAATGATATGATCTTGTTGTTAATAACATCTCAATGTTCATGATCGAGAAACCACTAAAGTCCACCAAAGTCCATACTTGGTTTCCGTACATGGATCCAATCTCGGATTTCATGGTTTCTTGCCATTTATTGTAATCTGGGCTCATCATTACTTCCTCATATGTCGCAAGGTCATTGGTGTTGTCCATCAACATGACACTTATAACGGGATTATACCAATCAGGAGTGGTATGGGTTCTTGTTGACCTGCGAGGTTCCGTAGTAACTTCAACCGAAGTTTCATGATCAACATCATTAGCTTCCTCTCTTATTGGTGTAGGCGCCACATGAACTACTTCCGGTGCTGCTCTACACGCAAGTTAGCGAGAAGGATCAACAACCTCGTCGAGTTCTACTTTTCTTCCAGTCACTTCTTTGGAGAGGAACTCCTTCTCTAGAAATGATCCATTCTTGGCAACGAATATTTTGCCCTCGAATCTATGATAGACGGTATACCCAATAGTTTCCTTCGGGTATCCTATGAAGATGCATTTTTCCGCTTTGGGTTCAAGCTTGTCGGGCTGTAACTTCTTTACATAAGCTTTGCAACCCCAAACATTAAGGAACGACAATTTAGGTTTCTTCCCAAACCATAATTCATACAGTGTCGTTTCAACGGATTTAGATGGTGCCCTATTTAAAGTAAATGCGGCTGTTTCTAATGCATAACCCCAAAATGATAGCAGTAAATATGTAAGTGCAATCATAGAATGAACAATATCTATGAGAGTTCGATTACGATGTTCGAACACACCATTACGTTGTGGTGTTCCCAGCGGTGTCAATTGTGAAAGTATTCCACATTTCTTCAAATGCTCGCCAAACTCGTAACTTAGATATTCACCTCCACAATCAGATCATAGAAATTTAATCTTCTTGTTATGTTGATTCTCTACCTCACTTTGAAATTCCTTAAACTTCTCGAAAGTTTCGGACTTATGTTTCATGAAAAAGATATACCCATATCTACTCAAGTCATCCGTGAAGGTAAGAACATAGCGATAACCACCGTGCGATGCTACACTCATCGTACCACACACATCGGTATGTATGATTTCCAATAAGTCCGTAGCTCGCTCCATCATACTAGAAAATGGAGTCTTAGTCAGTTTACCCATCAGACATGCTTCGCATCTTTCCAGTGATTCAAAATAAAGTGATTCAAGAAGTCCATCGGAATGGAGTTTCTTCATACGCTTCACTCCAATATGACCAAGATGACAGTGCCACATATAGGTCAAGTTATCACTCAATTTCAAACATTTAGCTTCAATGTTATTAATGTGTGTATTACTACAATCGGGATTGAATAAGAATAGACCATCTATCAAAGGTGCATGTGCATAAAACATATTACTCATATAAATCGAACAACCATTATTCTCGAACTTAAACAAGTAACCGTCTAGCAATAAACATGATCCGGATATAATGTTGATGCTCAACGTAGACACCAAATAACAATTATTTTAGTATAAAAATAATCCCGATGGTAGATGAAGAGGTAGCGTGCCAACCGCGATCACATCAACCTTTGATCCATTTCCAACGCGCATCGTCACCTCGTTCTTCGCTAGCTTCCGTTTATTATGCAGTACCTGTTTCGAGTTACAGATATGAGCAACCGAACCAGTATCAAATACCTAGGCACTACTACGAGTACTAGTGAGATACACATCAATAACATGTATATCGGATATACCTTTCTTCTTGATGTTGCCGTTCTTCAAATCCGCCAAGTACTTAGGACAATTCCGCTTCCAGTGACCCTCTCCCTTGCAGTAAAAGCACTCAGTATCAGCCTTAGGCCCATCATGGGTCTTCTTCGCCGGCGCGGTAACTTTCTTACGGTCCTTCTTGAAGTTTCCCTTTTTCTTAGACTTGCCTTGCTTCTTGAATTTGGTGGTCTTATTGACCAACAACATGTAACTACCTCGGTGAATTACGCTCCTAGATACAAGCCTGGATGAGTGGTAGTGGTTGAAATAGTACGGTGGGGCCCCAAAAGCCACTCACTGGTAGTCCTTTTAGACGTCCCAACCACTGCCCTCTCAACGGGACCTGTACGGGCGGCGTAATCGGCAGGCGAAGGGATCAACTACGTACACAAGTGGGTATGTACGCAAGCCACCATACAAGAGTACATCAGAGCCATACCATCTAGAAAGAAAGGAAAATATAGCAACGCCATACGGCAAGATTCAAATGACCTAGATAAATCTATATTTTAGGATACTTCCTCATACAACACACATTAGAGTATCATGCGGAAGCGGCAAACAAAATCCAAGTACGGATAAGAAGCAAATCGGCATAAGATGCCATAGAAATAAGCACATCCCAACTACAGGTCTCACGGATCCCCGTTCCCGGAATCTCTACACCGAAAGATCGTTGCCCACATCTTCGGCTTCTTCCACCCAGTATCCGTCCTGTGAAGGTACCTGTCCATCTGAACCAAGAATTTATCGTGTGAGACCCTAAGGGTACTCAGCAAGTCTTAATGCCTCTAAAGGGGACACAACCTGGGTGACGAATTGCAGCGAAAGATAAACCCTAGCAGTCCTACAGATAACGCTAACCATCCGCCTAACCAATGATAGACGGATGTCCGTGAATTAAGAACAACAATTATAATGGTAATCTCATCGATCCATCCTCCTCCCTCGCTACCAACAAGGAAGCGAACAACCCCCCCATCCGCTGGCAATTTTATTAACCATTCCATGAGTATTGCACTATTTACTAGTCAAGTTACTTAGTCGATTAAAGCGGTACTTTAGTTATGCTTGTCTATGATCGAGAAACTGTGCTCCAAGTCGTCCATATCCATGACACGGCTTTCAAAAGTTTTACCCGCCGGGTGCACCAATAGCAACACACGCCGATCAACCTCGAAAACCAAATCAAAACCCAACGAGGCTTTCACGATGAACAATCACAGATTCAGAAATATTTCAGGGGCCACCCATTGAGTAGACCCAACGGCGTAAGCAAGCTTCGAGACGGACTCAAGGTTTGCGTCAATGGTCAGAAGCGATCGGGAACCCAAAGTGTGGCTGGGCTTGTCGATCGCGTAATCACTCCGCTTACCTAACAAGACAAAGTGTGCTCGCACAATTTAAATACGTAAAGTAGTATGGCATAAGTACAGGATAGTAAATAAAACCTCAAACTAGTTTGTGGCCCCAAGAAATAAGAATGAATCAAGCTCGCCTGTGGGGGTCCCATATACCTCCGGATGTGGATAGCGATAAATCAAGGAACAGGAATCAAGTACTCGGGGTCTTACGGACACAAGTGAGCAGGAAAAACCAAATAGCAGATGTTGCTCACCGGTGCCACTTTCTTTAGTTATCCCACTACTACTCGAGTTAAGTTGTTTAGGTACCTCATTATTCAACAGACTCACATACCCTACACATGCTGTTCTACGACTCGCATGGCTCAAACAACTCCTATAGTAGTGGCTCATGGGATGGAGGAACAAGCTTGGTGGGGTTTAAAAGTAAAGGCTATGCATGCTTGGGATTCAATTTAATGCAATCGCGACTCAATGATGCAAGAATAAGATAGAGGCAATAGGTACTGTATGTATGCAAGCATGTGGAAGTGCTTGCCTCAACTCGATTGAAGCGAGGGATGGATCTGGTAGTGCTCTGGTTCTCTTGATATAACCCCCGCCAAGGTTCTATCCGAGAAAAACCAAACAAACAAGGCCAACATGAATATAGAGCACAAGCATATGAATAAGATGCGTCAAGCAAACAATCATGCCATGATGAATGATGCACAATTTACATGGCAAGAAGGTAGCATGGCATGGTGAGGTGTGGAAAACAAGTAGCAACATTTTAGTGGAGTTTTGGTTCACATATTGTTGTCATAACATTGCTGTACCCTATATTTTATATGATGCATGCTGCAATTGAAGTCAAGGATAGCATAAACAGGAAGGTCTCGTCGAGCTGATCATTTTAGACATATCATTTGCTAAATTTGGAATTATAAATCAAAAGTTATTGATTATTTAAATTCTAGTGGCAATTGGTGTAATTTAAATAAACTTGGAATTTAAATGTGCAAAAGGCAATTTGAATGGCATATTTGAAATCCTCTCATTTTTCTGATTCAAAAACATGTATTATTTGTCAAATTTGGATTTATATTTTGAAAGTTATTTGAAAACAGATTTCATTTTGAATTTGAATTTATTTGAAAAGATTTGGAATTATAAACAGATGAGCAGAGAACCTTTTGTACCCAGGCAGACCCAGCCGCACTCACTGACGGGTGGGACCAGGCTGACTGGGCACCCACGTGGTCAGAAGGGGGGAGTGGTAGCGCGGGTTGAGGGTGGAGAAGCTGGGGTGCCTTTCTGCAAAAAGGCCACGGTCACTGACTGGTGGCCCTGGTAGGACTGCGGTTTGTGGGAGAGAAAAGGGCAGGGGGGCATTCGCTAAAAGAACACGCGGGCGTGGGGAGGACTGCGGGTTGTTTCCAGGAAAACACGGGAGCCTCTTTAGAAAAAGGCCACCGTCGCTGACTGGTGGGGCTAACTGGACCGCGGATTTGAGGCGGGAAAAAGGGGAAGGGCGCTTCTGCAAAACGTGCGGGCTGCTGCGTCTTGCAGACGCCGTCTTCTGCCGGCCTTGAATCGGCGACTTCCGGCGTCGATGGCGACGTGCACGCTGGACGAAACGAGATGACCCAAAAAGGAAAAACGAAGAAGAACTCTAGGGCTACATCTTTTGTTCAGAACCCAACTCACAGAGAGGCCTGAGAGCGCCAGGAATTGGCGACAGAGCTGCAGTTGTTGCTGCCGTCGCCAGAGCGCGGTGCGCGCGACGCACGCAGGGTGTTCGGCGGCAGGGCCGGAGCTACGAGGCACTAGGGGCAAAGGGCATGTCTAGGTAGGCGATGGTCTCACGGGGCTTGCGGCGAGGTTGATTCGGCGGAGGGGCGGTGATCGGCGAGGCCGAGACGTAAACTTCTGCACCCACGGACACGGCGGCGCACAGCTCCTCGGCGAGGTCCGTGGCTTCAGCGTCCTAGCCGTTGCGAGGCAGCAAGCTTCTGGTCGTCGTGGGCACCCTCTCGCCGCGGCTCCCGCCTCCGCAGATCTGGCGCTAGGGTTTAGAGGTACGGGGAGGGCATGGCCGAGCTGGGGAAGGGGAAGGAGGGAGGAAGGTTCTGGGTGGGCCGGGAGTATCGGCAAGGCAGAGGCGGAGGGTGTGGATAAGAACAGGAGGTGGCGTGGTGGCGTGGGGGATGTAGATGGTGGGGTGGCGTCGGTGTCGCCTTTCCCCTTCACGTGAGCCAGGCAGGGCAGCTGGTGGGTGAGCTGGGCCAGGCGAGGCTGAAGAGGGGGGCATGGGGGCTGCAGGTGGGCCATGGGGAGCTCGAGGCAGGTAGAACTAGAGGGGGGCCGGTAGGCAGAGAGAGAAAAGAGAGGGCAGAAGTGAGAGGGAGAGGGCCGGCTCGATCTAGGTTAGGTGAGGGGGGGTGTGTCCTTGATGGTGAGAGAGGGTAGATAGGACATGGTGGGATGGGGCCAGCACGCTAGAGGGAAGGGGAGAGAGGGAGTACTTTGGGTTTTGCTTAGACTAGGTGGGGTTTTGGTTTAGCTAGTATGGGGTTTGGGGTGGCTTAGGGTTTTGCTAAGAGGGGTAAGAAAGAGGTGGTAGTTAACTTGATCATGCAAGCTCCACACAAGCCATAACAAGATCAAGGCAAGAAAAAAAAAGGAAGAGGGAGAGAGAGATGATCATGTGATGATGGGGGTTCTTCTTTGGTCCATGCATGCCACAAAAATGACCAAGCAAGAACCAAGAGAAGAGGTGGGTTTAGGTTTGGGCATGCCACATTAGCACATGTGTGTGCATGGAGCATGGGGTAGGGGTTTAGCTAAAGGGGAGAAGAGAGGTAGATGATTTGATGAAGAAACTACAAGCCCAAAACAAGATCTAAGCAAAGGAAAGATGATCCACTTAGAATTCAAGTAAAAACCAGATACTAGAAAAGGTGGCACTTGCATGGCCCATGCAAAATAATTAATGCCAAATTTATCCTTGTGAAAACAATAATATTAACATGGCATTATTCATATGCATTCCCAAAAGGTGGGCAAGGCCAAGCAAAGATTATGGGTGGAATCCAACCAACCAACATGAGCTAGAGATAACCCAAATTAAAATGCCAAGCTCATATTAATTGGATGGTGGAATATAAGGTGTTGAAAGAAAAGGTGGTGGAGTCAATAAGAGAGATGCCCTCAACTCAACTTGGGCATTTAACAATATATCAAGAGCCAAATACAATATCAAGAGGCAAACACAATTAATAATGCACATGAGATAAGAACCAAATAAGAAGAGGTTTTATATGATGCTCAAATGCAAGGTGGCATGATGACATGAGCATGACATGGTGATGATGCAGCAATTATATGTTGGAAGTGGCCCTTTTTATTATTATAACATGTATCATTACAGGTGTTAGACAACTGGGATGCTACAACTCTCCCCCACTAAACAGGAATCTCGCCCCGAGATTCTAGGAAGAAGAAGAAGACACAAAGAGAGAAGGATGGTTGGCACGGAGTTCATCTTCACGCTCCCACGTGGCTTCATCAACAGAATGGTGTGACCACTGCACCTTGCAAAACTTGATGGACTTGTTGCGCGTCCTTCGTTCTGCGGTCTCAAGGATTTTGGTGGGGTGTTCTTGATAAGACAGATCTTCTTGGAGGTCGATTAGCTCATGATCCACGGTCTTGCCGGGATCTTTGAAGCACTTCTTAAGCTGAGATATGTGGAAAACATCATGGACTTTGAGTTTTTCCGGAAGCTCCAGTGCATAAGCAACTTCTCCTCTTCTGCCACGTATCTTGAAAGGACCGATGTATCTAGGAGCCAACTTTCCTTTGATACCGAAGCGGTGTGTTCCTCTCATGGGAGTGACACGAAGGTAGACGAGATCACCAGGGGCATATACCATATCCGTGTGCTTCCTGTCATAGTTGCTCTTCTGACGACTCTGAGCAATCTTCAGGTTCTCCAGAATGATATGCACCTTCTCCTCTGCTTGGGTTACAATGTCAGGGCCAAACCAGATTCTTTCTCCTGCACCTGACCAACCAATCGGAGTTCTGCACTTGCGTCCATAGAGAGCCTCGAATGGTGCCATCTTGCACTCTTCTCAAGCTATTGTAGGAGAATTCAGCATAAGGAAGACATTCTTCCCACTTCATGCCAAACGAGATGACGCAAGCCCGAAGCATATCCTCCAGAATCTGATTGATTCTTTCCACTTGTCCTTGCGACTGAGGGTGGTAAGCAGTGCTGAAGTTCAACTTTGTTCCCAAAGCTTTTTGGAAACTCTCCCAGAACTTTGAGGTGAAGATGCTCCCACGGTCTGAACTGATTTCAAGCGGAACCCCATACAGAGAGACAATTCTATTGATATAGAGCTCAGCCAACTGAATTCCAGAAATTGTAACTACCTCGGTGAATTACGCTCCTAGATACAAGCCTGGATGAGTGGTAGTGGTTGAAATAGTACGGTGGGGCCCCAAAAGCCACTCACTGGTAGTCCTTTCAGACGTCCCAACCACTACCCTCTCAACGGGACCTGTCTGCGGCGTAATCGGCAAGGAAGGGATCAACTACGTACACAAGTGGGTATGTATAAGCCACCATACAAGAGTACATCGAGCCATACCATCTAGAAAGAAAGGAAAATATACGCCATACGGCAAGATTCAAATGACCTAGATAAATCTATATTTTAGGATACTTCCTCATACAACACACATCGAGTATCATGCGGGCGGCAAACAAAATCCGATACGGATAAGAAGCAAATCGGCATAAGATGCCATAGAAATAAGCACATCCCAACTACAGGTCTCACGGATCCCGTTCCCGAATCTCTACACCGCGATCGTTGCCCACATCTTCGCTTCTTCCACCAGATCCGTCACGTGAAGGTACCGTCCATCGAACCAAGAACTTATCGTGTGAGACCCTAAGGGTACTCATCAAGTCTTAATGCCTCTAAAGGGGACACAACCTGGGTGACGAATTGCGAAAAGATAAACCCTAGCAGTCCCTCAGATAAACGCTAACCATCCGCCTAACCAATGATAGACGGATGTCCGTGAATTTAAGGACAACAGTTATAATGGTAATCTCATCAGATCCATCCTCCTCCCTGCTTACCAACAAGGAAGCGGACGAACAACCCCCCATCCGTTGGCAATTTTATTAACCATTCCATGAGTATTGCACTATTTACTAGTCAAGTTACTTAGTCAGATTAAAGCGGTACTTTAGTTATGCTTGTCTATGATTGAGAAACTGTGCTCCAAGTCGTCCATATCCGCGGACACGGCTTTCAGAAAGTTTTACCCGGCCGGGGTGCACCAATAGCAACACACGCTCGATCAACCTCGGAAAAACCAAATCAAAACCCAACGAGGCTTTCACGACTGAACAATCACAGGATTCAGAAATATTTGGGGCCACCCCATTGAGTAGACCATAGCGGTAAGCAAGCTTGAGACGGACTCAAGGTTTGCGTCAATGGTCAGTATTTGGGAACCGAAAGTGTGGCTGGGCTTGTCGATACAGCGTAATCACTCCGCTTACCTAAGCGAAGGTGCTCTCGCACAATTTAAATCTGAAAGTAGTATGGCATAAGTATAGGATAGTAAATAAAACCTCAAACTAGTTTGTGGCCCCAAGAAATAAGAATGAATCAAGCTCGGCCTGGGGGTCCCATATACCTCCGGATGTGGATAGCGATAAATCAAGGAACAGGAATCAAGTACTGGGTCTTCTGGGACACAAGTGAGCAGGAAAAACCAAATAGCAGATGTTGCTCACCGGTGCCACTTTCTTTAGTTATCCCACTACTACTCAGGTTAAGTTGTTTAGGTACCTCATTATTCAACAGACTCTCACATACCCTACACATGCTGTTCTACGACTCGCATGGCTCAAACAACTCCTATAGTAGTGGCTCATGGGATGGAGGAACAAGCTTGGTGGGGTTTAAAAGTAAAGGCTATGCATGCTTGGGATTCAATTTAATGCAATCGCGACTCAATGATGCAAGAATTAGATAGAGGCAATAGGTACTGTATGTATGCAAGCATGTGGAAGTGCTTGCCTGTCAACTCAGTTGAAGCGAGGGACGGATCTGGGTAGTGCTCATGGTTCTCTTGATATAACCCCTGCTCAGTGTCTATCCGAGAAAAACCAAACAAACAATGCCAACATGAATATAGAGCACAAGCATATGAATAAGATGCGTCAAGCAAACAATCATGACATGATGAATGATGCACAATTTACATGGCAAGAAGGTAGCATGGCATGGTGAGGTGTGGAAAACAAGTAGCAACATTTTAGTGGAGTTTTGGTTCACATTTTGTTGTCATAACATTGCTGTACCCTATATTTTTATATGATGCATGCTGCAATTGAAGTCAAGGATAGCATAAACAGGAAGGTCTCATCGAGCTGATCATTTTAGACATATCATTTGCTAAATTTGGAATTATAAATCAAAAGTTATTGATTATTTAAATTCTAGTGGCAATTGGTGTAATTTAAATAAACTTGGAATTTAAATGTGCAAAAGGCAATTTGAATGGCATATTTGAAATCCTCTCATTTTTCTGATTCAAAAACATGTATTATTTGTCAAATTTGGATTTATATTTTGAAAGTTATTTGAAAACAGATTTCATTTTGAATTTGAATTTATTTGAAAAGATTTGGAATTATAAACAGATGAGCAGAGAACCTTTTGTACCCAGGCAGACCCAGCCGCACTCACTGACGGGTGGGACCAGGCTGACTGGGCACCCACGTGGTCAGAAGGGGGGAGTGGTAGCGCGGGTTGAGGGTGGAGAAGCTGGGGTGCCTTTCTGCAAAAAGGCCACGGTCATCGATCGTGGCCCGGTAGGACCGCGTTTGTTGGAGAAAAGGGCAAGGGGGCATTCGCTAAAAGAACACACGGGCGTGGGGAGGACTGCGGGTTGTTTCCAGGAAAACACGGGAGCCTCTTTAGAAAAAGGCCACCGTCGCTGACTGGTGGGGCTAACTGGACCGCGGATTTGAGGCGGGAAAAAGGGGAAGGGCGCTCGCAAACGTGCTGCCGCCGCTGCAGCAGACGCCGTGGCCGGGCGCGCGGAACTGGCGACTTCCGCCGGCGGCGATGCGGCACGCCGGACGAAACGAGATGACCCAAAAGGAAAACGAAGAAGAACTCTAGGGCTACATCTTTTGTTCAGAACCCAACTCCTGTAGAGGGCTTTAGCGCTGGGAACGCTGTGAATTGGCGACGAGCTGCAGCTTGTTGCTGCCAGAGCTGGCGCGGCCGACGCACGGTGTTCG
This sequence comes from Avena longiglumis, assembly GCA_030063025.1. Lineage (NCBI taxonomy): Eukaryota > Viridiplantae > Streptophyta > Magnoliopsida > Poales > Poaceae > Avena > Avena longiglumis. The sequence continues at coordinate 435,234,562 of CP125977.1, read as the reverse complement.
ACGGCGGCGCCGGAGCTACGATGCACTAGGGGGCAAAGGGGCATGTCTAGGGAGGCGATGGTCTCACCAGGGGCTTGCCGGCGAGGTTGATTCGGCCAGAGGGGACGGTGATCGCTGGCGAGGCGAAACGAAACTTCGCACCCACGGACACGGCGGCACAGCTCCTCCCGAGGTCCGTGGCTTCCGGTCCTAGCTGTTCAGGGGAGGCAGCGAAGCTTCGGTCGTGGGCACCTCTCGCACGGCTCCTTCCGCTCCCTGCAGATCTAGCGCTAGGGTTTAGAGGCACGGGAGGACATGGCTGAGCTGAAGGGGGAAGGAGGAAGGAAGGTTCCTGGGGTGGACGGGGAGTATCTGGCAAGGCAGAGACGGAGGGGTGTGGATAAGAACAGGAGGGGGCAGGAGGTGGCGTGGGGGATGGGTAGATGGCCAGGGTGGCGTCGGTGTCGCCTTTCCTCTTCACGTGAGCCAGGCAGGGCAGCTGGTGGGTGGTGGGCCAGTAGTGAAGAGGGGGCACGGGGCTGCAGGGGCTGGGGGAGCTCGAGGCAGTAGAACTAGAGGGGCCAGAGGGCAGAGAGAAAAGAGGCGGTGAGAGGGAGAGGGCCGTCTCGATCTAGGTTAGGTGAGGGGGGGTGTCCTTGATGGTGAGAGAGGGTAGATAGGACATGGTGGGATGGGGCCAGCACGCTAGAGGGAAGGGGAGAGAGGGAGTACTTTGGGTTTTGCTTAGACTAGGTGGGGTTTTGGTTTAGCTAGTATGGGGTTTGGGGTGGCTTAGGGTTTTGCTAAGAGGGGTAAGAAAGAGGTGGTACTTAACTTGATCATGCAAGCTCCACACAAGCCATAACAAGATCAAGGCAAGAAAAAAAAGGAAGAGGGAGAGAGATATGATCATGTGATGATGGGGGTTCTTCTTTGGTCCATGCATGCCCCAAAAATGACCAAGCAAGAACCAAGAGAAGAGGTGGGTTTAGGTTTGGGCATGCCACATTAGCACATGTGTGTGCATGGAGCATGGGGTAGGGGTTTAGCTAAAGGGGAGAAGAGAGGTAGATGATTTGATGAAGAAACTACAAGCCCAAAACAAGATCTAAGCAAAGGAAAGATGATCCACTTAGAATTCAAGTAAAAACCAGATACTAGAAAAGGTGGCACTTGCATGGCCCATGCAAAATAATTAATGCCAAATTTATCCTTGTGAAAACAATAATATTAACATGGCATTATTCATATGCATTCCCAAAAGGTGGGCAAGGCCAAGCAAAGATTATGGGTGGAATCCAACCAACCAACATGAGCTAGAGATAACCCAAATTAAAATGCCAAGCTCATATTAATTGGATGGTGGAATATAAGGTGTTGAAAGAAAAGGTGGTGGAGTCAATAAGAGAGATGCCCTCAACTCAACTTGGGCATTTAACAATATATCAAGAGCCAAATACAATATCAAGAGGCAAACACAATTAATAATGCACATGAGATAAGAACCAAATAAGAAGAGGTTTTATATGATGCTCAAATGCAAGGTGGCATGATGACATGAGCATGACATGGTGATGATGCAGCAATTATATGTTGGAAGTGGCCCTTTTTATTATTATAACATGTAGCATTACATGTGTTAGACAACTGGGATGCTACACAACACTTGGTGCTCTTTCTTGATCTCCACTTCTGCAGACTTTAACATGGAGAAGAGTTCAGGTAACGACTTGTCCATGTTTTGCATATTGTAGTTCATCACAAAGTTCTTATAACTTGGTGGTAGTGATTGGAGGACACGATGAATCCCCAAAGCATTAGGAATCACTATACCCAAGCTTTGAAGCTTGCTTGCGTGCCCAGACATCTTAAGCATGTGCTCACTGACGGAGTTGCCCTCTTCCATCTTGCAGTTAAAGAATTTTTCAGAAGCCTCATAACTCTCAAGTGCCGCGTGAGCCTCAAATATCATTTTGAGTTCATGGACAATATCATGTGGGTCATGGTTCTCAAACCTTTTCTAAAGCTCCAATTCCAAACCATACAAGATAGCACACTGAACTGTGGAGTACTGATTCTTCCGAGCGAAGAAAACATTCTTTGCCTCGTCGGTAGCATTAGCTGCAGGAGGGTTACCCAGCAGTGCATCCAACACATAGGTCAAATTACCAGCATTGAGGACAATCCTCAAATTGCTGAACTAATCCGCGAAGTTTCTTCCATTGTTTTTCGACTTTTCTTTCTCTAGGAACGCATTAAAATTGATAGTAAGGGCCGCCATTGATCTACAACATATTTGCAATAGTTTTAGACTAAGTTTATGAGAAATTGAGTTCTAATTAATAGTTAAATTAATCTAGGTGAACTCCCACTAAAAACAATATCCCTCACATTGTTTTAGTGATCACACGAACCAAATCCACCACATCAAAACTGATCATCACGAGATTTGATGTAGCTTCAATGGCGAACAATCAACATGTTCAACATATCTACTATATGACTCATGCTTTACCTTTAGGTGATCCGTGTTCTGAGACCATGTCTGTACATGCTAGGCTCGTCAAGATCAAACCTTAGCTTCCACATGAGCAAATCTGGCTTGCTCACGTTGTATACACTCACAGAATCTAACACACCCAATCCTCACGTGGTGCTTTGAAATAACGAGCTTTAGAAATGGTGCTTACTAAGGATGAACACTTTAAAACTTGAAATTGTGTGTCTGAGGGATCATCTTATAATGCTACCGTCGTGAGCTAAGCAATACAAGATGCATAAAAGGATTAACATCACAAGCAATTCATAATATGTGATATGATATGGCCTTTCTTCTTATGCTTCCAATCTCCATCTTCAAGAACAAACATGATCTCCATCATCACCAGTGTGGAGTCAAGGTCAAATGCGCCGCTTCATGGTTGTCGTCCACCAGCATTAACTATTACAACTACTTTGAATAGACACGCAAGTCTTAATGGAATTTAAAAGACAACCATATGGCTCCTGTCGGTTGCCAACTTACAATAAGGAACATTGCATACATCATATATAATCACAATCATGGCCATATCACATCACAACACACCCCTGCAAAACAAAGGTAGACGCCTATAATTTTCTTTGCATATTTTACGTGGTTTGCGGATTTCAATAAGTGTCGTTCTAACTTATGAACAAGAACCACAATGTTGATGTTTGAACTATCTAGTGCCTGTTGTAAATTGAATCTATACTATGATGGGAGAGACAGACACCCGCAAAGCCACTTATGCAATACAAGTTGCAAGTTAAGCGTGGAGCAAGTCTCATGAACGATGTCATGTAAGGTTAGCCCGGGCCGCTTCATCTCATCATACCGCAAGATGCAAAGTACACAAAAGCAATTGATAATAAAAGCACCACCGCCCACAATGACCATTGTGTTCTACTCGTGCAACGTATCTACATATAGACACATCCCTGATACCACTGTAGGGGTTTGTAGCATGGAAAACAAAAAAATTGTACCGCATGCACACAAACAAGCCAAAATCTATCTACTAGATTGTAGCAACGAGTCGATAGAAGCACTCACCCTCGAAGATTCCAAAGCGTTTAACAAGATAAGATTCTCGTGGATGATGTAGTCGTACACTGGCCGATCTCAATATCGCGTAGACGATCCTTCCGGCACTCCGTTCTGGCAGCGCTTCCGCAGTCGGTCAAACGTTCGGTACTCGATGAAGACCTTCCTATCCCTTGTTCCAGCAGGCAGCGGAGGTTGTAGTTCTCCCCTTGCGAATCCGGCAGCATGACGGCGTAGTGTCGGATGTAGAGGTAAGATCCCGCAGGGCTTCGCCAAAGCCGGTGTGAGTTATGGTGGATTTATGGTTTCCCGGTGATTTAGGGTTTAGAAGACTGGGAGGAGGAGGAGGTGTCGGCGGCGGCTAGTACGGCGGCGACGGACCGGCGGCCACGCGAGGCGGCGGCGACTTGGGTGTGAGAGGGCTAGGGCTTGGTGTTTTGGGGCATCCCTCTCCCTCTATTTATGAGAGGGGGCAGCCTTGGGAGGGGTGGGTTTGAATCCAAACCCAAACCCAAGTTGGATTGAGAGAAGGACTCGTTCCTTCTTCCACTAGGAAAGCATTGTTCCAGTTTGACTTTTCAAACTCCCGTTTGACTTTTAATTTAGAGCTTTAATTCTTTCTCACAAATGCTCACACCAAGTGACCTAGGATATGATCCAATCATTCCACTTACCCATGACAGATTCATGCACCATTCCCCTTCCGGACCGGTGAACCTTCTAGAACCTCTCCGATGAAAACATCAAAATCATTCCTGAACTCCGGAATCAGACTTTCCTTATATGAATCTTATTCTCCGGACCATTCCGGATCTCCTCGTGATATCCTGGATCCCATTCGAGACTCCGAACAACATTCGGTATCCCTACTAACATTCCATATCTACTAAACAACATCGAATCCTTAAGTGTGTCTCCTTATGGTTCGTGAATTATGCGGCCACGACCGAGACACTTCTCCGATCAATAACCAATAGAGGAATCTAGAAATTCATATGGCTCCCACATATTTCTACGATTACTTTGCGATCAAATGAACCACTTACATATGATACCAATTTCCCTTTGTCTCATGATAGTTTACTTATCCGAGGTTTTGATCATCAGTATCTCTTCATACCTAGTTCAACCTCGTTACCGATAAGTACTCTTTTCTCGTTCCCGTGATATGTGATCCCTTGTGAGCCAGTGTAAGATACCACCTGTATAAAGGTGAAAATCCCTATGATTGCAATGCTAGTCCCTGAATCAAATGCTAGCATCCATACTTTAAGATGAAGTACAAAGAAACAAAGGTAATTATTACACTTTCATTCCAGAGATAACATAGTATTTTACAACTCCATAGCCAAAGGCTAGTACAAGAGTTTAACTTAACAATAAAAAATAGAAGTCTTCATCTTCATGTGCCACAGGTAAGCATGTTGAGTGTAGACTCATAACCCCTAATAATCATCAGAGTATCCCGCAACATCACAAGTTACAGCCATAGTGGGTCAATACATTGGAATAGTATTGGCAAGTGATACCTTAGTAGAATATTATCATCTTGTTACTACATGAATTTGGCTAAGTGTAGCTTAGGCTTGCTTTGATAAAAATAGGTTTTACATATCATTTGAAAACACTAAGTTTTTGTTTGGCAAAAACTTTCCCAAGGAACAACCAATAGAAAAATTGGTGAACCTTCACCCTTGTTCAACCACAGGTTTTAACTTAGAAAATTGGTATGAGGAGATTCTTGATAGATTCCATGTCTTGATGCTCAAATTGTCCAATACCGGGGACATGGCTAAGTACTTAGGTTCTTCCATCTGCAGAGGTTGTGCACTTTCCCCACAAGACTTGATTTTCACCAAGACAGGACCTTTCAGAAGCCTTCCCTTAGACCAAATGGACGCGTTCCAACCTAACATCCCACTACCACCAACTGTCCAAATGGCTAAGTTATTGCAACCTATATGATCTAGGCAGAGCCCATAATGCCATGTGGCTCCACTAGAAGCTTCTTAACATTTGGCATCTCAAATCCCTTTGTTCCTGGGTGGCATTCCACAAGTGATATACACAAGGTAAACCATAGAAATGGGCCTTGTGTAACCACTCAACACAAACCATTCTTTCCATTCCACCCAGGTGTTTCATTCCCTTAGTTGTTTTATTAAGCAAAACATAAGTCAAATACTTCGAAATATTTCTCATAGCATGTATATATAATCCACCCTTGGTTACTACTAGCTAGGCTAATCATGGCAATAGCAAGTATCTTAACTTAGAAGAAATTCTAACAATTCTACCACTACTAGGATTTCCCAAGATTAGCATATAGATACTTAGTAAAATTTATTCATGCAAGCCCTATGCAAAATATTTCTAATGCATAGTCAAAATATTGGGATAAAAATATGAAGAACCACTTTCCTTGGTAGTTGGGGGAGTAGCAACAAACTTCACAACCACAATCACTATTAGCACCAAAATCTACACATAAAATGATAGCACCAAATTCACATATCAAAAATATACAAGAAAAAATATATGAATGCATGAAAAATGCGATGTGATGATTTTCTAAATCAAACAAGACAAGTATACAGTATTGAATCACAAACAAGACAAAAACACCCTAAACAACCTTTATTTTGTCTCTAAATAATTTTTCAAATAATTTCTATACTCAAAATAAGCCTATAAATGTCTCTGCAAAAATAATCAATTTTACAGAAGCAAAACATTAAACACATTGTATAAATGGATAGAATTCTTTCTCCTGATTCCAATGATATAAAATTTGCAAAATTTGAACGCGTGGATCAAAAGTTATGAATTTTGAAAGTTTGAACATCTAATAGATCTAAATTTTGTTTTGAAATTTAAACACAAACACATGGAATGTTCTGATTGGCCCGTACCGGTTCGGCCAGATCGATCAACGAGGGCCGCACGATCTTAACGAAATCGCACGGGAAAGATCCATTCGTACCCCTTCGATAAGTGATATAATCCTATGCGCTAGATCTAGATCCTACGGCTGCCAAGCATGCGACCATGGATGGGCGGCGCTAGCAACGGCGGCGCACTGTCAGCGGTGTTCCGGCTGCTACGGAGAGGGCTAGGGTTGGTAGAGATTCTTACCAGACTCGTGAGGTTGTGCTAATACTCAACGACTCGCTGGTGTGGACGGGGGCGTGCTGTGGAGGTCGCTGGGGCTCGTCGGAGTTGCGGGCGACGTCGGGTTCTTGCAGACGACAACGTTGCCGATGATATGGACCACCCTAACACAAACCAAAGGCGTCAGGGTGTGCACAACGATCTGGAGATCATGATAGTGTCAGAGAGAAGGCAAGGGGTGGTCGGGTTTTACCTAAATCGTTCACCGGAGTTAGGCGGCGGCTCTATCACTTGTTGAGGTGGTCGGGGACGGCGACCTGGGTCATGCGCGGGCAAACCAAAGACATTAGGAGAAGCACAAAGACATGGCGAACTCGACAGGGTCAAGCAGAAGAGGGGCGCTCAGAACTCACCGGAATCAGTCGCCGGAGCTTCTTGGTGTTTCGGCGGTGCAAGCGAGAATTCGCGGAGCCTGACGGTGCTTCTGGCTAGCTATGCTGGGGGAAATGGCCGCGAGGGGGAGGTGATTAAGTAACCGGAGCGGGGGCAAGGATTACGCATGCAATCAACGACATTTAATCGATTTAAAACACGGCAGTGAAGGAGAAGGAAGAAACGGCGAGGCCAGGTCGTGGGCGGGGTTTAGGGATGATGATGACAGGGCATGTGGGGTCGGAATGTCAGTGAGTGGGTGCGTGCGGCTGCGGTGAGAAACAGAGGGAGAAGGGAAACCCCGGGTGGGCTGTTTTGGCTACTGTGCCGAAAGGGTGACGCCGGCCCATTTCTTATTCTTTATCCTTTTTCTTTTTCTGTTTGAATTTCTAGGAATCCTTTTCAAATGATTTCAAATATGTTTGAATTCAAACTCTTTCCGGATTTTTATAAAGTGAAACCTGCAAAAAATTGGCTACAGAACAATGTTGTACACTTGAAAATAATTTGGCATATTGAAATTTTAAAATAAACAATACCTTTAATAATTGTTTAATAAAGACATAAAAATGGTTTTAAATTTACTTTCCTTTGAAATCTTTGTCCAAGCTTTTGGAAAACCTCAATCAACCATAGGATCAAATATCTTTGGTTTAAACAAACAATCTCATACTAGAGAGTAGCATTGGTTCAATGCCTTGCTTACATAAAATGATAGATCACAAGTTTCTGATTTTTGAGAAAAAGATCCTAGGATGAGAGTGAATGCATGAATGATGTGCAAACTTTGAAAGCATGATTTTAGGGATGTTACAAATCTAACCCCCTTAAGGTGAATCTCGCCCTCGAGATTCGGATTGGCTAGCAAATAGGTGAGGGTGGTCTTTCCGAAGGCCATCTTCTCTTTCCCATGTTGCTTCTTCTTCGGAATGATCGCTCCACTATACTTTGCAGAATTTGATAGTCTTTGTCCGAGTAACTCTTTTCTGCAGACTCAAGAATCTTGACATGTTTTTCCTCATAAGTGAGATCCCTTTCCAATTAGACCTCCTCCATTTCTTTAGCTGACTCACATGAAACACATTGTGAACGGCGGACAATGATTCTAACAATTCAATCTCATAAGCTACTTCTCCTTTACGACTCAGAATCTTGAATGGTCCAACATATCTTGGGGCCAATTTTCCTTTGACTCCGAATATCTTCACTCCACGAAGTGGTGACACTCTAAGATAAGCTCTATCACCCACCTCATAGGTGACTTCTCTATGCTTAGGATCTGCGTAGCTCTTCTGTCGGGACTGTGCTATCTTCAATCTGTCCTTTACTAGCTTGACTTTCTCTTCAGCCTCTTTGATCAGTTCTGGTCCGAACAGATTTCTTTCTCCCACACCATTCCATAGCAATGGGGTAGTACACTTTCTCCCATAGAGAAACTCAAACGGCTTGATAGCTGTTGTTGTAAGAGAATTCTGCGTAAGGCAGACTTTCATCCCAACTAGCTCCATAGTCTAGGGCACATGCCCTCAACATATCCTCTAAAATCTGGTTGGTCCTTTCTGTCTGTCCATCAGTCTTAGGATGAAAAGCAGTGCTAAATTCCAATCTCGTTCCCAATGACTCATGTAGTTGCCTCCAAAAATGAGAATTGAATTGGGTTCCCCTATCAGACACAATACTCTTGGGTACTCCATGCAGACACACAATCCTATTCATATAGATCTTGGCCAACTTAGAACTTGTGTAGGTTGTCTTCACTGGTATGAAATGAGCCACTTTAGTGAGGCGATCTACTACTACCCAAATAGAATCATATCCTGACTTGGTTCTTGGCAATTCGGTGATGAAATCCATGCCAATCTTGTCCACTTCCAATCAGGAATAGGTAGCGTTTGTAGCAACCCTGCTAGTTTCTGATGTTCCGCTTTCACTCTACTACATACATCACACAAAGCAATATGTTCGGCGATGTCCTTCTTGAGATTATTCCACCAAAATATTTCCTTCATATCCATGTACATTTTGGTGTTACCTGGATGAATGGAATATGGTGAGTTGTGTGCTTCCTGTGGAATCAGTTTCCGAAGCTCCGGATCTTGCGGAACGCAGATACGTTTTCCATACCATAAAGTACCATGTTCGTCTTCATGGAATCCTTTGGCTTTTCCTTTACCAATCTTTTCCTTAATATGTTTAATTTCCTTGTCCGTGTTTTGGTCTTCCTTGATTTTGTCCAACAAGGTGGGTTGAACATCCAATGACATGGGATGTCCTTCAGGCACAATTTCCAATCTGAGGTCTCTAAATTGGGCACACAGATCATCTAGCAACTCTCCCTTAGTAAGGCCATTCAAAAATACCTTACGGCTTAGAGCATCTGCTACAACATTTGCTTTACCGGGGTGGTATTGCAAACTTAAGTCACAGCCCTTGATGAGTTCTAGCTATCTTCTTTGTCTCATGTTGATTTCTTTCTGAGTGAAGATATACTTCAAACTTTTGTGATCTGTGAACACTTCACATTGCTGTCCCAAAAGGTAATGTCTCCATGTTTTGAGTGCATGGACAACAGATGCTAACTCTAAATCACGAGTAGGATAATTTACTTCATGAGTTTTGAGTTGTCTCAAGGAATAAGCTACAACTTTCCCTTCTTGCATCAGAGCTGCACCTAATCCATGATGAGATGCATCACAATACACTTGGAAATCCTTCTCCAAATCTGGCAGACATAGGACTGGTGCTGTCACTAGTCTCTTCTTCAATTCTTGGAAACTGAGTTCACATCCTTCAGTCCAAGCAAATTTCTTGTCTTTCTTTAGCAGCTCCGTCATTGGCTTAGCTACCTTGTAGAAATTTTCAATGAATCTTCTATAGTATCCTGCCAAGCCAAGGAAACTACGAACTTCTTTCACTGACTTAGGAGATTCCCATTCAGTTACAGCTGACACTTTTGTGGGATCAACTGCTACACCATCTCCTGACACAACGTGCCCAAGAAATACAACTTCATTCAACCAGAATTCACATTTGCTGAATTTGGCATACAGCTTATGCTCTCTAAGCTTCTCAAGTATCAAACGCAAATGTCCTTCATGCTCTTCTTTGCTCTTGGAGTAGATCAAAATGTCATCGATGAAAACGATAACAAACTTGTCAAGGAACTCCATGAACACCTTGTTCATCATATTCATGAAGTAAGCTGGTGCATTAGTCAAACCAAATGGCATCACTGTGTACTCATACAATCCATACCTAGTGGTGAAAGTTGTCTTAGCTAGGTCTTGTTCTATTATCTTAAGTGAAAATAACCTTACTGGAGATCAATCTTTGAGAACACACAGGCTCCTTCTAGCTGATCAAACAAGTCATTGATTCTGGGCAAAGGATATTTGTTCTTGCTAGTCACCTCATTGAGTGAATGATAATCGATGCATAACCTTTGACTTCTATCTTTCTTTTCCACAAATAATACTGGTGCTCCCCAAGATGAACAACTTGGTTGAATAAATCCTTTCTGCAGCTGTTCTCCAAGTTGTTTCTTGAGTTCTTTCAACCCATCAACTGACATCTTGTAAGGTCTCTTTGATATTGGTCATGATCCCGGTAGCAAGTCAATCAAAAAATCCACATCTCTATTTGGTGGCATTCCCAGCAATTCTTCCAGAAATACATCCGGATATTCACTCACAATTGGCACACTGTGTATGCTAACCCCCTTAAGAGAAATTATCTTACTCCCTTTTGATTCAAAATTGGTCTTGAATCTAATCCTTTTATTATCCGGGGTTCTGAGTGTGACAGTATGATTGGCACAGTCTAGTACTCCCTTGTACTTAGTCATCCAGTCCATTCCTAAAATGACATCCAATCCTTGGGAATTTAGGATTATCAGATTAACGGGAATCTTATACTTCCCAAACTCTATGACTAGGTCATGACATTCTGAGTTCACTATCATTTCTCCACCAGGAGAACTTACTTTTATAGGACACCCAATAGTTTCAACCAGAAGTTCATTTCTATCAACAAATGCTCTTGATATGAATGAATGTGATGCGCCAGTATCAAAAAGAACAAGTGCTGGAACAGAATTGAGTTTGAACTTACCAGCCACAACATCAGGTTCCTCATAAATCTCTTCCACATTGATGTGGTTCACCTGTCCCTTCTGTAAAGGGTTGGGTTTGTTGGCACCTTCAACTTTCTTTTTTGGCCACACATTAGCATAGTGCCCCATCTTCTTACACTTGAATCATTCAACCTGACTTAGATATTTCTTGACAGGCTAACTACCACTACCACTTCCATTGTGGTGGATCTTGTATCCACTATTGTGGTTCTTGTACTTGTCATTATCATGACCACGGTGATGATTGTTTTCATGATGGTGGTTGTGGCTGTGGTGGTTGTTGTACTTTCCATGTTTGTGGGATCCAGCACTCCCACTATCATCATGGTGGGAACTCTTGTGAGACAATCCCGAGATGTGCTTGTCAAAGTTGTGCTTCCTCTTTCTGCTTTCAACCTGTTTCATCTTGTTCTCCAAGATGGTAGCCTTGTCACAAACTGATTGGTATGTTGAGACATAGGCCACAGATAGCTGCAGATTCAGTTCATCATTCAGTCCTTCGAGGAATTTCTCTTTCCTCTTGGCATTAGTATCAACTTCATCTGGTGCATATCGCGCCAGATTGTTGAACTCCTCAATATATTCCACCACGTTGCGGTGACGTTGCTTCAGGTTATGGAACTCTTTCTTCTTCAAATTCATCACTCCGGATGAGATGTGAGCTGTGCGGAAACCATCCTCAAAGATAGACCAAGTTACATCCTCAATGGGTGTGGTGATCTAGAAGTTATCCCACCAAGTAGCTGCTGGTCCTTCCAACAGATGTGCTGCAAACCTGACTTTCTCTTCGTCGGTGCAGCCGACAGTTACTAAATCCTTGTTTACCGAACGTAGCCAATCATTGGCCACCATGGGATCAGTAGTTCCTGAGAACTTTGCAGGCCTCAGTCTCAAGAATCTGGTGAGCATGTCAAATCCTGGTGGATTGTTCTGATTGTTGTTGTTGTTGTTATTGTTTTTGTTGTTGTTCTGGTTTTGATTCTGAATGTGGTCATCATCTGCATCAGTTGAGTTTGTGCTGTCATCAACTGCTGCATCTCGGGGGTGACATTGTTGTTGTTTGGGTTGGGGTTGGCACGTCGAGGAGGCATCTGTGGTTTTCATAAGGATAAGAATGAGATACCCATAGATGCTTAACATGCACAATACATCACATAGTCAACCACAATAATTAATCAAGCATCAACATAACATAAGGTTCAAATGACGTAACCATCAAGTTTGAAAAAGTAAACACACCATAGCAAGCCACCCACATGATGGATGGTCATTGCTACACAATAACCATAAGCATGGTAAATGAAAGATAAATGAGTAGTCATCACTACTCCTCTGCAACAACCTCCTCATCAACAAGTGTAAGACATGCATTCTCCATTGCGGTCTTGTACTCATCAACACTAGTAGTCAAGGCCTCTATCTTAGCCCTAAGAGCCCTCTTCTATGAGCGAAGTCTCTCAATCACACCCTGCTGATGCTCGAGCTCGAAGTCCTTGGTCTCTAGCTCTTCCTTCATCTCCCGGATTTTCTTGTTCCGGTCTTGGACTCTCTTCTCCTGGCTCTTGAATTTCCTGTCCTGGCTCTCAAACTTGGCCTCCATTTCCTTGACTTTCTCGTCTTGCTCCGCGAAGAGCTTGTCCTTCTCACGAAGCGGCACCTGGAGCTCATCATTGCTAAGCATGATGTTGGTCCTATCTGTATCAAGGTGCCTAATAAGAACCTCTAGGTCATGAAGGTATAGACGAATCGGCTCCGCCATCTCTCTAGCATCATCCTCGAACTCAATAGCCTCACCCTCCTCGTCGCGTATTCCGAAGGCGTGAAAGTAAAGACTTCTAAGCTCTCTGGAGTGCCTCCCTACCAGACGACAAGTAAGTCTTGCATGACTACATCTAAGCCTCTATCCTTGATATCATGCATTAGCTTGAAAGTGATAGCCTCCATTGTTGGATCAGTATGGCGTCCTGGCTGAGTAACTTTGAAGCCCCAAAGGTCCTTCCTCTCAAACTTGGTGAGGGGAAGCGTCATGATGCTAGTAAGTGGAAGGTTGAGCACGCTAGTGAGCTCAATGAGACGAGTGCCAAAACGAGTTCCCTTGAACTCCTCGGCCGTGTTGATAATAACACTAGGCATCTATTTTATAAGATAGAGAAAATTTAGAATCAACATCAATAGAGAAAATCACAAGACAAAATAACACAAGCATATATTTCATAGCAAACACACAAATCCATTACAAGCATCAAAGGTTCAACATAACTTAGAAATTTTTTTGGAAATGAAAACGATAAGTGTGGTGGGCCAAATAACGAAGTATGATACAACTCTCTCTCACTAGACAAAATAGCTATCAAAGAATTCTTAGTAGCCATCTATCTATCTTGTTCACAAGATTCCCAAATTAAGTCTATGATGTCTCCCCTTAGTTGTTGGTTGGTAGTCTCTAACTCTTGGGTATTCTTCTTTTCTTCTCTAAGGTCATTTTGAGTGTTGAGCATTCTGCACTTGAGTCTATCACCAAGTTCCTTGATAGCATTCCATGTTGCATTTCTTGCAGAGTCAAAGAATGTGGTGTGCATTTCTGAGTTGGTGACCATGCAGAATACGGACTCCTTGTGGTTGCCTTCCTTGTTTTTGTACAAGTGAAGTTGCACCCACCAATACTCCTCTCCTTCATCCATCACAGGGAAACCTTTGTACACAGCAGCACCATATATCCCCATGGTATCCATAAGGTTCTTGAGGGCTTTGGGAAATTCAGTCTCACACTCCAAGGTCATGGTCATGAGTGGTCCCTTCCTTACGGCTTCGTTGATGGAGTTCATCTACAAATAGAGATGAGAAAGAAGATTAGAAAAGTTTAAGAGAAGAAAAAGACAAGTGTGGAAAATTGTTGAAAAAATTTCCTTACTGGTTTCTAATCCAATCCTAGGGTCATAATCCTACAGGAAATACAGTGCTCTGATACCATTTGTAAGATCCCACCTTTATAAAGGTGAAAATCCCTGTGATTGCAATGCTAGTCCCTGGATCAAATGCTAGCATCCACAGTTTAAGATGAAGTACACAGAAACAAAGGTCATTATTACACTGTCATTCCAGAGATAACATAGTCTTTTACAACTACATAGCCAAACGCTAGTACAAGAGTTTAACTTAACTATATAAAATAGAAGTCTTCATCTTCGTGTGCCACAGGCAAGCATGTTGAGTGTAGACTCATAACCCCTAATCATCATCAGAGTAACCTGCAACATCACAAGTTACAGCCACAGTGGGTCAATACATTGGAATAGTATTGGCAAGTGATACCTTAGTAGAATATTATCATATTGTTACTACATGAATTTGGCTAAGTGTAGCTTAGGCTTTCTTTGCTCAAAATAGGTTTTACCTATCAGTTGAAACACTAAGTTTTTGTTTGGAAAAAACTTTCCCAAGGAACCACCAATAGAAATTGGTGAACCTTCACCCTTGTTCAACCACATGTTTTAACTTAGAAAATTGGGATGATGAGATTATTGATAGCTTCCATGTCTTGATGCTCAAAATGTCAAATACCAGGGACATGGCTAAGTACTTAGGTTCTTTCATCTGCAGAGGTTATGCACTTTCCCCACAAGACTTGATTTTCACAAAGACATGACCTTTCAGAAGCCTTCCCTTAGACCAAATGGACGCATTCCAACCTAACATCCCACTACCACCAACTGTCCAAATGGCTAAGTTATTGCAACCTATATGATCTAGGCAGAGCCCATAATGCCATGTGGCTGCACTAGAAGCCTCTTAACATTTGGCATCTCAAATCCCTTTGTTCCTGGGTGGCATTCCACAAGTGAGATACACAAGGTAAACCATAGAAATGGGCCTTGTGTAACCACTCAACACAAACCATTCTTTCCATTCCACCTAGGTGTTTCATTCAATTAGTTGTTTTATTAAGCAAAACATAAGTCAAAGACTTAGAAATATTTCTCATAGCATGTATATATAATCCACCCTTGGTTACTACTAGCTAGGCTAAGCATGGCAATAGCAAGTATCTTAACTTACAGGAAATTCTAATAATTCTACCACTACTAGGATTTCCCAAGCATAGCATATAGATACTTAGTAAAATTTATTCATGCAAGCCCTATGCAAAATATTTCTAATGCATGGTCAAAATATTGGGATAAAAATATGAAGCACCACTTGCCTTGGTAGTTGGGGGAGTAGCAACAATCTTCACAACCATAATCACTATTAGCACCAAAATATACACATAAAATGATAGCGCCAAATTCACATATCAAAAATATACAAGCAAAAATATATGAATGCATGCAAAATGCCATGTGATGATTTTCTAAATCAAACAAGACAAATATACAGTTCTGAATCACAAACAAGACAAAAACACCCTAAACAACCTTTATTTAGTCTCTAAATCATTTTTAAAATAATTTCTATACTCAAAATAAGCCTATAAATGTCTCTGCAAAAATAATCAATTTAATAGATTCAAAACATTAAGCACATTGCATAAATGGATAGAATTCTTTCTCCTGATTCCAATGATATAAAATTTGAACGCGTGGATCAAAAGTTATGAATTTTGCAAGTTTCAACATCTAATAGATCTAAATTCTGTTTTTAAATTTAAACACAGACACACGGCATGTTCTGATTGGCCCGTACCGGTTTGGCCGGATCTATCAACGAGGGCCGCACGATCTTAACGAAATCGCACGGTCCAGATCCATTCGTACCCCTTCGATAAGTGATCTAATCCTATGCGCTAGATCTAGATCCTACGGCTGCCAAGCATGCGACCATGGATGCGTGGTGCTAGCGACGGCGGCGTGGCGACGATGCACTGTCAGCGGTGTTCCATCGGCTACGGAGAGGGCTGGGGTTGCTAGAGATGCTAACCAGACTCGCGAGGTCGCGCTGATGCTCAACGACTCGCTGGTGTGGACGGGGGCGTGCTGTGGAGGTCGCTAGGGCTCGTCGGAGTTGCGAGCGACATCGGGTTCTTACAGACGACGACGTTGCCGATGATATGGACTGCGCTAACACAAACCAAAGGCATCAGGGTGTGCACAATGATCTGGCGATCATGATAGGGTCAGAGAGTAGGCAAGGGGTGGCCGGGTTTTAACTAAATCGTTCACTGGAGTTAGGCGGCGGCTTTGTCGCTTGTTGAGGTGGTCGGGGACGGCGACCTGGGTCATGCGCGGGCAAACCAAAGACATTAGGAGAAGCACAGAGACATGGCAAACTCGACAGGGTCAAGCAAAAGGCGAGGGGCGCTCGGAACTCACCGGAATCAGTCGCCGGAGCTTCTCGTTGTTGCGGCGGTGCAAGGGAGAATTCGCGGAGCCTGGCGGCGCTTCTGGCTGGCTATGCTGGGGGAAATGGCAGCGAGGGGGAGGTGATTAAGTAACCGGAATGGGCCGGGGCGAGGATTACACACGCAATCAACGACATTTAATCGATTTAAAACACGGTAGTGAAGGATAAGGAAGAAACGGCGAGGCCAGGTCGTGGGCGAGGTTTGGGGACAACGATGACGAGGCATGTGGGGTCGGACTGTCAGCGAGTGTGTGCGTGCGTCTACGGTGAGAAACAGGGGGAGACGGGAAACCCCGGGTGGGCTGTTTTGGCTACTGGGCCGAAAGGGTGATGCCGGCCCATTTATTATTCTTTATCCTTTTTCTTTTTTTGTTTGAATTTCCAGGAATCCTTTTCAAATGATTTCAAATATGTTTGAATTCAAACTCTTTCTGGATTTTTATAAAGTGAAACCTGCAAAAAATTGGCTATAGAACAATGTTGTACACTTGAAAATAATTTGCCATATTGAAATTTTAAAATAAACAATGCCTTTAATAATTGTTTAATAAAAACATAAAAATGGTTTTAAATTTACTTTGCTTTGAAATATTTGTCCAAGCTTTTGGAAAACCTCAATCAACCATAGGATCAAATATCTTTGGTTTAAACAAACAATCTCATACTAGAGAGTAGCATTGGGTCAATGCCTTGCTTTCATAAATGATAGATCACAAGTTTTTGATTTTTGAGAAAAAGATCCTAGGATGAGTATGAATGCATTAATGATGTGCAAACTTTGAAAACATGATTTTAGGGATGTTACAGCCAGTCACATGCTTGCAAGCTAATTGGATGACATTCCACCGAGAGGGCCTAGAGTATATGTATCTGTCATATGGATGGACAAATCCCACTCTTGATCCATGTGCCTCAACCCATACTTTCTGAACACTCAGTGCCACCTTTATAGCCACCCAGTTAGGGTGTGGTGTTTGATGCCATCAAAGAATTCTTCCGGTGATGGTTATTAGCATGATCTCATGGTCGAAGGAATTAGGTTACTATGTATCAGAAAGCTTATAGCAAACAAACTATTGAAATGACTTGATCTTTATGCTACGCTTATCTATAGGAGTATTTCCATCATACCATTCTCCTAATGATATGATCTTGTTGTTAATAACATCTCAATGTTCATGATCGAGAAACCACGATCATCTATTAACCAACAAGCTAGTATTATAAATAGGCTTTACCAGGGACTCTAATTTAGTTTACAAATCACACAAGTATTAGTGTTTCTGGTTAATACTATTATAGCATGAATGTAAACATTTATCATAAACACAAAGATATAATAATAACCACTTTTATTATTGCCTCTAGGGCATATCTCCAACACTACAATATGATGGCTATCAATGAATCGAGTTAAAACATAACATAGCATATAAGTTAAAACATTTCCAATACATGAAAAGCTACTAAAATATAAATTCATAAGAAATAATAGACGATTTTTGATAGTGACACTTGCCTTAGTTATAGTTCTCATTCACACAGTTGACACAATCACAATGTTCACACTCCAGGCAATCTATCACGGAAAATAATAATCACAATCAACATACAGTATAACAAACACAACAAAACAATATGTATGCATTTTAGAAAAGAAAAGGAGATTAGAAGCTTTTCATAAACATTTCCTATTAAGAAAATAGGCTTAAAATAGGCATTAATGAATTGTGAAATAATTCATTACAAAATAGTATCTTAAGTTTTTGGGAACCATGCTACGAGATAGTTAATGTCTATATCTTTCATTTGCCACTAGTTTCACCTTAAAATGATTTATAGAATAAGAGTTATAGCCAAAATACTCATTTAAGGGATTTCATCATAGTTAATTATTTTGTACAGTAGAAAAATCAACTATTGGCACAGTGTCGTAGATTACAATTTTATGAATCCATAGAAATCAAATTTGCCAATTTTGGAGTTGTAGATATTTTCCTATGAATTTTATACCATTAAATATATTTAAATAGTACAGAAAATATTCATTGGGAAAGGTTCAAATTTTATTGTAGAATCAAATTCTACACATTATTTGGAATCCAGGGATATATCCTTTGCATTTTTCTAATGAATACTCTATTTTATATGAATTTTACAATGTTAATACAATTTTCTATCTATTTATACAATTTCTGCAATTAACGGACATGCACGGACACGTAGCTTGACCTGGTTGGCTGCGCAAGCTGAGTCGGTGCTGACTGGCCACTTATGTGGCTGACACGTGGTGCCCTTCGGTTGGTCAGTACTGTTTCACAGGGTCTTCTAATCTGGGGCGCTCGCTTCCAATTCGATGGCCAGGATTGGTTTCTTCCTGGCGCTTCCGCTGAGTTGCAAGCTGACGACGGTAGGTGGCGGCAGCGGGCTCAGGTGGTGCTCGATGGAGTGCCTCCTGGTGGTTTCCGAAGGAGGTTCAGGGTGCAACGAGAAGCGGACGAAGATCGTTGTTCCCATGGCTGCCTCAGCGTCGTCCTTGCGCGACAACAAAGGGTGGATGGCGCTCCGCGGTGGAGGTGGTACTCCGGCGAGCGATCCAAGATGCCCTAGGGATCTGCAGAGAGGGGAGAGTAGTCAGGAGAAGCGGATGTGTATGTGGAAGAGGAGTAGTGGAAGAAGAGGGCCGCGGGGCAGAGGAATGATCGGATTGCAGATCGATCTGGGGGTTCCGATGGCGGTGATTCAGGAGTTCTGATTCGAGGTGGCTAGGGTTCCAAAACAGGGAAAAAACAAGGCGCATGGATGTGGGGAGATTTATAGAGGGGGCGAAGGAATCGAACAAAATAACCCGATTTTGTTGCGAATTCGGTGATGGTTCGATGTTCATCACGAACACGGGAGAGATGAGAGGAAGGGGATGAGTAGCGGGATCCACCTGTCGGTGAGAGAGGAGGGGAGCGGGTTGCTCTAGCTCCTGGGTGGGCCGTCCTAGGCCGTTGTGGGCCGCGGCTTGCGGGTGATGCCATGCTGTTGTGCGCTGCTGCTCCGCGTGCTAGGGCGGTAGGTAGGGGAGGTATGACTGGGATAAAACACACAGTAAATTGAGATATTCCATTTTCTCTCTCTCTAAAGTTGTCTCTCCTAGTGCGTGGTTCCAAGTCCGGACTGCACACATAAGGCGTTCTCTTCTGCGGCACATCGTTACGCTGCCAGGATTCCATCCAGGCGGTGTACTTCTGCAACCTCGGTGGGATCGGAGGCCAGGAGTCGTTGTCTTGCACCGTAGGCCTGTGGCAACTAGGTGGGGCTATTGAAGCTTCTAGTCCATCATGTGAGGACCAGGAAAAGGGGTGAATTGTGAGGATCTTCACGACCTTGAGGTCGGACGGGTACGACTACATCAACCACGCTTCTGCATAAGTTTAACGCTCTCTCGGTCTTTAAGGGTACGTTATTGTTGTCTTCCGCCTTTACTGCATTATTACTAGATATATCTTCGGCAATCGGTGTTTCCCGCGTAGTGATTTTTTTGATTTTCTACACCAGAACCCCAACAGTGGTATTAGAGCCTAATCGATGCTTAGTATGCTAGTACGGATTAGACATATGTAGGAGTGTGGGCATTGATACTCTAGTTGTTACCTTCCCACGTGTATTTTTTTATATCGTGGTATTGTGATATGAAGCGGCCCAGACCAACCTTACGCATAATATTATGCAAGACTGGTTCCATGATCTACATACGGCTTGTACCATATAAGTGGCTTGCGGGTGTCTTTCTATCTCATAAAAGTTGATACAGCATCTACAAAGGAAGGCCCCAAAAGGGGTGTGGTATAAACAACTATTATATCCATGTTGTGGTTGGAAGTTTGTAGATAGAAGCGTTCTATTGCGAAAGCATTAACAACCGCATAAAATCTGCAATAGATAAAGTAGAGGCGTCTAACTTTATGTTGTAGGGAGGGATTTGTGATGTGATATGGTTAAAGTCGTGAATGAGGTAAGGTAGTTTACTGTTCCTCTTGCTAAGTAGTATAGTAATAGTCATCGTGATATTGAACGACAAGACCGATGGCATCATGGACTTGGCGTAGAACTGGTGGCCTAATGTAGATCATGCCGGAGCACCTGATGGAGATCATGGAGCAAGAAGACAGCCATGTCACATTTTGATTACATATGATTTAATATTTTTTTGTGCATCCTATTTTGAGTGCTAGTATTAGATACACAATGGTAGCATTTAAATAGGATGATACCTAAATTAATACCAATGATAGTGTTCCCCTAGTGTGTACACCACCAAGAAAGTTCTTCGATATGAGGCAGGCCGTGAAGATCGGGTGTCAGACTTATCTATGTTCGCATATAGTGGGTGTAAGACATGTTGCACTGCAATACTTACTAGTTAGAATTATCGATCCTAGCATGTGCAGACATGGCCTCAAAACACAAGAGATCGAAAGATTGAGCATGACTCACATGGATGATGTGATTGCTGTTAGTGAATGTCTACCCGGACAGCCACATCAAAGGCTGTGACGATCGGGGATGATGTGGTGTAAAGGGATCGTGTAACCACTTAAATTGTTGTTAGGGATGAATATTTAAGTGGGAGCCCATTTTTTAATTTGATTAAAAATTAAACTCCTAATTATGAACTTATTCTAAGTCGTTTTGCAAATATCTTGTAGATAATGGCCATCCCCTCAGTTCCCGACTCCTTTGGTATGTTTATGGACGGGGAGAAACTTAGGCTTGATGGGTCGAATTTGATCGACTGGTACCAACGCCTCACAGAAAATGATCGTCTTTATGTACTTCGTGAACCCCTGGAAGATTTCCTAGATAACTCTGATGGAAATGAAGATGCGGTTCTTCGTGATTGCCGAGAGAATTTTATGACAGTCAAGTACACCATTATCCATGCCATGGAACCTAGCTTGAGAGTAACCTTCCATGAAATTGACACATATGATATGCTCGATGGATTCAAGAGTATGTTTCCAGCTTAGGAGAGACACATGAAGTATGAGTACATAAATGAGTTTGTCTCCATAAAGATGGAGGAAAACTCTAGCTTGGATAGCCACCTGGACACCATGGAAAGGATCCATGAACGTCTTATGGATGCTATTGGCGACGTGTTGACTGAAGACCTTGCAATAGATGGGGTGTTGCCTTCGCTTCCCCACAGTTACAAGGACATCATCAAGGACCACATCGCGACAGGAATTCAGAATACCTTTTTTGAGGTCATATCCAAGATAAAGACTGTCAAGGTCGAACCCAAAGTTGGGAACAATGTCAACGAAGAAGGTATATGTTGATATAAAAGTTATAAATGTTTCCATGAAACACTTATGAAGTTTCAAGTATTGCATACTTACCCCTGGTTTATTTGAAATCAGGACCCTCTTCGTGAGAGTTGCGGCTGGAACGGGACACTGATGGCGTGATGACGGCAAGCAATCTGGTTGAAGTCCGACAACACTCCTTCCCTCGAAGTTTATCAATAGGATTCAAAGATTTAAATAAAAGCTTTGTAATTGATTTTGTGAACCATGCAAGTGTGTCCTGCTTATTGCGAGACGGTTATTCATATTAATAAGAAACAACCAGTTGTTCTTTTTCTACGAATGATTTCTTTCATGATTCATATTGAACTTACAAACAAGTTATTCTAGTCCTTAATCTATATGATTATAAAGCATTTATGAAATATGAAGAATTTCCAAGAGATATCTAAACATGAATCTGAAATGGTTTGAATCATTCAAATGTTTTCAGAATCAAGGTAGATATAGAATTAACAAGAATGTCAAAGTCTTAGCGATTTGATCCTAGTGACTTCGAATTCAAGTTAATGGCAATATGTCATACAAGGACTTGTGAAAAATAGTTTCACAAATTGTGGTGATTCGACTAATCAAATAGTTTTGATATGTATAATACAACATAATCATAGTGTATAAGATACATATGGTCTAAAATAAATTCCACTGGGATTAACATTAGATAGTAGAGTTATAGATTGAAATAGTGAACACTCAATGAAACATAAGGAACATCTAAAGATTCACGGAAACATGAGCATATGAGATATATCAAGCTTGAGTTTCTAGAGATTTCGATAGTTTAAAATCGTGGCGAATAGTAAGTATTTGTAGTGCGTTATTAGTGTGACTATGAACACAAAATCCAAACTAATACCCTAAGAAGACAAAGTTTGTATTGTCTTAGTATGGGTACTTTGTTGAGAAAGTGTCTTCTCACAGAAGAGTTAGTGGAAGGACATAATTGTAAGTAAAAAGGTTGGACCTAACCTCCGAACTTTTAAGAATATGAAACGGAATATGTTCCGGAAACAAACTTTACAAATAGAGGGAAACCATAATGATGTGATCATAAATGTTTTAGCTAATACTTTATAAAAGTAGGATTCAAGATTTTATTCTACCTCTTGCAGAATTTCATTATGGATTCAATTGACTTATTATTGGAATAAGACATACCTACAAACTACAAAGAACGTTTGATGGACCTAAATTCAAGAAATGATTTAGAGTCATGAAATCCTAAATTAAGTAACATTTGAGATAATGAAGTAAAAGTTACTTGATACTTCCCACTAAACATCTAAGTTGAAAGGATGGAAATGAAACTTGAAAGGAAGACATAAAGGCTTAATTTGTCATAAAAATATTTTGAGAAAATGCTTAATGTATATTGGATTCAATCAGTAGATAAGTCCAATTTGGGGCTCAGGACTGTTCAAAAACTGCAAAGTCTTCAAGATTTTGAAGAGGAAAGGTTGTAACCAGTACAAATGGCAGGTTTTGCTCAATCAGGAATTTCTGAAGTCTTGTAATGGAAAATCTCGATTTGCTGCAAGAACAAATAATTTTGGATTTGCCAAGATTATCGAGAAGAGTTTTAAATTGTGTGGGGCTAAGGAGTTTTTCCCAATAGAATATGTGTTCGACATATTTGAGTGGGAGATGAGTGACATTCTGGAATATCAAATATTGTTGATATATTTGTGTCACATCCCAAGATTTTCCAAATCTTGAAATGTGAAAATAAATGAATAAAATAAAACTTTGTTTGATTTTCAGAGCCAGAAGAAACTTTTTGAATTCAATTGGAATTTCAAACCCATTTGAATTAGATAAAATCCAAAATACATCCATAAAAATAAACCTTTAATAAAGGAAATTAAAATGTTTTGAAATTATTATTATTGGATCTTTCAATAAAAGATTGGTTTTCAAAAGAAAAGGTGGATTTATAAATAAAGATTATTTAATAAAGCCAATTAAAACCTTGGCCAAGCTTTTGGAATTATAACATTTAGTTTTGAATAAAAATAACAAAGGTTTATTTAAATAAAATAATAGGGAATCAATATCCAATTTTATTATGAAAGGATTTACCATTTTAAATTAAAACATCAAGACTTTCTAAAATTGGTTAAATAGGTTTACCAAGTATTTTTATTATTATTTAATAAAAACCTACTAAAATGTTTTGGCTCTATTTTAGATTTTAAAATAAATATCTCAATAAAATAAATCCTATTTGAATTAAATAACTAAGGCCATTTTATTTAATTATTAACGGACCCTATAATGAAATGTTATTTTATTCTAACAAAGTATTGCACATATCTTATATTCACAAATAAAAACCTACTGAATTGGTTTTTGTAAATATTTAGAATTCAAAATGGGGATTCTAATAATTAAACCAAACCATATTTTATTAATAAACCATAGCCCATTTTATTTAATTAATAAATAGAACCTAGAAAAATTTAAAATATTATTTTTTATTTTGAAAGTTGATTCATACTACTAAACAGAACCAAAAACACAATGCAAGGTTTAATGAATGTTTGAAATTGTTTGAATGATTGAATAAGTTGATTGAAATTTAAAACAGAAATTCAAAATAGGAAAGGAAAAATGATTCAGTACAAAAAAAATGAAACAACAGCCAGCCCAGATGCTCAGCCCATCTAGCCCACCTCCTCTCCCGAACCGTTTTCTGCACCGCAATAGAAACCCACCCCTCTCCTCTTCTTTTCTTTCACCGCCAGCAGACCCACGCAGCCAGCTCCTTCTTCTTCCTCGCGCGAACCACGCCTTTTCCCCCTCGCTGTCGTTGCAGGCATTGATTCCGCGCGATTAATTCACCTTAACGTCACGTTGATTCCTCGTCGTGGCCACGCCCATTTAACCGCCTCTTCTCGTCATTTTCCTCGACACCGCCTCCATTCCGCCCTAGGCTGCCTCCAATTCTCTGCACCACCGCTCTCCGACGCTCCGCCTCAATTCCGCCACACCCGCCTCCCTTGCTTCCTCGACCAAGCACGATGCTCCCCATCCTCTGGCGCTTCGTCTGCGTTCTTCGCTCAAACCGCGAGCGCCAAAGACGCTTCGGTTACCAAGCTTCCGAACGCCGCCGCCGTCTGCTTCATCTCCGGCAAAGGCCACAGGTAGTATCTGGCCACCCCGCACCTTCTAGTTCACGCACACGACTCTGTCTTGTTCCTGCGCAGCTAACCGTGTCGTCATTTCGCTTTGAGGTGATCCACAGCGCTGTCCCCGACGACTACCTGACACGTCTGTCGCCGTTCCCAACTCCGACGAGAAATTGCGACCGTCTCTGAGCGCCCCTGGTCAAGCCAGCAGTACCCAGAGCTTCACCGTGACCCCCTGAGCCTGGTGAGAATGCCCTTCCTCTCTCTCGCTTCCTGTATCGCCGGAACCATCATCGACTGACCGCTCCTCCGCCAGCAGCCGTCGCAGCGCCGCCCGACTGTGGTAAAAAACGCCAGTACTGTTCGATCTAGATTTAACGGTCACGATTAGATCACTTATCGTCGAAGGGGTATGTCCTCTGAGCCACTCGATCTGACTAGATCCAACGCCCCACAAACGCGATCCCAGCGAACCGGTACCGTCCAGTAGGAAACCGCCGCGTGTCCCCTGTTCTGTTTAAAACAGAAATTGAATCTGATTTAAATTGCAAACTTCAAATCCTTATAACTTTTGATCCACACGTCCAAATTTGACAAATTTTATATCAATAAAATCAGGAGAACAAGCCCTAAACAACCATGGCCTTAGTTTTGAAAATAGTATATGTTAACTTGTTTGAAATTACAGAAACATTTGTGTACTTGTTTAGAGTGTAAAAATTGTTTAAAATTTATTTTAGGAATAAATCTTTTGCAAAATGGACTTGTGTGACATTACTGACCCTAGGAACCAACCCATGGTGTTAAAAATGATTTTTCTGAAATTTAAGTTGAATTAGTTAACTTAGTCATTTTCTAGCCAAATAAACTCATTAAAATTTATGATGGAAAAGTTGTGCATGGAAAAACTTTGGGAAAATGTTTTGGACCAAACCTACTGACCCAAAACACCAAGCCTTGCCAAGAGCAACTCACTTGGTGAAAAACATAAAGTTTTACTTTAAAAAGAATAATTTTCACCACATGAAATGTTGAATGGATTTTAAAATAGACTTTGGGCAAAACCCTCTAACTAATGACTTTGCCATTTTGGTGAATGACCAATGTGGACCTTACAAAGTTTATAAACCTAGTAGAGACCAACCTTGCAATAGAACCCTCTTTTTACAAGACTTAGGAACCATTGCTTTGTGTATGTGAATTATTGTTTGAATGTTGGAATGCTACTTGATACTATGCTTGTTTGATTGTAGTGAAATTAGCAAAGTGTGAGACTAGCAAGATCAAGGAGTGACTATCATTCCCTAACAAAAAGGCAAGTTACACTATCATTCAAATGACCTACTATTTTCATTATACTTAGTGGATTCTGAAAAATTGCATGAAAAGATATTTTTATACTTATGCTAAGATAAATCCTAATAGGATTCCCAATACACTCCTTAGTGAAAATATTGAAGTTGTACATGCTTAGCCATGCTATGTTTTGAAAAAGAGATACATGTTGAGATTTTACAAAGGTTGAGAAAAGACTTATGTTTTACATAATAAAACAAGGACTCAATGAACCACCTAGGTGGTGGATACTTTAAGTTTTGGAGAAGGTGGCAACAAAAGAAACCATGTCTATGGAAATCACTTTGTGTTGTGCTCCAAAATGAAAACCACCTAGGAAACTTAGAGATTGAACATGTTTCTCCAATTGTGGCTTTCGTGTACAACCACATGCTATTATGGCTCTGGCTTAGTCAACTACATTAGGAAGACCCATACATTGTCTTTAGTTACCGGACATGGGGATCTGGAAGGCTTCATGGGGACTGAAGACAAGCTAGCAATGATGTATGGGAGGACCTCTTGGAAAGACTTCGTCACATTCTCAGTCTGCCAGTACTCCATCTTGGTGAGCACTAATCCAGTAGGCCACTGGTGGCAACAAGATGGGATTGTGTCATGTGGGTAAAGTGTACTCCTTCTGCAGAAGTTAATAAAATCTAAGTACTTAGCCGTGTCCCTGGTTATGGACAATACTGAGCAACTAAAGTTTGAACTATGGGAGATCTCGACATTCCAATTTCTAATATAAAAACTTGATGCACTTGGGGGTACCAAGGAATTCAAAGAGATTTTGTTAAGCTTGTTGCACTTGGGGTTACCAAGGTGCTCAAGGACATGATGTACTTGGGGGTTACCAAGGAACTCATGAGATTTTAAAACTTGTTGCACTTGGGGTACCAAGTGGCTCAAGAGATTTTGACAAGGACTTGAACACTTGAGTTTCTACCAAGGAGTTCAAGGGATTCTTGGAAAAGAGATTTGACAAAGGACTTAAAACCCTTTTTGAAAAGATAGGATAAAATAATGCTTTATGCAAATAAGCCTTAAACTCTACTTAGCCAAATATGCATATAATGATAGGATCCACTCTTATTATACATAAAAGTGAAGCTTGCCAATACAATTCAAAATGTATTGACCCTTGTGGCTGTAACTTGTAATGTTGCAGGTTGATTGTTTTTAAAGGAAGATTGTTTGATTGACTAGCACTACAAAGTCTACAACCAACATCTGCCTGTGGCACTTTGAAGATGAAGGACCCATGACTATAGTTATTCCGCTGCAATGTATAGTAATAGCCAAATGAGCTATGTTTGATGTAATAAACTTATGATTTTCCTGGTTATAAATTTATATTATGACCTTTGTATCTTGATATTACATCTTAACTGTGGATGCTAGCTAATGATCCAGGGACTAGCATTGTAAAACACAGGAGGAATCTACCTTATTAGGTTGGGACCTCTACAGATGGTATCAGAGCATTGTGTTGCCTGTAGGAATTGTAAACCTAGGATTGGACAAAACCCTTAGAAAATAGGAGTTATATTTTGATCCAAAACTTACTTACAAAGCAAACTTGTAAATTCTTTCCTCAACCATTTTGGTTTCAACTCTACACCTCTTCTACTTCAACTTGATGGGAAAACCTACCTCATGACCAAAGAATATACTATGTGCAAAGAACTCCTTCAACTTCTTCAACTTTAATGACTTCAACATCTTCAGCATATTTCCCAAGGACTTCCAACGTGGAAACTGCTAAGGACCACAAGTGAGACAAGAAAATCTTACTTAGGAATTAGAGACTGAGGGAATGCAAAATAAGAAGAAACCATCAACAACTTTGAAGAATTGTGACCAAGAGTTTTCTCAAGGGAACCATGAACTCAAGTAAGAAGAATCATGAAAGAAGGAAAGATCACAAGTGAACCATATAGATGGACCACCATAATTTAGTAAAGGCAAAACACACCAACTTGTGTGGTGTAACAAAAATATTTTGTTACCTAAGTATGTGCTTGAACTTTGTGGTTTGAGTGCAAAGATGTTTGTGAAAAGTTTGTTTTGTGATTGCATGCACATTGCTTGTGTGAATTGTGATGTGTGTGATTAGAAATATTTCCTTAGAAATATCTTGCCCATTCTAATCTTCCTCCAACCCAAACAGATGACTACTCCAAAGGACTCCAAGGTTGATGACACCAACACCAACCAAGATGACAGCATGGGAGAGCTCATAGCAACCCAACATCAGTTGAACCAATTGACAGCTCAGTTCCTAGCCAACAATAGTAATGAAGATCCAGCACTGCAAAAGTTTTTGGAGGAACAATCTCAACTAATGCTTAAGGTGACTAATCAAATGATTAGCATGGAAGAAAATTATCCTAGAAGAGAGTATGATAGCAAGGATGACAAGAATGTTGTTCTAGATGGAGCCCCAGCTTGCATTATTTGTGGAGACAAGGAACATACTTCCAAGGAGCATGAAGGACAATGCCCCAATTGTGATGAAGACCATTCTGTTGGAGAATGCCCTACCTCTCAAGCTACTTGCTACCTTTGTGAGGGAAGTGATCATACTCCTGGCCTATGTCCCATCTATGCCATGGTAGAACAAAGGAAACAAGAAGGATCCAAGTCTACCAAGGGAAAAGGACCACTCATACCTCCAAGCAAGACAACCCAATTCAAAGGATCAAGGAAAATCAAGAAGCCCAAGCAAGACATGAGCCTTGTACAATGTCGTAAATGTAAGGAAATGGGACACTACTCCAGTGGATGCCCAGAGAACATAAAGAATAAAGGAATTGACCAAGTGTGGTGTAACAATTGTAACGAACCAGGTCACTTTGTAGCAACTTGCCCACAAGAGCCACGTAAAGAACTCAATGACATTCATTGCTTCAACTGCAAGAATCCGGGACATTATGCAAGCAACTGTCCAGAAAGGATGAAGAACAAGTTAAACAAGCCTATGGAGAAGCTCAATCTTGGCCCATGAGTCAAGTATGGAAACCAAGGAAACCATGCAAATGTTTGCAATAAGGAAAATTTTATCCAGGACCCAAGAAGGCCAATATGTAATTTTTGTTTGAAAATTTTTAAGGGTGGTAGTACCCTAGTTGCTTTGAACTTGCTTGTAACCCTATCCTCCCCAAATCTCGGGACGAGATTTATTTTAAGGGTGGTAGCCTGTCACATCCCAAGATTTTCCAAATCTTGAAATGTGAAAATAAATGAATAAAATAAAACTTTGTTTGATTTTCAGAGCTAGAAGAAACATTTTGAATTCAATTGGAATTTCAAACCCATTTGAATTAGATAAAATCCAAAATACATCCATAAAAATAAACCTTTAATAAAGGAAATTAACATGTTTTGAAATTATTATTATTGGATCTTTCAATAAAAGATTGGTTTTCAAAAGAAAAGGTGGATTTATAAATAAAGATTATTTAATAAAGCCAATTAAAACCTTGGCCAAGCTTTTGGAATTAAAACATTTATTTTTGAATAAAAATAACAAAGGTTTATTTAAATTAAATAATAGGGAATCAATATCCAATTTTATTATGAAAGGATTTACCATTTTAAATTAAAACATCAAGACTTTCTAAAATTGGTTAAATAGGTTTACCAAGTATTTTTATTATTATTTAATAAAAACCTACTAAAATGTTTTGGCTCTATTTTAGATTTTAAAATAAATATCTCAATAAAATAAATCCTATTTGAATTAAATAACTAAGGCCATTTTATTTAATTATTAACGGACCCTATAATGAAATGTTATTTTATTCTAACAAAGTATTGCACATATCTTATATTCACAAATAAAAACCTACTGAATTGGTTTTTGTAAATATTTAGAATTCAAAATGGGGATTCTAATAATTAAACAAAACCATATTTTATTAATAAACCATAGCCCATTTTATTTAATTAATAAATAGAACCTAGAAAAATTTAAAATATTATTTTTTATTTTGAAAGTTGATTCATACTACTAAACAGAACCAAAAACACAATGCAAGGTTTAATGAATGTTTGAAATTGTTTGAATGATTGAATAAGTTGATTGAAATTTAAAACAGAAATTCAAAATAGAAAAGGAAAAATGATTCAAGATACAAAAAATGAAACAATGACCAGCCAGATGCTCAAATTATCTAGCCCACCTCCTCTCCGAACCGCTTTACCGCAATAGAAACCCACCGAGGTGACAGTGGACCCTCTCCTCTTTCTTTTCATCGCCACAGACCCACGCAGCTCTCCTTCTTCCTCGCGAACCACGCCTTTTCCTCGCTGCCGTTGCAGGCATTGATTCCGCGCGATTAATTCACCTTAACGTCGCGTTGATTCCTCGTCGTGGCCACGCCCATTTAACTGCCTCCTCTTCTCGTCATTTTCCTCGGACCGCCTCCATTCCGCCCGCCTCTAGGCCTCCAATTCTCTCGCAACACCGCTGCCTTCGACGAGCTCCGCCTCAATTCCGCCACACCGCCTCCCTTGCTTTCGACCAAGCACGACGCTCCCATCCTTCCGGGCGCTTCGTCTGCGTTCTTCGCTCAAACCGCGAGCGCCCCAAAGACGCTTACCAAGCTTCAACGCCGCCGCTCGCTTCATCTCCCAAAGGCCACGTAGTATCCGCCACCCGCACCTTCTAGTTCACGCACACGCATCTGTCTTGTTCCTGCGCAGCTAACCGTGTCGTCATTTCGCTTTGAGGTGATCCACAGCTGTCCCCGACGACTACCTGACACGTCCGCCGCCGCTCCGAACGCCGACGAGAAATTGCGACCGTCTCTGAGCGCCCCTGGTCAAGCCAGCAGTACCCAGAGCTTCACCGTGACCCCCTGAGCCTGGTGAGAATGCCCTTCCTCTCTCGCCTCGTATCGCCGAACCATCATCGATCGACTCCCGCCAGCCCGCCGCAGCCGCCCGATCGTGGTAAAACGCCAAGATCGCTCGATCTAGATTTAACGGTCACGATTAGATCACTTATCGTCAAGGGTATGTCCTCTGAGCCACTCGATCCGACTAGATCCAACGCCCACAAACGCGATCCCAGCAACCGGTACCGCCCAAAGAGGAAACCGCGTGTCCTGCTTTAAAAGAAATTGAATCTGATTTAAATTGCAAACTTCAAATCCTTATAACTTTTGATCCACACGTCCAAATTTGACAAATTTTATATCAATAAAATCAGGAGAACAAGCCCTAAACAACCATGGCCTTAGTTTTGAAAATAGTATATGTTAACTTGTTTGAAATTACAGAAACATTTGTGTACTTGTTTAGAGTGTAAAAATTGTTTAAAATTGATTTTAGGAATAAATCTTTTGAAAAATGGACTTGTGTGACATTACTGACCCTAGGAACCAACCCATGGTGTTAAAAATGATTTTTCTGAAATTTAAGTTGAATTAGTTAACTTAGTCATTTTCTAGCCAAATAAACTCATTAAAATTTATGATTGAAAAGTTGTGCATGGAAAAACTTTGGGAAAATGTTTTGGACCAAACCTACTGACCCAAAACACCAAGCCTTGCCAAGAGCAACTCACTTGGTGAAAAACATAAAGTTTTACTTTAAAAAGAATAATTTTCACCACATGAAATGTTGAATGGATTTTAAAATAGACTTTGGGCAAAACCCTCTAACTAATGACTTTGCCATTTTGGTGAATGACCAATGTGGACCTTACAAAGTTTATAAACCTAGTAGAGACCAACCTTGCAATAGAACCCTCTTTTTACAAGACTTAGGAACCATTGCTTTGTGTATGTGAATTATTGTTTGAATGTTGGAATGCTACTTGATACTATGCTTGTTTGATTGTAGTGAAATTAGCAAAGTGTGAGACTAGCAAGATCAAGGAGTGACTATCATTCCCTAACAAAAAGGCAAGTTACACTGTCATTCAAATGACCTACTATTTTCATTATACTTAGTGGATTCTGAAAAATTGCATGAAAAGATATTTTTATACTTATGCTAAGATAAATCCTAATAGGATTCCCAATACACTCCTTAGTGAAAATATTGAAGTTGTACATGCTTAGCCATGCTATGTTTTGAAAAAGAGATACATGTTGAGATTTTACAAAGGTTGAGAAAAGACTTATGTTTTACATAATAAAACAAGGACTCAATGAACCACCTAGGTGGTGGATACTTTAAGTTTTGGAGAAGGTGGCAACAAAAGAAACCATGTCTATGGAAATCACTTTGTGTTGTGCTCCAAAATGAAAACCACCTAGGAAACTTAGAGATTGAACATGTTTCTCCAATTGTGGCTTTCGTGTACAACCACATGCTATTATGGCTCTAGCTTAGTCAACTACATTAGGAAGACCCATACATTGTCTTTAGTTACCGGACATGGGGATCTGGAAGGCTTCATGGGGACTGAAGACAAGCTAGCAATGATGTATGGGAGGACCTCTTGAAAGACTTCACACATTCTCATCCAAGATTCCATCTTGGTGAGCACTAATCCAGTAGGCCACTGGTGGCAACAAGATGGGATTGTGTCATGTGGGTAAAGTGTACTCCTTCTGCAGAAGTTAATAAAATCTAAGTACTTAGCCGTGTCCCCGGTTATGGACAATACTGAGCAACTAAAGTTTGAACTATGGGAGATCTCGACATTCCAATTTCTAATATAAAAAATTGATGCACTTGGGGGTACCAAGGAATTCAAAGAGATTTTGTTAAGCTTGTTGCACTTGGGGTTACCAAGGTGCTCAAGGACATGATGTACTTGGGGGTTACCAAGGACCTCATGAGATTTTAAAACTTGTTGCACTTGGGGTACCAAGTGGCTCAAGAGATTTTGACAAGGACTTGAACACTTGAGTTTCTACCAAGGAGTTGAAGGGATTCTTGGAAAAGAGATTTGACAAAGGACTTAAAACCCTTTTTGAAAAGATAGGATAAAATAATGCGTTATGCAAATAAGCCTTAAACTCTACTTAGCCAAATATGCATATAATGATAGGATCCACTCTTATTATACATAAAAGTGAAGCTTGCCAATACAATTCAAAATGTATTGACCCTTGTGGCTGTAACTTGTAATGTTGTAGGTTGATTGTTTTTAAAGGAAGATTGTTTGATTGACTAGGACTACAAAGTCTACAACCAACATCTGCCTGTGGCACTTTGAAGATGAAGGACCCATGACTATAGTTATTCCGCTGCAATGTATAGTAATAGCCAAATGAGCTATGTTTGATGTAATAAACTTATGATTTTCCTGGTTATAAATTTATATTATGACCTTTGTATCTTGATATTACATCTTAACTGTGGATGCTAGCTAATGATCCAGGGACTAGCATTGTAAAACACAGGAGGAATCTACCTTATTAGGTTGGGACCTCTACAATTTGAGTTGGAGCATGACACCATTCTTGAATATGTGATTTACATATTGGTGAAAAATGTGTTGGGTACTAGAAATTATTAGATCATTTAGATGAAATTAGACAAGATATGACCCATGTTCTTAGTTGTGACGAATAGAGATTCTAGAATGATTTCTAAGTTAACAACTGAATCAGAATTAAGTTTAGCGCAAAGGAAGTATGGTTAGAATCAAAGTTGCAAGGGTTGCACTTGGATTGAAACTAGAAAGATATCGAAGTATTAGGATACTTAAGATTTAGCAAGTATAATTTTGGATTAAAGGAAGTTCGACTTTCGACTAAGTGTGTTTATAGTTATACGCGACATCTTGAAAATCTAGTTGATTGATGGATTGTCATTGTATATACTAGAAAACAGAATTCTCACTTTGTCATCAAATTTCTAAAGGTACATTATGTGATAATGGGGGTTAATGTCAAATAGGTGACAATAATGATTTGCAAAATAAGACCTTATGAATATGATAAAACAGATTCAGGAAAGTAAGTTTTCCATGAGTAGTATGATCAATAAACGCATATAAGTTATGGTTTATGATTAGTAGCAATCACTAGTAGGAAAAGGGTCGTTCATGGCGCACCTGAAAAGGGCATCTGTGGCGCACTAGCAGTGCGCCACTAGCCTCGTGCTGCGACTATCTCTTACCCATAGCGCACTGCCTGGTGCGCTACGGTTATCTCGAGATAGTAGTAGCGCACGTGCCAGTGCATCACGGCTAGGAAGGCAGGTGCGCTACGGGTATTGTTTACTTTGGCGCACATGGAAGTGCGCCACTAATTAGTGGCATGTGCGCTTTAGATGCAGTGCGTTACTAAAGCCATGCCATGTGCGCCACGGGCATCTTTTTTGTTTTTTTAATTTCTGAACTAAATGATACACAATACAGATTATATACAATATTACAGGCACATATACACATAGATATAAGATATATAGTTATATATATAAATACACCATTTGCAAAACAAGATTCAAACAAATACATATAGATAAGTCCCATACATGAATACATAGTTACTAGTAGGTCCCTGGCCCACACATATCCGTGGCGCACTAAGACAACGTGCACCACGGTTGTTCTAGTTACTAGTAGGCACTGCCCACTGGTGAGCCACGCCTGTTTTAACCATGGGGCACTTCAACCACATGAGCCACGGATGTGTGGATCACCTATAGTCCTTTTCCTAGTAGTGAATGCACCTATATTATTTGGACTCTAGTGAAAGTGGGTGACTAAAGTAAATGTTCCCTAGAGGCAAATAATAAAGGATTTTATTAAACATATTCCATTAGTTCATAATATTTTTATATCATGCTATAACTATATCAAAAGGAAACATTGATATAGGTGTGATAGGTAAACAAACCCAGGTCCTTAGTAGCCTTTATTTCACTAGTCCATTGGTCAACGGATGGTCAAGGTTTCCTGACCATGTAGGTTCTTCGGCACCTATTGACGATGGAGCTATCTCATTAGAGAATGAGATAGTGGACACCGTTCCGTAGATGATTTTTGCAACACGATCATATGACAAAGTTCACAGTTGCAATTTTCAGAAACATAGTGACTTGTTCCTCAGACCGTGAGACCATATTTAATCACTGTCATCCGAGAGTGCTTTGAGAGCATCAAACATCACTCTGTGAAAAAGGTGGTTATAAAGGTGTGATCAGGTACTCGGAGGGGGCGGTTGAGGCGTTTGTGTAAAGAGCGGGATTTGTACTTTTGTGTGATGGAAGACACTCTGGTCCCACATGGATAAGTTATATCTAAATGTTGCACAAAATGTGACTAGGTCACGGAGATATCACTTATCTATACGAGTTTAAAGTAGCATTGTCGGTAACGAGATCGATCCCGACATGGTGATGTCGATGATAAAATATCGGATAATGCAAGTATCGCAGAGAAAAAAGGAACATAACATATATTTTTTCAGGTTCAAAACGATGGAGAATCGTGAGTGCATACGGGTCATCACGGGCATCCCGGTCCCGCTGTTGATCATTGATAGAGATCATGTCTATGACATTCCTGAATTGTAGGGACACATTCTTAAGGGAATTACGATGCATGGAGATCTACATGTAAGAAGGAATCCCTAAAGAGAGAGATACCAGAATGGTTCTAGGGAAATCTGAAGTTGTTCAGAGAAAGAAAGAAGGAGAAAGACTGAAAGGAGTTTCAGATAAATAGGAATTTAAATATATATTTATTATATGTTAATTGTGAAATAATATATTCTAAATAATATTTGAATTAAGATTTATAAACTCTACTTTCTTATTAGGCTAAAACCCTAGAGGGATTTGACCTAAAAAGAATGCATCGGAAAATAGAAAAAACGCCAAAGAAATAGCCCGCATGGGCGGCAAATACGCTGCCGCCGCCACGAGGGGCAGCAACTTGCAGCGGCTGCCACGGTCGGCCTGCTGCCACGCAGGGCAGCCAACGGGCCAGGGGAAGGGATCCGGCCCACCCGGGCGCTGGCCAACGGGCTGCAGGCAAGTGGAAAAGGCCCACCAGGGGTCGCCTCCCCTCCGACTGTGTAACACCACAAGAATATTAATGAGGATCAATTTCTAATTAACCAAGTGTAGGATTAACAAAAGCTTTTGTTAATTAAATTCAAATCTTAATGCTTGTGTGTATGAATGTTTGCAATGCCATGTTTGATTGTTGTAAATGATGATAAATGGTTTAAAGATCAAAAAACCATATCATCTAGGTCATTTCCAAACCAGATCAAAACAAAATAAATTCAAACTATGAAGCATATGACCTAATGGTCATTTCTGCCCAAGTTGACCACTAGATCACTTTGAGCATCTATAGCAACTAATCTCTTACAGAAACTTTTCAATTTCTTTTCTCCCCTTACTATACCTAGTGACACTAAACCCATTTTTGGAAAACCACTCAAAACTTCACCACTTAGCAAATCCTTGCACCTAGAGACTACCAAGATTAAGACCAGAACACCCATGAAAAATCACTGGAAAATATAAAATTTTAGTTCATGCGGCCATTAGATCAAACACCTGGTGATCACAGTACAACCTCAACCACTATACACTGTTTTGATCAATCCTTTGATCATCCTTGTGACCTCACCGACCTCACATGTCGTGCCCTTAACTCCCTCAGTACAAGCCCGTGCGAAGGATCTCACTCACTTGATCAAATGAGCAGTGCAAAAAATCGTACTCGAGCTCACCTTGATAGCCCGATGCGGACACGCCGCCACAGACCGCGTCGCCCTCTCCCATGATCTCTAGGAGGTAGCCCTGACCTCGCCGCCTCTGCCTGTGCATTCCC
Source organism: Avena longiglumis (assembly GCA_030063025.1). Classification (NCBI taxonomy): domain Eukaryota; kingdom Viridiplantae; phylum Streptophyta; class Magnoliopsida; order Poales; family Poaceae; genus Avena; species Avena longiglumis. Next base: position 435,197,415 of record CP125977.1, on the reverse strand, counting down.
CTACCAAAGACCGCTCGAGGATACTCTAGCACAGCCGTGCCCATTTAACACCATACCATGCCGGTCAACGCGCTAGAGCGCCGAGCAATCCCGTGCGCACATGCCGCGCCTCGCTCTCGCTTTGCGCCATTATGTTCGAGCCACCGAGCAACCTCTGCCTCCTCGATCCAGCGATGTAACGGAAGCAACAAATCTTTCTTGCCTAAAAGGCACTGGGAACATCTATCTCGCTAGTCTAAGACCATGGGGGATAAACTAGAGGGGGAGAGAGATCCTTCACGAGGAGGTGTGAGTGAGAAGGAGTGAGAGGGGTGCTTTATATAGGAGGGAGGGGGCACCCCAAGGGGGTGGCCGGAGCATGGGGGCTTCCCCCTCCCCTCCTCCATTCATGTCGGTGGAATCTCCACTCACAAAAATGTCCCTTCACTTCTCCACTCAAAATCCCACTCAAAATCCCACTCAAAAATCCCATTAAATTTCAACCAAATTTAATGCAATCTCTCTTTAAATAAAACTCCTTTTATTTATTCAGAATTTTGTCAATTACCTTAATGACAAACATTCACATATAACCCCTTGCTAGTATTTCATTTCACATGCAGAAACACTTTCAGCAACTTCACCCGAAAACAGTTTCGGTGTTTAGTGAAATAAATTCATGCGCTTTGTTATTCTTTTTAGCATGAAACTATTTGTTCCAAATGGTGTCGGTGTCTCTTAAGTGTGTCACCCTACTGTTCATGAATAATGTGGACATGATCGAGACCCCTCTCAGATCAATAATCCGAAGCGGGACCTGGAGATCCATACTAACTCCCACACATTCAACGATGACTTTCTTGTGATCGTGAGAACCTTTTACGCTAGAATCTTAATCCCTTTGTCTCGCGATATATTACATGTCCAATATTCAATCATTGGTATCTCCATACCTAGTTTGATCTCGTTATTGACATGTACTCTTTTCTTGTTCCCGTGATATAACGTTCTAGTGATCAAATCACTTGCTTGCAAGCTAATCAATGTGATATCACCGAGAGGGCCCAGAGTATATCTATCCGTCATTGGGATGAAAAAATTCCACTCTCGATCCATGGGACTCAACATAAAACTTTAGTAGTACTGAACCCATCTTTATAATCACCCTGTTAAGGTGTGACGTTTGATGTTATCATGATACTCTTCCAGTGTTAGTGATTGGCATGATCTCATGGTCTAAGGATTAGGATTACCTTGTATGATGTTATAGCAATATAAACTCAATGGCTTTGATCGTCATGCTATACTTCAGATGAATGTTCATCACACCATTCCAATAATGTTGTTATCTCGTTATTAACAACATCCAATGTCCATTATCAGGAAACCTTGATCATCTTGTTAATCAACAAGCTAGTTTATAAGAAAGGCATAACTAGGAACTTTCTGTTTGTTTATTAAACACATGTATTAATTTTTCCGTATTAATAAAATTATAGCATGCACAATAAACATCTATCATATACTTGGAATATACATAATAACCACTTTATTATTGCCTCTCAGGGCATATTCCCTTCAGCTAGTGCTCAATTAATCTTGATCAATCTAGATGGGAACAAATGATTATGAAAACCTTGGAATGCTGAGTCATTCTATTGAAATGTTTTGACATGTGTTATGGACACACTGATTTGAAGATGATGATAAATGAAGTATGTGACCTGACTTTGATAAAAACTGATGCGATACCATTCCAATTTTACCGTACAACCACAATACCCGAATTTGGGTAGGGCTTGACTAGAAGTATATGTGTCTTAGTATGGGTTCCCTCGCGGAATGAGGTGAGGTGAGGCTACCTTGTGATTGTGATTGTCCACCTATGAAGTTCCCAGGATGACGGATGGTCATGGCTGGGATGCCAAACTCATAGGGGAGGTGCCTATAGTAGGGTAACTAATTGAAAGGTTAGAATTGATTATCCGTATACCAAGTATGATGATTCAGGGTTATCCCTGACGGATGTATCGAATGTTGTGGTGAAAGTGTACCACCTCTGCAGAGTGTAAAACTATACGAATAGCCGCGTCCGCGGTTATGGACAGTTGGATGGCTATAGTGTTCCGTTGTCAGATGTTTTCCAAAATGACCCGTGACTTGAATGATGACTTTGACTTGACGCCCCATAGGTTGAGGAAATGAAAGTAGGTTCCCAACTAAGTAACTTAGACAACTAAAGATAGACTTTTATTACGAGATACTGGTTGAAATAAATTTGGCTTGTGGCAAACAGACTTAGAGCTTAGGATTCCTATTAGCATGGTCTTACTACTTTAGTAATAGTTTGCGAGTACTTGAAAGTACTCATGGCTTTGTCCCTGGATATTCCCTGGGCTAGACTATGAAGGAGACTACGAGGAGGATGGAGATCAGGATGCTTATGATAACTAGGATCATCTCCCATCGTCAGCATTGCCTGTGACCCTAAAGATGGAGCCACGACCATGCTACTATTATTATTTTCCGCTTCTTTGATTGTAATCAGACCTAATCATGAGATCAACTATTTGTAAGACTATTATCGTTTGTAATGGATGATGTACTGTGCTACCAATCTGTTATGTCTTGCAAAAATGGTAATCCTAGGATTGCGAGGTACGGCATAATAGGCATCTAGGATTAAAAATCCGGGTGTTGACAAGTTGGTATCAGAGCCATCCTGACCATAGGAGACCCTAGTTAGCGTGGACGTCAGAAAAACTTAGTTTCCAAAACAAAGAAAGTGAGTATTTTTGAAAACCTATTCTCACTCTTATCCTTGAAAATTATTTCCAAAAAAGATTCATATGTTCCTTAAAATTTTTGCAACCTTACATAAAATTTTGCACACTTGATCACTTCTCTAACTTGCTCCTCTCAAATTGCTTATAGATGGACTACACCTACAACAAGTTTTTATTAGTTGGGCAACGGAGGAAACCTCATCTTTGAGAATGACCTAAGTAAGCTTGCAGAATTTCTGGAGCGCCCGCATCCGGAATTCTATGGAGCCCAACTCCATGATCACCGTGTAGGGGAGCTGCAGTGGCTGATAGTTGCAGATCTGTGAGGAAAGATGGAGCCACCTACATCTGAGAAGATCCATTTCAGCATCAGAGAGAACAAATGGATAGATGGATTGGCGAGAGCAATGCAGGAAGAACTTGCCTGACTATGTGGGCAGAATATCAGCAAGATTACTGGCACCGATTCGCTCATTATGCCAGAAGTGACTCCAATGGACAACCCTTGGAACTGCCAAGCCACCCCAAGTTGAGGAACCATGTGGACCATCTTTCCTTCATGCTTCATGAGAATCAGAAAGAGCTGGACAACGCTCGTGCTGACACCAATGAGAAGCAACTTGCTGCCGCCAAGAAGGAGCAGACCTTCGCCATCCTCGTGAAGGAGCGCAAGTCACTTCGTCGTTTGCATGACAAGAAGGATCGCATCATTCCTCGCCTTTGTCACATAGTGTCATCCTTGGAAGAGACCATCCATGAGCGAGACATGCAGCTTGATGAGAGGGAGAACAAAGGGGAAGTTATTCGTGGAGATCCCTACTCGTACCTCAGTGATGATGATGACTACTTGGAGGACATGGACCAGGAGTTCCACACTGATGATGAGGAGCGTGACTTCATTGATGATGAAGAATCCACCGGTTCTGATGAGTAGTAGCACCAGAGCACTGTCGTAGGTGTGAGTTGTATCCGGTCCCACTGTATCGTAGTTTGGCAGAATGGTTCTTCAAACCATATGCATAGTTGTTGTGATGTGTTGCTTGGAATGTGTGGTTTGTATGTGACTTTGGATGAATGAGAATGAGTTGTTGGATTTCAAACCTTAGCCTTACTCAAAGTTTAAAAGATTTTAAACCAAACTCAGAAACCTTAGAAAAATTTCCCTCTTGTCTCATGATCTATCTCAATCTTCAGATGCCTAGCGGAGGAAGCAGCTCATCTCAAGACCCGATGGTCCAAATCCTGCAAATGTTAGTAGCCGATCGAGAAGCCGGTAGAACCGAGCATCAAGCCACTCTTAAATAGATCGAACAACTAGCGCATGACAACCAAAGCCATGGAAATCCGGATCATCATGGATACAAACTTAAGAACTTCCATAACACCAATCCCCCTATCTTTATCAAGTCAGAAGATCCCTTAGATGCCGAAGATTAGCTGCAAACCATGGAGAACAACTTAGAAGTTGCCGGAGTAGATGAGGCAGAGAAAGTAATGTTTGCAACCCACTATTTGGCAGGTTCTGCAAGAGCATGGTGGAATAGCACCCATACCAGGAATGGAGGACAAATGATGACTTGGGATGAATTCAAACTAAAGTTCAGCCGAACCCATGTGCCACCAGGTTTGATTCTGCAGATGAGGGATGAATTCAAGGAGCTGAAGCAGGGAAGGATGACCGTGGTAGAGTACCGTGACATATTTCTGTCTCTATCTAGGTATGCCCCTCATGAGATTGGTACTGATGCCAATAAGAAGGAGAGATTTCTGAATGGTCTGCATGATGAGATGCAGACGGCACTAGTCAATATCCCGTTTCCTGATCTAGAAGCTTTAGTGGATTCAACAATCCAGATAGAAGGAAAGATCAACCAAGCTAATGAGAACCGTAAGCATCGTATGATGTATCAACCTAGACCCCACCATACCCCAAAGTATCGCCCTAGTTCGTCTGTTGTATTTGTACCAAGGAACACTAGGCCACCTATGTCACGCCCGAAATTTCCCAACCGTGGCGGAGGAAACCCAAGACCAGGAGGCAACAACCACTACCACCATGGTAATCCCAATAAATTTAACCATGCACCACCAAGGCCCACGAACCCCAATCACAATACTTCCCCAAGGACTAGAAGTAATGATGTGCCTGTCGCGGGAAAGGACAAGTCAAAAATCACCTGCTTTAAGTGTGGAATGATGGGTCATTACTCCAATGAGTGCCCCAAGAAGATTGCTGCAGCACCCAATGTCAGTGCACCTGCCCAGCAGCAGTGTCGTGTCCAACCTAGAAAGAGATTCGCCCCAGGCAACCCAAACAACCGTACCGGCCATCTGTTCCACATGAATGCTGAAGAAGCCCAGGAAGCACCAGATGTCGTGGTGGGTATGTTTTCTGTTAATTCAGTACTTGCAAGAGTGTTGTTTGATTCTGGATCCTCGCACTCATTTATTACTGAAGAATTTGCATGCACTAGTAAGATTCAACCAACAAGTTTGAAGCATATTGTCGTCGGATTATCAACAAGTACGCCATAGGGGGTCCTAGTGGCGTTGGAAGGATGGGGTGTGAGACGTCGAATGTTCCAGGAGCGGTGAGCACAAGTTTACCCAGGTTCAGATCTGACTATGGTGATCGGATCCTACTCTTTCTAGCAACCTACTCTTTCAGATCTGACTATGGTGATCGGATCCTACTCTTTCTAGCGTAAGCCGGATGTTATAGCGGATTACAAGAGAGGTTCGCCTGTGCGAGTTGATTGTGGTGTTTATAATTGATTGGTTGCCCTAAAGTCTCCCATAGGGCCGGTTTATATAGTCACCGGGGCCTAGGGTTACAGGAGAGACCTATCCGTCTACGTTACAGAGTCGGTAACTATGTACAGATTGGACTACAAGTAATACTACAAGCCTAAATCGGTAACTCTTCTAGGCCTTGTCGTAGCCGGAACTGGCTCCTCCTCTTTCTCTAACTGGGCCGCCCGTGAAGCAAAGCTCTAACCCGTTGGTGGGACACCCTGGTCAGCGAGTCTTGTGGGTATACCCGAAAAGTATATCCCCAATAGTAGCCCCGGAAGTCTCCAAGATCTGAAGTTGGATAAATCGTTTATCTTGATGGTTTCTTCGTCTTGAGAATCTTGAAGGGTTCCCGAAAACTTCTTTCAGTAATGTAGGATTCCGAGTAAATCAAGTCGGATATATTTTTCTCTGACCTTAGTCTTTTCCCTCCTTGGTTTGAAACATAAGCCGAATTTTTCAGTGGCGTGCGGACTGACAACTTTTTAGACCAGGTCCTGTAACTGACAGGATTTCCATCAGCACGGCCATTGGTGGGTCCGCTCCTTATGGAACAGAACGTCGTTTCAATGCCTGCACGAAAATTGAGGGGGTGGAAGAGTCGCGAGGAAGCTAACTCCCCCTCTCCTATACGTGTGACGCTAATCGCTCGTGTCATCGCACGAATCTTGACGTAGAGATAAATAAAGAGGTGAGAAAACCCTTTCTCTCAGATTCACCTCTCCATTGATTCATTCATTGATTCCTCGTACTCCTCGAGCGCTCGGAACCAGTTCCCATCTATGCATCATGAGAAAAATCTCTCCTTCCCCCCACCAGTCCTTTTTCCTCCAAGATCCATGGCTTCTTCCTCGACCTCAGGAACAGCGGCGGCGGGTTCGTCGGCGGCGGAAGAAAGGAAGATGTGGGGTCTTTCGATACCCAGCGCCATGGACAACGCGGAACTCCAAGTCATGGAGGACGAAGGATTCATCATAGCAGGTGCATGGCGGACCACCTCAGGACAATGCTAGTGAGTGCGTCAAACGTTGGGCCGGAACTTTCGTTTATCACAAGGATATTCCGGCTCCTGGAAAGGCGAAAGGTCTTCCGGCGTATGTCAACGGCGCCACTTCCCAACAGAATTCATGGGACGCGGACACGCCGGAGCTGTCGGATATCTTGATTCTCGCCAAGAGGCGGATTGAGTATTTGATGAAGCACGAGGGCCTCCATGGATCCGACTTGATCCACTTCTGGCTGGAGCGCCGGATTCAGCCTCTCCACCACCATGGAGATCGCCTTATGCACCGGATCACGAGCGACAAGAAGGACAAGATGCGGGTCAGTTCGAGCCGGCTTGTAGCGAAGGTCTACAAGACCCTCATGCAATATTTGATCAAGGAAAGAGTGGAATGAAAAGTTCCGGAAGTTTCCATAAAGATGTATACGACCAACCTGTAGGGGTTCGTAGCATGGAAAACAAAAAATTTCTACCGCATACAAACAAACAAGCCAAGATCTATCTACTAGATTGTAGCAACGAGTCGATAGAGGAACTCACCCTCGAAGATTCCAAAGCAGTTAACGAGATCGGATTCTCGTGGGTGATGTAGTCGTACACTTGTCGATCTCAAGATCGCGTAGATGATCCTTCCAAGGCTGCCTGTTAGCGCTTCCGATCGGTCACACATTCGACTGATGAAGACCTTTCTCCCTTGTTCCAAAGAAATGGAGGTTGTAGCACTCTCCTCATGATTCCGGCAGCACGACGGGTGGTACCGGAAGTAGAGGGGAGATCTCGCAGGGCTTCGCCTTAAGCCGGAGCGAGCATGGTGGACTATGAGAGAGGCCTTGGCGACCTAGGGTTTAGAGGCACCAAGGAGAGAGGGCTAGGCCGGCGGCTAGGGCAAGGGGAAGCCCCAACTCGGCGTCCTGGGAGAAAACACTAGGGAAGCGGTGGCTGCAGGAGGGCCGGCGGCTAGGGTTAGGGTTTTGGTGGGGAAAGGTGTAGGTCTAGAGGGGCAGCCCTGCCCCTCCTTTTATAGGTGGGAGGGCGCGGCCAAGGGGGCGGGAGTCCTCCCCCAAGTCGGCCTCCTTGGCCGGCGGTGGAGGGAGAAGGACTTCCTCCCCAAGTAGGTTTCCTACTCTCCCTCCACCAAGCAAACTTGCCGTTTGACTTTTCAAATTGGCGTTTGACTTTTAAAACTAGGATTTGATTTATTCCTTTATTTTGCTCAGCGATGACACCTAGTACATGATGCAACCATTCCACATTGTTATGACACATTCATGTACCCTTCCCCTCCGGAGTGCCGGACATTCCAGAACCTTCTAGAACATTCCCGATGAAAACACCGGAATCATTCTCCTACTCCGAAACAGGACTTTCCTTATGAATCTTATTCTTCGGACCATTCCGGATCTCCTCGTGATATCCCGGATCCCATCCGAGACTCCGAACAACATTCGGTCTCTTAATCATCATTCCATAACTACTCAACAACATCGAATCCTTAAGTGTGTCTCCCTATGGTTTGTGAATTATGCGGACATGATCGAGACACTTCTCCGATCAATAACCAATAGAGGAATCTGGAAATTCATATGGCTCCCACATATTTCTATGATTACTTTGCGATAAAATGAACCACTTACATATGATACCAATTTCCCTTTGTTCTCACGATAGTTACTTATCCGAGGTTTTGATCGTCGGTATCTCTGCATACCTAGTTCAACCTCGTTACCGATAAGTACTCTTTTCTCGTTCCCGTGGTATGTGATCCCTTGTGAGCCAGTCACATGCTTGCAAGCTAATTGGATGACATTCCACCGAGAGGGCCCAAAGTATATCTATCTGTCGTATGGACGGACAAATCCCACTCTTGATTCATGTGTCTCAACGCATACTTTTGGAACACTCAATGCCACCTTTATAGCCACTCAGTTACGATGTGGTATTTGATGTCATCAAAGCATCCTTCCGGTGATGGTGATAAGCATGATCTCATGGTCGAAGGAATTAGGATACTATGTATCAGAAAGCATATAGCAATTGAACTATTAAAAAGACTTGATCTTTATGCTATGCTTATCTATAGGAGTATGTCCATCATACCATTCTCCTAATGATATGATCTTGTTGTTAATAACATCTCAATGTTCATGATAGGGAAACCACAATCATCTATTAACCAACAAGCTAGTATTATAAAGAGGCTTTACTAGGGACTCTAATTTAGTTTACAAATCACACAAGTATTAATGTTTCCTTGTTAATACTGTTATAGCATGAATGTAAACATTTATCATAAACACAAAGATATAATAATAACTACATTTATTATTGCCTCTAGGGCATATCTCCAACAGTCTCCCACTTGCACTAGAGTCAACTAATCTAGATTACATGGTAATATACCGAACACCCATGGCAGTTTGGTGTTGGTCATGTTTTGCCCTCGGGAGAGGTTTAGTCAACTGATCTGCCACATTCAGATCTGTGTGTACTTTGCAAATCTTTATGTCACCATCTTGGACATGTTCTCGAATAGCGTGAAAATGTAGCTTGATGTGCTTCAGCTTCTTGTGTGACCTTGGTTCTTGCGCATTGGCTATGGTGCCTATGTTATCACAGTAGATGGACATTGGGTGCAGCGCACTTGGAACCACACCGAGCTCTGTAATGAACTCCTTCATCCATATCGCTTCTTGTGAAGCCTCCTAAGCAGCTATGTATTCCGATTCAGTTGAAGATCTTGCCACAACGCTTTGCTTTGCACTCCTCCAGCTAACTGCTGCACCATTCAAAATAAATACGTATCCAGATTGAGATTTAGAATCGTCTGGATCGGTGTTCCAACTAGCATCGGTGTAACCATTAACAACGAGCTGTTCATCACCTCCATAAGAAAGAACCATATCCTTAGTTCTTCTCAAGTACTTAAGGATGTTTTTGACCGCTGTCCAATGATCCACTCCTGGATCACTTTGATATCTCCTAGTTAAACTAACAGCATATGCAATGTCGGGTCTAGTACATAGCATGGCATACATTAGAGATCCTATGGCTGAGGCATAGGGAGTCTTACTCATCCTCTCTCTATCTTCTACCATTGCAGGACTTTGAGTTTTACTCAAGGTCGTATTGGGCAACATGGGCAAGAACCCTTTCTTGCTATCTTCCATTCCAAACCTCTTTAGAACTTTGTCCAAATATGTACTTTGTGACAATGATATTAGGCGCCTTGATCTATCTCTATAAATCTTTATGCCTAATATGTAAGCTGCTTCGCCAAGATCTTTCATTGAAAAACTATTATTCAAATATTCCTTGACACTATTAAGAAGGTTTACATCATTCCCAATCAACAATATGTCATCTACATACAGTATCAAGAATGCTACAGAGCTCCCACTCACTTTCTTGTAAATACAAGCTTCTCCATAAGTTTGTATAAAACCAAAACTTTTGATTACTTTATCAAAACGTTGATTCCAACTTCAGGATACTTGCTTCAATCCATATATGGACCGTTGAAGTTTGGATACCTTGTTAGCATCTTTAGGATCGACAAAACCTTTGGGTTGCATCATATACAACTCTTCATCAATGTCTCCATTGAGGAATGTTGTTTTGACATCCATCTGCCATATTTAATAATCGTAATATGCAGCGATTGCTAACATAATCCTCACAGACTTTAGCTTCTCTACTGGTGAAAAAGTCTCATCGTAGTCAACTCCTTGAATTTGTCGAAACCCTTTTGCGACAAGTCGAGCTTTATAGACAGTAACATTACCATAGGCATCTGTTTTCTTCTTGAAAATCCATTTGTTCTAGACAGCCTTCCAGCCATCCGGTAAGTCCACCAAAGTCCATAATTGGTTTTCGTACATGGATCCAATCTCGGATTTCATGGTTTCTTGCCATTTATTGGAATCTGGGCTCATCATTGCTTCCTCATATGTCTTAGGGTCATCGGTGTTGTCCACCAACATGACATTCATAACGGGATCATACCAATCAGGAGTGGTACGATTTCTCGTTGACCTGCGAGGCTCTATAGCAACTTCAACCGAAGTTTCATGATCATCATCATTAGCTTCCTCTCTTATTGGTGCAGGCACCACAGGAAATTCTTCCGGTGCTGCGCTACTCGCAAGTTCGAGAGAAGGTTCAACAACCTCGTCGAGTTCTACTTTCCTTCCAGTAACTTCTTTCGAGAGAAATTCCTTCTCTAGAAAGGATCCATTCTTGGCAACGAAGATTTTGCCCTCGGATCTATGATAGAAGGTATACCCAATAGTTTCCTTCGGGTATCCTATGAAGACGCATTTTTCCGCTTTGGGTTCAAGCTTGTCCGGCTGTAACTTCTTTACATAGGCTTCGCAACCCCAAACTTTAAGGAACGACAATTTAGGTTTCTTCCCAAACCATAGTTCATATGGTGTCGTTTGAACGGATTTAGATGGTGCCCTATTTAAAGTGAATGCAACTGTTGCTAATGCATAACCCCAAAATGATAGCGGTAAATTTTTAAGTGACATCATAGAACGAACCTTATCTAAGAGAGTTCGATTACGACATTTGGACACACCATTACGTTGTGGTGTTCCCGGCGGTGCCAATTGTGAAAGTATTCCGCATTTCTTCAAATGTTCGCCAAACTCATAACTTAGATATTCACCTCCACGATCAGAACGTAGAAATTTAATCTTCTTGTTACGTTGATTCTCTACCTCACTTTGAAATTATTTAAACTTCTCGAAAGTTTCGGACTTATGTTTCATGAAATAGATATACCCATATCTACTCAAGTCATCCGTGAAGGTAAGAACATAATGATAACCACTGCGTGATGCTACAATCATTGGACCACACACATCGGTATGTATGATTTCCAACAAGTCCATAGCTCACTCCATCATACCAGAAAATGGAGTCTTAGTCATTTTACCCATCAGACATGATTCGCATCTTTCAAGTGATTCGAAATCAATTGATTCAAGAAGTCCATCAGAATGGAGTTTCTTCATACGTTTCACTCGATATGACCAAGACGACAGTGCCACATATAGGTCGAGTTACCGCTCAATTTCAAACGTTTAGCCTCAATGTTATTTATGTGTGTATTACTACAATCGAGATTCAATAAGAATAGACCATCTATCAAAGGTGCATGTGCATAAAACATATTACTCATATAAATCGAACAACCATTATTCTCGGACTTAAACAAGTAACCGTCTCGCAATAAACAAGATCCCGATATAATGTTCATGCTCAACGCCGGCACCAAATAACAATTATTTAAGTATAAAACTAATCCCGATGGTAGATGAAGAGGTAGCGTGCCGACCGCGATCACATCAACCTTTGATCCATTTCCCACGCGCATCGTCACCTCGTTCTTCGCTAGCTTATGTTTATTATGCAGCACCTATTTCGAGTTACAAATATGAGCAACCGAACCAGTATCAAATACCCAGGCACTACTACGAGTAATAGTGAGATACACATTAATAACATGTATATCGGATATACCTTTCTTCTTGATGTTGCCGTTCTTTAAATCCGCCTAGTACTTTGGGCAATTCCGCTTCCAGTGACCTTCTCCCTTGCAGTAAAAGCACTCAGTATCAGGCTTAGGTCCAGCTCTAGTCTTCTTCGCCGGTGCGACAACTTTCTTACCACCCTTCTTGAAGTTTCCCTTTTGCTTAGACTTGCCTTTCTTGAATTTGGTGGTCTTATTGACCATCAACACTTGGTGCTATTTCTTGATCTCTACTTCTGTAGATTTCAACATGGAGAAGAGTTCTAGCAACGTCTTGTTCATGTTTTGCATATTGTAGTTCATCACAAAGTTCTTGTAACTTGGTGGCAGTGATTGGAGTACACGGTAAATCCCCAAAGCATTAGGAATCACTATACCCAACCTTTAGAGTTTGTTTGCGTGCCCAGACATCTTAAGCACATGCTCACTAATGGAGCTGCCCTCTTCCATCTTATAGTTAAAGAACTTTTCAGAAGCCTCATAACTCTCAACTGCCGCGTGGGCCTCAAATATCATTTTGAGTTCACGGACAATATCATGTGGGTCATGGTTCTCAAACCTTTTCTGAAGCTCCGATTCCAAACCATACAAGATATCACACTGAACTATGGAGTACTGATTCTTCCGAGTGAGGTAAACATTCTTTACTTCATCGGTAGCATTAGCTGCAGGCGGGTCACCCAGCAGTGCATCCAGCACATAGGTTAAATTACCAGCATCGAGGACATTCCTCAAATTGCGTAACCAATCCGTGAAGTTGCTTCCATTGTTTTTCAACTTTTCTTTCTCTAGGAACGCATTAAAATTGATGGTAGGGGCCGCCATTGATCTACAAGATATTGCAATAGTTTAGACTAAGTTTATGACAAATTGAGTTCTAATTAATAGTTAAATTAATCTAGGTGAACTCCCACTCAAAACAATATCCCTCACATTGTTTTAGTGATCACACGAACCAAATCCACCACATCAAAACCGATCATCACGAGAGTTGATGTAGCTTCAATGGCGAACAATCGACATGTTCATCATATCTACTATACGATTCATGCTTTATCTTTCGGTGATCCGTGTTCCGACACCATGTCTGTACATGCTAGGCTCGTCAAGATCAAACCTTAGCTTCTGCGTGAGCAAAACTGTCTTGCTCACGTTGTATACACTTGCAGAATCTAACACACCTGATCATCACGTGGTGCTTCGAAACAACAAGCTTTAGCAACGGTGCTAACTACGGGTGAACACTTTAAAACTTGAAATTTGTGTGCTTGAGGGATCATCTTATAATGCTACCGTCGTTAACTAAGCAATACAAGATGCATAAAGGATTAACATCACATGCAATTCATAATATGTGATATGATATGGCCTTTCTTCTTTGTGCTTCCGATCTCCATCTTCAAGCACGAACATGATCTCCATCATCACAAGAATTGCATCAAGGTTAATGACGCAGCTCCATGGTTGTCGTCCACCAGCTTCAACTATTACAACTACTTTGAATAGACACGCGGGTCTTAACAGAATTTAAAGACAACCATATGGCTCCTGCCGGTTGCCAACTTACAATAAGGAACATTGCATACATCAAATATAATCACAATCATGGCCATATCACATCACAGCACACCCCTGCAAAACAAAGTTAGATTCCTCTAATTTTCTTTGCATATTTTACGTGGTTTGGGGCTTTCAATAAGTGTCGCTCTAACTTACAAACAAGAACCACAACGTTGATGCTAGAACTATCAAGTTCCCGTTGTAAATTGGATCTATACTATAATGGGAGAGACATACACCCGCAAAGCCACTTATGCAATGCAAGTTGCATGTTGAGCGTGGAGCAAGTCTCATGAACGATGTCATGTAAGGTTAGCCCGAGCCGCTTCATCCCATCATACCGCAAGATGCAAACTACACAAGAAGCAATTGATAATAAAAGCACCACCGCCCACAATGACCATTGTGTTCTACTCGTGCAACATATCTACATATAGACATGGCTCTGATACCACTTTAGGTGTTCGTAACATTGAAAACAAAAAATTTCTACCGCATACAAACAAACAAGCCAAGATATATCTACTAGATTGTATCAACGAGTCGATAGAGGAACTCGTCCTCGAAGATTCCAAAGCGGTTAACGAGATCGGATTCTCGTGGGTGATGTAGTCGTACACTTGCCGATCTCAAGATCGCGTAGACGATCCTTCCGGCTGCTTCCTAGCTCGCAGTCGGTCACACGTTCGGTACTCTATGAAGACCTTCCTCTCCCTTGTTCTAGCAGGCAGTGGAGGTTGTAGCACTCTCCTCGTGATTCTGGCAGCACAACGGCGTGGTACCGGAAGTAGAGGGGAGATCTCGCAGGGCTTCGCCTTAAGACGGAGCGAGTATGGTGGACTATGAGAGAGGCCTTGGCGATCTAGGGTTTAGAGGCACCAAGGAGAGAGGGCTAGTCCAGCGTCTAGGTCAAGGGGAAGCCCCAACTCGGCGGCTTGGGAGAAAACCCTAGGGCCGCGGCGGCTGCAGGAGGGTCGGCGGCTAGGGTTAGGGTTTTGGTGGGTCAAGGTGTAGGTCTAGAGGGGCAGCCCTGCGCCTCCTTTTATAGGTGGGAGGGCGCGGCCAAGGGTGAGGGAGTCCTCCCCTAAGTCGGCATCCTTGTCCGGCGGTGGAGCGAGAAGGACTTCCTTCCCAAGTAGGTTTCCTACTCTTCCTCCACCAAGCAAACTTGTCGTTTGACTTTTCAAATTGGCGTTTGACTTTTCAAACTAGGATTTAGTTTATTCCTTTATTTTGCTCAGCGATGACACCTAGTACATGATGCAACCATTCCACATTGTTATGACACATTCATGTACCCTTCCCCTCCGGAGTGCCGGACCTTCCGGAACCTTCTAGAACATTCCCGATGAAAACACTGGAATCATTCTCCTACTCCGAAACAGGACTTTCCTTATATGAATCTTATTCTACGGACCATTCCGGATCTCCTCGTGATATCCCAGATCCCATCCGAGACTCCTAACAACATTCGGTCTCTTACTCATCATTCCATAACTACTCAACAGCATCGAATCCTTAAGTGTGTCTCCCTACGGTTCGTGAATTATGCGGACATGATCGAGACACTTATCCGATCAATAACCAATATAGGAATCTAGAAATTCATATGGCTCCCACATATTTCTACGATTACTTTGCGATCGAATGAACCAATTATATAAGATACCAATTTCCCTTTGTCTCACGATAGTTTACTTATCCGAGGTTTTGATCGTCGGTATCTCTGCATACCTAGTTCAACCTCGTTACCGATAAGTACTATTTTCTCGTTCCCGTGGTATGTGATCCCTTGTTAGCCAGTCACATTCTTGCAAGATAATTGGATGACATTCCATCGAGAGGGCCCAAAGTATATCTATCCGTCGTATGGACGGACAAATCCCACTCTTGATTCATGTGTCTCAACGCATACTTTTGGAACACTCAATGCCACCTTTATAGCCACTCAGTTACGATGTGGTATTTGATGTCATCAAAGCATCCTTCCGGTGATGGTGATAAGCATGATCTCATGGTCGAAGGAATTAGGATACTATGTATCAGAAAGCATATAGCAATTGAACTATTAAAAAGACTTGATCTTTATGCTATGCTTATCTATAGGAGTATGTCCATCATACCATTCTCCTAATGATATGATCTTGTTGTTAATAACATCTCAATGTTCATGATAGGGAAACCACAATCATCTATTAACCAACAAGCTAGTATTATAAAGAGGCTTTACTAGGGACTCTAATTTAGTTTACAAATCACACAAGTATTAATGTTTCCTTGTTAATACTGTTATAGCATGAATGTAAACATTTATCATAAACACAAAGATATAATAATAACTACATTTATTATTGCCTCTAGGGCATATCTCCAACACAACCGTCCTCTGACTCCGGTAAAATTTTCGACTCTGCTTTAGCGTTTCGTCGTTCTTTTCTGTTCTTTCTCCGACTCTATTTTTATTGATGCTTTTCGACTTTGTTAGCTCGATAAACTATCCGAGTCAGATCTAGATCCACTAGAGGGATATGCTTCAGACGATCCGGAGGCGACGGAGGATGATGAGGTGCAAGAAGTTGCCATCCCTGCCTCCAAGAAGTGCAAGAAGAAAGAAGTTGTTGTTGCTGCTAGTAGCCAAGTGCTACCATTAGTTAAAAAGTAAGCACTCTATCTTTTGTTTTCAGTACTTTTGTACCTTCATTTCTTTCCAGAACACACCTAATATTTAGGATTTACGTATTCTAGAGTTAAATCAGCATTAAAGAGTAAGACCAAGCCGGACAGCAAGCCGGGCAAGCAGATGCGACAGCAAAAGCTTGTTATCTCCCCTGTTGTGCCGCCATCGACTCCATTCAGTACTCCGTCAGCATAGGGAGCTTCTGCCTCTCCTGATGCTGGAAAAATCTCGAAAGCCCTGGTCACCCTTGATGACCATAAAAATAACAAGGGTGAACCCGTCAAGGGTAATGATCCCATGGTAGTATCTACAGGAACAATGGATAAAATGGTCGGCTTTGCTGTCTCTGGACTAAAGAGGAAAGAGAAGGAAGAGATCCTTAGACTTGCTCAATCCAGTCTTGAGAAGCAAACCTTGACTCCAGGGGAAGCGAGCCAAGAGGAGGAGGAGGACGTCATGCTGATTAGCCTACTGGACCAAATTTTGGTCTGGGACGCTAAAGTCACATCTGGCGAACTTCCAGCGATGGATGTTCCTTCCCTCACCCTTACCGAGAAGGTGTTTCACAGCACCAAGCTCGTATTTGAAAAGATGCACCTGGAACACATTGTAAGTTTCCAATTCTTATTTGCATTTATTATCATATCCTCTAGCCCCTAAGCATAAAGTCGGATAAACATTGTTGGATCCGAGTTGATGCTTTTAGGTTGCAAAAGAACGATGTAGTGTATCCCCAAGGCTCGTGCTATAATTGTACTTAGCTAAATTTGCAGCTCGAGTCCTAGTAGTCGTGTGACGGCATTCTGTCTCTAAACATATAGAAAATTGCATCTTCTAACCAGGAATTGCTCAAGAACATTAGCAATAAGTGCAAAGAAATCAAGGCTTTGCACTTTGAGAATTCAAAGTTGAAGGTTGAGAAAGATGTTGCAAAAGGTAAACTTTTCCGACTTCTTCTTTGTGAGTTATCTTTTTGTCATAGTCAAACTTGTATTGTCCTACTGATATTTTGTCTTCGCAGAACTATTGTGTCAGTCTAGCAAGATGGAGGAGAAAGCCGAAAACTTCAAGGTCTTGGAGACAGAGAATGCTGAACTTCGTGAAAAGCTTGAGAAGATAACTTTGGAATTGGAGAAATCCATAGCCACAGTCTTGGAGTCAAGCAATCATGATACCATGAGGCTCGAGAAGCTCTTAGACCTCTGAGACAAAGAACTAGATGATCTCAAGAAGGACCTCGATATTCATAGGGATCTTGCCCAGGCCACAACCATTGAACTAAGCAGTCTGCGCAAGGAGCATGCTCAATGGAATCACTCTGTGCTAGGTAAGATTTCCGAATCTTTTTATTTTGTTGTTGATTTTTTTCGACTTTCATTTCAGTAGAATTTTGACTTTTTGGTTATTTCCCAACCCCCATGAATCTTTCCAACTCTCCTACCTCCGAACCTCGCCTCGAGCGCATTAATCTCATCAGAGATGTCTTGTATGACTTCCGCGAAACTCTAGAAGAGGGTGGCGAAGTGGTCAAGCTTTCCGACTTGCACATAATGTTAGGCATGAGGTGAGGGACAAGGACATGGAGATTCCGAAGCTTATCAAAGACTGGAAGATCTCCTATGCTCGGACTGCTGCTCATACAGCTCTGACCATGGTGATGAGCCACCACAGCGAGATGGAAATCTGGCACGTCACCAAGGGCATTGCCGAGGAAGAGGATGAGGGTAACCCGCAATACATCAAGGCTATCCAAGAGTCTTGTGCAGGTTATGCTTGTCGTGTAGCGGAGATTACCAACTACACGACGCCATTCTTTGAATTCGTCGCCATGCCTCCCTCGCCCCAAGAGCCAGAAGCCAGCAATGCTTCTGAGTCTGAGACTGAGGGCGACGATGCTATTGACTCCAGTTCTCCACCTGCTTCATCACCACCACCTGATTCTACAGCATAGATAATATTTATGCATTATTCTAAACTCATGGCAATGTAATGATGAAAACAATGTTTTATTTTGTGCTGATTTTGTAAAAAATGATGCTTTTACTATCGTAGCACTTTTGCTTATATATTTTTTTATGCATGTGCTTTGAAAATTTCTGAAGCACTTTTATGATTTTATGCCTATACTTGTCATTTTATTTGGATCTCTGCCTCGTCCCTTTCATGGGCCAGCCAACCTTTAGCACGAAAACTTTGCAGAGCAACGGAGCGCAATTGCAAAACCAGTTTAAACATGGAAACAAAGCCGGCATCCAGTACCAACAAGTCATTACTCAGAAAATGCCCGCGTCTAAGCAATTAGATAAAAAACCTAAGTACAGTCAATAAATTAAATTTTGTACCATAGGGTAACATTTTTAGATGTTCAAAAATCATAACCAGAACGAACATGAGCTTAAAGTACTTTCAAGCATTCTGGGATTTTTGAAAAAATTACATGCTCTTTTGGAAATAAGATGGAAAAAACTTCTCAAAGATAAAATATGAGGAAACCAACACTTTATTTCACTTTGAACATGTACATATATGATTACAAGGAAATATAACTAAGAATAGAAGGGACGTAGCTGTGCAATATTCCATGGACAGTCTATTTCATCAGGGTCTGTGCTGCCACCATCTCTCTTTCTCTTCCGAGTATCTGGTATTTCCTTGACTGGTCTCATATCGGTTAAATAATGTGACCTATTATGAAGAATTCTGCTAACCATAAAAGGTCCTTTCCAAATTGGGGAAAGTTTGGGCTTTCTCTTTTGCACAAGTCGGATAACCAAATCGCCTTTTTCTGAAAGAACGATTTTGCACTCTCTGAATATGATACATGCTCAACTTCTGTGGATAGGCTATAGATCTCTGCTAAGCAACGACGCGTACTTCTTCGATTATATCGAGACCATCTTGTCGAGAAACTTCTGCATCTTCTTTGATATACGCCTTGAATCGTGGAGCTTGATGAATCAGATCACTTGGAAGAACTGCTTCTGCACCATAGACCAAGAAGAAAGGAGTATAGCCGGTTGATCTGTTAGGAGTTGTACGTAAGCTCCATATCATAGACGGTAATTCTTCCGCCCAAGCCCCCACAGGCCGACGAAGCGGTGCCTCGAGGTGAGGTCGGATTCCTTATAGAATAAGTCTATTAGTTCTTTCGACTTGTCCATTAGTTTGTGGATGTGCGACTGATGCAATATCGAGTCGGATCCCTTGTTCTTCGCAGAATTTGGCAAGTTCACCCATGGAAAAGTTGCTCCCGTTGTCAGTAATTATACTATGCGGATATCCGAATCTGATGATTACATCCTCGACAAACTTTCTGGTTGTGGCGCCATCGCAACTTGTTAAGGGTTTAGTCTCAATCCATTTTGTAAATTTATCCACCATCACTAGTAGGTGGGTAAATCCACAATTTGCCGTTTGAAACGGCCCTACCATATCAAGCCCCCAGACCGCGAACGGCCATGTAATAGGGATTGTTCGCAGCTGTTCAGCTGGAACATGTGCCTGATGAGCGTACTTTTGGCAGCCTCTGGACGTTTTGACCAGTTTATCGGCATCCGCCTTAGCTGTCAGCCAAAAGAATCCGTGTCTAAAAGCTTTTGCCACTAAGGATCTGGCTGCAGCGTGATGATCACACTCTCCTTCGTGGATTTCTCTTAAGAATTCCACTCCTTCTTACGAAGAAATACATCGCTGAAACATGCCAGAAACACTCTGTTTATAGAGCTTACCATTTATTATAGTGTAGGATTTTGCTCGTCGGACAATCTGCTGGCTCAAGACTTCGCCTTTAGGTAGTTTTCCGTCTATCAGAAAATCCAGATAGGGTTTTGTCCAGCTGGGAATTACAGCAAGAACTGCTATTAAAGGTGAGTCGGATTTCGTCGGATAGTCCTCATCGACTCCGACTATGGAGGGGACCCTTAAATGCTCTAAAAAGGCGCCATTCGGTACTTGTTTCTGCGAAGAGCCTATCCTTGATAGAGCATATGCTTCCTCATTTTCTGCTCGAGGGATGTGTTAAACGTCAAAACACTCGAACAATCTAGATAGTTCATCCACAACAGCTTTGTATGCTGCCATGTGCTTGTTTGTGTTGCAGATATGGGATACTTGCTGAGCAACTAAATCCGAGTCTCCGTAACACATGAGTCTTGATATGCAAATATTTTTGGCCATGCGTATTCCATGCAGCAGTGATTCATACTCGGCAATATTATTAGTTGCCATGAAGTGTATTTGCAATACATTGAACATCTTATCTCCTTGGGGCGATTTGAGCAGCACGCCAGCCCCCGAGCCTCCTCGTGCTTTTTACCCGTCGAAGTGAAGGGTCCAAAATTCCGAGTCTGGAGGGCCTGTGTTTTCTGCGGTTTCTGTCTAATCAACAACAAAGTCGGCAAGAATTTGGGACTTGATTGCTATACGTGGTTTGTACTCAATGTCGAAAGGTGCAAGATCTATTTCTCCACTTTGTGACACGTCCTGTGGCGTCGAGGTTATTGATTATATCTCGCAGGGGAGAGGTGCTCAACACTGTGATCTTGTGCTCTTGAAAATATTGGCATAGCTTTCTGGATGCAAAGAACACTCCATAGTCTAGCTTTTGGTGATGTGGATACCGTTGCTTTGATTTTGTCAGGACCTCAATTACATAATAAGTTTTCCATTGCACCTAATGCTCATGGCCTTCTTCCTTGCTCCCAACTACTGTTACCACACTTATGACCTTGTAGGTCACTACAATGTAGAGTAACATAGGTTCCTGAGGTTCTGGCGCTGGGAGAACTGGTGTGTTTGAAAGCAGGTCTTTCAGAATTTGCAGGGAAATTTTGGCTTCCTGAGTCCAGAAAAATTTGTCAGTTTTCTTCAAGAGTTTGTATAAAGGTGCGGCTCTTTCGCCGAGCCGGCTGACGAACCGACTCACCGCTGCAATGCAACCAGTGAGACGTTGTACGTCCTTCAGGCGAGTCGGCCTGGTAATTTTTAAGATAGCCTTGATTTTGTCTTGGTTCACTTCTATACCTCGCTCAGAGACAATGAAACCAAACAATTTTTCGGCTAGAATTCCAAAGAAACACTTCTTCGGATTTAGCATCATATTGAATTTTCGTAGACTAGCAAATGTTTCATCCAAGTCGGAAATTAAGGTTTCCTTCTTTTTTTACATAACTGATATGTCGTCTACGTATACATGGACATTGCATCCGATTTGGTCGTTAAGACAATGTTGCATAGTACGTTGATATGTTGCTCATGCGTTCTTTAAGCCAAAAGGCATAGTTTTGTAGAAGAAGGTTCCAAAAGGAGTGACGAAATACGTCTTAATGTGATCCGACTTTTTCATCGGTATTTGGTCATATCCGGAATATGCATCGAGAAAACAGAGTAATTCCGACCCTACCGTTGAGTCGATAACTTGATCGATTCTTGGCAAAGGAAACATATCTTTTGAGCATGCCATGTTCAAAGCGGTATAATCAACACACATCCTTAAATTAATGGTGTCCTTTTTAGGGACAAGTACAGGATTTTCCATCCAATCTGTATGGATGACCTCTGTTATAAAATCCGCTAATTCTAGGTGGGCTAATTCCTTGGCTGTTGCTTTGCGCTTTTCATCACCAAACCATCGTAAGGACTGCTTGACGGGTTTAGCGTTAGGGTACGCATTAAGAGAGTAGTCAGCAAGTTCCCTAGGTACTCCGGTCATGTCAGATGGATGCCATGCAAATATATCACTATTATCTTTGAGGAACTCGACGAGCACGCTTTCCTATGCGTGGCCTAAGCCTACCCATATGTTCGTCGTCTTGGAGGGATCATCTTCCTTCAGCGACGTTTTCTTTGTCCCTTCTGACACCTTGAACTACAAACTTGGCTTCACCACCCTGTTCTTTGTAGCGGGTATCTCGGACGGATTGATGGTCTTCTTGATCTCCTGGTACTCTTGGGCGTGCAGCACGGCTTCGGCGAAGGCAGCATATCCTTCGTCGCACTCTTGCGCCTTCCTCGGATTTCCTCGTATGGTGATTACGCCCTTTGGACCTAGAAGTTTGTTCATGTTGTAGATGTAACAGGGACAAGCCATGAACGCCCAGTAAGCCGGACGTCCGAAGATGGCGTGGTAAGCACTTTTGAATGGTACCACCTCAAAAGAGAATGGCTCGGTCCGATAATTGTCTCGGGTTCCGAATGTTACGTCCAGAGTAATCTCACCCAGTGAATCCGTTTGTCTCCCTGGTATAATGCCATGGAAAGTTACACTATTGTAACTCAACTGGCTCTCTTGTAGTTTCATGCGGTGGAGCGTCTCGATGTAGAGGATATTGATGCTGCTTCCACCGTCCATGAGTGTTTTAGGGAATCCATAGCCATCAATAAGACGATTGACGACCAGAGGATACTTTCCCTGAAGATGTGTTTTCCTCGGGTGATCTGAACGATCAAAGGTGATGGTTACCTCTTACTAGTTCAGGAAATGTGGGACAGCCGGAACCGTGGCATTCAGCTCACGAAGAACCACCTTTTTGTCCTTATCAGGTTGGGATCCAAGGAAGCAGACGTATGCGTCATTCTTAGTCAGAAAAGTTTTCTTTCCATCTAACTTGGTCTCTGCAGCGGCTTCCGCTTCTTCCATGTCGGAATCTTCCTTGGGCTCCTTTCCTTTCTCGAAATTTTTCTTTCCTTTTCGTCGCTTGGCTCTGTAACCAGCGGATTTGTCTTTCTTGATGTCGTCATTGAAACGATACTCGACATTTGTGTGGGTAGATCCTCTGTTAATATCCAAGTGGTGGACACAGGGATTATTGGCAATGTCAGCCCAGGTATAGGTTCTTCCAGGCTGTTGTTCTCCTCTACCCTAGATTCGGGAAGTTCCACGACCTCTACCACGGCCACCTCCACGCCCTCCTCATCCTCCTGATCCGGACATTGCGTTCACAGCTGTGTTTTACGGAGACGGATTTTCGTTCGAGGTGTTCTTGCGCTTCTGAGTTTGTTTTGGCTTCTTGGCCGCATTGGGATTTGCTAGAATGTTTAGCAGCCCTTCTGAATCATCATCGGCGCCAGCATATTTGCTTGCCATCTCTATCATTTCTCCCAAATCTGTGACGTGGTCACGCTTCAGTCTGTGACGTAAAAGTCTGACTGGTAATCCTGCAATAAAAGCTTCTATCGCACTTTGCTCGTTTACTCCTTCGCAAGAGTTCTTCGTATCGATCCGAGGTAATCCTGGCAGGTTTCTCTGGGTCTTTGTGTGCAACGCTACAAGTCTCTATGCAGGGCCTCCTGTATGTTCCCTCAAAGTTTGAAAAGAACGCACTTTGCATATCATACCAGTTGTGAATTGAATTTTCTGGAAGATCATTGATCCATGATCGAGCCGTCTTCCTCAGCATAAGCGGGAGATATCAGACTTCAACCAGGCTGTTTCCTCCTTTCGCCATGCAGCAGGCTTGGATGAAATCCTAAAGCCAGGTATCTAGCCGAGCAGCGTCGTCGTAGGGTTGGATGTGTTTGGCAATACCAAAGTCAACCGGAAATTTGGTCTGACGTATGCGTGGTCCAAAGCACTTGGGTCCCACATACACGTCCTCTTCCTCGTACCGCCGTATTTCTATGTGATGGAGAGCGTCGTTTGGCGAGCGTCATTTGGCGAGAGAGATCTGCGCCTTGGAGGCTCGTGGCTTCTGCGCGGTGGAGTCGGATTTCTGCTTCTCCTCTCACCATTGCCGCCTCCGCCCCTGCGGCTTCCATGGCTACGACGTGATCCTTTATGGTCACTGTTGGGAGGCGATGGTGGCCCTGGTGGATTATTTCCGGCTGGGTTAGGCGATGGTGACGGTGGAGCCTTATTATGCTGACTCTGATGCATGTTTCTTTGGGCACCGTCCCTACTTGATTCAGTATGATCCGGATCATCTCTTCGTCCGGCGTTGCCAGCCAGACGGCTCGGTGATGGCATCCGTAGCCGATCTTGCTCCTCTCGCTGGCGGCGTGTTTCTGGGTCTTCTCTATAGCGGTTGTTTTGCCGACGATGATCCTGATGTGGGACCATTGCCCTGATGGCGTATTCGGACGCAGCTGGAATAACTCTTGCCCAGTCATGTGCCGGCCTGCGAGAGTGGCCGTTTGAGCCGGCTCTTGAATTCTCTTCTTCTCCACGGGGACGATAGCGTTGAGTCGTATCCCTACAAAGCCTTACATCAATGGGTTGGTCAGCGCCAGTGTGGCAAACCTCGGACTTTGAGGCTAGCTTGCCACTAAATGATGCGGCCGTCTTCTGCTACTTTAATCCTTTGTCCAGCAACACGACGCACTACTAGACCTGTTGTGGAGACGGATTGTTAGCGAGGATGGCTCGAGATGTAGTTTTCCAACGGCGTGTTGTAGACTCGGATCTTATCTCCATCTTTTCTGTCGAATAGATCTTTGTGGATATCCGGATTCTTGTTAGCAAGAAACGGACCTCCCCTTGTCTTTTTTGGATGTCGCTTGAAATCTGACTGGTATTTGGCAGGATCACTGTCTAATTGCAGTCTCATCTCGACGAGGCACTCGGCCTCTTCAAGTTGAAACAAACGATGCTTTTCCAGGTCCTCGGCCCTTTTCTCCAGCGCCTCTGGTGTGAGATCTGAAGCCGTTGGTATTGGAATCGTGAGAGCATCTCCATAAATTTCACATGCACCCTTGGTGACAACGTGTCCATCCACGGGAGGGCCGATCGTGGTGGTATTAATCGGATCTCCGTCCTGATTCTCCATCTCGATCTCTTCATCAACTTTTTCTTCGTTGGTTTCCTCGACGTCCGGCTCTGCCAGCGTTGGATTTTTGTTGTTCTTCTTCTTCTTTGACCGCCCAGTATCCCTAACATGCGTACCACTAGAAAATACGGCTTTCGGTCCGGCCGATACCGGGGGATATACTTCCGTCGGTACTTTCCGTCATGGTTGGCTTGTGGACCTCGGAGGAATCTCTGGTGTCCATATCATCCTGCGAGGTGTAGCTTTCATCCATGCCATAATATGGACTAGCAGTTTTTTCCGTCTCACCTTGCGTTTGCTTGGAGACGTGCTCTTGGTCATACTCCTCCATCTCTTTGTCGAAGTCTCGAAGTTCCTACGACGTGATTGACTCCTGAGGGGAGCCAGGTGGGTCGGCGTTTTCTTCAATTGTGTCTAAAACCTAATCGCTACTAGCTCCAGCATCGATAGAGTCGGATCCAGTGCTTATGTGGTACACGAAACAATGCTTCTTCTTGTACATGTTCTTGAGGTATTTGTATAACTTGGTTTCTGCTTCGACGTCAGCAGAGTTGGATCCGTAGCGGATGTACTCCTCATCTGTGTATCCAATCTCGCTGGAGAGATCAGATCTAGATTCTTCGTCCACCTCCTCTTCCACTATAGGAGTGGGCTGGGTGGGTTTGATTTTCTCCGGGACCCTGAACTCTTCCGCCTCTGTGGACAAAGTAGTTCGGGATTTTTCTTCCGCCATGGTCATCACCTCAAGGGTGGTTTGGGCGGGTTCAGCAAAACCGAGATAGATATCGATCTCGCCGAAGGACATGATCGTGTAGGTTGTCACGGGTTTCGAGGCTGGAATCCAAGTCTCATCATGGAGGATAAGAGGGACATCACTAGCATAGACCACACGAGCCATGGCGATTGTTTCGTCGATTCCTGCACGCGCAGATTCCACTTGGAACGATGCTCCAAAGGTCACCATCCCCACGATGGGCGCCAACTGTCATCGGATTATCGACAAGTACGCCATAGGGGCCCTAGTGGCGTTGGAAGGATGTAGTGTGAGACATTGGATGTTCCAGGAGCGGTGAGCAGAAGTTTACCCAGGTTCAGATCCGACTACGGTGACCGGATCCTACTCCTGCTAGCAACCCAGTAATATATCAGCATAAGCCGGATGTTACAGCGGATTACAAGAGAGGTTCGCCTGTGTGAGTTGATGATTGTGGTGTTTACGATTGATTGGTTGCCCTAAAGTCTCCCATAGGGCTGGTTTATATAGTCATCGGGGCCTAGGGTTATAGGAGAGACCTATCCAGCTATGTTACAGAGTCGATAACTATGTACATCTTGGACTATAAGTAATACTACAGGCCTAAGTCGGTAACTCTTATGGGCCTTGTCGTAGCCGGAACTGGCTCCTCCTCTTTCTCTGACTGGGCCGCCCATGAAGCAAAGCTCTAACCCGTTGGTGGGCCGCCCTAGTCAGTGATTCCTGTTGGTATACCCAGAAAGTATATCCCCAACACATGTTATGATAGTTCAAATACCTAGGTCAACTACCAACGATAGAAAAATTTGCAAGTTCATAGATATCAGGATTCATGGAATAGATTTGTATGCCAATCTAATAGTACTCGGAACAAAAGGTTTGGAAGTAGTACTAGGAATGGATTGGATGTCAAAACATCAAGAACTTATAGATTGTGCCAAGAAAGCCATAAACATGACTAGTAGCACCGAAGTATCAGTTGAGCATGTGTCTGAGACACTGCCCCGTCAATTCAAGTGCAATAAGAGTTTAGCCCAATCGACCCTAGACAAAGTCAGAGTAGTCTATGTATACCCCAATGTGTTTCCAGATGAATTACCCGGTATGCCCCCAGATCGGGATATCGAGTTTATTATTGAACTAATCCTTGGAACTGGACACATAGCTCAGAGACCCTATAGTATGAACCCATCAGAGTTAGTGGAACTCAAGAAACAACTGGATGACATGATTAGAAAAGATTTGGTTCAACCAAGTGCATCTCCAAGGAGATCACCTGTTTTGTTTGTGGATAAGAAAGATGGTGCCACCCGTTTATTTATGGATTACCGGAACTTGAATGATGTCACAATCAAGAACAAGTACCCATTGCCGATGATAGAATATTTGTTTTACCAGTTGACCGGTGCTAGAGTGTTCTCTAAGATTGATCTTAGAACTGGTTATCATCAACTAAAAATTCGTGCAACGGATATTTCAAAGACTGCCTTCACTACCCGATATGGATTATATGAGTACAAGGTCATGTCTTTTGGATTAACCAATGCCCCCGCTTATTTCATGAATCTCATGAATAAGATTTTCATGAACTTTTTGGATAATTTTTTCGTTGTTTTCATCGATGAAATTATAATCTACTCCAAATCGGAGGAAGCACATGAACAACACCTAAGAACCATCCTTGGAACCTTGAGGGAGCATCAGTTGTATACCAAGTTTAGCAAATGTGAATTCTGGTTAAAGGAGGTAGGATTCATAGGAGAGCCCCAACCACCCAAACCAAAGTTCATGCATTTCTTGGATTAGCGGGATATTACCGCAAGTTTGTTGAAGGATTTTCATGCATCGCAAGGCCGATGACTCAGCTCTTGAAGAAAGACAAGAAGTTTGAATGGACGAACAAATGTGAAGCAAGTTATCAGGAGCTCAAGAAGAGATTTATTTCAGCCCTAATTTTGATCATGTCGAATATCACGAAAGCCGTTGATGTGTATTGTGATGCATCCAAGATTGGTCTTGGATGTGTGTTGATGCAAGAAGGCAAAGTGATATCCTATTTTTCCTGACAACTGAATCAACATGAATAGAATTACCCCACCCATGACTTAGAGTTACCCGCCGTTGTTTTAGCCTTGAAGACATGGTGTCATTATCTTATGGGTAATAGTTGTGACATTTATTTAGATCACAAGAGTTTTAAGTATATTTTTACTCAGAAGGAGTTGAATATGAGGCAAAGGAGATGGATAGAGTTAATCAAGGATTATGACCTTGACATTCACTACCATCCCGGCAAGGCCAACGTGGTAGCGGATGCTCTTAGTAGACTGTCGTGTAGATTAAACACCATGATTATGAAGGAGCAACCAAGTTTGCATAAGGAGTTGGCGGATTTCAGAATGGATCTAGTTAGCAAAGGATTCCTAGCTACTAGTGAACTTCAACCCACCTTGATAAATCGGATAAAGTAAGCTCAGAAAGGAAATGCCAGTATCGACAAAATCAAGCTTCGTATCGGTATAGGGAAGGTACCCAGATTCACGGAAGATTGATGTCTACGCACTTCTATTCTTGTAGACAGTTGTTGGGCCTCCAAGTGCAGAGGTTTGTAGAACAGCATCAAGTTTCCCTTAAGTGGATTACCCAAGGTTTATCGAACTCAGGTAGGAAGTGGTCAAAGGTATTCCCTCTCAAGCAATCCTGCAATGAAGATACAAGAAGTCTCTTGTGTCCCCAACACACCCAATACACTTGTCAGGTGTATTGGTGCACTAGTTCGGCAAAGGGATAGTGAAATACAAGTGGTAACGGTGCTAAAAATAGCTTCTGACTTGTTGTTGACGTGGGGTAACGGTGCTAGAAAAGAGCTAATGGCGTGGAGGAACAGACTAAAGACAAATTGAAGGAAGCAAGCAAACATGCAACATATCTAGTAGCAAACGGTGTTTCAATGTTTAGAAACAAGGCCTAGGGATCATACTTTCACTAGTGAACACTCTCTCATATAAATACCCTCTGTTCATGATAATACTCTTAACTACTCTCTGGTTGGACACTCTAATCCAAGGTAGGGCTATAACAGCACACCTCAAAGTCAGCCTTCCCCAATCTAGATAACCCCACACTGTCACCTTGAGCGCTAGATGGTTCCAACAAACACCACAATTTCATAGAGACATCCATCTCCAAATATAACTCATAACAAATATTCAATCTAGCCAAAGTGCCACACAAGGTATGCACTGTCAGTTTCACACACGTGGGGAAAAGCATAGATCTATTAAAGCACAAAGAGTATTTATGTAGACTCAAACCTATGTGCCACCCACTACTAGGAAAACGGCTATAGGTAATCAGCACATCCATGGCTCACATGGTTGAAGTGCCCCACGGCTAAAACAGGCGTGGCTCACCTGTGGGCAGTGCCCTACTAATAACTAGAACAACTGTGGCGCACATGACTATAGTGCGCCACAGCTGTGTGTGGGCCAGGGCCCTGTTGGCCGCACGCCAAACATCTGTAGCGCACTATAGTCAAGTGCGCCACAATTGTTAGGGTCATCTGTGGCGCACATGGGGCTGGTGCGCTACGCCAAAGCGCATGCTCCCCTCTGCTCTGAAACGGCTACAAACTTCTGTGGCGCACTCGGCCTAGTGCGCCACAGGGAGTAGGAGCATCTGTGGCGCACATGGCATAGTGCGCCATAGATGTTTGTACTCCCTGTGGCGCACTAGGGCCGTGTGCGCCACGGATGTGTCGATTTATTTAGGGCAGCACTTTATGTGCACATGTGTGACCACATCCACCACCCCACACTTCACTTTCCCCTTCTTCCTCCTTAGATCTAGTCGGGATCTTCTCCTTCCCACCTCAATTTCTCCACACATTCACCATTTTTAGCATGTAAAACTTGCTTTGGATGTTACATAAGTAATAGAGGAGATCTCCGGTCTCTCATCTATCCTTCTCCGGTCGACGCGCGCACCTCTCCTTTCCATCTTTCTCGCGATCGGTCTCTCATCTCGGTAAGTTGTCCATGTAAGGATGTGTTCATGTGTATATGGATGATGTGCTCATATGTATGTAGATGATCGATGCTCATGATGTGTGTATGTGGAGAGGATCGATGGTCATATGTGTGTGTATATGGAGAGTATCGATGATGCTCATGCATGTGTGTATGGAGAGGATAATGATATGTTCATGTGTGTATGGATCGGTCTCTCTCTCTCTCTCTCTCTTGTGTTTGTATGTGAACAAGTTGCCATTTGTTTTGCCAAAATGTTGATTCATTTCCATTTTGGCAAGACTTTGGCATTTCGCAAAGGTCCTAATTTTAGGATAGGTCATGCCGAAATTTTCTATCGACCATTGCATGCATGCATTCATTATGTGGTTCTAATAGACTTCAAAATTGTACCGTGTACATCGTGCAGGCAAAAATGGTCCGCATAATGATCGAAGGCATTATGGCTAGATTTTTGAAATGTGCGACGGCCGACATGATATGAAATAACAAGACAGATATAAGATGTTCGTGCAGAAGATACAAACTCAACTGGGTGATCGACCCAGATTCCGGGAATCTGCAGGCGCACCTGCTCCGCCATGGTTTCATGGATGGATACACTCGTTGGATAAGCGATGACGTAGATGATGGAGACGGTGAAGAAGGTGGCCAACATGACGATGATCATCATCACGGCGAGAACGGGCGAGATGATGAAGAGTCTCCTGGAGATGGTGAAGGTGCGGAAGCAGACCGGGATGATGATGATCTAGATGCCGGAGGAGCAGACGACGATGGAACAACGTCAGGCTGGGTGCGGGACCCTTATGTGCAAGAGCTGCTTCTCAAGCAGACGAGTAACACCAGGGCTGCCGCTAGAGAGAAAGCCAAGCTTGCGCAACTTGAGAAAGACGCGGTTACTCCATTGTATGAAGGATGCAGGCCCGATGATACCCGGTTGAATGTAACGCTCAAGGCTATGGAGATGAAGGCAAAGCACAAATTGAGCGGCCAAGCTTGACGATATGATGGCATTCTCAGCACGATCGTCTCCGGGAGAACACATGTCCAACTAGTATCGAGGATGCCAAGAAAATCGTCGTCTCTCGATCTACCGCACGTTAGATATCACGTATGCATCAACGATTGCATCATTTATCGGGGCAAGGACACGGAGAAAACCACATGTCCGGTGTGCGGCGTGAGTCGATACAAGAAAGGGAAGAAAGCACCTCGAAAAGTGGTATGGTACTTTCCTATCACTCCTCGTCTGCAGCGCTATTTCGCGGACCCTAAGGAAGCGAAGCTCATGCGATGGCATGCGGAAAGGAAGAAGCCAGGAGATGATGATGACCCCGAAAAGGATGAGCTGCTGACGCACCCTTCAGATTCTAGCCAGTGGAAAGCATTGGACCTCGAATTCCCAGAATTCGGTGGAGATTCGAGGAACATCAGGCTTGGTGCTAGCACCGATGGAATCAATCCGTTCGGTAGCCACAAAGAGACGCATGACTTGGCCCGTGTTTGTATGGATGTACAACCTACCTCCATGGTTGTGCATGAAGAAGAAGTACATACAAATGAGTATGCTAATTCAAGGGCCGAAACAACCTGGTACCGACATCAATCTGTATCTCGGGCTGTTGAAAGAGGAGATAGCCACGTTATGGGAATCTGGAGCCAATACTTATGACGTCGTCGCATAAGATTATTTCACTATGAGAGCCGCGTTGTTCACTACGGTGCAAGACTATCCAGGTTGCAGGTATATCTCGGGGCAGGTTATCCAAGGATTCTGCGCATGCGTTAGGTGCATGGATAACACAAGCTATCTCCAACTAGAGAAAGATCCAGGGTCATCGAATACCGTGTTCATGGCGCACCGGAGGTGGCTCGGCAAGAATGATCCATGGAGAAAACGTGGAGACCTGTTCGATGGAAAATCAGAGACCCGAGGAATCCCAGAGCGTAGGAGCAACGAAGAAGTGGAAGAGTTGCTGAAAAACTGGAAATATTGTCCTAAGCCTGGAAAGAAGCGAAAGAGGCAGCAACAAGACAAGCCGCTGATGAAGGTATGGAAAACAAGGTCTTTTAGGAGTTGCCATCTTGGAAGTTTCTCCGCGCCTCATAGCCTCAACATCATGCATATCACGAAAAGCGTAGAGTCCGTCGCCACCATAATCAACATGCCAGATAGGACGAAAGATGGTCCGAAAGCAAGGCACGACCTGATATGCTTGGGTATCCGGAAGGAGCTTCACGGAGCACGCACTAGTCCTGATGATCAGGAAGATGACGATGATCATGAGTCGGAGACGACACAAGGTCGTCGGAAGGGTAAAAAGTTCAAGAAGAATGAATATTACTGCCCTCCTTCTTGCTTCACTCTAAGCCAGGATGAGATCAAACAGTTTTTCAAGTGCCTTCTAGGAGTCAAATTTCCTTACGGCTACGCGGGCAAGATAAGAAGATACCTAGACGAGGCGAAGTAGAGGTTCAGTGGCATGAAGTCTCACGACTGTGCCGTGCTAATGACGCAGGTACTTCCGGTCGCAGTAAGAGGGATAATGGACGAGCACGTCCGTGAAACGTTATTTGGCCTATGCAAGTTTTTCGATGTCATCTCTAGGAAGTCGATTGGCTTGAATCAGCTTGGAAGGCTACAGGAGGAGATCGTGGTGATACTATGTGAGCTTGAGGTCTACTTCCCACCCGCATTCTTTGACATTATGATGCATCTGCTGGTCCATGTCGTGGAGGACATCGTACAACTCTGGCTGATGTTCCTCCGCAGCATGATAGCGTTCGAAAGAATGAACGGACACATCAAAGGATACATTCGCAACAGGTCCCGTCCAGATGGAAGCATAGCCAAGGGCTTTCTGGCCGAAGAG
Source organism: Avena longiglumis (assembly GCA_030063025.1). Taxonomy (NCBI): domain Eukaryota; kingdom Viridiplantae; phylum Streptophyta; class Magnoliopsida; order Poales; family Poaceae; genus Avena; species Avena longiglumis. The sequence continues at coordinate 435,164,661 of CP125977.1, read as the reverse complement.
TGCATCTCTTTCTGCACGAATTATCTAGACATCGAGAACCCTGTCCGTCTTCCGTCCAATGTACACCTTGGCAAGCTCGACGGATCGTCACCGAGAGGGTCGCCGATCGCATGCGCAGACTTCGATTTTCGACGCGCAGACTTTGATCGAGCAAACCTCGTCGCGCTACAGCATTTAGAACTGGTCGATCCTTGGGTACAGAAGCACAAAAGGTTAATCGAGAAGAAGTACAGTGACCGGGGCATACAGAGGACGCAGGGAGAAATAATCAAAGAGCACAACTCAGATTTCACGCGTTGGTTTAGGCAAACGCTCCTTGATAATCCCCCGCGCTCGCATTCTTCTGACACGGAAAAGATCATATTCACCTTGTCGCAGGGACCGATGCAAAACCTGGTGACCTATCAGGCGTATGATATCAACGGCTACACATTCTACACGGAGGAAAAGGACAACAAGTGTGATTATCGAACTCAAAGCGTAACGCCGAATTCTACACCGATGACAACATGAAGGAAAGATTCTACGGAAGAATCGAGGAGATCCGGGAGCTCGACTCACGTGGAGAAAAGGTGCCGATGTTCCGGTCGATGGGCAAAGAGCGCCGAAGAGAAGACCGTATTTCACAACCATGGTTATACCCGGCAGCCAAATCCAAGGCACGGTGCAAACGTGGCGCTAAAATGAACCGTGGTACTGGCTACCAAAGTGGACCAATGTTTTTCATTACCGACCCGACAAAGCCTAGCCGTGTTGTCGGAGGAGAGGAAAAGAAACATCATCGGAATGGATGGAGTCGCCAACGAGCAAGACTTCACCAAGACGGGCGATCCAAAGATTGAAGATGACGACGACTACGATGCAGCAACATACATCACAAGAAGAAAAAGGACAACCCTACCCAAAAACGGTAGCCCGTTCGAAAGAAGAAACATTAAAGTGCCGGGGCTAAATTATTCAACCGCGACAAAGAAGGGAAAAAAGATTGTAAAACACTAGCTCAAAAAATATTGTAAACGCGTGGTCGAAAAAGATTGTAATATTCATGGACAAAGTATTATGAAATTTAGTTATACTTTGAATCATATTTGTAACACTTTTATGACATATATCACTACTTTTGGGCATTTTTGTAATATTTAAAAGTATTTTAAAAACAAAACAAAACGTGTATGGCATAAATCACCACTTTGGGAAATTTTTTGGAACATTTAAAAGTATTTTTAAAATAAAAATAAAAAAGTGGAGCACCAGGATTCGAACCTGGGTGCTCATAGTTTAGAATAGAGCTAAGGGGAAGAACCAGTGGGCTATGACAGTACTAGTGCTAACAAAAGGGGTGGCCGCCCTCTTATCTGGTAGTCCAACACACATAGGCGCACCACAGCAAAGTGCGCCGTTATCCGTAGCGCACTTGGCCAGGTGCGCCACGCCTATGTGTGTTGGACGCTAGTCAACCGCCCATCTCACAGACACCACACGCACACTGCTTGCCGCCACTGCATCTCAGACACCACACGCACATGCCACCGCCGCCACTTGGCCACAAGGCTGCGCTCTCGAGGAGGAGGAGGAGGCCAGCCACACGCTCTCGAGGAGGAGGAGGCCCACTTTTGGAGGAGGAGGCCCGTGGAGGAGGAGGAGGCCCGCCAGGAGGAGGAGGAGGATCGCGCCGCCTGCCGCCGCTCGCCTCGTCCGCCTGCCGAGGTAGCCCTCCCTGCCTCCCTCTCTCCCTCCTCCTCTCCTCTCTCCTCTCTCGCCCCCTCTATCTCCCCGATGGGGGTCTGCCTCTGAACCAAGCCAGATTGCTAGGTTGAAAGGGGAAAAAATCGAAATTCTGGTCTCTGCAAAGCATGAATCCTCTAAAGATTCTACCTAGCTCATACTACATTTTGGGCATTATTTTCTGATCAATCCGCAAACCATCTGTTCCTTGCCGCATTCGTCGGGTTTCACACTTGCTAAATGGACCAATCTGGGTAGGCTACTGGTAGGCTAAGCACAGCAGTCATGTGAGCGTAGGAATGACATGTAGACTGAAACAGGCCATGGTTAGGGTTCAGTAGGCCTCGCTCCCAAATTTGAGATGTGTGCAGGCCATGGTTAGGGTTCAGCAGGCCATGTTTATCCTCTAGATGTGTGTTGTTCCCAAATTTGAGATAAAACTCTAGCATTTTACTAAAGAAGATGCAGAAACTGGCTTGCTTGGAGTAATAAATTTTGAGTTGAGGAATACAGATTCTTGGTCATGAAGTTGTACACACGTTTGAAACAAAAACAGTTGGTTTGTGTGTTCTCACATTCTTTGTCATGCAGCTTTGCCAATTATAGGTGGACCCCAGTCTTATTGTTTGATTAGATATTTTCTGAATTTGAGTTGAGGAATACAGATATGTTCCTCTGTTTCTGCATGCCAAGGCAGCAGTACCAAGGCAGATATGTTCCTCTGTTTCAGCATGCCAAGGCAGCAGGACCAACTTTGGCTCACTTTAAAAACATGGGATTTGGGTTTCCAACAATTTCCTACTTTAATCCTAGGAGGAAAACAACTGAAATAGCATATGCATAGTAGTAGTTTACTGCTTTGATCCTAACATTTCTGAATTCCAACCAAAACCATGCTTGCAATTTTCATTCGGAATCTTCCAATTTTCATTCTGAATCTGCCATGGTTGCATGACCTTTGTCCTCAAGTAAATTTTGCATCTTATCTAAATTTTGCATCTTATGTAAATTTATCAAAGAACCAAAATAGGTTGCTGTCAAGAATTAGCAGTAGGTTAGTTTATCTAAATTTTGCATCTTATGTAAATTTTGCATGACTTTTGTCCTCAAGTTAGCAGTAGGTTAGTTTTTTTAGGTTTAGTTAGTTGCTATCAAGAATTAGGTTAGTATTAGCAAGCAGTAGGTTGTGTAGTTGCTGTCAAGAAATAGATTGTGTAGTTGCTGTTAGCAAGCAGTAGGTTTCAGAGGATTAGGATTAGGAAATTTAAATGTTTTCAAAGTTACCAGCAAGAAGATAGTTTACATAATAGAAAATAAGGAGCAACTGGTAGTACAATAGAACAAGAACAAAACCTGGTGATAGTAGTAGCAATAACAAACTGTGACAAGATCAATAGATCATAAATAAAATCAGCAGCACTATACTTGCAGTCATATACTTGCTGTCATATAATCCATACTTGCTATCATATACTTGTTGTCATATTTGTTGTCATACTTGCTTTCATATACTTGCTGTCATACTTGTTGTCAATGACAGTTGATATAATCTGTGGTGATATAATTGTAGCACTTGAAATTGTGCTTGTGCTTGTATATGAAGAACTTTATTATGTGTGTATGCAGGTTCTTGTATGAAATGAGTCCCAATTTTTGCCGGAATGTTGATTAACTTCCGTTTCGGCAGAAATCGGGCACTCCTAGTTTAAGAAAATTAGCAAAGGTCATGCCGGATTTTTCCGTGCATTTAACCAATTATTTGTTTTTTATTAGTGCAAAGATGTGTGACAACGACGAGGCTGGATGTTCTAAGCGCATCAGCGCTGAAGGAGAACTCAGACCTCTGAATAAACAATTGACATTCTGGGAGGCGGCCCAGCGGCTAGAAGACGATGAAGAATACCATCCTTCGGAGAGCGAGGATGATGAGATGGAAGACGCGGAGGAAGAAGCCGAAGGAACGGCAGACGATGAAACCACTGATGGCGGCGAGGGCACAGGGAGTGGTAGCAACCCTCCTAAGAAGAATAAGAAGAAGAAGAAGAAGCCGAAGGACCGGCGCCCGAACACGATCGGCACGGTCAGGGAGGAAATTACCGAAGTGAGCCCATCAGGGGTTCCTTTGGAGCCCGCCCTTGTCGTCAAAGGGTACGGTGGGCAAGTGGCGGCGATCACCCGGACAACCATCTCGATCAACACCGAGAATCTCCGGCATAAAGATAATGGCCACTTGCGCACACTCCTCTTCGAGAAGCTGCACGCCAGATACAAGTTCCCCGCTAAGTATCAGAACACAAATTATCATGGGAACGAAGTAAACAAATCCGCCTCACAAAGATGAGCACCGCCGCCACCGGAGAACCCGGATAAAGAAGAAGATCTATAAAGAAGGCAAAAGTCTCGAGGAGATCCGGAAGATTGACCCAGAGATCACCAAGATCAGTTCCGGAGTTCAAGGAGAGGTGAATCCTAAAGAGCCCGACCAATAGTAATCGGGAAAGGTGTGCCGCAGCGATGAATATAGGTCATCACCATCTCGGATCTGGTGGATACGAACCGCGGAGGCCAAATGGAATAAGGAGGAAAGAGTATAGATCCAAGGGATAGAAAACCCTTTGCTAAATTCGAACTCGGGCAGGTTCGAAACTTCATCGTGGCCTGCTACCATGTGGACCCAAAACCAAACAACTCACCGCGGATCCTGCGGTGAAGGAATTCGAGGAAATTGTGGTAAGTATAATCTAATTACCATGGATCAACACGATTGCAATCTGATCGATGATCTAAATGATTCATTGTTACTTCTTCCGCAGGAGGAGGAAATTGTTGCTAGTCATGGATCCTGTGGTTCCTCATCCTGTGGGTCGACGGCCACTCGGTGGGATAACCCTTTAATGTATGATGAACCGGGCCAAGAAAATAGAGTCGGTTATGAAGAAGCCGCCGGCCGGGCCATCCGCCGCCTCGGGGTAAGAATTGGGTGGATCATTTTGGTCCACCTCCGAGGACGCATGTGGCGCCGTCGGGAAGGAGCGAGGAGGAAAACCGAGAGGTTCAAGAACTTAAGGCACAAGTGGCGCGGATCCCGCAGATCGTCCAAGACAACCTGGCAATCACCCTCACGTCCTTCCTGCCTACCTTGGTGGAGTCAATAGCGAACTGGAGTGCGGGTGGTCGAGTAGGGTCGTGCCCGATTCCAAGCATGGTCAGCAGCCACTCGAACAACGCGGCGCCAATGAATCAGGCGAACTACGTGTTCGTGACTCCGCCCGCTAGCACCACGGCGCCGCAAGTGTTGGTGACTCCCCCTGCCATCACCGCGGCGCCGGAGTACATGTTGGTGCCCCCTGCCATCGTCGCGGCGGCACCGGAGCTCCAAGCACCCGTCGGTAGGGAGAATACACCGGCGGCCAGCACTGCGCCATCAAGCAGCCCTTCCGTCTCTTGCACGCCCGTCACCGTATGCGGTGCGTTGACATTAGCCGATCTCGACGCCATCACGGTAAACAAATTGCTTTAATTACCGCCTTTCATGCCATCTATATATTACTCTTATGGCATCTCGCTCTGATGACGCCGTACATGTTTTCCGCAGACGGATGTTCCTTGCACTCTCTTATGCTACGTGAACAACGAGCTGAGGGATGTTGCCAAGGGTACCATCGTTCAACCCTTGCAGCGCACGTTCCACTCAAAGCCGATGCCAGATAGCGTGCAGTGGTTCAAATTAGTCGGGTGCTAAGGGCGACGACTGGAACCTCCCATTCAACCCCTGGAGCGGATGAAGAAGAGCCGTCTGTCTCGGTTGCTTCGCTTGTTCTTGCTATGGCCAAAGAGCATGATCCGCTTGGGGATGAGGGGGCCATCACGCCAAACAATAGCACCGTCGTGCTGCGACAAGCGTGGCAAGGCCCCTTACCGCCTCGCGCCGTCACCTCCACGCGGTGGGTCGGATGATCATGTTGATGATATGCACATGGCGCAGATTCGCCGAGGACGGCGAAGACTGGAATGATCACTTCTTCAGACTCGGTTTGTAACGAAGACCTAGCTGGTGGCCCCACAGAAAGCCACTATCACCAAGCGTCTGCTTGGTTCTCGTGAGACGCCTCAGCTTGCGCCTTCTGATCCAGTGATACAACCAACCGCCCTTTATTCTAAGCCCCGACACACTACATAGGGCGGCGGTGCTCGGTGCCTGCCGCTCTCCAAAAGGAAAAAGGGGAAAAGAAAATCTAGCAGCTCGAGCCGGTGGCGTCAACAACTGCGAATCCGATCAGGTTTCGGGACGGGCCACCAAGACCCAAGGGTATTATGTGGAGGATTCATGTGGCGGGTGAGCCCATGCTACCTAAGAATTTGCGAAAGCTTGCCAATTCGGAACTGTAGAGTGTGCATGACGGTGTGCTGACGATAGAGAGACGCCTTCTATCGGAGAAAGATCCCTCGCACCCGGTATTCGTGGTTAAGGTGCCACCAGGCTTGGGCTTCGTCGACTTCATGGATCTGTTCTTCCTGCGGTTCGAGGACATCTTCAATATGTTCCACCTATACCGCTGCACTATACCATGGTTCGCTCTTTTCTCTCACCGCCATGCAGATCATTAGAGAGAACACACCGGGCATCGCTATAGTGGACCCCTACTACATGCGTGACGGCTGCTTGGGTTCCCCCGCCGAACGACGTATCGTGGCCTCGTACCTAAAAAGAATCCTCGTGGCGAACAAGACAAAGGAATACATTCTCGTGCCTTACTTTCCCGAGTAAGTCGTTATTCACTCGCCACCGTCGATTGGCTTTATTAGATCATCATCATTCTTTTTCCAACACATTCCATTTGAATTTTTTGCGCAGAGATGAACACTGCACACTCATCTCCTTATCGCCGAAGCATTCCCACGCCACGTATTTCGACTTGGGGAGTCTAGAAAAGAATAAAAACTACGACAAGGTCAAGGAAGTTCTGGATGATGCTCTCACTGGCTTTGCCTCGACGGAAGGCACCAGCTTCATGCGTAAGAAGGTCAAGTTCGGCAGGCACGTCTTCAACCACGTAACGGAGTTCCCCTGCGTGAAGCAGCCGGAAAACAGTAAGAAGGAAGCCTACTACGCACTCCATCACATGAGGGCATTCCTACTTGACCAGCAGAATTCTATGCTGCCATATTATCTCAAACAGTGGGCCGAAGCAAAGGCCAAGATCAATGATTCGGATATTAGACAAGAGATGTATCGCATCCAGCAGCAGTTTGGGGCAATCATCTTTCGTGATGTCATGACTTCGGGGGGGGATCTTCTACGGAGGAAATATCCCGAATAACCGTGACATAGAAGATCGCCTAGAGATGCAGGGTGACTATAGGAAGTTCATGACGAGACAAGGTGTCCTCCCGTTCCCTAAGCCGAGCCAGAAGGCTTGATGTTGGCCTAGTTGTAGTTACAAACTATAGATGACCTTTGTGTGTGTGTGTGGACGACAAGTGAACTTATTTTGCTTATTATTATTATATATCAATCAATGCTTGGTTTTTTTGCTTACTCTTTGGTCCTTTGCTCAATTTGGTCCTTCTTTTTTTCTTTACTCTTTTTTCGAGAATAATGCCGATGATTGGAAGTCGTGGCACACTATATATGTGAATGTGCTACGATGGGACTGTGAGCCTTGTGATATGCACAAGTCCAGGTCTTGTGCATCCTACTTGGCTCACCGTTCCATCATAGCATATTCCTGTGTCCAACGACCTATGTATATATATGAGGCATTCTTTTCGAGTTATTTTTGTCTTTTTCGAGAATATGCCGATGATTGAAATGTCGTGGCACAATATATATGTGAATGTGCTATGACGGGATAGTTAGCCTTGTGATATGCACAAGTCCAGGAATTGTGCATCCTACTTGGCTAATTGTTCCGTCATAGCATATTCCTGTGTCCAACGACCTAGCTAGTTATATATGAGGCATTCTTTTCGAGCTACTTTGGTCTTTTTCGAGAATAATGCCGATAATTGAAATGTCGTAGCACACTATATATGTGAATGTGATACGATGGGATGCCGATGATTGAAATGTCGTGGCACACTATATGTGAATGTGCTGCGATGGGATTTTTCGCCTTGTGCTATGCACAGGTCCAGGTGTTGTGCATCCTACTTGGCGAACAGTTCCATCGTAGCATATTCCTGTGTCGAACAACCTAGTTATATACGAGGCATGCTTTCTGAGTTTGGTCTTTTTGATTTAGGAGTACTTTCTATAAGTGTATCTTCATATGCGACTTTAATTATATATGTTTTTTTCAATAGTCGGTTAATTATTATTGTCAACTTATAGATGACGTGGTACGTCGTGTACAAGGGACGGGTTCCCGGAGTCTACGATGATTGGGAAGACTGCCGGAGATAGGTGCACCGTTTCAGCGGCAATAGCTACAAAGGGTACAACACTATGGCGGAGGCGGAAGCTAGATACACGCGCTATCTAGCGGGAGTTAGGACAAGGAACCGGATGAAGACCTACACCTTCGTCGCGGCGGTGATCATGCTTATCTTCTTTAGTTATTTATCCCGCGTTTGTGTCTAGCTAGCTAGTTTAGATGTCTAGGCGAGCTTCCGAGCTCTAACATGTTCGATCAACACATGTATTAGCATGTCACCAACTACTACTTTGTAACATGATCGAAACAATGTAACTTAGACTATGTATTCATGTATGAGACTTATCTATATGTATTTGTTTCAATCTTGTTTTTCATATTGAGTATTTATATATATAATTGTATATCTTGTATCTGTGTGTGTATATCTGCTGTAATATTGTATATAATCTGTATTGCATATAATCTGGCTCGGAAATTAAAAAAAAAATACATCTGTGGCGCACATGGTCTACCTTCTGTGGAGCACTACACCTAAAGCGCACTATGGAAGTTTAGTGGCGCACTAGGTAGTGCGCCACAGAAGATCCCAGGGGTAGCGCACCATGCCAAACTTCTGTGGCGCACTAGGAGGTGCGCTACGCCTATCTCTACACTGGCGCAGCAAGGCGCCACTGAGAGATAGTCAGAAGGCAGCGTGGCGCACTGAGAGTGAGCCACGGATGGGCATTTCTGGTGCGCCACTAACGGCCTGTTTCCTAGTAGTGACCATGGCGTGCACGCTGTCACTTTCACACACATGGGTAGAGCAGAGATCTAATGAAGCACTTGAGTAGCAAGGTAGATCTACTTGATTACACAGCTCATGACCACAAGATCATGCATAGAGAGAGAGATGAACACATAGCTACCGGTAGAGCCCTTAGCCTCGAGAGAGAACTACTCCCTCCTCATCATGGGAATCAGCAACGGTGATGGAGATGGTGGTGGAGATCAATGGATATGGCTCCAAGGTTACTTCCCTGCCCCGGCAGGGTGCCGGAACAGAAACTTTCTGTCCCCCGAATCTCCCCTTTGGTGGCGGCGGCGCTACAGTGGTTTTCGTGGATTTGTTCTGAATTCCCTAGGGTTTTTGGGTCGGAGGCTTCTTATAGGCGCAGGAATCAAGGTTCCTGGGGGTCCAGGGGGCCCACACCCCCTCCTGGCGCCTCCAGGGCTTGCCCGCGCCTAGGGGGGTTTGGCCACCCTGTGGACCCCCTCCGGGTCTGCTTCGTGGTTCGGTGTTGCTCCGGGAAAAATAATAACTTTTTCTTTTGTCCCGTCCAATTCCGAGAATATTGATTTGCTTCCTTTCTGGAACCAAAAACAGAAGAAAATAGGCAACTGGCACTGTGGCAACTTGTTAATAGGTTAGTTCCAGAAAAGATATAAAAACACCGCAAAGAAAGACAAAGCAAAGCAAAGTAGATACTAAACAAGCATGGAACATCAAAAAAATTAGATACGTTTCTAACGTATCAAAGATGAAGGAGTTTTGTGGTATAAAGAAAGAATCTGTGTGCTAGCAGATTCAGAGTTGAAACAAGATATTTTGCAAGAAGCTGATGATACCCTTTATTCCATCCATCCGGGACGAACAAAGATGTATCAGGATTTGATGGAGCAATTTTTGTGGCATAAAATGAAGAGAGAAGTCGGAAGCTACGTAGCTAAGTGTGATATCTTTTAGAGAGTCAAAGCGGAACACCAGCGACCCGTAGGACTTTTGCAACTTTTGCAAATTCCAGAATGGAAATGGGATTCAGTTGAAATGGATTTCATCAACGGTTTGCCTACATCTAGTAGAGGAAATGATTCTATTTGGGTCATAGTGGATAGACTTTCCAAAGTATCTTATTTCTTACCTGTCAAGACCACTTATCAGAGCTCGAAGCTAGCAGAGTTGTACATTTCTAGGATAGTTAGTCTTCATGGAATCCCCAAGAATATTGTGTCAGATCGAGGAACCCAGTTTACCTCAAGATTTTGGAAGAAAGTCCAAGAAGGTTTAGGAACCAAACTGAATTTCAGCACAGCATATCACCCAAAGTCCGATGGACAAATGGAAAGAGTAAACCAAATACTCGAAGATATGTTGAGAGCTTGTGTGTTGGAATATGGATATAAATGGGAGGACTGTCTGCCTTTCGCAGAATTCTCATACAACAATAGTTATCAAGCAAGTTTGGAATTGGCCCCATTTGAGTTTTTTTATGGAAGGAAGTGTTTTACCCCCTGAATTGGTCATAAGTAGGAGAGAGTCAGATCTTCGGACCAGACATCCTACAAGAAGCCAAAGCGAAGGTTCACAAGATCCATGAGAACCTCAAGACCGCTGAATCCAGACAGAAGAGTTATGCCGACAAGAGACGTTGAGATCTATCCTTCAATATAGGAGATTTTGTTTATCTCAAAGTATCACCCTTGGAAGGAATGAAGCGTTTCCAACTCAAAGGAAAGCTTGCACCCATATACATTGGACCCTTCAAGACTTTAAGTCACCGAGGAGAGGTATCTTATGAGATAAAACTACCAGAAGAGATGCCAGCCGTGCATGATGTGTTTCATGTCTTAGTACTTTGGAAATGTTTAGAAGTTCCAGAGACGATGGAAGTTTTCAAGAACATCGATCACCGAGCTATTGAAATCAACCCGAACTTAACCTATCATGAAGTACCCATTCGTATTTTGGAAGAAGATTTCCGAACTACCTGGACCAGGAGTGTCAAGTTTCTCAAGATCCAGTGGAGCAACCATACTTAAGAAGAAGCCATGTGGGAACGCGAAGATTACATCAGGACAGAGTTTCCCAATCTCTTTAGTTCCTAGTTTTTCCTGAATCTCGGGACGAGATTCTGTTTAAGGGGGGAAGGTTTGTAACACCCCAAGATAGTAAAGAGGATCAATTTCTAATTAACCAAGTTTAGCATTAACAAAAGCTTTTATTAATTAAATTCAAATCTTAATGCTTGTGTGCATGAATTTTTGCAATGCCATGTTTGATTGTTTTAAATGATGAGAAATTTTTTAAAGATCAAAACCATATCATCTAGGTCATTTCCAAACCAGATCAAAACAAAAGAAATTCAAACTATGAAGCATATGACCTAATGGTGATTTCTGCCCAAGTTAACCACTAGCTCACTTTGAGCATCTCTAGCAACTAATCTCTAACAGAAACTTTTCCATTTATTTTCTCCCCTTGCTAGACCTAGTGACACTAAACCCAATGGAGCTTTCCAACCTTGCAGAAACAAATCCAAATCCATTTGAGAGGCAATTCAAAATTAAATCTATATTATGTATCAAGATAGCCATTTTTAGAAAACCACTCAAAACTTCACCACCTAGCAAATCCTTGCACCCAGAGACTACCAATATTAAGACCAGAACACCCACCAAAAATCACTGGAAAATATAAAAGTTTAGTTCTTGCGGCCATTAGATCAAACACATGGTGATCACAGTACAACCTCATCCACAATACACTATTTTGAACAATCCTTTGATCATCCTTATGACCTCACCGAGCTCACATGTCGTGCCCTTAACTCCCTCAGTACAAGCCCGTGTGAAGGATCTCGCTCACTCGATCAAATAAGCTGTGCAAAAATTGTACTCGAGCTCACCTTAACACCCTGACGCGGACACGCCGCCACGGACCGCGCCGCACTCACCCATGATGTCTAGGAGGTAGCCCTGACCTCACCACCTCTTCATGTGAACGCCCCGACAAAAGACCGCTCCGGGAGATTCCAGCACAACCGTGCCCATTTAACACCAAACCATGGCAGTCGTCGCGCCAGAGCGCCGAGCAATCCCGCGCGCACACACCGCGCCTCACTCTCGCTTTGCGCCATTATGTTCGCCGTGACTCTAGGAAGATCCCAGACACGATCGTTTGACCGCGTAATCGCCGTGACCACCGTACGCCATGAAATTTGCCGACGATACCACCGTAGAGCACAGACGTTCTAGAACGATTTAGACCGCGCCTCATTGTGCCACTGTGCGCATGACGATCGCCCTAAAGAACCACGTTAACCTATACCCTTGGCCATGCCGATAGCTCACTGTAACTGCGTCATCAGCGAGCCTGAGCCATGGCGTCGTGCCCCCTTCACTGTAGTATAAATAGAGCCCTCCCCCAGCCTCAAAACGTACACCATTCCACTCCTCTCTCACCCAGGAACCTCTCTGACCCAACCCTAGAGCAAGGCGAGCAACACCTTGCCGGAATTTTTCCTGAGTCTGCCGCTGCAGAGGAAGGAAGGAGCCAACGCTAGGAGCCACCCCAAGAGCTATCGCGACCACCAATCGAACCACCGTCGTTGACTCGTTCGTTCTCCCCCATCTCCTGACCTAGCTGGAGCCCTGGTAAGCCCCCGACGACCCCAGCCGTAGCGCTAAGTTTTTGTCTCGCGCGAGCCATGCGTCGGAGATGATGACGCTCAGTCATTGCACGCTCTAATCCTAAGGCCCAGATTAGCTGATACCTCTTCGCGTTTGCTTAGCCACTTACAGGTAGGACCAGCCCCGGAGCAGCCCGCTGTGCATGCGTTGCGTAGTTGGGCCACCCCATTAGCATTCCTGCGCCGAGCCTACCGATTCAAATTTAGATTTGTCTTTTATTTGAAAATCCCATACTATAGGTAACTTTAAAAATCCATTCAGGAATATTCACAGTACCAAATTGAATGAATCCTATTTTGTTTGAAAGTAAATAAAAATATCTAATCACTCCCATTGGATTCAAATAGTTTGAAACTATGGAGCATCCTTAGTAAAAATAACAAGACAATAGCTTTTAGCACTTCCAGAATTTTTCTAAAATCAACCATAAGTGATTTTGAGTTGATTCCAACTCTCTAAAATCACATTGGACAAGACCTTTCGGAATATGTAAAAATATACATACTTACATATAGTAGTCCTGGACCAAAATTAAAGAATCGCTTTATAGTCATTTCTAGCCTCTAAAATATTATTAAATAGTAGTGCTAAGTTTTGTAAAGTAGACCAACCACTTTAAATCACATTCTTAAGTATTAGAATATGTGGTGATGAAATGTGTTAATATGATCCCATATTTGAATTGGAGAATATTAAATCTTAAATAACTTTTCATTGAGTAGAAATTAATCTTCTAAAAATAAGATAAATAAAATCTTATCACCCTTTTCTTGTAATGATAGAGATAGCTAAGTATTGTTTGGTGATTGTGTACCTCGTATTTATTTATAGATGCCAGTATAAATCCAGGCTACAAGGAGGAAGAATTCTATGAAGACGAGGAAGAGAACTTCGACCACCTTACTATCCAAGGCAAGCTAAGCTAAACCATGAAAACCTCACTTGCAAGCCCTTCTGATACCACTTCGATTTTTTCCTATCCCAAGTTTTACTTGCAAGCCTTACCTTTTACCCTTTTTTACAAAGTTGTTCCAGTAGTTAATTAATTGATGATTAGTGGAAGAGTAGGAAAGGTGCCATCAAGAGCTTGGAGCTTGATGTAGGTAGAAAGACACTAGCTTAGTACCCCTCAAATAGTGACACCATCATTGGTAGATGCTAATGCTAAATTAATATTGATTAATCTATATGGGAACAAATGATTATGAAAACCTTGGAATGCTGAGTCATTCTATTGAAATCTTTTGACATGTGTTATGGACACACTGAGTTGAAGATGATGATGAGTGAAGTATGTGACCTGACTTTGATAAAAACTGATGGTTGGATTCGGATGCGATACCATTCCAATTTTACCATACAACCACAATACCCGAATTTGGGTAGGGCTTGACTAGAAGTTTATGTGTTTTAGTATGGGTTTCCTCGTGGAACGAGGTGAGCTGAGGCTACCTTGTGATTGTGACTGTCCACCTATGCAGTTCCCAGGATGACGGATGGTCATGGCTGGGAGGCCAAACTCAGAGGGGAGGTGCCTATACTAGGGTGTGTAATTAAAAGGTTAGAATTGATTATCCGCATACCAAGTATGATGATTCAGGGTTATCCCTGACGGATGTATCGAATATTGTGCTGAAAGTGTACCACCTCTGCAGAGTGTCAAACTATTCGAATAGCCGCGTCCACGGTTATGGACAGTTGGATGGCCATACTGTTCCGTTGTCAGATGTTTTCCAAAATGACCCATGACTTGAATGGTGACTTTGACTTGACCCCCCATAGGTTGAGGAAATGAAAGTAGGTTCCCACCTAAGTAACTTAGACAACTAAAGATAGACTTTTATTACTAGATACTGGTTGAAATAAATTTGGCTTGTGGCAAACAAATCTAGAGCTTAGGATTCCTATTGGCATGGTCTTACTACTTCAGTAATAGTTTGCGAGTACTTAAAAGTACTCATGGCTTTGTCCCTGGCTATTCCCATGGCCAGACTATGAAAGAGACTATGAGGAGGATGTGGACAGCAGGATGCTTATGATAACTAAGATCATCTCCCATTGACAGCATTGCCTGTGACCCTGAAGATGGAGCCCCGACCATGCTACTATTATTATTTTCTGTTGCTTTGATTGTAATCACACCTGATCATGATATCAACTATTTGTAAGACGATTATGGTTTGTAATGGATGATATACTGTGCTACCAATCTGTTATGTCTCACAAAAATGGTAATCCTAGGATTGCGAGCTACGGCATAACATGCATCTAGGATTAAAAATCCGGGTGTTGCCAGCCTGGCGCTGGGCTATCAGGGCGCTGAGGCCAACCCGGGCCACTAGGCGCTGCTTCCGCCAAATGGGCACACTGGGCCGCGGGCTACTGTTGTCTGGCCCACCCGAGTTCACTTGGCTATCACTGCCGCCGCTTTTGCTGTTTGGGCTAAGCTGTTTCAGCCCGTCCGGCTAGGATGTTTTTCCTGTCTTTTTTCTTTTAAGTTTAGTCCCACATGGGGCACCTAAGAGGTAGGGAACTTCTCCCTTCCCCTATATAAATAGGTTCCCATGGGTGGGATAAAACACACAATAAATTGAGATATTCCCTTTGGTTGGAATACTTTTCTCCCTCTCTCTCTCTAAAGTTGCCTCTGCTAGTGTGCGGTCCCAAGTCCGGACTACACATGCAAGGCGTTCTCTTCTGCGGCACGCCGTTGCGCTACCGGGATTCCAGCGAGGAGGTCTACTTTCGCAACCTCGGCGGGATCGGAGGCCGGGAGTCGTTGTCTTGCATCATATGCCTCTCATTGATAATACTCTCTCGATACATATTACTTGTCACTGAAACGGATGTATCTGATAAAAAAACATGTCTAGATACATCTATTTCAACGATAAGTAATATGGATCAGAGGGATTAGTAAAATTTGAAAGATGAACATACCACTAAAAACTAAGATATCCGCTTGGTATCTTCGTAATGGGGTTATTATTATAAAAGATAATCTTGTAAAGAGGAATTCGCACCGAAGTACACAATGTACTTTATGTCACCATGAGGAGACAATCCAGAATTTATTATTCTATTATAAATCCGCTCGCTCTATATGGTCAATCATCCAAGTAGCCTCTGGTTTATCTCCTCTACGTTCGGTTGCTAATGTATTTGGTAATTGGCTGCATGAGATCGATGATAAATATAGGACTTTGTTTATGGAGGGAGGGCTTGCAATTATTTGGTCGCCATGGCTATGCACAAATGACAAGATTTTTAATAACAAATTGTCTTCTAACTTGCAAGTCATTTATCGTGCCATGGCTGCTCTCCGCTTATAGACTACTCTACAACCTGTGGAGTTTCGATACTTGTTGGTGGAGGGGTGTATGCGGTTGGAGGGTACGGCGAGAGATATTTTCTCCCGACATGGATGGTCGCGTGATCTGTGTATTGATCCTCCATAGCTCTAGGCCTTTTACTAAAACAGTGCTTGTCGTAATGTTGGCCTAGTTTCTTTGTTGTCAACTTTTATGGTTGATTGACTGTGTGCATCCTATTTATGCAGAGGTCAAGTGTAATTGTTACTTTAATAAGTAATAAAGAACCCGTTTACAACAAAAATCTACTCTTTTGTTGCAAGTTCATGGGGGTTATATGATATCCCTTCATGTGGCTTCTAACTTCTATTTGACTTATATTTTCAAAATGTATCTACAATTACAAGGTATTGACCATAGGTTTAGAACCGTATTACGGGTGGGAGCGACAATTGGGGCTTGCACTAGTGCAGACTGGGGCCTTTAACACCGGTTCATAAGGCCCTCTAACATCGGTTGTAGAACCGCTATTGAGGTTTCGGTGTTAGAGCCCCCCTTTAACACCGGTTCTTATACAAACCGGTGTTAAAGGATGGCGCACGTGGGGCTGCCGTAGCGCTCAGCCCCCCCCCTTTAACACCGGTTAAAGGTTCTGTGCCGCGAAAGGAAAAAGAGATAAATCTCTGCCGCGGCAGGAAAACGGCCTAAATCTCGCCATGCAGAGTTACGCCTGCCCGTTAAGGCGTATTTCTGCGGTTCGGCAGGGACGGGGAGGGGGGGAATCGATCGGGAGCAGTATACACATACATCGTCATTGGTACATACGAGTACATGAATAATTAAGAAACTATTATTATACACAAACATCGTCATTGTGTGGTATTCTCCGTAAACGTTGAAGCATCAAGTACAAGACAAACACGTTCAAGCATATATACAACGTTCATTTTGGTGGATATCTAAAGAGTTCTCTGCCAGGCGTGACGACCTCATCAAGTATGAACCCCACCAATTCCTCTTGAATGGCTCGTATGCGGTCAAATGGTAGGAGTTGGCCCCGCATCCGTTCGATCTGAATATATATGAAGAATGGGGTCAATATATATATAAGAATAAAACTCAACATAATTGATGGTAATAAAATAATGTTGTGTACTTTGTTTACTTACTCTAAGTTGTTCTAGTGCGGCTTGGCCCGTCGCACATATCGTGTTGCGAATGAACTCGCAAACATAGTACCCACATAAGTTATTGCCGGGTCCCTGATGCGCGCACTTTACGAGAATAGAGAGTTCAGTCAAAATAATAATCAATAAAGCATGATATAATGGAATTGGAAGCATACGCAGACCTACCTAGCTAGTATTACTTACATTTTGGTCTACAAATTTTAGTTCTTCTGACCATGCACCCACGGCCCTACCAGTGAACCTTTTCCAAACCCTGTCCGGCAAAGAAAATGGATAAAGGAGTAATTAATTACTTGTTATCACGAAAGTTGCCGATCTAGTGCGATAATATGATTGAAATTACCTCTGGAGAATCTCTCTAAAGTCTGCCCATAGCTCTTTTTCTTTTCGTAGCGAGTCCATGACAAGGACTTTTCTGAGTCAGGTTGAATGACTAGCAGAATAAATTGGAACCTACGCACGCATAACTCATCATCAGTTAAACTTAACATCGAGTAAGCCGAAACAGAATGTGTACAAGAGAGGGTAACAGTACTCACGAGAAGTTGTAAGGCAATAGTATTTCCCTTTTGGTTTGTTGTCTCAGTAAAGACCTTAGCAAGAAATCTTCTGTTTGCCCGGGTTTGTCTCTTACCACTTGTTCATGAAATCTATTTGGGTCAACGAACCCAATGTCAAAAGGGCCTCCTTTCATGCATTCCATAACCTTTTTCCTGCATAATAGTATATATAAATATATGGTGAGCATATATATATACATGCAATTAATGAATTGAATGAGATGAGATAGAAATTAAAGAAATAGTACTTACACACAATAAAGACTGATGGCAGCTTTGTCGAGTTCCTTCTGATTGAATAGAAAATGCAAGTCTTGAATGTTGAAGGTGATCACGTCGTCTCCTCACAAGAAAATCTGATCTCTTATATGCGTCGTGATCCATTCTTCCTTTCTCGTCTTGCAGAAATCAAGGTGCCACTTGTGCAATCTTCGCATCTTTGTTGGTATATTCTTGAGCTCCTCTTTCTTGACGAGATTCTTCCCATACTTCCATGGCTGTATGGGGTTGGCATCGCCTTTGGGCAAGTTGTATCCCATGATGTTCAAGTATGCACTATAAGTCATCCCCGTCTCATTGGCCTTTCTTTGTAGCTCTGCCTTGTAATCATTTACGGGAGGAGCGTCTCGTGTGTCGAACACTTGGAGCGGGGCGCATGTGTGCGTTCGAACCAGCACGACATGGGTTCAGGGAGGACAGAGGAGGTCAGGGTCGACGGCATAATGGTGGCGGTGGTCGTCGGCGTGGCACAAAATATAAACATGCATATACAATACACATACAATACAATATACATATATACATACACATACAAATGTACATACACATACAAATATACATACACATATGCCACTTGTTCTACTGAATTCAATGGTATTTTATTTGCAAATTTTGGCCCAGTGGTATTTTATTTGCGATTCGCCGGTACCCCTTCGGTTTGGAAACATACGACCCCGAAACGGAGCGCCTCTCTGTCGTCCGCCCCTCTCGCGTTCGCCATGGCTGCGGCCGTCGGCATGCCATGCGCGGCGCAGAACGCTCCGTCGGACTTCGTGAGCCCCCACGACACGTGCGTAAAGCCGACTGCAAGCTCCAGCACTCCGGCGGGCCGTACGGGGAGAACATCTTCTGGGGCTCCGCCGGCATAGCCTGGAACGCGTCGGACGCCGTGGCCTCGTGGACCTCCGAGAAGTACTACAACTATGCGCGTGCTTGGACGGTCTCGCCGGTGGAGAGTCGGCGTCACGGGCTTGGACGGGCCGAGGTTGCCGGTGTTGGCGTCACGGGCTTGGACGGCGTCTCAGGAGGCGGAGTCACGGCCCTTGGCCACCGTGGACGGTGGGGGTGGCATGCAAGGGCGCCGGTGAGGAACCGGGGCAGGGTGCGCGCCGCCGGTGCATGCACCAACACCCTTCTCAGCGCGAGTTCGAGGGGGGAGGGGCGGATAGGGCGTGGACGACATACGTATGGTGAGGGCGACGGCGAGGGCGACGGCGACGTACGGCTGGATGGCGAGGGCGCGACAACGAGGGCGTACGTGGACACGACGACGGCTCGCGCGCAGCAAGGGGGGCGACGGCGCTCCCGCGGGATGGCAACGGCGAGGGCGGCAATGGCGAGGGCTGGACGGCGATGGCTGGACGACGACGGCACGACTCTCCTCTGCTTTCCTCTGCGTGCACGCTTTTCGGTCTCGCTGGGGAAAGAAGGAAGAGAGGAAGGCACGCGTTATAACGCCCCCCCTTTAACACCGGTTCGTGGCACGAACCGGTATTAAAGGGGGGAATTCATTTCGTGCCCGCACCCCCCTTTAACACCGGTTCGTGGCTGGAACCGGTGTTAAAGGGGGGCATTTATTTCATGCATTAAAGGGGTGGGGGCATTTTTAATTCAAAAAATAGGATATGAATTTAGAAAATTCATATCTTTTTCATTTCAACTCAGAAAAATATGAATAATATATCATAATTTTTAGAAATATAATATCTATCCATTCATGTAAAAACATTTTATATTTACTTTAGATGAAAATTTTCAAAATGATTAAAACACTTACATATAAATTTTGATTATTCAATTCAAACAAAAATAAATTAGACAAACCCTAAAACTTTGAACATAAGAAATATTAAGCATCTAAAAAGGAATCTAACCCGATCTTTTTTTAATTTTTTATCCCTGTTTTAAACTATCGTCAAATTTTGTCGAACAACGGGCATGAAGATTCTTAGCTTGGGGCCAAGCCTCGCTCAACTTGCATTGGATTTTTGATAAAATAGCATATTGTGAACCTAAAATGATTTTTGTGAAAAATCATGAGCATCGTATCATGTACCTGTAGTTCATATCTGACCCACTTCCTGCCGATTTGGCAGGAATTTGTCTTTTTCACCTGAGGTGGACGGAAAGGTTTCAGATCCCCCTGTTGGTACATGGACATATTAAGTAACAATCGGCCGAACTTGTTTCGGAATGTTGGAGTGATTCAGTCATGCTCCTGCCTACAGCTGTAATACTCGCCACTGTAGTCGTCGTACTCGCCGCCGCCTTCATCGCTGTCGTCGTCGGGGTCGCCGTAATTGAACCTTGAAGGCTGAGTACGCGTGGGCTGGACTTGAGGGTAGCGCAGACGGGGGTTCGAGTCGGCGGCAGTGTCATAGGCCATGACGCTCTGGAGAGTCCGACCGCGCCACCATAGCCGACGGTCGGCCTCGTTGAAATTCGGAGGAGGTGGGTCGTCCTCCTCGTGCCTGGCGAGCGCCTTCTCACGCCGATCCCCGAAGAAGGCTTCCCAAGTAGGGAAATAGTTGGGATGCCATCTGGGATTCCTCCGCTGCTCCGGCATGAGCTCGAAGTAGTAGTGGTTCGTGATGGCCATTCGGCGCGCCACACCTAGAGGGACAGGAGGAACCGGCACGCCTCCGGCGCTCAGCATCGAGCCGACGGGGACACAGTAGCCCGGCGGGCAGGGGTAGTTCGAGGAGCAAAGCGCCTTCGCATCCCTGGGGGTTAGTGCTACGGTGGAAGCGATGGGAAAGAGTGATGAGGTTGCAGATATGAGTCTAGAGATGTGCAATGACAATGGAGGCTAACCCTACATATATATAGTGAGAAATGGCTAAAGGGAAGAACTGGCAGGGAAAAATGGCGGGAAGAAAAATGGCGGGAAAAAATGGCGGGAAGAAATGGTAGGAAGAAAAATGGCTCATTTAATACATATACTGTTAACAGAAGAAATATGACATTGATTTCCATGTTGAGGTACATGCCAAAAATGGCTCAATTAATACATATAGTCAATCTTATGATCGCGTCTGCCGTAACCATGGAGTATCAGCACCGTTTAACAGTATGGTTGGGTCAGTCTTTACTCTGAAGGGCGGAATTTCATCAAACTTACTATAATCTTCTGACATGTCTGTCTTGTCCTCCACTCCCACGATGTTTCTTTTCCCTGAAAGAACTATGTGACGCTTTGGATCATCATGTGATGTATCTGTTTGCTTATTTTTCTTTTTTTCGGTTTGGTAGACATGTCCTTCACATAGAAAACCTGAGCCACATTATTGGCTAAGACGAATGGTTCATCTAAGTTCTTGTCTACCTTCATAAGATTGTTGAGATCCACTGTTGTCATTCTGTACTTCTTGTCTACCTCAACCCCTCCTCCTGTTAGCTTGACCCATTTGCATCGAAACAAGGGGACCTTAAAATTAGGTCCATAGTCAAGTTCCCATATCTCTCTATGAACCCATAATACGTGGTCTTTTTCCCATTGTCTTCTGCTGCATCGAAGCGGACACCACTATTTTGGTTGATGCTCTTTTTATCTTGTCCTATCGAGTAAAATGTATTCCCATTTATCTCGTACCCTTGGAAAGTACATACAGTCGAAGATGGTGTCCTGGCCAACAAGTACAGTTGATCCCCAACAGTGGTGTTATTCGTGAGAAGTATTTGCAGCCAGCCGCCAAAACTCGCCATGTATTCACTTATAATCCATTCATCAGACTGTCCCGGGTGTTTGAGGCGTATTAAATTCTTGTGTTCATTGATATACGGGGCAACCAAGATAGATCTTTGTAAAACCGTGTAGTGTGCTTGATTGAGAGAATGCCCGTCCCTACATATCATTGTTTTACATCCTAGGGTGCCTTTTCCACGCATTCTCCCCTCATGTCGTGATTCTAGAACACCAATCGCCTTAAGGTCAGGACTAAAATCAACACAGAACTCAATGACCTCCTCTGTTACATAGCACTTGGAGATGCTTCCTTCTGGCCTAGCACGGTTATGAACATATTTCTTTAAGACTCCCATGTACCTCTCAAAGGGGAACATATTGTGTAGAAATACAGGACCGAGAATGGCAATCTCTTCTACTAGGTGAACCAGGAGATGCGTCATAATATTGAAGAAGGATGGTGGGAACACCAACTCAAAGCTGACAAGACATTGGGCCACATCTGTCTGTAACCCTGGTAGGCTTTCTGGATCGATTACCTTCTGAGATATTGTATTGAGGAATGCACATAGCTTCACAATGGGTACTCGAACATTTTCATGTAGAAGCCCCCTCAATGCAATCGGAATCAATTGTGTCATAATCACGTGGCAGTCATGACACTTCAGGTTTTGGAATTTTTTCTCTGCCATATTTATTATTCCCTTTATATTGGACGAGAAGCCAGACGGGACCTTGATACTGCTCAGGCATTCAAAAAAGATTTCCTTCTCTGCTTTGGTAAGAGCGTAGCTGGCAGGAGTTAAGTGGCATCGTTTACCCTTCTCGTTCTCAGGATGCATAGGCTCTTCAGGGTCTTTCCGACGTTGCTGGTTCTGCCGTGCTTCCGGAGTATCTTTTGTCTTCCCATACACTCCTAGGAAGCCTAGCAGGTTCACGCAAACATTCTTCGTCACGTGCATCATGTCGATTGAAGAGCGGACCTTTAAGACTTTCCAATAGGGTAGGTCCCAAAATATAGATTGCTTCTTCCACATGGGCGCGTGTCTGGCATCGTCATTCGGAACAGATAGACTGCAAGGACCTTTTCCAAAGATTACTTCTAGGTCCTTGACCATACCAAATACCTCCTTACCGGTACGGAGGACAGGCTTCCTCCGGGGTTCTGCCATACGTTTGAAATGCTTGCCTTTCTTTCTTACTGGATGCAGGTTCGGAAGAAATCGACGATACCCTAGGTACACAACCTTCTTACATTTATCCAAATATACACTTTCAGTCTCATCTAAAAAGTGTGTGCATGCATTGTATCCCTTGTTTGTCTTCCCTGAAATTTTACTAAGAGCAGGCCAATCATTGATGGTTACGAAAAGCAATGCTTGTAGGTCAAATGGCTCCCCTTTGTGCTCATCCCACATACGTACACCTGGTTTGTCCCACAGCTATAAAACTTCTTCAACTAATGGCCTTAGGTACACATCAATGTCGTTGCCGGGTTGCCTCGGGCCTTGGATGAGCACTGACATCATAATGAACTTCCTCTTCATACACAACCAAGGAGGAAGGTTATAGATACATAGAGTCACATGCCAGGTGCTGTGATTGCAGCTCTGCTCACCAAAAGGATTCATGCCATCTGTACTTAGACCAAATCTTAATTTCCTTGCGTCACGTGCGAAGTCCGGGTACTCTCGCTCGACTTTTCTCCACTGTGACCCATCAGCGGGGTGTCTCAACATCGCGTCTTTCTTACGGTCTTCCATGTGCCATCGCAACAACTTGGCATGCTCTTTATTTCTGAAGAGACGTTTTAACCGTGGTATTATAGGAGCATACCACATAACCTTGGCAGGAACCTTCTTCCTAGGGGTCTCGCCCTCAACATCGCCAGGATCGTCTCGTCTGATCTTATACCGAAGTGTAGTGCATACCGGGCATGCATCCAAATTCTCGTACTTCTCACCGCGGTAGAGGACGCAGTCATTAATGCAGGCATGTATCTTCTGCACGTCTAATCCTAGAGGGCAGACAACCTTCTTTGCTTGGTATGTACTGTCGGGCAACTCATTATTTCTTGGAAGAAGATTCTTCATTTTTACCAACAACTTTGAAAATGCGTTGTCAGTCACACCGTTCTCTGCCTTCCATTGCAGTAAATCCAGTGTGGTACCTAGCTTTTTGTGGCCATCTTCGCAAGTTGGGTACAACAATGTTTTGTGATCCTTTAACATTATCTGCTCCAGCTTCTCCTTCTCCTTTTCAGTTTCACATTCTTCCTTTGCATCAGTAATGGCCCGACCAAGATCGTCATCAGCGGGCCCATCTGCTGCCTCTTGATCTTCATTATCTACCCCCGTTGCAGTATCATCATATTCAGGATACATATTATGATAGTTGTCATCATCCTCTTCTTCTTCGTTGTCTTCGATCACAACCCCTTTTTCTCCGTGCTTGGTCCAACAATTATAGCTGGGCATGAAACCGGATCGAAGCAAGTGGGCGTGAATGGTTCTGGTATTTGAGTAGTCTTTCTTGTTCTGACAGTGAACACAGAGACAGCACATAAAACCATTGTGACCATGGTTTGCATTAGCCACAACGATGAAATTTTGAAGGCCCGTAATGTACTCGGAAGTGTGTCGGTCACCGTACATGCATTGCCGGTTCATCTGCATTAATATATAGTATATATCAAAAATTAATAGGGAGATGACCATTTATATATATATATATAGTACATCAATGACACATGAAAGGATAGTTGCCGACCTCGACCGAGAAGGAAAGAGCAACGAGAAAACTTATTTTGAGCTCTCGGGCATTTCACCGAACACCTCTTGTGCATAGGAAAAAAACACAAACTAGCAAAACTCTCACCCTCTTGCTAGGCTCCAAAATGAGAGAGTGAAAAAATGGAAGAGAGGGATGTGGGCTACGGTGTGTTATATAGCCCCCCCCCCCCCCTTTAACACCGGTTCGTGGCTTGAACCGGTGTTAAAGGGGGTGCCCAGGCCACTGGTGCAGGGGCCTTTAACACCGGTTCGTGCCACGAACCGGTGTTAAAGGGGGGCTCCTTTTTGCTGCACGGGCCATGCTGGTACGTCCTCCCCCCGCCCCTTTAACACCGGTTCGTAGAAAACCTATTTTCAGGCTCAACCAAAGGCCTCGTTTCCACTAGTGTTAGTCACTTTGTGTACGTAGAAATAATATGTTTTTTTATTCTAGAAAACCCCACTTTCATTGCAATCAACCATTGTTCACATTGGCTCCATTCGCAATCTATTCTTCACTAACTGGAACACACACAACTGTTTTATAGAGGTGTATCCACAACTGTTGTATAGAGGTGTATGCACATTCCAACTGGTTTTCAACTAACATGGTTGCTGTGTAGTATGCGGACTAGATCTACACCTTCGGACCAGCTCTACACCTTCGTAGGAATCATGTCGCACAATGTATTTTGCCAACTTTAATGTATGTGTTTGTGTTTTGTGCGGTTGTATACATCCTAGATCAGAGGCCAGGTGTGAACTTTTTGGGCCTGTTTGGTTTCTCAGAGAGTGGTTTCTCGGATCCAGTGGGAAGAAAAATGTGTTTGATTTTCCATAAAAAACACTACATAGCACAAGTTTTAAATCAGCCAAAATGAGCCAAAAAAACAGGCCCGCTGAAAATGCTCAGATCTTGTTTCCAGCAGGACAAGTTGAGGAGGTTGATGATGTTGTATGATCAGCATGTTAACATTCAGTTGAAATACTTGCACAACAATTATATTGATATTGATGTGTTGGTATCTGGTAGTACACCGGAAAAAGACTGGATATTGAAGGGATTATACGGAGAGTGACTGTGGCGTCGTAAACATTGTACCTGGCAATATCTCCTTGATTTACACCAACAAGCGAATCTGCCTTGGTTGGTGTTGGGTGACATGAAACAATATTATCGGAGTCTGAGAAGGACGGAGGAGTTCCAAGACCGGTTGCATACATGCAAGGGTTCCGGGATTGTTTGTCTGACTGCGGACTAGAGGATCTGGGTTTTATTGGCAACAAGTTTACTTGGAAACGTGGGCAATTCCATGAGAGATTGGATAGGGCTGTTGGTAATACTGAATGGTCAGGGTTTTTCCCATTGACTGGAGTTCATAATCATCAGGGTCTGATCATCGGCCTATTTTGCTTGATACCGAAACGTATGCTACGGTGATTAATACCTCAAGGAGACAGCGTCGATTTGAGGGTAAATGGCTCAAGGAGGAGCGAGTGGGGGACATCGTCAATACAGCCTGGACACATGCTCCACCTAATGTGTTGCATTGGTTGTCGACAAGCTAGCTTCGGTCCATTCAGAGCTTCATGAATGGGACCATACGGTGCTGAAGCCGCCGAGAAAGAAAATAAAGGATCTCACAAAGGAATTGGACCAGCTTCTTAGTGGTCCGATGAATGAGGATACTTCTCAGCAACAGAAGGAGGTGACACGTAAAATTGAAGTTGCGTTTGAGTAGGAAGAAGTTCAATATATGCAGAGGAGCCGAGCTGATTGGTTACTGCATGGAGACAAAAACCGACATTCTTTCACAACTTTGCGAAAGCACGACGGAAGAGGAATAGTATACTCAAATTAAAAGATGATAACGGTTTCTTCATTGAGGGGAACGATGACATGAAACCTTTTATTCATGATCATTTTTAAAAATTTACTTCAGAAGTTTCTGAAACGGATGAAGTCCTTTTACAGAGGGTACAACCGCGTGTCACGAGAGAGATGAACGAGACTCTGCTTAAACCGTACACGGCCAAAAAAGTGAAGGAGGCTATGTTTAGCATTGGGGACTACGAAGCACCAGGGACGGATGGACTGCACGCAGTGTTCTACAAAAAGTTCTGGTCTATGGTCGGTGATGAGGTAACAAAAGAAGTGTTGCAAGCTTTGAACACTGGTATTATACTCGAGGGGTGGAATGAGATTGCGATTGTTCTGATACCAAAGGTTGAGAGCCTGGAATTAATCACTCAATTTCGGCCAATAAGCTTGTGCAACGTGGTTTATAAGGTAATATCCAAGGTTTTATCAAGGAGATTGAAGGTTTTGCTCCCTGATATTATTTCAGAAACTCAGTGCGCGTTTGTACCGGGTCGGTTAATAAAATACAACGTCCTCCATGCAATAAAGAATAAGAAGCAAGGCAACAAGGGTATTTGTGCAGTTAAACTGGATATGCACAAAGCGTATGATCATGTCGATTGGGGTTTTCTCTGAGACATGATGATGAAATTGGGTTTTGATCAGGAGTGGGTCAATTTAATTATGGCATGTGTTACTTCGGTAAATTAGAGTATTTGGTTTAACTCGGAGGAAACTGAGACTTTTGCTCCAACTAGGGGCATTAGACAGGGAGACCCACTGTCTCCATATCTTTTTTGATATATGCTGAAGATTTGTCAAGTCTCCGCCAGTTTCACACCTATTTTTTGCTGACAATTCTTTGATCTTGATGACAACTGATATTTCCAACGCCACATTGCTCTGGAGTGCACTTGAAAGATATTGTACGAGCTCAGGCCAGCTTGTTAGTGAAGCCAAGTCAAGTATCTACTTCAGTCCCAACACTGAAGTTCAGGTTCGAGCGAATATTTGTTCAGACCTTAAAATTTTGGTTGAATCCTTAACTTATAAATATTTGGGACTACCATCTCTGGTTGGTATGGATCGTACTGACTGTTTCCAGCACTTTATTGAGAGGGTATGCAAATGCATATACGGCTAGAATGAGAAATTATTGTCCATATGAGGAAATGAAATACTCCTAAAAGCTATAGCACAGGCGATATCGGCATATGCAATGTCAGTGTTCAATATTCCTAAACAAGTTTGCAATGCCATTAAGAAATTTTGGTGGGGTGGCTCAGAGACGCACAGGAAAATGCACTGGATGGCGTGGTGGAAAATGAGTATCTCCAAACATGAAGGAGGGATGGGCTTCCGTGACCTTCATTGTTTTAATCAAGCTATGCTTGCTAAACAGTGTTGGAGGCTGCTAAGGATACCTGATTCTGTTTGTGCTCAGGTTCTTAGAGCAAAGAATTACATAGACAGTGATTTGATTAATGCGGTAATGAAGAAAGGATCATCCTTCACCTGCAAGAGCATTATGTCAGGTTTGAACACTTTTAAGAAAGGGTGTATTTGGATACCAGGCAATGGTGCAGCGATTGATATTTGGTATGACCATTGGATTCTGACGAGCCCAACAAGGAAGATTGTTACACCAAGGGGTGCATGTATTTTATCTAGAGTGGAAGAACTCATTAGCCCAATTACTGGAGACTAGGACAAGGAGCTGATTAAGGGGATTTTTTTGGCCTATTGATGTGGTGCGCATCCTCCAAATTCCCTTTCCAACACATGAACAGTCTGATTTTATAGCATGGGTTACCGAATAAGTCTGGATGCTTTTCGGTGAAATCAGCTTTTAGAAGATGATTTGGAAAACCCCGGTTGCATGGGAAGTTCAGATTTTTACATGGAGGGCTTTGCATGGGATTACTCCATGCTACTACACACTAGCGAATAGACACATTGGCTCAACTATTAATTGCCATGTCTATTCGGTTAGCGCTGAAGATTTACACCATATGCTATTTTATTGCCATAGAGCTCAAGAGATATGGAGAAGCCTTGGAATATGTGAATTTATTACTGCTGCACTTGCTATGGACCGTTCAGGCTCAATTATTTTTGAAGAGCTGTTATGATCGAATACACCAGGAGGTGTGACATGCAATATAGAGAATATGGCCTCTACAGTGATGATTGCTTGCTGGTATATTTGGTGATCCAGGAGGCAAATCAAAAACAAGGATCAAGTCCCTACTACTGAAAGGTCGGTAATCAATATTAAAGGCATGGTAGCCAACTGTGCTAAACTCAAAAGTGCAGGAAATATGGTTAGAAGAGAGGGGTGGACTAAACCTGCCTCCAAAGTTTATAAACTGAATGTGGATGCTTCATTTAATCCGGATTCAGGAAGAGGAGCGACTAGGACAATTATTAGAGAGTCCTGAGGTAATTTTATAATGTCTTGTTGTGAGATACTGATTATGCGATTGATGTGACCTCGGCACCGCTGGCCGGTCTTCAGATTGCAAACTAGTTTGGTGCATAGTCCTTGGTGGTGGAGTCCGACTCGCTGGAGGTGGTACAAGCTGTACAAAACATGAATGAGTACAAAGATGCTGGAGAGGTGATAATTAATGAATGTCGTCAATTGCTCTTGTTGATGGGCATGGCCACGATTCAACATTGTCCGCAAGAAGCAAATGAAGCCGCACATTCGCTTGGGTTCTAGGGAATTATGGTAGAATGATTATCCCTCTTTTCTTATCCTTATAATTGTAAACGATCGTGTTATTATCCAATAAAAGTCGCCAAAAGTTCAAAAAAAAGCCGAGGACAGCGCAAAAGAGGAAGTTAACCTTACCTCTCTAATCTACACAACTGTGCTTCAATTCCGGATATGCTCTATATGAAAAAGATGTGCCTCAATGTCCTGATTCCATTCTCTTGACCAGTTACATGTTTCATTGAGTTTCTGAACGCATATTTCGTGTTCATATTTGGAGCTTTTTGGATGAATTTTGTCCAATTCGTTGCACATGTCAGGGCATCTCCACTGGGGAGACCCATCTTGCGAACCCACCGTTTTTGTCCATTTGGGTCATGTCCCGAACAATATTTTGGTCGTGGTCCGGTCTGTCTAGTAGCCGTCCACAACAGGATGACCCAAATTTTCTTGTTTTGTTTGGCCAACCCAAGAGAGAAATGGGAAGGTGGTGTGAGAGAGGAGACAGAAGAAGGCCTATTACGAGTGACTATCAACTAGGCCAGTCTGCTACAACAACTGGACAATTCAAACGTCCGCGCCTATTCGACTAGACATATCCATGACCCAAATTTGATGTCCAGATGGGTCGTCTGGATTGAGTCAGTCCGCATAGGTCATCCTTATGGGACGCCGCATTTTGGCATAGCTATCCGCGCGGATCGATTTAGACACGGTTGGACCGTTTGGCGCAGATCTCCTCGATGGATATGTCCTCATTTCACCGTTTCACACAACATTTATGTTTTAAATTTCCGATTTGACATTCCAACACGAGTAGATCTACATTTTCCTAATACACATTACGAAGAGTGTGACTACACATGTACTTAAATATAGAGTAAACCGTTCGAGCGGTCCTAAGGGCATCACCTATGTATGAGGTGAAATTTAGCCATAAGATGGGACCCACATCTCTTGCAAAATCTTCCACTATGTATAAGGTGAACTTTAACCTTAAGCTGGGACTAACATGTCTCATCATGTATACTCATGCATGAGAGGGAATATATGGTAAATTATTTTCTATTGCTTGTGGACAACCCATAAGCTTACGGTCACCTACAAGCTTATGGACAACTCATATTTCCTCTACTATGTATAAGGTAGACTACAAGCATTGCCACATAGGACTTACGGTGTGGTTTTTTGCACATAGTGGATGCCCTAATTCTTTTGCCGCGCTTTCACTTTGGTCCTAATTCTTTAAAATTGCATACCTAGGTCCTAAATCTTTCTTAAGTGGTTCATGCAAGATCCTATTTTGGTCTTACCAACGTTGACCGATGCCACGTCAATAGTTGGGCCTACGACAGCCGCCCTATATATTTGGGAATAGACCCCTAAAAATTTATTTCTTCTAGAACAAAGTCCCTCGAGCCAGGCTGCTTTCCCCGCCGGCACGATCCATCTGTGTGTGATGTGGGTGGGCGTCGCCGCCGGCGTCTCTTATATTTTTTGGTCTTATTGGTTTGGTTTCGTGAAGTGAAAGATTGTATGTGGTTTGGTTTATGAGACATGGTATGTGTTAGAAATAATGGGCTGATTTATTAGACCCATGTGTGAT
The DNA here is from genome assembly GCA_030063025.1 of Avena longiglumis. Lineage (NCBI taxonomy): Eukaryota > Viridiplantae > Streptophyta > Magnoliopsida > Poales > Poaceae > Avena > Avena longiglumis. The sequence continues at coordinate 435,134,125 of CP125977.1, read as the reverse complement.
TTCAGATTTTCCCTAAATATCAAAGCCCATGTATATAGAAGCTCATATATGATTTGGACCAAGTTGGTGGCAGCTCACATGTGTGCGGCAAGAGCAGTGAGAGCTAAAGTTTAGTCCCACATGGGAAGTTGAAGGAGAGTTGCAACATCTTATAAGGTAGAGTATTGTACCACTTTGTAAGTGAGTGACAATAAGAGAGCTACACGCGGTCTCCGGAACCAGTCGCCTTTGTGATACTGTACGAGAGAGGGTGAATAAGATTTTTGAGAAGCGCTCCGCGCGACTGCTCAAGTCCGTCATCATGGCGCGTCTTCCCGGTCGTCAAGACGGACCTACTGCACGATGAATCCTTCGACAGGCTACTGCACTAACAAAGACTTCATCGGCAACTAATAAGTATGTATACCTTCATCAGATATGTTGCTTTACTATAGCTGTTAGTGCTTATACTCTGCTACTGTTCATGTTGATCAATACATCTAGTATGTTAGAGGTTCACGTGATTGTAGCCGTTGCTGTCATGATTTATATTCTGGAATTAATTGTGGAAATTATGCCTAATAATCCAATAATCCAAAAACCTTATTATAGGCAATTTCCTGAATTAAATATGGGACACTTGGCCGATGCTATGAAGCCGGAAAAGTTTACCGGTGTTCATTTTAAGAGGTGGAAGTATAATACCACTTTGTGGCTGCAAGCTCTGAAAGTATTAGAGGCTAGTGAGGGTTTACCTGAAGGAACTACATCTGACGAGGTTCAGAACAAGTTCGAGGAAACCAATCTTGCCTTTATGGGATGTGTTCTGAGTGTTCTTGATAATAAGCTGTTTCATGTGTACATGCACATCAAAGATGGAAAAGAGCTCTGGAAGGCACTGAACTCTAAGTTTGGTGTAGCAGATACTAGCAGTGAGCTGTACATCATGGAGAACTTTCATGATTACATGATGGTTAACAACCGTTCTGTAGTTAAACAGGCTCATGAGATACAGTACTTTGCCAAGGAGTTTGAAATCCTCAAGTGTATCTTACCTAACAAGTTTGTGGCTGGATGTATTATTGCAAAGTTGCATTCTTCATGGAGAAACTTTGCCACAACTCTCAAACACAAGAGACAGGAGATATCGGTTGAAAACCTGATTGTGTCTCTTGATGTTGAGGAGAAGGCTCGGGCTAAGGACACTACTAAGAAAGGAGAGGGTTATGCTACTGCCAACTATGTGCAGAAAGGCAAATTCTTAGGTAAGAACAAAGGAAACTATAAGCCCTCGTTCAATAAGCCTAAAAAGACTACAACCTTTAAGAAGAACAAGAATCCGAACAAGGCTAAGCTATATTGTTATTCATGTGGAGAGCTCGGCCACTTTTCCAAGGACTGCCCAGTACGTGCAGATCGTAGAGGAAAATCTGGGAAGACTGTCAATGTCGTGGCCACTAGCAACTTATACTGATGGGTATGGTAATTTATTTACTGTCCTTTCAGTATTTCAATCACCATGTTGGTGGATTGATATGGGTGCTAACGTTCATGTGTGTGATGACATCTCTATGTTCACTTCTTATCAGGTCGCTCGGGATTCATCCGTCCTAATGGGAAATGGATCACATGCTTCTGTTCGTTGTATTGGCAGGGTGGATCTGAAGTTTACTTCCGGAAAGATCATGCAACTGAGGAACATGCAACATGTCCCCACTACGAAGAAGAATCTCGTTAGTGGATCCCTTCTATGTAGAGATGGGTTTAAGGTTGTGTTAGAGTCCAATAAAGTTGTTGTTTCGAAACATGGACAATTTATTGGTAAAGGTTATGAGTTCGGAGGCTTGTTCTGGTTTTCACTTTCAGAATTTTGTAATAAATCCGTGAATCATATTTGTGGTGGTGTTAATGATGATACCAGTGTTTGGCATTCTCATTTATGTAACATTAATTTTGGTTTGATGTCTCGGATGTCAAATATGAGTTTAATTCCAAATTTCACTATTTCCAAAGGTTTTAAGTGCCATAGTTGTGTGCAATCAAAGCAACCTCGAAAGTCTCACAAGGCTACCGAGGAGAGAAACTTGCCACCTCTAGAACTCATACATTCTGATCTATGCGAGATGAATAATGTGTTGAAAAAAGATGGAAAGATATATTTCATGACGTTGATAGATGATGCTACTAAATTCTGATATGTCTACTTGTTGCAAAATAAATATGAGACTTTAGACTACTTTAAAATTTATAAGGCTGAAGTTGAAAATCAACTAGAGAGAAATATCAAGTGTCTTAGGTCGGATCGTGGTGGTGAGTACATTCCCAAAATATTTGATGAATTATGTGAGGAACACGGAATTATTCATGAGAGGACCTCTTGCCCCAATCAAACGGGGTTGCCGAGAGGAAAAACCGCACACCGACTGACTTGGTGAATTCCATGTTAGCCACTGCTGGTTTATCAAAGGCATGGTGGGGGAGGCTTTGTTGACTTCATGTCATGTCCAGAATAGAGTTCCTAACAAGAATAAAGAAAAACCCCTTATGAAGAGTGGGCTGGTAGAAAACCATCACTTTCGTATTTGCGCACTTGGGGGTGTCTGGCGAAGGTCAACATAATGATTACCAAGAAATGCAAGCTCGGACCTAAGTCATTGGATTGTATCTTTCTAGGATATGCTCCACGGAGTGTAGGCTATAAATTTTTAGTGGTTAAATCCGAGGTACCAGATATGCATGTTGATACTATAATGGAATCTCGTGATGCAACATTCTTTGAGAATATTTTTCCTATGAAAGATATGCATAGCATTGGTAGAATTTCTTCTGAAATACTTCCTAAATCTAGTGCATCTATTGAGAATTCTGAACAACCACATGAGGAAGTCCTTGAGAAGGATGAAGATGAACCTCCCACGAGGAGCAAGAGACATAGGATTGCAAAATACTTTGGTAATGATTTCATCGTGTACCTTGTGGACGATACTCCCAGATCCATTGCTGAGGCATATGCATCTCCTAATGTAGATGATTGGAAAGAAGCTGTCCAAAATGAGATAGACTCGATTCTTTCTAATGAAACTTGGGAATTATCAGAATGACCCCATGGTTGTAAACCTGTGGGCTGTAAATGGATGTTCAATAAGAAGCTAAGACCTTATAGTACTATTGATAAGTACAAGGCGCGTCTTGTAGCTAAGGGCTAGACACAGAAAGAAGGCGAAGATTACTTTGATACATATTCACCTATCTCTAGACTGATCACCATTCGAGTACTATTGTCACTGGCTGCATCTTATGGTCTTCTTGTTCATCAAATGGACGTGAAGACAACTTTCCTTAATGGAGAGTTAGAAGAGGACATCAATATGGATCAACCAGATGGATTTGTGGTGAAATGTGAAGAGACACAGTTGTGCAAGTTATTAAAATCTTTATATGGCCTAAAACAAGCACCTAAGCAATGGCATGAGAAGTTTGACATAACTCTACTTTCTGTTTGCTTTGTCATTAATGAGGCTGATAGGTGTGTTTACTATCGCCATGGTGGGGGCGATAGTGTTATATTATGTTTATACGTGGATGACATTCCGATCTTTGGTACAAACATGAAAGTGATAAATGAAGTCAAGTCTTTCCTGTCAAAGATTTTTGATATGAAAGATCTGGGAGAGGTTGATGTGATTCTAAACATCAAGATTATTAAGAACGAGAATGGGATTACTTTAACGCAATCTCATTATGTTGAGAAGATATTGAGCCGATTTGGCTTTATTGATGGCAAGAATTATCCAACACCTTATGATCCCAGTCTGTCATTACGGAAGAATAAGAAGGAACCAACAGATCAGCTGAAATATTCACAAGTTGTTGGTTCACTCATGTACTTAGCAAGCGCTACAAGACCCGATATGTCTTTTGCTGTGAGAAAGTTGAGTAGGTTCATGTCTAACCCTTGTATTGATCATTGGCATGCACTTGAAAGGGTCATGCGCTATCTATGTGGTACAATGAGCCATGAGGTTCACTATTCAGGACACCCTCCTGTGCTTGAAGGATATAGTGATTCAAACTGGATCTCTGACGTTGATGAACTCTACACCACAAGCGGGTATGTGTTTACCCTTCGAGGCGGCGCAGTGTCACGGAGATCCCATAGACAGACCATATTGACTGTGGCATCCCGCAAAACCACTACTAGAAAATCGCGTTGAATTTGTGCATTGCATCGTCATCATCATGCATTGGTTGTCAAAACTATATTCGCAAAACCCGATTTGTTTTCCAAACGCCCCAACTTTAATCAAATCTCAAAACCCGGGTCCCCGGAATATTTTGTTTTGCCCGAAATCGGTTTGCAAAAACCTTGTTTGCAATAAATAAAATTTATATTTATTTTTGCGGGGCAGTCGAACGGGCCGATTGACCCGAACGACCACCCCTGTTCTTTTTGAAAACGGTCCACCCTGCACCGCCCCTAAATCCTAAACTCACCCACTAATCTACCCCCGCCCCTCTCACATCACTCCCCAATCACATCTCTCCACCTCACCTCTACCCTTCCCCTAGCCTATCACGGCACACGTGGCCTCTCTCTCTCCTCCCTTTTCTCTCCCCACTCCCCCTCAGACACACCCCGCACGCCCCCGCCCCCCCCCCCAGGCCGAACCTCCCCCAGACCCAGCGACCGCCCCCCCCCTGGGCCCGCGCGTGCGGCCCCACCACGCACCCCACCTACCGCGTCGTCTCCCTCCTCTCGTTTCCTCTCCCTCTGCCTCCCTCGTCCCCCGTCGGCTCCCGCACCATCTCCGGCGCGCCGCCGCGTCCGCCGGCCGCCGCGGAGTCTCCTCTCCCGTGGCGCGCCCCCTCCGCCCCAGCAGGCCACCGCCGGCTCTCCCAGGTCCCCAACCGCGCAGCCCCTGCTCCTATCGCGCCGCCCCGTCTGCGCCCGCCGAGCTTCGCCAAGGTCGCCTCGAGCCGCCGCCTCTCCCTTCTCCGGCCACCCACCGCCTCCGCCTTGCCTCGTCACCCTCCGGCCACCTCGCCCAGCGCGACCGCCCAGCGAAGCTCCGAGCTTCGTCCGCCCGACACCAGCGTCTCCCGCCTCTGCCTCCGCCCGCGCCAGCGGATGCGCGCCTTCACGCCGCCACGCTTGCCTCCGCCTCGGCTGCGCCCGTCGCCCAGCCGCGCCGCGCCAGCGGCTTCGCGCCCGCCAGCAGGCCTCGCGCTTACGCCTCTCGCGCATCCCGGCCGCCGCTCGGGTCGCCCTTCACCGACGCTGCCCTCCGCCTGCCGCTTCGCCTCCGACCAGCGTGGCGACGCCCGCCCGCCAGAGCGTGGCGCTCCGGCGCCCGTCGAGCCCTCGCCGGAGATCGTCCCCAAGCCCGCTGCGGCACCGTCGCCCGGCCCGCCTCCAACCGCCTCACGGCGCGCGTGCCCGCCTCGAGCCCGTCCGCCGCCGTCGTCGGTTCGCCTCGCGCCCGCGGTGCTCCGCCGCTGAGCCATCCGCGTCTTCCCGGGCGCCTCTCGGGCCGCCGCCCTCGCAGACGTCTGCGTGCCCGATGCAGCGCCGTGTCCCCTGCCGACCTCGCCACCGCCTTCTGCCGCGAACAGCAGCGAGCCTGAGAGCGTTCCCGGCGTCCACCTCGCCCATGTCCGTCACCAACCGTCCAAGTCGGGACCCAAGTACATCGTCGCGGAACATCGTCGACGTGGGACGTCAAGGCCTCCGTTATGAAACCGACAAAACAGCCACTCGGACCCGATGACCACCAAGAACGCCCCGAGAACGTCTAGTACCTCCCTCGAACGCCAAACCCGAACCGGAAGGACGCCAAGATCGCCACCTGTACCACAAGTACCGCACCCCGGGCGCCAAGTACTTCCCCCGGAACGCCAAGTTCGCGGACACGGATGCGACAAGTACTCCCCCACAGACGCCATGACCCGCCGCCCCCGGATGCCGAGTCCGACACCGACAACTAAAACCGTGGAACCGACAAGATCGACCTCACCGACGCCATGATCTCACTCACGTAATCCGAAGCGCGGACCCGCCAAGACCTCGCAACGGCAAGATCGACCCCGTGGGACCCGACAAGGTCTTCCCGACGACAAGAACGACACCGCCCCGTAAGGACCCGATGCGCCCCGACATCGAACCAAGTCCGGCTTCCCGGAACGCCAAGATCCACCCCGCTATCCGAGAACGCGTCCGTCGAACCCCGAACCCCAGATCCGTCGAACCCTGGACCCTGAGACCGACCCCGAACCCCGGAAAAACCCCAAGATCGTCGAGAACCCTAATGTGTGGACCTCTTCCAAACCCTATTTTATAACATAATAACTTGTTGCATATTGAATTGTCATACCGCATGCATATCTGTGGTTTGGGGGCCTTATGCGATTCACCTAATAATTAAATATGGGGCCCATATGCGGGCAAATCTAATCTCATATCGGCCTCATTTAAACATGTGTAGCGAACGCTCTATCATTACATTGCTAAACAATATTTAATTTGCGGGGTAGATAAACATGAACCACCTAATTAATTAGCGGGACCCGGTTCGCTTAATATGACCTATTTGCATCGCACCTTTGCCATGACATGCATCATACATGCATCATGCCGATCTTCTGTCGTTTTATTAAATAGCGCATCCGGTGTTTCTTCTAGTGTTTTGCTTCTTCGCGGATTGGACCGTTGAGTTGATGTGAGCTTAGCCCCGATCTTAGGGAAAACCTTCGACAATGTTTTCAGGCGAGCATCTCCCTCTTTCTACCTATCTTACTTTTATAGTCTTTATTTCCTCCTGTTGATCTATTGCTATCTGTGTTGCGATGCTCTAGTTTTCGTACCCTTTGATATCCCCTGACCGTATATTGCCTTGGACACACCCTATTACATTGTTTGGTAGATAGTTGGACTTATGGCGTCGAAGTTGCTTGCTTAAGTCTTGATGTGTCGCCATATGCCACGATTCTTGATGTATTGCCGCATGTTGATGTTGGAGATGTTTCTAGTTTTACTTATCGTCACTTTACTTTCTGCTTAACAACTAAAAATGGAATAAGCGAGAGGCATCGGTGGGTGATAGATAATATTTGGTTTCGCATCCACTTGTGTCCCGTAAGACCCCGAGTACTTGATACATTCCTTGATTTTTATGCGCTATCCACATCCGGGAGGTATATGGGACCCCACGAGCGAGCTTGATTCAGTCTTATTTCTTGGGGCCACAAACTAGTTTGAGGTTTTATTTACGATCTGTACTTATGCCATGTTTTACCGCTTTATTTACGATTGTGCGAGTCTTGCATGCTTTGCTTTATGGAAGCGGAATGTTTACGGTGTCGACAAGCCCGTTTGGGGTTCCCATCGCTCACAGCCATTGTCGCAGAACCTTGAGGCCGCCTCGAGCTTGCTTACTCCGTTCGGGATCTACTTAAGGGTGGCCCTGAAATATTTCTGAATCTGTGATTGTTCGTGAAAGCCTCGTTGGGTTTTGATTTGGTTTTTCCGAGGTTGATCGAGCGTGTGTTGCTATTGGTGCACCCCGGCCGGGTAAAACTTTCTGAAAGCCGTGTCCGCGGATATGGACGACTTGGAGCACAGTATCTCGATCATAGACAAGCATAACTAAAGTTTACTGCGACTAGTAATCAGCTCCACTATAACGGAATGGCTAATTAATACTGCCCACAATTGCTTGTTTGGTTGTCGCTTGCGACAAATGTATATGACTAGTAAGTATTGCAACTACAACGAATTGGCTGAATAAAAGTACCAACAACTGCTGGGTTTTGGGTTTATCTCATGCTATCTACTGATTAGTAAGAGTTACAACTATAACGGAATGGTTAACTAAAAGTGCCCACCGCTTACCTTATCGGCGATTATCTTAATCGATTAGTAAAGTGCATAACTATAACTGAATGAGTAAAAGCGCCAAGCTGCGTGAGTTCCTCGGTTGACTTCCTCGTTTGGTCTCGAGGGGAAACACCGGGATGAGTTTGTTTGGTGTTAGCTTGAGTTGGATCCGGATAGGTCATTCTCATCCCTCTCGATATCCGCCAGTTCGAGTCTCTATAGGTTGTTTAGTGCATGCCGCGCCGCTTCGATCCACCATACCTATGTGTAGGCGAGGGCCATGAATCTAGCCTCGCCGTGTCTTGGCCTCGATCTTGGCGCTCCTTCTTTGTTTTCTGCTTTGCCCTTTGTCGGCACCCTTTTGTTAAGCAGGTTTTGAGATCGACGCCGTTAGCAGGGTTACCCTTCCGGCTTGGCCTGGGCAGGGTTATGGACGCCATTGGTTATTCTTCAGGGCTCTTAGCCCCATTTGCATCTTGTCCGTAGTTGGGCGCTCTATCGTTTTCAAGGTGATTTGGATCTTTGTATATTATATCTGTATTCTTGACTCTTTGAGTCGCTGTTATATATATCTGTTCTGTGGGTCCCATCGAGGACTGTTGTGTAATGTTATTACTTCGTTTTCCACCCGCACGAAAGTGCCTGGTGGGCACCTTTGAATCGTTTCTATGCGGGTTTGGCGAATTTTGCTAAAACTTGCATAGGTCCGACTCTGAGGGTGTTACAGAGTGGTATCAGAGCTCAGCAGTTGCGATACCCCACAAGTCCAGCCTGTAGGATAACCTAGCTCACGGCCGAAGTAGAGTGTCAAAACTATTTTGCAAAAACGGTTGGATAGTTCTGATTAGGTCTGATTTTATTCCTTACCCTCTGCTATTCTCCTCTTATCTCGACGTGTTTTGAATCCGCTCTCTTCTCTTGCTTCGAGTCCAGGAATTCTCGTGGTTGGGTTTCCGTCGTACCTTTAGTGTTTTCGCTTCCTCCTTTGGTAACGGTGTTACCATCCTGTATTCCTTGTTTGTTCCTTCCGGTGTTTTCCGACGCGACGACATCCGCTGAGCCCGACCCGATGCAGAGTCCGCATCCCTCCTTTGTTTCCGAACCTCGCTTGTCGAGATCTTCAGTCTGATTTCGAGAATGGTTGCACTCTTTTCTACTGATTGTGCAGAGTAATAGTTTGGGTGCGTGATGGATTGGCCCCCATGCCGACTACCCTTTCTATTCGCTTTTGTACATTGAAGTGGATGAGAATGCATCGGTTCCCCTTTCCAACGAAGTTAGAGGTGGCTTTATTTGTGAGACCTCTACCTTCGATCTTTTGTTCCCGGAGTGTTCTCTCGACGATCAGGAGCAACGACCCTTTGTTGGTGGTGTCGCCGATACCCAGGTGAAGAAGGAACCCTCGTTAGTGGTGTCGCGAGGATCTACGCAAAGCGAGAAGACGGAGAACGCCGACCTTCCTTCCGGTACCATGAGGCGGATCTCGAGGGCGAGATCCATTGTTAGTGGTGTCGAATTGTGGCATCCCGCAAAACCACTACTAGAAAATCGCGTTGAATTTGTGCATTGCATCGTCATCATCATGCATTGGTTGTCAAAACTATATTCGCAAAACCCGATTTGTTTTCCAAACGCCCCAACTTTAATCAAATCTCAAAACCCGGGTCCCCGGAATATTTTGTTTTGCCCGAAATCGGTTTGCAAAAACCTTGTTTGCAATAAATAAAATTTATATTTATTTTTGCGGGGCAGTCGAACGGGCCGATTGACCCGAACGACCACCCCTGTTCTTTTTGAAAACGGTCCACCCTGCACCGCCCCTAAATCCTAAACTCACCCACTAATCTACCCCAGCCCCCTCTCCACATCACTCCCCCCAATCACATCTCTCCACCTCACCTCTACCCTTCCCCCCTAGCCTATCCTGGCCTGCCACGTGGCCTCTCTCTCTCCCTCCCTTTTTCTCTCCCCCACTCCCTCTCCCTGCCACACACACGCACACAACGCACGCACACGCCACCTCCCCCAGGCCGAACCTCCCCGGACCAGCGACCGCCCCACAGGCCCAGCGGCGTGCCCACCACGCACCCCACCTACCGCGTCGTCTCCCTCCTCGTTTCCTCTCCCTCTGCCTCCCTCGTCCCCCGTCGGTTCCCGCACCATCTCCGGCCGCGCCACGCCCAGCGTCCGCCAAGTGAGTCTCCTCTCCCGTGGCGCGCCCCTCCGCCCAGCAGCCACCGCTCTCCCAGTCCCCCAACGCGCAGCCCGCCTGCTCCTATCGCGCCCCGCGTCTGCGCCCGCGCCAGCTTCGCCAAGGTCGCCTCCAGACGCCGCCGCCTCTCCCCTTCTCCGGCCACCCCACCGCCTCCGCCCTTGCCTCGTCACCCTCCAGCGGCCACCTCGCCCCGAGCGCGACCCGCCCGCGCCCGGCGGCTCATGACTTCGTCGCCCGCCCAGCACCCGCGTCTCCCGGCCGCCTCTGCGGCTCCGCCCCGCCAGCGGATCGCGCCTTCACCGCCGCCACGCTGCCTCCGCCTCGGCGGCCCCGTCCGCCCAGCCGCGCCCGCCAGCGGCTTCGCGCTCCGCCCTCGCGCTGCACGCCTCTCGCGCATCCCGGCCGCCCTCTCGGGTCGCCCTTCACCGACGCTGCCCTCGCCCAAGCACTGCTCGCCTCCGACCAGCTGGCGGCGTCCGCGCCCGCCGCCGAGCCGTGGCGCTCCGGCGCCGTCGAGCCCCCCTCGCCGGAGCCATCGTCCCCAAGCCCGCCTGCGGCACCGTCGCCCGGCCCGCCTCCAACCGCCTCGGCGCGCGTGCGGCCCGCTCGGCCCGTCGCCCGCCCGTCGTCCGGTTCGCCTCGCGCCCGTGCTCGCCCGGCCCGAGCCATCCGCGTCTTCCCGGGCGCCTCTCGGGCCGCCGCCCTCGCAGACGTCTGCGTGCCCGATGCAGCGCCGTGTCCCCTGCCGACCTCGCCACCGCCTTCTGCCGCGAACAGCAGCGAGCCTGAGAGCGTTCCCGGCGTCCACCTCGCCCATGTCCGTCACCAACCGTCCAAGTCGGGACCCAAGTACATCGTCGCGGAACATCGTCGACGTGGGACGTCAAGGCCTCCGTTATGAAACCGACAAAACAGCCACTCGGACCCGATGACCACCAAGAACGCCCCGAGAACGTCTAGTACCTCCCTCGAACGCCAAACCCGAACCGGAAGGGCGCCAAGATCGCCACCTGCACAAGTACCGCACCGGGCGCCAAGTACTTCCCGGGCAAGTTCGCGGACACGGATGCGACAAGTACTCCCCACGAGCGCCATGACCGCCGCCCCGGATGCGAGTCCGACACCGACAACTAAAACCGTGGAACCGACAAGATCGACCTCACCGACGCCATGATCTCACTCACGTAATCCGAAGCGCGGACCCGCCAAGACCTCGCAACGGCAAGATCGACCCCGTGGGACCCGACAAGGTCTTCCCGACGACAAGAACGACACCGCCCCGTAAGGACCCGATGCGCCCCGACATCGAACCAAGTCCGGCTTCCCGGAACGCCAAGATCCACCCCGCTATCCGAGAACGCGTCCGTCGAACCCCGAACCCCAGATCCGTCGAACCCTGGACCCTGAGACCGACCCCGAACCCCGGAAAAACCCCAAGATCGTCGAGAACCCTAATGTGTGGACCTCTTCCCGAAACCCTATTTTATAACATAATAACTTGTTGCATATTGAATTGTCATACCCGCATGCATATCTGTGGTTTGGGGGCCTTATGCCGATTCACCTAATAATTAAATATGGGGCCCATATGCGGGCAAATCTAATCTCATATCGGCCTCATTTAAACATGTGTAGCGAACCGGCTCTATCTGTTACATTGCTAAACAATATTTAATTTGCGGGGTAGATAAACATGAACCACCTAATTAATTGACGGGACCCCGGTTCCGCTTAATATGACCTATTTGCATCGCACCTTTGCCATGACATGCATCATACATGCATCATGCCGATCTTCTGTCGTTTTATTAAATAGCGCATCCGGTGTTTCTTCTAGTGTTTTGCTTCTTCGCGGATTGGACCGTTGAGTTGATGTGAGCTTCGCCCCGATCTTCGGGGAAAACCTTCGACAATGTTTTCAGGCGAGCATCTCCCTCTTTCTACCTATCTTACTTTTATAGTCTTTATTTCCTCCTGTTGATCTATTGCTATCTGTGTTGCGATGCTCTAGTTTTCGTACCCTTTGATATCCCCTGCAGCCGTATATTGCCTTGGACACACCCTATTACCTGTTGTTTGGTAGATAGTTGGACTTGCGCGTCGAAGTTGCTTGCTTAAGTGCTGATGTGTGTCGCCATATGCCACAGTTGCTGATGTATTGCCGCATGTTGATGTTGGAGATGTTTCTAGTTTTACTTATCGTCACTTTACTTTCTGTTTAACAACTAAAAATGGAATAAGCAGAGGCATCGGTGGGTGATAGATAATATTTGGTTTCCGAACGCCCACTTGTGTCCCGTAAGACCCCGAGTACTTGATACCTGTTCCTTGATTTTTGCGCGCTATCCACATCCGGGAGGTATATGGGACCCCCGAGCGAGCTTGATTCATCTTATTTCTTGGGGCCACAAACTAGTTTGAGGTTTTATTTACGATCCTGTACTTATGCCATGTTTCTTGCTTTATTTACGATTGTGCAGTCTTGCACTGCATCTTTATTTTAAGCGGAATGTTTACGGTGTCGACAAGCCCGTTTGGGGTTCCCGATCGCTCACGACCATTGTCGCAGAACCTTGAGGCCGCCTCGGAGCTTACTCCGTTGCGGGATCTACTTAAGGGGTGGCCCCCTGAAATATTTCTGAATCCTGTGATTGTTCAGTCGTGAAAGCCTCGGTGGGTTTTGATTTGGTTTTTCCGAGGTTGATCGAGCGTGTGTTGCTATTGGTGCACCCCGGCCGGGTAAAACTTTCTGAAAGCCGTGTCCGCGGATATGGACGACTTGGAGCACAGTATCTCGATCATAGACAAGCATAACTAAAGTTTACTGCTATCAACTTGACTTATAATGACTAGTAATCAGCTCCACTATAACGGAATGGCTAATTAATACTGCCCACAATTGCTTGTTTGGTTGTCGCTTGCGACAAATGTATATGACTAGTAAGTATTGCAACTACAACGAATTGGCTGAATAAAAGTACCAACAACTGCTGGGTTTTGGGTTTATCTCATGCTATCTGCACCTGATTAGTAAGAGTTACAACTATAACGGAATGGTTAACTAAAAGTGCCCACTGCTTACCTTATCAGGACGATTATCTTAATCTGATTAGTAAAGTGCCGCAACTATAACTGAATGAGTAAAACTGCCAACTGCGTGAGTTCCTCGGTTGACTTCCTCGTTTGGTCTCGAGGGGGGAAACACCAGGATGAGTTTGTTTGGTGTTAGCTTCAGGTTGGATCCGGATAGGTCATTCTCATCCCTCTCTGATATCCGCCAGTTCTATCGAGTCTCTATAGGTTGTTTAGTGCATGCCGCCGCTGCCGCTCAGTCCACCATACCTATGTAGGCGAGGACCGCCGAATTCTAGCCTCGCTGTCTTGGCCTCGATCTTGGCGCTCCTTCTTTGTTTTCTGCTTTGCCCTTTGTCGGCACCCCTTTTGTTAAGCAGGTTTTGAGATCGACGCCGTTAGCAGGGTTACCCTTCCGGCTTGGCCTGGGCAGGGTTATGGACGCCATTGGTTATTCTTCAGGGCTCTTAGCCCCATTTGCATCTTGTCCGTAGCAGGACGCTCTATCGTTTTCAAGGTGATTTGGATCTTTGTATATTATATCTGTATTCTTGACTCTTTGAGTCGCTGTTATATATCTGTTCTGTGGGTCCCATCGAGGACTGTTGTGTAATGTTATTACTTCGTTTTCCACCCGCACGAAAGTGCCTGGTGGGCACCTTTGAATCGTTTCTATGCGGGTTTGGCGAATTTTGCTAAAACTTGCATAGGTCCGACTCTGAGGGTGTTACATTGACGAGGTCAACTATGGAAGCAGAGCTTACTATTTTAGACACAACCACTGTTGAATCAGAATGGCTGCCTGAGCGCTTGATGGACTTGCATGTGGTTAAAAAATCTGTGCCGGCAATCCTTTTGAATTGTGACAACTAAACTGTTATTTTCGTAGTGAACAATTCTAAGGATAACGCGAAGTCATCAAGACATGTGAAGCGACGTTTAAAATTTTTCAGGAAATTGAGAAACTCCAGAGTAATAACTGTTACGTATATTCAAACAGACAAAAACCTGGCAGATCCCTTTACAAAGGGACTATCACGAAATGTGATAGAAAGTGCATCGAGGGAGATGGGGTTGAGACCCATGGATGTCACACCTAGTGGTAACCCAAACTATGTGATTGGAGATCCCGTGAATTAGGACCTGGGAAGAACTAGTGGTTTGACGGAGAGTATTTTGTAACCCTCTCTATGTGAATATGCATAACTCTCGTAATCTATAAGGCAAGTTAGCAATATACATTAATGTGTTTTTGTTGGCTTTAATTAGAAAATATGTCGTCCTACAGGATATTCTTGAAAGAACACACATATATGAGCTCGATTGTAAACATCGCGGTCTATGAGACTTGGGTGATCTCTTGTAAACTCATGCAGAGACTAGGGAGTGTGAATTTTGTCAGGACTTTTTGGGGTAAGTTCTTTGGCTTGGACACTGCATTTAGTGTATGTTGCTATTCCCGCATCTAGAGGGGAGTACGTTAGATGGAATAATTTTTTAGATGTATTATATGCTTCAATCCGCAGGGTAGGCTACTGGCAGTCAGATACTAGTTATGATTTTGAGTGAAATCTATTGGCACCAAACTTGCAATTCAAGGTTCGTCCATTGTTCAAATTGTTGATAGACGTAGTTCAAGATTCTAGGCAGAAGTTCAACTTAACAGTCTCTACTGAAACACTATTATATAAACAAGTAGCGAGGATTTGCAAATCTTCAAATGGGCATTTGAGATCTGGTGTGGGATTGTTAAAAATAATGGGCTGATTCATTAGACTCATGTGTGATTTCAGATTTTCCCTAAATCTCAAAGCCCATGTATGTGGAAGCCCATATGTGATTTGGCCCAAGTTGGTGGCAGATCACATGTGTGTGGCAAGAGCAGTGAGAGCTAAAGTTTAGTCCCACATGGGAAGTTGAAAAAGAGTTGCACCACCTTATAAGGTAGAGTGCTGCATCACTTTGTAAGTGAGTGACAATAAGAGAGCTACACGTGCGCTCCTCCGACGACGCGGCCACTCGCACGCACGCTCACCCCGTCACGTCACGACACGCGCGCATCGCAGGTTGCAGGAATCTAGCCGAGCCGAGCTTTATTTTGCTTCTTAGGAAAATGTGTGCGGTTAGACAGACGTGGATTCGGGTCGCTTTTGGATCATGGGCTATATGTAACCGACCCGAGCGTGCGCGACGTGGCTTGGCCTATACCGTGTCCTATACGGGATTTCCGAGCTGCTCTATATAAATGTTTGTGCGGCTTCCACAACGCATAACACCGAACCAATCTTAGGGTTTTGTCATCCTCTCTGTTTGCGCCACCATCGTAGTCTACTCCATCCCGCTTGCCGGCGTGCACCGGCGGTCGGAAGAGAAGGTCTCCGGAACCACTCGACTTTGTGATCTTGTACGGGAGAGCGCGAATAAGGTTTTTGGGAAGCGCTCGCGCGACTGCTCAGGTCCGTCATCACGGCGCGTCTTCCGGTCGTCAAGCCGGACCTACTTCACGCCGACTCTTTCGACAGGATACTGCACCAACGGAGACTTCATCGGCAACTGATAAGGACGTATACCGTTATCAGATTTGTTTCTTTACTATAGCTATTAGTGCGTATAATCAACTACTGTTTATATTGATCAATACATCTAGTATATTAGAGGTTCACATGTATACTATACATACCAACAGGAAAGAGCATGTACGTACAATACATGTGGAACACATGAGCTTCGTTTCATTCGAACTTTTTTTTTCGAGAGAAGTGTCATTCGAACTTGCGAGCAAGAGAGATATGGGTGTAAGAGCATCTTCACTCGCCTACCCAGCACGTCGATTCGGACTCTGAATTTAAATCCGGGCGTACCTAGGATCTTTAAGTCGCGTATCCAGGAACTTGTTTTCGTCCGGATTTGGCCAACTTTGGTCCAAAATACCTAGGCCGTTACCAGGATCCCGGGTATGTCCCGGTAAAGACGGACGCAGCGAACTCGGCGAAAAAAACGAAACGGCGCGTGGACCCGCCGAGTTAGCGACGGAAGCCGAGTCGTCGTTATCCTCGGAACCATGCGGCGACCGCTAGACAATAACTGCCGGTCGCCCCGGCCACGCGTCGCCGAATTTCCGCGCCACGGCTGCCGCGATGGACCGGCGGGCACTAACTTCCCGCTATTTTCCCTTTTCTCGCCCTCGCCGCTATACCTCCTCCCTCCCTCGCCGTCCATCTCGGCGTATAAATGTCGTACCCCTCGCCAGAGTTCCTCACACTCTCTCACAGCTCTCCAGCCCACCGGCCCAAAACTCCGGTGAACACACAACTCTTCCCTCCCCACTTAGCCATGGTCGAGCGCTTTCCCGGCGACGGTGCGCGAACGGCTTCGGCCGGCGCACGCTCCAGGCTTGGGAGGCTCGCATGCTCTACGAAGCCGGCTACATGGCGCCGCCGGACACGCGGAATCCTCCGGGATGGAAGCTTAGCGCTGGCGGCATCCCTATCCTGCCGGCGCCGATGCCAGACGAACTGCCCTACGAGATCCATGAGTTCATCGTGGCCATGGATGATCCCTCCACCGCCGAGAGCGCCGACAACCTCCTCTACTGGGAGACGTTCTTCGCTGAAAGCCGCGCCCAGGAGCTCGCCCGCCACGAGGGGCCGCCGGACGAGACACCGCCGAAGCGCAACAACGCGGCCGGTCGCCGGCGTTTTTGGAACGCGCCAGGCCGGACACTCAAGGCGATGCTGGAGCACATTAACGTCGGGAACACGCTGCGTCTCGACTTCCCGCGCACACCCACGACGGCGGCCAGGTCGGGGCGGCATCCTCCGGCGAACTGGATGCCGAGGAGGATAGCCAGCCTGAGCTCCTCCGCCTCGGCCTCCCATTCATCGGGCTCCATGCCCCACCGTACGCCAATGGGTCCTTCGTCGGCGCTGCGTCCAGTCAAGCACGAGGCGGTCTCGCATGTGTGCTCGCCGCCGCGAAAACGCTCGCGTGGCATCGTCATTGGCGAGCCACGCGTGCGCCCGAAGCCTGAGCCGGCTGAAGGCTCGGCGCCGCCCGAGGATAGCGCCTTGAGGACGGCGTTGGAGCAGTCGCTCCGCGACTCGGCGCCGCAGCCGCCGTTGGTGGAGCCGTCCTCGCCGGACATCCTGGAATGGTCCAGGGCGGACTGGGAGGAGACGGAGCGGCAGCGCGTCCACCGTCTGCAGCAGCAGGCCGAGGAGCAGGCGGCCCGGAGGCAGGCGTGGTCCATGCGCGTGCTCGCCTACCACGACGCCCTGCTGTACGTCCTCGATGACGATGAGGAGGACGGCTCTTCTTACCAGCCGTGGAGGTGCGACGACCCCGGCCAAGGGATCTCCCGCCCGCCCCAGCCACCGAGCGACGACGACGATGATGGCGGCGAGGATGATGGCAGGGCCGATCCCGGCTACACGGTGTTGTAGAGCAACTTCGGCATGTAGAACGGCGACGACATCGACGAAGGCCACGACGGCGGCCTTTTTAATGTTTTTTAGTTTATTATCTACTACTTTAGTTTAAATTCGATGTAATCAGCGTATATACGCCCATCTTTAATGAAATACGCCTGAATTTGCCAAACTCGACTGAAATTTAGCCGAACGTGGGAACTCGGCATGGGAACGCGAGTACAAAACTCGGCGTTCCCAGGCCGAAATCAAGTTCCGTCCGGCCAAAATTTGGTCAGCATTTCGGCCTAAGTTCGCCCACAAGTGGAGATGCTCTAAGCTATAGCCGCTCTGGGCGCCTGCGCTGAGATCACGATCCGACATGAAGCTTCCGCTCCCGTTGAACTGGATGACCATCAGCAAATACAAAAACGCAGGATGCCTGAGGTTGCTGGTGAAGCCTTTGCAAACACCGTGTCCTGCCGCCCACGCTCGTTGACCGAAACATCAACCCCAAAATTTGCGGCTGCTGCCATCACCCAAAAGCAATACACATCAGCAAACAGTCGCACGGGAGGTCACATCCAGGGGCCAAGACGAGCTAGCAGCAAGGGTACGAGATTGCATGTAACGAACATGTACAAGCAAGGAAACACGGCATAATCTGGCATCGGAATACAACCGCATGGACCATCCTTTGGAAGGATTACAAGCTGGGGGCTTTTCACAAATATACACGTGATGTGGTAGTGGTCAAAATGCCACGTAGACAGATTAAAATGGTCCGTTGAAAATAATACCTCGAATGAATCATTTAAGAAAGATTTAAGATTTAGAAGTACAATTTCAAGAAATAGAGACCAAAATGAAGGCACGATAAAAAAAACTAAAACCGCACATACGGTTTACTAAATATACAAGAGTATGACCTAACCGGACGGTTGCTCCGCAGAAATTGTACAATCGTATTAGGACTAACGACTGCATGCATCATGCACACCGCGCCATTGAAAATCTTTTATTACTACTTAAATCGGTTCATGTTAACGATGTCAAATTACTAGTGCAAACAGCTCCATGTGTTCTGGTTGGTAAGATGCTTTAGTCCCGGTTGTCCAACCAGGACGGGGCAATCGGGACTAAAGCCCCACCCTTTAGTCCCGGTTCAGCCACGAACCGAGACAAAAAGGGCTCCAGGTGGCAGCTCCTCCGCGTGAGGGGTGAGGAGGCACCATCTGGGTTCTTAACACGAGCCGGGACAAATCACTCTCTGCCACGGCAGATATTTGGCACATTTTTCTGTCGCGGCAGAGAATTCATTTTAACCACTTTTTTTGCCGCGGCAGCATTTTGACCACTTTTTGTGCCGTGGCAGATAATTCATTTTATATTGTTTTATTTTTTATTTTGTGTTTTGCACTCATAAATGAAGAAACCAGTTTACACAACATCGTCATAACAATAGAGATCCAAGTTAGCAGAATGTGAGAGAGATGGGGAATAAGAACAGGCATGCTAGTTATAAAGGGGAGGATCTTTTGTCCCGGTTGGTGCCTAAAGGGTCATACGTCCCGGTTGGTGGCTCCAACCGGGACGTATTCTCCACTTTTTTATTTTTTGGGCTGAGCGCAAGAGGCACGCGCAGGGGGCCTTTAGTCCCGGTTGGAGCCAGAAACCGGAACTAAAGGTCCTGTTTTCAAACTTTCACAAATTATCTCTGTGTTCGTGCCTTATTTTTTATTTTGGGGTTTAAATTTATAATGTTTTTAAAATAATAATTAATTTGGGATATTGAAAAACATTAAACATAAAAATTGTTTTAATTTGAATAACTAATTCAAAACCATTTTCTGTTTTTGAAAATAATTAATGTAACCATTTAAAAATTGGCCTAGTATTTTATAAAAATGAGACGGTAGCATTCTGAAACAGTATTTTGGTGGTTGCTTCACAAAACGACCTGTTTTTGCGCTGGAAAAATGGAAAATGGCTTTTTCCTGCGACGAAAAGGAAAACTTCTTCCTGCAACATTGTTCTCCATAACAATGTCCACATGCATGCATAATATGGGCACAGTATCACAAACTATTCCCCGATTCAGCACATAACAACGGTCATTTGGACCGAAAGCCATGAAACCTCGAACATGATAGGTCATTTTGTGAAGGTTATTTCGAGACATTATCAATATACCAAGTATGGTATTTTTCCGTGCAACTATTTCACATAATATGACACCATGCGGAGGATTTACATTGTTCGTACTGTTTTTGAATTTCTTATGTCCATTTGAATTTTTCCCGTTTCGACCTAAGGTCGAACCAGCGTGCATGAAGATAGGGGACGAGCCTAGTTAGAACTTGCATTGGATCTCTAAAGAAACCACATATTATGTGTCTAAAAATGATTTTTTTCGAAAAATCATGGGCGTTAGATCATGTACCTATAGTACAAACCAGACCCACTTCCTACCGATTCGGCAGACATTTCTCCATTTCACCTGGGATGGACGAAAAGGTTTGAGATCTCCCGGTTGGGAGATAGTCCATGTAAGGTGGTCTAGTATTTTATAAAAATGAGACGGTATCATTCTGAAACAGCATTTTGGCGGTTGCTTCACAAAACGACCTGTTTTTTACGCTCGGAAAATGGAGAATGGCTTTTCCGTGTGACGAAAAGGAGAACTTCTTTCTGCAACATTGTTATCCATCCCAATGTCCACATGCATGCATAATATGGGCATAGTATCATAAACTATGCCGCGATTCAGCATATAACATCGGTCATTTGGACCAAAAGCCATGAAACCTCGAACATGATAGGTTATTTTGTGAAGGTTTTTTTGAGACATGATCAATATACCAAGTATGGTATTTTTCTTGCAACTATGTCACATAATATGACACCACGTGAATGATTTACATTGTTCGGACCGTTTTTGAATTTCTTATGCCTGTTTTGAATTTTCCCCGTTTCGAACTAAGGTCGAACTGGCGTGCATGAAGATAGGGGACGAGACTCGTTAGAACTTGCATTGGATATCTGAAGAAACCACATATTCCGAGTATAAAAATGTTTTTTTTCAAAAATCACGGGCGTTAGATCATGTACCTGTAGTACAAACCGGACCCACTTCCTACCGATTCGCCAGACATTTGTCCTTTTCACCCGGTATGGATGGAAAGGTTTGAGATATCCCGGTTGGGAGATAGTCCATTTAAGGTGGTCTAGTATTTTAGAAAAATGGGATGGTAGCATTCCGAAATAGCATTTTGGTGGTTGCTTCACAAAACGACCCGTTTTTTACGCTCAGAAAATGGAAAATGGATTTTCCGTGCGACAAAAAGAAAAACTTCCTCCTGCAACATTGTTCTCCATCCCAATATCCACATGCATGCATAATATAGGCACAGTATCACAAACTATGCCGCGATTTAGCACATAATATCGGTCATTTGGATCGAAAGCCATGAAACCTTGAACTTCATAGGTCATTTTGTGAAGGTTTTTTCGAGACATGATCAATACAAAGTCTGCTATTTTTTCTTGAAACTATGTCACATAATATCACACCACGCGAAGGATTTACATTGTTCGGACCATTTTTGAATTTCTTATGCCTATTTTGAATTTTTCCCGTTTCGAAGTAAGGTCGAACTGGCGTGCATGAAGATAGGGGACGAGCCTCGTTAGAACTTTCATTGTATCTCTGAAGAAACCACATATTGTAAGTCTAAAAATGATTTTTATAAATCACGGGCGTTAGATCATGTACCTGTACTACAAACCGGAGCCACTTACTACCGATTCGGCAGACATTTGTCCTTTTCACCCGGGATGGACGGAAAGGTTTGAGATCCCCCGGTTGAGAGATAGTCCATGTAAGGTGGTCTAGTATTTTAGAAAAATGAGATGGTAGCATTATGAAACATCATTTTGGTGGTTGCTTCACAAAATGACCCGTTTTTTGGGCTCGGAAAATAGAAAATGGCTTTTCCGTGCGACGAAAAGGAAAACTTTCTCCTGCAACATTGTTCTCCATCCCAATATCCACATGCATGCATAATATGGGCATAGTATCACAAACTATGCCGCGATTCAGCATATAACATCAGTCATTTGGACCGAAAGTCATGAAACCTCGAACATGATAGGTCATTTTATGAAGGTTTTTTCGAGACATGATCAATATACCAAGTATGGTATTTTTCCTTGCAACTATGTGATATAATATGACACCATGCGAAGGATTTACATTATTCGGACCATTTTTGAATTTCTTATGTCACATAATATGATTGGATTTCTAAAAACTAATAGAGGGAAAGGGCGGGCAAGCTGAGGTGGGAAGCCTATAAATAGAGGGAAAGGGTGGGCAGGCTGAGGTGGGTAGCCTATAAATAGAGGGAAAGCCCTATAAATAGAGGAAAAGGGTTCATATTTAGTCCCGGTTGGAGGGATTGTGGCAGGCTAGGCCAGGCAACACTAATGATAGGGGTGAGTGTCGACATTATGTCATGCGGCTTATACATTGTCCCGGATGGTGTCGCCAACCGGGACTAAAGATGAACCTTTAGTCCCGGTTGGAGACACAAACCTGGACAAAACATGAGTCATCACTAATAATAGGGGTGAGTGTCGACATTATGATGAGTGTCGACACTATGCTGAGATACTTGTACTATAAATAGGCATCCTTGTGAGTCCAGTCCCCCAGCCAGTTTGAGTCATATCCAAGATGGTTTGTGAGAGCAGGGATACCACTACGGCCAACTTGAGGGATATGCCACCGGACTCCAGTCCTCCGGCATCTCCAACAATATGGCCATAGAGGCACTCCCTAATATGTGAGATGGTGTGCGAAAGCAAGGACACCACTACGACCAGTTTCAGGGAGATGCCGCCGGAGCCCAGTCCTCCGACATCTCCAAGAAACTGGTCATAGAGGCACTCCCTAATATGTGAAATTATTTAGCTCCCAGGCGTATTGATCTAGTTAGAGAAGTTACAAGTGTAGGGGTTCGTAGCATGGAAAACAAAAAATTTCTACCGCATGCACATAAACAAGCCAAGATCTATCTACTAAATTGTAGCAACGAGTCGATTAGAGTACTCACCCTCGAAGATTCCAAAACAGTTAACGAGGGCAGATTCTCGTGGGTGATGTAGTCGTACACTTGCCGATCTCAAGATCGCGTAGACGATCCTTTCGGCGCTGCGTTTCAGCAGCGCTTCGCAGTCGGTCACATGTTCGGTACTCGATGAAGACCTTCCTCTCCCTTGTTCCAGCAGGCAGCGGAGGTTGTAGTTCTCCCCTCGCAATTCCGGCAGCACGACGGTGTGGTGTCAGAAGTAGAGGTAAGATCCTGCGGGGCTTCGCCTAAGCCGGAGTAGGTTATGGTGGAGATTTAGGGTTTCCGGCGATCTAGGGTTTAGAGGGCCGGAGAGGAGGAGGTGCAGTCAGCGGCGGCTAGGGCGGCGACGGCGCTGCGGCGGCAGTGCGACGGCTATGTGGGGATGGGCTGGTGTTGTGTGTCTCTTAAGGCACCCCTCCCCTCTATTTATGATAGGGAGGGAAGCTTGGGACAGGGGAGTTTGAATCCTTCCCCAACTCCCTCTCCTTGTTGGCTTGTGGTGGAGGGAAAGAAGGATTATTTCCTTCCTCCACCAGGATACATTGTCCTAGTTTAACTTTTCAAACTTGCCTTTTGACTTTCAATTTGGAGCTCAATTTCTTCCTTACAAATGCCCAACCAAGTGACCTAGGACATGATGCAATAATTCCACTTATTCATGACACATTCATGTACCCTTCCCCTTCTGGTCTGGTGGACCTTCTAGACCCTTCTAGAACCTCTCTGATGAAAACATCGGAATCATTTCCGAACTCCGTAATTGGACTTTCCTTATATGTATCTTATTCTCCGGACCATTCCGGATCTCCTCATGATATCCCGGATCCCATCCGAGACTCCGAACAACATTTGGTATTCCTACTTACATTCCATATATACTAAACAACATCGAATCCTTAAGTGTGTCTCCCTACGGTTCGTGAATTATGCAAACATGACCAAGACTCTTCTCCAATCAATAACCAATAGAGGAATCTATGATTACTTTGCGATCGAATGAACCATGTACATACGATAAAAATTTCCATTTGTCTTGCGATAGTTTACTTATCCGAGGTCTGATCGTCGGTATCTCTGCATACCTAGTTCAACCTCTTTACCGATAAGTACTGTTTTCTCGTTCCCGTGATATGTGATCCCTTGTGAGCCAGTCACATGCTTGCAAGCTAATTGGATGGCATTCCACCGAGAGGGCCCAGAGTATATCTATCCATCATATGGATGGACAAATACCACTCTTGATCCATGTGCCTCAACACATACTTTCTGAACACTCAATGCCACCTTTATAGCCACCCAGTTACGGTGTGGTGTTTGATGTCATCAAAGCATCCATCCGGTTATGGTGATTAGCATGATCTCATGGTCGAAGGAATTAGGTTACTATGTATCAGAAATCTTATAGCAAACGAACTATTGAAATGACTTGATCTTTATGCTATGCTTATCTATAGGAGTATGTCCATCACACCATTCTCCTAATGATATGATCTTGTTGTTAATAACATCTCAATGTTCATGATCAGGAAACCATGATCATATATTAACCAACAAGCTAGTTTAATAAGAGGCTTTACTAGGGACTCTTTTATGTTTACAAATCACACAAGTATTAATGTTTCCGGTTAATACAATTATAGCATGGTATGTAAACATTTATCATAAGCATGAAGACATGATAATAAACTCTTTATTATTGCCTCTTGGGCATATCTCCAACAACAAGCTGCAAGATGGTGTGCGAGAGCAGGGACACCACTACTACCAGCTTTAGGGATATGCCTCCGGAGCCCATTCCTCTGGCATGTCCCTAAAGTTGGTCATAGAGGCACTCCCTAATATGTGACCACACGTGTTTGGATAATAGATCTTCATGGTAAGTATGAATCGGGACAACATCTTCATAGTTTGGGAAAGTCGTAGTATAAATCGGAACTAAAGGCCCCCCTTTAGTCCCGGTCCAACCACAAAACAGGACTAACACTCAAGACATTTATTAATATTAAAAACTGAGACTACGGAATTGGGACTAAAGGCCCCCCTTTAGTCCCGGTCCAACCAAAAAACAGGACTCACACTCAAGACATTTATTAATATTAAAAACCGAGACTACGGAATTGGGACTAAAGGCCCCCCTTTAGTACCAGTCCAGCCACAAACTGGGACTAACACTCAATACATTTATTAATATTAAAAACTAAGACTACGGAATTGGGACTAAAGGATCCCCTTTAGTCCCGGTCCAGCCACAAACCGGGACTAACACTCAATACATTTATTAATATTAAAGGGGGACTAAAGGCGGGAAATATCTTTAGTCTCGTTTAGTGCCTACAATCAGCACTAAAAGATCCGGTCAGAGGGAAAGGGCAGAAAACTTGGTGGGAAGCGGTGGGAAATGGCGGGAAATATCTTTAGTCTCGGTTTGTGCCTACAACCAGGACTAAAAGATCCTGTTAGAGGGAAAGGGAGGGAAAAATTGGCGGGAAGCGCTGGGAAATGGCGGGAAATATATAGTTTGTGAAGCAACAACCGAATTAAAGTTTCATGTTTATCAAAAATACAAGGAAAATTATAGTTGTAAGGAAAAATATTAAACTTGGAAAATTGCAAACATCATAAAATATCCTTCACAAAATGAGCTATCATGTCTCATGGCATTTAGGTTCACAATATGCGGCCAACCGTCCAGACATGAACTAGATGTACACAATATGAGCATGAACTTCTTGGCGTATGTCCTTCCTTATGATCGCTTCAGACGTAACTATGGAGCATCTTCTTTACTTAACAGAATGCTTGGGTCAGTTTCACTGTGAAGGGCGGAATTTCATCAAACTTATTATAATCTTCTGACATGTCTTTATTGTCCTCGATTCCCACGATGTTTCTTTTTCCTGAAATAACTATGTGACGCTTTGGCTCATCATATGATGTATTTGTTTTCTTATTTTTTTCTTTTTTTCGGTATGGAGGACATGTCCTTCACATAGAAAACCTGAGACACATCATTGTCTAGGACAAATGGTTCATCTCTGTAACCAAGATTATTGAGATCCACTGTTGTCATTCCGTACAACTGGTCTATTTTACCCCTTCCCCATTCAGGTTGACCCATTTGCAGCGAAATAAAGGGACCTTAAAAGAGACTCCATAGTCAAGTTCTCATATCTCCTCTATGTAACCATAGTATGTGTCCTTTTTTCCATTCTCGTTCGTTTCCTCAAAGAGTACACCATTGTTTTGGTTGGTGCTCTTTTTTATATTGGGCGATCGTGTAGAATGTATTCCCATTTATTTCGTACCCTTGGAAATTCAATATAGTAGAAGATGGTGACGTGGCCAACAAGTATAGCTAATCTCCAACAGCGGTGTCATTCAAGAGATGTGTCAGCATCCAACCGCCGAAAGACTTCATATGTTCATCTGTAATCCATGAGTCAGGCTTCCCCGGGTTTTTGGAGTGTACAATATTCTTGTGTTCCTTGATATACGGAGCTGCCAAGGTGGAATTATGTAGAACTG
Organism: Avena longiglumis; assembly: GCA_030063025.1. Lineage (NCBI taxonomy): Eukaryota > Viridiplantae > Streptophyta > Magnoliopsida > Poales > Poaceae > Avena > Avena longiglumis. Next base: position 435,107,920 of record CP125977.1, on the reverse strand, counting down.
TGTAGTGTGCTTTACTGAAATATTCCCCGTCCCTACATATCATTGCTTTCTTTCCCAGCGTGACTTTTCCACTTAGTATTCCCTCATGCCGCGAGTTAGGAACACCAATCGGCTTAAGGTCAGGAATAAAGTCAACACAAAACTCAATGACCTCCTCTGTTCCATAGCCCTTGGAGATGCTTCCTTCTGGCCTAGCACGGTTATGAACATATTTCTTTAAGACTCCCATGAACCTCTCAAAGGGAAACATATTGTGTAGAAATACACGACCGAGAATGGCAATCTCTTCCACTAGGTGAACTAGGAGATGCATCATAATATTAAAGAAGGATGGTGGGAACACCAACTCAAAACTAACAAGACATTGTACCACATCCTTTTGTAACCTCGGCAGAATATCTAGATTGATTACCTTCTGAGATTTTGCATTGAGGAATGCACACAACATCAAAATGGGTACTCGAACATTTTCCGATAGAAGCCCCCTCAATGCAATCGAAAGCAACTGCATCATAATCACGTGACAGTCATGAGACTTCTGATTTTGGAACTTTTTCTCTACCATATTTATTATCCCCTTTATATTAGATGAGAAGCCAGACGGTACCTTGATACTGTAAAGGACTTCAAAAAATATTTCCTTCTCTACTTTGGTAAGAGCATAGCTGGCACGACTTAAGTGACGCCCTTTATCCGTCTTGTTCTGTGGTATGCATATTCTTTGGGTCTTTCATAACTTGCTGGTCCTCCCGTGCTTCTGGTGTATCTTTTGTCTTCCCATACACTCCCAGGAATCCTAGCAGGTTCATGCAAAGATTCTTCGTCACATGTATCACGTCGATTGAAGAGCGGACACATAGGACTTTCCAATATGGCAACTCCAAAAATATAAATTTCTTCTACCACATGGGTGCGTGTCCGGTAGCGATGTTGTTCGGAACTGATTAACCGTCGGGACCCTTTCCAAAGATTACTTCTATGTCCTTGATCATACCAAATATATCATCACCAGCAGGGAGTTTAGGCTTCTTCCGGTGATCTGCCTCACCTTTGAAATGCTTGCCTTTCTTTCTTATGGGATGATTGGTCGAAAGAAATCATCGATTCCCCAGGTACAAAACCTTCTTGCATTATGCAAATATGTACCTGCAGTCTTATCTAAACAGTGCATGCATGCCTTATATCCCTTGTTTGTCTGTCCTTAAAGATTACTAAGAGCAGGTCAATCATTGATGGTTACGAAAAGCAACCCTTCGTAGATCAAATGGCTCCTGTTTGTTCTCATCCCACACATATACACCTGGTTTGTCCCACAGCTGTAAGAGTTCTTCAACTAATGGCCTTAGGTACACATCAATGTCATTGTCTGGTTGCTTCGGGCCTTGGATGAGCACTGGCATCATAATGAACATATGCTTCATGCACAACCAAGGAGGAAGGTTGTAGATACATAGAGTCATAGGACATGTGTTGTGACTACATCTCTTCTCCCCAAAAGGATTCATGCCATCCGTACTTAGACATAACCATAAGTTCCTTGCGTTACCTGCAAAGTCTGGGAAGTCTCTCTCGATTTTTCTCCACTGCGACCCATCAGCAGGGTGTCTCAACTTCCCGTCTTTCTTACGGTCTTCTTTGTGCCATCGCAACAACCTGGCATTCTCTTTGTTTCTGTACATGCATTTCAACCTTGGTATTATAGGAGCATACCACATAACCTTAGGAGGAACCCTATTCCGGGAGGGCTCTCCCTCAATATCACTAGGGTCATCTCGTCTGATCTTATATCACAATGCATTGCATACCGGGCATTTATCTAAATTCTCATACTCCTTGCCGCGGTAGAGGATGCAGTCATTAATGCATGCATGTATCTTATGCACATGTAATCCGAGACGGCAGAGAATCTTCTTTGCTTCGTACGTACTCTCGGGTAATTTGTTATGCTTTGGAAACTTCGTCTTCATTATTTTCAGCATCTTTTCAAATGCGGAGTCAGTTAGACCACACTCTGCCTTCCATCACAGCAATTCCAGTGTGGTAATGAGCTTTGTGCTGCCATCTTCGCAATTTGGGTACAACAATTTCTTGTGATCTTCTAACATGCCCTCCAACTTCAAATTCTCCTTTTCTGTTTCACAGTCTTGCTTTGCATCAGAAATGACCCTACCAAGTTCATCAGCGGGCTCATCTGATGCCCGTTCTCCACCTTCTTCCTCTTCATTGTCTTCCATTGCAGTATCACCGTATTCAGGAAACATATGATGATAGTTGTTATCATCATCCTCTTCTTCTTCATTGTCTTCCATCATAACCCCTCTTTCCCCGTGCTTGGTCCAGCAATTATAGCTGGGCATGAAACCTTTCATAACCAGGTGGACGCGAATTATTTTCGAGGAAGATTACTCTTTGTTGTTCCGACATTGAACACATGGACAATGCATAAAACCATTCTCTTTGTTTGCCGTCGCTACATCAATAAATTTATCCATGCTTTTAATGTACCCAGGTTCACGTCGGTCACCGTACATCCATTCCCGACCGTTCATCTACATCATATAATTAAGTTTATCAAAAACCGGGACGGATGCTCCCTCACGAACCAGGATGGATGCCTCCGGCTCCCGTGCGACAGGTCGGCCCGATCGAACCGGGATGCATACTAGCACTAGTCCCGGTTCTTGGCGGAACCAGGACTAATGCGATTGGCGCGGGCGAACGTATGGCCTGTTTTCTACTAGTGAATTTATCTATATTCATATGTATCTAGTTAAGTATTTAGACTAGATCATCCATATCTAAATAAAGTTAAGAACATTCATATAGACTAGAGAGAGTACAAATAATAATAAAAACTCAATAAGAGTTGTGTTTCGGTGTCCTCCCCTACTCCCAAACATAGAAGATTGAAAACACAAGAAGAGTAAGGATCGACCAATGCCCCTTCGGTTTGGACGGCATACAAGGGTAACTGTCAATCCTGGTTGTCCTTATGTTTTCAGTTTCTAAGTTTGAGTGGAGTAAAATTCTAAACACCACACTGCCTAACCCAAGTGACACGGGGGTGCCCACCAACGTCGGCCCCTCGAGCTCCCTCCCACCTCTCCTCCTCCCAAACAACCATTGCAAGAGGACCCGTAGGGTGCAACCAGGTGATGACAGCGGAAGCGGGGCCTTCTCCATGTGCGGCGGGCATTTGCGCTGGAGGCGACGGTGCGGTTTCTTAGCTAATTCTCGGTGGCGAGGTTCCGAGGGGTCCGGCACTGCATGTCTCGTCATCCTCTGAGGTGTGGTTCTATCTCCCCGTGGTGGAGTCGCCCCTGCTACTGCGTCGGGTGCTAACTCCTTGTCCCCGTGGTGGCGGTCCTAGGGTTCCTCCTCGCATCAAGATGAAGAATTCCTGATGCATGTCCTTATTGATCCGGCTGCAGTGGCGTGTTTCGGAAGGCTCTGCCTGTGTACTCCAATAGGTGACTGATGCATGGAGATTGTTGGATCAAGATATCCGGTCATGCGCACCCATGTTTTACTCTAGTCGTTTGATTTCAGAGGGAGCGCTTCAAAACTCTATTGGTTGTTAATATCACGGGGCACGCTCTCATTCCATGGTGCTGGTGGTGAAGGTCATGGTAGTCGAGATCTGAGGACTAGCAATGGTGGTTTAGATCTTTATGGCGATGAGGAATTGGCTTGGTGATTTGTGACTTGGAGGAGAGGCTTGCAAGTGGGGACGAATGCACAGGAGCACTTCAAGGTCTTGCCTTTCAGGGTGAAAATCCAAGGTCTGGTATTAATTGGTTGTGCCTGACAATGGTCTTGTTGAATACATTGTTTTGAGAGCGTGGACTTTTCTTCAGATCTATGATCGGGAGACTACGACGCTTATGCTGCTGCCTTCTAGGATGCGTCGCTTTTGGAGAAGCTGGACTTCTGGTGCTATCCTGATGGTGTTAGTGCTGCTATTACAAGGAATAGATCATTGAAGCGGGGCCTTTTTATTTTGTAGTTTCTCTTTTTTTGAATGTGTGCATTCATATTGCCGCTAGGGTTATGCGTTGTTGCAGAGGTTGGATGTAATAGGTATCTTCACGATAATAATATATTCTCTTTATCCAAAAAAATGAGAAGAGTGACAGGACACCGAAGCAATGTTTAATAATAAAATAAATGAATTGTTCAACTAGATCATTGCATGATCGTCTCCTCCATGACGTCGGTGGTCGTCCTCTTGATGAAAACCCACACGCTTCTCACATGAGAGCATCTCCAACAGAAGCGCTAAAATAGTGCTGCGCCCAAAAAATTGCTAATTTACCCCACACTGGAGTGTTTTCGGTGCTCCAACTCACACAGTAAATTCGTGCGCGCTGCAAACTTTTTAGAGCACGCGACATTTTTTACATTCGCGCACAACATATTTTGCTCTTGCGCTACAGTGCATGGAAAAACTCTAAGTCATCACGCGCACCCAATGACCTCCCTGAAAACTCCCTACGGGTCTTCTCCGTTCACTGATACGTCCAAAATATATCTACTTTCCTGAATACTTTTGCTATTGTTTCTCGTCTAAACTTGTGTGATTTGGATACAACTCACACAGACTGACGCTGTTTTCAGCAGAATTACCTTGGTGTCTAGCTTTTGTGCAGAAAATCAACTTTCAGGAAAAATCCCGAAAAATATGCCAAAAATTATATTTCACCAGAAGAACCACGGAGCCAGAAGACGAAACGGAGTGGAGGCGCAGGGCAGGGCCCACACCCCTGCCAGGCGTAGGTGGGCCCTGCCCTACGCCTAGGGGGTACGGCCACCCCAGGCACCCCCTCGGGCTCCCTCTGCGCCTATAAGTTGCCCCTTTACCTAAAAATCGAGGGGGGTTCGATGTTTTCCAGAGAAGAGTTCCGCTCCACTGCCACCATCAGAAACGAAGATTCGGATCCAGAAACTCCGTTATGGCACCCTGCCGGGACGGGGATTTGGAGAGGATCATCGCCATCGTCATCACCAATGCCTCTCCATCAACCATGAATGTTTCCATCATCCATGAGTGAGTAATCACCAGCTGTAGGCTTGGGGATGGTAGATTGGATGAGTTCTATCATGTAATCGAATAAGATTGTTAGGGCATAGTGCCTAGTATCTCTATTAGTGCTATTTGACTTTGTTGGAACTTGTTTTGCTTAATGCTTGTCACTAGGGCCCGAGTGCCATGATCTCAGATCTGAACTTATTATTGAATCATTATGATAGTATTGTTTGTGATATTATCGGCAAGTTGTGTACACATATCATTGTCCGGATCCAAAGGCCCCAAAGTGACAGAAATTGGGACAGCCGGAGGGGATGGCTGTGGTGTGAGGATCACATGTGTTCACGGAGTGTTAATGCTTTGCTCCGGTTCTCTATTAAAAGGAGCACCTTAATTTCCAGTAATTCCCTAGAGGCCCCACTGCCACGGGTTGGCTGGACAGAAGATGTTGTGCAAGTTCTCATTGCGAGCTCGTATGACTATATTTGGAGCACATGCCTAGGATTGTTTAGTACTTGGATGATTATTCTTATTTATCTGCAATGCCCTAGATCTTGAAGTTACATGTTTAGAATCGTCCATGCAACGCCCATCCATCCATCCCTATGCCTAACGCACTCGAATCCCAGTGTTTACTGTTACTGTTACTATTGCTCCTATTTCACTCTTGATGTTGCTACTATCAAACTGTTGCTACTGATAAACTTCTTTGAGCAAGAAGTATTTCCAGGTGTAGCTGAATTGACAACTCAGTTGTTGAGGCTTGCAAATATTCTTTGGCTCCCCTTGTGTCGAATCAATAAATTGGGTAATACTACCCGCGAAGATTTTTGCGATCCCCTACACTTGTGGGTCATCAAGACTATTTTCTGGCGCCGTTGCCGAGGAGCATAGCTTTATTTGTAAGTTCACTTGGATCTATTATTGTTCACTGCTACTCATTTTCATCATGGGGAAGTCTCGTGATGGAAAGTTTCCTATTTTACCATCTACTACAAGAATAGGTACAGTGCTAAACACTTCTGTTGCTCTTGATTCACCGTCTGTTATAAGTAAGCTTGTTACACCACCACCACATACTCATGCTACGCACACTTCTTCTACTGCTGAATGTGAAACTGCTATCGATCCTCGTGATGTTACTTCTACTATGCTTGATGCGAGTGGTTCATTAGGTCCTTTCCTATATGCTACTATGGCTAGTCTAGGAAATACCGAAACTCCTAGTGAAGACACTGTTACACCTGTTAGCTCACCTGATTCTAGAGAGAGTTATGATATTAATGATGGTTACATTGAGTTCACTGATGAATTTGTTGAAGAGTGCCGAAACACACATGGTACTAGTGCTATTAAGAGTCTCCTTGCTAGACGTACTATTATGCCTAAGTTGTCCTCTGATCCTAAGTTTGCCACCTCTCCCATAGATATTAAAGATAAAGATTATGATTTTTCTCTTGATTTATCCTACTTGGACATTGTTGAGAAAGAACCTTTTTGTGGGACTGAAAATGAGAGTGCTATGGCTCATATGGATGAGCTTTCTACTATGAGTGCTTTATTCTCTGATGATTTTAAGATGCGCAAGTACTTTGTTACTAAGATCTTCCCTTTTTCACTAAAAGGAGAAGTTAGGGCTTGGTTTAATAGGTTACCTCCTGGTTCCATTGATAGCCCTGATTGCTTGATTGCTTCTTTCTTCTAGAAATATTTTCCTCCCAGTGCTAGACAGACTGCTTTGCAGAGACTTTTTGATTTTAAACAGGGATAAGAAGAGAAATTTCCTGAGTCATGGACAAGGTTCTGTTCCTTGATTCATGCACATCCTGGATGTCCATTGCCTAAAAATGAGCTTCTTGATATTTATTATAATGGACTAACTGATGATTCTAGGACCTACCTAGATAGATTTGCTAATTGTGTTTTCAGGAAAAGAACTCCTACAGATGCTAAAGAATTGATGGCTAAAATAAGCAAGGATTATGATTATTGGACTTCAGTTGAGCTAAATACACCTGAGACTATTATCCCTAAACCAGATGTTCCTGAGCCAGTTCCAACACCAACACCAAAGAAGAGGGGAGTTATTGCATTAAATGATGAAGTGATGAAGGAAGCTAAGAAATGTCTAAAGGAGAAAGGTATTAGAGCTGAAGATGTGAAGAATCTACCTCCTATAGAAGAATTATGTAAGCCAATTCCCCACTCATCTACTATTGAGGTACACTCTCTCCACTTTAATGAAGGTGATATTCCCTATGGTAAGCCTCCTTATCAATGCTTAGAGGAACTTGACACATTTATTGTTAAACAAGGTAATTTTAATAAACAAGTTCAGAATCATTTATTGGAAAACTCTAGAGCTATTAAAGAGTTAAAAGATATTGTAGAAATAACTTCTAATGATATTAAAATGCTTTGTAAACACTTTCAAATGGTTCAAACCCAGCTTGATCAACTTGCTAAGGTACAAAAGGATATGCTAGTTAATGCCTCAGGAGATAAACATGCTTATGGAATTAGAACTAGGAGTGGTATAGCTACTCAAGATCCTTTATATCCTGAAGGACACCCTAAAATAATTGAGCAGGACTCTCAGCAAGGTGAGAGTAGTGTTAGTCCTTGTAATAGAAAGATAAAGAAACACAAAATAGTTGAGGAATCCCTTGAACCTGCTGTAGATCCTAATAGTATATCTGTCTTTAATGCTGAAACTAAGAGTGGTAATGATAAAAATGATGCTCCTGATAATGAGGAAGGTGAGGAAGAACCTACGAAGCACACTAAGAACACTAGGTACACAAAGGAAGATTTTATTGCTAAGAAACATGGTAGTGAGAGAGAACCTTGGGTGTAGAAACCTATGCCTTTTCCAAGTAAGAAACACAAGTCAAAGGAGGAAGAACACTACAACAAGTTTTGTGAGTGGATGAAACCTTTATTTTGCAAATTCATTTGACTGATGCTATTAAATTGCCTCCTTATTCAAAGTATATGAAGGATATTGTCTCTAATAAAAGGAAGATTCCTAATGAGGAGATTTCTACTTTGCTTGCTAATTACTCCTTCAATGGTAAGTTTCCAAAGAAACTTGGTGATCCAGGTATACCAACTATTCCTTGCTCTATTAAGAATAATTATGTTAGAACCGTTTTATGTGATTTGGGAGCTGGAGTTAGTGTTATGCCTTTTTCTCTCCACAAGAGACTCCAGCTAGAGAAGTTGATACCAAGTGATATATCTTTGCAAATGGATGATAAGTCATCTACTATTCTTGTTGGTATATGTGAGGATGTTCCTGTTCAAGTGGGTCATAATTTCTTGGTTTTAACTGATTTTGTTGTGCTTGAGATGCCTGAAGATGATAATATGTTTATTATTCTTGGGAGACCTTTTCTTAATACTGCAGGTGCTGTTATTAATTGCAATCAAGGAAAAGTAACATTCGATATTGATGACAAAGAGCATACTGTTTAATTCCCTAAGAAGGTTGCTAGAAGCTATTGCCTGAATTCCACTGAAAATATTGAGAGCATCAAGGTTGGAGAAATTTATTGTTCCATTCCACAAGAAAAAATTGAAACTGTTATGATTGGGACCATTGATATCAAGTATGAGGTAACATAATTACCTTGTGGATTGCAAAGTTTTGTTTCATATAAGATTGTTTTGGTAACAAGACTTGATCAACCTTGTTAACAAAAGGATTTTAATGAACAAAATAATGTTTCCATTGTGGTTATACTTCCTTTCTTTTACTTTTCTCCTTCCTAGTCTTTGCCTTTATTTTGATAGCTTTGGTTTTGCTAGTTGTTTGCTTGTTAGAGTGTCTTAGAACTTCTATAGTTTGGCTTTTGGTTTGCTTTTTCTTCTTCTGAAAAAACTGTTTCTGCGAGAAAATCAATTTTCATACCCTGCAAATTGGCCAAAAATAAAGTTTCTCGAAAAATCCTAGAAAATTTAAAATAAATTTTTCCTCGAAAAAGGGTCAGAGGGACACCTGGAGTGACCCAGTGGGCCACCCCAGGTGCCCACACCCCAGGTAGGCGCGGCCTGACCATGGGTGGCGCCTAGGGGGGGTCTAGCCCACCTGGGCCCCTTCAAGGTTCCCCCTCACAGCCATCTTCTTTCTCTCTACCGAAAAACACCGGAAAACTTGCTCAATCTCGAGTTCTTGCTGTTCTTGCTCGTGATTTTAAGTCTCCTTGATCAGCCCATCTTTGATGTTGATTTTTGGATGGATTCCTCCTTGGTATGTGCCTCCTCCACTTGTCCAATTAGATTTGTGATTGGTAGATTATAGCTTGAGTATTTTGCTGCTATAGGTGACAGGTTGTGTGAGCTTGCATGCTTGTTTTATTCTTAGAGATTTCATTTTGATGCATGTGTAGCCCTCTAGCAAGTTCCTATAGTAGTTGCTCATCATTTATCAACATGAAAATCACTTGGTTTGATGTTTGTCTAAAAAATTCAGCCAGGAAGATGAGTGCTTATCCACTGAATCAATATGACTTGATGGTGCCTGAGCCAATGAAGGTTCATCGTGAGGAATGAGTCTATCCTTCCCTATATCCATGCCATGAATTTATGAGAACCGCGGGAATCTTCCAGGATTTCCAAACTTTGATTGCCAATGCAGGGTTGGAACACTTTGTTGAAGGTGAACCGTTTCAATTTGTTAATCTAACCATGGCTTTTGTGCTGGACTTCCGGTTTACTTGGTCTACATCTAACCCCATGGTCCATTACAAAATATACAATATACCTGTCGACCTGTCTTTTGCTGATTTCTGTGCGGCAATTAGAGTACCTCAGTGGGGATCTTGTGAGAAGATCAAGGAGAGACCCAAGTCGCTTATGGATTTATATGCTGAGATTTGCCAAGGTTTCAACTTCTCAAAGGAAAGTTTTAAAATTCGAAACATTCAGTTCCCAGCCATTAGATACTTTGCCTATTTCATTACCAAGTGTGTTCTTGCAAGAAAGGTTGCTAGGAGGTTATCTTCTTTTGATCTAGCTTTTATCGCAACTGCTTTGAATAGGAATAGATCTTATAGCCTGTGTGCTTTGATAGCTCACCATCTCACCACCAACCGTGAGAAGGGTGGAATTTGTGGAGGTCTCATTGCTTTTAGGTTGCTATCTTTCAATGGTTTAGAGCTTCACCATTCAGATTATCGGTTCCCCATAGAGAGGCTTGATCTTTAATCTATTATTTGGCATGGTTTTGTTTCCTTGGGGGCTAATGTGATAAGTTTACCGTATGAATAATCTTTCACCAGCAAGGTTGGAGGAAGGGTAGGACTGAGAAAATAGTTTATTTTCCTGCACCTGCTTTGTTTAACTTTGATAACAGGCAAGGATGGTCGCTCACGGAGGAGGAGGTTGACACATATGTGGCGGAGCTCTCCCACCAAGAGGAGAATGTTGGAGAGGACGCCGAAGATGATTCGGTTCAACCCTCCAACTTGGGAGAGTCTTCATACCAACAACCCTCATTTGATTGGGGCGCGTCTTCTTCTTCATCGCAAGCACCTGACTATGATCATTCCTATGATGACCCACCAACTTGGGGTTACTACCTGCGCTATTGATCCCCACTTAGGCCAAAAGCCTAAGCTTGGGGGGAGGTATACCGACATCACACTCATATATATATCATGTTCGGTCGGTTCTTTGTATATCCATTGTTTCGCTTTCTTTTTGGTGTTTGTTTCTACTTTCTCAAAACACAAAAATACCAAAAATATTTTTGTTGTTTCTCTTGGTTTGTTTCTTTATTTTGGTTTGCCTTAAAAGAAAAATCCAAGAATATTTTGCTTTGTTTGGTTTGTTTTTGCTTTGTTGGCTTGTAAAAAAAATCAAAAACACCAAAAGTTGTTTTTCTTCTTTGGTTTTGTGAGTTCTTTGCAGGGTTCAGCCGTCCTTAGTGGATTTTGGGTTTCATGTTATTACTCAAGTCACACAAGTGAAGGGCAATAATGAAGATTAAGACAACTCGAGGTATGGTAAGAGGCTGGTAACGAACTCTATTTTTTTTCATTTTTGTACATATACTCATCATTGTGAGAATGCTTAGTCTATTCATGGTAAGGAGTGTGTTACTAATGGACGCTTACTAGTTCTTGCTTGTCTATGATTAGATCCAGCTTGCTAATAGTTTGTACCATATCATATGAATGTTTGCTTGCATTGTTTTGTTCATATTTTGGAATGATATTATGGTATCCTCCTCTGAAAGTTTCATGTGAATCGACTTGGCACATGCTCACGCATGCATATGACTAAACAATAGTCAGTAAGCCTCAATGATTTATTTTGCCTCAGAGTTCTAGTATCACTTTCATGCCATAATTAGTCTTGTTTTGTTCGAAGAATGATTATGACAATTATTGCTCTCTCGTTTGTCTCTCCGTCTCTATTGCTAGCCTTCACTTGCACTGAGTATGAGCTCTACCCATGCTTCAAACTCCCCAAAACCATTATTTCCAACTGTGTCCACCATACCTACCTATTAGCATCGTTTTCTATTTCAGTGCATATTCTATATGCCTTGTTTTCTTCCAAATAAAATGTTTGCCTGTTTTGAGAAAGTTAGTTAGTAAAGCTCTCACAAACTTGATGGCACAATTTATTCCTTGCACTTAATAATCTTGAACCATTGTGACCTGTCCATGGAAGTTATATGCTTGCAAATTATATGCTGGGAGTCAGCAGAACCGTGCTATCACGGGGAATGCTTTCGACACTTTTTGGATATCCTATCTAGTTGATACTTTGCTCTTTTGTTTGCGGATGTTGACGGTGTGAAATAAAAGGGGAACTTGTGAGTTCATGGAGTATATATATGTGTTAGAGAAACGCCTTGGCCGCTAGCCTAAGCCATGCCTAATAATGGTGGAAACTTGAAGCATCACCATAATGAGCATTCTATGAAGCATCCTCAATAAAAAGCTATTTACATAGTAAATAAAAAGATCGTTGAGATGCTCATTGACTGCTTGCCGTGTCATTTTGATCACGGGATAGATCCGGTATCATGAGCAAGGGGTACCCCGTTGGTAGTTCTCTATGATATGCTTGTATGTATAATGACAAGAACTTGCAGGTAACCAAAGTTGAGTAGCATGCGGAGCGGCCCTCGTACTCAAGGGACTTGGGATTTCCAGTTTATGGTCTGTCAAGCAGATAACTCACATTGGACCTCACTTTCACCTTAACCACATAAAGATTCCTATGATAGGGACAATGAGAGCTAAAGCTAATGAGTACCTTCCTTTCAGCATTAGAAAACCTTTCAAACTTTTCAAAACCGTTTTCACTTCCTTCTTGAGTCACCACTCATTCTATGAGCACATTCTTGAGAGCATAGTTTTCATTCTTATGTTTGTTCCAAAACTTGGTTAATTATGTCATGACTTTGATGCTTGTATCTCTGATATTTTTACCTCTAGTCTTCACTTGAACTTCAGAGGTGCCTTGGCATTTATATTGTGCTCTACAAACAAAGGCAAGTGAGATACCACCCTATCATACCTTACTATGAGCATTGCAATGTTGCTTATGTTTGTGTTCCATGCTACTTATTATTATTGAGTTGGTTTCTCTTCATAGCTTGCAATGTCTATTGAGTAGACTTGGCTGCATACTTCTTATTATGAATGGTTTAAGAATCTACTCCTGTGATGAGAATATATACATCATATGAAGCAAATGTGTTCGTGAAAGTTCTTTTATCGAACTCAATTTTCAACTGAATTGCTTGAGGACAAGCAATAAGCTAAGCTTGGAGGGAGTTGATACGTCCAAAACGTATCTACTTTCCCGAACACTTTTGCAATTGTTTATCCTCTAAACTTGTGTGATTTGGATACAACTAACACGACTGACGCTGTTTTCAGCAGAATTACCTTGGTATCTAGTTTTTGAGCAGAAAATCAACTATTAGGAAAAATCCTGGAAAATAAGCCAAAAATTATATTTCACCAGAAGACCCACGGAGCCAGAAGACAAAATGGAGTGGAGGCCTGGGGGGCCCAAACCCCTTCCAGGCTCGGCTGGGCCCTGCCCCAGCCTAGGGGGTGCGGCCACCCCAGGCACCCCCTCGGGCTCCCTCTGCGCCTATAAGTAGCCCCTTGACCTAAAAACCGAGAGGGGTTCGACGTTTTCCAGAGAAGAGTTCCGCTCCGCCGCCACCATCAGAAACCAAGATTCGGATCTAGAAACTCCATTCTGGCACCCTGCCAGGTCAGGGAATTTGGAGAGGATCATCGCCATCGTCATCAACAACGCCTCTCCATCAACCATCGATGTTTCCCTCATCCATGAGTGAGTAATCCCCAGCTATAGGCTTGGGGATGGTAGGGATTGGATGAGTTCTATCATTTAATCGAATAAGATTGTTAAGGCATAGTGCCTAGTATCTCTATTAGTGCTATTTGACTTTGTTGCAACTTGTTGTGCTTAATGCTTGTCACTAGGGCCCGAGTGCCATGATCTCAGATCTGAACTTATTATTGAATCATTATGATAGTATTGTTTGTGATCTTATCTGCAAGTTGTGTACACATATCATTGTCCGGATCCAAATGCCCCGAAGTGACAGAAATTGGGACAACCGGAGGGTATGGCTGTGGTGTGAGGATCACATGTGTTCACGGACTATTAATGCTTTGCTCCAGTGCTCTATTAAAAGGAGCACCTTAATGGCCAGTGGTTCCCTAGAGGCCTCGCTGCCACGGGATGGCTGGACAAAAGATGTTGTGCAAGTTCTCATTGCGAGCACGTATGACTATATATGGAGCACATGCCTAGGATTGTTTAGTACTTAGATGCTTGTTATCATTTATCTGCAATTTCCTAGATCTTGACGTTACATGTTTAGACTCGTCCATGCAACGTCCGTCCATCCATCCCTATGCCTACCGCACTCGAATCCCACTTTTTACCGTTACTGTTACTATTGCGCCTGTTTCACTCTTGCTGTTGCTACTATCAAACTGTTGCTACTGATAAACTTCTGTGAGAAAGAACTATTTCCAGGTGCAGCTGAATTGAAAACTCAGTTGTTAAGGCTTGCAAGTATTATTTGGCTCCCCTTATGTCGAATTAATAAACTGGGTAATACTACCCGCGAAGACTGTTGCGGTCCCCTACACTTGTGGGTCCTCGTTCACCACCCACTCCGGTGACGCCACCGCTTTGATTCAGCGCCGCTTCCACGCCACCCTAGCTCGCTGTAGTAGATCAGCTAGCATTGATACTCCACTAGTTCTTTGGTACGCCAATGCTTCTTAAATCGGGCTGCCGCCATGGAGTTTGTTTGATTTTTTCCTCTGTCGCGCATTTCGCGGCCCGACGAGCACCTCCATAGCTTCGCCTGCACTTTCACCCACGCGACATGAGCGGGATAAGCTGCGCGCAGGTATGTGGTGCCCAAATCGATTTTCCCTTTCTGCATAGGTGATTTTAGAGACCAATTAAAATTAGGTATTTCATTGTAGATGAGCTCCTCGTATGATTCGTCCGATGAGGAGATCGATTTGGAAGAATAAAATATGTTGATGATCTTGGCTATGCGTACGAAGTGGAAAAAGCATGGTGGTTCTGTTTTCGGTCATCAAAAGTTGTGGAGGGAGCGGATTGAGACGCATAACTAGTTGATTCGAAGCTATTTTGCAGAAAATCCAACCTTCCCGGAGAGCTAATTCCCTCGCCATTTTAGGATGAGTATCAAGTTGTTCGACCATATTTGTAAGGAGGTGAAGAAGAAGAATCGATTCTTCGAGCAAAGGAGGAATGCTTGCGGCAAAATTGGATATAACACTTACCAAAAAGTGAGTGCCGCCTTGCGTATGATGGCATATGTCATTCTAGTGGATCTAGTTGATGATCACTTGGCAATGGGTGAGAGTCAAGCAATCGAGTGTGTCAAAAACTTTGCAAAAGCCATTGTGTAAGTGTTCAGCGATACCTACTTGAGAGCCCCCAATACTGAAGTTACGGCTAGGCTTTTGGTGATGAACAAAGCTATAGGGTTTGAAGGTATGCTTAGATCAATTGATTGCATGCATTGGAGTTAAAAGAACTGTCCCGTGGCTTGGCATGGACAATTCAAAGGCCACAAAAATATTCCACCATCATCCTTGAAGCCTTGGCAGATGAAGAGACTTGTTTTCTCATGCTTTTTTCGGAATGCCAGGTTCTTTCAATGACATGAATGTCCTCCAATGCTCACCACTCATAACAAGGATTTCCAAGCGTAAAGAACCACCGGTGGAGTTTGTAGCAAATGGCAACACCTACAACTATGGCTAGTACCTTGCGGACGACATCTACCCAAGGTGGTGAACATTTCTGAAGCAGCTTAAAGATCCAAAAGGTAAAAAAGACTCCAATTTCATAATGCACAAGAGGTGGCTAGGAAAGAGGTGGAGAGAGCATTTGGGATTTCTCAAACCCAATTTGCTATTGTGAGGGGTCCAACTAGATTTTGGGATCAAAGTATTCTTTGGTATATCATGACCTCTTGTGTGATCATGCATAACATGATCATCGAGAATGAGTGTGACCAAGAGTTAGAATAGTCCCTCTATGAATTGATGGGAGTTCCGTCCAAGTGCGTTGGGAACAAGATATAATAGCCCTCTTTATTTCGTCATATCATGCCATTCAACAAACCGATGTGCATGATCAACTTCAACTAGATCTCATCAAGGAGTGGTGGAAGTGGAATGGGAATCAATGAATAACTTGATTTTTTTACTTTCATTGTATTGTTGTGTTGAATAATTGAACTATTTATTGTGTTGAAACAATTGGACTATTTATTGTTGGTTTTATTTTTGTGTGTTTGATCTTCTTTTTGAAGATGAATGTGTGTTTTATGTTTGCAACACCTGGTGGAGCATTGTTTTGTCATGCGTGACTTATAGTATCTGCTAAAGCGCCACATGATCACGCACAATGCAAACCTAAAAATAACGCCGCAAAGGAGTTTTAGCGCGTACTATTTTAGCACTTATATTGGAGATCCTCTCACGCTCCTCAGGCGATGATGATCCTATTAACAAGATTGGACCGATGGTCACACACGGAGACCCAGTAGGAAGAACTAGACAAGAGCGAAAAAACGGAAGGAACCAAGATGTACCATGTGCTCCCAAAAACTTAGAGACAAAACGCATGCACAATTTGCAAAACGACACGTTTGTTCCCCCCACTTAGACCAGGAGCAACATGTGTTGCATGTGCATGCTCTGCGGCACGCCGACAGCCCAGAGACCCCTCTCGTACATATACTTACGGGTGGAAATTATAGGAAACCTAAACATTTTAGGAATTTCTACTTTCGTGCCCTTGGTTCATTAGTTGTACTCAGTTTTCCCCATCCACTTAACTTTTCATTACTTTCCGCTCCCAATATTATAAAACCCTCGCAGGCGCTCACAGACGCTCGGACGGAGGGATGCCGTCAGGTCAAAGTCTTGACCATTACATGCCAACCAATGGGACACGTTGGGGCAGGTCCTTCCGTGGCCGTTACGTGCTGATGGGTGGGGCCAGTATACACGCCGGACCCGCCATCCATCTCTCGCTGACTTGTGGGCCGCTTTTTTCCTTATTGGGTATCCGGTGTAGTCAATGACAAATGAGGCCGTTCTGTGGGTCCATCGAAGCCGATGAACGATGGGACAGTCATGTGGGACCGTACTGTGGGGCTGTCGAATCCAATGACCAATGGAGTCCACGATGTGGGGCTAGAGGGGGATTCGCATATTTGCCATGTTTTATTTTGCAACTTGCATATTTGCCATTTTGTGTGTCACTGACATGTGGTTCTCATGTGGCAAATATGCAAATTTCAAAGAAAAGGTTTGGCAGATATGCAAAATTGGCAAATATGCAAAAATCCTGGAGCAGCTACCACTACTAGGAAAATAGCTATAGATAGATAGAACTTCTGTGGCGCATGGGGCTGACCATGCGCCACAAAATATTCTTCGTAAGAAGGGTGAGTGGATGACGAAGGATGGATATCTACCGTTTCCAAAGCCAAGTGTTACCAGTTCTAAATGATCGATGTATGCGCCTAGCATTATCGAGTGTGTGTATAGATGTCTGCGTGTAGTGTTGTGTCAAAAACTTTACTACTGTGGTCGTATGTCATAAACTTCACTATTGTGGTCTTTGTTGTCAAACTTCTATGATTGTGATTGATGTGCTCTCTTTTATGTTTACAAATCTTTTGCTTTAGTTTATGTGAAAATATATGCATGTGAACCAATTTAGTTCTTTCTGTTTCATGATTTACTAATATGCCCCTTCTATAGAGATGACGAAGTGGTACGTGGTGTACAAGGGTTGGGTTCCAGGAGTCTACGATGAGGGGGAGGACTATCAAAAACAGGTGACCAAGTTTAGCGGCAACAACTACAAAGGATACATGACTCGAGAGGAGGCGGTAGCCAAGTGGAGGAACCACATGTGGAAGGAGAAAGAGATGAAGATATTGCTAGTCGTCTTGCTCTTGTTGTTGCTCACCGTCATCAAAGTTGTATTCTATTTGATTCTAGTGTAGACGGTGATCGCCTTATTTGTAATATGAGATGGTGAACTTTGTACCAACACTTGTACAAATATTCTCCACTTGTCACTTGTATTGTAATATGATGACCACTTGTGTACCCTTATCGGGCTCTAAGTAGTGTGATGACACTATATTCGTGTTTGTATTGTGTCTGTTTTCATATACTAAGTGAAATATACTGTTTCTACTACTATGTGTATAATGCATGTATAATACGTGTATAATACCTATATAATACCTGATTATGGATCAGTACTGTTTTTTAATACCTGAGTTATACACATGTGTGGCGCATGTAAATATTCTTCTGTGGCGCATATTACTTCTGTGGCGCATTTGTAAAAATGCACCACTGAACAAAGTCTTGTGGCGCATATTGCCGAATGCGCCACAGAAGTATCATGACTTCTGAATTCTGTGGCGCATTTCCAAATGCGCCACAGAAGTTCTCATCAGTGGCGACGTAATAGTGGCACATCCCATATGCGCCACAGAATGCCAAAAGGAATGCACCACTGATGAAGGGTTTCCTAGTAGTGATGTGGGGTCGTGTATGACATGTGCGGTCATCTCTCTCTCTCTGTAGAGGTTCCAACCTGATAAGGTAGAGATCCCTGTGTTTATAATGCTAGTCCCAGGACCAATAGCTAGCATCCACAGTTTAAGATGTAATATCAGGAAACAAAGGTCATAATCCTACTTTATAACCAGGAATAAAATAATACATTACATCTTACATATCTCATATGGCTATCTCATTACAATGCGGCAAGAAAAAAATCTATATAGCATGGAGTCCTTCATCTTCAAAGTGCCACAGGCAATCATGTTGGTTGTAGACTTGTAATCCTATTCAACACACTTCAATAACATCAAACAAACCTGCAACATAATAAGTTACAGCCACAAGGGTCAATACATTTGAATTATATTGGCAAGTGATACTATGGTAGAATAGTGGTATCTATCATCTATATGCATTTGGCTAAGTGGAGCATAGGTTTGCTTTGCTCAAAATAAGGTTTTCCTTATCAGTTTAAAAAACACTAAGTTTTTGTTTGTCAAATCACCCAAGGAACAACCAATAGAATTGGTTAGCCTTTAAACCTTGTTCAACCACAAGCTTTTAACTTAGAAATTGGGATGAGGAGATCCTTGATAGCTTTCATGTCTTGATGCTCAAGTTGTGCATTGCTGGGGACACGGCTAAGTATTTAGATTTTACTCTCTCAAGAGGTGGTGCACTTTCCCCACAAGACTCGACATGCATCGAGACAATATCTTTTAAAATCCTTCCCTTAGACCAAATGGATGCGTTCCAACCTATCACCCCTACCACCTTCTTTCCATTTGGATAATTTATTGCAACCTATATGATCCAGGCAGAGCCCATATTGCCACGTGGCTGCACTAGAAGCTTCTTAACACTTAACATCTCAAATCTCTTTGTTCCTGGGTGGCTTTCCACAAGTGTGATACATAAGTTTTCACCAGTCCCTGGCCTTGTGTAACCACTCAACATATCCCATTCATACCATTCCACCCAGGTGATTCATTCACTTAGTAGTTTTATTAAGCAAAAACATAAGTCAAAAGACTTAGAAATATTTCATAGCATGAATAATCCACCCTTGTTTTCTACTAGCTAGTCTAAGCATACTAGTAGCAAGAATCTTAACTTAGGGAAAATTCTACTAAGGAATCATCTACTAGGATTTCCCAAGGCATAGTATACTTAGTAAAAATTCCATGCAAGTCCTACTCAAAATATCACTAATTCATAGTGAAAATAATAGGACAAAATATATGAAGCACCACTTGACTTTTTAGTAGAGATACTAGGTTCACTCCTTGATCTTGAAATAGTCACACTCTTCAAAGTTTACTACAATTCAATCAAGCAAGCACAAATTCAAACTAGCATTCAAAAAATTCACCACATAAAATAATGAAAACAAGGCAATGCATTCAAGCATGCAAAATATTGTTCTATTTGGAAAAGTATTTTTCTAATAAGCTATAAACATTTTAAAACACCTATTGGTCATTTATAAATGTGGCAAAACCATTTAAAATCAAGTTAGTGAAAATGGCCATTTTAAATCATTTTTGTCTTTGCTAGAAATGATTTTATTAAAGGAATGATTTCTAGTGTTAGCCAAACATGTTTTTAAACACAAATATTAGTGTTTATGGTCAAAGTGTTTAAAACAAATCCATTTAGCAGAGGTTTCACTCAAAAATCATTTTTAAGTCAAAGCAACATTTTTATTTTACTAAAAATGCTTTTAATCAAAGTAATAATTTTCTAGGGTTAATCAAATATATTTTTAAATCCAAAAGTTATTGTTTAGGGTCAGAGAGTCCAAATCAAACCATTTGCAAAAGGCTTTACTCAAAAATCATTTTTAAAACATAAGAACATTTTGTTTTACTAGAAATGCTTTTATTCAAGGAAAAATTCCTTGTGTTAGATAAATTCATTTCTAAATCCAAATGTTAGTGTTTTAGGGTCAAATAGTTCAAAACAAACCATTTGCAAAAGATTTTACTCAAAATCATTTTTAAAACATAACAACATTTTGTTTTACTAGAAATTCTTTTATTCATGGAATAATTCCTTGTGTTAGATAAATTCATTTTTCAGAAGCAAAGGTTTCTGCAAAAACATTCTTACAAATGTTTCTGCAAAAACAACTAATTTTCCAGAAGCAAAATACTAAACTAAGGGCATGGTTGCAGAGGTTTCATTTTTCTGAATCCATTGATCTAAAATTTGTAATTTTTGGACGTGTAAAACAAAAGTTATGAATTTTGCAAAATCAAACATCTAATAGATCTATTTCTGTTTTAAAACAGAAGCTGGGCCACGTGTCTTGTTTCCATTGGACAGTACCGCTTAGTCAGGATCGCACTACATTGAGCGTTGGATCTAAAGGGATCTGTGCGTCTCAGATCTAGCGTACCGCTTCAGTAAGTTAATCTATCCTATCCACTGGATCAACATCTAACGGCTCACAGCGACTCGACCATAGGTGGGCGACGCTAACTAGCGACGAGCGGCGGCGCGGCTCTGAGAGTGGTGGTCTGGTTCGCTGCGACATGTTGGTGCTCACCAGGTTCACCAGGTTCGCTGCGACATGTTGGTGCTCGAGGAGGTCGTGGGAATGCCAGGGGTGCTCGGACGTGATAGCAATTCCTCGCCGGAGTTGCTACTGGCGACGGGCGTGCACGGGGCGTCGTCGTTGGTGAAGATACGGACCATGCTAAGGCAAACAAGTAGTGTCGTTAGATGCACGAGACGAAGGCGAGTACACGAGCGTCAATGGGAGTGAGGGGGGCGGTCAGGGTTTATCGGGGGAGGTCGCCAGAGTCGAAGTAGTCCGCGGTGGCACTCTATCGATGACGAAGCTGAGCTTCTAGGGCACGCGCGGGAAAGTGGGAGGTACTGGGAGATGTGCGGGGCAATGGGGGTCAAGCTAGTGGAAGCTAGGGGCAGGGAGGTGGCCGGAGTTGGTCGGAATCGTGGCCAGAGCACATCGGATACTGTGGGGTTGCAAATGGAAATTGAAGCAGCCTGGTGGCGTTCGTGGCGTGGGGTCTAAGGGGAAATGAGGAGGAGGGCGAGGCGATTTAACGTGCATGGTCGCGGACAAGAATTAAGCCGACAGTAACGCGAATTGAATCGATCATTCAACGGCCATTAACAGCGAGCTAAGGGGCGTGGTCACCGCGGTGTGGAGACGATGATGAGTTGGAGATGGGGCTGGTTAGTCAGCGAGGTGAGGGGGTTACGCGCGGGGTCTCGCGGTCAGCGAGGACACGGGTTGATTTGCGGGTGAGAAAACGTTTCGCGGGGAGAGAGATTTGGGCAAGGTAGAAGAAGGGGAGAGAGAGTAGCGTGTTGCTGTTCTTGACCTGGTCGAGTAGCTCGCAAGGTAGAAGAAGGGGTCCTTTTATAGCCCCCCCTAAAATTAGAACCGTTGGAGCCACTTAACCTGGACAGTCCGGCCGGTATGAGCCGGACACTCTGGGGTGCGCTAGCCGGACACTCCGGCCTGGCAAAGTTTTTGGCTAGTGTCTGGCAGGTGTCCGGGTAGTGTATGAACACGCATATAAAATGTCCACCCTCGCGAGGAAAAACTGGAGAATTGCCAAGGCCGGACACTTCGGCTGCTTCGGGCCGGACAGTCCAGCGCAGATCAGCCGGACAGTCTGGCCAGATATTGATCTTGCCCCTTTTTGATCCTGTGAGGATCTTTTCCCTTGGGTATAAATTAGACAAATGAATCTGATATATCCTGAAACATTCAACAATATATTAAACCTATCCAAGTGTTGTCAACAAACATCAAAACAATATGAAAGGCATAAATTCCCTTTCAATCTCCCCCTTTTTGGTGTTTGATGACAACCCAAGGATTTGCATATAGGATAAATAAAAATTTCACAATACACAACATAGTAAGGCTCCCCCTAGATGTGTGACCAATTTAGCTTTGAATTTGAATATGAGACCACACATCCTAGGATCACATCCTCACTACATTTGTATAAAACAAGTTATGACATGATATAATAAAGACTAGATAGATAAGCTAGGCATAACATAGTCTTTAACGTAACCAAGTACACATGTCATAACACACATAACACATAGAACGAAAATAGAATGAAGTTCAGCACAACATAGTTCTCAAACCACAAAGATAAAAACACGGAGCTTCAAAGAGGCAAATCGAGATAACGTGTAGCTCGTGTACCCATACAAATCCCCGCTAGCAACCTAATAAGGGGCTACTTCTCCCTCTTTGGCATTGATATTCCAAAAAAGGGAAAAGAGCACTACTAAAGCGCCCCCAAGACAACTCTAGCCACAGAAGTCGTCGTCGGCATCCTCATCCTCATCATCATAGTCATCCTGAGTCGAGCTCTGGCCGTGAGGGCGAGAAGAAGAAGACACATCCTCAAACATGGACTAGTCCACATGTCCCTGACTCTAGTGTCGATAGGAAAGAGTGCCATCAGATGCCTGCTGCTGAGAAGGATCAACATCCATGGGCTGGTTGATCCACTTGAGCTCTTTCATGACATTCTTGTTTGCCTTGTATGCATCATACTGTCCATGGCGAATGTCAATGTTCTGGCATAGGAGGAGCATCTTCCACCAAGAGTCCTTCTTCACCTTATTGTGCACTTCCTCCTTAGAGGTGTTGAAGAGATATACATTGCTAGCATGATTCATCCGATATCCTCGAGTAACGGGCGTCTGTATCTCCTCAGAACCATCACTGTCAATGGCATCAACATCTATCTCATCATCCTCAAAAATGTCCTGAGCAGGAGGGTAGCCTCAAGGAGCCTTGGTGGTAGGGTCACCCTTCCTCTGTAGCTTGGCATCAGTGTGAGGAACAAGAACATGATAGAGCAGGGGAGTGACTGGAGTGTAAGCAGCAAGGAGCTTCATCACATAAGGGGCATATAGATCCTGATAGATGAAGTCCATAACATCAATAGCACCACCTAGATGAGCTGGACCATTAGTGTACACAGTGTGAGCATGGGAAATAAGGTTGATCTCAGTGCCTCTCATCTCATCCTTGTTGCCAGCCTTGTGAGTGAGAGTGTGGTGGAACATGTGAAGAAAAATGTTGTAGATGAGCTTGATATTGGTGGTTTGGACAACCACACCATTCTGAGAGTAAATTGGGGCAAGACTATTCTTGTCATATGCCTGTCCATGTACATGCATCCTGACACCACTGGGAGCATTGGGATTGAAAGGCAATCTAATAATGTGTGCAAACTAAAACATGTTGGAATGACACCTAGTAGTACCAGACATCCACTCAAGAGGAAAATCAGTAGTCTCCCCAAAGACCACAGTGGCATAGAACTGCTGGACCAACTCAACATTGTAGTCTTCTTTGGCCAGAAAGATGGTGTGCAGCCCCTTCTTCTCAGTCACCCAAAGAGCATCCTCAAAGTAACTGTGAGAACGAAGCTTCTCGAGGTCCAACCACTTCATGGGACAAGTAGGAGTCTTGAAGCTACCGTATAGCTCAGAAAACAGGAGGGCTTTCTCATTCCTCTAGAAGCGCTCATTAGTCGTGGTGTGAGACAGTGAGTAGAATTGCTAAAGTCTCATCTCCACAAACTCCTTGGTACCCAAATCAGCCAGAGTAGTCAATGATTCAAACTTCATGCGTTTGGCTTCATATCTTTTCAGTTGTCTAACCTTCTCATGCTTTGCTGCGGCACGGTCTCGAGCTGCCTACCTGACCACAGACGGATCAACATGAATGTCGCGCTCTTCATCATACCGGAACCTGCGAGAAACCGTCTTATTAGCAGCCCGAGGATGGCGAGGACGAGAGCCACCTATGAAATCAGAATAGAGGAATAGCATATGCGGTAAGCACATTTGTCCTGGAGATTCAAACAACAAGTAGTAGTCAAAGTAATTCTGGAACTGTACTGACTAAACACCCCGGACAGTCCAGAAAATCTGCCTGGGAGATTCCGCCTGGACCGGACAGCTCGGTGCGTACACGCCGGACATTCCAGCTGGACCGGAGTGTCCGCCCCGTACACGCCGGACAGTCCGGCTAGAACCTTGGCGATTTTTCAACCTGCATTGGTGTGTTCAATCGGGACAGATCGGGATTGCTGAAACTACTACTAGGGGGATGGTTGCATGCATATGTGATGTGTCCATGGATCTAGGTAAGACATTTCCCCAAAAAGTTCATCTAGGCTAACCCTAGAGATGGAGAAGGAGAGGGGCATCATACCAGCATCCATGGGGACCTTCATCGGAGGGGAACAGATCCCAACGGCAAAGGGAGGGTAATGGCCGGTGGAAACGGCGGGATCTGGGGTGTAGAAGCTATCCCGATGGATCTCTTCGTCGGGGGTAGCAGTCTGAGAGGAAGTGAGAGTTAGGGAGAAGAAGGAGGATTGAATCATCCACTTCTCCCCGACCCCTAATATCAGAACGAAACCGTTGGGGCCGGACACTCCGGTTGGTACAGGGCGGACACTCCGACCCCCTTCGACTAGAAGGTCTAGGTCTCAGATGTAGGACAAATGTGTGGCAAGAGGAGCAGGTTTACAGATGAGAGTTGGCATGGGATTCAGAGGATGTATTATGAAAAACCAATAGGTTGAGAATAACTAGAAAGATGGCAAAATTAAGTTCCAACCGAACAAATCAAGAACAAACTCTTCACTAAGAAGAGGGCGGTGGCCGAGGCCACCATCTAAGAGTTTGTGCCATGACACCACGAAGAATTATCCTTGGGTTCATAGCCACGACTCATCAATAAAGCTCACATATCACAAAATGATATTAAGAGAATTGAATTTCATTAATGTTGGCATTATGGGGGGAGGGATAGTACAATGTATTAGGACCACACTCCCCTATCTCCATGCCTACAACTAAACCAAATAAGGGTCAAGACATAGGTGAGTATGCAAGGTGATCAAGTCAAGCTCCTTGAATCTATGATATTTAGTTTATTCCTCAAATAGCAAAACCTTGTTTCATCAAGTGACTTCGTGAAGATGTCGGCAGGGTGGTCTTTGGTTGACACATAAGATAGCTCAATATCACCTCGAGCAATATGATCTCTAATAAAGTGATGACGAATCTCAATATGCTTTGTCCTTGTGTGATCCACCGGGTTGTAGGTAATCTTGATAGCACTTTCATTGTCACAAAGAAGAGGCACTTTGTCACAATGGACACCGTATTCCTTTAAACTTTGCCTCATCCATAACAATTGAGTGCAAGCACTAGCAGCTGCCACATACCCGGCTTCGGCGGTGGAGAGAGATATACAATTTTGCTTCTTAGAAGACCAACATACCAAGGACCTACCAAAGAATTGGCAAGCCCCGGATGTTGATTTTCTATCATCCTTATCACCATCCCAATCCGAGTTCATGTATCCACAAATAGAAAATGTTGACCCTCGAGGATACCAAAGACCATAGTGTGGGGTATGAACCAAATATCGAAAGATTCTCTTGACCGCCATTAAATGGCTTTGCTTAGGAGCCGCTTGATATCTTGCACATACTCCTACACTCAACACAATATCGGGTCTAGATGCACAAAGGTAAAGCAAAGAAGCAATCATAGACCAGTATACCTTTTGATCCACATCCTTACCAGTTGGATTTAGTTCAAGATGAGTCTTTATTGCCATGGGGGTAGGAGCACCATTTAAATCTTTCATGTTGAATCTTTTGAGCATATCTTGAGTATAATTGGATTTGTTGAAGAATATTCCTCCTCTTACTTGCTTGATCTCAAAACCAAGAAATACTCTCAACTCCCCCATATAGACATCCATGACCTATTAGTCATAAGCTTTGAGAATTCATCATTAAAAGCTTTGTTAGATGGGCCAAAGATAATATCATCAACATAAATTTGGCATCAAAAAGCTCACCATTGACCTTCTTAGTAAAAAGAGTGGAATCGATTTTCCCAACCTCAAACCCACGGTCAAACAACAACTCCCTAACGTGCTCTGATGAGTGCAGCAACACTTCATTGCGAAACCCCAAGCGGAAGGTATGATGCAGTACAGCAGGCAAGTTTCCCTTAGTAAGAAACCGAGGTTATCGAACCAGTAGGAGGAAGGAAACGTCCCAAAGGTGCTGCAAGCAATGTGGAGACCTGTACAACACAAACTCAAGACTTTGCCCCAACTAACAGTGAGGTTGTCAATCTCACCGGTTGCTGTAACAAAGAATTAACTGTATGGTGTGGAAGGTGATGATGGTTTGCAGCAAGTAAACAGTAACAATGGAAGATGTATCAATGGTAAAGATTGGACTGGCGTCCATAGTTCACTAGAGGTGCTCTCCTTAGATAAATAACATGGCATGAAGGGTGAACAAATTATAGCAGGGCAATTGACAGGAACTGAGCAAGGCATAACAATGCAATACTAGACAAAAAGATCCTATGAGATTTGATTGGGCAATACAACAATATAAATAGACCGCCATCCAACTGCATCTATGACTAGAAGTCCACCTTCAGGTTATCATCCGAACCCCCTCCAGTATTAAGTTGCAAGCAACAGAAAAATGCTTTAAGCAAAGTGTGTAAGGTAAACAATCCACTTGTTCCATGAACAAGAGACCGTTGTTTTTTCCCTAATGGCAACAACACATCTACATCCGAAGATTTCTGTCACTTCCCTTGGGAACTAGAGGCATGAACCCACTATCGAGCATAAATACCCGCTCTTGGAGTCACTAGCAACTACTTGGCCAAGATAGCTACTAACAACGGAGAGTATGCAAGATCACAAACAAAACAGACATGATAGAATCAAATAGACAAAACCAATAATCAATCTGACATTGTAATATCAATATCCATTGGATCCCCGCAAACACAACATGCATGATTACAAATAGATTAGATCTTGATCATGAACGGCGCTCACAAGATCTATACATGAAAGCATAAGTAGGAGATACAACCATCTAGAAACTACATGGACCCATAGTCCAAGGTGGAACTACTCACACTTCATACCGGAAAAGAAGGCCTCCGGGATGATCTCCCCTCCATTAGGGTGCCGAGAAGAACTTCAGATCCCCCCGATCTAGGGACGATGGTGGCGGCGGCTACAGAAAGTTTCGTGGAGTTTTGATCGGGTGCCTAGGGTTTCTGCATCGGGGGCTTCTTATAAGCGAAGGGGTGAGGCAGGGGGGCCACACCCTACCCAGGCACGAGCCAGCCCTATCCGCGCCTAGGAGGGTCTGGCCGCCCTATGGCGCCCCTCCGTCTCGTCTTCCGGCTTCGTGTTTCCCAGGGTAAAATATTGACTTTGGCTTTTGTCCCGTCCAATTCCGAGAATATTGATTTCCTGCCTTTCTGGAACCAAAAACAGAATAAAACAGGCAACTGGCACTCTGGCAACTTGTTAATAGGTTAGTTCTAGAAAAGATATAAAAACACCTAAAATTGTAGACAAAACAAAGCAAAGTAGATACTAAACAAGCATGGAGCATCAAAAATTATAGATACGTTTCCGACGTATCAAGCATCCCCAAGCTTAACTCCTGCTCGTCTTCGAGTAGATACGTGATGAAAGAATAATTTTTGAGGTGACATGCACCATCAAAACCAAGATCAAACCATTTGCAAGCATTGAAAGTTGGGATCAAAGAACTCTAAACATGTGCATGAAAGATGGAGTTCTAACAATAAGACAAAGTAACTATGCATGCAACACAAAAGGCTACAAACAAAGATCATGAATAACATGCATTGAAAAACGTTTATTTGTTTCACATATAGAAAACATGGCATAGTGGCATTCAGTTTGTCCCTCATGGAGTAGCAAATAGATGCATATGACACCTTCAAAGTTCATAAGAGTGACTAGATACAAATAGCACAAGAACAAGTAATATCAACAATAAGCATCAATCAATAAGTTTTGGGACACTGCACATATAACTAAGAATGACAACTATGTTGTCTTAATGGTGCCTAAAGGATATAAGGTGGAGACTCAATATAATAGTGG
Organism: Avena longiglumis; assembly: GCA_030063025.1. NCBI lineage: Eukaryota > Viridiplantae > Streptophyta > Magnoliopsida > Poales > Poaceae > Avena > Avena longiglumis. Next base: position 435,079,737 of record CP125977.1, on the reverse strand, counting down.
AATAAAGGCCCTTCACAAAGGGAAGTAGGGATTTCATGTTCCAAAAAGAGCTTCCAAAAATCATGGTACTTATTAGCTTTCAGTCCTCATTGCCCCTATCATAAGCATCATGAAGTGATTAAGGTTAAAGTGAACAAACTATGGAGTATATGCTTGACAAAGTATAAGTTGGCAATCTCAAGTCCCTTGAATACGAGGGCCACACCTCATGCTACTCAACTTTAGTCACTTGTAAGTTCTTGTCATAGTAAGTACATGCATATCATAGAGAACCGCCAACGGCGTACCCCTTGCACATGGTACAGGGGCTATCCCATAACAAAAATGACAAAGCAAGTAGACAATGAGCATCTCAGCAATATTTTTATTTACTATGTGCATAGCTTTTTATTGAGGATGCTTCACAGATAGCTCATTATGGTGATGTTGCAAGTTTCCACCATGATTAGGCATGGCTTAGGCTAGCGGCCCAGGCGTTTCTCTAACACAAAATAAATAACTCCATGGACTTACAAGCTCCCTCTTTATTTCACACCGGTGACATCCATAGACAAAAGAGCATGATATCAACTGTGTACAAAGTACAAGTGCAATGTTGAGAATGTTCCCCATGACTACATGGTTCTACTAATTCCAACGTATAAGTGCAAGCATATACAACATAGATGACACAATGGTTCACGTTTATTAGGGGCAAAGAATATAAAGTGTGACATAAAGTTTGTGAGGGCTTTAATCACTAAGTTTTCACATAACAAAATACTTTTAAATTGGAAGATAGCTGAAAACAAGAATATACTTGGAATGGTGCAACACACCAAGCATAGGAGTTTATAGTGGACACTTTGGAATAACTTGGTTTCTTGGGAGTTGGAAGCATGAGTAGAACTCACTCATACAAGTGGAGGCTAGCAAAAGACTGGGAGAAACTAACTAAGAGAGCAATAAATGCCATAATCATGCAGAGCAACAAAACATTACTAATCAAAGAATAGAGTGGTACTACAAGTCAAGGACTAAATTATCATAGAGGCTATGGTGACTTGTTCATAGTCACAATATGGTGTAAGCATGTGCCAAGTCAACCAAAACAAAGCATCAAAGGAGAATACCACAATACTATGCTTTTTATGCTAAAATAATGCATAATTCTTTCAAGGAACACTAAGCAATCCCAATTTTTTAGAACAAGACATGCTATAGCAATAATCACTAAGAATAAGGTCAAAACAACACCTAGCATGTCAATCTAAAGTCTAAGTCATAGTCAATGCAAGCTCCTCTTGCACTTATCAAGCAAGAACTTGCTACTCCTTTCCAACACCAAGCAACTTTTTTGAAACAACACGGTGAGAACGGGGGTCCAAACTACTTTATTCAAGCAAACTAAACAATAAGCAAAGCAAAAGGAAACTAAGACACTCCAATAACAACACAACAGTGCATGAATCAATAAAAACGAAGTGTCTAGAAAGACCTGAGCTTTTTATTGATAAAGAAGGGGATGCCTTGGGTATCCCCAAGCTTTGAAGGTTGTACCTCTTAGATATTTCTTGGGGTGACACCGGGGTGGCATCCCAAAGATTTAGATTTTTTCCATTCTTCATCTCATTACATCATTCTCTCTCTACACCTGAAATTTTTCCTTCATACAAAGCTTCACACAATCTTCATTAGCAACATTAGTGTATTCAAAAGATAATAGACCTTTAGGCTTAGCTTTGGAATAGCAAAAATTTTCACTAAAAACACAAGCTACTGTATCAACTCCTTCAAAAATCTCAATTCCCCAAAAGAGAACTCAAAAAGGAATCAATAAGAAGCAAATGCAAATAATGGCAGAAATTTGTCAAGACAGACCAGCAGGTAGAAACCAATTTTTTAGTAAATCTTGTGTTGCTCAAATCAAAACGTGTTGCGCTAACAAACGTTAGCTAACATACTGGGGGATTTATTTGTAAATTTTCAGCTCAATCCGACTTACAGAGACTCCTCATGAATTTTTATGATGGAGGACAGAAATCTGTTTTGGGACAGCAACTCTCCAAATCTTACTTCCCCCTCATTAGAGGTCATTCTTGGCACGAAAAGCAAAAAAAAGGATAAGGAGAGGTAATTACTGAAGTAATAACTTCCAAGACTCAAGGGAACTGTTGGGTTATCTCCCAACAAGTACTTTTCTTTAATGCCTTTAAGTTAGGCATAAGAAGCAAGAAATGAAGTATTTTCAAATGAGGAATTGAGATAAATACTTGCAAAGTCTTCAAATATGAGAGGTATCTCATCCAAATGAGTCTTGGAGGATCCCTTCTCATTTCTCTTTGGTTTACTACTTTCATCAAAAGGATTTTCAGGAACAATCTAATCAAAATTCTTTTCAAAGGCCTCATGCATCCCAACAAGCTTAAAGGGTATGGGTATCTTAAATTCCTCTCTAGGCTTGGTTTTATCAGAAGTACCCACAACATTTACACATGAGCCTAGCATATTGAAATGCTCAAAGACTTTCTTGGCTTCCTTAGCAACATCATGGAACTCTTTGAGTAAAGTTTCAAGAATAAATTCTCTCTTTTCAGCATTATTTTCCTCTTTTAGTTTTAGAAACAAAATTTGCATCATGGGGTTAAGGCTAAAAAACCTAGCCTCCATCATATGAACTAAAGAAGCTGCAGCAATTTCATAATTAGCAGCAAGTTCTGCTATAGATTTATCCTCAATATCCTCATGCTTGCTAACATGATTAAAGAATTCTTCAATATTATGTTACCCAATTATGGAGCCACTACCTATAGAAAGGTCCTTCAGGGTGAACTTGGGGAGCAACATGGTGAGAAAGGGCAGGGTGGCAACTAGAGCAGGAACTAATTTTTTTGTGTTTTTGATAAGAGAAAGCAAACCAAACTAGACTAATTGTTTTAGAGTTTTTGATAAAAAGAGGCAAACTAAACCAAGCAAAAGAAACTAAGAAAACCAAAAACAAAGTAAAGAGAAAGGTTGAGGAGGACTCCCCTTGTAAAGACGTCCTTGGCCTCCCCGACAACACGCCAGAAAAATCCTTGATGAGTGCAGCAGCACTTCTTTGGGAAACCCCAAGTGGAAGGTATGATGCAGTACATAAGGCAAGTTTCCCTCAGTAAGAAACTGAGGTTATTGAACCAGTAGGAGGAAGGAAATGTCCCAAAGGTGCTACAAGTAACATGGAGACCTGCACAACACAAACTCAAGACTTCGCCCCAACTAACAGTGAGGTTGTCAATCTCACCGGTTGCTGTAACAAAGAATTAACTGTATGGTGTGGAAGGTGAGGATGGCTTGAATCAAGTAAACTGTAACAATGGAAGATGTATTAATGGTAAAGATTGGAACGGGGTCCGTAGTTCACTAGATATGCTCTCCTTAGATAAACAACATGGCATGAAGGGTAAACAAATTATAGCAGGGCAATTGACAGGAACTGAGCAAGGCATAACAATGCAATACTAGACAAAAAGATCCTATGAGATTCGATTGGGCAATACAACAATATACATAGACCGCCATCCAACTTCATCTATGACTAGAAGTCCACCTTCAGGTTATCATCCAAACCCCTTCTAGTATTAAGTTGCAAGCAACAGACAACTGCTTTAAGCAAAGTGTGTAAGGTAAACAATCCACTTGTTCCATGAACAAGAGACCTTTTTTCTCCCTAATGGTAATAGCACATCTACAACCGAAGAGATTTCTGTCAGTTCCCTTGAAAACTAGAGGCATGAACCCACTATCGAGCATAATTACCCCCTCTTGGAGTCACTGGCAACTACTTTGCCAATATAGCTACTAACAACGGAGAGCATGCAAGATCACAAACAACACAGACATGATAGAATCAAATAGACAAAACCATTAATCAATCTGACAAAGTAATCTCAATATCCATCGGATCCCCACAAACACAACATGCATGATTACAAATAGATTAGATCTTGATCATGAACGGAGCTCACAAGATCTATACATGAAAGCATAAGGAGGATATACAACCATCTAGCTACTACATGGACCCGTAGTCCAAGGTGGAACTACTCACGCTTCATACCAGAGAAGAAGGCCTCCGGGATGGTCTCCCCTCCGGCAAGGTGCCGAGAAGAACTTAGATCCCCCCGATCTAGGGACGATGGTGGCGGGTGGCTATTTGCCAGCGCCTAGGGGGGTCTGGCTGCCCTGTGGAGCCCCTCCGTCTCGTCTTCCGGCTTCGTGTTTCCCATGGTAAAATATTGACTTTGGCTTTTGTCCCGTCCAATTCCGAGAATATTGATTTTCTGCCTTTCTTGAACCAAAAACAGAAGAAAACAGGCAACTGGCACTGTGGCAGCTTGTTGATAGGTTAGTTCCAGAAAAGATATAAAAACACCTCAAAGTGTAGACAAAGCAAAGCAAAGTAGATACTAAACAAGCATGGAGCATCAAAAATTATAGATACGTTTCCGACGTATCATGCTCATACCATGTGTGTGGGGCTTGTTTGAGCCCATAGAGTGCCTTATCAAGTTTGTAGACATGGTTTGGGAAGTTGGGATCCTCAAATCCCAGGGGTTTCTTTACATATACCAACTCATTCAATGGACCATTAAGAAATGCACTTTCTACATCCATTTGTTGCAACTTAAAGTTATGATGTGCCGCATAAGAAAGAAGGATACTGATGGACTCAAGGCGAGCCACATGTTCATATGTATCTCCATAATCAATGCCTTCAATTTGAGAGAACCCTTGTGCCACCAATCTTGCCTTGTTCCATACAACAATTCCATGCTCATCTTGCTTGTTCTTGAATATCCACTTGGTGCATATAACATTGCGCCAATCCTTTGGCTTCTCAACTATCTTCCATACTTTATTTCTCTCAAAGTTGTTGAGCGCTTTGTGCATTGCTTCCGACCAATCCGAATCTTCAAGAGCTTCCCACACTTTCTCTGGTTCTATCATGGAGATGTGTGCTTGGTGTTCACTAAACCTCTTCAATTGTGCTATTGTGGACACTCCTCTCCTTACATATCCAACCACATTCTATAGAGAGTGGTCTCTTAATTCCAACATTCTATCCATTCTAGCTTTGTGACGAGTTTCGATCTCCTTGTTGTTTCTTGGGGGGACATCTTCATCATTTTGGTCCTCGTCTTGACCATCAACTTGACCTTGATCAATATCGGCATCATTTTCTTCATTAAGAGGCATAGATTAACCTTGGTCTTGTTCAGGCACACTATTAGACTGGAGTTGAGCTTCTCTCACTACATATTGTATAGATCTTCCTTATGTAATAGACCGAGCAGCAGTTGACATTATGGAGAATGGTGACTCAAGCTCCACCTCACTAGAAGTATCTTCCTGATCAACATGTTGAGGGTCCACAACTTGTCTTTGGCTTGGGTAATTGTCCTCCTTGGTAGATGGAGCTTGTTGTTGCTGTGAAGATGAGGGATCCAATTGAGTAGAGGATAGTTCCTCTCGATCCGCCATAAGGGGTTCCTCAACGGGCCGGATAAATCCCACACCCATTCTTCCTATGGCATCCTGAGGCAGTTCATCATCTGCATCACAAGCATCAACACGCCCCCTTGGGGATCATCATATTCTTCGAAAGTCACACTACAAGATTCTATGACAGCTCCAGAGAGCTTATCATAGATTCTATAAGTGTGAGATTCAAGACCATAGCCAACAAAAATACCCTCTAATGCTTTGGAATAGAATTTGGACAAACGAACACCCTTTTGAAATAGAAACACTTACAACCAAACACCCAGAAGTAAGATACGTTGGGCTTGTTACCGGTAAGTATTTCATATGGAGTCTTGATCAATTCTTTGTGGAGGTAGAGCCAGTTTGATGCATGGCAAGCGGTGGAGATTTCTTTGGCCCAAAAGTTGGATGGTGATTTAAACTCCGCCAACATGGTCCTTGCCATATCAATAAGAGTCCGGTTCTTCCTCTCAGCTAAACCATTTGGTTGAGGGGTATATGCATCGGAATATTGGTGGTTTATCCCCTCATCACTGAGAAATCCTTTCAAGGTGTAGTTCTTAAACTCGGTGCAATTGTCACTTCTTATTATCAACACATGGACATTGTATTGACGTTGAACCATGTTGATTAAGTCGATGAAGTTCTATTGGGTCTGTAAGGTTCCCAACCTTTAATAAGGTAGAGATCCCTGTGTTTACAATGCTAGTCCCTGGATCAATAGCTAGCATCCACAGTTAAGATGTAATATCAAGAAACAAAGGTCATAATACAACTTTATAACCAGGAATAACATAATTTATTACATCTTACATAGCTCATTTGGCTATTTCATTACAATGCAGTAGAATATAACAATAGCATGGGGTCCTTCATCTTCAAAGTGCCACATGCAGTCATGTTGGTTGTAGACTTGTAATCCTAATCAATAAACTTCACTAACATCAAACAAACCTGCAACATAATAAGTTACAGCCACAAGGGTCAATACATTTGAATTGTATTGGCAAGTGATACTATGGTAGTATAGTGGGTCTATCATCTATATGCATTTGGCTAAGTGGAGCTTAGGCTTGCTTTGCTCAAAATAGATTTTCCTTATCATTTGAAAACACTAAGTTTTTTGTCAAAAATCACCCAAGGCATCTCCCAATAGAAATTGGTGATCCTTCAACCCTTGTTCAACCACAAGTTTTTAACTTAGAAATTGGGATGAGGAGATTCTTGATAGCTTCCATGTCTTGATGCTCAAATTGTCCTTTGCCAGGGACATGGCTAAGTACTTAGATTTTACACTCTGCAGAGGTGGTGCACTTTCCCCACAAGACTTGGTTTCACCAAGACAAGATCTTTCAGAAGACTTCCCTTAGACCAAAATGGACGCGCTCCAACCTATCAATCCCCTACCACCAACTGTCCATTTGGCTAAGTTATTGCAACCTATATGATCCAGGCAGAGCCCATAATGCCAAGTGGCTGCACTTGAAGCTTCTCAACATTTGACATCTCAAATCTCTTTGTTCCTCGGTGGCCATCCACAAGTGTGATACACCAGGGTAGTCCATTGAAATGGGCCCTGAGTAACCACTCAACACAAACCAATCCTTCCATTCCACCCAGGTGATTCATTCACTTAGTTGTTTTATTAAACAAAACACAAGTCCTTGACTTAGAAAACATTCCATAGTATGAATATATTCCACCCTTGTTTTCTACTAGCTAAGCTAAGCATGATAGTAGTAGGAATATTAACTTAGGAAATTTCTACTAAGGTTTCATCTACTAGGATTTCCCATGGCATAGTTTATACTTAGCAAAATTCCATGCAAGTCCTACTTAGAAATATCACTAATGCATAGTGAAAATAATGGGACAAAAGTATGAAGCATCACTTGCCTTTTTGGTAGAGAATATATGTTCACTCCTTGATCTTGCAATACTCACACTCTTCAAATCACTACAATTCAATCAACAAGCACAATTTCAATCTACCATTCAAGCATCATCACATAAAATAATAGAAACAAAAAAATGCATGCAAGCATGCCAAACATTGTTTTATTTACAAAAGTGGTTTATAATAGGTTATAACATTCTAAAACACTTATTGGTCATTTTATAAAGTGGCAAAACTATTTGCAAAAGATTTTACCTATAAACCATTTTTAAACCAAATCAATATTTTATGTGGTTGAAAATGCCTTTAGCAAAGAAATAATTTTTATAGGGTTGACAAAATACATTTTTATATCATAAAACTTGGTGTTTAGGGTCAGAGAGTTTAAAATAAAACAATTCCCAAAGGTTTTCTTCCAAAAACATTTTTAACACATAAACATTATTTTTATTTGACTAGAAGTGTTTTAAATCAAATATTTACTCTTTAGCTTTACAAAATACATTTTCAAATCCATGAGTTGATTTCTAAGGTCAGTATGTTAAAAACAATCCATTTGCCAAAGTTTTTATCTCAAAAATCATTTTAGAACAAATTTTATATTGTAAATATACCTACACAAGTTTCTGTAAAAACAACCATTTTATCAGAAACAATTTACTAAACAAAGGGTATGGTTGGGTAGGATTTGTCTTGTTGATTCCATTGATATAAAATTTGCAAAATTTGGACGTGTGATTTGAAAGTTATGAATTTTACAAAATTGAACAACAAATAGATCAAATCTATTTTTATTAAAACGGACAGGGCCACGTGGAACGTTCCTATTGGTCCATACCATTTCGGTTGGATCGACCTCTCTGGTGCGTTGGATCTTAAACAGATCGTGCGGCTCTGGTTCAACCTTACCCTTCTGAGTTAAAACTAATCGTACGCGTCTGATCCAGATCCAACGGTCACTACGCGTTTGACCTAAAGCGAGTGGCGCTGGCGGCAGCGACTGGCGGCGCGGGCTCTGCTTGCGGTGGTTCTGACGAAGCAGGAAGGAGAGAGGGAAATAAGATGCTCACAGTGTTCGCATCGTCATGGCGATGCTCAAGGTGTGGTCGGCTTGACGAGGGGCGCACCGGAGCTGCGTGGATTGCTCGCCGGAGCTAGAGATGGCGCCAGAAGCTTCTGCTTGTCGACGGGGACGGTGCTGCAGTCCACCAGAAGGCAAGAGAAAGGTACGGTTAGATGCGGGCGAGTGCGTAGATCATAGGAGCTTCAACGGAAGAGCTCGAGTGGTCTGTTCTCACCGGGGAAACTTGCCGGAGTTCGAGCAGACGGTGGCGGAGCTCAGTCGAAGTCGTTGCCAAGGATACAGGGCACGTGCAAGCGAGCTGATGCCACTGGGAGATGCGCCAGGGTCTGTTGAACACGCGTGTGTGGTCTAGGGGGCAAGGCGCGGTGAGGTGTGGTCGGAATTACTGGCGAAGCTCATCGGAGACAGAGAGCTTGAAGCAAGAAATTCAAGCAGCCTTGTGGCCAAAGGGGAGGGGCGAGCAAGGGGAAAAGGAGAGGGGTCATGGGCATTTAAGGAGGCGTGGTCACAGCGAGGATTAACCGCGGCGTTAAGGCGAATTACACCGGCCGCAACGGCCGGGGAGGGCGTGGTCAGCGCGCGCGGGTGAGGACGATGACGACATGGCCGCGGGCCTGGTTAGTCAGCGAGTGAGAGAGTGTGGGGTGGGGTCCAGCGGACAGTGGCGAAGTGGGTGAGTTCTGCGGTGAGAAAACGGTTCGCTCGGGGGTGAGAGGAAGTGGGTTGTTGGGCCAGTGGGCTAGGCTGGATTCTTTCTTTTTTCTGTACTGATTGTTTTTCTTTTTCCATTTCTATTTTCTGTTTTGATTTTGTTTAACCAATTCAAACATCCATTTGAATTCAAACTTTTGTCAAACTTTGTGTGGATTCAAACACTGATTAATAATACATTTTAAAGTCAAATTTAGAATATTTCTTTTATTCTTTTTAGGGTCTTTTAATTATTTAAAATAGGCCCTTGTATTTATTTAAATAAGATCAAATATATTTGTAATCCTTATTTAAATTTCATTTTTCCACAAAAACTTTTCAGTAAGTTTTATTCATTTTTTTAGGGTGTCAAATATTTCACTTTGAATTATTTTGGGATATTTTTAATATGATTTATTAATCATTTTAAATTAGGTACTTGTCTTTATTCCAATGAAATTAAATATAGTTTTAATTTATTTCTTTGATCTTATTTAAGTTAATTAAATAACTTTTAATCCTCTTGGGTAATTTCCAAATATTATCTTCCCATGATTTAATTAATCATTTCTAATAGGGATTTTATCTTTATTCCAATAGAATTTGGTTAATGCCATTTTACTTGGAAATTCTTTATCCTTTTATTTTATTTGGATTTGGATTATATTAATTCCATTTGGTTAATGGATTAGGCCAAGATTTAATTTGGTCTTTAAATATTTCTTATTTAATATTTCTATCTTTAACTTGTAAAATCCATATCTTTTTATTTGTAGATCCAAACTTGGTGTTTCCAATTTGTAAAATCTTATTTGATATTTATTTATCCTTTTAAATATCTTTAGGATTATTTGCTCACCATTTGGTATGGATTTTGGGTAAGTGCTTTATTAGCTTTGGAAATTCAATTGCCTTATCTTATTAAATTCATAAGATTTTATTTATGGCTCCAAATTAAATGAAATCAATTTATATGGTTTTATAATATTTCCATTTGTCATTCATGATCATTTTGAAATGTTTGCTTGACAACTTTTTATATGGATCAAATCCATGGTCTTAGAGATATCTTGGAAATGTTTTTCTTCCATTAGGGTTTTAGGGTTTTGGTTTATTTTCCAAGTGTTTAAATTTCCAGATGCATTTATGAAGAATGCATTTCACTTGATTTGAATTTAGTTGGATTCAAATGTTAACAAAAGTTTGTTCAAGATGGGATTTTTAAGTTTCCAATTAGTAACAAAAGTTTCTTTTCACCCTAAATTTCAATAATTATTTATTTTGTTTATTTATTTTTTCACATTACAAGATTTGGAAAATATTGGGATGTGACAGGGTCTCACTTTTCAACTTGAAGAAATATACCCATGAGTATCTTGAATATTCATCAACAATCACCAAAAAATATTTATTCCCACCAAGACTTGCATGAGATGGAGGCCCAAAGAGATCCACATGAAGGAGCTCCAAGATCCTCTTGGACTTGATGTAGTTCTTTGGCTTGTGGGGAGAATCATGCATCTTTCCTTCCACACAAGCCCTACAAACACGATCTTTGGCAAAGGAAACATTTTCTTTTAGTCCAACAATATGGCCATCCTTGTGGAGACTTTGAAAAGTTCTTATATTGACGTGGGCTAGACGGCGATGCCATAACCAACCCACATCGGCCTTTCCGAATAAGTACATCGCACTTGTAGTGTTTTTGTCTGAAAAGTCCACCACATACAAGTCTTTTTCGACGTAACCAACAAAAGCGACCTTGAGAGACTTGCTCCACATGAGGACCACAGTATCATCATCAATAAAGACGGAAAATCCCATCTTTCCAAGAGCACGCACTGAAAGTAAATTATAACCAAGGGTCTCAACAAGCATGACGTCCATGAGTGTAATATCATGGGCAACCACAACCTTGCCAAAACCCATTACCTTAGACATTGACTTGTCGGCATATGTCATGGATATTTGATCATCAATTGGTCTTAAATCCTTGACAATAGACGAGATTCTGGTCATATGACTTGTGCAACCACTACCAAGCACCCACTTTGACCCTCCGGAAGCATAAGTCTACAAAAGATCAAGCTAGTTTTTAGGTACCCATTTTCAATGGGCCTCTTTTGTTAGCAACAAGGGTCTTGGGAACCCAAATAGACCAAGCAATATACCCATCAAATGGGCCAACATATTGTGCATACACATCACCATAATAATCACTCATTAAAACATAGTGAGGGTTAGCACTTCCTGCAAAATCATCATGAGACATAGTTTTGCCACTTGTGGTCCTACTCCCCACAACGGCCTTGTCTTTTTCTTGTGCGGTCTTGTCCTTCTTCTTGCTGTTGTTCTTCTTCTTGGCTTTGGAGACAAAACCAATGCCCCCTTTCTCACCATTTGACCTTTTCTTACTCAAGAGGTCATCAATGGACTTGTTTCCTTTTGTAAAGGTGTCCTTAGCTAGCTCCCCCTTCAACCTAGCATTTTCTTCCAGAATATTTGTACTACTAGAAGGAATGAAATTACTAGGTGAAGGAATATGGGTCGATTGAGTTTGAAGCTTTTCATGGGACTTTGTGAGTGAGAAGAGTTCACTTTCCAAAGCCTTGTCAAGCAACCTAAAGTCCTCGGCAATTTTTTCATGAACAACACTAAAATCAATCGTGTCCTATTTAGCCCTTTTATATTTACCAATAGCATGGTCTCGTTCCTTAACGAGTCTATTAACAATTAAGTCATTAGCCCCATCAAGCCCTTCAAGTTTTAGTTCAAGGGACACCCTAGTCTCTTGTTCTTCTTCTAGAGCATTATTTAGGGCTTCTACCTCAATCATGTGCTCTCTCCCTAGTTTACATCTCTCATCAAGAAGCTCTTATGTGTGAGAAAGTTGATCTAAGAGGTCCACAAAATGTCTCTTGTGTTACCCTTGCAAGTTATTCATGAACTCATCAAAAGCAATTATTTCGTTTTAGACCTCAAGAGACATCTCATAATCAATTTCATCATTAATCAAGAGGGAGGGTGAGATGATGAAGATACCTCCGTTCCTCTTGCCATAAGGCAAGTGACGTTCTTGTTGGAGATATTCTCATTTGGAGAGTCGAAGAGGGAGAATGTGGGAGTAGAACAAGTGGCAAGAGCAGCCACACCACTTGATGTTTCCTCTTCATCATCTTCATTGTTGGAGGAGAATTCTTCTTGAGTGATCAATACAATTTCACCCGACTTCTTGTTGATGGGATTCTTTTTGACGAAAGGTTTCTTGTAAGGAGCCTTGGAAGTTTTCTTCAACACAAGTTGACTCCCATGATCTTCTCTCTTCTCATAGGGACAACCCGCCACAAAGTGATAGCGGTCACCACAATTGAAGCAAGTTCTCAATTTAGTGACATTGTCTCTTCTTCCATTTGGGTTGCTTCTTCATTGCATTTCCATCTTGGCCTTGGCGGGATATTTCCAAAAGTTCTTTGCATAGAAGGCCAAATATTCACCATGAGCAATCTTGACATCATCGACATGGATCATGGATAGTCCTTCATCACTATCATATTCATCCACATGCTCCACAACTTTGGCCTTTGTTGACACCATTGCTCATTCCAAGGGCTCGAGCATGGGCATCTTTGGCATTCTTGGCGGCAACCTTGAAAGAGGTCATCTCTTGCATAACTTCATTGGAGGTCATGAGGTGATAGTTGTGTCTTCCTTGTAGGGTCTTCAAGTCGGTACGCTCAAAAGGCATGAGTGCACTCACATATTTCCTTTTTATCCAAGCATTATCCACATGTGAGGCACCCACATTCCTAAAGGCGGTGGCGGTGGACTTGAGCCTATGATACATGTCTTCATGATCTTCACCATCCTTCATATATAAACCTTCGGCTTCATTTCTTAGTGCATCATACTGGTTCCTTCTCATGCTCTCATTTCCAACATACAACTCCGTGAGAGCATCCCAAGCTTCCTTGGCGATGTTGAGGTTCTCAATGTGAGGGTAATATTTTGTACCCAATCCTTGTTGTATCATGTGCAAGGCGGTGGCATTAAGTTGACTTTTGACAACTTCTCTTCTAGTCAAGTTGGTTGGATCCCCAATATGGAGTCCTTCTTCAATGATGTTCCATAACTCAATGTAAGAGCTGCGCACATGAGATTTCATTAGTGATTTCCATTGAGCAAAAGTAGATGCAGCTAGCTTTGGTGGGTCACCTCTATTGTTTATATGAGGGTGAGGAATTGGAGGATCGGGAGAGTACCATCCTTGTGACTCATTGTGCTCTCCCTTCCAACTATCCCTTTTTCTGGAAGAATTAATATTGTTTGGATTATCCCTCACCTCCACAACCGCGGGTGATGTCGGCGCATTCACCTTTGGTAATGGTGGAGCTACCTCTTGACGCGAAGGGGATGATGAGTCACCTTTGTATTTAACAAGTTGCTCAAGTAACTTGTGCAATTGTTTGATCTCATTGCCCAAGGTGGAGCTCAATCTTGTTTCCTAGTTATTGAGATCCTCCATGGTCACCGTGTTGGTAGGCTCACCATCACCTTCCCCTAAGTTGCTACCCATATATTCTTAGGCGGTAAAGCCCGAATAAAGAGCCGAGGCTATCATACCAATTGAAAGGATTGTATGGGCACCTAGATGGGGGGGGGAATAGGTGCTACTTCAAATTTTCTTCTTTTTCAAATTAGGGTTTGACAAGAAAGGTAAATTCTCTAGATTATGCAACTAAGGCGAATTTACCTATATGTCAAACAAGCACCAATTAGCACAAACACTAAGCAAGAACAAGTAAAGTAAAGTGCGGTAAAGGAGAGAAGTAACCAAAGTGGAGAACAGAGACACAAGGGTTTGTTTCCCGTAGTTCCTTCCTTTTGAGGGGAAGTACGTCTACGTTTGGAGAGGGGGTGGTTTCAAACCACCAACGCCACGAGAGGCATCCCTTGTTCTCCGATGAACCTCACCCCAAAGGGTTCGATTCACCTCTTCCACTATATCGGCAACCTTCGAGGTGGAAGCCGACACCTTTACAGCAAGTTTGGGGCACACATCCACAACTTAATTGGAGGCTCCCAAATACAAGCAAGCTGTCAAACAATCAAAGACAATCTTGTAAGAACCAAATCAAAAGCTAGGGTTTCCAAAGAAACACTAGAGCAAGGGGCCCTCAAGTGAATGAGAGGTAAATGAAGATCTCTCTTGGTGAAGCTATAGATCAAGGCCTCCTCCTTCGATTCTCCAAAGATCAATGACTTTGGATGGTTGAGTGAAGAGATCTTGTGGATTTTGGTGGCTCAAAATGTGCTGCTGTTCTTGACCTAGTCGAGCAGCTCCCAAGGTAGAAGAAGGGGTCCTTTTATAGGCCCCCCTGAAATTAGAGTCGTTGGAGCACTTAACCCGGACAGTCCAGCCGGTACGAGCCAGACACTCTCGCCCACCCGGACACTCAGGTGTGCGCCATCTGGACACTCCGGCCTGGAAAAGTTTTCGGCTAGTGTCTGGGTAATGTTCGAACACGCATACAGACTGTCCACCCTCGCGAAGAAAAGCTGGCGAATTGCCAAGGTCGAACAATCTAGCTTCTTCGGGCCAGATACTCCGGTGGGGCCAGACATTTCGGCGCACATCAGCCAGACAGTCTGGCCAGATATTGATCTTGCCCCTTTTTGATCATGTGAGGCTCTTTTCCCTTGGGTATAAATTACACAAATGAATCTGATATATCCTGAAAGATTCAACAATATATTAAACCTATCCAAGTGTTATCAACAAACATCAAAACAATATGAAAGGCATAAATTCCCTTTCAAAAGTAGTTTAGATTCATCATACAAATTCAAATTAATAATTCAAAATCATTTTTTTCTTGCTCCTAGTGTTTTTTGCTAGGTTCACCACCTTGCTCCTGGTGATCCTAGCTAGAATATTCTCGGAGTTCATCATCAGCTTCTTCCGGTTGTTCCCTTTGTTCTTTTTCTCTGCATCCAGTGAATCAAGTGCTTCAGTCTGTCGTACAATTGGTTCAATCTCGTCTCGATCCATTGGTTTAATATCCTCTGCATTTGTTTCAATCTCCTCTCCATTTGGTTCAATCTCCTCTCGATCCGTTGGTTCAATCTAGAATGTATCCATTGCTTCATCCTCCTCTCATTCAAATACTTCATTCTCATCTGCATTTGCTGCTCCTGGCTGATCATCCATTCCATAAGCTGGGTACACTACATTTTTACAAAGCCTAGCAATGTGACCTAGGATCCCACAAAGTTTGAACTTACGTTGTTGAGGTGGTGCACCACCCTCTGCACTAGCTATCATCCTATTCTTCCTTGGCCTACCTACTGGTCTAGTAAAAACTAGAGGGTATAGCTTGAAGCCTGGATCCACTTCCATCCATTGGTCTTTTCCCAACAAGAGTGGACATTTTGAGAATATGCTGCCCTAAATTTGGCAACGGAGAAATACTCCGACATGTACTGATCAACTTCACTCTCTTCACCTCCTAGAACACCCATGAAAAACAATGCATGTATGTAGGGTTTCTCACAGAGCGGTGATTGCCTGCAATGGCATTTCCTATTAACCAAAGTCACTTGATACCTCCATTGCATATCTTTACTATCAGTGTATGTTACCTCAGCCTCCATTCCTCTTCTAATGCATTTCATCTTCAATTGTTTTGCCCTGGCATGCAAAGCCTTAATCAAAGATGGGAGGATGAGATGGCCAGCATATACTGTTGATGCAATTATTTGATGCAAATCGATCGTTATCATGACCATCTGCCTAATCTTATCAAATATTTCCCACAGCATAAGACCTTTCAATGACTTGACCTTTGCATTGAAACTCTCTGCAAGGTTACTTGTTACATAGTCTACCTTGCAAATTTCATTGAATCAACTTCTTGACCACACCATTCCATGATGTGCATCCAAGTACTCCTTCATCGTAGGTTTTTGTTTATACAACACTTCCAAATGATACATATGCTTCTTCAAACTGTATGTGTATGAAGATGGCCATAGGTTGTAAGTATAAACTTTACCATTGAATTTTTTGTAACATTATGCACTAAGTGTCGCATACATTCCATATGCTCCACTCCGAGGAATACCGCTTCTACAGCTTTCTCCAAACCTTTGCAAGCGTCCGTGTGGATGACCTATAAGGTCGCGCAAATTCTCTAGAAACCAAGTCCAACTTTCCTCTGACTCAATCTCCAAAACTCCATAAGCAACAGGGAACATCCAATTGTGGCCATCAACTGCAGTAGCAGCTATTAGTTGTCCTTTAAATCTGCCATGAAGAGATGTTGCCTCCACGACCAAATAAGGCCTGCAACCATCCAGAAACCTTTGCCGGCAAGCTTTGAAACAAACAAAAGCCCTTCTAAATCACTCCTTCTCCATTGTCTTCCCTCTTATTTTGTACTGAACTTTATGCATGTCTATCTATACAACACTACCTAGACTAGACATCTCCAGTTCATCTTTGAAGCTGCAAAGCAACTGAAAACTTTCATTCCATGGACCATTGATCCTCTCAAGAGCCATTTCCTTTGCATAGAACATCTATAGGGGTTCGTAGCATGGAAAACAAAAAATTTCTACCGCATACAAAAAAACAAGCCAAGATATATCTACTAGATTGTAGCAACGAGTCGATGAAATAACTCACCCTCGAAGATTCCAAAGCAGTTAACGAGATCGGATTCTCGTGGGTGATGTAGTCGTACACTTGTCGATCTCAAGATCGCGTAGATGATCCTTCCGGCGCTGCGTTCCGGCAGCGCTTCCGCAGTCGGTCACACATTCGGTACTCGATGAAGAGCTTTCTCTCCCTTGTTCCAGCAGGCAGCGGAGGTTGTAGCACTCTCCTCGCGATTCCGACAGCACAACGGTGTGGTATCGAAAGTAGAGGGGAGATCTCGCAGGGCTTCGCCTTAAGCCGGAGCGAGTATGGTGGACTATGAGAGAGGCCTTGGCGATCTAGGGTTTAGACACACCAAGGAGAGAGGGCTAGGCCGGCGGCTAGGGCTTGGGGAAGCCCAAGTCGGCGGCTAGGGTTTGCCCTAGGTGGCGGCAGCATCAGCAGGAGGTGGTGGCGTCGGCGGCTTAGGGCTAGGGTTTTGGTGAGGCAAGGTGTAGTCTTGGAGGGGAAGCCCTGCCCCTCCTTATATAGGTGGAGGGCGCCGGCCAAGGGGAGGGGAGTCCCTCCCCAACTCGGCTTCCAAGGCCGGCGGGTGGAGGGAGAGGAACTCCTCCCCAAGTAGGTTTCCTACTCTCCCTCCACCAAGCAAACTTGCCGTTTGACTTTTCAAATTGGCGTTTGACTTTTCAAACTAGGATTTGATTTATCCCTTTATTTTGCTCAGCGATGACACCTAGTACATGATGCAACCATTCCAACTTGTTATGACACATTCATGTACCCTTCCCCTCCGGAGTGCCGGACCTTCCGGAACCTTCTAGAACATTCCCGATGAAAACACCGGAACCATTCTCCAACCCCGAAACGGGACTTTCCTTATATGAATCTTATTCTCCGGACCATTCCGGATCTCCTCGTGATATCCCGGATCCCATCCAGGACTCCGAACAACATTAGGTCTCTTACTCATCATTCCATAACTACTCAACAACATCGAATCCTTAAGTGTGTCTCCCTACGGTTCATGAATTATGCGGACATGATCGAGACACTTCTCCAAACAATAACCAATAGAAGAATCTGGAAATTCATATGGCTCCCACATATTTCTATGATTACTTTGCGATCGAATGAACCACTTACATATGATACCAATTTCCCTTTGTCTCACGATAGTTTACTTATCCGAGGTTTTGATCGTCGGTATCTCTTCATACCTAGTTCAACCTCGTTACTGATAAGTACTCTTTTCTCGTTCCCGTGATATGTGATCCCTTGTGATCCAGCACATGCTTGCAAGCCAATTGGATGACATTCCACCAAGAGGGCCCAGAGTATATCTATCCATCATATGGATGGACAAATCCCACTCTTGATCCATGTGTCTCAACCAATACTTTACGAACACTCAATGACATCTTTATAACCACCTAGTTACGGTGTGGTGTTTGATGTCATCAAAGCATCCTTCTGGTGATGGTGATATGCATGATCTCATGGTCGAAGGAATTAGGTTACTATGTATTAGAAAGCATATAGCAATTGAACTATTAAAATGACTTGATCTTTATGCTACGCTTATCTATAGGAGTATGTCCATCATACCATTCTCCTAACGATATGATCTTGTTGTTAATAACATCTCAATGTTCATGATAGGGAAACCACAATCATTTATTAACCAACAAGCTAGTATTATAAAGAGGCTTTACCGGGGACTCTAATTTAGTTTACAAATCACATAAGTATTAATGTTTCCTTGTTAATACTGTTATAGCATGAATGTAAACATTTATCATAAACACAAAGATATAATAATAACTACATTTATTATTTCCTCTAGGGCATATCTCCAACAACATCCTCATGTAAGGTACTATAATATTAAACTTTTTATGAACTTCTTTTATGAGCGTTGTTGAACCAAGTGATGGGTTCGCTCTCATCCAATCCATGATTGCCAACCACCTAGTATTTGCTAGTTTTGTTTTGTCATTTGGCTATCCCTCTTGAGGTGGACAGAATGTTCAAACCATTTAAGTTTTATCTAAAACATAATGAAAATTTTAGGTACAACTAACAAACTCTACACAATAATCTAAAATACACAACTAGTTGTAATACCTGAACCAAACTGCTCCTGAGCATAGTGGATGCATGCATCCTCCACCTACACCTCTTGTATAGGCAGTTCACTGTGAACCTTGATGGCTAACTCTTAATTACATCATAATCATTATTGGTGTGAATGCAATATGTAGTAAGGGCATTATGACAGTCCCGCATCGTTTCAAATATGGTGCCTTCTAAAATCTTAGGATCGTCCTCGTCCCACTCAATTACTGGCAAGTCCTCACCATCGTACTCGGCTAAAACGAGGTTGTCATTGTTCTCCCCGTTCTCTTCGTCATCAGTGTCATCAAATCTGGCACCATGGGCAATTTCCTCTATGTATTGACCCTCTAGTGCCTGTTTACTGAATCTATCTACCAATTCAGGAAACATCAACTCATTCTCATCATCTAGTGGAGGCGCTCCCTCGTCAGGCTCTGCTTCATCCTCCACATCAGCTACACGAGCGATTTGTCTTACACTCGTAGTGTGAGCAGATGGTATTGTTATGGACCTACAAGGAGCGCGGGGGTGCACACTATTAGTAGGGATAGCACACACACATGATGCCCGACCACCTAATGATGCCTGACCACCAGATGATGATTTAACCCTCTTTCCCATGTGCTCAAATTTAGGTTGCACATGGAGACGAATTCGACTAAAATGTTCGGAAGCATTCAAAGAGAAAACCATTACCAAATTATCTTCGCTAGTTAGTGAGAGCAGTCTTTGCTTGCTAATGTTGAAATATTGCAACTCAACTGAATCGCCACTACTCTAGGGGAATTTAGATTAGATTTTATATTTCAAATCTCTAAGAGTTATGGAGGTTGCAACCACCACTGGTAAGTAAAATCCAGAGATATATTGTTCACAACCACAAAATTATGCTAGTATCCAGTCTAACCGCCAGCCGAAATGCCAGCGCTGGATCAATCCTATTCAAAAAGCAAGGAAGTTAGTTGAGCACCAGTGATTCGCGCTCAAATGGTATTTAGACTAGGAAGTATTGATGTTTAAAGTGAAACACTTGATGGAGTTTTTAATTTGGTATACCTCATATTCCTCTTTTGTGAAAATAATTTAAGCAATAATGCATTGGTATTATATTATTTGAAGTGTTCTACAACCGCTATGGAGAGAGATAACCTTTTGCAGGATTCACTAAAAAGCGGAGAGCGAGAGGAGCATAAGGAAGAGGAGGAAGAACGGATTGATCACCCGCTCACACCTTCAAATCCTACTTTTGATTCTATCATTTCTATTAAAACACTAGTCGATGAAAAGGAGGAACAAAAAGGTGAGGTTGATAAAGAGAGTCATGCTATAACTTTTGTTTGCGATGCCTCTCACTCTAGTAGTGATTTTTATGATGCTAAAACTATTGATAATTGTTCTGCGGAGGCCTTTTTCCTAGACACTCATATGGAGAGCATTATTAATAATGAACTAGAGATAGAACCTTGATATGCTAACATGCAGGGTCCTGAACTCCCTTCTATGAAGGAAGATTACTATGGAGTGTTCGCCTACATAGGTAACCAAGGTAGAGATTTAAGAATTTTGTATGAATCTAAAATCCTATCATTGCAGCTATACACGGAGGCATGTTCACCAAGCTTGGTGCATCAACACTCGCTTGAAAGCGAGAACTTGTTCATCTACATGATGCTGATGCACCATAAGAGGGTACGAATTCGACCAAACTCTACTCCAAGATGCTCCAAACTGGTATGTACAATCTCACCTTGAGTTGATATCCCTTGGGATCCAGGTGGGTAATGTATGGAGCATCCTAGCCTGGCTTTATCCCTTTAAAGAGAGCAATTCCCAGGAGGCAACCCGGAAGTCATTAGGCGTCTTTCTTAGTTTTGTGTCTTGAGTCTAGTTACATTGGCACTTTTATTCTTTGCATGTCTTGCTATTAGAGTTATCTTGTTGAAGTTTTCATAAGGTAAAATTTATTGTCACTATTACGTGTTGCATAAACTCGGTAAAATGGAAGGGAAAATCAGTTTCAGGTGAATCCTTCAATTATATGTTGGTCGAAAATTAAAGTTGTTATTTTACTGTCAAAACATGGTGTTTCGCTAAGTTTCAGGTTAAGAAAGAATTCTCAAAGAAACAGAATTTTTTTGGCGAGCACAGAAGGCTTAACGACCAAATATACCGCGGGAATAAAAATTCCAGCCATATAGTTGTGGCCATATAGTTATCGATGCCATCGTCAAAATTTCTTTCACAGGTACAGAAGGTTTAACGACCAACTATACGCCAGGAATAAAATTCCGGCCGTATAGTTGTCGCCATATAGATATCGACACTTGCTTTGAATTTCTATTTCAAGGTACTGTAAGATTAACGACCAACTATACGGCGGGACCAAAAACTCCGACCATATAGTTGCGCCTGTATAGTTGGTGAAACCCCTCAAACGCCAACTAGAAGGTAACCATTGCTCAAAATTTTATTATTTCTTCTTCCTTCTTTTTCTAAAAACCTCGAAACTCCACATGGGACCATCTCCCTTGGTCAAGGGAAGCCGAATATCTATAAGCAATAAAAGTTCTACCTAATAAACTTCATAGACTGTAATTCTCTATAGAAGTTCATGTTTTGTTTTTTACTTTCGTTTTATCGGTGGGGTAAACGAACAATGTTCGTATACCAAACCGATGCATTTTATTTTGTGTGTTATTTTCGTAGGGACTTGAACCTTGTGTGATGACGTGTACGATAGTGCCAACAGTGCAAACACTCACATGAGCCACTTGGTTGTTTCAATTCAATATGCCTACCTATTAATGTCTCGTAAAACTTTCCAACTCAAACCTCTTTTAATTAACACATAGGGGCTGCACATTCATGTCTTGTATCCTGTTTCACTTGCACCTCATCACAATCTAGGAGAGGCATCTTCTAGAACTAGTTTGTTGAATTAAGCGTGGTGCTTAGGTTGATGAACCTACTCAGCGGGACTTGTATTTTTATCACTTGTGAGCTAAACCGGTGTCTTCAAAAACACAAAAATATTTCGTTTTCTTTTTATTTTCTAAGAAGGTTCTCAAGTAAGGCACACCGGATCATATCAAGAAACACATATTGAAGCAAAGGTTCTTTGTCCATTGAAAGAGAGGTTTCTAGTACCTCAACGGTAAAATGTGTCACCCTTCTTTAACCTAAGCTTGGGGAGGTAACCACTTCTTATACCCTCTTTTGATAACTGTATTTTCTCTTTTGTTTTCATGATCTTCTTGAGTCGGTAATGAAAAGTTCTTAGCTTGGGGAGGTTATTTTGCATGTGTAGTCGTGTGTAATGTTCTTTATCTTAAAAAGTTTTCATGCTATTGTGTATCCCTCTGTTTTTGAATGCTTGCTGAGTTTTTGTTCATATTTATATAAGGGATATACTTGCTCGTGTTAGGCTCCATAGGAGACAAGCCATAGCTCATGTTGTAAATGATGGTCTTAATAGACGCTTACTAAGTGAGTTGGCAAATAAGAAATGATGTTTCAAAGCTTCTAGATTACATATGCCAAAACTTTTTCTTGAAAATCAAAGTGAGATATTTCTTTATGTGTGTCTTGCACCACTGTCGCACTCCATGGGGGGCTAACAACTCCGTTGGCCTAAAAATGATCTACCAAGAGTGAAATCTCAGAATTTGGCTATGGGTTGATTAAACATCTATAACAACAATGTTATGATGGGTATGATTTTTGGCTCCCTCATGGGTCTGCATTGCAAGCGAAGGTTACAATACTCCTCTGACTGTTATGAGAAATCATTATACCGAAAAGGGAAACCTTGGTAATAGTCACGAGTGTCCTTCCTGGCCTACACAGTCTCAATTAAACATATACCACTCTTTTGGCATGGTCTCGTTACTAAGAAATATATTTTCTATGAGTTCAACAATCAAAGTTTGCACTTGAGAGACTTTAATAGAAGGCATGAGTGGGCAGCATTGGAAAAATCTATCTCTATTTATGATTGACAACTAACCGTGTTTATCTTTCCCTTATACAAATAAAAATACAATAAAGTGTGTATAGAAGGATCACAAGTTTACTTGCAAGCTAGATTTAACTTTGACATGGGGCATAGAATTTTATGACTAATCTCTAGTGGTTTGGAATAATATAACTGAGCTTATATTGCCTTGTATGATTATGTGCTCTCTTGCTTTGATCTTGCAGGAAAAACAAGAATACGGTGCATTGATTTTGAACGATAAGCAACATCACATCCATTAAGTTATCGATCCCTTTTTCTCAAGGACGAGCAAGATCTAGCTTGGGGAAGTTGATGGTTGTGATAGTACAACACTTTTTAGCTATATAAATTGTGTCATTTGCCTACCATATCATGCTCCATCTAACTATTGCTAAAACTGATATGCATGATTACTTGTTTTCATTACATTCAATATGAGCTTTGCACATTTAGTAGTTTAGGTAGAATTTTATCTTTCTTCCTTGTCTTTGACATGTGTGTAGGTGTTGATGATGATTATGGATAAAACAAAGGAAAAGGGAACAAAGAGAGTATAGTATGGAGGAACTGCAGGACCAGACTTAGCCATTTGAGGTGTTGGAAAAAGTCAATTTTCCAACTTCTCAAAATAAATATACAATACCATCGGGTTGTATCCCTCGACGAGATGAATCCAACGAGCCGAAGAACACCCAAAACGGTGTTCATATGAAGAAATGGCGGCCAAAATACGAAAGAAGGCAGAAGGTTTGACGACCAACTATACGGCCGGCCGTCGTATAGTTCCGGCCGTATACTTGGTAAAAACGTCATAAACAATGGGATTTCTCCATAGAAAGGCTCCAGAAGCTTCCCCAAGTCATATGACGGTATTATGGGTACCCTAGGGAACCCCCAAGGCCTATATAAAGAGGGGAGGAGTCAAAGGAAGCCACAACAACACCATAGCCCTCCAAGGGCGGGGCTCTGCTGCCGGTGCCACAGATCCGATCTCCATGGCGGCGGATCTCTGCCTCAACCACACCTTCAAGATCTAGATCTCCCTCAACACCATCACCATCAAGGCATCCAAACAAGAAGAAAAGGAGGATAAGGAAAACATCACCACCACCACGCATCGATCTCCATCTCCATCTCTCTCTCTCTATCTCTCTTTTGTTTAGTAATTGTAAGATTGAACACAGTTGTGACATCATTATATATTTATATGTTTTTCCGTTCATCCATGCTTGAGTGATTGATGCAATTCTAGGTTGAGGTATGATCTAGTGGGGCCAAATTAGAATTTATTGTGATCTAAGTTGAGTTTATCTGATCCTTTGGTCTAGAAGCACCTTTTTCCTTGCGGTGATGCGTGAGAACCATGCATAGTGCACACAGAGTGATAGCCTGATAATCAATTGGGGAACGTTTATTTGTCTGAGTAATCTCTTATAGATCACACATATATTTTCCCATCTAGTACTAGTGAGAACGAAGCCTAGAGGCCCTCTCTTATTCCATTCAATCCTACAACTACAATCCCTTTAATTCAGTTCATATTATTGTTTACCTTCTGTCTTAGTTTATTTTGTTCTTGTTAAAAGTTCTTTGTTATTAGATACTTTAAACCTCTCTCGATTACCTTTTTTCTAGAAACTTATAGAATAGGATATTTCAAAACCACGGTTTGGGTGCGAAACATGGCCGCATTGATAATGTGGTTGTGGGGTCGTGTTGTTTCTGTTCGTCGATCTCCCATCGGGACAAAATCTTAAATATTTGCTGCTACAAGTACTGCAATAACCCTGTTGTTGGTGAAGGAACCCAGTCATCAGCGACCATCATGTAAAGCACCTTTTTCATATTTCCATGGCCTACCAAGCAACATATGGCAAACGGTCATTGGGACCACATCACACTACACCGTATCCTTGTATGGTCCAATTGAGAAGGTTATCGAGATGGTGTGCTTGATTTTCACGGACCCTTGGTCACTTAGCCACTATATATGGTAGGGGTGCTTGTGTGGATGGAGGGTGAGGTTCAGTTTCTCACACAATTCAGTGATTCAAATATTGTGGCAACTCCCTCCATCGGTGACAACTTTAATGGACTTTCCATTGATACCGGCATGATTTTGAAAGATGTTTCATCTTTGATCTTCATGTTCATGGGATTGAGTGGTCAAGACACTTGTGACCACAAGCGATGTACTTGTGTCATGCTCACACATGAGTAATTCTTGGTCATCTTCCACATGTTGCCTTGACAATTCTTCCTTGACTCTTACATCAAACTCATCTTCACTCAAATATTCTTCATCACCATTGTCATGGATGAACAAAACTTTCTTGTTTCCACATGTATTCTGCTTGTTCCGTTTGCCTCCACACTTGTAGCATTCACCGTTGAATGGTGTGTCATCCTTGGTATATTCGCCAATTGGGGGCGGTTTTCCTTGAGGAATTGTTGGCTTGAAAGGAAGCTTGGGGGGTACTTGAGGAGCTTCCATTGAGGTTGGTTGGTGTAGTGGTTGGTGCTTGCTTGTAGGTGACGTACGTATTTGGCTTATTGTACTTGATGTCCTCTTCCACTTGACGCTCGGATTTTGTTGCAATGTGCACAAGCTCAACCATGTCGTTGTACTTTTGGAACTCGATGATTCGCTTGATTGGATGGTTCAACCCATTGAGGAAATGTGTCATTGTTTGCTCATCGTGCTCGTCAATATTGGCGAGGATCATGTTGAGCTCCATTTGCTTGAAATACTCTTCCACGGTCTTTGTTCCTTGACTAAGCGTTTGAAACATGTTGAAGAGGTCGCGCGTGTAGTGCGAAGGAGCAAAGTGTGATCTCATATGAGCCTTCATATCTTGGAAAGTGGTGATTGTGTTGGATATATGCCCAAGAGGCAATATAAAGTAGTTATTATTATATCTTTGTATTTATGATAAATGTTTACATCCCATGCTATAATTGTATTAACCGGAAATATTAATACTTGTGTGTTTTGTAAACATAAAAGACTCCCTAGTAAGCCTCTTATTAAACTAGCTTGTTGATTAATAGATGATCATGGTTTCCTGATCATGGACATTGGATGTTATTAATAACAATATCATGTCATTAGGAGAATGATGTTGTGGACACACTCCTATAGTTAGCATAGCATAAGATCAAGTATTTTAGAGTTTGTTTGCTATAAGATTTAAAATACATAGTAACCTAATCCTTCAACCATGAGATCATGTTAATCACCATCGCCAGATGGATGCTTTGATGACATCAAACACCACTTCCATAACTGGGTGGTTATAAACATGGCATTAGGTATTCTGAGAGTATGTGTTAAAGCACATGTATCAAGAGTGGGATTTGTCCATCCAAGGCATAACATGAAATAGCTCAATACAAACAAGCAAGCAACCTATATTGTCATACCACATAAGTTGGTAATATCAATATGCTAACACGATAGCGATGATCTCCTAAAGAGTTAAATATGGTGGACCAAAACTAACAAAACTTGGTGAGATCTTCATATGTGTCATCTTATTTGTTCTTTTACTTAGTTAACTCTCACATAGGTATCAAATGAATGGACAACTACAAATTTTGAACAAGATGAGGCTCTAGAAAAGATAGATAAGGAATATAAGAACTCTAATAAGTAGAAAATATGATAGTTCTCCTAATAGAGGTCTCCTACTTCTAATCCATTTCTAAGGTCACGAACCTACAGTCAACGCAATGCTCTGATACCATCTGTAGGGATCTAACCCATTAAGAATTGGATCATGTGTTTACAATGCTAGTCCCTTGGATCGATTAGCTAACACACACAGTTTAGATGAATAAAAGAGTATCAATGCATCACATTATTACAATGATTGATCCAAGCATATAAATATTACAAAGTTTCTTAGCTCATAGCTAGCTCAAATAACATAGTTCAACAAATAAACAATAGATAAAGGCTCCATCACGCCACAGACAACTCGCTGAGTGGATATTCGCAACCTAAAATGAAAACCTTACATATCATCGCAGTAACCTGCAACATAAAAAGTTGTTGTCACAAAGGGTCAATACAGTTGGAATTGTATTGTCAAGTGGTACCATATTGTATATTAGAATCTAATAACTATATGAATTTGGCTAAGTGTGTTTTAGGCTACCTTTGCTCAAAATAAGATTTATCCTATTAGTTTGAAAATACTAAGTTTTTGTTTGTACAAAACACCAAGGAACCACCAATAGACATTGGTGAACCTCTACCCTTGTTCCACCATAAGTTTTAACTTAGATAAATTGGGATGAGGATATTCTTGAACCATTTCAATGTCTTGTCGCTCAGAATTGTCCATAACCGGGGACACGTCTAAGTAATTAGTTTTACCCTCTCGAGAGGTGGTGCACTTTCTCCACAAGACTCGACATGCATCGAGCCGAGACTTTTCAGAAGCAATCCCTCAGACCACCATGGACTTGTTTCATCCTATCAACTCTACCACCATCTGTCTATCTGGCTTAGTTCTTTCAACTTAGTTGGTCAAGGCAGAGCCCATATGCCATGTGGTTGCACTAGAATCTCCATGACACAAAACATCTCAAATCTCTTTATTCCTGGATGGCCATCCACAAGTGTGATACACAGGGTAAACCATAGACATGGGCCCCGTGTAACCACTCACAATAACCATACAAGTCTCATTCCACCCAGGTGATTCATTAACAAAGTTGTTTTATTAATCAAAACATAGGCATACTTTTCCATAATATCATAACATGAATATTCCACCCTTGAATTCTAATAGCTAGGCTAAGCATACTAGCATAACACGTCTCCTAACATAGGGAAAATTCTACCAACACTACTAGAGAAAAGCTTATGCGAGGCGCACCTAAAAGCTTATGCGAGACGCATATGATATGCGCCTCTAGCTTTGAGCCTCGGCTATTTTTTATGCGAGGCGCATATGATATGCGCCTCCTATACTTCACATACGCCTCCCGCATATCGATATGCGCCTCACATATGTGAAGTATAGGAGGCTCA
Organism: Avena longiglumis; assembly: GCA_030063025.1. NCBI lineage: Eukaryota > Viridiplantae > Streptophyta > Magnoliopsida > Poales > Poaceae > Avena > Avena longiglumis. Next base: position 435,051,751 of record CP125977.1, on the reverse strand, counting down.
TATCATATTTGCCTCGCGTATGTTTCACAATGCGCCTCGTATATTATAGTATATGCGCCTCCTATAGTGTCCTATATGCGCCTCCGGTAATATTTTCGAAATTCAAGTTTTACACACCACTATAAATAATAATATACAGATATTCAAATATACAATATAGTCCATAATACAGTATAAATAGCAAGGAATTTTCCAGAAACTTGCAATTGGCCAAAGCATAATAGAACCAACATGAATACAAGTACATTGCACATCAATCGCGACATACGATTTCATACATCAAGTAGAATCAACAAGTGCCAAGTTTTCACACAACACCAAGTGTTTGTGCCACAAGATCACACCTCCGATTACAAGTTCGCAACCACATTACAACTCCGACGATGGAGCTCTAGCTAGACGAAGTAGAGCACATAACCTACCATGAAGAGCAACAAGGTGGTGATCACGAGGAAGTTCCTCCACTTCTTCCTTCTGTGCCTCCTCCACTTCTCTTCCGCCACCTCTCTACTCTCGTAGCCTAGGTAGTTGTTGCCCGAGAAGTTGTGTCAGTGGAAAGCAATAGCAGTTCACAAGATAGAATCATGCATATATATATATATATATATATATATATATATATATGGGTGCAACAAGGTGTAAGAAATCAGGTTATAATCATCGTCATTTCGAAGAAAGACCAAAAAAAGCAAACCAAGAATGATTTGGATTAGTGCCTCATACTTATATTGGGCACGGAAATAACAATGCTCGCTGTTCGATCTCATGCAGCAAGTAGAGTATATTCCCAAATTACTAGTCTACTTGGCACACCAGATCGAACAGCGGCATAGTCATACACATGACATCACAACACGTTCTAATCATCGGCATTTCGAAGAAAGACAAAGAAAGCAAACCACAAGAAGTAGGGCATAGAAAAATAGTTAGAGACAAAACTACAAAATTCCAAATCTGAAATGTAACAAAAGCGGAAGTGGAAAATAAAGAACTGAGAACGAATGGGCCAGATGGATTTCTACTATTAACCAATCTTGCACTAATAATGAAGTTGTAAGTATTTATGTATACATGACATGCACTATAAGAAATAATCAGATTCAAGCAAGGTACTGTGTCTCAAATATGATTTTCCATATTTCGCGTTGCCATGCATGCACATCTTGATAAAAGATCAAAATATATCCAAGGAAATCTGCGGTGTATAAATATGTATTCAAGTAATTTGCATGGTTTCTCAGCTAAGATGGTGTCGTGTCTAGTGAGAATAAGTTAGTAGGTCAATTTGAACTTAAGGCAGAGTACATGAAAAACATATTATATTAACACATAAATAGCCTAAGAAAAAATGTGAGCAACCAGATATTTATATAAACAACAGTACTAATTTTACATCACCACATGAAGCACTCAAGCGCATCATAAGTTCCTTCTATTCTCCTGTATTTTCAGGGGCTGCCCAAATCACAGTATACAACCACACGAAACATTAGTTTTTCAGAAATAAACCACATGGGGCTACGAAAGAAATTATGCGGACATGGTAGTGTACCATAGTTGTCAGTAATGCTTCACTGAAATATGCATCTATATTACCAAGATAATTTTATTAGGAGTGATAAAAATCAGTTAGATAGTTGATTTCCTTATCTACCGTATGTATATCTCATGAACTATATAGCCACCAATTTTTTTGTCTACCTGTGAGGAAGTAAAACAACGGCACACTAAAAGCTGTTCTACTTCCTTTAAAAAAACTGTTCTACTCTTCTGTGTACGAAACTTGCTCAGTAATTCAGGCTTACACCAGGCTATTGCCTCATGTAATAGTACAACTAAACCAAAGTAATCTTCATCTAGGCTAGTGTATGATACATCTGTACAATTAAATCAAAGTGAATCATGGACATTCCAGCAATTCGAAGACAGAAGTACTCCACTACATTGATTTGTCATAGGCATAGGCTACCAAAAGGAACTGGACAGACAACTAATATTTTTAGAGATCAATTTCAGCACTTTTAAAAGCCAAGTCAAATGCAACATACGTTCACAGGCTGACTTCTAGTTTTCAGGTTCCACTAAACAAATTGCGAGACAGTTCAGAACGAAAAAATGTCAGATTAAAGCATCTAAATACTAAAAGGACAAGAGAAATAAAGCTGTCAAATGCAATACTGGTACAGTTTTGAGCTGAGGGGTTCCAGGAAATCGTGTACTTGCGCTGAAACTAAATCGTGTACTGGTTCAGTTCTGCGCAAGATACGGCACCGAATCCGTACCACGGAGGAGTACTGCTCCGGACAATTACGGGAAATTAAGGACGAGGAGGAGGCAATCACGGGAGTAGTGGTAGTGATAACGTACTTGATGAAGTGCTCTGAGATTGTGCCGGATGCGATGCGTCCGAAGAATCCCCAGATGCTGGTCATGGAGACGAAGAGGGAGACATCGGAGTAGCCCATGGCGACGCCCATCTGTCCCAGGTTGTTCATGACGGCCAGCCCCGTGCCCACGCCCATGAGGAAGGAGAAGAAGAGCAGCCAGAAGTCCAGCGCCGACAGCGCCTCCACGATCGTGTGCTCCTCCCCGAGCCGCGGACGCTCGCCGGGGCCGCGGGCCTCCGCCGGCTTGGACGCGAGCAGGAGCAGGGCCGTCGACTCCTCCGCGGCCGCGGCCTCCTCGGCGTCGGCGTTGGCCCTCCAATAAAAGAACTACGTGGAGGGATCCTCCTCCATGGGCGGTGGCGGGCTCGTCCTCCACGAGGCGGGCGGCGTCGGGCTCCTCCTCCATAGGGCGGGCGGGTCGCGGGCGAGGTGTGATCCTCCTGTAGGTGGTCGCCGAAGTATCAGGGAGAGGGAAGAGGGGTAGGGGGAAGGGGAGGGAGAGGGTAATGGGGTCGTGGCTCACCTCTCGACGATGGTGGACGGCGGGCTGCTGCCGGAGCGGACGGCCGGCGGCTGGACGACGACTTCGATCTGGTGAGATGTGCGTGAGATGCGGCAGGACGACGACGATTCGATTCAGAGAAAAGGGGAACCGTCCGTGCGGGATACCCGATATGCGAGTCGTATATTATAGAGTGTGCCTCGTATAATATTAGGCGAGGCGCATTTGGGCCGAATATGCCTCGTATAATATGCGGTCATAGACAAATAGCGCACTGCGCTGGTTTCTGTCAATAAACGTGTAGCAGCCTAGTGGTAACATGCCTTGTCCTATTCCAAACATTGGCCATCCAGGTTCGGGGTCACAAACTTTTTAGAATTTTTTTAAAGGCCATTTTTCATGTAAAAGCATTGTCCAAACACAATATGAACTATAAAATATACTGCAAATATTTTAAATATTCAAATATTGCTAAAAAAACAAAAGTGTTATTCTCAATGATACATAATATTCTCAATGCAATATTATTATATCACACACATAATGAAAATTAAGAATATTTCGATACATAATAGTAGGCCACACACATAAGATTTGTCTTGGTGGAGGAGGAAGAAGTGAGACAAGTGAGTGGGGTGGTAGTTGGCTCCATGTGCAAAAAGCTGGAAAAAAAGTGGTGTCAGGTTATAGGAGGCGCATATTGCACAATATGTGTCTCCTATAATTCAAACTATAGGAGGCGCATATAGCAATATGCGCCTCGCCTATGCGGCCACCTACCTCCGCCCGGGCCCGCAGGAGTTATTTGAGGCACATATGACCATATTCTCCTCGCATATTATCAAATATAGGAGGCGCATATAACCATACGTGCCTCGCATATTCGTGCACCTATCAACACGCGGGCCCACACAGATTATGCGAGGCGCATTCTGTCCATATGCGCCTCGCCTATCTGATATATAGGAGGCGCATATGACTAGAATGCGCCTCGCATAATATGAGGCTGCTAGATTCCGTCCGTACAGGGATTATAGGAGGCGCATTCTTATCATATGCGACTAGCCTATTTTTATACTAAAGGCGCATGGAGAAACAGTGTGTCTCGCCTATTTTATAGGAGGCGCATATGGTCTAAATGTGCCTCGCATAAGCATGTCTCCTATAGCCTTTTATCTAATAGTACAAGATATCATCTATAGGATATACCATAGCATAGCATATACTTTGAAAATTTACCATGCAAATCCTACTTAAAATAATACTAATGTAAGTAGGAAAATATTAGGACATAAGATGAATATCACTTGCCTAAGTTGTAGTAATCGCCCACATGGTCGTCGCAATCACAATAATCGCACTCCGGACAAACAATGATTTATAGATTAAAAGTTATAGCAAAAATACTCATTAAAGGGATTTAATCATGGAGAATTATTTTGTACTGTAACAAAATAAACTAATACTACAGTGGCATAGATTACAATTTTCTGAATCCATAGATACCAAATTTGTCAATTTTGGAGTTATGGATATTTTACTATGAATTAAATACCATAAGATAGATTTAAATAATGCAAAAAATATGCATTGGTCAAAGTACAAATTTTATTGCATGATAATATTATACACCTTATTCTGAATCCATACATATCATTTATTCGATTATATGTGAATTTCACAATATATAAACAATTTCTGGCTATTCTAAAAAGGAAATACACAGTCAGCCGACAACATTGCCACGCGGCATGCTCTTATTAGGCGCGCGGCTTACTGGACGCTGGCGTGGGCGTGCTGACGCGGAGGACAGATGGCGGCGTCCTATTGGTCAGTACTTGTTCGTGCGACGATCTAATCTTTGCCGTAGAGGAGAGATCAGGCGGACGGCGTGAGTCGGACGTGCTCTCGCCGGTGACGGCGGTGGCGGACGGCGGCGGGCGTGCAGATGGCGACATGGGACGTCGTTCTGATGGTCTCCATTGATGGCGAGGTGGTCGACGCGAAGCGGTCAAGGACGTAGAGCTCCTTAGTGGCCTCGGAGCTATGCGTAGCTTCCACGGGTGGCGGTGAAGGACGGACGGAGGAACGCAGCATCGGTAGCACTCTGGCGGCGTCGTGCACTTGCAGCGGTGCCCCTACGAGATCGGAACAGGGGTGAGGTGACGTGGAAAATAGAGGAGAAGAGTATAGGGGGAAAGGGAGGAGCGGGCATCCTGGGAACCTCGAGCCGAGCTCGTCTTGCAGCGGCGATGGTGGTCATCTCTGTATCCCCAAATCGGAGGCTAGGGTTAGGAAAAAACGGAAAAAAACAAACGGGAGAGAGGAGGAGTATTTTTGGGGGAAGAATCGTGCACGAGGGGGGCACGAGAACGAGTAATCATGGAAAATTTCTCGGGGAGAAACGGATCAGGGGCGAGGTTGCATGACCGTTTCCTCGCGAGAGGAAGAAGAAGTCCGCGGACGGGTCCCGCGCGTCAGGGAGAGGGCGAGTTGGGCTGGCTGTTCCGCTTGGGCCTGCTGGGCTGCCTTAGTTGCTGCGCGCGCTGGCAGAGAAGAGGCAGGCCGGGTGGGCTGGTTGGCCAGGCCGGGTAGAGTTAGGTTTGCCCCCCTATTTTCCTTTCCTTTTGTTCTTTTCAATTTTCGAGTTTGTTTCATATCTTTTGAATCAAATCTCCAAATGAGTTCAAACCTGTTTGTAAATTTTTTTTAAATTTATAATATGATTATGGACTACTAGGGATATATAATCCTGGCCAATAAAAAATATATTCAAACATAATTTTCATTTAAACACTAATAGATGCATAGAAGGGTTTCAAAGAGGTGTTTCACAAATGGTTTTGAATTTGAGATTTTTTGCAAGATGCCATGATGCAATGAATGCTCACATGCATGCCATATGTCAATTATTCAAACAAAAATCATTTTATGCCTTTTTGCTAGATAGGGCTTCTTAGGCATTAGTAAAAGGATATAAGGTATTGAAATCAAGGTTGAGGGGATTTTCAATTCAAAAAGCTTCTTTTCTTTGTGAATTTTCAACAAAGTAAAACAATCAATCAAACTTATTTTATTATTTCACATTCCAAAATTAGGAGAATTTAATGGTGATCTACTTCAAAGTGCAAAACCAAAGGTATTAGTATTTGACTATACACACTTTGGACTATGTATCATATATATGACACCATTGTTGATGTTGATAGATTCTTTTAAAAGGTAAAAGAAATGGTAAAAGAGAATGTTTTAAATATTTGGCGGAAAGGTAAAAGGTTGGAAATGTCCAGCTTAGGTATATAGAAGATATACATTTTATGATTGTATTCTTTGCTTGTTAAACAATATGGTTCATGGGTATTGGATACCGAATTGGTTGGTGTGAAATGTCATATAGGACAACACAATTTATGAACTATAATGACCTAAGTAAAAAAGCAAGAGAATATGTGATGATGTCCGCCGAAAACAAACAAGGTGTTGTTGTGTTTCTCGTTGACATTAAAGCTTACCTTCAAGATTTGTTTCAATAATTGTTATTATGATCAGGTATTATGAGAACAAAAGGTTGTTCAAATAATTGCCGTATTCCATAAAAGATGGTGATTTACAAATCTAGTTGGAGAAATCACATCCATAAAACTAAAATGCTAAAAATGTCATAAGACAAATGATTAAAAGATCACTTAAGAAGTGACATTGCCGTTTAAATTATATTGGAAAGAAAACATGTAGAAACTCCATGTTGATGGAATTTTGGAGTCTTTTGATTTTGATCAAAAGATGCTTGTGAGACTTTCCTGGAGATAATTGAAACTTCGTTCAAAGGCCTAGAAGAATGAACGACTAACTTATTATAATTTGTACATATTGATGTATGTAGTCCATTATGTGTAGTCGTGAGCGACGAATTTCAACTTCATACGTTTTATCTAGAAATTTGGGTGAATATGTGTGTATATTTACTTAATGAGAAAGAAGTGTGAAATATTTGAAAAGTGTTCAAAGAATTTCAAGATGAAGTGGAAAATCATTGTAACAAGAAAATAAAGAGTTTATGATTAGATCATAAATGAAGATATTTGAGTTACAAGTTTAGCATAACACCTAAGATATGAGGAATCGTTCCACAGATTCGCATTTCCTGAAACACCATAGGAGTATGGAGTGTTTGAGATATATAATGAAAGCTTGTTTGACATGGTAAGATCAAAGGTGTCATTCATAAAATTGTCATTATATTTTCAAGATTAAAAGCTTTAGTGACTACTGCTTTTATACTGAAAAAAGAGCTTCATCATAATCCGTTGAAATGACACCATATAAGTTATGATATGGGAGAAAACCCAAGTTGTACTTTCTTAAACTTTGGTATGCTAGGCATAAGTAAAATGTTTACAACCAAAGTCGGATGAGCGTGTCTTTGTAGGTTATTTCGAATAACCATTGGAAATTCCTCCATAACACCAAAGACAAAAGTGTTTGTCTTATAGAACGTCAAGTTTCTTGATACATAATTTTTTATGAAAAGTTAAGTAGGAGGACAATAGAACTTTGATAAGGTTATTAAACCTTAGTTGTGTGCTGAGTTGCGCAGCGCCGAAAAGTATCCCGGAGGCAGTAACAAAGATCATGGCTCACTTGCTTCAACAGTTGTGGTCACGAAGGTCTAAGTTTCTATTGAACCAAATAGGTCGGTAAAACAATCAAATACTAATATTTGAGAGTAAATCATCATTGTTTAACAATGATGAATCGACTACATGCAAGGAAGCGATGATGGGTCCTAAATCCGTCAAATGGATTGAAGCCATACAATATGTGATAGTTCCATACATGGGAAATCAAGTTTTTTAAACTTGGAAGACCCTCTGGAAAGGTGTAAGACATTACAGTCGTACTTGGATCTATAAAAAATATACATGAATGTTTCACATCTATGAAATAGTCGACATATCGGGAAAGAGTTCACGATAATGTTCAAGTAGTTGATTATGACAAAATTTGATCTTTCATAGTGATATTTAGTCTGGACGGATTAATGTAGCAACCACTACATATATTGGTATATGATAGTTGAACAAACAAAACAAAGTTTTTCTAATAGAATGGTTACCTAGGATGTGTACATGACACGATCCAAAGGGTTTTGTTAATTCAAAGGATGGTAAAAGCGTATGTAAACTTCAATCGTTGAAGTAAGCATCGCGGAGTTGGAATCTTCACCGTGATGAAAATGTTAAAAGAGTTTAATTTCATCGGAGACGATGAAGATGCTTGTATTTGCAAGAACTTAAGTGGGGGCGCTAAGGCATAGTTCTAATACATTATGTGAAAGACATATTGTTGATTAGAAATAATGTATCTTTTATTGACACGGATTAAGAATTTCATTTTGATGAAATACTTAGGCAAAATCCGAATATTGGGCATCAATATTTATATGGATATATTGAGACGCTAATATGGTTGTGCCGAGAGTACATATATGAGATATTGAAATATTTCAATATAGAAACTACAAGAAAGGTTCTTGTCGCACGAAAATGATTGAATCAAGATTCAAGTGTATTGACACTTGGTAAGTGAGATAAGATCCAAGTGTTTGTGACACTTGGTGAGTGAAATCATAGGAATATTTTGATTAATCATACCATGATATGTAGATATCTAGATATGTCCTATGCTCTAAATGTTATGAGCATATACCATAATGACTCATAAGATAATCATTAGACGATAGTGAGGATATTCTTATGATCTTTAGAAGAACTAAGAATATGTTATTTATGTAGAGGTGACAAATATATAGATAGATAGTTCATTGTAAAGTGCTACATTGATACTAGTTTTGTCACAAGATAAAAATTAAGTTAATCTTAATTTAAACTATGGGTGGCACAATGTAATGGAAAGCAAGTTCCATAAAGGATTTGTATGAGTTCCAAAGATAATACATTGTGACAGATAATACAACAAAAGGCAAAGTATATGACTTCTACTTCAGCCGCAAAAGAGGGCATTTGTGTCAAGTAGTTTGTTATTAAATTAGGTGTGGTTCACAGCGAGTTAGTACTATGAAGATATATTGTACGACAATTGTATCAACATGGTTTAACCCCATGAAACTAAAGGTCTCACTAAAGGACCAAATTTATACAATTCCATCTCATTGGAGAATGAGTGATGCGTAGAGATGCAAAGACATGCAAAAACGCACGGACCTGGAAGTGTCAGATCCGAAGATTAAGTTTACCACTAGAAATCGTGTATATACAACACCAGAAAGCCATAGGTGTTGAATTCACAAGTTTTTCATAAACTAGATTATTGACTCTAGTGCAAGTGGAAGACTGTTGGAGATATGCTCAAGAGGCAATAATAAAGTGGTTATTATTATATATTTGTATTTATGATAAATTTTTACATCCCATACTATAATTGTATTAACTATAAACATTAATACTTGTGTGTTTTGTAAACATAAAAGAGTCCCTAGTAAGCCTCTTATTAAACTAGCTTGTCGATTAATAGATGATCATGGTTTCCTGATCATGGACATTGGATGTTATTAATAACAAGATCATGTAATTAGGAGAATGATGTAATGGACACACTCCTATAGTTAGCATAGCATAACATCAAGTCATTTAGAGTTTGTTTGCTATAATCTTTCAAATACATAGTAACCTAATCCTTCGACCATGAGATATTGTTAATCACCATCACCGGATTGATGCTTCAATGACATCAAATACCACTTCCGTAACTAGGTGGTTATAAACGTGTCATTAGGTATTCTGAAAGTATGTGTTGAAGCACATGTATCAAGAGTGGGATTTGTCCATCCATATGAAGGATAGATATACTCTGGGCCCTCTCGGTGGAATGTCATCCAATTGGCTTGCAAGCATGTGACTAGGTCATAAGGGATGTCATATCATGGAACAAGTAAAGAGTATTTATCGGTAACAAGGTTAAACAAGTTATAGAGATACCGATGATCAAACCTCGAATGATTAAAGTATCACACGACAAAGGGAATCGGTATCGTATGTAAATGGTTCATTTGATCATGAAGTCATCGTAGAAATGTGTGGGAGCCATTATGGATTTCCAGATCCCACTATTGGTTATTGATCGGAGAAGTGTCTCGATCATGTCTGCATAGTTCACGAACCGTAGGGAGACACACTTAAGGAGCATGTGTTGTTTAAGTAGATATGGAATGTGAGTTGGAGACCGAATGTTGTTCATAGTCTCGGATTGGATCCAGGACATCATGAGGAGATCCAGAATGGTCCGGAGAATAAGATTCATATAAGGAAAGTCATTTTCCAGGGTTCGGAAAAATTTCGGTATCTTGACCGGAACATCTAGAATGTTATAGGGGGACCACCAGTGGGTCCACCACCCCGGGAGGGAATGCATGAGATGATTCAATGTCATGAAAAGTCATGGGCCAATGTGCCTAACCCTCTAGGTTAATCCGAATTAGGGCTTGTCCCTAATAAGGAAAGAGGAGAGGTTACTTGGGGGGAGTTTCTTCCTCTCCCACCTTGGGCGCCACTTGGAGGAGTTGGGGAAGGACACGGCCAGGGGTAGGAACCCTAGCCCCCCCCCCCTCATCCACCTATATAAGGAGGGGTGAGGGTGCACCCTAGAACCTCACCTCAACCCTAGCTGTCGGCGCCTCCCCTCTCTCCTCCACACCCTGATCCGGCTAAGGCGAAGCCCAGCAGAAACTTCTCTCCTCCTCCACCACCACCACATTGTCGTTCTGTTGGGATTCCGAGGAGATCTACAACCTCCGCTGCCCTGCTGGAACAAGGGAGAGGAAGGTCTTCAGTGACTACCGTACGTGTGACCGACTACGTAAGCGCTCCCGGAACGCAGCGCCGGAAGGATCGTCTACGTGATCTTGAGATTGGCAAGTGATCGACTACATCAACCACGAGAATCTGATCTTGTTAAACACTTTGGATCTACGAGGGTTAGTTCTCTACAATCTCATTGCACCGATCTCGTAGATTAGATATTGGCTTTGCTATAGATTAGATCTTGGTTTTGTGTGTTCATGCGATAGAATTTTTTTGTTTTCCATGCTACGAACCCTACAGATTGGGGGCTCTTCTTTTGCTTCACGAGAGAGTTGGATTTGTTCCCACCAAAGGTTGGCATAGTCGTCAAACTCGAGCGATGCCATGGCTACCATCTTCTCGTTGTTGTACTTGTGCATACGAAAGATCTTGTTAACCTTGAGTGCCCATGAGAGATAATCTTCGAGATCATTTGAACCGGTGAACTTGGGCATGGTGAATTTGATCTTGCCAAAAGTTCCTTTATCATTGAGGTTCCGATATCGGCGGTTGCATGCCATGATGTTGGTGGCCATATTCATCATCCGAGCTATCACGTATCGCTCGGAGATTGTGTTGTTGTCCTTGCGGTTGTTGGGGAGCCGCATTTGGTTGTGGTGGAACTTGGTCCTCGCGAAGAAATTGGGGATCTTGCTCTTGGTACGGTTGTTGACGAGGTTAAGGCGCTTTGGCCTCATGAGGCTAGTTAGGAACTTGACTGTTATGGTGACGAGCATTGTCTTGGGCCACGTGCTGAGGAGGGCGTCACGCCACATGTCCAATTGGCTGATTCGTAATGTGATGTTGAGGAGGTGGCTCATCATTGTGTCCATCCTGTTGGTGTCTACGATCATGACGATGATGGTGTCTTGGTGGGTATTCAAGTTCTTCACGTCGACGTCACGCTTGTTCTTCCAAGTCGGAGGCATCACTTGTTGTTTAGTGAATGTCTTGTGTCCGTTGACGAGGTACTTGTGGTTCCACTTGAGGTTGCTCACGCAGTTGCTCTTGTTGAATCACTAGGGACCGTGCATTGTGACGTTGCGTGTCTCTGCTTGGAGGTCTTGTAGAGAGGTCACCATCATAGCTTGATGTTGCGGCATGTCGTGGAGAAGGTACAGCTTGCTAAGAGCTCATCGAGTGGAGTATGGGTCCATCGTTATGCCTTGAAGGCTGTAACACCCTCGGATCGGCCCTATGCAAGTTTTACCGATTCTCGCCAAACCCGCATAGAAACGATTCAAAGGTGCCTACCAGGAACTTTCGTGCGGGTGGAAAACAAAGTAATACCATTACACATTAGTCCATGATGGAACCCATAGAACAGATATATATACAACAATGACTCCATGAGTCCAGAATACATATATATGGTACAAAGATCCAAATGACCTTGAAAATGATACAGCATCCGACTATCTGCAAGATGCAAATTGAGCTAAGAGCCCTGAAGAATAACCAATGGCGTCCATAACCCTGCCTAGGCCAAGCCAGAAGGGTAACCCTGCTAAAGACGTCGATCTCAAAACCTGCTAAACCAAAAGGGGTGCTGACAAAGGGCAAAGGAAAAAGAGAGAGGTCAGTAATGAGTCCAATACACGGCGAGTCTTAGAATTCGGCGGTCCTCGCCTACATAGGTATGGTGGGCTAAAGCGGCAGCGCGACATGCACTAAAGAACCTATAGAGACTCGATACAACTGGCGACTATCAGAGAGGGATAAGAAAGACCTATTCGATACCGACCTAATACTAACACCAAACATACCCATCCTGTTATTTCCCCCTCGAGACCAAACGAGGAAGTCAAACCGAGGAACTCACATAGTTGGCAGTTTTATTCATTCCATTATAGTTGCAACAATTACTAGTCACATATAGATAGCATGAGTCATCCTGATAATATAAGGAGTGGGCAATTTTAGTAAACCATTCTATTGTAGTTGCAATACTTACTAGTTAGATACCAATACCATGAGACATTCAAAACCCCAGTAGTTGTTGGTACTTTTATTTAGCCATTTTGTTGTAGTGAAGATGATTACTAGTCATTTCAAAGTCAAATTATAGAACTACTTTATTTATAGTTGTCTATGATCGAGATATTGTGCTCCAAGTCGTCCATAACCATGGACATGGCTTTCAGAAAGTTTAACCCTGCAGGAGGGCACAAATAGCAGCACATGCACGATCAAACTCGGAAAAACCAAATGAAAACCCAACGAGGCCTCAAGGATAAAGAAATCACAAGATTCATATAATATTTCAGGGGGTCACCCCACTAAGCTACCCGCTACGAAGTTGGCCAGCTCCAAGACGGACCTAGAGGTTTATGACGACGGCTGTAAACGACTGGGAACCCAAAAGTGTGACTGGGCTTGTCGATACCGTGAAAACATGGAACGGGGTTCTAAAACAGTACAGGCGCTCCACGCGCAATAGTAAATAAAGCAGTAAAACATGGCATAAGTACAAGATAGTAATAAAGCCCCAAACTACTTTGTTTTCCCAAGAAATAAGATATGACTCAAGCTCTTGCTAAGAGGATTCATGGTCCCACATGCGGATAGTGCGAATAGTCAAGGAACAGATATCAAGTACTCGGGGTCCTATGGGACACCAGTGAGCGGATAAAAACCAAATCACATCTATTGCCCACCGGTGCCTCTGCATTAGTTATACCTATTCCCAGCATTTTAATATCAGTTGTAATTTAAGTCATGATCATATCCCACATAAAGCATGTGACAACTTTCCAACAACTATGGAACATCGACGACACGAAGCAATACCTGCTCAAGCAACTACGACTCGCAAGGCCATCTAGCTACCAAACAACAGGTAATAGGATGTGTCCATGGCAATATATGCTGCAAGGGATATAAAGTGGTACGGAATCTAAAGCATCGCAACACAGATATCAATAGATCAACAGGAGGAAGTAAATACTAGAAATGTAAAATAGCTAGAAGGGGGAGAATTCTCGCCTGAAAACATTGCCAAAGGTTCATCCGAAGATTGGTTCGACACTCGCATTAACTAATCGGCCTAGTCCATGGAGAAGCAAAGCACTAAAAGGAACACCGGATGTATTATTTAGTACTACGGCAGAAGATCAGGCATGATGCATGTATGATGTGTGACATGACAAAGATGCGATACAATTAGGCAATATTAAGCGGAACCGGGGTCCCAACAATTATTTAGATGGTTCATGTTGTTTAGATACCTCGCTATTTAAATGTTGTCTTAACAACACAAAATATGGCATCGATTCGCTACACAAATTTAAATGGAGCCAATATAAGACTAGAAAATCCCGGATTTAGTCTCCATATTTAATTATGAGGTGAATCGACATAATACCCCAAAACCACATGATATGTGTGCAAGCGTGAACAATTATATGCAACAAGTATTTGTCATTTACCAAAATAGGTACGGGATAGGTAGGGGTCGCACTTCTCGTATCAGAGATCTTGTGTCGGGGATTCGACGAGGTTCGGGCTGGACGGGACCAGTCGTGAAGCTAGGTTCGGGACTTCGGATCCGCGAGATCGGGGCTTGGACTTCGGAACTTTACGGGCGGACTAGTGTTTCCATGGTGGAGGCCTTGGGGTTCCGGGATGAAGAACTTGTCGGTTCATCTCGATGATCGACGGTGGACTTGGTTTTGGCATCACGATGGTCTTGCCGATCTTGGTGGGGTACTCTTCCAACTCATTAATCTCGTACGACGGAGGGTCACCGGGAGTGGAGCATCTCCACTGATCCATCTTCATATGGTCTTCACCATTACAACACCATAGCTCACGAACCCACACTACCAAACACATGGCGTGCGGACGGGCCAGCAGGAGGGCGCAGGGACGAAGAACATCAGGAGGGAACATCGAGTCCCAGGAGCTTGCTTGGTATAGAGGGCGAGGAAGGGTCACGCGTGCGGTCATAGGAGGGGCGACAAGGGGTAGGCCACGACGGCAGGATCTCCTAGCGACAAAGGGCTTCACGGGTGGAGACGGAAGCAGCGGTCGGCGCTGCAGAGGTCGGCTGGGAGGCGCCGGGCCTAAAGGAAGGCGGGCTTGCGTGGCGTCCGGGCCATGGCGGGTCGATGGAGGCGCTCGTGTGCAGAAGCAGAGGCTGGCAGCGGCGACACAGAGGGTGGCAGGAAAGGTCAGCTGAGAGGGGGGCGGTGCTCGCAGGGCAAGAAGACGAGGAGACGATTGACGGTGGTGGGCGCGGCAAGGTAGAGGGTCGGCGACGACTAGAGAGGAGCACGCGAGAGGGGCTCTGGGAGGAAGGGAGACGGCAGGGAGGCGCGAGGTGGAGGAGAGGCGGCGCTGCAAGAGGCACGTGCGGCTGCGGGGTCAGGCGAGCGAGTGCGGCGACGAGCGTGGCGACTGTTGTAGGAGGAAGGTGGGGAGCATGAGGGAGTTGGCGACGGGATGGGGGCGATGCGGGGTTTGGGCGAGAGGAAGAGAGTTTGTGCGGGGGCGTTTGCGTGGGCGCGAGGAGGATTATGAGGTGGGGCTGGCCAGGGCACGTGGGGATCGGGGATGAGAGAGTCGGGTCGAGGGAGGGGCATCACGGTCGTGGTGGGGATAGGACGACAGGCGGAGATATCAAGGTGGGGAGAGGGAGTTACGGGATCGCGTCGCGATGTATTACATGCGTCGCAACGCGCAGGTGCGTGCGTGTATCGCGTGCGTGGGGTCGCGTTGCATCTAGGAGCGGCGCTAGGTGGGTCGGGGTGGTTGGCGTGTGTGTTTGACCAGCGAGTGGTGGTGGCGGGGTGGGGAGAGTTGAGGTGATCTAGGGTTAGAGTTTACATCAGGGGTGTTTAGGTTAGGGTTTGGTTGGTCAACCGGATGGGTCAGGCCTATCGGGGTAGTAGGTGGCTTGGCCTACGGGCTAGGCTTCTTCCCCCGGTACAAAACATTTGTATAAAATATCTTCATGCTTTAGTTAAGAGGCCTTTTGTAAAAAAAATTAGAAAAAACAAAATATCCGGACGGCCGGGGTTTTAATTTGAAATGAATACGGGGAATATCTAGAAAACAAAGAGGGGCTTTTCAGAAATAGTTTTAGGTTAAAACATGCATGCAGATATCATGATGATGCACAGATGTAAATGCAGGTGATTTTTCAGTAGTGGTTTTACCCGGGGTGCTACAAAGGCCAACGGTGCGAAGAGCTTAACACGCTCGAGGAGTGCCTTGAAGAGCTTGATGTGCGAGAACATGTTCTTGCCAAACCATCAATGAGACGTTGAAGGTTTTCATCATTTGCGGTGACGGCGCGTTGAAGAGATTCATTTTGATGGACGAGGTTGTGTTGCATCATATGCATTTGTCCTCAGACCTCCTCGAAGCGGTTTCCAATGCTCTTGAACTCCATTTGAGTTCAGATAAATTGTTCATCTTGGCTCTTCTCAAGGGCGTCATAATGGTAATTGAATTATCCTCGAATCTTCCAATGAGCTGCCCTTGTCATGTATTGGTCTTCATCCTCTTGAGGTTGAGGTGGTTGGTTCGTATCACCGTTCCTATCCATGATGCAAAACCAACAAGGATTGTATATGGAAAGAATATATGGTGGGGGTTAACCTTTACCTCACCTTGGGGATTGTATCAAACTAGTTGCCACATGTAAGACTAAAAGCTTGCAAAGTGAAATCACAAAGAAAACTCACACTAAAAGAAAAACTACAACTCTCAGAAGCTTTTGGTGGAAGGTTAGGGTTGTGGAAAACCAAACGAAACGATCCAAGAAAAAGGCTATTGTTAAAGGTAGTAGATAACCAAAGATCAAAAAAAAAAAAGGATACAATCTATAAAACACGAGGAAACACACACGTGGAGATGAATGGGGCTAGAACGACTTTGAAATTGAGCACAAAATGTCCTAACATAGACTAAGCTCGGTGTCGTGCCAACGCAAGGAGAGACTACAACTCGTTTGCCAAAAGAGGGTAAGCAACGGATTTGTGCACTTGCCTTGGTCGCGCTTTTTCTCTCTTTTTGCTTACAAGATTGATACTCTCTTTTGTATTGGGGGACTATGTATCTTTCTATTTTTCTTTTGCTTTTTTCTCTTTCTCTCTCTTATTTTGATTATTTTTCTCCCTTTCTATACTACTATGTTATCTTTTGTACTTGCTTACACACTCTTAATTTCCAAGGGCAAGTGCATAATGCTTAGGCAAACACAAAATGAGCCGCTCGCATAGGATAGGTACACACAAAGGAAGATATGGGGTTAACAAGGTGGAGCAATTTATAACTTTGGTATTGTTGACGACTTGCTACCGGTGTTGGGGGAAGGTGCTCGGTGATGCGGTGTCGAAGAGCGCGGGATGTACTGAGATGTAGAAGCTTGTTGTTAGTTTTGGCGACACACACGCGAAACACGAACACACAAGGAGGAAAACTATCAAAATTGAGGCCAGAAATTTTTTTGGCACAGGAACCGGCGGTGCCGGTTTGGTCGCCAGAATTTCTGGTCGCAGGTCCAGTCGTTCCGGGGATCTAGCGAGAATTTCTAGTGGCAAAACTGGTTCGCTGGATCTCTCGCCGAAATCTA
Source organism: Avena longiglumis (assembly GCA_030063025.1). Lineage (NCBI taxonomy): Eukaryota > Viridiplantae > Streptophyta > Magnoliopsida > Poales > Poaceae > Avena > Avena longiglumis. The sequence continues at coordinate 435,034,423 of CP125977.1, read as the reverse complement.
TTCGTGACAAACTCCAAAAAGTGAAACTAAGAAATCCATCGAAAATCCATCTAAATTGGGATGGGGGAAGGTCAAGGAATATAGATCAACACCCAAAGCAACAGATCTATGAACCAAAACCACGAAAAAATCACCAAATCCACAAAAATCAGAAGGTAATTTGGGGCTCTTTTATTGGGGTTTTCGAATTTTTGGTGGATAGAATAAAATTTTGAGGGGAAATTCATGATCAACCTTGCTCTTGATACCAATATGTTAGGGGTGACCCCTTAGGGTTGCCCGATCTTTCACGAATTCCCGTGGAAATTGAGATGGAGGCGAGGGAGGAGGGAGAAGGATCAAATCCAAGGACTCACACACGAAGAACTCGATGAACACACACACACACACAACACGCGAAGACACGATACACACCAATAGCTCACGCTGGCGGCAACCGGTCCGGCACAATCCCTAGGATCGATGACGGGCAAGACACTCTCCCACTACCAACATTAGAGGTGAGAGGCTTGATGAGATCTTGACTACTTGGAGACGAGACACCGACTCCAAGGACTTGTACAACTTGAACGCACTAGGAAAAATCCAAGAGGTTTGGGGGATAATTGGTGCTCCTCGTGAATGAGCATGAGACTAGTGATAGATAGATCCTCTGGGGTTCTTCTATTAAAATTATCCAAGTTTAGGGATTACAATGGAGGGTGGGGCCATTCATAGGCTAGCCACTTAAACAGGGGTAGTTTGGGAACAAGAAGTAAAGTCTAGGCGAAATAAGGGATTACATGGGCTCAGCCCAAGCTTGACTTGAATCTCGGGTGTTCGGGCGATAAGTCCGGCGGTGTCGGGATTCTCGCCGGTATTTCCGGTCGCTCACCGAACAGCTATACAGAGAGCGTTTTCGGTCGTCGCTCGATGCTGCTGGGTCTATCGCCGAGATTTCTGGTCGTGGGCTCGGTCCGTCGGTAGCTACACCGGGAATTCCGGCGAGGAAACCGGTTCGCCGGTCCTGGCGCCGGTTTGGACTGGAGCTCATTCTTGTGCGGACTTGGGTCCTTCTCTTGGCGTTTCTTCATGGGGTTCATGGCCAAGGATACACAAAATATTTGTATGAAGTAGCAAGCCATCCAAAGGTGTATCAAAATCACACGAGGAGAGGAGCGAGTTAACCTTAGCTTGTAGAAGTTTGGCTCGAGCGTGTGTCATCGGTCCACTTGGGGGACTAGGAGGAGGAGATATAGAGGCATCCGTGGGACAGGCTGCATCACTACATCTTCGTCCACTACAACTTTGCTGTCAGCGTCATCGCCTCGTCACTGACAATACCACCTGCTCCTCTACTCCAACAACCGTGGACAACATCGGCATCTCTCCCTTCGCCGCTCTGCGCCTCCAAACCGTTCTGGAGGCCTCCTCTACTAGTATCTATGACAAGGCGACAAGTTCATGATGGTCCCTGACCCTCGCACACCTGGTATTGGCAATACCGAGAGTGTCTTCGTCCCCGATGCGTTCCCGAATCTAGAAAGCTCGGATCGACGCCTCGTCTTCATCTGCTTTGACAACGCCTTTTTTGGCATCAACCCTTCTATGACTGCCTCGTCCACGTCACCGACGAGTCTTCTTTGCATACTCGGTGCTGGCAAAAATGAAGTGTGCATTCTTCCCCGATGTGCGCCTAGTTCTGGCAAAACTATGGCTGCACCTCGTCCTTGACGACTCAGACTGCAACGGCTTCGGCATCGACATCCTCGGCGACTGCCTCGGCGCGTCTCCATCCTCCTCCTCCTCGCTCACTATGCGCATGCGACTTCACGTGCGGCTACCTCGACACTAGCATCCCCGACCATGACATCGACCACAGCGACCCCTTGCATGGCTACCTCCACCATGATACTGCACAATTCTCTCGGCTCCCTCGACATCACCATAAGGGCTACCACTTCACTTGAGCATCATCAGCTTTCTCTACAGTCCAAGCTACCGTGACACGACACCGTCTGCAACGTTCCCGCTCCTACTATTGGGGGTTGTCAGCCCACTGGTTCTACATTGGTTTATCTCCAGTCTGACTGTTCATGACATTCCAGTTGTTCACGACGCTACCGCTACGACTGCGGGGATGTTAGAGTATATATGTATATGTTTGTTATGATAGTATAGGATAGACGAAGGATGCATTTTCATACTATCCTTACTTGACTTATACTTTAAGATAATTTTTACGTCCATAAGACTTAATAATACATTTATTATACTCGTCAATCCCTTTCTATCGTTCTAGGTAGTGTATGACTTTTAGCGCGTATGCATGTGTAATGGTCTGCGGAGGATATACATATGCTTATACATGTACTCGCGGTGAATCAATTCTCGCGGAACCTTGTACCATTGCAATCAACCTCCACCACCTAGCTAGCTAGCTGCTGCCATATACTCCCTCCGTTCTAAAATATGAGATGTTTTAAATTTGTAAAAAAAATGTATCTAGACATCTTTTAGTGTATAGATTCTGAGTGAACCTACATATTAAAAATAGTCTAGATACATTTGCTTTATAAAAGTAAAACATCTTATATTTTAAAACGGAGAGAGTACATCCATGATATCGATATGACACGGTATCTTTGGCACGAAGGTCAGGCGAAATCCGATTGTCGAACGTGCTTTACGCTTAATGACGGCTTATCTATACTGCAGGCGAGACAAAACAACAAATTGCACTTGTCCACCGCCGTATCAGCCGTCCACGCTCAGAGACGTGCACTACTCTCTAGTTCTTTAATTTGCATGGTTGGACCCCCCTGTCAGGTCTTTGTCTGGAACCCGAAACTTTTTATCTGGGTCGCGCTAGTCAAAGTTAAATTGTATACGTGTTATTTGAACTGAGTCTCACGCGGGCGTCAGCTCTGTGGTGTTTCGGAGCGATGATTATCAGTGACATCACCAAGAATCTTTGAAAAGTCCGAAGTCTAAAATGTTAAAATTTCAAACGTAATCTCGATATATGCATATGATCTGTTTTTACCGCTGGCTTCGTTCTCGAAATAGGCATGCCTCCAGCTATATAAATATAGCAATCACATTTGAAATCGCTGCCGGGACAAACAGCAAAACGCCTAAAGAAAAAAGAACACAAAAAAGAAGAAGAACAAAAAGAGAAAGCAAAGCCGACAATAGAGGCTCGACAAAAACGAGAACGGCCCGCCACCATTGCGCCCCCAAGCTAAGTACTACCACAAGCCTAGCACTCTGAAGCGCCGCGCGCACCAAGCAACACCTCCAAAGAGGAGATGACAATGACGACGCTGCTGCCCAGACTAGTCCTAGGGTTTCTCCCGATACGCTTCGAGAGGTGGGGAAGAGGTACATCCAACGCCCTTCAGGAAGGACGATGGCACCCACATGTGTCACTGCGTCGGTGTCAGAAGACAGGGATTTCTCCCGACCCCTAAAAAAACACTCTCGGACGCTTCGCAGTGCTCCACCATGCTCGCCGCCCGCCAACGCACGCCACCACGGTCTTGCAGCCGCCATCGCTATCTCACCGTGAAACCCGAAGCAGGGCCAGTAAGATAGAGAAAAAGGAACTTCGGTTGGGGTTGCCGAAACAACAGCGCGTGGGAGGGAACAACCTCCACCACCAGAAGGCGACATTCGACAGGATACAGCCGCAGAGACAAACCAGGCCCTCCTGGCCCCGTCGAACCCCCAAGGGTCCGTGAAGCTCTGTCGCCGTACTGCAGCAGGGGAACCGTTGTCCAAAGCAACCCTTACACTATCCCCTACTTCTCCATCCACCAGGGGATCAACCACCACCGTCGATCCCTGCCGCCAAGTAGCCGCACCGCCACCTCCACGCTCACCTAGGAGAACCGGCCCATCGTCGGTCTGAGAAACTCCACCTAGACCCGCAAGGGTGCAAAGGGACGATCCTGGCAAGCGCAGCACCTCCGTGCCGGCCGCAGGGCCCCCGCGCAAGATTGTCAGACGAGTACCAGATCTAGGCCCTCCCGGCCTAGATCCAATACCCCGGCCGCAGGGCAGCCAGGGGGAGGTGCCCACCCGAGGTGAGGAAGGGCCCTGGCCGGTGCCCGCCGGGCCCAGATCCGACCCTGCAAGCGTCGCTGCCTGGATCCCCTACACCTCCCGTCGCCGATCTTGGTGACAGCCTCCGCTGCAGAGGAGGCGCCAGGCTCGCCATGGCCACGCCCCGCTGCCCCACGACGGCCCCGAGGTGCGCCGCCGCCGGCGAGAGGATCCCGCGCCTCAACCACCGTCGCCGGGAGAAACGAGCTCCGCCGCCGGCGGCACCGCCAGGGTTTAGTCTGGCGGCAGGCCCCGATGGCGGCGGGAGGGGGAGGGGAGGGGCTAGAGACGGCGGCACAGGCCCGCCTCGTCGTCCATGCTGGCTTTGTCCTAATGAGATATATATATTCGATACTTGACATATGTTGTCATGTTTGGACTAATTTTATCGACTTCGAAGTCGATAGCCAAAAATTATAAGGAATGTGGCTGTTGTAGTAAGGTTACCACGTGTAAACTTGTTCTAAAACAGCCTTACAGCCACGTGACTGAATCCTATATTGAGACATACATATGTCTGATCTAAATTTAAAGCACTCTTCGATACGCCAACATCATTAACGGAAAAAGAGTGTCTGACCTCTTTATCTAATACTTAAAAAAACTATAATTTTAGAGAATACTTCTGTTTTAAAACTATACTCAAAGTTTTTTATACTTTAGCTTTTTTCAAAAACTCCAAAGTATTTCCTCAATATGTTAAAAATACTTTGATACCAAAACGGGTCTTCGTAATTTCATGTTAAAAATAAAATAAGCTTACATCAACATATTTACTCATTAGATATACACAGCACGTCCACGTCAGACAAGGACGGCTGCATGGATCATGCACACCACCATCGGAAATCTTTTATTACTCCACACAAACAATACTAGTAGTACTCCCTTCCGATCCATATTAATTGTTGTTGAAATGGATGTATCTAGTATTAAATCATGTCTAGGTACATCTATTTTAGTAACAAGTATTATGAATCGGAGAGAGTAGTAAATAATCAAACACATCAACTGATCAAATCGAGCATTGCATGATCTCGTCGGTCGTCTTCTTGATGAGCTCCCACGCGCTTCTGACATGCCGCTCCTCCTGCAATGACGATCCCACTGCGAACCGCAGCACGAACCTGTTGCCAACAACCGTGTGCGCGAGGTAGGCCTTCCCGGATTTGTTGAGCCGTTCCATCAGTAAACGGTTTACCTCATCGGCAACTTGCTCTGTCATGGCTCCACTCGCCCTGATCCTGAAGCATACCAGAGCGAAGTTCCTGGGCACCACGACCTCGAACCTGTCGTCGGCACGGACGAGGCCCTCGAACGCCTTTGCCATGGCGACGTCGCTGCGTATGTGCTCTTGCAGCTTGGCGGTGCCGTAGGTGCGCATGACCATCCACAGTTTCAGACCGCGGAAGCGGCGGCCGACGCCGACCTGCATGTCCTTGAGATCAGTGACCTCGCCGGAGTCAGTAGCGTCGTTCTTGAGGTACTCGGGGTTTGTCTCGAGCGAGCCGCTGAGGCGGTGAGCATCGCGGACCCAGAGGCAGGTGCAGTCGAGGCACGTGAGGAGCCACTTGTGTGGGCTCATGCTGATGGAGTCCACGCGCTCCACGCCGTCGATGTGGTGCCTGAACTCCGGACAGATGCAGGCGCTGCCGGCGTAGGCGGCGTCCACGTGGACCCAGGCACTGAACATGGCGGCAACATCGGCCACTGCGCCCACCGGGTCGACGGCGTTGGACGACGTGGTGCCGACCGTGGCGCAGACGTAGGTTGGCACGAGGCCGGCGTCGGCGTCAGCCTGCATGGTCTCGAGCAGCTTGGTCGGGTCGAGACCGTAGTCGGTGTCCGGCCCGGTGGGGATGGAGCGGATGTTTGCAGGGTCGAAGCCGGCGAGGCGACACGCCTTGAAGAAGGTGGAGTGCGTCTGGTCGGCAGCGTAGACAGCGAGCCTCGTGATGCCAGACACGCCGACAGAGCCGCTCCGGCGCAGCGCCGCGTCACGCGCGGCGACGAGCGTGACGAGCATGGCCTCGCTGGTGGTGCCGAGGATGACGCCCCCGCCGGTGCCGCGGCCGGCGCTGGTTCGGTTCATGAAGGTCGAGGGCAGGCGCAGGAGCTGCGCGAGCCAGTCTAGCGCGAGCACCTCCATCTCGGTGGCCGCGGGAGCCGCCTGCCACGTGAAGCCGACGGTGTTCAGGGCCGAGGCGATGAGCTCCCCGGCGATGGCGGCGGCGCTGTTGGTGGACGGGAAGAAAGCGAAGAAGTTGGGGCTGGCCCAGTGTGTCATCCCGGGCACGACGGAGGCCCTGAGCTCCTTCATGGTGACGTCGAACGGCGCGGAGTGCACCGGCGGGGACGCCGTGAGCTCTTCCTGGAGGTAGCCCGGTTTCACGTCCGGGAGAACCGGCATGGACTCGACGTTGGCATAGTAGTCGGTGATGAAGTCGACGGCCTTGTGGAGGTAGGCGCGCACGTCGTCGGGATTGAGCGGCTGGAAGCTGCCGTCGACGCCGGCGTTGAACGCAGGGAGGGCCGCAGTGTTTGCGTCGATGCTACCCATCTCAGTGATCGATCGATCAAATTACCTTCCTTAACTCGCTCGATCTTCGCGCACGAAGTACGTACGTGTTCAAACACTCGTGAGTCTTGCTTATCGACGGTGGAGGAGGAAGACGACGCTAGCTAGCTAGAAAACTGTGTTATGTGGAGTGGTGCTGTGTGCTCTGCTTGCCTGGGACGTGGGAACGCTTTATATAGGTATCCCGGCCCGGCCGGGAGAGAGAGACGGGACATGCATGCATGGGAGGGAATAAGCGGCGTAGCGGGATGGGCGTTTAACTGGCAGCAGAAGGTTGGTGGGAATCCTCGCAGCGCCGCGAATGATCCGTACGTGTTGAAACCAGGGGTAAGGGCCAAAGGTGCTACGCAGACCGAGACGCACACCGGCACAGACACACCTGGTCCTGGCATGTGGCATACCCCATCAACTCACAACGGGGCATGATGCATACCCCATCGAATGTGTATTTCAGCAGAAAAGTTTTGGAAAACCTTTCCGTCTAGGTTTGGCATATCAAAGAAGCCGTGACAGCTGCACCCAGGCAGCAGAATGGTCATCTTTTGTTGGCGGCAAGGGTGACTGATCCGGCGGTGCCACACAGACGCAAGACACGGTCAGCAGCAGACTGCCAGCCTGTTGCGCAAAGTGTGCAACCGGTGCTGGCACAGCTAGCGGCCAGAAATATGTAGGGCACCGGCCGGCGGGGGATGCAACCAGTGCGTGTTCCTGCCAAGAAAATAAAAAAAGTTAGACAAACAAATTTGTGATTTTTGCGAGTCTGATCATCAAGTTTTTTGCTTAATTCTATTCCGAATGATTTACTAACTGCTAGATCATCTCGAGTCAGATCTCTGAGTCGATTCAGCTAATTAAGGATACTAGTTGAATGCCCATGCGTTGCCATGGTTTTTAAATTTTTTATTTTGTCAATATGTCGCACATGTGTAAAATTCTAGAATACAAGTTGTATTCAAACACTCTTCATAAAAATGACCAAGTCAAAAATTCTCAAACATGGAAGTAGAAAAGCAACTTAAAATAACATACTAAATAAAAGAAATACTCATCTAGTAGTTTTGATGTTGTTTTTGAAATGTACATCTAAGAAATACAAGTTTTCCACCTCCATAACCATAAACTGAAATGTAAACAATCATATACTAAAACTATAGCCATGCACTTCACCTTTGGCTGTATTTTTCTGGTTTTGACACCAATAAATATTTTATTTCCAAGTTTACATAGTTACTGATTAATTAGCCACATTAGACAGAATATCAGTAATCCCAAGCTTTGGTATAGTACAATGTACAAAAACCACACATAAGAAGAGACAATATATGGATTGAAGTTGCAAAATTAGACTATGACTTTAGCGACTTCAGAAAATCTGGAAACAACAATTCCATCTTAAAATTCACAAAGGATACCATGGAAGATGTCTTGAGATAAGCAGCCATACTCAATATTCTGCAAAGTAAATTAGTAAGCGTGCAAGAATCCACATAAGCAGACCATCGGGACTACATTACTTGTTAAGGATTCTCTAAATAGAAATATTTCTTTCTGAGAATAATTGTGGAAACAAAGCTATCTGGTTGCCTCACAAAAATAATATATCAACGAGTAAAGCACATGGTAGTCCATATACCAAATAATGGATTTTAGAAATAAACGTATAATCCTTCGTAACACACATGCCTAGATAACTATTAAGGAATGTACAAATTTCTGGGTTCAAGTTTTTCTTCGAAACAAATTTCCAATACACTATTAGTTCTTTTACAATGCCAATCAACTCTTCTAATTTTCAATCGCATCCCTTACATTGCAATGCTACAGCCAAAATTTCAGAAGATTAATCATACCAATTTAAACCTCTACAAGTTTGATAATTTGCATTCAGCACACGAAAGGAAGTACCTGTGAATAGTAAATAATTTGCTAGATAAACATATGGAAGTGAAGAAACATACTTATTTGCATTAAGAAATATCCTTGTAGGTGGAGACGATCTGGGACTTGAGGTATATGCGTAAGTCTGCGTAGCTGAAGAGGGAGAAGTGGTCCACTGCCCTAACAGCACGCCCTCCAGGTTCTTTCCGATGGCCAGACACAAGTAAACAGAAGATTGTCCTCAATAAATCCAATGCTAAACATAAGTCCTAAATCATCACGGCTTGTTTAAATTCCTCTTCCAGGCGAATGAGTAATCCTTGGTGATGTACCTTTTTATAGGACACCAAACATTAACCTTGGTTATGCCAATGTGTTCCTGAAATTGAAAACGGATTGACAAGTACTTGCGGTTAGAATTGCTTGTGAAAAGATGCACCTTAGAACTCCTGTAATGCTTGAACATATTTTGAAAAAAGATGCACCGTACCGTCAACTCAAGCATGCATGTTACACATTGTAATGTAAAAAAGGAAGATAGTGCTGTAACAGTATTGCACCAGGGATAACCACTAAAAACCATAGCAAAAATAGAAGTAATTAAGTAGTTTAGAACACATTATGACCCAAATAAAAGTTTATATTTCAGCTCCATAAAGTGAACATCAATAAATCAACTCTTATTAATTCAAGAATTGCATGGTAACTGCAACTCTCTGGTGAGAACCTGAAGAGAGTTCCTTTGACATTGGCTTGTTCTTGGAGAATAAAAAGATAGTGTCTTTTGGTAGGCAAACTGAAGCACCCTTCTTAACATTGTTCAGAGTGTAGAATTCAAACAAGAATACCAGCTGAAAAGAAAACAAATACTATTGTGTATCCGCCAACCAAAAACCATGATGTCACTGTGTTTTTTGTGAGTTCGACCAATGGTATTAACCAAGGAATACATGGGGTAACAGAAAATGGAGTGATATCACCCACAATAAGATACTACCCAGATCTCATCATGAATATGGTTATGTATTTGGCATAAAATAATCTATGAGGGAACAAGCTAGCATTGACAACGTCTCGCCAAATCTAAATTTGGCAATGGATGTTACAGAAGTTAATGATCAAGAACAAAATTAGGAAAGCTACATGTTGATGTGGAGGAGCTCTGTACCTACATGATCATCGCGCTATACTGATAATAGATATTGAACTTGAGGCATAATGGATATACAAATTTCTATTACCTTTTGATCCTGCTCAAGGTTGCATACGCTGGACTCCGCCGCGCACTTTGCAAGCGCCTCCGCAATGCTAGGATGTTCCTCGGGAACCACTGCCTCCACCTACAAGGTTGATCAATCAAATCCAAATAGCATGCAATAGCGTGAGTTGAGGACGCTCGACTCCGCTACTACCTTGCAAGCGCCTTCGCAATGCTAGGTTATTCCCCTCTGGAACCACCGCCTCCACCTGCAAGATCGATCAATCAGACCCAAATAGCATGTAGCGGCAGCTTGAGAACATATCGAGGAGTGGAGCATACTAACACATCAGCGGAAGAAGGGAGCGTGTCCGGTGATGGCGGCGTCGACAAAGGTTCTACGGTCCGTGAGGCGGCGGGAGCTGGTCCAGTCACCGGATTCGACAGAGGCAAGAGGAGGTAAGTGGGTACCTTTGATGGCTAGACTTGTTTTGTATAGGCCAAGGTTCAAACCAGCATGATTGGTAGTCCCCACGTGCTAAGCTGACGAGCGGCTCCACAACTCCACACGCACGGAGTTGACCGGCTGTTCCACATTTTGGGAGTTGCCCTGGTTCCATCGGTCGAGAGACAACTGGGAGATTGGGGAGGCGGTGCCCGTGGATAGGGAAGCGACACAGCGGGTGACTGTGAAGACAAGGACCAGAGCTGCAGATGGCAGGTGCGGCAACAGATGGAGGAGGCAACGTTTCCTCCATGCGGATTGACAGGAGAGGACGGACGGGTGGAGAGGCATTCTCCGGTTTTTTCCAGCGTGCAGGATGCAAGGAGCATGATTTTTTTTGCCTTTTTCTTAGTGCGAGGGAGACGTTTAAACTCTCCTGGTTGACTTATATAATGTAACAGTGGAACATGTAATCGCATAACACTGGAATACTGAGATAAACATTCTTCCTGTTTGATAACATTGACACGACTACTTTGTCGGGATATAAGTTTGCAATTCAAGAACCAAGAGAACAATATTTGCAAAATGTTTACGTGTGAACTGGAAAAATTCCTAGAGAAGTATATAGATATTAAAAATACTTTTTTTGCGGGGGAAGATATTAAAAATACTTTGTAGGAATTTAAAAATACCATGTACGTGGATGACAACCAAGATCTCACTTAGATTTTGCTTCACACAATTCTACTAACAAATATCAATCAGAAGAAAAAATAAACATCGACCACCCTAACATATTGTGTTGAACAAAGGTTGCAATTTGCACATGATTTAACATCAACCCACATAGTTTGAAAAAAGCAAACCAGATCTCACTTGGATTTTACGTTAAAGATTCTAACAAGATTGAGGGGTTCTCCTTGGATTTTACGTTAAAGATTCTAACAAGATTGAGGGGTTCTCTCTAGGGAAGGACAGAGGCTGACCAAACCATAAAGATTCTAACAAGATTGAGGGGTTCTCTTTAATGAGGACAGAGGCTGACCAAACCAGGGTCACCTCCAGAGGCTATAATGGAATCAAGAGGTTTGTGCCAATCTGGTAGCCGTGTCTAGTAGGCTAAACTCATCTGCCATGACACTATTTCAGGCTCAAGAGGATAGAGTGAGCGGGAAAAAAAGCATTACGATTCCAGATGAAGAGAGGGTATCCCAGCAGGCTAAATGACAAAATGAGCGGTGGAGCTGTCAGCAGGCCAAGGTCAAAAATGATGCCGGGAGTGGCAAAGTGTATCTGTCTTGCGACAGCAAGCTCGAGCAAAATGTGGGCAGGGGGGCATCAGTGGTGGCAAGGCTAAAGGCTGTATCACGACTGAGAGACGTATAACACATATCTATAACAATTAACCATTCATCAATTATACGAACATTGACAAACTGACTTAAAATTGGCACATGCTACAAACTTCAAAAGACATCTATTCATGAGGTGTTTAGAGTAGCAAAGGGATGTTTGGAGGAACATCGAGGAATTAGGGAAGAATAGAAGTTTTTTTTAAGCGAGGGAAGAATATAAGTTGGTTCAAGTCCATTGCTACTCTGCTACTCCACCAAGCAGACTTAGCTAAATATGGCGTTCATTGAGACCTTGATTCTATCAGAAGGTATCTAGTAGAAACATACATCAAGTTGCAACCACATATGCAAAAGAAAGTGCAAATTTAAACGGTGCCAACAAGAAATTTGTAAAGACCAAAGAACTTGGATGGCATCTAGGCGATGACCTTGTTCGTCTTCATCGAGGCCTGTGTGTCGCCCTCCGCGTGCTCTGCCATGGGGAGTTGCAGGAGAGCGATGAACCTCCGCGGCGAGCGATTATCTGGATGCGGGAGGGTCAGAGGTGGCGATGACTTGGATGACAACCTAGTCAGGCTTCGCGATAGGCACAATGTCTAGAGGACAATTCGGCACAAATAAAGGTTGAACTGGACGTTTTCCCAAGTAAGCAACAACTCGATGTTATTACAGGAATGGTGAGGACTCACAAAATACTGAAATCAGGGAAAACGAGAACCATGTAAGCTTTGCGACAAAACTAATTTGCACAACTAAGTGATTGAAGTACCGGTCAGAAAGTGTTCCCCCCAAACTATGAAAATTAGCTGTGTGAGCTCATAATCAGGTGATCACTCTATATGCATTGTTAATATTTTAGACCTTTCTATTAATCCTACATGTAACATCAAACTTGGTAGACAATATCATAATCCTATAAAATCAATTTTTTCTAATTGAAGCTATTAGAAAAATCCCCAATTGAAGCTTAGAAAATTGGCAACTTTCAGACAGCCATTGTTCAAATTACTCTTCATAAGAAAGAAACCATACGAGCTAATGGATTTCTTTTGATCTATAGTATATCCTGACTCCTGAGAACATCCATGCTATGTAAAGAATTCTAAGAGCGTACTGTGACCTTTACCAACTGTCAAATAATTCGTAGTGGTTCAGAGATAGCAGAAGGTATTTGGATTTGCATCGAGGCATGCATGATAGGCACAAGCAGGAGTCACCTGTGAAGAAGTGTTCATGGGGTCGTCGTCGCCAGGGCCGGGGAGCCTCTCCCGCTCCTAGCCCTCCTCCTCCCTGTAGGAGGCGTCCTCATCGATCTCCAGGAAGGATCTGGCCGACACTGCCGCTAGGTTCCTCTGTTGACGCTGCCGAGGCCGGGCACCCCCTCAAGCTCGTATCCTTTCATCTAGGATGGAACGGGTAGGCGGTCATTGGAATGGCGGCGTCGCGGTTTTCTCCGGCCGCGGGTCGGAGACGGGATGAGAAGCAGAGTGAGAAGGGCGAGTGAATATGGGGAGGAGGCAAGGAACCGGGAGGGAGGTTGGTGGCGGAAGGGTTGCACACCGATCTTTGGAGAAGAGGCCCAGCGCTGGAGATGGGGACGTCGCCTGCCCTATCGCTAGAAACCATGGAGGTTATGTCAGGACGGGGGAGTAGAGGAAACGTGCTTGAGGTAGGGGATGAGAAAGGAAAAAAAGAAATGGTAAGTTAACTTGGCGGTGGCAATTCTAGGTAAATAGTCAGAAAATAAGGGGTAAATGCAAAGTGACGTACCACCATATTGTCCTCTTCTCCTTTAATAAGTAGTAAAGATTGATAGAAATATATTAGAAAAATGTGTCTATTTCAAGTCTAGCCAAGGAGGGGTGGGAGAGTTTAGTTTTATCTACATCAAATAATCTTTGTTTAGACATACAGAAGGAAGAGCGAGGTGAAGGTTTCTAAGTGTAAAGATAGGAGAAACCACACGTAATGGCGACTTATTGCTCATTATATAGGAGGATTATAAGGGGAGTCATAGTCTCATACAACACAGACACATACAAAAGGAATACACAATATGACCGTATACCTATACAAACACGATACGACCACATATTCTAATACCCTCCCTCAGTCAAAAATGGGCGTCCGGCGAATATTAAGACTTTCCCGAAAATCTAAGAAGAGAGGTGACAGTAATACTTTGGTGAAGATGTCCGCGAACTAAGATGAACTAGGAACGTGTAGAACGTGACCTCGCCAGTTGTCACGCGATCTCTAACGAAGTGTAGATCAATCTTCACATGTTTGGTACGCTGATGATGCACTAAATTTTGTGTCATGTAAACTAATCTCATGTTGTCACAGAAGACGACGGAAGCATCAGGCACCGGTCGATGAAGCTCCTAAAGTAGTTGGCATAGCCATCACAGTTCGGTCTCCACATTTGCTACTGCCTGATACTCATCCTCCGCACTCGAGCGTGAAACAGTGTGTTGTCGCTTGGCCGACCAAGACACCAGATTTGCTCCGAGGAACACACTTTAGCCAGAAGTAGACCGTCAAGTGTCTAGACAACCTGCCCAGTCAGCGTCATAGTACACCATCAGTTTGTTCGAGGTACGTCGATACAAAGTGAGACCATAGTGGGTGGTGTCGTACACGCTTCACAAGGAGCAAGTTGTTAGCCTGTGGATCATGCATATGAAGACATATCTGCTGTATTACATAGGAGATATCGGGCCGAGTAAAAGTGAGGTACTGGAGACCTCCTGCAATACAACGATACTCTATAGGATCAACCACGGGTTTACTAGACAGAGCTTCAAGCTTAGAAGTTGTATCAACTTGTGTGGAGATAGACTTGCACTATAACATACCGGTGCGGTCAAGGAGCTCCATAGCATACTTCTCCTGCGATAGAAAGAGACAGTCCTTGATGCGCTTGACGGAGATGCCCAGAAAATAATGTAAATCACCCATATCCGTCATGGTGAACTCAGAATAGAGTGAAGCAATCAAACTATGCAGTAGTATCGAGGAAGACGCAGTCAAAATTATGTCATCCATATAGAGCAGGAGATAAGCCATATCGAAGCCACGGCGTTAGATGAACAATGAGCTGTCAGTCTTGGCACTTAGAAACCCAAGAGATGCAATATAGGGGCAAACCGCTGAAACCATGTCCGTGGAGCCTGCTTCAACCCGTACAAGGATTTGTTCAGGTGGCACACCTTCTCAGGAGAATTGGGATCAATGAAACCTGAGGGCTATCGAGCATAAACCATCTCATCAAGTTTGCCGTTGAGGAAAGAATTCTTGACATCCAACTGATGAATAGGCCAATCACTAAAAAGAGCAAGTGATAGAACTGTCCGTATCATGACGGGTTTAACAACTGGACTGAAAGTTTCATCAAAATCAATACCTTCACGTTGCATGAATCCTCGCAAGACCCACCATGCCTTATACCGATCAATAGAACCATCAGACTTTAAATTGTGACAAAAGATCCACTGGATTGTGATATTTGCATTGTGAGGTGGATCAACTAGGTCCCTAAGTGTTGTTGGAGATAAGAGCATTGTACTCATCAACCATCATTGCATGCCAATTAGGGTCCTTGAGCGCTCCACGATACGTCTTCGGGAGAGGAGATAACCCCTCAACATCAAGATCAAAGATGGTATTCGGTCGCACCATGCCTGTCTTCGCACACATAAGCATGCAGTGTGACGATGGCGGAGGCGGAGGCCACGGTCGACGAACCGGAGGCGGAGTCGGTGCAGTAGCCGCATGTGGCAAGGAATCGTCCTTAGCAGACGTGGCGGGTGATGAGGCGGGCGACAGGGCAGTCGCAGGCGACGAGGGGGTCGTGGCAGGAGAGGCGGCCGAACTCGCGGAAGAGCAGATGTGCGCGGCAGGAGAGGCAGCCACGACAGGCTGCCGAGCGCCCGTGGAAGGTTGTCGCACGCCCGCAGCAGAGCTTACCGTGGCTGGCACGGTGAACGGTGTCGACGACATCGAATTCTCAACCTACATAAAATCACAAGTGTGCAGGGAAGGAGTAGGAATTGTGGTGGACGCGATGGTGGCAAAGGGAAAGACATGCTCGTCGAATACAACATGGCGAGAGATGATGATCTTTTGGGTGGAACGATCAAGATAACGATAGCCATGATGTTGGGATGGATACCGTAAAAACACACAGGACATGGAGCAAGGCGCATGCTTGTGTGGTGCAACGGCAGTGGTGTTGGGGTAGCAAAGACATCCGAAGACCCTATGACCAGCATACGTAGGGTCGATACCATGAAGAGCTTGAAAAGGCACATGATCTAAGATTGCCTTGGAAGGAAGCCGATTATGCAATAATACGGCTGTATGAAGAGCTTCGGCTCAAAAGTGTGGCAGCATACTTGCTTGAATTAGAAGCATGGGAGTAATGCCATTGAGAGTGTGAATAATCCTCTTGACTTTATCGTTCTGTTATGTGGTATATGGACATGAAAATCGGAGTGCTATTCCATGACGTTGGGCAAAAGAGTGGAGGAGGGAATTATCGAACTCACGACCATTGTCACACTGAATATCTTGCAAGTTTGTACGGAACTGAGTATGGGATAAGGCGTGAAAGGATGATAACTGTGAGAAAACTTCTGACTTGGCATGTAGAGGATAAACCCAGGCATACTGAGTGAAATCATCGAGGAAAATAAGATAATACTTAAAGCCAGAAATACTCTCAATCGGTGATGTCCACAAATCACAGTGAATAATTTGAAACGGAGAATGTGTTACACGATTGGTAGAAGAATAAGGAAGACGAACATAACGACCTAATTGACAAGCATGACACACACTATATTTATTCTTATCCCTAGGAATAACCTAAGAGCGAGCTAAAGACTCCATGTTGGGTCGTCCAGGGTGTCCAAGCCGCCGATGCCATAGAGTGGGATCTATGATGAGGAAGGAATGTGGGTGACTGGTGGAGGAGGTGCAGACAAGATAGAGAGTTCCGAGGCTATTGCATCTGAGAATCTCGTTCCTGGTTTTGAAGATCCTTCATAGAAAAATCAAGAGGGTCAAATTCGACAGAAACACGATTATCAATGGTGAGCTAACGAACCGACAAAAGATTTTTTACTATGTTAGGAGAAACTAAAACATTATGAAGATGAAGAGGACGCTTGGTGGTGGAAATAGGAAAACTTGCATGTCTGGTAGCGGTGATCGTAAGAGTGGAGCCGTTACCGACAACAACAACACGAGAATAAGAGGTAGGGGAGACATGGAGGTGAGCATACCGGGGTTGACCGCGAAGTAGGAGGAGGCACCAGTGTCCATTACCCATTCATGGGTGCTTGTAAGCATGTCGTATGGAACCGGTGCATGAGCGCGGACTGATCCCACGAGGCGGTTGACGGAGTCGATGATGATGGTGCTGGTGAGGAGGAAGCGGCGCCATAGCCGTAAGCAGGGGCGGGGGGCATAGCCGTAGCCGTATCCATAGGAGGAGTGTGGCATGATATAGGGCCCTTCTGCGTAGAAGGCGTGTGGCGAGGGATCAGGACGTGGAATGTAGCTGTGTGCCCGACCGTAGGGCCACATCTAGATCACGCCGTTCCATAGGAGTTGCGTCTTGGGCCAGGTTGGCAAAGCGATGACCGGTGGTGCAGCAGGGGCCTGGTGCTGGACGATAGCGCCCTCCTCGGAGGCCTCAGCCGCAACCTTATTCTTCTTGTGGCGGTTGTCATTGCCTTTGCCAGGGTTGGCGCCGTCAACGACGAGAGCCATGTCAGAGTTGTGGGCTTGGCAATTTTTGCGCTTCATATCTTGGAGCGCGAGGAGAGAACGACACTTATTGAAGGTGATCTCGGGCATGAGGGATATCAAGTCGGCGGCATGCTCGTACTGCTCGGAGAGTCCATTGAGGCAGTGGATCACCAGCTTGGCATCTTCTTCTGGTGCTCCGAGATCTGATAGACCATCAGCAAGGGCCTTCATCTTCTCAAGTACTCTATCATGGAAAGTTCGCCCATCTTGATCTTGCTGAGATCGGTGGAGAGGTGGAGCTGCCGATTAATCTTATGGTAATTGAAGAGGCCGTTGATGCTTGTCCACGGATCAACGGCAAGAGGATCTTCACCCGACGTCATGACGGCGTCGAGGAGGCCGAGGGAGACGGATCTGTGGAGCCACGTGACCACCATGGCATCCAACAAGGACCACTCCAGAGTTGGATCTATTGGAGCGGTCGTGTCGACGTAGTCGAGCAGTGCGTACTTGTGGAGGGCAGTGCAGAAGAAGGTGCGCCATTGGAGATGAACGCCGGTGTCGAGGGCCAGGTCGACTAGTATGTGCCCCTTGATGAAGTAGAGGCCAATGTATTGGGCATGCAGGGAGGTGAGCGAGAAGGCCCCCACGCTGGAGGAGGGGGCGGTGGTGAGGGCCATCTTGGCCTTGGCGTCGGCAGCCTCGCGAGCCTCATCCTTCTCCTTGGCGGCCTGCGCGGCCCATGTAGCATCGTCGCCCATGGCTCCAAGAAAAGCGACGTAGAGAGAAGGAGGGAGGTGGGCGTAATATCCAAGTATGTAGGACCTAACAAAGGGTAGATTTAGGAATATGAATTGTTGCATCCATTCATCTGTGAAAATGTGGGTAAAATTTTCGCCAAATAAAAAACCTAAGTGATCAATGTTTCTTTCATACTTTGAGATTAGGTTTAGTCTTAAAGGGTGATTGTTATAAACTTTGAGATGATCTTAAGGAGTTATGTGTTTAAAATGAATTTGAATTTTAAACTTGAGTGTTTGAATTATAATCTAAATGATTTAGATATAATATTTGAATCTTAAATTAATGAAGAGATAAGTATTATAACTTAAATCTTATCCAAAAACAATATTGAATATGAAATTCATTTCATATTATTAATACATAAACAAGTTACAAAGAATGTAATCTACTGAAGTCATTCCAAACTTCACAATTTACAAAGGAGTAAAGAATAAAAAATATTCTTTATTAATAATAATATAATCTTTATTACAAATAAATAAAATAAAGATTACAAGAATTATAAAAGAAAAATTACAGAAGAATAAGAAAATTACATTTGAATATCTACTAACTATCCTATATCTAAATCTACACTAAATCTTCATCTTTATCTTTGTACCTGCAAAACAAAGACTAAATAAAAAACAAAAGAAGATTAGTGTTAGTATATTTCCCTCAGATATGTTAGTGAAATGCACTTGACAAATTCATCATTGAGAAATGTTATAAAGGGGAAAGTTTCACCAATATGAAAGATTTCATCTTTCATAAATTCAAAGCTAGAATTCAAATGACAGCCAAGAGGGACCAATTCACCAGCCAGGTCAAAGTAATCTGGTAATAGTAAGTTCAAAAGTTCTGAACATATCCACAAGTGCATAGCAGGCACACAAGCTGGACACACACCAGCATGCACATGGTGTGATGTCAACCTCACAAGCATAGCCCAATCTCACAAAACCACAGCACAGCCATGGAGGAGCACACCAGTGCATCACTCCACTACACAACACACAAGCACAGCCAGTGCAGACAGCAGCCAAACCAAGAACAACAGTCAAACCAAACCACCCAGATCAACCCAAACATCACCAGGATGGTGACATAAGGAGGGGGAAGAATTAGGTGGACAGCAAGGCCAAGCCAGGAGCTAGGAGGAGCAGTCCAGCTCAAGAGCAAGCACAGGAATCCAGCAGATCAAGATCAAGATCAAGATCAAGATCAAGATCAAGATCATCATCATCATCATCTACTACACCACCATCAGATTTTGTGGTGAGCCTCATAAAACCATCACATGATTTCATCATATTATCTAAACAAAAGCATGTGTTGATTTATGAAGCAATCTCTCAATAATCACCCAAATGAGGTGAATCTATCCTAAAGATTTCAAGTATAAAGATAAGAAATCAAGCTCAGCCACAAGCACTAATCTCTCAGACTAGCATCACAGAGTTTAGTGTTAATTCATGCAACTTAAATCATTTTTCATTTGATCTTATCAGATCAGGGCACATCTCCCAGAGAGAGTAGCACCTCTAATCCTACAAGTTTCAAACAAACTATTTGCTCAACTAACTAGGACTTAAAATCTTAGAGCCTCAGACCAACATCATAGGCAGGAGAATCAAGAAAAGCTTTCATTTTATCTTGCCAGTATTAATCACAAGCATTGTCAAGTTAAGCCCAGAAATAAAACTCAATCACTTGTGTGCCAGATCATAATCATAGCACAAGGACAAGTTCTAAATTAACTAAAACCAATCTTTGCTTAGTTTCCACAGATAAAAGGGACAACTAATAAATATCATTTTCCCGAAGCCAAGTGCCAGTAATCAATATCATATGCATCTATACATCCACAGAAAAATCATTACATGTAATGATTTGATTCAGTGTGTATAATCTCATACAATCCTACCATTATAATTGCAGTAAGCAACTATTGTCAGTACAAGCATTCTGAAAGTAGAGTAAATTCTCATATCAACAACATAATCCAATCAGGGATTCCATAGAAACACTGGCATGGGATCATAGTGAATCACCACTAGAATAAATCTGACAAGCAACTAGCATCATCAAAGCCACTACAAATCATTAACCACAACAAACAATCATTCTTCATGCTCAGGTATGATCATCACTAGATCTAAAAGCACCATGGATATGATCAACAGGGGGTTATGGACCCTAATCAGAACAAGAACCCTAATTAGGAGATGAACCCTAATCAACACATAGTCAGTAGGCATGATAAACCACTAGATACACACAGAGAGATTCATGGTAGTAGCATGAACAAGAACCACATAAGCAACTTACCCGAGGTCCTCGCTGATGAATCAAAGAGGAAGCAGATTGGTCGACGAACCCGCGGCGACATAGGGAGCACCCAGGGGAGGCTGCAACCTGCACCAGCCATGGCGGCGGCCACAGCAGCACACGAGCCCAGCACACCACCGCAGGCGGGACCGCGATGATGGCGATAACACCTTTTCCTAACCCTAGGGTTCGGGAACGGGGTGAACCTAACCACGGGGAAGCCCCGGAGTCAAATCGAGATGGACCGGATGAACTAGCGTGGCTGCAAATCTCGCCCTGCACCATGGCGGCGGCCAGGAGAAGCCTCAACGGCGGCCATCGCCAGCGGCGGCGCCAAAGCCGCGGGGTCGAGGAAGAGGAAGGGTGAGAACGAAGGGGAGGCAAAGAGAGTGGGCTGGGTGGGCCAGAACCCCTCGGGGTGATATTTTGACCTTGCCCTATTGGGCCACACTGGCCCAATAAGCCCAAAAGGCCAGCCCAAGTCGTTTAAGAACTGTTTTAATTAATTGGAAAAGACCAAAATACCCCTGACCTCAATAAAAATTCTAGAAAATAAAATAAAAGTCCAAAAATTATAAATAAAATATTTTTGGATTCACATTAATCCACTCTGTCCAAATAAAATAAGATATAAAATTTTGGACATTTAAAATTTTTATAAGAATTTTGTAATTTATATATTCTTTATGGAAATTTACAAAATTATTGAAAGGTGATAAAAATAAATAAAAATCACTTTAATTATACATTAATATTATATTATTTTTGAAAAATACTAAATAAATATTTAATAATAAATTTTAATGTATAATTAATAATTCCTAAAAGAATTATTAAATAATAAAAGTCAAATAAAAAGGGAGATAAAATAAAATAATTCAATATATGCAATAAATGTAAAAAAATAATATTTACCAATGCTTTAGTAAAAGGCACCTTATATAAGGAAAAGGCATATAGAATTAAATAATGCATTACATTACTTTCATAATCATTTTTGCTTCTTTAAATATTGTCCTTACCGGGCAATAATGATGTTTTTGTAGAACTAGAAGCTCAAGGTCCAGTGCAAGCATCAGACTTCACTACCTTGCCATCACAAGGCAAGTTTGTCACTTGCTCATGTCCTTTGAAAAGTCTTTATCAAAGTATTTGCAAATTGTGTGTTATCATATATGCTATAAAAGAAAGAAAATATTATTTTCATAAATAAAGAAATCATAGAAATCATCCTAAGTGATGATATGATGAAGCAATAGAACTTAGGGTTCTATTTGCAACAATGATGATCAAGTAGGGACTTAATAACCCCTGACATCAGTGATTCTAGCGCCGTATATTATGCGTTAGCCATGAGATTTGGAATGGGACAAAGAAGTCAGTTGTATCTTCTTCCTCTCACATGAAGCTAGATGTGCAGGTCGTGGATGTTATCCTCGTAGCGTGCATATTAATTGGTAATTCGTAGAGGATATGCAGTATATGGGTGGGAACCCTCATCGTCCCACGATAGTTCTGGCATCTAACGGTTTGTACAAACCATTGCGGTAATTCATTATGTGGGAATGGTGTACACCAAGGAGGCATGCGGGGTTGCGAAGGGGCAGTGATTGGCTTGGACCAACTACTGGGCCCCACATCATGGAATTGTGGACGGGAAAGTATGCCCGGTTGTGCAACAAGGAGTTGATCTCTCATGGGTAAAGTAACGCACCTCTATAGAGTGTAAAAACTGTAACTTGTTACTCCCTGTTCCGAGAAGGAGCTACGAACGCGGAAGGAAAGGAACTCCATGAAAGTTCTGGTCAACCTGTGAAGGCTGATTGTCATAGTTTTCGGAATAAAATCAATCTTTGAAGAAAGATTTACAAAAACTGCATAGTGCCAAGGATTTGTAATATGAGGTGGTAGTTAGAGCATCAAACTTCCCACCTTGCATATAATGAACTTGTTGGGTAACGCTGTTACTCATTCTTTCCTTTGATCCCTTGGTTAGACTCTGAGGATCCCGAAGACGTGCCAATGTACGCAGCTGAATGCCAAGAAGATGTGTTCTACGAGGAACCTGATCTATCTGGAGGAGTTGAAGGAGTGGATTACGAGATCCGCTATGGTGTTGATGAGAACGAATCCAACTAAGTACCTAGTTAGTAGTAACTAACGGAGCCGAGCAGCATGAAATCTATAGAATAAGTTGTTGAGCTCAACTCCTAGACGGAGTTGCTACTTTTAAATTCCGCTGAACACTTTATATTTTGGTTTGTAAGATGGATGTCTTGAACTTCCGGTATTGTAATAATAATAATGTGTGTACATTTGTAATATGGACCCGCAATGTTTTTGTTGTACCACTATGAGAGATGTGATATTTACGGAACGTTGTTCTGTAGATGTCATGTCAACGACTATAGTGTACTACACATACTGATGGTATCTTTGGGTCACCGCATGCGTGGTTTTGAATCGTGACAGCAGCGAGGCGGCCTTGATGCATCTAGGGTTTTGCGTCTGATACCATGTAAGATAGGGGAAACCACATGTAGTGGTGCCTTGTATTGCTCATTATATAGGAGTATTACAAGGGGAGTCCTACTCTCGTACAACACGGACACATACAAAATGAATACATAATATGATCGTATACCTATACAAACACTATACAGTCACATATTCTAACACTAAGACACGTAACAAAAAGATAAGACTATTATTTCATTGATATATATACCATGGTTGTTCTAGTAATATTTTTTATGGTCATAACCTCCAAAGTCCAAACCTCTCCTTGACACTCATGCAGCGGCATGGCGCCGCACCAAGGATCCCTGCCGGCCACCTCTAGCCCTCCCCCGCAGGATCTCCTCTTTTGTCTTCGCCGCTCGGGGAATTGTCGGGTAAAGCCCGTGTGGCATGGCGGTTCTACTTGGTGCCTTTTCGGATTAACGCAGCAACAACAGCAGTTCTACTCGGTAGCATTTTAGATTGTAGCGGCGTCATTCTTCTCTACACAGATCAGCGGCAGAGATGTGGGGAGGCGACAATAGAGGCCGATGTAATAGCCATCAGCGACAGCGGTGGAGAGCGCCCGATCTAGACCCAGGTTGGCTCTGACGGGTCACGACCAACTGCTGCCATGTTGCATATCATTGGCTGCTGATGGATACAAGTGCACAGATCGATTGTAGCTAGTTACGAAGTTAAGATGTCGATCCCACAGGGAGCCCAAAGGTAAGTGTTTATTGGTGAAGCCTCTGTCACACCCGAAGTTGTCACAGGTCTTCGAGTGAATTGACTGCAAGTGTTGAAAATGAGAATAGAGTTTGGATTAAACGAAAGTATTTAAATAACTAAAATGTAAACTTCAGAAATAAAAAGCATAAAAGTAAATAACAATTTGTTTGTTGTTTTCTACAGATGACGAAGTAGGGGCAAGGAGTTTCAGTTCATGGTTATAGTGAATGTGTCGGGTGGATGAGTGATAAGTGTAACAATTATAATCTTATAAGTATGTCTGTAGACGAGCAACCCATAATTAGTTGGAACTCCTCTTAGTACATTTCATCCCAACTTTAATAATCCTACTAGTCTGTTTACCACAACCATGGTCAGTCACTAGATGATTAAGATCCTTCAGGTTGCTTAGCAATTAAGCTCCTTGGATCAGACTAATGCAATAAGCTCGGTAGCTCCTCGTGATCCTCGAGTCAAACTAGTTTCCCATTGATATCCCCATGTCACTCAGGGGTCACTGGTCAGCCAACGAACAAGATTCTATCTATGTAGAATGAAGCACCATGTTGCCTGGGCCCTTAATTGGAAAACTGACATTAAGTATCACACAGATAGTCAAGCACACATAATATAGTAATTAAAATCAACCAAAAACTTAATTGAAATTATATAGGCACATCACATCTCGCCAATCCCCTACATCTTCCATGCTCAAGGGAACTTACTCACACGTGAGAGAAGAAAGCATCATCGATATAACTAAATAAAGGGAGTTCTTCTTGATATTACCATGGAGATCCATAGTAAGAAATAGAAATAAATCAAACACAATTCAAGATGGGAAGAACAATCTCGAACCCTAGTCTTGCAAGGTGGAGATCGATCTCTATCTCTCTCAAGTACAATTAATGGCTATGGAGGTGTGGTGGCTAGGAGATAGAAGATCGTGTAGCGAGATGAAGAACGTCTTCCCCTTCTTTTCCAGATCTCTTCTTTCTCCCTTCTGGATGGGATTGCGGCTCGTGTGTTCTGTTTTTGTCCTCGACCTCTTCATGAAAGTTGTCCCTTTTAATAAGATGAAGGAGATGAATGCTATATGGTGGGAACTATACGGCCGAAAAAATATTCCCGCCGTATAGTTGCTCGTTAAAGCTTCAGTAAACTCCCCTCGATTGCTTCCAAAAAGGGACTTTCTTGTTTTCGTCTGAATATTGTGTTTTTACTGTTAAATCCCTTTGTTGATGTTCAGAACCTGAAATACACCTTAAAAACCAAGTTTTCTTTGCTACCAAAGTATTAGCGTGAGTTAAAGCTAGAAAACCATCAAATCCAAACGAAAACCATCGATAGAAACCATCTAAAAATGTGTAGAATCTTATAGCTATCAACTCATCCAAGCTTAGATGTTGTTCGGCCGCAATTGATAAGGAAATAATAAACAATAGCGGAGATTCGAAACTGAAATAAAATAACTTACAAGCTTGAATTGGTGTCAAATTGTTTTCTTCATATTTCCTGCAATCTTAAACATGATCATACAAATATTCAAAAGATTGCACTGAGTTCACTTTCTAACCACGTATATCTTCCTAGCTAATAAATAATATGCCCGAGCAAGTTTCAAAAGTTTATCTAGGAAAGTGAAACAAATATTTTTGGTTTCTCTCTTATTGAGAGATGAAAACTTTTTGATCTTGTTCCTTTAATCAATTAAGAGTACTCAAGTTTTCACCAAGAACATTTAATTTAAGAACTCATCTACTCCCACGTCAAAATTTCAAGACTCTTAAGCACCTTTTTCCTTTCCTTGTTTTTCAAAAACATAAACTCTTTCATAGATAAATCATGCCACTTTTTTTAATATGTTAATTGGGGCTGTGTTGCGCACTCGTGACCATGCCAATAGATAGCTATTGAGCAATAGTGGGTCAGAAGAGTGATACGTCATAAACATATCTATAATTTTTGATGTTCATGCTTGTTTAGTATCTACTTTGCTTTGCTTTGCTTTGTCTACACTTTGAGGTATTTTTATATGTTTTCTGGGACTAACCTATTAACAATATGCCATAGTGCCAGTTGCCTGTTTTCTTCTGTTTTTGGTTCCAGAAAATCAATATTCTCAGAATTGGACGGTACAAAAGCCAAAGTCAGTATTTTACTGTGGGAAACACTAGGCGAGAGTACGCGACTGAGGAGATCCACAAGAGGGCCACACCCCCTGGCCGCGCGACCAGGCCTGGACCGTGCCTGGGGGTGCGTCCATCCTGGGTGCCCCCGGCCTCGCCTATTCCTATGAAAGTAAACAAGAATAGTGGAAGATGTATCAATGGTAAAGATTGGACCGGGGTCCATAGTTCACTAGAGGTGTTCTCCTTAAGATAAACAAACATGGCATGCTGGGTAAACAAATTACAGCAGGGCAATTGACAGGACTGATCAAGGCATAATAATGCAATACTACATTCATGATCCTATGACATTCGATTGGGCAATACAACAATATACATAGACCGCCATCCAACTGTATCTAGGACTAGAAGTCCACCTTCAGGTTATCATCCGAACCCCCTCCAGTATTAAGTTGCAAGCAACAGACAACTGCTTTAAGCAAAGTGTGTAAGGTAAACAATCCACTTGTTCCATGAACAAGAGACCGTTGTTTTCTCTCTAGTGGCAATAACACATCTACAACCGTGGAGATTTCTGTCACTTACCTTGATTATGTAGAGGCATGAACCCACTAACGAGCATAAATACCCCCTCTTTGAGTCACTAGACACTACTTGGCCAAGATAGCTACTAACAATGGAGAGCATGCACGATCACAAACAACACAGACATGATTGAATCAAAATAGACAGAACCATTAATCAATCTAACATAGTAATCTCAATATCCATCGGATCCCCGCAAACACAACATGCATGATTACAAATAGATTGGATCTTGATCATGAACGGAGCTCACATGATCTAGACATGAAAGCACAAGGAGGAGATACAACCATCTAGCTACTACATGGACCCGTAGTCCAAGGTGGAACTGCTCACACTTCATACCGGAGGCTGGCATGATGAAGAAGAAGGCCTTCGGGATGATCTCCCCTTCAGCAGGGTGCCGTGAAGAGCTTCAGATCACCCCGAGCTAGGGATGATGGTGGCGGTGGCTACATACGGTTTCGTGGAATATTAATCGGGTGTTTAGGGCTTAGGCATCGGGGGGACTTTATAGGCGAAGAGGCGAGGCAGGGGGGCCACCAGGACGGCTGCACCCCCCACCCCCAGGCGCGGCTAGCCCTAGCCCGCGCCGCCAGGGGGTGTGGCCCCCTGGTGAGCCTCCTCCGTATCGTATTCTTCTTCGTGTTCCCCACGGTAAAATATTGACTTTGGCTTTTGTCTCGTCCAATTCCGAGAATATTATTTTCTGCCTTTCTGGAACCAAAAACAGAAGAAAACAGGCAACTGGCACTGTGGCAACTTGTTAATAGGTTAGTTCCAGAAAACATATAAAACACCTCAAAGTGTAGACAAAGAAAAGCAAAGTAGATACTAAACAAGCATGGAACATAAAAAATTATAGATACGTTTCCAACGTATCAAGCATCCCCAAGCTTAACTCCTGCTCGTCCTCGAGTAGGTAAGTGATAAAAGAATAATTTTTGAGGTGACATGCACCATCAAAACCAAGATCGGACCATCTACAAGCATTGAAGGCTGGGATTAAAGAACTCTAAACATGAGCATGAAAGATGAAGTTCTAACAGCAAGACAAAGTAACTATGCATGCAACATGAAAGGCTATAAACAAAGATCATGAATAACATGCATTGAAAAAAGTTTGTTTGTTTCACATACAGAAAACATGGCATAGTGGTATTCATCTTGTCTCTCATGGAGTAGCAAATAGATGCATAGGACACCTTGAAAGTTCATAAGAGTGACTAGATACAAATAGCACAAGAACAAGTAATATCACAATATGCATCAATCAATAAGTTTTGGGACACTACACATAGAACTAAGAATGGAAACTATGATCTCTTAATGGTGCCTAGAGATAAAAGGTGGAGACTCACTAAAATAGTGGAAGAAAGGCCCTTCATAGAGGGAAGCAGAGATTTCAAGTTTCAAAAAGATCTTCCAAAAATTATGGCACTTGTTAGCTTTCAGCCCCCATTACCCCTATCATAAGCATCTTGAAGTGATTAAGGTTAAAGTGAACAAACTATGGAGTATATGCTTGACAAAGTATAAGTTAGCAATCTGATGTCCCTTGAATGCTAGGGCTGCACCGCATGCTACTCAACTTTGGTCACCTGTAAGTTCTTGTCATAGTAAGTACATGTGTATCATAGAGAACTTCCAACAGGGTACCCCTTGCACATGGTACAAGATCTATCCCATAACCAAAATGACAAGGCAAGCAGACAATGAGAATCTCAGCGATCTTTTTATTTAGTATTTGCATACATTTTTATTGAGGATGCTTCACTGATTGCTCATTATGGTGATGCTGCAAGTTTCCACCATGATTAGGCATGGCTTAGGCTAGCGGCCCAGGCGTTTCTCTAACACAAAATACATAACTCCATGGACTTACAATCTCCCTTTTTATTTCACACCAGCGGCATCCATAGACAAAAGAGCATGATATCAACTGTGTACAAAGTACAAGTGCAATGTTGAAAATGTTCCCCATGACAGCATGGTTCTGCTAATTCCAACGTATAAGTGCAAGCATATACAACATAGATGACACAATGGTTCAAGTTTATTACGGGGCAAGGAATATAAAGTGTGCCATCAAGTTCGTGAGAGCTTTAATCACTAAGTTTTCACATAACAAAGAGACTTTTTAATTGGAAGGTAGATGAAAACAAGAATATACTTGGAATGGTGTAACACACCATGCATAGGAATTTATAGTGGAAACTTTGGAATAACTTGGTTTCTTGGGAGTTGGATGCGTGAGTAGATCTTACTCAATACAAGTGGAGGCTAGCAAAAGTCTGGGAGCGACCAACTAAGAGAGCAATAATGGCCATAATCATGCAGAGCGACAAAACATTACTAATCAAATCATAAAGTGGTACCACAAGTCAAAAACTAAATGATCATAGAGGCTATATTGACTTGTTCATAGTCATAACATGGTGTGATCATGTGCCAAGTCAACCCAAACAAAGCATCAAAGGAGAATACCACAATACTATGTTTTTGTATGATAAAACAACACATGATTCTTTCAAGGCACACTAATAAATCCCAATTGTTTGGAACAAGTCATGATACAACAATAATTACTAAGCATAAGGTCAAAACAACACCTAGCATGACATGATAAAGTTTAAGTCATAGTCAAAGCAAGCTCCTCTTGCACTTTTCAAGCAAAAACTTTCTACTCCTTTCCAACACCAATCAACTTATTTGAAACAACACTGTGTGAATGGGGGTACAAACTACTTTATTCAAGCAAACTAAAAAACTAAGAAAATCAAACGAAAACTAAGATGCTCCAAGAACAACACAACAGTGCATGAAACAATAAAAACGAAGTGTCTAGAAAGACCTGAGCTTTTTATTGATCAAGAAGGGGATGCCTTGGGCATCCCCAAGCTTTGACGCTTGTACCTCTTGGATATTTCTTGGGGTGACACCGGGGTGGCATCCCCAAGCTTGAGCTTTTGTCCATTCTTCATCTCATTACACCATTCTCTCTCTACATCTGAATTTTTCCTTCACACAATCTTCATTATCAACATTAGTGTATTCAAAAGATAATACACCCTTAAGTTTAGGTTTAGAACAGCAAAACTTTTCACTAAAAACACAAGATATTATAGAAAATCCTTCAATAAGTTCAATTTCCCCAAAAGATAACTCAAAAAGAAATCGATAAGAAGCAAATGCAAATAATGGCAGAAATCTGTCAAAATAGACCAGTAGGTTGAAACCGATTTTTTCGAAGACCTTCTGTTGATCAAATCGAAACGTGTTGAACTAACAAAAGTTATCTAACATACCAGGGGATTTATTCGTAAATTGTCAGCTCAATCCGACTTACAGAGACTCCTCACGAATTTGTATGGTGGAGGACAGAAATCTGTTTCGGGACAGCAACTCCCTAAATCTTTCTTCCCTCTCATTAGAGGTCATTCTTGGCACAAAAATCAAACAAAAAAGTATAAGGAGAAGTCATTACTGAAGTGATAACTTCCAAGACTCAAGAAAACTCTTGGGTTATCTCCCAACAAGTACTTTTTTAACGCCTTTAATTTAGGCACAAGAAGCAAGAAATCAAGTATTTTCAAATGAAGAAGCATTAACATCAAACCTTGCTTTCAAAGGAGGAGAAAAAAGCAAATTATCTCTCCTCATAGGGAAGTGTTTAATACCTTTCTTGGATTGAAATTGATATTTAATGGTGCCTTCTTTCATATCAATGATGGCACCAACAGTTCTAAGAAAAGGTCTTCCCAAAGTAATAGGACAAGAAGCATTGTATTCAACACCCAAAACATAGAAATCAATAGGGACATAAGCATTGTTAACCATAATGAGAACATCATTAACAATTCCCATGAGTTTCTTCTTAGCATTATCATTAAGTGGGACATCCAAATAACAATCTTTCAAAGGTGGCAAATCAAGCATTTCATAAATCTTCCTACGCATAATAGAGACACTAGAACCAAGATCACATTAAGCTTTGAGATCAAAGTCATTCACTTGCATATTAATAATGGGTTCCCAACTATCTTCTACTTTCCTAGGGATAGAAGCTTTGTGTTTTAACTTCTCTTCCTTAATTTTAACAATAGCATTTGTAATGTGTTTGGTGAAAGCAACATGCATATCACTAGCATCAGGACTTCTAGCAAGCTTTTGCCAGAACATAATCACTTCAGAAATATTGCAACCATCAAGATCAAAATCAAACTTAGCATCACTAGTAGTAGACTCAATGGGCTTAGGAATTGTAGGAGGAGGAATAGGGACTTCTTGAGGTTTAGTGGCATCCATATGAGTGGTGGTGATGGTGCACACACTATTGTTTCTATCAATTTCAGCTTCCCTTTCCCACTTAGCATGAAGTTGGGCTAACAGTCTAACATTTTCATCAATAGTAACTTGTATGGCATGAGTAGCAGCAAAGGTACTTTTCATGGTTCTAGGTTTAGCAGCCATTTTATTAATCAAAGAGGACTGTGCTTCAGACAAAGAGGAAATATTTTTATCTACATTTTAAAGCTTTTCCTCTACAGTCTTATTGAAAGTGGTTGTTTACTAATAAAGTCTTTGATCATGACTTCAAGTTCAGAGGGGGCACTTCTAGCATTGTTGTAAGAGTTTCCATAGGTATTGCCATTATTAGGAGGATAATGCCTATAATTGTTGTTACCACCAAAATTATTCCTATAGGCATTGTTGTTGAAATTGTTGTTTCTGATGAAGTTCACATCAACTTGATCTTCTTGAGCAACCAAAGAGGATAAGGGAATACTATTAGGATCTAAAGGAGCTTTACCATTAACAAGCATAGCCATAATAACATCAATCTTATCACTCAAAGAGGAGGTTTCTCAATAGAGTTTACCTTCTTACCATGTGGAACTCTTTCAGTGTGCCATTCAGAGTAGTTAACCATCATATTATCAAGGAGTTTTTTTGCAGCACCCAAGGTGATGGTCATAAAGGTCTGCATAAAAAGTCTGGATAATCATCCAAGTAGTAAGTCCACGAGTGGGACAATTCTTAACCAAAGATTTCATTCTTTCCCAAGCTTGAGCAACATGTTCATTATCAAGTTTTTTAAATTTCATAATATCACTTCTCATAGATATAATCTTAGCAAGAGGATAGTACTTTCTAGTAAAAGCATCTTTGCACTTAATCCAAGAATTAATACTATTTCTAGGCAAGGATAGCAACCATTCTTTAGCTTTTCCTCTCAAGGAGAAAGGAAACAACTTGAGCTTAATAATATCTCCATCTACATCCTTATACTTCTGCATCTCACAAAGTTCAACAAAGTTATTGAGATGGGCAGCACCATCATCAGAACTAGCACCAGAAAATTGCTCTCTCATCACAAGATTCAACAAAGCAAGCTTAATTACATAAACAGTAGCATCAGGAGTAGGTGGAGCAATAGGAGTGCTTAGGAAATCATTGTTGTTTGTGCTAGTGAAGTCACACAACTTGCTGTTCTCAGCAGCGTTCATTTGGCAAAAGTGGAGCAAGCCAAAAATAGCAGCAGCAGCTAGAGTAGGAACTAATTTTTTTGTGTTTTTGATAAAAGAAAGCAAACCAAACTAAAATAATTTTTTTTGGAGTTTTTGATAAAAAGAGGCAAACAAAACCAAGAAAAATAAACTAAGAAAACTAAAAAAAGTAAAGAGAGAGGTTGAGAAGGACTCCCCTTGTGAAGACGTCCTTAGCCTCCCTAGCAACGGCGCCATAAAACTTGTTGATGGCGCCTGAGAGCGCTTCGTCGGGAAACCCCAAGAGCAAGGTGTGATGCAGCACAACAGCAAGTCTTCCCTCAATAAGAAACCAAGGTTATCGAACCAGTAGGAGGAAGGATACATCTCAAAGGTGTTGCAAGCAACGTGGAAACCTGCATAACAGAAACTCAAGACTTTGCCCCAAGTAACAGTGAGGTTGTCAATCTCCCCGGTTGCTGTAACAAAGGATTAACTATATGGTGTGGAGGTGATGATGGTTTGAAGCAAGTAAACATAAATAGTGGAAGATGTATCAATGGTAAAGATTGGACCGGGGTTCATAGTATACTAGAGGTAAACAACATGGCATGAAGGGTAAACAAATTACAGCAGGGATCTTGTAAGTCCATGGAGTTATGTATGTGTGTTAGAGAAACACCTGGGCCGCTAGCCTAAGCCATGCCTAATCATGGTGGAAACTTGCACCATCACCATAGTGATCAATCTATGAAGCATTCTTCTTATAAAAAAAATATAGAAAGAGAAAAAGAAAAAAAATGAGAAAAGAGGAAATAGAGAAAAAAGCACCATTTTCCCATGGTAAATAAGAAGATTGCTGAGATGTTGATTGTCTGCTTGCCTTGTCATTTTGTTTATGGGATAGCTCTTGTATCATGTGCAAGAGGTACCCCGTTGGCGGTTCTCTAAGATACACATGTACTTACTATGACAAGAACTTACCGGTAACTAAACTTGAGTAGCATGAGGAGCGACCCTCGTATTCAAGGGACATGAGATTGCCAACTTATAGTTTGTGAAGCATATACTCCATAGTTTGTTCACTTTAACCTTAATCATTTCAAGATGCTTATGATCGGTGCAATGAGAGCTGAAAGCTAACAAGTACCATAATTATTGGAAGCTCTTTTTGAGACTTGAAATCCCTACTTCCCTTTATGAAGGGCATTTCTTCCGCCATTATATTGAGTCTCCACCTTCTATCCTTAGGTACCAATTAAGAGAGCATAGTTGCCATTCTTAGTTCTATGCATTGTCCCAAAACCTATTGATTGATGCATATTGTTGATATTGCTTGCTAATAAACTATTTGTATCTAGTCACTCTTATAAACATGGAATGTGTCCTATGCATTTACTTGCTACTCCATGAGGGACAAGATGAATGCCACTATGCTACATTTTCTATATGTGAAACAAACAAACGTTTTTCAATGCATTGTTATTCATGATCTTTGTTTATAACCTTTCATGTTGCATGCATTGTTACTTTGTCTTATTGTTAGAACTTCTTCTTTCATGCTCATGTTTAGAGTTATTTGATCCCAGCTTTCAATGCTTGCAAATGGTTTGATATTGATTTTGATGGTGCATGTCACCTAAAAAATTATTATTTTTATCACTTACCTACTCGAGGACGATAAGAAGTTAAGCTTGGGGATGCTTGATACGTCATAAATGTATCTATAATTTTTTATGTTCCATGCTTGATTAGTATCTACTTTGCTTTGCTTTGTCTACACTTTGAGGTATTTTTATATGTTTTCTGGGACTAACCTATTAATAAGATGCCATAGTGCCAGTTGCTTGTTTTCTTATGTTTTTGGTTCCATAAAATCAATATTCTCGGAATTGGACGAGACAAAAGCCAAAGTCAGTATTTTACCGTGGGAACACAGAACCAGAGTACGAGACGGAGGAGAGCCACAAGGGGCCACACCCCCTGGCCGCGCGGCCAGGCCTAGACCGCGCCTGGGGGGTGCGACCACCCTGGGTGCCCCCTGCCTCGCATCTTCGCCTATTAGAAGCCCCGATACCAAAACCCTAAGGACACGATCAATCTTACACAAAACAGTCTGTAGCCGCCGCCACCATCATCCCTAGATTGGGGGGATATGAAGCTCTTCCCGTCACCCTACCGGAGGGGAGATCATCCCGGAGGCCTTCTTCATCACTATGCTAGCCTCCGGTATGATGCGTGAGTAGTTCCACCTTGGACTACGGGTCCATGTAGTAGCTAGATGGTTGTCTCTCCTCCTTTGTGCTACCATGTTTAGATCTTGTGAGCTCCATTCATGATCAAGATCATCTATTTGTAATCATGCATATTGTGTTTGCAGGTATCCGATGGATATTGAGATTACTATGTTAGATTGGTTAATGGTTTTTTCTTATTGATTCTATCATGTTTGTGTTGTTTGTGATATTGCATTCTCTCCGTTTCTAGTAGCTATCTTGGCCAAGTAGATGCTAGTGACTCCAATAGGGAGTATTTATGCTTGATAGTGGTTTCATGCCTCTATTAAATCTGGGGAAGTGACAGAAATCTCTAAGGTTGTAGATGTGCTATTGCTACTAGGGAGAAAACAACAGTCTATTGTTCATGGAACAAGTGGATTGTTTACCTTACAAAGTTTGCTTAAAGAAGTTATCCATTGCTTGCAACTTAATACTGGAGGGGGTTCGGATGATAACCTGAAGGTGGATTACTAGTCATAGATTCAGTTGGATGGCGGTCTATGTATCTTGTTGTATTGCCCAATCAAGTCTCATAGGATCATGAATGTCTAGTATTGCATTGTTATGCCTTGCTCAGTCTTGTCAATTGCCTTTCTGCAATTTGTTTACCCAGCATGCCATGTTTTTTTATCTTAAGGATAATACCTCTAGTGAACAATGGACCCCGGTCCAATCTTTACCTGATGACCCACAAGTATAGGGGATCGCAACAGTCTTTGAGGGTAGTATTACCCAATTTATTGATTCGACACAAGGGGAGCCAAAGAATACTTGCAAGCCTTAACAACTGAGTTATCAATTCAGCTGCACCTGGAAATAGTTCTTGCTCACAGAAGTTTATCAGTACCAACAATTTTTAGTAGCAACAGTAAAGCAACAGCAGCAGTGGAACAAGAGCAATAGTAACAGTAACGGGAAACAGTGGGATTCGAGTGCGGTAGGCATAGGGATGGATGGACGAGATTTGCATGAATGAGTCTAAACATGTAACTTCAAGATCTAGGGCATTGCAGATAAACAAGAACAATCATCCAAGTACTAAAGAATCCTAGGAATGTGCTCCATATATAGTCATTCGTGCTCGCATTGAGAACTTGCACAACATATACTGTCCAGCCAGCCCGTGGCAGCGGGGCCTCTAGGGAACTACTGGCAATTAAGGTGCTCCTTTTAATAGCGCACCGGAGCAAAGCATTAACACTCCATGAACACATGTGATCCTCACACCACAGCCATCCCCTCCGGTTGTCCCAATTTCTGTCAATTCGGATCCTTTGGATCCAGACAATGATATGTGTACACAACTTGCAGATAAGATCACAAACAATACTATCATAATGATTCAATAATAAGTTCAGATCTGAGATCATGGCACTCAGTCCCTAGTGACAAGCATTAAGCACAACAAGTTGTGACAAACTCAAATAGCACTAATAGAGATACTAGGCACTATGCCCTAACAATCTTATTCGATTACATGATAGAACTCATCCAATCCCTACCATCCCCATAGCCTACCGTAGGGGATTACTCACTCATGGATGAGGGAAACATTGATGGTTGATGGAGAGGCGTTGGTGATGACGATGGCGATGATTCTCCCTAAATTCCCCGTCCCGGCAGGGTGCCAGAATGGAGTTTCTGGTTCCGAATCGCGGTTTCTGGTGGTGGCGTCGCAGCGGAACTCTTTCTAGAAAAACGACAACCCCCCCTCGGTTTTTAGGTCAAGGGGTAACTTTTAGGCGCATAGGGAGCCCGAGGGGGTGCCTGGGGTGGCTGCACCCCCTAGGCGCGGGCTGGGCCCACCCGCGTCTGGCAGGGGTGTGCCCCCCAGGCATCCACTCTGTATCGTATTCTGGCTCCGTGGATCTTCTAGTGAAATAAGATTTTTGGCATATTTTCCCGGATTTTTCCTGGTAGTTGATTTTCTGCACAAAAACTACACACCAAGGTAATTCTGCTGAAAACAGCGTCAGTCTGTGTTAGTTGTATCCAAATCACACAAGTTTAGAGGAGAAACAATAGAAAAAGTGTTCGGGAAAGTATACACGCTTTGGACATATCAACTCCCCCAAGCTTAGCTTATTGGTTGTCCTCAACCAATTCAGTTGAAAATTGAGTGCGATAAAAGAACTTTCACGAACACATTTGCTTCATATGATGTATATATTCTCAACACAGGAGTAGATGCTTGGAAAATTCATAATAAAGAGTATGCAACTAAGTATACTTAATAGTAATTGCAAGCTATGAAGAGAAACCAACTGAATACTAATAAGTAGCATGAAACATAAACATAAGCAATATTGCAATGCTCATAATAAGGTATGATAGAGTGGTATCTCGCTTGCCTTTGTTTGAAAAGCACAATATAAATGCCAATGCACCTCTGAAGTTCAAGTGAAGACTAGAAGTAAAGATATCAGAGATACAAGGATCAAAGTCATGACATAATTAACCAAGTTTTGGAACAAACACAAGAATGTCAACTATGCTCTCAAGAAGGTGCTCATAGAATAAGTGGTGACTCAACAAGGAAGTGAAAAGGTTTTGAAAAGTTTGAAAGGCTTCCAAATGCTGAAAGAAAGGTACTCGTTAACTTAGAGCTCTCATTGCCCCTATCATAGGCATCTTCATGTGGTTAAGGTGAAAGTGAGGTCCAATCTGAGTTATATGCTTGACAGACCATAAACTGGAAATCCCAAGTCCCTTGAGTACGAGGGCCACTCCGCATGCTACTCAACTTTGGTTACATGTAAGTTCTTGACATTGTAAATACATGCTTATCATAGAGCGCCAACGGGGTACCCCTTGCATATGATACAGGAGCTATCCCATGATCAAAATGACAGGGCATGCAGACAATGAGCATCTCAGCGATCTTTTTATTCATTATGTGCATAGCTTTTTATTGAGGATGCTTCATAAATGCTCATTATGGTGATGCTACAAGTTTCCACCATGATTAGGCATGGCTTAGGCTAGCGGCCCAGGCATTTCTCTAACACAATGTATAGACTCCATGAACTCACAAGCTCCCCTCTTATTTGACACCAACGACATCTGCAAACAAAAGAGCAACATATCAATTGGATATGTATCCAAAAAGTGTTGAAAGCGTTCCCCATGACAGCATGGTTCTGCTGACTCCCAGCATATAATTTGCAAGCATATAACTTTCATGGACAGGTCATAATGGTTCAAGATTATTTAGTGCAAGGAATAAAGTGTGTCATCAAGTTCGTGAGAGCTTTACTAACTAACTTTCTCAAAACAGACAAACATTTTATTTGTAAGAAAACAAAGCATAATGAGTATGCACTGAAGTAGCAAATGATGCTCATAGGTAGGTATGGTGGACACTGTGGCAATATTGGTTTTGGGAGTTGGAAGCACATGTAGAGCTCATACTCAGTGCAGGTCAAGGCTAGTAATAGAGAGGGAGCGACAAACGAGAGAGCAATAACTATCATAATCATACTTGAAACAAAACATGACTAATGATGGCATGAAAGTGATACAAGGACTCTGAGTCAAAATAAATCATCGAGGCTAACTGACTATTGTTTAGTCATATGCATGCGTGAGCATGTTCCAAGTTTATCACATGAAACATTCAGAGGAGGATACCACAATATCATACCAAAGTATGAATAAAGGAATGCAAGCAAACATTCACATGACATGCTACAAACTATAAGCAAGCCGGATCTAATCACAAGCAATCAAGAACTACTAAGCATTCATAAAAACATACACCTTACACGAACAGGCTAAGCATGCTCACAATGATGAGTATATGTACAAAAATGAAAACCAATAGAGTTCGTTACTAGCCTCTTACCACACCTCAAGTTGTCTTAATCTTCATTATTTCTCTTCACTTCTGTGACTTGAATAATAACATGAAACCAAACTCCACTGAGGACGGCTGAACCCTGCAAAGAACTCACAAAACCAAAGAAGAAGAACAAATATTTTTGGTGTTTTCGATTTTTTCAAACAAGCAAACAAAACAAGAACAAACCAAACAAAAGCAAACAAAGCAAAATCTTTTTGGATTTTTTTATTTTAAGGCAAACCAAAGCTAAAAAGCAAAGAAACAAACCAAGAAAAACAACGGAAATCTTTTTGGTATTTTTGTGTTTTTGGGAAAGCAGCAACAAGAACCAAAAAGAAAGTGAAACAATGGATATACAAAGAACCGACCAAACATGATATATAGATCAGTGTGATGTCGGTATACCTCCCCCCAATCTTAGGATTTTGGCCTAAGTGGGGATCAATAGCGCGGGTAGTAACCCCAAGCTGGTGGGTCATCATAGGAATGATCATAGTCAGGCGCTTGCGACAAAGAAGAAGACGCGCCCCAATCATAGGAGGGCTGCTGGTATGAAGACTCTCCCAAGTTGGAGGGCTGAACCGAATCATCTTCGGCATCCACCCCATCATTCTTCTCATCCTGGGAGACCTCCTCCACGTATGTGTCAAACTCCTCCTCCGTGAGCGACCATCCTTGCATGTTATCAAAATTAAACAAATCGGGTGCAAGCAAATAAACTATTTTATCAGTCCTACCTCCTCTCCAACCTCGCTGAGCAAAGGATAGTTCAAACGGTAAACTTATCACATTAGCCCCCAAGGAAACAAAGTTATGCTGAATCATGGATTCAAGATCAAGTCTCTCAATGGGGAACTGATAATATGAATGGTGAGGCTCTAAACCATGGAAAGCTAGCAACCTAGAGGCAACTAGACCTCCAAAAATTCCACCCTTCTCGCGGTTAGTAGTAAGACGGTAAGCTATCAAGGCACCTAGGTTAAAAGATCTATCCCTATTCAAATCAGCTGCAATAAAAGCTATATTAAAGGAGGTAACTTCCTAGCAATCTTTCTAGCAAGAACACACTTGGTAATGAAATAGGAAAAGTATCTAATAGATGGGAACTGAATGTTTCAAATTTTACCACTATCCTTCGAGAATTCGAAACCTTGGAAAATCTTAGCATATAAATCCATAAGTAACTTGGGCCTCTCCTTGATCTTCTCACAAGATCCCCAACAAGGCACTCTAATAGCTGCACAGAAATCAGCAAACGGCAGGTCGACAGCTATATTATATATTTTGTAATGGACCATGTGGTTGGATGAAGACCAAGTAAACCGGAAGTCCTGCACAACAGACATGGTTAGCTTAACATATTGAAAAGGTTCACCTTCAACAAAGTGTTCCAACCCTGCATTGGTAATCATAGTTTGGAAATCCTAGAGGATTCCCGAAGCTCTCATAAATTCCTGGCATGGATATATGGAAGGGAAGACTTCTTCCTCACGATGAACTTTCATTCACTCAGGTACCATCAAGTCATATTGATTCAGTGGATAAACACTCATCTTCCTTGCTTAAATTTTTAGACAAACATCAAACCAAGTGATTTCCAAGTTGATAAATGATGAGCAACTACAATAGGAACTTGCCAGAGGGATATACATGCATCAAAATGAAATCTCTAAGCATAGAACAAGCATGAAAGCTCACACAACCTGACAACTATAGCAGCAAAATACTCAAGATACAATCTACTAATCACAAATCTAATTGGACAAGTGGAGGAGGCACATGCTATGGAGCAATCCCGCCAAAACTCAGCAAAAAAGATGGGCTGAGCAAGGAGATCGAAAATCACGAGCAAGAACAGCAAGAACTCGAGCTTGAGAAAGTTTTCCGGTGGTTTTGGGAGAGAGAACGAAGATGGCTTTGAGAAGGCACCTGGGAGGGGCCCAGGTGGGCCACACCCCACCCAGGCTCCACATGTAGGTAGGCCGCGCCTACCAGGGGTGTGGGTGCCTGGGGTGGCCCCCTGGGTCACTCCAGGTGTCCCTCTACCCCTTTTTCGAGGAAAAATTTATTTTGAATTTTTTGGGATTTTTTGGGAAACTTTATTTTTAGCTAATTTTCAGGGTATGAAAATTGTTTTTCTCGCAGAAACAGACTTCTTTAGAAGAAGCAAAAAGCAAA
Organism: Avena longiglumis; assembly: GCA_030063025.1. Lineage (NCBI taxonomy): Eukaryota > Viridiplantae > Streptophyta > Magnoliopsida > Poales > Poaceae > Avena > Avena longiglumis. The sequence continues at coordinate 434,994,274 of CP125977.1, read as the reverse complement.
CAAAAACCAAACTACATATGTTCTAAGATACTCTAACAAGCAAACAACTAGCTAACAAGAGCTAAAGCAAAGACTAGGAAGGAGAAAAGTAAAAGAAAGCAAGTATAACCATAGTTAAAACATTATTTTGTTCATTAAAATCCTTTTGTTAACAAGGTTGATCAAGTCTTGTTACCAAAACAATCTTATATGAAACAAAACTTTGTATTCCACAAAGTGTTTATGTTACCTCAAGCTTGATAGCAATGGTCCCAGTCATAATAGTTTCAAAATTTTCTTGTGGAATGGGACAATATATTTCTCCAACCTTGATGCTCTCAATATTTTCAATGGAATTCAGACAATATCTCTTAGCAATCTTCTTGGGGAAATAGATAGTATGCTCTTTGTCATTAATATTGAAAGTTACTTTTCCTTGATTACAATTGATGACAGCACCTGCAGTATTAAGAAAAGGTCTCCCAAGAATAATAGACATATTATCATCTTTATGCATTTCAAGCACAACAATATCAGTTAGAACCAAGCAATTATGAGCCACTTGCACAGGAACATCCTCACATATACCAATAGTAATAGTAGTTGACTTATCAGCCATTTGCAAAGATATATCAGTTGGTATCAACTTTTCTAGCTGGAGTCTCTTGTAGAGAGAAAAAGGCATAACACTAACTCCAGCTCCCAAATCACATAAAGCAATTCTAACATAATTATTCTTAATAGAGCAAGGAATATTTGGTATACCTGGATCACCAAGTTTCTTTAGAACCTTACCATTGAAGGAATAATTAGCAAGCAAAGTAGAAATCTCCTCATTAGGAATCTTCCTTTTATTAGAGACAATATCCTTCATATACTTTGAATAAGGAGGCAACTTAATAGCATCAGTCAAAGGAATTTGCAAAAATAAAGGCTTCATCCACTCACAAAACTTGTTGTAGTGTTCTTCCTCCTTTGACTTGTGTTTCTTACCTAGAAAAGGCATAGGTTTCTGCACCCAAGGTTCTCTCTCTTTACCATGTTTATTAGCAATAAATTCTTCCTTAGTGTACCTAGTGTTCTTAGTGTGCTTTTTAGGTTCTTCCTGAATTTCCTCCTTATCAAGAGCATCATTTTTATCATTACCACTCTCAGTTTCAGCATCAGAGACAAATATACTATTAGGATCTATAGCAGGTTCAAGTGGTTCCTCAACTATCTTATGTTTCTTTTTCTTTCTCTTATGAGGACTACCACTACTTTCACCTTGTTGAGAATCCTGCTCAATTATTTTAGGGTGTCCTTCAGGATATAAAGGATCTTGAGTAGCCATACCACTCCTAGTTATAATTCCATAAGCATGTTTATCTCTTGAGGCATTAACTAGAATATCATTTTGTACCTTAGCAATTTGATTAAGTTGAGTTTGAACCATTTGAAAGTGTTTACAAAGCATTATAATATCATTAGAAGTTCTTTCCACAATATCTTTCAACTCTTTAATAACTCTAGAGTTTTCCAATAAATGATTCTGAACTTGTTTATTAAAATTAACTTTCTTAACAATAAAAATGTCAAGTTCCTCTCAACATTCATCAGGAGGATTACCATAAGGAATATCACCTTCATCAAAGTGTTGGAGAGAGTGTACATCAATAGTAGATGAGTGGGGAATTGTCTTGCATAATTATTCTATAGGAGGTAGATTCATTACATCTTCAGCTCTAATACCATTCTCCTTTAGACATTTCTTAGCTTCCTTCATCACTTCATAATTTAATGCAATAACTCCCCTCTTCTTCGGTGTTGGTATTGGAACTGGTTCAGGCACAAATGGTTTAGGAGTAATAGGCTCAGGTGTACTTAGCTCATTTGAAGTCCAATCATCACAATTCTTGCTTATTTTAGCCATTAATTCTTCAGCATCCGTAGGAGTTCTTTTTCTGAAAACACAATCAGCAAAACTATCTAGGTATGTCCTAGAATCATCAGTTAGTCCATTATAATAAATATCAAAAGCTCATTCTTAGGTAATGGACATCCAGGATGTGCATGAATCAAGGCACAGAATCTTGTCCATAACTCAGGCAATTTCTCTTCTTCTCCCTGTTTAAAATCAAAAAGTCTATGCAAAGCAGCATGTCTAGCACTAGGAGGAAAATATTTCTAGAAGAAAGAAGCAATCAAACAATCAGGGCTATCGATGGAACCATGAGGCAATCTATTAAACCAAGCCCTAGATTCTCCTTTTAGTGAAAAAGGGAAGATCTTAGTAACAAAGTACTTCCGCATCTTAAAATCATCAGAGAATAACACACTCATAGTAGAAAGCTCATTAATATGAGCCACATCACTCTCATTTTCAGTCCCATAGAAAGGTTCTTTCTCAACAATTTCCAAATAAGATAAATAAAGAGAGAAATCATAATCTTTATCTTTAATATCTATGGGAGAAGTGGCAAACTTAGGATCAAAGGACAACTTAGGAATAATAGTACGTCTTGCAAGGAGATTCTTAATAGAACTAGTACCATGTGTGTTTCGGCACTCTTCAACAAAATCATCAGTAAACTCAATGAAGCCATCATTAATATCATAACTCTCTCTAGACTCAGGTGAGCTAACAGGTGTAACAATGTCTTCACTAGGAGTTTCGGTATTTCCTAGACTAGCCATAGTAGCATCTAGGAAAGGACCTAATGAACCACTCCCATCAAGCACAGTAGAAGTAACACCATGAGTATCAAAAGTAGTTTCAGACTCAGCAGTAGTAGCAGTGTGTGTGGAATGAGTATGTGGTGGTGGAGTAACAAGCTTACTTATAACAGACGGTGAATCAAGAGCAGCAGAGGTGTTTAGGATTGTACCTCTTCTTGTAGTGGATGGTAAAATAGGGAAATTTCCATCACGAGACTTCCCCATAATGAAAGGAGTAGCAGTGAACAATAATAGATCCAAGTGAACTTACAAATAAATCTATGCTCCCCGTAAACGGGGCCAGAAAATAGTGTTGATGACCCACAAGTATAGGGGATCACAACAGTCTTCGAGGGTAGTATTACCCAATTTATTGATTCGACACAAGGGGAGCCAAAGAATACTTGCAAGCCTTAACAACTGAGTTGTCAATTCAGCTACACCCAAAAATAGTTCTTGCTCACAAAAGTTTATCAGTAGCAACAGTAAAGCAACAGCAGCAGTGGAACAAGAGCAATAGTAACAGTAATGGTAAACAGTGGGATTTGAGTGCGGGACGAGTCTAAATATGTAACTTCAAGATCTAGGGCATTGCAGATAAACAAGACCAAGCATCCAAGTACTATACAATCGTAGGCATGTGCTCCATATATAGCCATACGTGCTCACAATGAGAACTTGCACAACATCTTCTATCCAGCCAGCCCGTGGCGGCAAGGCCTCTAGGGAACTATTTGCAATGAGGTGCTCCTTTTAATAGAGCACCGGAGCAAAGCATTAACACTCCATGAACACATGTGATCCTCACACCACAGCCATCCCCTCCGGTTGTCCCAATTTCTGTCAGTTCGGGGCCTTTGGATCTGGACAATGATATGTGTACACAACTTGTAGATAAGATCACAAAAAATACTATCATAATGATTCAATAATAAGTTCAGATCTGAGATCATGGCACTCGGGCCCTAGTGACAAGCATTAAGCACAAGTTGCAACAAAGTCAAATAGCACTAATAGAGATACTAGGTACTATGCCCTAACAATATTATTCGATTACATGATAGAACTCATCCAACCCCTACCATCCCCATAGCCTACTGCGGGGGATTACTCACTTATGGATGAGGGAAACATTGATGGTTGATGGAGAGGCGTTGGTGATGACGATGGCGATAATCCTCCCCAAATTCCCCATCCCGGCAGGGTGCCAGAACGGAGTTTCTGGTTCCGAATCGTGGTTTCTGGTGGTGGCGGCGCAACAGAACTCTTTCTAGAAAAACGACGAACCCCCCTCGGTTTTTAGGTCAAGGGGTAACTTATAGGCGCAGAGGGAGCCCGAGGGGGTGCCTGGGGTGGCTGCACCCCACCTAGGCGCGGGCTGGGCGCACCCACGCCTGGCAGGGGTGTGTGCCCCCAGGCATCCGCTCCGTCTCGTATTCTGGGTCCGTCGATCTTCTGGTGAAATAGGATTTTTGGCATATTTTCCCGGATTTTTCCTGATAGTTGATTTTCTTCACAAAAACTAGACACTAAGGTAATTCTGCTGAAAAGAGCATCAGTCCGTGTTAGTTGTATCCAAAACACACAAGTTTAGAGGAGAAACAATAGCAAAAGTGTTCGGGAAAGTAGTTACGTTTTGGACGTATCATTACCATTGATACATCTTCCAATGTTCCTATTTACTTTCTGCAAACCACTATTACCTTCCACACCATATAGTTAATCCTTTGTTTTCAGCAAACCTGTGAGATTAACAACCTCACTGTTTGTTGGGGAAAAGTCTTGATTTTGTTTTGTGCAGGTTTCCAAGTTGCTAGCGACACCTTTGGGTCGTTTCCTTCCTCCTACTGGTTCGATAACCTTGGTTTCTTTCTGAGGGAAGACTTGATGCTGTCCTCATCATACCTTCCTCTTGGGGTCTCCCAACGAAGCTCTACATTGATCTGAGTGCACAAGGAGTAATACAACTTCACTTGGAACGTAAAACCACGAGGAGACTAAAATTTTTACACGTCATAGCATTACAGCTATAGATGTTTACACATCAATCGCAAAAATCAAGTGGTTTTCCACATTTAGATCGTTCATTGTCCAACGGAGTTAATAGTTCCCCATGGAGTATGACAGTGTTGTAGTGACACGTGTAAAGCAATATCCTACTATAATTATTAGAAAAAGCAGTGGCATAATCTCTAATACTTTGAAGTGTCCATTTTATCAGACAATTTCATTCAAGGGTGCTATCGAGTCTATTTACATTAAGCTCAATGGGGTTGAGTAGTGTAGGGGTTCGTAGCATGGAAAACAAAAAATTTCTACCGCATGAACGCACACAAGCGAAGATCTATCTACTAGATTGTAGCAACGAGTCGATATAGTACTCACCCTCGAAGATTCCAAAGCGGTTAACGAGAGCAGATTCTCGTGGGTGATGTAGTCGTTCACTGGACGATATCAAGATCACGTAGACGATATTTCCGGTGTAGTGTTCCGGCAGCGCTCCTGCAGTCGGTCACACGTTCGATACTCGATGAAGACCTTCCTCTACCTTGTTCCAGTAGGCAGCGGAGGTTGTAGCTCTCTCCTCACGATTCCGGCAGCATGACGGCGTGGTGTCTGAAGTAGAGGGGAGATCCCACAGGGCTTTGCCTTAATCCGAACCGGATAGGATGGAGTAGAGGGGTTCCCTGGAAACTAGATCTAGAAGCCGAGGGAGGAGGTAGGGCCAAAGGAAGCTAGGGCGGCGACTGCTAGGTGCGGCGGTGCAAGCCGGCGGTGACGACTTGGGGGGGCTAGGGTTTTGGTGGTGTGTGGAGTTGTATTGGAGGGGAAGCCCCCTCCCCTCTATTTATGAGAGGGGGTGTGGCTAGGGGAGGGGAAGGTCGAATCCTCCCCCAACTCTCTCTCCTCCTTGGCGCGTGGTGGAGGGAGAGGAGATTTCCTCTCCTCCCTCCACCAGGATACATTGTCCCAAATTGAATTTTCAAACTTGCCTTTGGACTTTCAATCTTGGAGTTTGATTTCTCTCTTTTATTTGCATATACCTTGACCTAGGAAATGATGCAACCATTCCATTTTGTCATGACACATTCATGTACCCTTCCCCTTTCAGTTCGGTGAACCTTCTAGACCCTTCTAGATCATTCCGGTGAAAACACCGGAATCATTCCCGAACTCCGGAATTGGACTTTCCTTATATGAATCTTATTATCCAGACCATTCTAGATCTCCTCGTGATATCCCGGATCCCATCCGAGACTCCAAAAAACATTCCGTCTTCTTACTCACATTCAATATCTACTAAACAACATCGAATCCTTAAGTGTGTCTCCCTACGGTTCGTGAATTATGCAGACATGACCGAGACTCTTCTCCGATCAATAACCAATAGAGGAATATGGAAATTCATATGGCTCCCAAATATTTCTACGATTACTTTGCGATCAAATGAACCATTTACATAGGATGCCAGTTTCCCTTTGTCTCACGATATTTTACTTATCCGAGGTCTGATCATCGGTATCTCTGCATACCTAGTTCAACCTCGTTACTGATAAGTACTCTTTACTCGTTCCTGTGATATGTGATCCCTTGTGAGCCAGTCACATGCTTCCAAGCTAATTGGATGACATTCCACCGAGAGGACCTAGAGTATATCTATCTTTCATATGGATGGACAAATCCCAGTCTTGATCCATGTGCCTCAACACATACTTTCCGAACACTCAATGCCACCTTTATAACCACCCAGTTACAAAGTGGTTTTTGATGTCATCAAAGCATCCATCCGATGATGGTGATTAGCATGATCTCATGGTCGAAGGAATCATGTTACTATGTATCTGAAAGCTTATAGCAAACGAACTATTAAAATGACTTGATCTTTATGCCACGCTTATCTATAGGAGTATGTCGATCTCAATGTTCATGATCAGGAAACCATGATCATCTAACAACCAACAAGCTAGTATTATAAAGAGGATATACTAGGGACTCTAACAAGTTTACAGATCACACAAGTATTAATGTTTTCGGTTAATACAATTATAGCATGAATGTAAACATTTATCATAAACACAAAGATATAGTAATAACTACATGTATTATTGCATCTATGGCATATCTCCAACAAGTAGTTTCTAAAATAAAATCCTTTGTGCTAAACATGGACTCAAGTCATCCCTTGGATGCTTTTTCTTGTTGTAAAAATGTGGGAAATATTTTAACCAAGTTCATTCCTCATTGTTTCAAAGCTAAAAGAGGACACTAGCAAGGGAATATAATTTATAAGATAACAAGCTAGGTGGGGAGTGACTCAAGTGCAAGCGAGTAAATAATTGCAGGATCAATTTAAAGTTGTAGGAGAGGCGACGAAAAGAATATGATACCTCCTCCTGCTTGATTCGTTCTCATACTTGAGTCGAATCCCCTCTATATTTCCCTATTGCCAAGTCACCTGAAATTGAGCAATCTCCGAGAAAGACAAGGAAACAAATTTTCATATAAAGGTTACAAATAATTTTTGTGTGTTTTTGGTTTAAGAATGCAAATTGAAAGAAAACATGCAATTCTTGGAAAAGAAAATAAATCAAAAGAAGAAATTAAAATATGAATGCAAGTTTGGAGGTTTTCAAACCTCCCCCAAGCTTAGGATATTGCCATGCTTAGTTGTTGTTGTCGTTAGGCGGTGAGTGTTGGTGCTGATGGTATTAGTCAAGGAAGTAGGTCATGAAGTTACTAAAGTTGTGAGTTAAGGAACTCACATCTTCTCTTACTCCATGCAGAGTCTGGTCAATCTCCCCAACGCGCTGGTTGATCTGCAGAAAATCTTGATAGGGGACGTTGTTGAACCCATGCTGTTGTTGCTGATGGGGCCATTGGTCCCAAGGTTGCTCCTCCTGCTGCTACTATTGTTGTCCCTCCCAAGAAGGGTTGTACTCATGCTCCTGCTGCTGCTCCTGCTCATCCTGCTGCCCTCCTCCTTCCTCTTCCTCGGAGTCAGGATAGAGCTCCGCCATGATCTTAGTCACTTGATCCTTGGTGAGGATATTTTAGTCCCTTCCCTGAACCTCGAAGGCTTGCAGGCAAGGCAATGTCACTTGATCATCATGCACAACATCAAGATAACCAAATTGATAGGCTTGGAGCCTCCTGTTAGCTCGGTAAACACTGAGGAAGCCACAAGTAGTTATATACTTGGCATCCATAAGTATGGAGCCATTAACATGTTGCGCAATAGGAATTGCAATTTCAAGGGCTTGGATTAGGTGGGTTACCATTCCACCGATGCAAATTCACCTTTCTTTTTTTGTTCTGGTGGCGGAGGTGCTAAATAAATAGAGCTGCAGGAATGGGACTCCACGGCACATTAGGGAAGAGCGCCTTGGTGATCATGGCCATGTCTACATTGGCCATCGAGCTGGTATCTCCTCTTCCTAACAAAGTGTTAGCAAGAAGCATAGCAAAGTAATGGATGGTTGGGTTCTTAATGGTGGACATCTTCTTCTTCTGATAGAATTCCCTACCACAATTAACAGAAACAACCTCCCAAGTATTTGCACTCGAGACGCTATACTAGTTTGTAGCAGTTGATTCCCCTTCTTGGGGGAATATATAATCCTCACAAAATTGTTGATAGGTAATTTGATATGGTCGTTGGTTAACGGTGAAATTTATCATGCATGCATTACCTTTCTCCGTGTAGTCGTCATAGAAGGACACGGGGAACTCATGGGTGAGCCCTTCATAGGTGTAGTGGTTATTATTGGCGAGGTTAGCGATCCCTGTATTTTAACACAGGTAGTCGAAGTCCGCCCTCAACCCTGCTGAGTTGAGAAAGCCGTCATCAGCCCATCATGTGGGCAGCACCTTCCTCGCCAAAACCATGGTGTACTTGTTGTCGAGCTCAGCCCGGAGCCCCGATCCCTCACCATGTTGGCACTTGCTCTTGCGAAAAAGGACACCGAGCTTGTTCATCTTGATGCACTAAGAAATTTCAACATAAAACCTTAGGCATATAGTTTCTACATGATATATGAACGATTCTACATGGAGGAATTAAATCCTAATGTGAGAAATTAAAAGATAAAATCAATCAAGCTTGAGTTCATCCACTAATTAAATGAGAGGATTCCAACCATGGAATTATAAATATAAAGCATGGATAGGGAGAGAAACATACTGATCTATTGATTCCCCCACTCAAACGAATGAAATCCGCGAAGAATTGAGAATTCTTGAGAGGTTTTGAGAGTTTTGGAGAGAAAGTTTGAGAGAAATAATGAGAGGAGGAAGAACCCTGGCCTGCCTTGACCCGTTTAAGTGGTCGGGCCAAACTATACGGCGGGAGCTATATGGCTAGGTTAAGTAGCTCCCGTCGTATAGTTGGTCGTTAAACCTTCTGTACCCGAACCCCAAGTTTTGAGAATTTTGTCGATAACAATACAACCGCAGCTATATGGCCGGAATAAACATTCCCGCCGTATAGTTGGTCGTTACAACTCCTGGAACATGCTTTTTACCCAAATTTTCAGAGATACATTTTTTATCAGGACAATATTATTAAGCTAGTTTCTACATATAGAACTCAAACTTTATTTTCAACTCTAAATCTATGCTTATTCAGTCAGTACTTTTACTATATTTTGACAGCTGCATCTTTACGGGCGCGCTTCCGCAAAAATGTCTGTGAGAAAGTTGTAGGAATGCAATGAACATCTTATTATCTAACTTTATTTTATTTTATTGATATGATGGGTTGACTCCCATTAAGCATTTTATTAGGAATGGTTTAATATTTCAACCCCTTTTCTGTTCTCGAATTCTTACCCTTGGTTGCCCTTTATCAAAGTCACTTACGACATGAACTTGTTTTGCCGGTGGAACATACGTTTCTCCCTCTTCTAGTTTCTTTGGGAAGTACCGGATTATTTTAGCATCATAAACATTGAAGATTATTTTCCCTACATCACAGTCAACGGACGCTCCTTCAGTGCTAATAAAAGGTCTTTAAATTATTATAGATAATCTTTCATCTTGCGGCATTTCAAGAATAATAAAGTTAGTGGGAATAACATGCTCATCTATTCTAAGTAGAACATCCTCAATCATACCAACAGGTTGTTTAGTGGATTTATCAGCCATCCGTAAAGTGATAGAAGTGGGAATATTCCCCTAATCCTAACCTTTTATAGAGGGAGTATGGCATTACACTAACTCCTGCACCTAAATCACATAAGGCATTATGAATATCAGTTTTGCCTATTGAACATGAAATAGTTGGTATCCCGGGATCTCCTGATTTAGACAATAGCCTCCCATTAGCGTGGTAACTAGTTACCATGGCGACGGTTTTAGTTATCTCTTTATCTCTATTAAGAATATCACGGAGAAATTTAGAATAGGCAGGCACTTTTATTGCATTCGCAAATGGAATTTCTAGACGAAGATCACTTAATGCTTTTGTAAAAGAGTTATATATTAAATCATCTCGTGCTTTTTTTATGGTCTAGATATGGAATTTCTTACCTTTATCTTTTACCTTTTGTGGAGGATCAATCTCTTTATTTGCTTTCTTTTGTTGTTGCTTATCAGATTTCTTCTTTTCTATTGCAACAACTTCGTCTTCTTTGCTTGTGTCTTCTTCTTATCTTAGATCAATAGTTTATTCATCAGAGTTATAACTGTCATCCTGTGCATCATTCTTCTCCTCCAAGGTTTGATCTTGTGTATCTTGAGTAGTCTCATCTTGAGGAACCACCAATATATCTTCTTCTTCGATTGCTTTGAGCAAGGATTTTTCCCTTCGATCTTTTTCAGCTTTATATTTTGGTGGTCCTAATGGTCCTTTAACAACTTCACCTCTTATTGTAACAACATTAGTAGAAACAAGAATATTTATATCATCGCGAAGAAAAAAATGATAACCAGATGCTATTTGTTCACATTGGGTTTCAATCATACTGAGGTACTTGTTAAATAATTTTATTTCTTGGCCAATCTCCTCATAATTTTCTATAAGTTTGGCCAAAATCTTTTTATGTCTTTGAAATTGCGTATGCAAGTTATTATAAGACTTTGCCTGTCGATGTTTCAATTCTTGAAACACTTTTCTAGTTTCATCCTCTTTAGTAAAAATTTGTAACAAATCTACTTCGTTTTCCTTGACAAGTTCAGAAGGTATACCTTATTCTTTCATGGTTTTCCGTACTTCAGGCATAAGATCAGGATTTATACGAAGTATTACCTTTTTCGGCTTAGTGCCAAAATCAGGATTATATAAAGAATCATTCTTAGCCCTAGTAGCCATTAATTCCAAACATGCTTTAATAGCTAAAGTATTTATCGATCCTGTTGCTGATGAATCTAGCAATTCTCTGCATTGGGTATTAAGACCGTGGTAAAATAAGTGGAAAACAGTTGACTCAGAATAGCCATGATTAGGAATACTATTGATTATTTCAAAGAATCTTTCCCAGGCTTGTGGGTAATTTTCTCCCACGTTCTGACTAAAGTTGCTTATATTCTTTCTAAGTTCTGTTACCTTTGTAAAGGATTAAACCTATTTATGAATTTAACAATGCAGTTTTTCCAACATTTAATATAATGGTGAGGGAGAGAATATAACCAGTCTAGAGCTTTACCTTTGAGAGACCAACGAAATAGTTTTAGACGAGAGAATTCTCTAGGCAAACCTTTTGGTCCAAGTGATGTTATCACATCGTCGAACTCTCTAAGATGTCTTCCTAAGTCTTCATCTTCCCTTCCATAGAAAGTTTTTTCCTGCAAAATTTTAATAATCTTACCATCAAATTGATATTCTCTAGCTCCAGGGTTAGGAAATTCTATTGGTTGTTTAAGAAATGCAAAATTTGGAGCACTATATTCTCTAAGAGTCTTCTTAGGTTTCTCAGGAGTTTTCCTATGAATGGACATGGTTTCCATGAAGTGCCTTAGGATTTCAACTTCAACTTTATTCGACCTCAAAAAAATTTCAATAATTTCCTCACTCCTTTGAGCAGGTAAGCGATCAAGATAATCTGGTAGATAATCCCTACCAGAGCGTGTAGACCCTTTGTCTCCTAGGGATACCATATTGTAACAGTAACACCTGAAATTTCAAAAGACAAAACACTTAGCTCTTATCTCCCCGGCAACGACGCCAGAAATAGCTTGATGGCTGCAAGTGCACAAATCGTTTGTAGCTAGTTTCGAAGTTAATATGTCGATCCCATAGGGAGCCCAAAGGTAAGTGTTTATTGGTGAAGTCTCTATCGCACCCGAAGTTGTCATGGGTCTTCGAGTGAATTGACTACAAGTGTTGAAAATGAGAATATAGTTTGGATTAAACAAAAGTATTTAAATAAAACTAAAATATAAACTTTAGAAATAAAAAAGCATAAAAGTAAAGAACGATTTGTTTGTTGTTTTCTGCAGATGATGAAGTAGGTGCGGGGAGTTTTAGTTCATGCTGATAGTGAATGTGCCAAGTGGATGAGTGATAAGTGTAACAAGTATAATCTTATAAGTATGTGTGTAGGCGAGCAACCCATAATTAGTCGGAACTCCTTTTGGTAGATTTCGTCCCAACTTCAATAATCCTAATAGCATGTTTATCACAACCATGGTCATCCACTAGACGATTAAGATCCTTCAGGTTGCTTAGCAATTAAGCTCCTTGGATCGGACTAATGCAATAAGCTCGGTGGCTCCTCGTGATCCTCGAGTCAAACTAGTTTCCCATTGATATCCCCGTGTCACTCGGGGGTCACCGGTCTGCTAGCGAACAGGATTATATCTATGTAGAACAAAGCATCATGTTGTCTGGGCCCTTAATTGGACAACAGGCATTAAGCATCCCACAGATAGTAAAGCACACATATTATAGTAATTAAAATCAACCATAAACTTAATGGAAATTATATAAGCACATCACATCTCACCAATCCCCTACATCTCCCACGCCCAAGGAAATATACTCACACATGAGAGAACAAAGCATCATCGATATAATTAAATAAAGGGAGTTATTCTTGATATTACCGTGGCGATCCACAATAAGAAATAGAAATAAATCCAACACAATTCAAGATGGGAAGAACAATCTCAAACCCTAGTCTTGCAAGGTGGATATCTCTCTCTCTCTCAAGTACAAGTAATGGATATGGAGGTGTGGTGGCTAGGAGATCGAAGATCGTGGAACGAGATGAAGAACGGCTTCCCCTTCTTCTTCGGATCTCTTCTTTCTCCCTTCTGGATGGGATGACGGCTTGTGTGTTCTGTTTTCGTCCTCAGCCTCTTCACGGAAGTTGTCCCTTTTAATAAGACGAAGGAGATGGCAGTTATACGGATGGAAAAATATTCCCGTCGTATAGTTGCTCGTTAAAGCTTCAATAAACTCCCCTTGGTTGCTTTCAAAAAGGGACTTGCTTGTTTTCATCTGAATATTGTGTTTTTGCTCTTAAATCCCTCTGTTGATATTTAGAACCTGAAACACATATTAAAAACCAAGCTTTCTTTGCTACCAAAGTATTAGCATTAGGTAAAGCTAGAAAAACATCAAATCCGAACAAAAATCATCTAAAATGTGTAGAATCTCACAGCTATCGGATGCATCTACGGTAGTGGATTATAGGCTAGCCCGGCTACACGAGGAAGCTGGGGGCTCTGGACTTGGGAATGGTGGTGGTCATCCTGGCTGGTTTGTGGTTTCATCCTACTTCAGACACTAGCGACGAGTTGGGAAGGTGAGGTTGTCGGTGAAAACCGAGCCGACTCCGGTCTTGGTAGGTGATGGCGGTGTTATATGATGTTACCTTGATGAGGGCGTCATCGTTTAACTTTTGTTAATACACTCATGCTGCTCCAGGGGAAACCCTAGGACCTGGCATCCTAGTGTCGGGTTTTCTTTTGAAAGCATCGCTTGTCGAGCAGCGCTGGATGGAAGAGTCATGAGGTGGAGAGACTTTGTCTTACATGGAGAGCTTCGGTGGAGATGTCAAGTCATGTCTGACCGACAGGTTCTACGCTGAGCCATGCCCGTTCGACATGTACTACGCACGATAGATCCTCCAAAGACTTCAAGCTATGTTGGCGGGTGGTACTTGGCGGCATGGTGTTGCGGTGTACCGTTGGTGACCATGACGTGCTTTGGAGACTGTGTGCAGGGCGGTGGTGCTACTTAGCACCACAGTGGTATTGTTGGTTGGTGTGGCGAGAGTCTGTCTATCGATTTACACGCTAAAATTGGGTTTATGGAGATAGAAAAGGCGGCGATATCCGGAGCGAGTTCCGCTGGCATCGTTAAGGATATTGATAGAAATAGATGTCTAATTATGTTAGAAAAAATGGGCATTTTTGACAAGTCCGACCTATTATAAAAGTTCTATACATAACAAACTTGTTTCGAAATTTAGCCATATCTAAACTTTTTTTGTACCGCTAAACATTCTGACGGTAGCGTTAGGCATGGTACCGTTAGTCTCAACTTGGAGGTACCACGTCTGATCCTACCATTTTTGTAGATACCATGTGAAAGGCTACCACCAAAGTCTTTGGAGGTATAGAACCTAATGGTATCGTAGGAGCAATTGTAGGTACCTAAATGGGTTAGATCTGACTAAAATTACAGAATGGTTTATTTGTCGCTAATTTTTTGTAAAATGGTTAGATTTGTCTAAATTACTTAAAATGTGGCTATTTCAAGTCTTGCCAAGGAGGGGCGGGAGAGTTTAGTTTTATCCAAAGCAAATAATCTTTGTTTAGACCTTCATGAGTAAGAGCAACAAGGCTCACAAGATCACGAGGATCTTACCCTCCGTGAGGTGAAGGTTTCTAAGACACGTAAGAGAAAATAAAAGGTTGTTAACTCGATGATATGTTATGGATGTGTTGCCTAGCCACCACAAGAATGGAGCGAGGCGTCGACGGTCATAGGCTACGACGACGGCGGCCACGAGCTGGGCACCCCACAAAGCTGTCCGTCAACATAGAATTTCTGTTGGCGTAGGATAGCTATGTAAATGGCAATTCCCTCGGCATAGCTTTCATAGCTATGCCGACGGCAATGCCCTCGGCATAGCTATTTTCCCTTTTACCACATTAATCTTTAAAAAATCATAATTAAATTATTCTAATTTAGAAAAATACAAATAATATATCAAAATTAGCAGAAAAATAAGATATATCTATCTACACTCAAATATTATACATTTGTAAATAAAATTAAGTAAAACATAAAAGCATTACTTATAGTTTTTAATGGGCATAAGAAATTTAAAAAAGATCCAAACAATATAAAACCTTCGCGTGGTGTCATTTTACGTGATATAGTTGCATAGAAAAATGTAAAACTTAGAATATTATAAATATCATAAAAAACCTTCTCAAATGAGATATCATGTTCGAGGTTTATGTCTTTCAAGCCAAACGGTTACTAGAATTGTGAAATAGTTTGTGATAATATACCCATATTGTGCATAGATATACATCTTAGGATGGCTTACAATTCTGTAGGAGGAAGTTTTATTTTTCATCGCACCAAAAAATCATTTTCTATTTTTTGAGTGCCAAAAAGGGGTGTTTTGTGAATCAACCACCAAATAAAAGTTTCACATTGGTACTACCCCATTTTAAAAAAATATTATACCACCTTACATGGACAATTTCCTAACCAGGATATCGCAAACCTTTCTGTCCACCCCTCATGAAAAAGACAAATTTCTACCGAATCGGTAGGAAGTCGGTCAGATTTAAACTATATGTACATAATCTAATGCTTATGATTTTTTGGAAAAATCATTTTTATGTTCACAATATGCTATTTCATTAGAGATCCACTTCAATTTTAGCGAGGCTCAACCCCGAGCTAAGAATCTTCATGCCCACCGTTTTGACCATAGTTTGAAATAGGCATAAGAAATTCAAATACAATCCAGACAATGTAAAACCTTCGCGTGGTATCATATTATGTGATATAGTTGAAAGGAAAAATATAAAACTTGAAATATTGTAAATATAAAAAAAAACTTCTCAAAATGAGCTATCATGTTTGAGGTTTCATGGCTTTCAAGCCAAATGACCAATGCTATGGCTAGAATTGTGGCATAGTTTGTGATAATATGCCCATATTATGCATACATATGCATCTTGGGATGGCTTACAATCTTGCAGGAGGAAGTTTTATTTTTCATCGCACCAAAAAGCCATTTCTATTTTTCGAGTGCCAAAAACAGAGTTTTTTGTGAAGCAACCACCAAATTAAAGTTTTACATTGGTACTATCTCGTTTTTTAAAAAAAATACTAGACCATCTTACATGAATAATTTCCCAACCAAGATATCTTAAACATTTTCATCCACCCCTCATGACAAAGACATTCCTTCTAAATTGGTAGAAAGTCAGTCAGATTTGGACTATATGTACATAATTTAATTTTTTAGAAAAATCATTTTTAGGTTCACAATATGCTATTTCATCAGAGATCCACTTCAATTTTAGCGAGGCTTAACCCCGAGCTAAGAATCTTCATGCTCGACGTTTTGACTATAGTTTGAAACGGGCATAAGAAATTTAAAAAGGATCCAAACAATGTAAATATTCGCGTGGTGTCATATTATGTGATATATGAAAGTACCGACTTGATACGACTAGAGGGGGGGGGGTGGGGTGAATAGGCGTCTACCTAATTTTAATTTGTTTCTCACTTTTAGGCTCAACGAGAAAGGAAGTTATCTAGAGATGCAACTAAGTGAACAACCTAAAAGCAAGAAAACAAACACCACCAACAAAAACAGTAAATAGCAAGGAGTAAAGGAAGGGAACGAAGTAACCGGAAAGGGGACACGGAGATGTAATTCCCCTAGTTCACTCCCAAGGAGCTACGTCTACGTTGGAGAGGTGTCGGGGCCACACAAGGTCACCCGAGCGCCACAAAGGCCTCACCTTCTTCTCCGGTGAGCTCCCCCACAAAGGAGGCCTCACAATCCACTAACCGGTGACCTTGAAGGTGCCAACCGAAACCTTTACACCAAGGTTGAGGGGGAGGCTCCACAACTCAATTGGAGGCCCTCAACGACACCTCGAAGCTTTACAACGCACGCCTTAGCTCCGAGGATGCCCTACACCGTCTAGGGTTCCAAGAAACCCAAGAGCAACAAGATCCACAAAGGATGGGTGGGGGAAATCAAATCTTCTTTGGTGGAAGTGTAGATCTAGGTTGTAGGGTTCGCAGCATAGAAAACAAAAATTTTCCTACGATGGGAACTATGTACCAAGATCTATCTACTAGATACAAACAACGGGCGGATGTATATCCGTAGAGAACATACCCTTGCAGACCGACAAAGCTTAATGAGTTCAACTCGTGGTTGATGTAGACGATCTATTGCCGATCTCAAGATCGAGAGGAAGTCCTAGTGCCGCAAAGCAGCAGCGCATCCGTGCTCGCACACACGTACAAGACACCGGGCAACCTCCGCCTCCTCGCTCCATTGATGCAGCGGAAGCATAACCCTTTCTTGCCGAATAGCCACCGGGAACATGTATCTCTCTAGTACGAGACCATGGGGGATAAATTCTAGAGAGGGAGAGAGATCCTTCACGAGGAGGTGTGAGAGACAAGTGAGGAGGGGGGCTCCTTTTATAGGAGGAAGGGGGAAACCCCAAGGGGGTGGCCGGCGCATGGGGGCTGCCCCCTTGCCCTCCCCTCTTCATGTGGGTGGACACTCCACTCACAAAATTCCTTTAAATTCCCTCCACTCAAAAGTCCACTCAAATTCCCATTAAATTTCCACCAAATTTAATGCAAACTCTCATTAAATAAAAATCTTTTATTTTATTCAGAATTTTGTCAATTACTTTAATGACAAACATTCACAAATAACCCCTTGCTAGAATTCCATTTCACATGCATAACCACTTTATGCAATTTCACCCGAAAACCTGTTTCGGTATCTAGTGAAATAAATTCATGCGCTTGTTTATTCTTTCGGCATGAAACATTTGCTCCAACTGGATGCCAGTGTCCCTTAAGTGTGTCACCCTACGGTTCGCGAATAATGCGGACATGATCGAGACCCTTCTCCGATCAATAATCGATGGCAGCGGACGGAGATCCATACCGACTCCCACACATTCAACGATGACTTTTCCTGTGATCGTCGGAACCTTTTACGCTTGTATCTTAATCCCTTTGTTTCACGATATATTACAAGTACGAGATTCGATCATCGGTATCTCCATACCTAGCTTGATCTCGTTACTGAAATGCACTCTTTTCTCGTTCCTGTGATATAACATTCTAGTGATCAAATCACTTGCTTGCAAGCTAACCAATGTGATATCACCGAGAGGTCCCAGAGCATATCTATCCGTCATCGGGATGAAAAAATTCCACACTTGATCCATGATTCTCAACATAACACTTTAGAAGCTTTGAAGCCATCTTTATAATCACCCAGTTACGGAGTGACGTTTGATGTCAACAAGAAACTCTTCCGGTGTTAGTGATTGGCATGATCTCATGGTCTAAGGATTAGGATTACTTTGTAGTTTGTTTATAGCAATATAAACTCAATGAATTTGATCGTAATGCTATACTTCGGATGAATGTTCATCACACCATTACACTAATGTTATGATCTCGTTATTAACAACATCCAATGTCTATGATCAGGAAACCGTGATCATCTTGTTAATCAATGAACTAGTTTATGAGAGAGGCATAACTATGAACTTTATGTTTGTTTATTAAACACACATGTATTAAAGTTTCCGTATTAATACAATTATAGCATGCAAAATAAACATCTATCATATACTTGGAATACACATAATAAACATTTTATTATTGCCTCTCAGGACATATTCCCTTCAGTCTCCCACTTGCACTAGAGACAATAATCTAGTTACATAGTGATGTATCTAACACCCATGGAGTTCTGGTGTAGATCATGTTTTGCTCTAGAGAGAGTTTTAGTCAACGGATCTTCTACATTCAGATCCGTATGTACTTTACAAATCTTTATATCTCCATCCTTGACATGCTCGCGGATGGACTGAAACCGGCGCTTAATATGCTTGGAATGCTTATGAGACCTTGGCTCTTTGGCATTGGCAATGGCACCATTGTTGTCACAATAGATCACCATTGGGTCCAACGCGTTTGCAACCACACCTAGTTCGGATATGAACTCCTTCATCCAAACTGGTTCCTGAGCCGCTTCTGAAGCAGCAACATATTCGGCCTCCATTGTTGATCCCGCCACCACAGGTTGTTTGGAGCTTCTCCAACTAACCGCTCCGCCATTCATGAGAAATACGTATCCGGATTGAGACTTAGAGTCATCCGGATCGGTGTCAAAGCTAGCGTCGACATAACACGTAGCGACGAGCTCTTCTTCACCTCCGTATACAAGAAACATATCCTTAGTTCTTCTCAAGTACTTAAGGATATTCTTGACCGCTTTCTAGTGTTCTGAACCTGGATCCGATTGGTACCTACTAGTCAAACTAATAGCATGTGCCACATCCGGTCTTGTACATAGCATGGCGTACATTATAGAGCCTATGGCTGAAGCATAGGGGACCTTGTCCATTATCTCTCTTTCTTCCGCCGAAGCCATGAAGGGTTTCGCGGCATAGTAAATCAAAATTTTCTACGGATGCGAATAGAGGGAAGCCAAGATCTAATCTAGGAGATGCAAACAACGAGAGAGATTGGATTAGATCTTCATACCCTTGAAGATTCGCATAGCGGAACGTTCGTCGGAACGTGGGTGATGTAGTCGTACTCGCTTCTCCTCCTCGCGATCCGATCCGATCTAGCACCACAACAGGCGGTGCCTCCGTGAGATGCGTCACGGCACCTCAAGTCTCCTCCTTCCTCGGTCCAGCAAGTATGGTGGAGGCGGATTGGATCTACAACACGACGGCGCGGTGTATGTGGTGGAGAGTTTTACGCAGGCTTCGCCACTGCAGTCGGGAGGGAGAGAGAGAGGAGGGCAGCAGGGTGGCTAGCTTTGGAGGGGAAGGTGTGAGGGGGTGGTGCGCCCCCAGCCCTCTTTATATAGAGGGGTGGGCGGCTGCAACACTAGCCCCCTCCCCCAAGCCAAACCGGCGGCCCCAAGGAGAAGGAGTGGGGGGCAAGAACCCCCCCCTTCTAGAAGCTCTATCTCGAGTTTAAAACCCTCTTGGCCGGCTGGGCCCTACGGGGCCTTGTGCCCCTGGACCAATGCGGCCAGGGCACACCCTCATAGGCCCATGCCCCCTCCCGGAAGGTGGGGCCACGTTGGTCCCCTTCCGGAAGGTTCTAGAAGCTTCCGGTACAATACCGATTAATCCGGAACAATTCCGAACTCCAAAAATTGCACTGCCTTATATGAATCTTATTCTCCAGACCACTCCGGAACCTCTCGTGATGTCCCGGATCCCATCAGAGACTCCGAACAAAAACTCATCAACCAATTATCCAATCTATCCTAGCGTCGAGACACGTTAAGTGTGTGACCTGAGTTCGAGAATATGCGACATGATCTTCTATCAATAATCAACAGTGCTGAAACCCATATTGACTCCCACACATTCATCGATGATCATATCGGATGAACCACGATGCCAGGATTCAATCAATCCCATATATATATTCCCTTCGTCTCGCGATATTTTACTTGCCCGAGATTCGATCGTCGGTACCATCATACCTAGTTCAATCTCGTTCACAGCAAGTACTTTACTCGTTCCGTAATCCGATATCACTTCGTGATTAAATCCTTAACCACATGCTTGCAAGCGGTGTTGATATCGATTACCGAGTGGGCCCGAATTATATCTCTCCTACTTGGGAGGGACAAATCCCATCTCGATACATACAACCCAATGTATACTTTCGATCACACGAGACACCTTTATGATCACCCTCTCAGATGACGTTTGATGACCTCAAAGCTTTCTTCTGATACCAGGGAGTTGTATTATCTCATGGTCTAAGGAATACAATATTTGACATAAGAAAAGCTTCGCAAAGACGAACACGATAACACGATCTAATTGCTTCGCTTAGTTTGGGTCTGTCCACCATATAATTCTCCCAATGATATGATCTCATTATTAAACGACAACTCATGTCCATGGTTAGGAAACCTTAACCATCATTAATCAATGAGCTAGTCCATAGAGGCGTACTAGGGACACAGTGTTGTTTACAAACCACACAAGTATTAAAGTTTCCGCTTAATACAATTCTAGCATGGAATATAAACATTATCATGAACAAGAATTATAATAATAACATCTTTATTATTGCCTCTAGGGCATAATTCCAACAGTCTCCCACTTGCACTAGAGTCAATAATCTAGTTTACATCTGGCAACAATCTCACACCCATGGCACTAAGGTGCTGATCATGTTTTACACGTGGAAGAGGTTTAGTCACATTCAGATCTGTATGTACTTTGCTAATCTTCAGATCTCCATCTGCTATATAATCTCGGATTATATGAAACTTGCGGTTGATATGCTTGGTCTTTGGATGATATCTTGGTTCCTTAGCGAGTGCTATGGCGCCAGTGTTGTCACACAATATCTCCAGTGGGTCCAATGCACTTGGAACCACGCCAAGCTCAGTGATGAAGTTCCTGATCCAAAATACTTCACTTGACGCTTCTGCAGCAGCCATGTATTCCACTTCTACTGTAGATACCGCGATCACGCTTTGCTTGCAGCTTCTCCAGCTCACAGCTCCTCCATTCAAAATATACACGTATCCTGTCTAAGATTTAGAATCATCCTTGTCGGTGTCAAAACTAGCGTCGACGTAACCTTTTACGAAGAGCTATTCATCACCCCCATAGACTAAGAACATTTCTTTAGTTCTATTTAGGTACTTTAGGATGTTCTTCACAGCTGTCCAGTGTTCCACTCCTAGATCACTTTGATATCTGCTCGTCAAACTAAGAGCATTGGACACATCCGGTCTAGTACACATCATGGCATACATGATAGAACCTATGGCCGAGGCATAAGGCACTTTGCTCATAGCTTCCCTATCATTTCACGTGGCGGACCGAGCCTTGCTCAATATCTTACCTGACAACATAGGCACTAAACCTTTCTTTGCCTTATCCATTCTGAACCTTTTCAGAACTTTGTCTAGGTATGTACTCTGGCTTAAAGCTATCAGGCGTCTTTGTCTATCTCTATAGATCTTGATGCCCAATATATAAGCATCTTCACCTAGGTCTTTCATTGAAAAACACTTGTTCAAATAACTCTTCACATCGTTAAGCATGTTAATGTCATTTCCAATAATCAATATGTCATCCACATATAGTACCAGAAATGTCACCGAGCTCCCACTCACTTTCTTGTAGATACAAGCTTCGTAGCAATTTGGAACAAATCCAAAGCTCTTGATCACTTGATCAAAACGAAGGTTCCAACTCCGAGATGCTTGCTTTAGTCCATAAATGGAACGCTGAAGTTTGCATACTTTATCAGCATCCTTAGGATCGACAAAACCTTCGGGTTGCATCATATAAAACTCTTCATCAATGTTGCCATTGAGGAAAGCAGTCTTGACATCCATCTGCCATATTTAATAATCATGAAACGCACTAATTGCTAATAAAATCCGAATGGACTTAAACATCGCTACGAGAGAGAAAGTCTCATCGTAGTCAACACCTTGAACTTGTCGAAAACCTTTCGCGACAAGCTGTGCTTTATAGACGGTAACATTAACATCCGTGTCCGTTTTCCTTTTGAAGATCTATTTGCACTCAACGGCCTTTCAGTCGCTAGGAGGGTCCACCAAAGTCCATACTTGGTTTTCGCTCATGGATCCCAATTCGGATTTCATGGCTTCTAGCCATTTCTCAGAGTCTGGGCTCATCATCGCTTCCTCATAGTTCGTAGGTTCACTGTCTTCTACTAACAAGACAGTCAAGACAGGGTTGCCATACCACTCAGGAGGGGCACGCGACCTTGTCGACCTGCGACGTTCAGTAGCAGCATCGTCCGAAGCTTCATGATCCTTGTCATTAGCTTTCTCTATCGTTGGTGCAGGCGACACTGGAACAATTTCAGGTGCTGCGCTACTCTCCAACTCAAGAGAAGGTTCAATAACCTCGTCTAGCTCTACTTTCATCCCACTCACTTCTTTCGAGAGAAACTCCTTCTCAAGAAAGGAACCGTTCTTTGCGACAAACACTTTGCCTTCGGTTCTGTGATAGAAGGTATACCCAATAGTTTCCTTAGGGTATCCTATGAAGACGCATTTCTCCGCTTTGGGTTCGAGCTTGTCCGGCATCAACTTCTTGACGTAAGCTTCGCATCCCCAAACTTTAAGAAACGACAACTTAGGTTTAGCACCAAACCATAGTTCATACGGTGTTGTCTCAACGGATTTAGATGGTGCCCTATTTAAAGTGAATGCAGCGGTTTCTAATGCATAACCCCAAAATGATAACGGCAAATCAGTAAGAGACATCATCGATCGGACCATATCTAATAGGGTTCGATTCCGGCGTTCAAACACACCATTGCGCTGTGGTGTTCCGGGTGGCGTGAGTTGTGAAACGATTCCACTTGCTTTAAGATGCGTGAGAAAATCATAACTCAAATATTCACCTCCACGATCGGATCGTAGAAACTTAATCTTTCTGTTACGATGGTTCTCCACTTCATTCTGAAATTCCTTGAACTTTTCAAATGTTTCAGATTTATGTTTCATTAAATAGATATACCCATATCTACTTAAGTCATCGGTAAAAGTGAGAAAATAGCGATATCCACCGCGCGTCGAAACACTCATCGGTCCGCATACATCGGTATGTATGATTTCCAATAAGTCCGTTGCTCGCTCCATCATACCGGAGAACGGGGTTTTGATCATCTTGCCCATGAGGCATGGTTCGCATGTGTCAAATGACTCAAAATCAAGAGACTCCAAAAGTTCATCAGAATGGAGTTTCTTCATGCGCTTTACACCAATATGACCTAGGCACGATTACACAAATAAGTAGTATTATCACTATCTACTTTGCATCTCTTAGCCTCAATGTTATGGATGTGTGTTTCATCCCTTTCGAGATTTAGAAGAAATAAACCATTCACAATAGGTGCATGACCATAAAAGATGTTACTCATATAAATAGAACAACCATTATTCTCCGATTTAAATGAATAACCATATTGCAATAAACAAGATCCATAAATAATGTTCATGCTCAACGTAGGCACATAATAACATTTATTGAGGTTTAAAACTAATCCCGAAGGTAAAACTAAGGAGAGCGTGCCGACGTCCATCACATCAACTCTTGATCCGTTGCCAACGCGCATCGTCACCTCATCCCTCGCAAGTCGTCGTCTATTCCGTAGCTCCTGTTTCGAGTTACAAATATTAGCAACTGAACCGGTATCAAATACCCAGGCACTACAACGAGGGCTAGTAAGGAAAACATCAATAACATGTATATCAAATATACCTTTGATGGTGCCAGCCTTCTTGTCCGCTAAGTACTTCGGACGAGTTGCGCTTCGGTGACCCTTGTCCTTGCAATAGAAGCACTCATTGTCGGCTTAGGACCGGACTTGAGCTTCTTCTCGGCGGCGCATCGCTTGCCGCCCTTCTTGAAGGGCTTCTTTGCTCCCTTACCTTTGTTAAAGGTGGTCTTGTTGACCATCAACACATGATTATCCTTTTTGATGTCCACTTCCGCGGACTTCAGCTTTGCGAAGAGCTCGATGATCATATCAGTGGAACCAATCTGATTATGAGTCACTACAAAACTTTTGTAGCTGGGAGGGAGTGATTGCAGAACCCTGTCAATCTTGAGCTCCTCTGGAATCGTGCATTCCAGTTGCTCAAGGCGTTGAGTGTAGCCCGTCATCTTAATGGCGTGCTCACTAACGGAACTCCCTTCCTCCATCTTGCAACTAAAGAACTTCTCAAAGATCTCATATCTCTCAGAACGGGCCTGAGTCTGAAACATGGTTTTCAGCTCTTCGAGAATCTCAAAGGGCCCGAGATAGTCTTAAAAACGATTTTGAAGTTCCAGTTCCATAGCAAACAACATGGTGCTCTTAATCACACCATAATCATCTTTGCGCGACTGATAGACAGCTTTCTCATCGGTAGGTAGCGATTGCGTGGTCACCTAACGCTTTCCCAAGGACATAGTCCTTTTGACCGCCAGAGAGAATGATTCTTAGATTGCGGAACCAATTGGTCAAGTTAGACCCATTGTTTCTAAGCTTTTCCTTCTCAGCAAAAACGTTGAAGTTGAAGTTGGACTTGGCCATGTGATCTATAGTATTTGCAAGTACAAATTAGACTATGTTCATGATAACTAGTTCAACTTTTAATCAAATTACTAGATGAACTCCCACTAAATTCAACATCCCTCAAGTTGTTTAGTGAACACGATCCAAATTCACCACACCTAATCCGATCATCACGAGAAGAGATGTGGCTTCAATGGTGGACAACTAAGTGTCGATCATATCATTCATATGACTCATGCTTAACCTTTCGGTTCATGTGATCCGAGGCCATGTCTGTACATGCTAGGCTCGTCAAGTTAGACCCAAGTATTTCCGCGTGTGCAAAACTGGCTTGCACCCTTTGTATGTGAGCGTAGAGTCTATAGCACCCGATCATCACGTGATGCTTGGACACGACGAACTTTCGCAATGGTGCATACTTGGGGAGAACACAGTTTTTTATCTTGATCTTTAAGTGAGGAATCATCTTATAATGCTACCGTCGCGATCTAAGCATAATAACATACATAAAAGGATAAACATCACATGCATATAACTTTATGTGACATGGTATAGCCAATCTTCGCACAATGATCTCCATCTTGTGCGTGCTGGCATGATCTCCATCACTCCACCATGATTGCCTCCACCACGAATAGCAACTACAACTATTGCTAACTACTTAGCGATAAAGTGAAACTATTACATGGCGTATAAGAAGTTGACACACAGGTCATACACAATTATAAAGACAACCATATGGCTCCTGCCGGTTGTGTACTCATCGACATGCAAGTCGTGAAACATTACAAAACATGATCATCGCATACATTATACACATCACATCTTGGGCCATACCATATCACGAAAACACTCCACAAAAACAAGTTAGACGCCTCTACTTTGTTGTTGCATGTTTTACGTGGCTTATGGGAGTAGATGCTAAAAACGATTCTTACCTACGGAAAGCCACAACAGTGATATTATGGTTGCCAAACTCCGGTGTTAATCCCATGACAACTATAGTGAGAGAAACTGACATCCACCAGCCGCATGTGTGGAACAAGCCACACGTCAAGTGCGGAGCCGGTCTCGCGAACGACGTCACGTAAGGTTGGCCTGGACCGCTTCAATCTCACTATCCCGCGTCATAAGAATAACACAAACAAGAGGCTTGCAACAGAAAACATCAACGCCCGCAACAACCATGTTGCGTTCTACTCGTGAAACACATCTACGCATAGATCTAGCTCTGATATCACTGAAGGGTTTCACGGCATAGTAAATCTAAATTTTCTACGGATGCAAACAGAGGGAAGCCCAGATCTAATCTAGGAGATGCAAACAACGAGAGAGATTGGATTAGATCTTCATACCCTTGAAGATTTGCACAGCGGAACGTTCGTCGGAACGTGGGTGATGTAGTCGTACTCGCTTCTCCTCCTCGCGATCCGATCCGATCTAGCACCACAAGTGGCGGTGCCTCCGTGAGATGCACACGTGAAGCACCTCGACGTATCCTCCTTCCTCGATCCAGCAAGTATGGTGGAGAGACGGATTGGATCTACAACACGACGACGCGGTGTATGTGGTGGAGAGTTTCTGCAGCAGGGCTTCGCCTACACGCAGTCGGGAGGGAGAGAGAGAGGAGGGCAGCAGGGCGGCTAGCTTTGGAGGGGAAGGTGTGAGTGGGTGGTGCGCCCCCAGCCCTCTTTATATAGAGGGGTGGGCGGCTGCAACCCTAGCCCCCGCCCCCAAGCCAAACCGGCGGCCCCAAGAAGGAGTGGGGGGCAAGAAAACCCCCCCTTCTAGAAGCTCTATCTCGAGTTTAAAACCCTCTTGGCCGGCTGGGCCATATGGGGCCTTGTGCACCTGGCCCAATGCGGCCAGGGCACTCCCTCATAGGCCCATGCCCCCTCCCGGAAGGTGGGGCCACGTTGGTCCCCTTCCGGAAGGTTCCGGTACAATACCGATTAATCCGGAACAATTCCGAACTCCAAAACTGCACTGCCTTATATGAATCTTATTCTCCGGACCACTCCGGAACCTATCGTGATGTCCCGGATCCCATCCGAGACTCCGAACAAAAACTCAACCAATTATCCAATCTATCCTAGCGTCGAGACACGTTAAGTGTGTGACCCTGCGGGTTCGAGAATATGCAGACATGATCTTCTATCAATAATCAACAGCGTGGTCTGAAAACCCATATTGACTCCCACACATTCATCGATGATCATATCGGATGAACCACGATGCCAGGATTCAATCAATCCCATATATATATTCCCTTCGTCTCGCGATATTTTACTTGCCCGAGATTCGATCGTCGATACCGTCATACCTAGTTCAATCTCGTTCACAACAAGTACTTTACTCGTTCCTTAATCCGATATCACTTCGTGATTAACTCCTTAACCACATGCTTGCAAGCGGTGTTGATATCGATTACCGAGTGGGCCCGAAGTATATCTCTCCGAATTGGGAGGGACAAATCCCATCTTGATACATACAACCCAACAGATACTTTCTGATCACCTGAGAGACACCTTTATGATCACCCTCTCATAGGATGACGTTCGATGACCTCAAAGCTTTCTTCCGATACCAGGGAGTTGTATTATCTCATGGTCTAAGGAATACAATATTTGACATAAGAAAAGCTTCGCAAATACGAACACGATAACACGATCTAATTGCTTCGCTTAGTTTGGGTATGTCCACCATATCATTCTCCCAATGATATGATCTCATTATTAATCGACAACTCATGTCCATGGTTAGGAAACCTTAACCATCATTAATCAATGAGCTAGTCCATAGAGGCGTACTAGGGACACGGTGTTGTTCACAAACCACACAAGTATTAAAGTTTCCGCTTAATACAATTCTAGCATGGAATATAAACATTATCATGAACAAGAATTATAATAATAACATCTTTATTATTGCCTCTAGGGCATAATTCCAACAAGCCATACTTTGAGTCTTACTCAATGTCGTGCCTTGTGTCATAGGTAAGAACCCCTTCTTACTATTTACCATTTTAAACTTCTTTAAAATCTTATCAAGGTATGTACTTTGCGATAGCCCTATTAGGCGCCTAGATCTATCTCTATAGATCTTTATGCCTAATATGTATGACGCTTCACCTAGGTCCTTCATTGAAAATTTGCTGTTTAGATAAATTTTAACACTGTTTAAAAGCTCTATATCATTTCCGATCAATAATATGTCATCCACATATAATATCAGAAATGCCACATTGCTCCCACTCACTTTCTTGTAAATACAAGCTTCTCCATAAGTTTGGACAAATCCAAACTCTTTGATCACCTCATCAAAGCGGAGATTCCAACTTTGTGATGCTTGCTTCAATCCATAGATGGATCGCTGAAGCTTGCACACCTTGTTAGCATCCTTAGGATCGACAAAACCCTTTGGTTGTATCATATACAACTCTTCTTCAATATTACCATTGAGAAATGCGGTTTTGACATCCATCTGCCATATCTCATAATCAAAATATGCAGCAATTTCTAACATAATCCTAACTGATTTTAGCATCACTACGGGAGAGAATGTCTCATCGTAGTCAACTCCTTGAATTTGTCGAAACCCCTTTGCAACAAGTCGAGCTTTATAGACGGTCACATTACCATCAGAACCAGTTTTCCTTTTGAAAATCCATTTGTTCTCCACGGCCTTTCGGTCGTGAGGTAAGTCCACCAAGTTCCAAACTTGATTTTCATACATGGATTCCATCTCGGATTTCATGGCTTCTAATCATTTGTTGGAATCCGGGCTCATCATCGCTTCTGTAACATACCTAAAATCATGATTTCAAAGATTGCATATCATTCATGCATGCATAAAGAATTGAGATCAATTTCAAAACTCATTTCAGAAAACAGCAGCACATAGTGCTATCATTTTATGTGAACAAACTTATATCAAATGGCCATCCCCATTTGAGAGTTTGAATGTTTTAAACCTAGATTGTTTATCTCCCTTGTTGAATGGTTTCAGTGTGGAATTTGAACCAAACTTTACAAAATGGAAATGGTTTCAAAAACCATTTTTCAAACATTTGCAAATCAAGTGCAAAGTCCCTGTTATTTTGTTCTCCAAAATGACCAAGCCTTTTCAAAGTGACCACATGGTTTTATGCCTAGATTTGAGACTGTTGCACACTGCAAAAATCCCAATTAAATTTGAATTCAAATGGATTTTGAATTCATTTGAAACTCATTCTGAAAATCTAATTGGAAAAAGGAAAAGAAAAGAAAGAAAAAGGCCGGCTCTAAACTAGCCCAACAAGACAACCGCCGATTAGCCCACCGACCTTCCTCTCTCTCTCTCGCCTGGCATAGCAGAGCCAATGACACCCAGACCCCACTTCCCTTCTGCTTATTTCGCTGACAAGCGGCCCTCCACGTCACCTCGTCTTCCCAAATCGCGCCCGACCCCGTCGCCGGCCGTTTCCTCCGCCCATCACTTCCGCGATTGATTCCTCGCTTAATTGCCCTTGATTCCGCGCTTAATCGCCGCTCCCCTCTCGCCTACATAACCCCCTATGCACCGCGGTCATTTCCCCTCACTCAGCGCCTCCACATCGCCACCAGGCTGCCCACATTTGCGCGCCCATGACAGGCAGCGCTCCGGTGACGAATCACGGTAAGCTCAGACCGCCCCGTTGCCTCTCGTTCAAACCACTGCAACCAGCATGATCTTGTGCATCTTCTAACGTCTCTGGTTTGCTTTCACGCCCGCAACCATCAGAGCCGCCGCTCGACTCCGGCGAGCAATAGCGGTAAGAACTGAGCGCCCCTTGCCTTCCCTCTGTCACCAACTTGTTCGCTAGTCATTTGCGCATCTTCTGAACCCTCTGCCTTGTGCTAGGACAACACGGAGCCTCGACAGCGACCTCGATATGGCGGCGACGCCCCGCAACTCCGACGAGCCCGGCCGTGCCGTCGCCCTCGTCAAGCCGCTGCCAAGTTGAGCTTCTCCTCGACGCTGCGAACCTGGTGAGCATCCTCCTGCCTCTCCGGACGACCTGTAGCGCCGCGCCGCCGCAGACAGAGCTCGCCGCCGCCAGTAGCCGCCGCCAGCGCCGCCCCGCTTTGGTCGTTTGATCCAGAGCCGTCAGATCTGGATCCAGCGTATAGGATTAGATCACTTAACGAATCGTTATGGGTAGATCTGAGCCGTGTGTTTTAAGTAGATCCGACGGCGTGGGTGGGTGATCCTGAGCGAAACGGTATCAACTAATAGAATTAAGACGCGTGGCTAGGGTTTGTGTTTAAAACAGAATTTAAAAACAGATTTGGATTCAAATTTGATTAGGCTATAAGTTTTGATTCACACGTTAGATTTTTGCAAATTTTATACCGTTGGAATCAGGGAGACAAGCCCTTTCTGTTTATGCAATGTGTTTAGTAAATAGTTTCTGTTAAAATGACTTTATTTGCAGAAACTTGTTTAAGGCTATTTTGAGTATGGAAATTGTGTAGAAAATTATTTTAGTGTAAAATAAACTTGGATTGGCAAGT
The DNA here is from genome assembly GCA_030063025.1 of Avena longiglumis. NCBI lineage: Eukaryota > Viridiplantae > Streptophyta > Magnoliopsida > Poales > Poaceae > Avena > Avena longiglumis. Next base: position 434,963,779 of record CP125977.1, on the reverse strand, counting down.
TCTTGAATTGTTTATGGATCAGTACTATGCACTTGCTTGGTGGAGTTTTAAAAATCATCACTTAGCATTCTTGCATGCATGCATACATATTTTTGTTTGTATATGACTTGTATGTGATTGTGGTTATAATCTTTGTGTAGATTTTGGTGCTAGTGATTGTGATTGTGAGGAGTGCTACTCTCCCCATTACCAAGGCAAGTGGTACTTCATGAATATTTCCATCCCTATATTTTGTACATGCATTAGAAATATTTTGCTAAGTCTTGCATGTTACTATTTTTGCCAAGTGCCATGTTGGGAAATCCTAAGTAGATATAGAATTGCTAGGAAATTCCTAAGTTAGGTTACTATGCCATTGCTTAGCCTAGCTAGTAACAAACAAGGGTTGGTAAAGTATATACATGCTATGATGAAAATATTTCTAAGTCTTTAGACTTATGTTTTTCTTAATAAAACAACTAAGTCAATGAAACACCTGGGTGGAATGGGACTTGAATGGTGGTTTTTGGTTGAGTGGTTACAGAAGGCCCATGGACATGGTTTACCTTGTGTATCTCACTTGTGGTATGCCACCCAGGCTCAAAGGGATTTTAGAGGCCAAGTGTTGAGAAGCTTATAGTGCAGCCACTTGGCAATATGGGCTCTGCCTGGATCACATAAGTTGCTAGAACTTAGCCATTTGGACAGTTGGTGGTAGTGGGAATGATAGGATGGAGCGCGTCCATTTGGTCTAAGGAAAGGCTTCTGAAAGGTCCTGTCTTGGGAAACCAAGTCTGGTGGGGAAAGTGCACAACCTCTGCAGATGGAGAATCTAAGTACTTAGCCAAGTCCATGGCAATGGACAACTTGAGCATCAAGACATGGAAGCTATCAAGACTCTCATCACTCCAATTTCTAAGTAAAACTTATGGGTGAACAAGGGTGAAGGACCTCAATGTCTATTGATGGTTTCTTGGGAAATGTTTTGACAAAGAAAAACTTAGTGATTACAACTAATAGGGAAAACCTATTTGAGCAAAGCAAGCCAAGCTACACTTAGCCAAAATGCATATAGTAATATAGTCCACTTAAAATTTACTAAGGTATCACTTGCCTATACTATTCCAAAGTATTGACCCACTATGGCTGTAACTTGTGATGTTGCAGGTTACTCCGATGATGATTAGGTGTCATGAGTCTACACTCAACATGCTTGCCTGTGGCACATGAAGATGAAGACTTATGTTTATTTACTTATTCCAAACTCTTGTATTAGGCATGTGGCCTTGAGTTGTAAAAGACTATGTTTTATCTCTGGAATGGATGTAATAAATGACCTTTGTATCTGTGTACTTCATCTTAAACTGTGGATGCTAGCATTGATCCAGGGACTAGCATTGCAATCACAGGGATCCTTTTCCTTTACAAAGGAGGGATCTTACAGATGGTATTAGAGCACTGTGTTGCCTGTAGGATTATGACCCTAGGATTGGAAACCACTAAGGAAAAAAATTTCAACTACTTCTACACTTGTCTATTCTTCTCGTAAACTTTTCTAATCTTCTCATTCTCATCTCTATTTGTAGATGAACTCCATCAACGAAGCCGTAAGAAAAGGACCACTCATGACTATGACCTTGGAGTGTGAGACAGAGTTTCCCAAAATTCTCAAGGACCTCATGGTGGCAATGGAAATACATGGTGCAACTGTGTACAAAGGCTTTCCAGTAATGGATGAAGGAGTTGAGTACTGGTGGGTGCAACTTCACTTGTACAAAAACAAGGAAGACAACCACAAAGAAAAAGGATTCTGCATGTACACCAACACTGTGGTGCACACCACATTCTTTGAGTCAGCAAGAGAAGCAGCTTGGAGGACTATCAAAGAACTTAGTGCTAGAGTCAAGTGCAGAATGCTCAACCTCCAAAAAGACTTGATGAAAGAGAAGGAACTTACCCAAGAGTTGGAAGCTACCAACCAAACCTTAAGAGGAGATATTATAGACTTAGTGATGGAATCATGTGAGCAAGATAGGCTGATTGCCTCTAGGAACATTGTGTTAGCCAACAGATCTAGTGAGATAGGATTGTAAACATACTTCGTTAGTTGGACCACCACCTATCACCTTATTTTCCAAAATGATACCTTAAATAAGAATGGACCTTGGTTGATGTAATGGATTCATGTATGCATGACTTATGATTTTGTTTTCCAAGGATATGTATGTGATGTTTGTCTTTGTTTTATCTTAACTTGTGTTGTTCTAACTTTTCTATCTTATAAATAGATGCCTATTACCATCAGCACTGTTGAGGAGTTCCAGGTTACCCGTTTTGGTCCCTGTATCGTTGAGCTTACCACCTTGCTCAATCTCCCTCTTCCCACCATCATGGTGCATCCACTCACCAAGTTCGAGAGGAAGGACCTCTGGGGCTTCAAGGTGAACCAGCCCGGACGCCAGACAGAGCCTACTACGGAGGCCATCATCTTCAAGCTTATGCACGATTACAGGGAGAGAGGCATGGAGGTAGTTATGCAGGACCTGATAGGACGTCTGCTAGGTCGACACTCCCGACAGGTTAGAGGCACCCACTTCCCGCGTCTTGGAAGGCGTGATGAGGATGGAGAGTCCATCGACTTTGAGGACGACTCGAGGATGCAAAGAGCTGATACGTCTGTATCTCCGGGACTTAGAGTCTCTCATTAGGCACGTGGACATGGACGGGACCAATGTCATGCTCGATGTGAACGAGCTCAGTGCAGCTTCGCGAGAAGGACAAGCTTTTCGCACAGCAGGATGAGATAGTCAAGGAAATGGAGGTGAAGCTCGAGACCCAGGACCAGAAGTTCAAGAGTCAGGAGAAACGTGTCCAGGATAGGAACAAGAAGATCCGGGACATGACTGAAGAACTGCAGTCCAAGGACTTCGAGCTAGAGCAGTAGCAGACGGTGATAGAGAGGCTTCGTTCCTAGAAGAGGGCTCTCAAGGCCAAGATTGAGTCCTTGACCACTACTATTGAGGAGAACAAGGCCGCGATGGAGAACGCAGGTCTTACCTTTGTCGAGGAGGACATTGATGCTGATGAGTAGACTTGACTACTCGTTTATCTTTTATTATCATACCTGTTATTTGAGAACTTATTATTGGACCATCCGACATGTGGATGGCTTGCTACTTGTGTGTTTTATTTTGTGAACTTGTTATCTTGTTGTTGAACTTTTATCTTTGTGTTGCATGCTATGTGTTTTCTTTTGTGATGTAATGTGCATGAAAACATCTATGGGTATCTCATTCTTATCTCTATTTGAACAAACCACAGATGCCTCCCCGTCGCGCAAACCCCAACCCCAACAACAACAACAACAACAACATCACACCAGAAATGCAACAAATGATGACTGCTCAAGCACAGCTGATGCAGATGATGACAACATTCATTCAGAACCAAAACAACAACAACAACAACAACAACAACAACAACAACAACAACAACCCTCCAGGATTTGATATGCTCACCAGATTTTTGCGATTGAGGCCAGCTAAGTTCTCGAGGATGACTGATCCCATGGTGTCCAATGATTGGCTACGTTCTGTAAACAAGGACTTAGTAACCGTGGGCTGCACGGATGCTGAAAAAGTCAGATTTGCGGCACATCTGCTGGAAGGGCCAGCCGCCACTTGGTGGGACAACTTTCAGATCACCACTCCTATAGATGAGGTGACTTGGGCTATCTTTGAGGATGGCTTTCGCACTGCTCATATCTCATCAGGAATAATGAGCCTGAAAAAGAAAGAGTTCCACAATCTGAAGCAGCGCCACCGCAGCGTGGCTGAGTACATTGAAGAGTTCAACAATCTGGCGCGTTATGCACCGGATGAAGTTGACACTGATGCAAAGAGAAAGGAAAAATTTCTGGAAGGCTTGAATGATGAGCTGAATCTGCAATTGGTTGTGGCATATGTTCCCACTTATCAGTCGCTCTGTGACAAGGCTGCTATATTGGAGAACAAAATGAAACAAGTAGAGAGTAGGAAGAGGAAACACTCCGACAAGCATAGCTCGGGATCATCTCACAAACGATCTCACTATGATGACAGTGGAAGCTCAGGATCCCACAAGCATGGGAGATTCAACAAGCACCACAACCACAACCGTCATGACAACAAGCATCATCGCAGTCATGACAATGACAAGTACAAGAACCACAAGAGTGGACATAAGAGCCACCACAGTGGTAATGGAAGTGGAAGTGGAAGTCAGCCTGCTAAGAGAGACATCAGTCAGGTTGAATGCTTCAAATGCAAGAAGATGGGACACTATGAAAATGAGTTCCCCGAAAAGAAAGTTGAAGGACCTGTCAAGCCTAATCCTTTCTTGAAAGGACAGGTGAACCACATCAGTGTGGAGGAGTTCTATGAGGAGCCTGACGCTGTTGCTGGTAAGTTCAGACTCAATTCTATTCCAGCATTTGTTCTTTTTGATACTGGAGCATCGCATTCATTCATATCAAAAGCATTTGTTGATAGAAATGGGTTTCCATCTGAAAACATTGGGTGTCCAATAAAAGTTAGTTCTCTGGGTGGAGAAATGATAGTAAGTCTTGGATGCCGGGATTTAGTAATAGAATTTGGAAAACATAAGTTTCCAGTGAGTCTGATAATCCTAGATTCCCAAGGACTGGACGTAATATTGGGAATGGATTGGATGGCTAAGTATGAAGGAGTACTAGATTGTGCTAATCGTACTGTTGCACTCACAACCCCGGAAAGAAAAAGAATTAAATTCAAGTCAAACTTTGAATCCAAAGGAAGTAAGCTAAATTCTCTTAAGGGGGTTAGCATGGACAGTGTGCCAATTGTGAGTGAGTATCCGGATGTGTTTCCGGAAGAATTGCCAGGAATGCCACCAGATAGAGATGTGGAGTTTCTGATAGATTTGGTACCAGGTTCTGAACCAATAGCAAAGAGACCATATAAAATGTCAGTTGATGAACTGAAAGAACTCAAGAAGCAACTAGGAGAACAGTTGCTGAAAGGATTTATTCAACCCAGTTCTTCATCTTGGGGAGCCCCAGTTTTGTTTGTGGAGAAGAAAGACAGAAGTCAAAGGTTATGCATAGATTACCGTTCACTCAACGAGGTAACTATCAAGAACAAATATCCTTTGCCTAGAATCAATGACTTGTTTGATCAGCTAGAAGGAGCATGTGTGTTCTCAAAGATTGATCTCTGGTCAGGCTATTTTCAACTCAAGATAAGGGAACAAGACATACCTAAAACAGCATTCACCATAAGGTATGGATTGTATGAGTATACTGTGATGCCTTTTGGCTTGACCAATGCTCCAGCATACTTCATGAATATGATGAACAAAGTGTTCATGGAATTCCTTGACAAGTTCGTTGTCGTTTTCATCGATGACATCTTAGTCTACTCCAAGAGCAAAGAAGAACATGAAGGACACTTGCGTTTGATACTTGAGAAATTAAGAGAGCATAAACTATATGCCAAATTCAGCAAGTGTGAGTTCTGGTTAGAGGAAGTTGGTTTTCTTGGTCATGTTATGACAAAGGATGGTGTAGCAGTTGATCCTGCTAAAGTTTCAGCTGTGACTGAATGGGAATCTCCCAAGTCCGTGAAGGAAGTTCGTAGTTTCCTTGGCTTAGCAGGTTACTACAGAAGGTTCATTGAGAATTTCTCTAAGGTAGCAAAGCCCATGACTGAATTGTTAAAGAAAGACAAGAATTTTGCTTGGTTCGAAGGTTGTGAACTCAACTTTCAGGAGTTGAAGAAGAGACTTGTGACAGCACCAGTTTTATGTCTGCCGGATTTGAAAAAGGATTTCCAGGTATATTGTGATGCATCTCATCAAGGTTTGGGTGCCGTACTTATGCAAGACGGTAAAGTTGTAGCTTATGCCTCGAGACAACTCAAAACTCATGAAGTGAACTGTCCTACTCATGATTTAGAGTTATCCTCTGTCGTCCATGCACTCAAAACATGGAGACACTACCTTTTGGGAAAGCGTTGTGAAGTGTTCACTGATCACAAGAGTTTGAAGTATATCTTCACCCAGAAGCAAATTAATATGAGACAAAGAAGATGGCTAGAGCTTATCAAGGACTATGACTTAAGTTTGCAATACCACCCCGGTAAAGCAAATGTTGTAGCAGATGCTCTAAGTCGTAAGGTATTTGTAAATGGCCTTACCAAGGGAGAATTGCCGGATGATTTGTGTACCCAATTCAGAAAACTCAGATTGGATATTGTGCCTGAAGGACATCTCATGTATTTGGATGTTCAACCCACTTTGTTGGACAAGATCAAAGAAGCCCAGAAGATCGATAGGGAAATTGAAGAAATTAAAGGAAAGATTAGCTTGGGAAAAGCCAAAGGGTTCCATGAAGACGAACAGGGTACTTTATGGCATGGGAAACGTATTTGTGTTCCACAAGACCCGGAGTTGCGAAAACTGATTTTACAAGAAGCCCACAACTCTCCGTATTCTATTCACCCGGGTAATACCAAAATGTACATGGACATGAAGGAAAGATTTTGGTGGAATAATCTCAAGAAGGACATCGCCGAACATATTGCTTTGTGTGATGTGTGCAGTAGAGTGAAAGCGGAGCATCAGAAACCAGCAGGTTTGCTTCAACCACTACCTATTCCTGATTGGAAGTGGGACAAGATTGGTATGGATTTCATTATCGGACTACCAAGGACCAGGTCAGGATATGATTCAATATGGGTAGTAGTGGATCGCCTAACTAAAGTGGCTCATTTCATACCCGTGAAGACAACTTATACAAGTGCTAAGTTAGCCAAAATCTACATGAGTAGAATTGTATGTCTACATGGAGTGCCCAAGAGTATTGTGTCTGATAGGGGAACTCAATTCACTTCCCATTTTTGGAGACAGCTACATGAATCATTGGGAACGAGGTTGGAATTCAGTACTCCTTTTCATCCTCAAACAGATGGACAAACAGAAAGAACAAATCAAATCCTTGAAGACATGTTGAGAGCATGTGCCTTAGACTATGGAGCCAGTTGGGATGAAAGTCTGCCTTACGCAGAATTTTCTTATAACAATAGCTATCAAGCCAGCATTGAGATGGCACCATTTGAGTTTCTCTCTCTGAAAAGTGTACCACCCCATTGTTATGGAATGGTGTGGGAGAAAGAAGTTTATTCGGGCCAGATCTTATCAAAGAAGCCGAAGAGAAGGTCAAATTGGTTAAAGACAGGTTGAAGATAGCACAGTCCCGACAGAAAAGCTACGCGGATCCTAAGCGTAGAGAAGTCACCTACGAAGTGGGTGATAGAGCCTATCTTAGAGTGTCACCAGTTCGCGGAGTGAAAAGATTCGGAGTCAAAGGAAAATTGGCACCAAGATATGTTGGGCCATTCAAGATCTTGAGTCGCAAAGGAGAGGTTGCCTATGAAATTGAATTGCCAAAATCTCTATCAGCTGTCCATAATTTGTTTCATGTGAGTCGGCTTAAGAAATGTCACCCAGAAATGGAGGAAACTTCCTTGAAGGATACTATATCTTTGGAGGAAGTTCAACTAGAAAGTGATCTCACTTATGAAGAGAAACCTATCAAGATTCTTGAGACTGCGGAAAGAGTCACAAGGACAAAGACTATCAAGTTTTGCAAAGTGCAGTGGAATCATCATTCCAAAGAGGAAGCAACATGTGAAAGAGAAGATGATCTTCGGAAGGACCACCCTCACCTATTTGCTAGCCAATACGAATCTCGAGGGCGAGATTCACCTTAAGGGGGTTAGATTTGTAACATCCCTAAAATCATGATTTCAAAGATTGCATATCATTTATGCATGCATATAGAATTGAGATCAATTTCAAAACTCATTTCAGAAAACAGAAGAACATAGTGCTATCATTTTATGTGAACAAACTTATATCAAATGGCCATCCCCATTTGAGAGTTTGAATGTTTTAAACCTAGATTGTTTATCTCCCTTGTTGAATGGTTTCAGTGTGTAATTTGAACCAAACTTTACAAAATGGAAATGGTTTTAAAAACCATTTTTCAAACATTTGCAAATCAAGTGCAAAATCCCTGTTATTTTGTTCTCCAAAATGACCAAGCCTTTTCAAAGTGACCACATGGTTTTATGCCTAGATTTGAGACTGTTGCACACTGCAAAAATCCCAATTAAATTTGAATTCAAATGGAGTTTGAATTCATTTGAAAACCATTCCTGAAAATCTAATTGGAAAAAGGAAAATAGAAAATAAAAGAAAAAGGCCAGGCGCTCCTAAACTAGCCCAACAGCACAACCGGCCCAGTTAGCCCACCCGGCCTCCCTCTCTCTCTCTCTCTCTCTCTCTCTCTCTCTCTCTCTCTCTCTCTCTCTCTCTCTCTCTCTCTCTCTCGCTTATTTCGCTGACAAGCGGGCCCCGTCCACGTCACCCTCGTCTTCCCCAAATCGCGCCCGACCCCGTCGTCGGCCGTTTCCTCCGCCCATCGCTGCCACGATTGATTCCTCGCTTAATTACCCTTGATTCCGCGCTTAATCGCCGCTCCCCTCTTGCCTATATAACCCCCTCTACACCATGGTCATTTCCCCTCACTCAGCGCCTCCACATCGCCACCAGGCTGCCCAGATTCGCACTTGCGCCACCGCAGACAGACGGCCCGCATTTAATCACGAAGCTCAGACCGCCCCGTTTCCTCTCGTTCAAACCACTGCAACCAGCATGATCTTGTGCATCTGATAACGTCTCTGGTTTGCTTGCTCGTGACCCAGGTCATCGTTTCCATTCACGCCCGCAACCATCAGCGCCGCCGCTCGACTCCGGCGAGCAATAGCGGTAAGAACTGAGCTCCCCTTGCCTTCCCTCTGTTACCAACTTGTTCGCTAGTCACTTGCGCATCTTCTGAACCCTCTTCCTTGTTCTAGGACGACACGGAGCCTCGACAGCGACCTCGACAGACGCCGCCCGCAACTCCGACGAGCCCCAGCGACCGTGCCCGTGCGCCCCTCGTCAAGCCGCTGCCAAGTTGAGCTTCTCCTCGATGCTGCGAACCTGGTAAGCATCCTCCTGCCTCTCCGGACGACCTGTAGCGCCGCGCCGCCGCAGACAGAGCTCGCCGCCGCTAGTATCCGCCGCCAGCGCCGCCCTGCTTTGGTCGTTTGATCCAGCCGTCAGATCTGGATCCAGCGTATAGGATTAGATCACTTAACGAATCGTTATGGGTAGATCTGAGCCGTGTGTTTTAAGTAGATCCGACGGCGCGGGAGGGTGATCCTGAGAAAAACGGTATCAACCAATAGAATTAAGACGCGTGGCTAGAGTTTGTGTTTAAAACAGAATTTAAAAACAGATTTGGATTCAAATTTGATTAGGCTATAACTTTTGATTCCCACGTTAGATTTTTGCAAATTTTATACCGTTGGAATCAGGGAGACAAGCCCTTTCTGTTTATGCAATGTGTTTAGTAAATAGTTTCTCTTAAAATGACTTTATTTGCAGAAACTTGTTTAAGGCTATTTTGAGTATGGAAATTGTGTAGAAAATTATTTTAGTGTAAAATAAACTTGGATTGGCAAGTTCTTGACTTGTTTATGGGTCAGTACTATGCACTTGCTTGGTGGAGTTTTAAAAATCATCACTTAGCATTCTTGCATGCATGCATACATATTTTTGTTTGTATATGACTTATATGTGATTGTGGTTATAATCTTTGTGTAGATTTTGGTGCTAGTGATTGTGATTGTGAATAGTGCTACTCTTCCCATTACCAAGGCAAGTGGTACTTCATGAATATTTCCATCCCTATATTTTGTACAAGCATTAGAAATATTTTGCTAAGTCTTGCATGATACTATTTTTGCCAAGTGCCATGTTGGGAAATCCTAAGTAGATATAGAATTGCTAGGAAATTCCTAAGTTAAGTTACTATGCCATTGCTTAGCCTAGCTAGTAACAAACAAGGGTTGGTAAAGTATATACATGCTATGATGAAAATATTTCTAAGTCTTTAGACTTATGTTTTTCTTAATAAAACAACTAAGTCAATGAAACACCTGGGTGGAATGGGACTTGAATGGTGGTTTTTGGTTGAGTGGTTACACAAGGCCCATGGACATGGTTTACATTGTGTATCTCACTTGTGGTATGCCACCCAGGCTCAAAGGGATTTTAGAGGCCAAGTGTTGAGAAGCTTATAGTGCAGCCACTTGGCAATATGGGCTTTTCCTGGATCACATAAGTTGCTAGAACTTAGCCATTTGGACAGTTGGTGGTAGTGGGAATGATAGGATGGAGCGCGTCCATTTGGTCTAAGGAAAGGCTTCTGAAAGGTCCTGTCTTGGAAAACCAAGTCTGGTGGGGAAAGTGCACAACCTCTGCAGATGGAAAATCTAAGTACTTATCCAAGTCCATGGCAATGGACAACTTGAGCATCAAGACATGGAAGCTATCAAGAACCTCATCACTCCAATTTCTAAGTAAAACTTGTGGGTGAACAAGGGTGAAGGACCTCAATGTCTATTGATGGTTTCTTGGGAAATTTTTTGACAAAGAAAAACTTAGTGATTTCAACTAATAGGAAAAACCTATTTTGAGCAAAGCAAACCAAGCTACACTTAGCCAAAATGCATATAGTAATATAGTCCACTTAAAATTTACTAAGGTATCACTTGCCAATACTATTCCAAAGTATTTACCCACTGTGGCTGTAACTTGTGATGTTGCAGGTTACTCCGATGATGATTAGGTGTCATTAGTCTACACTCAACATGCTTGCCTGTGGCACATGAAGATGAAGACTTATGTTTATTTACTTATTCCAAACTCTTGTATTAGGCATGTGGCCTTGAGTTGTAAAAGACTATGTTTTATCTCTGGAATGGATGTAATAAATGACCTTTGTATCTGTGTACTTCATCTTAAACTGTGGATGCTAGCATTGATCCAGGGACTAGCATTGCAATCACAGGGATCCTTTTCCTTTACAACGGAGGGATCTTACAGCTTCTTCATATGTCGCAGGGTCATCATTTTCATCAACCACGAAATTCATGACAGGATTTCCGTACAGCTCGGGAGCTGCACGTGTCCTACTTGACCTGCGAGGTTCGGTAGTACTCTCTTTCGAAGTTTCATGATCATTATCATTAGTTCCCTCTTCAACAGGTGGAGCCAACTCCGGAACAACTTCCGGCGCTGCGTTACTCGCCATACTTTGCAGAGAAGGTTCAATAACCACTTCGCGTTCTACCTTCCGACTACTCACACCTTTCGCGAGAAACTCTTTCTCTAGAAAGGATCCATTCTTGGCAACAAAAACCTTGCCCTCGGATATGTGATAGAAGGAATACCCAATAGTTTCCTTAGGGTATCCTATGAAGACGCATTTTTCCGCTTTGGGTTCGAGTTTATCCGGTTGAAGTTTCTTCACATAAACATCGCATCCCCAAACTTTAAGAAATGACAGCTTAGGTTTGTTTCCAAACCACAATTCATACGGTGTCTTTTCAACGGATTTAGATGGTGCCCGATTTAAAGTGAATGCAGCAGTTTCTAGTGCATAGCCCCAAAATGACAACGGCAAGTCCGTCAGAGACATCATAGATCGAACCATATCTAATAAAGTACGATTACGACGTTCCGACACACCATTTCACTGTGGTGTTCCCAGTGTGAGTTGTGAAACAATTCCACACTCTTTCATGTGAGTGCTAAACTCGTAACTTAGATACTCACCTCCACGGTCGGACCGTAGAAATTTTATCTTTCTATTACGATGATTTTCCACTTCATTCTGAAATTCCTTGAACTTTTCAAAGGTTTTAGACTTGTGTTTCATCAAGTAGATATAACCGTATCTACTCAAATCATCCATGAAAGTAACAAAATAACGATATCCACCTCGCACCGACACACTCATTGGACCACATACATCACAATGTATGATTTCCAATAAATCTGTCGCCCGTTCCATTGAATCAGAAAACGGCGTTCTAGTCATCTTGCCCATAAGGCATGGATCACATGTATCAAATGATTCAAAATCAAGTGATTCCAAAAGTCCATCCGAATGGAGCTTCTTCATGCGTTTAACGCCAATATGACCTAGACGGCAGTGCCACACATATGCGGATATATCATCATTTAGTTTAATCCTTTTAGCATCAACATTATGAATATGTGTAACATTATTATCGAGATCTAAAAGAAACAAACCATTCATCATCGGTGCATGACCATAAAAGATTTCATTCATATAAATGGAACAACCATTGTTCTCGGATTTAAATGAATAACCACTTCGCATCAAACATGATCCAGATACAATGTTCATGCTCAGTGCACGCACCAGATAACAATTATTCAAGTTTATAACTAATCCCGACGGCAAGTGGAGAGGAAGCGTTCCGACGGCGATCACATCAACGCTTGATCCATTGCCGACACGCATCTTGACCTCACCCCTTGCTAGCGGTCGCTTGTTCCGCAGCCCCTGATTCGAGTTACAAATATTAGAAACTGAACCGGTATCAAATACCCAGATGCTACTACAAGCACTAGTCAAGTACACATCAATAACATGTATATCATATATACCTTTGTTTGCCATGCCGGCTTTCTTGTCTGCTAGATACTTGGGACAATTGCGCTTCTAGTGGCCAGTCCCCTTACAATAGTAGCACTCGGTACCAGACTTAGGTCCAACTCGGGGTTTCTTTTCAGACGCGGCAACCGGCTTGCCGCCCTTACTTCCCTTCCGTTTTCCCTTCTTGTCTTTCTTGAAACCAGTGTTCCTATTGATCATCAACACTTGATGTTCCTTTTTGATCTCCACTTCTGCAGTTTTAAGCATTGACAGAAGCTCGGGGAGAGACTTCTTCATGCCTTGCATATTATAGGTCATCACGAAGCTCTTATAGCTAGGTGCCAGAGACTGCAGAACACGATGGATGCCTAAGTCAATGGGAATCGATATTCCCAAGGACACAAGCTTATCGGCGTAACCCGGCATCTTGAGTACATGCTCACTATCGGAGTTGTGCTCTTCCATCATGCAGCTAAAGAAATTTTATGAAGCGTTGTAGCTCTCTATAGCAGCATGTGTGTCGAAAATCATTTTCAACTCACCCATTGTATCAAAAGCATTGCCGTTTTCGAAACGCTTTCGAAGTTCCAGCTCTAGCCCATAAAATATGCCGCAATGAACTAAGTTGTGGTCCTCCTGACGAGTCTGATAGACATTCTTCTCCTTGTCAGGGGCATCATCAAAAGGTGGGGGGCCTAATGGCGCTTCTAGCACGTATTGCTTTTGTGCAGCAGAGAGGAGAATCCTCAAATTCATGGCCCATTCGGTAAAGTTGCTACCGTTCGTTGCTAGTTTCTCTTTCTCCATGAACACATTGAAATTAAAAGCAGGTGGTGCCATCTACAACAGAATTTGTAAAGTTTAGACTAAGTGTATGATAGATTGAGTTCAACTAATCCATATTACGAATGAACTCCCACTCAAAAACGACATCCCTCGTGCCTTTTTGGTGATTACATGAACCAAATCCACTACACCAAGTCCGATCATCACGTGATTCGGTGTAGCTTCAAAGGCGAGCATCAAATGGGCATCATATCTACTATATGACTCATGCTTAACCTTTCGGTCCGTGTTCCGAGGCCATGTCTGTACATGCTAGGCTCGCCAAGTTAGAACCTTAGTATTCGCGTGTGTATCTGTTTTACACCCGAAATATGGTCATGGTTCCAAGAACACCCGATCATCACGTGATGTCTTGGAGCGACGAAAACATAATCGGTGCATACTAAAGGAAGAACACATTCTTATCTTGATATTTTAAAAGAGGGATCATCTTATTATGCTAACAAGGCGCTAAACAAGCAATATAAGATGCAATCAAAAATCACATGTTTATTAGTGAAATGATATGGTTCCCGCATATGATCTCTATCATGTGCACCGTGGTATGATCACTATCATACCTATATGTGTAAGTCCAAGGTCTATGGAGATTACACGTTATGTATGTTGTAAGAGTATCATCTCATACTTCTACTTACAACATCACCATATCATAACACTAGCCCAGCAACAATCTAAACTAGACGCCTCTAATTTATCAATTGCAAGTTTTACGTGGCTTAGGGCTTTCGAGATAGAACCGTTCTTACCTACGAACATGAACCACAACGAGGATAACCAAATTGTTGACAACTCGCTTGCAAAATATATATTGAATATAGTAGGAGAGACAGACACCCTCTAGCCACTTATGCAAACTAGTTGCATGTCAAGCGTGGAACAGGTCTCATGTGTGAGGACATGTAAAGTTTGTCCGGGCCGCTTCATCCCACTATGCCACCAATATCCAAAATTACAACAAAGGAGCAACAACATGATCATCATCGCCCACATACTCATATGTGTACTACCCGTGTAAAGTATCTACGCATAGATCCGGCTCTGATACAACTATAGGGTTCGCAGCATAGAATTTTTTTTTCCTACGATGGGAACTATGTACCAAGATCTATCTACTAGATACAAACAACGGGCGGATGTATATCCGTAGAGAACATACCCTTGCTGACCGACAGAGCTTAACAAGTTGAACTCGTGGTTGATGTAGACGATCTCTTGCCGATCTCAAGATCGAGAGGAAGTCCTAGCGCCGCAAAGCAGCAGCGCATCCGTGCTCGCACACACGTACAAGACACCGGGAAACCTCCGCCTCCTTGCTCTAGCGATGCAGCAGAAGCACAACCCTTTCTTGCCGAATAGCCACCGGGAACATGTATCTTGCTAGTCCGAGACCATAGGGGATAAATTCTAGAAGGGGAGAGAGATCCTTCACGAGGAGGTGTGATAGACAAGTGAGGAGGGGGGCTCCTTTTATAGGAGGAAGGGGGGAACCCCAAGGGGGTGGCCGGCGCATGGGGGCTGCCCCCTTGCCCTTCCCTCTTCATGTGGGTGGACACTCCACTCACAAAATTCCTTTAAATTCCCTCCACTCAAAAGTCCACTCAAATTCCCATTAAATTTCTACCAAATTTAATGCAAACTCTCATTAAATAAAACTCTTTTAGTTTATTCAGAATTTTGTCAATTAATTTAATGACAAACATTCACAAATAACCCCTTGCTAGAATTCCATTTCACATGCATAACCACTTTATGCAATTTCACCCGAAAACCTGTTTCGGTATCTAGTGAAATAAATTCCTGCGCTTGTTTATTCTTTCGGCATGAAACATTTGCTCCAACTGGATGCCAGTGTCCATTAAGTGTGTCACCCTACGGTTCGCAAATAATGCGGACATGATCGAGACCCTTCTCCGATCAATAATCGATGCGGACTGAGATCCATACTGACTCCCACACATTCAACGATGACTTTTCCTGTGATCGTCGGAACCTTTTACGCTTGTATCTTAATCCCTTTGTTTCACGATATATTATGAGAGAGGCATATCTATCCGTCATCGGGATGAACAAATTCCACTCTTGATCCATGATTCTCAACATAACACTTTAGAAGCTTTGAAGCCATCTTTATAATCACCCAGTTACGGAGTGACGTTTGATGTCAACAAGAAACTCTTCCGGTGTTAGTGATTGGAATGATCTCATGGTCTAAGGATTAGGATTGGTTCATAGTTTGTTTATAGCAATATAAACTCAATGACTTTGATCGTAATGCTATACTTTGGACGAATGTTCATCACACCATTACACTAATGTTGTGATCTCGTTATTAACATCCAATGTCTATGATCAGGAAACCGTGATCATCTTGTTAATCAACGAACTAGTTTATGAGAGAGGCATAACTAGGAACTTTCTGTTTGTTTATTAAACACACATGTATTAACGTTTCCGTATTAATAAAATTATCGCATGCAAAATAAACATCTATCTTATACTTGGAATACACATAATAAACATTTTATTATTGCCTCTCAGGGCATATTCCCTTCATAGGTCACCTCCCTCACCTCTCAAAAGATCAAGTCATTTGAGTGGCTAGAGAGAGAGATCTAGTGAGGTGAAGCTCAAGCATTAATGGAGGAGAGAGAAAAATTCGAGAGAGAGTGGGAGGAAGAAAAGGGGTGCCTTAAATAGGCCCCCTCGCGCTTTACCATTACAGCCCCCGCGACCTCACCGGAAGTTCCGGTGAGAGGCCGGAAGTTCCGCCCAGCCTGGCTCCAACGGCCATCAGACCGTTGACGCCCGCTCCAGAAGCGCAACCGGAAGTTCCGAACAAAACAGACCGGAAGTTCCGGTGAACTTCCGATGCTAGTTCCGACCAAGCAAGTTCCGACAAATATAACGCTTCAAAACAGAAGGTTACTGAGCCGCCACCGGAACTTGGAGCGGAACAAGGGGCAGAACTTCTGGGTCGCGAACCGAGTCTGGCCAGAAGTTCCGGCGTCTGGGCGGAAGTTCCGCTCAGGATCTTTTGGCAGGACAAGTTCCGATTCAAGTTCCGGCCCAAGTTCCGGCAAATAGAACACTTCATACTGAAGGTTACTGATTCACCATCGGAACTTGGGGCGGAACTAGCGTCGGAATAAAGTGTAGAACAGCCCGCAGAAAAGAATCTGAGCGGAACTTCCGGCCTAGGCAACAGGAAAACGCTCTCTCACGGGATAATGGGATGGCTGTGGCGGTGCATATAGGTTTGTGCAAGAACAAGTGATTTCCCACATCCTTCCAAAATGGACCCCCTCTTCATAGTACGGAGACCTAAAAACAACAACCAGAGAGAATCTAGGAGAGGACTAAAAGGCCACCGTCTTCATGAGATCCAAGAGAGCATCCATTACTATAGAAGGAGACATCAACACCGTTTCCCCTGAAACTCAAGCGCACAATTAAAAACACAGTTGGGATTATCATTAACACCAAAAACATCATGGGAAGATATAGTCCTTTCAATCTCCCCCTTTTTGGTGTTAGATGACAATCCCAAAGATTTGCATAGAATCATAGCAATCTTTGCAATGGACGGGACAAGCTCCCCCTGTATGTGCAAGGTAGAGAAAAGAGCTCTAAGGACAAAACTAGCACACATACACGGAGGCTCCCCCTACCAATTGCAAAGATAGCACAAGTGCAAGGTACAAGAAAGGATAGAGATCATACCAGAACCAACCAAATGTGGTGGAGAAAAAAGGAGTAATAATAACAATAAGAGCAATGAGGCTCCACCACCATATGCATATCCCATAAGATGACAACAAGATACCACACGCACGGCATTGCATAAGATATCACATAGTCTCGAACATAACAAGGTCCACAAGCACACATAAGTCCACAGACATAAAGTCACAAGCACACAAATAAAACTAGAGAGTTCGCGAGCACGAAAATATCAAAGGCAAGAACAGGCTCGCGACTCAACCCATGCAAATCCCGTAGACAACCTAATAGACATCTTTCTCCCCCTTTGGCATCGAGTCACCAAAAAGGAAGAAAAGATTAATCTACTCGTCCCAACCATGAGAGGGGGAGGAGGAGAAGACTCAGGGACCCAAGGACCCCACTCAGGCGGACCAGTGACCTCCTCTTCAAACTCATCCTCGGACCAGTAGCAGTTGTCGCAAATCCAATCATCCATGGGAACAGTGACGGAGCTAGTGACCGGTGAGCTAGGAATGTTGAGAGCGGTCATGATGGCCTTCTGGCGCTGAACATTGTGACGCTGATCAACATAGGCCTGATACTCGCGGTCCTGTAGAAAACAGAAAGTTTTCTTCACTTTACCAAGCAGCTTCTTTGCCCAAGAAGGCTGCCTCTGGAGAGAAGGACCACCATCACTAGAGCCACCAGGAGCAGAGGAGGGACCACCAGCAGCATCTCGAGCCTCCTTGAGTGCAGCTTCCTTTTCTTCTTGAGAACAAGGCTTTTGGTGCTTCATCACACGTAGCTTATTCTCCTCATGAATGGTGATGTTGTCTTGAGGAAAGCGGGTGCCAGTCGTCTCAAGCCACTTGTGATTGATGAGAGTCTGTATGTAGGGAGCATAGATGTAGGAGCGCTTTTCAATGAGAGCCGCCCACATCTCTGAGTAGATGAAGTGCATAATATCCATTGACCTGTCTGTGTCCCGGCGAAGATAAGTTTGATCCATGAGGTCAACCTGATAGCCATGAAACTGGTCAAAGTTGCCAACCTTGGGAGAGATGGTGTTCAAGTACACCCTGCGCATGATGTCAAAAACTGGCAGCAGATGATTCACAAACCCAACAGTTCCCCACCCTTCAATGTAGAGAGGCTCCAGGACCTCAGGATCAGCAGCTTCAGGACCATGAACACGCCAACCATTTGCCCTGTGGCCAGGCTGAATGGGATAGCCAAGAAGCTCAGCAAACTCAGACCAAGTGGCGGTAAGAAACACGTCCCTGGTCATCCACTTCATCACACCTTCAGTAGAGTACTACATGTGAATAAACAGAGTTGAGTAAAACTGAGCAATAGCAGTCACATCAAAGTTCTGATGGTGCTCCATGAGGGGAACCTGCCCAAACTTCTGGCAAAAATCAAGAGCCTCGCCAAAGTAAACTTGCTTCTCTTCCATGTGAGCCACATTGATGTACTTTTGAGTAGCAACCACGAACTTCTTCTTCGATGCATAAATTTCTTCATATATCCATTCTGACGGTGTGGAAGTGAGGGTCCAAGCAAAGACGATCACGAGGCACGGGGTAGGGATCCGTAGCCCTGAATGCAGAGTAAGCTTTCTGAGACCACTTAGAAATCTTGGCTTTGGTCATGTCTGGCCCAGCAGCAGTGGCCTTCTAAGCAAGAGCAGGCCTTTTCCCTACAGCAGCAGCACGACGAGCAGCAGCAGCCTTCTGACGAGTAGTCTGAGTGGTCGGACGCATAACCTCAGCATCTTCTTCATCAATCTCAGGAGGAATGACAGAGGATGGTCAGCGGGCACGCTTGCCTTGGCGGGTATCTCCTTGCCCTAAGAGGAAAGAAGAAGAGTAGGGAGGGAAGGTGGGGTAAGTGCACAAGTTCGGAAGATGAAACAAACGAGATAGATTGGAAAAATACAATCAGGAAAACAAATTGCATTGTTGCCGGAACTTCCGCTGAATCGCCGGAACTTCCGGTGAAAATTGTACACCGGAAGTACCGGTCGTGGCTCACCGGAAGTTCCGGTGAGACCACGAACTGACGGTTCCAAACAGCAGTTCACTAGATCTAGATCTAAAATCCACAAGTGCAAAGATTTTCAAGAATGTATTGGACCAATCTACTCTAGCATGATACCCTAGGCCTACCAAGATCTTCCAACAAGTTCTAGCCAAAGAACTAGCCTAGACAAGGTGTGCCCTAACTCAAGCCATGGTGAGAGCAAGATCTCCATTAATGGAGGGAGTTGAGGGCAAATACCGGAGTCCATGGCGGGAGATCGAGGTGGGGAAGGATCCCACGGAGCAGATCTGTGGAGGAGTGGTTGGAGACGAAGGGGCCGGAGCACCTTCGTGGAGAGGTCCTGGCCGGCGGCTGCTCCAAATAGAGGATGGGTCTTGGGGGGAAAAGGAAGAAGATCCCGTTTTCCCCCAGGGCCCACCTTATATAGGACGGGGAGCACCACCGGAAGTTCTGGTCAGACCGGAACTTCCGGGTCAGACTGACCGGAAGTTCCGCTGACGCCAGGAAGACCATCTCAGGTTTGGAAGATAACAAGGAAGAACTTGTGCAGGGAATAGAGAGGGCTTGAGGTAAGGAAAGGCTTAGGATAGAGGACTCAAACTGTGAAGAACCAAAGCCAACAAAAACCAAGAAAAACAAAAAGGTCAAAGACACAAATAAAAACGGGTCGGTGGCCGAGGCCACCTTATATAAGAGTAAATGGCTTGACACCGCGAAGATATATCTTGGGTTCATTACCAACACTCATAATGAAGCTCAAATGGTCTCCTTTAGAGACTATAGAGTATGAAAACTTTAATGTGCGCATAATAGGGATAGCGCTTGTTCATAAGAGGAACTACACTCTCCCTAAATCCATGCCTACATCCAAACAAGATACACATTGAGACACGGATAGGTGTGCAAGGTACTCAAGCAACATTGCTTGAATCAATGATATTTAGCTCATGCCTTAACTCCCGGAACCTTGCTTCATCAAGAGGCTTCGTGAAAATATCCGCAAGATTTGCCTTGGTGGGAACATACTCCAAAGAAATGTCTCCTCTAGCCACATGGTCCCGAATGAAATGATGACGAATCTCAATGTGCTTGGTCTGGTTGTGTTGCACGGGATTGTGAGCAATAGAAATGGCACTCTCATTGTCGCAAAGAAGAGGCACCTTGTCAAAATATAGTCCAAGATCCTTCAAAGTTTGCTTCATCCATAGCAATTGAGCACAGCAGCTTGCGGCAGAGATGTACTCAGCTTCGGTAGTGTACATAGACACACAGTTCTGCTTCTTCGAGGACCAACAAACCAAAGATCTTCCGAGAAACTGACAAGCTCCAGAGGTTGACTTTCTTCCCACTTTGTCGCCAGCCCAGTCCGAGTCCGTGTAACCAATGAGATCAAAGCTGGCTCCCTTGGGGTACCACAACCCAAAGTTTGGGGTATGAACTAAATATCGAAAGATTCTCTTGACCACCACCATGTGACTTTCCTTTGGTGCGGCTTGAAATCTTGGACACATACCCACACTCAACATAATATTCGGCCGGGATGCACAAAGATAGAGCAAAGAACCAATCATAGATCGATAGAGTTTTTGATCCACCTCCTTACCCTTGGGATCGAGATCAAGATTAACCTTAGTTGGCATGCGAGTCTTGGCACCTTTGACTTGATCAAACTTGAACTTCTTAAGCATGTCTTGGATGTACTTGGCTTGGTTGATGAAAGTCCCTTTCCTCAATTTCTTGACTTCAAACCCAAGGAAAAACTTCAACTCCCCCATCATGGACATCTCGAAGCGATCAGTCATGAGCTTGGCAAAATCCTCATTAAAAGTTTTGTTAATAGACCCAAAGATAATGTCATCAACATAGATTTGGCGAACGAACAAGTGGCCTCCAACTTTATTAGTAAAAAGAGTGGGATCAATGAGGCCCACTTCGAAGCCATGGTCTAACAAGAGCTCCCTAATGTAGGGTTCGTAGCATAGAAAACAAAAATTTTCCTACGATGGGAACTATGCCAAGATCTATCTACTAGATACAAACAATGGGCGGATGTATATCCGTAGAGAACATACCCTTGAAGATCGACAAAGCTTAACGAGTTCAACTCGTGGTTGATGTAGACGATCTCTTGCCGATCTCAAGATCGAGAGGAAGTCCTAGTGCTGCAAAGCAGCAGCGCATCCGTTCTCGCACACACGTACAAGACACCGGGCAACCTCCGCCTCCTCGCTCCAGGGATGCAGCGGAAGCACAACCCTTTCTTGCCGAATAGCCACCGGGAACATGTATCTCGCTAGTCCGAGACCATGGGGGATAAATTCTAGAGGGGGAGAGAGATCCTTCACGAGGAGGTGTGAGAGACAAGTGAGAGGAGGGGCTCCTTTTATAGGAGGAGGGGGCACCCAAGGGGGTGGCCGCCGGCCATGGGGGCTTCCCCCTCCCCTCCTTCATTCATGTGGGTGGACACTCCACTCACAAAATGTACCTTCAATTTTCTCCACTCAAAAGTCCACTCAAACTCCCATTAAGTTTCCACCAAATTTAATGCAAACTCTCATTAAATAAAACTCT
The DNA here is from genome assembly GCA_030063025.1 of Avena longiglumis. Lineage (NCBI taxonomy): Eukaryota > Viridiplantae > Streptophyta > Magnoliopsida > Poales > Poaceae > Avena > Avena longiglumis. Next base: position 434,942,040 of record CP125977.1, on the reverse strand, counting down.
TTTAGTTTATTCAGAATTTTGTCAATTAATTTAATGACAAACATTCACAAATAACCCCTTGCTAGAATTCCATTTCACATGCATAACCACTTTATGCAATTTCACCCGTAAACCTGTTTCGGTATCTAGTGAAATAAATTCCTGCGCTTGTTTATTCTTTCGGCATGAAACATTTGCTCCAACTGGATGCCAGTGTCCCTTAAGTGTGTCACCATACGGTTCATGAATAATTCAGACATGATTGAGACCCTTCTCCGATCAATAATCAGTAGCAGGACCTGGAGATCCATACCGACTCCCACACATTCAACGATGACTTTTCCTGTGATCGTCGGAACCTTTTACGCTTGTATCTTAATCCCTTTGTTTCACAATACATTCCATGTCCGAGATTCGATCATCGGTATCTCCATACCTAGTTTGATCTCGTTACTGACATGCACTCTTTTCTCGTTCCCGTGATATAACATTGTAGTGATCAAATCACTTGCTTGCAAGCTAACCAATGTGATATCACCGAGAGGGCCCAGAGCATATCTATCCGTCATCGGGATGAAAAAATTCCACTCTTGATCCATGATTCTCAACATAACACTTTAGTAGCTTTGAAGCCATCTTTATAATCACCCGATTCGGAGTGACGTTTGATGTCAACAAGAAACTCTTCCTGTTAGTGATTGGCATGATCTCATGGTCTAAGGATTAGGATTACTTAGTTTGTTTATAGCAATATAAACTCAATGACTTTGATCGTAATGCTATACTTGGATGAATGTTCATCACACCATTACACTAATGTTGTGATCGTTATTAACAACATCCAATGTCTATGATCGAAAGCGTGATCATCTTGTTAATCAACGAACTAGTTTATGAGAGAGGCATAACTAGGAACTTTCTGTTTGTTTATTAAACACACATGTATTAACGTTTCCGTATTAATACAATTATAGCATGCAAAATAAACATCTATCATATACTTGTAATACACATAATAAACATTTTATTATTGCCTCTCAGGGCATATTCCCTTCAGTCTCCCACTTGCACTAGAGACAATAATCTAGTTACATTGTGATGTATCTAACACCCATGGAGTTCTGGTGTAGATCATGTTTTGCTCTAGAGAGAGTTTTAGTCAACGGATCTGCTACATTCAGATCCGTATGTACTTTACAAATCTTTATATCTCCATCCTTGACATGCTCGCGGAATGACTGAAACCGGCGCTTAATATGCTTGGAATGCTTGTGAGACCTTGGCTCTTTGGCATTGGCAGTGGCACCATTGTTGTCACAATAGATCACCATTGGGTCCAACGCGTTTGCAACCACACCTAGTTCGGATATGAACTCCTTCATCCAAACTGCTTTCTGAGCCGCTTCTGAAGCAGCAACATATTCGGCCTCCGTTGTTGATCCCGCCTCAACAGGTTGTTTGGAGCTCCTCCAACTAACCGCTCCGCCATTCATGAGAAATACATATCCGGATTGAGACTTAGAGTCATCCGGATCGATGTCAAAGCTAGCGTCGACATAACACTTAGCGACGAGCTCTTCTTCACCTCCGTATACAAGAAACATATCCTTAGTTCTTCGCAAGTACTTAAGGATATTCTTGACCGCTTTCCAGTGTTCTGAACCTGGATCCGGTTGGTACCTACTAGTCAAACTAATAGCATGTGCCACATCCGGTCTTGTACATAGCATGGCGTACATTATAGAGCCTATGGCTAAAGCAAAGGGGACCTTGTCCATTATCTCTCTTTCTTCCGCCGAAGCCGGACTTTGAGTCTTACTCAATGTCGTGCCTTGTGTCATAGGTAAGAACCCCTTCTTACTATCTTCCATTTTAAACTTCTTTAAAATCTTATCAAGGTATGTACTTTGCGATAGCCCTATTAGGCGCCTAGATCTATCTCTATAGATCTTTATGCCTAATATGTATGACGCTTCATGTCGTGGGAATGGTCATGGCAGATGCTGCAATCGGCAGCGAGTAGTAGAACGAGGGGCAAGGGCGGCCAGCCATCTACGGTGCGAGATGAGGGCAAAGACACAGGGTTTTACCCAGGTTCGGCCCCCGGAGGGTAAAGACCTACTCCTGCTAGATTGTATTATGGAGGTGGTACAATGGGCGAGCTCGGCGGCTAGGCGGCTAGTCGCTTGGGTGTATGATGGAACGTATCTCTACTCACCCTATAGGGAGGTTTATATAGGCTCACCTCCCCTAGGGTTTACATATCTCAACCGATTCAGTTAAAGCTTCGGTACTCGTTTCACCTAATCCGACTGGGCCTATCTACTACTTTGGTCCTTGACTTCCATCGCTTGGTTCCTTGCTGGGCTTCAATCCAGTCGCCGTCTTGCAGGCCCACTCGCCAGTTCTTGGGCCAGTCGGAAACGTCCTGCTGGGTATACCCCGGTAGGCATATCCCCATCTGTAGTCCCTGAGGCCACCGTCGATTAGGCGTAGGTGGCTGCTGGAAGTCGGAGTATACGGCTTCAGAGTGGACATCCAGTCTAATTGTCGGCGGGCTCCCATATAGAGGAGAAACCAATCATCCAGGTCGCAGCTTTGGCGTGTCGAATTGGCAAAACACTGTCATAGTGAGAGGGTCGGCGAGTCGAGTGGCTGAAGTTGGACCGTTAACCGTGGTCAAACTAGCCGTTGGGGTAATCCAACGGTAACTTTTGGCGTAATCACTGCGTAGTAACGGCTCCCTGATTTGGCGGGTAACAACCGCTATATAAGAGGAATGGCAGGCGATCATAGAACCACCTCCTCACCATTTCCTCCAACTGCGCGCACCTTTCGCCTCCCTTCGCATCGCGATCCAGCCGACCTGAAATCCCCCGACACCCAGCAAATCTCTCTGCCATGGCCCTCTCCACCGAGCCGTGGGGTGCATCTAAATGTACGAGGGCGCAACTGGCTTCCTTCGAGGAGGCCGGGATCTTGCGAGCCGGCTGTTGGCGCATTCCCGCAGCCGGAGAGACGACCCCGAATTCGCGAGAGAGGGAGTTCATCTGCTTCACCAGCCATCCTTAACGGGGGCTAGGGTTCCCCACGTCCCTGTTCTTCCGGCGCTTCTGCGCCTACTACGGGATCCAGCCTTCGGATCTGGGTCCCCACAGCATCGAGCAGCTCGCCATCTTTGTGGTGTTCTGCGAATGCTACTTGGGCTGCCGGCCCTACTTCCCCTTGTGGCAAGATCTGTTCCACGGACGGATCAGCCTGAGAAGCGGCGGCCCAATGCTATCCGCGGGCGGCCTAACCTTCCAGCTCAAGTCGAAGGCTTCATTCTTCGACCTGATGCTGCCCGCCAAGGCAGCGAGCGACTGGAAGAAATCGTGGTTTTACGTAGCCGAGGCGATCCCAGAGGGCAAGGCGGTGATCCCGCGGTACTCCGCCAATCGGTCCGAGCCGCGCCGTCTCCAAGTCGGCAAACTCCCCAACGACCAGCGGATGGTCGTCGATGAGATGCTCCAAACCATCCGCGGTCTGAAGAAGAGCCTCTAGACGATATACCTGTACAACTGCTGGCTCGGGCGGCGGCTCGTCCCGCTCGCTCGGCGCGAGCACTACATGTACCGATACGGGCGGGAAGACTCGGCGAAGGCTGCCTCGACGAGTGGAAGCGGAGGACTACCTCCCAGATCAAGAAAATCACCAGGCGGTGTACACGGACGCCTTGCAGTGAGTCGCCCCCTATACCGCAAAGTGTCCAGCCCCAACGGTAATCGCTTCACTTCACTCGCAGTCGCAGTTTATGCAGTCGCGGTAATTTTAATTTCATCTTGTATTCATTGCAGCTATTCCAAGTGGTGGAAGGATGGCTCCCACCTTCGGACGATGAGAACTCGAGCTCGTCCGTCCAGGACGTGGGCGAGTCGCCTCCCATCAAGGGCCATGCCGGGAGCGACGAGGGCAACAGCGACGACGAATCCGAAGAGGAAGTCGCCCCACTGCTCCACAAGACCCGTGGGCAACGTCAACGAGATCTTGAGGCAAGTAAAAGCCTCGAGCGTCACGATGAAGACGACGAGCTTCCAGAAACCACCTCGCGCCGCCAGGCGACTCCATCGAAAAATAAGAAGAAGGAAAAGGAGAGGATGGCGCCTCTGAGGAAGACGAAGACCAAACCGTCGAGGCCGGCCTCACCGCCACATTCAGCGAGCAGTTCGGCCCAGCCGGCCAGGGCGGCGCGCCAGCAACGACAGCCGCGTTGGACACGGCCACCATCGAGGTGCCCCTGGCGTCGATGGCTCTGCCATTCTCCCCAATCTCTGGGCTGGGGATGCTCCGGTCGTAGCGACTTCGCCTCGTAGGGAAGCTCCTGTCGAAGAGGTCACAGAAGCTCCTGTTGCAGCCTCGACGACGAAGAAGCCGTCCGTGTCTTGGGCACGCGACATCCTTGACATGGGGCTCAGCCGCCGACTGGGCCCTGAACTAGAGAAGCCAGCCGGCCTCCGTACGGGGCTACGCTTCATTCCGGTCGCCAAGTGAGTACACTCGCCTTCCTTTGTCTTCCATAATCGCTTGAATTATCTTGCTTACATGATTGTTGAACATGACCGGGGTGAAAAGGATGGGCCACCCAACCGTGGCCAAGGTGCCACCCGTCGTTAGCGAGGAGGACCCTTCCCGCAAGAGGAAGGTGGACGAGGTCGTCGTCTCTGCGGATGGCGGCAAGAAGGCCAAGAGTGACGACGTCTTCACGATTTCTGACGACACGGCGGTCGTGCCAGCTGGACCCGCAACGGAGGCGGACGCGTCCACGAAGGAGGGCGCTCCGTTGCCTGGAATGGCCGAGCCGACCTCCTTTGGGGCAGGTGCCTCTATCGCCACCTTTCCGCGCTTCATGACCAAGGCGGCCGCGGCGAGTGGAACTTCACCCTCGAGCCACGCTCCTGGAACCGCTGATGCTGAAGTCGACCAACGTCGTGGGCATACGCCGGCTCTCCTCGTGTCCGTGGACGCGATACAACTCCACGGCATGCTTGGCGCAACCATCCAGGTACCTCCAGTCCCCGAGGATCAGGTCGGCGCTTTGCAGCGGCCTGATTCTTTTAATGTCTTATCTTTATTTTTTCGCATCCAGTCCCTGAGTGCGCTGCTAATTTCAGCGGGTGGGCGCCAAAATTCTTTGAGTACTAGTCCCGAGTGCTTTCGCTGAATCTCAGCGGGTGGGCACTTAGAAATTCTTGATTGCTAGTCCCGAAGTGCACTCGCTGAATATCAGCGGGTGGGCACTTAAAATTCTTGATTGCGGTCCCAGTGCGCTTTCGCTGAATTTCAGCGGGTGGGCACTTAAAATTTTGCTTTGATTAACCTTTTTGGTGATGTGCGGTCTGCGGCTTGAGTCGGCTAACATTGGCATGGCGTAGCGGAGAAGGAGCTGGCCATCGTCCGTGAGGCGAACAAAGGGCTTCGAGCTGTTGCCGCGGCGCGAAGGAAGCTTCGCGCCAGGCTTGTCCCCTCTGGTGAATTGGCGGCGGCGCAATCGGCTTTGAGTGCCGCAGAACAGCGGATCGCCAACCTCGAGCGCGAGCTGCGGGAGGCAAAGGAAGAAGCGAGCTTGGCTGACGGGCGAGCCAAGGCCGCCATTGCAGCCGCTGAAGAGGATCGCAAAGTGTCGGATGCCCTTGTTGCGAGGCTTCAGGACGACCATACGTCACTTCAAAGCTTCATCACGGAACTCGCCCCCCCCCCCGTTGATTGGTAAGTGTGTCTGCCCCTTCCAGTGGTTGTGCCTTTTGTGGTGTCCGTTGTATTCATTATTGTCTTCTACTCGCAGGTCGCATCATCGATAGCGCGGAAGAGGCGAGCTCGTTCGACGCGTGGAAATGTGTAAGCATGCTTGTCGACTCGGCGACGTTGTCGGTGACGTGCATCCGTGCCTATCTCCAAGAGATATCACCCACGGAAGTGATTCCCAGCGACCTCATTGAGGTGTGGAGGTATTTGGAGAAGGCGCCCGCGGTCGTTGAGTTCATGACGCGGTCAGCGTTTCGGCGCGGAGCGGCGACGACACTTAGTCTTGGACTTGCCCACTTCCCCGAGGACTTCGACATCGACGATGTGACGAGTGGCTACCCATCGTCGACTGGCGCGGTGGAGCTTTCTGAGGTCCTCAAGTTGCAAGATCGCGCCGCCGCGTACTCGGAGCGTGTATGGGCAATGGGCGACCTCCTTCGTGTACCGGAGGCGGTCGTCGTGCGAGCGATCCGAGCCGCCATCGTGATCTCAAGGTCGAGCAGCCCTTCCGCGGCGATGGAGGTGAGCGGCGGCGTATCCGTCGAACCCGTACACGCCGTTCATCCGCAATCGCCGGGGTGTTGGCGAGTCGTCATCAAAGCCTGCAGAGTAGGATAGTTTGCCTTGTGGCGTTAGCAGCAGGTCTGCCATGCGGGCATATTTTGTAACATGAGACAATGCGACATCTAATCGAATGAGACATCGTGTCTATTTTGGTATTTGTCATGTGTTTGTGATTGAAGTTTGAACGAGTCCCCGAGCGCGTCCGCCCTTTTGTGGGGTTTACCTCGTATGTGATATGTTTGTTGTTTTTATGTGTTTTGTCATTGTGGTCGACTCGCCCGGGCTCGGAAAGCCAGTCGCTAGGCGACTCCCTTTAGTGCTCTGTACTTTGCCGTTTTCCCTTGCGCGAACGAGGTCGGGTGGCCGAGTCCCCGAGCGTGGTACTTGGTTGTTCTAGGCACGACTCGAGGGTGGTTGAGGACTTAGCGCGTTAGTTTGAGCGCGTCACTCCTGCCTGGCCCGTGGGGTCAGTCGCGTTGCGAGTCCTGGGCATGCTCTCCTATTTGGCGTTTTCCCGGACCACTCGCGATGAAGTGGTCTTCAGTCCCCGAGCGTGGTACTTAGCCGTTCGAGTCGCTATGCCAAGGATGTGGAGGACCATGGTCGCTGTAAGAAGCGAAGGCAGTTGTCTTGGTTCGTAGAACCAGTCGAGCTAGGCGACTCCGATGGGGCTCCGGGTAGGCGTTTTTCATGGACGATGCAACACCTGAGGTGACTCAGTGCTCTTGCACCGCACTACTTAGCCGTGCCGATCGCTGTACCAAAGGTTGACTTCTGCGGTTAGCGTATCGCTGTTATTACGAGTTCGAGTGGCACAAGACATGGAGAGTAGGCGCAATTTGCGGTAACCGTTTATTTTTATTTCATAACGACTGGAGAGTACATATGTGGGGTTCTAGGCGTAGAACTTCCGTAGGAGGTTTACATTCCATGGTCACTTGACGTCGAGTTCGCCGTCCCCGCGGATGTCGATGAGGTAGTAGGCGTCGTTGCCGAGTACTCGCCCAATGGCGAATGTCCCTTCCCACGGAGGGGAGAGCTTGTGCATGCCCTTCTTGTCCTGGATGAGGCGTAACACCAGGTCGCCTTCTTGGAAGGTGCGAGTTTTCACCCGCCGGCTGTGATAGCGGCGGAGTCCCTGCTGGTAGATGGCGGTGCGGGACCGAGCAAGGTCGCGTGCCTCGTCGAGTTGGTCGACTCCGTCTTGGCGCGCGAGTTCATTTGCAGCCTCCGTGTAGTGGACGACCCGTGGCGAGTCGTGCTCGAGATTGGTGGGCATGACTGCCTCGGCGCCGTGCACCATGAAGAAGGGGGTGAATCCTGTCGACCTGTTGACCGAGGTACGGATACCCCAGATGACGGAGGATTGCTCCTCGACCCAGCACCCGGCGATGCGCTCGAGGGGTACTTGGAGTCGCGGCTTTAGGCCGTGGAGGATGCTTTGGTTGGATCGTTCTGCTTGGCTGTTGGACTCCGGGTGGGCGACCGATGCGAGGTCGAGCCGGATGTGGTGCTCTTCGCAGAATTCAGCCATGGCTCCCTTGGCGAAGTTGGTGTCGTTGTCCGTGATGATGCTGTTTGGGAACCCGTAGCGATATATGAGCTCGCGTAGGAACTTGTTGGCGGTCTTCCCGTCGCATTTCCGAACTGGCTTGGCCTCGATCTACCCACTTTGTGAATTTGTCGACCGCGACCAGCAGGTGGGTGTAGTCGGAGGGGGCCTTCTTGAAGGGGCCTACCATGTCCATGCCCCACACAGCGAATGGCTAGGTGATGGGGATTGTTTTGAGCGCTGAGCTCGGCACGTGCGTCATGTTGGCGTACTTCTGGCACCCGGCGCACCGCTGGACAATGTCCACAGCATCGGCGTGTGCGGTGGGCCAGTAGAAGCCATGTCGCATAGCCTTGGAGACCAGAGAGCAGGCGCCGGCGTGGTGGCCGCAGTCGCCGGAGTGGATATCGTGGGGGATCTTGTGTCCTTCGGCGGGTTGGACGCAGCGTTGGAACACGCCGGTGACATTGCGCTTGTGGAGCTTGCCGTCGATGATGGTGTAGGACTTGCATCGGCGAGCGATCATCCGGGCGTCCGTCTCGTCTGCCGGAAAGGTGTCGGCTTCTAGGTAGGCGATGTAGGGCTTGGTCCAGTCGTCTGGCTCGTTGAAGAGTGCGACCAGGGCTGCCTCTGGTTGGAGCGGGACTCCGATGTCGATCGCCCTCGGGGGAGAGACTGATGGCTTGGTAATCGTGTCGAGGAAGACGCCGGAGGGTGGTGCGAGTCGAGCCAACCCGATGCGAGAGAGTGCGTCGGCCTCCTCGTTCTTCCGCCTGTCGATCCACTCGACGGAGTAGCCTGTGAAATGTCCGCCCAACTTGTCCACTGCTTGGCGGTACGCCGCCATGGTGGGGGAGACGGCGTCGCAGGTGCCAGCGACTTGCCCTGCGACGAGGTCGGAATCGCCGTAGCAGCGTAGGCGGTTGACATTCATCTCCTTGGCCGCTTGCATGTCGTGGAGTAAGGCCTCGTACTCAGCCATGTTGTTGGTGCAGGGTGTGAAGTCGAGGCAGAGGACGTAGCGGAGCTTGTCACCCTTTGGCGAAGTTAGCACGATCCCTGCGCCTGCGCCGTCCGTGTTCTTGGAACCGTCGAAGTGCAGGCTCCAGTAATGGAGGTATGGCAGCTTCTCTGGCTGCCGGGCCTCTTCCCAGTCGGCGATGAAGTCCGCTAGGGCCTGCGACTTGATCTCTTTTCGCGGCTCGTATTTGATGTTGTGGACGCCGATCTCGACGGCCCACTTGGTGACCTGCCCGGTCGCCTCACGGTTGCGGATGATGTCCTGCAGTGGTGTCGAGGAAACGACCGTGATCGGGTGCTCCTGGAATTAGTGCGGCAGGCGCCGCTGAGCTCTGAAGACCGCGTATACCAGCTTTTGGTACAGGGGGTACCGCTGGCGCGACTCGGTGAGGACCTCGCTGATGTAGTACACCGGTCGCTGCACTGGGCGCTCCTTTCCTTCCTCTGGTCGTTCGACGACCATGATGGCGCTGACGACGCGCTCGGAAGCCGCGACGTAAACCAGCATGGGTTCTTTGTCGGCGGGGGCGGCGAGTAGCGGTGCGGCGAGTAGCACCTTCTTGAGGTCGCGAAGCGCGTCATCCGCCTCCTTGTCCCACTGAAATGTGGGGTTCTTGCGCATCAGGCGGTATAGGGGCATCGCCTTTTGACGGGGAATGAAGCGACTGAGAGCCGCTACTCGCCCGGCTAGTTTCTGGACGTCGCGCAGGCACTCGGGTTTGCCGAGCCGGGCGATCGTGTCGATCTTCGTGGGGTTCGCCTCGATCCCTCGTTTGGAGATGACGTACCCCAGTAGTTATCCTGCAGGTACACCGAAGGTGAATTTGCCTGGGTTGAGCTTTATCTTGTATTTTCGTAGGTTAGCGAATGTTTCCGCCAGGTCGGCGAGTAGGTCGCCCTAGCGAGCGGACTTTACGACCACGTCGTCGATGTAGACGTGGATGTTGCGGCCAATTTGGCTCGCGAGGCATTCTTGCATGCACCGCTGGTAGGTCGCCCCGGCATTCTTGAGGCCGAAGGTCATGGCGGTGTAGCAGAAGGCTCCGAATGGCGTGATGAACGCCGTGTTCTCCTCGTCTTCGACAGCCATTTTGATCTGGTTGTACCCAGAGTAGGCGTCGAGGAAACATAGCGACTCCGAGCCCACGGTTGAATCGATTATCTAGTCGATCCGCGGGAGGACGAACTGCTCCTTTGGGCAGGCGTTGTTCAGGTTTGTGTAGTCGATACACATCCTCCAGGTCCCGTTCTTCTTCTCGACCAGGACTGGGTTTGCTAGCCACTTGGAGTATTTGATTGGCCGGATGAAGCCTGCAGCGAGTAGACGCTGCACCTCCTCGGCGATTGCTCGGCGGCGCTCTTCATTGAAGGGCCGCAGCGACTGCTTGACAGGTCGCACTTTGGGGTCGGCGTTTAGCTTGTGCTCAGCGAGCTCCCTAGGGACACCGGGCATGTCAGAGGGCTTCCATGCGAAGATGTCCCTGTTCTCACGGAGGAACTCGATGAGCGCGCCTTCCTATGCTGGGATCATGCCCGTCCCGATCGTCACCGTCTAGCTGGAGTCGCCTGGGACCAGCTCGACGGTGCGGGTGTGCGTCGTGGCCTCAAAGGTTGAGGTGTTTGCGCCCTCTGAGTTGGGCTTCTTGAGTATGGTGGGGTCGTCGTTGTTGACCCCGCTCGCGTACTTGGCGAGCTCGTCAGCGTGGTTGGTCTCCGCCGCGATGACGGCGTCAGCGAGCTCGGCCCCTTTGGCCTCGCACTCGGCGGCCATGTCGGGTCGCCGTTGATGGTGATGACGTCGCACGGCCCGGGGAGCTTCATCGCGTTGTACGCGTAGTGGGGCGCTACCATTAACTTGGCGAACGCCTGGCGCCCCAGGACGCAATGGTAGGGGCTGTCGAAGGGCACCAGCTCGAAGACGATTCGCTCGGTGCGGAAGTTTGCTGGTGTGCCGAAGGTGACTGGCAGCGTGACCTTACCGATCGGGTATGCCTTCCGACCGGGGACGATGCCGTGGAACGTGGTGTGGGTCGTCTCGATCATCGACTGCGGGAGTCACAGCCGCCTGAAGGTGTCCAGGTACAGGATGTTGATGGATCTACCGCCGTCCATCAATGCTTGGGGAGCCAGTAGTCGCCGACCTTGGGCTTGACCACCAGGGTGACTCGTCCTGGGTACTCGATGCGTGGCGAGTGGTCTTGGCGGCTCCAGGTGATGGGCTGCTCTGACCAGTTGAGGAACTGGGGAACATCCACCTGGGCCACCGCGTTAACGGCGACGGCGCGGGCGATGACCTTCTTCTCGCGCTTCGTGTTGAAGCTTGTGAAGGTATGGATCGAGCCGGCCACTTTGCCGAATTTTCCGCCATTTGGCAGGTCGTTGTCGGGGTCCTCCCGCGCTCGCCGTGCCTTCTCGATCTCCCTGAGGGTGTGGCAGTCGGCGGTGGTGTGCGTTGCGGGCTTCCCTTCCCTGCTATGAAACGCACATGGTTGGTTAAGGAGAGCCGCGGGGTCGAACCTTGGCTTGGCCTTGTAGTTGCCGCCGTCGCGGCGTTGTCCTCCGTCACGGCGGAAGCTCTTGGGCTCGCGTTGCGCGTGCCCGGCGTTGGCGACGAAGTCGACTCGCCCGTCACTGCGGCGCTTGCCGGTGAGGCGAGTGTTGCTGTAGCGTAGGTCGGACCGTCGTCCGCTGTCGTTGCCGCTCGTGCGGCGTTGACCTCCTAACTCGTCGTCAGTTTCCTGGTTTGGATCTTCCTCCGCGTACCGTTTGGCGATCTCGAGGAGGTCGGGGATGTTGTCGAGTGTGCGAGAGTGTCGCTTGAGCTTGGCGACCAGGGGCTCGTAGCGGCACGAGGTCTTGAAGCAATGTATCGCGGTGTCCGGGTGGATGCCGACCGCGTTGTACCAGAGTTCTTGCCACCGTTGGACCCAGTTGTGGGTCGACTCGCGAGGTCCCGGGACGCATCGCTCCAGGTCCTCGATAGTGGTGGCGCGGGTGTAGGAGAAATAGAAGTGCCTGATGAAAGCGTCACGCATCTCCTCCCAGGAGTCTATACTGTCCTGAGGGAGGGTGTTGATCCACTGCCTGCACGTCCCCTCCATCATCAGGGGGAGGTAACGGGCGGCTAGCATGTCGGTGTGGCGTGCGATCCCCATTGCCATGAGGTATGTGTCGAGCCAGACAGCGGGGTCGTACGAGGGGTCGTACTTTTCTATCTCCTTCGGCGCCTTAAAGTTTGGCGGGTACTTCTCGCCTCGGATCATTGGTCCGAAGCACTTGGGGCCGAGTCGACTGAGCGACCCTATGGGCTCGCCGTCGCGGCGATTGGTTAGGGTGTGTCGCAGGTCGTCGGGCTGGCGTGCGTGCCAGCTTTGGTTATTTATGATGTGCGTGCGGGCGTCAATGGGTTGACCGTTGGCGGCGACGAGGTTGGTCACCGGCCTGGGGTCGTTGGTGGAGAGTGCCGCGTTCGCGGGTCGGTGTGGGAGCTGCAGTGGCTCCGGTGGTGGGCAGTTGAGTGTGTTTGCCACCATTGGGCGGCCGCTCGAGGCCGCCCTGCTTCCCGAGGAACGCGAGTATACTCGACCTTGCGAGTCGGCGCCCGCTCTTTGCTGCTCGCTGGCCTTTGCGAGCAGGGCCCTGACGTATTGGATCTGTAGGGAGCCGTCGCTGGTGGCCGTGATGCTGTCGGCTGCTGCTCGGCCTGCCACGAGGTTGTCCATCGGGGTGGAGAACAATGGGAGGCCGTTTGCGTCTCGCTCCCGTGAGGAGACTACTATCCTCGGCTGGTCCCTGGGGGTGTGCGGTTGGGTGGAGGCGGGGCGCCCATCGCCGTCGACCCTGGCGGGGGTCGGGCGCTTCCTCCTGGTGGCGCGTTCTCGCAGATCACGCCGCCGCCACGCTGAGCCTGGTCGTTTTAAATCGTCGAAGTTCGGCGCGCCCACGACGATGGGTTCAGCGCGACCTGATCCGCTGTTGGTGGTAGCGCGATAGCTCCTGCGCCGTCACCTGCTCGAGGCGGAATTTTTCGCGCTCGGCTTATTCCTTGCGCACCGCCTCCGCCAGTTTCAGGCGGAGTTCTTCGACCTCCGTTGTCGTGGCGTTGGGAGGGATTGGGGTGGAGAATGGATCCTCAGGCGGATCGGTGTCGGTCGCCATGTAGGTCGCGGCGTGGCGACCGGTTCTGTCGCGGAGGTCGGCGGAATTCTCCGACCCGGAGTCGAATTTGAAGATCCCGAGGATGGAGGGGTTCTCGAAGTGTGGCATCCCGCAAAACCACTACTAGAAAATCGCGTTGAATTTGTGCATTGCATCGTCATCATCATGCTTTGTTTGCCAAAACTATGTTTGCAAAGCCCGTGTTGTTTTCTAAACGCCCCTCTTTATTCAAACCTCAAAACCGGGTCCCCGGAATAATTTGGTTTGCCCGAAATCGGTTTGCAAAAACTTTGTTTGAAATAAATAAAATATTCAATTTATTTTAGTAGGGGCAGTCGAACGGGCCGACCCGACCCGAACGACCACCCCCGTATTAAACAAACGGTCTACCCTGCCAGCCCTACCTAAATCCTAAGGATACCCGGAAACCTACCCACCCTTCCCAGCCACCTCACCCCCACCAGTAGGATGCTGCCACCTCATCTCTCTTCTCTCCCTCAACCACTCACACAGTGCCACATCAGCCCCTCTCTCTTCTCTCTCTCCCTCACAGCCCCACCCACTCCCACTGAGTCAACACCACACGCAGACACCCCCCTCTCCCTGCCTGTGGCCCCGTTCCCCAGGGCCCCACGCGTCAGCCAACCCAGCATGCACGCGCACATGCCCCTGCCCATCCAGCACGCCCTGCGGGACCCGCTGCCCCGGCCCCACCCCACCGACAACCCCTGTCCCAGCGCCTCCCTCTCCCCCACGCGTTCTTCTCCACCCCGCACGCGACCCCCACCCCCTCGCCTCCACCCTGCCCGACGTGCTCCCTCTCCGGCCGCGGCGCCTCGCCGGCCCGGCCTCGCCCCGCCCCGCCTCCGCCGACCACGCTACCAACCGCCCCCTCCCGCCTCCCCATCCAGCCACCGGCCTTCCTCCTCTCTGCTCACGACGACAGCCAGCGCCTCGCCCCGAGCCGCCGCGCACCTCTCTCCCCCATCCACTGTCCTCGCTGCCCGCCTGCCTTCCTCCGTCCCTCAGCTGGCCAGCCGTGGCCCGGTGCTCCTCTCATGAGCCCTCCCTCGAGCCCGGCCAGCCCTCCCATGCCTTGGACCCGACCTCGAGCTCCGCGCCAGCCCGCCAACCGTCGACCCCGTCGCCCGGCCGGTGCTCCTCTCCATGAGCCCTCCCGCTCGGGCCGCGCCTCCCCTCGCCATGGACCCGCCGCCGTCCCATCTCTGCGTCGGCCCGTCGGCCTGCACGCTGAAGCCATGCGACCCCGTGCCTGCTCGCCAAGCCCGGCTGTCGTCCCGACCCGAGGCCAGCCGCCTCGCCTCCGGCTCATCGCCGTATTCGAGTTCTTATGGTGGTATCCGTGTCGTCGGGGCTACAACGAGCTCGTGGAGGCGTGCGTGACCCACATCAAGAACGACTAGGTGCGCTAAGGAAAAGAGGTTGCTGCGTGTGTAATCTACTCGACGGCTTTATCCTTTGGTGCATGTGGTCAAGTGCGGCATAGTGGATCGTCCGAAGACCCCCGCATGCCGTGTACACCTCAACAAGATCTGCAGCCCTGTTGGAGATCGAAGCCCGATCCCGGAGAACTCCGTCACGGAACCACAAGGCCTTCGGAGTGGAAACGACAAGACCTACCTCATGGACCGCCCTGTTCGGAAACCAAGCACTCTGTTCACACCGCGACAAGATCTTCCCCGACATCGAAACGACAAGATCGTCGCCATAACACCAAGACCACAGGTGCAACAAGTACCGCTTCGAGCCAATACCGACCCGACACGCGGACCCGACAAGTTCTTCCGGCGACAAGATCTTGACGAGAGAACCGAAGAACACATGTGCGACAAGTACTCCCTCGAGAACTTCAAGTGCTTCACCCCGGACACCGAGTCCGCCGAGACCCCGATGCGACAAGTGCTTCGACCCGAACGAGAGGACCGACAACATGGCCGACCATCGCGAAAGCGACAAGAACTACCCGTTATCGAGAACGCGTCCGTCAACCACGGACCCGAGACCGGACCCTGGACCCTGTCGAACCCCGAACCCCGGAACGCCAAGATCGTCGCGACCCCGGATGTGTGACCCCTTTCCTCGATACCCTATTTGATAACATAATAACAACTTGTTGCATATTTAATTGTCATCTTGCATCCATATCATGTGGTTTGGGGGCCTTATGCCGATTCACCTAATAATTAAATATGGGGCCCATATGCGGGCAAATCTAGCCTTATATTGGCCTCATTTAAACATGTGTAGCGAACCGGTTCCCTCTGTTGCATTGCTAAACAACATTTAAATTGCGGGGTAGCTAAACAACTTGAACCACCTAATTGATTGTCGGGACCCCGGTTCCACTTAATATTGACCTAATTGCATCGCACCTTTGCCATGTCATACATCATACATGCATCATGCCGATCTTCTGCCGTTTTATTAAATACTGCATCCGGTGTTTCCTTTAGTGTTTTGCTTCTTCGCGGATAAGACCGTTGAGTTGATGTGAGCTTCGCCCCGATCTTCGGTTGAACCTTCGACAATGTTTTCAAAGAGCATCTCCCTTTCTACCTATCTTACTTTTATAGTCTTTATTCCCTCCTGTTGATCTATTGCTATCTGTGTTGCGATGCTCTAGTTTCGTATCCGTGATATCCCTTGCTGCCGTATATTGCCTTGGACACACCCTATTACCTGTTGTTTGGTAGATAGTTGGACTTGCGCATCGTAGTTGCTTGCTTAAGTCGATGTGTCGTCATATGCCACGATTCTTGATGTATTGCCGCATGTTGTTGTTGGAGATGATTCTAGTTTTATTTATCGTCACTTTAATTTCTGTTTAACAACTAAAATTGAAATAAGCGAGGCATCGGTGGGTGATAGAAAATATTTGGTTTCGAGCCCACTTGTGTCCCGTAAGACCCGAGTACTTGATTCCTGTTCCTTGTTTTATCGCTATCCACATCCAGGTATATGGGACCCCGAGCCGAGCTTGATTCAGTCTTATTTCTTGGGGCCACAAACTAGTTTGAGGTGTTTTTACTATCCGTACTTATGCCATGCTACTTCGTATTTAAATTGTGCGAGGAGCACCTTTGTCTTGTTAGGATCGGGACACGATTCCGCGGTGTCGACAAGCCCAGCCACACTTTCGGGTTCCCGATCGTTCACTGGCCGTCCACCCAAACCTTAAGTCCGTCTCGAGACGGTGGCCGTTGCGGATTCTACTTAAGGTGGCCTGAAATAATTCTGAATCCTGTGATTGTTCAGTCGTGAAAGCCTCGTTGGGTTTTGATTTGGTTTTTCCGAGGTTGATCGAGCGTGTGTTGCTATTGGTGCACCCCGGCCGGGTAAAACTTTCTGAAAGCCATGTCCGCGGATATGGACGACTTGGAGCACAGTTTCTTGATCATAGACAAGCATAACTAAAGTTTATTGCTATAAATTTGACTTATAATGACTAGTAATCAGCTCACTATAATGGAATGACTAATTAATACTGCCCACCATTGCTTGTTTGGCTTGTCGCTTGCGACAATTGCACCTGACTAGTAAGTATTGCAACTACAACGAAATGGCTGAATAAAAGTACCAACAACTGTCGGGTTTGGGTTTATATCATGTTATCATGCACGATTAGTAATTGCGCAACTTCTACGGAATGGTCAACTAAAAGTGACCACTTACTTTATCGGGGCGATTATCTATATTTGACTAGTAATAGCTGCGATAACTGAATAATTAAAGCGCCAGCGGTGTGAGTTCCTCGGTGGACTTCCTCGTTTGGTCTCGAGAAACACCAGGATGGGTTTTGGTGTTAGCTTCGGGTTGGATCCGGATAGGTCATTCTTACCTCTCGATAACCGCAGTTGATTCGAGTCTCTATAGGTTGTTTAGTGCATCTTGCTGCCGCTCGATCCACCATACCTATGTGGCGAGGACACCAATTCTAGCCTCGCCGTGTCTTGGCCTCGATCGACGCTCCTCTTTTTCCTTTGCCCTTTGTCGGCACCCCTTTTGTTTAAGCAGGTTTTGAGATCGACGCCGTTAGCAGGGTTACCCTTCCGGCTTGGCCTGGGCAGGGTTATGGACGCCATTGGTTATTCTTCAGGGCTCTTAGCCCCATTTGCATCTTGTCCGTAGCTGGACGCTCTATCGTTTTCAAGGTGATTTGGATCTTTGTATATTATATTTGTATTCTTGACTTATATATATATCTGTTCTGTGGGTCCCATCGAGGACTGTTGTGTAATGCTATTACTTCGTTTTCCACCCGCACGAAAGTGCCTGGTGGGCACCTTTGAATCGTTTCTATGCGGGTTTGGTGAATTTTGCTCAAACTTGCATAGGTCCGATTCTGAGGGTGTTACACGAAGTCTCCCATGTTGGAGACCTGAGTGATGGAGCCCGCGGGTGAAGCCGCGGTGATGGACCCGGTGAGTGACGCCGGGGTCGCCGAGTCGGCGTTGTCATCGAGGGCCGCGTCTCCTGCGGGCGCTGAGTTTTCGGCCACGTCACTGTGGGCCGAGTTGTACTCAGAGGCGAGTTGATGGATCATGCGGATCTGGCTCTCGGAGAGCCGATCGCTTGGCGGCGACTCGCGGATGCGAGCCGAATCCTCCGAGACGATGACGTCGGTGAGGCCGACGAAGAGGCTGATCGTGCCGATCGGCAGGATCACGCTGTGCGTGACGGGCCGCGCCGCCGGGACGTAGCTGCTCGGCAAGACTTGGAGCATCTCGCCGATCGCTATCATGCGGCCGGTGGCGACCGTCTCGTTGATGGGTAGATTGGATCTCGCCGCAAGAAAAACGGCCAGACCGGCCAGGCCCCACGGTGGGCGCCACTGTCGTGGGAATGGTCACGGCAGATGCTGCAATCGGCAGCGAGTAGTAGAACGAGGGGCAAGGGCGGCCAGCCATCTGCGGTGCGAGATGAGGGCAAAGACACAGGGTTTTACCCAGGTTCGGCCCCCCGGAGGGTAGAGACCTACTCCTGCTAGATTGTATTATGGAGGTGGTACAATGGGCGAGCTCGGCGGCTAGGCGGCGAGTCGCTTGGTTGTATGATGGAACGTATCTCTACTCGCCCTATAGGGAGGTTTATATAGGCTCACCTCCCCTAGGGTTTACATATCTCAACCTATTGAGTTAAAGCTTCGGTACTCGTTTAACCTAATCCGACTGGGCCAATCTACTCGCCTGGCCTTCAGCGTCCAGTCGCTTGGTTCCTTGCTGGGCTTCAATCCAGTCGCCGTCTTGCAGGCCCACTTGCCAGTTCTTGGACCAGTCGGAAACGTCCTGCTGGGTATACCCCGGTAGGCATATCCCCATCACTTCACCTAGGTCCTTCATTGAAAATTTGCTGTTTAGATAACTTTTAACACTGTTTAAAAGATCTATATCATTTCCGATCAATAATATGTCATCCACATATAATATCAGAAATTCCACATTGCTCCCACTCACTTTCTTGTAAATACAAGCTTCTCCATAAGTTTGGACAAATCCAAACTCTTTGATCACCTCATCAAAGCGGAGATTCCAACTTCTTGATGCTTGCTTCAATCCATAGATGGATCGCTGAAGCTTGCACACCTTGTTAGCATCCTTAGGATCGACAAAACCCTTTGGTTATATCATATAAAACTCTTCTTCAATATTACCATTGAGAAACACGGTTTTGACATCCATCTGCCATATCTCATAATCGAAATATGCAGCAATTGCTAACATAATCCTAACTGACTTTAGCATCTCTACGGGAGAGAATGTCTCATCGTAGTCAACTCCTTGAATTTATCGAAACCCCTTTGATACAAGTCGAGCTTTATAGACGGTTACATTACCATCAGCATCAGTTTTCCTTTTGAAAACCATTTGTTCTTCACGGCCTTTCGGTCGTGAGGTAAGTCCACCAAGTTCCAAACTTGATTTTCATACATGGATTCCATCTCGGATTTCATGGCTTCTAACCATTTGTTGGAATCCGGGCTCATCATCGCTTCTTCATATGTCGCAGGGTCATCATTTTCATCAACCACGAAATTCATGACAGATTTCATGCAGCTCGAGAGCTGAGCAGCGTCTGCTTGACTGCGAGGTTCGGTAGTACTCTCTTTCGGAGTTTCATGATCATTATCATTAGTTCCCTCTTCAACAGGTGGAGCCAACTCCGGAACAACTTCCAGCGCTGCGCTACTCGCCATACTTTGAAGAGAAGGTTCAATAACCTCTTCGAGTTCTACCTTCCGACTACTCACACCTTTCGCGAGAAACTCTTTCTCTAGAAAGGATCCATTCTTGGCAACAAAAACCTTGCCCTCGGATCTGTTATAGAAGGAATACCTGATAGTTTCCTTAGGGTATCCTATGAAGACGCATTTTTCCGCCTTGGGTTCGAGTTTATCCGGTTGAAGTTTCTTCACATAAACATCGCATCCCCAAACTTTAAGAAATGACAGCTTAGGTTTGTTTCCAAACCACAATTCATACGGTGTCTTTTCAACGGATTTAGATGGTGCCCGATTTAAAGTGAATGCAGCAGTTTCTAGTGCATAGCCCCAAAATGACAACGGCAAGTCCGTCAGAGACATCATAGATCGAACCATATCTAATAAAGTACGATTACAACGTTCCGACACACCATTTCGTTGTGGTGTTCCGGCAGGTGTGAGTTGTGAAACAATTCCACACTCTTTCATGTGTGTGCTAAACTCGTAACTTAGATACTCACCTCCACGGTCGGACCGTAGAAATTTGATATTTCTATTACGATGATTTTCCACTTCATTCTGAAATTCCTTGAACTTTTCAAAGGTTTCAGACTTGTTTTTCATCAAGTAGATATATAATCAAAGGTTTCGACTTGTTTTTCATCAGTAGAGATATAAGTGTCTACTCAAATCATCCGTGAAAGTAACAAAATAACGATATCCACCTCGCTGACACACTCATTGGACCACATACATCGAATGTATGATTTCCAATAAATCATCGCTTGTTTCCATTTGAAGGAAAACGGTGTTCTAGTCATCTTGCCCATAAGACATGGCTCACATGTATCAAATGATTAATAATCAAGTGATTCCAAAAGTCCATCCGAATGGAGCTTCTTCATGCGTTTAACACCAATATGACCTAGACGCAAGCAAAGCCACATATATATGCAGATATATCATCATTTAGTTTAATCCTTTTAGCATCAACATTATGAATATTTGTAACATTATTATCGAGATCCAAAAGAAATAAACCATTCATCATCGGTGCATGACCATAAAAGATTTCATTCATATAAATGGAACAACCATTGTTCTCGGATTTAAATGAATAACCACTTCGCATCAAACACGATCCAGATACAATGTTCATGCTCAGTGCAGGCACCAGATAACAATTATTCAAGTTTATAACTAATCCCGACGGCAAGTGGAGAGGCAGCATTCCGACAGCGATCACATCAACGCTTGATCCATTGCCGACACGCATCTTGACCTCACCCCTTGCTAGGGGTCGCTTGTTCCGCAGCCCCTGGTTCGAGTTACAAATATTAGCAACTGAACCGGTATCAAATACCCAGGTGCTACTGCGAGCACTAGTCAAGTACACATCAATAACATGTATATCATATATACCTTTGTTTGCCTTTCCGGCCTTCTTGTCTGCCAAATACTTGGGGCAGTTGCGCTTCCAGTGGCCAGTCCCCTTACAATAGTAGCACTCGGTATCAGACTTAGGTCCAACTCGGGGTTTCTTTTCAGGCACGGCAACAGGCTTGCCGCCCTTACTTCCCTTCCGTTTTCCCTTCTTGTCTTTCTTGAAACCAGTGTTCTTATTGATCATCAACACTTGATGTTCCTTTTTTATCTCCTAAGTCAATGGGAATCGATATTCATGCCTTGCATATTATAGTTCATTGATGGATGTCTAAGTCAATGGGAATCGATATTCATGCCTTGCATATTATAGTTCATCAAAGAGCTATTATAGCTAGGTGGCAGAGACTGCAGAACACGATGGATGCCTAAGTCAATGGGAATCGATATTCCCAAGGACACAAGCTTATCGGCGTAACCCGACATCTTGAGTACATGCTCACTAACGGAGCTGTGCTCTTCCATCATGCAGCTAAAGAACTTTTCTGAAGCATTGTAGCTCTCTACATCAGCATGTGTGTCGAAAATCATTTTCAACTCACCCATTGTATCAAAAGCATTGCCGTTTTTGAAACGCTTTCGAAGTTCCGGCTCTAGCCCATACAATATGCCGCAATGAACTAAGTTGTGGTCCTCCTGACGAGTCTGATAGACATTCTTCTCCTCGTCAGGGGCATCATCAAAAGGTGGGGGTCCTAACGGCGTTTCTAGCACATATTGCTTTTGTGCAGCAGAGAGGAGAATCCTCAAATTCATGGCCCATTCGGTAAAGTTGCTACCGTTCGTTGCAAGTTTCTCTTTCTCCATGAATACATTGAAATTAAAAGCAGGTGGTGCCATCTACAACAGAATTTGTAAAGTTTAGACTAAGTGTATGATAGATTGAGTTCAACTAATCCATATTACGAATGAACTCCCACTCAAAAACGACATCCCTCGTGCCTTTTTGGTGATTACATGAACCAAATCCACTACACCAAGTCCGATCATCACGTGAGTCGGTGTAGCTTCAAAGTCGAGCATCAAATGGGCATCATATCTACTATATGACTCATGCTTAACCTTTCGGTCCGTGTTCCGAGGCCATGTTTGTACATGCTAGGCTCGCCAAGTTAGAACCTTACTGTTCGCGTGTGTAACTGTTTTACACCCGAAATATGGTTGTGGATCCAAGAACACCCGATCATCACGTGATGTCTTGGAGCGACGAAAACATAATCGGTGCATACTAAAGGAAGAACACATTCTTATCTTGATATTTAAAATAGGGATCATCTTATTATGCTAACAAAGCGCTAAACAAGCAATATAAGACGCAATCAAACATCACATGTTTATTAGTGAAATGATATGGTTCCCGCATATGATCTCTATCATGTGCACCGTGGTATGATCACTATCATACCTATATGTGTAAGTCCAGGGTCTATGGAGATTACACGTTAGGTATGTTGTAAGAGTATCATCTCATACTTCTACTTACAACACCACCATATCATAACACTAGCCCAGCAACAATCTAAACTAGACGCCTCTAATTTATCCATTGCAATTTTTACGTGGCTTAGGGCTTTCGAGATAGAACCGTTCTTACCTACGAACATGAACCACAACGAGAATAACCAAATTGTTGACAACTCGTTGCAAAATAGATATTGACTATAGTAGGAGAGACAGACACCCGCTAGCCACTTATGCAAACTAGTTGCATGTCAAGCGTGGAACAGGTCTCATGTGCGAGGACATGTAAAGTTTGTCCGGGCCGCTTCATCCCACTATGCCACCAATATCCAAAATTACAACTAAGGAGCAACAACATGATCATCATCGCCCACATACTCATATGTGTACTACCCGTGTAAAGTATCTACGCATAGATCCAGCTCTGATACCACTGTAGGGTTCGCAGCATAGAAAACAAAAAATTTCCTACGATGGGAACTATGTACCAAGATCTTTCTACTAGATACAAATAATGGGCGGATGTATATCCGTAGAGAACATACCCTTGAAGACCGACAAAGCTTAACGAGTTCAACTCGTGGTTGATGTAGACGATCTCTTGCCGATCTCAAGATCGAGAGGAAGTCCTAGCGCTGCAAAGCAGCAGCGCATCCTTGCTCGCACACACGTACAAGACACCGGGAAACCTCCGCCTCCTCGCTCCAGCGATGCAGCGGAAGCACAACCCTTTCTTGCCGAATATCCACCGGGAACATGTATCTCGCTAGTCCGAGACCATGGGGGATAAATTCTAGAGGGGGAGAGAGATCCTTCACGAGGAGGTGTGAGAGACAAGTGAGAGGAGGGGCTCCTTTTATAGGAGGAGGGGGGCACCCAAGGGGGTGTCCGCCGGCCATGGGGGCTGCCCCCTCCCCTCCTTCATTCATGTGGGTGGACACTCCACTCACAAAATGTCCCTTCAATTTTCTCCACTCAAAATTCCACTCAAATTCCCATTAAATTTCCACCAAATTTAATGCAAACTCTCATTAAATAAAAATCTTTTATTTTATTCAGAATTTTGTCAAATTACTTTAATGACAAACATTCAAAAATAACCCCTTGCTAGAATTCCATTTCACATGCATAACCACTTTATGCAATTTCACCCGAAAACCTGTTAAGGTATCTAGTGAAATAAATTCATGCGCTTGTTTATTCTTTCGGCATGAAACATTTGATCCAACTGGATGCCAGTGTCCCTTAAGTGTGTCACCCTACGGTTCGCAAATAATGCGGACATGATCGAGACCCTTCTCTGATCAATAATCGATGGCGGACACGGAGATCCCATCGACTCCCACACATTCAACGATGACTTTTCCTGTGATCGTCGAAACCTTTTACGCTTGTATCTTAATCCCTTTGTTTCACGATATATTACATGTACGAGATTCGATCATCGGTATCTCCATACCTAGTTTGATCTCGTTACTGACATGCACTCTTTTCTCGTTCCCGTGATATAACATTCTAGTGATCAAATCACTTGCTTGCAAGCTAACCAATGTGATATCACCGAGAGGGCCCAGAGCATGTCTGTCTGTCATCGGGATGAACAAATTCCACTCTTGATCCATGATTCTCAACATAACACTTTAGTAGCTTTGAATCCATCTTTATAATCACCCAGTTACGGAGTGACGTTTGATGTCAACAAGAAACTCTTCCGGTGTTAGTGATTGGCATGATCTCATGGTCTAAGGATTAGGATTACTTCGTAGTTTGTTTATAGAAATATAAACTGAATGACTTTGATCGTAATGCTATACTTCGGATGAATGTTCATCACACCATTACACTAATGTTGTGATCTCGTTATTAACAATATCCAATGTCTATGATCAGGAAACTGTGATCATCTTGTTAATCAACGAACTAGTTTATGAGAGAGGCATAACTAGGAACTTTCTGTTTGTTTATTTAAACACACATGCATTAACGTTTCCGTATTAATACAATTATAGCATGCAAAATAAACATCTATCATATACTTGGAATACACATAATAAACATTTTATTATTGCCTCTCAAGGCATATTTCCTTCACCTAAGGCAATCATACCACGCACGTGGGGCTTGGTTGAGGCCATAGAGTGCCTTATTGAGCTTGTAGACATGGTTCAGGAAAAGTGGATCCTTAAAACCCGGAGGTTGCTTGACGTATACCAACTCTTTCAAAGGACCATTAAGAAAAGCACTCTTAACATCCATTTGATGCAACTTAAAGTTATGATGGGTAGCGAAGGCAAGAAGCATACGAATGGATTCAAGAAAGCAACAGGCGTAAGTCACACCGTAGTCGATGCCCTCAACTTGTGAGTATCCTTGGGAAACTAACCTTGCCTTGTTGCGCACGACAATTCCATTCGCATCGCACTTGTTCTTGAAGACCCACTTGGTTCCAATGACGTTTTGACAGTCTTTCGGCCGCTCTACCAATGTCCAAACATTGTTCCTCTTGAATTTGTGAAGTTCCTCGTTCATATCATCAAGCCAATCATCATCTTCAAGAGCTTCGAAGACTTTCTGTGGTTCCACAAGAGAGATAAACGCATGGTGAGAGCTAAAGGAAGCTAGTTGCCTCCTAGAAGTGGAACCTTTATTGAAATCTCCATAGACATTATCAAGGAGATGGCCATCTCGAACAAGCTTGGCGAGACGATAGGCTTGACGGCGGGCTTGTGCTTCAACTCGAGATTCTTGAGCTGCCACTTGGTCATTGCCACCAATTGAGCCGCCACCTTGACTATAAGCACGAACATGAGGGTCATCTTCATCAATTTCCACTTTGGGGAGTCATCACTTGGAGAGGATCCTTGAGGATCATTGACTTGCTCTTGATCTCGACGAGCTTGAACTTGGGGAGATACGTGACCTTAGGAGGAGCCCCATCTTGGGGAGGTTGATGAAGAGCTTGTCCGTGGGAGGTGCCTTGAGGAGGAGCCCCATCGTGGGGAGGTTGATGTTGTTGATGAAGAGCTTGTTCTTTGGATCTTGGAGAGTCTTGAGCATGGGAAGCTTCGGAAGAGCTTGAGGGAGCTTGTGCCAAGAAATTAGGTCCTTGAGGGGCAAGATGATCTTGTGAAAGTGAGGGCTCCACTTGAGTAGAGCTTGGTCCTTCTCCTTCGTCCATAAGGGGATCCTCAATGGGGAGGTGGAAGCCCACACCCATTCTTCTTATGGCCTTGGGAGGAATTTCATCACTTGGATCACAAACACCATCTTGCCTAACAAGAGACTCATGATTTTCATCAAACTTCACGTTGCTCGTTTCTTCAACTCTTCCATTGGCTTTGTTGTAGACTCTATAAGCATGGGACTGATTTGAGTAGCCAACGAAAATTCCTTCTTGAGCCTTGGATTCAAACTTGGACAAACGAACTCCCTTCTTGAGAATGTAGCACTTGCAACCAAACACCCGAAAGTAGCTAACATTGGGATTTTTCCCGGTGAGAAGTTCATAGGGGGTCTTGTTCTTTTTCTTGCGGAGATAAAGCCGGTTGGTTGCATGGAAAGCGGTGGAGATGTCCTCGGCCCAAAAGTTGTATGGAGACTTGAACCCAGCTAGCATAGACCGAGCCGCATCCATCAATGTGCGATTCTTCCTTTCGGCAACTCCGTTTTGTTGAGGGGTGTAGGGAGTGGAGTATTGATTCTTGATTCCTTCATCACTGAGAAACTCATCCAAGGTATAGTTTTTGAACTCGGTGCCATTGTCACTTTGAGTTGAGAGAATAATTGCATTGTGCTTCCGTTGAACCTCATTAGCAAAGTCAATGACGGTTTTTTGAGTCTCACTCTTGTACTTGAAAAAGAACACCCAAGTGTATCTTGAGAAATCATCCACAATAACCAAGCAATACTTCTTGCCTCCAAGGCTATCATGAGAGGGAGGACCAAAGAGATCCATATGCAAGAGCTCCAAACACCTCTCGGTAGTGATCTGATTGAGTGCTTTGTGAGGAGTTTCATGCATCTTCCCTTCAATACAAGCCCTGCAAACACGATCTTTGGCAAAAGAAACATTGTTAATTACAAGGATGTGGACCTCGGAGTGAAGTCTTTGCAAAGTCCTCATGTTAACATGGGCTAGGCGGCGATGCCACAACCATCCCTTGTCGGCTTTAGCATAGAGACATAGAGCATGAGGAGTAGTGGTCCCTGAAAAGTCCACCACATACAAGTCATGTTCTACATATCCCACAAAAGCCACCTTGAGAGACTTGCTCCACATGAGGACCACGGTATGAGAATTAAAGAAAGAAGAAAGACCCATAAGAGCAAGAGCACGAACTGAGAGTAAGTTGTAACCAAGAGTTTTGACAAGCATGACGTCAACCAAGGATACATCCGGGGTTACCACCACTTTGCCAAAACCCAAAACCTGAGAGCTTGTTTTGTCACCGTAGGAGACCATGGTGTTGGCAATATTGGGCCTCAATTCGGTCATGATAGACTTGATTCCGGTCATATGACTCATGGCACCACTATCAAGCACCCATTTTGATCCACCGGAAGCATAGTCCTACAAGAAAATCAAGCCTTGGTTTTAGGTACCCATTTTTCATGGGTCCCCTTTTGTTAGTGACAAGAGCCTTTGGCACCCAAATGGCCCAATGATAATCATGCGTGTAAGACGTTCCCACGTATCTAGCATATACATGACCATCATAAGATTTGCAAAGAATATAAGAGGGATTGTTCTTTCCGGCAAAGTTGTCACTTTGCAAGAGGGATAGGACATTTGGTACCCCTTGGGCCATGCCCTTGTTCTTTTTCTTCTTGTTGTTCTTCTTCTTATTATTCTTCTTAGTCTTGGAAAGTTGATCCTTCAACACCTTGACTTCCTCTATGAAATTCTCATGCTTGCAACAAGGTTAGGAGAGCTATACATGTCTATAATTTGCACAGCGGAAGACTTAGATAGATCACAAGTTAATTGAGTTTGAAGCTGTTCATGGGCTTCAAAAAGATTTGAGAATTTACTCTCCAAGGCTTTGTGTTCCTCTTTGAGTTTCTCAAGATCCTTTTGAGTCCTATCATGACCACCCACAAACTCAGCATTTTCTTTCTTGAGAACCTTAATCAAAGCAAGAGCACGATCATGTTCTTTAATTGTAGAGAACAAAGTGTTGTTATGATCATCTACAAGCTTAGACACATTTTCTTCAAGATTAATTCTCATAGTTGGTTCATCCTCAAGACTTTGAGTGAGAGAGGCAATTTCATCGGCGGCATCTCTTTCATTTTTACTTAGCAAGTCAAGAAGTTCTTCCTTTTCATCTAAGACATCTCTAGCATTGTCAAGTTGTGCAAGTAAGGACTCAAAGCAGTTTTTAGTTTCTTCATCTAAGGTAGCAACAAATTCACACATGTCAATCATCTCTTTCTTCACCTCTAGACCAACAAGATCAAGAGAGGAAGGCTCACTAGAGATAGGTTGAGGAGTGGGTTTCGGTGTTACCTCGGTGGCCTTGTCCATGAAGCACTTTTGGTTGGAGGAGATGACATTTTCATTTGGCGAGTCGAAGAGGGAAAGACATGGAGTTGAGGTAGTGGCAATAGCAGCAACTCCCACAATCTCTCCACCATGAACTTCATCATCATCATCTTCATCCGTCCCCGAAAGATATTCTTCATGGACCACAATTGCTCGTTCCTTGTTAGTAGTGGTGGCTTTGACGGCGTAGTTCTTGTTTGAGGAGGGGAGGAGGTCTTGACTTGATCCATGATGAGACGACCACCATTGTCTTCATAGTTCTAGTTCTCAAAGCACTTGGCCACGGCGACTCTTGTCGCTGCAATTGTAGCACCTTGCTTTGGGGACTTGTTAGTGAGTTGAATCTTGAGTTGTCCCTTGATCTTGACTTGACTGACTTGTTCCAAGGCCCTTTGAAAGAGCGAGCAAGATGTTCGTTGAAGGCACATTTGAGATCCTCTTGAGACCACTCACTTGATGTATCATCCTTTGTTATATGCTTGACTATGTGAGTTCTTTGTTCAAGGGATGAGAGGTCTGACTTGATCTTGATTAATGAGACGACTAATCATTGTCTTCATCTGTTCTCAAAAAGATCACTTGGGTCACTTATGACTCTTGTCGTTGCGTAATTAGAGCACCACCTTGCTTTGGGAGAGACTTGTTGGGTGAGTTGAATTTGATAGTCCTTGATCTTGACTGAACTGACTTACCCAAAGGCCTGAAACGAGAGCAAGATGTCTGAAGGCACATTTGAGATCCTCTCAGACCACCACTTGATGTATCATCATCATCAACTCAATAGCCTTGGCCTTCAAGGCAAGATTCACCTTGGTCGGCCCAATGCTCTAGTCGAGCGGACTGAGCGATTCTTTCCTGGCAATAGTCGGCAATTACTCACTCATGGACCCACAATTACTTTCGTTCCTTGTTGGTAGCGTTCTTGTGGCGTAGTTCTTGTTCAAGGGATGAGGAGGTCTTGACTTGATCTTGCGAATGAGGCGACCACCATTGTCATAGTTCTCAATGTACGACCTTGCGTTCGTTGAAGTTGAATTCCCCTTGATCTTAACTTGAATCGGACTTGTTCAAAAGGCCCTTCTTGAGCAAGATGTTGGTCAAAGAGCACATTTGAGAATCTCTTCAGACCACTCAATGATGTATCCCATCATCATCAAGGATCAATGGCCTTCAAGGCAAAGATTCACCTTAGTTGACCCATCGGCGGACTCCACGTCTTCTTGGCAATAGTCTGGCAATTACTTCCTCAAGACTTCTTGGGAGTCATTAAGTAGTTGGTTCTTCCTTGATAGAGTTGAGCTTTTGTTCTTCAAATGGGAGGAGAGCTTGAATGAACTTCCTCTTCATAAACTTGTCATCAACATAGTGAGCCCAGGTCCCTCATAGTGGAACAAAGGACCTTAAAGGCGCTATGATGTCTTGGGGTCTCATCATCTTGCATTGCGAAACCATCGCTTTCGTTGTTGATCTCATAAAACTTGGAGCTTTGGATGCTAGCATTCCCAACAAAGAGCTCGGTGAGTTGATCCCAAGCTTCTTGGCGTTAATCAAATTGTCGAATGTGAGCAAAATCCTTGAGTCAAGGACTTTTGAATCATTCCCAAAGTTGTGGCATTGAGTTGCTTGTCCACCACTTCCTCGTGTCAACTTCTTTGGGTCATATGGAGAATCCATCCTCCACAATCCTCATTAACTCAATAGATGAGCTGCAAATGTGTAGGCGCATTAGATATTGCCAATTAAAGTATCTAGCAGGTGTGGTGCTCCTTTAAGGTATAATGTGTGGCATGGGGATGGGTGGATCCTTATGTACTTTGCTGGTGAAGTGGGGTACCTTGAGTGATCTTTCCTCCATTTTCCTCTTTGGAAGTTGGGTTATCGGGCTCCTAGATGTTCTCACTTGGAACCTTGGTAGAGGTTTGAGCAACAAAACCAAGTCCCAAGTGAGTGGCAACCCTTGAGGTTACCCAGGCCGGACCTGCCGTCTTGATGTGAGAACTTTCTCTCGTTGGGTTTGGGGTGTGTCAATAGCAACCATGAGGTTTAACGAAGACTGCAAGAGTGTCATTTCTCGAACTTGGACATCATGGATGACTCCAATTGCTTGAGGTCCATCCATAGTAGCCAGTTAGAGATTTTCGGTTTCACTACCCCATAGTCTCTTAGGCGGTAAAGCCTGAAATAAGAGTCTGAGCTCGAATTGAAAGTACCGACTTGATACGACTAGAGGGGTGAATAGGCGTCGTCTACCAATTTTAATTTGTTTCACTTTTAGGCTCAACGAAGAAAGGAAGTTATCTAGAGATGCAACCACAGAAAAACCACCAACAACAAAAACAGTAAATAGCAAGGAGTAAAGGAAGGAGCAGAGGAACGAGCGCCACAAAGGCCTCACCTTCTTCTCCGTTGAGCTCCCCCACAGGAGGCCTCCTCACGATCCTAACCGTGACCTTGGAAACCAGCAAAAAACTTACACCAAGGTTGAGGGGCTCACAACTCAATTGGAGGCCCTCAGCGACACCTCGAGCTTTTCACTTTTTCTTAGCTCAGGATGCCCTCTCGCACGTCTAGGGTTCCAAAAACCCAGAACATAAGATCACTACAAAAGGGGGTGGGGGAAATCAAATCTTCTTTGGTGGAAGTGTAGATCTAGGTCACCTCCTCACCTCTCAAAGATCAAGTCATTTGAGTGGCTAGAGAGAGAGATCTAGTGAGGTGAGCTCAAGCATTAATGGAGGAGAGAGAAAAATTCGAGAGAGTGGGAGGAAGAAGAGGGTGCCTTAACAGGTAGTCACGTTCTGGCAATAGCCTCAGGCCGCGACCCGGTTCCGTGAGGCGGAAGTTCCGCCGCCTCGCTCTAACGGTCATCGTAATCAGGCTAAGGAAGTTCACTTGGAAAACCCAGCGGTCGCCAGCTCGCAGACACCAACTCCAGAAGTTCGAACAGACCGGAGGATCCGGTGGACTCGATGCTAGTTCACCAAGTTCCAAGTTAAAAGAACGCTTAAAAGAAGTTCTGAGCCGCCACCGAACTTGGAGCGAACATGGGCGGATGTTCCGTCTGAAGGCGGGAAGTTCCGCTCGGGATCTTTTGGTGGGACAAGTTCCGATGCAAGTTCCGGCCCAAGTCCGGCAAATAGAACACTTTCATCGAAGATTCTTGATTCACCATCGGAACTTAGGCGGAACTAGCGTCGGAAAATGTGAAGTCATCAGCCAGAAGAGAAGCAAAGAACTTCGGCCTAGGCCGGAAGTTCCGGTGAGACAAAAAAGGCTCCAACAGAACAGGAAAACGCTCTTTCATGGGATAATGGGATGGCTGTGGCGGTGCATATAGGTTTGTGCAAGAACAAGTGATTTCCCACAGCCTTCCAAAATGGACCCCCTCTTAATAGTACAGAGACCTAAAAACAACAACCGGAGAGAAACTAGGAGAGGACTAAAAGGCCACCGTCTTCATGAGATCCCAAGAGAGCATCCATTACTATAGAAGGAGACATCAACACCGTTTCCCCTGAAACTCAAGCGCACAATTAAAAACACAGTTGGGATTATCATTAACACCAAAAACATCATGGGAAGATATAGTCCTTTCAATATAGTTGAAATGAAAATATATGGAATGTAAATATCACAAAAACCCTTCTCAAAATGAGCTATCATATTTGAGGTTTCATTACTTTCAAGCCAAACGACCAATGTTATGACTAGAATCACGACATAGTTTGTGATAATGTGCCCATATTATGCACATATGTGCATCTTGGAATGGCTTATAATCTTGCGGGTGGATTTTTTTTCTTTTTCATCACACCAAAAATCTATTTTCTATTTTCCGAGTGCCAAAAAGGGGTGTTTTATGAAGCAACCACCAAATAAAAGTTTTACATTGGTACTATCCCATTTTCCAAAAAATACTAGACCACCTTATATGGAAAATTTTCTAACCGGGTATCTTAAATATTTCCGTCCACCCCGTGACAAAAAAAAATTCTACCTAGTCAGTAGAAACTCAGTAAATTTTGACCATAGTTTGAAACAGGGAAATGAAATTATGGCTATAATCACGGCATAGTTTGTGATAAGTTGATATTCATATCATATTTGGACTCATCTCATTTTTTTTATAGATTTAGACATATTATTTGCCGAATTCCGATTTACGGATTTAAAGATATTAATTATTCCATATTAAATGGAAAAATAAAAAAGTAAAATCATTATATTTTTATTTGAATTCTATAATATTTTTACTTATTCTTTATTATTTACTTAAATAATTGTTGGTAATTTCAAAAAATAAAAACTTGTGACATAATAATATAATAGTTAATATGATTGATATCATAGTATTGATAACAAGTCACAAATTGCTTTGCAGAAACTGATCTGGAAGGAATGGATAAGTTAAACGTGCTAGGGTGGAGTAGTATAAGGATGAATGATTGATCAGAAAGTTTGACCAAGACTATAATTTAATTAAAAATGTACTGTAATTAGTGTTAAAAATATTCCAAGTGAGATATTAACGAGTCAAACAATTCAAAGATTAAAAAAAGTTGAAAAAAATTGAATTTTTTTTTAAAATTTTTTTACAACCGGCTGTTAGGCTATGCCAAAACGTCGGCATTACCTATGCCAACGATAATACCTAGGCCGACGGCCAAAAGCGCCTGTGTCGAGAGGGCAGTACGCCGAGAGGGCTACGCGGAAGGCTGCTCTGTGCCAAGAGCATTTTAAGGCTATGCCGAGGAAAGCTGGCCGTCGGCACAGCGCTCCATTCCTTTAGTGAGCTGTAATAGCGGTACTGCAATCACTCTTTATGCTTTGGTTTTGCTAACTATGTACAATTACAACGCAGTTCGTCTCTGAACATAGTATGATCAAACGCTATTCGTCTTTGAATTTTGCCGTGAGTGTAAAAGTTTAAAAAATACGTTCGTAGTAGCGTTTCTGTTCTCTGCAACCTTACTGCGAACTGAATATCACAAGTTTCAGTGGCATGTATATGTGTTTTACAGGTTGCAGATTTAAAAGATATGAGTTGCTCTTAGACCGCTGAGCAGCAACTTAGACCGATAAAAACCTCAAACGCTGGGATAAAATAGTACCAGTACACTGCTTGACTATATTTGCAAAAACATTAATGCACCATTGACAGAAATGTGAGCCATCATAGCACACACGACGCCTTCGCGATTTGCTACGACTTGAGATAGATTCTCTAATTCGTACCTTTTGAACTGATCCACACTGCTACTTATTGTTTGCTAGGTGTAAGCACTTACTGCATGTAACTTTAGATGCATGCAGGAACATGTCAATACTGAAATGATCGCGCCACAGGATATGATTAACTTGGTAACTTTTTGCACTGACAATAACGACCCACAGAAGGTAGTCAAAAATTGGCTTGGAACGAAGAATGATATTAGAACTCAAGATTTGGCTCCTAAGGCAACTACGGACCGCAAGGCAATGCCCACCATGGCAATCCTTACTAGTTGGACAATTTGGAAGTAAAAAAAAAATGCAAGAGTATCAACAAAAAGCCTGCACCGTCGCCTAGACTCTTTGAATCTATTAAGAACGAGGCGAGGCTTTGAGAGCGGCATCGTGGCTCCTAGGCTCCATGGATCTTATTTTTCTGAAATTTCAAAATCCTGCATTCACAAGTTCCAAACAGGTGTGAGTGGCAGGAAGTTCACTCCCTTCAAAAACGGCCCTCCCGCGTCACTCCCATGAGCGAACGGGGGAGGGGAGACCCTAGCCTTCCTCTCAGGCCGCCGCCCCCTCCCTCCGTCTGCTCGCCGCCGCCAGGGCGCTTTGGCGGGCGAAGCCCGGCCGACATCGACGGCGGCGGGGCCTATTCCCCCTCCCATTGGCGGTGGTCCGGGCAGGCTGGCCGAGTTGAGCGGAGCAACGCGCTATTGCGGGGCGCGGTGGCGCGGAAGCGGGCGACGACGGGGAGGTCGCGGGGTCTTGGCTTCGGCGCGGAGGGCTGCTCGGCTGGGCGGTGCTAGTGGCGCGTCTCGGGTGGGGGCGGCGGTGGACTTGCTCAAATATGGCGGGCAATGGCGGCTGGTCCGAGGCAGCTCGGCGCCCTCTGCTTGGGGGTGTCGGCAGGTCCCGGCGGCTCGGCCCAGGGACTTGGGGCGGCGCTATGATGCCGGCGGTGGTCGGCAGGGAGGTGCCCGGCTGGCATGCTTCCCCTGCAGCTCTGGTTGGCCCAAATCTGGGTTTGGGGTGTGCCTAGCACGGGGCTGCCTCTCTCTAGAGGTGGTAGGGTGGGTGTGGAGCGTATAGGAAGGCGGCGACAGCTGCGGTGGCTCTACTGCAATGTGGCAGCGGGGTCTTTATGGGCCTTTCGAGGCCCGGCCGGGCCGAGTGCCTGGTGTGCCCCTACGGCCGCAGCCGGTCGGCAACCGCCATTGGCGATGGAGGTCGAGCTCCTCCGAGCGGCCGCACTGTTACCACCAACCTGGGTCGGACAGCCCCACTCCATCCGCCTCGTAGGTTACGCAAAGAACTTGTCTCAGTGGGTGCGAGTCCGTGGGTGCCGGGGAGACGGCCTCGGAAGGTGGTCTGCAAGGCGTTCCTTTGGCGGAGGTCGCTCCTGGAGGCGTCCTGTGTTCTTCGGCAGGCGTTGTTCCGACAGTGTCCTGGATGGCGGCGGGGCGAGGGCGCTGCTACTTGGCGGCGGTGGTGGCAGAGACGAGCTTGGCCGGTGGCTCCAAACCCTAGGTTGGGTTTGGGCGGGCTAGCTTTCTCTTAGGTCGATTCCATGGTTGGATAGGGGTCGCTTCGGGATAGGGGAGCGATGATGCCTATGCGTCTGTTGCAGCGTGGAGGCAGGGGCTTCACGGGCCCAAGCTAGGCTCGATCGGGCCTTGTTGGCCTGGTATGCTCCTGCTGCTGCGTCTAGTCTGCTACTGCCCTGGCGGTGGAAGTCGATCCCTCCCACGTGGTAGCAGCGATGTTGTCCCTTCTCTTCGGTGGGTGCCTCGCACCGGCCAACCTCATGGTGTTTGCCATGGCGAGACACCGATGAAGACGGCCAGACTGTTTTGGCGCATGTTGGTGGTCGGCTAGTTGGTGGAGTGCCAGGATTGGCTGGGTTTGGGTCTTTGGGGGTCGGGAGATATCCTTGTCGGCTAGGCTGGATCCATCGCGGCGACATCTGCCGGTGCCGCCTTCCTTCCTGAAGGGCGCCGGATGTACCCTCCTATCACTCCCCTGCGTGTACCGGGAGAAATCCTAGGAGAAGTCCGGGCAGCAGCGTCGCCATCGTTGTCCCCCTTCTTGAAGGTGTTGCTTGGTACACGGCAATTCGGCAGCATAGGATCGTGGTGGTCGGAGGGCACATCGATCGCGAGTCTTTGTCGGTGGTCGATCCGGTGCTGTCGTGCATTTCTTTTTTTTTCTTTTTTTTGTTTGTTCTCTTGGGCTTTTGCTTGTGTTGTTCGGTCCTAGTAGTGATCGGTACTTCCTTTGAGCGTTGTGCTGTCTGGCCCGGCAGCGGTCTCACATGTGTACTTTATTTATAAAGCGGGACAAAAACCTGATTCGAGAAGTTTCAAAAAACAAAATACAGGGGTGTATCCGACTACATATATGATCTATTACTATGCAAAATTTTGCTCCAAAAACTTTGTATTTTAGTCTCAATAAAATTGACAAATATAGTTTTTGTCCTCGATGAACAGCTTTACTTAGTAGACTAAGGTGAAGATTTTGTCATTTTTTTTCGATTTTATCATTTTTCTGAGTCCAAAATACAATATATTTTCAGCTGGAAATCTACAGTACATGTTTGGTTACATCCCCGTATTCTTTCCCCTTTTTTTGAAAATGTTAGATTCAAATTTTTGAAGTTCAAAATAAAAAAGAGCTACCCGGAGCCCGGGTTCGGCGAAGCTTTGGGTTACTGTGGGGGCAAAATGTTTGAATATTGTAATGCCGGGAGAGTAATCCCTCGTATGTTATTTTTTCCTTTTTAGTTTATGTTAGAAATCAAATTAATTAATGGATAGAGACAAATCTTTTGCTTTCATTTAAAAAAAAATCTAACCACCCACCCACACATAGATCTTCTTGCAACGAGAACAAAAGGCATTAACAAACGCATTTGGTACAGCGGTGGAACACTTGCGACGTTGTGTTCCACCATCTGGTCTTGCTAACAAGTCAAAGGTCGGATTCGATTTCGACGACATACGGAGAAGTACACTTGAACTAGCTGGTCTTGATTCGCTTCCTTTTTCATTCTTGGAGGGGAGGTCAAGAAGTCTAACTTGGTTCAGTTCAATGGCATGGAAAATTACACCGGGAATATCTCACTTTCCTGGTCGTTGCATCATTAATTGCACTCGTGCACTTTTGAACTTTTTGCTGCTATATAGATCGTCTGTTGATCACAACATTGTATACGCCTGAAATATTCCTTTGTAATGTAGTATAAAATTGTGGTTGGTAGCATGTGATCATGACGGATATGAATAACTGAAATTATATTGTTATTTGGGCATTTGCTAAATAGATCCTCTTGGTTAAAAAAAGAATGAGAACAGAGGGGAGACGCCACCCTATCTTATTTCTTATATGGGATGAGTCCTTGAACTTAGAATAATTGTTGGAGACTCAAATGATAGATATGCAAGCATGATAATTTATATGGGGTTGACGGGTCCGCACCTTTGTGCTCACTGATCTCTTCATGAGTTTACTAGAGATCACCCAAGTTTCATAGACCGCGACTTTTACAGTCGAGCTCATATAGGTGTGTTCTTTCAAGAATGTCTTGTAGGACGGTATCTTTGCTAGTTAAAGTCAACAGAAACACATTAAGGCATGTTGTCAACCTGCATTACAGATTATGAGAGTTATGCATATTCACATAGAGAGGATTACAAAATACTCTCCTCGGTCAAACCACTAGCTTGTTCTTCTCATGTCCTAATTTACTGGATCTCCGATCATATAGGTTAGGTTACCACTAGGTGTGACATCCATGGGTCTCAACCCCATCTCCCTCGATGCACTTTCTATCACATTTCTTGATAGTCCATTTGTAGACGGAGCTGCTAGGTTTTTGTCTATACGTAACAGCTATTACTCCGGAGTTTCTCAATTTTCTAACAGATTTCAAACGTCTCTTCACATGTCTTGATGACTTCGTGTTATCCTTAGAATTGTTCACTTTGACAATAACAGTTTGATTGTCACAATTCAAAAGGATTATCGGCATAGGTTTTTTAACCACAGGCAAGTCCATCAAGAGCTCGCGCAGCAATTCTGACTCAGCAATGGCTATGTCTAAAGCAGTTTGCTCTGCTTCCATAGTTGATCTCGTCAATATGGTATGTCTATGGGATCTCCATGACACTGCGCCACCTCCAAGGGTAAACACATACCCACTCATGGCGTAGAGTTCATCAACATCAGAGATCCAATTCAAATCACTATATCCTTCAAGCATAGCAGGATGCCCTGAATAGTGAATCCCATAGCTCATTGTACCACATAGATAGCGCATGACCCTTTCAAGTGCATTCCAATGATCAATACCCGGGTTCGACATGAACCTACTTAACTTGCTCACAGCAAAAGAGATATCGTGTCTTGTAGCGCTTGCTAAGTACATGAGAGAACCAACAATTTGTGAATATTTCAGATGATCTGTTGGTTCCTTCTTATCTTACGTAATGTCAAATTGGGATCAAAAGGTGTTGGAGAAGTCTTCCCATCAATAAAGCTAAATCGTCTCAAGACCTTCTCAACATAATGAGATTGCATTAAAGTAATCCCATTCTTGTTCTTAATAAGCTTGATGTTCAGAATTACATCAGCCTCTCTCAGATCTTTCATATCAAAACTCTTTGACAGGAAAGATTTGACTTCATTTATCACTTTCAAGTTTGTACCGAAGATCAGAATGTCATCCACATACAAACATAATATAACGCTATCGCCCCCCACCATGGCGATAGTAAACACATCTATTAGCCTCATTAATGACAAAGCCAGCAGAAAGTAGAGTTATGTCAAACTTCTCATGCCATTGCATAGGTGCTTGTTTCAGGCCGTATAAAGATTTTAATAACTTGCACACCTTTATCTCTTCACCTTTTACCACAAACCCATCCGATTGATCCATATAGATCTCCTCTTCCAACTCTCCATTAAGGAAAGATGTCTTCACGTCCATTTGATGAACGAGAAGACCATAAGAGGCAGCCAGGGACAGTAGTACTCGAATGGTGGTCAGTCTAGTGACGAGGTTCGATCTTGTCAATGTCCATTATATGGACTTAGGTTTTGGAGAAGATGGGGATGATGGAGATCGCGGAACGGTTAATAGACAAGCAACTCGGGACACGAGGTTTGCCTAGGTTCAGGCCCCCAGAGGGAAAACCCTACTCCTGCTTGTCTGCTCTTGATTACGGCGGAACCAAAGATTACAAGGGTGCGCAGATGCAATCTGGCATGAAGGTGTGTATGCGAGGGTGGAAGAGATCCTTCTCGCCGTACCCTCCTGGCCTTTATATAGATAGGCAGGTCCCGGGCTTAGGTCGGGTCGGTTAAAAATTAGGGTTGGTACCCTTTGAAATTTTATCTACTCTAGACTTGTCCTCCAAGGATCCGAAGACATCATGGGCTTGGGCCACCTGAAATCTCCACGGGCCTCATGTCTTGACGTGGGGCCTTCCTTGGGCTGGACCAGGTATACCAACATCGTGTACCCGTGGGGTATAACCATGTCAGTAGCCCCCGAGTGTTCAGTCGAATCGTAGATTCGGCTGGAGATTCTTCAATCTTTCGGGTGCTATGTAATTGAACCTGTTTTACAAGGAGAAAATGTTTAGTTTATAGGGATTGTTGATGCACGTGCCTGACTCTCCTGACGGATCAGGGCCAGTTAACTGTCATAGGACAAAACAACACGATCTTCATCAAACTCGATTCCCCGGACTCGAATTCGGAACGATTGCTGGCCTAGTTCGACTCAGGCCGTTGAGGTCTTACATGAGTTGAATCCCAGTAGTTTTCAAGTGATGTACACAACGCGTCCGTAGAGACGCAAAGACATGCAATTACACACGGACCTGGAAGTGTCAGATCCGGAGATCAGTTGACTACTAGCAAACGTGTACTTGCAACACCGGAAAGCCATAGGTGTTGAATACACAAAGGTTTGAAACTAGATTATTGACTCTAGTGCAAGTGGGAGACTTTTGGATATATGCCCAAGAGGCAATAATAAAGTAGGTTATTATCATATCTTCATACTTATGATAAATGTTTACATACCATGCTATAATTGTATTAACAGGAAACATTAATACTTGTGTGATTTGTAAACATAAAAGAGTCCCTAGAAAAAGCCTCTTGTTAAACTAGCTTGTTGGTTAATATATGATCATGGTTTCCTGATCATGAACATAGAGATGTTATTAACAACAGGGTCATATCATTAGGAGAATGATGTGATGGACATACTCCTATAGATAAGCGTAGCATAAAGATCAAGTCATTTAATATAGTTCATTTGCTATAAGCTTTCTGATACATAGTAACCTAATTCCTTCGACCATGAGATCATGCTAATCACCATCACCGGAAGGATGCTTTGATGACATCAAACACCACACCGTAACTGGGTGGCTATAAAGGTGGAATTGAGTGTTCGGAAAGTATGTGTTGAGGCACATGGATCAAGAGTGGGATTTGTCCATCCATATGACGGATAGATATACTCTGGGCCCTCTCGGTGGAATGTCATCCAATTAGCTTGCAAGCATGTGACTGGCTCACAAGGGATCACATACCACAAGAACAAGAAAAGAGTACTTATCGGTAACGAGGTTGAAATAGGTATGCAGAGATACCGACGATCAAAACCTCGGATAAGTAAACTATCGTGAGACAAAGGGAAATTGGTATCGTATGTAAGTGGTTCATTCGATCGCAAAGTAATCGTAGAAATATGTGGGAGCCATATGAATTTCCAGATTCCTCTATTGGTTATTGTTTGGAGAAGTGTCTCGATCATGTCGGCATAATTCACGAACCGTAGGGAGACACACTTAAGGATTCGACGTTGTTTGAGTAGTTATGGTATTATGAGAAAGAGACCGAATGTTGTTCGGAGTCTCGGATGGGATCTGGGATATCACGAGGTGATCCGGAATGGTCCGGAGAATAATATTCATATAAGGAAAGTCCCGTTTCGGAGTTCGGGAATGATTCCTGTTTTCATCGAATGTTCTAGAAGGTTCAATGTCCGCACTCCGGAGGAAGGGTACATGAATGTGTCATTGCATATTGGAATGATTGCATCATGTACTAAGTGTTCTCATTGTTCCAAATAAAGGATTAAATTGAATCCCAAACTGAAAGTCAAACGCGGTTTGAAAGTCAAACGCTAAAACAGAAAGTGAGGGAAAGAGGAAAGAGGAGGTTGAAACGACTTGGGAGGAGTCCCTCCTCTCCAAGCCGGCGCACCACCCAAGGCCGAGTTGGGGAGGGACTCCCTCCCCTTGTCCGCACCTCCCACCTATAAAAGGAGGGGCAGGGCCCCCTCCTCTAGACACACAAGTTCCTATCCTCTAATCTAAACCCTAGCCAAAGCCTCCGGTTTAGAGCCGTTTTGGTTTAGAGATTCTAATTGCCCTAGCCTTCGGTTTAGAGCCTTCTAATTGGTGTGTCTAAACCCTAGACCACTAATAGCTCTCTCATACTCCACCATACTCGCCCGCTTAAGGCGAAGCCTCGGGATCTCCCTCTACTTCCTGTACCACGCCGTTGTCGCCGGAATCGCGAGGAGAATGCTACAACCTCCGCCACCGCTGGAACAAGGGAGAGGAAGGTCTTCGTCGAGTCTGAACGCAGGATCGATCGGCGAGCGCTTGGAACGCAGCACCGGAAGGATCATCTACGCGATCTTGAGATCGGAAAGAGTATGACTACATCACCCACGAGAATCTGCTCTCGTTAACCGCTTTGGAATCTTCGAGGGTAAGTTATTCCATCGACTCGTTGCTACAATCTAATAGATAGTTCTTGGCTTGTTTGTTTGTATGCGATAGAAAATTTTTGTTTTCCATGATACGAACCCCTACAGTGGTATCAGAGCCGTGTCTATATGTAGATCTGTTGCACGAATAGAACAGAATGGTCATTGTGGGCATTGTTGTTTTTATTGTCGATTGCTTCTTGTGTACTTTGCATCTTGCGGTATGTTGGGATGAAGCGGCCCGGGCTAACCTTACATGACATCGTTCATGAGACTTGCTCCACGCTTGACATGCAACTTGTATTGCATAAGTGGCTTTGCGGGTGCCTGTTTCTCCTAGCATAGTTAAGATCCAATTTACAACGGGTGATTGACAATACTAGTATCAATGTTGTGGTTCTTGTTCGTAAGTTAGAATGACACTTATTGAAAACCCCAAACCACATAAAACATGCAAAGAAAATTAGAAGCGTCTAACTTTGTTTTGCAGGGGTGTGCAGTGATGTGATATGGCCATGATTGTGATTATATTTGATGTATGCAATGTTCCTTATTGTAAGTTGGCAACCGGCAGGAGCCATATGGTTGTATTTAATTTATGTTAAGACCCGCGTGTCTATTCAAAGTAGTTGTAATAGTTGAAGCCGGTGGACGACAACCATGGAGAAGCTTCATTGACCTTGATGCAATGCCGGTGATGATGGAGATCATGTTCGTGCTTGAAGATGGAGATCGGAAGCACAAAGACGAAAGGCCATATCATATCACATATTATGAATTGCATGTGATGTTAATCCTTTATGCATCTTGTATTGCTTAGTAGACGACGGTAGCATTATAAGATGATCCCTCATGCACATGAATTTCAAGTCATAAAGTGTTCACCCTTAGTTAGCACCGTTGCTAAAGCTTGTTGTTTCGAAGCACCACGTGATGATCGGGTGTGTTAGATTCCGCTAGTGTATACAACGTGGGCAAGCCAGGTTTGCTCATGCGGAAGCTAAGGTTTGATCTTGAAGAGCCTAGCATGTACAGACATGGCCTCAGGAACACGGATTACCGAAAGGTAGATCATGAGTCATATAGTAGATATGATGAACATGTTGATTGTTCGCCATTGAAGCTATATCAACTCTCATGATGATCGGTTTTGATGTGGTGGATTTGGTTCGTGTGATCACTAAAACAATGTGAGGGATATTGTTTTGAGTGGGAGTTCACCTAGATTAATTTAATTATTAATTAGAACTCAATTTATCATAAACTAAATCAAAGTGAATTTGCATAGTTGTTGTAGTCATTGGCATCCGTTTACCACCTTGCGCTTAGTTATAATTGAGATGATAGAACTATAGAATTCTGGTTAGTTACTTTACGAACTGGTATCGTATTGTTTTGAAGTGTTAATCTAAAGTTTAAAAGTCCTATTGCAAACTTTCAGTAAGTTCCGGTTACTCCATGAAGTTTAATAATTAGTATTAAATCAACAGTAACAATTCCAAGTGTTAGTATATAAGTATCATGTTTGTCTCCATGATTCTTGATATTCAAAGGATTGTCTTAATATCAAGGTTATCTAGGATCTGAAAGAGTTGTTTCAGAAACCATGATGTGTGGAAGATATTGTGATATCTGAAACAAAGTTTTGGTTGCAACATGATAGAGTATAATATGGCAAAAGTCATGTTCTCATATTTGATGAGAATTTGCAAAAGGTTGGAGACACTAGTTGTCCTAATCCTCCAAAAGGTTTTAGAGAGCAACATTATACTTGCGATTCACCGTTACAAGCTAAAAGTAGCTTGATCATGGATAAATCCATGATGAGGGTGAATATTTGATGTAGGTAAAATGTTTACTACGCCAAGAGATTACTAAAGAAAGGAATTTGAAAGAACACCAAACATTTGATAATGGTGATCTACTTCAAAGTGCAAGTCCAAAGACATTGGTATTTAACTATACACGCTTTGGAATATGTGTCATATGTATGACTCCACTATTGATGTTGATAGATTCTTTCAAACAGAAAAGGAAATACTAAAAGAGAATCTCATAAATATATGGCAGAAAATAAAAGACTAGAATTGTTCAGTTTAAGTATATAGATGATATACATGTTATGGCTATATTCTTTGCTTATTAAACACTGTGGTTCTTAAGTATTTGATACTGAATTTGTTGGTGTGAATCGTCATACGAAACAAAACAATTCATGAACTACAATGTCCTAAGTAACTAGCTAAAGAATATGTGATGATGTTCATCGAGAACAAATAAAGGGTTATTGTGTTGCTCGTTAAACATCAAAGCTTGCCTTCAGGATTTGTTTTATCAGGTATTATGAGAACAAAAGAGTTGTTCAAATAATTGCCGTAATCCATAAAAGATGGATGATTCACAAATCTCGTTGGAGAAATCACATCCATAAAACTAGTGCTAAAAATGTCGAAAGACAAATTGATTGAAAGATCACTTAGGAAGTGACATCGCAGTTTAAATTATATTGGAA
Source organism: Avena longiglumis (assembly GCA_030063025.1). Taxonomy (NCBI): domain Eukaryota; kingdom Viridiplantae; phylum Streptophyta; class Magnoliopsida; order Poales; family Poaceae; genus Avena; species Avena longiglumis. Next base: position 434,898,790 of record CP125977.1, on the reverse strand, counting down.
AGAAAACATGAAGAAACTCCATATGGATGGAATTTTGGAGTCTATTTGATTTTGATCAAATGACGCTTGTGAAACTTTCCTGGAGATAATTAAAACTTCGTTCATAGGCCAAAAAGGGAACGAATGACTAGCTTATTGGAACTTGTACATATTGTTGTACGAAGTCCATTATATGTAGTCAAGAGCGATGGATTTCAACTTCATATGCTTTCTTCGAAAATTTGAGTGAATATATGAATATTTACTTAATAAGGATGAAGTGTGAAATATTTGAAAAGTTCAAATATTTTCAAGATGAAGTGCAAAATCATTGTAACAAGAATATAAATAGTTTATGATAAGATCATAAAGGAAGATATTTGAGTTACAAGTTTAGCATAATACCTAAGATTTAAGGAATCGTTCCGTGGATTTGCATTTCCCGAAACACCATAAGAGTATGGAGCGTTCGAGATATGTAATTAAACCTTGTTTGACATGGTAAGATCAAAGGTATAATTCATAAAACTGCCATTATATTTTAAAGATTAAAAGCTTTAGAGATTACCGTTTTTCCACTGAAAAGAGCTTCATCATAATCTGTTGAATTGACACCATATAAAGTTATGGTTTGGGATAAAACCCAAGTTGTCCTTTCTTAAACATTGGTATGCTGTGCAAAAGAAAGATGTTTGCAACCAAAGTCGGATGAACCTGTCTTTGTATGTTATTTCGAATAACTGTTCCTCCATAACACCGGAGACAAAAGTGTTTGTCGCTTAGAACGTCAAGTTTCTTTGAGAAGGAATTTTTCGTGAAAAGATAAGTGGGAGGACAATAGAACTTTGATAAGGTTAAAAGAACCTTAGCTATATGTGCAAAGTTGCGCAGCACCGAAAAGTGTTCCGGAGACAGCAAAAAGGCTCATGGCTCACGTGCCTCAAAGGTTGTGGTTACGGAGATCTAAGTTCCTATTAAAACAAGTAGGTTGGGTAAACAATCAAATACCAAGATTTGAGAGTTAAATCATTATTTGACAATGATGATCCGACTACATGCAAAGAAGCGATGATGAGCCCTGACTCCGTCAAATGGCTTGAAGCCATAAAATCCGTGATAGTTCCATACACAAGAAATCAAGTTTTGAACTTGAAGGACCCTCGAGAAAGGTGTAAGACCTTACAGTTGTGTTTGAATCTATAAAATAAATAGACATGGATGTTGCACATCTATGAAATAGTCGACATGTTGGGAAAGAGTTCACAACAATGTTCAAAGGTTGACTATGATAAGATTTGATCTTTCATAAGCGATATTTAGTCTAGACGGATTAATGTAGCAACTACGACATATAATTTTGTTGTGTGTTGAATAAACAAAACGAGTTCTTCTAATAGAATGGTTACCAAGGACGTGTGCATGACACGGTCCAAAGGGTTTTGTTAATTCAAAGGATGCTAAAATCATATGCAAACTGCAATGGTTGAAGTAAGCATAGCGGAGTTGGAATATTCACTATGATGAAACTGTTAAAAGAGTTTAATTTCATCAGAGACAATGAAGATACTTGCATTTGCAAGAAATTAAGTGGGAGCGCTAAGACATGTTTCTAATACATTATGTGGAAGACATATTGTTGATTGGAAATAATGTATCTTTTATTAACACAGGATAAGAATTTCATCTCGATGAAAGACTTAGGTAAAACCCAAATATTTGGCATGAATAGACACTAATATGGTTGTGCCAGAAGTACATAGACGAGATATTGAATAAGTTCAATATAGAAACTACAAGAAAGGTTCTTGTCGCACAGAAAGGATTGAATGAGTTCAATATTGATGATATATTCAAGTGTATTGACACAGGGTAAGTGAAACAAAGATTCAAGTATAGATTGATACTTGATGTATGAAATCACAAAGAATATTTATATCAATCATACTGTGATATGTCCTATGCTATGAGCATATACCAGAATGATTCATAAGAAGATCATTGGACAATAGTAAGGATATTCTTATGATCTTTTGGAAGAACTAAGAGTATATTATTTGTAGAAGTGACAAATAGATGGTTAGTTCATTGTAAAAGTACTACATTGATACTAGTTTTGTCACAAAGTACAAATTAAGTTTATCTCAATCTAAACTAAGGGTGGCGCAATATAATGGAAAGTAAGCTCCATAATGGATTTGGATGAGTTCCAAAGTTAAGACATTGTGACAGATACTACAACAAAAGGCTAAGTATATGACTGCTATAATAGCAGCTAAAGAGGGCATTTGGGTCAAGTAGTTTGTTATCAAACTAGGTGTAGTTCATAGCGGGATAATACTATGAAGATATATTGTTCGACAATATTATCAACATGTTTTAACCCCAAAGAACTAAAGGTCTCACCAAAGGACCAAATTTATACAAAGCCATCTCATTAGAGAATGAGTGATGCGTAGAGACGCAAAGACATGCAATTACACACGGACCTGGAAGTGTCAGATCCGGAGATCAGTTGACTACTAGCAAACGTGTACTTGCAACACCGGAAAGCCATAGGTGTTGAATACACAAAGGTTTGAAACTAGATTATTGACTCTAGTGCAAGTGGGAGACTTTTGGATATATGCCCAAGAGGCAATAATAAAGTAGGTTATTATCATATCTTCATACTTATGATAAATGTTTACATACCATGCTATAATTGTATTAACAGGAAACATTAATACTTGTGTGATTTGTAAACATAAAAGAGTCCCTAGTAAAAGCCTCTTGTTAAACTAGCTTGTTGGTTAATATATGATCATGGTTTCCTGATCATGAACATAGAGATGTTATTAACAACAGGGTCATATCATTAGGAGAATGATGTGATGGACATACTCCTATAGATAAGCGTAGCATAAAGATCAAGTCATTTAATATAGTTCATTTGCTATAAGCTTTCTGATACATAGTAACCTAATTCCTATGACCATGAGATCATGCTAATCACCATCACCGGAAGGATGCTTTGATGACATCAAACACCACACCGTAACTGGGTGGCTATAAAGGTGGCATTGAGTGTTCGGAAAGTATGTGTTGAGGCACATGGATCAAGAGTGGGATTTGTCCATCCATATGACGGATAGATATACTCTGGGACCTCTCGGTGGAATGTCATCCAATTAGCTTGCAAGCATGTGACTGGCTCACAAGGGATCAAATACCACAGGAACGAGAAAAGAGTACTTATCGGTAACGAGGTTGAACTAGGTATGCAGAGATACCGACGATCAAAACCTCGGATAAGTAAACTATCGTGAGACAAAGGGAAATTGGTATCGTATGTAAGTGGTTCATTCGATCGCAAAGTAATCGTAGAAATATGTGGGAGCCATATGAATTTCCAGATTCCTCTATTGGTTATTGTTCGGAGAAGTGTCTCGATCATGTCCGCATAATTCACGAACCGTAGGGAGACACACTTAAGGATTCGACGTTGTTTGAGTAGTTATGGTATTATGAGAAAGAGACCGAATGTTGTTCGGAGTCTCGGATGGGATCCGGATATCAAGAGGTGATCCGAATGGTCCGAGAATAAGATTCATATAAGGAAAGTCCCGCTTCGAGTTCGGGAATGATTCCGTGTTTTCATCGAGAATGTTCTAGAAGGTTAATGTCCCAAGACTGAGGGGAAGGGTACATGAATGTGTCATTGCATATTGGAATGATTGCATCATGTACTAAGTGTTCTCGCTGTTCCAAATAAAGGATTAAATTGAATCCCAAACTGAAAAGTCAAACGCGGTTTGAAAGTCAAACGGCTAAAACAGAAAGTGAGGGAAAGAGGAAAGAGGAGGTTGAAACCGACTTGGGGAGGAGTCCTCCTCCAAGCCGGCGCACCACCCAAGGCCGAGTTGGGGAGGGACTCCTCCCTTGGCCGCCTCCCACCTATAAAAGGAGGGGGGCCCCTCCTCTAGACACAAGTTCCTATCCTCTAATCTAAACCCTAGCCAAAGCCTCGGTTTAGAGCCGCTTTTGGTTTAGAGCTTCTAATTGCCCTATCCTTGGTTTAGAGCCTTCTAATTGGTGTGTCTAAACCCTAGACCACTAATAGCTCTCTCATACTCCACCATACTGCCTCCGGCTTAAGGCCCTCGGGATCTCCTCTAATTCCGGTACGCCAGTTGTCTGCCGGAATTGCGAGGAGAATCTACAATCTCATCACGCTGGAACAAGGGAGAGGAAGGTCTTCGTCGAGTACGAACGCAGGATCGATCGAAGCGCCGAACGCAGCGCCGGAAGGATCATCTACGCGATATTGAGATCGGAAAGAGTACGACTACATCACCCACGAGAATCTGCTCTCGTTAACCGCTTTGGAATCTTCGAGGGTAAGTTATTCCATCGACTCGTTGCTACAATCTAATAGATAGATCTTGGCTTGTTTGTTTGTATGCGATAGAAAAATTTTGTTTTCCATGATACGAACCCCTACACATAGTGGAGTCGCAGACTCGACGTAGGGCTCGAAGTTAGTTGCAAGGTGTAGTACATTAGTCATTTCTCAGGTGCGCGGCCAGCGCTCCTGATAGGAGTAGCCCCCGAGTAGTTTCTCGAATCGTAGATTCGAGTAAGTACTTGATTTGATCAGTTGAAAACTTCCAGCCATAGCTGGCTTGGCCTTGATGATGTCAGTGCTAACGATTGGTGATCTCAACCGTATGCGGTGGAAGAGATGATGCGACGGGACGATCGTGGGTCCCATTGCCCGACTTGAAGTTGACTAGTCACGCGCAGACGTGGCGAAAATTACAGTGTCTCCTTGATTTTCGTGCATAGTGGACGGTGTGATGGCGAAGGTTCGTTGCTATGCTGACACATGTAGGGTTGGATCTGGGGTGCGCGCTAGGGCTTCTGGATCAATGGCTCATGTGCGTCATCTTCCTCTTTTGATACTATGGGTAAACAGTGATTTTATTTTACCCTTTGCCATTTTCTCATCGCCATTGCCTCCATTTTCACGAGAACTGCTTCTCTCCACTGCGCACTGGAAGTTCTTTGTTCCTTTCCTTCTTCTTTTCTCCGCGCGCACCGCCGCACTCGTCACCGCACGATGGGCAAGACCAAGAAAGCCACTGCCGGAGCTGGGTCGAGCGCCGCCTCCGGTGGCAAGAAGATCGTCGCGACCACCCACATCACTAACGGTGGGTGGAGGCACACAAAGCTGCACGACGGGGATCTACGCAAGTTGCGCGATTCTAGGTTGATCCCCCAGAACAAGGAGGACGCCATCCTCCCTGGTACTAAGGTAATCCCCCGTCCACCCGAAGGGTTTCGGGTGATTTTTTGCATTTGTCATTCGTGGTCTCTCTCTCTCCCCATTCATGATTTTCTTCGTGGACTCCTCTTCTTTTACGGGATTCAATTGCACATGTGTCTCCCAATTCTCTTCTTCACATCGCTTGCTTCATAACTCTTTGTGAGTGCTAGCTCGGTATCGAGCCGCACTTTGGCCTTTTCCGGAAGCTCTATTCCGTGAAGAGGGAGTCCGGCACCGGCGGATTGTATCTGCTCGGTGGATGTATCATGTCCATCCGCTCTTCCATCTAATTCTTCTCTTTTTCTATCTGCGAGTCCGTCCAGGAATGGCGCCGAAAGTGGTTCTACATCCATGATGCTAAGCTAGACGGTGAGAAATATGGGCTTGCCCCCTTCGAATCCTCCCAGCAGATCATCCGAAAGAGATCATGGAAGAACCACATCCTAGAAGGTGAATCCAAAGAGGTGGAGAGGCTCTACTAGTGGGTGGAAGCTCTTCAGCTGGAGCCGGGAAAATAGGTCAATGGTGTCGACATCATTCGCACCTTCCTCAAGCACTGGGTGCAGCCACTACAAGCGAGGGTGCACCCGATGTTCCTCTACGCCGGCTCCAGCGATCTGACGAGGGTTTCATCCGAAGAATTGTCTTCGGGTGACCTGGATAGGGCCCTTCGTCCCCTGCTGAAGGCCAAAGTCGATGAGGACCTCCCAGGGAAATCTTTGACCACTCCTTTTAGCGCCAATAAAGGGGTTTCCCAGGTGATATTTGTTCGTGTGTGTAGCGCTTTTTTTTCAAGTGTTTTGCTGTTTGCTGTTGTTTATTTATCCTGTTCCCCTTTTCCTTGTGATTGCAGTGCCTTAAGGTAGCGGGGTCTATGCCTCCTCTTCCTGAGAAGTATACGGAAGTGCTGGACAATGAGGAGGTGGACTCCAAGCTTCCTCCAGTGCAGTCGCCTACTGCGGATGCTCCCGAGGCGCGTGAAGCGCGGAACCGAAAGTGCACCCGGAGCGAGTCTTCGGATGCGTCCACTCCTCCAACTCCAAGAGGTCTGTCATTCCTTGAATAACATGGTGAGGATGATGGTGCATCATCTGCACCTTTTCTTGTCGTGCCTCTTCGGGCGGTGGCTCCGCAGCCGCCGGCCAAGAATAAGAAGGAGAAGGCATCTCCCATATTCAACTTATCGGACATCGCGTCATAAGTGACTTCACCTGAGTCTTTTTCCTGTTGTATGTCTGAGTAGTGTGAGTTGGTGTTTCATCAAATCTTTTCTTGCAGCCATTCTTTGGAGGAATCCCTTAATGGGGGCACTCAAGAGATTATGGCGGAGTCGAAGCCAACGGCTTCTATCCCCCAGGTAGTGGCCGACTCTGAGGACTACGACCTGAACTCCTACAGGCGAGAAGCTCGTGCAGTCGTACCTCAGAAGACAACACGCAGACCTTCGGAGTCCACGCCTGAACATGTAAGTACTGTCTGTTTTACTCCTTGGGGGATCCCCCGAGCCTTTTTGGGTGACCTGTTGGTCGTTTTTCTTTTGCGGGGAGGAGCCACCGAGCCCTTTTGGATGATTTCTTTATCTTTTGTTTATGTTTCTTCTTCAGCCCTTTGTGCACGACGCCAACCTCCTTATCCAGCAGCACCTGGCGCTGGAGGCTAACCTGCAGCAGCTTTAAGGTTCATAACTTTTCACCTTGTTTTTGTTCGTTTGTACCAAGGATTTGCTTGTATTGATCAGGTGTTTCTTTATGTTGCAGATGAAAACAATGTGGCTCTCCTAAGACTGGATGCTCTCGAGAAGAGCCTTGGTCGAGCGGAGAAGAAGGCCACAGATGCTGTGGAGGCCAAGGAGCGCTTGCAGAAGGAGGTTGTCGATCACGAGGAGCAGCTCGTGGCTGCAGCAGCTGCCCGCAAGAAGGAGATGGCTGATAAGCTTATGGCTACAGCCGAAGCTTTTTCCAGTGAGTTTTCCTTGAATTGTTTGGTTCTTGTGTTTTTTCGACTGTGTCTTGTATTTTCTCATTCGAGTGATTTTCTTCTTTGTTTCAGATGCTTCAGGCATCACATTTGACCGTGGTGCACTGGAGCATGGAGATGCGTTGGCTGATGATACCGCGACGGTCGAAGATCACTGCGTTGCTGCCACTGGCTCCATGGCGAAGGCCAAAGAAGTGATCGCGCGCTTCTATAAGGAGGTCGTCCCCAAGGGCGTTTCCCTTGAAGATGTCGATGCTCTTGAGCTCTGTCACAGGAAGATCTGACGGCGTATAAGCGCAAGCAGAAGGGCATCGACGCCTCCACGGGGCTGGCGATGGCCATGGCATCCGAAGCTGCGCTAGACCTGTCGCACATCATGTCCCAGATGCCGACGGCTGCAGATGGCTCGGAGATAGCTTTCGCCCTCCTTGCTTCTCGCTGTAAGCGCTATGGTCCTAAGCTCATCGATCTTCTGGCTGATTATGAGGCGAAGCAGCAGCATGAAGCCAAGAGCAGGAAGTCGGGTTCCGAGACTGCTCCAGATGCGGGTGCCTAGGACCATGTGTTGTAGCTAGAATAGCTTATTCTTTTGCTTCCTTTTGTAACATCGTGTTGATGAACAAGTCCAATTATGCCACGAGGTGGATTTATTTATGTATATAAGTCTATCTTTTGAACTGCTGTCAGAAGTTCTCGTGATGTTTATACTTGCTTATTTGCCTTTAGGGTCCTTCGGGTGAGGTTCCTGTTGTCACTCCGACTACTCATGGGCTGCGACCATCCTTGGATGATCCGTCGCAGTTGGCCTTTTTTCGTGATCGTGTCCGCAGCTTGGAAAAGGACATCCTTAGCATTCGAGGCCACGCAGATGTGTGGAAGTCGAAGGCTGAGCGAGCCACTGCTAAGGAGGAGTTCTTGATGGGAGAGTTGCGGAAAATGAGCGAACAACTGCAATGTGAGTCTTCATGAACTGCTGTTCTTTCGGGTGTAGTTCTATATGTTTGCTCATTGCGCGCATTCTGCAGGTGTGAATATCATTCCGAAGGAAGAGAAGGAGCGTGTCGCCATTCAGATGAATTGCCTGACGTAACAGGACTTGGAGGCTGGTGGCTTCTTCTGGATGGACCATGATCGGGCCATCATTCTTGCGATAGTGCAAGATCGCGTGAACCAGGTTCTTCGGATGCTGAGGCAGGTGAGGTCGTCATTGGCGGCTATCTGGGCTGTCATGTTCCCCTTGGGCGCTGCGGGTTCTAGCTTCCTAGGTCTTCTTGGTAAATTTCGGGACGTAGGCCACGTTAAAGAGTTGGTGCGGCATCAGCTGATTGCTGGGGTCAAGGCCGCCTTATCGCTCGTTCGGTTGCATCGCCGTGATGTCGATCTTGTGGAGGTGGCGACTGGGCTTCCCCTTCGATCGGATGGCACCTTGTGGGACATGCGCCCGCATTATGCGGCTGTGACGCAGTGTGGCATCCCGCAAAACCACTACTAGAAAATCGCGTTGTTTTTGTGCATTGCATCGTCATCATCGTGCATTGTTTGCCTAAAAATATTTTCGCAAAGCCGGTTTTGTTTTCTAAAATGCCCCGTCTTTTATTCAAACGCCAAACCCGGGTCTCCGGATTATTTTGTTTTGTCTGCTATCGGTTTGCAGAAGCTGTGTTTTAAACAAATAAAATATTGCATTATTTTTAGTGGGGCAGTCGAACGGGCCAAAACGACCCGAACGACCACCCCAGAAAAATACAAACGGCCCACCCCATTAATCCTACAGCTACCAACTAACCTACCCACACCCAGCCTCCACCTCATCCTGGCCAATCGCCATACGCCACCTCACCCTCCCCCTATCCCCCAACCAACCAGACAATGCCACATCACTCCCTCACCTCTCTCTCCCTCCCTCTCAACACACACACGCACACCAACCGCAGCCACCTCCCTCAGCCGGCCCCACCCCCTGGACAGTCCCCCACTCCCCACGCGCCCTGCCCCGCGGGCCCACCTAGCAGGCCCACCTCGCCCGTCCTCCCTTCCTCCCCATCCTCTTCCTCCCGCAGGAACCTCTCCCTCCACCGCCTGCCTCGCTCGCCCTCTTCCTCTCTCCCCCGCCTCCATCCGTCCCCGGCGTCGCCCCCCACCTCGAGCTCTGCCGCAGACCCCGCCACCAACCACCATCCCCGGCCAGTATGCTCCCCTCCTTCCCGTCCTCGGCCGCCGCTCATACACTTGCCGGGCGCCATGACCCTGCTCCCCGCCCGCCCAACGCCTTGGCCAAGCACCTCCCAAGGCGTCCCCTCGAGATCGACCTCTGTGCCCACGCCCGCCTCCCGTCGACCACCAGCCGCCTCCGCCCGCTCGCCTTCTCCGCCGCCCTCCGCTCCGATCGCCGCGCTCAGCCCGCTGGCTGCCTGGCGACCCCTCTCGCGCCCATGCTCCCCGCCGTCCGTCGAGCTCGCCCTCACCGCCGTTCCCCCCTCCGCTGGTCCCTCCTTCGGGCGCCTCTTCGCCGTGCTGCCGTCTCGCCTCCGCCCTCCTCGGTCCCCGTCCATGACGCCCTCCGGCCGGCCAACTCCTAGCCCCTGCCCCGAGCTCACCCAGCTCTGCGAGTACGTTGACTTCGTCTGTCGCCGTTCCTGCTACTCCTTCTTCCGGTCGCGCGCGCACCTCTGCAGCTGGTGATGGTGGTGTATGTGTGATGCGGTTCGGGTGTTAAGATGTGGCGATGCTCTTGCTGCAATAAGATGCAGTGGTGTTGGCACAATTGTTGGAGACTCTCGCGAGTGACAAGTTTGATGGGAACCGACAAGATCTTCTTAGCGGAACCGAAGACGGAACCCGAGTGCCAAGGTCGTCTCATCGACAAGATCTCCTTCCGGGCACCGAAGGACGACCCCACCGAGAACCTCGGCACGCCAAGTTCGCCAAGAACCGTTCCCGGAGTCCAGTTGTCGATCCGAACCCGTGGAACCCGAACCTCCCCAAGATCTATGCTGCGGACCGACATGATCTTCTTCTCGGACGCCAAGGTTCGTCGAGAGTCCGGAGCGCCAAGTACTCCCCCGGACGACAAGTTCTCCATCCCGGAACGGCAGGATCTACCGCATAGAACACCAAGATCTTCCAGTACCGAGACCCGAGTCCGACACCGACAATCGAAATCGCTGAACCGACAAGACCGGCACCGACCCGGAAGCATCCGATGCGCCCCTGACGCCGGACCAAGTCCTGCTTCCCGGATGCCGAGGTCACCGACACAGAACAACAAGATCTACTTTGCGGGCACCGTGCGACAAGACCTACCTCCGTCATCCGAGAGCGTTTTCGTCGAGACCGATCCGTCGAACCCTGAACCCTGAGACCGACCCCGAACCCCGGAACCTCAAAATCTGCCGAACCCTAAATGTGTGACCCCTTTTCTCGAGCCCTATTTTATAAAAGTAATAACAACTTGTCGCATATTAATCATTCATCTTGCATGCATACATTCATGTGGTTTGGGGGCCTTATGCCGATTCACCTCTAATTAAATATGGGGCCCATATGCAGCAAATCTAGTCTTATATTGGCCTCATTTAAACTTGTGTAGCGAACCCGTATTATCTTTTGACATGTTAAACAACATTTAATTGTGGGGTAGCTAAACAACATGAACCACCTAATTAATTGTCGGGACCCCTGGTTCCGCTTAATATGACCTAATTACATCGCATCTTTACCATGCCATACATCATACATGCATCATGCCGATCTTCTGCCGTGTATTAAATATTGCATCCGGTGTTTATTCTAGTGTTTTGCTTCTTCGCGGATAAGGCCGTTGAGTTGGTGTGAGCTTCTCCCCGATCATCGGTTGAACCCTTCGACAATGTTTTCAGGCGAGCATCTCCCCCTTTTTACCTATCTTACTTTTATAGTATTTATTTCCCTCCTGTTGATCTATTGCTATCTGTGTTGCGATGCTCTAGTTTTCCGTACCCGTGATATCCCTTACAGCCGTATATTTCCTTGGACACACCCTATTCCCTGTTGTTTGGTAGATAGTTGGACTTGCGCGTCGTAGTCGCTTGCTCAAGTGCTGTTGCGTGTCGTTCAGTGCCACAGTTGTTGATGTATTGCCGCATGTTGTCGTTGGAGATGATCATAGCTTTACTTATCGTTCACTTTAATTCCTGTTTAACAACTAAAATTGAAGTAAGCAGAGGCATCGGTGGGTGATAGATAATATTTGGTTTCCGAACGCCCACTTGTGTCCCGTAGGACCCCGAGTACTTGATACATGTTCCTTGATTTATCGCGCTATCCACATCCGGGAGGTATATGGGACCCCCGAGCGAGCTTGATTCAGTCTTATTTCTTGGGGCCACAAACTAGTTTGAGGTTTTATTTACGATCCTGTACTTATGCCATGCTTTACTGCTTTATTTAAATTGTGCGACAGATAGCACCTATACTGTTTAGGATCGGGACACGATTCCGCGGTGTCGACAAGCCCAGTTTTGGGTTCCCAGTCGTTCACAGCCGTATACCCAAACCTTGAGTCCGTCTCGGAGCTTGCTTACTTTGTTGTGGGTAGCTTAATGGGGTGGCCCCTGAAATATTTCTGAATCCTGTGATTGTTCAGTCGTGAAAGCCTCGTTGGGTGTTGATTTCGTTTTTCCGAGGTTGATCGAGCGTGTGTTGCTATTGGTGCACCCCGGCCGGGTAAAACTTTCTGAAAGCCGTGTCCGCGGATATGGACGACTTGGAGCACAGTATCTCGACCATAGACAAGCATAACTAAAGTTTACTGCTATAAATTTGACTTTATAATGACTAGTAATCAGCTTCACTATAATGGAATGGCTAACTAATACTGCCCACAATTGCTTGTTTGGATTGTCGCTTGCGACCATTGTACCGGACTAGTAAGTATTGCAACTACAACGGAATGGCTAAATAAAAGTACCAACAACTGCTGGGTTTTGGGTTTATCTCATGTTATCTGTATCTGATTAGTAAGTGTTGCAACTATAACGGAATGGTTAATTAAAAGTGCCCACTGCTTACTTTATCAGGATGACTATCTCAACCTGACTAGTAAATTGCCGCAACTATAACTGAATAAATAAAACTGCCAACTGTGTGAGTTCCTCGGTTGACTTCCTCGTTTGGTCTCGAGGGGGAAACGCCAGGATGGGTTTGTTTGATGGTAGTATCAGGTTGATTCCGAATAGGTCTTTCTTACCCCTCTCTAATAGCCGTCAGTTGTATCGAGTCTCTATAGGTTGTTTAGTGCATGCTGCCGCTGCCGCTTCAGTCCACCATACCTATGTAGGCGAGGACCGCCGAATTCTAGCCTCGCCGTGTACTGGCCTCAGTACTGACGCTCCTTCTTTTTCCTTTGCCCTTTGTCGGCACCCCTTTTGTTTAAGCAGGTTTTGAGATCGACGTCGTTAGCAGGGTTACCCTTCCGGCTTGGCCTGGGCAGGGTTATGGACGCCATTGGTTATTCTTCAGGGCTCTTAGCCCCATTTGCATCTTGTCCGTAGCTGGACGCTCTATCGTTTCAAGGTGATTTGGATCTTTGTATATTATATCTGTATTCTTGACTCATGGAGTCGTGTTGTATCTATATCTGTTCTGTGGGTCCCATCGAGGACTGTTGTGTAATGTTATTACTTCGTTTTCCACCCGCACGAAAGTGCCTGGTGGGCACCTTTGAATCGTTTCTATGCGGGTTTGGCGGGTTTCGCTAAAACTTGCATAGGTCCGATTCTGAGGGTGTTACACGCAGCATGCAGAAGAGATCATAGATATGTTCGAGCTGCGGGCGAATGTAATGCTCCAGAATAGGTAGATCCTGTAAAGAAAAACTTAATGTAAAATTTGTATTTATTTGAGTGGGCTCGTAGTGCCCTTTGTAAAGTTTATATGTACTAGAACGTGGTGCTTTTTTATGTGCATGTCCTTTTCGTTAGCCTGACGTGGTCAGCTACTCAGGTTGCATGTATTCTTCTCAGTCGACGAGGTCGTGAGGTGAGGCGTAGCCCCTGAGCGTATTTAGCAAGAACTAATGTAAGGTGAAAATATATTTGGGCCAAGGAACTTAGCTTTTATTCATAATGTAACGAGGGGGTACATTTTTTGGCTGAGTAGCCTTATTGAAAGTAAAGGATAACTAGGGGTAGAAGCGTCGCAGGCGTGCGACGTTCTAGGGATTGGATTATTTGAATCCTAATGCGATGTCCATAAGGCGGTAGGCGCCACCTGGGGTGACTTCTGTGACGATGTAGGGTCCTTCCTAGGGTGACTCGAGCTTCTTCGGCCGTTCTTGCTTGAGTCGTAGGACGAGGTCTCCTTAGACGAAGGACCTTGGGCGCAGCCGACGGCTGTGATAGTTGCGGAGACTTTGCTGGTAGACCGCTGAGCGAGCCGCGGCAATGTCGTGTGCCTTGTCAAGTGTGTCGATGGTGTCTTCGAGTGTGGTCGTTGATTCGGCTTCATTGTAGGCGATGACCCATGGGGCCTTTTGGCGTACCTCGGCAGGTAGCACGGCTTCGGCTCCGTTCACCATGAAGAAGGGCGTGAAGCTGGTTGAGCTATTCGGCGTTGTACGCAGGCTCCAGAGGACAGAGGGTAGCTCCTCTGCCCAGGCTCCCACAAGTCTTTCGATTGGACATAGCAGGCGTTTCTTGATGCCATTGCCGATGACGCTGTTGGCCTTTTCGACATGTCAGTTGGTCTAGGGTGCACCACGGAGGCATATGATATGTTGATGTTGAGGCCCTCGCAGAAGTCTTGGAATTCCTTCGAGATGAAGTTCGAGTCGTTGTTCGTGATGATGTTGTGTGGCATGCCGAACCTGTAGACAATGGACTCGAAGAACTTGACGGAAGTTTTGCCGCTTTGGTTGGTGACGGGCATGGCCTCAATCAACTTGGTTAACTTGTCGACTGTGGCCAGGAGGAAGACGTGGCCTCCTTTCGAGGATTTGGGCAGATTACCGATCATGTCAAGGCCCCATTGGGCGAAGGGCCAGGCCAATGGTATGGGCCTTATCTCAGATCCTCGTGCATGCGGCTTGTCCGCGTACCTCTGACAGGCGTTGCACCTTTGGACAATATCCTTGGCGTCGTTCATGGTTGTTGGCCAGTAGAATCCAGCTCGTAGAGCTTTCGCGACTAAGGCGCGACTGCCTGCATGATGGCCGCAGATGCCCTCGTGGATGTCTTGGAGGATGGTTTTGTCATTGCCGATGGTGACGCACCTTTGGAGCAAACCCTAAATGATGCGCTTGTACAGCTCGCCATTGTGAATGGTGAAGGCCTTAGACCGGCGAGATATGCGTCGGGCATCTTTCGGGTCATCGGGCAGTTCATTTGTTATCAGGTACCGAAGGTACGGCTTCGTCCATGTCTCTTCAACCGCCATGACCTGCATTAGGCTGACCAGCTCGGCTTCGGTGTCGAGCTTTTCGGGTCCCTTCTGTCCTTCGGGTGGCGTAGCCCCTGAGTGCTCTTTTTCTTCAGTTGAACCCTTTGGGAATTTTATTTTGATAGAGGGTACGCAGATTTGTTCGAGGAACACACCTGGTAGCTCCCGTGCGCAGGTGGACCCAATGCTGGCGAGTTTATCGGCTTCTTCGTTGCTTTCCCTTCTGATGTGCCAAAGCTCGCAGCTGTCGAAGTCCCCTTCGAGTGAGTTGTAGAGCGCGCGATATGCGATCATTTTGGCGCTGTGAGCGTCACACTCATTCATCGTGTTGGAGATATGCTATATGGGTATCCTTATAGCATGTATCCTATCCGGATAACCCGGGTGGCCCACAGTTGGTAGCATAGCCCATGGCCTGCTGGGCGGCCCAGTTAGATGGATCCAGAAGGGAGGACCATGCCAGATAAAGGAAGGCTACGGTTGGAGTCACCGACGTACCCGGAGCCTTGGAGTACAAGACACGCAAGACTAGTAATAGACGGTGTAGGACTCTGTAACCTGTCTGGCTAGGACTTTTTCTGTAACCCTAGGACCTGGCGACTATATAAGTCGGGCCTATGGGAGCCTTTAGGGCACAACTTCAAAATGAGGCGGCTGATCTGCTATCTAAGCTTGGATCAGGGCGCAAACGAATTCCGCCAGGAGTTTTCCTAGAGCATTTGCGCACACCATCCGTGAAGGGAGCCGACATCGACAACCCGGATAGATTTGACTCTTTCGTCCGCATGGTGACAAAGGTCCCTCCGGCTTGGACAAAACTGTTCATGTAATATCTCGAACACGGAACTTTACCCGACGACGAGGTCGAAAGACGGCAAATAGTACGACGAGCAAAGGGTTATACCATAATCAATGGACAACTATACAAAAGGAGCACTACTGGTGTATACCATAACTGTGTTTCCCAGCTAGAAGGTATGGAAATCCTACGCAAAATCCATCTCGGAGATTGCGGGCATCACGCCTATCCTCGATCGTTGGTCGTGAAAGACTTCCGGCAAGGATTCTACTGGCTGACCGCGAAGGCCGATATCTACAAGCTGGTTGAGACATGCATAGGATGCCAGTATTATGCCCGACAACCACATGTTCCTGCTAAAGAATTGCGAACAATACCAATAACTTGGCCGTTTGCAGTCTGGGGGCTAGACATGGTGGGACCGTTACAGACGGCACCATGTGGGTTTACGCATCTGCTAGTAGCAGTTGATAAATTCACTAAATGGATAGAAGCTAAACCCATTGGAAAGCTTGATGGGGCAACTGCCCTCAGGTTTGTCTGGGATTTAGTGGTGAGATTTGGTCTCGCACATAGCATTATCACCGACAATGGCAACAACTTGTCACTCGGAGAAGTGGAGGCTTATTGTTGGGAGAAGGGCATCCGAATTAACCTTGCATTTGTGGCACACCCATAATCCAATGGTCAGGTTGAGTGAGCCAATGGATTAATTCTGCAGGGAATCAAGCCACGTCTTGAGGCACTGCTACATAGAGCAGCTAGAGCCTGGGCGGAAGAATTGCAATCTGTGCCGTGGAGTTTACGAACTACACCCAACATATCCATTGGATACACCCCTTACTTCATGGTATATGGAGCAGAAGCCATCCTACCTTCCGACATACTTCATGATGCACCAAGAGTCGCCGCCTACGACGAAGATGATACTGAAGAATCCATACGCCTAGATGTGGACCTTCTCGAGGAGGAGCGCGTTTTGGCATGACAAAGATCCGCCATCTACCAGCAAAAGCTACGCAACTACCATAGTCGCCGTGTTCGGCATCGCTCGTTTAAAGAGGGGGATTTGGTGCTCCGACTTAAGCAGAAGAAGTCACACAAATTATCCCCACCATGGAAAGGACCGTTCATCATAAGCAAGGCGCTACTCAATGGGTCTTACTACCTCGTTGACAATCGTGAACTGAAGGATAGACCCAACGAGGATCATAAGCGTAAGCAACATGACCCGAATGATGACTACCCGGAGCTTGATCGGCCATGGAAAATAGCACAGCTACGTCCTTTCTACACTTAGCATTTTTTAATCTAATTGTGTACCTCTTATATGATTAATGAAATAAATCTCTCTGGTTCACTCATATTTCTGAGTCTTTTACCTGCTTTAGTGTTCATTTTTGGATCATATAAAACCTTTATGCACAAGCTTTGCAATTGCACTTGTGAAAATTCCGCCTACGGGCGTTAGCTTAAGTTTTCTGGTCTACGTGTTCTTTGTTGTTTTTATGTAGATTCTGGAGTAGTGACTTTCAGCACTTATTGTCGGCGATTTTGTGCTTAGGTTATTGACGATGCCATTGGGCATCATCACCTGAGCGCATGGTTCCGACAACGAGTCTTCCGACTCACGAAAAGTCAAGCATAAGAACCAAAGTAATGGATAAGCCAACACTTGCTTAAAAAAATATATACATGCTGGAAACTAGTTCTTAAGTAGCAGGACATACATCATTGTTTTCCGCCATAAGTTAATACATAGTTTTTTCTGCATCCGCATCAAAGATGAAACAAATATTACAAGTTGTTTTTTCATTCCTTTGGCGTAGGCGACTTGGAAGCAGCGTCATCGGCAGCAGGAGAATCACCCTCAAAGTCGGCAGTGTGAAGGGACTCGGACGAGCCTTGGTTGCCGACATCGATGGTGTTTATCGGCACGAAGACGTTGACGTCGACTAACTCGGCAACTCTGGTGTCATAGCGCGCGAGTGACGACAAGATGGATTCTTGATTAATATCTTTGTCATCGTCATCTACGCCGGGAATGCCAGAGGTCACCGTGTTGATGTCGGAACCTTCGTAATTTTCTTTCACCATTGACAGCGCCATCCTCGCACTAGACCATGCACATGAAGCTTTCCATATTGTGATATGCTCGAGGGCTTGGCGCAGGATCTCCGAGTACTTCGCCACAGAGTACGATGCCTTGATGTTGATATGGAGGGGCTTGGCAATCTCTTTGGCTTGCACGATGGTGGTGTTGATGAAGTTGCCGGCAAGAACCATGCATTACTTTTCTGGAGGAGGCGACCGGGTTAAAACCATAGGAGCTGCATATTCCGACAAGGAACACATGAGTTCAAAAATTCAAAGTATCCAACTTACAGAAATCCAAGACGGAGAATTGCTTACTGAAGATGCTGGCCTCAGCCTGCCAGAGGGTATCCGCCAAGGAGTCCCGTTCTTGTTGGAGGAGCTTGTACGCCTCATGATGGCGTTGATTCTGCTTGTCGGAAGCTTTCTTCTAATCTCTTAAGATCGAGATCTCCTCCTTCAAGCGGTCCATCTCCTCGGTGGCAGAGTCCTGCAGGGCTTTCATTGACTCCTCATGCATCTTCAACATGTCCTTCCTCTCCTACTTAAGGATTTTGTTCTCGCTATCCAGCTCTTGGATGTGCTTGGACTGCTCGACAATATCCTTGGCCTTGGCAATGGTTTCTGCAAATCGGAGAAATAAAAGTACACAATGAGTACTTGGAGAATACACAAGTTCAAGTCGGAATACGAAAAAGAAAGGAAAAATAGACGCTTGCTCTTGATGATCTGTTCCTTCAAGAAGGCAGTTTTACCCTTTTCGGCTTCCAAGTCCGTGCGCATCTTTTGGTACTTGTCGTTGTCCATGCCCCTCCGAGCATTTTCGTTCTGTGGAAAAAAGAAGAATTAAACGTTGTTTGGTCTACTTGGAGCATCTAGCCGGAAACTTTCCACCTAGACGCTCTGGGGCTACAGCGAGAGTTTTTTAACTTGGCAATATGCTTAGTCTTTCTTTAAGCATCTAATCGGAACTAATTCAGTTTTTGATTAGAAGCTTGGGGGCTACAGTATAAAGTTTTTTAACTCGTATGTATGCTTAGCTTTTATTTAAGCATCTAGTCGGAACTAATTCAGTTGCAAATAGAGGCTTGGGGGCTACAATATTGAAATTTATAAACACTGCGTATGCTACTCTTAAAGCATTTAGTCGGAATAGTTCATTCCACCTATATGCTTGGGGGCTACAGTGAGAGGTTTTCTATCTTAGTCACTCTTAGGGAATCTAGACGCAAAGACCTATGGTTTTCCGTCTAAATCCTCGGGGGCTACAGTGGGATACTCATATGAAATGAAAAATTCAAATAAAACTTACAAGTGTAATGATCCTGAGGTTGGTAGCACTCTCAGCCAGCAGCTTTCCAAAGGATGCACTATTTCCTTGCAAGATATCTACTTGCCGGAGAAGCTCCTCTAGACCGCACGTCAGAGATGTTGGTGCCGCACCAGGAACCAGAGAAGCGCTACCCAGCGTAAGTACCGGATAGACTATCTTTGGATACTCTATGGTTTTCTTGGGTGTGGGGGCGCCGCCTTCGGCAGAAGTACCAGCTTCCACCACCGCCTTACCGCTACCGATGGCATCCTTAGCCGGAGCTTCAGCCATTGGGTGTGCGGCACTTTCCTGCGTCGCCTGCTCGCCGATGACAGCAATCTCGGTAGAGGCACCTGAGTCCACTTCCATGGCGGAAGGGCCAGATGCTTCCTTAGCTTGTGAGCTTGTCGGAGCGGAGGAGGGCTTGACGCTGGGAGTGATAGGGCGATGGCAGGAGATGCATCACGATGCAACATGTCCATGATGGTTCTAGAAGCCCCCAATGTTTTGGAGGTCTTCTTCAAGCTGGTCGTGGCTTTCTTCCTGAAACATGTAAAATACATAAGTACAGGAACAAGGTAGATAAATGTACAAATGTCGGAGAGAAAGAATCTTACACAAGAGGGGGTGATTTGGCAAAAGGGATCCCGGTAACTTTTCTCTTCTCCGCCTCTAGGGCGGCGGTAGTATTTTTGGAGGCTCCACCCTCCGTCTTCTTCTTCTTCCCTCCGTCGGCAGCGTCAGAGGTGAAGCTCTTCCGCTTTCGTGCCAATGGAGCATCGTCGTCGGACACGACGGTGACTTCCTTCATATTTGGATCATAGATTTGAGGAGGCATGATGTCCTCATCTATGTCGCTAAGCTGTAAGGTGAAGAACCACCGTGTTAGATGAGATGACAATTGCTAGACGGAAGAACTGGAGTATATGTCATACACGGAAAACAAACAGTTACCTTTGGGCACTTGCTATCAATGAACATGTCGTAGGTGATGGTGAAGCCACACTTCTTGTCCTTCACCTTGACGATGTCCTTGAGGCGGAGCTTGACGGAGTTGCTCGAGAAATTGTCCACGGAGATGCGGAGGCTATCCCTTCTATCGCTGGTATACTCGTGCATCAGCTTCACGAGGTGCTGCAGAGGCTGGATTCGCCTGATGAACCAGCACATGGCTAGGTCCAAGCCGGTCAAACCCATCTCTATGAACCACTCTATCCGCCTTATGGCACGGGAAGCATCAAGGTCGGACGGAAGGGAGGCTTGGGATCTCCATGTCAAAGTTTCGGTGGTGGCTCCATTGACGAAGTCCGGGTACGTTACTTCTCGGCCGGCCAGAGGGATATCCGGGCCGTAGAAGTAGGTACGCTGCCAGTTCTTGCAGGACTCGTGGCCGACGATGTCGGGGAACCGCCGGCTAGGACAGATCTTAAAGCTTATGGTGCCACAATTTCTAAGTCCGTCCTTGCTGGCTCCGGCTTCATGCTTGACGATGAAGAAATACACGAAGAGATCTAGCCTAGGATTAATCCCTAAGTAACCCTCGCAGAGCGCCGCGTAATTGCTGAGCGCTAGGATACTATTGGGAGAAAGGTTTTGGGGTTGGACTCGGTAGTGGTTCAAGACGGAAAGGAAGAAGTTAGAGATGGGTAGGGAGACGCCACGTACCAATTGTGCTTTGAGGTACACCTTTTCTCCGGCTTGGGGAGAAGGTGTGACCTCGTCGGTCGGCGCCGCCTGCCAGGCGAGCCCCTCCATCATGGGGAGATAGCCCTCGACGACCAGCTCCTTAATATCGCAGTCCGTGATGTCCGAACTGCGCCAATCGCCCTTGTGGGAGTCGTTGTCCTCCTCCAGCAGCTCTAGCGCCGCCGGATTATGTTTGCTGCCGGTGGTCTCGACCACCGCGGAGACAGGGATGACCAGGCTCTCTGGGGCAACGACGACGGAGCTCGCCGGCTTCGTTGCGGCTTCGCCCGACGCTGCCATCGAGGGAGTAGAGCGGCTGCTGGCCATTGCGCAAGTTTGGAGGTGACTGGCGAGATTGGGAACTAGGGTTTTTCGCAAGGTTGCGCGGAGAGCTCGAGGGGGCGCTCGCTGGAGGAAGAATATGATGCGAAGAGATAATGAGGTGAAAAGTAAATTTTCCACCGCAGTTACTATTTATGATCTCTAGCATCAAGATTCGTGCATCTTGATTGGACGGTTGCCGCGTAGAAGACGTGTGTGCGAACGTCCGCGGAAATTTCGCCACGTCCCAACCGTCGCCGCTAACGGTTCGTATCGCTCGCGCGGGAAAAGTGGACATGATTGCATTCTCTGCATGTGTGAGTTACGAGGCGTCGCTGACCTACGTCTACGTCGCCCTAGCTAACATAGGAAGATGAGCCATCACATCGGAAGATTCCGGCATGGACGGATCCAGTCCGGCTACGGAAGAGTACGATGGGAGATTCAGCAATTCTCCGACTTACAAGTTGAAGATGGAGAAAACCTTGCAGGGTTCTTTGGGAGGACTACAAGATATTGCTTGACGATTTGCCGACATCCATCTAGACGGAGCATTCCACGTGAAGAGGCAAGACGGCGCAAGATCTCGGAGTTCTCCAGGGGCTACTATTGGGGATATGCTATATGGGTATCCTTATAGAATGTCTCCTATCCGAATAACCCGGGTGGCCCAGTGTTGGTAGCATGGCCCATGGCCTGCTGGGCGGCCCAATTAGATGGATCCAGAAGGAAGGCCCATGCCAGATAAAGGAAGGCTACGGTTGGAGTCACCGATGTACCCGGAGCCTTGGAGTATAAGACACGCAAGACTAGTAATAGACGGTGTAGGACTCTATAACCTGTCCGGCTAGGACTTTTCCTGTAACCCTAGGACCTGGCGACTATATAAGTCGGGCCTATGGGAGCTTTTAGGGCACAACTTCAGATGATAACTTAGACTTTCTAGTCACCTCGCACAGTGAACCAATCCCTATAACTCGGCGTATTGCCATTATAGTGATTTATAGAAGGATTAGGATTCCGCCACCGTTGTGGGATCTGAACCTGGGTAAGCTATGTTACCTCCTACCCGTCAATCGTCCGCCTTCCCCCATGCCTCTAAACATGCACTGTGAGGACCCCTCCATGGCGTACTCGTCGGCAATACCACGACACATCGTCTGCTAAACGACAAGGTTCGAGTCACTGTAGATGACCAGGCACGTTGCGCCATAGATCTTGTCCATCTTCATGCCGTGGATGAGGGCCTCATATTCGGCCTCGTTGTTGGAGGCGCGAAACTACATCCGATGGATGTATTTCATCTTGTCACCCTGAGGGGATGTCAGTATGACACCATCTCCTGCTCCAGCCTCACGCTTGGAGCCGTCGAAGTGCATCGTCCACGATTACGTCATGTCCGGAGTGTCCGACAGCTGGAGTTCCATCCAGTGGACGAGAAATTCAGGGAGGACCTGAGATTTGATGGCCTTGTGCCGCTTGTAGATTATATCCAGAGGAGACATCTCGATGCCCCACAGGGCTACTCGTCCCGTGGCTTCGGGGTTGTTTAGGATGTTGGATAGGGGGGCGTCGTTGATGACCATGATCTGATGCTCTTAGAAGTAGTGGCTCAGCCGATGAGCTGTCATGAATACGCCAGAGAGCTTCTGTTAGTGAGGGTACATGTGCTTTGTTGGATTCAGTACCTTGCTGAGGTAGTAGATTGGGCGTTGGACCCCATGGGTCTTGCCATCTTCGGGTCGTTCGACCACGAGTACAGTGCTTACCACCTAATGCGTAGCTGCGATGTATAGCAGCAAAGGCTCTCGTTCCTTTGGCTTGACCAGGACATGTGAGGTGGAGAGCAGTCGCTTGAGGTCTTCGAATGCGTCGTCTGCTTCGGGTGTCCATTCAAACTTGTCTGCTTTGCGCATCAGTTGGTAAAACGGTAGGGCCTTCTCACCCAAGCGACTGATGAATCTGCTTAGCGCTGCGATCTGCCCAACTAGCTGCTGGACACCTTTGAGGTTCTTCAGCTTCTCCATGGCCAGTATGGCCCTGATTTTCTTTGGATTCGCCTCGATCACCCGCTAGGAGATGAATTAGCCGAGTTGCTAGCCAGATGGGACGCCGAAGGCACACTTTTATAGGTTTAGCTTGATCTTATAGTGATCAAGATTATCAAACGTCTCGCGGAGATCGTCGATCAATGACTTGGCCTTCCTGGTCTTGATTACTATGTCGTCTACATAGACTTGAATGTTGTGACCAATCTGTTTTTTAGGCACGACTGCATGCACCTCTGATACATGGCACCTGCATTCTTCAGCCTGAAGGGCATGGTGTTGTAGCAGAACACGCCGAACGACGTGATGAACGCCATTTTCTCCTGGTCTTCGACCTTCAGCCAAATCTGGTTGTAGCCTGAGTAGGCGTCGAGGAAGGAGAGTTTCTCGCATCCTTCAGTCGAATCGATGATCTGATCGATCCGCGGTAGAGGGAAGTGGTCCTTGGGACAGTACTTGTTGAGCGATGTGAAGTCCACGCACATCCGTGGGATGTCCGTGTCCTTTTTGGGGACCAACACGGTGTTGGCCAGCCACCCACTCTCCTTGATTTCTCTGATGAAGTTGGCATCGAGTAGTCTGTTGACTTTGACTCCAACGGCTTCGGCTCTTGGCTCGGACAGTCGTCGGATTGACTGTTTGACAGGCTTCGCATCCGTAAACACATTGAGTGCATG
Source organism: Avena longiglumis (assembly GCA_030063025.1). Classification (NCBI taxonomy): domain Eukaryota; kingdom Viridiplantae; phylum Streptophyta; class Magnoliopsida; order Poales; family Poaceae; genus Avena; species Avena longiglumis. Next base: position 434,875,176 of record CP125977.1, on the reverse strand, counting down.
CTCAGCGAATTCCCTAGGAACTCCTGGCATGTCCGCAGGACACTAGGCGAAAATTTTCCAGCGCTCACGGAGGAATTCGACGAGCGCACTTTCCTATGCGTGACTTAGGTCGTTGGCAATCAACGCTGTCTTGGAAGCGTCTATCGGATGGACCTGCACCTTTTTCGTGTTGACCGTGGAGTCTAGTGACATATCAGGTGCATTTTGCCTGGCGACTAGGGGTTCCCCATTGTTTGTCACTTCTCCGAGCCTCGTGAGCTCCTCCTACATGCCGAACAACTGGGAAATTCTGTTGAAGTGTCTGTCGCACTAGTTGGATCGTGTGAAGCTTCCCTGGACAATGATGACGCCCCTGGGTCCTGGCATATTTAGTAGCAGGTACTCGTAGTGCAGTACTACCAAGAATCTTGCGAATGCCACGCGCCCGAGGATGGCGTTGTACTGTGATGGCCAGTCCACCACTTCGAACACCAGCCACTCGCGCCTGAAATTTTCGGGCTAGCCGAAGATGACGTCGAGCCATATCTTCCCTAGCGGATATATGCCCTTCCCTAGGACTATGTCGTGGAACGTCATGTCTGATTGCTCCAGGCTGCATATTGGGATCCGTATCGCTGCGAGTGTACTGGCGAACATTAGATTGATGCCGCTGCCGCCATCCATGAAGACACAGCTCATCTCGAACCCCCCGATCTGCGCCTCGAGCACCAGGGCAGCATGACCTGGGCGAGGGATTTGGCGTGGGTGATCCCAACGGTCGAACGTGATGCAGGACTCCGAGCCGCTGAAGTACTCAGGGATGGCTGGTGGGGAGGCCACCGCCAGGCTGACTTGGCGGGTGATCTTTTTTTGCACCTTGTTTTTTGGGTTCCCCTTCTGGATGATCAGGGCCCCTTTGGTGGTGGGTATCCAACCGCACCGTTGTTTGGTGCTGGTGCAATCGCTGGATTCGATAGTCCAACGGGTGGTGGTGGAGGAGCTTCGTGGGTGATGTCACCCAGTACAAGTGCAGGCCCAAATCCAGGGTTTACGATCTGCCGCTGTATTTGGGTGAGACCCTCGCTGAGCTTCTGGAACTCGCGGAAGTCCTTGAGCATGTGGTTGTCCTTCTTCTTGCCATCCTGTTTGTCGATGTACAAGTGTATGGTGCAAGGACCAGACAATTTGTCGTATGTCGAAGGCTCGTCGTCGCAGCTACGACGCTGCCATGTCTATGTGGGTCGCCCTCTTCGCGGTAGTTGCCTCCGTGGTATCCGCTGATGTGGTTGCTGTCATTGCGTCGGTTGGCGTATCCAGTCGCGACCATGTCGACTCCGTCACGGTCATCGTAGACGCGCGATCTTCGTTTGTTGCGGCGTTCTCACCTGCGTCCTCATCGTCCGAATGCGTTTGGTGGAGGGAGTCCTCGCCATCTGCCCATCGGTTGGCGATGTCCATGAGGTGGTCGAGCATCTTGGGCTTGACGCGGCCAAGTTCTTCCTTGAAGTATGGGCGCTTGACACCATCCTTGAAGCCGTCGATTATCCTTTCTTCGGAGATGTGTGCGGCGGAATTCTTGATATGGGACCACCGTAGTATGTACGAGCGAATGGATTCACCGGTTCGTTGGGTGTAGGCTCGCAGTTCCTCGATCGATGCTGGCCTCTTGCTGGTTCCCTTGAAGTTGCGGATGAAGCGGTATGCCAGCTCCTCCCAGCTTCGGATAGAGCCGGAGGACAGGCTACCGAGCCAGATCCTAGCGGCGCCTGTTAGCTGTAGCTAAAGGCATTGTAAGGCGGTGTTCCTGTTTCCGCTATGCAGCTTGACGGATGAGAGGTGGTCGCTGAGCCAGGCCTTCGGGTCCTGTGTACTGTCGAACTTCGGAGTGTCCGAAGGGAGCTTGAAATTTTTCGGCATCCGTGTTCGCCGAACGGATCTGCTGAAGCATCTGGCTCCACACAGCTCTCCGTTGTCTTCTTCTTCGGACTCAGTTGAACACGCGCGTTTAGCGCGTGCCTTGTCGATCTTGCGCTGGGTTAGATCGTTTCGAGCGTCGTAGTCGCTGCTGTAGCGCCGTGGGCTCTTGCGACGTCGGGGCAGACCGTGCTCGTCTTGCTCGGATGAGGGCGTAGGGCTGTGGGTGAATTTGACTGTAGCTTTTTCTTAGGCTCCGCGGGAGCCTCGACATGGAGCGCAGGTCTGACGAGTCCGAGACCAGCTAGCGCGGACTTGTGCATTTCGCTCTTCGGGTCACCCACCGGAGGTGGATGGGACGCGAGATATGTAGTGGCCGCCATGATCACTGCCTGTGGTGTTTTTGGCATGGCATTGCCGTTTACATCCATCGTCGTGAAGGACGTTTTGAGGGCCCTAGTAACCTCGCGTCGCGCGGAGGGGTCCATGTGTTCCTTGCGGGAGTGATGCTTGTTGGCGTTGTTTCCGTGCGAACTGGAGCCGCCAGTGGTGGAGAGTGCAGCTCGCCGCGCGCTGGACTCCGAAGTCGCCTGCTTACGCTTGTCAAGCTCCTCCATCATCTTCACCTACCGGTTATGCTCGTTGATGAGAAGGAGGTGGTATGCCATCAGCAGATCCCATGAAGCATTCACAGGTAGGATGATGTTGCCTTCCACGGATTCGCGTGCTTGGCGCCATCCTTCTTCGTCTAGGTTGATATTCTGGTAGGCGTTAGTGTCTCCTTCGTTGGGCCTGAGCAGCGGATCTCCCCCCCTTTCCTCCGTTCTCACCTTGCGGGTGGTTGGGTGCGATCAAACCTGGTGGCAGGTCCGTTTCGTTTTGGATGACCACGGCGCATAGGTAATGTCCGCGGATGGGGTCGCTGCTGCCGCAACTTTCTGAGAAAGGGCTGCACATATCTGAGTTGCAGCTGCTGCTGCCGTCTGACTCGTCCGTCAACGCGTGTAACGCGCCGACAGGTGGGACCCATGAAGCGAGTCTGATAGATGGTGGTGGCACCCGCTCTGGGATGTGGAGAGTGCCGGTCTGCCCCACCTGGAAGCAGAAGCTCCCGGTCTGCCCCACTAACGGACTCAAAATCCCTCAGGGTCGCCGGCGAGTGGGCGGTGAAGTCAAAGGTGCCGAAGAGGAGGTGACTCTCCGTCGCCGATGAATTGTAGATCACTCTGTATGGGACCGTCACGATCACACAATCAGCGTCCCCGGTTCCCACAGACGGCGCCAATTAACGAGGTTCAATCTCGTCAATGCCCATTGTTATGGACTTGGGTTTTGGAGAAGATGGGGATGCTTGAGATCGTGGAACGGTTAATAGACAAGCAACACGGGACACGAGGTTTACCCAGGTTCAGGCCCCCGGAGGGAAAACCCTACTCCTTCTTGTCTGCTCTTGATTACGGCGGAACCGAAGGTTACAAGGGTGCGCAGATGCAATCTGGCGTGAAGGTGTGTATGCGAGGGTGGAATAGATCCTTCTCGTCATACCCTCCTGGACTTTATATAGATAGGCATGTATCGGGCTTAGGTCGATTCAGTTACAAATTAGGGTTGGTACCCTTTGAAATTCTATCTACTCTAGACTTGTCCTCCAAGGATCCGAAGACATCATGGGCTTGGGCCACCCGAAATCTCCATGGGCCTCGTGTCTTGACGTGGGGCCTTCCTTCGGCTGGACCAGGTATACCAACATTGTGTACCCGGGGGTATAACCATGCCATCTAGAGATAGGTGAGTAGGTGTCAAAGTAATCTTCGCCTTCTTTCTATGTGTAGCCCTTATCTACAAGACACACCTTGTACTTCTCAATAGTACCATCAGGCCTTAGCTTCTTCTTGAACACCCAATTACATCCCACAGGTTTACAACCATATGGTCATTCTGATAATTCCCAAGTTCCATTAGAATAAATCGAGGCCATCTCATTTTGGACAGCTTCTTTCCAATCATCTTCATCAGGGGATGCATATGCCTCAGCAATGGATCTGGGAGTATTGTCCACAAGGTACATGATGAAGTCATTTCCAAAGGATTTTGCAACCCTCTATCTCTTACTACTCGTCGGAGGTTCATCGTCATCCTTCTCGAGGGCTTCCTCATATGGTTGTTCAGAATTCTCAATAGATGCACTAGATTCAGGAAGTATTTCAGAAGAAATTCTACCAATGATATGCATATCTTTCATAGGAAATATATTCTCAAGGAATGTTGCATCGCGAGATTCCATTATAGTATCAACATGCATATCAGGTACCTCAGATTTAACCACTAGAAATCTATAGCCTACCCACCGTGGAGCATATCCTAGAAAGATACAATCCACTGTCTTGGGCCCGAGCTTGCGTTTCTTGGAGATCAGTATGTTGACCTTCGCCAAACACCCCCAAGTGCGCAGATACGAAAGTGATGGTTTTCTCCCAGCCCACTCCTCATAAGGGGTATTTTCTTTATTCTTGTTAGGAACTCTATTCAGGACATGACATGAATTCAACAAAGCCCCCACCATGCCTTTGATAAACCAGCAGTGGCTAACATGGAATTCACCAAGTCAGTCAGCGTGCAGTTTTTCCTCTCGGCATCCCCGTTTGATTGGGGCGAGTAGGGAGGTGTCCTCTAATGAATAGTTTTGTGTTCCACACAGAATTCGTCAAATATTTTGGGAAAATACTCACCACCACGATCCAGCCTAAGACGCTTGATCTTTCTCTCTAGTTAATTTTCAACTTCGGCCTTATAAATTAGTCTAAAGCCTCATCTTTAGTTTGCAACAAGTAAACATAGGAGAATTTAGTAGCATCATCTATCGAAGCCATAAAATATCTCTTTCCAACTTTTGTCAACACATCATTCATCTCGCACGGATCAGAATGTATGAGTTCTAGAGGTGCCAAGTCTCTCTCCTCGGCAGCCGTGTGACACTTTCGAGGTTGCTTTGATTGCACACAACTATGGCACTTAGAACCTTTGGCAATAGTGAATTTCGGAATTAAACTCATACTAACATCAAGCCAAAATTAATGTGATATAAACGAGAATGCCAAACACTTGTATCATCATTAACACCAACACAAATATGATTCACAGATTTATTACAAAACTCTGAAAGTGAAGACCGGAACAAGCCTCCGAACTCAGAACCTTTACCAATAAATTGTTCATGTTTCGAAACAACAACTTTATTAGACTCTAAAACAACCTTAAACCCATCTCTACATTGAAGGGAGCCACTAACGAGATGCTTGTTCATAGTAGGGACATGATGCATGTTCCTCAGCTGCACGATCTTTCCGGAAGTAAACTATAGATCCATCGTGCCAACACCATGAACAGAAGCATGTGATCTATTCCCCATTAGGATGGATGAATCCCGAGCAACCTGATAAGAAGTGAACATAGAGATGTCAGCACCCACATGAACATTAGCACCCGTATAAATGAACCAACATGGTGATTGAAATACTGAAAGAACAGTAAATAAATTACCATACCCATCAGTATTGCTAGCGGTCACGACGTTGACAGTCTTGGCCTTTTTCCCTCTGTGATCTGGGCGACCTGGACAGTCCTTGGAAAAGTGGCCAAGCTCTTCATAAGTGAAACAAGTCAGATCACTCTTGTCCATGTTCGGATTCTTCTTCTTCTTAAAGGTTGTAGTATTTACAGGCTTGTTAAAGGAGGACTTAAAGTTCCCTTTATTCTTGCCTAAGGATTTGCCTTTCTGCACATAGTTGGCACTAGCGTGACCCTCTCCTTTCTCAGTAGTGTCCTTAGCCTAAGCCTTCTCCTCAACGTCAAGTGACGCTATCAGATTTTCAACTGATATATCATATCTCTTGTGTTTGAGAGCTGTGGCAGAGTTCCTCCATGAAGGAGGCAACTTAGCAATAATGCAACGCGCCACAAACTTGTCGGGTAAGGCACACTTAAGGAGTTCGAGCTCTTTGGCAATGCAATGTATCTCATGAGCTTGTTGAACTATAGGAAGATCCTTTGTCATCTTAAAATCATGAAAGCTTTTCATGATGTACAGTTCACTGCTAGCATATGCAGCACCAAACTTTGTGTCCAGTGCATCCCAGAGCTCCTCCTTGTCTTTTATGTGCATAAACACATCACACAGACGATCAGAAAGAATGCTCAGAATGCATCCCACAAAGACAGTATTGGCTTCCTTGAACTTCTTCTGATCCTCATCATATATAGTTCCTTCAGGTTTGCCTTTACTAATCTGGAACACTTTCATCATGGTCAGCCAAAGCTCAGCCTTGTACTGCCTCCTCTTAAAGTGCACACTGGTAAACTTATCCGGCCTCAGTGCATCAGTAAAACCAGCCATTGTTAATTCAGGAAATTGCCTACAATAAGGTTTTTGGATTGTTGGAATATTAGGCACAATTTCCATGATTAATTCCAAAATATTAAAAATGACAAAACCAGCTACTAGCTCATGTAACCCGAACATACTAGATGTACTAAACAACACGATGAACGTAAACAAGTAGTAGCTACACATGTACTCGCAAAACATGATAAATAACCAAATAGGAGCATGTCGCACATACCGTTCGCTAGCAGTAACTTTGGGGAAGATTGATCGAAGTAGATGGCGGCAAAGATGGCGATAGGAAGAACCGCCTGACTTGGATGGAAGAGGACCCGTGATGGAGAACTCGAGAAGTCGCGTGGAGCGCTTCCCCAAAAGCTTATTCGCCCTCTTCCGTACAGGATCACAAAGGCGAGTGGTTCCGGAGACTTTCTCTCTCGTCCGCTGATGCACGCCGACAAGCGGGATGGAGTAGACTACGGTGGCGACACAAGCAGAGAGGAGGCAAAACCCTAGATTGGTTTTCGGTGTTATGCGTTGTGGAAACCGCATAGACGTTTATGTATAGAGCGGCTGGGAAATCCTGTGCAGGACACGGTGTGGGCCAAGCCATGTCGCGCACGTTCGGGTCGGTTACAGATAGCCCACAATCCGGGAACGACCCGAATCTACTAATTATTGACACGTCTGTCTAACCGCACACATTTTCCTGAGCAGCAAAATAAAGCTCGGCTCGGCAAGATTTCCGCAACCCGCGTCGCGCGCGTCATGACGAGGCGAGCGTTCGAGCGGCAACATCGTCGTCGGAGGAACGCACATATAACTCTTTTATTGTCACTCACTTATAAAACGGTGCAACACTCCACCTTATAAGGTGGTACAACTCTCCTTCAACTTCTCATATGGGACTAAACTTTAGCTCACACCGCTCTTGCCACACACATGTGAGCTGTGCCACCAACTTGGGCCAAATCACATATGGGCTTCCACATACATGGGCTTTGAGATTTAGGGAAAATCTGAAATCACATATGAGTCTAATGATTTAGCCCATTATTTATAACAAAAGGCTAAACCAAAAAATGACCAACACATTCCCAAGCCTTTATTTCTCGCAATCGGTGTACTCTAGCAAACTCCGATGCTCATGCTTGAAAGATTGCGGAATATAGATTGTACCGATAGTAATTGCAGTATTACAATGAGAGCCATTGGGTTGTTTATATAGTACCAGAAGACTTAGAGGACGAGAAAACTATTAGATATAGAATTGGATTACAAATTTAAACTACCAAATATAGTCCAAATCGTGATATACTCTAACACTTCCCCGCAGTCGGATCGGTAGTGACGAGAACAGCCGTAGCGTCACGGATGGTCTGACTGGAGCATAATCCGAAGGCGTGAACTAGAGAGGGATCCGGTGGATGCCGATGTCGATGTAGCCAATAGTAGGATGATGTAGTCATGGTCGATGGTGCCGTTGATGATGTAGTCGTCGTTGATGAAGTCGATAAAGTTGATGATGTTGTTGTGTTGTGGTTGATGTCGTCGTTGAGCCTAGAGAATTTATCGTAGTAGTTGAGGTAGACCTAGCTTGAGTCGGAGTAGTCGAGGTAGGCGACACATCTTGCTGAGCTTGCCAAACTCAGGAGCGCGCCAAGGACGAAGACACGCGTCGGTGTTGCCAATACCGGACATGTGAAGACAAGGACCATCGCAAGCCATGCGAGCCAGAGCCGGAGGAAGCAACCGAGAAATTTTTCATGAATGGTCGACGCGTAGAAGTTGTCCACCGATTTGTCGGAGTAGATGAAGTGGTTGCAAGAAAAAAATTGATTTAGTGCAAAATAAAAATTTAGACTGCCACTCTGGCAGCCAGATCGTGGTGAACGAAGACGACGAGGTATTTATTGATGGGGATTGAATTGTAGCGATAGTAGATTTTGGGGATTAGACCCGTCCTCTTGTATAAGCGTGACGTCGCCCGTGGAGAACAACTTGTTGGCGTTGACAATGACCACGATTGGTGATAGTGGCGACGATATGGCGATGTTGTTGATATAGATGGTTGTGAGCGATGGTGACTACGAGTGATGCAGATGTTGAGGCACGTACTCAGGGACATGCCGCGAGATCAAAGTTGAAGGCTTGGTGTAGATCGGCTTCGCGAAGACTTGAAGGTGTAGACGTGTAGAGTTGATCGTTCCTTGTCCAATATACACTGACAAGGACTCTTGAATTTTTGCATGCAGCCTGGTGCTTGCAACCGGCGACGCGCCCGTGCGTGCGGCCGGGCAAAGCTGCTGGCGCATGCGGCCGGACAGAGCAGCTTCAGCAGTCTTTGGCGTATATAGAATCTATCGGATCTGATAAAAATGCTGATTTGTAATCATTTCTTATTCATTTTTTTTAGCATGTCGCTCGTCAAGAATTGTGTATGTTGCCTATATTAATTTTGTATTATTATTGAAAAACAGTTAAACTTAACTAGTAGCTATGGATGCTCACAGCGATCTGATATTCTTGGCCGTCCGATTCAGCAATTTTTTTTCTGAGAACAATCAGCAAATGAACTATCCGTTGTTTTTTTTCGTCCCACACTGTCGCTAGGCCTATTTACCGCGTCAAGCCTACTTTCTTGTCAACCGGGCCAACATGGTGTGGCCCGCCAGGCCACGATAGGACAGGGGCCTTTAATTAACTGGGCTTGAGTTGGGAGTGCGTGTTCTCCTCAGCATTGCGTTCGTTTTCACGAGACCTCAAAAAACAAATGGAGATGGAGGTTCGCCGTCTTCCTCCGGTAACCGTCGGTAAACACCTTGGCAGCCCTTGCGTTACAGCGATCTGAGGCTCTTCAATATGGTGCGTGCAATGTGCATATTGTGTTTTAAAATAAGTAACTTGGATTTTCTAAACTCGTATATATCTAGATTCTAGACACATTTTAATAGTAGATATACGTATTTAAATTTAGACAAACCCAAATTATTTATTTTAGGCTGGAGGGAGTATTTAGCTTCTGCAACTTGGGACTGAGGTTTATGAATAACAGTTGTAGGACAATTGGACTTATGACGATTTGTCGGACCAGGTGGCGATTCAATTTATATAGCCATCTCAAATTTTGTTGTGTCCCCATGGGAAGATTAGGAGACTGAATCCACGATCAGGCCATTTTATGCTAGCACGGGGTATTCTTGATATCTTGATACAATTTAATCAATAATATATGTAGCCAAAAAAATATTGAGGATATCTTCACATGTGTGTCTAATTCTATTGATGTTTTCATAAATTTTAGGGACCACTAAAAGAATGTGTATGCTAATGCAAGTAAGGGAATTAGGAGTCTAGCACCTTTAAGTATTGTGTTGATGAGAAACTTAAGTCTCCTTAATTTACTTTGGACTAGTTTGGTGCTTAATTGGCACCACATCTGTAGCATTGTATTAGCAGGTAGCACACGCTATTTCTTGTTTGGCATACTTTACTTTATAATTTAAAAAGCTTATAGGGCCATATTTTGTGTGAGACCCTGACGCATGGCTTAATAGGATTGATATTATACACAAAGTTATAATTTTTTTTTGAAAGCTCATCTGAAAACAACTCTAAGATTAAGTGTGCTTGGTCTAGAGCAATTTGAGGATGTGTGATCGACCGGGAAGTGGGTACCGGGTGCGCACAAGTGAGGATAAAGTGTGTATAGAAGACTAGTATTGGTCTGTGGGATTAGTCTAAAGATTCTATTGAGCTGCCAGGAGTGACAGTCATTGGTCTGGAGAGGCCGGGGTGATACAAGTGGTATCAGAGCCAACCATCGCGGTTACACGGACATGTGTGGATCAGTGGTGGACATGTGGAGCATGATGCGTGTGGTATGAAGTGGACACGACATGGCATAGATGCTGGCACTAGATGCACAAACTTATGCCAAAAGAGGACATTTCTAGCTTGTGGTTGATCGACGAGGGCATCGATCTTCTAAGAGTGAGTGTATGTGAGACTCTGGCGCATGGCTTAATAGGATTGATAGTATATCCATAAAAAAATTATAACTTCTTTTCCGGAAGCTCATCTAAAAATATCTCTGTGGTCAAGCGTGTTTGGTCTACAGAAATTTAAGGATGGATGACCGACCGGAAAGTAAATACCGGATGCGTACGAGTAAGGACAAAGTAGACAAAAAAGACTAATATTAGTCTGTCAAATTAGTCTAGGATCTTATTAAGCTGTCAGGAGTGACAGCTGTTGCTACGAAGAGACGTGGTGTTACATTTTTCCATCCCATCTGATTGTTTATACTATTGTGCGACTCAAAGAAACTTCGTCAAATAAAGGCAACGCTATTGCATGAAGGCTTTTGAATGGTTCGGTAAGTGTAAGGTTGATTTGTCTTCATCGAGCAATGTTACTTGAGGTGTGCAATTTCTAAGATATCTGTGCACCTTTACTTTTTCTTTGTGTGTAGACATTGAAGGAGATTTTAAAAAGATTGCTCTATAATCAGTTTCAAGATCAAATTCTCTGATTTTTATTAGCAGACGCTTTGGCGCGTATATTTTGTGAGTAGATATCACCCGTATGGTGTATCATCTTGTGGCCTCCCTTACCTGTGAATGGATATCTTAACCTCTTTTACCTGTGAATGGATATTTAAAAATAACACTAAAAAAATTATTTAGCAGAAGCTGAACCATGTAAGAATTCATTTTTTTTATCATGCATGCAGACAGAAAATAAGATGGTCACATCAAAGATTCATCATTTCTTACTAAACCAACCATATGTTTACTCTTTTCCAGGCATAAGGAAAAGCCAATTTGATGATACAACAGAAAATAAGGTTCATAAGGCACGTACCTTTATATTAGCAAAATCATTCATGATAAATCTCTAGAATTGCTTGTCATCATCTACAGGAGAAAAAACATACAGCTATATCTTTTTTTTAACACGGGGATATATTGAAATTAGAGAACGCGGTACATCGCTGATCCAAAGATCAAAGATACAAGCCAGATGAGTGGCACAGCCCAAGTACAGGTGAAGATAACACATGATGTCTACACCGAAGACTATAAAAGAAACAAAACGGCGATCGACCATCCGTCGACAACTCGAATCTAAAAGTGCCGCAATTGTAATCCTCAAGGAACTCTTTGCTCCAAACCAGTTGATACCCCGCGGGTGGTTCTCCCGACAGCCTATCTGGTGTATGCAAAAGAGGAGATGGAGTACTGAGCTGTAGATACGAAATGTCCATCACCGAGCTCAAACTCAGAAGTCCCCATTGTTGAATCTGAGGAGCTGCAGCAGTCGTGTTGTCATCCACTTCTGAGGAATCAACCCGAACAACGGGGACGATGTCAACACCATACATATCTTCCATCCAACATAGCCTTGTGCCTTTAGACTTTAAAAGAGGGTCTTTGCTCTTACTCATATCTTTGCTGCCCAAGAATCTCACTGAATATATGTGAGCATAATTGATGTTTTTAGATTATGCCTATTATATTGAGTTGGATCGATAAGCTCACACTGAGACTGTTATTCCCTTTTTGACATAATAAACGCTGGGTAGCTAAAACCAAAGGATGGAACCCAAAGTTTTACATATTATGGATGACTTCCAAGATCTGATCAGAGCAAGTTTGCTGAAGCCATACCGTAAAAATCAGCATCTTGAGAACAACTGATCCAGCCACTAGAGAAATTGCATCGCCAATAGAAGTCGTCACCAGATTTCAAGACGGAGAAGCAAGTCGGCCACAACCCGAAACAAGGCCCAAACCAAAGGCCTCGAGTCCTAGGTCGGCGACTCCCTTGCCACCCATCGATTTTTCCCTGCAGGCAGTTGACTCTGTGGCGTTGAAACTGCATCGTGACCTCCATCAACCTCCAACGCCGCCCTGAAAAATCGTTGGCGGCTCCTCTGCTGCTCACCTCCCCCTCGCCTCCACGGCCGGCCGGCAGGAAAAAAAAAGCAGAAAAGCCACATTCCAAGCAGTAGCATTTTCTAGCATACGCTCCCAACGTACACACGCAGTCACCCTGTCGAACTCCAGATCGAGAAACTTTAGGCTTCTCTTCTTCCCAATGTCTATCATCACCACCACGAGGGTTTGACTCGTCAATGTCTATTGTTATGGACTTGGGTTTTGGAGAAGGAGGAAAATGTGGAGATCGTGGAACGGCTAACAGATTCACAATACGGGAACACGATGTTTACCCAGGTTCAGGCCCCCGGAGGGAAAACTCTACTCCTGCTTGTCTGTTCTTGATTGATGACGATGTCGATGATTACAAAGGTGCGCAGATGCAATATGGCGTGAAGTGTGTTCTAGGGATTGAGGTGAGAGAGCCTCCTCGCTGTGCTCTCCTGGCCTTTATATGGGGAGGACAGGTCTTGGGGTAGGTCGAGTCGGTTACAGATTAGGGTTAGTCCCTTTGAATTTCTATCTACATTAGTCGTGTCCTTCAAGAAGTCGAGTTTTCTCCGGGCTTGGGCCATCCAAAGTCTCCTTGGGCTTCGTGATTGCAGCAGGTCCTTCCCGTGGGCCTCCGTTGGGCTTAACCAGGTAGGCTAACGCCATGTGCCCGTAGGGCATATCCATGTCAGTATCCCCTGTGTAGGGTTTCGTAGCATGGAAAACAAAAAATTTCTATCGCATACAAACAAACAAGCCAAGATCTATCTACTAGATTGTAGTAACGAGTCGATGGAATAACTTACCCTCGAAGATTCCAAAGTGTTTAACGAGAGCGGATTCTCGTGGGTGATGTAGTCGTACTCTTCCCGATCTCAAGATCGCGTAGACGATCCTTCCAAATTGCGTTCGGAAGCGCTTCATGATCGGTCACGTTCGATTACTCGGCGAAGACCTTCCTCTTCCTTGTTCCAAGGTGGAGGTTGTAGCACTCTCCTCGCGATTCCGGCAGCACAATGGCGTGGTACCGGAAGTAGAGGGGAGATCCTGCAGGGCTTCGCCTTAAGCCGGAGCGAGTATGGTGGAGTATGAGAGAGCTATTAGTGGTCTAGGATTTAGACACACCAATTAGAAGGCTCTAAACCAAGGCTAGGGCAATTAGAAGCTCTAAACCAAACGGCTCTAAACCGGAGGCTTTGGCTAGGGTTTAGATTAGAGGATAGGAACTTGTGTGTCTAGAGGAGGAGCCCTGCCTCCTTTTATAGGTGGAGGGACGGCGCCAGTGGGAGGAGGAGTCCCTCCCAACTCGGCTTGGTGGGCGCCGCCGGTTGGAGGAGGATTCCCTCCCAACTCGGTTTGCCCCTCTTTCCTCTTTCCCTCTCTTTCTGTTTTAGCCGTTTGACTTTTCAAACTTGCTATTTGACTTTTCAGTTTAGGATTCAATTTAATCCTTTATTTGGAACAGAGAACACTTAGTACATGATGCAATCATTCCAATATGTAATGACACATTCATGTACCCCTTCCTCCGGAGTGCGGACATTCGAACCTTCTAGAACATTCGATGAAAACACGGAATCATTCCCGAACTCAAAGCAGGACTTTCCTTATATGAATCTTATTCTCCGGACCATTCCGGATCACCTCGTGATATCCCGGATCCCATCCGAGACTCCGAACAACATTCGGTCACTTTCTCATAATACCATAACTACTCAAACAACGTCGAATCCTTAAGTGTGTCTCCCTACGGTTCGTGAATTATGCGGACATGATCGTCCGAACAATAACCAATAGAGGAATCTGGAAATTCATATGGCTCCCACATATTTCTACGATTACTTTGCGATCGAATGAACCACTTACATACGATACCAATTTCCCTTTGTCTCACGATAGTTTACTTATCCGAGGTTATGATCGTCGGTATCTCTACATACCTAGTTCAACCTCGTTACCGATAAGGTACTCTTTTCTCGTTCCCGTGATATGTGATCCCTTGTGAGCCAGTCACATTCTTGCAAGCTAATTGGATGACATTCCACCGAGAGAGCCCAGAGTATATCTATCCGTCATATGGATGGACAAATCCCACTCTTGATCCATGTGTTTCAACCAATACTTTCCGAACACTCAATGCCACCTTTTGTGGCATCCCGAAAAACCACTACTAGAAAATCGCGTTGTTTTTGTGCATTGAATCATCATGACCGCATGCTCATGTCATCATGCCACATTGCATTTGAGCATCGTCATCATCTTGCATTTGCTTGCATAAAACTAATTGCGGAAAAACCTGTTCTTGTTTTCTAAACGCCCCGTCTATGTTCCAAACGCAAAACCCGGGTCTCCGGATTATTTTGTTTTGTCTGCTATCGGGTTGCAAAAGCCCTGTTTGAAATAAACAAAATATTTAATTATTTTTTAGTGGGGCAGTCGAACGGGCCGATTCGACCCAGTCGACCACCCCCAGAATTGAATCGGTCCACCTAAACCAGCCCACCCGAATTCTAAAACTACCTAGTCATAATCTACCCACCACTCACAGCTCGCCACCTCACCCCTGGCCCCAATCCCTACCCACCCCGCCACCTCATCAATCCCCATCCCCTCTCTCTCTCTTCTCACCCTAGTCCCACCTACCCACTCTCTCTCTCCCTCACCGCCAGCCTGGCCCCATCCCAGGCCCACTCCCGCCTGACCCCACCACCCACTCAACCCCCACCACGCGTCCCCCACGCGCTCCCTCACCCCGCTCCCGCAACCGCCCACGCCACCCGACGCGCCGCCACCCCTTCTCCCTCCTCTCCGGCGCCCACGTCGCGGCCGAGCCTCTGCGCTTCGCCCGCCCGCCCTTCCCTCCGGTCGCCGGCCAGCCTTGACCCGCCTCTCCCTCGCGGGCCTGCCTCCACCTTCCACCCCAGTTCCACCGCCGCCCAAGCGCCGCCGACTGGCCTCGAGCTTCAGCCGCCAGGGACCTTCCGCACGCCTCCGCTTGGTCTCGCCAGGCCCCTCCTCCGCGCTCGCCGCCGGGCCTCCCTTCTCGTCCCCGTCGCCCTTGAGCCACCCCGCCTTGTGGCCTCGCTCGGGCCGTCGGCCGCCGCCTCGCGCCGTTCCCACACCCGTCGGTGTCTTGCCTCTCGCCGGCCGCCTCTGCCTCTCTGCCGCGCGGGACCTCGCCAGGCCGCCCCTCGCCTCCGACCCCGCGCCACCGTCGCCCTTTGCTCCGGCCCGTCTGCGTGCCGCCCCGGCTCCGTCCGCCTCCTGCGCGTCACCGGCGGCGTCCTCCCGCATCGCAGCGACCCGGCGCCGTTCCGAGCCCCTCTCATCCGAACGCGAGCAACAACGCCTCCGTCCCCGGCTGCCTGTAGGAGCTCCGGCCGCTGTAGCCCGCATCTTCCAGGTCCTCTGCTGCGGGCCCATGCGTAGACGGTGTTCATCGTCATCTCCGGCCACGATCTGCCGATGCTCCACCTCGTCCCTATTCCATGAGGCAGCCTACCGACCCGAACTAGTCTGAACTAGTGCATTGAAGCCCGCCAAGATCTACTCTGTAAGCGTCAACCGATGCCTGCAACCGATGTTTAAGATGGAGCACCAAGATCTTCATCTCGGAACATCAAGGTCATTGTACTTGGGACCGATGCCCAAACCCGAAGACCTTTTACAAGACGGACCCGAAGACCGACACGAACGCCAAGTTCTTCCTCTCGGATCCGAAGACGCGAGACCGGACACCAAGATCTCCTTCACGGAACCCCGATGCTTTCGACACGGATGCCATGATCTTCACGGACGCCGAGACCCCGGACCCACGAAGACCGATCCGAGCGCCAGGACCGAACACGAAGAACGCCAAGATCGCCGGCGGATCGCCAAGTTCTACGCATCGAGCCAAGACCGACCCGATACGACGACCCGACAAGACCTTCGCGACGACAAGATCGGCACCGATCAGGGCGGATCCGATGCGCCCCGACGCCGAACCAAGCCCTTCATCCCGGATGCGACAAGATCTACTTCCGTTGTCCAAGACCGATCCCGTCGAACCCTGAACCCTGCGACCGAACCCCGAATCTCGGAACCCCAAGTTCGTCGAGACCCTCTAATGTGTGAACCCCTTCCCGAAAACCCTATTTTTATAACATAATACAAATTGTCGCATATTAATTGTTCATCTCGCATGCATCTTGTGCGGTTTGGGGGCCTTATGCCGATTCACCATATAATTAAATATGGGGCCCATATGCGGGCAAATCTAGTCTTTTATTGGCCTCATTTAAATTTGTGTAGCGAACTGGTAACTTATCTCGCCATGTTAATACAACATTTAAAATGCAGGGTAGCTAAACAACATGAACCATCTGGATAATTGTCGGGACCCCGGTTCCGCTTAATATGACCTAATTGCATCGCACCTTTTTCATGCCATGCATCATCCATGCATCATGCCCGATCTTTTGCCGTAGTATTAAATATTGCATCCGGTGTTTATTCTAGTGTTTTGCTTCTTCGCGGATAAGGCCGTTGAGTTGATGTGAGCTTCGCCCCGATCTTCGAATGAACCTTCGGCAATGTTTTCAGGCGAGCATCTCCCCCTTTCTACCTATCTTACTTTTATAGTATTTATACCCTCCTGTTGATCTATTGATATCTGTGTTGCGATGCTCTAGTTTTCGTACCCGTGATATCCCTTGCAGCCTTATATTGCCTTGGACACCTCCTATTACCTGTTGTTTGGTAGATAGTTGGACTTGCGCGTTGTAGTCGCTCGCTCAAGTGCTGTTGCGTGTCGCCATGTACCACAGTTGTTGGAGTGTTGCCACATGTTCAATGTTGGAGATGGTCATGGCTTTACTTACCGTTCACTTTAATTACTGTTTAACAACTAAAATTGAAGTAGGTAAGCAGAGGCACAGGTGGGCAATAGATGTTATTTGGTTGTTAACCGTCCACTTGTGTCCCGTAGGACCCCGAGTACTTGATACCTGTTCCTTGATTTATCGCGCTATCCACATCCGGGAGGATTATGGGACCCCCCTGAGCCAGAGCATGATTCATTCTTATTTCTTGGGGCCACAAACTAGTTTGAGGTTTTATTTACTATCCTGTACTTATGCCATTCTTTACTGCTTTATTTAAATTGTGCGATGGATAGCACCTGTACTGTTTAGATAAGCGGAGTGTTTTCGCGGTATCGACAAGCCCAGTTTTGGGTTCCCAGTCGTTTACAGCCATTGACGCAAACCTTGAGTCCGTCTCGGAGTCAGCTAACTTCGTTGCGGGTCTACTCAATGGGGTGGCCCCCTGAAATATTTCTGAATCCTGTGATTTCTTTGTCGTGAAGGCCTCGTTGGGTTTTGATTTGGTTTTTCCGAGGTTGATCGAGTGTGTGTTTCTATTTGTTCACCCCTTCAGGTTAAAACTTTCTGAAAGCCGTGTCTGCGGTTATGGACGACTTGGAGCACAGTATCTCAATCATAGACAACTATAACTAAAGTAGTGCTATAAATTTGACTTTATAATGACTAGTAATCAGCTTCAGTATAATGGGATGGCTAAATAAAACTGCCAACAATTGCTTGTTTGGTTTGTCGCTTGCGACAATTGTATCTGACTAGTAAATATTGCAACTACAACGGATTGGCTAAATAAAAGTACCAACAACTGCTGGGTTTTGGGTTATCTCATGCTAAATGTATTTGACTAGTAAGTGTCGCAACTACAACGGAATGGTTAACTAAAATGGCTCACTGCTTATTTTATCAGGATGATTATCTATACCTGACTAGTAATTGCTGCAACGATAATTGAATAAATAAAACTGCCAACTGTGTGAGTTCCTCGGTTGACTTCCTCGTTTGGTCTCGAGGGGAAAATACCAGGATGGGTATGTTTGGTGGTAGTATCAGGATGCTCCGGATAGGTCTTTCTTATCCCTCTCTGATAGCCGACAGTTATCTCGAGTCTATATAGGTTGTTTAGTGCATGCTGCCGCTGCCGCTTCAGTCCACCATACCTATGTAGGCGAGGACCGCCGAATTCTAGCCTCGCTGCATCTTGGCCTCGATCGACGCTCCTCTTTTTCCTTTGCCCTTTGTCGGCACCCCTTTTTGTTTAAGCAGGTTTCGAGACCGACGTCGTTAGCAGGGTTACCCTTCCGGCTTGGCCTGGGCAGGGTTATGGACGCCATTGGATATTCTTCAGGGCTCTTAGCCCCATTTGCATCTTGTCCGTAGTCGGGCGATGTATCATTTCAAGGTGATTTGGATCTTTGTACTGTATATCTGTATTCTTGACTCATGGAGTCGTGTTGTATATATATATCTGTTCTGTGGGTCCCATCGAGGACTGTTGTGTAATGTTATTACTTCGTTCTCCACCTGCACGAAAGTGCCTGGTGGGAACCTTTGAATCGTTTCTATGCGGGTTTGGCGGGTTTTTGCTAAAACTTGCATAGGTCCGATTCTGAGGGTGTTACACCTTTATAGCCACCCAGTTACGGTGTGGTGTTTGATGTCATCAAAGCATCCATCCGGTAAATGTGATATGCATGATCTCATGGTCGAAGGAATTAGGTTACTATGTATCAGAAAGCATATAGCAATTGAACTATTGAAATGACTTGATCTTTATGCTACGCTTATCTATAGGAGTATGTCCACCATATCATTCTCCTAACGATATGATCTTGTTGTTGATAACATCTCAATGTTCATGATAGGGAAACCACAATCATTAATCAACCAACAAGCTAGTGAAGTATAGAGGCTATACTAGGGACTTCAAATTAAGTTTACAAATCACACAAGTATCAATGTTTCCTTGTTAATACTATTATAGCATGAATGTAAACATTTATTATAAACACAAAGATATAATAATAACTACATTTATTATTGCCTCTAGGGCATATCTCCAGTCTCCCACTTGCACTAGAGTCATCTAATCTAGATTACATGGTAATATACCGAACACCCATGGCGGTTTGGTGTTGGTCATGTTTTGCCCTCGGGAGAGGTTTAGTCAACGGATCCGCCACATTCGGATCTGTGTGTACTTTGCAAATCTTTATATCCCCATCCCGGATATGTTCTCGAATAGCGTGAAAATGCAGCTTGATGCTTGACTTCTTGTGTGACCTTGGTTCTTGCGCATTGGCTATGGCGCCCATGTTATCACAAGAGATAGACATTGGGTCCAGTAGCACTAGAACCACACCAGCTGTAATGAACTCTTTCATCCATATCGCTTCTTGTGAAGCCTCAAAAGCCATGTATTCCGATTCGGTTGAAGATCTCGCCAACGCTTTGCTTTGCACTCCTCCACTAACTTTTGCACCATTCAAAATAAATACGTATCCAGTTGTGATTTAGAGTCATCCGGATCGGTGTTCCAACTAGCATCGGTGTAACTGCTAACAACGAGTTGTTCATCACCTCCATAAGAAAGAACCATATCCTTAGTTCTTCTCAAGTACTTAAGGATGTTTTTGATCATTGTCCAATGATCCTCTGGATCACTTTGATATCTGCTAGTTAAACTAACAGCATATGCAATGTCGTGTCTAGTACATAGCATGGCATACATTAGAGATCCTATGGCTGAGGCATAGGGAGTCTTACTCATCCTTTCTCTATCTTACGCCAATGTCGGACTTTGAGTTTTACTCAAGGTCGTATTAGCAACATGGGCAAGAACCCTTTCTTGCTTTCTTCCATTCCAAACCTCTTTAGAACTTTGTCCAAATATGTACTCTGTGACAATGATATTTGGCGTTTCGATCTATCTCTATAAATCTTTATGCCTAATATGTAAGTCGCTTCGCCAAGATCCTTCATTGAAAAACTATTATTCAAATATTCCTTGACACTATTAAGAAGGTCTACATCATTCCCAATCAACAATATGTCATCCACATATAGTATTAAGAATGCTCTGAGCTCCCACTCACTTTCTTGTAAATACAAGCTTCTCCATAAGTTTGTATAAAACCAAAACTTTGATCACCTTATCAAAACATTGATTCCAACCGGGATGCTTGCTTCAATCCATAGATGGACCGTTGAAGTTTGCATACCTTGTTAGCATCTTTAGGATCGACAAAACCTTTGGGTTGCATCATATACAACTCTTCATCAATATCTCCATTGAGGAATGCTGTTTTGACATCCATCGCCATATCTCATAATCATAATATGCAGCGATTGCTAACATAATCCTCACAGACTTTAGCTTCGCTACGGTGAGAAAGTCTCATCGTAGTCAACTCCTTGAATTTGTCGAAACCCTTTTTGCGACAAGTCGAGCTTTATAGACATAACATTACCATCGAGATCTGTTTTCTTCTTGAAAATCCATTTGTTCTCGACAGCCTTTCGGCCATCCGGTAAGTCCACCAAAGTCCATACTTGGTTTTCGTACATGGATCCAATCTTGGATTTCATGGCTTCTTGCCATTTATTGGAATCTAGGCTCATCATCGCTTCCTCATATGTCTCGGGGTCATAGGTGTTGTCTACCAACATGACACTCATAACGGGATCATACCAATCTGGAGTGGTACGAGTTCTCGTTGACCTCCGAGGCTCTGTAGCAACTTCAACCGAAGTTTCATGATCATCATCATTAGCTTCCTCTCTAATTGGTGCAGGCACCACAGGAACTTCTTTCGGTGCTGCGCTACTCGCAATTTCGAGAGAAGGTTCGACAACCTTGTCGAGTTCTACTTTCCTCCCAGTCACTTCTTTCGAGAGAAATTCCTTCTCTAGAAAGGATCCATTCTTGGCAACGAAGATTTTGCCTTCGGATCTATGATAGAAGGTATACCCAATAGTTTCCTTCGGGTATCCTATGAAGACGCATTTTTCCGCTTTGGGTTCAAGCTTGTCCGGTTGTAACTTCTTTACATAGGCTTCGCATCCCCAAACTTTAAGGAACGACAATCTAGGTTTCTTCCCAAACCATAATTCATATGGTGTCGTTTCAACGGATTTAGACGGTGCCCTATTTAAAGTGAATGCGGCTGTTTCTAATGCATAACCCCAAAATGATAGCGGTAAATCTGTAAGTGACATCATAGAACGAACCATATCTAAGAGAGTTCGATTACGACGTTCGGACACACCATTACGCTGTGGTGTTCCCGGCGGTGTCAACTATGAAAGTATTCCGCATTTCTTCAAATGCTCGCCAAACTCGTAACTTAGATATTCACCTCCACGATCAGAACGTAGAAATTTAATCTTCTTGTTACGTTGATTCTCTACCTCACTTTGAAACTCCTTAAACTTCTCGAAAGTTTTGGACTTATGTTTCATGAAATAGATATACCCATATCTACTCAAGTCATCCGTGAAGGTAAGAACATAACGATAACCACACGATGCTACACTCATTGGACCACACACATCGGTATGTATGATTTCCAATAAGTCCGTAGCTCGCTCCATCATACCAGAAAATGGAGTCTTAGTCATTTTTCCCATCAGACATGCTTCGCATCTTTCAAGTGATTCAAAATCAAGTGATTCAAGAAGTCCATCGGAATGGAGTTTCTTCATACGTTTCACTCCAATGTGACCAAGACGACAATGCCACATATAGGTTGAATTATCGCTTGATTTCAAACGTTTAGCCTCAATGTTGTTGATATGTGTATTTCCACTATCGAGATTTAATAAGAATAGACCATCTATCAAAGGTGCATGTGCATAAAACATATTACTCATATAAATCGAACAACCATTACTCTCGGACTTAAACAAGTAACCGTCTCGCAATAAACAAGATCCCGATATAATGTTCATGCTCAACGCAGGCACCAAATAACAATTATTTATGTATAAAACTAATCCCATGGTAGATGAAGGGGTAGCGTGCCGACCGCGATCACATCAACCTTTGATCCGTTTCCCACGCGCATCGTCACCTCGTTCTTCGCTAGCTTCCGTTTATTCTGCAAAGACTGTTTGAGTTACAAATATGAGCAACCGAACCAGTATCAAATACCCAGGCACTACTACGAGTACTAGTGAGATACACATCAATAACATGTATATCAGATATACCTTTCTTCTTGATGTTGCCGTTCTTCAGATCCGCTAAGTATTTTGGGCAATTCCGCTTCCAGTGACCTTCTCCCTTGCAGTAAAAGCACTCAGTATCAGGCTTGGGTCCAGCCTTGGTCTTCTTCGCCGGCGTGGTAACTTTCTTACCACCCTTCTTGAAATGTCCCTTCTGCTTAGACTTTCCTTTCTTGAATTTGGTGGTCTTATTGACCAACAACACTTGGTGCTCTTTCTTGATCTCCACTTCTCCAGACTTTAACATAGCAAACAGTTCTGGCAACTCCTTGTTCATGTTTTGCATGTTGTAGTTCATCACAAAGTTCTTGTAACTTGGTGGTAGTGATTGGAGGACATGGTAAATCCCCAAAGCATTAGGAATCACTATACCCAAGCTTTGAAGTTTGTTTGCGTGCCCAGACATCTTAAGCACATGCTCACTGACGGAGCTGCCCTCTTCCATCTTGCAGTTAAAGAACTTTTCAGAAGCCTCATAGCTTTCAATTGCCGCATGAGTCTCAAAAATCAATTTGAGATTCTCGACAATATCATATGGGTCTGAATTCTCAAACCTTTTCTGAAGCTCCGATTCCAAACCATACAAGATAGCACACTGAACTATGGAGTACTGATTCTTCCGAGCGAGGTAAACATTCTTTACTTCATCGGCGACATCAGTGCAGTGGTCACCAATGTGCATCCAAAGACATAGGTCAAATTACCAGCTGTGAGGACAATCCTCAAATTGCGGAACCAATCCGCGAAGTTGCTTCCATTGTTTTTCAACTTTTCTTTCTCTAGGAACGCATTAAAATTGATGGTAGGGGCTGCCATTGATCTACAACATATTTGTAATAGTTTAGACTAAGTTTATGACAAATTGAGTTCAAATTAATGATGAAATTAAACTAGGTGAACTCCCACTCAAAATAACATCCCTCACATTGTTTTAGTGATCACACGAACCAAATACACTACATCAACACCGATCATCACGAGAGTTGATATAGTTTCAATGGCGAACAATCGTCATGTTCATCATGTCTACTATATGATTCATGCTTTACCTTTCGGTGATCCGTGTTCCGAGACCATGTCTGTACATGCTAGGCTCGTCAAGATCAAACCTTAGTTTCTGCATGAGCAAATCTGGCTTGCTCACGTTGTATACACTTGCAGAATCTAACACACCCGATCATCACGTGGTGCTTCGAAACAACAAGCTTTAGCAACGGTGCTAACTAAGGGTGAACACTTTATGAATTGAAATTCATGTGCATGAGGGATCATCTTATAATGCTACCGTCGTCTACTAAGCAATACAAGATGCATAAAGGATTAACATCACATGCAATTCAATAATATGTGATATGATATGGCCTTTCTTCTTTGTGCTTCCGATCTCCATCTTCAAGCACGAACATGATCTCCATCATCATCGGCATTGCATCCGTGTCAATGACGCTTCTCCATGGTCTGTCCACCGGCTTCAACTATTACAACTACTTTGAATAGACACGGGTCTTAACATAAATTAAAGACAACCATATGGCTCTGCCGGTTGCCAACTTACAATAAGGAACATTGCATACATCAAATATAATCACAATCATGGCCATATCACATCACACGCACACCCCAAAACAAAGTTAGACGCCTCTACTTTCTTTGCATATTTTACGTGGTTTGGGGATTTCAATAAGTGTCGTTCTAACTTACGAACAAGAACCACAACATTGATACTAGCATTGTTGATCACCCGTTGTAAATTGGATCTTAACTATGCTAGGAGAAACAGCACCATAAAGCCACTTATGCAATACAAGTTGCATGTCAAGCGTGGAGCAAGTCTCATGAACGATGTCATGTAAGGTTAGCCCGGTCCGCTTCATCTCAACATACCGCAAGATGCAAAGTACACAAGAAGCAATCGACAATAAAAGCATCAACGCCCACAATGACCATTGTGTTCTACTCGTGCAACAGATCTACATATAGACACGACTCTGATACCACTGTAGGGTTTCGTAGCATGGAAAACAAAAAATTTCTATCGCATACAAACAAACAAGCCAAGATCTATCTACTATATTGTAGCAACGAGTCGATGGAATAACTTACCCTCGAAGATTCCAAAGTGTTTAACAAGAGCGGATTCTCATGGGTGATGTAGTCGTACTCTTCCCGATCTCAAGATCGCGTAGACGATCCTTCCAGCGCTGCGTTCCGGCAGCGCTTCATGATCGGTCACGTTCGGTACTCGGTGAATACCTTCCTCTCCCTTGTTCCAAAGAAAGCGGAGGTTGTAGCACTCTCCTCGCGATTCCGGCAAGACAACGGCGTGGTACCTAAGTAGAGGGAGATCCCGCAGGCTTCATGGCCGGAGCGAGTATGGTGGAGTATGAGAGAGCTATTAGTGGTCTAGGGTTTAGACACACCAATTAGAAGGCTCTAAACCGAAGGCTAGGGCAATTAGAAGCTCTAAACCAAAACGGCTCTAAACCGGAGGCTTTGGCTAGGGTTTAGATTAGAGGATAGGAACTTGTGTGTCTAGAGGAGGGAGCCCTGCCCCTCCTTTTATAGGTGGTGGGGCCGGCGCGCCAAGGGGAGGGCCCTCCCTCCCCAACTCGGCTTGGTGGAGGCGCCGCCGGTTGGAGGAGGGATTCCCTCCCCAACTCGGTTTGCCCCCTCTTTCCTCTTTCCCTCTCTTTCCTGTTTTAGCCGTTTGACTTTTCAAACTTGCTATTTGACTTTTCAGTTTAGGATTCAATTTAATCCTTTATTTGGAACAGCGAGAACACTTAGTACATGATGCAATGACACATTCATGTACCCTTCCCTCGGTCTTGGGACATTCCGGAACCTTCTAGAACATTCCCGATGAAAACGCCGGAATCATTCCCGAAGTCCGAAACGGGACTTTCCTTATATGAATCTTATTTTCCGGACCATTCCGGATCACCTCGTGATATCCCGGATCCCATCCGAGACTCCGAACAACATTCGGTCTCTTTCTCATAATACCATAACTCCTCGACCAACGTCGAATCCTTAAGTGTGTCTCCCTACGGTTCGTGAATTATGCGGACATGATCGAGACACTTCTCGGAACAATAACCAATAGAGGAATCTGGAAATTCATATGGCTCCCACATATTTCTACGATTACTTTGCGATCGAATGAACCACTTACATACGATACCAATTTCCCTTTGTCTCACGATAGTTTACTTATCCGAGGTTATGATCGTCGTTATCTCTGCATACCTAGTTCAACCTCGTTACCGATAAGTACTCTTTTCTTGTTCCGTGATATGTGATCCCTTGTGAGCCAGTCACATGCTTGCAAGCTAATTGGATGACATTCCACCGAGAGGGCCAGAGTATATCTATCCGTCATATGGATGAACAAATCCACTCTTGATCCATGTGTTTCAACCAATACTTTCCGAACACTCAATGCCACCTTTATAGCCACCCGATTACGGTGTGGTGTTTGATGTCATCAAAGCATCCATCCGGTAAAGGTGATATGCATGATCTCATGGTCGAAGGAATTAGGTTACTATGTATCAGAAAGCATATAGCAATTGAACTATTGAAATGACTTGATCTTTATGCTACGCTTATCTATAGGAGTATGTCCACCATATCATTCTCCTAACGATATGATCTTGTTGTTGATAACATCTCAATGTTCATGATAGGGAAACCACAATCATTAATCAACCAACACGCTAGTGAAGTATAGAGGCTATACTAGGGACTTCAAATTAAGTTTACAAATCACACAAGTATCAATGTTTCCTTGTTAATACTATTATAGCATGAATGTAAACATTTATCATAAACACAAAGATATAATAATAACTACATTTATTATTGCCTCTAGGGCATATCTCCAACACCCTGAGTGTTCAGTCGAATCATAGGTTCGACTGGAGACTCTATATTCTTTCGAATGCTTCCCATCCGAACATGTTTCGAGTGAATATTTTGGTTCATAGGGATTGTTAATGCATGTTGGAATTTTGGCCCAAATATCCCAACCCATTTTCCATTCCAATAATTCCTGGAAATCCTATAGGCCCATGTGGCCCATTCATGCATGGCAAGAGGTGGGTAGTCCCACGTTGCTAGTTGAAGGAGGTTTGCACCAGCTTATAAGGGAGGCACTCCTACTACTTGGTAAAAGGATGAGAAGGAGAAGGAGAGAGTCCCACACGCGTGCTCCTCCTCCTCCTCCGCCCGCCTCGTCACGACGCGCGCACGCCGTGGGTTGCGGTAATCTCGCCGAGCCGAGTTCTTTTTTTTACCACGCATGACTAGTATATGAACGGGCGTGCAGAATTTGAACAGACCGCGCTAATGGATTTTAAATACGAACTAGGTGGAGGTTTAATTCGAACTTAATGGAGGTTGTTTCGCTTCGGTCACTACCTGTTCATTTCCTCTTCCGACGCCGTCTGTTCGCCTGTCTACCTATGCCTATAAAAGCAGAAGGTCGCTCCTTTCCTCAGACACACAGTCAGAATCACCGCCTCCAAGTTCCAGAGCACTGAGCTACCACCAGTTCTTCCCCATCCCGTCTTGCGGCGTGCACCGCGAGCCAGGACAGTAGGCCTCCGGAACCCCACCTCTTCGAGTCCTGTACGGGAAAAGGGCGATAAGGTTTTTGAGGAGCGCTATCGGCGCAATTACTGGCTTCATCACAGACTCCTTCACCGACGCCGACGACATCTTCCCCAACGACGACTTCTTCCCTGCCATCGAGAACCTCTTCCTCGACGACATGGGTGACAACTCCAATTCCGGCACACTGCTGTATGTTTTCTTTCTTCATCTTGTTCATATTATTTCGATCTATCTACAACTCTCTGCACACTTCCTGTCATATTACATGGATAGCTTATTTTCGATCATTCTAGTCATGTTTTACCTGCTGTTTATTTCGCATAAATCACTTGATAAATTGCTCATTTTTTCAACAATCCAAAATTCTTATTATAGGCAATTTACTCCAAGTGGTTTCGTTGCATCTGTGAAGCCACCTGTTTTTGAGGGTACGCACTATAAGAGATGGCACGTGAGAGCAGTTCTCTGGTTCGAGAACACTAGTAAAAGTGCACGTGCATGCACGTGTGATCGAAAAATCTCATTATTCATACAAATCAAAATAACAAGATCAATAGAGATCGAATAATGTACTAACAAAGAGATCAAACGGAGATGAAGCAATGCATGAATATGTGTAGGCAACAAGTAAAAAATACACATGGCAACTTCCATCTCATTTGAGCAAAAGAACCACAATAATCATATAATGAATTTAATACACTTTGACCCTCATTATGATAACATGAAGTAAAATGGGGTCTCATGCAATTCTACGCTTCATTTTGAGCATTGCGCGAACATAGATTGATCCCAACAGTTCAAGAATTCCAAGCAAACAATTAAAGGTCCAGCTGAAAATTGGTTTCTCCAAGTGGTATGCACTTGCACCAAGAGAAGGTCTATTTACGTATTTTTGAAAGAGATATATATACATGTATACCAATATAAAATCTCAAACATCTAACTACCATGAAATGAACAAACAAAAGTCTGTTTACCTATTTCTGAAAGATCTATGTGTATACCAATATCAAATCTCAGATATCTAACTACCCATTAAATGAACAAAGTTGTGCTTGTGCTTTGTTTCGGGAAAAATGTGACATGTGAGTGAAATGTAGATTCCGTTTCAAGAAATAAAGAAGGCCCATGAGCACAGAAATAAAAAATATAGAAAAAAGAAATAAAAAATATAGAAAAATGGTTGGTCAAGAATATTAATAATAAATATAACAATAGCCCTTTAGGTGAAATTGTGTTCTTGTGGAGAATTTGCTCATTGTAACTTAGAACCGTGTACATGAATCAAGTAGCGCATCAATTCTTTTCTTTTTGTGAATAATTCTTTCTTGCTCTTTTCTTTTAAAAAGAGAACCACCACATTTTTCCATCTAGAAAAAAGAAAACCATCTTCTTCGCTGGAAAGCATTTGTCAAATATAAGCCAAATGAACATGAGCAATAGCATCAACAAGGAATGCTAGGACATTCACTTGATCAGTTAGTAAGAAACCCTTTTAGCTCAAACTAAGGGAAACTGTGTAGCTAAATCATAATCAGGGGCATGTCGTCCTGGCCAAACCGCATATCAGTATTACTTAGTTATCTAAACATGCCACCTTAATGAGAGCATATTTAGCATATCCTTGAAGTAACAGTCCATTCTTGCTCGGTCGTCGCTTCCAGCCTCTTTTGTACTCTTAAGCTATTGTTCTCCTTTCATCACCACTAAAATAAAATCCATAAGAGAATCACCTTTATGTCTTACTGTATGTGTCATAGCAAATGGAAATATCCAAAAGGAAAACTGAGCACTAAAATGCCAATGATAATTAGATGATGATTGGGCATGGTATGTCAAATCATTGGACATGTATTCTAATAATATTTTCAAGAACAATGTTACTGAACTTCGTCGAAGATTAGAATTCCTATCAGAACAATTAACCAAAGAATGCACCAATATGGGGTATAGTAAAGACTATGGCCTATACCCCATTAATTCACCTATGGCACGTTACCTTCTGTGAAAATGTAATGTCTACAATATCAAACAGAAGCAGTACCAATATGAAAAGAAACATTAACTCTGGTGAGTGTAACAACAGTAGGCAAAATTATCGGCGCATAGAAATTGGTACTTGTAAACTGGTACACCCTTCGATCAAAATTACTACCACGACAAGTAATTTGGATCAGAGGGAGTTTAAGAATTACTCTGCCAACATAACCAAAGATGGAAATGATTAAGTTTCGGTGAAAATAAGCAACACGTAGAATTACTCTGTCAACATAACCAAACACGGTGAAAACAAGCAACACGCAACACCATAATGTTTATACAGTTGACGTTATACTTCATGCTCTAAAAATAAATTCTATTATAAATGACAAGTTTGATGGAATAATGTGGAAGGTTACGTCCCGAGGTTTCTGTCTATTGGACTTGAAATAGCAAATCATTTTGAAGCTATTGTAACCTCGAATAAAAAAAAAACTGGAACCTTCTGCTCTAGCGAGTGTCAGTTAACAAAATAAGCACGTACCAGAGAACAGATGTTCACCAAACAAGCCCCCTCTGGTGCAGCCACTTCAATAGGTTAGCAGCTTTCCAAGCGCCTTTCAGTCCCACTCGACAATGTGGCTGCCATGTGAATGCAAATCCAGCATCATCTAGGATGCTCTACCATGACAGAACTCCTTCCACGGGAGTTGATGCATAACAGTGATCCTAACCGAGTTGCAAAAGAACAACAGAAGAGTCTAGGTATCATTAAGCTTTCCTGAAATAATAACCACCAATATGTCAAGTGTACTAACTTAACTCTAGTTTGTAAACTATCAAGAGAATCTTCTAAACAAACCTAAATTTGCAAAGTGACCTGCTTTTGACCATATATGCTACCGCTCTCGAGATGACGTACACTCTTCCACGGTACTGTGCAAACCTAAAATTGCAAACAATTCTCTAACAAAAACAAAATATGTATAATATCCTAATACCTACAATTGTTTTCTTATTAATGCCTATCGCCAAAGTAAGAGGCCTGATTCCTTGTCATGCAAAAGCCTACTCCTATTTAATGATTACTTCGGTTAACTTCTTGAACCAAATCCGTAGGTACATATTAAGGCTGCAACAAGTAATGGCTTCGTGTAGATTTGCATACCGCTATGACAGGCCCACAAGAATTATTCAAAACTATTGTCCAGCATCCAAAACTATTCTTGTTGAGAAAAACATTATGGAACCACACAAGAATTGAAGACAGACGGAGAAACTAAATCTGGCAAGACAAACAAATCGACTTCACTAACCTCACGGGAGCCTGCTGGTCGTCACTATTGTCAACGTTCTAGAGATAGATGGAGGTTGTTGTACGACCTCTCCTTCGGGTATGGCCGCTGATTCTGGCCGAGGTCGAGGAAGCCCGATGACGGTGGGTCTGTGTTGCTCCCTGCAGTTTGGATGGCGGCGTGCACGCCAGTGGAGGATGGCGGTGTGGCCAGGGCCGTCTACGTCCTGGACAGCGGGTACCTTAAGCCGGAGGCGTCGCACGCATGGGCGGCCGAGGGTGCTGGTGGGTCTGTGATGCCACAGAGGGCGCCGGCAACGCATTGATGAGGAGGCGGCAGGCCTTTGTGGAGGTTTTTCAATGCAGAGATTTGCGTTTTGATTTGGATTGGAGAAGGAAACTGATCAACGATTATTCCGGGGTAGGGGAAACCAAGACGGGAGAGGATGCGCACACGCGGAGGCGGGGGTTTTCGTGCGGGATGAGTAGCGTCCGTCGAAACTATTCGCTAAGTGTACCCAAAAAAAAGGTTGGGATATCGGGAGCTGTTAGATTTTGTTTGGAGGATCTGATCATGCGGTTGTAATAGTCTACGTATGCGTGATCGGGTACTTGTAGCAAAGTTCTTGTTCGCTCCTTTATAAGTAGTAGAGATGAACTGCTATGACGCCCCTCTTGGTAAGCTCGAGGGAGAGCTTACTCCTACCTAGGAGCAAGTTTTCTAGAAATCTGACAAGTTGTTCAGGGCTGCTCTATTGTCTGTGCTTGGGGAGAATATTGTTGAACCCTTTATTTGATAATGGCAAGGACATGTGGGCTGCTCTCGAGGCCAAGTTTGGGGTCTCGAACGCTGGCAGTGAACTGTATATCATGGAGCAATTCTATGACTTCAAGATGTCTGATGACCGCTCCGTCGTTGATAAGGCTCATGAGATACATGCACTGTCCAAGGAGATTGAGTTCTTCTCCTGTGTGTTACCGGACAAGTTCGTTGCTGGGGGTATTATTGCCAAACTTTCCCATTCATGGAGGAACTTTGATACTTCTCTGAAGCACAAGAGATAGGAGTTTTCCGTATCGGATCTCATTGGGACTCTTGATGTGGAAGAGAAAGCGAGAGAAAAAGACACACGTGCTCGAGTTGTTGAGGGAGGTTCAAGTGCCAACTTGGTACAGAAAAAGAACTTCCAAACCCACAAGTTCAAGAACAAGAGAAAGTTTGATGGAAAGGGCAAGTTCGATGTGAAGAACAAGCCTCACAGTCTACGAATTTTAAGAAGAAGACTGATAAGAAGAAATGTTCCTGTCATGTGTGCGGTGATCCTGATCACTAGGATCTGAAGGGTTTCGCGGCATAGTAAATCAAAATTTTCTACGGATGCGAATGGGGAAAGCCAAGATCTAATCTAGGAGATGAAAACAACGAGGGGGAATAGATGAGATCTTCATACCCTTGAAGATTCGCATAGCGGAACGTTCGACGGAACGTGGGTGATGTAGTCGTACTCGCTTCTCCTCCTCGTGATCCGATCCAATCTAACACCGCAAGTGGCGATGCCTCCGAGAGATGCACACGTGCGGCACCTCGACGTCTCCTCCTTCCTCGGTCCAGCAAGTGGGATGGAGAGATGGATTGGATATACAACGTGACGGCGCGGTGCAAGCGGTGGAGAGTTTCTGCGGCAGGGCTTCGCCTATGCGCAGTCGGGAGGGAGAGAGAGAGAGGAGGGGAAGCAGGGCGGCTAGGGTTGTGAAGGAGGTGTGGGAGGGGTGCGCCCCCAGCCCTCTTTATATAGAGGGGTGGGTGGCTGGCCCTTGCCCCTCCCCCAAGCCCTAGGCCGCCGGCCAAGGAGGGAGGAGTGGGGGGCAAGTTCCCTCCCCCCTTCTAGAAGCTCCCCTAGGATTTCCCTAGGTGCTTGGCCGGCTGGGCCCTATGGGGCCTGGTGCCCCTAGCCCAATGCGGCCAGGGCACTCCCTCATAGGCCCATGCCCCCTCCCGGCAAGTGGGGCTACATTGGTCCCACTCCGGAAGGTTCTAGAAGCTTCCGGTACAATACCTATTAACCCGAAACAATTCTGAACTCCAAAATCTGCTTTGCCTTTTATGAATCTTATTCTCCGGACCATTCCGGAACCTCTGGTGATGTCCTGGATCTCATCCGAGACTCCGAACAAAAACTCATAAACCAATTATCCAATCTATCCTAGCATCGAGAAACGTTAAGTGTGTGACCCTTCGGGTTCGAGAATATGCAGACATGATCTTCTATCAATAATCAACAGCGGGGTCTGGAAACCCATATTGACTCCCACACATTCATCGATGATCATATGATGAACCATGATGCCAGGATTCAATCAATCCCATAGATATATTCCCTTCGTCTCGCGATATTTTACTTGCCCGAGATTCGATCGTCGGTACCGTCATACCTAGTTCAATCTCGTTCACATCAAGTACTTTACTCATTCCGTAATCCGATATCACTTTGTGATTAACTGCTTAACCACGTTCTTGCAAGATTTGTTGATATCGATTACCGAGTGGGCCCGAAGTATATCTCTCCGACTTGGGAGGGACGAATCCCATCTCGATACATACAACCCAACAGGTACTTTCCGATCACCTGAGAGACACCTTTATGATCACCCTCTCATAGGATGACATTTGATGACCTCAAAGCTTTCTTCCGATACCAGGGAGTTGTATTATCTCATGGTCTAAGGAATACAATATTTGACATAAGAAAAACTTCGCAAAGATGAACACGATGACACGATATAATTGCTCTGCTTAGTTTCGGTCCGTCCATCATATCATTCTCCCAATGATATGATCTCATTATTAATCGACAACTCATGTCTATGGTTAGGAAACCTTAACCATCATTAATCAATGATCTAGTCCATAGAGGCGTACTAGGGACATGGTGTTGTTCACAAACCACACAAGTATTAAAGTTTCCGCTTAATACAATTGTAGCATGGAATATAAACTTTATCATGAACAAGAATTATAATAAAAACATCTTTATTATTGCCTCTAGGGCATAATTCCAACAGTCTCCCACTTGAAATGAGTCAATAATCTAGTTTACATCTGGCAACAATCTAACACCCATGGCACTAAGGTGCTGATCATGTTTTGCACGTGGAAGAGGTTTAGTCAATGGATCTGCGACATTCAGATCTGTATGTACTTTGCTAATCTTCAGATCTCCATCTGCTATATAATCTCAGATTACATGAAAATTGCGGTTGATATGCTTGGTCCTTGGATGATATCTTGGTTCCTTAGCCAGTGCTATGGCGCCAGTGTTGTCACACAATATCTCCAGTGGGTCCAAGGCACTTGGAACCACACCAAGCTCAGTGATGAAGTTCCTGATCCAAACTCCTTCACTTGACGCTTCTGCAGCAGACATGTATTCCGCTTCTACTGTAGATCCCGCGATCACGCTTTGCTTGCAGCTTCTCCAGCTCATAGCTCCTCCATTCAAAATATAAACGTATCATGTCTGAGATTTAGAATCATCCTTGTCGGTGTCGACGTAACCTTTTACGACGAGCTGTTCATCACCTCCATAGACTAAGAACATTTCTTTAGTCCTATTCAAATACTTTAGGATGTTCTTCATGGCCGTCCAGTGTTCCACTCCTGGATCACTTTGGTATCTGCTCGTCAAACTAAGAGCATTGGACACATCCGGTCTAGTACACAACATGGCATACATGATAGAACCTATGGCCGATGCATAAGGCACTTTGCTCATAGCTTCTCTATCATTTACCGTAGCTGGACACTGAGCCCTGCTCAATATCTTACCTGACAACATAGGCACAGAACCTTTCTTTGCCTTATCCATTATGAACCATTTTCAGAACTTTGTCTAGGTATGTACTTTGGCTTAAAGCTATCAGGCGTCTTTGTCTATCTCTATAGATTTTGATGCCCAATATATAAGCAGCCTTCCCTAGGTCTTTCATTGAAAAACATTTGTTCAAATAACTCTTCACATCGTTAAGCATGTCAATGTCATTTCCAATAATCAATATGTCATCCACATATAGTACCAGAAATGTCACTGAGCTCCCACTCACTTTCTTGTAGATACAAGCTTCGTAGCAATTTGGAACAAATCCAAAGCTCTTGATCACTTGATCAAAACGAAGGTTCCAACTTCGAGATGCTTGCTTCAGTCCATAAATGGAACGCTGAAGTTTGCACACTTTATCAGCATCCTTAGGATCGACAAAACCTTCGGGTTGCATCATATACAACTCTTCATCAATGTTGCCATTGAGAAATGCAGTCTTAACATCCATCTGCCATATTTCATAATCATGAAACACAGCAATTGCTAATAAAATCCGAATGGACTTAAACATCGCTACGGGAGAGAAAGTCTCATCATAGTCAACACCTTGAACTTGTCGAAAACCTTTCGCGACAATTCGTGCTTTATAGACAGTAACATTACCATCCGCGTCCGTTTTCTTCTTGAAAATCCATTTGCACTCAACGGCCTTTCGGTCGCTAGGAGGGTCCACCAAAGTCCATACTTGGTTTTCGCTCATGAATCCCAATTCGGATTTCATGGCCTCTAGCCATTTCTAAGAGTTTGGGCTCATCATCGCTTCCTCATAGTTCGCAGGTTCACTGTCGTCTACTAACAAGACAGTTAAGACAGGGTTGCCCCGTACCACTCAGGAGGGGAACACGACCTTTTCGACCTGCGACGTTCAGTAGTAGCATCGTCTGAAGCTTCATGATCCTTGTCACTAGCTTCCTCTAATGTTGGTGCAGATGGCACTGGAACAATTTCAGGTGATGCGCTACTCTCCAACTCAAGAGAAGGTTCAACAACCTCGTCTAGCTCTACTTTCCTCCCACTCACTTCTTTCGAGAGAAAATCCTTCTCAAGAAATGATCCGTTCTTTGCGACAAACACTTTGCCTTTGGTTCTGTGATAGAAGGTATACCCAATAGTTTCCTTAGGGTATCCTATGAAGACGCACTTCTCCGCTTTGGGTTCGAGCTTGTCTGGCATCAACTTCTTGACGTAAGCTTCGCATCCCCAAACTTTAAGAAACGACAACTTAGGTTTAGCACCAAACCACAGTTCATACGGTGTCATCTCAACAGATTTAGATGGTGCCCTATTTAAAGTGAATGCAGCGGTTTCTAATGCATAACCCCAAAATGATAATGGCAAATCAGTAAGAGACATCATTGATCGGACCATATCTAATAGAGTTCGATTCCGGCGTTCAGACACACCATTGCGCTGTGGTGTTCCGGGTGGCGTGAGTCGCGAAACAATTCCGCTTGCTTTAAGATGCGTGAGAAAATCATAACTCAAATATTCACCTCCACGATCGGATCGTAGAAATTTAATTTTTCTGTTACGATGATTTTCCACTTCATTCTGAAATTCCTTGAACTTTTCAAATGTTTTAGATTTATGTTTCATCAAATAGATATACCCATATCTACTTAAGTCATCGGTAAAAATGAGAAAATAGCGATATCCATCGTGCGTTGAAACACTCATCTGTCCGCATACATCGGTATGTATGATTTCCAACAAGTCCGTTGCTCGCTCCATCATTCCGGAGAACGGGGTTTTGATCATCTTGCCCATGAGGCATGGTTCGCATGTGTCAAATGATTCAAACTCAAGAGACTCCAAAAGTCCATGAGAATGGAGTTTCTTCATGCGTTTTACACCAATATGACCTAGACGACAGTGCCACAAATAAGTAGTATTATCACTATCTACCTTGCATCTCTTAGCCTCAATGTTATGGATGTGTATTTCATACCTTTCGAGATTCAGTAGAAATAAACCATTCACAGCAGGTGCATGACCATAAAAGATGTTACTCATATAAATAGAACAACCATTATTCTCAGATTTAAATGAATAACCGTCTTGCAATAAACACGATCTAGATATGATGTTCATGCTCAACGCAGGCACATAATAACATTTATTGAGGTTTAAAACTAATCCCGAAGGTAACACTAAGGAGAGTGTGCCGACGGCCATCACATCAACTCTTGATCCGTTGCCAACGCGCATCATCACCTCATCCCTCGCAAGCCGCCGTCTATTCCGTAGCTCCTGTTTCGAGTTACAAATATTAGCAACTGAACTAGTATCAAATACTCAGGCACTACAACAAGGGCTAGTAAGAAAAACATCAATAACATGTATATCAAATATACCTTTGATGGTGCCATCCTTCTTGTCCGCTAAGTACTTGACGATTCGCTTCGATGACCCTTGTCCTTGCAATAGAAGCACTCGATCGGCTTAGGTCCGGACTTGAGCTTCTTCTCGGCGAGGCAGCAGCTTCACTGCCTTTCTTGAAGGATTTCTTTGCACCCTTACCTTTCTTAAACCTAGGGGCCTTGTTGACCATCAACACATGATTATCTTTCTTGATGTCCACCTCCACAGCTTTCAGCTTAGCGAAGAGCTCGGTGATCGTATCAGTGGAACCAATATGATTGTGAGTAACTACAAAACCTTTGTAGCTAGGAGGGAGTGATTGCAGAACTCTGTCAATCTTGAGCTCTTCTGGAATCTTGCAGTCCAGTTGCTCAAGACGTTGAGTGTAGCCCGACATCTTAATGGCGTGCTCACTAACGGAACTCCCTTCCTCCATCTTACAGTTAAAGAACTTCTCAGAGATCTCATATCTCTCAGAACGGGCCTGAGTCTGAAACATGGTTTTTAGTTCCTCAAGTATCTCAAAGGGCCCGACGAACTCCTCAAAACGATTTTGAAGGTCCGATTTCATAGCAAACAACATGGTACTCTTAATCACTCCATAATCATCTTTGCGCGACTGATAAACAACTTTTTCATCAACCGACGCATCAACAGCAGGGGCGTCACCTAGCGCTTTCTCAAGGACATAGTCCTTTTGTCCGCCAGCGAGAATGATTCTCAGATTGCGGAACCAGTTGGTGAAGTTAGACCCATTGTTCTTAAGCTTTTCTTTCTCAGCAAAAACGTTGAAGTTGGACTTAGCCATTTGATCTACAAAATTTGCAAGTACAATTTAGACTATGTTCATGATAACTAGTTCAACTTAATCAAATTACTAGATGAACTCCCACTAAATTCAACATCCCTCAAGTTGTTTAGTGAACACGATCCAAATTCACCACACCTAATCCGATCTTCACGAGAAGAGATGTGGTTTCAATGGTGGACAACAAAGTGTCGATCATATCATTCATATGACTCATGCTTAACCTTTCGGTTCATGTGTTCTAAGGCCATGTCTGTACATGGTATGCTCGTCAAGTCAAACCCAAGTATTTCCGCGTGTGCAAAACTGGCTTGCACCCGTTGTATGTGAACGTAGAGTTTATAGAACCCGATCATCACGTGATGCTTGAACACGATGAACTTTCGCAACAGTGCATACATGGGGAGAACACAGTTTTATCTTGATCTTTAAGTGAGGAATCATCTTATAATGCTACCGTCACGATCTAAGCATAATAAGATACATAAAAGGATAAACATCACATGCATATAACTTTATGTGACATGGTATAGCCAATCTTCGCGCAATGATCTCCATCTTGTGCGTGCCGGCATGATCTCCATCACTCCACCATGATTGCCTCCACCACGAATAGCAACTACAACTATTGCTAACTACTCAGCGATAAAGTAAAGCTATTACATGGCGTATAAGAAGTTAACACACATGCCATACACAATTATAAAGACAACCATATGGCTCTTGCCGGTTGTGTAATCATCGACATGTAAGTCGTGAAACATTACAAAACATGATCATTGCATCCAACATACATATCACATCTTCGGCCATACCATATCACAGAAAACACTCCCTGCAAAAACAAGTTAGACGCCTCTACTTTGTTGTTGCATGTTTTACATGGCTCATGGGAGTAGCAAGCTAAGAACGATTCTTACCTACGGAAAGCCACAACTGTGATATTATGGTTGCCAAACTCCGGTGTAAATCCCATGACAACTATAGTGAGAGAAACTGGCATCCACTAGCCACATGTGTGGAACAAGCCACACGTCACGGAGCCGGTCTCGCGAACGATGTCGCGTAAGGTTGGCCTGGACCGCTTCGATCTCACTATCCCGCGTCATAAGAAGTACACAAACAAGAGGCTTGCAACAGAAAACATCAACGCCCGCAACAACCATGTTGTGTTCTACTCGTGAAACACATCTACGCATAGATCTAGCTCTGATACCACTGAAGGGTTTCGCAGCATAGTAAATCAAAAATTTCTACGGATGCGAACGGGGAAAGACAAGATATAATCTAGGAGATGCAAACAACGAGGGGGAATATATGAGATCTTCATACCCTTGAAGATTCGCACAGCGGAACGTTCGACGGAACGTGGGTGATGTAGTCGTACTCGCTTCTCCTCCTCGTGATCCGATCTGATCTAACACCGCAAGTGGCGATGCCTCCGAGAGATGCACACGTGTGGCACCTCGACGTCTCCTCCTTCCTCGGTCCAGCAAGTGGGGTGGAGAGATGGATTGGATCTACAACGCGACGGCGTGGTGCAAGCAGTGGAGAGTTTCTGCGGCAGGGCTTCGCCTATGCGCAGTCGGGAGGGAGAGAGAGAGGAGGGGCAGAAGGGCGGCTAGGGTTATGGAGGAGGTGTGGGAGGGGTGCGCCCCAGCCCTATTTATATAGAGGGGTGGGCGGCTGGCCCTTTCCCCTCCCCCAAGCCCTAGGCCAGCGGCCAAGGAGGGAGGAGTGGGGGGCAAGTTCCCCCCCTTCTAGAAGCTCCCCTAGGGTTTCCCTAGGTGCTTGGCCGGCTAGGCCCTATGGGGCCTTGTGCCCCTGGCCCAGTGCGGCCAGGGCACTCCCTCATAGGCCCATGCCCCCTCCCGGCAAGTGGGGCCACGTTTGTCCCACTCAAGAAGGTTCTAGAAGCTTCCGGTACAATACCGATTAACCCGAAACAATTCCGAACTCCAAAATTTGCTTTGCCTTATATGAATCTTATTCTTCGAACCATTATGGAACCTCTCATGATGTCCTGGATCTCATCCGAGACTCCAAACAAAAACTCATAAACCAATTATCCAATCTATCTTAGCGTCGAGACACGTTAAGTGTGTGACCCTTCGGGTTCGAGAATATGCAGACATGATCTTCTATCAATAATCAACAGCGGGGTCTGGAAACCCATATTGACTCCCACACATTCATCGATGATCATATTGGATGAACCATGATGCCAGGATTCAATCAATCCCATATATATATTCCCTTCGTCTCGTGATATTTTACTTGCCAGAGATTCGATCGTCGGTACCGTCATACCTAGTTCAATCTCGTTCACAACAAGTACTTTACTCGTTCCGTAATCCGATATCACTTTGTGATTAACTCCTTAACCACGTGCTTGCAAGCTTTGTTGATATCGATTACCGAGTGGGCCCGAAGTATATCTCTCCGACTTTGGAGGGACGAATCCCATCTCGATACATACAACCCAACAGGTACTTTCCGATCACCTGAGAGACACCTTTATGATCACCCTCTCATAGGATGACGTTTGATGACCTCAAAGCTTTCTTCTGATACCAGGGAGTTGTATTATCTCATGGTCTAAGGAATACAATATTTGACATAAGAAAAACTTGGCAAAGATGAACACGATGACACGATCTAATTGCTCTGCTTAGTTTGGGTCTGTCCATCATATCATTCTCCCAATGATATGATCTCATTATTAATCGACAACTCATGTCTATGGTTAGGAAACCTTAACCATCATTAATCAATGAGCTAGTCCATAGAGGCGTACTAGGGAGACGGTGTTGTTCACAAACCACACAAGTATTAAAGTTTCCTCTTAATACAATTCTAGCATGGAATATAAAATTTATCATGAACAAGAATTATAATAATAACATCTTTATTATTGCCTCTAGGACATAATTCCAACAGGCTCCTAGCTGCCCCAACCGCTATGACAGGCGCCAGGATGGAAAGAGCGGCAAGACCGCTAATGTTGTCATGAGCGACATTGAGATGAAGGATGTTGGGTATGGTATATTACCTACTGTTCTTTCATTATGTCATTCTCTTGATTAGTGGATTGACATGGGCGCTAATGTACATGTTTGTTCCGACATTTCCATGTTTTCTTCATATCAGGTCAGAGGGACTCAGTCCGTTCTGATGGGGAACGGCTCACATGCTTCTGTACATGGTGTTGGTACGATCGATCTGAAGTTCACTTCGAGAAATACCGTACGCCTAAAGAACATGCATCATGTTCCCTCAATAAATAAGAATCTTCTTAGCGAATCTCTTCTATGTCGTGATGTCTACAAGATTGTTTTCGAGTCCAATAAGTATGTACTATATAAGTTTGGTACTTTTTATGGTAAAGGATATGAGTGCGGAGGTCTGTTCCGCCTGTCATTATCAGATATTTGTAATAAAGTTGTGAATCATATTTCGTCTGATCTTATATCAAATGTCTGGCATTCACGTCTTTGTAATGTTAATTTGGTTGCATGACGCGATTATCTAAAATGAATTTAATCCCAAATTTCACTACTGTCAAAGGATCTAAGTGCCTAGCATGTGTGCAACCAAAACAACCTCGCAAGTCACATACGACTGTAGAGGTGAGAAATTTGGCACCACTAGAACTCATACATTCTAATCTTTGTGAGATGAATGGTGTGTTGACAAAAGGTGGAAAGAAATATTTTATGACGTTGATCGATGACTCTACGAGATATTGTCATGTGTATCTTTTGAAAACAAAAGATGAGGCTTTGAGTTTCTTCAAAGTCTATAAAGCTGAAGCGGAAAACCAACTTGATCAAAGATTAAGAGGCTTAGGTCTAATCGTGGTGGAGAGTATTTTTCCAACAAATTTGACTCCTTTTGTGCGGAACATGGTATAATCAATGAGAGGAAGCCTCCCTACTCACCCCAGTCAAATGGGGTAGCCGAAAGAAAGAACCGCACTCTAACAGATTTGGTTAACGCCATGTTAGACACATCGGGTCTCTCCGAGGAATGGTGGGGGGAGGCATTACTAACCGCATGTCATGTACTAAACCGAGTTCCCAAAAGAACAAAGAAATTACTCCATTTGAAGAATGGGAGAAGAAAAGGTTAAATCTCTCTTATCTACGAACTTGGGGCTGTTTGGCAAAAGTTCATGTGCCAGTCCCCAAGAAGCGCAAGCTTGGACCAAAAACTGTGGACTGTGTATTTCTGGGATATGCTTTTCGTAGCATTGGCTATCGATTCTTGGTATTAAAATCCGGAGTACCAGACATGCATGTTGGTAAAATCAAGGAGTCGAATGATGCAACTTTCTTTGAGGATATCTTTCCCATGAAGGATATGCCTAACTCATCAAGTCAGGAATTAGATACAATTTCTAAACCAATCATTCCAGTCGAACACCTAGAAAATCCTGAGGAGGAGGATAACAAAATTCCTAAAAGGAGCAAGAGACAGATGACTGCAAAGTATTTTGG
This sequence comes from Avena longiglumis, assembly GCA_030063025.1. Taxonomy (NCBI): domain Eukaryota; kingdom Viridiplantae; phylum Streptophyta; class Magnoliopsida; order Poales; family Poaceae; genus Avena; species Avena longiglumis. Next base: position 434,833,444 of record CP125977.1, on the reverse strand, counting down.
TGATGATTTCGTTGTATACCTCGTGGATGATACTCCCACTTCTATTTCAGAAGCCTATGCATCTCCTGATGCTGACTACTGGAAGGAAGCCGTCCGTAGTGAGATGGACTCCATTTTAGCTAATGAAACATGGGAGATCATTGATCATCCTTATGGGTGCAAACCTGTAAGATGTAAATGGGTGTTTAAGAAGAAACTAAGGCCTAATGGTACTATTGAAAAGTACAAGGCGATGCTTGTGGCCAAGGGTTATACCCAAAAGGAAGGTGAAGACTTCTTTGACACTTACTCACCTGTAGCAAGGTTGACCACCATTCGAGTACTACTTTCTCTGGCTGCCTCACACGGTCTTCTAGTTTATCAAATGGACACTAAGACAGATTTCCTAAATGGAGAGTTGGATGAGGAAATTTATATGGATCAACCAGATGGTTTTGTAGTAAATGGTCAAGAAATAAAAGTGTACAAGCTGATGAAATCTTTATATGATCTTAAACAAGCACCTACGCAGTGGCACGAAAAGTTTGATAAAACCTTAACCGCTGCAGGCTTTGTTGTAAACGAAGCTTAAAAGTGCGTATACTATCGCCATGGTGGGGGCAAAGGAGTTATTCTATGTTTGTATGTTGATGACATACTGATCTTTGGGACCAACATTACTGTAATTGAGGAGGTCAAGGATTTGTTATCTCAGTCTTTTGAGATGAAGGATCTAGGAGTAGCTGATGTTATCTTGAACATCAAACTGTTGAGAGATGATGATAGTGGGATCACACTGCTTCAGTCTCTCTATGTGGACAAGATTTTGAGTCGCTTTGGGTATAGTGGCTGCAAGTCTTCTCCTACACCGTATGATCCTAGTGTGCTACTTCAAAAGAATCGAGGCACCGTTAGAGATCAATTGACATACTCTCAAATAATTGGCTCGCTTATGTACTTGGCTAGCGCTACAAGGCCTGACATCGCATTTGTTGTTATCAAGCTCAGTCGATTTGTTTAAAATCCTGGAGATGATCATTGGCAAGATCTTAAAAGAGTCATGCGCTATCTAAAACGCACTGCAAGCTATGGCATTCACTATACCGGGTATCCGAGGGTACTGGAGGGTTATAGTGATTCAAATTGGATATCTGATGCTGATGAGATAAAGGCCACGAGTGGATATGTGTTTACACTTGGTGGTGGCGCTATTTCTTGGAAATCTTGCAAGCAGACCATCTTAATGAGGTCAACTATGGAAGCAGAACTCACAGCACTAGACACGGCCATTGTTCAAGCAGAGTGGCTTCGTGAACTCTTGATGGACTTACCTGTGGTTGAAAAACCTATACCCGCAATTCTAATGAACTATGATAATCAAACTGTGATTATTAAGGTGAACAGTTCTAAGGATAATATGAAGTCCTCAAGACATGTGAAGAGGAGACTAAAATCTGTCAGGAAAATGAGAAACTCCGGATTTATTGCATTGTATTATATCCAAATATCTAAGAACCTGGCAGATCCCTTCACAAAGGGACTATCACGCAATGTGATATAAAATGCATCAAAGGAGATGGGTATGAGACCCACACTATGAGTTTTCCATAGTGGCAAACCAATCTATGTGATCGAAGATCCAATGAATTAGAATTGGGAGACAAAATGTTGGTAGACTGAGAGAGTATCCCTACTTTAATGAACACCACTCCGTAAAGATGCAATACTTTCCTATTCTGCACGGCAGGTTGATTTTATCTTAATGTGTTCTAAATGGCTTAATCTTAAGCAGAGATGTTGTCTTGCAGAACATCTTTTGAAGAACACACCTATATGAGTCTGACTATCAAACATCGCAGTCTATGAGAGTTGGATGCTCTCTAATAAACTCATGAAAGGCCAAGTAGTATGACGCATAAGCTCCACCCGCGGGGAAGTGCCACGATAGCTCAGTATCGGCCAAGGCTTCGTGTGAAGCTAGTTTGCAGCAAACTTGCAGTTCAAGGCATAGTCCACTGTACAAGTCGTAGTCTAGTGTAGCATAGAATTCTAGGTGGAAGTTCAACTTAACAGTCTCCACTGCAGTACCGGTATATAAATAGTGTTTTGGGAACCAAAGGCAAATTACATGTGCCTCTGGGATCTGGTGGGGGATTGTTGGAATTTTGTCCCAAATAGCTCAACCCATTTTCCATTCCAATAATTCCTGAAAATCCTAGAGGCCCATGTGTCCCATTCATGCATGGCAAGAGGTTGGACAAATGTTTAGTCCCACATTGCTAGTTGAAGGAGGTTTGCACCAGCTTATAAGGGAGGCTCTCCTACCACTTGGTAAAAGGATGAGAAGGAGAAGGAGAGATTTCCACACGCACGCTCCTCCTCCTCCGCCCGCCTCGCCTCATCACGACGCATGCGCGCATACCGCGGGAATCTCGCCGAGCCGAGTTCTTTTTTTGCCCACGTATGACTAGTATATGAATGGGCGTGCAGAATTTGAACAGTCTGCTCTAGTGGGTTTTAAATACGAACTCAGTGGAGGTTTAATTCGAACTTAATGGAGGCTGTTTGGATTCGGTCACTACTTGTTCGTTTCCTCTTCCGAAGTTGTCTGTTCGCCTGTCTACCTGTGCCTATAAGAGCGGAAGGTCGCTCGTTTCCTCAGACACACAGTCAGAATCACCGCCTCTAGGTTCCAGAGCACTGAGCTGCCACCAGTTCTTCCCCATCCCGTCTTGCGGCGTGCACCGCGAGCCGGGATAGTAGGCCTCCGGAACCCCGCCTCTTCGAGTCATGTACGGGAGAAGGGCGATAAGGTTTTTGGGGGGCGCTATCGGCGCGACTACTGGCTACATCACTGACTCCTTCACCGACGCCGATGACATCTTCCCCAACGACAACTTCTTCCCTGCCATCGAGAACCTCTTCCTCGACGACATGGGTGACAACTCCAACTCTGGCACACTGCTGTATGTTTTCTTTCTTCATCTTGTTAAGATTATTTCGATCTATCTGCAACTCTCTGCACACTTTCTGTCAGATTACTTGGCTAGCTTATTTTCGATCATTCTAGTCATGTTTTACCTGCTGTTTATTTCGCATAAATCACTTGGTAAATTGCTCATTTTTCCAAAAATACATGTGGCTGACTCACCCAGCGAATCATGGTCAGTTAACTTTCTCTGGACAAAACAACACGATCTACTTCAGACTCGAGTCACCAGACTCGAATTCAGAAAAATGCTGGCGTAATTCAACCCAGGCCGCGGAGGTCTTATAGGAGTCGAATTCCAGTCTTTAGATTATGTACCCAATGCGTCCGTCTAGATTTTTCATTATTCCTGTTGACACGGTATGTTACTGGCAGAGCGCAGTCAGGTGCGATACTAGGCTATCAGATGATATTTGTAGTTCTTATCTTTGCCTCATAGACATAGCATCCGAAAATTTATCGCCGCGGAGGCGTTTCGGGTGAATAAGGAGACGATATCTCTATTAGCATCAATTTGGAGCAAACTTTACAATGTGATTTGATTATTGTTATGGAGGATCCGAAGGATCTCATTCGAATAATTCATAGGATGCGTGACCAGCGCTCCCTAAGGGAGTAGTCCCAAGTGTCTGTTTGAGTTGTAGACTCGAGCAGAAAATTTTTTGTCAGTTATGCAAAACAATGACCCAAAAATTATTCAGGTCAACAAGCTCCATATGGGAGTAGCGCCCGAGTCCGTAAGTGATTCACGGACTCTAAGAAGGACTCAAAGCTTCATGAATTTGCTTATTGGTCAAGGGCTTATGCCGACTTCAGGTGCGCAACGAGCGCTCCTGATAGGAGTAGCCCCCGAGTACTTGTGTATTCAGTCGAAAGAATCTGACCGTTTCTTGCTTTCTTCCCTTGAGAGTTGCTGACGTCATTGATGACGCTTGGTTAGCTCAATCGTGTGCGGCGGCAGTGATGACAAGACTAGACACTCGTGGGTCCCACTTTATGATGGGGATTTGACTAGTCGCGTGCTGTTTACGCAAAAAGTTACTGCGTCTCCTCGATTTCCGCACGTAATGGACGGCGTGCTCACGACGGTTCGGGAAATGTATGCCATGTGTATGGTGCGATGAAGTACATGCGTTAGGGTAAGCAGATTGACGGTCCGGCGCCGTCGTCTTCGTTGATTTATACATCAAGGCGTGGTGGTAATTTTCCCTTCACCATTCGCTCTTTCTTCTCGCTATTAGATTTTCTTCGCCATTCTCAGTGCTCGCGTGCACCATGCACTGGACATACTTCACACTTTTCCATCCTCTTTCCTTCGCACCCACCGCGTTGCGCACCGCGCTAGAAGGATGGGAAGTCCAAGAAGTCTGTCGCCGCCGGGACAAGTACCGCGGGTGCTGCCAAGAAGACCTCCAACGCCGGTCGCGTCACGAACGGCAGCTGGCGGTGATAGACTGTGAGGGAGGTGGATTTGTGCTGCCTGCGCGAGTCACATCTGATCCCAGAGAAGAAGGGCGACGTCCTCATCCCTTCCAATGAGGTAATTCCTTGTCCACCCGAAGGGTTTATTGTTGTCTTCATTGCCTTCCTCGTTCGAGGTCTTTCTCTTCCTGCCCATGACTTTATTCGTGGTCTTCTTTTCCTTTACGGGCTTCATCATGTTGTGTGAGTGTTGGCTTGGTATCGATCTGCACTTTGGCCTCTTTAGGAAACTCTATTCCCTGAAGAGGCAGTCGGGCTCCCAAGGAGTCTATGAACTGGGAGGGTGCGGGATATCCATCTGCCCAACATCCAATATTTCTCCTTTTCCATGTGCGAGTTTGTCCAAGGTTGGAGGAACAAATGGTTCTACATCCACAAATCCAAACTCGCTAGCCAGAATTATGGTTTGCCTCCCTTCGACATTCCTAAAGCGTCGGGTGCAGTCCCTCCAAAGCTAGTGCTCATCCGATGTTTCAGTATGCCGGTGCCAGTGAACCTATGAGGGTGATGAAGGAGGAGATGTCTTCAGCGGACCTGGACAGGGTGCTCTGGCCTCTGCTCAAGTTCAAGGCTGATGAGCCTCTGCCCGCGGAGTCGTCGACTGCGCCTTTAAGTTTGCGGAATGCAGTTCCTTGGGTATGAATCTTTGCCTCCTCAAGACATAAATATGTTGATAGTTCTTTTGTTTTATTGCTTTGATTGATTCAAAATCCTCTCTGTGTGCGTAGGATCTGAGCGTCGCGGGCATGTTCCCACCTCTTCTCGAGGAATTCTCAGAGGCACCAGATGGTGGGGACGTGGAGTCGGAATCTACCATCCCCCAAGCTCAGTCACCTGCTGGCACCAAAGCCCCCGAGCATAGTGATGAGCGCTCTCGGAAGAGAGCCCGAAGATAAAGCTCGAATGCTTCGACACGATTGAGACCGCAAGGGCCTGCTCATCTAGAGCAGCATGATCTGGGGGATGGAGCCTCCTCTCCTTTTTCTGCAGTTACTCTATGAGTTGTGGCTCCTCAGCCACCAGCCAAGAAGAAGAAAAAGGAGGCGATGCTTGTGAACCTTTCCGACATTCCTTCATAAGTTTCCTGGTACCTTTGTGTTTTCAATGTGCTAAGTGTTAGCTTGTTGTTTCTTTGAATAACTTGAATGCTTCAACTTTGCTCAGAGGAACTCCTCGGACGAATCCTTCAAGGAAGAACTTGATGAGATGGCTGGGGAGTCGAAGGCTATGGACGCTGAGGCTGTTGCAGCCTCCCCGAAGATGTCGGCCAACTCTGGCGACAAAGCGTCGAGCTCCTCGAAGCCAAGGACTCGCGCGGTTGTCGCTCAGAAGACACAATTTAGACCTTCGGAGTCTTCGGGTGCCCATGTGATTATTATTTGACTTCTATGTTCGAGACCTAGAGTCATCTCATACTTCAGTTACCTTCTTTTTATTTGTTGTAGCCTCCCATGCATGATTTGCAACGCATCGGCCAGCAGTACATGTCCTTGGAGGACAACTTTCAGCAGCTCCAAGGTGAGTATTTATTTTCTCGTTATGTTGTGACTGCTAGTGTCATAGTCCATCTTCTTATTCTTCTATCTTTTGCTTTTTTGGCAGATGAAAATAATAATGCTCTCCGCAAACTCGACGCTCTTGGCAAGAACAAGAGCCAAGCGGATACCAAAGCAAAGGACGATGTGGAGGACCTCGAGCGCTACAAGCAAGAGGCTCAGCAGTGCGAGAAGCAACTAATTGCTGCTGCCTCCCATGAGAAGGCCATGACGGAGCAGCTTATGGCTGTTACCAAGGCGCTGTCAGGTAAGTTGCCGTGTTTTCTTCCTCTTCTGAGTTTTTGTTTGCGTTCTCCTCTTGATATGAGCATTCCTTCATCCTGCTTTCTTTAGATGTTGCTAGCATTGCGTTCGATCGCGATGTCCTGGACCATGGGGGTCCCCTCGCGGATGCAGTTGTTGTGATTGAAGACCGTTGAGACGGTGGGAAAGGCCAAGAAGGTCCTCATCCGCTTCTACCGGGAGATCTTCCCCAAGGGCGTAGCCCTTGATGACGTAGACTCCTTGGTGAATGAACTGGTTGGGGATGCACTGGAAAGCTATAAGAGGACCCAAAAGGGCGTAGGTGCTACCCTTGGTCTGGCCATGGTGATGGCCTCTGGCTCCCAAATGAATTTGGGCTAGATCACCTCCAAGATGTCCGTTGCAGCCGACGGCACCGAGGTAGCCTTCGTCTCCTTTGTTTCATGATGCAAACCCTATGGTCCTCACCTGATTGACTAGATGGCCACCTACACCCTAGGGCAAGAGCAGATGGCTAAGGCACAGGCCTTTGAGTATGCGGTTGCTTTGGATGTGGCTGCTCCTTAGGGTCTTCTCTTTAGTCTGTATTTCTTGCTTTTGTAGTTGATATGTAATGTAGTGAATGAATCCTGACGCAACCACGCATTGGTCCTTTTGATGTGAATATATGCATCTTATTCTACTAATGTTGATTGCACTTGTTATTATTATCTCCTATTTGTGCGCCTGCTAGGGCCCTTTGAACATTATCCTCGTGGGCACATCCTCTACCTTGTCTATTTCTCCTCCAGTGACAAGTGAGGCATCGCAGTTGCCCTTATTGCACGACCGCATCCGAAGCTTAGAGAAGGACATTCTCATCATTAGTGTCCATGCAGATGTGTGGAAGTCCAAGACGGAGCGGGCCATTGCGAGAGAATAATTTCTCCTTGAATAATTTTGGCAGATCGGCGAGCAACTCCAATGTGAGTCATCGTGGTTGTCCATGTTTTTCTTTTCGAATGAGCCCGACCGCTGCAGTTTCTCAGCTACTGCTCTTTTTTGTAGTTGTCAATCTTCTTCCACGGGAAGAGAAGGAGCGCATTGCTATTCGGCTTAATTTCCTCAACCAACAGGAGTTGGAGCCCGGAGGCTTTTTTTGGATGGAAACTGACCGGGAAACTGTTGTCGCAACGGTTCAAGATCGGGTTCACCGGGTGCTTCAAGTGTTAAAGCGTGCAAGGTCTTCACTCGCATCTATCTGGGCTGCGATGTTCCCCTGGATGTGGCTCCATCCAGCTTCTTGGGGCCGCTGGGCAAGTTTTGAAGCATGTACGTCATGCAAGAACTTGTACATCATCAACTTCTAGCGGGCGCGAAGGTGGCGCTAGCGCTTGTTCGTCTGCATTGTCGTGATGCTTTCTTGGCAGAAATAGCGGTGGGGCCACCCTCTCCTCCATATGGTTTGGCATGGAACATGCGCCCGTACTATGCCACGGTGGCTCTCCATGCTGAAGACATCATTGATGTCTTTGACGAGCGGAAGAACGTCCTGCTCCAACATAGTTGAGTCCTGCAAGTTTGAAATATAGTAATGTAAAATCTGTACAGTATCGAGTGGGCTTTTGTACCCTTGTAAAGTTTGTAAGTATGTATTTGCACATAGTGCGTTGATGGTTTTAAGTTGTGCATGTCCTTTTCGTTAGCCTAACATGGTCATCTACTCAGGGCGATGCATTATGGATGCAGTCGACGAAGTCGTAAGGTGAGGCACAGCCCACGAGCATATTTAGGAATGTAAATGTATATAAGAGGGGAAAATATGTTTGCCAAGGAACTTAGCTTTTATTCATCGCATAGTAGGGGGTACAAGTTTCGACTGAGTAGCATGGCTGAATAGCCTTATTGAAAGTAAAAGATGACTAAGGGTAGAAGCGTCGCAGTTGTGCAACGTTCCAGGGGTTGGAGTATGCTACTCCAGAGTCGACGTCCTTGAGGTGGTAGACGCCACCTAAGATTTCTTCGGTGACCACGTAGGGTCCTTCCCAGGGTGACTCTAGCTTTAGGTGCCCTTTATTCTTGAGTTGCAGGACGAGGTCTCCTTCGACAAAGGACCTTGCGCATAGCCGTATACTGTGGTAGTTGCGGAGAATTTGTTGGTATACCGTCGAATGGGCCGCGGTGATGTTGCGAGCTTCGTCCAGTGTTTCGACGACATCTTCAGTGTGGCCGTTGATTCGGCTTCGTTGTAATCGACGACCCGTGGGGCCTTATAGCATACCTCAATGGGTAACATTGCTTTGGCTTCGTGCACCATGAAGAAATGCGTGTAGCCAGTGGCACTGTTTGGCATTGTGCGTAGGCTCCAGAGGATGGAGGGTAGCTCGTCCGCCTAGGCTTCCACCAGCTGTATGAGTGGGCGTAGTAGCTGCTTCTTGATTCCTTTGTAGACAAGGCCATTAGCCTTTTCGACCTTCCTGTTGGTCTGCGGATGCGCCACAGACGCGTACGTGACATTAATGTTGAGCCCTTCACGGAAGTCTTGGAACTCCTTCGAAGTGAAGTTCGTGCCATTGTCGGTTATGTTGCTGTGAGGTACTCCAAACCTGTAGACGATGGATTGAAAAAATTAACGGCAGTCGCGCCGGTTTGGTTAGTTACAGGCATGGACTCAATCCACTTCGTGAACTTGTCGACTGCCACCAGGAGGAAGAAGTGTCCTCTGGGTGAGGACTTCTGTAGTTTGCTGACCATGTTGAGTCCCCACTGGGCGAAGGGTCAGGCCAATGTTATGGGCCATAACTCTAATCCTGGCGCGTGTGGCTTGTCTGCAAACCTTTGGCAGGCATTGCACCTTTCGACAATGTCCTTGGCATCGCGCATCGCGGTTGGCCAGTAGAAGCCAGCTCGTAGAGCCTTGGCGACGAGGACGTTGCTGCCTGCATGGTGGCCGCAGATGCCTTTGTGGATGTCGAGGAGGATGCTCTTCCCATAATTGTTGGTGACGCACCACTGGATCACTCCTGTAATGTTGCGCTTGTACAACTCACAGTTGATGATGGTGAAGGCTTTTGATTGGCGAGCGATGTGTCTAGCGTCCGTCGAGTCCTCGGGTAGCTGTTTCCTCACCAGGTACTTGACGTATGTATAAGTCCAGGTTTTCTCGACTGCGAGGACCTGCATGAGGCTAACCAGCTCGACCTCCATGTCCAGCTCTTCAGGTGCCCCCACCTTTTCGGGTGACGCAGCCCTCGAGTGTCCTGCATCTTTGACTGTGCCCTTCGGAGTTTTCCGCTTGATGGAGGGCACGCAAATTTTCTCGAGGAACACACCCGGTGGCACTGGGGTGCAGGTGGATCCAATGTTGGAAAGCTTGTCAGCCTCCTCATTGCTTTCCCTACCGACATGCCGAAGTTCGCAGCCGTTGAAGTCTCCTTCGAGTGAGTTGTAGAGTGCATGGTATGCAATCATGTTACTGATGTGGGTGCCGCACTCGTTCATCGTCTGCTGAATGACAAGGTTGGAGTCACCGTAGACGATGAGGCGCGTGGCACCACATACTTTGGCCATCCACATGTCGTGTAGGAGTGCCTCGTACTCAGCCTCATTGTCGGATGCGCGAAACTTCATCCGCATCACATATCTCATCTTATCCCCTTAAGGGGATGTCAATATTACTCTGGCTCCTGCTCCGACATCGTGCTTGGAGCCGTCAAAGTGCATCCTCCAGAGCTGGGACATGTCTGGAGTGTCCGGTAGCTGGAGCTCCATCCAGTGGACGAAGAAGTCCGGGAGCACTGTGACTTGATAGCGGTGCAACGCTCGTATATGATGTCCCAAGGGGACAGCTCGATGCCCCATAAGGTTACCCGACTTGTAGCTTCGTGGTTGTTGAGGATGTGTGATAGTGGTGCGTCGTTGACTACCATGATCTAATGCCCCTAGAAGTAGTGGCAGAATAGACGCGCAGTCATGAATACACCATAGGCGATATTTTGGTAGTGGGGGTACCTTTGTTTTGTAGGCATCAGTACCTTGCTGAGGTAGTATACTGGGCGCTGTACCCCATGGGTTTTGCCTTCTTTGGGTCGTTCGACCACGAGGGTCGTGCTGACCACTTGGTGCATGGCAGCGATATAGAGCAGCATGGGGGATCTCTCCTTTGGGGTTACCAGTATGGGAGATGTAGAGAGTAAGCATTTGAGGTCTTTAAATGCCTCATCGGCTTCAGCCATCCACTCGAACTTGTCTGCCTTGCGGAGCAACTGGTAGAAAGGGAGAGCCTTTTCACCCATGCGGCTGATGAACCTTCTGCGTGTCGCGATTCGCCCAGCTAGCTGCTAGACTCCTTTGACGTTCTTCGGCTTCTCCATGGCTAGTGTAGCCTTGATTTTCTTTAGGTTGGCCTCAATGCCCCTTTCAGAGATGAAGTACCCGACTAATTTCCCAGATGGGACGCTGAAGGCGCACTTTTCTGGGTTTAGCTTGATCCTGTAGAGATCAAGGTTGTCGATCGTCTCGCGGAGATCGTCAACCAATGTTCGGCTTTCCTTGGTCTTAACTACTATGTCATCGACATAAACTTGGATGTTACGACCTATCTAGTTCTTCAGGCATGCTTGCATGCACCTTTGGTAGGTTGCGCTTGTGTTCTTGAGCCCGAAAGTCATTGTGTTGTAGCAGAACACCCCGAACGGTGTGATAAATGACGTCTTGTCTTGATCTTCGACCTTCAGTCGAATCTGATGGTAGCCTGAATAGGCGTCGAGGAAGGAGAGTCTCTCTCACCCTGCCATGGAGTCGATGATTTGATCGATTTGCGGCAAGGGGAAGTGGTCCTTAGGACAATGCTTGTTAAGCGTCGTGAAGTCCACACACATCAGCAGGATGTCCGTGTACTTCTTAGGGACCGGGACGGGGTTAGCTACCCAGGTGCTTTCCTTTATATCCCTTATGAAGTTGGCGTCGAGGAGTCTGTTGACTTCAGCGCCAATTGATTCAGCTCTACTCTCGGATAGTCGACGCATCGTTTGCTTGACCGACATTGTGTCCAGAAACATGTTGAGTGCATGCTTGGCGAATTCCCTGAGAAATCCTGGCATGTACGCAGGACACCATGCGAAGATTTCTCAGCGCTCACGGAGGAATTCAATGAGCGCGAGTTCCTATGTAGAACTCAGGTTGTTGGCGAGCAAAGCATCTTGGTGGGATCTGTCGGGTGGACCTGCACCGCCTTGATGTTGACTGTGGAGTCAAACATGTCAGGTGCGTTTTGCCTAGTGACAGGGGGTAGGCTGTTGTCTGTTGACTCCTTTAGCCTTGCGAGCTCTTCCTGCATGCCGAATGACTACAGATTCTGTTGAATTCTCTATCACAGCTATCGGACTTGGTGAAGCTACCTGGAACGATGATGACACCTTTAGGCCCTAGCATCTTCAGTAGAAGTTATGCGTAGAGTGGTACTGCCGTGAATCGTGTGAATGCCACACGCCTGAGGATTGTGTGGTACTGTGAGGGCCAGTCCACCACCTTGAACTCGAGCCTCTCTCGCCTGAAGTTCTTGGGGGTGCCTAAGATGACATCGAGCCATATTATGCCTAGGGGATATACTCCTTTCCCTGGGACAATGTCGTGGAAGGTCGTGTCTGATACCTCCAGGCTGCATAGCGGGATCCGCATGGATGCGAGTGTGCTGGCAAACATCATATTGATGCGAAGCCTGCTTTATCTGCATGTGATATTGTTTGTTCGCCAAAGGAAAAAAGGTGGGCTTGGTGTTATTGATTTTCAGAAGAAGAATGCATCTCTGCTCCTTAAATTTCTAGATAAATATTACAATAGTAAAGACCCAATTACTACCTTGGGTCCAATTAGTGAAACATGCTTACTACAAAATAAAGTGCCTCATGCTGAAAACCTGTGTGGTTCTTTTTGGTGGAAAGATGTTTCAAAACAAGTGGATAATTTCAGGGGGGTGGCGGCGGTTCATCAAGGAAGAGGGGACTCTTTTCTTTTTTGGTCAGATAATTGGGAATTAAATGGATCCTCCAGGCCTTTAAAAGAAAGATACCCAAAACTTTTTTTTTGTGCTCAATGAAAATTTGTCAGCTGCTCAGGTTTATTCTTATGATGATATCCATGACTTGTTCTATTTGCCTTTATCTGTTGAGGCTTTTCATGAACTGGGAATTATCCAGAATGTGATGGTGGCTAACCCACTCTCTACGCAGAAGGATGTCTGGACTTATATATGGGGAGATAGTTATGCCCCAAGTAAATTCTATAAGTGCATCTTTGAAAATATAATGGTACCTAAGTTTTATGATTGGCTCTGGAAATCATGTTGCACTATGAAGACTAAGGTTTTTGCTTGGATACTTCTGAAGGATAGATTGAACACCAAAGATTTACTACAGAGGAGGAATTGGAATGTTACTGATGATATACATTGTGATATTTGCCCCACTCGTGCATATGAGGACACATTACATCTGTTCTTTGAGTGCAATTTTAGTGCTAGAATATGGAATTATTTATAGATCGATTGGTTACCCCTTGGGGATTTGCAGCTGATTGTGGCAGCAGCTAAAAGGTCTTTTGGTCATCAGTTTTTCATGGAGGTCCTGATCACTGCTTGCTGGAATATTTGGTTAATTCGAAATGATAAAATCTTTAACCAGCAGAGACCTTCTTTCTCTCAATGGAAATCCAGATTTATTCATGATATCAATCTTCTTCATTATAGAATTAAGAAGAAATGGAGAGATTCTCTTTTAGCCTGGGTAGATGGTTTACACTAGGGATCAAGACAGATGTTTAATGATCCTATTTGTAATTAGTAGTTTTTCTTTTTTCTTTTGTAAGTATCTTCCTTGACTTTGTATCCTTTATTTTTTTTATATAATAAATTGTGTGGGGCTTTTGCCTCACAGTCTTACAGTCAAAAAAACATCAGATTGATGTTGCTGTCGCCGTCCATGAAGACGCTTTTGAATCCTCCGATCTGCGCCTTGAGCACAGGGCAGAGTGACCCGGGCGAGGTATTTAGCATGGGTGATCCGATTGGTCAAAGGTGATGCACGACTCTGAGCTACTGAGGTACTCAGGTATGGCATGCGGAGAGGTGACGACTAGTTTGACCTGTCGGGTGATCGTCTTCTGCACCTTGTTAGATGGACGTCCTTTTTGTATCATCATAGCCCCCAGAGATCGTGGTTATGGCTCCGCTCCGTTATTCTGGCCCGGGGCAGCCACATGTTGTGCGGATGCTCTAGGAGGCGGAGGTGGGGCTCTGTGTGCGACGGCTCCTTAGGTGGGGGTGAATCCTAGATTCACCGTCTGGCGCCGCATCTGGGCGTACCCTTCGTGGAGCTTTTGGAACTCACTGCAATCTTTGAGCATGTGGCTAGCTTTCTTTTTTCTGTCATGCTTATCGATGTAGAAGTGATGGTGCAGGGACCCGACAGTTTGTCGAGTGCAGATGGCTCATCATCGCGGTTGTAGCGCTGCTATGTTTGTGTTGTCTTTCCACTATCGCGGTAGTTGTTCTTGTGTTATCCATTGTTGCTATTTCCATCCTCGTGGAGGTTGTCATAGCCAGTCGCGACCATATCGACCCCTTCATGCTCATCATAGACGCGCGCTCTTCTTTTCCCTCGGCAATCGTGCTTGTGGCCGAAATCGTCCTCGTCATACGAACGTGTTCGGTTGACAACATCCTTGCCATCATCCCAGTGATTGGCGATGTCCATCATATGATCGATGGTTTTGGGCTTAACGCGCCCTAGCTCTTCTCTGAATTCGCGGCGCCTTACGCCGCTGTTGAAGGCGTCAATTTTTTTTCCTCCGAGATGTTCTCGGCGGAATTCTTGATGATGGACCAACGTTGTATGTACGAGCAGATGGACTCGTTGGAGAGTGGACAACAGGCGTGTAGCTCCTCGATTGAAGCCGGCCTTTTGCTGGTTCCTTTGAAGTTGCGGATGAAGTAGTACACCAGCTCTTCCCAGCTGCGTATGGATCCGGAGGGGAGGTTATTAAGCCCGACTCTAGCCGCGCCCGTCAGCTGTAGTTGAAGGCATTGCATGGTTGTGTTTTTTCTCCCGCCATGGAGCTTAACCGACGAGATATGATCGTCCAGCCAGATCTTCGGCTCCTATATGCTGTCAAACTTCGGGTTGTCCGAAGGGAGCTTGAAGCCTTTAGGCATCCCCGTCAAAGAAACTAGGAGCCATGAAGTGGAGGCAAAAGCCTTAACGACCAACTATATGACGGGAAAATTATTCCGGTCGTATAGTTCCGGCCGTATAGTTGCCATCGACTTCATTAGGTCAAACAGAACAACTTTCTTGAAGGGACCCCTATATAAAGAGGCTTCGGGTGACGAGAAACAAAGCCTCTTTTCGACCCCAACTTTCCCTGCCACCAGAAGCCGCCACGCCGGAGGAATAGATCTAGATCTAAACCTCTAAACCCTTCTCCACCACCATAACCATCTTCCACCACTTGTAATAGTAGATCTCTTCTTCAATTGGCGACATTGTAAGACTATTTGCTATCAACCTTATGATCTCTATTAAAATGTTTATGATTGTCGATTTCATCTCTGTGTGTGAGTAATTCTCCTTGGGCTAAGGGCTTTGTCCTAGCCATGTAGCTTTTTGTGCATGTTATTTATCATAGATGGGATCATGTATTAGTTTGTATGACATTATGATTGTAGTACCCTCTCTTGCCCCAATCTAAGGACTTGTCAGGTACCCAAGACCCCGAGGATTGATCTAGGTAAAGGGAGTGTGAGTAATAACTGATCTGCAGGATGGGAACCCCAGTGACATAAAGGGTAGTACTTGGGATTAATGGTGGCATCACTATGCATATCATTAGTTCTCTTTGTTCTATGGATGAGACTAGTAGGTTATTTCTATAAGCGGTTGCGGATGTGGTAAAAATTATGGATACACTGCCCAAATAAAATTATCTTGCTCTAACTATAACATGCATACTTTATTATTATCTATTATTCACATCAGATGTTTTGCACAGCTACTGGTGAAAACCGAAGACCCTAAGCCCTCACTCTCTCCATCATGAACACAAACAAAAAGATCAAAATCTCTTGGTCTGATGAAAACGCAATAGGAATTCTAAAAGTCTTGAAGGTTTGTTTAAGTAATATCACTTTTGTTTCTACTTCCCGAGGATTCGATAAACCTAGGTATACTAGGGAAAAAGAGCTATACTACATCCGTAATTCGGATCGATTGGTTTACTACTAACTAAAGCGACTACTCAGACTCATTGCCATCCACTCCATAGCGTATCTCATAGCCCACCCCTTCCACTCCTTCGGACAGTTCTGGTACCTCGTAGTAGACATCCTCTTGCCCTTCAGCTGCGTACACCAGAGTGTCTTCTGTCTCCTCAGAGTCTAAGCAGGGGATCAAAGTAAAGAGTGAGTAACAACGTTACGCAACAATTTCATTATATAAAAGGTGGGAAGTTTGATGCACTATTTACCACCTCGTTCTATCAGTCCTTGGAACTACACAGTTTTCGTAGACATTTCTTCAAAGGTTGATTTTAATATCAAAAACTATGCCCATCAGCCTTCACAGGTTGACTAGAACTTCCTGGATTTCATTTCCTGCCGCGTTCGCAGTTCCTCCCCGGAATAGGGAGTAACAAGTTACACTTCCTACACTCTGTAGAGGTGCGTTGATTTACCCATGAGAGATCAACTCCTTGTTGCACAACCAGACGTACTTTTCCGTCCACAATTCCATGATGTGGGGGCCTAGTAGGTGATCCAAGCCAATCATTGTTCTTCTCCGCGACCCCATATGTTTGCATGATCCTTCGGGCCGAGCTACATCTCCATTAAGCCCCCTTTTGGGCAAGCTACAACCCTGTTGTGTTCCCGAAGATTCTTTGAGCTGGTTATGCCCTTGACAAGCTCCATAAAGGTCTTACTATACCTCCAGCAGCCGCTTACAGATAATCTAGACACCAAAATTGTGGGGCCTAAGGGTTCCCACCCATATGCTAGATCTGCACCAGGAATCACAGTGTCACGTTAAGGTCGTCTTGCCTACATATGAAAGGAAGAAGATTCAACTAACTTCTTTGTCCCATTTCAAATCTCATGGTTAACGCGTAATATATGGCGCTATAATCACTGATGTCATGGGTTGTTTAGTCCTATGTGATGACTCTTATTGCAATTGGAAATCTAAGTTCCATTGCCCACCTTATCTTAATCATCACTTAGGATGATAATAAAATTTTATTTGTTTAAGAAAATAATATTTTCTTTCTTCAAAACATAGATGATAACACACAATTTGCAATTACTTTGATAACGACTCATCAAAGGACATGAGCAAGTGATGAACTTGCCTTGTTACTGCAAGGTAGTGAAGTCGGATGCTTGCACTCAACCTTGAGCTTCTATTTCTACAAAACACCATTATTGCCCGGTAAGGACAATATTTAAAGAAGAAATAATGATTATGCATAGTAATGCAATGCATCATTTATTAGTTATTTCCCTTGTGTGTTTTACCCACCTTATTAAATTCTTACAGTCCTTTATTTAAATAAAAGGACGTTATTTATGGATAATTCCTAAATTTTGTAAATATTATATTTAATATTTTTTGGTATGATATATTATTATAAGAGCTTAAAACTTATTTTTATTTAATTTTAACTCTTATTATTATTTTCTTAACATTCTTTTAAGAATAAACATTTTTTAATTTAGAATATTTCATTTTGCTAATATAATTAGCAATTTAGTATTTTTATAAAATACTGTACTAATTTAGAATGATAAAAGTAAATTATATTTATTTTTAGGTATTTTATTTATTTTTATAAAATTCCTTAAGGAATATATACTATAAAAATATTTAACCTAAATTTATTCTATTAAAATGGAATTCTTAATTTTATTGGGTAACTTATATTTTTATGAATTCAGGGTTATATCATTTGTATTTTTAGGATTTTTATTTCATTTTTTAGAGATTATTTATCTCTAGGGTTATTTGGTCTTTAATCATTTATCTAGATTTTTCTTTTAAAGACTGGACCGAGCCCATTGCGCTAACCCAGCCCTGATTCAACCTACTTGGGATGGTCAAACCGACTCCCTCGAGTGGTACTGGACCTTACCGACCCAGTACACTCTCTCTCGCATGCTCGTGTCTATCCTCCTCTCTCTCTCGCCCCGATGTGGCGTCGCATTGCCACCGCCGTCACCATGCGATTCCGGCCCCAACGGGCCTCAGCGACCGCCGCCGTGGTGTGTGACAAGGTAGTCCATGTTGCTCAGTCAACTAGTCCTGCTCGATTCGCCGCTGGGCCCTTCTCCTGGCTAGGCCGTCTCCACCCTCGAACCCTAGGGTTTGGTGGTTGTCGGCGATGTGTGTTCCGCCATCCCTGTGGTGCTATGCCGCGGATCTGGTGGTCTTGTGGTTCCGCTAGGGTTGCTCATTCTGCAGTGGTCGTTGTTCTTGCGTCTTGGCATGGGTTACAGCGCCCTCGGGTGCTCCCCGTGCCGTCGTGTGCGCTCGTCGGCTACTTTGCTTCCTCTTCTAGCTACAGCGAGGCCCTCAGGTGAGTTCCTCCCTCTAGTTCTCTGTCCTACCTTACTGGCTCTAGTGTGCTCACGGCCTATGAACCCTAATTGTGATTATCTAATTTCTTAGGGTTCATTCCTTTGTGTTAGGGTTCATCCCTTGATAATATACTATGTTGAGATGGTTACTTAGTGGTTCTAGTAGTGTGGATTGCACTACTGTTTAGTGTTCCTAGTACTGACAGTGGCTCTATCGGTAATTGTTAACTGAATCTTTATGTACAAACCTATATTGATATGTTCAGATTGGAGTTGATTATATACTCCAATGATTCTTTGGTAATCTTGGATGATAGAATATTCAATTGTCAAAATGATTCCTTATTAATTATTTCACGAAAACGATTGAGTAAAGAAATTAAGGTCTATATCTTGTATGCTTGGTTTTCTTATCAAACAGGTTGTTGTGACACCATCCTTGGATTGGTACACATTTCCTGTTTTTAATATGAATTTTACCATAGATTGGCTTTAGCTTGCAAGCTGGGAAACATGTTTGTTGTCTTCAGCTATATTGAATAAATGGCTTGGTCCATGATGGTCTGAGACAGTGCTAGGTAGAACGAAGGTTTTTACCTACTACTCCTTTTCTTAGATGAACTATGATAAATAATTTCTAGATATGATTCCTACACTGCTTAGGAAAATGATTTGATAGTCCCTTGTACGGATAATATGATGGATCCTTACTATTTAAGATGAATTCTTAAGAGGTAATGATTTCTGAGGTGCTATTATTTAAAATATGTACCCAAAATTATTTATTTAAGGATGCTTATATATCTAGTTATAAGAATAGGGGTTTCTATCCAAGATTAGTGATGCACAGGCTGAGATCTTGGTGTGGTTTGCAAATATTTATTTTTAGATTTATTTACTTTCTTCTATGATGGATACACCTCACTTGGGTGTTTTTATGAGAATATTACATATGAAACAACACATGATCTGATAGATTGAATAATATTTATTATGTAATGGTTTTGTATGGACTCACCACACAGCTATTTGTTGGTGATGTTGCTCTGCCGGTTTCCCTTGCTGGTTTGAACTTGGTGACTTGATCACTCCTTGGACCTTGTTCTGCACCTCATGGTACTGGTGTTGCTCTTCCTTGCTCATGTGGTCTTTTACTTGTCCTTGCAATCCTCCTGCACCACCCCCTCCTTATGTCACCATCCTATGGATGATTTGGTGGTTTGTTATGGGTATTGGCTGGTGGATTTGTTGGTGATTTGGTAAGTTCAGTGTGTTCTTGGTTGTGTTCTTGAGAATGTGGTGATGGAATGAGATCACTAGCAGATGTGCCGCGGCAGAGGTTTTCCCTTTTGACTGTTTGAGCTGCTGCTGCTGTGTCGACAACACATAGCATGCAGTTAGGTGATTGATCTGCTTCACCGTTTGGTTCATTTTGGATCAGATCAAGTGAATGTGTTTTCACTACTTAACCTTTTACTAGTTACTATCCTGGTGAAACTTGCCCCTTTTCTATAGCTAATGGTGTTGATCTGAAGCTGTTTGTTTTAAAAGAACAGATATTGTACGTTGCCCCTTTAATTTACTCAATGAGGTAAATAGGAACAGTGCACTTCACTATTCTCCACTGAGAGTACTACTAACAATTTAACATCTTGTTTTCTTTTTAGATTCTTTTATTTTGCAAGAACAAAGATCTGGATGCTCAAGATTTAGTGTAGAAGTAGATAGGTAGTCTAGAGTTTTATTGTAATATTCTATATTTTCTTTTGTAAAGAATATTTGTAATGATATTATTATTTAGTAAAGTTTCATTTCATTGTAATTTGTTTTCTGTAATATTTTTATTTGATGTATTTATCTCCCTTTGTATTATTGTAATGGAATAAAGAAAAGAAATAAGAATTCATTTCTTATTGAATTTACTTTGTTCTCTTGTCTTAAATTCTCATTGTTGTTTAATATATCTTTAATATAATCATACAATACTACTAAATCATTTTGGAAAGTAATTTAATATTACTTACTTTTAATATTTAAATATTTTCCAAATGATTTAAATTTCAAATTGTTCCCCAAATTCATTAATTCCTAAAGTACATGTAAAAATTTATATCAATCATTATACAAAGAGATAATTCTACCTCTAGATAGTGAAAGAAATTCTGATCTCCTTAGGTTTTTGTTTGGCGAAAAATTTACCCATATTTTATAGATGAATGCATCCAAATGATCAAATTCCTATTTCTACCCTTCGTTGGTTCCTAAATGCTGGGGTGTTACAGACTTCGCCCCTTAAATTAAAATTCGTCCCAAAGTTTGTTGATGTGTACATGAATAGTTCTAGATACGCTTCTCTTAGATCATCTTCTTTATCCTAGGTTGTTTATCGCTCGGGGTGATGTTCCCATTAAACTTTGCAGTATTTGATTGCCCTGTTTCTTAACCTTTTCTAGTTCTCTTCCAGAATTTTGCAGGGTTTCTCGACATACTTCAAATATACTTGTAACTCGATCTCTTGATGGGTGATTGCATCATCTGGAACTTTAAGACATTTCCGAAGTTGTGACACGTGGAAAATATTATGAACTTGAGCCAGTCTTTTTGGTAACTCTAGAGAATAAGCTATTTTTCTTTTTTTCACTCAATATCCTGAATGGTCCAATATATCTCGGACTTAGTTTTCCTTTGACTCTGAATCTCTTGAATCCCTTCATTGGACTCATTTTGAGGTATACCATATCCCCTACCCCTAGATGTCACGATATTCGACTTTGATCAGCATAACTCTTATGTCGACTTTGTGCTATCTTCAATTGATCTTTAATAATATTAATGATGTCTTTTTTCTCCTTTATATAGTTTGGTGCAAATTCCTTGCTACTACTGGGTTCGTACCAATATATTGGTGGTCTACACTTTCTCCCATAAAGTACTTGGTATGGTGCTGCCTTCACACTACTCTGATAACTATTGTTGTAGGATAATTCTGCCAAAGGTAGATGATCTTCCCACGAACCTCCAAAATCTAATGCACAAGCTCTAAGAATGTCTTCAAAGATTTGATTAGTTCTTTCTGTCTGGCCTCTAGTCTCTAGATGATAGGTTGTACTGAAATCCAACTTTGAGCCAAGTGCTTCATATAATTGTAGGGGTTCATAGCATGGAAAAAACTTCTACCGCTTGAACACACACAAGCCAAGATCTAATCTACTAGAATGGTGCAACGAGTTGATAGAGTACTAACCCTCGAAGATTCCAAAGCGATTAACAAGATCGAATTCTCATGGTTGATGTAGTCGTTCACTTGTTGATCTCAAGATCGCGTAGACGATCCTTCTGGCGCCACATTTCGAAAACGCTCCTGCAGTCGGTCACACGTTCGGTACTCGATGAAGACCTCCCTCTCCCTTGTTCCAGCAGGCAGTAGAGGTTGTAGATCTCTCCTCGCGATTCCAGCAGCACGACGGCGTGGTGGTGGAAGTAGATGGGAAATTCCGCAGGACTTCGCCTAAGACAGAGCGGGTAAGGTGGAGTAGAATAGGGCCTCGGTAATCTAGGGTTTAGAGGTAGCCGGCGGCTAGGGCAGGGCCTAGGCGGCGACTTAGAGGAGCCCTAGGCGGCGTCTAGAGAGGGGGGCAGCGGCCGGCTAGGGTTTGGGTGTGAGGGGTAGGGGCGCCCTACCCATCCTTATATAGGTGGGAGAGGAGGTTTGGGGGGAGGGGAGTCCTCCCCCAACTCCTCCTTGTGTTCGGCGGCAAGGGGAGGGAGGAATCCTTTCCTAAATGGGATTCCTTCCCTCGCTCCACTAGGCAACCATGTTGGGATTTGACTTTTCAAATTGGCGTTTGACTTTCTAACTAGAGTTTGATTTCTCTCTTACCATTGCCCAGCCAAGTGACCTAGGACATGATGTAACCATTCCACTTTGGTATGACACATCCATGTACCCTTCCCTCTCCAGATCGGTGGACCTTCTAGACCCTTCTAGAACATTCCGGTGAAAACACCGAAACCATTCTCGAACTCCGGAATTGGACTTTCCTTATATTAATCTTATTCTCTGGACCATTCCGGATCTCCTCATCATGTACTAGATCCAATTCGAGACTCTGAACAACATTCGGTATCTTACTCAAATTCCATATCTACTAAACAACATCGAATCCTTAAGTGTGTCGCCCTACGGTCCGTGAATTATGCAGACATGAACGAGACAGTTCTCCTATCAATAACCAATAGAGGAATCTAGAAATTCATATGGCTCCCACATATTTCTACGATTACTTCATGATCAAATGAAACATTTACATACGATACCAATTTCCCTTTGTCTCGCGATATTTTACTTATCCGAGGTTTGATCGTCGGTATCTCTGCATATCTAGTTCAACCTCGTTACCGATAAGTACTCTTTACTCGTTCTTGTGATATGTGATCCCTTGTGAACCAATCACATGCTTGCAAGCCAATTGGATGACATTCCATTGAGAGGGCCCATAGTATATCTATCCGGCATATGGATGGACAAATCCCACTCTTTATCCATGTGCCTCAACACATACTTTCCGAACATTTATTGCCACCTTTATAACCACCCAATTACGAAGTGGTGTTTAATGTCATCAAATAATCCATCCGGTGATGGTGATTAACATGATCTCATGGTCGAAGGATTTAGGTTACTATGTATCTGAAAGCTTATAGCAAACAAACTATTGAAATGACTTGATCTTATGCTACACTTAACTATAAGAGTATGTCCATCACACCATTCTCCTAATGATATGATCTTGTTATTAATAACATATAATGTTCATGATTAGGAAACCATAATCATATATTATTCAACAAGCTATTATTACAAAGAGGCTTTACTAGGGACTCTTACATGTTTACAAATCATACAAGTATTAATGTTTCCGATTAATACAATTATAGCATGAATGTAAACCTTTATCATAAACACACAGATATAATAATAACTAATTTTATTATTGCCTCTTGGGCATATCTCCAATAGTAATTGTTTTCGAAATGCTGAAGTAAACACAGATCCCCTTTCTGATACAATTTTCTTTGGTACTCCATGCTTACTCACTATCTCTTTGACATAGATTTCCACTAACTTCTCGGCATTATCCTTTTGATTTACCGGAAACAAATGTGCACTTTTTGTGAATCTGGCCACAATCACCCATATCATATCCTTCTGTTTCGGTGTCACGGGTAATCCTATGATAAAATCCATACCAATTTATTCCCACTTCCATTCTGGGATATCCAAGGTTTCTGCTTTTACCCTCTGGAAAGTATGGCATCCAGACACATATTTTGCAATGTCCCTTTACATGTTATTCCACCAGAATAATTCCTTCAAATCCATGTACATTTTTGTACTTCCTGGATGTATAGAGTATGGTGTTTCATGTGCTTTTGGGAGTATTACTTCTCGAATTTCTGGTATATCTGCTACACAAAGACGGGTTTGGAACCATAAAGTTCTATAATCTCCTAGGTGAAAAGCTGATGTTTGACCTTGAGAGATTCATCTTAATCTTCGGCAATAAAAGGATCTTCACTTTGATGTCTAAAAATTTCATTCCGAAGATCACTACTTCGTTCTTCAACTACCCTCATGGTAGCTAATCCTCCAAGAACTTCTATACTTATGAATTGTATTTCCAATCTTTCCAAATCCATTTGCAACTTTTTGGCAGTTCTCTATTGATGGGTTGAGTATCTGTACTCTTCCGACTCAAGGCATCTTCTACAACATTGGATTTTCTAGGAGTATAATTGATCGTTAGATCATAATGCTTGATTACCTCTAGCTAACACTTATGTCTCATTTTTTTAGGGTAATAACAGTAGGAAAGGCTCCTACTGCCTCATTTTCATTAATAATGGGTCAGAATCTATAAAGTTACATATTTACATAGAGACAGAGGAGGGGGAGTCTCTAAAAGTCAGAACAAATAAGTCTAGGATTACAAAAAGGTTTACAAACTATGAATAATGCTCTTGATAAGTGGATGTAGCTCCTCCTTTGTCCTGTGAATCAGCAACGACAGATCAGCAGCTAATCTTGACTTTCAAGCCTGAACTGAGGGTTGTATGTTATTAAACCAGAGGTTGTTTCTCTCTTTCCAGATGTTCCAAGAGCCCAGCAAGGTGATTTCCATAAACAGTTTTTTATTCCAGCTCTTTTTTCCTTGCTCAATGATCTGAAGTCTAGAGTTAGTCATAGACCAAGAGATGTTAATTGAACTCCAGCAAGCTTGGCTAAATGGGCAATGAAAAAGCAAGTGTTCAATTGTTTCCTCAGTATTGTGATTACACATAAAACAGTCATATCCAGTATCCAGTGCATAATGTCTTCTTCTTAACATGTTTCTTGTATTCAATCTGTCAGACAGAATCAGCCACCCAAAGAACTTCACTTTTGTAGTGCACTTCGATTTCCACAGCCATTTAAAGGATATGTGTGGATTTATATTTCTGAAATTGTATTGATAATATTTGCTGGAAGTGAAATCTTTGGCCCCCCAAACATAGCTCCAAGTGTCATGTGAATGTTCTCTTAGTTCAATTTCACTACAGCTATTCTGAATGTCTCTCAATTCAGCTAGTGCTTCAGGTGATAAAGGGAGATAGAAAAGTTGTTTCAAACTATCAGCTGTAAGAAACTCCTGTGTAGAGATATCTTCCTTCCTAGCATAGGAATAAATGGTTGGGTGACTCTCTTCTAGGATAGTTGCAGACCATTGATCCTTCCAAAACAGTGTGGTAGCCCCATTACCAATAGAGCTTTTAGCTATTCCTCTGAATAAATGTGAAAGCCTAGAAACATCTCTCCACCAGAAAGAGCCACAAGGTCCAGAAGCATGAGGAACATTGTTGCTGTAATATGCATTCCATACTAGGGAGACCCATGGTGTGTCATCCTTATTATAGAACTTATGCAGGAATTTAAGCAACTGGCCTTCATTCTGAATTCTAAGGTTGAGAATGCCAACACCTCCTCTACATTTTGGCCTGCAAATCATATCCCAAGCAGCTAGAGAATTGCATTTTTCACCCTCTTCAGTTTTCTTGTTCCACAAACAGTGTCTCTGAATTTTTTCTATATGCCCCACTATCTTATCTGGAAGTTTGATTGCACACATTGTGAAAGTTGCAATTGAAGCCAGTAAAGAATTAATCATAGTAACTCTACCACTATAAGACATCATCATGAAGGAAGCAGAAACCTTTCTTTCAACTCTGTCAATCAGTGGCATAAGATCATAAACGGTGGGTTTAGTGGTGCCAAGAGGAAGCCCCAAATAAGTGAAAGGCATTTTGGCAATTGCACATCCCAATATATCTGCAATTTCCTGAGAGAAGTTATCAGCCAGATTTATTGGTATTAGGTGTGACTTATGAAAATTAATTTGTAAACTAGTAGAAACATCATAATTCTGAAGAATCCCTTTCATTATCTGTATTTGATCTTTGTCTGCTTGCATTATAATCAAAGTGTCATCTTCATATTGAACCACTGGAAAATCTTGTCCAAAATCAGGGGAGAAAGGGGCCCTGAGAATGTTTTCTCTGAATGCCTTATTGATTGCAGATTGTAGTAAATCAGCAGCAAGCACAAAAATAAGGGGGGACAGAGGGTCCCCTTGTCTAACTCCTCTTTTGCAATGAAATTGCCTCCCAGGTACTCCATTGAGCAAAACAGCAGACTTTCCAGTACCAAAAATAATTTCAATCCATTTCAACCACTTATCATCAAAACCCATCTGTTTCATAATTTTCATCATAGCCATATGATCAATGGTATCAAAAGCTTTGGCAAAGTCCAACTTGAGTAAAATAATCTCTTTCTTAGAAGCTTCACATTGATACAGAAATTCAAATGCCCAAGCAAGGCAATCCTGAATGTTTCTGCCTTTTAAAAAACCATATTGATTTCTATGAATAATCTTCAATATAACCTTCTGTAGCCTATTAGCCAAGATTTTCGTTATAAGCTTCAGAACACAATTAAGCAGGGTTATTGGCCTAAAATCATTGATAGATTCAGGTGAACCTATCTTTGGAATGAGTGTAATATGACCCATATTTATGCTTTCTAGATTCAGATCTCCTTCATAGAATTAGAAACATAAAGAATAGATGTCCTCCTTGATGATGTGCCAACAGCTTTTTAGGAAGAGACCATTAAAACCATCTGGGCCTGGGGATTTATCACTTGGCATCTCTTTCAACACCTTGTCAATTTCCTCTCTAGTAAATGGTAAGGATAGAACCTCAAGGCCCTCAGTTGGAGTAATCAGATGTTGAAGATTAAAAAGCATCTCAGGCTGTGTAGATGTGCCCAATCTTTCTTTATATTTGGGACTTTTATGGTCACTGTATAACTCACACCTTGATCCATAGAGAAAACGCCTCCATCCTTTTAAAGCAAATACTACTGCTGTTAATTCAAAATCATGAGTTGGATAATTAACTTCATGTGGTTTTAGTTGTCTGAATCCATAAGCAATCCTTCCCTGGATGCATCACAGTATACTGTGTAATCCTTTCCTGTTTCAGGAACTGCTAAGATTGGTGCGGTGGTTAGTCTGGTTTTCAACTCCTGAAAACTTGCTTCGCACTTCTCATCCCATATGAATGGTGTATTATTTCTTAGCAATTTGGTCATTGGTCCAGCTATCTCGGAAAAAACTTCAATGAATCTCCGATAATATCATGCCATGCCTAAGAAACCTCAGATTTTCTTCACATTAGTTGGTGCATTCCATTCCAACACTGATTGAACTTTGTACGGATTTACTGCAATTCCATCCTTACTGATCACATGACCAAGAAATTCTACCTAGTCCAACCATAATTCACACTTGCTAAACTTAGCATATAGCTTATGTTCTCTTAAGATTTTTAATACTATCCTTAAATGATCTGCATTCTTGATGAGTGCATATTTGCATCATGTTTTATGTTATTATTTTGTATTGTAGTGGTAGGATCTTGATATTTCACGGTGCTTGCATGCACCTTTTATGTTTATTTTAACCAGGATCAGATCATATGATGGATACGATGGTCACAATTCTTGGACCAGTTATATTGGAGTGAAAAGGAGCCAAAAACAACGTAAATTGCTTCTTTGGAAAATATTAATAACACTAGAAGAAAACCCGAAGAAATTGGAGGGTATAAAAGGGTTAACAATCAAATATACGGCGGGAAGAAATATTCCGGCCGTATAGTTGGCACTGACACCACCTCCATAAATAGTTTCACCCCGTGCAACTGGATCGGGGTGACGACATACAGAACACCCAGAAATCGCCAAAACCTCACCTCCAGAAGGCATCTGGAGGGGGAAATCATCCACCGAGGATCCATCTTCGCCCTGCGCAAATCCGGGAGGCTAAGGCATCGATCTTCATCATCAACCGCTGCATCACCATCATCTCCATCCATCCCATCTACATCTTGTCTAGATCTTGTTGTAATTTATGTACTCGTTGTGGATTTATACAAGTATTTTTCATCTATGATATATTCCATTACTTTTGCCATGATGTTGATTGCCTCCATGTCTGAGTAGATCATTAGTTCTTGGGGAGATGGAAAAACCCTAGTATGAGATTGAAATAAGATAAAGTTTAGTATGATATTCATCACTATGACCATGTGTTAGATTGTCTTCATATTGATGTTGGGAGAAGTCGACCTCTCAATATTTTCCTCTTGTGGAGACTTGACGAAGGGAACTAATTATTGGTAGAAGGAGGTGTGTTAGCACTTACAGTGACTATAAAGTTGTTGGCACCCCTTACGTATCAACTTGGGAATCAAGGAAACTCACGAAACACTATCGATGCTATGAGATACGTCCTGTGGGATTAAGTCCCTTAATAGCACAATAATTCAATTGATTTTGATTGATGTCTACTGTGCTTATGAGGATGATGTGAGCAGTGGTTGCTGCCTAATTTTCCAAATACATAGTTCCTCCCACACGTACATAGTTGTGAATGTTCATGATAATAATCTTTACATTAGCCCTTTATAATGCTAGTGGTGTATCCGCTAATCCCTGAGAACGCTTTTCCTCACTGAAGTTTCAATTCTCTTTCACATACGCAAAACTTATTTTTTGTATTCAGTTTTATTTACTTTACTCATTGTTCTCTTATACCAAAAACACAAAAACACCTTTTCACACAATACTCACATTTTATCTTGTCACTTAGAACTTTATTTAGCGTTCCTAATTTTAGTATTTATTTCAAGAGTTATTAGACTTCAGACTCCTGCTCCCTGTGGGATCGATATCTTTATTTCGAAACTAGCTACAAACGATCTATGCACTTGCAGTCATCAAGCTATTTTCTAGTGTTGTTGCCGAGGAGCTAAGCGTTGTAGATCTTTTAGTTTTTGCTTAATTTACTTTACTTTAGTTTTGTTAAGTTTTGTTTTGAGTTACAGGTTTCCACCAACATGATGGAGTTTGAGCATATGACTAGTGCTAACCCACTCAGCCACTTTGGAAAGCCCTATGATATTTATAAAAGAGACAACTCCAACAAGAAGACAAGGGGGTTTGAAATAAATCCTATACTACTTGGTATTCTACACAAGAAACAATTTACTGGAGATGAAGAAGATCCTGATCCATATGAGCATATTGCATGCTTCAAAGATATATGTGGCACGTTCCAATTACCGGGGTATACCGCCAATGATGTAAGGGTTAAAGTCTTTAGTCAAAATTTGACAAGTACAACTCTCTCTCTCATGGTATAGATCTTTACCCTCAGAAGCCACTACTACCTAGGATAATTTAGCTTGTGAATTTCTATCCAAATATTATCCATTATCAAAATCTTTTGGAATCAGGCGTCTTATAATGACTTGGAAGAATCGTCCTAACTAAGGACTAGTAAGAGCTTATATAAGATTTAAAGATTTACTTAATCAATGTCCTCATCATGATTTGCTTGAATGGTATTTATAGCATATATTTTATGATGGTTTAATTGAACCAAATAAAATTGAACTAGACTCTTGCGCGAGAGGAGCTTTTATGGATTTACCCATAACTAAAGCTTGGGATTTACTTAATATAATTCGCGATCCTAGAGTTTCATGGAATTTTGGTCTAGGAAGTGAAGGAGGCACATAAATAGATTATGATTGTATTCATGACTATAATAAAAAGGTCCATGTTAATGAATTATCTAAAGAGCTTTATTTAGATTCAGATCTTGTGTTGCAAGTTGTTAAGGCTTTTACAGAACACATCAAAGCACCAAAAGAGGGTTCGGCCAAGTATGATCCACCACCACCCGAACCTGAGAAGAAAAGAGAAGTTAAAGCAACATTGTCCTCCCTAGAACCAATGTATGAGATACATTTCCCTAACACTTCAAAGAATCATATTTTGGAATATGAACAGGTCAAGGCAGTACAGGAGGAGAAATAAGAGGAAAGTGTGCTAATAGTTGAAGAACATCTGGATGAAACCAAAGATGAAGAGGTAACCAAGGAAGAAATTATAGATATGTATGCATATTGTAACATAGTTGAACTTGATGAAGAGACTTTTGTATTGGTTGAAGGTAAAACTAAGGTAAAATATGTGGGTAAGCCTATTCTTCCCTACATATTTAAAGAAACCTCGCATTACGGTTTATGTGATCTTGGCACCAAAGTTAATGTTATATATTTTGATTTTTATTTAGAAATAAAAGAATAAATAGCACCGGATACAATAGAAAATACTGATATGACAATCATGTTAGCCAATAAAAATCTTAGAATTCCAATGGGAGTAGTTGAAGATGCAACTGTATTAATTGTCAATAAATATATTCCTATCTATTTTGTAGTTGTTGATATGCCAGCTGACACTCTTTACCCAATTATATTTGGAAGAAACTTTTTGAGCGATGTAGGTGCCACAGTCGACTTCAAAAGGGAGATTGTATCTCTTAAGCTTGGGAAAGCGGAAAAAGAATTCCACTTTTCCAAATTTAAAGACAAACCTCTACATATATAAGAAGAAGAGAAAGAGAAAACTATTATCGGCAACTCTTTTCTTAAGTAATCAAGAAGAAATAAATGAAGACCCAAATTGTGAGGAAATAATTATGGAGGACAGGTCTCTAGAAGAATTAGAAAATGAATTTGGTTCACTTCCCATCTTAGAACCTCCAACTGATGAAGCTTTCAAAGAGCCAGAAAAGAGAGGGGATGAAGGATTACCACTCCTAGAATTAAAAAATTACCAAATAATCTTAAATATAGATTTTTGCATGATACTAATAAATTCCATGTTATTATTAGTGCTAAACTTTTAGGAAATGAAGAAGAAGAACTCATGAAGGTGCTAAAGGAGCATCGCAAGGCCTTTGGGGTACTCAATGGATGATTTGAAGGGCATTAGTCCCATGATAACCGTCCATCAAATATTCATGGAAGAAGGTGCTAAACCAGTTGCAGAATTTAATAGAAGGCTAAAGCCTGAAATGAAGGAAGTGGTAAGAAAAGAAATAGTATGCCTGCTGGATGCAGGTATAATCTATCCTATAAAACAAAGTGAATGGGTAAGTCCTATTCATTGTGTTCCTAAGAAAGGCAGCTTTACTGTTGTTCCTAATGAAAACAATGAATTGATACCTACTAGAACTATTGTTGGACATAGAATGTGCATAGATTTCATGAAATTGAATAAGGAAACTAGGAAAGATCACTATCCTTTACTGTTCATAGATTAAACTTTAGAGAGGTTAGCAAACCACACTCATTTTTGCTACTTGGACGGATACTCTGGTTTTTCCCAAATAGCTGTTCATCCTGATGACCAACTTAAAACAACTTCCATTAGTCCTTATGGTTTACATGCTTATCGATGCATGCCTTTTGGTTTATGTAATGCTCTAGCTACTTTTCAAATATGCATGACTTCTATTTTCACAGATCTTATAGAACTGATAATGGAAGTATTTATGGATATTTTTTCTGTCTATGGAACTTCGTTTACTAGTTTCTTGGATAATCTCAAAAGAATTTAGCATCTTTGCGAAGAAACCAATCTCGTTCTAAACTGGGAGAAGTGCCATTTTATGGTCAAAGAAGGCATAGTCCTTGGGCATAAGGTATCAGGTAAGGGTATTGAAGTAGATAGGGCTAAAGTTGAAGCAATAGAGAGAATGCCACAACCAAGGGACATAAAAGGTATAAGAAGTTTTCTTGGTCATGTGGGTTTATAGAAGGTTCATTAGGAATTTCTCTAGAATTTCTAAACCTTTAACGAATCTGTTGCAAAAGGGAGTAAGATTTAACTTTGATGATAAATGCCTTATTGCCTTTAATAAACTTAAATATGCTTTATCTCATGCTCCTATCATTAAACCACATATTTGGGATATGACTTTTGATTTAGTATGTGAAGCTAGTGACGATGATGTAGGAGTAACTCTGGGACAACACATAGTTCATGGATTTAATATTATACATCATGCTAAAAGAACTCCCAATAGTGCTCAAAAGAATTATCCTAAGGAAGAAAGAGAACTCTTTGCTGTATTTTTCTCTTGTGATAAGTTTCGTTCTTATATTTTTGATGCAAAAGTAAGAGTTTATACGGATCATGATGGTTTAAAAGAACTACTCGAGAGGAAGATTCGTAAGATAGGACTGATCTATTGGATCCTTTTACTTTAAGAATTTGAGTTGCGGATTATGTAGAGACAAGAAGCATAAGTAGTGGATGCAGCATCTATATTTGCCCAGCAAGATACCAATCTTATTGAGAGGAGCTTTAGTCCTGGTGATTTTCATTTTCGAGAATTATTATATGAACTAAGGTCAAATCCTCCCAACAAGAAGAAGTCCTTGTTTTTGGAGGAGCTTGACACTCTCAACTAAATAAACGGTAAGTGGAAGGTAAGTTTCCTTACTCTAATAAGTTCTTTGTCTTCATAGTTTCTACTTCTATATTTTTTCCTTTGAATTCCTCTTATTTTTCTGAAGTTTTTGAGGGGTTTATATAACTATATGGGTGAAACTATATGGACGGAGAAAAATATCCTGTCGTATAGTTGGTCGTTAAAGGTTTTGTATCCCCTTGCGAAAATATTTTTTGGTGTGTAGTATCTATACGGTCGCAACTGTACGGCCGAAGAAAATCTCCTACCATATAGTTTGTCGTTAAAGCTTATATAACATCGAACCTTTTCATTCTTATTTATATTCATCTAAAAAATGTTTGTCGGTTCCTAGTCGGTAATCTAACCGACATGGGTTCGACATATTTGGAAATATCGGCCCAGAACCAACTATACGGGCCAGATAGTTGTTCGTTACGAAGCAGGACTCCTCCAAAATCGTGATTTATTTTCCTATTCTGTTCAGATTCTTTTAATGGGCGTGAATTTGGTGTTTATCGCGGGTTTTACAGACCTATAACCCCTCTTATATACTGCCATTTTGTCCCTCTCTAATCACAATCACCAGGAACAAATCTAGCTATGAGCTATCCCGTCCCAGGCCATGGAAAACCTATGGGGCTCATTGCTCCTAGGGACCTTTCTAGCAGCCCGTCGATGGAGGACGGCGATGAGGAGGTGGAGAGGTTTATCCTGGGGTACAAAGAGTACGTCAAGCCAAGCTTCTACAACAACGGCCTCGATGAAGGCTGGAGCGACGTTTACATCTGCCGTGATGTCTATGATCCACCGGGGATTGACTAGGCGGCAATGAAAAGAACTCAAGAAGAGAGAGAAGGCCACAAGCCGCACGGAAAAGAGCGTGTGGAGACGGTCAAGTTCATCACCACAGACCCGAGGCCGCACAAGCGTAAGGAAATACCTAACATTGGTGCAGGTGCTAGCAAGGAACCGGTGTTGCCCCGCTCGAGGCCTACCACTGCAGCTCGTATGAGGGTGAAGCCTCAAGAGGAGTGGAGGAGCAGTTTCTACTTCCCTGATCCATCAATAATGGATGAGGAAGAAGAAGTTGTCCCCAGGATAAAGGATCACGTGCGGGCACTAGAGATATATCAGAAGCATGAGCTACTCCATCGCGTTGAATTCCACCACTGCCTCAAGGAGATAGAGAAGAAGGATGATCTTCTCAATGGTGACTAAACTCGTAGATAGGATGGACACTTTGCAATCTAATTTGTGTAGGTGCTATAGTCGAATCACTGCTCTGGAGGATACCAACAAGAAGCTACGCTCTGCGGTTCTGCATTCCATGGCGCCATAGTGACCTGCAATAAATCGTGGTATCAAATAATCGCGAGGGATTATTTGATACCGCCTGGCTTGATTCTAGTTTTGATAGTTCGAGCTCATAAATAAAGTTTGCGTCATTAGAATTCCCTTCAGGAATAGTTGATCCATTTTATGGAATTCTGAGTTTATTTTAATATATGGAGCATTATTGAGTTTGAGTTTGTCCTATTGGATATATGAATTGCTTTAGTATGATTTTACTTGCACTTGATGATAACAATAGGATTCTTCCACACCATTGGTATTAACAGAACATATAAAGATAATTTGATCAATATATTGTAGGTCAATGGTTTGATTTACAAAAAGGAGAGATTATCTAATTAATTAAGATGAAAAAAATCCTTGAACAAAGGAGAAATTATAAGTGCTATCAAATAGATTGAGAACAAGTTGAGGTAGAATATTCAAGTTATAAAGATGCTTCATATATATTTGGAATTTGGTAATTGAGATCATTAAACTTTGGACTCCTACATGAAGTGGAATGTATGGCTAGCTCCTTTTCACAACACTTAAACAAAAGTGTGAGCATGAATATATATAGAGAAAGAAAAAAAAAGATGAAGAAAAAGAGCGAATGTGCAAAGAACAAATAGGCATATACCACTATATTGTAGTAAGACAGAGAGACATTTGAGATTTTGAATCCCAAGTGAATATGTTAATCCTAAAACACTTGGGACTACCTCACTAACTCATTCGGTCGAACCGAATTCTATTACATCATGTTGAGAGTAATCTTTTGTGAACTATTAATTGCTAAGGTGTGGAAGCCTGCTATTAATATTCGGATGATTCGAGTAAGGTTTTATTCATGAACTTATTTATATGTATCCTTTACGATAAACACATGCTGCAACTGCCTCATTTATTATATCGACTCAGCTTTATGAATATGAGGATCACATCCATTAAGCTAAACTTGCTCGAGACGAGCAAGAGTCTAAGCTTGGGGAAGTTGATGAGTGCATATTTGCATCATGTTTTATGTTATTATTTTGCATTGTAGTAGTAGGATCTTGGTATTTTATGGCGCTTTCGTGCACCATTTATTTTTTTTCACCAGGATCAGATCATATGATGGATACGATGGACACAATTCTTGGACCAGTTATATTGGAGTGAAAAGGAGCCAAAAACAACATAAATTGATTATTTGGGAAATATTTATAACACTAGAAGAAAACCCAAAGCAATTGGAGGGTACAAAAGTGTTAACGACCAACTATATGTCGGGAAAAAATATTTCGGCCGTATAGTTCTCGCCGTATAGTTGGCGCCAACGCTGCCTCCTTAATTAGTATCACCACGTGCAACTGGATCGGGGAGATGACATATAGAACACCAATAAATCGCTGAAACCTCACTTCCGGAAGGCATCTGGAGGGGGAACTCATCCACCGGGGATCCATCTTCGCCCTACGCAGATTCGAAAGGCTAAGGCATCGATCTTCCTCATCAACCTCTGCATCACCATCATCTCCATCCATCCCATCTACATCTTGTCTAGCTCTTGTTGTAATTTCCGTACTCGTTGTGGATTTATACAGGTACTATTTATCTATGATAGATTCCATTACTTTTGCCATGATGTTGATTGCCTCCATGTCTCAGTAGATCATTAGTTCTTGGGAGGATGGAGAAACCCTAGTATGAGATTGAAATAAGATAAAGTTTATTATGATATTCATGACTGTGACCATGTGTTAGATTGTCTTTATCTTGATGTTGGGATAAGTCGACCTCTCAATATTTGCCTCTTGTGGGGACTTGATGGAGGGAACTACTTGCTGGTAGACGAGGTGTGTTAGCACTTATAGTGACTATAAAGCTGTTGGCGCCCCTTACGTATCAACTTGGGAATCGAGGAAACTCACGAAACACTATCCATGCCATGGGATACGTCCTACGGGATTAAGTCCCTTAATAGCGCAGTAATTCAATTGATGTTGATTGTTGTCTGATGTGGTTATGAGGATGATGTGAGCAGTTGTTGCTGCCTAATTGTCCAAATATGGAGTTCATCCCACACATACATAGTTGAGAATGTTCATGATAATAATATTTACCTTAGCCCTTTATAATGCTAGTGGTGTATCCGCTAATCCCTAAGAACGGTTTTCCCCACTGAAGTTTCAAATCTCTTTTACATATGCGATACTTGTTTTATGTATTCAGTTTTCTTTACTTTACTCATTGTTCTCTTATACTAAAAACCCTAAAAGACCTTTTTACACAATACTCGCATTTTATCTTGTCACTTAGAACTTTATTTAGCATTCCTATTTTTAGTATTTATTTCAAGAGTTATTAGACTTCAGACTCCTACTCCCTATGGCATTGATATCTTTATTTCGAAATTAGCTACAAACGATATGTGCACTTGTAGTCATCAATGCTCTTCTTTATCTTTAGAATATATCAAAATATCATCAATGAACACTATGACAAACTTGTCCAGATAAGGCATGAAGATTTTGTTGATCAAATTCATGAAGATTGCTGGTGCATTGGTCAATCCAAAAGGTACAACGAGATACTCATGATGAGCATACCTTGACACTAATGTTGTCTTTGGAACATGTTCAGGTTTGACTTTTATCTGATGGTATCCTAAACTCAAATCAATCTTGGAAAATACTCTAGCTCCTTTGACTTGATCAAATAGGTCTTGAATTCTTGGCAGTGGGTATTTGTTCTTGATGGTGACGTTGTTGAGATTTCTATAATCCCCACACATTCTTCGTCCTCCATCTCGTTTATCCATGAAAATCACCGGAGTTCCCCATGGAGATACACTTTCCTGAATAAATCCTTTCATGGATAACTCATCAATTTTCTCTTTAAGCTCTTTTAACTCTTTTGGACCCATTTTATATGGTGCTTGGTCTATTGGTGTTGTACCAGGTATTAGGTCAATAGTGAACTTTATTTCCCGACCAGGTGGCATTCCTGGTAGTTCTACTGGAAAAACATCTTGAAATTCATTTACTACTAGAATCTCCTCCAACTTAACTTCCTTCATTGAATTTAATTGGAGATCTACCATGATATGGTTGTGTTTATCCAAATGATATACTATCCTTCCTCCACTTGGAGATTTGATTGAAATAGTTTTATCTTCCAATTTATCTGAGATCCATGTCTAGTCATCCAATCCATACCCAGCACTACTGCAATTCCCTTTAATGGAATTACATATATATCCGCGAAGTATGTACAGCCATAGATCGAGATAACTTGATATTGCTTAATGTGGTGTACCACTACATTTCCCCCGGCCATCACTACGGTCATAGGGTTTGCTAATGTTGCCCTTCTAATCCTGAATTTATCACGGAATTCTTCAGATATGAAGGAAGTAGTTTCACCCGTATCAAATAAAACTTTTTTGGGATTGGTAAGGATGTTGAGCGTACCTATCACTACGTGCTCGGAGTTATCCACCTCCTCCAGGGTTGCACAGTTCAGCTTTCTAGTAGGCATGCTCCTTTTGCCATTATTGTTCTTAACAAAGTTTCCTCCCTTATTAGGATGTCCACTGCCTCCATTGGCTTGTCCTCCGCCTGTTGTGGGCCAAACACCTGGTGGTTTGCTTGGGCACTCTAGCTTGATATGACCCTTTTGACCACAACCATAACAAATAATCATTGTCTTCTTGCAATCCTTGCTAATATGTCCCGGAAGTTTACAATTGTGACATATGACATTCCTTTCAGTTGGATTTGCACTTCGATTGGGGTTACTGTTGCTATTGAAGGTTCTAGTTCTTGGTTTGAACTCTAGATTAGTTTCAGTCTTACTTGCTTGAATTCTATTGGTTTCCTTTTTTTGCTCTCTTCCTTCGATCCTCTTGGACATTCTTGTAGTCATCTTCGAATGTTATAGCTGCATCCAGTAACTGTTGGAATGTCTACTTATTGGCCAGCCTCAGATGCATTTTCACAAATGGATTAAAACCATGCAGGAAACGTTTCTTCCTCTTTTCCTCAGTGTTCACTTCATCCTCAGAATAACGAGACAGTTGACTGAACTCCTAGATGTACTTCATGACACTGGTATATCCTTGCTGAAGCTCCTCAAATTATCTGCGTTTCAATTCCATTACACTTTCTGGAACATGATACTCACGGAATCTATGCTTAAACTCCTCCCAGTTATACACCCTTCCTGGAAGTTGCATTGCTAATTGATTCTCCCACCATGATGTTGAAGGTCCGGTCAAGAGATGTGTTGCATACCTCAACTTTTCCTCATCATTACATCCTACAGTTTTCAATTTTCTCTCTGTATCTGCCAACCAATCCTCTGCATCCATTGGTTCAGGAGCTGATGCAAAACGTAAAGGCCTTGTATTCTAAAAGTCGGAAAGACTCACTCCTCCACCTTCAGGTTCTCTATTGTTTGCGGCTTGTCCCAACAATCTTCTAGGAATTTGTTCTAGGATTCTTCCATCATCTTCATATACTGCATAAAATTCTGCTCTATTAACAGCCTCATTGGTGGTGGTGGTAATGCTCCTTGTTTTTTGGCGTCTGCATCCGCTTTTTCCTTTGCCTCGCTCTCCTCGCGCTGCTGCTCAGACTCGGTCTCTACGCCCAATTCCATAACCCTCTAGTCCTGCAACATAAAGCGAATAATCATAATTATATCATGCGTATGTGTTCTGAGCTCAACTTCATGCATAGAACTAGTCACACAATGGAAAACAAAATCCAAATAAGAACCAAATATGCATTTCACATATTATACATTACAAACAACATAATCGATACAACATCATTACAAGCCTGTACCATATAGGTACTACAAACTCATGTGGACGCTACCCCACTTATTTAAATATAGCAATGTCTCAAGCACTACAATACGCAATACCTTTTACTCCTCTATGAGTAATCTAAGTCCTCAATAGCTACGAAACAACTGGCCTTCAGAATGGAACGTACTCGGTATCTGAAGTATTAGGACTTGAATTATCACTCAGCCTGGGTGCATTGACTCCCTCCAGCTCAGCTGAAAAAGTCTGCAAAAACCTGTCCATCACTATCACCCACTTGCATCTCCCGATCCCCATCCCTAGAGTAATCAACCAAATACTCAGATTTCGTTGCTCCCCAGGTGCTCTGCTAGGCAAGATAGTTAAACAATGGATAATGTACATTCCCTAGGTTTTGATAATGTATCGGTGATTCAAACACCCTCTCCTCAATAGGAAGTTCTGATGGGTCTCCTCAATAGGAAGTTCTGATGATGTTTAACTAATATTAGGGATCACATTTTATTTCCTTGAGATCCATTAGGTGATCCCATTCTCCATCCATCAGAATTCTCAATAGGAAGTTATGAATCAAATACTTCCTCAGAAGCCTGAGGTATAGGATATCTCGTATCTAAAGTATGATCATAAGTAGGTTCAGGTATAGGTGAATAAGTATATGGTGTAAAATATACTGGATCTATAGGAATATCCTTGAAAATTGGGTTAGCCCTACTCACCGCTTCATTCTCTAACTAGGATGCTAACTTATCCCTTTGTTATGGATCAGTTAGATCCTCCAACATATCATTCCTATCATCCACTATGACTTGATGTGTCTTATACAAAGACCCAAATATTAGCCGATATCAATCCATAAACTTGGAAGCTAATTTAGGATGCTTCTTTACTAAAGTAAGATGATCTGGTACTAGCTCTGTGTCTATATTATCATGAGGAATCACAGTAAATGTGCTTCCTTCTAACTCCTGGGCTTTGTGCTCCCTAATACTAGTTATCGCCTCCAAAATAGCAACATGATATGCTGCTAAGTGACTTCTACCTTCACCCATGGGTAAATCGTGATATAACCCAAGCTTCTCTGGAAGTTGGATACTCACATGATATTTGGCTAACATACGACCTTCATAATATGTTAGGGATTTCTATTTTTTTGCCCCTGGTTCGTTAGTTGTACTCACTTTTCCCCAGCTGCTTAACTTTTCCTCATTTTTGCCCAACTCCTTGTCCGAAACTCTCACATCGGTATAAAACTCGCTCTCCGTCGGGTCCCGTTAGTGGACCCTCGCCATTACGTGCTTACAAGTGGGGCCGCATTCAGGTGGGTCCCGTAGTGGACCCTCGCTGTTACGTGCTGTAGGCCCCCCCCCCCCCCGTTACATGTTGAGAGGTGGGGCCATGTTCAGTCGTGTCACGTAGTAGTACACCCCATGTTGGACCGCGTGGGCCGGCTTGTTGGGAACGCGTTTTGGGGGATGTGGTGTGGGACCATATGAGACGCATTTTGTAGTTACGTGCACCCTGTCACCTAAATTGGAAGATTTCTTTTTTGTTATTTTTATGATTGGCCTTTTTAAGAGCACCTTTTTCCCTTTATGTCGCTAACAATTGTTATTTTTTCCCAAAAAGGCAGCAAATTTAGAGTAGCTTCTCTCTCCATTCATGGTTCCTTTTGGCCCTCTTATTTTCCCAATCTGGCAGCAAATCTAACTAGAACCATAAATATGTAGATAAACAGAGCAGATATATATAAAGGAGCTAATAAAGGATTATATAGTATGATACTTAAACCAGGTTCGACAATTAGACTGCTCAGCAGCAGCTTACAAGTTCAACACAGACAACAAAACAAAAGAAGCTGCTTTACATCAGCAGCATCAGCACAAGATCAGTGGCCCCTCATGGCCTTTGCTAGGAGGGCCTCCGCCTCCTCCCTCTACAGCTTCCTCGACTTCCCGATCCTAGTCCCTTGACCTTGGGCACCTTGGGCTTGATCGGGGGCATGCGACCCTCCTCGATGGCCACCTTCTGGAGTTTGCAGAGGTGAAAACCGAGCGCTTGGTGATTGGCTATGAAGGCGATGACGTTCTTTGACATTCTGTGGTTCTTCACGTCATCGGCATGCCTCACGAGGGAGTTGTAGTCGGTGGCGAGGACCCTGGTGCACAAGGGGCACCTGTCGACGTCGACGGCGAAGAAGGCGTTGAACTGGCCGGACTTCAGCTTCCTAAGCACCTGACGAGTCTTGGTGTCCGTGGACTCGTCATCACTGCAGACATCGCTGCTATCGACCTATTACAAAAAACAGTGTGCAATAAGGACATGATTGAGATAACGTGATTATCGGGATTGATTAATTGCATAAATTAACCGATTGACATCCCATGATTATTCCCCAATACCCAAATCTCAAATCAAATCGAATACTGATCCCAACTACAGATCGGTGCTAGTACTGATCCTAACTACATATCGGTGCTAGTACTGATCCCAACTAAGGGCATTCATCAAAATATGAGATCTAACACAAGAGGATTAGCTACTGTAAAAATACCTAGCATCCAACGATTGAAAATACGAAAAATCGAGACCTAATAACACACGATCTAGCATCCTAAGATGGGAATGGGGGAAGAACAAAGGAAGGGGATAAAACCCTAGTTACCTCCGACCATGGGTCGGGTAAGCTGGTGTCGAAGGGGTTCTCCGTCCTGATGTAATCATTGTCCCCCTAGGGGTCCCAGCCGTGTGGGATCTGTAGGAGAATGGCAGGGGCCTATACAGGGATGGGGCCTCCTCGCCGGCGGCTATGGGGGCAGCGGGGATGAGGGTCTGGACGGGGATGGTGGCTTCCTTCAATGCCTCGACGGGGGCATGGACGGGGACAGGGGCCTCCTCGTCGGCCTCCTTGGAGGCGACAATGGCTACCGCACACTTCTTCTCCATCGCCGGTGTGGTTCAGGTTTTCTTGGGGGTTTGCAGAAGGTGATGGGACATTGGATATGGTTGCGTGAGTGAGTGAGCAAGTGAGTGATGAGGCCTCTATAAAGATGAAGGGAGGAGACGTTTCGTTGCACCAACATGCACCGTGTAACCGCATACGCTACTGCACCGTGCACGGCCACGCGCGTCCGCTACCGCCCCGTGCACCACGACACGCGTAACATGTGTCACGTTTTCCCACTCATGTCTAACCTTGGCCACTTAGTTGTACTCTGTTATACCCTCGAGTGTAGCACTGGCAGTTTGGTTGTACTCAGTTTTTCCCTCAAGTACTAACACTGTCGTGTGCAATATACTCACTTTTACCCTCCGGTGGCTGGTCAATAGAGAGTCAATGAATGGGTTTTAGCTAGCTAATTGAGACATTTTATGCACAACAAATTCAAAAAGATCAAAACCATAGTGGCATCTACCTAGGGAGTCTTATTATGTGACCTGCCACCATAAGAAATGTATATAAATCAAGTTTTAACCTAAATCACCACTTCTCAAATCACCTACTATATATGAAGGTTCATGGCTTTCTACTCAAGCCTCTCCCCAAAACATCCCTCCCCAAAACATAATTTGTCTGAATGAGGGAATAATTGTCAAACTGATATATATTTGAATTGCAAATAGTTTGATGTATGCCAATATGTATTTTATTGTATAAAGAAGCATTTTCCATTTTTTAAATCTCTTTTTGTTTTCTATTTGAACCCCCTTATTAGTTTTGCCCTTGATTTTTAAGTTCTACTCAGTTTTCCCCTCCCTCTTAGTCACAAACTCTTACACATGTGCTCATCTTGTCTGCTACGCTCTGATTGGTCGACACAGTTGTCACGCGGATCGTACCCACCAACCGTTGATCCTCTGATTGATCCTCTGTGATCTAGCGGACAGGATAACCCCTGTATCTGTCGGGGGGCATGCGGTGACCCAGCATACCACTGCATGATATAGTACACTATAGTCGTTGACATAACACCAATGAAACACCGTTCACTAGTATTACATCCCTCAGAGTGGTACAACAGAAACAAAGCAGTTCCAAGACATGACTATAGGTTCCAACTCAACTCTTTACATAAGATCCAGAGAACATTCTAGGTTAAGGAGAGAGAAAGAACTTCTAACAAAGAACAATCAGAAATAAACAACTCAACAACTATCATACTAATAAGACTAGTATCTGAACTATTGGTCTAGTATTGCTGCTATTGCAATATACTACAAAAATAGGCTCTATGGCTAGATATTATATTCCTATCTAATCAGTTACTTTGTCTTCACTTGAGTTGATGTATATGTAGACTTTATTGACTTTATTGAAGAGCTTTAACTTTTGATGATGATTCCTGGAGCATAACTTGATGTAGACATCGTCTGTACTGGCTTTAGAATCTAGCAAGGGTTAAGAAGATACTTTGAGTACGAGCGTACTCAACAAGTTCACTAGAAAAGGAGTGTTTGATGCACTATATCTACAGCCACAGACCATAGGTCATAGGCCATGCAAGTTTTCATAAACATTTCTTCAAAGGTTGCTTTTATTCTGAAAAAGCTATGTCCGTAAGCCTTCACGGGTTTACCAGAACTTCCATGGAGTTCCTTTCCCGCCGCGTTCGCAGCTCCTTCCCGGAACAGGGAGTAACAAGTTACAGTTCTTACACTCTGCAGAGGTACG
This sequence comes from Avena longiglumis, assembly GCA_030063025.1. Taxonomy (NCBI): domain Eukaryota; kingdom Viridiplantae; phylum Streptophyta; class Magnoliopsida; order Poales; family Poaceae; genus Avena; species Avena longiglumis. The sequence goes on along the minus strand of CP125977.1, from coordinate 434,790,836 downwards.
TTACTTTACCCATGAGAGACCTTAGCCTTGTTACACAACCAAGTCATGACCTTGTCCATACTTCCTTGGTATGGGGCCCAGTCTAAGATCCAAGCCAATCACTGCCCCCTTCGCGACCCCGCATGCCTCCTTGGTGTACACCATGCCCACATAATGAATTACGGCAATGGTTTGTACAAACTGTTAGATGCCAGAACTATCATGGGATGATGAGGGTTCCCACCCATATCCTCTACAAATTATCAATTAATATGCATGTTACGAGGATAACAGCCACGACCTTCACATCCGGCTTCATGCGAGAGGAAGAATATACAGCTGACTTCTCTGTCCCATTCCAAATCTCATGGTTAACGCGTGTTATACGGCGCAAGAATCACTAGCGACATTGGTTGTTAAGTCCTAGATAATATGTTCCTTTACCACTGGAACTTTCATAGTAGGTTATTACCTCATGGTAAATAACCTATAATCATATTATTATGAAAATAGTGTTTTAGGACCTTTTTCAAATGCAGGTGATGACAAGACTGTATTTGTAAAATACTTTACAGAAAATAATCAAAGGACATGAGCAATTGTGAACTTGCCCTTTATGATTGCAATATTATGCACTCACGGTCTTCGAGACAATATAAAAGATCCAATATCTAAAATCTGCATCATTGGTCCGGTAAGGACTACTGTTTAAAGAAGCAAGATGCTTTTATGCATAAGTAATGCTATGCATTTTGTAAAACTCCCAAATTGAATCCCCAATACTTTGAGTGAAGTGAATTCAAGTGATTCTTTTAAGAGTTGGTTTATCTTTAAATTTTACTTTATAAGTAATGACCTTTATGAGGAACCTAAGTGTTAAAAATCCAAAATATTTAAGCAAAGTATAAAATGATGTGATTATGGTTATTTTTCATATGGTGACTATGATAAAAGTCCTTGGGATTGAGTTGTTAAGATTTGAAGAACTTATTATAAGATTGTTATTTGAAGTGGCAAAAAGAATAACATTTGAAGATAAGATTTCCTTTATAATGTTTAAGCAATCTTCATTGTTAATAGAATGTGATCAATGCCTTCTGGTATTTGATTGATTAGTTTGGACTTGATATGCATTATGTCTTAATTGAAATAGACCAAAGTTAACTATAAAAACATAAGTAGTGTATTAGACATGATGTTTATAAGCTTTGAGACTAAAGTTAACTTTAAAAGGGTAAGTAAACTTAAGATATAATATGTTTTAATTATTCCCAAGTTTTAGATTTATGATAGGTATAACTAAGGTGTGGAATTATTCACTTTCTATTTAAGTGAATGATTAGATTAAATTTGTTTTGCTATTATGAAAAGAATATGTATTTATTTAATGGAAGCATAATTTAATGATCTTAGTAATTTGTTAGAATTTGAGGTTATGTTAATAATGGTTAAAATATAATGATTATTCACCATATTATATAAATGGGTGATACCCAATGTTTATTTAAAAGGATTCTTAATAAGATTTTTAAAATAATATTTTAAAGTTAAGAGTTATACTTAAATTTGATTATGAATTTAAGTTATGGGTTTGGAATTTACTACAAAGACACTAATTGCTCAAGGTTTTATAAGAACTGTGATTATTTCTTACTTAACAATTATTTTTAAAGAATTCACAAAATAGGTAATAGATAAGGATTTATTATTTAAAATATTCAAGACTTTTCTAATAATATATTTAATATTTTTCTAGTGTTATATATTTATTTAAGACCTTAAAAATGAATTTTATTTATTTTTAAGTATTATCTTTATTTTTATAAAATTCATCAAAGGATTAAGTGTCTTTAAATATTTGCTTTATGTTTTATTTGTAAAACTCTAAGTGAGTATTTTTTTTAAATAATAGAGTTATTTTGATACACAAAAATGATTTTTTATTTATTTTTAGGATTTTGATTTATTTTATAAAATTTCATTTAAGATTTAATGGTGTTAATAATTATTTTACTTTAAATTTATTTTAAAACACTTAAAATTATATTTTTATTAGGTAGATATTATTTTTGTGGTCATTTTGATATATCATATGTATTTTTAGGATTTTTCTATAATTTTTTATAGCTAAAAATGTTTGGAGGTTATTTCAGTAATTCATTTTTTTATTTTATTTCCAAACCTAATCAACTTGGGCCGTTTGGTTGGGTACGTGGGCTGGCCTGGCCCAACTGGACCATGCCAGACTTTTCACCCTCGGCCCACCCCTCACTACACACACACACACCCATACACGCACATAGACCTCATCCTCTCCTCTCTTGCTCCCGTGCGATGTCGCCGTCGCCGCCACTCCGGACGGTTGCCGGCCAACCTCGCCTCCTCCGCCTGCCTCGCCGGCCCTCGCCGGCATCTCTCGGCGCTGTTATGCCTTTCTCTCTCTCCTCCGATTCCCCTCTACTAGGGTGTCGAGTACCCGTGTGCCCTTACCCTGGGAGAAACCCTAGCCTCCCAATGCGTACGCCGTCGACTACATCTGACAGAGCTGCTCGCTGGTGATGCTTTGCCTCCTTATCCTCTCTCAATCCCTTTCTTCCTCGGCCTGGTTCGGCTCTAACGCGTGCGCCCGTGAAACCCTAGCCTCGATTTGACTTACCGGCGCGGCTTCCTAAATCCCGTGCCTCATGATGCTGCTCGAGGAAGGCCATGGGCACCCCCGTGCCAACCTTATTCAGCTGCTATCGCCTTCCCTTGGTGGTGCGGTGTTGCGGCTGTGGTTGCTGCTAATACTAATTCCTGACGCCGGAGGGACGGCAGTAAAGTCTGCAACCCTGGTGCTCTCTCTCTCGATTCTGACCGCGGGGGGAATAATGCTATAGACGCAATTCCGGCGTCGACACTTCGCTACTCCCTCGTATGGACACGGTGAGTTCTTTGTTGTGACCAGCCATTGGGTTGATGACCCAGTTTTGTGGTTTGTGGTGTTTCTTTTGAACCAATTGATAGTGTTGAGAGCATACTCGTCTTAATGAGGGTTTGGTGATAATGATCATGTGTAAATTGAGGTGTTGTAGTGTATGCTTTAAATAAGAACAGATACAACATACTTGGTCTTGCAGTTTTGGAATGCTTCTTTATCTCGTGACTACTGCTAATGAAATAATTACTAGCTCTGTACTGTCAACTAAGACAGTACCAAGATGTAGTGTTCTGGTTACTGTATAATGAATCTGTCTTGTGGGAATGTATAGGGTTAATTGGTTATTCTCAGATTGATTCTAGTTTCCATCGCATTTGTGAGAAAATGATCTCATCAACTAGTATTGTGTATCAGGAGTAGTTAGATTTTGTTCATGCTATGGATATGGTAGTGAAATTTATTGGTTATTGTTCCAATCATCAACTTAATAGCCTTGATATTATTCTAAATTAAATAGTCTTCTTGTAGGAATCCTTCCTGAAGTTAAGTGGCTTGTTCCCAACTATCTGTTATATTCTTATGTTTGTGGATTTTGGGATGGTGTGATTTTAGCAAGTGGCTTTATTTGTATTGTTTAAATGTTGTGTACTGTCCATTGTGACAGTGAGTTTGGATTCCAAATCCTGGTTACTTTATCTGGGCTTGTGTTTCCTCTACAAACAAGATTTTCAATGATCTGCTCACCTGCTGTGAGCTTGCCCTTATGGCAGTAATGATATCCAGATGATTCCTAGATCGGTGACTAGGAAGGTGATTAGAGAACCTTTCTATTGAGTTATTGTGATCTACTGTTGTTAATTAAGCAGTGGCTCATATCTGATGTAGAACCCTACTGTGGTGACTCTACAATGGAGTGTGCACAGTAGTAGTCTGAACACATGATCTACTATTGAACTTTATTGCTTGCCAAAATTTCTTTAAGGATGTCCCTGACCTATGATGCAAAGGCTGAGGTTAAGATCTGTAGTAAGAACAGATACTACAATTTCCTTCCAAGCTCTATGATGAGACTAGCATAGTTTTCCTATGCTGGACTAAGAGCTCCTTTTCTTTCCAATTCCTTTGCTAAAATAAATTGATAAGAATAAAGGCTATATGTGGTTATGGAGATCATCACTTGTAGTTTTGTGGAGGCTGCACTTGATAGAGATTTGGTTTAGACGTTGTTGTATCTCGATATCCTTCTCACCTCTCCTTTTACTACTTTATCCACTATAGCAACAATAGCTTGGCCTTCTCCACCTTGTCCTTTCCATTGGATGGCTTCTTGCAGCAACCATGGTGTAAGTGATGTGGTAGTGATCTGGCTAATGTCTTGGTTTATGAGATATGGATGAGTTGGTGTGAATCTGATGGGAACTGATGATAAGATGGTTTCTTGATGTTATGAGTGTTGTAGCTAGTGTTCAGCAGAGTATCCTCACTCTGCTTTGACTGATACTTATCCCGTGCCTTAATGGCTTCCTGTGTTGATAGCACCACATACCTGCATGTATGTGTGAGCTTCTTGCACTGTTCTGGATCAGTGCAAGGCTAAAATATCTTAATTCCACTCTTCTACTTCTACTTATCTGGTGAAACTTGCCCCACAAATTACTGCCAATGAGGTTGTACTGAGGCAATTTATCTGATTAAGGACAGATACTATGAGTTGGTGAAACTTGCCCCTTTTTTAAGATTAGCTCAGTGATGTGCTGAACAGTGCATTACACTGTCAAACTGAGAGCACTACTTTAACCAAGTCCCCATTCTGTTTCTTCCTTGTCTTTTTTTTTGGTTTTGTAGGGTGAAGAAGGAGAGTTCAAGAACTGAAGACATAGGACTAATTAAGAAGATAGTTTAGGTTTTCTTTTTCATATTATTGTAATTTATTTTCTTGTTGAATAATTTAAAGACATTGTATTATTGTATTACTTTCACTAAAGTTTACTTGTTTTATTTTTACTTTATAATTCATTTGCAACTAGTGTAATTTCATTTACTTATAAAAACCTTGTAATATTTTTATTAAAGTAATGAAGATTAACCTTTTCCTCTTAAACATTATATTAGTATAATCTCTAATTGTAATTGACCTTTATTATTTGTAACTTGTAATTTCTTAAATTCTTATTTATGTAATAAAGATTATATTTACTTATACCATTTTGTAGTATGCTTATGAAATATCCTATAATAGTTTAAGATTTAAATTTAAATCCAAGTTATACTTGAATTGTATGATCTCATATTTGAAGTCTTGAATGCAAATTATATTCCCAAAATTATAAAATCAACCAAGGTCATGTCCAAATTCCTAACACCCATCTAGGATGAACTAAACCCCATTTCTCCAAGGCAATAGAAACACTTATCTCTTTGTGTTTTTAAATTTCAATTTGAATAATTGTGAATATTGTATCTTATTCATCAATAAGAATTCACCTCTCTTATATTTTATTATAATTTAATTTCCTATTCATATTCTACTTCAAATTCTTTTAATATTCAAAACTGTCAAGTAAATATTCAGATTTGAATTGTCTTCTCCTAAAATACAAAAGTATAATAGAGTTCATGTCGAAATCCATCGCACCTGTCTTTATGTTTCCATCAGAGCAAGAGAAATCTCGATCCCTCTATAGCTTCTTTAGTTCTGCGCAAAAATTCCCCGGATTTTCTGATGCATAAATGCAATGCGCACACCTGCGTCCTCTATAAATTCTAGGTGATAATCCTGGGATGTTACAGGGCAACTTCTATCCATGAAAAATAACAAGTTTGCCACTAATTCTTTAACTCCATAAACAAATGATTTTGAATATAATTTGAAGGGAAAGTGTTCAAAGGTGTATAATTTTTGCATTATATTTTACTCCATGTCCTAAGTGCGATTTCAAAGAGACCAAAGGTGTATAATTTTTTCCATATGCAAGTTTATGCATTACATTTTATGAAATTGATAATCTCTCAAGATTTTCTTAGCACATCATTATCACGTATTAAGTGCGATTTCATAGTGTTCAAAGGTTTATAATTTTTGTATATGCAATTTTAGGGATCACTTTTCACACTATAAAAATGGTAAACACCCTTTTACATTAAGAGTTGTATAATGTTTCAGTTTGAAAGTGTTCAAGAGTTGTGTCAATTATAACCACTCTTTTACATTAAGAGTTGTATGATTTTTTTTAGTTTGAAAGTGTTCAAAAGTAGTGTCAATTATAAACCCTATTTTACATTAAGAGTTGTATATTTTTTCAATTTGAAAGTGTTCAAGAGTTGTGTCAATTATAAACACTCTTTTACATTAAGAGTTGTATGATTTTTCTTAATTTGAAAGTGTTCAAGAGTTGTGTCAATTATAAACACTCTTTTACATTTAGAGTTGTATGATTTTTTAAATTTGAAAGTGTTCAAGAGTTGTGTCAATTATAAATACTCTTTTACATTAAGAGTTGTATAATTATTTTAAATTTGAAAGTGTTCAAGAGTTGTGTCAATTATAAACACTCTTTTATATTAAGAGTTGTATATTTTTTTAATTTGAAAGCGTTCAAGAGTTGCGTCAAGTATACTTTTTTTAATTTGAAAGTTTTCAAGAGTTGTGTCATTTATAAACACTTTTGTACATTAAGAGTTGTATATTTTTTTTAATTTGAAAGTGTTCAAGAGTTGTGCCATTTTCTTATTTATTATACATCCATGTCCCTAAGTTTTAATTATAAACACTCTTTTACTTGATTGCAGCCGAGACATTAACTCGATAAACTAATTAAATCATCGGAACGGCTCGCCGGCCGCATTCTCCACAGCAAGCGCCCTAGTTGCCATTTTGGTGCAAGATTTTGGTGCATTTTGGTGCGAGATCTAACCTTCTCTGCGCATGGTTTCCATTGTCATACTTCGTACAGGTCAACGGGATGCCACCATACTGCGGCCAGGACGAACGGGAGGCCGAAGTAAAGATCTACAAAGGGCCGCCGTCACCGAAGAAGGGCCTCCATCGCTGAAGAAGGGCCACCGTCGCTGGAGAAGAAGAAGAAAGGGGAGGCAGTGACATGGGCGCGAGCACGGGGATAGCTCACGTGGATAAGCTGTGGGTCCGACTTTCACCTGGATAAGCTGTGGGTTCCATGCTGATATGGATAAGTGGAGAGAGGTGTCCACTACGGGAACCAACTAAACGCGGCCCCACTTGTCAGCATGTAACGGCAAGGGTCCACTACGGGACCTGATAGACCATAGCCCCACATGTCAGCACGTAACAGCGAGGGTCCACTACGGGACCCAACTAAATGCGTCCCCACTTGTTAGCATCTAACGGGAAGGCTGACGGAGAGCGAGTTTTAGACCGTGCGAGGGTTCCATAATAGGAGCTGGGCAAAAGTGAGGAAAAACTAAGTGGCTGGGGAAAAGTGAGTACAACTAAGGAACCAAGGGCACGAAAATAGAAATCCCAATATGTTATGGTATTCACTGGAATAGTAACAACCAAAAACCCTCAAAAGCTAACGAAGTTGTTTAGTGGATGTCCCCTGATAATCATCGAGAGTCTCTTCTTTCCTTACCAAAGTCTGTTTTGGAAAATTTTGTGCCACAAAATATCTTAATTAGTAATTAGCATAACATTGCATCATAACAAAGAATTATCGCACTAAAATATGCAACAGAATATTCTCATTTGAATATCCATTATACTCTTTTAGAGAATTCTTTATCATTGCTATAGACTCCTACATGTAATACCCTTTACTAGGTTTCCAACCTAAGGTCAAATCAATTGCTCTGTTACCAGTTGTGGTGATCCAGCATACCACTGCATGTGTAGTACACTATAGTCGTTGACATAACATCCATAGAACACCGTTGCGTAAATATCACATTCCTTAGAGTGGTACAACAAAAACATTGCGGGTTCGTATTATAAACATACACATTTCATTATTATTACAATACCAGAAGTTTAGTACTTCAAGTGGTTTAAACTTACAAACCAAACTTAAATAGTTTCAGCGGAAGATTCAAGTTTCAAACTTATAACCAGAATTGAGCTCAACAACTTATGATATAAACTTTATGCTGCTCGGCTCAATTGGTTTACTACTAACTAAGGAAACTACTCGGACTCGTTACCCTCCACTCCATATCATATCTCATAGTCCACCCCTTCCACTCCTCCGGAAAGATCTGGTTCCTCGTAGTATACATCCCCTTGCCCTTCATCTGCGTACATTGGAGTGTCTTCTGGATCCTTAGAGTCTAAGAAGGGGATCAAAGGAAATGGTGAGTAACAACATTACCCGGCAAGTTCATTATCTGCAAGGTGGGAAGTTTGATGTACTATCTACCACCTCGGACTATCAATCCTTAGCACTACGCATTTTTCATAGAAAAAATTTCAAAGGTTGATTTTAATATCAAAAATTATGCAGACTTCATAGGTTGACCAGAACTTCATGGAGTTCCTTTTCTGCCGCGTTTGCAGTTCCTTCCTAGAACAGGGAGTAACAAGTTACAGTTCTGACACTCTGTAGAGGTACGTTGCTTTACCCATGAGAGATCAACTCCTTGTTGCACAACCGGGCGTACTTTCCCGTCCACAATTCCGTGATGTGGGGCCGAGTAGGTGATCCAAGCCAATCACTATTCTTCTCCGCGGTCCCATATGCTTGCATGATCTTTCGGGCTGAGCTACATCTTTGTTAAGCCCCCTTTCGGGAAAGCTACAACCTTGATGAGTTCTCAAAGACTCTATGAGCCGGTTATGCCCCTGGCAAGCTCCATAAAGGTCTGAATATACCTCCGGAAGTCGCTCATAGATAATCTATACACCAAAATTGTGGGGCCTAAGGGTGCCCACCCATATGCTAGATCTGCACAAGGAATCACAGCGTCACGTTAAGGTCGTCTTGCCTACATATGAAAGGAAGAAGATCCAGCTAACTTATCCATCCCATTCCAAATCTCATGGTTAACATGTAATATACGGCGCTAGAATCACTGATGTCATGGGTTGTTAATTCCTATGTGATGACTCTTATTGCAATTGGAAATCTAAGTTCCATTGCCCGACTTATCTTTATCATCACTTAGGATGATAATAACATTTTATTTGTTTAAGAAAATAATATTTTCTTTCTTCAAAACATAGATGATAACACACAATTTGCAATTACCTTGATAACGACTCATCAAAGGACATGAGCAAGTGATGAACTTGTCTTGTGACTGCAAGGTAGTGAAGTCGGATGCTTGCACTTAACCTTGAGCTTCTATTTCTACAAAACACCATTATTGCCCGGTAAGGACAATATTTAAAGAAGCAATAATGATTGTGCATAGTAATGCAATGCATCATTTATTAGTTATTTTCTTTGTGCTTTTTACCCACCTTATTAAATTCTTACTTTCCTTTATTTAAATAAGAGGAAGTTATTTATGGGTAATTCCTAAATTTTGTAAATATTCTATTTAATATTTTGTGGTATGATATATTATTATAAGAGCTTAAAACTTATTTTTATTTAATTTTAAATCTTATTATTATTATCCTAATATTCTTCTAAGAATAAACATTTTTTAATTTAGAAGATTTTATTTTGATAATATAATTAGAAATTTAGTTTTTTATAAAATATTAAACTAATTTAGAATGATAAAAGTAAATTTTATTTATTTTTAGGTATTTTATTTATTTTTATAAAATTCCTTAAGGAATATATATTATAAAAATATTTAACCTTAATTTATTCTATTAAAAATATGATTCTTAATTTTATTGGTTAACTTATATTTTTATGAATTCATGGATATATTATTTGTATTTTTAGGATTTTTATTTCATTTTAGAGATTATTTAGCTCTAGGGTTATTTTGGTCTTTAATCATTTATCCAGATTTTTCTTTTAAAGTCTGGACCGAGCCCATTGGGCTGACCCATCCCTGACCCGGCCCACTTGGGTTGTTCAAACCCACTACCTCGAGTGGTACTAGACCTTACCGGCCCAGTACATTCTCGCTCTCTCTCTCTCACTCGCGTCTCTCCTCTCTCTCACCCCACCGTGGCGTCGCGTTGCCACCGCCGTCACCGTGCTATTATAGCCCCCACGGGACTCACTGACCGCCGCCGTGGTGCGTGACGAGGTAGTCGACGCCGCTCCATCGACTGGTCCTACTCGATTCGTTTTTGGTCCCTTATCCTGGCCAGGTTGTCTCCACCCCGAACCCTAGGATTTGGTGGTTGTCGGTGATGTGTGTTCTGCCGTCCCTGTGGTGCTGTGTCGCGCTCTGGTGGTCTTGTGGTGCCTCTAGGGTTGCTCGTTATGTTGTGGCCGTTGTGCTTTCGGCTTGGCACGGGTTATAGCACCCTCGGGTGCTCCCCGTGCCGCCGTGTGTGCTCGTTGGCTGCTCTGCTTCCTCTTCTAGCTACAACGAGGCCCTTAGGTGAGATCCTCCCTCTAGTTCTCTGTCCTACCCTACTGGTTCTAGTGTGCTCACAGCCTATGAACCCTAATTGTGATTATCTAATGCCTTAGGGTTCATCCCTTTGTCTTAGGGTTCATCCCTTGATAAAATACTGTGTTGAGATAGTTACTTAGTGGTTCTAGTGGTGTGGATTGCACTACTATTTAGTGTTCCTAGTACTGACAGTGGCTCTGTCAGTAATTTTTCCACTAAGAGTACTACTAACAATTTAACATCTTGTTTATTTTTAGTTTCTTTTATTTTGCAGGAACAAATATCTTGATGCTCAAGATTTATTGTAGAAGTAGATAGGTAGTCTAGAGTTCTATTGTAAATCTTCTATATTTTATTTTGTAAAGAATATTTATAATGATATTATTATTTAATAAAGTTTCGTTTCATTGTAATTTGCTTTCTGTAATATTTTTATTTGATGGATTTATCTCCCTTTGTATTATTGTAATGGAATAAAGAAAAGAAATAAGAATTCATTTCTTATTGAATTTAATTTGTTCACTTATCTTAAATTCTCATTGTTGTTCAATATATCTTTAATATAATCAAACAATACTACTAAATCATTTTGGAAAACAATTTAATAATACTTACTTTTAATTTTTAAATATTTTCCAAATTATTTAAATTTCAAATTTGAATTCAAATTATTTCCCCAAAATTCATTAATCCCTAAAGGTCATGTCAAAATTTATAGAAATCACTATACAAAGTGCTAATTCTACCTCTAGATAGTGAAAGAAATTCTGATCTCCTTAGGTTTTTGTTTGGCAAAAAAATTACCCAGATTTTACAGATGAATGCATGCAAATGATCAGATTCCTATTTCTACCCTTCGTTGGTTCCTAAATGCTGGGGTGTTGCAGAAGTTGATGGTGCCGAAGATGAGGTGGTTCTCCACGGGAGGAGTCGAAGATCGTTGTGGATGGGGCCATCACGATCGCACGATCAGCATCCCCAGTTCCCACAGACAGTGCCAATTAACGAGGGTTCGACTCGTCAATGCCCATTGATATGTCCTTGGGTTTTGGAGAAGAAGGGGAAGCTGGAGATCATGGAACGGCTAACAGATTCGCAACACGGGGACACGAGGTTTACCCACATTCAGGCCCCCGGAGGGAAAACCCTACTCCTGCTTGTATGTTCTGGATTGATGGCGATGTCAATGATTACAAAGGTGCGCAGATGCAATCTGGCCTGAGGTGTGTTATAGGGATTGAGGTGAGAGAGCCTCCTCGACATGCCCTTCTGGCCTTTATATGGGGAGGCCAGGACTCAGGTAGGTCAAGTCGGTTACATATTATGGTTAGTCCCTTTGAATTTCTATCTATATTAGTCGTGTCCTCCAAGAATTCGAGTTCTATCCAGGCTTGGGCCATCCGAAGTCTCCTTTGGCTTCGTGATTGCAGAAGGTCCTTCCTGTGGGCCTTCGTTGGGATCGACCAGGTAGGCTAATGCCAGGTACCCGTAAGGCATATCCATGTAAGGATCCCTCAGATCTCTATGATTTGGATCTTGGCCCTCGAGCTTTATTAATAGGGATGTAGGGGGAACTTGGATCCTTGCCATCTCCGACCACCAGAGTTCAGCGACGAACCAAAGCACCACCGCCTTCAGGATAGAGCAGCTCACGATCTCCAGCTGAAGACACCCCAGCGGCATGATGCCAGACCGACACCTAGGCCAAACTCTACTCCTACACCTACAGTAATCTACATACCGACCTCTCCTCCCCCTCCATATCTGGTCGGCGAGGCCGCCGAAAAGGCAAGGGAGAGAATTCGTGGCACACCCGCCGATTCTCAAACCGAGGAAAAGAGAGAGAGAGAGAGAGAGAGAGAGAGAGAGAGAGAGAGAGAGAGAGAGAGAGAGAGAGAGAGAGAGAGAGAGAGAGAGAGAGAGAGAGAGAGAGAGAGGGAGAGAGAGAGAGAAGGGAAAGGGGAAAAGAAAGCCCATGTTGGAGATATGCCCAAGAGGCAATAATAAAGTGGTTATTATCATATCGTCATGCTTATAATAAATGTTTACATACCATGCTATAATTGTATTAACAAGAAACCTTAATACTTGTGTGATTTGTAAACATAAAAGAGTCCCTAGTAAAGCCTCTTGTGAAACTAGCTTGTTGGTTAATATATGATCATGGTTTCCTGATCATGAACATTGAGATGTTATTAACAACAAGATCATATCATTAGGAGAATGGTATGATGGACATACTCCTATATATAAGCATAGCATAAATATCAAGTCATTTCATTAGTTTGTTTTCTATAAGCTTTCTGATACATAGTAACCTAATTCCTTCGACCATGAGATCATGCTAAATCACCATCACCGGATGGATACTTTGATGACATCAAACACCACACCATAATTGGGTGGCTATAAAGGTGGCATTGAGTGTTCGGGAAGTATGTGTTGAGGCACATGGATCAAGAGTGTGATTTGTCCATCCATATGACGGATAGATATACTCTGGGCCCTCTCGGTGGAATGTCATCCAATTAGCTTGAAATCATGTGACTGGCCACAAGGGATCACATATCACGGGAACGAGAAAAGAGTACTTATCGGTAATGATGTTGAACTAGGTATGCAGAGATACCGACGATTAGACCTCGGATATATGTGGGAACCATATGAATTCCCAGATTCCTCTATTGGTTATTGATCGGACAAGAATCTTGGTCATGTCTGCATAATTCACGAACCGTAGGGAGACACAGTTAAGGATTCGATGTTGTTCAGTAGATATGAAAAGTAAGTAGGGAGACCGAATTTTGTTCGAAGTCTCGGATGGGATCCGGGATATCACGAGGAGATCCAGAATGGTCTGTAGAATAAGATTCATATAAGGAAAGTGCAATTCCAGAGTTTAGGAATGATTCCAGTGTTTTCACCGGAATGATCTATAAGGGTCTAGAAGGTTCACCGGAATGGAAGGGGAAGGGTACATGAATGTGTCGTGAATAAGTGGAATGATTGCATCATGTACTAGGTCACTTGGTTGGGCATTTATAAGAAAGAAAATAAGCTCCAAATTAAAAGTCAAAAGGCAAGTTTGAAAAGTCAAACTGGGACAATGTATCCTGGTCGAGGAAGGAAAGAATCCTTGTTTCCCTCTAGCACAAGACAAATAGGAGAGGGAGTTGGGGAAGGATTCAAACTCCCCTCTCCCAAGCTGCCCTCCCTCTCATAAATAGAGGGGAGGGGGTGCCCCAAGATACATAACACCAGCCCCTCCCCACATTGCGGCCGCCCCGCCGTTGCCGCCTCGCGCCGCCGACTCCACCTCCTCCTCTTCGGCCCTCTAAACCCTAGATCCCCAGAAACCCTAATTCTCCACCATAACCCGCTCCGGCTTAGGCGAAGACCTATGGGATCTTCCCTCTACTTCCGACACCACGCCATCGTGCTGCCAGAATCGCGAGGGGAGAACTACAACCTCCGCTGCCTGCTGGAACAAGGGAGATGAAGGTCTTCATCAAGTACCTAATGTGTGACTGACTGTGGAAGCGCTGCCGGAACGCAGCGCCGAAGGGATCGTCTATGCAATCTTGGGATCGGCAAGTGTACGACTACATCACCCACGATAATCTGCTCTCGTTAACAGCTTTGGAATCTTCGAGGGTGAGTACTCTAATTGACTCGTTGCAACAATCTAGTAGATAGATCTTGGCTTGTTTGTGTTCATGCGGTAGAATTTTTTGTTTTCCATGCTACGAACCCCTACAGTCGTATCAGAGCCATGTCTATATGTAGATCTGTTGCACGAGTAGAACACAATGGTCATTGTGGGCGTTGATGCTTTTGTTGTTGTTTGCTTCTTGTGTACTTTGCATCTTGCGGGATGGTGGGATGAAGCGGCCCGGGCTAACCTTACATGATATCGTTCATGAGACTTGCTCCACGCTTGAAATGCAACTTGTATTGCATAAGTGGCTTTGCGGGTTCCTGTTTCTCCCAACATAGTGAAGGTTCAATTTACAATGGGTGATTGACAATACTAGTATCAACGTTGTGGTTCTTGTTCGTAAGTTAGAACGACACTTATTGAAAGCCCCAAACCACGTAAAACATGCAAAGAAAATTAGAGGCGCCTAACTTTGTTTTGAAGGGGTGTGCTGTGATGTGATATGGCCATGATTGTGATTATATATGATGTATGCAATGTTCCCTATTGTAAGTCGGCAACCGACAGGAGCCTTATGGTTGTCTTCTAATTTCATTAAGACCTGCGTGTCTATTATTCAAAGTAGTTGTAATAGTTCATGCTGGTGGACGACAACCATGGAGCAGTGCCATTTACCTTAACGGCACGCTGGTGATGATGGATATCATGTTCTTGCTTGAAGATGGAGATTGAAAGCACAAGAATAAAGGCCATATCATATCACATATTTTGAATTGCATGTGATGTTAATCCTTTTATGCATCTTGTATTGCTTAGATCGCAATGGTAGCATTATAAGATGATCCCTCTCAAAAAATATCAAGTTATAAAGTATTCGTCCTTAGTAGGCACCGTTGCCAAGACTTGCTTTTTTGAAGAACCATGTGATGATCAGGTGTGTTAGATTCTACGAGTCTATACAACAGGAGCAAGCCAGATTTGCTCATGCGGAAACTAAGGTTAAATATTGACAAGCCTAGCATGTACAGACATGGTCTCGGAACATGGAATACCGAAAAGTAAAGAATGAGTCATATAGATGATATGATGAACATGATGATTGTTCGCCTTTGAAACTACATCATGTCACGTGATGATCGGACTTGGTGTAGTGGATTTGGTTCATGTAATCACTGAAACAATGTGAGGGATATTGTTTTGAGTGGGAGTTCAATAGAAATATGATTAAAAGTTGAACACTATTTATCATAAATTAAATCAAAGTGAATTTGCATAGTTGTTATAGTCATTGGAATCCATTTAGCACCTTGCGCTTAGTTATAATTGAGATCATATAACTATAGAATTCTGGTTAGTTACTTTACGAACAGGTATCGTATTGTTTTTGTGTGTTAATCTAAAGTTTAAAAGTCCTATTGCAAACTTTCAGTAAGTTCTAGTTACTTCGTGAAGTTTAATAATTGGTATTAAACCACGAGTGAAAATTCTAGTATTAGTATATAAGTATCATGTTTGTCTCCATGATTCTTGATATTCAAAAAGTTTGTTTTAATATCAAGGTTATTTAGGAGCTGAAAGAGTTGTTTCAGAAACCATGATGTGTGGAAGATATTGCGATATCTGAAACGATGTTTTGGTTGCAACATGAAAGAGTATAATATGGCAAAGTTTATGTTCTCATATATGATGAGAATTTGCAAAAGGTTGGAGCGCTTGTCGTCCTAATCCTCCAAAAGGTTTCGGAGAGCAACATTATACTCGTGATTCACCGTTATAAGCTAAAGTAGATTGATCATGAATAGTTCCATGATAAGGGTGAATATTTGATGTAGGTAAAATGTTCACTACACTAAAAATTACTAAAGAATGGAATTTGAAAGAACACCAAGTATTTGATGATGGTGATCTACTTCAAAGTGCAAGTCCAAAGACATTGGTATTTAACTATACATGCTTTGGATTATGTGTCATGTGTATGGCTCCACTATTGATGTTGATAGATTCTTTCAAACAGAAAAGGAAATACTGAAAGAGGATCTCAGAAATATATGGCAGAAAAGAAAGGACTAGAATTGTTCAGCTAAGGTATATAGAGGATATACGTGTTATGGTTATATTATTTGCTTGCTAAACAATGTGGTTCTTAAGTATTGGATACTGAATTTTTTGGTGTAAATCGTCATACGAAACAACACAATTCATGAACTGCAATGGCCTAAGTAACCAGCAAGAGAATATGTGATGATGTTCATCGAGAACAAATAAAGTATTGATGTGTTTCTCGTTGATATAAAAGCTTGCCTTCAAGATTTGTTTTATCAAGGTATTATGAGAACAAAAGGGTTGTTCAAATAATTGCCGTAATCCATAAAAGATGGATGATTTACAAATGTCGTTGGATAAATCACATTGTGACACCCTCGGGATTAGGGCTAGACAAATCCCAGACCTTCGTCTGATATAAGCCTAACCTAAATCTCAAAAGCGTACAGAGAGGGAATTGATAACACAACAGTGACCCTACAACACAAAAATTAGTACAGCAAGTTCATAACTGAGCAAAGAACCTACATATTACAAGCAGAGGTCACTGACCACAAACATCAGAAAATGGAAGGCAAATTATGCTATTAAGTATAGCAAACTTAACAAATGGCCTAAGAGGCCTGAAGCATAACGATGACGTCCAATCCATAGATCCCAGACTGCCGACTGGGAACTCCAAACTACTCGTCGATGTTGATGCCGTAAAGAACTCATCTTCAAATGGTAACACTTACTCTGCTGCAAAAGTATCAACGAAGCAAGGGTGAGTACAAGGTGTACTCCGCAAGACTTATGGCCGATGGAGTTATTTTTCATAAAGCCATCTTTGTTTTGTAAAAACAAGCGGGGAGAAGAATTTCGACTAATCAGAATATTTTAAAAGGGTATAAGAGAACGGTATCTCTAGCTTTGATCATCTCTTGATATCCACCGAATAATCATCAGCTGAACATATCTAGTATCACCCCCTCGATCCCTGAGGAAGCATCCTTAAGCACTCATTACTTAACTTGCCAAGTTTTAAGATTATGCTCAAGTTCTCTATGATCTTCACGTCCGTTCCCAAGTTCGTCCATAACTACGGACGCGGCTTTTCGAAAATATTAATAACCCTGCAGGGGTGTACAACTTTACCCACACGTACCAACCGATTCTTAATGCCACTATAGATTAGCCCTCTTCCTTGGAAGGCCGGCAGAGAGTGGTTGGACACGACCTTTACCTTGCTTTCGCCGAGACCATGAGTCATGCACTAGGGAGATGCCGCCGTAACGGGTCGAGTCCCGAAGCCGGTCCCTAATGATGTGAACAGGGTTTGAGATTACGGATGCCGGGCATCTCCCATTCCCTGTCACGCTTACCTACATGTATGAATGCACCTCCTTCACCTCCCTCGAGAAGAGCCAGAATGCATATGTTGAATGGACCGCCCGAACTATGTGACTCATGGAATCTACTAGGCAAGTTAGTTGGTCGAGGGGGTTTCTAGGCCCCCGTGTAGCTGTACGCTCGTCTTGGTTCAAGAGGCCAGAACTTCGGGTCCTAAGGGTGGCAAGTATGGGACTGCAAAAACCACAACCCACATGGCCTCCCATACAAGCATTAGCATGTTTATTATCCATCTCTGATCATACCACGTCATCCTGTCAAACTAGGTTCATTCGCAGCTCTGATTCATCAACCGGATGGATCAGTGGTAACAACTAAGCATGGCTAAGCACAACAGATGTAAGAGCTCTAGCAACGCTTCACAAGCTCAAACCCTAGTTATGCTAGGATCAGTGGATCAGGGAATATAGGCTTTAAAGGAAACATGCATCAGATAAGATTACTCTATCTATCGATAAAAGACTTTAGAATCGTATGCACATGGCAAGAATGTAAACACTTTGAAATCATAGGATTATATCATGTGTGGGACTTCGCTTGCCTTTGCCAATTGAAATCCAGAAAGCAGAGTTCCGTACATCTGGTACTTGACTTGATTATAGTTGGTCAAGTATTAGTCTTCGAGCTTCGACGGTGTTAACCTCAGTCTCCGATCTTGATCACGATTCCGATATTGTATTCTACCGGAGAAGAACCAAATACCGGAAAGAAGGGAAAAAATCAACACATCGCATCGATGCAATGATCAATCAAGGATGATGATATGCCAAGTTAAAAGTTATTGAAATAAACCCTAATACATGCTTGGTCATTTTAATCGGAGTCCGAGGGGTCCAAACCCTAATTCGGAGAAACCCCGGAGGCATATGAGAGGGTGCATTTAGTTCTTGTAATTAAACTTATCATGAAAGTTGATTAGCAATGCATGATTATGGCTTAAAGAGATAGGTCTCATTTTTCTGAACATTTTGATATATTATTTGTATTTTTCTGATTTAAAATGAATTATTTATGATGTTTTCCAATTTTAATTCATTTTAAATCATTTTTGGAATTTTATAAAATAATTTACATTTTAGAATTACTTAAACATTTTTATTAATTAGAAACATTTCTGAAAATACTTATTACACTTACATGGTGGACCCACATGTCAGGTATTTACTAATTACATAAAACAATTACAGAAAACATTTATTCAAAAGATTAAAAGAATTATGGCGTCATGCTGATGTCACCCTGACATTAGCATGGCCCTGCTGCAGGTCGAGCGCGGCCACGACGATTCCCAGCGTGCGTGACAACGCTGAGGCGCGCGTGGGAACGAGGAGAGCAAGGGGAGGAAGATGGTGGCTACGCCGCCCGGTTTTGGTCACCGGAGGGCAGCCGACGACGCGCTGCTGCGGCGGCGGCCTCGGATGGACGGCGGGAGAGAGATACAGAGAGGGAGGAAGACGATTGGGAGGTGCTGGAGCACCCACGGCTCACCAGAACGCCAGGAGGGCTCGAAGGGGCGGGAGGCGGAATCGGTTACGCCTGCCCGAGCGCCGGGGAGCTTCGATTCTGGCGCGGCTTCTCCGGCTTGCATGGTTGGACGAGGTGAAAGAGGACTCCACGGCGATCACGATGGTGGCCTCAGAACGATGAGGGGTGGTTGGAAATTGCGGGGCACCAGCGATGTCTGGGCTAGGGTTCTTCGGTCGGAGAGAAATTAGGGATAAGAGGGGATCTAGGGTTCGTCCAAAGGCGCGAGGGCATCTTATAGATGCTCAGGGAGGTGGTAGCGCGCATCGTGGCGTCGGCGGGGATCCTGGCGTGGCTGAACGGCGACGATAAAGACACGCAGTAGCTTCTGCTCGATGTCCTTCTAGCTGGAGGTTGAAGAAAAGGGAAAGAAACACGAAGTGGTACCGGACCAGGGAATTGCGCCAGGTGGGCTAGGTTAGGTTCCCGGTTGGGCCAAGCCAGAGGGAGGGTAAGAGGGTTGCAGCGTGATTAGGATAGAAACCCTTTTTTCTGCCCCAGGTATTTTTCTATTTTATGTTTTCAATTTCTCTTTGTAAATTCCATTGTAATTCTGTTTTGAATAATTTCAAAATACAAAAACTTTCCCAAACATTTAAAATACTATGGAGACCCTTATAACCATTTGGGTTTCCAAACATTTTGAGGTTTTCAAAATTCAAAAGCCATTTGAATTGATTTCAAAGAGAGAGGGGAAGCTAGGGTTTAGGGTTTTGTGAGCCTTTTTTATTCCATGCATTTTAAATAATGATGCTCATGAATGCACAAACAAATCCTATTTACTATTTAATAAACTAGGGTTGTTAAAATTATATCCCCCTTAAAAGAGTCTCGACCCGACATTCCTAGGTAGAAAGATAGAAGTAACAGGGTTACACTAAACCTCGACGATCTTCTCGAAAAGGTTGATCCATGCCACCATGACGAATGGACGAAGCGCTTTGTAAACTTCGATGTGGCTACTCACACTAAGGAAGAGAGGGAATACCACGGAACCACAAACTGAGTATCTCATGGTTAACTCATGGATAGATGTTTCACGAACATCTCTAGAGCCAACAAACATGAGACACGTCAAAGTAACGGAGGAAACAAAAGGAGATGGTTTTCAAGGTGACAGATAGCTGGTCTTCATAAGGATTGAGACCAAGGAATTACAGAAGAGAGTAAACTTCCGAGGAATGAAAAATTCCAACAGAATAGATAAACAACACATACTTTGAGAGGTAAACCTCTACTAAACAGCTTAAGTAGAGTTTTACCGGTGGAAGAGATAGATAACAACAAAACCAAGTTGTTGAACTACTTTTGACATAGAAGGGTCATTCTTTCATTCAACAGAGAAAAGTATTTTGGTGGAGAGGACTCGTAAGAGTCACAAGGAACATGTAACAAGAGAAACTATTGATTACCAAAATCATGGTCGTTCTTCGAACATGTTTAAGAAAACAGAAAGGAATCTCTTTATTCATCCAGGACTATCAAAATCTTTGCCAAGGATCATGATATCACTTTACACCACCAAGATGAGCAGTTGAGAAGATTCCTGATGACACGAGAAGAAAGAAACTTCATTCGTAGACTCCGAGTACTTGGCATAACAAGATGATTGTCATCAGAAAAGGGTCTGGAGGATTGACCGGGAGACATTTAGCAGCTCTACTTTAAATATTCTCCTTGATGTTTGAAACACTGATAGCAGGCTACTGACAAGCCTTTAACCAGTCATCAAGTAAAGGTAGGACTTCAGATCCAAAGGAAATCATAAGCACAAGTCCTACAATAAATCATAGAAGATGCGTCATGAAGAATGATTGTTATTGCTGATTCCAGATAATACAACAATAGGTCTTTCGGCTAATTGTGACAACCATTCATCAATATTTCCGGATGTTCAAAGAGACCTAGGTTAAAACCTTGAGGAACACCAACCGTCATTGCTGCTTGAGATTCAGCTTTGTTTAAGTGGAGAGATACTTCAGACTCAGCATGTCCGAATAGAAATGGTGCAACATTTACCACAGAGGTAACGTCACTAGATTCTCAAGACACGGACTTCAACGTCAAGCTCTAAAAGATGAGCTACAATGCGAAACAAATGTATTAGCAAGTTATCAAAATATAATTGGACCTACATGAATTGTTTGCAACGAAACACAACGGAATCCTTGTTGGGAAACATTTAGGAGGATATCGAAGTTCTGTTGGACTTCTTATCTTCCATGACAAATCAGTCAGTAGCTTGGTGTGCTTGGAGGATCTTCTAGAGATGTGAAGGTATCAACCTACCATGTCAAGAATACCTCACACATGCTTGACTAACTTGGAATGATTCCCGAGGAGACAAAGATAACGCTACTCGAATCCACGACGACTTCTTTCAACATTTGCACATGAACCATAGGAGGTTACTTCTAACATCCAGAGCACATACTTCGAAATAACACGAATATGGTTCTCAAAAGTTTCAAATATTAATGCCAATGGTTCCATATGAGTCTGATATAACATGGAGAGGCTAGGAGTGTCATCGATGGGCTCGATAACAAGCTTATCTATACACTCCAAGAAGATGGACTCACATGTGGTATGAATGAGGCATATACATTGGTCAGACCAGAGGACATGAAGATGCACTTAGGTAAGACATCACAAATAAATACACCATCAAGATTGTAGTTGGACCGAGTTTGATTTGACGATTTCCCAAATCAAATCAAAGGAGGGAAGATAACATATCCACAAAGGACATACTATCTTACTTCAACACGAACACAACTAGACATCCATTTAAGAAGGAACTGAGTTGGATAGAACTTGTGTCTTACAACTCTCCAAGTTGTTGTTTAAGCTCAACCAACTAGTTCAGGGTTATCCAGTACGGATCCTTG
Organism: Avena longiglumis; assembly: GCA_030063025.1. Lineage (NCBI taxonomy): Eukaryota > Viridiplantae > Streptophyta > Magnoliopsida > Poales > Poaceae > Avena > Avena longiglumis. The sequence goes on along the minus strand of CP125977.1, from coordinate 434,768,929 downwards.
GAGAAAATTGCAGTTTAGAGAACTTGCTTTCTCAAGAACTTGACAACACGGTCATGTGGCAACATGGTGATACTTCTAGTAGACATCTAGAATATCACGAACCACCGATATGTCACAGATCTCAAGAGGAAAACTTTCTTGGTAAGGCAAGATGACATAGTCTCGGAGCTTCGGCACAAGCCTAACTCTTTGACCGAAGAGAGTACACTAGAATAGTGGACTTAGTAGCACAATCATCCTTTTCTTAGTGATAGGGTAAACAATCATGCTAAGAATGGCACAAATGTCATTAGAGTTCAAAACAATAATCACTGCTAAGAATCTCGAATGGTCACATTATTATGCACACACAACATTCATGAGCGCAAAAACTCAGAGGAAGGGTGGGTAATATGTGTAAGATCATCACTCCATTAAGAGGGTCATGAAACTCAGCACGACCTCTTAGTATAAAAGAGTGTGACACTTTAAGGTAGAACAGACAAAAGCTAATCAATGCTTATTTATCTGTGGATTACAACACTTTGACCTGGTCCTAGAAATGACGAGGTACTAGAGTTTGTTTCTCCTAGACATTCCGAGATGGTTTGTCTTGACGGACCACAAGAGTATCTTGCATCGGAATATACCATTGCATTTACTACTTGGCTACCAATTGGTAGACAAAGGTCGGAAAACAATAAGGGGAAAGGAACATGCTCAGGATAGAATCCCAAGATGTGGATGCATAAGTCAACAAGCTTCTGAAAACCATTGCAGAGAAGGGAAGGTGTGGCAGAGTCACGAGTATAGAAGTGGAATTCACCAAGAGAACTCTTGTCGTGATCTATTTGGTTCCATTAAAGAACATCTGACATATCATGTGGTAGGGGAAGTCCTTTTTCATCACTGTTCAATAGCGATAATATCCACAAGCTTGAAGGCTATACTATAAGGTACTAGCCATTCTGAGGTAATGTATAAACATTAACCATAGAGGTCAAACAAATGGATCTTGGTTAAAGGTCAGCTTCATGTACAAGATTCACAAAACCAGAATCCAGCACAATCGAGGATCTTAGGTTCAAGTCCAAGGGTTAAAACCCAAAGAAAGGAGTTACTAAAACTTGAGTGACAAAGCGTACACTACAAGGTAGTAATCATGAGGTAGCTTCCAAGAGAAGAAACGACTTCTGAAGTACCCAAACGGATAAAAAACGAGGCACACGAGGCAAAGGGAAACCTCGAAGCCTAAAACAGAGCGTTGAGGAACCATCAACATGATGTTGTGTACCCATAAAATAGAGAGATTGTGATAGAAAGAAATCCCTCATATGAACAAGAGCAAAGGGTGACAGGGAATTCACAACACACACGACTCTAGAGAACTTAACACTAGGTCAACTGGCTGAGAACCGACATGCCTGAAGAGTCACCTAACTTTGAAGAAAGAGACGAGATAGTAAAACTTTTCCAAATCAAAACAAGATAAGATGATCTAGAGTTAGAGCGAAACTGGATAAGAAGAAAAAAAAGCATACCAAAGTTTTCGCACATAATTTTCATCTTTGAAAATAGTTTTCACAAGTACTAGACTCAACATCGACCAATAGAAAGGTTTCCTACAGTAGGTACTGCTCTGATACCAAAACCTGTGACACCCCCGGGATTAGGGCTAGACAAATCCCAGACCTTCATCTGATATAAGCCTAACCAAAATCTGGAAAGCGTACAGAGAGGGAATTGATAACACAACAGTGACCCTACGACACAAAAATTAGTACAGCAAGCTCATAACTGAGCAAAGAACCTACATATTACAAGCAGAGGTCACTGACCACAAACATCAAACAACGGAAGGCAAATTATGCTATTAAGTATAGCAAACTTAACAAATGGCCTAAGAGGCCTAAAGCATAACGATGACGTCCAATCCATAGATCCCAGACTGCCAACTGGGAACTCCAAACTACTCGTCGATGTCGATGCCGTAAAGAACTCATCTTCAAATGGTAACACTTACTCTGCTGCAAAAGTATCAACGAAGCAAGGGTGAGTACAGGGTGACGAGGTTTAATCTCGTCAATGCCCATTGTTATGATCTTGGGTTTTGGAGAAGATGGGGATGTTGGAGATCGCGGAACGGTTAGCAAACAAACAACACGGGGACACGAGGTTTACCTAGGTTCAGGCCCCCGGAGGGAAAACCCTACTCCTGATTGTCTGCTCTTGATTACGGCGGAACCGAAAGTTACAGGGGTGCGCAGATGCAATCTGGCATGGAGGTGTGTATGTGATGGTATGAAGTGCCCTCCTTGTTGTGTCCTCCTAGCCTTTATATAGAGGTAGGAAGGTCTCGGACACAGACCGAGTCGGTTACAAGTTTTAGGGTTTGCCCCTTTGAATATCCTATCTATTCTAGTCTTGCTCTCCAAGGATCCGAAGACATCCTGGGGTTGGGCCACCCGAAAGTCTTCATGGGCCGCGTATATTCTTGTGGGCCTTCCTTGGACTAGACCAGGTATGCTAAGGTCATAAACCCATGGGGTATAACCATGTCAGTAGCCCCCGAGTGTTCAGTCGAAACATAGATTCGGCTGAGGACTCTTCAATATTTTCGGGTGTAGTTGTTTTCTGTTTATCGAAGAATGATTTTAGTGTGTAGGGATTGTTGATGCGTGTGCCTAACTCTCCCGATGGATCAGGGACAGTTAACTATCTTAGGACAAAACAACACGATCTTCTTCAGATTCGAGTCCCTCGACTCGAAACCGGAACATATGCTGGCGTAATTCGACTCAGGCCGTTGAGGACTTACAGGAGTGGAATTCCAGTGAATTTCAAATGATGTACCCAACGCGTCCGTCGGGATTTCCATCGCGCCTGCTGGCACGGATTTTTACTAGCAGAGCACAGTCATGTGTGTTGCCAGGCCATCAGATGGTATCTATAGGTCTTATCTTTGCGTCGTAGACACAGCATCCGAATGTTTATCACCGCGGAGGTGTTTCGGGTGGCCAAGGAGGATGTTACTCACTTAGCGTTAACTGGGTCAAAGTTGCCGAAAAGTTTTTGCATGCTAATCCGAAGTATTGCAGTCGAAGAATTCATAGGGTGCGCGACCAGCGCTCCCTATGGGAGTAGCCCCGAGTGTTTGTTCGAGTCGTAGACTCGAGCAGAGACTTTTAGTTTAGTCTTTGTTGACTTTTAGGTCCGTAGGACACAAATTTTTCGGATGCTTGAATCCATCCTCCCTATGGGAGTAGCCCCCGAGTCCGTAGTGGAGTCGTAGACTCGACGTAGGACTCAAAGAATAGTTCAGTGGTGTACTACCTTGGTCATACTTCGGGTGCGCGGCCAACGCTCCTGATAGGAGTAGCCCCCGAGTAGTTACTCGAATCGTAGATTAGAGTGAGTACTTTTAGCTTTGTAATCGAAGATTTGTAACCGTTGCTAGTATAGATTTGATGACATCAGTGCTGACGATCGGTGACCTCAAGCGTCTGCGACGCCAAAGATGACGTGACTGGGCGAACGTGGGTCCCACCTTCTGACTTTGAATTGACTGGTCACGCACGACGTGGAGATAATTACGGCGTCGCCTCGGTTTTCGTGTGTAGTGGACGGCGTGCGATCGGCGGTTCGCTGCCGTGCTGACACGTGGACGGTTCAAATTTTGATGTTCGCTCTAGGGCTTCCCAATGAACGGTCATTGTGCATCTTCTTCGTCCATATAATCATTGGGGGGAATTTTTGTTTGTTTTCACCGCAGCCATTCTCGTTTCACTGCTCCCACCTTCTTGAGTTTTCCTCGCCGCACGCTGGAAGTTCTTCGATCCTTCCCATCTTCGTTTTTGCACTCGCACCGTCACCGTCACCGCACTGCAATGGGGAAATCAAAAAAGGCCTCCACCGTAGTTGGTACCAGTGCTGCTACCAGCGGCAAGAAGGGTACCGCCGCTACCCGCTTCACCGATGGTGGCTGGTGGCAGCCAGAGACATGTGAGGGCGATCTTCGCAAGCTTCGGGAGCAGGGTCTGATCCTGTAGGACAAGCAGGCCGTCAAGATTCCCAGCGACGAGGTAATTCCCCGTCCACCCGCTGGGTTTCGGGTCATGTTTGTCGCTTTTGTCCTTCGGGGCCTTTCTCTGCCAATCCGCGATTTTCTCCATGGATTGCTTTTCTTCTATGGCATCCAACTCCATCATCTTTCACTGAATTCCGTTCTTCACATTGCCTGCTTCATCACCTTCTGCAAGTGCTGGCTCGGTATCAAGCCGCACTTTGGCCTCTTCCGGAATCTCTATTCCGTGAAGAGGCAGTTTGGCTCCGATGGCATTTATCCCATCGGCGGCTGCATCATTTCCCTTAAATCCAACTTTCTCTTCTTTTATTTTTCTATGTCTGAGTCCGTCCAATACTGGCGGAGGCGATGGTTTTACATCCGTGACTCCATAGTGGACGGGCAAAATTTTGGCCTTGCTCCTTTCGACCCCTCCCAGAATATCCAGCCGAAGAGGTCCTGGAAGAACCACATCTTGGATGGTGAGGTGGCGGAGGTAGAGGAACTCTATCGTCAGTTGGAGGACCTTCAGGTGATTCCGAATAAAGAGGTGAATGGTGTGGATATCATCCGCACTTTCATCGAACGTAGGGTGCAGCCGCTCCAGGCTAGGGCGCACCCGATGTTCCTTTATTCTGGCCGCCACGATCCGACTAGGGTTTCGACTGGAGAGCTCGTCAAGGGGGACGTTGACGGAATCCTCCGGCCGCTGCTGAAGTTTAAAGCTGATGAGGACATTCCGGGTAGCTCGCTGACCCTTCCATTCAGGGCCACTTGTCCGGTGCCGCGGGTGTAGATCTGGGACGTGCGCGTAGAGCTTTTTTCGACTGCATTTTTGTGTAGTTCGTTTATTCTGAAAGTTTGTTTTCTGTTGTGCAGGAGTTCAAGGTACCTGGCATGTCGCCTCCATTACCCGAACGTTTTCCGGATGCACCGGACAATGAGGTAGTGGACTCCATGTCTGAGATCCCTTCGACGCGGTCACCCGTCAAGAAACTTTTGAGTCAAGCAAGGAGAAGACTCGAAAGCGGACGCGGAGCTCAAGCGAATTGTCGGATGCCTCGACTCCGCCGACGCCTAGGAACCCGCCATGCCTTGTGCGTCACAGTGGAGGTGATGGTGGATCTTCCTCTCCTATTCTGGCCGTGACCATACGAGCTATGGCGCCGCAGCCACCGGCGAAGCAGAAGAAGGAAGAGAAGAAGGGCAAGAGGGCCTTGCCTGTCTTCAACTTGAGCGATATGGACTCGTAAGTATCTTCATTTGATTTTTGCTCTTCTTTCATTTTTGCTTGTTTTGTATTTGATTGATGTTTTCTTTTGTAGCCACTCCTCCGATGGCTCGTTCAGTGATGGCGCTCGGGAGATGGTGGGGGAGTCGAAGGTTGCACCTCCTCCTCCTCAGACGGTGGCCACCTCTAGGGGCGTTGCTCCGAACCCTTCTCCGCACGAGGCTCGGGTGATTGTCTCACAGAAGACTACAGCCGGACCTTCGGAGTCGCCGTCTGATCATGTAAGTGCTTTCGTTCTTGCCATAGGGGAAGCCCCCGAGAATTTTTTGGATGATATGTTGATCATTTTATTCCTTTTGTTCGTGTCTCAGGGGGAGCCCCCGAGCGTCTTTTGGATGATCTGCTGATCATGCCTCTCTTTTTTGTGCGTGTCTTGGGGGGAGGCCCCGAGCAATTTTCATATGCGTGATTTGTTTTGATCGTTTCCTTGGGCGCAGCCCCCGAGCCCTTTTTCTGACAAGTTGCATCTTCTCGCAGCCTTTTGTTCAAGGTGTCAACCAGCTGGTGAAGCAGCATCTGGCATTGGAGGCCAGCCTTCAGCGGCTTCAAGGTTCGTGCTTTTTTATTGATCTTCTACTTCTTCGTCTGCTTGCTTACTTATGAATCTCATGCTTGTTTTTTGTTGCAGACGAGAATAACACTGCCCTCCGCGAGCTTGATGCTCTCAAAAAGAGCCTCGGGCGAGTGGAGAAAAAAGCTGAGGATGCCGTTGGCGCTAAGGAGCGCCTTGAGCAGGAGCTAGCCGATGCAGCCGCGCCCAAAGAGCGCCTGCAGCGAGAGGCCACGGACCGCGAGGAGTAACTCGCCACCGCTGCGGCCTCGCACGAGAAGGAGGTAGCCGGCAAGATGATGGCTGCTGCCAAGGCTATTTCGGGTGAGTAGTTTCATCTGTTACTTGTTCCTTTTTGGCTTGCTTGTCTCTCTAGTTTTGTTTGGTTTTCACTTTGCCTCTTCCGTTTTTCTAGATGCCGCGGGCATCGAGTTTGACCGTGATGCCCTGGAGCATGGAAGTGCTCTGGATGATGCCATCTTAAGAAGACGCTGCGATCGCGGGTCGGCTCGATTGCCAAGGCCAAGGAGGTTCTCTGGCGCTTCTACAAGGAGCTCGTCCCCAAGGGCGTTGCCCTCGAGGATGTCGGTTTTTTGGTGGATGCGCTGTCGGCTGAGGCGCCTACGGTGTACAAGCGCAAGCAGAAGGGCATCAGTGCGTCCATGGGGCTGGCGATGGCAATGGCGTCTGGAGCAGAGCTGGATCTTCATCAGGTCACCTCCCAGATGCGGACTGCTCCCAACGGATCCGAGGTAGTCTTTTCCCTCTACGCTGCACGTTGTAAACGCTATGGGCCGAAGCTGATTGACTTGCTGGCAGAGTACGCGGTGAGGCAGCAGTGGGAGGCCGAGAGCAGGCAATCCGGCTCTGAGGCCACTCAGGATGCAGCTTCTTAGGCCTTGTAGTTGTAGGATAGCTTTCGTCTCTTTTGTTGTAATGTATTTATGAACACTCCTTGTGCCACCTAGTGGCTTTTGCTGCATATAATGAATCTCCAAGATGTTTGCTCATTCGTGCATTTGTTCATATCCCTGCCTTCTTTTCCTCTAGGGACCTTCGGGTGATGATCCCGTTGATACTTCTTCTATTCCGCGGCTGCGGCCATCCTTGGATGATGCGTCGCATATTGTATTTCTTTGTGACCGCATCCGTAGTCTTGACAAAGAATTGCTTGGCGTTCAAGGCCACGCGGATGTTTGGAAGTCGAAGGCGGAGCGAGGCGCCGCCAGAGAGGAGTATCTGATGGGGGAGTTGCGGCGATTAGCCGAACAGCTTCAATGTGAGTTTCTTTGAGCTGCTGCTCGTTTTTCGGATGCGCCTGTTGTCTTGTCTTCTTACTTTGCATGTGTTGCAGGTGCTAACTTTGTTCCTAGGGAGGAAAAAGAGCGTGTTGCTGTTCGGATCAACTGCCTGATCCAGCAAGACATGGAGGACGACGGATTTTTCTGGATGGACCACGATCGTCCTATGGTACTTGCGACTGTGCAGGATCGTGTTCACCAGGTGTCGTGGGCGCTAAGGCAAGTGAAGAATTCTTTGGCGTCAATTATGCATGTGATGTTTCCCCTGGATGAGGCACCATCGACTCTCTGGGGCCTGCTGGTGAAGTTTCAAGATGTGCATCATGTCAGGGAGCTGGTGCGGCACCAGTTGGTTGCAGGGGTGAAGGTTGCGCTTTCCCTCGTACGGCTGCATCGCCCTGATATAGATCTTGCTGCTGTGGCGGCTGGGCCGCCTCTTCGGCCGGATGGTGGCATGTGGGACATGCGTCCGTATTATGCGGCTGTAAGGCAGTATGCCGAACAAATTGTAGATCTCTTTGAGCATCGTGCGCAGGTGATTCTTTAGAATAGGTAGGACCTGTAAAAAGATAGATATAAAACTTGTATGTATTCGACTGGGCGTGTTATGCCCCTTGCTGTAAAGGTTGATTGGTTTTGGCACGTGGTGCTTTGTTTGTGTGCGTTCCCTTTTCGTTAGCCTGGCATGATCAGCTACTCAGGTGTACACGCGTTATCCTCAGTCGACGAAGTCGTGAGGTGAGGGGAGCCCCCGAGTGTGTTGTAACATGAAGAAAATGCAAAATAATAGATAAATTTTTGGGACGAAACACTTAGCTTTATTCATATCATAATGAGGAGGTACATTGTTCGGCTGAGTAGCCTTGGCTGAATAGCCTTATTAAAAGTAAAAAGAGGGGGTAGCTAGGGGTAGAAGCGTCGCAGTTGTGCGACGTTCCATGGGTTGGAGTATGCGACTCCAGACTCCACGTGCTTGAGGCAATAGGAGCCACCTGGGATGACTTCAGTGATGACGTAGGGTCCTTCCCAGGGTGATTCAAGCTTATTCGGTCACTCTTGCTTGAGTCGTAAGACTAGGTATCCTTCGACGAAGGACCTTGGGCGCAGCCGACGGTTGTGATAGTTGCGGAGGCTCTGTTGGTAGACCGCTGATCGATCCGCGGCTATGTCACGTGCCGCGTCGAGTGTGTCGACGGCGTCTTCGAGTGCGGCCATCGATTCGGTTTCGCTGTAGGCGACGACCCGTGGGGCCTTATGGCGTACTTATACAGGCAGCACGGCTTCGGCACCGTGCACCATGAAGAAGGGTGTGTAGCCGGTTGAGCTGTTTGGCGTCGTGCGCAGGCTCCAGAGGAATGAGGGTAGCTCTTGTGTCCAGGCTCCTACGATTCGCTGGAGTAGGCTCATTAGGCGCTTCTTGATGCCGCCGCCGACGAGGCCGTTGGCCTTTTCGACCTGCCCATTCGTTTGCGGGTGCGCCACGGAGGCGTATTTTATGTTGATTCTAAGGTCTTCGCAGAAGTCCTGGAGTTCTTTGGAGATGAAGTTCGACCCGTTATCGATGATGATGTTGTGCGGCACGCAGAACCTGTAGACTATGGATTCGAATAATTTCACGGCCGTTTTGCCCTTTTGGTTAGTAACGGGCATGGCCTCGATCCACTTGGTGAATTTGTTGACTGCGACCAGGAGGTAGACGTGGCCTCCTTTCGAGGACTTGGGCAGTTTGCTGATCATGTCGAGGCCCCATTGGGCGAAGGGCCAGGCCAAGGGTATGGGCCAGAGCTCTGATCCTGGTGCGTGTGGTTTATCTGCGAATCTCTGGCACCCGTTGCATCTTCGGACGATGTCCTTGGCATCGTTCATGGTTGTTGGCCAGTAGAATCCAGCTCGTAGAGCTTTGGTGACAAGGGCGCGGCTGCCCGCGTGATGGCCGCAGATGCCCTCGTGGATGTCTTGGAGGATAGTTTTGCCGTCACCGATGGTGACGCATCTTTGGAGTACACCCGTAATGCTGCACTTGTACAGCTCGCCATTGATGATGGTGAAGGCCTCAGACCGGCGAGATATGCACCGGGCATCTGTCGGGCTGTCAGGAAGCTTCCCGTCTATCAGATATCGGAGGTATGGCTGTGTCCATGTTTCTTCGACTGTCATGACCTGCATTAGTTTGACCACTTCGACCTACGTGTCAAGCTTTCCTGGTCCTTCGGGTAGCGCAGCCCCCGAGTGTTCTGCTTCTTTGGGTGATCCCTTGGGGAATTTCCGTTTGATGTATGGCACGCAGATCTGTTCGAGGAACACACCTGGTGGCACCCGTGCGCAGGTGGAGCCGATGTTGGCGAGTCTGTCGGCCTCTTCGTTGCTTTCTCTCCCAACGTGCCGAAGCTCGCAGCCATCGAGGTCTCCTTCGAGTGAGTTGTAGAGTGCGCGGTACGCAATCATGTTGGCAGCGTGTGCGTTGCACTCATTCATCATCTGCTAGACGACGAGATTCGAGTCGCCGTAGATGACCAGGCGCGTCGCGCCGCAGATCTTGGCCATCCTCATGCCATGGATGAGGGCCTCATATTCGGCTTCATTGTTGGAACCTCAAAATTTCATCCAGAGGACGTATTTCATCTTGTCGCCCTGTAGGAAGGTCAGTATGACCCCTGCTCCAGCTTCGCGCTTGGAGACATCGAAGTGCATTGTCCATGACTGCGTCATGTCCGGAGTGTCCGGCAGCTGCAACTCCATCCAGTGGACTAGGAAATCAGGTAGGACCTGGGACTTGATTGTGTGGCACTTCTCATAGACTATGTCTAGAGGTGACAGCTCGATGCCCCACAAGGACACACGTCCTGTGGCCTCCGGGTTGTTCAGGATGCTGTTCAGGGGTGCTTCATTAACGACCATTACCTGATTCTCCTGGAAGTAGTGGCTCAGCCGACGAGCCGTCATGAACACGCCGTAGGCGAGTTTCTGGTAGTGAGGATACCTCTCTTTGTCGGCGTCAATACCTCACTTAGGTAGTAGATTGGGTGTTGTACCCCATGGGCCTTGCCATCTTTGGGTCTTTCGACCACGAGCACGGTGCTTACCACCTGATGTGTAGCTGCTATGTATAGCAGTAGAGGCTCGCGCTCCCTTGGCGTGACCAAGACGGGCGAGGTGGAGAGCAGCCGCTTCAGATCTTCGAATGCATCGTCTTCTTCAGGCGTCCACTCGAATTTGTCTGCCTTGCGTAGAAGCTAATAGAAAGGCAGGGCTTTTTTGCCCATGCGGCTGATGAACCTGATCAACTCCGCGATGCGCCCAGTGAGCTGCTGGACGCCTTTGAGGTTCTTCGGCTTCTCCATTGCCATTATGGCCCGGATTTTCTTCGGGTTCGCCTCGATCCCTCGCTGGGAGATGAAGTAGCCTAGTAATTGACCAGATGGGACGCCGAAGGCGCACTTTTCTGGGTTTAGTTTGATATTGTATCGATCAAGGTTGTCGAACGTCTCGTGGAGATCGTCAATCGGTGTCTTGGCCTCCCTTGTTTTGATTACTATGTCGTCGGCATAGACTTGGATGTTGCGGCTGATCTAGTCCTTCAGGCATGCCTGGATGCACCGTTGGTACGTGGCGCCTGCGTTCTTCAGCCCGAAGGGCATTGTGTTGTAGCAGAACACTCTGAATGGCGTGATAAACACTATTTTCTCTTGATCTTCGACCTTTAGTCGGATCTGATTGTAGCCTGAGTAGGCGTCGAGAAAGGAGAGATTCTCGCATCCTGCAGTCGAATCGATGATCTGATTGATCCGAGGAAGAGGGAAGTGATCCTTCGGGCAGTGCTTGTTCAGCGATGTGAAGTCCACGCACATCCGCAGGATGTCCGTGTCCTTTTTAGGGACCATCACGGTGTTGGCCAGCCACTCGCTTTCCTTGATTTCCCTGATGAAATTGGCGTCAAGTAGTTTGTTGACTTCGACTCCAATGGCTTCAGCCCGCGGCTCGAACAGTCATCGGATGGACTGTTTGACGGGCTTGGCGTCTGGAAATACGTTAAGTGCATGCTCGGCGAATTCCCTGGGAACTCCTGGCATGTCCGCAGGACACCAGGCAAAGATTTCCCAGCGCTCACGCAGGAATTCGACAAGCGCACTTTCCTATGCGGGGCTGAGGTAGTTAGCGATCGGCGTCGTCTTGGAGGCGTCCGTCGGGTGGACTTGCACCTTCTTTGTGTTGACGGTGGAGTCGAAAGACATGTTGGGTGCATTCTGTCTTGCGACTGGGGGTGCCCCGTTGTCGGTCACCTCTCGGAGCCTTATGACTATGAGCTCCTCCTGCATGACGAATGACTGGGAGATTCTATTGAAGTCCCTGTCGCAGTGGTCCGATCGTGTGAAGCTCCCGTGGACTGTGATGACGCCATTAGGTCCTTTCATCTTGAGTAGCAGGTACGCGTAGTGCGGTACTGCCAGGAATCGTGTGAATGCCACGCACCCGAGGATGGCGTGTTATTGTGATGGACAATCCACCACTTCGAACTCGAGTCGCTCGCACCGAAAGTTATCGGGCTTGCCGAAGATGACGTCGAGACATATCTTTCCCAGGGGGAATATGCCCTTCCCTGGGACGATGCCGTGGAACATTGTGTCGGATTGTTCCAGGCTGCACAGCGGGATCCGCATCGCTGCTAAGGTGCTGGCGAATATCAGATTGATGTCGTTGCCGCCATCCATGAAGATGCGGCTCATATCGAACCCTCCGATCTGCGCCTCGAGCACCAAGGCAGCATGACCTGGGCGAGGGACTTGGCAGGGGTGATCCGAACGGCTGAATGTGATGCAGGACTCTGAACTGCTAAGGTACTCAGGGATGGCGGGTGGAGCGATCACAGCCAGATTGATCTAACGGGTGATTTTCTTTTGCACCATGTTTGTTGGGCGCCATTTTTGGATCATCAGTGATCCTTTTGGCACGGGGTACCCGTTTCCGTCATTGTTCTGCGCAGGTGCAATTGGATGATTCGAAGGTCCCACGGGTGGTGGAGGAGCTCCATGGGCGATGTCACCTGGTGCGGGCGTGTTCCCGTACCCAGGATTCAGGGCTTGTTGCCTCATTTGGGACATGCTCTCGCTGAGTTTCTGGAACTCACGGCAGTGTTTGAGCATGTGGCTTGCCTTCTTATTGCCATCCTGCTTGTCGATGTAGAAGTGAATGGTGCACGGGCCCGACAGCTTGTCGTATGCTGAGGGTCCGTAGTCGCGGCTGTGGCGTTGCCATGACTGCGTTGGGCATCCACCGTCGCGGAAGTTGTTTCAACGGTATCCTCCGCTGTTGTGGTTGCCTTCGCTGCGGTGGTCGGCGTAGCCACCCGCGACCATGTCGAGTCCGTCACGATCATCGTAGACGCGCGATCTTCTCTTGCTATGGCGTTCACGTCGACGGCCGTAGTCATCTTCCTCCTCCGAGTGCGCTGGGTGGACGGAGTCCTCGCCATTTGCCCACCTGTTGGCGATGTCCATGAGGTGGTCGAGTGTCTTGGGCTTGACGCACCCAAGTTCTTCCTTGAAGTCCTGGCGTTTAACGCCAACCTTGAAGGCGTCGATCGCTCTCTCCTCAGAGATGTGTGCCACGGAGTTCTTGGTGTTGGACCAGCATAGTATGTACGAGCGAATGGATTCGCCCGTTCGTTGGGTGCAGGCTCGTAGCTCTTCGATCGAGGCTGGCCTCTTGCTGCTGCCCTTGAAGTTTCAGATGAAACTGTACGCCAGTTCCTCCTAGCTTCGGATGGATCCTGAGGATAGGCTGCTGAACCAGATCCGGGTTGCGCCTGTCAGCTGCAGCTGAAGGCATTGCAGGGCGGTATTCTTGTTTCCGCCGTGTAGCTTGACGGACAACAGGTGGTAGCTGAGCCACGCCTTGGTTTCCTATGTGCCGTCAAACTTCGGAGTGTCCGAAGGAAGCTTGAAGTTACGTGGCATCCGTGTCCGCCGGACGGATCTGCTGAAGCATCGAGCTCCGCAGAGTTATCCTTCGTCGTCATCCTCTTCGGTTTCGGACGAGCATACGCGCTTGGCGCTTGCTTTGTCGATCTTGCGTTGGGTGAGCTCGCTTCGAGCGTCATAATCGCGGCTGCGATGCCGCGAGCTCTTGTGCCTTCGAGGTAGGTCGTGCTCTTCCTCGTCGGATGAAGGCGTGGTACTGTGGTTGAACTTGACCGCAGTCTTCTTTTTTGGCTCGGCAGGAGCTTCTCCGTGGAGCACATCTCCAATGAGAACAAAAGGGTTGTTCAAATAATTGTCGTAATCCATAAAATATGGATGATTTACTAATGTCGTTGGATAAATCACATTGTGACACCCCCGGTATTAGGGCTAGACAAATCCCAAACCTTCGTCTGATATAAGCCTAACCTAAATCTCGAAAGCGTACAAACAGGGAATTGATAACACAACAGTGACCCTACGACACAAAAATTAGTACAACAAGATCATAACTGAGCAAAGAACCTACATATTACAAGCAGAGGTCACTGACCACAAACATCAAACAATGGAAGTCAAATTATGCTGTTAAGTATAGCAAACTAAACAAATGGCCTAAGAGGCCTGAAGCATAACGATGACGTCCAATTCATAGATCCCAGACTGCCGACTGGGAACTCCAAACTACTCGTCGATGTCGATGCCGTAAAGAACTCATCTTCAAATGGTAACACTTACTCTGCTGCAAAAGTATCAACGAAGCAAGGGTGAGTACAGAGTGTACTCCACAAGACTTATGGCTGGTGGAGTTATTTTGCATAAAGACATCTTTGTTTTGTAAAAACAAGGGGGAGAATAATTTAGACTAATCAAAATATTTTAAAAGGGGATAAGAGAACGGTATCTCTAGCTTTGATCATCTCTTGATATCCACCGAATCATCATCATCTGAACCTATCTAGGATCACCCCCTCGATCCCCGAGGAAGCATCCTTAAGCACACATTACTTAACTTGCCAAGTTTTACGATTACGTTCAATTTCTCTATGATCTTCACGTCCATTCCCAAGTTCATCCATAACTGCGGACGCGGCTTTTCGAAAATATTAGTAACCCTGCAGGGGTGTACAACTTTACCCACACGTACCAACCGATTCTTAATGCCACTATAGATTAGCCCTCTTCCTTGGAAGGCCGGAAGAGAGCGGTTGGACACAACCTTTACCTTGCTTTCGCCGAGACCATGAGTCACGCACTAGGGAGATGTCGCCGTAACGGATCGAGTCCCGAAGCCGGACCCTAATGATGTGAACAGGGTTTGAGATTAGGGATGTCGGGCACCTCCCATTCTCTGCCACGCTTACCTACCTGTATGAATGCACCTCCTTCACCTCCTTCGAGAAGATCCAGAATGCATATGTCGAATGGAGCGCCCGAACTATGTGACTCATGGAATCTACTAGGCAAGTTAGTTGGTCGAGGGGGTTTCTAGGCCCCTGTGTGGGTGTACGCTCGTGTTGGTTCAAGAGGCAAGAACTTCGGGTCCTAAGGGTGGCAAGTATGGGACTGCAAAAACCACAACCCACGTGGCCTCCCATACAAGCCTTAGCATGTTTATTATCCATCACTGATCATACCACGTCATCCTGTCAAACTAGGTTCATTCGCAACTCTGATTCATCAACCGGATGGATCAGTGGTAACAACTAAGCATGGCTAAGCACAATAGATGTAACAGCTCTAGCAACGCTTCACAAGCTCAAACCCTAGTTATGCTAGGAGCAGTGGATCAGGGAATATAGGCTTTAAAGGAAACATGCATCAGATAGGATTACTCTATCTATCGATAAAAGTCTTTAGAATCGTATGCACATGGCAAGAATGTAAATACTTTGAAATCATAGGATTAAATCATGTGTGGGCTTCGCTTGCCTTTGCCAGTTGATATCCATAAAGCAGAGTTACGGACATCTGGTACTTGACTTGATTATAGTTGGTCAAGTACTGGTCTTCGAGCTTCGACGGTGTTGACCTCAGTCTCCGATCTTGATCTCGATTCCAATATTATATTCTACCGGAGAAGAACCAAATATCGGAAACAAGGGAAAACAATCAACACATGGCATCGATGCAATGCTCAATCAAGGATGATGATATGCCAAGTTAAAAGTTATTGAAATAAACCCTAATACATGCTTGGTCATTTTAATCGGAGTCCGAGGGGTCCAAACCCACCCCAGAGGTATATGAGAGGGTGCATTTAGTTCTTATAATTAAACTTATCATGAAAGTTGATTAGCAATGCATGATTATGGCTTAAAGAGATAGGTCTCATTTTTCTGAACATTTTTATATATTATTTTTATTTTTCTGATTTAAAATGAATTAGTTATGATTTTCCTAATTTTAATTCATTTTAAATCATTTTTGGAATTTTATAAAATAATTTACATTTTAGAATTACTTAAACATTTTTATTAATTAGAAACATTACTGAAAATACTTATTACACTTATAGGGTGGACCCACATGTCAGGTATTTACTAATTACAGAAAACATTTATTCAAAAGATTAAAAGAATTATGGCATCATGCTGATGTCACCCTGACATCAGCATGGCCCTGCTGCAGGTCGAGCGCGGCCACGGCGATTCCGAGCGCGCGTGACAACGCTGAGGCGCGTGTGGGAACGAGGAGAGCAAGGGGAGGCAGATGGTGGCTGCGCCGCCCGGTTTGGTCACCGGAGGGCAGTCGACGATGAGATGCTGCACCGGCGGCCTCGGATGGACGGCGGGAGAGAGATACAGAGAGGGAGGAAGATGATTGGGAGGTGCTAGAGCACCCGCGGCTCACCAGGAACGCGACGGAGGGCTCGGAAGGGCACGGGGAGGCCGGAATCAGTGGCACGCACGGCGGCCGGAGCGCGGGAGGGAGCTTTCAATTGCGGCACCTAGGGCTTCTCCGGCTTGCGTGGTTGGACGAGGTGAACGAGGACTCCACGGATGTCACGACGGTGGCCTCAGAACGACGAGGGGTGGTCAGAAACTACGGGGCGCCGGCGATGTCTGGGCTAGGGTTCTTCGGTCGGAGAGAAATTGGGGATAAGAGGATATCTAGGGTTCGTCCAAAGGCGCGAGGGGGTCTTATAGATGCTCAGGGAGGCGGTAGAGCGCATCGTGGCGCCGACGGGGATCTTGACGTGGCTGAACGGCGACGACGAAGACACGCAGCAGCTACTGCTCGATGTCCTTTTGGCTGGAGGTTGAAGAAAAGGGAAAGAAACGCGAAGGGGTACCGGGCCAGGTGGGCTAGGTTGGGTTCCCGGTTGGGCCAAGCCAGAGGGAGGGAAAGAGGGATGCGGCCTGATTAGGATAGAAACCCTATTTTCTGCCCAGGTATTTTTCTATTTTCTGTTTTCAATTTCTCTTTGTAAATTCCATTGTAATTCTATTTTGAATAATTTCAAAATACAAAAACTTTTCCAAACATTTAAAATACTATGGAGACCCTTATAACCATTTGGGTTTCCAAACATTTTGAGGTTTTCAAAATTCAAAAGCCATTTGAATTGATTTCAAAGAGATAGGGGAAGCTAGGGTTTAGGGTTTTGTGGCCTTTTTTTTATTCCATGCATTTTAAATAATGATGCTCATGAATGCACAAACAAATCCTATTTACTATTTAATAAACTAGGGTTTTTATACACATCCATAAAATAAATGCTAAAAATGTAGAAAGATAATTGATTGAAAGATCACTTAGGAAGTGACATCGTCGTTTAAATTATATTAGAAAGGAAACATGAAGAAACTCCATATGGATGGAATTCTAGAGTCTTTTGATTTCGATCAAATGACGCTTGTGAAACTTTCCTAGAGATAATTAAAACTCCGTTCATAGGCCAAAGGTGAACGAATGACTAGCTTATTGGAACTTGTACATCTAGATGTATGAAGCCCATTATGTGTAGTCAAAAGCGATGGATTTCAACTTCATATGCTTTCTCCGAAAATTTGAGTGAATATATGAATATTTACTTAATGAGGATGAAGTGTGAAACATTTGAAAAGTTCGAAGACTTTCAAGATGAAGTGCAAAATCAATGTAACAAGAAAATAAAGAATTTATGATAGGATCATAAAGGGAGATATTTGAGTTACATGTTTAGCATAACACATAAGATTTGAGGAATCATTCCATGGATTTGCATTTCCCGAAACACCATAAGAGTATGGAGTGTTAGAGATATGTAATAAAACCTTGTTTGACATGGTAAGATCAAAGGTGTTATTTATAAAACTGCCATTATATTTTAAATATAAAAGCTTTAGTGACTACCGCTTTTACACTGAAAATAGCTTCGTCATGATCCATTGAAATGACACCATATAAAGTTATGGTTTGGGATAAAACCCAAGTTGTCCTTTCTTAAACATTGGTATGCTATGCATAAATAAGATGTTTACAACCAAAGTCGGATGAATATTTCTTTGTATATTTTTTGAATAACCATCGAGTATTCCTCCATAACACCGAATACAAAAGTGTTTGTCACTTAGAACGTCAAGTTTCTTTTAGAAGAATTTTTTGTGAAAAGTTAAGTGGGAGGACAATAGAACTTTGATAAGGTTAAAAGAACCTTAGCTATATGTGTTGATTTGCGCAGCACCGGAAAGTGTCCCAGAGGCAGCAACAATGCTCATGGCTCACGTGCCTCAAAGGTTGTGGAAATAGAGGTCTAAGTTTCTATTGAACCAAGTAGGTTGGGTAAACAATCAAATACCAAGATTTGAGAGTTAAATCATCATTTGACAATGATGATCCGACTACATGCAAAGAAGTGATGATGGGCCCTGACTCTGTCAAATGGTTTGAAGCCATAAAATCCGTTATAGTTCCATACACGAGAGATCAAGCTTTGAACTTGAAAGACCCTCTGAAAAGGTGCAAGAACTTACAGTCCTATTTGGATCTATAAAGAAATAGACATGGAAGTTTCACATCTATGAAATTGTCGACACGTCGAGAAAGAGTTCACGACAATGTTCAAAGAGTTGACTATGACAAGATCTGATCTTTCATTAAGCGATATTTAGTCTAGACGGATTAATATAGCAACCACTACATATAATTTTGTTATGTGGTAGTTGAATAAACAAAAAAAAGTTATTCTAATAGAATGGTTACCTAGGACGTGTGCATGACACGGTCCAAAGGGTTTTGTTAATTCAAAGGATGCTAAAAGCATATGCAAACTTCAATGGTTGAAGTAAGCATAGCGGAGTTGGAATCTTCACCATGATGAAACTATTAAAATAGTTTAATTTCATCGGAGACGATGAAGATACTTTCATTAGCAGGAAATTAAGTGGTAGCGCTAAGACATATTTCTAATACATTATATGGAAGACATATTGTTGATTGGAAATGATGTATTTTTATTAACACAAGTTAAGAATTTCATTTTTGATGAAAGACTTAGGCAAAACCCGAATATTTGGTATCAATATCTATATGGATAGATTGAGACGCTAATATGGTTGTGGCAAATATACATAAATGCGATATTGAATAAGTTCAATATAGAAATGTCAAGAAAAGTTCTTGCCACACAGAAATTATGAAAATCGAAATTCAAGTATATCGACACTTGGTAAGTGAAACAAAGATTCAGGTATTGATTGATACTTGATGAATGTAATCACAAAGAGATTTTTTTAATCATACTGTGATATGTACACATCTAGATATGTCCTATGCTCTAAATGTTATGAGCATATACCAGAATGATTCATAAGATGATTATTGGACGATAGTAAAGATATTCTTATGGTCTTTTGGAAGAACTAAGAATATATTATTTTTGTAGAAGTGACAAATAGATGGTTAGTTCATTGTAAAAGTATTACATTGATACTAGTTTTGTCACAAAGTACAAATTAAGTTTAACTCAATCTAAACTAAGGGTGGCACAATATAATGGAAAGTAAGTTCCATAATGGATTTAGATGAGTTCCAAAGTTAAGACATTATGACAGATAGTACAACAAAAGGCTAAGTATATGACTGCTATTATAGCAGCAAAAGAGGGCATTTATGTCAAGTAGTTTGTTATCAAACTAGGTGTAGTTCACAGCGGGATAGAACTATGAAGATATATTGTACGACAATATTATCGACATGTTTTAACCCCAAGGAACTAAAGGTCTCACCAAAAGACCAAATTTATACAAAGCCATCTCATTAGAGAATGAATGCGTAGAGACGCAAAGACATGCAATTACACATGGACCTGAAAGTGTCGGATCCAGAGATCAGTTGACCATTAGCAATCGTGTAAATATAACACCGGAAAGCCATAGGTGTTGAATGCACAAAGGTTTGAAACTAGATTATTGACTCTAGTGCAAGTGGAAGACTATTGGAGATATGCCAAAGAGGCAATAATAAAGTGGTTATTATCATATCCTCATGCTTATGATAAATGGTTACATACCATGCTATAATTATATTAACAGGAAACCTTAATACTTGTGTGATTTGTAAACATAAAAGAGTCCCTAGTAAAGCCTCTTATTAAACCAACTTGTTGGTTAATATATGATCATGGTTTCCTGATCATGAACATTGAGATGTTATTAACAACAAGATCATATCATTAGGAGAATGGTATGATGGACATACTCCTATAGATAAGTGTAGCATAAAGATCAAGTCATTTCATTAGTTCGTTTGCTATAAGCTTTCTGATACATAGTAACCTAATTCCTTCGACCATGAGATCATGCTAAATCACCATCACCGGATGGATACTTTGATGACATCAAACACCACATCGTAACTGGGTGGCTATAAAGGTGGCATTGAGTGTTCGGAAAGTATGTGTTGAGGCACATGGATAAAGAGTGGGATTTGTCCATCCATATGACGGATAGATATACTTTGGTCCATCTCGGTGGAATGTCATCCAATTAGCTTGCAAGCATGTGACTAGCTCACAAGGGATCACATATCACGGTAACGATAAAAGAGTACTTATCGGTAACGAGGTTGAACTAGGTATGCAGAGATACCGACGATCAAACTTTGGATAAGTAAACTATCGCGAGACAAGGGAAAATTGGTATCGTATGTAAGTGGTTCATTCGATCGCAAAGTAATCGTAGCAATATGTGGGAACCATATGAATTTCTAGATTCCTCTATTGGTTATTGATCGGAGAAGAGTCTCGGTCATGTCTGCATAATTCACAAACCGTAGGGAGACACACTTAAGGATTCGATGTTGTTTAGTAGATATGGAATGTAAGTAGAGAGACCGAATGTTGTTCGGAGTCTTGGATGGGATCCTGGATATCACGAGGAGATCCGGAATGGTCCGGAGAATAAGATTCATATAACGCTCTGTTTGGATGCACGGAATTGTATTCAGAAAATAAATTAGATGAAAATTCCAAATCCAGTCTGGAAAGGAAATGACTGTCAATTCGAATTCTGGTGTTTGGGTGGTTTAGAATTTTCTGTTAGAATTAGAGTGTGCTACCTAATTTCAATTCCTGTTTGGATGGACAAACCATAGAATTGGAATTTTCTTTTTTTCTTTTGGCTAATATATACTTGTGTAAATGTATGAATAGTAAATGTGTATATATTAGAATGTATATACATTATTTTCCACACATTTCAAGCGTACGTACAACTTTTTAGTGTCCTGCAAAACAAAGAACATTATTTTT
Organism: Avena longiglumis; assembly: GCA_030063025.1. NCBI lineage: Eukaryota > Viridiplantae > Streptophyta > Magnoliopsida > Poales > Poaceae > Avena > Avena longiglumis. Next base: position 434,748,053 of record CP125977.1, on the reverse strand, counting down.
CATCTCATAATTGTATGATGCATATGCAGACATATAGAACTTGGTATATTTGCATCAAAATCGTTTTATTGGGAATCTATACTTGGTGCTGTGAACTAGGAATATAGCAAGTTATCATTCTGGAACTCACGGTATCATATCACAAAGACCAACGTTTAACTATAGCTATACTAGGATATTATAAATAATAGGATGGTTTGCAGTACATAACACAGAGCAGTTTCAGCTGCGGTACAGGCATGCGTGCGAGTGATATTCCATGTACACGTACATCCATGGACCCCACGCGTCTCCCCATCGACATGAACTCAAGAAATTGGACAGGGTACCCGTATGGACAGGGTTTCCGTAACGATTCGGAGGTGAAGGGCTCCGAATTGGACCCAAGGGGAGAACACCGTGCGTGGGGTGCGTCTGGAATTGGGGCATCCTTTCCAGACCCGAATTCTAGGACAAACCAAACAAGTGAAATGAAGCCCAATTCCAATTCCTTGATTCCAGGGCCAATTGAGTGCATCCAAACATAGTGTAAGGAAAGTCCAATTCCGAAGTTTGGGAATGATTCTGGTGTTTTCACCGGAATGATCTAGAAGGGTCTAGAAGATTCACCGGACCGGAGAAGAAAGGGTACATGAATATGTCATGAATAAGTGGAATGATTGCATAATATCCTAGGTCACTTGGTTGGGCATTTATAATAAAAAAATTAAGCTCCAAATTGAAAGTCAAAAGGCAAGTTTGAAAAGTCAAACTGGGACAATGTATCCTGGTGGCGGAAGGAAAGAATCCTTCTTTCCCTCCACCACAAGCCAACTAGGAGAGGGAGTTGGGGAAGGATTCAAACTCCCTCTCCAAAGCTACCCTCCCTCTCATAAATAGAGGGGAGGGGTGCCCCAAGAGACATAACACCAACCCCTCCCCACACCGCCGCTGCGCCGCCGCCGACTCCACCTCCTCCTCTCTGTCCCTCTAAACCCTATATCGCCAGAAACCCTAATTCCCCACCATAACCCGCTCCGGCTTAGGCGAAGCCCTGCGGGATCTTCCCTCTACTTCCGACACCACGACGCTGTGCTGCCGGAATCACGAGGGGGGAACTACAACCTCCGCTGCCTGCTAGAACAAGGGAGAGGAAGGTCTTCATCAAGTACATAACGTGACCGATCATGAAAGCGCCATTTAACGCAGGAAGGATCGTCTACGCGATCTTGAGATCGGAAAGTGTACGACTACATCACCCATGAGAATCTTCTCTCATTAACCGCTTTAGAATCTTCGAGGGTGAGTACTCTAATCGACTCGTTGCTACAATCTAGTAGATAGATCTTGGCTTGTTTGTGTTCATGCGGTAGAATTTTTTTATTTTCCATGCTACGAACCCCTACGGCCCACTCTGCTTAACATACAGGTATATCAGCTATGCGCATCATAAAATCAAACTAGAACTAAAATATGGATGAATAGCAATAATAGATGGAGGATGAGAGGGATCTCATCGAGTTATTGCGGGTTAGGGTGGTCGTCGATAGCATCAGTAGGTTGTGGACGTCGTCAGCGACCAGCGGCTCGGGGAGGTGGTTGTGGAGGCCACCGGCAGTAGCAGCTTTGGGCAGGCGATCGACAGCTCACCCTCCACTTGTACCCACCACCATCCCTACGTTGCGGTAAGCTCATCACGGCCATTGACGAGCGTCATAGTCATGCTACCTAGGTTGACTGTGTTGATCTAAGGCCTCATGTGGAGGAGCTCCACTACCAGGTAGTAGCAGCCCTGGGCAGGCAACCATGGGGAACTAGAAGGCCTGGATATGTCGCACCTAGAAGGGACGATAATGCCGGCTACCCCCTAGGGTTTCGTGGAGGCAATTCAGAGCTTGATTAGAATGGAGGTGGGGAGGAAATTGGCAGGAAATGCGGAGTCAGTGCCATGGCAGACGTGGTCGAGGCGGAGTGGCCTAGACGATGGCTAGTGTAGCGGTGGAAGCTGGGGCTAGGCAAGGGAGAAAGGAGATCTCGGGAGAGGAGTGGGAAAATGAGATGGGAGAAGCCGACGGAAGATGGGATCAATGGGAGGCTATCTTTTTTTAGAAGAGTTTTTTAAATGTTAGCATGAGAACTGCTAAATTCATTGATTAAATAGAAAAATGAACTTCTTGGTTAATTTGAACCAGGCGAAAACCCTACAATGGCAAGCCACACCTAGAACACCAAACACATACAAGACACCGAACATGAGAATTTGGGCCAATCTCGACGACGCCAGAAGGGAACGACAAGCCAAGAAGAGAACAAGTGCCTCTCTAGACCTGCGAGCAAAGAACAAAGGGCTCATATGACACTCCCAGCATGTGGAGGGGGCTCCGTCTACTGCCTCCACACAACCTCGCGGCCACTGGTCCCTCTAATCTGATCCAACTCCAAAACAATGCCCTCAAGAGGGAACACGACGCCAAGTAGCTCTGCCATCGTCCCATCCGGAGACCAGATGTGGGGTTTCCCCCGGAGCATGTCGGGATAGGTAGGTGAGAGCTGCTAAGTCTACACCTTCAACAAGGAAATGACACCCCTAGGTGCCGCCATCAACCACTCCGACAATGTCCAGAGCACGTCTTTCACCGCCAGCCTCACCTACACCAAGCCAACCAGGAACCAATCAACCGCCATGCGTGGATCCACGTAAACACGCCACCCGCTGCACCTGCCTTCACATCCGACCACATCTCCACGACCAGCCAAAGCTACTGGAACAACTTCCTCCTCCCTGCACTGGACGCCGCAGTCGCTCTCACACAACCCTACCAGCGCTGCAAAGCTAGGCGCGCTACCCCAATCGCAGCATGCTTCCTCTTCTCTGCAGGTGGTGGGAGGATGCAACACCTCACCCCCGGTGTCATTCATCTCAAGCCTCTGCAGGCCCGAATAAGCAAGATGTGTGCAATGACTGCTGTCCTCCGGATCAGCCCTAGTCGAGCCCTTGATGTCGACATCGTGGGCATTATGCCAATGCACTGACGCCATGACAAACGCATGCACCTCCTTCCCTTCCACATCTAACTCACGCAACTTCTAGGACAAGCATTGTCGCCTTCCAGCACACCACTGCGCCAAGGAGCTCCCCATGCCGAAATCGGCACACTGGAACTGCCCCAATGCGTGCAAGGGCTGTGGGCCTCTAGGCCTAGACCGGGCCTGTGCCGCCACCTCCATGCTTGATCTTTAGTCCACACAGAGTGCCGCCCGTCGCCTACTCCGGTCATCCATCGCCGCCACCTCGCCCTCCTCCGTGACGCCAGTAGTGTCGTTACACTCGGCCCAAGCCTCCGGCGACGGGTCTCGCTCCACTCGTCAGAAATTGGCCTATACTTCGTAGAATTTGGATCAACATATAACACTACTTCCTTCGTCTTAAAATAGATATCGAAAATTTATTAAATTTGAATGTATATACATAGTAAATAGTGTCTAGATTTATTTAAATTTCGATAAATCCGTGACATCTATTATATTTTTCGTTTAATCCAAACAATGTCTACAAGCCTCGACGGAGACACGTCATGCTTAAATCTCACCTCCGGCAAGCATGCCCTCCTGTTGTCTCTCATGGAACGGGACCCGTGAGCCGTGACCACTGACTGATCAGTGTCTCCATACATTGTCCCCATCGAGCCACACGTAACTATTTGTCTCTTCCATGGCTTCGTGCCGAACTGGCTGCTGCTTGGAAAGGTCCAGATCCAATTAAATGGTCGATTGCATCATTGCATGCCGTCCCGGACTCTAGCGCCGCTGCCATTGACTTGTCCAGCGCTCTTGTACTCTGCTCCGGTAGTTCCGACCCCGGTCTTTGGCTTCTTCCACTGCCTGTACGAGAAGCAGAATCCATAGACATGAAACATGGACAATTGGACAAGGATCACTGAGTACCAATTACTTAATCAGCAAAGTTATCATTACTTTAGTCACACGTCCACTAGAGTAAAATTCTTCTTGTTGGAAGCTTTCTAAGTCAATGGAGTCAACTCCCTGGGAAAAGTCTCTAATCAACGGAAATAGCGCGTCAAAGTCTATGTACATACTATAATAAACCCTTTAGCTAGCTAGCAGCAGGGCTGGAGCCTGGATTGTTGTTTAGGCTTTTTCCTAGATCATATCAACCCCCACAAAGTTAAAAATATTCCTATTTTCATTCTTTTTTTAAATCAGGAGAGAAGACTCTCCATTAAGTGATGCACATGGTCATTTCTATTGCATAGTTCAAAATTTCAATAGAATCCTTGTTTTTTTTTCGAAATGGGGAGCATCGCCTTGGCCTCTGCATCAATAGATGCACACATCCTTTTTATTGCATTATTCAAAATAGTTTAAAGTTTAGATCAGAGAGGGTTGAAACAAATATCAACCATCGAAAAATGAATAGTACAACAAAACTATTCATTTTGCAATCTACTAGTATGCTGCCACTCAGTAGCCTGGAAATAGAAATCCTGAGAACCGTAAGCAGGATGTTGCAGCCATTGTCCATAGGCTCCCGCTGATCCTCCAGGAGCAAGTATGCCCATTGTTGAATCCAGTGCGTTGCCAGTTGAATAACCTGCAAAAAATTAGTACCTTTCTGTTTGTTAAAAATGATGTTATTTCTAGACATCCATATGGACCAACATAAAGCTGAAACACCAATTCGTATTCTAGTTTTAACCCTTTTGTCAACCCCATTAAGCCAATTCCCAAACATATTGGTGATATTAGACGGTGGGGTAATATTGTATGCAAAGAAAATCGTGCGCCAAATTATACGTGCAAAAGGACACGACAAAAACAGATGCTCAACCGACTCCATTGAGTCACAAAAACAACATTTTGGACATCCCTTCCATTGTCTTTTTGACAGGTTATCTTTAGTCAATAAAACTCTATTCTTAAGGAACCACATAAATTTTTTGATCTTTAGTGGTATTTTCAACTTCCAAAGATACTTATGTAAAAATCTAGTATGACCATTCATTTCGTCCATATACAAAGATTTTACCATAAATAGACCATTGGTAGTCAAATTCCACACGAATTTATCCTGATCATCATTTATGTGGATCTCATTAACCTCCTACAAAGATGTAACCAATTTGTCCATTTGTTGCCAGTTAAATTTCTCCTAAAAGCAATATTAAGAGACGTTTGACCAAAAACATCAGCCACTAATAGAATCCTTGTGCATCCTGCTCTTTGAATTTTTCTTTTTTTGGAAAGGAAAATCTTTTGCATACATGGAGTATGGGTATGTCACGGGGCCTCTTTGTTTCTAAATTGATTCCTTTGAGGAGAAGAAGTTAATTATCAAAATAAGAGCAAAGTTATCCTACAACTTTAAGCTGTGGCATTGGATTGATTTGAATCAAGAACAAAGAAACCTTCTATCCTATCTCTTGTTGCTATTGTTGAGATTTGAGTTACTCGTTTCAAGAAAATTCAAAGTGTAACATGGATGACTTCTGAATTTAGAGCTAAACTCAGACCAACTGCCATAATCCAGGCCTCTTAGTTGTACTTATATTTCTAAAATAAACACAAGCCACGAGGTGATTCCCCAATATATTGTCATTGATCTTAGTTTGGTCAAGTGTGCTCTCTCACCTCCTTCTCGGGCAACCTTACACCCATTATAGGTGCTTCTAAGAAGAGTAACGAGTTGGTAAGGACAAGCATCTCCTCTACCCTGCTGCCAATTGTTATAATTACGACAAGTAAAAAAAACGAAGAACGAAAATAAAATCACAGCAAAGGGGTATAAATTTTAACGTGGAAAAACCTCTCCAACAAAAAGAGGAAAAAACCACGAGCACTAGCCAGTGAAACTTCACTATATCGGGAAGTGTTTACACAATGCCAGGGGATTTTCACAGATGCAACTTATCCCGGTTGGCGGCTTATAAGAGGTTTATATATCGGTGGAAACCTAGTTCTTCGACAATCGGGCCTCGCTCCGCTCGTCAGAAGTTGGTCTTTACTTTATAGAATTTGAATCAACATATAACACCGATAATGGAAGTTGAGCAACTCGCACCACACTTGAATCAGCGCTACCGTCCCATCATCTCATACAACGACATTTTCACCGGGCCACACAAGAACATCACCTAGACAGAATGTAGGGAAAGCCTCGGTTAGGAATCAAGAAACCAAAGTCCGCACAAGAGAATTGATTCTTTCTAAAGAAACTACTATCTCTGATGCAAATCTATCCTGACTCGGTGAACTTGTGAAAAAAACATTTTTTACGCTTCGGAACTTTCTCTATTAATAATGGGACGCAGATAAGGTTCTGGGAGGATAAATGGCTAGATAATGTTTCCCTTCGAGAACAGTATCCTTCGTTATATTCTATTGTTCGTTATAAGGAGGAAACGGATGCCACGGTGTTCGAATCATTCCCGCCAAATATAACGTTCATAAGGGATCTAATTGGTTCTAGATTTGACTCTTGGATCATGTTGCTACATCGTCTGGCACATGTACAACTATCGGACGAGCCAGATGAATTCCGATGGAATCTAACTAAGAACGGGTCCTTTTCTGTTAGCTCTTTGTATAGTGCTTTAATCCAGCCGACTATTCCGGTGATAGATAATAGGATGATCTGAAAGATGAAGATAACCTTTAAAAACAAAATCTTTGTTTGGTATCTTCGTCATGGGATTATCCTTACAAAAGACAACCTTATTAAGCGGAATTGGCATGGAAATCCTGGGTGCGTGTTCTATCACCATGATGAAACAATCAAACACCTATTTTTTCAATGTAGTTTTGCTCGGTCTATATGGTCAATCACCCAAGCAGCTTCTGGCTTGTATCCACCACGTAGTATTGCCAACATCTTTAGGAATTGGTTACATGGTATTGATAACAAGTACAAAAATCTTCTTAGGATCGGAGCGATAGCCATTATATGGTCGCTATGGCTATGTAAAAATAATAAGGTTTTTAATGATATAAACTGCTCTCTTCTGCAGGTTCTCTACAGGTGTACTCATAACCTTCGGGTTTGGTCGACTTTGCATCATGCGAAATATCGCGATCTCTTTCTGGAGGTGTGTACGCGGCTGGAGGATACGACACGAGACTTTTTTACCTTACATGGATGGTAGCATAATCTTCGGATAGACATGCCCCATGCACCCTAGGCGCTATTACAATTTCTCAGTTTGATATGTAATTCGTCTGTATTTTTATTTTATGTTTGGATCATATGGATTGGTGTCGGCTGTGTGCATCTTTATGCAGAGGCCGGGTGTAAGTTACTGCTAAGTAATAAAGACGCCGTTTATCGAAAAAAGTATTTTGGGATGGAGGGAGTACATAACTTCAAACTTGAAGGACATCATAATTCTTAATTTGATTATTTTGAATGTGTGTCAAACTTGATAGAAAAAATATATTTTCCCACATATGTTAACTATTTCGATTATGACTTTATTGTGTCGAAATTGAGCATAAGATTTGGCACCTGAATAACACCTGATGGAGCACCCTATGGCCACGATCAAAGATCTTGTTACTGAACCACCATGTGTATGATGGCACTGGCACCCACCTAAAAACCGCTGCTATTACTCGCCAGCCACCATCAGCAATCATCATCACCAATCAGGAAAGACAGGCGGGAGGTGGAGGAAAGCAAGCGGAGCAGGCGTACACTAGTCGAAGCTGCTGAGGTGACCCCACCGCCGCCCATCCAGCATAAGAACACCTCAACTGCAGCTCCCCTCTTCTCCACCGCACCCCCGCCCCAATAATATTCTCCTTCCTCGACCTCCACTCGCCGCCCAACAACTCCAACCAAGCAAGCCACCCAGCACCACCATACGCCCGACGAGCCTCTGCCGGGGCTGGTATCTAAGGGGGGCGGTTCATCGTGCGTCTCACGCCCCGTGCCGTGGCGGAGGGGCGCGCGCGACCAAAAGGCAGCAGCGACAGGGGGAAGACGACGCGGCGGAGAGAGGCGGCTTCGACGCATGCCGCTGTGGGGAACCGCGTCCGGGCCGCCACCGCCTCTGGCGGAGGGAGGGGGCCCGGAGGGCTCGGGCGGGTCGTCGTCGTCGGGTGCCGCCGCGATACGGTCGCTCTTGCCCACCAGGCGCCGGCTCAGGCTCGACCCGCCGTCCAAGCTCTACTTCCCATGTACGTATGCGACGCGTTCTCCGGACGCGGTGGTTTCTCTGACCAGTTTCGCTTTCTTCCTCCTCTGCTTCTTGACGGCGGTCTCTGCTTTCTTACCATGCGGGTTAGCCCGCCCAAACCGCTGCCTGGTTTGAACCATCTGTACCGTTAATTTTCGATTGGATGGGATATGGCTCTCCTTTCACGAGTCCTCTATTTGATTGTTCTTAGCTCGTCAAGGCGCCGCCTTCGTTCTTCTTCCCTTGCGGAAATATTTGAAATTGTCTCTGCTTCATCATGTGAAATTCTTTTCTCTGGCCAAGAAATTTAGCAGCTGGACACTCGATTAATAATTCGGCAAGGTTGAGAGATATATGCTCCAATTTGCATCAAGTAATTACCGTCTGATCGATGCAGATGAGCCCGGGAAGCAAGTTCGGAGCGCGATTAGGATCAAGAACGTCAGCAAGTCCCATGTGGCGTTCAAGGTAACAACAACTCTCTCTCTCTCTCCCGCCAGGGATATCTTCATTAAATTAAGGGATAAATTTAAGGCCTTAAATGGGTTAAATCCCATAACTTGATTCTTTTATGAGTAGATAGCAACATGCTAGTGCTATTGCAAACTTCCCTGCTTGATTGTTAGGTTGTTTGGTGTAACACTAAATAAGTAGAACACCAATTTGATCCATGTATTATATGTCTTACAGTTCCAAACAACAGCACCAAAGAGCTGCTTCATGAGGCCTCCTGGCGGCATACTGGCCCCAGGGGAGACTATCATAGCAACAGGTAATGCAAAGCTCATACCTACTTTTTGTGTGCATTTTTTATGAACTTACCCCCCTTTTCTCATTGTTCACCTACTCAATACCAGTCTTCAAGTTTGTGGAGCATCCTGAGAACAACGAGAAACCTTTAGACCAGAAGTGCAAGGTCAAATTTAAGATTGTCAGCCTCAAAGTTAAAGGGCCTGTGGAGTATGTCCCGGAATTGGTAAAATCTTTTTATCCCTTGAGACCGTCCTGTCACCTAAAATATAATCCATGTGATTTCATTCCTCTTAAGTGTTGCATGCATGTCACACAGTTCGATGAGCAGAAAGACCAGGTTGCAGTTGAGCAAATTCTGCGGGTTGTGTTCTTGGATGCTGAGCGTCCCAGCGCAGTAAGTGACGGCAGATCCCTTCTTTTCATCTGCTTTCGCCCTGTACTTCTGAGTGGCAGCAAGTTCACCGTACACATTTCGCAATATGTTTTTTGTGAAGCAACTGGACAGACTCAAGCGTCAACTCGCTGAAGCCGAAGCAGCCCTTGAGGCACGCAAGAAGCCTCCAGAGGACACAAGCCCCCGTATTGTTGGCGAGGGTCTTGTGATCGATGAATGGGTATGATCAGTTATCTGGTGTTTTTTTAAGACAACCGTCCAGTCTTTTACTATTTGTCCAAGATGAGGCTATGTATCATGTGATCATATTCTCATTTTTTTCAGAAGGAACGAAGAGAGAGATATCTTGCTCGCCAGCAGATTGAAGGGGTTGATTCAGTATAAATATTGAACTCTGCAAAGAGTCGGTTGAGCGTGTATACCACTTCATCGTTGCCACACGTTGTCCTTCCACTGCATTTGTTCATGGTTTTTAAGCTACTGCGACAGTCCGCTAGGAACAAGAATGAGGCTTTGTGTAATTAGGATTTGAGCTTCACGCAGCATTTCTTTCCTGGGTCTCCATGTAGATAGTGAGTCACAGATTGATAATAATATCATGTACTCGTATGTGCTGTTGTAGATTTAGACGTGGGACTGTGTTCCATTCCCTAGTGGCTGTTCCAATCAATGCCAAATGTAATTTGCCTGAAAAAACACTTTTCAAAGTGTTTAATGGAAGTTCTCTGTTCTTGTCATACTACTGTTTCCTGGATATATGTGCTTATGCGGCTATTATTATAACTGTATTTTTGTCAGCTTGGTGCCAATCTATAAAAGAAATTTACTCTCTGTCTAATAGATGTTTTCCACAACAAAAATGCACTTAAAAATTTGCAGCGCCCCTTCTGGTTTTCTTTATGTAGTCATTGAGCACTATCAGTTCTCTAACTGACAGGTATTTGAGGAGATGAAACATTATGGGCTCAGCATCTGGTTCCTCTGCTCTTTTATTTGTCTGTCTGACCTGTACTGATATAATTGTTCTTGTTCCCTTGCTGATATGATCTGTACTAATATAACTGTTGAGCTGGAAAATTAGGTACAAATACACCTATACCTAACCAGCCAACAAAGGTGGCTAATCATGGTGGAGCATTATGTAGTCCTTTGTGGCTTAGAACAACCTGTTGCTTTCTTGGAATTCATATAAGTCGGTTTTTTAAGTTTGTTTCCACTTCATAGCCAGATAGATGCCGATCAGGCACCCTTGACTTTTAAAGCTGAAAGGGTACAAGTTGCAGCTTCTGTTTAAGATGTCATTTTCATAGAGACAAAGGTGTATTCTACAGAATGTATATTTTTTCATTTGATGTGACCTTTACTGTTTATAACGAGTGGTGATCTCTTGGGGCGTCTCAAAACCAGTACTTTTCTCCCAAACAAGATGTATTTGGAAATTTTGTCCTTGAATTTTAGAATGGTCTGAAGTTTCAGCTTAGCAGGTTTTTACCTTTCCATTTTTCTGTTTCAGTAGTGCAAAATAGCAGAGTTAGAAAGTCGGTGATCCTATCTCACGTGATGTTTTTAGTATGTTAAAAACCAGTATTTACAGTGCTTACAACTTCCGTAACTGTGGACTACAATTTCCATCTGTTTTAACATGTCGAACACCCACCCACCCATATTGTACTACATCTTGCCCTTTGCTTGAGGCTATTAACTGAATTTGCATCTTCAGTAATTGCAGATTACATCTCTTTAGCATGCCACCAAAAATTGAGTACAGTACTACAAGTTGCCCTTTGTCTGATGGAAATAATTGCCTTTGCATCTTCATCAATTGCCCTCGCCATACTACCATCAAAATTTGCCATTTATTTCAGGCAGTTCTATGCCCCCACCAATGTCATGGAACTCATCAATCAGACGATGAATAAACAATGAAACTCACCTAAACCTCTACACAGAAAGCAGGGTTTCGAGGGAGACGACTTGGACTGAAACAGCACGAGAGCTTTGACCTTTTCAAATGAAATGCTCGAGAATTGTCAACTGCGAGATAACACGGAATACTCAACTTGTCTTCATTGTGCTAGTCCACAAAGCACCCACTAACCAGAACTTGAACTTACCAAAGAGCAAAGTCCACAAACATAACAGAGCTTCTGAACATTGGGAAGAAAAAAGGCTGCTCGCCACATACATACTTCACATAAACATGATTTCACAGAAGAACATCTGGTTTCTGATTCCACGTCACAAAACCAGATCTTTACATAAACAGGGATTCTGGAAACAAAATCAGGACAAAGTGGTCCTTCTGCTGATCATTGTGGTAAAAGGAACTGAAATTAATCCGCGAGTTTGCGTATGCCGCACAAGTAAAACTCTCAGCAGTAAAAGGTACTTCTACATAGGAATTTTCTCTGTGGAGCACTAGGGAAGTGCAGGGTTACTTTTATTCTTTCCCCTGACAAAAAAAAAAAGAAGAATATATGCATCTGCAATAACCAGACTTAGGTGGGAGGTACCACTACTGCCTTTAGCTTCTGAAAATTTCACAAACAAAATCTTATCATCCTTTGACTATATGCCGCTCGAGTCTCTACCGAAGATGAAGCGACGGCCCCAGTCAGATATCACCAGCGCCCTCGTGCGCCAGCTTATTTGTTTGCTGAACTCAGAGAAAAGAAGAGGAGAAAGCAAGTGTTAGGTTAGATACAACAGTAGGTGAGCCACAAATGGGCATAATAGTGACTGCGCAATCTGATTTTATCAACATAAAAAAGGAAACAGGCACTTACGTTGCGTAGACTGAGTACCAGAGCCACTGAGAGCTGTGGCCAATGGAAACCCAATCTCCAGGGAGCTGTGCAGCGGTTTGCTCACCTCCTAGTGGGGCAAACTGGCCTAAATGCCTGTACCTGGAGGCATCAGCAAAGCAATAATATCAGCATTCTCCCCTAATAATATCAGCAAAGGTTGATGATGCAATAAAAATAGGCACCTGAAGGGGAGGAAGCGATGTCGACCTTCTCCCCTAATGCGGATTGGACCTTCAGGATTTTCTTCAGCATACTCCATCTTGTTAAAGCATTTTGCAAGATATTGTCCTTGCTGTGCAGCAACCTGACAGAACAAACTAGTTAGAACTAAAACAGTGATGCATTTTAAACTGAAATGGTCATTTTGAGAATTTTAAGCTGTCAAAATCCCAACAAGTAAAAATGGAAACCTGAGCTGTTGCAGGTAGATTCTTGACTTGCGAATCCACAAGTGAAAGAGCCTTCTTAAACTCTTCAATGCTCAGCTCCACAGATTCCTTTTCGGTGTCACCGTTCCCAGTCCTGATTAAATCGGCAATTCCGTTCATTTGCTTGCTCTTCATGTAGAGCTTTACTTGAGGATATCTCACATAGATATCCTCCAAGATGTCTTGGATTTCTTTCACGGTCAAGGTTCCAGATTTATCTTTGTCTGCAACTCTGAATATTTCTGAGATGTCCTCCTGCAAGCATTACATGCCAAGAACACAAACCCCTAAGTCAAGAATACAGTAGCACTGGATAATTCTAAACAGCGAATGTAGCAATTCAAGTATCCTGGCAAATAGCAACAGGATCTAACAATAATATCAAATGTGCTAGTATACTCCATGTGAACCCCAGATGGGCCATCTACTATATACGAATCACTGAACATAACGTCTCAAGAATGTTAATAGTCAAACTGCACATAGGGGGTTCAGATCAAAAACCCTTTTTCTTTCCACACCGAAAACAATAGGGGGCACTCATCATCATTACATAAAGCACGTAAAAATGATTCATTTGCTAGCGGTCACCGCTGGTTTATGGTAGCAGAGCCAGCAATACCTGAAGAATTCTTACAGCACGTAATATCAAGAGTTTGAATTTCTACTGCGTACCATTACTCTCCGCTGGTTTATGGTAGCACAGTCACCTACTGCATAGACATCATCACATTCACGCACCCTTAGCCATTCATCAGTAGCTAGGACACGGCGATTAGCCTGTATATGTACAGAAATTATTACTTTGCTAGCTGAACTGACAGTAAACATAATAAAAAATATTTTTTATCTACCTGGCCAATCTGTTTCATGAAGTCCACAATGAATGGACGGGTTCCAATACCGGTGGACCAAACAGCCATTCCATAAGGAACTGCGACATCACCAGCAGCTGGATTTTGCATGGTGATTGCATCCTTAGCAACCTTCACAACTTTATATCCAGTTTTTACATCAATGCCATTTCTTCCAAACTTGTCCTCAGCAAAGTTGGTAATCCTCTTGTCAAACCTTTAAATGAAAAACAATTGTTACTTCGTTAACCTAGGAAGCAACTTACATGTATATATCATATATGAGGTGATGCTATGTTGCCATACTGTTGGGGCAGTAGATAACGTGTGTAAAAAGGTGTGAACCTTGTGAAAAGCAGTAGTAATTTTTCAAGTCATAAGGAATCGGAAGTAAAGAGAGAACCAATCTAGTCTTACATAGTCAGTATGTGATCTGCCGCTTCGATTAATGATATCTTGACAAGGTGCTGAACAGAAGGATAGAGCTTAGATAGATCTTCAGTGACAAAATCATGCAACTCTGCTGCAAATTCAACACCGGTAGGTCCACCTCCCACAATAACGAAGTGAAGATTCTTCTTCCTCTCTTCCTCATTAAGGTATGGGAGGCTTGCCTTCTCAAAGCAGTCCATCACGCTCCTTCGTATCTTTTGGGCATCCTCCACTTCCTGTGAGTAAAATAGGACCATATGAATATCACGGCAAGGACAGTAGTTCAGAAGCAACTAAAAAATGTACTCCCTCCGACCCATATTAGTTGACTTAGATTTATCTAGATACGAATGTATCTAGTCAAGTTTTAGTGCTAGATACACCCGTATCTAGACAAATTTGAGTCAACTAATATGGGTCAGAGGGAGTAGTAAGATTATCAGCAAAAATAACATAAAAATATATATCTGTTGGAGGCCCCTCCAGTATAGTATCGACCTAATATTGGAGGCAGATTTAGTTCATATAAATCATATGAGAGCTTACCTTTAAAAAGTGGCAATTTTCCTCCACGCCAGGAGTATTGAATGTGTTAGACCTAGCTCCAACTGCTACTACCAGATAGTCATAGTCAACTAAAAACTCGCCATTTCCATCAAAATTTGTCCCAGCATTTGAGCGGCAATGGATCTTCTTCTTTGCTGGATCAATCTTGAAGCATTCTGCTTCCCAAAATTTGAAATCTCCACCTTTCTGAGAGCGCATTACAAACAGAAGAGTTAGCTCACTTGGCATATAATTAATCATCTAACTGAGGTATGAATGCATCTAGGGTTCAGGTATGAAGTATGAATATTCCCTAACAAGTGAAACTTGCAGAGAACAAGGTTCATTTTTGCAATTCAAGTTAGTTTTGAGCAAGATTTGCATGGACATAAACAAGCCATTTATTATTAAGACTTGGACTATGCGTTCAGCAGTTGTGAAAGAAGTAAGCCTGGAACTGCTCAACAAGTTCCCCGAATTTCCAGAAGCCATCTTACCTTCTCCAAAATCCTACGTATTGGCTCAACAACGCTCCTTGGTTCAACAGTTCCACAGGTGACACTTGGGAGCAAGGGTGTGAATGCAAAGTAGTTCCGAGGCGAAATGACCTGGACATCATACAGCTTGCTATCAAGATTCCTTAGGAATGTGGTGCCACCCCAGCCAGTCCCAAGAACCACAACTTTCTTCTTCTTAGGTCCTTGGGGCTGGTCTGACTGAGAGTCTGCATATGCAACGAGGCCTCCTCCACCACTGCAAATTCAGCAAACAGAGAATCAGCAGGTTTGCAGATAAGGTAGCTGTTCTTGCAGTGCACACATTTAGGATTTCTTGGAACTACTCAGACATCTTAAATGACCTTATTGTGTGATCTACATTGGAGCCGTCCTTAACTGAAAACAAAATGATTTTGTAGTTATCTCAAGATAGATGTTCTAGTAATACAATACATTTAGGAGTTCATGAAACAGGAACCTCATCTGTGTGCTTACTGAAAGTATTCTATAAGTTGTGATTGAATGACATCATTCGAAAACATTAAAAAATGTTAAAAATGATCAAGACAAGGACAATATCTGTGCTGTGAAAAGTAATCCTATTACCCATGTCATCTTTAACAGTTGCACTTCTCAATATTTGATTGCAGGGCAAGTCCATGTCTTACAGCTTGTACAAATATATATATATATATATTTTTTTGTGATAGCATTGGACGGGTTAGTCTAAGCTCTTCAATTTTGTTGTTTCATAATTCGTACTCTCAAAATAGTCATCTTACAGGAAAAGGACTCATGTAAGATGTTTGTAGAGATATAACTTGTGTTCAGATATTTGTAGAGAAATCAACTAATAGCATGGGATGGTGAACTATTAACCACGAAAAGGACTCATGTAAGATATTTGTAGAGATATAACTTGTGTTCAGATATTTGTAGAGAAATCAACTAATAGCATGGGATGGTGAACTGTTAACCACGAAAAGGACTCATGTAAGATATTTGTAGAGATATATCAACTACTAGCATGCGATGGTGAACCATTAACCAGGAAAAGGACTCCGGCTTTTGAGGAATTGAAAGAAGTGTTGTACCCAAAAGTCCAGTATTTGACTAGCACCGCAACACCACATATACAATGACAATAAGCACATGGCGCCGACTCACCAAACCATAATGTAGACCACGTTCCTAGCCTTAAACAATCCATTTATTAGGTACATAGGCTTTTTCATTCAAACGAAAAAAAGAGGCTAGCATGCTCCAAGCAGGATTGGTAATAAGAAAATGCAGAAATGTGGGCGAAGAAATCAAGGACAAGTTTTCTTGTTGTGGGTGTCATGGACCAGGGGAATATTCAGATGTATACGAGGTCCACAGCTACGTGGGGGACACATCAGATTCGGTAGCCAGCGGGGCAGCGATCAAAACAGGTGGAAAGACGAATTTACCTTTTTCTTTTCCGTTTTAAAAAGAAAAATATGTTTCCTTTTTCCCTCCTTTTTTCTTCTTCTAAAATCTTATGTAACGAAAATAAGCTGCTACTTTTGAGACCTGAGTCGATCTTGAACCGACAGGATAGTTTCATTCAGAGGTTCGAAAGATGAGAGAAATCGCATTATAACATGTAAAAGGAAAAATTACTCCCAAGATCCACGGACCGAGATGGGATGAACGAGAACTCTGCTATCCCCTCTCCCTTTTCATCATTCGGAAGCAAGAGGAAGCCAGGGGTCTCGTCTCACGCACTTACCAGAACATTCCGACATTCGTGGCGGCCAAATAAAATTAGGCTATGGAACGAAATTAAACAAGGAAAAGAGAACGGAAATAAATTCCTCCTCCGCCGTCAGGGTCTCCGGGATCCTGCTGCTCTAGTCAGCAGGCAAGCCATCGGCGGCAAGCTAGATCCGAGCGAAATCGAGGTGGAAGGAGGAATTACCTCGCGGCGAGGACGAGGACGAGGTTGGTGACGGCGGGGCGTTGGTTGAACGCCCTCGACGCGCCCTCCCACACGAACGCCGTCCACCTCATCTCCCCGACGGCCTCTCCTCCTGTCCTTCCGTTCCGGGGCTACTTCCGGTGACGCTGGAATGCAGGGGCTAGACTAGAAGACGCGAGAAGAAAAATGGAATGGCGACCTCCCCCGGTCTGCGGAAACGAGGGCTGTTATATGCGAAGCTGCTAGTCCAAGTCCTACCTTTCTTCCTCTTTTCTTTTCTTCTTCTTCCCGGGTTTTTTTTTTTTTGACATATTCTTCTTCCCGGGGTTGGGGCTGGTGTTGGCTGGCTACGTGTTGGTGGTGGTGCGGTGAGGGGTCGGCGTTTGACTGGTGGGTGGGCCCGGATGGGAACGGGCGAACCTGGGTCGTCAGTTCGGACGGAGGTGGGCGGGCACACACACGTGGTCGGCATGTTAAAGCGGCCACGCCAAGCACCTATTCTCTCCCTGCCTGCCATCCCGTGTGCTTTTCTATCCGACGGCTAGCGCTGGATGAATCATGTCTGCCGTCGCCGGAGTGTGTCAAACTCGGAGGGCGACACGTCGGTGCAGGGAATGAGCCGGCCCAGAGCGGTTCGCCTTCCTGTCGAGGCTGCCGCCGTTCGAACGGAGCCGCCACACTACTGTCGCTGAATGAATTAGAATGGAGTAGATGAAAGCTATTTTCTATAAAATCTAAGAGGTCGTTTGGTATCCATGTATTCATTTCATACTACAAGGTTAAAAATATTTGAATTGTCAATACTAAAATTATATTACTCCACCGAAATTTGGAAATGACAGGTTTAAGATAGGAATTGAGTTTACACATAGGAATATATGGATGGATTTGCCAAATAAAATGACCGCTTAATTCCGTGCCAACCAAACAGCATAGGGATGGAATTGTAAAATAAATTCCATGATTCTAGGCCCAAATGATGGATACCAAACAACCTCTATACTCTTTCCAATCCATAATAAGTGCCGATGGTTTAATACAACTTTATACTAAATCAATGACACTTATCATGGATTGAACAATGTAGTACTTCCTCTAATCCATATTGTTTGTCACTAAAATGAATGTATCTAGATGTGTTTTAGTGCTAGATACATATATTTCAACTACGAGTGATCTGAGGAAGTACAAACAAATCATAAAAAGAATCACATGGACTGCAATTCATCAAAATAAACAACTCATATAAACATTTCACGAGGAATATAATCGCCGGGCGAGGGGAGGGGTATAGTTCCATGGGTGCCATGGCATCCTCTCCCAAAATATCGTTAGAGTCATGGTACAAACACCGATGCAACTTAATTGTCGCTGGTTTAGACAAAGCTTTACATAAACCTGCAATAATAAATTTGAATAGAAAGGAGTACTATTTAGATAGTTTTATACTATTTATTATATATTTTAGACAAATACTAGACCATTGTATTAAAGTTATGTAGTTCGTGCATTGTACTTGTATACTTTGGCACTCTGATTGCTGAAGATACTAGATTCGCCATTGCTCTAAGGACCTCTTTGGGTTGCACTAAATTGAAAACAAGGAAAACCGGAGAGTTAGATGTCATCGTGGAATCCTAATGATTTTAGAACACATAAATTCTGGAGAATGGATTCTCGGATGATGCACACAAAAAATGAAATTAGGAAGAACATTGAGCATTGGACTTGTAAAATAAAAATATAACAACATTGGAGCTCTTCCTTTTTCTTTTTGCAAAGGACATCCTTGCAAAATGGAGGGTATAAGAATGTATTCCTAAGGAATTTTGTTACCCTAGTCCTAAGATCCAAAGGGTACCGTAGAAAATAAAATCCTTGGGATATAGACCCAAGAATCATATGAAAATTAGAGAGCCATATCTCCTAGCCGGTACACGAGGAGCCCCATGTAGATGGTCGAGAAGCGTCAAGCAAAAACCCTCGCTCTGGTGGTGTGTCTAGTACCAACGGAGGACGCGTGGAGTCGTGTGTCTGACTGATCTTGTCGTGTCTTTGATTTTTGAAACCGAGGATGGGGATATCCTTTGTTAGTTCGGCCAAAGACGCAACGTCCGGCGAGCTCGATCGACGAGATAAGAACACACGCAGAGAGAGAGGGTTTTTTACCCAAGTTCATGCGGACCCTACATGTTGTAACTATCGATTATTTGATGGATGATCACAATTACAAAGGTTCCTTCTCCGGGATGACTCTAGCTAGAAAGTCTCTCCCCTCCTCTCGTCCGAATTGGGACTTTTTTATAAGTTCAAGAGGACACCACAGGGGTCGAAAGAACACGCAGTCGGTCTAGTACTGCCACGCTGAAAGGGCTATATCTTCCCATGCTATTTTTGGTGATAATGACAATCCCATTTGTGATCTAATTGTGCGCTTGAGTTTCAGGAAAAATGTTGTTAATGTTTCCTTAAAACTGTGTGGATGCTCTCTTAGGATCTCACGAAGACGGTGGCCTTTAGTTTTTCTCCTAGTTTCTCTCCTTTTGTTATTTTAGGTCGCTGTACTATTAAGAGGGGGTCCATCTCGGAAGGCTATGGGAAATCACTTGTTATTGCACAAACCCATATGCACCGCCACAACCATCCTACTATTCAGTGAGAGAGAGTGTTCCTGATCTGTTAAAGCCATCTATGTCTGATCGGAACTTCCGGCCTGGCGCCGGAAGTTCCGCTCAGGTTTTTTCTGCAGGATGTTCTGAGCTTTGTTCCGATCATAGTTCCGCTGGAACTTCCGGTGATCTCCCAGAACTCTCTGTTTTGGTATGCTCTATTTGCCGGAAGTTCCACTGGAAGTTGCATTGGAACTTGTCCTGCCAGAAAGTTCCTGAGCGGAACTTCCGCCTAGCCACCGGAACTTCCGGTCAGACTTGGTTCGCGACCCAAAAGTGCCGCCCCTAGTTCGGCTCCAAGTTCTGCTGAAGGGTCAGTAACCTTCTGTTTGAAGTGTTCTATTTGCCGGAACTTGGGCCGGAACTTGCATCGGAAGTTCACCGAAACTTCCGGTATGTTATGACCGGAACTTCCGGTTGAGCTTTTGGAGCGGGCATCAACGGGCTGATGACCGTTGGAGCCGTGCTGGGCGGAACTTCCGGCCCCTTACCGGAAGTTCCGGTGAAGTCGCGTTGGCTATAACGGTTCAATGCGGAGGGGGCCTATTTAAGGCGCCCCTCTTCTTCCTCCCACCCACTTCGAATTTTTCTCTCTCCTCCATTAATGCTTGAGCTTCACCTCACTATATCTCTCTCTCTCTAGCCACTCAAATGACTTGATCTTTTGAGAGGTGAGGGAGGTGACCTAGATCTACACTTCCACCAAAGAAGATTTGATTTCCCCCAGCCATCCTTTGTGGATCTTGTTGCTCTTGGGTTTTTGAAACCCTAGACGGTGTAGGGCATCCTCGGAGCTAAGGCTTGTGTTGTAAAGCTTTGAGGTGTTGTTGAGGGTCTCCAATTGAGTTGTGGAGCTTCCCCCTCAACCTTGGTGTAAAGGTTTCGGTTGGCGTCTTCAAGGTCACCGGTTAGTGGATTGTGAGGCCTCCTTTGTGGGGGGCTCACCGGAGAAGAAGATGAGGTCTTTGTGGCGCTCGGGTGACCTTGTGTGGCCTCGACACCTCTCCAACGTAGACTAGCTTCTTGGGAGTGAACTACGGGAATTATATCTCCGTGTATCCGCTCCGGTTAATTCGTTCCCTTTCTTTACTTCTTGCTCTTTACCGTTCTTGTGGTTGTTGTAAGTTATCTTGCATTTAGGTTGTTCATCTAGTTGCACATCTAGATAACTTTCCTTCTCGTTAAGCCTAAAAGTGAGAAACAAATTAAAATTTGGTAGACGCCTATTCACCCCCCTCTAGTCGTATCAAGTCGGTACTTTCACACGCGACAGGGCACAACTTGCATGGATACAACATGGAGAGGCTCTCATGTGCGATCTTCGCGTGGCAGTGCAGGTATAAGGCCTAGCTCCCTAGGCATTAGAGCTTTGGCCTGCCACTCCTATCTTCTGTTAGAATGGATGGTTAGCCGGGATGCTCATGGCTACGCGGACCGTGAACACATAGACCCCGGACAAAGGTCTTCGTGGCGGGTTGTTCAAGCGAGATTCGAGAATCCCGGGTTGCACGGATGTATACGATAGATCTCTTGGGTCCGTCCTTTTTCGTATTCATTTTTAGGTCAATTTATATTTTGATCTACGGTTGTCATCTTCAGCGATGGTCGCTGCTATGGTGTGCTGGTCCTATGGGGATTTAGCACAATGATTTTTCGTATGTCTACTACAATAAGATCTACTATGATAAGCTCTGTTCAGCTCCGGTGCTGGAGGGGCATGGACGGCGACACGCCTTCGGCCCATGCTAGTGTATGTAGTCGTCGCTAGATGGTCTAAGGACTATTTGTAATTTCTATTACTTTTGGGACTCTTCGATCGTTGGTGATTATTAATAGATAGGTGGAATTTCATAAAAAAAATCATATCAAAATCTTACAATCACTATAATTCCTTTAAAATAAAAAAGACTCAAGTCTGTTTTCAAAAGTATTGGGAACGGAAGCAGGTTCACATAGTAGTTTATTTTTGAACACAGTACATATTCATGACTTGTGTCCCAAGAAGAAAGTGGAGTATATTCCAAGATGTCTAGAAGAGAGAAGAGAAGGAACGTGCATCGGTCGCCACTCCCGCTGGACGGACAGCGAAGCGGAGAAGAGGGAGGAACGGAACGGAACGGCGGATCCTAGGAAAAGAGCTGGAACCATCTCTGACGTCCGCAGCAAGAAAGAAAGATTCTGAACAAGTATAATCAAATGGAGAGGCACTCAAGGCCTGCACAGGAACGGGTGACCAGCGTACGTACAACGAACGCGGTACGCCCGCCCGGTTGGTGGACCACGTTGTCCAGATGGACGGGCACACGCACGCGGGATTACAACGTGGATCACAGGAGCAAATCAACAACTCCCTTTGCCAGCGCCAGCCAGACAGGCAGGCAGGCAGCCGCGCTCGCGAGACGTGCACCCAAAAAGTGCTCGTTTCTTTCAGACGACGAAGGAAATGCTCGGTTGGCTGGTCGCATGTGTCGGTGTCCAAGCAAAGGCGCTGCCCGCCGACGGCGTCTACCTTCTGCGAGCAGAGCAGTCCGGACTTCTCTGAAGAGCGCGAGGCTACTTTGTCTTTGTCTTTCCGGGGAAACCAGGCTCGCGGATACAGCCCATTTGGGTGCCTGCGCCTGTCCCGCGTAGCTTCACTGGGCCTGTGCTCTTGCGGGTCAGCCCGCCGCTAGGCAGGCCGTCCTTGGGAATTGGTGCCTGTGCACACGTACGGTGACGATGAGCCACACTGGTATAAAGGCCGATTTTTTTTAAATAAATTCAATTTTTTTAATAATTTTTTTATAATACTATACGATTTTAAGAATTTACAAATCTAGCATATTGTCAGCATTGCCGAAGCCAACTAAAACTAATCAGTCAGGCCTAAACTGACTATAGCTAGTCGTCTTGTACTAGGCCAACTGTATGGTACGGCGAGCCCCACATAGGTCGAATGCCCAGATGGCGCCGAATGGGCTGCACTTGTCCTGCCCAATACCGAGTGGGCACTCGGCCACGACGACGCCGAGAGGTTACCATTGCATGATCCACTTCAAAACTCATGTTTTCTACTTAATTAGCTAAAGGACCATGCATGCATGAATTAGACGGCATGTTGCATGAAGTAGTGAGTTAAGTATCAATCAATAGGCTATTTTTTTTAAATAATACATTTTTATTGAATTTCACAAATAATATATAAAACAGGCAATTTGTATTTCTGACGGTTCGTCGTCCGTTTGAAAGACGACTCAGGTGCTTCGTCTTTTTAAAAGACGACCGACATGTCTTCTTTTATTTAAAAGACCACCGAGTTGTCTTCTTTTATTCAAAAGACGACATGTTCTTATCGAGCTGTCGGGTGACAGGGGTACGTCTGGTCGTCTGTTGAATGGACGAAGGACGTTTCGTCCTTTGAACGGACGACACGCCCCAGCATATAGCTCGCGCGACTGCCCGTGCTTGCCCGTCGTCGTCCTCCCCTCCTCTCTCTCTGGTTGTTCGTCCTCTCTCTCTCTCGCTTGATCTTATTTTCTCAGCTGATGTATCGATTTGTAGCCCAGATTTCTACCCAAACTCGTTGCTCTAACACATTAGCAAGCTAGTAGAGTCTCGATCTACTAATGGGATAGCCTGGTGTGGTGATTTGAGTCGTTTTGGTGGAGGGATCTGGTGCTGTTCTTGTTGAGCAATGGCCATGGTGGAGGCTGGTGCTGGGACTTGAGGAAGGTGCATGGTGGAGGTGCTGATCCGTTGACCTGAGGCAGCTGCACGGCAGGACTTCGCACACTTTATGGGTAAACCCTAATTTTTTGCTAATTGCAGTCATGTGTGTATGTTTATAGGTAGCCTTTGATGGGGTCTGTTAGATACAAGATATTTGTAGAGTATTATGTGTCAATGTACCTGTTTTTGACTGTTTTCGGTATTTTTTAGGTCAAAAATCATGTCAAATAATGTAGTATTTAGGTTCTTGTATGGTCCTGGTTTTATCAGAACAAACCAGCACAGAGTTGATTTGAGCGAGTTTAATTTTATGGATGAAGTGCCTCAGAATCCTGAAATAGTGCCCGTTACTCAGTTGAAGGATTGGTTATGTGTTCGTTTAGGGCTCCCTCCTACCCATACTATCGGTGTGCATGCTTTATGGACTAAGTCAAGGCAAACCCCTAATTTTTATTTAAGGCCAGTAGAAGCGCAACATAAATGGGTCAAATTTGTGAAAGCTTGCCAGAAAAGAGAAGTTAACCCCAGTCTCTTAGTGTTACCTGTGGCGAAAGAGGCTGGGTATGATCATGGCCATAGTAGTCAGACCGGTCATGCTGGAGGTAGTTATGATCATGGCCAGAGTAGTCAGGGCCAAGAGGGTGGCGGCGGTTATGAATTAGGTCACAGTAGCTATGCACACACCGGGGGTGATGGTTATGTATCAGAGGACGGTGGTGAAGGATTAGGGGAAGACATATTCAGTGGCGAAGCTGATGAGGACGAGATATATGATGCTTTGTTGCAACATCAAATGGAAGCCGAAGACTCAGAAGGCAACAGTGATACGACTGATGATTCTGGCGAGTCTAATCAAGAAGAGATCGGCCAACCTATTCCGGCATCATGAATAATGACAACATAGCAGCAATGACTGTGAACGATAGGCATGATTCGGCGTGGCATTATCACGTGAACAACATCTCTCTGGGTGCATTATATCCTAGCAAGAGACATCTGCAGGAAGCAATTGTTGAGTGGTCAATGTCCATGCAACGGGTCTTGAAAACGAAGGTGTCATCACAACAATATTTGACATTGGTTTGCGAGGAAGTTGGATGTCCTGCAAGGGTGCATGCCCATGTCCCTAGGTATGACACAAACTAGAAGGTCACCGATGTTGTGATGCACACATGCACACTTGACAGTGTCCTTCAGGACCATCGTAACTTCACGTCAACCCTCCTGACTAGACTGTTGTACACAGAGATAGTGGAGGGCAAAGCCATGGGGGTGAAAGCTATCATTAACAAAGTTTCTGTCAGATTCCGCTACAATATTTCATACGGGAAGGCTTGGAGGACTAAGCAAAGGGCACTGGAGGCAAGGTTTGGTTCGTTTCGAGACAGGTATGACTATGTTGTTAGGATGCTCCGCATAATCGCAGTTAGGAATCCAGGCACCTACGTGGACATCCAACACTTTACATTGCCACAGGAACCTAATTTGAGGGTACTTCATCAAGTGTTCTTCTCATTTGCTATATGCATAGAAGCTTTCACTCACTGTCGACCAGTCATCTGTGTGGATGGTACATTTCTCACTGGCAAGTATAGGGGTCAGATATTGACTGCCATAGGTCAAGATGGAAACAATCAAGTTGTTCCACTTGTTTTTGCTTTCGTGGATAGCGAGAACACCGAGAGTTGGGTATGGTTTTTCAGGCAGCTGAAGATAGCAATTGTGAGAGATACACCGAATGTATGCGTCCTTCATGATAGGAATCCAGGTATACTAAGCGCGATAAAGAAGCTCACACAGCCCACTCCTGATGAAGTTACTCCATGGCTGGACATGCAGAGTTGTTGGTGCATGCGGCATCTAGGGGCCAACTTTTTCTCACAGTTCAGGAACAAGGCTCTTATGAACCTATTCAAGAAGCTTTGCAAGCAGAACCAAGAGTGGAAGTACATCAAGTGTTGTGGCTATCTTGATGACTTCACTAAGAAACATGTGACTCAGAGGAGAGCAGCTAGAGCAACAGCGGTCGCGGCTCATGCAGCGGCGTTAGTTGTAATATGTGTGGAACTATGTCTTAAATTTGTAATATGTGTGGAACTATGTCTTAAATTTGTAATATGTGTGGAACTAATGTGCAGATGGCAGGATCTTTGATGAATGCTGACATAGATAGAAAGCACCGGTCGACGGTACTGGATGCTAACCCGGGGACCTTGAAGCACTTAGTGACTCGCACTCCCATGTGGAACTGGTGCATACACCCTGATTGGCTTCAAAGGCATGTGACATTTATTTTTCTTGCTGTTGGGATATTTATGGGCCAGAGTGACTAAACTGTTCTGCTATTTTCTTATGTAGATTGAAGTGTGCTGGGCTCTTACCCTTCGTTCGTTTGGTTGAGGCCACTCGTATGGAGGAGATAGAAGGGTGACACCTTGGGTTCCAGACTAGTCGCTTACAGTACGACTCGTCTTTTATCACGTGCTTGGTGGATCGATGGAGGCCCAAGACTCACACTTTCCATTTTCGATGGGGAGAGATGGCTCCTACTGTTGGAGATATGCCCTAGAGGCAATAATAAATGTAGTTATTATTATATCTTTGTGTTATGATAAATTTTTACATTCATGCTATAACAGTTTTAACCAGAAACATTAATACTTGTGTGATTTGTAAACTAAATTAGAGTCCCTAGTAAAGCCTCTTTATAATACTAGCTTGTTGATTAATAGATGATCATGGTTTCTTGATCATGAACATTTGAGATGTTGTTAATAACAAGGTCATATCATTAGTAGAATGATATGATGGACATACTCCTATAGATAAGCGTAGCATAAAGATCAAGTCATTTTAATAGTTCAATTGCTATAAGCTTTCTGATACATGGTAACCTAATTCCTTCGACCATGAGATCATGCTTATCACCATCACCGGAAGGATGCTTTGATGACATCAAACACCACACCGTAACTGGGTGGCTATAAAGGTGGCATTGAGTGTTCGGAAAGTATGGGTTGAGACACATGGATCAAGAGTGAGATTTTTCCATCCATATGACAGATAGATATACTCTGGGCCCTCTCGGTGGAATGTCATCCAATTAGCTTGCAAGCATGTGACTGGATCACAAGGGATCACATACCACGGGAACGAGAAAAGAGTACTTATCGGTAACGAGGTTGAACTAGGTATGTAGAGATACCGACGATCAAAACCTCGGATAAGTAAACTATCGTGAGACAAAGGGAAATTGGTATCGTATGTAAATGGTTCATTCGATCGCAAAGTAATCATAGAAATATGTGGGAGCCATATGAATTTCCAGATTCCTCTATTGGTTATTGTTCAGAGAAGTGTCTCGATCATGTCCGCATAATTCACGAACCGTAGGGAGACACACTTAAGGATTCGATGTTGTTGAGTAGTTATGGAATGATGAGTAAGAGACCGAATATTGTTTGGAGTCTCGAATGGGATCCGGTATATCACGAGGAGATCCGGAATGGTCCGGAGAATAAGATTCATATAAGGAAAGTCCTGTTTCGGAGTTGGGGAATGATTCCGGTGTTTTTATCGGGAATGTTCTAGAAGGTTCCGGAAGGTTTGTCACTCCGGAGGGGAAGGGTACATGAATGTGTCATGACAATGTGGAATGGTTGCATCATGTACTAGGTATCATGGCTGGGCAAAATAAAGGGAGAAATCAAATCCTAGTTTGAAAAGTCAAACGCCAATTTGAAAAGTCAAACGACAAGTTTGGTGGAGGAGAGTAGGAAACCTACTTGGGAGGAAGTCCTCCTCCACCACGCCAAGGAGGCTGAGTTGGGGGAGGACTCCCTCCTCCCAACCGGCGCCCTCCCACCTATAAAATAAGGGGCAGGGGTGCCCCTCTAGTCTACACCCAACACCACCCAAACCCCAACCCTAGCCGCCGACCTCCTGCAAGTCGCCGCCGCCCCTAGGGTTTATGCTAGCCGCCGACTTGGGGCTTCCCCAAGCCCTAGCCGCCGGCCAAGCTCCGCCCCTTGGTGCCCTCTAAACCCTAGATCACCAAGGCCTCTCTCATAGTCCACCATAATCGCTCCGTCTTAAGGCAAAGCCCTGCAAGATCTCCCCTCTACTTCCGGTACCACGCCGTCATGCTGCCGGAATCGCGAGGAGAGTGCTACAACCTCCGCTGCCTGCTGGAACAAGGGAGAGGAAGGTCTTCATCGAGTACCGAACGTGTGACCGACTGCGGAAAAGCTGCCGGAACGCATCGCCGAAAGGATCGTCTACGCGATCTTGAGATCGACAAGAGTACGACTACATCACCCACGAGAATCTCCTCTCATTAATTGCTTTGGAATCTTCGAGGGTGAGTTACTCTATCGAATCGTTGCTACAATCTAGTAGATAGATCTTGGCTTGTTTGTTTGCATGCGGTAGAAAATTTTTGTTTTCCATGCTACGAACCCCTACAGTGGTATCAGAGCCGTGTCTATATGTAGATCTGTTGCACGAGTAGAACACAATGGTCATTGTGGGCGGTGGTGCTTTTATTATCAATTGCTTTTTGTGTACTTTGCATCTTGCGGTATGATGGGATGAAGCGGCCCGGGCTAACCTTACATGACATCGTTTATGAGATTTGCTCCACGCTCAACATGCAACTTGTATTGCATAAGTGGCTTTGCGGGTGTCTGTCTCTCCCATTATAGTATAGATCCAATTTACAACGGGCACTTGATAGTTCAAACATCAATGTTGTGGTTCTTGTTCGTAAGTTAGATCGACACTTATTGAAAGCCCCAAACCACGTAAAATATGCAAATAAAATTAGAGGCGTCTAACTTTGTTTTGCAGGGGTGTGCTGTGATGTGATATGGCCATGATTGTGATTATTTTTGATGTATGCAATGTCCCTTATTGTAAGTTGGCAACCGGCAGGAGCCATATGGTTGTATTTAAATTCTGTTAAGACCCACGTGTCTATTCAAAATAGTTGTAATAGTTGAAGCTGGTGGATGAAAACCATGAAACGGCTCCATTGACCTTGACGCTATACCGGTGATGATGGAGATCATGTTCATGCTTGAAGATGGAGTTCGGAAGCACAAGAAGAAAGGCCATATCATATCACATATTATGAATTGCATGTGATGTTAATCCTTTATGCATCTTGTATTGCTTAGTTAACGACGGTAGCATTATAAGATGATCCCTCATGCACACAAATTTCAAGTTCCAAAGTGTTCATCCTTAGTAAGCACCGTTTCTATAGCTCGTTGTTTCGAAGCACCACGTGATGATCGGGTGTGTTAGATTCTGCGGGTGTATACAACGTGAGCAAGCCAGATTTGCTCATGCGGAAGCTAAGGTTTGATCTTGACGAGCCTAGCATGTACAGACATGGTCTCGGAACACGGATCACCGAAAGGTAAAGCATGAGTCATATAGTAGATACGATGAACATGTGATTGTTTGCCATTGAAGCTACATCAACTCTCGTGATGATCGGTTTTGATGTGGTGGATTTGGTTCGTGTGATCACTAAAACAATGTGAGGGATATTGTTGAGTGGGAGTTCACCTAGATTAATTTAACTATTAATTAGAACTCAATTTGTCATAAACTTAGTCTAAACTATTGCAAATAAGTTGTAGATCAATGGCGGCCCCTACCATCAATTTTAATGCGTTCCTAGAGAAAGAAAACTTGAAAAACAATGGAAGAAACTTCGCGGATTGGTTCCGCAATTTGAGGATTGTCCTCAATGCTGGTAATTTGACCTATGTCTTTGGATGCCATTGGGTGAACCACTGCATCTGCTACCGATGAAGTAAAGAATGTTTACCTCACTTGGAAGAATCAGTACTCCACAGTTCAGTGTGCTATCTTGTATGGTCTGGAATCGGAGCTTCAGAAAAGGTTTGAGAACCAAGACCCATATGATATTGTTCGTGAACTCAAAATTATTTTTGAGACTCACGCGGCAGTTGAGAGTTATGAGGCTTCTGAGAAGTTCTTTAACTGCAAGATGGAAGAGGGCAACTCCGTTAGTGAGCATGTGCTTAAGATGTCTGGGCACGCAAACAAACTCCAAAGTTTGGGTATAGTGATTCCTAATGCTTTGGGGATTTGCCGTGTCCTCCAATCACTGCCACCAAGTTACAAGAACTTTGTGATGAACTAAAATATGCAAAACATGAACAAGACGTTGCCAGAACTCTTCTCAATGTTGAAATCTGCAGAAGTGGAGATCAAGAAAGAGCATCAAGTGTTGTTGGTCAATAAGACCACCAAATTCAAGAAAGGCAAGTCTAAGCAAAATGGAAACTTCAAGAAGGGTGGTAAGAAAGTTACCGCACCGACGAAGAAGACCAAAGCTGGGCCAAAGCCTGATACTGAGTGCTTTGACTACAAGGGAGAAGGTCACTGGAAGCAGAATTTCCCAAAGTACTTGGCGGATTTGAAGAACGGCAACATCAAGAAGAAAGGTATATCCGATATACATGTTATTGATGTGTATCTCACTAGTACTCGTAGTAGTGCCTGGGTATTTGATACTGGTTCGGTTGCTCATATTTGTAACTCGAAACATGTACTGCAGAATAAACAGAAGCTATCAAAGAACGAGGTGACGATGCGCGTTGGAAATAGATCAAAGGTTGATGTGATCGCGGTCGGCACACTACCTCTTCATCTACCATCGGGATTAGTTTTATACTTAAATAATTGTTATTTGGTGCTTGCGTTGAGCATGAACATTATATCTGGATCATGTTTGTTGCGAGACGGTTACTTGTTTAAGTCCGAGAATAATGGTTGTTCGATTTATATGAGTAATATGTTTTATGCACATGCACCTTTGATAGATGGTTTATTCTTATTGAATCTCGATAGTGGAAATACACATATTAATAACATTGAAGATAAACGTTTGAAATTGAGCGATAACTCGACCTATATGTGTCACATCCCAAGATTTTCCAAATCTTGTAATGTGAAAAAAATAAATAAACAAAATAAATTATTGTTGAATTTTAGGGTGAAAAGAAACTTTTGTTTCTAAATGGAAACTTAAAATCCCATCTTGAACAAACTTTGGTTAAATATTTGAATTTAACAAAATCCAAATAAAGTGAATTGCATTCCTCAATGAATGTATCTTGAAATTTAAACACTTGGAAAATAAATCCAAACCCTAAACCCTGATGGAATAAGATCATTTCCAAGTTATCTCCAAGCCTATGGATGTGATCCATATAAAAATTTGTCAACAAACATTTACAAAATATCAAGAAAGACAAATAGAAATATTATAAAATCATATAAATTGGTTTCACTTAATTTGGAGCCATGGATAAAATCTTATGAATTTAATAAGATAAGGAAAAGTATTTTCCAAAGTTAATAAAGCATCTATCAATAAATCCATACCAAATGGTGAGAAAATAATCCTAAAGATATTTAAAAGGATAAATAAATATCAAATAAGATTTCACAAATTAGAATCACCAAGTTTGGATCTCTAAAATAAAAAGATATGTATTTTATAATATGAAGAAAGAAATATTAAATAAGGAATATTTAAAGACCAAATTAAATCTTGGCCTAATCCATTAAGCAAATGGAATGAATATAATCCCAATCCAAATAAAATAAAGGATAAAGAATTTCCAAAATAAAATAAAATGGCAATAACCATTCTATCCCTATTTTAAGAAAGACAAATCTCTAATAAGAATGATCATTTAAATCATGAGAAAATGATATTTGGAATTTACCCAAGTGGAATAAAAGTTGTTTAATTCAACCTAAATAAAATAAAATAAATCTTCCAATAAAATTTAGGGAATTAAAACTATATTAAATTCCATTGGAAATAAAACAAATACCCAATTCAAATGATTTATGAATCATATTAAATACTTTCCAAATAATTCAAGATGAATTATTTGACACCCTATTAAACGAATAAAAACCTACTGAAAAGATTTAGGAGGATTTATAAATTTAAATGGTGTTTAAAATTATTATTAAATCCTATTTTTTCAAAACAAGGGCTTATTTGAATAAATAAAAGACCCCCAAAAGAATAAGGTTTTATTCAAAAATTGACTTCAGAATGTGCTACTAATCAATATTTAAATCTACACAAAATTTGGCAAAGTTTTGAAATCAAATTGAGGTTTGAATTGATTAAATAAAATCAAAACAGAATATTAGAAAAGGAAAAAGAAAAACAAACTGAACAAAAAAATGTGAAAAGGAAGCAACCCAGTCCAGGCCCAGCAAACCACCTCACCCCACTCTCTAGCGAAGCGTTTTCTCACCGCAAAACACACGCGCGCGGACACTGAACTCTGGACCCCACTCTTTCTTTCTCTCTCACGCTGGCGAAATGACCCCACCCGGCAGACCTTCTTCCTCATCCCCCCGCGGTGACCACGCCCTCACCTCGCCGTTACTGGCCGTTGAATGGTCGTTTCAATACGCGTTACTACCGCACTAATCCCTCCCCGCAATCACGCCCGTTAACTCGCCTGCCTCTCCTCTCTCTTTCCCCTTGCTTGCCCTCCCCTCTCGGCCACAAGGCTGCCTTGATTTCGCGCTTGAGCATTCTCTGCTCCGACGAACTCTCCAAGCAATTCCGGCGAGCACGAACCTCCCCACTGCCCCCAGAGCACACGAGTGTGATTCCCATCATCCCCTGCATCTCCCCATACCACCCACTCACTTGTGCACACCTTGAAACATCGGCAACGACGATAACCGAGAACCGCCGCCGTCTGCCTCCACTCCGGCGACACCCCTTGGTAACTTCTGACCGCCCCATCCCCTCTGACCGATGCTCACGTATTCGCCTATCTCGTACGCATCTAACTTCATGGTTTGTTTGGTTTGGCGTGACCCGTACCTTCGCCTCCGATGACGAACAGAGGAGCCCGACGCCAGGAGCATCTCCGGCGAGCAATCAACATCGACTCCGTGCGCCCCTGACCATCCTGCGGCCACCTTGAGCATCACCGTGACCCAGCGAACCCTGTGAGCTTATTCCCCATCCCCCTTGCTTCCTATATTAGCCGGAGCACCACCGCCTGAATGCGTCGCCGCCGCTTACCGTTGCTAGCGCCGCCAATCCATGACCAAACGCTTAGAGCCGTTAGACGCAGATCCAAAGGACACGATAGAAACTTAACCGAAGGGGTAAGTAACACCTCTATGCCGTGCGATGTAACTTAAATCCAACGGCATCAGTGCTTGATCTAGACGAATCGGTACGGGCGAATAAGAATTAGCCACGTTGCTCTGATCGTTTGATTAAAAACAGATTTGATCTGTTAGATGCTAGATTTTGTAAAATCTATAACTTTAATCTACACGTCCAAATTTTGCAAATTTTATATCAATGGATTCAGCAAGACAAGCCCTAGCCAACCATACACTTTGTTTAGTAAAAAGCTTCTGTTAAATTGATTGTTTTTGCAAAAACTTGTGTATGCATGTTTAGGTTATAAAATTTATTCTAAAATGATTTTGGGGATAAAATCTTTGGCAAATGGTTTGTTTTGAACCTACTGACCATAGGAAAGAAATTGTGGTTTCAAAAATGTATTTGGTGAAATAAAAGAATGAATCTTTGATTTAAAACATTTCTAGTCAAATAAAAATATGGTTTAATTATTAAAAATGGTTTTGGATGAAATCCTTTGAGAAATGTTTTGGAAAAAAACTCTCTGACCCTAAATACAAGGTTATATGGTTTGAAAACATATTTTATGAAACCTATAGAATTTTGCCTTGTTAAAAGCATTTCTTTACCACATAAAATAATGGCTTGATCTAAAAATGGTTTATGAAGTAAAATCTTATACAAATGATTTTGCCACTTTATAAAATGACCATTAGGTTTTTTCAAATGTTTATGAACCATTAGAAACCACTTTTTCAAATAAAACAATCTTTGACATGCTTGCATGCATTGCTTTGTTTTTATCATTTTATGTGATGAATTGCTTGAATGGTAGATTGAAATATTGTTTGCTTGATTGAATTGTAGTGACTTGAAGTGTGTGAACATTGAAAAGATCAAGGAGTGAACTTATACCCTCTACCAAAAAGGCAAGTGATGCTTCATACTTTTGTCCCATTATTTTCACTATGCATTAGTGATATTTCTAAGTAGGACTTGCATGGAATTTTTGCTAAGTGTAAACTATGCCATGGTAAATCCTAGTAGATGAAACCTTAGTAGAAATTTCCTAAGTTAAGATTCCTACTACTATCATGCTTATCTTAGCTAGTAGAAAACAAGGGTGGAATATAAATTCATGCTATGGAAAATTTCTAAGTCTGAGGACTTGTGTTTTGTTTAATAAAACAACTGAGTTAATGAATCACCTGGGTGGAATGGAAGGAATGGTTTGTGTTGAGTGGTTACACAAGGCCAGGGGACTGGTGAACCTTGTGTATATCACTTGTGGATGGCCACCCAGGAACAAAGAGATTTGAGATGTCAAATGTTGAGAAGCTTCAAGTGCAGCCACTTGGCATTATGGGCTCTGCCTGGATCATATAGGTTGCAATAACTTAGCCAAATGGACAGTTGGTGGTAGGGGATGATAGGTTGGAACACGTCCATTCTGGTCTAAGGTAAGGCTTCTGAAAGATCTTGTCTTGGTGAAACCAAGTCTTGTGGCGAAAGTGCACCACCTCTGCAGAGTGTAAAATCTAAGTACTTAGTCATGTCCCTGGTAAAGGACAATTTGAGCATCAAGACATGGAAGCTATCAAGAATCTCATCATCCCAATTTCTAAGTTAAAAACTTGTGGTTGAACAAGGGATTGAAGGATCACCAATTTCTATTTGGAGATGACTTGGGAAAGATTTTGTCAAACAAAAACTTAGAGTTTTCAAATGATAAGGAAAAACTATTTTGAGCAAAGCAAGCCTAAGCTCCACTTAGCCAAATACATATAGATGATAGACTCCACTATACTACCATAGTATCACTTGCCAATACAATTCAAATGTATTGACCCTTGTGGCTGTAACTTGTTATGTTGCAGGTTTGTTTGATGTTAGAGAAGTTTATTGTTTTAGGATTACAAGTCTACAACCAACATGTCTGCCTGTGGCACTTTGAAGATGAAGGACCCCATGCTATTGATATATTCTGCTGCATTGTAATGAGATAACCAAATGAGCTATGTAAGATGTAATAAATTATTTTATTCCTGGTTATAAAGTTGTATTATGACCTTTGTTTCTTGCTATTACATCTTAACTGTGGATGCTAGCTATTGATCCAGGGACTAGCATTGTAAAATAGGGATCTCTACCTTATTAAAGGTTGGGAACCTTACAATATGTGGCACTGTCGTCTTGGTCATATTGGAGTGAAGCGTATGAAGAAACGCCATTCCGATGGAATTCTTGAATCACTTGAAAGATGCGAAGCATGTCTGATGGGTAAAATGACTAAGACTCCATTTTCTGGTATGATGGAGCGAGCTACGGACTTATTGGAAATCATACATACCGATGTGTGTGGTCCAATGAGTGTAGCATCGCGCGGTGGTTATTGTTATGTTCTTACCTTCACGAATCACTTGAGTAGATATGGGTATATCTATTTCATGAAACATAAGTCCGAAACTTTCAAGAAGTTTAAGGAATTTCAAAGTGAGGTGGAGAATCAACGTAACAAGAAGATTAAATTTCTACATTCTGATCGTGGAGGTAAATATCTAAGTTACGAGTTTGGCGAGCATTTAAAGAAATGCAGAATACTTTCACAATTGACACCGCCGGGAACACCACAGCGTAATGGTGTGTCCAAACATCGTAATCGAACTCTCTTAGATATGGTTCGTTCTATGATGTCACTTACAGATTTACCGGTATCATTTTGGGGTTATGCATTAGAAACAACCGCATTCACTTTAAATAGGGCACCATCTAAATCCGTTGAAACGACACCGTATGAATTATGGTTTGGGAAGAAACCTAGATTGTCTTTCCTTAAAGTTTGGGGTTGCGAAGCCTATGTAAAGAAGTTACATCGGGACAAGCTTGAACCCAAAGCGGAAAAATGCATCTTCATAGGATACCCGAAGGAAACTATTGGGTATACCTTCTATCATAGATCCGAGGGCAAAATCTTCGTTGCCAAGAATGGATCCTTTCTAGAGAAGGAATTTCTCTCGACAGAAGTGACTGGAAGGAAAGTAGAACTCGACGAGGTTGTTGAACCTTCTCTCGGACTTGCGAGTAGCGCAACACCGGAAGTAGTTCCTGTGGCGCCTACACCAATAAGAGAGGAAGCTAATGATGATGATCATGAAACTTCAGTTGAAGTTGCTACAGAACCTCGCAGGTCAACGAGAACTCGTACAACTCCTGATTGGTATGATCCCGTTATGAGTGTCATGTTTGTGGACAACACCGATGACCCTGCGACATATGAGGAAGCTATGATGAGCCCAGATTCCAACAAATGGCAAGAAGCCATGAAATCCGAAATTGGATCCATGTACGAAAACCAAGTATGGACTTTGGTGGACTTACCAGATGGCCAGAAGGCTGTCGAGAACAAATGGATTTTCAATAAGAAAACAGATGCTGATGGTAATGTTACTGTCTATAAAGATCGACTTGTCGCAAAAGGCTTTCGACAAATTCAAGGATTTGACTATGATGAGACTTTCTCACCAGTAGCGAAGCTAAAGTCTGTGAGGATTATGTTAGCAATCGCTGCATATTATGATTATGAGATATGGCAGATGGATGTCAAAACAGCGTTCCTCAATGGAGACATTGATGAAGAGTTTTATATGATGCAACCCAAAGGTTTTGTCGATCCTAAAGATGCTAACAAGGTATGCAAACTTCAACGGTCCATATATGGGTTGAAGCAAGCATCCCGAAGTTGGAATCAACGTTTTGATAAGGTAATCAAAATTTTTGGTTTTATACAAACTTATGGAGAAGCTTGTGTTTACAAGAAAGTGAGTGGGAGCTCTGTAGCATTCTTAATACTATATGTAGATGACATATTGTTGATTGGGAATGATGTAGACCTTCTTAATAGTGTCAAAGAATATTTGAATAATAGTTTTTCAATGAAAGATCTTGGTGAAGAAGCTTACATATTAGGCATAAAGATTTATAGAGATAGATCGAGACGCCTAATATCATTCTCTCAAAGTACATATTTGGACAAAGTTCTAAAGAGGTTTGGAATGGAAGATAGCAAGAAAGGGTTCTTGCCCATGTTGCCCAATACGGCGTTGAGTAAAAATCAAAGTCCAGCAACGGCAGAAGATAGAGAAAGGATGAGTAAGACTCCCTATGCCTCAGCCATAGGATCTCTAATGTATGCCATGCTATGTACTAGACCCGACATTGCATATGCTGTTAGTTTGACTAGCAGATATCAAAGTGATCCAGGAGTGGATCATTGGACAGCGGTCAAAAACACCCTTAAGTACTTGAGAAGAACTAAGGATATGGTTCTTTCTTATGGAGGTGATGAACAGCTCGTTGTTAATGGTTACACCGATGCTGGTTGGAACACTGATCTGGATGTTCTAAATCTCAATCTGGATATGTATTTACTTTGAATGGTGCAGCAGTTAGCTGGAGGAGTGCAAAGCAAAGCGTTGTGGCAAGATCTTCAACTGAATCGGAATACATAGCTACTTCGGAGGCTTCACAAGAAGCGATATGGATGAAGGAGTTCATTACAAAGCTCGGTGTGGTTCCAAGTGCGCTGGACCCAATATCTATCTACTGTGATAACATGGGCGCCATAGACAATGCGCAAGAACCAAGGTCACACAAGAAGCTGAAGCACATCAAGCTGCGTTTTCACGCTATTCGAGAACATGTCCAAGATGGTGACATAAAGATTGGCAAAGTACACACAAATCTGTATATGGCGGATCCGTTGACTAAACCTCTCCTGAGGGCAAAACATGACCAACACCAAACTGCCATGGGTGTTCGGTATATTACCATGTAATCTAGATTAGTTGACTCTAGTGCAAGTGGGAGACTGTTGGAGATATGCCCTAGAGGCAATAATAAATGTAGTTATTATTATATCTTTGTGTTTATGATAAATCTTTACATTCATGATATAACGGTATTAACCAGAAACATTAATACTTGTGTGATTTGTAAACTAAATTAGAGTCCCTAGTAAATCCTCTTTATAATACTAGCTTGTTGATTAATAGATGATCATGGTTTCTTGATCATGAACATTTGAGATGTTGTTAATAACAAGGTCATATCATTAGGAGAATGATATGATGGACATACTCCTATAGATAAGCGTAGCATAAAGATAAAGTCATTTTAATAGTTAATTTGCTATAAGCTTTCTGATACATAGTAACCTAATTCCTTCGACCATGAGATCATGCTTATCACCATCACCGGAAGGATGCTTTGATGACATCAAACACCACAACATAATTGGGTGGCTATAAAGGTGGCATTGAGTGTTCGGAAAGTATGGGTTGAGACACATGGATCAAGAGTGGGATTGGTCCATCTATATGACGGATAGATATACTCTGGGCCCTCTCGGTGGAATGTCATCCAATTAGCTTGCAAGCATGTGACTGGATCACAAGGGATCACATACCACGGGAAAGAGAAAAGAGTACTTATCGGTAACGAGGTTGAACTAGGTATGCAGAGATACCGAGGATCAAAACCTCGGATAAGTAAACTATCGTGAGACAAAGGGAAATTGGTATCATATGAAAATGGTTCATTCGATCACAAAGTAATCGTAGAAATATGTGGGAGCCATATGAATTTCTAGATTCCTCTATTGGTTATTGTTCATAGAAGTGTCTCGATCATGTCCGCATAATTCACGAACCGTAGGGTGACACACTTAAGGATTCGATGTTGTCGATTAGTTATGGAATGATGAGTAAGAGACCGAATGTTGTTCGGAGTCTCGGATGGGATCCGGGATATCACGAGGATATCCGGAATGGTCCGGAGAATAAGATTCATATAACGAAAGTCATGTTTCGGAGTTGGGGAATGATTCCGGTGTTTTCATCGGGAATGTTCTAGAAGGTTCCGAAAGGTCCGGCACTCCGGAGGGGAAGGGTACATGAATGTGTCATGACAATGTGGAATGGTTGCATCATGTACTAGGTATCATGGCTGGGCAAAATAAAGGGAGAAATCAAATCCTAGTTTGAAAAGGCAAACGCCAATTTGAAAAGTCAAACGGCAAGTTTGCTTGGTGGAGGGAGAGTAGGAAACCTACTTGGGGAGGAAGTCCTCCTCCCTCCACCCGCCGGACAAGGAGGCCGAGTTGGGGGAGGACTCCCTCCTCCCAACATGCGCCCTCCCACCTATAAAAGAAGGGGCAGGGGTGCCCCTCTAGTCTACACCCAACACCACCCAAACCCTAATCCTAGCCGCCGGCCTCCTGCAAGTCGCCGCCGCCCCTAGGGTTTCTCCTAGCTGCCGACTTAGGGCTTCCCCAAGCCATAGCCGCCGGCCAAGCTCCGCCCCTTGGTTCCCTCTAAACCCTAGATCGCCAAGGCCTCTCTCATAGTCCACCATACTCGCTCCGGCTTAAGGCGAAGCCCTGCGAGATCTCCCCTCTACTTCCGGTACCACACCGTCGTCTTTGCGCAAGGAGAGTGCTATAACCTCCATTTTCTGGAACAAGGGAGAGGAAGGTCTTCATCGAAAGTACCGAACGTGTGACCGATGCGGAAGCGCTCTAACGCAGCCGGAAGGATCGTCTACGCGATCTTGAGATCGACAAGAGTACGACTACATCACCCACGAGAATCTGCCATCGTTAACCGCTTTGGAATCTTCGAGGGTGAGTTCCTCTATTGACTCTTTGCTACAATCTAGTAGATAGATATTGGCTTATTTTTTTGCATGCGGTAGAATTTTTTTGTTTTCCATGCTACGAACCCCTACACGTACCCTTCAGGACGTCTCGTACTTGCTGGGACTTCCGTTGGCTGGCGTGCCCATAGGCCCAGTGGATCCACCGGCAAATTGGGCCCAAGACATGGCCCAACGATTCTTTGGCATCAGTGATGGAGCTCAGGCCTTTGGCCATGACAATCATGGGCCAAAATTTGGATGGTTGGAGCAGTATCAGGTGTGTTTCATTTATTTGTTCTATTTTGTTGGAGCAGTATCATGTACTGAAAATTGTTATATTTGCCAATGTAGATACAGAGGTTTGGGTTCCCAGTCACTCTGATGACTGCACCACAGATTACACGCAGCCTGGAGGCATACATTATGTGGCTGCTCGGGAAGGTGATGTTCACTGAGAACCACTGTCGACCATTAGTGCGCGATACATCCATTTTGCTAGAGGGATCACGGAGGCGACATGCCAGGAAGAATGCACACAGTGGAGTTGGGGTTCAGATGTCTTAGCAGCTCCGTACCGAGGTATGTGCAATGCTTGTCAGTTAACCAAGGACAGTTCTGCCTTGCTAGGATGCTCATTGTTGCTGCAACTGTGGTCATGGGAGAGGTTCCCTATCAGCCGTCCAGAAGTAAGTGTCAACCAAATAGTCGGCAATCAGGAACATGAAACAATTGTCTACCACTCTGACCTGCTGTTCGACGAAGAGCAAATTGACTTGCCTACATTTGGCACTCACTGGACCCGTCGCAAGGTCAGTGTAATGTCTTAATAAATTGCACTTCTGGTACTACAATATTGACTTGCCTACAACTATTTTGTCATCCAGTGTCGTTTCACGAGAGAGCAAGTCGTTAGATGCTATCTATCGTTCAGCGAGCAGTTCGACACACTGAAAGAGGATGTCGTGATTTGGGAGCCGTACACCCTGCAGACACGACACACACGATATCCCGGCGGTTTATCTATTATGTGCACTAGAGATCGAGAGTATTGGCTGACTACATCGAAGAACATCTTTGATTGCCAAGTTGAGGAGATGTCTCAACAGAGGGTCATGCGATAGTTCGGTCTTTGCCAGATGGTAGATCCCCCGCGTCCGGATATTCCCCTTCCAGATGTCGTGCACACGTAAGTAAATATATGTACATAAGGAATGCGTCTTATACTTCATCTATGTTCTTTAATGATGGTCTAACAAATTCTAATGACAGGTACTCTCGGAAAACTAGCAAGACCGCCACTCAATGGCTCCAACGGGTGGGGATTTACGTCAACGAGTGGCAGAATGCACCAACACAAGTGTGGCACGCTGGCCCGTTTGATATGGAGCTATTCCACGGATACTTACAGAGGTACATGTCGATGACACGGCTACGTCCCATTCCACACGCACATGACGATGAGATATACCCTAGCCAGTCAACACTGGAGTCCAGACAGTCAGCGGTAAGTACTTTATTTAGAGCATAATCAACATGAGTGCCTATGTAGTGCATACCTAACTATGAGACAAATGCAGGCCGACATGACGTGGGAGCTACAGACTGAGGTGGCTCAGTACGGAGGATCGCTTTCGACCGTTCCTCTTGTGCCCCGTCAGCAGGCTCAGTCCTTTGACCGGCGGGTCGAGGAGAAGCTGCGGCGTATCTACGCGGCCATCACGTGCACCAACGTCTCAGACGTCGTTCAACACCGAGAAGCACAACGTCCACCGCCTCACTCGGTGGAGGAGCGCGCCCCATGTCGCTCCACGCAGCAGCACCCACCGCGTCGATCCATGGAGCAGCCACTTTCTCCAGACCAGGCTGGAGGCTCGGGATGGCACGAGGAGCATATTTCTCCTCCACTCCGCCACATGCCTCGTCCACGACTCTCACAGCAGGCGCCGCAGAGAGCACCACCTCCAGACCAGGCTGGAGGCTCAGGGTGGCAGCAATCACAGTTTACTTCTGACCCGTGGCAGCAATCGAAGTTTAATATCGACCAGTTGCAGCAGAACCAGATTACTTTCGAACAAAGGCAGCATCAGCAGCCGATCCCCTACATGGACTTCGCTTATCGAACAATGTGTATTATAAAAAAATCACGAAATAAAGTACTCCCTCTGTCCGTTTTATAACTAAATCTATCTGGTGAATAGACATATTGGCTCTAGTGGTACTTGTCCAATCTGTTCTAATGCAGCTGAAGATATCTTACATCTGTAATTTCAGTGTGTGCCTGCCAAAGCTTTATGGGATTCTCTTGGTATTTCAAGCCTGATCGAGCAGGTGTGTGCTGATGAACTTTCGGGCTCTACAGTTTTGGAGTCTCTTATTACTTGAACAGACAACATGCTGCCATGATTTGATCAAGTGGGATTGAAGGAGGTTGTTGTTATTTCATGCTGGTACTTTTGGTGGATGAGGAGGCGGCACACACCACTACAGCACGCGTGCGCTACGCCGAGGGAAAATAGCCGTCGGCGTAGGCTAAAATGCCCTCGGCGTATGGTACGCCGACGGCTGCCCTCGGCGTAGCCTCCTCGGCAAAGGACTCCCTCGGCGGAGCACATAGAGGCCGTCGGCGTATCAAAATGCCGTCGGCGTATGCTACGCCGAGGGCATTGCCGTCGGCGTAGCTTGTCGACAGGTTGCAAAAACATTTAAAAAAAAAATTAATTTTTTTTTATTATTTTCTCAATTTTAGAATCTTTGAATTGTTTGACTCGTTAATCTCTCACTTTGAACATTTTTTCCACCAATTACACTTAATATTTAATTAAATTGCAATCTTGGTCGAAATTCCCAACTGGTCACCCATCCTAATACTACTTCATCTCCAGCACGCTTAACTTTCTCGCTGTTTCTGCAAAGTAATTCATACATTGTTGTCAATACTATGATATCAATCCTATTAACCCTTATATCAACATGTCACATGTTTGTATTTTTTGAAATTACAAACAATTATTTAAGTAAACATTAATGAATAAGTAAAAATATTATTGAATTCAAATAAAAATATAATAATTTTACTTTTTTGTATTTTTCTATTTAATATGGAATAATTAATATCTTTAAATCTGTAAATCGGAATTTAACAAATAATCTGTCTAAATTGATCAAAAAATGAGATTAATCCAAATATTATATCCATGTCAACTAATCACAAACCCTCCGTTTTGAATTATCTATTTGGTGGTTGCTTTAGAAAATTCCCTTTTTGCGCTCGGATAATGAAAAATGGCTTTTTGGTGCGATGAAAAGGAAAACTTGCATTGAATCTTTGATAAAATAGCATATTGTGAACCAAAAAATGATTTTTGTAAGAAAACATGAGCATCGGATCATGTACCTGTAGTTCATATCTGACCCACTTCCTGCCGATTCGACAGGAATTTGTCTTTTTCACCAAAGGTGGACAGAAAGGTTTCGGATCTCCCTGTTGGGACATTGTACATATAATGTGGTATAGTATTTGTAAAATGTGGTGGTAGCATTTTGAATTAGTTATTTGGTGGTTGCTTCATAAAATCGTCCGTTTTTTGTGCTCAGAAAATAGGAAATGGCTTTTTGGTGCGACGAAAAGGAAAACTTTCTCCCGCAACATTGTTGCCGTCCCATGATGCATGTGTATGAACAATATGGGCACATTATCACAAACTATGCCTTAATTCTAGCCATAACATTGGTCATTTGACCCGAAAGCCAAGAAACCTCGAATGAGATATGTCATTTTGTGAAGGTTTTTTGAGACATAATCAATATATCAAATTTGATATTTTTACTTATAACTATGTCACATAATATGACACCACGCGAAGGTTTCACATTGTTTTGATCGTTTTTGAATTTTTATGCCCGTTTTAAACTATCGTCTAACTTTGTCGAACGGTGGGCATGAAGATTCTTAGCTCGGGGCCGAGCCTCGCTAAACTTGCATTGGATCTTTGATAAAATAGCATACTGTGAACCTAAAAATGATTTTTATAAAAAAACATGAGCATCGGATCATGTACCTGTAGTTCATATCTGACCCACTTCCTACTGATTCGGCAGGAATTTGTCTTTTTCAGCAAAGATGGACGGAAAGGTGTCGGATACCCCTGTTGAGACATTGTCCATATAAGGTGCTATAGTATTTTTTGTAAAATGTGGTGGTAGCATTTTGAATTAGCCATTTGGTGGTTGCTTCATAAAATCGTCCGTTTTTTGTGCTCGGAAAATGGGAAATGGCTTTTTGGTACGACGAAAAGAAAACTTCCTCCTGCAATATTGTTCGCCATCCCATGATGCATGTGTATGCACAATATGGGCACATTATCACAAACTATGCCTTTATCTAGCCATAACATTGGTTATTTGACCCGAAAGTCAAGAAACCTCGAATGAGATAGGTCATTTTGTGAAGGTTTTTTTGATACATAATCAATATATCAAGTTTAGTATTTTTACTTATAACTATGTCACATAATATGACACCACGCGAAGGTTTCGCATTGTTTCGATCGTTTTTGAATTTTTTATGCCCGTTTTAAACTATCGTCAAACTTTGTCGAACGGCGGGCATGAAGATTCTTAGCTCGGGGACGAGCCTCGCTAAACTTGCATTGGATCTTTGATAAAATATCATATTGTGAACCTAAAAATGATTTTTGTAAAAAAACATGAGCATCGGATCATGTACCTGTAGTTCATATCTGACTCACTTCCTACCGATTCGGCAGGAATTTGTCTTGTTCACCAAAGGTGGACGGAAAGGTTTCGGATCCCCTTGTTAGGACATTGTCCATATAAGGTGCTCTATTACTTTTGTAAAATGTGGTGGTAGTATTTTAAATTAGTCATTT
The DNA here is from genome assembly GCA_030063025.1 of Avena longiglumis. Classification (NCBI taxonomy): domain Eukaryota; kingdom Viridiplantae; phylum Streptophyta; class Magnoliopsida; order Poales; family Poaceae; genus Avena; species Avena longiglumis. The sequence continues at coordinate 434,704,089 of CP125977.1, read as the reverse complement.
GGTGGTTGCTTCATAAAACCATCCGTTTTTTATGCTCGGAAAATGAAAAATGCCTTTTTGATGCGACAAAAAAGAAAGCTTCCTCCTGTAACATTGTTCGCCATCCTATGATGCACATGTATGCATAATATGGGCACATTATCACAAACTATGCCTTGATTCTAGCCATAACATTGGTCATTTGACCCGAAAGCCAAGAAACCTCGAATGAGATAGGTCATTTTGTGAAGGTTTCTTTAAGACATAATCAATATACCAAGTTTGATATTTTTCCTTCTAACTATGTCACATAATATAACACCACGCGAAAGTTTCGCATTGTTTCGATCATTTTTGAATTTTTTATGCCCGTTTTAAACTATATATAATGTTTTATATTTTACTTAATTTTTATTTACAAATGTGTAATATTTGAATGTAGATAGATAGGTCATATTTTTCTGCAAATTTTGATATATTATTTGTATTTTTCCGAATTAGAATGATTTAGTTATGATTTTTTAAAGTTTAATGAGATAAAATAAAAAATAGCTACGCCGAGGACATTCGTCGGCGTAGCATAGGATATGCCGAGGACAGTTCTACGCCGACGGCTGCTTGGCGGAGCTGGCCTAGACGATGGCTGGCCGTCGGCGTAGCTTCCTATTCTTGTAGTGCACATGACGAACCTGTGCCGCCGATTCCCAAGTGTAGGATGTCAATATTATATATGGCGGTCAACGCAAACATTCCTAAGGTTCCACAGGCTGCAGCGCATCCAAAATGGGCTAAACCAGAACTTAGACAGATTAAGGAGAATGTTGATGTGTCTTTTCACTATGACAATTATTCTGGAGTTGTAGGGGTTATTGCCCGCGATTATAATGGACGTTTTATTGCGGTTGCTACCTTATATATTCCAAACGCGGCATCTTCGTCTGCTACTGAAGCTATAGCAATGAGGGAAGGCCTGGCCCTTGCAAACCGTCTTGGGTGCAACTATGTAGTGGCGGAATTAGATTCCTTGGAGATCGTGGAGGCTTGCACTAAAGCTAAAGCTTGGTGGGGAGAATGCTCTGCTGTCCTTGCGGATGTCCCAATGGTCGGAATTGTTTTATTCAAGTATTGCTCAAGGGAAGCAAATGGAGCTGTTCATGAGATTGCTAGGGCTTGTTTCTTAGATAAAACATCTTGTAATTGGGTCGATGAACCGCCTAGCTAGCTTTATCCTACAAACTCTCGTTAAAGATGTAACTCTGTTATGAATTTGGAGCAGCAAGTTTTAGACGCACTCTTTTCCTTCCAAGGTACCTAAGGGGACTGGAAGATTTTTAATAAGGCGGCTTGCTTGCTCAATATAATTTGGTTTCGAAAACTAGATATCTAGACAAATCCGAGACATGTTTTTAATTGCTTTGATGGTAATATGTTTTATAACTAGATGTAACTATATCTAGAAAAATCTGAGACAACTAACTTGAGACCGTGAGAGAAATATATTTTTATTTTATAAGTGCTGCAACAAACTTATACTCACTCCATCGGGAACTAAATGTCTCAGATTTGTCTAAATTCACATATACCTATACACTAAAGTATGTCTACATACATGTATCTAGACAAATCTGAGCTATGTATTTCTAGACGATTGACTAATTATGTCTACAAAAATTAATTAGCATAGTAATTCACATAACAAATTAATTAGCAACTTTTCTTATTAGAGGCAATATATTAATATCAGAAGATATCGGCTAAACTCAGTCTCTGCACCAACTCAATATCAAGAGCGAGTCAATAGATCAAGTATGTACACGACCAAATAAGTCATCAATTGACAACCTAAAGCGACAACGATTGACATGGGCATGATACTTCAGATGCCCATTATTGCATATATGATGTAACAAAAGATTCACTTGAAGATATACTAAGATCCCTAAAACCCATAAGATACGAGGCCTATAAAAACTCCAAACAAAAAAATACAAGATTAGACTTTACACTAACACCAACTTGTAACCAACTCATATTAATATTTGAGACCTAATCTCTCCATATAAAAACTAGGAGGGTCCAATAAGAAAAAGACCCCTCGTCAATTGGCATCATCCGTGGGCCATGGGGTCGATGCCACCACACTATGTAAGCCGTTAACGCTAGTTCGATGAGAATGGGAGTTGTGCCCGTATCACCGTGTTGACCAAGCATCGGTACCGCTCAGGAGCAAATCAATTCTTTTCTTTAAAACACAGTATAATAATAGACGCTCACAACACGTACATGTATCCACCCCTATGAAGTATACACGCACATCCTATCCCTACGAGCATATTCAAGAAATAGGGCCGGCGGATCGGGTCTTAAGATACGAAGTCACCATAGACACGTCTCGCTGTCGACGAGAACGTCGTCTTTCACTGAAAGAATATTCTGTCTTTTATACAACACATAGTGTTAAACCTGGAGTTTAAACTCTGATGAGCAATATAATCGATCGATGACATGGAAACATCAACAAAATTAATCCGTCATGAAGTCTAGATTTAAAGCAGCAAAAAATAATGAAATATCCACGGAGGATCAAAGATGCTATGTGTATCCACGAGGCCATGCTTTCTGATTGAATCAAAAATTGCAGGACTATTTCTATTCTGTCGTAGACTATTACTATTTTGACTCTGCCGCGGTATGTTTCGACTCTACCGTTGACTATTTTGACTTTGCTTCACCAGATCGGCTTAGGTCATGTACCAACTGTCTGTCCTACGACTCCTTCGACCTCCACTACATTTTCCCTCTATGTTGACTACGTCCACTGTGTCGACTATGTTGACTACGTCCGGGACCTACATCGGTTCCTCCGCGCGTTCCCGCTACCGCCATCGGCTTCGATGACCCACTGCCTCCATAGGCACCGACATCGATTTTGCCGCCACGTGACCCGCTACCGTGTCGACTCTGTGTACACCACGTTGACTCTATACTCGGGGGCTGCGCCGACTCCGCCGCACGACCCGCTGCTGCCATCGGTTGCGGTGACCCGCTGATGTCTTCGTCCCCGTCGACCTAGGGGCTCCTTCGGCTCCGGTAACCCACTGTAGTTCTCGACTTCGGCGACCTGTTGAAATTTTTGACACCGGCATCCTGCTGTTATATCAATTTTATCCACATCAACTACTAATAAACCTACGTTTCTCTCTACTTAGAGATGATTCTTTTTTAACTCACACTCGACACATCGAGGGTTGCACACTTTCAAGTAACCTAAGTGCCATCGACTCCGTGCACTCGAGCACCCAGTACGCGACTTCCCGAGTAGCTGACTCTGCCCGAGTGTCAAATCCTTCAACTCCAACCCAGTTACAACTCAACTGATAGGTCAACAAGGTGCTAATACTAAGGGCGTCAGGCTAACAAAAAGGTCTCGCAAAATAGTGCAAATGTGTCAACTCCAATGGCATCAAAAAATGTTATAACAAGTTAAAAAGAAAATATTCTTTACAAGAAGCAAGTACTTCACAATTCTTTATCTAAACACCAGCCACATCATCTTATGCCAAGACCCGAGTCGAGTACCTCTTCGGATGAAGAGATGCTTTGAGCCTATGCTCGACTACAAGTAGTCACGCATAGAATCGGGGCCTACTTCCATCGGAAACGCTATTAAAAAAAATTCTCCAATAGAGATGACGATTATAACTTACAATCAAGGACGACAAGACCTGAATCGAGTACCTCCTCAGATGAAGTTAATCTCTAAGCCTATGCTCGACTACAAGTAGTCGAACATAACCTCGGGGTCTACTCTCATCGGGAGTGCTGTCCACGCATCTGATGGAAACAACAATTACTCTAACGGAGTTGACAAGAAATTATCTACGTCCACAAGAAAGAAGACTCGAGTCGATTACCTCCTCGGATGAAGATGATTCTGAGCCTACGCTCGTATGCAAGCATTTGAATGTAACCTCGGGAACACTGACTGTGCACCCGATAGAATAAATGAAGGGAATATACCCTAGAGTCAAATATTAAGATGACATATTTTGTAAAGTTTATGATTAAGTTTTATACCATGCTATAACTATATTGATAGGAAACATCGATACATGTGTGATATTGATACGTCGTAAACGTATCTATAATTTTTGATGCTCCATGCTTGTTTAGTATCTATTTTGCTTTGCTTTGTCTACACTTTGAAGTGTTTTTATATCTTTTCTGGAACTAACCTATTAACAAGTTGTCACAGCGCTGCCTGCTTTTCTTACATTTTGGTTCGTAAAGGCAGAAAATCAATATTCTCGGAATTGGATGGGACAAAAGCCAAAGTCAATATTTTACCGTGGGCGACACGAAGTCTAGAGGAGAGACGGACAGGCGAGCCAGGGCCGCCACACCCCCTAGGCGCGGGTGGGCCCATCCCACGCCTAGGTAGGGTGTGGGCCCTTTGGCCGCCTCCCAGCCTCGTCCCCCCGATACAGAAACCCTAGGCACCCGATCAAAACTCCACAAAACCGTCTATAGTCGGTGCCACCATCGTCCCTAGATCGGGGGGATCTAAAGCTCTTCCCGGCACCCTGCCGGAGGGGAGATCATCCCGGAGGCCTTCTTTTCCGGTATGAAGCATGAGTAGTTTCACCTTGGACTACGGGTCTATGTAGTAGCTAGATAGTTGTATCTCCTCCTTGTGCTTTTATGTATAGATCTTGTGAGCTCCGTTCACGATCAAGATCTAATCTATTTATAATCATGCATGTTGTGTTTGCGGGGATCTGATGGATATTGAGATTACTATGTCTGATTGATTAATGGTTTTGCCTATTTGATTCTATCATGTCTATGTTGTTTTTGACCTTGCATGCTCTCCGTTGTTAGTAGCTATACTGGCCAAGTAGTTGCTAGTGACTCCAAGAGGGGGTATTTATGTTCGATAGTGGGTTCATGCCTCTAGTTTCCAAGGGAAGTGACAGAAATCTCTTCGGTTATAGATGTGTTGTTGCCACTAGGGAGAAAACAATGATCTCTTGTTCATGGAACAAGTGGATTGTTTACCTTACACACTTTGCTTAAAGCAGTTGTCTGTTGCTTGCAACTTAATACTGGAGGGGTTCAGATGATAACCTGAAGGTGGACTTCTAGTCATAGATGCAGTTGGATGGCGGTATATGTATATTGTTGTATTGCCCAATCGAATCTCATAGGATCTTTTTGTCTGGTATTGCATTGTTATGCCTTGATCAGTTCCTGTCAATTGCCCCGCTATAATTTTGTTTACCCTTCATGCCACGTTGTTTATCTAAGGAGAGCACCTCTAGTGAACTATGGACCCCGGTCCAATCTTTACCATTGATACATCTTTCACTGTTACTTGTTTACTTGCTACAAACCATCATCACTTTCCACACCATATGTTTAATCCTTTGTTACATCAAACCGGTGAGCTTGACAACCTCACTGTTCGTTGGGGCAAAGTCTTGAGTTTGTGTTATGCAGGTTTCCACGTTGCTTGCAACACCTCTGAGACGTTTCCTTCCTCCTACTGGTTCGATAACCTCGGTTTCTTACTGAGGGAAAACTTGCTATTGTGCTGCATCACACCTTGCTCTTGGGGTTCCCCGATGAAGCACTACACGTTGACGCAGTTCCATCAAGCTTCTTTCTGGCGCCGTTGCCGGGGAGGCTAAGGACGTCTTCACAAGGGGAGTCCTCCTCAACCTTTCTCTTTACTTTGTTTTTAGTTTGCTTAGTTTCTTTTGCTTGGTTTTGTTTTCCTTTTTTTAATAAAAAACTCCAAAAAATTAGTTTAGTTTGGTTTGCTTTCTCTTATCAAAAACACAAAATATTAGTTCCTGCTCTAGCCGCTGTTGCTATTTTTGGCTTGCTCCACTTTGCCAAAATGAACTCTGCCGAGAACACCAAGTTGTGTGACTTCACTAGCACAAACAACAATAATTTTCTTAGAACTCCTATTGCTCCACCTGCTCCTGATGCTACCTTTTATGAAATTAAGCCTGCTTTGTTGAATCTTGTGATGAGAGAGCAATTTTCTGGTGCTAGTTCTGATGATGCTGCTGCCCATCTCAATAACTTTTTTGAACTTTGTGAGATGCAAAAGTATAAGAATGTAGATGGAGATATTATTAAGCTCAAGCTGTTTCCTTTCTCCTTGAGAGGAAAAGCTAAAGAATGGTTGCTATCCTTGCCTAGAAATAGTATTGATTCTTGGACTAAGTGCAAAGATGCTTTTATTGGAAAGTACTATCCTCCTGCTAAGATTATATCTATGGGAAGTGACATTATGAAATGTAAACAATTTGATAATGAACATGTTGCTCAAGCTTGGGAAAGAATGAAGTCTTTGGTTAAGAATTGTCCCACTCATGGACTCACTGCTTGGATGATTATCTAGACTATTTATGCAGGTTTGAACTTCTCTTCAAGAAACCTGTTGGATTCAGCTGCTGTAGGTACCTTTATGGGCATCACTTTGGGTGCTGCAACAAAAATCTTTGATAATATGATGGTTAACTACTCTGAATGGCACATAGAGAGAGCTCCACATGGTAAGAAGGTAAATTCTGTTGAAGAAACCTCCTCTTTGAGTGATAAGATTGATGTTATTATGGCTATGCTTGTTAATGGGAAAGCTCCTTTAGATACAAACAATGTTCCCTTAGCCTCTTTGGTTGCTCAAGAAGAGCAAGTTGATGTGAACTTCATTAGAAACAACAATTTCAACAACAATGCCTATAGGAATAATTTTGATAGCAACAATTATAGGGCTTATCCTCCTAATAATGGCAATAGCTATGGAAACTCCTACAACAATTGTGAAGTGCCCCCCTCTGAACTTGAAGTCATGCTCAAAGACTTTATTAGTAAAGAAACTACTTTCAACAAGATTATGGAGGAAAAACTTTTAACTGTTGAGAAAAATATTTCCTCTTTGGCTGAAGCACAATCCTCCTTGATTAATAAAATGGCTACTAAACCTGAAACCATGGAAAACACCTTTGCTGCCACTCATGCCATACAAGTTACTATTTATGAAAATGCTAGACTATTAGCTCAACTTCATGCTAAGTGGGAAAGGGAAGCTGAAATTGATAGAAACAATAGTGTGTGCACTATCACCACTAAACCACAAGAAGTTCCTATTCCTCCTCCTACAATGCCTAAGCCTAATGAGTCTACTACTAGTGATGCTAAGTTTGATTTTGATATAGATGGTTGCAATATTTCTGAAGTGATTCTGTTCTTGCATAAACTTGCTAAAAGTCCTGATGCTAGTGATATGTATGTTGCTTTCACCAAACACATTACAAATGCTATTGTTAAGATTAAGGAAGATAATTTAAAACACAAAGCTTATATCCCTAGGAAAATAGAAGATAGTTGGGAACCCATTATTAATATGCAAGTGAATGACTTTGATCTCAAATCTTCATGTGATCTTGGTTCTAGTGTCTCTATTATGCCTAGGAAGATTTATGAAATGCTTGATTTGCCACCTTTAGAAGATTGTTATTTGGATGTTCCACTTGATGATAATGCTAAGAAGAAATTAATGGGGAGTATTAATGATGTTCTCATCATGGTTAACAATGCTTATGTCCCTATTGATTTCTATGTTTTGGACGTTAAATACAATGCTTCTTGTCCTATTACTTTGGGAAGATCTTTTCTTAGAACTATTGGTGCCATCATTGATATGAAAGAAGGCACCATTAAATATCAATTTCCATTCAAGAAAGGTATTGAACACTTCCATATGAGGAGAGAGAGGTTGCTTTTTGATCCTCCTTTGAAAGCAAGGTTTGATGTTAATGCTTCCTCATTTGAAAATACTTGATTTCTTGCTTCTTGTGCCTAACTTAAAGGCGTTAAATAAAAGTACTTGTTTGGAGATAACCCAAGAGTTTCCTTGAGTCTTGGAAGTTATTAGTTCAGTAATGACCTCTTCCTTATCCTTTTTGTTTGCCTTTTGTGACAAGAGTGACCTCTAATGAGAGGGAAGTAAGATTTGGGGAGTTGCTGTCCCAAACAGATTTATGTCCTCCACCATAAAAATTCGTGAGGAGTATCTGTAAGTCGGATTGAGATGAAGATTTATGAATAAATCCCCCAGTATGTTAGCTAACGTTCGTTAGTTCAACACTTTTTGATTTGAGCAACAGAAGATTTTTGAAAAAATAGGTTTCTACCTGCTGGTCTGTTTTGATAGATTTCTTCCATTATTTGCATTTGCTTCTTATTGATATCTTTTTGAGTTCTCTTTTGGGAATTGAGATTTTTGAAGGAGTTGCTACAGTATCTGGTGTTTTTAGTGAAAAGTTTTGCTGTTCCAAAGCTTAGACTAAAGGTCTATTATCTTTTGAAAATACACTAATGTTGCTAATGAAGATTGTGTGAAGTTTTGTATGAAGGAAAATTTTCAGGTGTAGAGAGAGAATGATGTAATGAGATGAAGAATGGACAAAAGCTCAAGCTTGGGGATGCCACCACGGTGTCACACTAAGAAATATCCAAGAAGTACAAGAATCAAAGCTTGGGGATGGCCAAGGCATCCCCTTCTTCATCAATAAAAAGCTCAGGTCTGTCTAGACACTTCGTTTTTATTGTTTCATGCACTTTTGTGTTGTTATTGGAGCATCTTAGTTTTCGTTTGGTTTGCTTAGTTCGTTTAGTTTGCTTGAATAAAGTAGTTTGGACCCCCGTTCTCGCTGTGTTGTTTCAAATAAGTTGCTTGGTGTTGGAAAGGAGTAGGAAGTTCCTGCTTGAAAGTGCAAGAGGGTCTTGCATTAACTGTGACTTAGACTTTAGCATGACATGCTAAGTGTTGTTTTGACCTTATGCTTAGTGGTTATTGCTGTAGCATGTCTTGTTCCAAACAATTGAGATTTCTTAGTGTGCCTTGAAATAATTATGCGTTGTTTTAGCATACAAAATCATAGTATTGTGGTATTCTCCTTCGATGCTTTGTTTGGGTTGCCTTGGCACATGATCACACCATGTTATGAATATGAACAAGTCACCATAGCCTCTATGATCATTTAGTCCTTGACTTGTAGTACCACTTTATGCTTTGATTAGTATGTTTTGTTGCTCTGCATGATTATGGCCATTATTGCTCTCTTAGTTGGTTGCTCCTAGTCTTTTGCTAGCCTCCACTTGTATGAGTAAACTCAACTCATGCTTCCAACTCCCAAGAAACCAGGTTATTCCAAAGTGTCCACTATAAATTCCTATGCATGGTGTGTTACACCGTTTCAAGTATATTCTTGTTATCAGCTATCTTTTAATTAAAAAGTATTTTATTATGTGAAAACTTAGTGATTAAAGCCCTCACAAACTTGATGGCACACTTTATATTATTTGCCACTAATAAACTTGAACCATTGTGTCATCTATGTTGTATATTCTTGCACTTATACGTTGGAATTAGCAGAACCGTGCTGCCATGGGGAACGTTTTCAACATTGCACTTGTAATTTGTACATAGTTTATATCATGCTATTTTGTCTATGGATGTCACCGGTGTGAAATAAAGAGGGAACTTGTAAATCCATGGAGTTATGTATTTTGTGTTAGAGAAACGCCTGGGCCGCTAGCCTAATCCATGCCTAATCATGATGGAAACTTGCAGAATCACCATAATGAGCTATCTGTGAAGCATCCTCAATAAAAAGGTATGCACATAGTAAATAAAAAGATCGCTGAGATGCTCATTATCTGCTTGCCTTGTCATTTTTGTTATGGGATAGCTCCTGTACCATGTGCAAGGGGTACCCCGTTGGCCATTCTCTATGATACACATGTACTTACTATGATAAGAACTTACAGGTGATTGAAGTTGAGTAGCATGAGGAGTGGCCCTCGTATTCAAGGGACTTGAGATTCCCAACTTATACTTTTTCAAGCATATACTCCATAGTTTGTTCACTTTAACCTTAATCACTTCAATATGCTTATGATAGGGGCAATGAGGGATGAAAGCTAACAAGTACCATAATTTTTGGAAGCTATTTTTGAAACTTGAAATCCCTACTTCATTTTTGAACGGCCTTTCTTCCACCATTATATTGAGTCTCCACCTTCTACCTTTAGGCACCAGTAAGAGAGCATAGTTGCCATTCTATGTGCAATGTCCCAAAACTTATTGATTGATACATATTGTGATATTACTTATTCTTGTGCTATTTGTATCTAGTCACTCTTATGAACTTTGAAGGTGTCATATGCATCTATTTGCTACTCTATGAGAGACAAGCTGAATGCCACTATGCCATGTTTTTTGTATGTGAAATAAACAAACGTTTTTCAAAGCATGTTATTTATGATCTTTGTTTGTAGCCTTTCATGTTGCATGCATAGTTACTTTGTCTTATTGTTAGAACTCCATATTTCATGCACATGTTTAGAGTTCTTTGATCCCAGCCTTCAATGCTTGCAAATGGTTTGATCTTGGTTTTGATGGTGCATGTCACCTAAAAAATTATTCTTTTATCACTTACCTACTCGAGGACGAGCAGGAGTTAAGCTTGGGGATGCTTGATACGTCGGAAACGTATCTATAATTTTTGATGCTCCGTGCTTGTTTAGTATCTACTTTGCTTTTCTTTTTCTACACTTTGAGGTGTTTTTATATCTTTTCTGGAACTAACCTATTAACAAGTTGCCACAGTGCCAGTTGCCTGTTTTCTTCTATTTTTGGTTCCAGAAAGACAGAAAATCAATATTATCGGAATTGGATGGGGCAAAATCCAAAGTCAATATTTTACCGTGGGCGACACGAAGTCCAGAGGAGAGACGGAGAGGCGAGCCAGGGCCGCACACCCCCCTAGGCGCGGGTGGTCCCACCCCGCGCCTGGGTAGGGTGTGGGCCCTCTAGCCACCTCCCAGCCTCGCCTCTTTGCCTATAAGAATCCCCCGATGCCTAAACCCTAAGTACCCGATCAAAACTCCATGAAACCGTCTATACCCGCCGCCACCATCGTCCCTAGATCGAGGGGGGGGGGGATCTGAAGCTCTTCCCGGCACCCTGCCAAAGGGGAGATCATCCCGGAGTCCTTCTTCTCCGGTATGAAGCGTGAGTAGTTCCACCTTGGACTACGGGTCCATGTAGTAGCTAGATGGTTGTATATCCTCCTTGTGCGTTCATGTATAGCTCCGTTCATGATCAAGATCTAATATATTTATAATCATGCATGTTGTGTTTGCGGGCATACAATGGATATTGAGATTACTATGTCAGATTGATTAATGGTTTTGTCTATTTGATTCTATCATGTCTGTGTTGTTTGTGATCTTGCATGATCTCTGTTGTTAGTAGCTATCTTGGCCAAGTAGTTGCTAGTGACTCCAAGAGGGGGTATTTATGCTGGATAGTGGGTTCATGCCTCTAGTTTCCAAGGGAGGTGACAAAAATCTCTTTGGTTGTAGATGTGCTGTTACCACTAGGGAGAAAACAACGGTATCTTGTTCATTGAACAAGTGGATTGTTTACCTTACACACTTTACTTAAAGGAGTTGTCTGTTGCTTGCAACTTAATACCGAAGGGGGTTCGGATGATAACCTGAAGGTGGACTTCTAGTCATAGATGCAGTTGGATGGCAGTTTATGTATATTGTTGTATTTCCTAATCGAATCTCATAGGATCTTTCTGACTAGTAATTGCATTGTTATGCCTTGCTCAGTTCCTGTCAATTGCCCCGCTGTAATTTGTTTACCCTTCATGCCATGTTTATCTATGGAGAGCACCTCTAGTGAACTATGGACCCCGGTCTAATCTTTACCATTGATGCATCTTCCACTGTTACTTGTTTACTTGCTGCAAACCATCATCACCTTCCACACCATACGTTTAATCCTTTGTTACAGCAAACCGGTGAGCTTGACAACCTCACTATTCGTTGGGGCAAAGTCTTGAGTTTGTGTTGTGCAGGTTTCCACGTTGCTTGCAACACCTTTGGTACATTTCCTTCCTCCTACTGGTTCGATAACCTTGGTTTCTTACTGAGGGAAAACTTGCTGCTGTGCTGCATCACACCTTGCTCTTGGGGTTTCCCGATGAAGCACTGCACGTTGACGCAGTGCCATCAGATATACAAACAAATATTAGTTCCTGGTGAAACTCTAGTCACCGGTTCATTGGTCAACTGATGATCAAAGGTTTCCTGATCATGAAGGTGCATCGGCCCCTAACTGATAATGAGATCATTTCATTAGGGAATGAGATGGTGAACATACCCTGTCTATAGCATCATATCAAGATCATGTCACGAAGTTCAGGTTATGATGTTTAGGAAATATAGTGACTCTTTCCTTAGACCATGATACCATATCAAATCACTGTCACCTGAGGATGCTTGGATGACACGTAGCGTCACTTAGTAATATGGTGATCATGGTGTCGTTGGGTATCCGGAGGGACATGTAGAGAAGACTGCGTCAAGAGCGGGATTTTCTATCCGTGTGGCGGACTCTTGGGCCCACTCAGATAAGTTATATCCTGTCACATCCCAAAATTTTCCAAATCTTGAAATATGAAAAATAAATAAACAAAAGAAATAATTGTTAAAATTTAGGGGGGAAAAGAAACTTTTTGTTCCTCTAATGAAAATACCAAAAGATTACTTAAAACAAAAAAATAATTTTGAATGAGAAAGTGACAAACAAGCTTTAAAAAAAAATCAAATGCATGTCATGCATTATCATAATTAAGAACTTGCATTTTAAACCAATGGAAAAGGAACATACCCAAAACCTAAAGCCTAATAAGGAAATCATCACATCAATTTTAATTCGTATATGTGGCTACGTTCCATATAATTATTAAAAAAAAATCATTTTCTTAATTCATTTGCTATATTTTTAGAGATTTCTAAATTTTCCAAAAAGGAAAAACCATTTTCTTTAATATCTCATGCTTCGTGCCGAATTACCAAAGCCCAGACCGTACTTTGTTTTTTCTATCCTCTCAAGTACGTATTGGGCTAATCCTATCTCTCTCTTTCCTATTCATTTTCTTTTTCTTTTGGTCTCAACCGAATTAGACAAGGTCCATGTGATTTGTTTGTTCATGTAGCACCGCAGGAAGTCCCACGAGCGCACACGCACGACCGCCGTCACTTCTGTTCTACACTGTCTGCCACTACCTTGTGAACCCTGTCTTCTGATCGATAAATATAATATCCCTGCTGACCCCCGCTCCATTGCTCAGCATGCCTACGTCCAGGCCCAGGCGAGTGAAACATCGCACTAATTCTTCATCTCCTCGCACGTGCACGGACAGAATATTTAAATCAGACTAAAACGTCTGCCATAAAGACCAAAAACGCCAGCTCCCTGAAGCCATTACGATGTCCCATCGTCTCTTCCTATAAAGCGCAGTGGCTCTGCCCGTTTCCCTTCCTCGCGTGTGTGCGTCAAAGGAGTCACAGGAATCTAGTTCATCTCCATATAGACGCAGCACCTCGATCTCTTAGTTTCCCCTGTTGCCCCGCTCCCTCGCTCTACACGCTACGCCCCAGCTCCATCATAAACTGTGCAGCCACTAAAGTGCGCACTATGGCCGCCTAAGTGGAATCCAAACAACCAAGTCGCCACCGCTCAATTTCTTGCGCCACCCGCAACATGTAGACACCAACAACTTATTCAGGCGACCTGCTTCTCGATTCGTCATTCACAGCTCGCGAATTTCGGCATATACTGCAACTTGATCTGGAAGTTCATCGGACAAATTCGTCACCCACGGTGAGAATCAGAGCAATTAATTTGAACACTAGTCTAATTTCGTTTATGCCTATCTCCAGGACATGATCATACATCTTCTTGTTGTAGTTGGCCACGCCGTCCGACGTAACGTGTCGCTCCAGCTGTGGATTGTCGTCATCGTTGGGGACGAACGACTTCTAAATCACGTCCAGCAGCACCGCCTCGACGTCCTCTACGCCGTCCACATCTTCTTCTACTCCGAATACGTCCCTAGCGACGGGAACGGCAACGCCAAACCCGTGCCCGCAAATCCGACGAACTTTTCCGGCGAGCTTTTCCGGTGAGCCATCCTGGACCATTAGATCTACATCTAAAGGTCATCATAGATCACTTAAACAAAGGGGTATCTTCCAATTAGAATCTGACAGGTGTCATATCTATTCCTATTTTCGGATTTTTAGACATAAGAAAACACAAACGTGAAAAAAATTATATCTTTAGTTCTGTATATCCAAATTTAGCAAATAATATGTCTATGGATTCACAAAAACGAGTAGAACACAATGGAGCCATAATTTGGTATTTTTGAGTCTGTTAAAATCACGTTTTATATAGAACCATTTGTGGAGTATTTTGAGTATAAAAATTGTTGTGTAAATTATTTTTAAGTGAATCCTTTTGCAAATGGTTGTAAATTGAACGCTCTACATAGTAAGACCAAAAATATAATATTATTCTAGTATAAATAAGATCGTGGCAATTAATTAGTGAGAATGGTCTTTACAACTATTAGAAAATGTTGCTAATTTCTACAATTGCACAAATGGTTGCATTTGTAATCTTAAAAATATAAAATGTTCATAAATCACTTAATAATATTCAGAACCTTGTTATAACAATTTGTACAATAAAAATTGTTGTCTTGCATGTTTGCATACTTTGCATGATTTTTGTGTTGTCATTAGTATTGATCTTGTGATTGTTTTTTTTCTTGGTTGTTTTGCTTGATAGATTGTGTTGATTGTCAAGTGTGTTATTGCGAAGAGTGTACCAACACCACAAACTACTAAGGCAAGTGACACTATCATCCATATCCTACTATTTTCATTACACTTAGTGGATTTTTGTAACATGCATGATAAGGACTACTATATTTTATGCTATGCTAAATCCTATTAGGATACCCTTATATCTTCCTTAGTGGAAACAATGTAGTTGTAGTATGCGTAGACCTGCTATATATTTGGGATGGGATACATGATATTATTATATGAAGTGTTGGAAAGATATATGTTTTATATAATAAAACAAGTACTCAATAAAACTACCTGGGTGGAAAAGGATACTCAAGGTTGGACAAGGTGGCAACAAAAGGAACCATGTTTATATGGCTATCTTTTTGTGTGTGCACTAGAAGAAAACCACCCAGGGACTTAGAGATTGAACATGTTTCTCGTACAGTGGCTTCCGTGTACAGCCACATGCTAAATGGGCTCTGACTTAGTCAACTACATAGTGGAAGACCCATGCATTGGCATCTTCAGGTTAACTAGAATTGTGTAAGGGAAATATATCTCTACATTGGTGCCTGGTTGACAAGCTAGCATTGTGTATTGGGAGGACTTCTATGGAAAGACTTTGTCACATTCTCGATCTGCCAGTACTCCATTTTGGTGAGTACTTATACAGCGGCCACTGGTGGCATCAAGACGAGATTGTGTCATGCGGGTAAAGTGTACAACTTCTGCAGAAGATCAATAAATTCTAAGTACTTAGCCGCGTCCCCGGTTACGGACAACTTTGAGCAACTAAGGCCTGAAGCTATGGAAGATCTCGACATTCCAATTTCTCAAAGTAAAACTTGATGGTGACAACAAGGTATTAGAAACACTTGAAGTCTTCCAAGGAATTCAAAAAGATTTTACAAAAGATCATAATTATTTTGAAAAGATAGGATAAAAATATATTGCTTTCTGCAAAAGAGCCTAAACCCTACTTAGCCAAATATGCATGTAATGATAGGATCCACTTATTTCTACATAGTAGTGAAACTTGCCAATACAATTCAAATGTATTGACCCTTGTGGCTGCAACTTATTATGTTGCAGGTTTGTTTGATGTTAGTGAAGTGTGTTGAATAGGATTACAAGTCTACAACCAACATGATTGCATGTGGCACTTTGAAGATGAAGGACTCCATGCTATATAGATATTCTGCTGCATTATAATGAGATCGCTAAATGATCTATGTAAGATGTAATGAATTGTTTTATTCCTGGTTATAAAGTTATATTATGACCTTTGTTTCTTGATATTACATCTTAACTATGGATGCTAGCTATTGATCCAGGGACTAGCATTGTAAACACAGGGATCTCTACCTTATTAAAGGTTGGGAACTCTTACAGATGGTATCAGAGCACTGTGTTGCCTGTAGGATTTGTAACCCTAGGATTGGACAAAACCCCTTAGAAAAATAGGAGTTGTTTTGTTCCAAAACATATTTACAAACAATCTTGTAAACTCTTTCCTCAACCTTTTTGGTTTTGATTCTACACCTCTTCCTTTTCAACTTGATGGACAAAAGCCTTCACCATGACCAATGACTTCAACTTTAGTTTCACCAAGGACTTCAACTTAGACATCACTAAGGACTACAAGTGAGAACCAAGAGACATTAGATTACCTACCAAAGACATTGATATCAAGTTAGAGTATGGACCATATTGACCTATGAGGTATGATTATACTAAGTTATTTATTTCAAGAAAACTTGTTATTTTTTTTTCAACTCATGAGTTAAGCTCATAAGTTGATAAGTGAATAGTTGCTTGTTGATTGTTTGATTGATTGGTTGAACTTGGATGTTTTGAGTTGTGTGTTAGAACTTCTTAAAAACCTATCCATCATTACTCATCCCTATCAAACCAACAGATGCCTCCCTGTCGTGCCAACCCCAACCAAAAAAACAACAACAACATCACTCCCGAGATGAAGCAGATGTTGACAGCTCAGACCCAACTCATGCAGGAGATGACCACATTCATACAGAATCAGAATAACAACAACAATAACAACAACAATCAGAATAATCCTCCAGCACTTGACATGCTCACCAAGTTTTTGAAACTAAGACCTGCAAGGTTCTCTGGAACAACTGATCCAATGGAAGCCAATGATTGGTTACGTTCGGTGAATAAGGACTTAGTGACTGTTGGCTGCACCGATGAAGAAAAAGTTAGGTTTGCAGCATTTCTGCTTGAAGGACCAGCAGCAACATGGTGGGACAACTTTCAGATCACCACTCCCCTTGAAGATGTGACTTGGGCTATTTTTGAGGATGGTTTCCATACAACTCACATCTCACCTGGAGTGATGTACTTGAAGAAAAAGGAGTTTCACAATCTGAAACAGCGTCACCTCAGTGTGACTGAGTATATTGAAGAATTCAACAATCTGGCACGATATGCACCGGATGAAGTTGACACAGATGCTAAGAGAAAGGAGAAATTTCTTCAAGGACTTAATGATGATTTGAACCTGCAGCTAGCTGTTGCCTATGTTCCAACTTATCAATCACTCTGTGACAAAGCTACCATTTTGGAAAACAAGATGAATCAAGTTGAGAACAGAAAGAGGAAGCATAAACTCAAGAATCACTCAGGATCATCAAAAAAGAAACATTCATTCAAAAAGAGCAATGAAGATTCTGAACCACATCAGTATCACTACAACAACAATGGAAGTAATAACAATGGAAATGATACTGACAATGGAGATGACCTTGGTCAGAATACACATGAAACTTCCAAGAAGAAAGACATTAGCCAGTTGCAGTGCTATAATTGTAAGGAGCTTGGACACTATGCATCAGACTGTCCTGAGAAGAAAAAGAAGAAGGATGCTAGAAGAGCTGATGGAAATGACTCCAATGTGACCCAGAAAGGACATGTGAACCACATTGACATGGATGGAAACTTTGAAGAGATAGAAGAAGTGGATGTCAGGATTTAGTTAACTCATTTGAGTAAAATAAGGATTCCTTGTCTAGATATCAAGTGTTGAACCCATAGTCAAGTGAACCATCAATGTAATCCTATGAGACTTTCTTTTAAGGGTGGTAGTACCCTAGTTACCTTGAAGCCAACTTGTAACCTCTAGCCTTCCCAAATCTCGGGACGAGATTTATTTTAAGGGTGGTAGCGTGTCACATCCCAAAATTTTCCAAATCTTGAAATGTGAAAAATAAATAAACAAAAGAAATAATTGTTAAAATTTAGGGGGGAAAAGAAACTTTTTGTTCCTCTAATGAAAATACCAAAAGATTACTTAAAACAAAAAAATAATTTTGAATGAGAAAGTGACAAACAAGCTTTAAAAAAAATTAAATGCATGTCATGCATTATCATAATTAAGAACTTGCATTTTAAACCAATGGAAAAGGAACATACCCAAAACCTAAAGCCTAATAAGAAAATCATCACATCAATTTTAATTCGTATATGTGGCTACGTTCCATATAATTATTTAAAAAAAATCATTTTCTTAATTCATTTGCTACATTTTTAGAGATTTCTAAATTTTCCAAAAAGGAAAAATCATTTTCTTTAATATCTCATGCTTCGTGCCGAACTACCAAAGCCCAGATCGTACTTTGTCTTTTATATCCTCTCAAGTACGTATTGGGCTAATCCTATCTCTCTCTTTCCTATTCATTTTCTTTTTCTTTTGGTCTCAACCGAATTGGATAAGGTCCATGTGATTTGTTTGTTCGTGTAGCACCGTAGGAAGTCCCACGAGCGCACACGCACGACCGTCGTCACTTCTGTTCTACACTGTCTGCCACTACCTTGTGAACCCTGTCTCCTGATCGATAATATAATATCCCTGCTGACCCCCGCTCCATTGCTCAGCACGCCTACGCCCAGGCCCAGGCGAGTGAAACGTCGCACTGATTCTTCATCTCCTCGCACGCGCACGGACATAATATTTAAATCAGACTGAAACGTCTGCCATAAAGACCAAAAACGCCAGCTCCCTGAAGCCATTACGCTGTCCCCTCGTCTCTTCCTATAAAGCGCAGTGGCTCTGCCCGTTTCCCTTCTTCGCGTGTGTGCGTCAAAGGAGTCACAGGAATCTAGTTCATCTCCATATAGACGCAGCGCCTCGATCTCTTAGTTTCCCCTGTTGCCCCGCTCCCTCGCTCTACACGCTACGCCCCAGCTCCATCATAAACTATGTAGCCAACAAAGTGCGCACTATGGCCGCCTCAGTGGAATCCAAACAACCAAGTCCCCACAGCTCAATTTCTTGCGCCACCCGCAACATGTAGAGACCAGCAACTTATTCAGGCGACCTGCTTCTCGATTCGTCATTCACAGCTCGCGAATTTCGGCATATACTGCAACTTGATCTGGAAGTTCATCGGACAAATTCGTCACCCACGGTGAGAATCAGAGCAATTAATTTGAACACAATCTAATTTCGTTTATGCCTATCTCGAGGACATGATCGTACATCTTCTTGTTGTAGTTGGCCACGCCGTCCGACGTCACGTGTCACTCTAGCTGTGGATTGTCGTCATCGTTGGGGACGAACGACCTCTAAATCACGTCCAGTAGTACCGCCTCGACGTCCTCTACGCCGTCCACATCTTCTTCTACTCCGAATACGTCCCTAGCGACGGGAACGACAACGCCAAGCTCGTGCCTGCAAATCCGACGAACTTTTCCGGCGAGCTTTTCCAGTAAGCCATCCTGGACCATTAGATCTACATCTAAAGGTCATAATAGATCACTTAAACGAAGGGGTATCTTCCAATTAGAATCTGACAAGTGTCATATCTATTCCTATTTTTGGATTTTTAGACATAAGAAAACACAAACTTGAAAAAAAATCATATCTTTAATTCTGTATATCCAACTTTAGCAAATAATATGTCTATGGATTCACAAAAACGAGTAGAACACAGTGGATCCATAATTTGGTATTTTTGAGTCTGTTAAAATCACGTTTTATATAGAACCATTTGTGGAGTATTTTGAGTATAAAAATTGTTGTGTAAATTATTTTTAAGTGAATCCTTTTGCAAATGGTTGTAAATTGAACGCTCTACACAGTAAGACCAAAAATATATTTTTATTCTAGTATAAATAAGATCATGACAATTAATTAGTGAGAATGGTCTTTCCAAATGTTAGAAAATGTTGCTAATTGCTACAATTGCACAAATGGTTGCATTTGTAATCTTAAAAATATAAAATGTTCATAAATCACTTAATAATATTCAGAACCTTGTTATAACAATTTGTACAATAAAAATTGTTGTCTTGCATGTTTGCATACTTTGCATGATTTTTGTGTTGTCATTAGTATTGATCTTGTGATCGTTTTTTTCTTGGTTGTTTTGCTTGATAGATTGTGTTGATTGTCAAGTGTGTTATTGCGAAGAGTGTACCAACACTACTAACTAATAAGGCAAGTGACACTATCATCCATGTCCTACTATTTTCATTACACTTAGTGGATTTTTGTAACATGCATGATAAGGACTACTATATTTTATGCTATGCTAAATCCTAATAGGATACCCTTATATCTTTCTTAGTGGAAACAATGTAGTTGTAGTATGCGTAGACCTGCTATATATTTGGGATGGGATACATGATATGATTATATGAAGTGTTGGAAAGATATATGTTTTATATAATAAAACAAGTACTCAATGAACCACCTGGGTGGAAAAGGATACTCAAGGTTGGACAAGGTGGCAACAAAAGGAACCATGTTTATATGGCTATCTTTTTGTGTGTGCACTATAAGAAAACCACCCAGGGACTTAGAGATTGAACATGTTTCTCGTACAGTGGCTTCCGTTTATAGCCACATGCTAAATGAGCTCTGGCTTAGTCAACTATATAGTGGAAGACCCATGCATTGGCATCTTCAGGTTAACTAGAATTGTGTAAGGGAAATATATCTCTACATTGGTGCCTGGTTGACAAGATAGCATTGTGTATTGGGAGGACTTCTATGGAAAGACTTTGTCACATTCTCGATCTGCCAGTACTCCATTTTGGTGAATAATTATCCAGCGGCCACTGGTGGCATCAAGACGAGATTGTGTCATGTGGGTAAAGTGTACACCTTCTGCAGAAGATCAAAAAATTCTAAGTACTTAGCCGCATCCCCGGTTACAGACAACTTTGAGCAACTAAGTCCTGAAGCTATGGAAGATCTCGACATTCCAATTTCTCAAAGTAAAACTTGATGGTGACAACAAGGTATTAGAAGCACTTGGAGTCTTCCAAGGAATTCAAAAAGATTTAACAAAAGATTAGAACTATTTTGAAAAGATAGGATAAAACTATATTGCTTTCTGCAAAAGAGCCTAAACCCTACTTAGCCAAATATGCATGTAATGATAGGATCCACTTATTCTACATAGTAGTGAAACTTTCCAATACAATTCAAATGTATTGACCCTTGTGGCTGCAACTTATTATGTTGCAGGTTTGTTTGATGTTAGTGAAGTGTGTTGAATAGGATTACAAGTCTACAACCAACATGATTGCCCGTGGCACTTTGAAGATGAAGGACTCCATGATATATAGATACTCTGCTGCATTGTAATGAGATAGCCAAATGAGCTATGTAAGATGTAATGAATTATTTTATTCCTGGTTATAAAGTTATATTATGACCTTTGTTTCTTGATATTACATCTTAACTATGGATGCTAGCTATTGATCCAGGCACTAGCATTGTAAACACAGGGATCTCTACCTTATTAAAGGTTGGAAACTCTTACATATCCATAAGCTGCGCAACGTGTGACTAGGTCACGGGGATATTACTTATCGGATCGAGTAAAGAAGGTATTGTCGGTAACAAGGTCGAACATTAACATAAGGATGTTACTTGATCAAAACCTCAGAAAATATAGTATTGTAGAGACAAAAGGAATAAGAAACAATGTTTACGGTTCAACGACAAATATCGTTGAGTAAACAGGTGGCGGTCAATATGGATATCCAGATCCCGATGTTGATCATTGGTCATAGAGGAGTCTTCACCATGTCTGTAGTATTCACGAACTGTTGGGTAGCACGCTTAAGGGATTGACGAAGCTTGGAGATTGTTAATGGATAGTTTGAATCATTGAAGAAATAAGAAGAGAGAAACTAGAAAAGTTCCGGGGAGATCCGAAGTTGTTTGGAGGAGAAAGAATAAGGAAAAGGACCGGAAAAGGGTTTTTCAGATAAATGGTTATTTAAATATGATTATTATATATTAATTATGAATTAATATATTGTAAAAGAATATTTAAATAAATATTTATAAAAGGCGTCTGAATAGTTAGGTAAAATCCAAAAGAAACGGGCGAAAAAGGCAAAAGAACGCAACAGGAATTGGGCCGGTTTTGAACCAGCCGAAGTGAGCGACAGATAGAATTTGCTGCGCGGGGCTGCAGCAGCTGCGGGCCGCCGCCGCCTGCCGCCTGCCCCTGGACTACCTGGTCACGGGGGCTGGCTGCTACACGCGCGGGCGCTGGTGAAGTGGGCCGCAGGCCGGCCCACCCGGTGTCGCTCCCCCACCGTTGCTGGCTGCTGCTTGGGCCCCGTGGGATGCTGGCTGCCGCCGCCTCCCTGGCCGGCTAGGCCAGGTGCCGGTGGGCAGGTGGCCCACCCGGCTGGCTGCGGTTTTTCCTCCTTTTTCCTATTGTTTTTAGTCCCACATTGGGACCTTAAGGTGTAGGGAACCCCTCCCTCCTCCTATATAATAAGGTTCCCATATGAGGATTAAAACACACCAATTTCCACCTGGAAATAAATAAAAGGTTTGTGTTGCCTCTCTCCTCTCTCTCTTGCGATTGTGCCCCCCTTGTCAGGGTTGTGCAAGCAAGGAGTTCTTCACCGCGGAGCGCTGTCGCTCTGCGGGATTCGGATCCGGGAGATCTGCTTCCGCAATCTCTGTTGGATCGAGAAGAAGCGGGGGTCGGTGTCAAGCATCGTACGTGTGTGACTCCCTCTGGCAGTACCGTGCTTTCGGTGCTAGGAGTTGTCGTGGAGACACAAGGACATCGTGACCTCGAGGTCAGCATCGAGGCGTCTTCTTCATCCATGTTCCTCGCGGTATGTTAACCGCACTCGATATTCAAAGGTATGAATACCGTATGTCCTTCCCGTTACTGCATTAATAGTAGATAGATCTTGATCTTCCGAGGTTGATGCATAGTAATTTTTTTGATTTTCTGCACCGAACCCTTACAGTGGTATCAGAGCCGATCTATGCATAGTAATGCTAGTACGAGTAGAACACACGAGTTGTGACGTGTGGGCGTCGACTTTATGGTTGTTATCCTCCCACGTGTACTTGTTTATATCGCGGTATTGGTTGATGAAGCGGCCCGGAACGACCTTACGCGTACTCTTACGCGAGACTGTTCCACGCTCGACATATGACTTGTTCCGTATAAGTGGCTAGCGGGTGTCTGTCTCTCTTTCAATAGTTGATATAGCATTGACAAAGGAGGGCCCCGAGAGGGGGTTAGTAGAGACAATCATTTAATCGGCATTGTGGTTTAAGTTCGTAGGTAAGAAACGGTTCTTATGCGAAAGCCCATACAACCACGTAAAACTTGCAAAATATAAAGTAGAGGCGTCTAACTTTGTTTTGCAGGGGCGTTGTGATGCGATATGGTAATAGTCAAGGTAAAGTAGTTTATTTCCTGTTGCTAAGTAGTAGTAATAGTCATCATCATGATGGTGGACTACAAAGTTGGAGGCACTAGGGCCATGGCACAGGACTCGGAGGCACCAACTCCCAGGCACCGGACTCCGGAGCACCGTGCAGCTATATTGCCAGCCATGACAATCGGGGGTGATGTAGTGAATAGGGATCGTGTAATCACTAAGACATTTGGTTAGGGATAATGTTTTTAGTGGAGTTGTTTGAACTCATATTTTTCATAAACTTAGTCTAAAACCATTGCAAACTTTAAATGTAGATCATGGCCGACCGCAATGCCTATTTCGGTGTTGATGAGTGGGTAGTTGCCGAGAAACTCAAGTTAGATGGATCCAACCTTTCAAATTGGATGGTGCATCCGAACTCTGTCCTTGCTAAAAATAATGTGGTAGACTATATACGCCATGGTATGGATTTGGAGCCACCAAAGGATGGAATGGAGACCCGACAATAGAGTATTGACCGCTATTTTCACCGTGACATGTCACTATTCATCCACTTGCTTATGGTCTATGGGATGGTATCTTGATTCACATGAGATGGTAGATCTACTAAGATCGCAGTTTGAGGACCAAGTGTGTCTTTGGAAGCACAAACTAGTTGGAGATTTTTTTGCCATACAGATGGGGGAGAATACCTTCCTGGAGAGCCACCTGATACGCATGCATGATGCCTATATGAGGATTGGTTTCTTTGTGAATCACTGGATGGATGATGATTTTTCCAATGGGTTACTTCTACAATCGCTACCCCTCAGCTACCATGAGTATGCCAAGGGATGCATCAAGAGAGGTGAAACAGAAAATTACAATTTCCATGACATCATATCACGGTTAGGAAGTGTGAAGGTTGAGCCTAGTGCTGGAGAAGTCATTGACAACGAAGGTATATGTGATATACCAAAGTTTATAAATGTTATAATCTGATGAACTAGAGGCGGGCGTTGAACTGGTTAGCCTCATGCAGGTCCTTGCAATCGAGCAAACATGGACCCATCCATACCTCCGGTACCTGCTAAGAAAGCAACTACCCAAGGACCTGACTGATGCCAGGCATATCGCTCGCTGATCAAAAGCCCTTACCATCATTAGTGGCGAGTTGTACAAGCGCAACATTACCGGGGTACTCCAGCGGTGTGTCACTAACAGTGAAGGGAAGAGCATCCTCCTCGACATCCATGAAGGCATCTGCGGCCACCGCGCCGGTAGTCGTGCCCTAGTCGCCAAGGCCCTACGAGCTGGCTTCTATTGGCCAACCGTGATGCGCGGCGCCAATAATATCATCGAGAAGTGCAATGCTTGCTAAATTTTTGCAGACAAGCCACACATGCCAGGCTTAGAGCTACGGCACATACCATTGGCCTAGCCCTTTGCCCAATGGGGACTCGACATGGTCGGCAAACTGCAGAAATCCTCACCCGAGGGACATGTCTTCCTCCTGGTGGCAGTCGACAAGTTCACAAAGTGGATCGAGGCCATGCCTGTCACCAACCAAACCGGCACCACTGCCGTCAAGTTCTTCCAGTCCATTGTCTATAGGTTCGGAAAGCCTCATAGCATCATAACCGACAACAGCACGAACTTCACCTTGAAGGAGTTTCGAGACTTCTACGAGGGACTTGGCTCAACATCACGTACGCCTCCGTGGCGCATCCGCAGACCAACATGCATGTCGAAAAGGCCAACAACCTCGTCTATAATGGAATCAAGAAGAGGCTACTACGCCCACTCAAACGACCAGCGGGAGCTTGGGCAGATGAGCTACCCTCTGTCATCTAGAGCCTGCGCACAACGCCAAACATCGCGACCAGCTACACACCTTTCTTCATGGTGCACGGAGCCGAAGCTATGTTGCCCGCCGAAGTGCGCTATAAGGCCCCACGAGCTGTTGCTTACAACAAAGCTGAATCAACGACCGCACACGAAGATGCCGTTGACACACTAGATGAAGCTCGCGACATCGCTGTGGCCCGTTCGACGGTTTACCAGCAAAGTAACCGCAACTACCATAGTAGACGGCTTCGCCCAAGGTCCTTCATCAAAGGAGACCTCATCCTGCGACTCAAGCAGAAAGGGCACCTAAAGCTAGAGTCACCCTGGGAAGGACCCTACATGGTCACCGAAGTAATCCCAGGTGGTGCCTACCGCCTCAAGGACGTTGATTTCGGAGTAACATACTCCAACCCGTGGAACGTCGCGTAGCTGCGACGCTTCTACCCTTAGTCGTCTTTACTTTCAATAAGGCTATTCAGCCCGGCTACTCAGCCGAAACTTGTACCCCCTACTATGCGCTGAATAAAAGATAATTTCCTTAGCCAATATACTTTCCTCTCTCATGTGCATTTACATTCTTAAATACGCTCGGGGGCTTCGCCTCACTCTACGACTTTGTCGACAGTCACAATAATGCATCACCCTGAGTAGATGATCATGTCAGTCTAACGAAAAGGACTGTAACACCCTCAGAATCGACCCTATGCAAGTTTCAGCGATTCCCGCCAAACCCGCATAGAAACGATTCAAAGGTGCCCACCAAGCACTTTCGTGCGGGTGGAAAACGAAGTAATAACATTACACAACAGTCCTCGATGGGACCCACAGAACAGATATATATATATACAACACGACTCCATGAGTCAAGAATACAGATATACGGTACAAAAATCCAAATCACCTTGAAAACGATGGAGCGTCCGACTACGGACAAGATGCAAATTGAGCTTAGAGCCCTGAAGAATAACCAATGGCGTCCATAACCCTGCCCAGGCCAAGCCGGAAGGGTAACCCTACTAACGACGTCGATCTCAAAACCTGCTTAAACAAAGGGGTGCCGGCAAAGGGCAAAGGAAAAAGAGGCGGTCGATCGAGGCCAGACATACGCGAGGCTAGAATTCGGCGGTCCTCGCCTACATAGGTATGGTGGACTGAAGCGGCAACGCAGCATGCACTAAACAACCTATAGAGACTCGAAACAACTGGCGGCTATCAGAGAGGGGTAAGAAAGACCTATTCGGAACCAACCTGATACTACCATCAAACAAACCCATCCTGGTGTTTCCCCCTCGAGACCAAACGAGGAAGTCAACCGAGGAACTCACACAGTTGGCAGTTTTACTTATTCAGTTATCGTTGCAGCAATTACTAGTCAGGTATAGATAGTCATCCTGATAAAATAAGCAGTGGGCACTTTTAGTTGATCATTCCGTTGTAGTTGCGACACTTACTAGTCAGATACAATTAGCATGAGATAACCCAAAACCCAGCAGTTGTTGGTACTTTTATTTAGTCATTCCGTTGAAGTTGCAATACTTACTAGTCAGATACAATGGTCGCAAGCGACAACCCAAACAAGCAATTGTTGGCTGTTTTATTTAGCCATTCCATTATAGTGAAGCTGATTACTAGTCATTATAAAGTCAAATTTATAGCACTACTTTAGTTATAGTTGTCTATGATCGAGATAGTGTGCTCCAAGTCGTCCATAACCGCGGACACGGCTTTCAGAAAGTTTTACCCTGCAGGGGTGCACAAATAGCAACACACACTCGATCAACCTCGAAAAAACCAAATCAAAACCCAACGAGGCTTTCACGACAAAGCAATCACAGGATTCAGAAATATTTGAGGGCCACCCATTGAGTACACCATAATGAAGTTAGCTGACTCGAGACGGACTCAAGGTTTGCGTCAATGGTCAGAACGATCGGGAACCCAAAACTGGGCTTGTCGATACCGCGAAAACACTCCGCTTACCTAAGCGATGCGATGTGCGACCTCGCACAATCGTAAATAAAGCAGTAAAGCATGGCATAAGTACAAGATAGTAAATAAAACCTCAAACTAGTTCGTGGCCCCAAGAAATAAGAATGAATCAAGCTCTGGCTCAGGGGGGTCCCATAATCCTCCCGGATGTGGATAGCGCGAATATTCAAGGAACAGGTATCAAGTACTCGGGGTCCTACGGGACACAAGTGGACGGTTAACAACCAAATAACATCTATTGCCCACCTGTGCCTCTGCTTACCTACTTCAATTTTAGTTGTTAAACAGTAATTAAAGTCTTGATCATCTCCACAATAAACACACGGCAATACTCCAACAACTGTGATACTTGGCGACACGCAACAGCACTTGAGCAAGCGACTACGACGCGCAAGTCCAACTATCTACCAAACAACAGGTAATAGGATGTGTCCAAGGCAATATAAGGCTGCAAGGAATATCACGGGTACGAAATCTAGAGCATCGCAACACAGATAGCAATAGATCAACAGGAGGGAATAAATACTATAAAAGTAAGATAGGCAGAAAGGAGGAGATGCTCGCCTGAAAAACATTGTCGAAGGTTCATCCGAATATTGGGTCGACACTCGCATCAACTCAACGGCCTTATCCGCGAAGAAGCAAAACACTAGAACGAACACCGGATGCAATATTTAAGATTACGGCAGAAGATCAGGCATGATGCATGTATGATGTATGACATGGCAAAGGTGCGATGCAATTAGGTCATATTAAGCGGAACCGGAGTCCCGACATTTAATCAAACGGTTCAAGTTATTTAGAACCCCCGCAATTTAAATGTTGTCTTAACAAGGCAAAATTATATCGTCGGTTCGCTACACAAATTTAAATGGAACCAATATGAGACTAGATTTGTCCGCATATGGGCCCCATATTTAATTATAATGTGAATCGGCATAAGGCCCCCAAACCACAGACAAGTATGCATGCATGAACAATTTAATATGCATCAGATATATCATTTATAAAATAGGGTCTCGGCAAAGAGGTCACACATCTGGGTTCAGACGATCTTGGGGTTCGATGGGTTCGGGGTCGGGTCTCAGGGTTCAGGGTTCGACGGGATCGGTCTCGGACAACGGAAGTAGATCTTGTCGCATCCGGAAAGCAGGACTCGGTTCGGCGTCAGGGGCGCATCAGATCCGCCCTGGTCGGTGCCGATCTTGTCGTCACGAAGGTCTTGTCGGGTCCGCGCCATTAAGTCGGTCTTGGCATTCGGGGTGAAGAACTTGGCATCCTCGAGGAAGTACTTGGCGTATCCGTGTCGACGACCTGGGCGTCCGGGTTCTCGGGCATCAGATCCGGGAATAAGTAATTGTCGCATCTGCGGTCTTCAGGTTCAAGTAGAAGAGCTCGTCGTCCGGGGATTCTCTGGGTCCGTGATCTGCGGTAGCTAGTCTTGGCGTTCCGGGAAGAAGACCTCGTCGCTCCAGGAGAAGATCTTGGGGTTCCGAGTCGACGGCCTTCGGGTACGGGGGTCTCGGCGGTGTTCGGGTTTGGATCCGGGTCTTGATGTCCATGTAGAAGTACTTGGTGCTACGTGACGGAGTTCTCAGAGTACGACCATCGGATTCCGGGTGGGAGAACTCGGGGTGTCGTGACGACGATCTTGTCGGTGGCCTTGTCCGGGAGGAACTAGGGACGCAGCTCTTGGTCGGGGTCTTTGGCACTAGCACTAGACAAAAGCAGAGACATGCAGGGGTTGTGGTCGTGCTGCGGCCAACCCATGAGGGAAAACAAAGGACCGACGATGATGGTGTCGGCTTGCTTGCTTGCGACGCGGGACGGCGAGCTCGATGCCACGGCGGGGAGGAGGACGTCTGACGACGAACGAGCGGTCAGGGAGAAGGCGGCCAGATGCGTGGCTGAGGAGGGCGGCGCTGGTTGGCGGCGAGGGGCGCGGCCGGAGATGGAGAAGGCGACCGGCGGCGCTCGACGACGCGCGTGGTCCTGCGGCCGAGGCGGGGTCGCAGGGACCAAGGGATGACGGCGCAGGGCGCCCACAGCAGGATGTAGCTGCGAGGCGGCCGAAGGGTGGTGGTTGATGGCGAGGCCACGGGCCGGCGGAGGTGCTCGGGGAGGGTCGGCAGGCGCGAGGCAGCGGAGCAGCCTCGGATCTTGGCGGCGGAGGAGGTGGAGGACTGGCCTTGAGCGGGCGGCCTGGTTTGAACGGTGGAGGGGGTTGTCGGCGGGGCCGGGGTGGCGCGGGGAGGAGCAAGGCGAGGGTGCAGGGGCTCCGGCGGTGGCTGCGGGGAGGGGAAGGCGAGGTAGGCTGACGGGGTCCGGCGGGCGGCGGCGAAGAAGCTCCCAGGAAGGAGAGGTGCGGGGCGAGCAGGTCGCGTGCGTGGGGAGGCGGGTCGGCGGCGGGTGTCCGTGGCGCTAGCTCGAGCGAGAGGGAGCGCTGGAGGCGGGCAGCCACGACGGAGGAGGCGAGCAGGCGTTGCGAGCTCGCGGGGACGAGGGACGGGCGGCGGCGGAGGAGCTCGCGAAGCAGAGGAGGAGGCCCACGGGTGGCGGTCGAGGTTGGGGGAGGCCGGAGCCGCGAGGGGGGAGAGTGACTGGCGGCGGCGGCGCTCGGGTCTGGGGAAGGAGAGAGGGGGGTCGAGGCGAGGGGGGCCGCGAGGGAGAGAGAGGAGCGGGGCGCGCCGCGCGGGGAGGGAGGTGGGCCTGGGCGGTTGGTGGGGGGCGGTGGGACCAAGGTGGGGCAGGGGCTTGGGACCCGCAGGTGGCGGTGGGAAGGCTGTGGCGTGCGTTGTGTGGGGCTGCTGGGTGTGTGGGCAGGGGGGGTGCGTGTGTGGCATGTATGGGAGAGGGAGTGGGTGAGGTGGCAGCGGATGAGTGGTGGGGAGGAGGGAGAGAGGTGAGGTGGCGAGAGAGGATTGGGTGGGGTGAGGTGGAGGGGGTTTGGGTAGACTAGGATTGGGTAGGAATAGATTTTGGATGGACCGTTTTAAACTGGGGGTGGCCGACTGGGTCGGATCGGCCCGGTTTGGCTGCCCCCCTAAAATTAATATAGAATTTTATTTAATTTAAAATAAACTTTTGTAACTAGTTTTTAGACAAATAAAAGATCCGAACCGACCGATGTTTTAATTTGAAATAAAGACGGGGGCTATTTAGAAAACAAAACTAGGCGTTTCGAAACTAGTTTCAGACAAACAATGCATGATGATGACGATGCAATGCACAAAAACAACGCGATTATCTAGTAGTGGTTTTGCGGGATGCCACAATTCGACACCACTAACAATGGATCTCGCCCTCGAGATCCGCCTCATGGTACCGGGAAGAAGGGCGGCGATCCGAATATTCTCGCATCGTGTAGGTCCTCGCGACACCACTAACAAGAGGTCGTTGTCCGTGATCGTTGAGGGAAACACTCCAGAAACAAAAGGTCGAAGGTAGAGGTATCCACAAATAAAGCCACCCCTAACTTCCGTGGACGGAGTAAAACTGCTGGATCCACTGATTCGATGTACAAGAGCGAATGATAAGAGTAGCCGGATGGTGATCAGTCCATCGCGCACCCAAACCATTACTCTGCACACGAATAGGCGGATTATGCAACCAACTCCCGGAATTCAGATTGTAGATCTTGACAAGCGAGGTTCGGAAACAAAGGAGTGATGCATCAGACTGCATCCGGATGATGCGTAGATGATGTCGCCGCGTCGGAAAAAACACCGCAACAAACAAGGAACAAAGAATGGTACCACGGAGAGCGGATTCCTCGACAAAGCATGAACACCGGATGGTAGAACACCGTTATCAAGGAGGAAGCGAAACCACGAAGAGGCAGCGGAACCCAACCACGAGAAATCACGGACTTGAAGAAAGGTAAGAGAGTGGATTCAAAACACGCAGAGGTAAGAGGAGAATAGCGGAGGGTAAGGAGTAAAATCAGACCTAATCGAACTATCCAACCGATTTTGCAAAAAAAGTTTTGACACTCTACTTCGTCCGTTAGCTAGGTTATCCTACAGGCTGGACTTGTGGGGTATCGCAACTGAGCTCTGATACCACTCTGTAACACCCTCAGAATCGGCCCTATGCAAGTTTCAGCGATTCCTGCCAAACCCGCATAGAAACGATTCAAAGGTGCCCACCAGCACTTTCGTCGGTGTAAAGCAGTAATAACATTACACAACAGTCCTCGATGGGACCCACAGGCAGATATATATATACAACACGACTCCATGAGTCAAGAATACGAATATCTGAGACAAAGATCCAAATCACCTTGAAAGCGATGGGCGTCCGACTACGAACAAGATGCAAATTGAGCTAAGAGCCACGAAGAATAACCAATGGCGTCCATAACCCTGCGAGCCAAGCCGGAAGGGTAACCACCGCTAACGACGTCGATCTCAAAACCTACTTAAACAAAGGGGTGCCGACAAAGGGCAAAGGAAAAGAGAGAGCGGTCGATCGAGGCCGGTGCAGCGAGGCTAGAATTGGCGGTCCTCGCCTACATAGGTATGGTGGATCGTCGGTGACATGCAAGATGCACTAAACAACCTATAGAGACTCGAAACAACTGGCGGCTATCAGAGAGGGGTAAGAAAGACCTATTTGGAACCAACCTGATACTACCATCAAACAAACCCATCCTGGTGTTTCCCCCTCGAGACCAAACGAGGAAGTCAACCGAGGAACTCACACAGTTGGCAGTTTTACTTATTCAGTTATCGTTGCAGCAATTACTAGTCAGGTATAGATAGTCATCCTGATAAAATAAGCAGTGGGCACTTTTAGTTGATCATTCCGTTGTAGTTGCGACACTTACTAGTCAGATATAATTAGCATGAGATAACCCAAAACCCAGCAGTTGTTGGTACTTTTATTTAGTCATTCCGTTGTAGTTGCAATACTTACTAGTCAGATACAATGGTCGCAAGCGACAACCCAAACAAGCAATTGTTGGCTGTTTTATTTAGCCATTCCATTGTAGTGAAGCTGATTACTAGTCATTATAAAGTCAAATTTATAGCACTACTTTAGTTATAGTTGTCTATGATCGAGATAGTGTGCTCCAAGTCGTCCATAACCGCGGACACGGCTTTCAGAAAGTTTTACCCTGCAGGGGTGCACAAATAGCAACACACACTCGATCAACCTCGGAAAAACCAAATCAAAACCCAACGAGGCTTTCACGACAAAGCAATCACAGGATTCAGAAATATTTCAGGGGGCCACCCCATTGAGTACACCTGCAACAAAGTTAGCTGACTCCGAGACGGACTCAAGGTTTGCGTCAATGGTCAGATTTGGGAACCCAAAACTGGGCTTGTCGATACGCGAAAACACTCCGCTTATCTAAACAAGATGCGATTATCGCACAATCGTAAATAAAGCAGTAAAGCATGGCATAAGTACAGGATAGTAAATAAAACCTCAAACTAGTTTATGGCCCCAAGAAATAAGAATGAATCAAGCTCTGGCTCAGGTGGGTCCCATAATACTCCCGGATGTGGATAGCGCGAATATTCAAGGAACATGTATCAAGTACTCGGGGTCCTACGGGACACAAGTGGACGGTTAACAACCAAATAACATCTATTGCCCACCTGTGCCTCTGCTTACCTACTTCAATTTTAGTTGTTAAATAGTAATTAAAGTCTTGATCATCTCCACAATAAACACACGGCAATACTCCAACAACTGTGGTACTTGGCGACACGCAACAGCACTTGAGCAAGCGACTACGACGCGCAAGTCCAACTATCTACCAAACAACAGGTAATAGGATGTGTCCAAGGCAATATAAGGCTGCAAGGAATATCACGGGTACGAAATCTAGAGCATCGCAACACAGATAGCAATAGATCAACAGGAGGGAATAAATACTATAAAAGTAAGATAGGCAGAAAGGGGGAGATGCTCGCCTGAAAAACATTGTCGAAGGTTCATCCGAAGATCGGGTCGACACTCGCATCAACTCAACGGCCTTATCCGCGAAGAAGCAAAACACTAGAACGAACACCGGATGCAATATTTAAGATTACGGCAGAAGATCGGGCATGATGCATGTATGATGTATGACATGGCAAAGGTGCGATGCAATTAGGTCATATTAAGCGGAACCGGAGTCCCGACATTTAATCAAACGGTTCAAGTTATTTAGAACCCCCGCAATTTAAATGTTGTCTTAACAAGGCAAAATTATATCGTCGGTTCGCTACACAAATTTAAATGGAACCAATATGAGACTAGATTTGTCCGCATATGGGCCCCATATTTAATTATAATGTGAATCGGCATAAGGCCCCCAAACCACAGACAAGTATGCATGCATGAACAATTTAATATGCATCAGATATATCATTTATAAAATAGGGTCTCGGCAAAGAGGTCACACATCTGGGTTCGGACGATCTTGGGGTTCGATGGGTTCGGGGTCGGGTCTCAGGGTTCAGGGTTCGACGGGATCGGTCTCGGACAACGGAAGTAGATCTTGTCGCATCCGGGAAGCAGGACTCGGTTCGGCGTCAGGGGCGCATCAGATCCGCCCTGGTCGGTGCCGATCTTGTCGTCACGAAGGTCTTGTCGGGTCCGCGCCATTAAGTCGGTCTTGGCATTCGGGGTGAAGAACTTGGCATCCTCGAGGAAGTACTTGGCGTATCCGTGTCGGACACAGGCGTCGGGTTCTCGGCATCGATCCGGGAATAAGTAATTGTCGCATCTGCGGTCTTGAGTTCAAGTAGAAGAGCTCGTCGTCCGGGATTCTCGGGTCCGTGATCTGCGGTAGCTAGTCTTGGCGTTCGAAGAAGACCTCGTCGCTCAGGAGAAGATCTTGGGGTTCAGTCGACGGCCTTGGTGCACGGGGTCTCGGCGGTGTTCGGGTTTGGATCCGGGTCTTGATGTCCATGTAGAAGTACTTGGTGCTACGTGACGGAGTTCTCGGAGTACGACCATCGGATTCCGGGTGGGAGAACTCGGGGTGTCGTGACGACGATCTTGTCGGTGGCCTTGTCCGGGAGGAACTAGGGACGCAGCTCTTGGTCGGGGTCTTTGGCACTAGCACTAGACAAAAGCAGAGACATGCAGGGGTTGTGGTCGTGCTGCGGCCAACCCATGAGGGAAAACAAAGGACCGACGATGGTGGTGTCGGCTTGCTTGCTTTGCGGCGGACGAGCTCGATGCCTGGCGGGGAGGAGGACGTCGGCGGCGAGCAGCGGTCGAGAAGGCGGCGGATGCGTACGAGGAGGGCGGCGCTGGTTGGCGGCGGGCGCGCCGGAGATGGAGAAGCGGCGTGGCTCGGCGGCAGCGTGGTCTCTGGCCGAGGCGGGGTCGCAGGGACCAAGGGATGACGGCGGCAGAGGGCGCCCCAAGGCAAGGATGTGGCCTGTAGGGGCCGGCCGGAGGGGGTGGTGGTTGATGACGACGAAGGGCCACGGGGCCGGCCGGAGGTGCTCGGGGGAGGGGGGGTCGACGGGGCGCAGACCGAGGCGAGGCAGGCGGAGCAGCCTCAGATGCTGGCGGCCGAAGGAGGTGGAGGACTGGCGCGGGAGGGCGCGGCCTCTGGCTTGAACGGTGGAGGGGGTTGTCGGCGGGGCCGGGGTGGCGCGGGGAGGAGCAAGGCGAGGGTGCAGGGGCTCCGGCGGTGGCTGCGGGGAGGGGAAGGCGAGGTAGGCTGACGGGGTCCGGCGGGCGGCGGCGAAGAAGCTCCCAGGAAGGAGAGGTGCGGGGCGAGCAGGTCGCGTGCGTGGGGAGGCGGGTCGGCGGCGGGTGTCCGTGGCGCTAGCTCGAGCGAGAGGGAGCGCTGGAGGCGGGCAACCACGACGGAGGAGGCGAGCAGGCGTTGCGAGCTCGCGGGGACGAGGGACGGGCGGCGGCGGAGGAGCTCGCGAAGCAGAGGAGGAGGCCCACGGGTGGCGGTCGAGGTTGGGGGAGGCCGGAGCCGCGAGGGGGGAGAGTGGCTCTTGGCAGCTGGTCTGGGGAAGGAGAGAGGGTCGAGGCGAGGGGCGAGGAGAGAGGAGCGGAGCCATGGGAGAGGTGGGCCTGGGCGGTTTGTGGGGGGCGGTGGGACCAAGGTGGGGCAGGGGCGTGGGACCCGCAGGTGGCGGTGGGAAGGCTGTGGCGTGCGTTGTGTGGGGCTGCTGGGTGTGTGGGCAGGGGGGGTGCGTGTGTGGCATGTATGGGAGAGGGAGTGGGTGAGGTGGCAGCGGATGAGTGGTGGGGAGTAGGGAGAGAGGTGAGGTGGCGAGAGAGGATTGGGTGGGGTGAGGTGGAGGGGGTTTGGGTAGACTAGGATTGGGTAGGAATAGATTTTGGATGGACCGTTTTAAACTGGGGGTGGCCGACTGGGTCGGATCGGCCCGGTTTGGCTGCCCCCCTAAAATTAATATAGAATTTTATTTAATTTAAAATAAACTTTTGTAACTAGTTTTTAGACAAATAAAATATCCAAACCGACCGATGTTTTAATTTGAAATAAAGACGGGGGCTATTTAGAAAACAAAACTAGGCGTTTCGAAACTAGTTTCAGACAAACAATGCATGATGATGACGATGCAATGCACAAAAACAACGCGATTATCTAGTAGTGGTTTTGCGGGATGCCACAAGGACATGCACAAATCAACATCAACAAAGTACTACATGCAAATACATTTTTTACAAACTTTACAAGGGAACCAAAATCGCAATCGAAACTATACATACTTTACATTAATTTGTTCAAAACTAGCAGGACTCAACTGCTTTAGAGCATAATGTTTGCCCATTCATCAAAGAGGTCCATGATACATCCAAAATATATCTACTTTCCCGAACATTTTTCTATTATTTCTCCTCTAATTTGTGTGATTTGGATATAACTAACATGTACTAACGTTTGTTTTCAGCAGAATTGCTATGGTGTCTCGTTTTTGTGCAGAAAATCAACTTTCAGGAAAAATTCTAGAAAATATGCCAAAAATCCTAATTTTCTAGAAGACTCATGGAGCCAAAAGACAAAGGGGAGAAAAGACCCGAGGGGCCCACACCACCCCCAGGCACGGTCCAGGCCTGGCCTCGGACTTTGACTCGACCTCTCCTTTCACATACATATACCCTCTGACCTAAAAACATAGGGGAGTTCGGCAATTTCCAGAGAAGAGTTCCGCTGCGCCGCGACCACCAGAAATCACGATTCGGAACCAGAAACTCCGTTCCGGCATTATACCGGGACGGGGAATTGGAGGAGATCATTGCCATCATCATCACCGATGCCTCTCCATCAACCATCCATGACTCCTCATCCATGTGTGAGTAATCCCCGTAGTAGGTTATGGGGATGGTAGGGATTGGATGAGATTACTCATGTAATTGCATAAGATTGTTAGGGCATGGTGCCTAGTATCTATTGTTTGTGCTTTTTGACATTGTTGCAACTTGTTATGCTTAATGCTTGTCACTAGGGACCGAGTGCCATGATCTCAAATCTGAACATGTTATTGATTCATGATGATATTATTGTTTGTGATCTTACCTGCAAGTTGTGTACACATATCGTTGTCTAGAACCTGAGGCCCCAAAGTGATAGCAATTGGGATAACTGAAGGGGGTGGATGTGATGTGAGGATCACGTGTGTTCACAGAGTGTTAATACTTTGCTCCGGTGCTCTATTAAAAGGAGCACCTTAATTTCGAGTAGATTCCCTTGAGGCCCCACTGCAAATGGGCTGGCAGGACAAAAGATATTGTGCAAGTTTCTCATTCCGAGTATGCATGACTATATAAGGAACACATGCCTATGGTTATTTAGTACTTGGATGATTTATCTTTATTCTCTGCAAATGCCTTTGTCTTGATTATTACATGAATTATCTTGTCCATGCAATGCCCGTCCATCCATCCTATGCCTACCGCATTTTAATCCTATTATTTATTACAATTGCTACCGCTGTCCTTATTTTACTGTTGCTGTTATTTTGCTACTGCTATTACAAAAATGTTGCTACTGATAAACTATTGTGAGCAAGACTGTTTCCAGGTGCAGTTGAATTGACAACTCATCTGTTAAGTCTTATAAATATCCTTTGGCTCCCCTTATGTAGAATCAATAAATTTGGGCTTTACTTCCCTCGAAGACTGTTGCGATCCCCTATACATGTGGGTCATCAAGTCTATTTTCTGGCGCCGTTGCCGAGGAGCATAGCTTTTTGTAAGTTCACTTGGAATTATTATTGTTCACTGCTATCCATTCATCATGGGTAAATCTCATGATGGAAAAGTTCCTATATTGCCATCCACTACAAGAAGAGGTACAACTCTGAACACCTCTGTTGCTCTTGATTCACCATCTGTGATGAGTAAGCTTCTTACACCACCACATAAACATGTTACACATACTGCTACTTCTGCTGAATATGAAAATGCTTCTGATAATGTTGATGCTGCTTCTACCGTGCTTGATGAGATTGGTTCATTAGGTCCTTTCCTAGATGCTACAATTGCTAGAACTATAATGGGAAACACTAAAACTCCTAATAAAAATATTGCTACACCTGTTAGTTCACCTGAGTCTAGAGAGCATCCTAGTGATGATTTTGATGAAGATTATATTGAAATTAGTGATGAATTTATTGAGGAATGTCAAAATACTAGAGGTGCAAGTGCTATTAAGAGTCTTCTTGAGATACGTGTTGTTAGATATAAATTATCTCCTGATGCTAAGTTTGCCACTTCTCCCATAAATATTAAAGATAAGGATTACGATTTATCCCTTGATTTATCTTATATAACTATTATTGAGAAAGAACATTTTTGTGGGACTGAAAATGAAAGTGCTGTGGCACATATGAATGAGCTCTCTACTTTGAGTGGCTTATTTTCTGATGATATTAAGAAACGCACCTACTTTGTTGCTAAAATTTCCCCTTTTTCATTGAAAGGTGAAGCTAAAGCTTGGTTTACTAATTTATTTCCTGGATCTATTGATAGTCCTATTGGTTTGGTTAATACTTTCTTTTAGAAATATTTCCCTGCTAGTTCTCAACATGCTGTTTTGCAGAAACACTTTGATTTTAAGCAGGGAGAAGGAGAGAAATTACCTGAATCATGGGAAAGGTTTTGTTCTTTAATTAGAGCATATCCTGGGTATCCAGCAGCTAAAAATGAACTTCTTGATATATATTATAATGGACTAACCGATGAATCTAGACATACCTGGATAGTTGTGTTGGTTGTGTTTTCAGGAAAAGAATTCCCGATGAACCTGAGAAATTAAAGGCTAAAATAAGCAAGAATTGATGACTGGACTATACCTGAGCCAACCCCAATACCAACACCAAAGAAGAGGGGAATGATTGAATTAAATGATGAAGTTATGAAGGAAGCTAAGAAATGTCTTAAGGGGAAGGGTATTAAATCTGAAGATGTGAAGAATTTACCTCCTATAGAAGAATTATGTAAGCCAATCTCTCACTCACCCACTATTGAGGTACACTCTCTCTAACATTTTGATAATGGTGATATTCCTTACTCTAAACCTCCTGATCAATGCCT
Source organism: Avena longiglumis (assembly GCA_030063025.1). NCBI lineage: Eukaryota > Viridiplantae > Streptophyta > Magnoliopsida > Poales > Poaceae > Avena > Avena longiglumis. The sequence continues at coordinate 434,665,344 of CP125977.1, read as the reverse complement.
AGAAGAATTTAATAATTATATTGTTAAGCAATATATGATGGAAAATTCTAATGGAAAATTCTAATGGAAAAAATTCTAATGGAAATCAATGCCTAGAAGAACTTAATATGAGAGTGCAGAATCATCTAATGGAAAATTCTAGAGCTATTAATAAGTTGCAATATATGATGGAAAGAACCTCTAATGATGTTAAAATTCTTGTTAAAAATTTCCAAATGGTTCAAACTCAAATTGATCAGCTCACTAAGGTGCAAAAAGATTTGTTAGTTAATGCTTCTAGAGAAAAACATGCTTATGAAATTAGAACTAGAGGTGGTGCTTCTACTCAGGATCCTTTATATCCCGAGGGACATCCTAAAAGAATCGGGCAAGATTCTCAACAAGCTAAAAATAGTGGTACTCCTTCTAAGAAAAAGAAAAAGAAACATAAAACACTTGTATAATCTTCTAAACCTGCTAAAGATCCTAATAGTATATCTATCTCTGATGCTAAAACTGAAAGTGGTAATGATAAAAATGATGCTTCTGATAAAGAAGAAATTGAAGAAGAACCTTAAAGGCACACTAAAAATACTAAGTACACTAAGGAAGATTTTGCTGCTAATAAACATGGTAGTGAAAGAGAGCCTTGGGTGCAAAAACCAATGCATTTTCCTGATAATAAACACAAGTCAAAGGAAGAAGAACACTATGACATGTTTTGTGAGTGGATGAAACCTTTGTTTTTGAAAATTCCTTTGACCGATTCTATTAAATTGCCTCCTTATTAAAAGTATATGAAGGATATTGTCTCTAATAAAAGGAAGATTCCTAATGAGGAAATTTCCACTTTGCTTGCTAATTATTCCTTCAATGGTAAGGTTCCATAGAAACTTGGAGATCTAGGTACTATTCCCTACTCTATTAAAAATAATTATGTTAGAACTGCTTTGTGTGATTTGGGAGCATGAGTTAGTGTTATGACTTTTTATCTCTACAAGATACTTCACCTGGAAAAATTGATACCAACTGATATATCTTTGCAAATGGCTGATAAGTCTACTACTATTCCTGTTGGTATATATGAGGATGTTCCTGTTCAAGTGTCTAATAATTGTTTGATATTAACTGACTTTGTTGTGCTTGAAATGCCTGAGGATGATAATATGTCTATTATTCTTGGGAGACCCTTTCTTAATACTACAGGTGCTATCATTGATTGTAATCAAGGAAAAGTAACTTTTTAACTTTAATGACAAGGAGCATACTATTTATTTCCCCAAGAATATTGATAAGAAATATGGACTAAATTCAATTGAAAATATTGGGGGCATCAAAGTTGGAGAAATATATTGTCCCATGCCATAAGAAGATTATGAAATTATTATGATTGGGACTATTGCTATCAAGGTTGAGGTAACATAATCATTTAGTGAAATGCAAAGTTTTGCTTCATATAAATTTTTTTTGGTAACAAGACCTGATCAACCTTGTTAAGAAATTGATTTGGATGAACAAAACAATGTTTTCACCATGATTACCTTTGTTTACTCTTATTTTCTCTATTCCAATTTTCGTTTTCACCTTGCTCATCTTTGTATTGCTAGTTGCTTGCATATTTGAGTGACTTAGAACTTCTGAAGTTTTATCTTTGATTTGGTGTTCCATCGTTCCAAAATTATTTTTATGCGAGAAAATCATTTATCAATTTCTGAAAATTGCTCGAAATAAAGTTTCTCTAAAAATTCCAGAAAATTCATATTATTTTTTCACGTAAAAAAAAGGGTCAGAGAGGCACCTGGAGTGACCTAGGGTGGGCCCACTAGGCAGGCTCACCACCTGGTGGCGCGGCTAGCCCTGGGGCGCGCCCTGCCATGGTGTGGGCCACCCTTGGCCCTCCACTTATCCAACCACCTACTAGTTCACTCTATCTCCCAAGAAAACATCGAAAAATTTCTTGAACTCGTGTTCTTACTGTTCTTCACCGTGATTTCCGATCTCCTTACTCAGCCACTCTTTACTGCTGATTTTATTTGTTCTCCGGTATGTGACTCCTCCGCTTGTCCACGTAGATTTTTGATTAGTGGATTATATCTTGAGTATTTTTCTACTATAGGTGACAAGTTATGTGAGCTTGCATGCTTGTTCTATGCTTAGAGAAATTATTTTGATGCATGTTTAGCCCTCTTGCAAGTCCCTGAAGGGAATATGCCCGAGAGGCAATAATAAAGTGGTTATTATTATATTCCTTATTTATGATAAATGTTTATTTTGCATGCTATTATTGTATTAATATGAAAACCTTAATACATGTGTGTTTAATAAACAAAAAGGAAGTTCCTAGTTATGCCTCTCTTATAAACTAGATCGTTGATTAACAAGATGATCAAAGGTTTCCTGATCATGGACATTGGATGTTGTTAATAACAAGGTCACAACATTATTGGAATGGTGTGATGAACATTCATCCGAAGTATAGCATTACTATCAAGGTCATTGTGTTTATATTGCTATAACATCATATGAAGTAATCTTAGTCCTTAGACCATGTGATCATGTCAATTACTAACACCGGAAGAGTATCTTGATAACATCAAACGTCACACCGTAATAGGGTGACTATAAAGATGGGTTTAGTGCTACGAAGGTGTTATGTTGAGGCTCATGGATCAAGAGTGGAATTTTTTCATCCCGATGACGGATAGATACATTCTGGGCCCTCTCGGTGATATCACATTAGATAGCTTGCAAGTAAGTGATTTGATCACTAGAATGTTATATCACGGGAATGAGAAAAGAGTACATGTCGGTAACAAGATCAAACTAGGTATGGAGATATCGATGATAAAATCTCGGACATCTTATATATTGCAAGACAAAGGGATTGAGTTACATGTGTATAAGGTTCAGACGATCACAGAAGTCATCGTTGAATATGTGGGAGGTAGTACGGATCTCCAGGTCCCGCTGCTGATTATTGATTGGAGAGGGGTCTCGATCATGTCTACATTATTCGAAAACCATAGGGTGACACAATTAAGGGATACCGACACCATTTGGAGAAAATAATATGCCAGAGAAAGAAAAAGGAAAGCGCAGGAATTTATTTCACTAGACACCGAAACTGTTTTAGTTGAAATTGCTGAAACTGGTTCTGCATATGAAATTGAATACTAGCAATGGGTTTTATGTGAATGTTTGTTAATTAAAGTAATTAACAAAATTCTGAATAAATAAAAGAGTTTTATTTAATGAGAGATTGCATTAAATTTGGTGGAAATTTAATGGAGGTGAGTGGAATTTTGAGTGGGTGGCTATTTATGTGAGTGGGAGCTCCACCCACATGAATATGGAAGAGGTGGGGGCACCTCCATGGCTTCCACGCCATGGGAGGGGGATGCCCCCGTCTCCCTATAAAAGGCACCCCATTCCCTCCTCTCATCTCACACCTCCTCGCGAAGAATCTCTCTCCCCCTTTAGAATTCCCCCATGGTCTCGGATCAGTGAGATACATGTTCCCGGTGGCTTTTTCTAGAAGGATTTGTTGCTTCCGCTGCTTCGCTGGAGCGAGGGCGCGGAGGTTGTCGGGGTACCCGGACGTGTGTGTGATCACGGATGCACCACTGCTTTGCGGTGCTGGACGTGATGGTGCTGGACCGGATGGACCAGATGGACTTCATCACGATCTTGAGATCGGCAAGCGTTCGACTACATCATCCATGAGTACAACCTCGTTAACGCTATACGGTCTTCGAGGGTATGTATTCTATGGATGTATATCCACTCGTTGCTTGTATCTAGTAGATAGATCTTGGTGCTTTGTTCCCATCATAGGAATTTTTTTATTTTTATGCTGCGAACCCTTCAGTGGTATCAGAGCCGGATCTATGCGTAGATGCTTTGCACGGGTAGTACACATATGAGTATGTGGGCGATGATGATCATTTTATTGCTTCTTAGTTGTATTTTGGATATTGGTGGCATAGTGGGATGAAGCGGCCCGGACAAACTTTACATGTCCTCGCACATGAAACCTGTTCCATGCTTGACATGCAACTAGTTTTGCATAAGTGGCTAGTGGGTGTCTGTCTCTCCTACTATAGTCAATATATAATTTGCAACGAGTTGTCAACAATTTGGTTATCCTCGTTGTGGTTCATGTTCGTAGGTAAGAACAGTTCTATCTTCGAAAGCCCTAAGCCACATAAAACTTGCAATGGATAAATTAGAGGCGTCTAGTTTAGATTGTTGATGGGCTAGTGTCATTACATGGTGATGTTGTAAGTAGAACTATAAGTCGATAATCTTACAACACACATAACGTGTAAGTTCCATAGACCTTAGCCTTACACATAGAGGTATGATAGTGATCATACCATGATGCACATGATGGAGATCAAGTGCAAGAACCATATCATTTCACTTATTCACATGTGATGTTTGATTGCATCTTATATTGATAGTTTAGCGTTTTATTAACATAATAAGATGATACCTCATTTAGATATCAAGATAAAAATGTGTTCTCCCTTAAGTATGCACCGATTATGTTTCATCGATCCAAGACATCACGTGATGATCGGGTGTTCTTGGATCCACGATCATATTTCGGGTGTAAGACAGTTACACACGCAAATACTAAGGTTCTTACTTGGCGAGCTTAGCATGTACAGACATGGCCTTAGAACACGGACTGAAAGGTTAAGCATGAGTCATATGGAAGATATGATGCCCATTTGATGCTCGCCTTTGAAGCTACACCGACTCACGTGGTGATCGGACTTGGTGTAGTGGATTTGGTTCATGTAATCACCAAAAAGACACGAGGGATGTCTTTTTGAGTGGGAGTTCATTTCTAATTTTGATGAGTAGAACTCAATTTATCATAAATTAAATCAAAGTGAATTTGCATAATTTGTTGTAGTCATTGGCATTCATTCACCACTTTATGCTTAGTTGTAATTGAGATAATAGAACTATAGAATTCTGGATATTTACTTTACGAACTAGTATCGTATTGTTTTGAGTGTCAATCTAAAGTTTAAAGTCCTATTGCAAAACTTTCAGCAAACTCTGTTTACTCTGTGAAATTTAATAATTGGCATTAAATCGAGAGTAACAATTCTAGTGTTAGTATCTTAAGTATCATGTTTGCCTCCATGATTCTTGATTTTTTTTAATATCAAGTTTATCTAGGAGCTGAAAGAATTGTTTCAGAAACCATCATGTGTGGCAGATATTATGATATCTGAAACAATGTTTTGGTTGCAATATGATAGAGTATAATATATATTCTCACAATGTTTTGGATGAGAATTTGCAAAGGTTGGAGATGCTAGACATCCTAATCATGCAAAAGGGTTTTGGAAAGTAACATTATACTCACGATTCTCCTTCATAAGCTAAATTAGCTTGACCATGAATGTCATCATGATAAGGATGAATAGAATATGTATGTAAAGTGTTTACTACACTAAAAGATTACTAAAGAATGGATTTTGAAAGAATTCCGATCATTTGATGATGGTGATATACTTCAAAGTGCAAGTCCAAAGGTGTTAGTATTTGAATATACACGCTTTGGACTATGTGTCATGTAGATGGCACCACTGTTTATGTTGATAGATTCTTTTAAAAAGGAAAAGGAAATGCTGAAAGAGAATCTATAAAATATATTTGGCAGAAAAGAAAAGACTGGAAATATCCAGTTTAGGTATATAGATGATATACATGTTATGGTTGTATTCTTTGCTTGTTAAACAATGTGGTTCTTGGGTATTGGATACCGAATTAGTTGGTATGAAATTTCATACAGAACGATGCAATTCATGAACCACAATGGCCTAAGGTAATAGCAAGAGAATATGTGACGATGTTCATCAAAAACAAACAAACCGTTGTTTGTATTTCTCGTTGACATCAAAGCTTGCCTTCAAGATTTGTTTTAATAATAATTATTTAAATCAGGTATTATGAGAACAAAGGTTGTTCAAATAATTACCGTATTCCATATAAGATGGATGATTTATAAATCTAGTTGGAGAAATCACATCCATAAAAACTAATGCTAAAATGTCGCAAGACAAATGATTGAAAGATCACTTACAAAGTGACATCGCCATTTAAATTATATTGGAAATAAAACATGAAGAATCTCCATATTCATGGATTTTTGGAGTCTTTGAATTGATCAAGTGACGCTTGTGAGACTTTCCTCGGGATAATTAAAACTTCGTTCAAAGGCCAAAGAAGAACGATCGACTAAATTATTAGAATTTATACATATCGATGTATGTAGTCCATTATGTGTAGTCGTAAGCAATGGATTTCAACTTCATATGCTTTCTCCGGAAATTTGAGTGAATGTTCACTTAATGAGAAAGAAGTATGAAATATTTGAAAACGTTCAAAGATTTTCAAGATGAAGTGGAACATCATTGTAACAAGAAAATAAATGATTTATGATTCTATCATAAGGGATTTATTTGAGTTGCAAGTGTAATAAGAAATAAATGATTTATGATTTTATCATAAAGGGATTTATTTGAGTTACAAGTTTAGCAAAAACACCTAGATTTGCATCTCCTGAAACACCATAGAAATATTGAGTGTTTGAGATTTGTAATGAAACCTTGTTTGACATGGTTGGATTAAAGGTGTTATTTATAAAACAACCATTATGTTTTAAAAGATTAAAGCTTTAGAGACTATCGCTTTTACACTGAAAAGAGCTCCATCTTGATCCGTTGAAATGACACCTGGTTTGGGGTAAAACCCAAGTTGTCTTTTCTTAAATTTTGGTGTGCTAAGCATAAGTAAGATGTTTATAACCAATGTCAGATGAGCATGTCTTTGTAGGTTATTTCGAATAACCATTGGGTATTCCTCCATAACACCGAGGACAAAATGGTTTGTCGCTTGAAAGGTGAAGTTTCTTGAAAAAGGATTTTTCACAAAAATTTAAGTGGGAGGACAATTGAACTTTGATAAGGTTAACGAACCTTAGCTATATGTGCTGAGTTGCGCAGCGCCGGAAAACATTCCGGAGGCAGCCAGAATGCTCATGGCTCACGTGCCTCAAAGGTTGTGGTCACGGAGGTCTAAGAGTCTATTGAACCAAGTAGGCCGGATAAACAATCAAATGCTAAGATTTTATAGTAAATCATTATTATTTGACAATAATGAACCGACTACATGCAAAGAAGCGATGATGGTCCCTGACTTCATCAATTGGCTTGAAGCCATAAAATCCGTGATAGTTCCATACATGAGAAATCAAGTTTTGAACTTGGAAGGCCCTCCGGAAAGGTGTAAAAACCTATCGGTCATATTTGGATCTATAAAGAAACAGATATGGATGTTTCACATCTATGAAATAGTCGACATGTCGGTAAAGTTTTTACGACAATGTTCAAGGAGTTGACTATGACAAGATTTGATCTTTCATAGCAATATTTGGACTGGACGGATTAAAGTAGCAACCACTATATATAATTTGGTATATGGTAGATGAATAAAACAAAACAGAGTTCTTCTAATAGAATGGTTACATAGGACATGTGCATGACATAATCCAAAGGGTTTTGTTAATTCAAAGGATGCTAAAAAGGTCATGCAAACTTCAGTGGTTGAAGTAAGCACCGCAGAGTTGGAATCTTTACCGTGATGAAAAGGAGTTTTCATCAGGAGATGATGAAGCAGCTTGTATTTGCAAGAAATTAAGTGGGAGCGCCGAGACATATTTCTAATACATTATGTGGAGGACATCTTGTTGATTGGAAATGATGTATCTTTTATTGACAAAGGTTAAGAATTTCATTTCGATGAAAGACTTAGGAAAAACCCGAATATTTAGCATGAATGTCTATATGTATAGACTGTGACGCTAATATGGTTATGCCAAACGTACATATATGAGATATTGAAGGGGTTCAATATATAAACGACGAGAAAAGGATCTTGTCGCATGGAAAAGAATTGAATCACGATTCAAGTGTATCGACACTTGATAAGTGAAGTGCTTTGACACTTGATGAGTGAAATCACAAGAATATTTTGATCAATCATACCATGATATGTACACATCCAGATATGTCCTATGCTCTAAGTGTTATGAGCATATACCAGGATGAATCATAAAATGATCATTGGAAGATAGTAAGGAAATTCTTATGATCTTTTGGAAGAACTAAGAATATATTTGTGTAGAGGTGACAAACAATTACAAATAGTTCATTGTAAAGCGTTACATTGATACTAGTTTTGTCACAAGACACAAATTAAGATTATCTCAATTTAAACTATGGGTGGCACAATGAAATGGAAAGGAGTTTCCATGGCGGATTTGGATGAATTCCAAAGTTAAGACATTATGACGGATACTACAACAAAAGGTTAAGTATATGATTGCTGTAGTAGCAGCAAAGGAGGGAATTTGTGTCAAGTAGTTTGTTATCAAACTAAGGTGTGGTTTGCAACGGGCTAACACTAAAGATATATTGTACGCCAATAGTATCGACATGATTTAACCCCAAGGAACTAAAGGTCTCACCAAAAGACCAAATTTATACAATGCCATCTCACTAGAGAATGAGTGATGCGTGAAGACGCGAAGACATGCAAATACACACGAACCTGAAAGCGTCAGATCCGTAGATTATGTTAACCACTTGCAATAGCGTATATGGAACACCAGAAAGCCATATGTGTTCAATACGCAAAGTTTCCAAACAAGATTATTGTGTCTAGTGCAAGTGGGAGACTGAAGAGAATATGTCCGAGAGGAAATAATAAAGTGGTTATTATCGTATTCCTTATTTATGATAAATGTTTATTTTGCATGCTATAATTGTATTAATACGGAAACGTTAATACATGTGTGTTTAATAAACAAAAAGGAAGTTCCTAGTTATGCCTCTCTTATAAACTAGCTCGTTGATTAACAAGGTGATCAAAGGTTTCCTGATCATGGACATTGGATGTTGTTAATAACGAGGTCACAAGATTATTGAAATGGTCTGATGAACATTCATCCGAAGTATAACATTACGATCAAGGTCATTGTTTTTATATTGCTATAACATCATACGAAGTAATCTTAGTCCTTAGACCATGAGATCATGTCAATCACTAACACCGGAAGTGTATCTTGATAACATCAAACGTCACACCATAATAGGGTGACTATAAAGATGGGTTCAGTGCTACGAAGGTGTTATGTTGAGGCTCATGGATCAAGAGTGGAATTTGTCCATCCTGATGATGGATATATATGTTCTGGGCCCTCTCGGTGATATCACATTAGATAGCTTGCAAGCAAGTGATTTGATCACTAGAATGTTATATCACAGGAACAATAAAAGAGTACATGTAGGTAACGAGATCAAACTAGGTATGGAGATACTGATGATCTAATCTCGGACATGTAATATATTGCGAGACAAAGGGATTGAGTTACATGTGTATAAGGTTCACACGATCACATAAGTCATCGTTGAATATGTGGGAGTCAGTACGGATCTCCAGGTCCCGCTGCTGATTATTGATCGGAGAGGGGTCTCGATCATGTCTACATTATTCGCGAACCGTAGGGTGAAACACTTAAGGGATACCGACACCATTTGGAGCAAATAATATGCCAGAGAAAGAAAAAGGAAAGCGCATGAATTTATTTCACTAGAAACCGAAACTGTTTTGGTTGAAATTGCTGAAACTGGTTCTGCATGTAAAATTGAATACTAGCAAGGGGTTTTATGTGAATGTTTGTTAATTAAAGTAATTAACAAAATTCAGAATAAATAAATAAAAGAGTTTTATTTAATAAGAGATTGCATTAAATTTGGTGGAAATTTAATGGAGGTGAGTGGAATTTTTAGTGGGTGGCTATTTATTTGAGTGGGAGCTCCACCCACATGAATGTGGAAGAGGTGGGGGAATCTCCATGGCTGCCACACCATGGTAGGGGGCTGCCGCCCTCTCCCTATAAAAGGCACCCCATTCCCTCCTCTCATCTCACACCTCCTCGCAAAGGATCTCTCTCCCCCCTTTAGAATTCCCCCATGGTCTCGGATCAGCGAGATACATGTTCCCGGTGGATTTTTATGGAAGGATTTGTTGCTTCCGCTGGTTCGCTGGAGCGAGGGTGCGGAGGTTGTCGGGGTACCCGGACGTGTGTGCGATCACGGATGCACCACTGCTTTGCTGTCCTGGACGTGATGGTGCTGGACCGGCTGGACCAGATGGACTTCATCACGATCTTGAGATCGGTAAGCATTCGACTACATCATCCATGAGTACAACCTCGTTAACGCTATACGGTCTTCGAGGGTATGTATTATATGGATGTATATCCACCCGTTGCTTGTATCTAGTAGTTAGATCTTGGTGCTTTGTTCCCATCGTAGGAATTTTTTTTTCTATGCTGTTAACCCTTCAGTCCCTATAGTAGTTCCCTTCATTTAGTAGCTTTGAAATTATTTTTGGTGATGTTTGTAATTTTTTTTAGAAAATAATACGAATGAACACCAACTCAACCAACATGAACTAAGGGTGCTTGAGGTCATGAAAGTCCACCATGAGGAGGGTGTTTTCCCTTCTATTTATCCATGCCCCGAATTGATGATAGCTGCATGGATTCTTCAACATTTCTAGACCCTAATTTCTAATGCAGGATTGGAGCATTTTGTTGGTGATGAACCTTACCAATATGTGAAATCGACTATGTCCATGGTGAAGGATTTTTGATTTAGTTGGTTGATACGTCGAAAATGTATCTATAATTTTTGATGTTCCATGCTTGTTTAGTATCTACTTTGCTTTGTCTACACTTTGAGGTATTTTTATATGTTTTCTGGGACTAACTTATTACAAGATGCCATAGTGCCAGTTGCCTGTTTTCTTCTGTTTTTGGTTCCAGAAAAAGGCAGGAAATCAATATTCTCGGAATTGGACGGGACAAAAGCCAAAGTAAATATTTTACTGTGGGGAACATGGAGCCAGAAGACGAGATGGAGGAGGGCCTCGAGGAGGCCACACCCCTGGCCGCGCGGCCAGAACTAGCCCATGCCTGGGGGGTGCAGCCGCCTCGGGCACCCCCTTGACCTCCCTCTTCGCCTATAATAAGCCCCCGATACCAAAACCCTAAGTACCCGATCAATCTTCCACGAAACAGTCCATAGTCGCCGCCACTATCGTCCCTAGATCGGGGGGATCTAAAGCTCTTCCCGGCACCCTTCCAGAGGGCAGAGATCATCCCAGAGGCCTTCTTCATCACCATGCCAGCCTCCGGTATGATGCGTGAGTAGTTCCACCTTGGACTACGGGTCCATGTAGTAGCTAGATGGTTGTTTCTGAAGGAAATATGCCCTAGATGCAATCATAGAGATGATTATATTTCTTATGTATCCATGAGTTATTGTAATGTTCCTTGAATATCCATATCAGGCAACTTGTATTGATTGACAATTATGTGAATTGTTTGGGAAACTCTTTACTTGTATGGTTATTAATAGTTGTCCCTAGTCAGAGTTCATGTGAGGACACACGTGAATATTAGACTAGCACCTCGATTGGTTGATGACTATGTTTCGCAAGTCATAAACATGGAGATGTCAAACCAATGATGCGGACACATGTTATGAACATGGGGTTGGACTTACCCAACTTGAGATTAGCAATCGGTTACAGTTCTCTCTACACATTATGTACGTTTTGTCCTTAGACCTGAGACTGTCACATGTACTTGAGATGTGGATCGACCTACTTTGGGGCTATGAGACGCTGCTCCGTAACTGTGTAGTTATAAAGGTAGCTTTCGGGTTTGTCCTGAAGCATGCTGCAAGGAATGGTCAATCAAGATGGGATTTGCCCCTATTTACTCGAGAGATATATCTCTGGGCCCCTCGAGTGATCGGATCCAGAAATGCATGGTCGTGCTACATAAGGTTAAGAGTTAACGTATTAAAGGGATTCCGAATCACAGTATCGAGAAAGGGAGGTCAGCTTGGAGCTAGACCGAATATCGTGAGGCAAAGGGAAATACATGTACTAAACCTTGTGATGGTTCGTCCGATATGATCTTTGTATGTGTTTAGGAGTTGGCACGTCTTGCTAGGGGCTGCTACCAACTATTGACAGAATAAGTGTATTCGTGTCATGTCTATACGTATATGAACCTATAGGGTCACACACTTAAGGGGCTAGAAGCCTAATGAGGATTGGATCCGAATTAGACTAGGCTTAGGCTACTAATGTACTGCTAATGTAGAAGCCCACTAAGGACGCCTATATAATAGAGGGTGGGGCGAGCTGACCAGGGTTAAACCATTCCACCTAGCCGCCACTCCTCACGCTTATGTTGCACGCGCGGACCTAGCAGTCCGGCGTCTGACGCTTCCCCCCTGCACGTGTGGATACCTCGGAGGTGCTGCATCTGTGGCACTTGGGCGAGCCGTGCAAGGGAAGCCGCTCGTGGGACGAGGGCGAGGAGGAGACGTAGAACATCTACACTGCCTCGACGCGCTTCATCAAGTTCCGCAACCGCGCGCCTAGTGGTAATCCCATGATCTATGACAACAGTAATCCTGGTTTACGCGGTAGAAAATTTTGATTTGCACTAGTGTAGCCTACCCGTATCCCTTCAGTTTCTCCTCCTTTGTGCTACCATGTTTAGATCTTGTGAGCTTCATTCATGATCAAAATCATCTATTTGTAACCATGGATGTTGTGTTTGCGAGGATCCGATGGATATTGAGATTACTATGTCAGATTGGTTAATGATTCTATCTTATTGATTCTATCATGTCTATGTTGTTTGTGATCTTGCATGCTCTCTGTTTCTAGTAGCTATCTTGGCCAAGTAGATGCTAGTGACTCCAAGAGGGAGTATTTATGCTCGATAGTGGGTTCATGCCTCTATTTAATCTAGGGAAGTGACAGAAATCTCTAAGGTTGTAGATGTGTTGTTGCTACTAGGGAGAAAACAATGATCTCTTGTTCGTGGAACAAGTGGATTGTTTACCTTACACACTTTGCTTAAAGCAGTTATCCGTTTCTTGCAACTTAATACTGGAGGGGGTTCGGATGATAAACTGAAGGTGGATTACTAGTCATAGATGCATTTGGATGGCGGTCTATGTATCTTGTTGTATTGCCCAATCAAATCTCATAGGATCATGAATGTTTAGTATTGCATTGTTATGCCTTGCTCTGTCCTGTCAATTGCCCCGCTGTAATTTGTTTACCCAACATGCCATGTTGTTTATCTTAAGGATAACACCTCTAGTGAACTATGGATGTAGAGGGAGTGGCCCAACCTTTATTAACATATAAGGTGGTGTCCCCTGTGTTTACAATGCTAGTCCCTGGATCAATAGCTAGCATCCACAGTTAAGATGTAATATCAAGAAACAAATGTCATAATACAACTTTATAACCAGGAATAACATAATTTTATTACATCTTACATAGCTCATTTGGCTATTACATTACATTGCAGCAGAAATCTATAAGCATGGGGTCCTTCATCTTCAAAGTGCCACAGGCAGACATGTTGGTTGTAGACTTTGTAATCCTAATCAATCAATCCTCACTAAAAACAATCAAACCTGCAACATACAAGTTACAACCACAAAGGGTCAATACATTTGAATTGTATTGGCAAGTGATACTATGGTAGTATAGTGGAGTCTATCATCTATATGCATTTGGCTAAGTGGGGTTGAGGCTTGCATTTCTCAAAATAGATTTTTCCTTAACATTTGAAAATACTAAGTTTTGCTTGGCAAAATCATTTTTCTCAATCAAAGATTTGAAGATTCCAAACAACCCTTGTTCAAACAACAAGATTTTAACTTAGAAATTGGAATGATGAGATTCTTGATTGCTTCCATGTCTTGATGCTCAAATTGTCCTTTACCAGGGACATGGCTAAGTACTTAGATTTTACACTCTGCAGAGGTGGTGCACTTTCCCCCCAAGACTTGGTTTCCCAAGACAAGATCTTTTAGAAGCTTTCCCTTAGACCAAAATGGACGCGCTCCAACCTATCAAACACTACCACCAACTGTCCATATGGCTAAGTCCTTGCAACCTATATGATCATGGCAGAGCCCATATTGCCAAGTGGTTGCACTTGAAGCTTCTCAACATTTGACATCTCAAATCTCTTTGTTCCTGGGTGGCCATCCACAAGTGAGATACACAAGGTTCACCAGTCCCCTGGCCTTGTGTAACCACTCAACCAAAAACCACCAAGCAATTACCATTCCACCCAGGTGATTCATTAACTTAGTTGTTTTATTAAACAAAACATAAGTCCTCAGACTTAGAATATTTTTCCATAGTGTGAATATATATTCCACCCATGTTTTCTATTAGCTAGGCTAAGCTTGATAGTAATAGGAATCTTAACTTAGGAAAATCCTACTAAGGATTCATATACTAGGTTTTCCTATAGCAAGGTTTATACTTAGCAAAATCCATGCAAGTTTTACTTAGCAAAATCACTAATGCATAGTGAAAGTAATGGGATAGAAAGTATGAAGCATCACTTGCCTTTTTGGTAGAGTATGGGTTCACTCCTTGTCCTTGCAACAATCACACTCTTCAAGTCACTACAAATCAATCAAGCAAGGCACAAACTCAATCTACCAATCAAGCAAAACAACACATAAAATAACAAAGTCAAAGTAATGCATGCAAGCATGCCAAGATTTGTTTTGTTTGAAAAAGTGGTTCCTAATGGGTCATGAACATTTGAAAACACCTAATGGTCATTTTATAAAGTAGCAAAGTCATTTGCAAAAGGTTTCACTTTAAAAACCATTTTCAAAACAAAGTATCATTTTATGTGGTGTAGAAATGTTTTTACTAAGGCATTAATCTATAGGGTTCACCAAATAAGTTTTCAAACCATAAACTTGGTGCTTAGGGTCAGAGAGTTTAAAACAAACATTTTCCAAAGGTTTTCTTCCAAAACCAATTTTAATAAATAAACCACATTTCTATTTGACTAGTAATGGTTTTAAATCAAAGAATCATATTTTTATTTCACGAAATACATTTTGAGTCCAAAAAGTGTTTCCTAATGTTAGTAGGTTCTAATCACACCATTTGCCAAAGATTTTATCCCAAAAATCATTTTTAAACAATTTTCACATCCTTAACAAGCATACAAATGTTTCTGCAAAAACAACCATTTTTCCAGAAGCTCTTTACTAAACAAAAGGCATGGTTGGCTAGGGCTTGTCTTGCTGATTCCATTGATATAAAATTTGTAATTTTTGGACGTGTGGTTTAAAAGTTGTGCAATTTACTAAATTGGAAACCTAATAGATCAATTCTGTCTTTTAATTCAACTACAGGCCACGTGTCTCACTCTGATTTGACGAAAATGTTTCGCACGGATCACGCGCTGCAGGCCGTTGGATCTAACTGATATCGCACGACTCGGTTTCTCTCTTACCCCTTTGCTCACTTTCTTTCCTAGCCGCTGGATGCTGATCTAACGGCTCTCAGTGCCTCGACCAGAAGCTGGCGGCGCTCAACGGTGGCATCTTGGCGCTGCTCGACGCTGCCGGTGAACTAGGACGCGAGGGGAAGAGTGAAGTTGCTCACCAGGTTCGCAATGAAGCACTGTTTCTCGTTGTTGCTTTGGCTGGCCAAGGGGAGCACGGAGGTGACGACAATTTCTCGCCGGAGTCCCTCCTTCCGTCAGGCACGTTCGGTCGTTGTCGGGAACGAGGCTACAAGGCATGCCGGTGCAAAACAGAGGGAGCGTTAGACACGTACGTGGAAGGAGAGTATGCTAGTGTCAATTAGAGAGGAGGGGGCGGTCAGGGATTACCAGAGGAGCTCATCGGAGTTGACCTAGCCGTCGGTGGCGCTCAGACGAAGATGGAGACGAGGCTGTGGAGCATGCGTGGGCAAACGGAGGCCATGGGCAGGTGCGTGAGATGATGGGGATCAAGCTGGTGTGAGCTAGGAGGTAGGAGAGGGTCAGGGCTCGCCTGAATTTGACAGGGAACTCGTCGGTGGCAGTGAGGCTTCGAGCAAAAATTGTGGACACCCTGGGGCTCCGGTGTTGTGATGACTGGAAGGGAAGGGAGAGAGGAGGGAGGCGAGTTTACGAGCATCATCACTGGGTGGAATTAGTGAGTCATTTAGGCGAATTGAACACGAGCAATCGACGTTGGAAACGGCTGGAGTGAGGGGAAAGAATTGGTCGCGCGGTTTGAAGACGATGCCAACGTGGCTGTGGGTCCTCTTTGTCAGTGAGAAAGGGAGTGAGGGGAAAGGTCCACCGGTCATTGGTTCTGTGGGTGCGGGTGTGAGTGGAAAAGAACGGTTCACTGGGGAAGAGAGGTGGGCTGTTGCTGGGTTAGTTGGGCCGGCTGGGCTGGGTCAACTTGTTCTTATTTTTTTTGTCTGATTGTTTTATCTTTTCTATTTCTTTTTACTGATTTGAAATTCACACAAACCATCCAATCAACCAAATAAATTCAAATAAACACCACACTTCACAACTTTTGAACTTGGTTCTGTTCAGTAACAAATACCAAAATTCCAAAATAAAATAATATTTTAATTCAATTTAGGATCCATTCATTAATTAAATAAATTGGACCTTTAGTTATTTAATAAAATAGGGTTTGATTTTTTTAATAGAATCTCCATTTGAAATCCAAATATTTTCAAAACCAAATCAGTAGGTTTTATTTGGAAATAAAGAATACTTGGAAACTTGTTTAAAACAAAATAACCTTTTATTTTAGGGTCCATTAATAATTAAATACAATAGACCTTCATTATTAAATCAAATAGGGTTTGTTTTATAAAAAACTTTATTTTGAAATCTAAAATAAAGTCAAAACACTTCAGTAGGTTTTATTTGAGAAAATAAAATACTTAGAAAACTTATTTAAAATAATTTAATAAGTTTTGATGTTTTAATTAAAATGGTAAAACCTTTTATTTAAATAAAATTTGGAAACCTTTACTATTTTTAATCAAAACCAAAACATTTTATTTTTAATACTTGGCCAAGGTTTAATTTGGATCTGTAAAATAATCTTTATTTATAAATCCACTTTTTCTTTTGAAAGCCAAAACCTTTTATTTAAAAGATCCAAAATAGTAGTCTAAATATTTTGAAGTTTTTTGTTTATTTAACTTTTTAAATCCCTTTAGGATTTCATTTGATCCAAATAGGTTTTGAAAGTTTCCAGTTGGATTCAAAAAGTTTCTTTTGGCCTTGAAAATCAAACAAAGTTTTATTTTATTCATTTATTTTCACATTACAAGATTTGGAAAATCTTGGGATGTGACAATGGACCCCGGTCCAATCTTTATCATTGATACATCTTCCACTGTTACTATTTACTTTCTGCAAGCCACCATTACCTTCCACACCATACATTTAATCCTTTGTTTTTAGCAAACCAGTGAGATTGACAACCTCACTGTTTGTTGGGGCAAAGTCTTGAGTTTGTGTTGTGAAGGTTTACAGTTGCTAGCAACACCTTTGAGTCGTTTCCTTCCTCCTATTGGTTCGATAACCTTGGTTTCTTACTGAGGGAAAAACTTGATACTGTGCTCATCATACCTTCCTCTTGGGGTCTCCCAATGAAGCTCTAAAGTGATCTAAGCCGCATCAAGCCATTTTCTGGCGCCGTTGCCGGGGAGGCTAAGGACGGCTTCACAAGGGGAGTCCTTCACAACCTTTATCTTTACTTTGTTTTTGTTTTTCTTAGTTTCTTTTGACTTGTTTTGTTTGCCTCTTTTTATCAAAAACTCAAAAAAATTAGTTTCGTTTGGTTTGCTTTCTTTTATCAAAAACACAAAAATAGTTCCTACTCTAGTTGCTGCTGATGTTGGTTTGCTCCACCTTTGCAAAAATGAACTCTTCTGAGAACACCAAGTTATGTGACTTCACTAGCACAAACAACAATGATTTCCTAAGTACACCTATTGCTCCACCTACTCCTTGTAACATCCCAAAACTTTAATCCAAGTTAATCAAGATCCAAATCATCAAAATTAGGGTTAACAAAAACTTATCCATCTCAAAATATGAAAGCATTCATGTGTATGTGTACTTAAATTGCCATGGTTCTGTGATTCATGGCTTGTAAAATGATTCTTAGGTGAAATAAACATCATCTAAATCATTCCCAAACTTTTCCCAAAGAAAAACAACTCAAAACAAATAAATGAAGTGAATGGTCATTTTTGCCAAATTAACTATCATGCCTACTTTGGCTATTTCTAGCACTCAAAACATAACTGAAATTATCGTGGATATTTGCACCCCTTGCTAGTACACATAATGAGGTATCAAGGCCCACTTTGTGATATGCCAAAAACATTCAAATGCTAAGTTTAAATCGCAGTTTAAAATTGAATCTATTTCATATGGGAAGATCCCACTATTTCAAAAACCACTCAAACAAGATCAATTTTCAAAACCCAAGCAACAAAAAAGTCTCTAGCTTATGCCTAGCACACCCACCAAAAATATTTTCAAAATTCAAAAAGAATTTTCTTGCGGCCATTTCATCAAACACTTGGCAGGCAGAATTCAAACAAAACCAAATTCACTATTTTGAATAGTGTTCTAGCCAAACTTGTCTCCCATTTAACCCCCATTTGCTCACATTGTCCCCTCTGGATCAAACCAGGGCATAACAAAACCATCCCCTACCTCCTAGAAGCATGGCCATGCCAAGCCGAGCCCCACCTCGCCGGCCAACTTGGTCGCCGCCGCAGCAGACCGCCTCCCCTCTCTCGCCATGTCTAGGATATTGTCTGCACCTCACCGCCGCCTACTGTCCCCTACCCGAGCCAGGCCCATCCGTGGACCACCGAGAAATCCCCGCGCCCAGTGCCACCGCACCATGCCGAGCACGCGCCAGACACCCCCATTCTCTGTCCAACGCCTCACAGCCACCGCTCGCCGTCGAAGCCGCCGCCTCTGCCACTCAGAGCGCCAGCTGCGCCCGACCGCTTACCACCGCCCCTAAGCTCGCATTAAAGTCCTAGAGCACCGCCAGGAGACCGCGCTTCGATCGCCACCCTCAGCCATGCCGCTAGCAGCCCGTAGCCATGTCGCCACCGTCGCCTGCCCATCCCTCTCGGTCTCGCCGTCGAGCCTATAAAAGGAGGGCACCCCCAGCCGTTTGCAGCACACCACTCCACTCCCCTCACCTCACTGATCGTCCCAAACCTCTAGCCGGAGCACGGGGAGTAACAGCTCGCTGGAATTGTACCGGAGGAGGCCGACTCTGGAGGAGAAGGGAGCCGCTGATTGCGACCACCCCCGGAGCTGCCTCGACCGTCCCTGAGCTCGCCATCGACCACCCGTCCGTTTGCCCGCCTCGCCGTCGTTGTTGGAGCCGTGGTACGCCCCCTATGCACCCCCACCGAGCCGCTAGGGTTAGAGCTCGCCGATGACAGGTCCGTCGTTGATGACGATCCACAGCCGTTGATGCCCACTCTAATCCAATGTCCCACACCGCCCCGTACCGCTTCGCGCGTTATGAGCCACTAACTGGTGGATCCCCCTGTCAGCTAAGCCCCCCGCTCGGAGAGACACTAGGCCGACCCGTTAGGGTCTCCCGCGTGACCCAACAATTTAAATTTAGATTTTTCCATTTAATTTCAAATACAGTTCTGTACATAGATTTAAAAATCAAACCAGCTCGACTCACTGAACCAAAATTTATGAAACTAATTTTGTTAGAAAGGTACTAAACTGCTTAATCCAATCCCATTGGATTCAAACCCTTTGGAGTTATAGATCAACCTTCTTAAAAATAACAAGGTACAAGCTTTTCTGCATTCAAACATTTGTCAAAATTCACCCATAAGATATTTTGAGTTGATTCCAACTCTCAAAAATCACATTTGATCATACCTTTCAGAATATATAAAAACATATGGGTTTACTTAACGAAATAATGTTCAAGTAATAAAAGAATGCCACATAGGCATTTCTAGTCACTTTATTTATTTAAAATAAAAAGGTTAAACCTTATTAAATTGTGACACCACTTTAAATCACATTCCCATGTACTGAAATATGTGGTGATGACATGTGTCAACATGATCCCATGTTTGAGTTGGAGAATATTAAATATTAAGTAGTTTTTCAATGAGTAGAAATTACTTATCTCAAATTAAAATAAATAAGACAAATGCTTTAATTCTTGTAATGGTAGTGATGATGCTAGATCATCTATAGTGCACCTTGGTGTGATGATTGAAAATAGTTAAGTATTGTTTAGTGATTGTTTACCTCATATTTATTTATAGACGCTAGTACCGACCAAGGATACGAGGAGGAAGGAGGATACTACGAGGAAGAAGCCGAGGAGAACTTCAACCACTGCTCTGCACAAGTCAAGCCTTACTACCCAAGTTGACCTATGCAAGCCAATACTTGAATCCTTGCAAGCTAACACTTGCTTGTTACCATGACAACTATATGCCTTAAGCATATGTGATCATACCCACTTGATAACCCAATCCTAGTTTTACTTACAAGCTTTATTCTTTATTTCTTTATCAAAGCTTTCTCTTAGAGTTTACATAATGAATTGTAGATACTATAAGGATATTGGAAGGTAGCATAAAGAGCATAAAATTTGGCCTAAGTTAGATAATCTTGATGTCATCCTAAGGCATGAGATTGAATTTAGAAAATCTCCACTTGCTTACCATCCCTCATTAGTAGTTACCACCACTTGTAGATGCTAGTGCTAAGCATAAAACTTGATCAACTTGAGATGGGAATACTTGGTGAAAATGGTTATGAAAACCTTAGAATGATGAGTCATTCTACTAAAATGTTTTGACATATGTTTCCGAACACCAGATGATTTTGATGATGAAAATGTTGAGGCATGAGCCTTAACCCTTTATAAAACTGATGGTTTTCTGGATGCGATAACATTCCAATTTTACCGTACAACCACAATACCCGAAAATTGGGTAGGGCTTGAATGGAAATTTATATACCTTAGTATGGGTTCCCTCACTGCCAAGGTCTGAGCTAAGGCTACCTTGTGAAGATTGTCCACCTGTGCAGTACCCAAGATGACGGTTGGTCATGGTTGGGAGGCCAAACTCATAGGAGAGGTGCCTATACTAGGGCGTGTAATTGAAATCTTAGGATTGATTATCCGTATACCGAGTATGGTGAATTCAGGATTTGTTCCCGACAGATGTATCAAATGTTGTGGTGAAAGTGTACAATCTCTACAGAGTGTCAAACTATTCGAATAGCTGCGTCCGCGGTTATGGACAGTTGGAGTGGCCATACTGTTCTATCGTCAGATGTTTTCCAAAAAGACATGTGAAATAATTTGTGACTTTGACTTGACCACAACAGAGTTGTGATATGAAATGCAAGTTCCCACTTAGGTGTTATAAAATTTTCAACTAGCTTTCTTTGCTTTTGAACTTAGTAGAGGTAAATCTGGCTTTTTGCAAAACAACCCTAGAGCTTAGCATCCTACTACCATAAACCCCCTTAACTTGTTGGTATTAGTTTGCGAGTACTTAAAGAGTACTCATGGCTTTGTCCCTGGCTATTCCCATGGCCAGACTATGAAGAGGAGTACCAGGATGATGGACCGCAGGAAGGTTACGATAACTAGGATCATCTCCCAGCGTCAGCATTGCCTGTGACCCTGAAGATGGAGCTTCGCCTACGCTATCGTTACTATTACGTTATTTCACTGCTTGAGTTGTATTAAGAACTGGATCATGAGATCCTTATTTGTGTAAGACCTTATGTATGGTTTGTAATGGATGATGTAATGTGATATCCAAATCTATTATGTCTCGCAAAAATGGTAATCCTGGGATTGCAATGTATGGCATAACAGGCATCTGGGATTAAAAATCCGGGTGTTGACACTCCTGATGCTACCTTTTATGAAATTAAGCCTGCTTTGTTGAATCTTGTTATGAAAGAGCAATTCTCTGGTGCTAGTTCTAATGATGTTGCTGCCCACCTCAATAAATCTGTTGAACTTTGTGAGATGCAGAAGTATAAGGATGTAGATGGAGATATTATTAAGCTCAAGTTGTTTCCTTTCTCCTTGAGAGGAAAAGCTAAAGAATGGTTGCTATCCTTGCCTATAAATAGTATTGATTCTTGGATTAAGTGCAAGATGCTTTTTTGGAAAATACTATCCTCCTGGTAAGGTTATATCTATGAGAAGTGAAATAATGAAATTTGAACAACTTGATAATGAACATGTTTCTCAAGCTTGGGAAATAATGAAATCTTTGGTCAATAATTGTCCCATTCATGGACTAGATGCTTGGATGATTATTGTCACATCCCAAAATTTTCCAAATTTGGAAATGTGAAAAATAAATAAAGAAAATAAATAATTGTTGAAATTTAGGGTGAAAAGAAACTTTTTCTTCTAAATGGAAACATCAAAACCCTTCTTGAACAAATTTGAATGAAAAGTGAATTCAACAAAACTTCAATCATGTGAAATGCATTCATCAATGAATGTATCTCTAAAATGAAACACTTGGGAAAATAAACCAAAACCCTAAAACCCTAATGGAAGAAAATCATTGTCAAGATCTCTCTAAGACTATGGATTTGATCCATATAAAATATATCAACAAACATTTATAAATTATCAAAAATGATAAATAAAAATATTATAAAACCATAGAAATTGGTTTCATTTAATTTGGAACCATGGATAAAAACTTATGAATTTAATAAGATAAAAGGAAATAAATTTCCAAGGCTAATAAAGCTCCTATCTAAAATTCATACCAAATTGTGAGGAAAATAAATCCTAAAGAGATTTAAAAGGATAAACAAATATTAAATAAAATTATACAAATTGGAATCACCAATTTTGGACCTATAAATAAAAAGATTTGGATTTTATGAGATAAAGAAAGAAATAAATAAATAATGAATATTTAAAAGCCAAATGAAATCTTAGCCAAACAAATGAAATGAAAGATTATTGAATAATAAAAAGGAGTAAAAGATTATTTAAATAAATTATATGGGATTAAACCAAATTCAATTCTATTTAAATGGAGACAAAATCCCTAAGGTAAATGATTAATTAAATCATGAGAAAATAATAAATGGAATTATCAAAGTGGATTAAAAGTTATCCAATTAACTTAAAAATAATAAATGAATAATTAAAAATAATAAAATGGATTAGAACCCTATTCAATTTCTATTTAAAAATAAAGACAAATGCCCAATTTAAATAAACATTAAATCATATTGAAATATTGGAAATAATTCAAAATGAATTATTTAACAACTAATGAAGAAATAAAAACTACTGAAAAAGGTTTCGCAAAAATTGGAATTCAAATAGAAGTTTGAAAACATATAAAAACCTTATTTAAATAAAGACAAGTGTCTATTTTAAATAAATATTTAAACATAGAGAATATAAGAAAATATTCAAAAATGGACTTTAATCTACATTAATAAACAGTATTAAAAGCTACTGAAAGTTTAGAAGAGATTTGATAAAAATCTGAAATCAATTTGAGTTTGAAAACATTTAAATAAAATCAAAACAGAAATTAGAAAAGGAAAAAGAAAAAGGAAACAAAATAAAAAAGGGAAAGAACCAGCCCAGCAGAACCCAGCCCAACCAGCCCAACTAAGCCCAGCGCAACCCACTCTTCCCTCCCCGCGAATCGTTTTCTTACCCGCGGACGAACCTGCATAGTCCCTGACAGCGAGTCTCCACTGAACCCCACTCAGCTCGCTGAATCCGCGACCCCACTATGCCACCTCATCGTCATCAACCTCGCGTGACCCACTCCCCTCACCTCGATGCCATTTCTGGCAATTGAAAGCTCGCGTCAATTCGCATTAACACGCTAGTTAATCTCTCCAGCGACCTTGCTATCTTAAGCGCATGCCTTCTCTCTCGCTTTCCCCTCACTTGCCGCTCCCTCTCTTCCCCCAGGCTGCCCCAATTCATCCTCGCATCGCCACTGCTCCGACACACTCCGACGGCAATTCCGGTAAGTACACGCCGCCCCATGCCCTCTTTTTCTCTCTGAAGTTCTTCTCTTGCTTGCACGCTTCTTCTCATACCTATGCTTCCTCTTCTCATGGCCCAGATAGTCGCCTCCATCAAGCACCGCAGGTGCCCACGCCGTCAGCGACTCCGACGACCCTCCCCGGTAAACCCTGACCACCCCTCCCCTCTGGTTGACCAACGCCTATTATTCTCACTCGCGTGCATATAACACAACCTTCATAATTGTCTCCCCATGCCGTACAGCCTCGCCATCGACAACGCCGAGCTCGCCCGTCGCCAGGACCATCTCCGGTGAGCGATTCACGACATCCTCGTGCGCCCCTTCGTCCACTGCAACCACATTGAGCATCAGCAATGCACTGCGAACACTGTGAGCTGCTCCTCCCTCTCCCTCGCTTCCTGTAGTCGCTGGTACACCACTACCCGAGCGCGCCGCCGCCACTCTCCGTCACTAGCTCCTCCCAATCTTGACCATCTCACCTCTGTCCGTTGGATCCTGATCCGGTGGCTACGATAGATTCACTTAAAACGAAATGGTATGCTAGATCAGAGCCGCACGATTCCCTTTAGATCCAAAGCAAACGTAGCTCGATCCATGCGAACTGGTACCAGCGAATAGGAAACAACCACGTGGCCCTGCCTGTTGATTTAAAAACAGATTTGATCTATTAGATGCTAGATTTTGTAAAATCTATAACTATTAATCTACACATCCAAAATTTACAAATTTTATATCATTGGATTCAGAAAAATGAAAACTTTAAAACCGTGCCCTTTGTTTAGTATTTTGCTTCTGTAAAATTGACTCTTTTTGCAGAAACATATTTAGGCTTATTTCGTGTATAAAATTTATTCTAAAAATTATTTGGGGGTAAAATCTTTTGTAAATGTTTTGTTTTGAACCTACTGACCATAAAAACCAACTTTTGGATTTAAAAGTATATTTTGTGACACTAAGACATTATTCTTTGAATAAAAGCATTCCTAGTAAACAAAAAATTGTTGATTACGTTTTAAAAATAATTTTTGAGTAAAACCTTTTGAAAATGGTTTAGTTTAAACTCTCTGATCCTAAACACCAATTTTTGGGATTTAAAAATATATTTGATGAACCCTAGTAAATTATTACATTGTTTAAAAGCATTTCTAATAAAATAAAATGTTGCTTTGATTTAAAAATGATTTTGGGTGAAACCTTTTCTAAATGGATTTGTTTTAGAACATGTTGACCATAAACATTAAAATTTGTGTTTAAAAATATATTTGGCAAACACTAGAAATTATTATTTTGGTTTAAATCATTTCTAGCAAAACAAAAATGATTTAATGGCCCATTTTCACTAACTTGATTTTAAAAGGTTTTGCCACTTTTATAAATGACCAATAGGTGTTTTAAAATGTTTATAGCCTTAGTAGAAACCACTTTTCCAATAAAACAATCTTTTGCATGCTTGCATGCATTGTTTTGTTTTCTTTATTTTATGTGATGAATTGTTTGAATGCTAGTTTGAATTTATGCCTTGATTGAATTGTAGTGATCGTAGAAGAGTGTGACCATTGAAAGATCAAGGAGTGAACCTATGTTCTATAGTAAAAAGGCAAGTGGTGCTTCATACATTTTGTCCTATTATTTTCACTATGCATTAGTGATATTTTGAGTAGGACTTGCATGGAATTTTTACTAAGTATGCTATGCCATGGGAAATCCTAGTAGATGATGCCTTAGTAGAATTTTCCCTAAGTTAAGATCCCTACTACTATCATGCTTAGCTTACCTAGTAGAAAATAAGGGTGGATTATATTCATGCTATGAAATATTTCTAAGTCTATGACTTGTGTTTTGTTTAATAAAACAACTATGTGAATGAATCACCTGGGTGGAATGGTGTGAATGGGTTATGTTGAGTGGTTACACAGGGCCCCATATTTATGGCCTACCCTAGTGTATCTCACTTGTGGAAAGCCACCCAGGAACAAAGAGATTTGAGATGTCAAATGTTGAGAAGCTTCAAGTGCAGCCACATGGCATTATGGGCTCTGCCTGGATCACATAGGTTGCAATAACTTAGACAAATGGACAGTTGGTGGTAGGGGGTGATAGGTTTGGAACGCGTCCATTTTGGTCTAAAGGAAGGCTTCTGAAAGATCTTGTCTCGATGCATGTCGAGTCTTGTGGGGAAAGTGCACCACCTCTCGAGAGAGTAAAATCTAAGTACTTAGCCGTGTCCCCGGCAATGGACAATTTGAGCATCAAGACATGGAAGCTATCAAGGATCTCCTCATCCCAATTTCTAAGTTAAAAACTTGTGGTTGAACAAGGGTTAAAGGATCACCAATGTCTATTGGTAGATGCTTTGGGTGATTTGACAAACAAAAACTTAGTGTTTTCAAAGGATAAGGAAAAAATATATTTGAGAAAAGCAAGCCAAAGATCCACTTATCCAAATGCATATAGATGATATATACCACTATTCTACCATAGTATCACTTGCCAATACAATTCAAATGTATTGACCCTTGTGTCTGTAACTTATTAAGTTGCAGGTTTGTTTGAACTTAGTGAAGTGTGTTGATTAGGATTACAATTCTACAACCAACATGATTGCATGTGGCACTTTGAAGATGAATAACTCCATGCTATATAGTTATTTCTGCTGCATTGTAATGAGATATCCAAATGAGCTATGTAAGATGTAATGAATTATTTTATCCCTGATTATATAGTTGTATTATGACCTTTGTTTCTTGATATTACATATTAAACTGTGGATGCTAGCTATTGATCCAGGGACTAGCATTGTGAACACAGGGATCTCTACCTTATCAGGTTGGGACCTCTACGATTATCCAGAATTTTTATGCAGGTTTAAACTTCTCTTCAAGAAACCTGTTGGATTCAGCTGCTGGAGGTACCTTTATGACCATTACTTTGGGTGCTGCAACAAATCTCCTTGATAATATGATGGTTAATTATTCTGAATGGCATACTGAAAGAGCTCCACATGGTAAGAATACCTTTTCTTAGAACTGTTGGTGCCATCTTTGATATGAAAGAATGCACCGTTAAATATCAATTTCCATTCAAGAAAGGTATTGAACACTTCCCTGTGAGGGGAGAGAAGTTGCTTTTTGCTCCTCCTTTGAAAGCAAGGTTTGATATTAATGCTTCTTCATTTGAAAATACTTGATTCTTGCTTCTTGTGCCTAACTTAAAGGAGTTAAATACTTCTTGGGAGATAACCCAATAGTTTTCTTGAGTATTGGAAGTTATTACTTCTATAATAACCTCTTATTATCCTTTTTATTTGCTTTTTGTGCCAAGAATAACCTCTAATGAGAGGGAAGTAAGATTTGGGGAGTTGCTGTCCCAAAACAGATTATTGTGCTCCACTGTAAAAATTCATGTAAAATCTCAGTAAGTCAGATTGAGCTTTAATTTTCTGAATAAATCCCCCAGGTTGTTAGATAACTTCCGTTAGTTCAACACTTTTTATTTGAGCAACAGAAGGTCTTCGAAAAAATTATTTTCTACATGCTGGCCTGTTTTGATAGATTTCTTCCATTATTTGCATTTGCTTCTTATTGATTCCTTTTTGGGTTCCTTTTGGGAAATTGAGATTTTTGAGGGAATTGCTACAGTATCTTGTGTCTTTAGTGAAAGTTTGTATCTTTTAAAACTAAAACCCAAGGTCTATTATCTTTTGAATACACTAATGTTGCTAATGAAGATTGTGTGAAGTTTTGTATCACTAGTGGAAACGAGGCCTTTGGTTGAGGTCAAAAATGGGCTTTAACACAGGTTCGAACCGGTGTTACAGGGGGTGCCCGTACCAGCGTGGTCCATAGAGCAAAAAGGAGAACCCCCTTTAACACCGGTTCGTGGCATGAACCGGTGTTAAAGGCCCTGCACCAGTGGCCTGCGCAGCCCCCCCTTTAACACCGGTTCGTGGCTTGAACCGGTGTTAAAGGGGTGGGCTATATAACACACCGCATCCCACACCCCTCTCTTCTATTTTTTCACTCTCTAATTTTTTAGCCTAGCAACATGGTGATAGGTGTGCTAGTTTGTGTTTTTTTCCTATGCACAAGAGGTGTTCGGTGAAATGCCCGAGAGCTCGAAATAAGTTTTCTCGTTGCTCTTTCCTTCTCGGTCGAGGTCGGCAACTTTATCCTTTCATGTGTCATTGATGTACTATATAAATGGTCATCTCCCTATTAATTTTTGATATACTATATATTAATGCAAATGAACCGACAATGGATGTATGGTGACCGACGCACTTCGGTGTACATTACGAGCCTCCAAAATTTCATCGTTGCAGCTAATGCAAAACCGTGGTCACAATGGTTTTATGTGCTGTCCATGTGTTCACTGTCAGAACAAGAAAGACTACTCAAATGCCATAACCATTCACGCCCACCCGCTTCGATCCGGTTTCATGCCTAGCTATAATTGTTGGACCAAGCACGGAGAAAAAGGGGTTGTGATGGAAGACAACAAAGAAGAAGAGGATCATGAAAACTATCATAATATGTATCCTGAATATGATGATACTGCAACGGGGGTAGATAATGAAGATTAAGAGGCAGCATATGGGCCCTCTGATGACGATCTTGGTCGGGCCATTACTGATGCAAAGGAAGAATGTGAAACATAAAAGGAGAAGGAGAAGCTGGAGCAGATGTTAAAGGATCACAAAACATTGTTGTACCCAACTTGCGAAGATGGCCACAAAAAGCTAGGTACCACACTGGATTTGCTGCAATGGAAGGCAGAGAACGGTGTGACTGACAACGCATTTTTAAAGTTGTTGGTAAAAATGAAGAATATGCTTCCAAGAAATAATGAGTTGCCTGACAGTACATACCAAGCAAAAAAGGTTGTCTGTCCTCTAGGATTAGACGTGCAGAAGATACATGCCTGCATTAATGACTGCATCCTCTACCGTGGTGAGAAGTACGAGAATTTGGATGCATGCCCGGTATGCACTGCACTGCGGTATAAGATCAGACGAGACGATCCTAGCGATGTTGAGGGCGAGGCCTCTAGGAAGAAGGTTCCTACCAAGGTTATGTGGTATGCTCCTATAATACCATGGTTAAAACGTCTATTCAGAAATAAAAAGCATGCCAAGTTGTTGCGATGGCACATGTAAGACCGTAAGAAAGACGCGATGTTGAGACACCCCGCTGATGGGTCACAGTGGAGAAAAGTCGAGCGAGAGTACCCAGACTTCGCACGTGACGCAAGAAACTTAAGGTTAAGTCTAAGTACAGATGGCATGAATCCTTTTGGTGAGCAGAGCTGCATTCACATCACCTGGCCTGTGACTCTTTGTATCTATAACCTTCCTCTTTGGTTGTGCATGAAGAGGAAGTTCATTATGATGCCAGTGCTCATCCAAGGCCTGAGGCAACCCGACAACGACATTGATGTGTACCTAAGGCCATTAGTTGAAGAACTTTTACAGCTGTGGGCCAAACCAGGTGTACGTATGTGGGATGAGCACAAAGGGGAGCCATTTGACCTACGAGCGTTGCTTTTGGTAACCATCAATGATTGGCCTTCTCTTAGTAACATTTCAGGGCAGACAAACAAGGGATACAATGCATGCACACACTGTTTAGATGAGACTGAAAGTTTATATTTGGATAAATATAAGAAGGTCGTGTACCTAGGGTATCGTCGATTTCTTCCAAACGTGCATCCAGTAAGAAATAAAGGCAAGCATTTCAAACATCTGCGTAACCCGGAGGAAGCCCGTCTGCATCGTGAGGAGGTATTTGGTATGGTCAAGGACCTAGAAGTAGTCTTTGGAAAAGGTCCTGGCAGTCTATCTGTTCCGAATGACGATGCCAGACACTCGCCCATGTGGAAGAAGCAATCTATATTTTGGGACCTACCCTATTGAAAAGTCTTATAGGTCCGCTCTTCAATTGACGTGATGCACGTGACTAAGAATGTTTGCGTGAACCTGCTAGGATTCCTAGGAGTGTATGGGAAGACAAAAGATACATTGGAAGCACGGCAGGACCAGCAACGTATGAAAGACCCTGAAGAGCCTATGCATCCTGAGAACGAGAAGGGTAAACGATGCCACTTAACTCCTGCCAGCTACGCTCTTAAAGTAGAGAAGGAAATCTTTTTTGAATGCCTGAGCAGTATCAAGGTCCCATCTGGCTTCTCGTCGAATATAAAGGGAATAATAAATATGGCAGAGAAAAAATTCCAAGACCTAAAGTCTCATGACTGCCACGTGATTATGACACAATTGCTTCCGATTGCATTGAGGGGGCTTCTACCTAAAAATGTTTGAGTACCCATTGTGAAGCTATGTGCATTCCTCAATGCAATATCTCAGAAGGTAATCAATCCAGAAAGCCTACCAGGGTTACAGACAGATGTGGCCCAATGTCTTGTCAACTTTGATTTGGTGTTCCCACCATCCTTCTTCAATATTATGACGCATCTCCTGGTTCACCTAGTAGAAGAGATTGCCATTCTAGGT
Source organism: Avena longiglumis (assembly GCA_030063025.1). Lineage (NCBI taxonomy): Eukaryota > Viridiplantae > Streptophyta > Magnoliopsida > Poales > Poaceae > Avena > Avena longiglumis. The sequence goes on along the minus strand of CP125977.1, from coordinate 434,634,794 downwards.
CATGTATTTCTACACAATATGTTCCCCTTTGAGAGGTACATGGGAGTCTTAAACAAATATGTTCATAACCGTGCTAGGACAGAAGGAAGCATCTCCAAGGGCTATGTAACAGAGGAGGTCATTGAGTTCTGTGTTGATTTTATTCCTGACCTTAAGGCGATTGGTGTTCCAGAATCACGACATGAGGGGAGACTGCATGGAAAAGGCACCCTAGGATGTAAAGCAATGATATGTAAGGACGGGCATTCTCTCAATCAAGCACACTACACGGTTTTACAAAGATCTATCTTGGTTGCCCCGTATATCAATGAACACACGAATTTAATACGCCTCAAACACCCGGGGAAGTCTGATGAATGGATTATAAGTGAACACATGGCGAGTTTTGGCGGCTGGCTACACAGACTTCTCACGAATAACACCACTGTTGGGGATCATCTGTACTTGTTGGCCAGGACACCATCTTCGACTGTATGTACTTTCCAAGGGTACGATATAAATGGGAATACATTTTACACGATAGGCCAAGATAAAAAGAGCACCAACAAAAATAGTGGTGTCCGCTTCGATGCAGCAGAAGACAATGGGCAAAAGACCACGTATTATTGATTCATAGAGGAGATATGGGAACTTGACTATGGACCTAATTTTAAGGTCCCCTTGTTTTGGTGCAAATGGGTCAAGCTAACAGGAGGAGGGGTTGAGGTAGACAAGAAGTACGGAATGACAACAGTGGATCTCAACAATCTTATGAAGGTAGACAACAACTTAGATGAACCATTTGTCTTAACCAATGATGTGGCTCAGTTTTTCTATGTGAAGGACATGTCTACCAAACCGAAAAAAGAAAAAATAAGCAAACATATACATCACACGATGAGCCAAAGCGTCACATAGTTCTTTCAGGGAAAAGAAACATCGTGGGAGTGGAGGACAAGACAGACATGTCAGAAGATTATAATAAGTTTGATGAAATTCTGCCCTTCAAAGTGAAGACTGACCCAACCATCATGTTAAACGGTGCTGATACTCCATGGTTACAGCCGACGCGATCATAAGATTGACTATATGTATTAATTGAGCCATTTTTGGCACACATGTGTATCTCATATTTCTTCTATTAACAGTATATGTATTAAATGAGCCATTTTTCTTCCTGCCATTTCTTCCCGCCATTTTTCTTCCCGCCAGTTTTTCCCGCCAGTTCTTCCCGCCATTTCTTCCCGCCAGTTTTTCCTGCCAGTTCTTCCCTCCAGTTATCTTCCTGCCATTTCTCACTATATATATGTAGGGTTGGCCTCCATTTTCATTGCACATCTCTAGACTCATATATGCAACCTCATCACTCTTTCCCATGGCTTCCATCGTAGCACTAACCCCCAGGGAGGCGGATCGAAGTACCCCTGCCCGCTGGGCTACTTTGTCCCCGTCGGCTCGATGATAAGCGCCGTGAGGCGTGCCGATTCCTCCTGTCCCTCTAGGTGTGGAGCGCCGGATGTCCATCACGAACCACTACTACTTCGAGCTCACACCGGAGCAGCGGAGGAATCCCGGATGTCATCCCGACTATTTCCTGACTTGGGAAGCCTTCTTCGGGGATCGGCGTGCGAGGGCGCTCGCCAGGCATGAGGAGGACGGCCCACCTCCTCCGAACTTCAACGAGCCTGGCCGTCGGCTATGGTGGCACGGTCGGACTCTCCAGAGCGTCATGGCCTATAACACTGCCGCCGACTCTAAACCCCATCTGCGCTACCCTCAAGTCTAGCCCATGCGTACTCAGCCTTCAAGGTTCAATTACGACGACCCCGACGACGACAGCGATGATGGCCATGGCGAGTACGACGACTATAGTGGCGAGTATTATAGGTGTAGGCAGGAGCATGACTGAATCACTCCAACATTCCAAAACAAGTTCGGCCAATTGCGACTTAATCTGGCCATGTATCTTAATTTTCAGTTCTTTTATGTATCTTAATTTTTAGTCGTGATTTATGCAACTTACTGTTAGTTGCATGATGTACTTTAATTCCAGTTCTATCATAATAAAAATATCAAACTTGGTATATTGATTATGTCTCAAAAAAACCTCCACAAAATGACCTATCTCATTCGAGGTTTCTTGGCTTTCGGGTCAAATGACCAATGTTATGGCTATAATCAAGGCATAGTTTGTGATAATGTGGCCATATTGTGCATACATGTCCATCATGGGATGGAAAACAATGTTGCAAGAGGAATTTTTCCTTTTTTTTCGCACCAAAAAGGCATTTTCCATTTTCCGATCATAAAAACAGACGGTTTTGTGAAGCAACCACCAAATGGCTAATTCAAAAAACTACCACCACATTTAAAAAAAATACTAGATCACCTTATATGAACAATGTACCAACAGGGGGATCTGAAACCTTTCCGTCCACCTCTGGTGAAAAAGACAAATTCATGCCGAATCGGTAGGAAGTGGGTCAGATATGAACTACAGGTACATGATACGATGCTCATGATTTTTTAAAAGAATCATTTTTAGGTTCACAATATGCTATTTTATCAAAAATACAATGCAAGTTTAGCGAGGCTTGACCCCGAGCTAAGAATCTTCATGCCCGTTGTTCGACAAAGTTTGATGATAGCTTAAAACAGGGATAAAAAATTAAAAAACGATCGAAACAATGCGAAACCTTCGCGTGGTGTTATATTAGGTGACATAGTTAGAAGGAAAAATATCAAACTTGGTATATTGATATGTCTCAAAAAACCTTCACAAAATGACCTATCTCATTCGAGGTTTCTTGGCTTTCGGGTCAAATGACCAATGTTATGGCTAGAATCAAGGCATAGTTTGTGATAATGTGGCCATATTGTACATACATGTGCATCATGGGATGTCAAACAATGTTGCAAGAGGAAGTTTTCCTTTTTGTCGCACCAAAAAGGCATTTTCCATTTTCCGAGCATAAAAAATGGACGGTTTTGTGAAGCAACCACCAAATGGCTAATTCAAAAAACTACCACCACATTTAAAAAAAATACTAGACCACCTTATATGGACAATGTACCAACAGGGGGATCTGAAACCTTTCTGTCCACCTCTGGTGAAAAAGACAAATTCCTGCCGAATCGGAAGGAAGTGGGTCAGATATGAACTACAGGTACATGATACGATGCTCATGATTTTTTACAAAAATCATTTTTAGGTTCAAAATATGCTATTTTAGCAAAAATCCAATGCAAGTTTAGCGAGGTTTTGTCAGATTCCGAAGTATACAAAATACGCGGCATTTAAATATCCAAACAATTCAAAAATGTTAATACAAAATAAAATATGATTTGCTCTAATAAAATAGGGTGAGATTCCTTTTTAGATGCTTAATATTTCTTATGTTTAATTTTTTAGGGTTTGACTATTTTATTTTTGTTTTAATTGAATAATCAAAATTTATATGTAAGTGTTTTAATCATTTTGAAAATTTTCATCTACAGTAACTATGAAATGTTTTTATATGAATGGATAGATTTTATTTTTCTGAAAATTATGATATATTATTCATATTTTTCTAAGTTGAAATGAAAAAGATATGAATTTTCTAAATTCTATCCTATTTTTTGAGTTAAAAATGCCCTCACCCATTTAATGTACGAAATAAATGCCCCCCTTTAACACCGGTTCCAGCCACGAACCGGTGTTAAAGGGGGGGGGGGCATTTATTTCATTTTGCGCACGCACCCCCCTTTAACACCGGTTCGTGGCTGGATCGGTGTTAAAGGGGGGGGGGTGTGGGCGCGAAACGAATTCCCCCCTTTAACACAGGTTCCATCCACAAACCGATGTTAAAGGGGGGGGGATTTATAACACGCTCCTCTTCCTTCTTCCCCCTAGCCAGATCGCGTGTGCAGAGGAAGAAAAGCAGAGGCTGCCGCAACGCGTCGCCATCCACGCCCTCGCCGTCCCACCCACGCCACGCCAAGACCATATGAGCTTCCTAGAAGCTTCGCCTCGCTATACTGAGCCTCCTCGCCGAAGGAATCGAGACGAGGAGCCCCCAGTCGACGCAACCGCCCCTTCCCGAGCTCCGGTCATCGCGGTCGCCTTTGATTTCGGCCGCCGTTCGCTTCGCCGACCCCCTCAATCGCCTCCTGGTGAGAAAATGGTGCTCAGGCGTCATCCCTCTCTCCCTCTCTCGCTCTGGTCCGCTTCCCCCATGTCCATCTTTGAGCGCCACTGCCACTCGCCGGAGTCGCTGTTCCGATGACCTTAATCCAGCAGTGCCGCCAGTTTTAGGTTCCCATGTCGCGCCCGTTCGAACGAGGCCAGTTCCGCGTGCTGGCGTGGCCTCTGTCATCGCCGGCGACCCCCGCTTGAGGGTGGACGTCGTGCTGACATCACGCTAGCGTCAGGGTGACGTGGCCCATGGCACCACTGACCTTTGACCGCTTAGGTGGCAGTGACATGGCCCCTGGCCCACAGTCAGCCACACTGGCTAGGACCAGTAGCGGTGTAAAAAGGTTAAACTGCCTAGCTGATGTCACAGTGATGTAATAATTCAATTTAAATTCATTAAACAATTTCAGAAAATGAATAAAACTTGTAAATTCAATATGTAATGATTTATAAGTCATAAAAATATGTATAATATATCAAAATGTTCAGAAAAATGAGATGTGTATGTGTATGTGTATGTGTATGTGTACGTGTAAGTGTATGTGTATGTGTATGTGTATGTGTATGTGTAAGTGTATGTGTATGTGTATGTGTATGTGTATGTGTATGTGTATGGTCATGAGCAGGCCTATTGCATGTGGTCGGCTTAGGGCTCACTTTTTCAATCGGTTTGCACTTGGCCGATTACTTTTCCAATGACGTGGACCCTGACCTCCTCTGCCCTCGCTGAGTCGCCCATTTTAGTTATCCCACGTCGTGCTAGTTTGAACGCACACCCCCACGTATCCAGGCCCCGCTCTCGCCCTAGCGCCTCTAGCCGCCACCCTAGTACACCTCTCATTGTCAATATAGCATTAGGATTTCTCCGAATCTAGGGTTTTTCCGAATGTATCATCTCATATGAATCCGAGGTTTCTCCTAATTAGGGTTTGGAATGACCAAGCATGTATTAGGGTTACATTTCAATACTTTTAACCTGTCATATCATCATCCTTGCTCGAGCATTTCAATAGATGTATTACTGATATTTGTGTGATAATATTATTGTTTCAGAAACTATGGATCCACTCAGTAGAAACCTTGAAGAGGAAGAAATAATGGAGAACATAATCCACGAGGACACCTCACCATATCTGAACTTGGAGGGACATGATGACAGCTCAAGTAGTCATGGAGAAGATGACGACTCCGGTGAACGCACTTTAGTGATTGCAAAGTCCGTCGAGGTATATGCATGGATTAAGCCTCTGCTGACTTGCACCAATTGATTTGTATATATATGTACATGTATTAATTAACGCTTCTTTCTTCTTTTAGCCCTCCGGATCGGCCAGCCAGCAACAATCTTCTTCTATGAAAAAGAGCAAGAGAGGCGCGAGCCATTGGTTGAAAGATCGTGCAAAGTTCACGATCGAAGCAGTCCGTGTTGATGGCAGGCCGATGGAGCCCAAGAAGGCCACAAACAAATTTATACGTCAGGATAGAGTTCTTATTAGGGACCAAATCCCAATCATAATTGAATATTGGAATAAGAAAAAGAAGGGTGACGGTAACTTTGTCGATGAAAGATCCAAAGAAACGCTTTGGAATTCGCTGTTGGTAAATTTCACCCTTCCGCTAGAGGAGGATGAAAATAAACCGGTTATAAAGGAAAAGGTCAAATAGTGGACTCTAAAGAAGATGGTTGACGCTTTCCGCAACTGGAAGACAAAATTGAACAAATTTGTCAAAGCTCGCGAGACTCCAGATTTCGAAGACGCATATTATGCGAAGATAAGACCCTACTGGCCTGAATTTGTGGCATACAAGGAAGGTGCTATAGCTACAAAGAGGTCAGAAACCAATATGCTAAATGCCCAGAAGAAGGAATATCACCAGAGGACGGGGTCAGGTGGCTACATATCTCAGAGGCCTAAGTGGGAGGAAGCTGAGAAGGCCCTGCACGATAGAGGGATCAAACCCCAGACACATGGGTGGGACCTACGTGCAAAGACTTGGTTCTACGGAATCGATGCAAGGTTGGACCCAGAAATGGGATTGTGTATCTTCCCAACCCTCCTTGCCAAACCTGTCGCTGAACTCATCACGGCATACGAGGAAACAGCCGCCAGGACCTTCCATCCCGATAGAGAGAATGACCAGCTCACACGCGCCATCGGTAAAAAAGAACACCTTGGACTTGCACGAGGCACAGGGGGTATGACGTGGAAGGATGGGTTTGCCGAGTGGGGCGGCTCTTACATATGGGGCAATAGAAAAGAAAAAGAGCATACAGAGCGGATGACACAGATAGAACATGCACTTGTGGCACTGCAGGCGCAAGTGAATGCACAAAAGAGCCAGCAAGCTACCGGCCCATCTCAGCGGCACGAAGTGCCTGCATTGGAAGCTGCCGGCGGCCTAGACTCTACGCGGAAAAGCAGCATGGCTTCCACAGAGAACGTGCAGCCCATGCTTGAAATGGCGAGTTCTCGATACCCGTGGATGAGATCACGAAGAGCGAACACGCTGAGCTGCATGTGAGATTAATGGGCTTATCCATAAAGGTGGCGGTCGGCTATGCCTTACCTCCTGTAGCTGGTGGAACTTACCACTGCCGACCGATTCCAGATGGCTATGCTATTGTCGGGGTGGATGAGGTTGTGAAGGAATATGAGGAAGCACAGCTTAACCATGCTACAGGTGAAGGGGAAACTCAACTCAAATTTGCAGTGGAAACAACCATTCTTTGGAAGAAGGAACACATCATGCTTCCAAATTGGAGGCCACTAGCACCCCCACCGTCTCCGCAGCGTCAGCAGTCTGAGCCACCTCAGCCGTCTCCAAGTCATCAAAATACTCCCCTGTCGTCTCCGGCGCTTCAGCCATCTCCTACGCGACAGCCATCTCCAGCGCGCCAGCCATCTCCTACGCGTCAGCCATCTCCGGCGTGCCAGCCATCTCCTTCACGTCAGCCATCTCAGGTGCTTCATCCATCTCCTCAGCGTAAGCGGAAGAGCACTCCCATAAAGAGCATCACTAGCACTGCCACGAAGAAATCCGCAGGAAACCGTACACCAAAGAGTTTAAGAAACTACATCCCGCAGACTTCTGCCAAGCCATTGCCAGCTTTACCGTGGAATCCCAGCGACGAGGAGACCAATAGGATTTCAGAAGAAGAGGTCAAGAAATTCTTTGCACCTAGACGGGTCGAGCCAAAGGAGAAACTAGATTCGATGGTGGTGGAGAAGTTTTACAATAATCTTTTGAAACCTGAAACCCCACTTGTGCCGGACTACGAGCGCCAGATTATGAAGGGGGATGCAAGGCGGAGGGAGTCTGAAAGTAGCAGTCATGCAACACCCCAGAAAACAGTTCCCATGCTCGGAGAGCAGGAAAACCAGTCATGCGCCCCGCTCCAAGTGTTCGACACACGGGACGCTCCTCCTGTAAAAAATACGAGGCAGAGCTACAAAGAAAGGCCTATGAGATGGGGATGACTTACTGTAACATCCCAAAAATACCAAACTTAGATCATCAAACACTAATCATCAAGATTAGGGTTAACAAAAACTTTTCTAAATAAACTCATGAATGCATATATATGTGTATGCATGGATTTTGAATTTCTTTAAAAACCACCTTGTTTGTGTGATCCATTGCTTGTAAAATGTTTCTTAGGTGAAATGAACATCATCTAAAACATTTCCCATACTTTCCTTAAAGAAAAGTAAATCAAAACAAATATATAAGGGAATGGCCATTTTGACCAATTTAACTCCCATGCCTACTTTGGCTGTCTCAAACTTTCAGAACCTAACAGAAACTTTTCTGGATCTTTGCACCCCTTGAATGTACTCATAACAGAGTATCAAGGCCCACTTTGTGATCATCCAGAAACTTTCAAATGCATAGTTTAAATGACAATTCAAAATTGAATCTTCTTCATATGGGAAGATCCCACTTTTTCAAAACCCACTCAAATAAGCTCAACTTTCAAAACCCAAGCATCTGCAGACTCACCATCACCAATCTAGCAAACCCACCAAAAATCATTTCAAAATTCAAAACTTGATTTCATGCGGCCATTTCATCAAACAGGTTGCAGACACAAATCAAACAAAACATCAAACACTATAGTGTGCAGTGATTCTTGCCTAACTTGTTCCCTAGTTAGCTCACACACAGCTCAGTAGATCATCTAGAAAGATTATCCCAACACTAGCACCCCTGTGAGCTTGCCATTGCCATTAATGGTGAACAGCCGAGCACCCCAATGTCACCCCATTGTGGACACCAAGCTAGAGGAAGAACTAGCCGTGCCAACCTTGTCTAGGAGGCAACCCACCGTCCACCGCCACTCACTGTCCCAGCCGGAAGCGTTGCCAAGTCCTGGACCACGCGCACAAGCCGCGCCCAGACCATGCCGGCGTGCCAGCGCCACCTCGACCAGCATCCATGCAGCGCCCTCTCCACGTGCATACACGATCGCCATCAACCCAGGAGACTGCCAGACATCCCCATTTGCCGCTCCGTGCCGCACAGCCACCGTCCGCCGTCGAAGACGCCGCCTCTGCCGTGCAGAGCACCGGCCATTCCAGACCAAACCACACCGCCCCATGCCTCGCGACCATGTCGTTGAGCATCGCCAGGAGACACAGCACCGTCCCCTACCCTTGCCCATGCCAATAGCCGCCTGTAACATTGCCCCCGATGAGCTCACCGTGCGCCCCGACGATCCCCTCGCTCGACTATAAATAGAGGCCACCCCCGCTCGATTTCTTCACACCATCTCACTCCCCTCTCCTCACTGATCGTGCCACACCATTCTCAGAGCTAGGCGAGCACCACCTCGCCGGAATTTCACTAGAGCCTGCCGCTGCCGGAGAAGAAAGGAGCCAGCGATTGCAGCCGCCCCAGGAGCTGCCGCGACCACCCTTGAGTTCGCCGTCGTCGACTTCGTCGTTCGCCCGCCTCGCCGACCTCGCCAAGATTCGGTGAGCCCCCAGTGACCCTCACTGGCCGCGCTAGGTTTCGTTCTCGCCGGAGTTGTCTCGCATCGACGATGACTCCCAGCTGTTAGATTAGAACTAGATCGAACGATCCACGTTGGCCCATACCGCTTCGCCCAGCCCCGTGTCAGTGACGAGTGGGGACACCCACTTAAGCAGCCCGCAGGAGCACTGCACTTAGCAGGCCGGCCCGTTAGAATTTCCCGCGCAGCCCAGTTATTCAAATTAAATCTTTTTCTATTTCAATTCAAACACACTTATGTACTCAACTTCAAAAATCAACCCAGATTGATTCAGTGCACCAATTTGAATGAAACCAATTTTGTTGGAAATGTCTGTGAATGCTGAATCCAAGCCCGTTGGATTCAAGTCATTTGGATCTATAGATCACCCCTGGTGAAAATAACAAGGCAGAGTCTTTTCTGCATTCAAATTTTTTCCAAATTTAAACCATATAAGCTATTAAGTTGATTCCAACTCTCAAAAATCACATTTAACCATACCTTTCAGAATATATAAAAATATATAGGTTTACTTGCAGAAATATTGAGTAATAAAAGAATGCTTCATAAGCATTTCTAGCCACTTTAATTAATTAAAAGAAAAGGGTAAAACCTTATTAAATTGTGACACCACTTTAAATCACATTCCCATAGACTACAATATGTGGTGATGACATGTTTCAACATGATCCCATGTTTAGTTTGGAGAAAATTAAATCTTAAGTAATTTTTCAATGAGTAGAAATTACTTTTCTAAAAATAAAAAGATTTAAACCAAGCCTTAACCTTGTAATGTTAGAGATGATGCTAGATCATCTATAGGACCCTTGTGTGTGATGATTGCAAGTAGTTAAGTATTGTTTGGTGATTGTTTACCTCGTATTTATTCATAGACGCTAGTACCGACTAATGATATGAGGAGGAAGGAGGATACTACGAAGAAGAAGCCGAGGAGAACTTCAACCACTGCTCTGCACAAGGCAAGCTTATATTGACACTGATGCAAGCTAGTAACTATGCAAGCTTATACTGATATTGATGCAAGATAACCCTTGCAAGATACCCTACTGATGCCACCAACCCATACTTGTGATATGACTACTATATGCCTTAAACATATGTGATCATACCCACTTGATAAACCAAATCCTAGTTTTATGTGCAAACTTCTTACTTTATTTCTTTATCAAATCTTACTTAGAGTCTACCTAAGAGTTTGGTAGATACTAGACAGTTGTGCTGAAGGTTGCATAAAGAGCATAAAATTTGGCCTAAGCTAGATAACCTTGATGTCATCCTAAGGCATAAGTTTGAACTTAGTTAAAACCCCACTAGTTTACCACCCCTCATCAGTGCTTACCCCCACCTGTAGATGCTAGTGATAAGCATAAAACTTGATCAACTTTAGATGGGAATACTTGGTGGAAAAATGTATGAAAACCTTGGAATGATGGATCATTCTATTGAAATGTTTTGGACATGTGTTTTCCAAACACTTGATGATTTTGGTGATGAAAATGTTGAGGCAGGAGCCTTAGCCCTTTATAAAACTGATGGTTGTCTGGATGCGATACCATTCCAATTTTATCGTACAACCATAATACCCGAAGATTGGGTAGGGCTTGACTGGAAACTTATATTCCTTAGTATTAGTTACCTCACGGCCAAGGTCTGAGCTAAGGCTACCTTGTGAAGATTGTCCACCTGTGCAGTACCCAAGATGACAGTTGGTCATGGTTGGGAGGCCAAACTCACAGGAGAGGTGCTTATACTAGGGCGTGTAATCGAAAGGTTAGGATTGATTATCTGCATACTGAGTATGGTGAATTCAGGATTTGTTCTTGACGAATGTATCGAATGTTGTGGTGAAAGTGTACAATCTCTGCAGAGTGTCAAACTATTCTAATAGCCGCGTCCGCGGTTATGGACAGTTGGAGTGGCCATACTGTTCCCCCGTCAGACTTTTCAAAATGACTTGTGAAACGAATTGAGACTTTGACTTGACCACAACAGAGTTGTGACCTAAATTATAAGATCCCACTTAGGAGTTATAAAATTGTGACTAGCTTTGGAACTGAGTAGAGATAAACCTGGCTTTTTGCAAAATAACCCTAGAGCCTAGTGTCCTATTATCCAAAAACCCCTTACGTGTTAGTATTAGTTTGCGAGCACTTAAAGAGTACTCATGGCTTTGTTCCTGGCTATTCCCATGGCCAGACTATGAAGAGGAGTACCTGGAAGATGGACCCCAGGAAGGTTACGACAACTAGGATCATCTCCCATCGCCGCATTGCGTGACCACAAGATGGAGCTTCGCCTACGCTACTGTTATTATTACGTATTCCACTGCTTGAAGTTGTATTAAGAACTGGATCATGAGATCCCTATTTGTGTAGGAACTTATGTATCGTTGTAACGGATGATCTACTATGGTATCCAATTCTGTTATGTCCCGCAAAAATGGTAATCCTGGGATTGCGATGTATGGCATAACAGGCATCTAGGATTGAAAAATCCGGGTGTTGACAAGTTGGTATCAGAGCCATCCTGACCATAGGAGACCCTAGTTAGACTGGACGTTGAACCAAAAACTTAGTTTCAGAACCAAAGAAAAACAAATATTTACAAAAACCTATTCTCATTCTTATCTCTTTGATTCTTTCATAAAAATTCATGTTCCTCAAAAACTCTTGCAAAATACATAAAATTTTGACACACTTGATCACTCTGCTAATCTACTCATCCTCTATTTTTATAGATGTACGTGAAGTACAGCAAGTTTTATCAGTTGGGGAATGGAGGAGACCTTATCTTTGAGAGGGATCTGGATCAGCTTTCGGAACTTCTGGAGCGTCCACACCTTGAGTTCTTCGGAGCTCAGCTCAATGATCAAGGAGGAGAAGATCTGCAGTGGTTAATTGTTGCAAGTCTCCGAGGAAAGATTGAACCTCCCACTGCGGAAGGAATTCAGTTTACCTTAAGAGAGAACAACTGGCTCGATGGACTTGCCAGAGCAATGCAGGAATCTCTCTCCCGTCTGTGTAGCAGAGCATCAATCAGATCAAGGGAACCCGCTTTGAGTTTTTCCCAAGGCATGATGCAAATGGACAACCACTGGAAGCCCCATACCACCCGAGCTGAAGGCTCAATTGGACCACCTTAGCTTCATGATGTATGATCGTCAGCAGGAGTTGGAAAACTGCCATGACTATTGCAACCACAAGTCTGCCATCATCAAGACGAAGGATCAGACCATAGCCATGCTAGCAAAGGATCGCAAGTCTCGTCGCCGTCAACTCAACAAGAAGGAGCGCATTATTTCCCGTCTTCGCCACCGCATCTCATCTCTGGAAGAGACCATCCACGAGAGGGACATGCAGTTGGAGGAAAGGGAGAATGCCGGAGAGGATCTTCGTGGAGACCCTTACTCTTATCTCATTGATGACGATGATTTTCTGGAGGATCAGGCCATGGACTTCTTCACCGATGAGGATGATTTCGCTTTCATCGATGATAATGAAGATGATGAAGCCACAGATTCCGAGGAGTAGTAGCACTGAGCACTAGCGTAGTGAGTAGTAGTCGGTCCCACTGTATCGTAGATTTCAGAATGGTTCTTAAAACCATCTGTTTTTCCTTGTTGTGGTGTGTGTTGTACTGTGTGCTATGAATGAATGAATGAAAAAGCAAGTTGCTAGAAAAATCTGAGTCAAACCTTTAAAACTTTTCAAAGACCCCAAACCTTAGAAAATTTCCCTCTTTTCTCATGATTTATCTAAATCTTCAGATGCCACGTGGAGGAAGTGGTTCAGCCCCGGATCCGATGTTGCAGTTTCTGCAAATGTTGACCTCTGACCGCGAAGCTGAAAGAGCGGAACGTCAAGCCAACCTAGCCACTCTGCAACAGATAGCCCAGCTAGCCCACAACAACCAAGGCCATGGAAATCAGGACAACCATGGATCTAAGCTCAAGAATTTTCAGAATACCAATCCACCTGTTTTCACCAAGTCAGAAGAACCCCTAGACGCTGATGATTGGCTGCAAACCATGGAAAATAACTTAGAAGTAGCAGGAGTCGAAGCCAACGAGAAAGTTCTATTTGCCAACCATTATCTAGTCGGAGATGCCAGGGCATGGTGGAACAGTGTTCGTGCCATGACGGGAGGCCAGATGATGACCTAGGAGGAATTCAAGGTCAAGTTTAGCAGAACCCATGTGCCACCAGGTTTGATCAAGAGAATGAGAGACGAGTTCAGAGAGCTAAAGCAAGGGAGGATGACTGTAGTGGAATACCGTGACAAATTTTTGTCATTAGCTAGGTATGCCCCGGACGAGATAGACACCAAAGCCAAGAAGAAAGAAAGATTCCTGAATGGTCTGCATGACGAAATGCAGACGGTGTTAGTCAATATCCCCTTTGCTGATATTGAAGCCCTTGTCGATTCAGCCATCCAGATGGAAGGAAAGATCAACCAAGCCAATGAGAACCGCAAGCGTCATATGATGCATCAAACAGGAACCCATCAGACCCCAAAGTATCGCCCCAACCCATCTCCAGGATTTGCCCCAAGAACCAACAGACCCCCTATGACCCGTCCAACCTATCCCAACCGTGGAAACCATAGAACCGGAGGAAATCATAACAACCCCGGCAACTCTAGCAATTTCACCCGTGCCCCACCCAAGTTCAACACCAACAATGCTACCGCCAACACCAACACTGCCCCGAGGACTGGAATCAATGATGTGCCTGTCGCAGCCAAGGACAAGTCACAAGTGACCTGTTATGACTGTGGAAATAAAGGCCACTATTCCAACGAGTGCCCCAACAAGAAGAATGCTACAGCCCCTAATACCAATGTCCCAGCTCAGCAACAACATCGTGTACAGCCAGGAAGGAGATTTGCCCCAGGAAATGCACTCAACCGCAATGGCCGTCTTTTTCTCATGCATGCTGAAGAAGCTCAGGAAGCGCCAGACGTCGTGCTGGGTATGTTTTCTGTTAATTCAGTACTTGCAAGAGTGTTATTTGATTCTGGTGCATCGCATTCATTTGTCACCGAAGAATTTGCCTGCACTAGTAAAATTCAACCAACCAAACTGAAGCATGTGATGATTGTGCAAATCCCCGGATCCACCACCAAGGCTAGGAAAATTTGCAAAGCCGTCCCTATCCGAATCCATGGCATAGATTTTTATGCTAATCTAATATTACTCGAAACGAAAGGTTTGGAAGTAGTACTAGGAATGGATTGGATGTCCAAACATAAGGGATTGATCTCAGCACCAATCTTGATCATGCCGGATATCACGAAGCCCTTCGATGTGTATTGTGACGCATCCAAGATTGGTCTCGGATGTGTGCTAATGCAAGAAGGCAAATTTATATCTTATCTATCTCGACAATTGAAGCAACATGAGCAAAACTACCCAACCCATGACCTCGAACTCGCTGCAGTAGTTCTAGCCCTGAAGACATGGAGACATTACCTGATGGGAAATCGTTGTGAGATTTACTCGGATCACAAGAGCCTAAAGTATATATTCACTCAGAAGGAGTTGAATATGAGGCAGAGAAGATGGATTGAGCTAATCAAGGATTACGATCTGGACATTCACTATCACCCTGGTAAAGCCAATGTGGTAGCCGATGCCCTTAGCAGATTGCCGTGCCGCTTGAACTCCATGATTTTAGAGGAGCAACCAAGTCTGCACAACGAGATGGAAGATTTTCGAATAGAATTAGTAAGTGAAGGATTTTTGGCTAGCATAGAACTTCATCCCACTTTGATCAGTCAGATTAAAGAAGCGTAGAAGGGAAATGCTAGTATCGACGGAATCAAGCGTCGTATCGGTACAGGCAAAGTACCCGGATTCACCGAGGACGAAGAAGGAGTTCTGTGGTACAAAGGACGCCTTTATGTACCAGCAGATTCGGAGTTAAAAGAAGTTATCTTGAAGGAGGCTCATGATACTCTTTATTCTATCATCCCCAAGGAACGAAGATGTATCAAGATTTGAAAGAGCAATTTTGGTGGCATAAGATGAAGACAGAAATCGGAAGCTATATCGCTAAATGTGATATATGCCAGCGAGTCAAGGCAGGACATCAAAGACCCGCTGGATTGTTGCAACCTTTGCAAATTCCGGAATGGAAATGGGATTCTGTAGGAATGGACTTTATCACTGGACTACCTACTTCTAGTAGGGGAAATGAATCTATCTGGGTCATAGTGGAGAGATTGTCCAAAGTCGCCCATTTCTTGCCCGTCAAAACCACCTATCAGAGTTTGAAGCTAGCGGAGTTGTACATCGCTAGAATAGTTAGTTTGCACGGAGTCCCCAAGAACATAGTATCGGATCGAGGAACTCAGTTTACCTCGAGATTCTGGAAGAAAGTCCAAGAAGGTTTAGGAACCCGCCTAGATTTCAGTACCGCGTATCACCCTCAGACCGATGGACAAACGGAGCGAGTAAACCAAATACTCGAAGATATGCTTAGAGCATGTGTGCTAGAATATGGATCCAAGTGGGAAGACTGTCTGCCGTTTGCAGAATTTTCTTACAACAATAGTTTCCAAGCCAGTTTGCAAATGGCCCCATTTGAATTCATGTATGGAAGAAAGTGTCGCACCCCTTTGAACTGGTCGGAAGTAGGAGAGAGTCAGATCTTCGGACCTGACATCCTACGCGAAGCAGAAGAGAAGGTTCACAAGATTCGTGAGCACCTCAAGACCGCCCAATCCCGACAGAAGAGTTATGCCGACAAGAGATGTCGAGACCTCGCCTTCAACATCGGAGATTTTGTTTATCTGAAAGTGTCGCCATTGAAGGGAATGCAACGTTTCCAACTCAAAGGAAAGTTACCCCCCAGATATATCGGACCTTTCAAAATTTTGAACCGTCGCGGAGAAGTATCTTATCAACTGGAACTACCTGAAGAGATGCCAGCTGTGCACAATGTGTTCCATATCTCATTACTTCGCAAATGTCTCGAAGTCCCCGAGAAGACCGAAGTGTTCAAGAATATCGATCATCGGACCATAGAGATCAACGATGACCTGACCTATCCCGAAGTGCCCATCCGCATTTTGGAAGAAGCTTTTCGAACTACCCGAACCCGAAGCATCAAGTTTCTCAAGATTCAGTGGAGCAACCACACAGAAGAGGAAGCTACCTGGGAACGCGAAGATCACCTCAGGACGGAGTTTTCCGATCTCTTCAAATCCTAGGTAATCTTTTCGTCCTTTTTCAAATTTTGGGACGAGATTTTGTTTAAGGGGGGAAGGTTTGTAACATCCCAAAAATACCAAACTTAGATCATCAAACACTAATCATCAAGATTAGGGTTAACAAAAACTTTTCTAAATAAACTCATGAATGCATATATATGTGTATGCATGGATTTTGAATTTCTTTAAAAACCACCTTGTTTGTGTGATCCATTGCTTGTAAAATGTTTCTTAGGTGAAATGAACATCATCTAAAACATTTCCCACACTTTCCTTAAAGATAAGTAAATCAAAACAAATATATTAAGTGAATGGTTATTTTGACCAATTTAACTCCCATGCCTACTTTGGCTGTCTCAAACTTTCAGAACCTAACAGAAAATTTTCTGGATCTTTGCACCCCTTGAATGTACTCATAATAGAGTAACAAGGCCCACTTTGTGATCATCCAGAAACTTTCAAATGCATAGTTTAAATGACAATTCAAAATTGAATCTTCTTCATATGGGAAGATCCCACTTTCAAAACCCACTCAAATAAGCTCAACTTTCAAAACCCAAGCATCTGCAGACTCACCAGCACCAATCTAGCAAACCCAATAAAAATCATTTCAAAATTCAAAACTTGATTTCATGCTGCCATTTCATCAAACAGGTTGCAGACACAAATCAAACAAAACATCAAACACTATAGTGTGCAGTGATTCTTGCCTAACTTGTTCCCTAGTTAGCTCACACACAGCTCAGTAGATCATCTAGAAAGAGTATCCCAACACTAGCACCCATGTGAGCTTGCCATTGCCATTAATGGTGAACAGCCGAGCACCCCAATGTCACCCCATTGTGGACAGCAAGCTAGAGGAAGAACTAGCCGTGCCAACCTTGTCTAGGAGGCAGCCCACCGTCCACCGCCACTCACTGTCCCAGCCGCAAGCATTGCCAAGCCCTAGACCACGGGCACAAGCCGCGCCCAGACCATGCCGGGCGTGCGCCATAGCGCCACCCTCGACCAGCATCCACAGACCGCGTGCATACACGATCGCCATCAACCCAGGAGACCGCCAGACATCCCCATTTGCCGCCCGTCAGACAGCCCACCGTCGTCGTCAAGACGCCGCCGCCGCCTGAGCACCAAATGCCCAAACCAAACCACACCGCCCCATGCCTCGCGACCATGTCGTTGAGCATCGCCAGGAGACACAGCACCGTCCCCTACCCTTGCCCATGCCAATAGCCGTCTGTAACGTCGCCCCCGACGAGCTCACCATGCGCCCCGACGGTCCCCTCGCTCGATTATCAATAGAGGCCACCCCCGCTCGATTTCTTCACACCATCTCACTCCCCTCTCCTCACTGATCGTGCCACACCATTCTCAGAGCAAGGCGAGCACCACCTCGCCGGAATTCCACTGGAGCCTGCCGCTGCCGGAGAAGAAAGGAGCCAGCGATTGGAGCCACCCCAGGAGCTGCCGCGACCACACCTGAGTTCGCCGTCGTCGACTTCGTCGTTTGCCCGCCTCGCCGACCCTCACCAGTACCCCGGTGATCCCCCAGCGACCCTCACTGGCCGCGCTAGGTTTCGTTCTCGCCGGAGTTGTCTCGCGTCGACGATGACTCCCAGCCATTAGATTAGAACTAGATCGAACGATCCACGTTGCCCCATACCGCTTCGCCCAGCCCCATGTCACTGACGAGTGGGGACACCCACTTAAGCATCCCGCGGGAGCATTGCGCTTAGCAGGCCGGCCTGTTAGAATTTCCCACGCAGCCTAGTTATTCAAATTAAATCTTTTTCTATTTGAATTCAAACACACTTCTGTACTCAACTTCAAAAATCAACCCAGATCGATTCAGTGCACCAATTTGAATGAAACCAATTTTGTTGGAAAAGGTCTGTGAAAGCTCAATCCAAGCCCGTTGGATTCAAGTCATTTGGATCTATAGATCACCCCTGGTAAAAATAACAAGGCAGAAGCTTTTCTGCATTCAAACATTTTCCAAATTTAAACCATATTAGCTTTTGAGTTGATTCCAACTCTCAAAAATCACATTTAACCATACCTTTCAGAATATATAAAATATATAGGTTTACTTGCAGAAATATTGTTCAAGTAATAAAAGAATGCTTCATAAGCGTTTCTATCCACTTTAATTAATTAAAAGAAAAGGGTAAAACCTTATTACATTGTGACACCAATTTAAATCACATTCCCATGGACTACAATATGTGGTGATGACATGTGTCAACATGATCCCATGTTTAGTTTGGAGAATATTAAATCTTAAGTAATTTTTCAATGAGTAGAAATTACTTTTCTAAAAATAAAAAGATTTAAACCAAGCCTTAACCTTGTAATGTTAGAGATGATGCTAGATCATCTATAGGACCCTTGTGTGTGATGATTGCAAGTAGTTAAGTATTGTTTGGTGATTGTGTACCTCGTATTTATTCATAGACGCTAGTACCGACCAAGGATACGAGGAGGAAGGAGGATACTACGAAGAAGAAGCCGAGGAGAACTTCAACCACTGCTCTGCATAAGGCAATCTTATATTGACACTGATGCAAGCTAATAACTATGCAAGCTTATACGGATATTGATGCAAGCTAACCCTTGCAAGATACCCTACTGATGCCACCAACCCATACTTGTGATATGACTACTATATGCCTTAAGCATATGTGATCATACCCACTTGATAAACCAAATCCTAGTTTTATGTGCAAACTTCTTACTTTATTTATTTATCAAAGCTTACTTAGAGTCTACCTAAGAGTTTGGTAGATACTAGACAATTGTGCTGAAGGTTGCATAAAGAGCATAAAATTTGGCCTAAGCTAGATAACCTTGATGTCATCCTAAGGCATAAGTTTGAACTTAGTTCAACCCCACTAGTTTACCACCCCTCATCAGTGCTTAGCCCCACCTATAGATGCTAGTTCTAAGAATAAAACTTGATCAACTTTACATGGGAATACTTGGTGGAAAAATGGTTATGAAAACCTTGGAATGATGGATCATTCTATTGAAATGTTTTGGACATGTGTTTCCAAACACTTGATGATTTTGGTGATGAAAATGTTGAGGCAGGAGCCTTAGCCCTTTATAAAACTGATGGTTGTCTGGATGCGATACCATTCCAATTTTATCGTACAACCACAATACCCGAAGATTGGGTAGGGCTTGACTGGAAACTTATATTCCTTAGTATTAGTTCCCTCACGGCCAAGGTCTGAGCTGAGGCTACCTTGTGAAGATTGTCCACCTGTGCAGTACCTAAGATGACAATTGGTCATGGTTGGGAGGCCGAACTCACAGGAGAGGTGCTTATACTAGGGCGTGTAATCAAAAGGTTAGGATTGATTATCCGCATACTGAGTATTGTGAATTCAGGATTTGTTCCTGACGGATGTATCTAATGTTGTGTGAAAGTGTACAATCTCTACAGAGTGTCAAACTATTCGAATAGCTGGCCCATGGATGGACGATTGAGTGGCTACATCTTTCCCCGTCAGACTTTTCAAAATGACTTGTGAAACGAATTGAGACTTTGACTTGACCACAACATAGTTGTGACCTGAATTATAAGATCCCACTTAGGAGTTATAAAATTGTGACTAGCTTTGGAACTGAGTAGAGATAAACCTGGCTTTTTGCAAAACAACCCTAGAGCCTAGTGTCCTATTATCCAAAAACCCCTTACCTATTAGTATTAGTTTGCGAGTACTTAAAGAGTACTCATGGCTTTGTCCTGCTATTCCCATGGCGGGACTATGAAGAGGAGTACGGAAGATGGACCCGTGAAGGTTACGACAACTAGGATCATTTCCCATCGTCAAGATGCCTGTGACCACGAAGATGGAGCTCACCACGCCACTGCTATTATTACGTATTCCGCTGCTGGAAGTTGTATTAAGAACTGGATCATGAGATCCCTATTTGTGTAAGAACTTATGTATCGTTGTAACGGATGATGTACTATGGTATCCAATTCTGTTATGTCTCGCAAAAATGGTAATCCTGGGATTGCGATGTATGGCATAACAGGCATCTAGGATTGAAAAATCCGGGTGTTGACACTTACATTGCATACTTGAACATCATGGGAGACAACTTGCCCACAGACGATGTCAACCCCATACAACCATGGA
Source organism: Avena longiglumis (assembly GCA_030063025.1). Classification (NCBI taxonomy): domain Eukaryota; kingdom Viridiplantae; phylum Streptophyta; class Magnoliopsida; order Poales; family Poaceae; genus Avena; species Avena longiglumis. The sequence continues at coordinate 434,614,261 of CP125977.1, read as the reverse complement.
AGTATGGGAAGAATCTCATCAAGAAAGAGGAGCTCAAGAATCTACTAACAAAGATGCGAAGATTGCACAAGTAGTACCTTGATTTCTGCAAGACGAGAAAGGAAGAATGGATCACGGCGCATATAAGAGATCAGATTTTCTTGTGCGGAGACGATGAGATCGCCTTCAACATTCAAGACTTGCATTTTCTATTCAATCAGAAGGAACTCGACAAAGCTTCCATCAGCCTTTATTGTGTGTAAGTACTATTTCTGTAATTTCTATCTCGTCTCATTCAATTCATTAATTGCATGTATATATATGCTCACCATATATGTATATACTATTATGCAGGAAAAAGGTTATGGAATGCATGAAAGGAGGCCCTTTTGACATTGGGTTTGTTGACCCAAATAGAGTTCATGAACAAGAGGTACAACACAGACCCGGGAAAACAGAAGATTTCTTGCTAAAGTCTTTACCGAGACAACAAACCAAAAGGGAAATACTATTGCCTTACAACTTCTCGTCAGAACTGTTACCCTCTCTTGTACACATTCTGTTTCGGCTTACTCGATGTTAAGTGTAACTGATGATGAGTTATGCTTGTGCAGGTTCCACTTTATTCTGCTAGTCATTCAAACTGACTCAGGAAAAGTCCTTGTCATGGACTCATTACGAAAATACCAAGAGCTATGGGCAGACTTTGAAGAGATGCTCCAGAGGTAATTTCAATTATATTATCGCACTAGATAGCCAACTTTCGTGACAACAAGTAATTAATTACTCCTTTATCCATTTTCTTTGCCGGACATGGTTTGGAAAAGGTTCACAGGCAGGGCTGTGGGTGAATGGTCAGAAGAACTAGAATTTGTAGACCAAAATGTAAGTAATACTAGCTAGCTAGGTCTGCGTATCTCTTTGATTCTTCTTCGAATTCCATTATATCATGCTTTATTGATTATTATTTTGATTGAACTCTCTATTCTCGTAAAGTGCACGCATCAGGGACCCGACAATAACTTATGTGGATACTATGTTTGCGAGTTCATTCGCAACACAATATGTGTGACGGGCCAAGCCGCACTAGAACAACTTAGAGTAAGTAAACAAAGTACACAACATTATTTTCTTACCATCAATTGTGTTGAGTTTTATTCTTATATATATTGACCCCATTCTACATATATATTTAGATCGAACGTATACGGGACCAACTCCTACCATTTGACCGCATACGAGCCATGCAAGAGGAATTGGCGGGGTTCATACTTGATGAGGTCGTCACGCCTGGCGGAGAACTCTTTAGATATCCAAAAAAATGAACGTTGTATATATGCTTGAACGTGTTTGTCTTGTACTTGTTGCTTCAACGTTTACGGAGAATACCACACAATGACGATGTTTGTGTATAATAATAGTTGCTTAATTATTCATCTACTCGTATGTACCGATGACGATGTATGTGTTTACCTCTCCCGATCGATTCCCCCTCCCCCCTCCCCGTCTCCGCCGCGCCTTAGAAATACGCCCAGAACGGGGCGGCGGCAGAACTCTGCCATGACAGAGATTTATGCCGTTTTCCTGCCGTGGCAGAGATTTATGTCTTTTTCCTGCCGCGGAAAAGAACCTTTAACACGGGTTCGTGTTATGAACCGGTGTTAAAGGGGGGGCTGAGCGCTGCGGAAGCCCCACGTGCGCCACCCTTTAACACCGGTTCGTATAAGAACCGCTGTTAAAGGGGGGGGGCTCTAACATCGAACCCCAACAGCGGTTCTAGAACCGCTGTTAGAGGCCTCTACGAACCGGTGTTAGAGGCCTCGTTTCCACCAGTGTATGAAGGAAAAAAATTAGGTCTAGAGGAAGAATGATGTAATGAGATGAAGAATGGAAAAAAGCTGAAGCTTTGGGATGCCACCCCGTGTCACCCTGATGTCTACGCACTTCTATTCTTGTAGACAGTTGTTAGGCCTCCAAGTGCATAGGTTTGTAGAACAGCAGCAAGTTTCGCTTAAGTGGATTACCCAAGGTTTATCGAACTCAGGGAGGAAGTGGTCAAAGGTATTCCCTCTCTTGTGTCCCCAACACACCCAATACACTTGTCAGGTGTATAGGTGCACTAGTTTGGCGAAGAGATAGTGAAGTACAAGTGGTAACGGTGCCAGAAAATAGCTTCTGACTTGTTGTTGACGTGGGGTAACGGTGCTAGAAAAGAGCTGATGGCGTTTAGGAAAGGTAAAATCCCAAAACCTCCCCGGCAAACGGAACAAAGATGGAAGCAAGCAAACATGCAACAAATCTAGTAGAAAACGGTGTTTCAATGCTTAGAAACAATGCCTAGGGATCATACTTTCACTAGTGAACACTCTCTCATATAAATATCCTCTCTTCATGATACTACTCTTAACTACTCTCCGGTTGGACACTCTAATCATCGGTAGGGCTATAACAGCACTCCTCAAAGTCTGCCTTCCCCAATCTAGATAACCCCATACTGTCACCTTGAGCTCTAGATGGTTCCAACAAACACCACAATTTCATAGAGACATCCAACTCCAAATATAATCATAACAAATATTCAATCTAGCCAAAGTGCCACACATGGTATGCACGCTGTCACTTTCACACACGTGGGGAAAAGCATAGATCTATTAAAGAACAAAGAGTATTTATGTAGACTCAAACCTAAGTGCCACCATGGCGTGCACGCTGTCACTTTCACACACATGGAGAGAGCAGAGATCTATTCAAGCACTTGAGTAGCAAGGTAGATTTTCTTGATTACAAAGCTCATGACCACAATATCATGCATAGAGAGAGATGAACACATAGCTACTGGTAGAGCCCTTATCCCTGAGGAAGACCTACTACCTCCTCATCATGGGAATGAGCAACAGTGATGAAGATGGCGATGGAGATCGATGGAGATGGCTCTGGGGGCACTTCCCCGTCCTGGCAGGGTGCCGGAACAGAGACTTTCTATCCCCTGAATCTCCCCTTCGGCGGCGGTGGCTCAACAAAAGTTTTCGTGGATTTCTTCTAGATTATTTATGTTTTTCTCATCGGGGGATCTTATAGGCGCAGGAATCAAGGTCAGTGGGGGGTCCAGGGGCCCACACCCCCTCTGGGCGCCCCCAGGGCATGCCCGCGCCTAGGGCGGTTTGGCCACCCTATGTCCCCCCTCTGGCTCTACTTCGTGGTTCCGTGTTGCTCCGGGAAAAATAATAGCTTTGGCTTTTGTCCCGTACAATTCCGAGAATAATGATTTTCTGCCTTTCTAGAACCAAAAACAGAATAAAACAGGCAACTGGCACTGTGCCATCTTACTAATAGGTTAGTTCCAGAAAAGATATAAAAACACCTCAAAGTGTAGACAAAACATAATACAAATGATATAAAACAAGCATGGAGTATAAAAAATTATAGATACGTTTCTGACGTATCAAGCATCCCCAAGCTTAACTCCTGCTCGTCCACGAGTAGGTAAGTGATAAAAATAATAATTTTTGAGGTGACATGCACCACCACAATAAAGATCTAACCATTTGCAAGCATTGAAAGCTGGGATCAAAGAACTCTAAACATGTGCATGAAAGATGCAGTTCTAACAATAGGACATAGTAACTATGCATGCAACATGACAGACTACAAACAAAGATCATGAATAACATGCATTGAAAAACATTTTTTTGTTTCACATACAAAAACATGGAATAGTGGCATTCAGCTTGTCCCTCATAGAGTAGCAGATAGATGCATAGGACACCTTCAATGTTCACAAGGGTGACTAGAAACAAGTAGCACAAGAGCAAGTAATATCACAATATGAATCAATCATTAAGCTTTGGAACACTGCACAAAGAATGACAACTATGCTCTATTAATGGTGTCTAAAGGTAGAAAGTGGAGACTCAATAGTGGTGGAAGAAAGTCCTTTTATAAAGGAAGCATGGATTTCAAGTTTCAAAAAGAGCTTCCAAAAATTATGGTACTTGTTAGCTTTCAGCCCTCATTGCCCCTATCATAAGCATCTTGAAGTGATTAAGGTTAAAGTGAACAAATATGGAGTATATGCTTGACGAACTATAAGTTGGCAATCTCAAGTCCCTTGAATACAAGGGCCACACCTCATGCTACTCAACTTTAGTCACCTCTAAGTTCTTGTCATTGTAAGTATTTGCATATCATAGAGAACCGCCAATGAGGTACCCCTTGCACATGGTACATGAGCTTTACCATAACCAAAATGACAAGGCAAGCAGACAATGAGCATGTCAGCAATCTTCTTATTTACCATGGGAATATGGTGCTTTTTCTCTCTTTCCTCTTTTCTCAATGTGTCTCTTTTTTTATAAGAATAATGCTTCATAGATGTCAGTATGGTGATGCTGCAAGCTTCCACCATGATTAGGCATGTCTTAGGCTAGTGGCCCAGGAGTTTCTCTAACACAGGATACAAAATCCATGGACTTACAAGTTCCCTCTTTATTTCACACCGGTGACATCCATAGACAAAAGAGCATGATATCAACTGAGTACAAAGTGTAAGTGCAATGTTGAAAACGTTCCCCGTGACAGGACGGTTCTGCTAATTCCAACGTATAAGTGCAAGCATATACAACATAGATGTCACAATGGTTCAAGTTTATTAGAGGCAAAGAATATAAAGTGTGCCATCAAGTTTGTGAGGGATTTAATCACTAAGTTTTCACATAACAAAATAGTTTTTAATTGGAAAATAGTTGAAAACAAGAATATACTTGGAATGGTGTAACACACCATGCATAGGAGTTTATAGTGGACACTTTGGAATAACTTGGTTTCTTGGGAGTTGGAAGCATGAGTAGGACTTACTCATACAAGTGGAGGCTAGCAAAAGACTGGGAGCAACCAAATAAGAGAGCAATAATGGCCATAATCATGCAGTGCAACAAAACATTACTAATCAAAGCAAAGAGTGGTATTACAAGTCAAGTACTAAATGATCATAGATGCTACTGGTGACTTGTCATGGTCATAACATGGTGTGAACATGTGCCAAGTCAACCCAAACAAAGCATCAAAGGAGAATACCACAATACTATGCTTTTGTATGCTAAAACAACGCATGATTCTTTCAAGGCACATTAAGAAATCCTAATTGTTTGGAACAATTCATGCTACAACATTAATCACTAAGAATAAGGTCAAAACAACATCTAGCATGCTATGGTAAAGTCTAAGTCATAGTCAAAGCAAGCTCCCTTTTGTACCACTATAAGCATGAAACTTCCTACTCTTTTCCAACACCAATCAACTTATTTGAAACAACTCACAAAGATAATAATCAACAAATATCAGTGATCTTGTCTCACAAATCCACAAAGAGAACTAAAAAGTTCCAAGCTGAAAGCACATGAAAACTAAAGCTAAACGTAGTGCTAGCAAAAGTGAACACTCACAAAACAATAAGAGTGAAAACTAGAGTGTTCTAGGCAATGGAAACAGAGTGTGTCTCTCTCCAAAAGAAGTGTGGTGTAACCAACCAACTTACTCAAGCAAACTAAGCAAACGAAAACTAAGACGCTCCAAGAACAACACAACAATGCATGAAACAATAAAAACGAAGTGTCTAGAAAGACCTGAGCTTTTTATTGATGAAGAAGGGGATGCCTTGGGCATCCCCAAGATTTGACGCTTGTACCTCTTGAATATTTCCTGGGGTGACACAGGGTGGCATCCCCAAGCTTGAGATTTTTTCCATTATTCATATCATTACATCATTCTCTCTCTACACCTGTAAATTTTCCTTCATACAAAACTTCACACAATCTTCATTAGCAATATTAGTGCATTCAAAAGATATTAGACCTCTGGCAAAGCTTTGGAACATCAAGGATTTTCACTAAAAACACAAGATACTGTAGTAATTCCTTAAAAAAGCTCAATTCACCTAAAGAGAACTCAAAAAGGAATCAATAAGAAGCAAATGCAAATAATGGCAGAAATCTGTCAAAACAGACCAGCTGCCAGAAACCTATTTTTACGAACATCTTATGTTGCTCAAATAAAAAAGTGTTGAACTAACGAAAGTTAGCTAACATACTGGGGGATTTATTTGTAAATTTTAAGCTCAATCCGAGTTACATAGACTCCTCATGAATTTTTATGGTGGAGGATAAAAATCTATTTCGGGACAGCAACTCCCCAAATCTTACTTCCCTCTCATTAGAGGTCATTCTTGGCACAAAAAGAAAACAAAAAAAGGATAAGGAAAGGTCATTACAGAAGTAATAACTTCCAAGACTCAATAAAACTCTTGGGTTATATCCCAACAAGTACTTTTCTTTAATGCCTTTAAGTTAGGCATGATAGTTTCAAAGATGCTCACATAGGAAATATGAATTGATTTAAAAGAGAGCATCAAGAAGCAAATTCAAAGAATATTTAAGTCTAACCCACTTCCTATGCATAGGAATCTTGTAAAGAAAAAAGTCATGAAAGCACAAATCAACAAGCATAGGAAAGCAAAACAAATGCAACTTCAAAATTTTCAACATAAAGTGGGGAAACTTAATATTATTGAAATGCATAAGACCATGTTTCCCTCTCTCATAATTACTTTCAGTAGCAACATGAATAAAATTAACAATATATCTATCACATAAAACATTCTTATCATGAGCCACATGCATATAATAATTATTACTGAAAAATAGCTATCATTAGTATTCTCATCACCATAGTAATCAAATATAGGAGGTAGATTGTAATCACAATTAACTTCCTCCTCAATAGTAGGTGTACTGAAAAAATATTAGAATCATCATTGTAATCATCGTAAATTGGAGGTTTGGTATCATCATAAGCAATAGAATAGCTATCTTCCAAAGTTGGGGTACTAAAAAGATCATTTTCATCAAAACTAGCTTCCCCAAGCTTAGAATATTCCATAGCATTAGCAACAATGGTGTTGAAAAAATTCATACTAATAACATTGCTATTAGCATGCAAATAAAGTTCCATAGGTTTTTTTAATTTTCTATTCAAACACTTAATGTCCTAACTCAAGATAAATACTATAGAGCTCTCTAATTTTTTTTGTTATTTTTCATTAAGCCTAACTAGTGAAAACAAGAAACAAAAAGACAAACCTGTAGAATCTAAAGGAAATAACTTTGAGCACTCACACCAGAGGATGTGAGTACCTTTTACCTTACCTCCCCTGCAACGGCGCCAGAAAAGAGCTTGATGTCTATGCACTTATATTCTTGTAGAACGTTGTTGGGCCTCCAAGTGCAAAGGTTTGTAGAACAGCAGCAAGTTTTCCTTAAGTGGATTACCCAAGGTTTATCGAACTCAGGGAGGAAGTGGTCAAAGGTATTCCCTCTCAAGAAACCCTGCAATCAAGATACAAGAAGTCTCTTGTGTCCCCAACACACCCAATACACTTGTCAGGTGTATAGGTGCACTAGTTCGGCGAAGAGATAGTGAAGTAAAAGTGGTAATGGTGCCAGAAAATAGCTTCTGACTTGTTGTTGGCGTGGGGTAACGGTGCCAGAAAAGAGCCGATGGCGTGGAGGAAAGGAAATAGCCCAAAACCTCCCTGGCAAATGGAACAAAGATGGAAGCAAGCAAACATGCAACAGATCTAGTAAAAAATGGTGTTTCAATGCTTAGAAACAATTCCTAGGGATCATACTTTAACTAGTGAACACTCTCTGATATAAATATCCTCTCTTCGTGATACTACTCTTAACTACTCTCCGGTTGGACACTCTAATCATCGGTAGGGCTATAACAACACTCCTCAAAGTCTGCCTTCCCCAATCTAGATAACCCCACACTATCACCTTGAGCGCTAGATGGTTCCAACAAACACCACAATTTCATAGAGACACCAACTCCAAATATACTCATAAAAAAATATTCAATCTAGCCAAAGTGCCACACACGGTATGCACGCTGTCACTTTCACACACATGGGGAAAAGCATAGATCTATTAAAGAACAAAGAGTATTTATGTAGACTCAAACCTAAGTGCCACCATGGCGTGCACGCTGTCACTTTCAAACACATGGGGAGAGCAGAGATCTATTCAAGCACTTGAGTAGAAAGGTAGATCTACTTGATTACAAAGCTCATGACCACAAGATCATGCATAGAGAGAGAGAGATGAACACATAGCTACTGGTAGAGCCCTTAGCCCTGAGGAAGAACTACTCCCTCCTCATCATGGGAATCAACAACGGTGATGAAGATGGCGATGGAGATCGATAGAGATGGCTCCGGGGGCACTTCCCCGTCCCGGCAGGGTGCCGGAACAGAGACTTTATGTCCCCTGAATCTCCCATTCGGTGGCGCAACAGAGGTTTTCGTGGATTTCTTCTAGATTATTTAGGGTTTTCTCATCGGGGGGATCTTATAGGCGCAGGAATCAAGGTCAGTGGGGGTCCAGGGGGCCCACACCCCCTCTGGGCGCCCCAGGGCTTGCCCGCACCTAGGGGGGTTTGGCCACCCTGTGGCCCCCCCTCCGGCTCTGCTTCGTGGTTCCGTGTTGCTCCGAAAAAAATAACTTTGGCTTTTGTCCCGTCCAATTTCGAGAATAATGATTTTCTGCCTTTCTAGAACCAAAAACAGAAGAAAACATGAATCTGACACTATGGCATCTTGTTAAAAGGTTAATTCCAGAAAATATATAAAAACACCTCAAAGTGTAGACAAAACATAAGACAAATGATATAAAACAAGCATGGAGCATCAAAATTTATAGATACGTTTTCGACGTATCACACCCCAAGAAATATTCAAGAGGTACAAGCGTCAAAGCTTGGGGATGCCCAATCGTCCCTTTATTGACCAATAAAATCTCAGGTCTTTCTAGACACTTCGTTTTTTTATTGTTTCATGCACTGTTGTGTTGTTCTTGGAGCGTCTTAGTTTTAATTTTTGGTTTTTGTTTGCTTGAATAAAGTTTTTGGACCCCCGTTTTCACTGTGTTGTTTCAAATAAGTTGTTTGGTGTTAGAGAGGAGTAGAAAGTTCTTGCTTGAGTAGTACAAGAGGATCTTGCTTTGACTATGACTTCGACTTTATCATGTCATGCTAGATGTTGTTTTGACCTTAAGCTTAGTGATTATTGTTGTAGCATGACTTGTTCCAAACAATTAGGATTTCTTAATCTTCCTTGAAAGAATCATGCATTGTTTTAGCATACAAAAGCATAGTATTGTGATATTCTCCTTTGATGCTTTGTTTGGGTTGACTTGGCAGATGCTCACACCATGTTATGACTATGAACAAGTCACCTTAGCCTCTATGATCATCTAGTTTTTTGACTTGTGGTACCACTTTATGCTTTGATTAGTAATGTTTTGTCGCTCTGCATGATTATGGCCATTATTGCTCTCTTAGTTGGCTGCTCCCAGTCTTTTGCTAGCCTCCAGTTGTATGAGTAAGCTCTACGCATGCATCCAAATCCCAAGAAACCAAGTTATTCCAAAGTGTCCACTATAAATTCCTATGCTTGGTGTGTTACACCATTCCAAGTATATTCTTGTTTCATATACCTTCCAATTAAAAAGTCACTTTGTTATGTGAAACTTAGTGATTAAAGCTCTCACAAACTTCATGGCACACTTTATTTTTCTTGCCCCTAATAAACTTGAACCATTGTGTCATGTATGTTGTATATGCTTGCACTTATACATTGGAATTAGCAGAACCATGCTGTCATGGGGAACGCTTTCAACATTGCACTTGTACATTGTACCTAGTTGATATCATGCTCTTTTGTTTATGGATGTTGTCAGTGTGAAATGAAAGGGGAGGATGTAAGTCCATGGAGTTATGTATGTGTGTTATAGAAACGCTTGGGCCGCTAGCCTAAGACATGACTAATCATGGTGGAAACTTGCAGCATCACCATAGTGAGCAATCTATGAAGCATTCTTCTTATAAAAAGCACCATTTTCCCATGGTAAATAAGAAGATTGCTGAGATGCTCATTGTCTGCTTGCCTTGTCATTTTGATTATGGGATAGCTCCTGTATCATGTGCAAGGGGTACCCCGTTGGCGGTTCTCTATGATACAAATGTACTTACTATGACAAGAACTTACCGGTAACTAAATTTGAGTAGCATGAGGAGCGGCCCTCGTATTCAAGGGACATGAGATTGCCAACTTATACTTTGTCAAGCATATACTCCATAGTTTGTTAACTTTAACCTTAATCATTTCAAGATTCTTACGATAGGGGCAATGAGAGGTGAAAGCTAACAAGTACCATAATTTTTGGAAGCTCTTTATGAGACTTGAAATCCCTGCTTCCCTTTTATGAAGGCCCTTTCTTCCACCATTATATTGAGTCTCCACCTTCTATACTTAGGCACCAATTAAGAGAGCATAGTTGCCATTCTTAGTTCTATGTGCATTGTCCCAAAACTTATTGATTGATTCATATTGTTGATATTTCTTGCTCGTGAACTATTTGTATCTAATCACTCTTATGAACTTTGAAGGTGTCCTATGCATTTATTTGCTACTCCATGAGGGACAAGCTGAATGACACTATGCTATGTTTTCTATATGTGAAACAAACAAACGTCTTTTAATACATTGTTATTCATGATCTTTGTTTGTAACCTTTCATGTTGCATGCATAATTACTTTGTCTTACTGTTAGAACTTCTTCTTTCATGCTCATGTTTAGAGTTCTTTGATCCTAGATTTCAATGCTTGCAAATGGTTTGATCTTGATTTTGATGGTGCATGTCACCTCAAAAATTATTGTTTTTATCACTTACCTACTCGAGGACGAGAAGGAGTTAAGCTTGGGGATGCTTGATACGTCGAAAATGTATATATAATTTTCGATGTTCCATGTTTGTTTAGTATCTACTTTGTTTTGCTTTGTCTACACTTTGAGGTATTTTTATATGTTTTCTGGGACTAACCTCAAGATTCCATAGTGATAGTTCCCTGGTTCCAGAAAAAGCAGAAAATCAATATTCTCGGAATTGGACGGGACAAAAGCCAAAGTCAATATTTTACCGTGGGGAACACAGAGCCAGAAGACTAGATGGAGGAGGGCCTCGAGGGGGCCACACCCCCTGGCCGCACGGCCAGACCTGGTCTGCGCCTGGGGGGTGCAGCCACCCCGGGCACCCCCTTGGCCTCCCTCTTCGCCTATAAGAAACCCCCGATACCAAAACCCTAAGTACCCGATCAATCTTCCACGAAATAGCCCGTAGACACCGCCACCATCGTCCCTAGATCAGAGGGGTCTGAAGCTCTTACCGGCACCCTACCGAAGGGGAGAGATCATCCCGGAGGCCTTCTTCATCGCCATGCCAGCCTCCAGTATGATGCGTGAGTAGTTCCATCTTGGACTACGGGTCCATGTAGTAGCTAGATGGTTGTTTCTCCTCCTTTGTGCTACCATGTTTAGATCTTGTGCGTTTGCGGGGATCCGATGGATATTGAGATTACTATGTCAGATTGGTTAATGATTCTATCTTATTGATTCTATCATGTCTGTGTTGTTTGTGATCTTGCATGCTCTCTGTTTCTATTAGCTATCTTGGCCAAGTAGATGCTAGTGACTCCAAGAGGGAGTATTTATGCTCGATAGTGGGTCTATGCCTCTATTTAATCTGGGAAAGTGACAGAAATCTCTAAGGTTGTAGATGTGTTGTTGCTACTAGGGAGAAAACAACGATCTCTTGTTCATGGAACAAGTGGATTGTTTACCTTACACACTTTACTTAAATCAGTTATCGTTGCTTGCAACTTAATACTGGAGGGGGTTTGGATGATAACCTGACAGTGGATTACTAGCCATAGATGCAGTTGGATGGCGGTCTATGTATCTTGTTGTATTGCCCATCAAATCTCATTGGATCATGAATGTCTAGTATTGCATTGTTATGCCTTGCTCTGTCCTATCAATTGCCCTGCTGTAATTTTTTTTACCTAGCATGCCATGTTGTTTATCTTAAGGAGAACACCTCTAGTGAACTATGGACCCCGGTCCAATCTTTATCATTGATACATCTTCCATTGTTACTGTTTACTTTCTACAAACCACCATTACCTTCCACACCATACATTTAATCCTTTGTTTTCAGCAAATCGTTGAGATTGACAACCTCATAGTTTTTTGGGGCAAAGTATTGAGGTTGTGTTTTGCAGGTTTCCAGTTGCTAGCAACACCTTTGATTCGTTTCCTTCTCCTACTGGTTCGATAACCTTGGTTTCTTACTAAGGAAAAACTTGCGGCTATACTCATCATACTTTCCTCTTGGGGTCTCCCAACGAAGCTCTAAAGTGATAAGAGCTGCATCATTGGTCCTTGCCTAACCCCATGGTTCATTACAAATTTACAATGTAGCTGTCGATCTCCCTTTTGATGATTTTGGTGCATCTATTAAAGTGCCACAGTGGGGTTCACGCGAGAAGATTAAGGAGCGGCCTCAGCCACTTATGAACTTGTATGCAGAGATTTGCCAAGGGAGAAGCTTCTCAAAGGAGAGTGGTAAAATTCGAATACTCATCTCCCATCTATTCGATATTTTTCCTATTTTATTGCCAAGTGTGTTCTTGCTAGAAAGACTCCTAGTAAATTATCTTCTTATGATCTAGCTTTTATCTCAACTGCTTTGAGATAGTATAGGACTTATAACTTGGCTGCTTTAATAGCTTTCTGTCTCGCTTCTAACCGCGAGAAAGGTGGAATTTGTGGAGGCCTCATTGCCTCTCATTTCTTACGTTTTGCATGGTGTAGTGCCTCATCATTTCTTAATTCCATGATACAGCATAAAAAATTTTCTCCTTGGGACGACATGAGCAATTCATCTTATGAAATAACCTTTCTCAAGAGTGGATGTAGAGGAGGTAAGTCTGAGAGAATAGTCCTTTTGTCTGCGCCTGTTTTGTTTAACCTTGATACCAGGGAAGGATGGTCATTCATGGAGGAGCTCGACACTTACATGAAGGAGCTCTCCCAGCAAGTGGAGAAGGTTGGAAGGGAGGCCGAGGATAATTCAGTCCAGCCCTCCAACATGGGGGAGTCCTCATACCAGCAACCTTCTTATGATTGGGGGCTTCCGCTTCTTCTTCATGAGGGCCTGATTATGATCATTCATAAAGTGACCCGCTAGCTTGGAGTTCCTACCCGCATTGGGATTGATCTCCACTTAGGCCAAAAGCCTAAGCTTGGGGGGAGGTATACCGACATCACACTCATCTACATATCATATCCTGTCGGTACTTTGTATATCCATGTTTCGCTTCCTTTCTTTTTCGTGTTTGTTCTTATTTTATTTATGCTTTCCAAAACATAAAAAGACCAAAAATATTTTTGTTGTTTCTCTTTGTTTGCTTCTTTAGATTTTAGCTTTAGTTTGCTTCGCCCTTTTTATCTTCGGTTTGTTATTCGAAAACCCAAAATATTTGTTGTTCTTCTCTGATTTTGTAAAGTTCGTTGTAGGGTTCAGCAGTCCTCAGTGACTCCTTTGGAGTTTGGTTTTCATATTATTACTCAAGCCACACAAGTGAAAGGCAATAATGATTATTTATGACAATTTGAGATGTGGTAAGAGGATGGTATGAACACTATTTGTTTTCATTTTTGTACATATACTCATCGATGTGGGCATGCTTAGTCTATTCATGTAAGGTGTATGTTATTTAATGGATGCTTAGTAGTTCTTTCTCTCTTAGTATTAGTTCCAATTTTCTAATAGTTTGTAGCATGTCATATAAATGTTTGCTTACATTGATCTATTCATAACATGGTATGACATTGTGGTATCCTCCTCTAAATGTTTTATTTGAATCGATTTGGCACATGCTCACGCATGCATATTACTAAACAAAAAGCCATTTAAGTCTCGATGATTTATTTTGCCTAAAAGTTCTTATGTCACTTTTATTCCACTATTAATTTTGTTTTGTCGCAAGCATGATTATGACAGTTTTTGCTCTCTCGATTGTCATTCCCTTTCTATTGCTAGCCTTCACTTGTACTGAGTATGAGCTCTACTCGTGCATACAACTCCCCAAAACCAAAGTTTTCAAAAATTGCCCACTATATCTACCTATTAGCATCATTGCTATTCCTTGCATACTTATTATGCTTTGTTTTCTTCCAAATAAAAATGTTTGCTTGTTATGCGAAAATTAGTTAGTAAATCTCTCACGAACTTGATGGTACATTTTATTTCTTGCATTTAATAAACCTGAACCATTGTGACTACCTATGTAGTTATATGCTTGCAAATTATAAGTTGGGAGTTAGGAAAACCATGCTGTCATGGGGCACGCTTTCAACATTGCACTTATTCTATTTAGTTGATATCATGTTCTTTTGTTTATGGATGCCGTCGGTGTGAAATAAGATGGGAGCTTGCAGGTCCATGGAGTTTGTATATGTGTTAGAGAAACGCCTGGGCGGCTAGCCTAAGCCATGCCTAATCATGGTGGAAACTTGCAGCAAAACTATAGTGGAATTCTATGAAGCATCCTCAATAAAAAACTATGCAAATAGCAAATAAAAAGATCGCTAAGATGCTCACTATTTGTTGCCTTGTCACTTTGATATGGGATAGCTCCTATGTCATGGGAAAGGGGTACCCCGTTGGTGGTTCTCTATGATACACATATACTTACAATGACAAGAACTTGCCTGGGACCAAAGTTGAGTAGCATGAGGTCTCGGTACTCGTACTCAAGGGGCATGAGATTTTCAACTTATGATCTGTCAAGCATATAACTCATATTTGCCCTCACTTTAACCTTAATCATTTAAAGATGCTTATGATAGGGGCAATGAGAGCTCAAAGCTAATGAGTACCATATTTTCAAGCATTTGGAAGCCTTTCAAACTTTTTAATCTTTTCTTTCACTTTTATGTCGAGTCACCATTTATTCTATGAGCACCTTCCCGAGAGCATAACTGTCATTGTTAGTGTAATTACACTAACAATGAGCCGCTGCTGGGCTGCTTGCTTCTACGGTCGCTCGCTGCTGCTACGCGCGGGGTAGGTGGGCCATACCTAGGTTGGGTGGGCCGGTCCAGCTCGCGGGGTAGGTTTAGTTTAGTTAGGTTATTGTTTTTTTTGTTTTTTCTATTTCCTTTATTACATTTCTTTTATAACTTTTCTCTTTAACTCCAAATGACTTGAAATTTGTTTCTAAAATTTTCTAAAATCATGTAGATCATAGTAATGTAGTATTTAGCAATAGTTGTTGTCTTATTGATAATGAGTTTTAGAAATCCTATTTAATTCCCTATAGGAATAAGGTAGCACATTGGCCTTTTAGGGTTCTATTTGATATTTGAATTTGAATTTTTGCAAATTTCTTCATGGATGCATGATACGTCGGAAACGTATCTATAATTTTTGATGCTCCATGCTTGTTTAGTATCTACTTTGCTACATTTTGTCTACACTTTGAGGTATTTTTATACACTTTCTGTTACTAACCTATCAATAAGATGCCACAGTACCAGTTGCCTGTTTTCTTCTGTTTTTGGTTCCAGAAAGGCAGAAAATCAATATTCTTGGAATTGGACGGGACAAAATCCAAAGTTAATATTTTACCGTGGGCATCACGAAGCCAGAAGGGAGACGGAGAGGTGCCACAGGGCCACCACACACCTAGGCGTGGACTAGGGTGGACTCGCACCTGGGCAGGGTGTGGCCCCTCCGTCCGCCTCCTATCCTCGCCTCTTCGCCTATAAGAAGCCCTCGATGCAGAAACCCTAAATAATCCATCATAGTTCTAGAAAACACCTCCGTAGCACCGCCACCACCGAAAGGGAGATTCGGGGGACAGAAAGTCTCTATTCCGGCACCCTGCTGGGACGGGGAAGTGCCCCCGGAGCCATCTCCT
Organism: Avena longiglumis; assembly: GCA_030063025.1. Lineage (NCBI taxonomy): Eukaryota > Viridiplantae > Streptophyta > Magnoliopsida > Poales > Poaceae > Avena > Avena longiglumis. The sequence goes on along the minus strand of CP125977.1, from coordinate 434,598,405 downwards.
TCGATCTCCACCACCATCTCCATCGATCTCCATCACCATCTTCATCACCATTGCTGATTCCCATGATGAGGAGGGTGTAGTTCTTCCTCAAGGCTAAGGGATCTACCGATAGCTATGTGTTCATCTCTCTCTCTCTATGCATTGTCATATTGTGATCATGAGCTTTGTAATCAAATAGATCTACCTTTCTACTCAAGTGCTTTAATAGATCTCCGCTCTCCCCATGTGTGTGAAAGTGACAGCGTGCACGCCATGGTGGCACTTAAGTTTGAGTCTACATAAATACGCTTTGTGCTTTAATAGATCTATGCTTTTCCCCACGTGTGTGAAAGTGAAATCGTGCATACCGTGTATGGCACTTTGGCTAGATAGAATATTTGTTATGAGTTATATTTGGAGTTGGATGTCTCTATGAAATTGTGGTGTTTGTTGGAACCATCTAGCGCTCAATGCGACAGTATGGGGTTATCTAGATTGGGGAAGGCGGACTTTGAGGAGTGTTGTTATAGCCCTACCGATGATTAGACTGTCCAACTGGAGAGTAGTTAAGAGTAGTATCATGAAAAGAGGATATTTATATGAGAGAGTGTTCACTAGTGAAAGTATGATCCCTAGACCTTGTTTCTAAACATTGAAACACCGTTTGCATCTAGATCTTTTGCATGTTTGCTTGCTTTAGTCTTTACCTCACCGTCAAGCTATTTTCTGGCACCGTTACCACTTGTATTTCACTATCTCTTTGCCAAACTAGTGCACCTATACACCTGACAAGTGTATTGGGTGTGTTGGGGACACAAGAGACTTCTTGTATCTTGATTGCAGGATTGCTTGAGAGGGAATACCTTTGACCACTTCCTCCCGGAGTTCGATAAACCCTGGGTAATCCACTTAAGGGAAACTTGCTGCTGTTCTACAAACCTCTGCACTTGGAGGCCCAACAACTGTCTACAATAATAGAAGTGCTTAGACATCAATATATTTTCTGGTGATGTTGCTGGGGAGGATTTGGCCTTTTACCTTTCCTCCACATCAAGCTCCATCAAAGTATTTTCTGGCGCCGTTGCCGGGGAGGTAAGGTAAAAGGTACACGTCCTCCGGTGTGAGTGCTCAAAGTTATTTCCTTTAGATTCTACAATTTTGTCTTTTTTTTTGTTTTCACTAGTTAGGCTTAATGGAAAACAACAAAAAAGTTAGAGAGATTTGTAGTGTTTATCTTGAGCAAGGACATGAAGTGTTTGAAAAGAAAATTAAAAATGTATGGAGCTTTATTTGCATGCTAATAGAAATGTTATTAGTATGAATTCTTTGGACAACATTATTGCTAATGCTATGGAAAAGTCTAAGCTTGGGGAAGCTAGTTTTGATGAAAATGTTCTTTTTAGTCCCCCCGGATTTGGAAGATAGATATTATATTACTTATGATGATACCAAACCTCCAATTTATGATGAGTACAATGATGAATATGATATTTTCAGTCCACCTACTATTGAGGAGAAAATTAATTATGATTACAATATGCCTCCTATTTTGATGATTATGGTGATGAGAATAGTAATGATAGCTATTTGTTGAATTTGCTCCCACTCAAATAATAAGAATGACTATGCTTATGTGGAGAGTAATAATCATTTTATGCATGTGTCTCATGATAAGAATGTTTTATGTGATAGTTATATTGTTAATTTTTTTCATGATGCTACTGAAAGTTATTATGAGAGAGAGAAACATGGTCTTATGTATCTCAAAAATATTAAGTTTCCCCTCTTTATGTTGAAAGTCTTGAAGTTGCACTTGTTTTGCTTTCCTATGCTTTTTGCTTTGTGCCTTCATGATTTGTTTCTTTACAAGATTCCTATTCATAGGAAGTGGGTTAGACTTAAATGTGTTTTGAATTTGGTTCTTGATGCTCTCTTTTACTTCAATTCATATTTCTTATGTGAGCATCTTCTTAAACTATCAAGCCTAACTTAAAGGCGTTAAAGAAAAGTACTTGTTGGGAGATAACCCAAGAGTTTTCTTGAGTCTTGGAAGTTATTACTTCTGTAATGACCTATCTTTATCCTTTTTGTTTGCTTTTTGTGCCAAGAATGACCTCTAATGAGAGGGAAGTAAGATTTGGGGAGTTTCTGTCCCGAAACAGATTTCTGTCCTCCACCATAAAAATTCGTGAGGAGTCTCTGTAAGTCGGATTGAGCTGAACATTTATGAATAAATCCCCCAGTATGTTAGATAACTTCCGTTAGTTTAACACTTTTTTATTTGAGCAACATAAGGTCTTCGAAAAAATCGGTTTCTACCTGCTGGTCTGTTTTGACAGATTTCTGCCATAATTATTTGCATTTGCTTCTCATTGATTCCTTTTTGGGTTCTTTTTGGGAAATTACGATTTTTGAGGGAATTGCTACAGTAGCTTGTGTTTTTAGTGAAAGTTTTGCTGTTCTAAAGATAAACCCAAGGGTCTATTATCTTTTGAATAAACTAATGTTGCTAATGAACATTGTGTGATGTTTTGTATGAAGGAAAATTTTCAGGTGTAGAGAAAGAATGATGTAATGAGATGAAGAATGGACAAAAGCTCAAGATTGGGGATTCCACCCCATGTCACCCCAAGAAATATTCAAGAGGTACAAGCGTCAAAGCTTGGGGATTACCAAGGCACCCCTTCTTCATTAATAAAAATCTCAGGTCTTTCTAGATACTTCGATTTTATTGTTTCATGCACAGTTGTGTTGTTCTTGGAGCGTCTTAGTTTTTGTTTTGGTTTTAGTTTGCTTAGTTTGCTTGAGTAAGTTGGTTGGATCACAACACACTTCTTTTGGAGAGAGACACACTCTGTTTTCATTGTTTAGAACACTCTAGTTTTCATTCTTATTGTTTTGTGAGTGTTTTTTTGCTAGCACTATGTTTAGCCTTAGTTTTCTTGTGCTTTTTTTCTTAGAAATTTTTAGTTCTTCTTTGTGGATTTGTGATACAAGCTCACTGATCTTTATTGGTTATTATCTTTGTGAGTTGTTTCAAATAAGTTGATTGGTGTTGGAAAAATTAGAAAGTTTCGTGCTTATAATGGTTCAAAAGGGAGCTTTTTTTGACTGTGGCTTAGAATTTATCATGTCATGCTAGATATTGTTTTGACCTTATGCTTAGTGATTATTGCTGTAGCATGACTTGCTCCAAACGATTGGGATTGCTTAGTGTGCCTTGAAAGAATCATGCGTTGTTTTAGCATACAAAAGCATAGTATTGTGGCATTCTCCTTTGATGCTTTGTTTGGGTTGACTTGGCACATGCTCACACCATGTTATGACTATGAACCAGTCACCTTATCCTATATTATCATTTATTCCTATTATCATATAGTAAATAAAAGATCACTGAGATGCTCATTATATGCTTGCCTTGTCATTTTGGTTATGGGATAGCTCCTATACCATGTGCAAGGGGTACCCCGTTGGAGGTTCTCTATGATATGCATGTACTTACAATGACAAGAACTTACAAGTGACTGAAGTTGAGTAGCATGAGGTGTGGCCCTCGTATTCAAGGGACTTGAGATTGCCAACTTATACTTTGTCAAGCATATACTCCATCTTTGTTCACTTTAACCTTAACCACTTCAAGATGCTTATGATAGGGGCAATGAGGGCTGAAAGCTAACAAGTACCATAAATTTTGGAAGCTCTTTTTGAAACTTGAAATCCCTGCTTCCTTTATGAAAGTCCTTTCTTCCACTATTATTTGAGTCTCCACCTTCTACCTTTAGGCACCATTAAGAGAGCATAGTTGCCATTCTATGTGTAGTGTCCCAAAACTTATTGATTGATGCATATTGTGATATTACTTTTCCATGTGCTACTTGTTTCTAGTCACCCTTGTGAACTTTGAAGGTGTCCTATGCATCTATTTGCTACTCCATGAGGGACAAGCTGAATGCCACTATGCCATGTGTAACATCCCAATTTCAGCAACCCTGATTTAATGTCCAAAAGGAAAAAATCAGGGGGAACAAAAACTTTTTCTTACAATGTGTGCTTACTTGTTTGCTTGTGATCAAGCAACTATTTATGTATTAGTTGTGTGCTCCTCATCTCAACCCTAGTTTACAAAAACTATTTTTACAAAAGAGATTTCTTTTTCATACAATCCCCCAGAATGAGGGATCGGGTTCCATTATCATCATACAATGGAACAACAACCACAAACACATAAACGTAGTACTGACCCACCTAGGGGGTCAAAAAGACTTAAGAGGTCCATATTACAAACCAAGCAAACTAAACAGACAAAAGGAAGAAGGCTAGAGACGCAAGAACACCGCCCTCAGGCTAGTGGAGAACAGTATTATCAAACACAATCGAGGAGCTATCAGACCAAGCGAAGGAAGCCACGTGAGATGCCAACACAATCTTCTCGCAAACCAGTTCTTTCAGGTTCTCCTTCTTTTCTCCCGCCCCCTTTCCAGTTCCGGAGCTTCATGAGTACGGTCTCCAGGGATTGCTGGCAGTCCCAGAAAAGGAACAGGAGCTACATCCATAGCTACCGCATCAGCCAACGCATTCTGTTGCAAAGTATCAGCTCCAGCTTGCAACACCGCCCGGTCATCCTCCCCATGCAGCCCTGCCCAATAACGAATGAACACACAAGCATATATAACCAAATCAACAGGCGAGTTAATAAGTTTTTTTTCAAAACAAGCCCTATTCCTGAGCTTCCAAATAGCCCAACAAATTGCCGCCACCACCGTAATCTGCACATTCCTGCTAACACCCACACACTGAGAAGCCCACCAAAAGTATTGAGAAAAGGACACAGGCCTATTCGCGACACCAATAGCCCTAGCAACCACCCCCCAAACGTATCTAGCTGCCACACAAGAAAAGAAAAAGTGCCCAATGTTCTCATCCTCACTACAAAACCTACAAGTAAAATATCATACCCAATTCTTCCTCCTCATGTTGTCTTTGGTGAGAATAGCATTGTGCCAGATAAGCCACAACGAAATTTTAATCTTCAGGGGAATTTTAGCTTTCCACAGATGTTTGAAACTTCTATCAATCCCTACATTCGACAGATGTGTGTACATCGACTTAACAGAAAACTTGCCAGATTTATTCCACATCCACACTGTCTTGTCTTTTTCATGATTCAAACTCACCCCAGATAACAACTTTCTCATTTGTTCCTGATGATTCAACCCATCAACATCCAACCATCTTCTAAAAGAGCATCTCCACCTCTTTTTTGCCATATCAGCCACAGTGATCGTTTGATTCTGGCAAATATCAAACAAATCAGGGAACTTATCCTTCAAAGGCATATCCAGACACCAAGCATCATGCCAGAAATCAGTCAACTCCCCATTACCAATCCTCATTCTCCTACCAGCCAAATAAACATCCCTAATCTTAATCAAATCATTCCAACATGGAGAATCATTATGTCTGTGTTTCACAGTACTGATCCCACCTTTTTTCAAATACTTCTTTCTCACAAAGACTTGCCATGGACCTTCCTCAGCTTCAAGGCGCCACCACCACTTACAAAGTAAGCAAATGTTAAAAAGTCTAATATTTTTAATCCCCAGTCCACCTTTTTTCCTGGGTCTACACACATATTTCCATTTAACCAGATGATATTTTCTTTTCCCCACCTTCCCATACCAAAAGAAAGCTCTAGTCTGTTTCTCAATTTCTTCCACATTTGATTTATGTAGAAGAAACATAGTCATGGGATAAACAGCCACACTGGAAACACAAGCAGTGATTTTAACATGCCTCCCTCCTAAAGATAAAGCACCCCCCATCCAACCATCTAACTTTTTCTTCAACCTGTCACCAATAAAACTCATCTCAGCCACTGTGCATCTCCTGCTACAAATCGGCAACCCCAAATACTTGATTGGCCAACTACCCTTCTGACAGTTGAACATTTCAGCATAATTGGAAAGTTTCTCCTCATCATCCAACACCATCGTCACCTCACTCTTCTCAAAGTTAATCTTGAGACCAGACATGGATTCAAACAAATACAGCAACAATTTCAAGTTTCTAGCCCTCTCAGGATCATCTTTAATAAACAGGATGGTATCATCAGCATATTGCAGAATAGCAATCCCTTTATCAAACAAATTATCAACCAACCCTGTAAACAACCCACCAGCCTGTGCATTAAGCACCATTTTAGCCAAACATTCCCCTGCCAAATTGAACAAAAATGGAGAAAAAGGATCTCCTTGTCTAACCCCTTTATAACTGCCAAAGTAAGGACCAGTTTCCCCATTCACCTTAACACTGAGAGTACCCTGAGTCACAGCACTTTTTAACCAAATCATCCAATCTTCATTGATACCTTTCTGCCTACAACAGTAAAACAAAAAATCCCAATTGACCTTGTCATAATCTTTCTCAAAGTCAATTTTCAGCACCACACCCTGCTGCTTCTGGCTTTTCGATTCTTTCAAGATCTCATGTAACAAAGTCACCCCATCTGCAATAAACCTCCCTTTAATAAAAGCAGTCTGACACGTGTCAATTAATTTCCCCATTACAGGCTCAGTTCTAACCTTCGGAGTCTTAGTAAAAATCTTAAACAGTACCCGGAGCAGACAAATAGGTCTATACTTCTGGATTCTATCAGCATCATCACCTTTGGGCAATAGAGTAACATCGAGCTAACTCTTATGAGCAAAAAAGTCAATCTTTTGTTTTACAAGGAGCTAACATCGATTCTATCCCCATAGTTAATGCTCCTCAAATCAATCTTATGAGAAAAAAAATCATCAAACACAGCCATAACATCTGTTTTTATAAGCATCCAACAATGTTGATAGAATTCAATAGGAATCCCATCAGGACCAGCAGCTTATTTTTCTCCGTCTGATCAATAACCTCCTTAACCTCTTTCTCAGTAAAAGGCACCCCCATCTTTTCCCTATCCTCATCATTAAGCTTCTCCCAATCTTGCCAATTGTCATCTGCAAGCCTAATAGAGAACCCACCAGCAGGACCAAACAAGGTTTTATAATAATTAGTGGCATGCTGCAAGAGATCATGAGTCCCCTGAATCTCATTCTCCCCATCTTTCATCAAAAAGATCATTTTCTTTCTCCTCACCCCATTAGCAATCCTGTGAAAATATTCAGTGTTATTATCACCTCTTAGCAACCAATTATCCCTCGATCTCTGCTGCCAAAATCTCTCCTCATTCTCATACACCTCTAGTAACTCTTTCTGAATAACTGCTTTTCTTTTAAGTTGTTCAGCAGAAAGCAAAATCAACTCCTCAATACTTTCCAATTCCTGAAGATCCTCCACCAATCTCTTCTTTTTTTTATCCTCACCCCTTATATGAGCACCCCATCCTTTCAAATCATTCCTGACATTCTTAAGTTTCTTCTGCATCCTATCAAGACCGTTCTTACCATTCACACGTTTTTTCCAAACTTTCTCCACCCTGGTCAAAAAATCATCACACTGTAACCAACTTTTTTCAAATCTGAATTCCCTGCCACCCTTTTCCTGCCCTTCCATAGTACCCAGAATCAAAGGACTATGATCATAAACTTCTCTAGACAACTTGTGCACTGTAGTAAGAGGAAACAACTTCTCCCATTCTTTACAAACTAAGATTCTATCCAACTTCTCCAAAGTCAGATTTTTCTGGTTGTTGGACCATGTAAACTGCCCTCCAAACATGAGGATCTCCCTTAAGCCATATGCATTAATAATCGAATTAAGCATGTGCCCCCACCTATTCAAAGAGTGACCCTTGTTTTTCTCAGAAGCACACCTGATCACATTAAAATCGCCACCCACCAACAAAGGAATAGATTAATCCTGACAAACATCAGCTAACTCTAATAAAAACACCTCTTTATTCTCCTCTTGAGTAGCCCCATATACTACTACCAAGCGCCACTGAATTTGTTTCAAAACATCAAACACCTTCATCTTAACATGGAATTTTTCCACAGACACATCGAGCTGAGTCAGTTTAGAGGAACGTAGGCCCCCCAAAATGCCCCCAGATCTTCCCAAAGAAGGCAGCCAACTCCAAGAGAATTGATTCATAGGATCAATTCTCCTGAAAAAAGCATCAGAATAATCTTTCTTAATAGTTTCTTGCAAACCAATAAAATCCACTCTCTCTTGTCTCAACAAATTATTCAAATAAGCACTTACACCCTTCTTCCCCACACCTCTAATGTTCAAAATAACACCTATCATAATACAGATTTTCTCTCTCTTGTTCCAGTCACAACACCACTCATAGGGTGATAGTTGTGAACCTTCACAGCAGCAGCTTTTAACTTTCTCTCCATAACAGAACCAGCTCTCAACTTTTTCTTTTTTTTCCTAGAAACCACAGGAGTAAATTCCTCCTCATCATTACTATCACCCTTCTAGTCTAGAAACAAGACCTTCTCATTCAAATCAACCTCAACTTCATTCTCTACCTGTCTCCTATCCTGTAAACTATGCTTAGCAATTTCTAATTCTTTCAGAGAATTAATATGATCCAAAGATATAGAAGAAGCATCTACCCCCATCTCCAAAGATCTATGCATAATGATATCATCATCCAAAGCAGCAAAAGAATTATGTAAAGTTAAATTTGTACCTGATAAATCTCTAGGAGGTTGTTGAGTCAAATGCCTTTCAGCCATGTTTCTAGCACCACCTTGAACACCCACCCTTGAACTCATTCTTATAACTTGTTCCTCTGCACCAGCCACATGTTCAGACTGAGAACCCACACTTTCCTGAGTAGAACCATCAGGTTGAGACAGGTCAACAGCCACCACTTCCTGGTCTTGATTGACAACCTCCATATCTTGAGCTCCGTCCATCACAGACCCCCCCCATCAATCCCTTTTTTCCACTATCAGAGGAAGATCCAAAGGATGCATCAGTAGATACACTGTCATCTTTTGCCTGGGCACCCTCATCCTGCTCTTCCCCCTCTTCCAACAAATGACCATACTGCTTCTTAAGCTCATAATATTTGTCACTGCTCCTATCCTTCAACAAACCCCTGATAAAGTCATCAAACCTCTAAGGGCCAGCAACAACCTCAGCACTGGAATCTTTAACCAAAGTAGATGATAAATTCTGGATGACTTCCATGTGAACATCACCCAACCCAGCACTGTCAGACACAGCTTCCTGAGCGCCAACTTGCAGTCCCACATCAGCTGTTCTAGTTTGAGTAATTGTCCCACCACCACCACCATTGTCACCTTCTACATTTTCTCTGATAACAATCCCTCTTGAACGGCCATCACCTCCGGAGCTAGCCCAAATGTTAGCCATTTTGGTCCCAAAAGAACCCCCCCCCCCCAGAGTCCTCCTGCTCCACCACAACCTGTTTACCCTTGTCCAACCCAGCTTCACTAGCATCATTACCACCATGTTGACGACCACCAGCAACCCCACCACTACCTACACCAGGTCCAGTCCCTTGCCCACTATTTCCATCATGCTTCATATGCTCAGCTTCCTCCTCAGTCCCCTTATCCATCACATTATCACCATCCTGTCCATCAATCCCCATAGAAGAAGGCAAGGTGGGCACAGCATCAGGAGCAAAAATCTCCCTAGTGTATTTGAATTCATAAATCCCCCCTACATCTCCCCCTTCTGGTGTTAGGAACAAGAGATACATCCAGACAAGCAATCTTCACCCTTACATAGGCCAAGTTCCTCAAACTGTTCCTGTCCAGGGCCATAGGCTTGCCCACCAAAGAAGCAACATAGAAAACAGTTGATTTCTCCCTGTATTTCATAGAGATACCAACAATCCTAAACCAGGCCTCCTCCAACCATTCAACAGGTTGCAAGTCCCCATTCCACTTAGATAATTGGATAACAGCATCAGGAATTGTTTTCATGAACACCTTCCCAAAGTGGAAATCATCAATGGATCTGGCAGAAGGAAATCTCATCAAAAATTCCACATCATTAATAGCCCTAGCATTAAATCTCCATCCAGACCCCAAAGCATCAGCCCACACTTGAAATTCCTTCTCCTAATCTTTCCCAGTAACATCACCTATGACCACACTTATATGAGCATAATGAAGCTGCTCCATAGAATGAACATTAGATTCTACAACAGGAATAGAATGAAAGCCCTACTCAAAATCAGTACTTCCAAAGAAAAGAGGAACATACTCCCAAGGTTTCCTCTCTTGACAGACCAAAATGCTATGGTCCTTCCCACAGTTCTCACACACCACTTCCTCCTGAATCACATCCAACAACTGTAAATCACCAGAACCTCCAGCCACATTACCATCTCTCGGCATACTTACTACTGGTGGTGGTACAGAGGACCCCACCAGAGTAGTAGCAACAACATCAGATTGATTAATTGACAGGATCGGAGACAAATTCACAGGGCGAGCCCCCCCAGCAGGCACATTAACAGAGGTTGACGCCGAGGTATTCAAGCCAGAAACAGGACGAGTCACAGGGACAGATGTGTTCATCACAGCCCTAGGAATAGTAACCTGCTCTACTGTACGAGCAAAAACCGGCTCTCCTCTCCTAGGGTTCGTATCAGAATTACCTGATATGCCTAGGAATGACGAAGTAGTAGCATCCCACCCTGATCCTTGCTGCATCTCCGGACGGTGACTCCAACGGCCTCGATTGCAAGAATGTTCCGCTTCACGACAGTGAGCCTTAGACAGAGCCCTCTCCCGTGCCATGGCTTCCCTGCGCTGATCCTCCAATCTGGCCTCAGTCTCCGCCTGCCTCAACTCATCCCTGTGCCTCGCATCCCGACGCCGTGCTTCATCGCGACGCCGCTCCTGCTCGCGGATCCAACCACTTTCCCTATGATCCTCTTCCAGCCCCCTACGATCAACAGGGAAACGACCTTGTCCATACCCAGATCCAAATCTGCTCGCATAGGGACCAGATCGGACTGGAGGACGAGACGGGGAACCACGCCCACCACGAAACCGCCGATCCATGGCAGACTACGCAGCCACAACCTGAGCGAAAGATTTGCTATCACCCGAAACAACCCCACTCCACCTCACCGGAGAAACAGCACGCGGCGACGAGGGATGGAGAATTGGAGGCTCCCGGACGAAAACCACTCCACACACACCACGAGATCTGGAAATTGCGAGAGGAGAAACGGCTCCCGATCTAGGGTTAGAGAAAGCTAAATGCGGAGATGGAACAGATTGTGGATCATTCTCCGACGTACTAGTACCCCGCACCTCACCTGGTAGGTGGCCCTCCTCCAGCGACGCCCCACCGTCAGCGCCCGCAACTCTTCTGAAACCACCGAGCCGTATCACCCAGCACGTACACGCATAGGGCCACGCACCGGCGACACCGCGAGGAACTGCCCCCCTGCACCACCACCGCTGGACCCACGTGAACGTGCCAACCCTCGTGTACCAAACGCGTCCCGTATGAAATCTCCACCATCGAACACCAGCTCGCCAGGATCTGCCCCAAGACATCACGTAGCGACACCTGTCCCGAAACCTCCCTCGAGATCGAGCCCTGTCGACAAGGACTAATCGCTGCCCCAGCTACCTCTCGGATTATGGCCCTCTAACTCCCGAGCAAACCAAGGTGATCACCGGAGGAAACCGCCGTCGTGGGTATAGAGAGGAGAGGAGAGGAGAAAAGAGAAGCCATCCTTTTTACAAAAGAGATGTCTCAGCTCATCTTTCATATTCACAAATTACTAACACCTGAGCCAAGATAACTTTGACCCAACAAATTACTTTACTAGTTTATATTGCCCAACTTATGGAGACATATATGTACTCTCCTTATGTTTTCAAGACAGAACCTTCAACTACTCTTATCTCTAGGTTTTCCCAAAACCTTATTAAAAACTTTTCATGTCAATCTTGGTAGAGATACCCAGATGATACTTAACTTACTTCAAAGGAAAGCCCTTATCAACATACCCATTCTTACCTCAATCTAGGCTTTATGGTAACCCTAGTAGTAGTTAGATAAGTGAGAAGATGAATTGCCTTGATCTGTTGGTTGATGAATTGCCTTGATCTGCTGATTGCCTTGTTTGTTTAGGAACTAGAGTGCGCTAATCTAGTAGCTCATCCCTTATGACCCAAATCCTTGCTTGGGATCATCAATCTCAAGCAAGCATCCAAGTCTGGATCCATCCTAAGCCACTCAAGTGAATTTCTCATCTCGTGCTCAGATCAATCCAAGGAGAATCCCTCTAGATGGTTTCCAACTCAGTGGAGACCCAATATAAGCCTGAATCCTACCTACTTGATTAGTACCTCAACATCATCTCCTTGACCATGAGTTTAGAACCTAGCATCCTCTCAAAATCTTCTACACTTGCACTCTAGCCAAAATCCCCAAAACTGCCAAAATGGCTAAGTCTGGATTTCTTATCTAGATTCAATCTTTAGAGCCCTACCTTTTCCAACCTATGTGCATTATTGAGAACGTACTTGAACCATATTGTAGTACATGAGTAGTACTACCAAATCCCACTCTTGCCCTTGGCTAATCCATTCTATTTCCCACTCATCCATGATGGTTTTGTAGTCAAGATAATAACCTTTTCTGCAAATCTTATCATCTTGCCTACTTTGGCAGAAGCTCACATCTATATGCCACCACCCCTTGACCAACTCTCTGCTTGGTTACGATATACTAATCATGGACTATCAATCCCCACTTCACTTGTTTCCATTGGAGCCTTGTGCTTCTTAAACCCACATGGTTTAGGAGGCTACCTGATGTACCTGCTATGTCAGCCTTAATTTGAACAAAGTTTGCCATCACCCCAAAACCACCTCAAATCCAACCAAGCCCAAATCTTGCTCCCATGATAATCTACATGACATGGTCTATCCATCCATATACCCCTTATACCAAGTTGAGCTCTGAGCTCACTAACCTAACCTTGTTTAGAAGGCATCAGAATAACTAAATCCTAGATCCTTCCCTTATCTAGTTTCCATCCTTTACACCACTTTTCTCCAAAACCAAGGTTGACCTTGATTCCTACATCAAGTTTAGATCATATACCTTGGATATAAGCATCCCCAAATAATTCTCCCAATTATTTGGATTATTAAACTATTTAATTTCCTTTATTTACCAAATTCTCATAATCCTTGTCTTTAAGGACAAGTTTGCTTTTCTCCAAATCACCTTGCCAACTCAAGGCACATTTGATGCCTATTCATCATACCCCATCTTCCCAACTCAAAAATAAATATTTTTGAGATTCCTTATTATTTCTTTTTGCCCTTTTTCATAAATTGCACAAAAAACAAGAAATAATTCCCTAAATATACTTTTCCACCTCAATAAATCCCACTAAAATCCTCCAATGTGTGTTATGGCATTTAGGACCATATCACATAAAAAACCAACCTTGTCCAATGTAAAAATATCATATTTGCTTCCATAATCTACTTCTGCACTTTTTGAATAAGTGCATTTAAATGGGATTTTAATATTCAGAAAAATCCCATTTAAATCATGGAGAGATTATTTCACCCCATCTATCTACCAGTACCATTTACACGCTTTGCCCAATACAATTTTTGCAACTTCTTTCACAAGACTCCAAATGAATCAATTTTACAACAACAAGCAAAACATGATTCAACTAACACCAAACCAAACCCCAAACTTGTCAAGCACTCCATTTTAGCAGCACACACTCCACCCTGGTCGTGGGCACTGTAGTACTGAAATATCTTCTCCACCCCTCCTTTGTCCTCTTGTCCTTGGAGGAAGGAGAGAAGAGAACCTATGCCCATTTCTTTAACCCTCTTGCCTTGTCACCCTCTTTACTCACCCCAGCAGCTGCAGCAGGCCTGTACCCTCCCCCTCCTCGACTGTAACCCTACCACACACTCACCCACCACCCTTGCTGCCCAATAAGAGGCCACCATGGTCATTGTCCATCCTACCCCAACCCCTTGGGTATAAGGAGGGCACATGCCACCCTAGTGCCTCTCTGGCCCTCATTTTCCCCCAGAATGCTCCCCTCATCTCTCCCCGAGCTCCATATCCTCTTCCCCTGCCCCCCTAGCCATGGAGAAAGAGAGGAAACCCTTCTCGGGTTGAAGCTTGCACGCAAGCTTGCAGGCGGCCCCGACCACCCCTCCTCTTCTACTTACCCTCATCGTGCTCCCCTACACCTAATTTGTCCCCTCACTTCTTTGGTTGCAGGAACACCGGAGACAATCTCCATGGGTGGCATGCCCGAACGGAGCACCACCCGCGAGCCCCCACGCTCTCGAGCCCCAAATCGTTTGCATGCAGCACGGGCGCCCTCCCCAGGACCTCCGCACCCGACTGGGCCTTTCAAACTGGATATGCACCCACCACCGGAAGCTCACTGACGAGTCCCCGCAGAGGCCGACGGTGTCATCTTTGCACGAGCACCTCTCCGCCGCGAAACCGGTTGCTGCCGCCCATCTCCAAGCTCGCCACGACGGACGCGTCCACCTGCACTGTCGACGGATCCTCTCCTCGCCTCTGGTAAGCCCCCGCCACCTTACAAACCTTCCCTAGGGTTTCCGCCACCGGTGACCTAACCCTAGGAAGAAGATGCTCTGACGCCATTGGATCCCCTTCTAATCGCACGGTCATCATCGCGCTTTATCCCTTCGTTTTCAAGTGAGCGACTGACAAGCGGGCCTGTCCCCGCGGTTTGAATTTTCGGCCTCCCGCGCGTGGATCTGGTGCCATCGAGCTAGCTGTCATGCTGTGTGGCCCACACCCCCAGAAATCGGCCCAGTAAGCCCTTCCTCCCTCTCTTTTAATAAAATAACTTCTAGATCTGTTCAAATGCAGTTTAGTTTAAATCAAGATGAAAATGGAAAACCATTCCAATGGCCCAGATCTAAAATTCCTCAAGAGCCTGTAGGTTTTCCCCAACATGCAGATCAAGTGTTACACCAAAACAGTATATAAAATAAATATGATAAATGTTCTCATAAGATCTGTCTAGATCACTAAATAATATCACCAGAAAGTTTCACAAGTCCAAGTGGAGTAAATCCAATTTGTACACAATGGTATCACCCATACCTTTCAAGTACCACTGGCCCCACCTTAGTTTGTTTCCTATATTGCTGGTAGCAATAATAACAAAATAAGGTCATTTCTGCCTTTAGGATTTTCTCTAGGTCAAATAAAATAGTTTTTGGACCTAATTCCAACTCCTAGTAAACCTAAATAGCCATATATATATCAAAAACCAGGAGCCCCAGATTTGTTGAGCTTTTATTGAATTATGGTGGATTAAACATTTCTGTGCATTGTTTGATCACCCATAAATTCACCATTTGCTTTCTGTAAATCCAAAAAGGGTATTTCCAGTTTATACATAAAGGTAATCTAAATTCCTAACAAGTGTACTTGGAACCACATCAAAATATTCTGTAGATTAAATATCATGAAAAAGAGAAATCCTAGATAGTACTATCTTTGGAAATTTCTCAAGGACATTCTGTTAATTGTTTTGAGGTGAATCCAACTCCTCCTAATTCAGTCCATAAAATACCACCAAATCACCCAAGGAAATTTTGGAGCTCCAGAGAAGTTCTGGTTAACTCTAGAGAAGTGCGCCACGGGTACGGGTACAGGAGCGCCACAAATGTTTTTTTTCAAAAAACAAAAAAAATGCAAAAAAACACCATCGTTTTGAATTGCAAAATAAATTGGGTCATCGCCGCCGCCGTGTCGCCTCGCTGGAGCATGGCGGCCGTGGCCACGACCTACCACCGCAGGGAGGTACGGGAGGCCGTGGCCGTGCTACTCCTTGCTGACATCGAGGAAGAGAGGGAGAACGAGGTGTGGCTGGAGAAGGGAGGAGGTCGCCGCAAGGAGAAGGAGGTCGTCGGCGGTCGTCGGAGCTCATCATCGCTCGTCATGACTGCAATGAGGAGGAGGCCACAAGGAGAAGGAGGTCATCGCCGTCGTGACTGCAAGGAGGAGGAGAAGGTCGCCGTCGCCGTCGCCATCGTCACTGCAAGGAGAGGAGGATGTCGTAGCAAGGAGGAGGAGAAGGCCACTGTCGCCATCATCAGTGCAAGGGAAGGAGGAGAAGCAAAAGGAGGAGGAGGAGAAGAGAGAAGGAAAAGGAGGAGGAGAAGAGAGAAGGAAAAGGAGGAGGGAGGAGAATGAAAAGGAGAAGAGGGAGGGAATAGGGGTAGGTGGGCGGGGTGGGGATTCAAATTTTGAATCCCGCCCAACTTACTCGTAGAGCACTAGGTGGTGGTGCTCTACGAGTAAGTTGCCCTCTATTTTTTCTGCAGGAAAAAACGGTTTTTTGACCGTAACTTTTTACTCTTTTCTAATTTTGAAAATCTAAATAATCTTAGGTCATTTCGAGCGGATGCGAAATCTCGTTCTCATTATTTTTGTATATTATACAATTTTTTTCGACATCGTATGCACAAGCTACGACCATTTTACCGTGGCATGACTTTTTTTTCAGAAAAGTGGAAATTCATGTTTGTTGATTTTCCTAGAAACTATACCACATTACCTACTTACATATGAAATGATTTTATTTTTTGAAGTGTTTATCATTTTCTTTTATTTTTTAGAAATCCTAAAAAGGCGATCCACGGGGGGGGGGGGGGGTTGGTGCAGGCCACTTTGCCGTAGGGCACTAGGACAGAGTGCCCTACGGCTAAGTTGACCCAGTTGCTGCAACACACAACCCCGTAGCGCACTACGGCTAAGTTGCACATGCGTAGCGCACCTTGGCCTAGTGCGCTACGGGTATGTGTGCTGCGGCCACATGTGCCCTAGCCCACACATAGGCGTGGCGCACGACCCCATCTGCGCCACGCTTACGGCAGTTAGCCGTAGGGCACCTGTGGGCAGTGCGCCATGCCTATTTTACCCGTGGGGCACCACTAGCACGTGCACTACGGATGTGTGGATTAACTATAGACGTTTTCCTAGTAGTGTTGATTGGTGTATTGTTTGCTTGCATGTATGATCGATAACGACAATAGTTGTGATTGTGTGACATCGAGAAGAAGGAAGCATCGGGGTTATCTTTATTAATTGTATTTTTTTGAACAGTAAGAGGCGCCGGAGGCGCCAATTTATTAATTGTATTGATATTCTGGTACTCTAAAAAAGTCAAGGGACCTCTCGCTGGTCACAGGCAAGCCACCATTCCTGAACTCCTGTATTTACCTATTCCCATTTATCAACTGTTTTATATCTCGTTATAAATTGCATGATTAAAGGCATGTTTTGTATTCAAATAAACAGACGTGAATAACTTGGCTCCTCCAAGTTATGGATGAGTGTCCAATAAGACACCTACCCTATTGACACATATTTTTACCCTCTTAGATCGAGGTTAAGATGATTAGCATTTTACCTCTTGGAACCCACAGATTTTAAATGATAAAACTATTTTGGGTTTTACCGTACTATAAATTTTTCAAAATAAAACCCTTGGAAATAGGCATCATTTCCGAGTGAAATTTTTATTAAAATAAGATATGAGGTGGATGAAGAGAAAGTCAAGTAAGAGAAAGGAAGGGATGTTCTAAGCTAATGTCCGAAACAATTTTTATCCGTGCAACCACATTACCCCAGTCGCTGGGGCTTAGCTCGTAGTTTGTGATCCTTAGCCGGGGCTGCTCATACTCGCTAAAGGGGAGAAATCCCTTGAAATCTGGGCTATCTCGGACAAGGCACTAGTGCAACAATTGGGTCTCTCGCGGACGGTATGCTTTTAGGTAGTACGGATGGAAGATTGTTAACACCCGGATTTTTAATCCCAGATGCCTGTTATGCCATACATCGCAATCCCAGGAATACCATTTTTGCGAGACATAACAGAATTGGATACCACAGTACATCATCCATTACAAACCATACATAAGGTTTTACACAAATAAGGATCTCATGATCCAGTTCTTAATACAACACAAGCAGCGGAATATGTAATAATAATAATGGTAGCATAGGCGAAGCTCCATCTTCGGGGTCACGGGCAATGCTGACGATGGGAGATGATCCTAGTTGTCGTAACCTTCCTGGGGTCCATCCTCCAGGTACTCTTCTTCATAGTCTGGCCACGGGAATAGCCAGGGACAAAGCCATGAGTACTCTTTAAGTACTCGCAAACTAATACTAACAAGTGAAGGGGGTTTTTGTAATAGGACACTAAGCTCTAGGGTTATTTTGCAAGAAGCCAGATTTATCTCTACTAAGTTCAGAAGTAAGAGAATCTTAGTCACAATGTTATAGCTCCTAAGTGGGAACTTGTATTTCATATCACAACTCTGTTGTGGTCAAGTCAAAGTCTCCATTTATTTCACAAATAATTTTGAAAACATCTGACGGGGGAACAATATGGCCACTCCAACTGTCCATAACCGCGGACGCGGCTATTCGAATAGTTTGACACTCTGCAGAGATTGTACACTTTCACAACAACATTCGATACATCCGTCAGGAACAAATTCTGAATTCACCATACTCAGTATGCGGATAATCAATCCTAACCTTTCAATTACATGCCCTAGTATAAGCACCTCTCCTGTGAGTTTGGCCTCCCAACCATGACCAACTGTCATCTTGGGTACTGCACAGGTGGACAATCTTTACAAGGTAGCCTCAGCTCAGACCTTGGCCGTGAGGGAACTAATACTAGGGTATATAAGTTTCCACTCAAGCCCTACCCAATATTCGGGTATTGTGGTTGTACGATAAAATTGGAGTGGTATCGCATCCAGACAACCATCAGTTTTATAAAGGGCTAAGGCTCATGCCTTAACATTTTCATCACCAAAATCATCTGGTGTTCAGAAACACATGTCCAAAACATTTCAATAGAATGATCCATCATTCCAAGGTTTTCATAACCATTTTCCACCAAGTATTCCCATCTAAAGTTGATCAAGTTTTATGCTTAGCACTAGCATCTACAAGTGGGGTAAGTACTAATGAGGGGTGGTAAACTAGTAGAGTTTCAACTAAGTTCAATCTTATGCCTTGGGATGATATCAAGATTATCTAGCTTAGGACAAATTTTATGCTCTTTATGCAACCTTCAAATATCTTTCTAGTATCTACAATTCACCTAAGTAAACTCTAAGTAATAGCTTTGATAAAGAAAAAAAAGTATAAAGCTTGTAAGTAAAAACTAGGATTGGTTTATCAAGTGGGTAGGATCATCTATGCTTAAGGCATATAGTTGGGATGGTGAAAAAGCAAGTATTGGCTTGCATAGGTCAACTTGATTAGTAAGGCTTGCTAAAGTAGAGTATCTTGCAAGTTTTAGCTTGCCTTGTGCAGAGCAGTGGTTGAAGTTCTCCTCGGCTTCTTCTTCGTAGTATCCTCCTTCTTCCTCGTATCCTTGGTCGGTACTAGCGTCTATAAATAAATACGAGGTACGCAATCACCAAGCAATTATTAACTACTTGCAATCATCACACAAACGGGTCCTATAGATGATCTAGCATCATCACTAACATTACAAGATTAAAGCTTGGTTTAATTCCTTTTATTTTTAGAAAAGTAATTTCTACACATTTGAAAAACTACTTAAGATTTAATATTCTCCAAACCAAACATGGGATCATGTTGACACATGTCATCACCACATATTTTAGTGCATGGGAATATGATTTAAAGTGGTGTCACAATTTAATAAGGTTTTACCCTTTTATTTTAATTAAATAAAGTGACTATAAATGCCTATGTGGCATCCTTTTATTACTTGAACATTATTTATATACGTAAACCTATATATTTTTATATATTCTGAAATGTATGATCAATTTTGATTTTTGAGAGTTGGAATCAACTCAAAAGATATTATGGTTTAAATTTAAAAAATGTTCGAATGCAGAAAAGGTTCGGCCTTATTATTTTTACCAAGGGCGATCTGCAGATCCAAATGACTTCAATCCAACGGGCTTGGATTCAGCATTTCCAGACCTTTCTAACAAAATTGGTTTCATTCAATTTGGTTCACTGAATCGATCTGGGTTGATTTTTGAATCTAGGTGCAGAAGTGTGTTTGAAATAAAATGGAAAAGGTTAAATTCAAATGACTGGGCTGCGCGGGAAACGATACTAGGCCGGCCTGCTAAGCACAGCGCTTACACGGGCTGGTTAAGTTGCTGTCCCCACGCGTCAGTGAGAGAGGGGGTGCGAAGCGGTATGGGGCGATGTGGTGCATTCGATCTAGTTCTAATCCAACGACTTAGGGTCATCATCGACGTTGGGCAACGCCGGCGAGACAGAAACCTAACGCGGCCAGTGGGGGTTGTCGGGGGATCACCGGGGCTCAGGCGAGGGTCGGCAAGGCGGGCGAACGACAAAGTCGACGACTGCGAACCTCCTGGTACCGGCAGCTTCTCCTGGGGCGGCTCCAATCACTGGCTCCCTTCTTCTCCAGAGGCGGCGGGCTCCGGTGAAATTCCAGCGAAGTGCTGCCCACCTTGCTCCGGGAATGGGGTGGAACGATCAGTGAGGAGAGGGGAGTGAGATGGTGTGGTCATTTCGGCTGGGGGTGGCATCGATTTATAGTCACGATGACGAGACCGAACAGGATGGCCAGGCGACGGTGGCGACATGGCTACGGGCTGCTAGAGGCATGGCCGGCGGTTGCAATCGCTTGGTGGTCTCCTAGCGATGCTCTACGGCTTTAATGCGCATGTAGGGGCGGTGGCAAACGGTCTGGAACACGCGACGCTCTGCGTGGCAGAGGCGGCGTCTTCGACGGCGAGCGGTGGATGTGAGGCATGGGGCGGCGAAAGGGGATGTCTGGCGGTCTCTTGGGTCGGTGGCGATCGTGTATGCACACAGCGAGGGCGGCGCGCGGACTATGGGCGTGTGTCGAGGGTGGCGCTCTAGCGCACGCTCGGCATGGTTGACAGAGGCACGGGCGCGGCGTTCCTGGGTGCTCTGGTTGATGTCTTCGAGGCAGGGCTGGTCGAGAGGGGGCGGTGAGGCATGGGTGATCTCCCAGACAAGGTTGGCACGACTAGTTTCTTTCCTAGCTTGCTGTCTACACTGGGGTGGCATGGTGTGCTTCGGCTGTTCACCATTGATGGCATTGGCGAGCTCACAGTGGTGCTAGTGATTAGTTAAGTTCGTTAGATGATCTACTGAGGCTATTGTGAGCTAGAGAGGGAACCAGTTAGGCTTAAAACACTGCACACTATAGTGTTTTGATTTTGTTAGATTTGAATCTGCATGGTGTTTGATGAAATGGACGCATGAATTCAAGTTTTGAATTTTGAAAAGATTTTTGGTGGGTGTTCTAGATTGGTGCTGGTGAGTTTGCAGATGCTTGGGTTTTGAAAGTTGAGCTTGTTTGAGTGGTTTTTGAAAAAGTGGGATCTTCCCATATGATAAAGATTCAATTTTGAATTATCATTTAAACTATGCATTTGAAAGTTTCTGGATGATCACAAAGTGGGCCTTGATACTTTGTTATGAGTACTATCAAGGAGTGTAAAGATCCAAACAAGTTTCTGTTAAGTTCTGAAAGTTTGAGACAGCCAAAGTAGGCATGGGAGTTAAATTGACCAAAATGACCATTCCTTTATTTTGTTTGTTTTGATTTATTTGTCTTTGGGAAAAGTGTGGGGATTGTTTAGATGATGTTTATTTCACCTAAGAATCCTTTTGCATGCAGAGAAACACATAAACAAGGAAATTCAAAAGAATCCAAATTAGGATGCATACACATATGAATGCTTTCATGTTTTTATTTAGAAAGGTTTTTGTTAGCCCTAAATTTGATGATTAGAGGTTGATGATTCTAGTTTAATATTTTTGGGATGTTACAAAGATTGTCACTATTGCTATTTGCCAGACTTCGGTCAGGAGATAGGGGTCAGCACAGATGGAAGGACCAGGGTCGTAGTACCCCATACTCGTACCGGAGAGAACAACCCAAAAGGAAAAGCCGCCATTGCTACGGATGGACACATGAAAAGCGTAAGTTTGATTATCCGAGCCCCTGTCGACCATGTGTAGCAGGCCGTGGTTTTATCCCGACGGATGTATTGATTCTTGTGGGTAAAGTGCACAAACTCTACAGAGTCTAATCTATTCAAATAGCCGTGTCCAAGGACAAGGACGGTTGGAATGGCAAGTGCTAGGAGGACCCTTCGGTTAAGTTGAGATGAAACTAAGGATGTGACTTGGTCACGAGGAAAGATAAGAATGAAAATGGTTTTGACCAGTGATGGTCGAAGACGTTTAAAAAGAGTTTTACAACAAAACTATTTTAAAAATCTTTTTAACAAGGATGTGGAGATGTCCGGATTTCCAAAAAGGAGGCATATTTTATAAAAACTCTTTTTCCACAAAGATATAGGGATGCCAATGTTAGGTCTTTCAAAAAAACTATAGTGTAGAACTATCTCGCCACAACCATACATGCATTATCTTATTACCTTGTCTCGGTGGTTTGCGAGTACATGCAAAGTACTCACCGCCATTGTCCCTGGCTATTTACTTGGCCAGATTGCAGATGTTAAGAAGGAAAAAAGGTGCTGACGTGTATGCGAGCTAGGACGTCTTCCTAGTCAGTTGCCTGTTGGTTAAGGCACGGGCTCTGCGCGGAAGACTTTCGCTACTTGTGCTGTAATCGCCATAATGGCCACTTGTAAGTTTTATACTCGTTACTTTATGGATGTTGTAATGATACTAGTCGGTTATGCTCACAGCTCACTGATCATGGGAACGTGAATTGTATGCATAACGGGTATTTTCTCGGACCGTAAATCCGGGGTGCCACATACATGGTATCAAAGCCATCCTGACTGTAGGAGACCTTAGTTAGCATGGACGTTAGACAGGACAACCCCTATTTATGAAAACCCCGGTTTTCGCAAACTATTTTCTCAAAAGCTTTTAGAAAGATTGCTTATCTCATCTTCTCTGATTTAAAACAATTTTAAAATGGATAACTCTATATCTCGTCTACCTCAACTCACCTGTTTTCACAAACAAGGTCCAACTCGAAGACAAGCAGAACAAAGGAGCTACCAACGACGACAGAGACTACAAGATCGCCCTACCAACAGAGTCCTTCATCGCCCCCAAACCAATCAAGTACGGCACCGACGACAAGAGACGGCAAGACCGAAGTTAAGAGCCCCGTAATGCCCGTACCTTGGATTAGCATCCCTAAATTAGGATTCACTCTATGGCGTGAAGTCACCCCCTTAGTATTCATGGTATGCCCTGTTTGCTTGTCTTGTGCATGCGTGATACTTGGAATGTGTTGCTTGTCTGCCAGGAATCAGCTGATATGGTAGTTTTGACCACCTAGTTGGTAGATCCCCACGCTAACCCTCGCAACTGAAGGGAATATGCCCTGAGAGACAATAATAAAGTGTTTATTATATGTATTCCAAGTATATGATAGATGTTTATTTTGCATGCTATAATTGTATTAATACGGAAACATTAATACATGTGTGTTTAATAAACAAACAGAAAGTTCCTAGTTATTCCTCTCTCATAGACTAGCTCGTTGATTAACAAGATGATCAAGGTTTCCTGATCATGGACATTGGATGTTGTTAATAACGTGATCACAACATTAGTGTAATGGTGTGATGAACATTCATCCGAAGTATAGCATTACGATCAAAGTCATTGAGTTTATATTGCTATAACAACTGACGAAGTGATCCTAATCCTTAGACCATGAGATCATGTCAATCACTAACACCGAAAGAGTTTCTTTTTAACATCAAACGTCACACCGTAGAGGGGTTATGTTGAGGCTCATGGATCGAGAGTAGAATTTGTTCATCCCGATGACGGATAGATATACTCTGGGCCCTCTCGGTGATATCACATTGATTAGCTTGCAAGTAACTGATTTGATCACTAGAATGTTATATCACGGGAACGAGAAAATAGTGCATGTCAGTAACGAGATCAAACTAGGTATGGAGATACCGATGATCGAATCTCAGACATGTAATATATTGTGAAACAAAGGGATTAAGATACTAGCGTAAAAGGTTCCGACGATCACAAGAAAGTCATCGTTGAATGTGTGGGAGTTAGTGTGGGTCTCCAGATCCCGCTTCTGATTATTGATCCGAGAGGGGTCTCGATCATGTCCGCATTATTCACGAACCGTAGGGTGACACACTTAAGAGACACCGACATCCAATTGGAGCAAAAGTTTCATGCCAAAAGAATGAACAAGCGCAGGAATTAATTTCACTATATACCGAAACAGGTTTTCGGGTGAAATTGCATAAAGTGGTTATGCATGTGAAATAGAATTCTAGCAAGGGGTTATTTTTGAATGTTTGTCATCAAAGTAATTGAAAAAATTCTGAATAAAATAAAAGAGTTTTATTTAATGAGAGTTTGCATTAAATTTGGTGGAAATTTAATGGGAATTTGAGTGGGTTTTTGAGTGGAGAAAATTGAAGGGCCATTTTGTGAGTGGAGTGTCCACCCACATGAATGAAGGAGGGGAGGGGGCAGCCCCCATGGCCGGCGGCCACACCCTTGGGTGCCCCCCTCCTCCTATAAAAGGAGCCCCTCCTCTCACTTCTCACTCACACCTCCTCGTGAAGGATCTCTCTCCCCCTCTAGAATTTATCCCCCATGGTCTCGGACTAGCGAGATACAAGTTCCCGGTGGCTATTCGGCAAGAAAGAGTTGTGCTTCCGCTGCATCGCTGGAGCGAGGAGGCGGAGGTTGCTCGGTGCCTCGAACATGTGTGCGAGCACGGATGCGCTACTGATTTGTGGCGCTAGGACTTCCTCTCGATCTTGAGATCGGCAGGAGATCGTCTACATAAACCACGAGTTGAACTCGTTAAGCTTTGTCGGTCTTCAAGGGTATGTTCTCTACGGATATACATCTGCCCGTTGTTTGTATCTAATAGATAGATCTTGGTACATAGTTCACATCGTAGGAAATTTTTTGTTTTCTATGCTGCGAACCCTACAGTGGTATCAGAGCCAGGTTTATGCGTAGATGCTTTAAACGGGTAGTACACATATGAGTATGTGGGCGATGATGATCATGTTGTTGCTCCTTAGTTCTAATTTGGGATATTTGTGGCATAGTGGGATGAAGCGGCCCGGACAAACTTTACATGTCCTCGCACATGAGACCTGTTCCACGCTTGACATGCAACTAGTTTGCATAAGTGGCTAGCGGGTGTCTGTCTCTCCTACTATAGTCAATATCTATTTTGCAACAAGTTGTTAACAATTTGGTTATCCTTGTTGTGGTTCATGTTCGTAGGTAAGAACGGTTCTATCTCGAAAGCCCTAAGCCACGTAAAACTTGCAATGGATAAATTAGAGGCGTCTAGTTTAGATTATTGCTGGGGTAGTGTTATGATATGATGATGTTGTAAGTAGAAGTATGAGATGATACTCTTACAACACACATAGCGTGTAAACTCCATAGACCTTGGATTTACACATATAGGTATGATAGTGATCATACCACGATGCACATGATAGAGATCATATACGGGAACCATATCATTTCACTAATAAACATGTGATGTTTGATAGCATATTATATTGCTTGTTTAGCGCTTTGTTAGAACAATAAGATGATCCCTCATTTAAATATCAAGATAAGAATGTGTTCTTCCTTTAGTATGCACCGATTATGTTTTCGTCGCTCCAAGACATCACGTGATGATCGGGTGTTCTTGGATCCACGATATTTCGGGTGTAAAACAGTTACACACGCGAATACTAAGGTTCTAACTTGGCGAGCCTAGCATGTACAGACATGGCCTCGGAACACGGACCGAAAGGTTAAGCATGAGTCATATAGTAGATATGATGCCCATTTGATGCTCGCCTTTGAAGCTATACCGACTCATGTGATGATCGGACTTGGTATAGTGGATTTGGTTCATGTAATCACCAAAAAGGCATGAGGGATGTCGTTTTTTAGTGGGAGTTCATTCGTAATATGGATTAGTTGAACTCAATCTATCATACACTTAGTCTAAACTTTACAAATTCTGTTGTAGATGGCACCACCTGCTTTTAATTTCAATGTGTTCATGGAGAAAGAGAAACTTGCAACGAACGGTAGCAACTTTACCGAATGGGCCATGAATTTGAGGATTCTCCTCTCTGCTGCACAAAAGCAATACGTGCTAGAAGCGCCACTAGGCCCCCACCTTTTGAGGATGCCCCTGACGAGGAGAAGAATGTCTATCAGACTCGTCAGGAGGACCACAACTTAGTTCATTGCGGCATATTGTATGGGCTAGAGCCGGAACTTCGAAAGCGTTTCGAAAACGGCAATGCTTTTGATACAATGGGTGAGTTGAAAATGATTTTCGACACACATCTTTGTGAGAGAGCTACAATGCTTGTAAAAGTTCTTTAGCTGCATGATGGAAGAGCACAGCTCCGTTAGTGAGCATGTACTCAAGATGTCGGGTTATGCCGATAAGCTTGTGTCCTTGGGAATAACGATTCCCATTGACTTAGGCATCCATCATGTTCTGTAGTCTCTACCACCTAGCTATAAGAGCTTTGTGATGAACTATAATATGCAAGGCATGAAGAAGTCTCTCCCCGAGCTTCTGTCAATGCTTAAAACCGCAGTGGAGATCAAAAGGAACATCAAGTGTTGATGATCAATAGGAACACCGGTTTCAAGAAAGACAAGAAGGAAAACGGAAGGAAGTAAGGCGGCAAGCCGGTTGCCGTGAAAAGAAACCCCAAGTTGGACCTAAGTCCGATACCGAAAAGTGCTATTATTGTAAGGGAGCCATCGAAGCTTAATCGCCCCAAGTATTTGGCATAAGAAGGCCGGCAAGGCAAACAAAGGTATATATGATATACATGTTATTGATGTATACTTGACTAGTGCTCAGTAGCACCGGGTATTTGATACGTTCAGTTGCTAATATTTGTAACTTTCGAATCGTGGGTCAAGCGACCGCTAGCAAGGGGTGAGGTCAAGATGCGTGTCAGCAATGGATCAAGTGTTGATGTGATCGCCGTCAGAACGCTGGCTCTCCATTTGCCATCGGGATTAGTTATAAACTTAAATAATTGTTATCTGGTGCCTGCACTAAGCATGAACATTGTATCTGGATCGTGTTTGATGCGAAGTGGTTATTCATTTAAATCCGAGAACAATGGTTGTTCTATTTATATGAATGAAATCTTTTATGGTCATGCACCGATGATGAATGGTTTATTTCTATTAGATCTTGATGATAATGTTACACATATTCATAATGTTGATGCTAAAAGGATTAAACTTAATGATGATATATCCGCATATATGTGGCACTGCCGTCTAGGTCATATTGGCGTTAAACGCATGAAGAAGCTCCATTCAGATGGACTTTTGGAATCACTTGATTTTGAATCATTTGATACATGTGAGCCATTCCTTATGGGCAAGATGACAAGAACGCCGTTTTCCGGTTCAATGGAAGGGGCGACAGATTTATTGGAAATCATACATTCTGATGTATGTGGTCCAATGAGTGTGTCGGCGTGAGGTGGATATCGTTATTTTGTTACTTTCACGGATGATTTGAGTAGATACAGTTATATCTACTTGATGAAACACAAGTCTGAAACCTTTGAAAAGTTCAAGGAATTTTAGAATGAAGTGGAAAATCATCGTAATAGAAAGATCAAATTTCTACGGTCCGACCGTGGAGGTGAGTATCTAAGTTACGAGTTTAGCAATCACATGAAAGAGTGTGGAATTGTTTCATAACTCACGCCTGCCGGAACACCACAGCGAAATGGTGTGTCGGAACATCGTAATCATACTTTATTAGATATGGTTCGATCTATGATGTCTCTGAAGGACTTGTCGTTGTCATTTTGGGGTTATGCACTAGAAACAGCTGCATTCACTTTAAATCGGGCACCATCTAAATCCGTTGAAAAGACACCGTATGAATTGTGGTTTGGAAACAAACCTAAGCTGTCATTTCTTAAAGTTTGGGGATGCGATGTTTATGTGAAGAAACTTCAACTGGATAAACTCGAACCCAAAGCGGAAAAATGCGTCTTCATAGGATACCCTAAGGAAACTATTGGGTATTCCTTCTATCACAGATCCGAGGGCAAGGTTTTTGTTGCCAAGAATGGATCCTTTCTAGAGAAAGAGTTTCTCGCGAAAGGTGTGAGTAGTCGGAAGGTAGAACTCGAAGAGGTTATTGAACCTTCTCTTCAAAGTATGGCGAGTAGCGCAGCGCCGGAAGTTGTTCCGGAGTTGGCTTCACCTGTTGAAGAAGGAACTAATGATAATGATCATGAAACTCCGAAAGAGAGTACTACCGAACCTCGCAGGTCTAGCAGGACGCGTGCAGCTCCCGAGCTGTACGGAAATCCTGTCATGAATTTCATGGTTGATGAAAATGATGACCCTGCGACATATGAAGAAGCGATGATGAGCCCGGATTCCAACAAATGGTTAGAAGCCATGAAATCCGAGATGGAATCCATGTATGAAAATCAAGTTTGGAACTTGGTGGAATTACCTCACGACCGAAAGTCCGTGGAGAACAAATGGATTTTCAAAAGGAAAACTGATACTGATGGTAATGTGACCGTCTATAAAGCTCGACTTGTCGCAAAGGGGTTTTGACAAATTCAAGGAGTTGACTACAATGAGACATTCTCTCCTGTAGCGATGCTAAAGTCAGTTAGGATTATGTTAGCAATTGTTGCATATTTCGATTATGAGATATGGCAGATGGATGTCAAAACCGCGTTTCTCAATGGTAATATCGAAGAAGAGTTGTATATGATACAACCAAAGGGTTTTGTCGATCCTAAGGATGCTAACAAGGTGTTCAAGCTTCAGCGATCCATCTATGGATTGAAGCAAGCATCACGAAGTTGGAATCTCCGCTTTGATGAGGTGATCAAAGAGTTTGGATTTGTCCAAACTTATGGAGAAGCTTGTATTTACAAGAAATTGAGTGGGAGCAATGTGGATGACATATTATTGATCTGAAATGATATAGATCTTTTAAACAGTGTTAAAAGTTATCTAAACAGCAAATTTTCAATGAAGGACCTAGGTGAAGCGTCATACATATTGGGCATAAAGATCTATAGAGATAGATCTAGACGCCTAATAGGGCTATCGCAAAGTACATACCTTGATAAGATTTTAAAGAAGTTTAAAATGGACGGAAGTAAGAAGGGGTTCTTACCTATGTTGCAAGGCAAGACATTGAGTAAGACTCACACTCCGGCATCAGCGGAAGAAAGAGAGATAATGGACAAGGTCCCCTATGCTTCAGCCATAGGCTCTATAATGTACGCCATGCTATGTACAAGACCGGATGTGGCACATGCTATTAGTTTTAATAGTAGGTACCAATCGGATCCAGTTTCGGAACACTGGATAGTGGTCAAGAATATCCTTAAGTACTTACGAAGAACTAAGGATATGTTTCTTGTATACGGAGGTGAAGAAGAGCTTGTCGCTAAGTGTTATGTTGACGCTAGCTTTGACACCGATCCGGATGACTCTAAGTCTCAATCCGGATATGTATTTCTAATGAATGGCGGAGCGGTTAGTTGGAGGAGTTCCAAACAACCTGTGGTGGCGGGATCAACAACGGAGGCCGAATATGTTGCTTTGCTTGAGCGGCTCGAAGCGATTTGGATCAAGGAGTTCATATCCTAACTAGGAGTGGTTGCAAACGCGTTGGACCCAATGGTGATCTATTGTGACAACAATGGTGCCATTTCCAAGGCCAAAGAGCCAAGGTATCACAAGCATTCCAAGCATATTAAGCGCCGGTTTCACTCCATCCGCGAGCATGTCAAGGATGGAGATATAAAGATTTGTAAAGTACATACGGATCTCAATGTAGCAGATCCGTTGACTAAAACTCTCCCTAGAGCAAAACATGATCAACACCAGAACTTGATGGGTGTTAGATTTATCACTATGTAACTAGATTATTGTCTCTAGTGCAAGTGGGAGACTGAAGGGAATATGCCCTGAGAGGCAAAAGTGTTTATTATGTGTATTACAAGTATATGGTAGATGTTTATTTTGCATGCTATAATTGTATTAATACGGAAACATTAATACATGTGTGTTTAATAAACAAACAGAAAGTTCCTAGTTATGCCTCTCTCATAGACTAGCTCGTTGATTAACAAGATGATCAAGGTTTCCTAATCATGGACATTGGATGTTGTTAATAACGGGATCACAACATTAGTGTAATGGTGTGATGAACATTCATCCGATGTATAGCATTACGATCAAAGTCATTGAGTTTATATTGCTATAACAACTTACGAAGTGATCCTAATCCTTAGACCATGAGATCATGTCAATCACTAACACCGGAAGAGTTTCTTGATAACATCAAACGTCACACCGTAACAGGGTGATTATAAATATGGATTCAGAACTAATAAAGTGTTATGTTGAGGCTCATGGATCGTGAGTGGAATTTGTTCATCCCAATGACGGATAGATATACTCTGGGCCCTCTCGGTGATATCACATTGATTAGCTTGCAAGCAAGTGATTTGATCACTAGAATGTTATATCACGGCGAGAAAGAGTGCATGTCGATCGAGATCAAACTAGGTATGGAGATACCGATGATCGAATCTCGGACATGTAATATATCGTGAAACAAAGGTATTAAGATACTAGCGTAAAAGGTTCCGACGATCACAAGAAAGTCATCGTTGAATGTGTGGAGTCGATGGGTCTCGGATCCCGCTTTTGATTATTGATCCGAGAGGGGTCTCGATCATGTCCGCATTATTCACGAACCATAGGGTGACACACTTAAGAGACACCGACATCCAATTGAAGCAAAAGTTTCATGCCGAAAGAATGAACAAGCGCAGGAATTTATTTCACTAGATACCGAAACAGGTTTTCGGGTGAAATTGCATAAAGTGGTTATGCATGTGAAATAGAATTCTAGCAAGGGGTTATTTGTGAATGTTTGTCATTAAAGTAATTGACAAAATTCTGAATAAAATAAAATATTTATATTTAATGAGAGTTTGCATTAAATTTGGTGGAAATTTAATGGGAATTTGAGTGGGTTTTTGAGTGGAGAAAATTGAAGGGCCATTTTGTGAGTGGAGTGTCCACCCACATGAATGAAGGAGGGGAGGGGGCAGCCCCCATGGCCGGCGGCCACCCCCTTGGGTGCCCCCTCCTCCTATAAAAGGAGCCCCTCCTCTCACTTCTCACTCACACCTACTCATGAAGGATCTCTCTCCCCCTCTAGAATTTATCTCCCATGGTCTCGGACTAGCGGGATACATGTTCCTGGTGGCTATTCGGCAAGAAAGAGTTGTGCTTCCGCTGCATCGCTGGAGCGAGGAGGCAGAGGTTGCTCAGTGCCTCGAACGTGTGTGCGAGCACGGATGCGCTGCTGATTTGCGGCGCTAGGACTTCCTCTCGATCTTGAGATCGATAAGAGATCGTCTAAATCAACCACGAGTTGAACTCATTAAGCTTTGTCGGTCTTCAAGGGTATGTTCTCTACGGATATACATCTGCCCGTTGTTTGTATCTAATAGATAGATCTTGGTACATAGTTCACATCGTAGGAAAATTTTTGTTTTCTATGCTGCGAACCCTACAGCAACCCCTTAGCCGGAAACCTCTCCTCAGCAGGATGGCCACCTAAGAAAAACCTCGACCACCCTCAAGTAAAGCCCTAAGGTGGAAAGACTGCGTCTTTCCACTAAACTCCCACAAACCCTTGTTGACCTGTCACCGTCAACCATAGCTCTCCACCCAATATTATACCTCACTTTTTTCGCTACCCTCAAACTCGGAAGACTAACTCCGTGGCATCGTTCCCTTCTACAGCATGAGACTTCATCTCCACCAGAAAACCCTGAGTATAGCCATGAAGATCGGAGCCCTGAAGAAAGGATGCAGCCATTGCGGTGAAGAAGAACATCAAGCTAGCCAGTGCTTGGGCAACTGCCCAAATTGTGGAGCTCTCCACCCTCATGCAGATTGCCCTACCCAACTCTTCACCTGCTTCCTCTATGAAGCTCAAGACCATGTCCCGGCCAAATGCCCCCTCCAACTTCTTATTGGCAAGGCTCGTCAACTCCCCTGTGTCAACATTGGGAAGAAATCAAGAGAAGGACGTTCCAAGAAAGGCACTTGCTTCGCCTGTGATGAACCAGGTCACTTCAGCCGAGAGTGCCCCCAGCGTGGTCTTGACCACACTTCTATCAAGGAGAAGTCCAAGACAACCCCCATCCCCGTAAATATCCCAAGACAAACACAAGGGAGATCTGAAGCTAAGAAAAGCGGTTGTTACACCTTTGGAGGTCCGGACCACTTCGCTCGCAGCTTTCCAGAACAGTACTGGATGAACTAAAGGGAATATGCCCTGAGAGGCAATAATAAAGTGTTTATTATGTGTATTACAAGTATATGATAGATGTTTATTTTGCATGCTACAATTGTATTAATACGGAAACGTTAATACATGTGTGTTTAATAAACAAACAGAAAGTTCCTAGTTATGCCTCTCTCATAAACTAGCTCGTTGATTAACAAGATGATCAAGGTTTCCTGATCATGGGCATTGGATGTTGTTAATAACGAGGTCACAACATTAGTGTAATGGTGTGATGAACATTCGTCCGAAGTATATCATTACGATCAAAGTCATTGAGTTTATATTGCTATAACAACTTACGAAGTGATCCTAATCCTTAGACCATGAGATCATGTCAATCACTAACACCATAAGAGTTTCTTGATAACATCAAACGTCACACCGTAGCAGGGTGATTATAAAGATGGGTTCAGAACTAATAAAGTGTTATGTTGAGGCCCATGGATCGATAGTGGAATCGGTGATATCACATTTGTTAGCTTGCAAGCAAGTGATTTGATCACTAGAATGTTATATCACGGGAACGAGAAAAGAGTGCATGTCAGTAACGAGATCAAACTAGGTATGGAGATACCGATGATCGAATCTCAGACATGTAATATATCGTGAAACAAAGGGATTAATATACTAGCATAAAAGGTTCCGACGATCACAAGAAAGTCATCGTTGAATATGTGGGAGTCAGTATGGGTCTCCAGATCCCACTTCTGATTATTGATCTGAGAGGGGTCTCGATCATGTCCGCATTATTCGCGAAACGTAGGGTGACACACTTAAGATACACCAACATCCAATTGGAGCAAAAGTTTCATGTCGGAAAGAATAACAAGCGCATGAATTTATTTCACTAGATACCGAAACAGGTTTTCAGGTGAAATTGCAGAAAGTGTTTTTGCATATGAAATAGAATTCTAGCAAGGGGATATATGTGAATGTTTGTCATTAAAGTAATTGACAAAATTCTGAATAAATAAAAAGAGTTTTATTTAATGAGAGTTTGCATTAAATTTGGTGGAAATTTAATAGCAATTTTGAGTGGAGGGAATTGAAGAGGTTTTTGTGAGTGGAATGTCCATCCACATGAATGAAGGAGGGGAGGGGGCAGCCCCCATCGCCGGCGGCCACCCCCTTGGGTTCCCCCCTCCTCCTATAAAAGGCACCCCTCTCCCTCTCTCTCACTCACACCTCCTCGTGAAGGATCTCTCTTCCCCTCTAGAATTTATCCCCCATGGTCTCGGACTAGCGAGATACATGTTCCCAGTGTCTATTCGGCAAGAAATAGTTGTGCTTCCACTGCATCGCTGGAGAAAGGAGGCAGAGGTTGCTCGGTGCCTCGGACGTGTGTGCGATCACGGATGCGCTGCTGATTTGCGGCGCTAGGACTTCCTCTTGATCTTGAGATTGGCAAGAGATCGTTTACATCAACCAAGAGTTCAACTCGTTAAGCTTTGTTGGTCTTCAAGGGTATGTTCTCTACGGATATACATCCTCCCATTGTTTGTATCTAGTAGATAGATCTTGGTACATAGTTGTTCCCATCGTAGGAATTTTTTTGTTTTCTATGCTGCGAACCCTACAGTGGTATCAGAGCCGGATCTATGCGTAGATGATTTACACGGTTAGTACACATATGAGTATGTGGGCGATGATGATCATGTTGTTGCTTCTTAGTTGTAATTTTGGATATTGGTGGCATAGTGGGATGAAGCGGCCCGGACAAACTTTACATGTCCTCGCACATGAGACCTGTTCCACGCTTGACATGCAACTAGTTTGCATAAGTGGCTAGCGGGTGTCTGTCTCTCCTACTATAGTCAATATCTACTTTGCAACGAGTTGTCAACAATTTATTTATCCTTGTTGTGGTTCATGTTCGTAGGTGTAAGGGTCCCAACCTTTAATAAGGTAGAGTCCCCTGTGTTTACAATGCTAGTCCCTAGATCAATAGCTAGCATCCACAGTTAAGATGTAATATCAAGAAACAAAGGTCATAATACAACTTTATAACCAGAAATAACATAATTTTATTACATCTTACATAGCTCATTTGGCTATTACATTACATTGCAGCAGAATATCTATAAACATGGGGTCCTTCATCTTCAAAGTGCCACGGGCAGACATGTTGGTTGTAGACTTTGTAATCCTAATCAACACACTTCACTAAATCAATCAAACCTGCAACATAACAAGTTACAGCCACAAGGGTCAATACATTTGAATTGTATTGGCAAGTGATATTATGGTAGTATAGTGGAGTCTATCATCTACATGCATTTGGCTAGGTGGAGTTGAGGCTTGCATTGATCAAAATAGCTTTTCCTTATCATTTTAAAAACACTAAGTTTTTGCTTGAAAAAATCATTTTTCCCAATCAAAGATTGAAGATCCTTTAACCCTTGTTCAACCACAAGTTTTTAACTTAGAAATTTGGATGATGAGATTCTTGATTGCTTCCATGTCTTGATGCTCAAATTGTCCTTTACCAGGGACATGGCTAAGTACTTAGATTTTACACTCTGTAGAGGTGGTGCACTTTCCCCACAAGACTTGGTTTCACCAAGACAAGATCTTTCAGAAGCCTTCCCTTAGACCAAAATGTACGCGTTCCAACCTATCAAACTCTACCACCAACTGTCCATATGGCTAAGTTCTTGCAACCTATATGATCCAGGCAGAGCCCATAATGCCAAGTGGTTTCACTTGAAGCTTCTCAACATTTGACATCTCAAATCTCTTTGTTCCTGGGTGGCCATCCACAAGTGAGATACACAAGTTAAACCATAAACATGGGCCTTGTGAACCACTCAACCAAAAACCACCAAGAAATTACCATTCCACCTAGGTGATTCATTAACTTAGTTGTTTTATTAAACAAAAACACAAGTCCTCAGACTTAGAAATTTTTCCATAATATGAATGTATATTCCTCCCTTGTTTTCTATTAGCTAAGCTAATCTTGATAGCAGTAGGAATCTTAACTTAGGAAAATTTTACTAAGGTTTCATCTACTAGGTTTTCCTATAGCAAGTTTATACTTAGCAAAAATTCCATGCAAGTTTTACTTAGAAAAATCACTAATGCATAGTGAAAGTAATGGGAGAAAAAGTATGAGCATCACTTGCCTTTTTGGTAAAGGGTATAAGTTCACTCCTTGTCCTTGCTACAATCACACTCTTCAAGTCACTACAATTCAATCAAGCAAGGCACAAGTTCAATCTACCATTCAAGAAAAACATCACATAAAATGATAAAGTCAAAGTAATGCATGCAAGCATGCCAAGCTTTGTTTTATTTGAAAGATTGGTTCCTAATGGGTCATAAATATTTTGAAAACACCTATTGGTCATTTTGTAAAGTGGCAAAGTCATTTGCAAGAGGTTTCACTTCCTAAACCATTTTCAAAACAAAGTATCATTTTATGTGGTGTAGAAATATTTTTACTAAGGCATTAATCTATAGGGTTCACCAAATATGTTTTCAAACCATAAAACTTGGTGTTTGGGGTCAGAGAGTTTAAAACAAAACATTTCCCAAAAAAATTCTTCCAAAACCATTTTTAATAAATAAACTATATTTTTATTTGACTAGAAATGGTTTTAAATGAAAGAATCATTCTTTTGTTTCACCAAATACATTTTTGAAACCACAAAGTGATTCCTATGGTCAGTAGGTTCAAAATACACCATTTGCAGAAGATTTTATCCCCAAATCATTTTTGAACAATTTTTATAACCTAAACAAGCATACAAATGTTTCTGCAAAAACAAACATTTTTCCAGAAGCTTTTTACTAAACAAATGGCATGGTTGGATAGGGCTTGTTCCACTGATTCTTTTGATATAAATTTTGTAATTTTTGGACGTGTGGATCAAAAGTTATGGAATTTACAAAATGGACATCTAATAGAAAGTTTTCTGTCTTTTAAATCAACTACAGGCCACGTGTCGAGTTCTTACTCGCTGATATCGCTTTGTCTGGATCACATGCTGCAGGCCGTTGGATATAACTGATATCGCACGGCGCAGGTTCACTCTTACCCCTTCGCTCTCTTTCTATCCTAGCCGCTGGATGATGATCTAACGACTCACAGGAGGTTGACCAAAGTCTGGCGGCGCAGCGACGGTGGCTTGCGGCGGCGAGGTCAGATGGTGGTGGCGCTGGTGAAACAGGAAGCGAGGGAGGATGGGAAGATGCTCACTGCGTTCGTAGTAGCGTGGGGAAGCTCAACGTGGCGGTATCTCGTCGAGGGGCGCACGGAGGTGAGGGTAATGGCTCGCCGGAGTTTCTCCTGATGTCGGGTTCATCTGGTGGTCGTCGAGGACGGTGCTGCGGTTCGCCCTGAGGGAAAATGAGGACATGGTTAGAAGCGCAAGACCAAGGCAAAGCTGTGTGCGTGAAGGAGAGGGCGCGGGGTGGTCTGGCTTACCAGGGGGAGGTCATCGGAGAAGAACCAGACGGTGGCGGCGGCGGTTGTTGTCGTTGATGGCCTTTCGAAGCCGAGCTGCGGATGCAGAAAGGTCCGCCAGGAGATGGGGATCACAGCTGCGTGCTCGAGGAGGCAAGGGGTGGCGTGGGGCTGACGGAATCTTCGCCGGAGCATCGTCGGACAGAGGGTGGTGTGGAGAGGAATTGTCGCAGCCTGGTGGCAGAGAGAGGGAGGCGCGTGAGGGGAAGTGGAGAGGAGGCCAGGGCAGTTAATAGGCGCAGTCACGGCGAGGTTTAAGCGCGACATTATGGCGAATTGATCGCGAGCTTTCAACGGCAGGAACGGTCGCGGCGTGGTCTTCGTGGGTGAAGACGATGAACAGGTGGGGTGGGGTCGGCTGGTCAGCGAGAGAGGGAGAGAGGGAATAAGGTCCACCAGTCAGTGAGGGTGCGGGTTCAAAACTGGGTGAAAAACTTTTTTCTTTGGGAGAGAGGAGCTGGGCTAACTGGGCTGTTTGGGCTGGCCGGCTGGGTTGGCTTGTTTCTCTTTTTTTTTATTCAGTAATCTTTTTTCTTTTTCTAATTGATTTTCTGTTTTGAATTTCAATCAAACCAATCAATCAACAAATCAAATCAAAACATTCACCAAATTTTGTATTGTGTTTTGGTTCTGTTTAACAACATAAACCAAAGTCCCAAAATAAAATAATAATTTTATTCTTTTAGGATCTATTAAATAAAATAGACCTTAATTATTAATTCAAATAGGTTTTGATTTATTTAATAAAATCTCCATTTGAAAACTAAATACTATCAAAACCAAAATCAGTAGGTTTTATTTGAAAATATAAGATACTTGGAAAACTTGTTTAAAATAAAATAACATTTTTATTTTAGGGTCCATTAATAATTAAATAAAATGGACCTTAGTCATTTAATTCAAATAGGATTTGTTTTATTAAAAACTTTATTTTGAAATCTAAAATAAAACCAAAACACTTCGGTAGGTTTTATTTGGGAATATAAAATACTTGGAAAACTTATTTAAAATAATTTAAATAAGTTTTAGTGTTTATTTAAAATAGTAAAACCTTTTTATTTTTAACAAACTTGGATATTAAATCCTTATTATTTTATTTAAATAAACCTTTACTTTTTTTATCAAATAGAAATATTTTATTTCAAAAGCTTGGCCAAGTTTTAATTTGGCTTATAAAATAATCTTTATTTATAAATCCACCTTTTCTTTTGAAAACCAAATCTTATATTTAAAGATCCAAAAATAGTAATTCCACTTATTCAAAATATTTTCTTTATTAATTGTTTAACTTTTCAAATCCCTTTATGATTTGTTTGATAAAAAAGGTTTGAAGGTTTCCAATTGGAATCAAAAAGTTTCTTCTCACCCTGAAAATCAACAAAGTTTTATTTTATTCATTTATTTTTCACATTACAAGATTTGGAAAATCTTGGGATGTGACAGTAGGTAAGAACGGTTCTATCTTCGACACCCTAAGCCACGTAAAACTTGCAATGGATAAATTAGAGGCGTCTAGTTTAGATTGTTGTTGGGCTAGTGTTATGATATGGTGATTTTGTAAGTAGAAGAATGGGATGATACTCTTAGAACACACATAACGTGTAAGTTCCATAGATCTTGGCCTTACAAATAAAGGTATGATAGTGATCATACCACGGTGCACATGATAGAGATCATATGCGGGAACCATACCATTTCACTAATAAACATGTGATGTTTGATAGCATCTTATATTGCTTGTTTGGCGTTTTATTAGCAAAATAAGATGATCCCTCATTTAAATATCAAGATAAGAATGTGTTCTTCCTTTAGTATGCACCGATTATGTTTTCGTCGCTCCAAGACATCACGTGATGATCGGGTGTTCTTGGATCCACGACCATATTTCGGGTGTAAGACAGTTACACACGCGAATACTAAGGTTCTTACTTGGCGAGCCTAGCATGTACAAACATGGCCTCGGAACACGGACCAAAAGGTTAAGCATGAGTCATATAGTAGATATGATGCCCATTTGATGCTCGCCTTTGAAGCTACACCAACTCACATGATGATCGGACTTGGTGTAGTGGATTTGGTTCATGTAATCACCAAAAAGGCACGAGGGATGTCGTTTTTGAGTGGGAGTTCATTCGTAATATGGATTAGTTGAACTCAATCTATCATAAATTTAGTCTAAACTTTACAAATTCTGTTGTAGATGGAACCACCTGCTTTTAATTTCAATGTGTTCATGGAGAAAGAGAAACTTGAAATGAATGGTAGCAACTTTACCGAATGGGACATGAATTTGAGGATTCTCCTCTCTGCTGTACAAAAGCAATATGTGCTAGAAGAGCTGCTAGGCCCCCACCTTTAGATGATGCCCCTGACAAGGAGAAGAACGTCTATCAGACTCGTCAGGAGGATCACAACTTAGTTCATTGCTGCATATTGTATGGGATAGAGACAGAACTTTGAAAGCATTTCAAAAACGGCAATGCATTTGATACAATGGGTGAGTTGAAAATGATTTTCGACACACATGCTGCTGTAGAGAGCTACAATGCTTCAGAAAAGTTCTTTAGATGTATGATGGAAGAGCACAGCTCCGTAAGTGAGCATGTGTAACACCCTCAGAATCGACCCTATGCAGGTTTTAGCGAAAACCCGCCAAACCCGCATAGAAACGATTCAAAGGTGCCCACCAGGCACTTTCGTGCGGGTGGAAAATGAAGTAATAACATTACACAACAGTCCTCAATGGGACCCACAGAACAGATATATACAACACGACTCCATGAGTCAAGAATACAGATATAATTTACAAAGATCCAAATCACCTTGAAAATGATAGAGCG
Organism: Avena longiglumis; assembly: GCA_030063025.1. NCBI lineage: Eukaryota > Viridiplantae > Streptophyta > Magnoliopsida > Poales > Poaceae > Avena > Avena longiglumis. Next base: position 434,558,708 of record CP125977.1, on the reverse strand, counting down.
TCCGACTACGGACAAGATGCAAATGGGGCTAAGAGCCCTGAAGAATAACCAATGGCGTCCATAACCCTGCCCAGGACAAGCCGGAAGGGTAACCCTGCTAACGACGTCGATCTCAAAACCTGCTTAAACAAAAGGGGTGCCGACAAAGGGCAAAAGAAAAAGAGGAGCGTCAGTACTGAGGCCAGTACACGGCGAGACTAGAATTCGGCGGTCCTCGCCTACATAGGTATGGTGGACTGAAGCGGCAGCATGCACTAAACAACCTATAGAGACTCTATACAACTGGCGGTTATCAGAGAGGGGTAAGAAAGACCTATTCGGAACCAACCTGATGCTACCACCAAACAAAACCCATCCTGGGGTTTCCCCCTCGAGACCAAACGAGGAAGTCCACCGAGGAACTCACACAGTTGGCAGTTTTATTTATTCCGTTATAGTTGCAGCAATTACTAGTCAAATATAGATAGTCATCCTGATAAAATAAGCAGTGGGCACTTTTATTTAACCATTCCATTGTAGTTGCAACACTTACTAGTCAGATACAATTAGCATGAGATATCCCAAAAACCCAGCAGTTGTCGGTTCTTTTATATAGCCATTCCGTTATAGTTGCCATACTTACTAGTCAGATACAATGGTCGCGAACGACAACCCAAGCAAGCAATGGTTGGCAGTTTTATTTAGCCATTCCATTATAGTGAAGCTGATTACTAGTCATTATAAAGTCAAATTTATAGCACTACTTTAGTTATAGTTGTCTATGATCGAGATACTGTGCTCCAAGTCGTCCATAACCGCGGACACGGCTTTCAGAAAGTTTTACCCGGCCGGGGTGCACAAATAGCAACACACACTCGATCAACCTCGGAAAAACCAAATCAAAACCCAACGAGGCCTTCACGACAAAGCAATCACAGGATTCAGAAATATTTCAGGGGGCTACCCCATTGAGTATACCCGCAACGAAGTTAGCTGACTCCGAGACGGACTCAAGGTTTGCGTCAATGGCTGTAAATGACTGGGAACCCAAAACTGGGCTTGTCGATACCGTGAAACACTCCGCTTACCTAAACAGTACAGTGTGCTCCTCGCACAATTGTAAATAAAGCAGTAGCATGGCATAAGTACAGGATAGTAAATAAAACCTCAAACTAGTTTGTGGCCCCAAGAAATAAGAATGAATCAAGCTCTGGCTCAGGGGGGGGGTCCCATAATCCTCCCGGATGTGGATAGCGCGATAAATCAAGGAACAGGTATCAAGCACTCGGGGTCCTACGGGACACAAGTGGACGGGTAACAACCAAATAACATCTATTGCCCACCTGTGCCTCTTCTTACTTACTTCAATTTTGGTTCCTTATACAGTAATTAAAGTGAACGATAAGTAAAGCCATGATCATCTCCAACATCAAACATGCGGCAATACACCAACAACTGTGGCACTTGACGACACGCAACAGCACTTGAGCAAGCGACTACGACGCGCAAGTCCAACTATCTACCAAACAACAGTTAATAGGATGTGTCCAAGGCGATATAAGGCTGCAAGGGATAACACGCGTACGGAAAACTAGATCATCACAACACAGATAGCAATAGATCAACCGGAGGGAGTAAATACTATAAAAGTAAGATAGGTAGAAAGGGGGAGATGCTCGCCTGAAAAACATTGCCGAGGGTTCAACCGAAGATCGGGTCGACACTCGCATCCACTCATCGGCCTTATCCGCGAAGAAGCAAAACACTAGAATAAACACCGGAGGCGCTATTTAATACAACGGCAGAAGATCGGCATGATGCATGCATGATGTATGACATGGCAAAGGTGCGATGCAATTAGATCATATTTAAGCGGAACCGGGGTCCCGACATTTAAATATATGGTTCAAGTTGTTTAGCTACCCCGCAATTTAAATGTTGTTTTAACATGGCAAAATAAGTTACCGGTTCGCTACACAAATTTAAATGAGGCCAATATGAGACTAGATTTTCCCGCATATGGGCCCATATTTAATGATGAGGTGAATCGGCATAAGGCCCCCAAACCACAAGATATGCATGCGAGATGAACAATTATCATGCAACAGGTTTTATATTTAGCATTTATAAAATAGGGGCTCGGGAAAAGGTTCACACATTAGGGTTCGGCAGATCTTGGGGTTCCGGGGGGGGGTTCGAAGTCGGTCTCAGGGTCCGGATTTGGGGTTCGGTCTCGGCGGGATCGTTCTCGGATACAGAGTAGATCTTGGCGCATCCGGGAAGAAGTACTTGCCGCTCCGGGGTCTCGGTGTCCTCGGATCCGAGAGGAAGAACTTGTCGTGCCGGGTTCGGTCTTCGGTACATCGGGATCGGCCTTCGGGATCGGGCCTTGACGCCTTTGAACCCGGGGACTTGGCGTACACGGTCTTCGGTTCCGTGAAGGAGAACTTGTCGTTCCAGGTTCCATGTCGACGACCTCGGTGTCTTGCGGTGAAGTGCTTGTCATCTTAGTGGCGAGCTTGGCGGTCATCGGGTTTGGCGCCGATGGTCGTTGGCGAACTTGGGGTGTTGATCTTGCTGGTCGGTGAGGGACTCGAGCGTCCTTGCGGAGTCAAGGTAGCCGCGTTGGCAACATCACGCTACTACACCAACATGGTCCTTGGGGTAGCGCGCGCACACCTCTTCACCTCATCTGCACTGCACGGTCATCCTCTGAAGAAAACCAGGCCGAAGTGCTTGAGTCGACCAAGCGCACAGAAGGTCAAGGACGAGCGGCCGAGGAGGTGCTGTGTTGGCGCATATGATCCCGGTGGCGCTCATGGTTGGGGCCACTCTTTGGCGGCCGAGAGGCAAGGGAGGCGAGGCGGGCTTGGCGATAGTCAGACGGCGGCGACTCGCTGGGAGGAAGGCGGCGAGCGAGGCGTGTCGGGAGGTCGAGGCCGGGGCCGGCGGCGGTTTGAGCAGATGCGGCGAAGCTCATCGGGCAGGCCGCGGCTGGAGGCGGTCTTCTTGGGCTCGCGTTACCCGGGCGCAGGGAGAGGGCCGGGGCAGCTCGGGCCGCGACTGCGAGCTAGAGGGGCGTCGTCGGGCTTGGCGGTGGCAGGGCTAGAGGAGGGCGGCCCGGGTGGCGCGGCCTGCAGCGGGTCCTGGCGCGGCGGCCAACGGCAGGAGGTGACGGAGGAACTAGGGCGAGCTCGGCGGAGGCGGAGACGCGCATGGGCCGGCGGGGAGCTCCGGTGGTGGAGGGTTGACGGTGAAGGGGCCGCACACCCGGGGAGGCGGGCGAACAGCGAGGAGACCGGCGGGCGGCGGCGTTTGGTGGAGGGGAGACGCGAGCGGAGGGAGGAGGCGAGCGGTGGCGCCGGCGGGAGGAGGGAGGAAGCGGCCAGCGATGAGGGAGAAGGCGGGGAGGCCGAGGAGAGAGGTGGGGGATGGCGCGAGCTGGAGAGGGAGGCGGGCGCCCGACGCGGGCTCATGGCGGTGGCGTCTGTGAGCGCGGAGGAGGAGGGGGAGTGAGGCGAGGCGCGGGGTGAGGGAGGCTGTCGGGGGCGGCTGCGGCTAGAGGAGGAAGAAGGTGGGGGAGGGAGAGAGGTGGGCCGCGCGGGGCCAGGGGTGGGGCCAGGTGGGAGGGCGAGTGGGGAGAGGGGAGTGGGTCCAGGGAGGTGAGGGCCCAGGCGTCGGTGGGGGTGGGTAGATGGGGCTGTGGTGAGAGAAAAAAAAGGGGAGAGAGGGTGGATTGATGAGGTGGCAGGGTGGGTAGGAATTGGGGAAGAGGGTGAGGTGGCGAGCTGTGAGTGGTGGGTAGGATAGGTTTGGGTAGATTTAGGACTTCGGGTGGGCTGGTCTAGGTGGTCCGTTTTAATACTGGGGGTGGTCGACTGGCTCGAATAGGCCCGTTCGACTGCCCCACTAAAAATAATTGAACATTTTATTTATTTCAAACAGGGCTTTTGCAAACCGATAGCAGACAAAACAAAATAATCCGGAGACCCGGGTTTGTGTTTGAACAAAGACGGGGCGTTTTAGAAAACAAAATAGGTTTTGCCGAAATTAGTTTTATGCAAGCAAATGCAAGATGATGACGATGCTCAAATGCAATGTGGCATGATGACATGAGCATGCGGTCATGATGATGCAATGCGCAAAAACAACGCGATTTTCTAGTAGTGGTTTTGCGGGATGCCACAGCATGTACTCAAGATGTCGGGTTACACCGATAAGCTTGTGTCCTTGGGAATATCGATTCCCATTGACTTAGGCATCCATCGTGTTCTACAGTCTCTGCCACCTAGCTATAAGAGCTTCGTGATGAACTATAATATGCAAGGCATGAAGAAGTCTCTTCCCGAGCTTCTATCAATGCTTAAAACTGCAGAAGTGTAGATCAAGAAGGAACATCAAGTGTTGATGATCAATACAAACATTGGTTTCAAGAAAGACAAGAAGGGTAAACGAAAGGGAAGTAAGGGCGTCAAGCTAGTGTCGTGCCTGAAAAGAAACCCCGAGTTGGCCCTAAGTCTGATACCGAGTGCTACTATTGTAAGGGGACTGGCCACTGGAAGTGCAACTGCCCCAAGTATTTGGCAGACAAGAAATCCGGCAAGGCAAACAAAGATATATATGATATACATGTTATTTATGTGTACTTCACTAGTGCTCGCAGTAGCACCTGGGTATTTGATACCAGTTCAGCTGCTAATATTTGTAACTTGAATCAGGGGCTATGGAACAAGCGACCGCTAGCAAGGGGTGAGGTCAAGATGTGTGTCGGCAATGGATAAAGTGTTGATGTGATCGCCATCGGAACCCTACCTCTCCACTTTCCGTCCGGATTAGTAATAAACTTGAATAATTGTTATTTGGTGCCAGCACTGAGCATGAACATTGTATCTGGATCGTGTTTGATGCGAAGTGATTATTCATTTAAATCCAAGAACAATGGTTGTTCTATTTATATGAATGAAATCTTTTATGGTCATGCACCGATGATGAATGGTTTATTTCTATTAGATCTCGATAATAGTGTTACACATATTCACAATGTTGATGCTAAAAGTATTAAACTTAATGATGATATATCTGTATATATGTGGCACTTCCGTCTAGGTAATATTGGCGTTAAACGCATGAAGAAGCTCCATTCGTATGGACTTTTGGAATCACTTGATTTTGAATCATTTGATACATGTGAGCCATGCCTTATGGGCAAGATGACTAGAACGCCGTTTTCTGGTACAATGGAACGGACAAAAGATTTATTATAAATCATACATTCTGATGTATGTGGTCCAATGAGTGTGTCGGCACGAGGTGGATATCGTTATTTTGTTACTTTCATAGATGATTTGAGTATATACGGTTATATCTACTTGATGAAACACAAGTCTGAAACCTTTGAAAAGTTCAAGGAATTTCAGAATGAAGTGGAAAATCATCATAATAGAAAGATCAAATTTCTATATTCCGATGTATGGTTCCCAACCTTTAATAAGGTGGATATCCCTGTGTTTACAATGCTAGTCCCTGGATCAATAGCTAGCATCCAAAGTTAAGATGTAATATCAAGAAACAAAGGTCATAATACAACTTTATAACCAGGAATAAAATAATTTATTACATCTTACATAGCTCATTTGGCTATTACATTACATTGCAGCAGAATATCTATAAGCATGGGGTCCTTCATCTTCAAAGTTCCACAGGCAGACATGTTGTATGTAGACTTGTAATCCTAATCATTAAACTTCACTAATATCAAACAAACCTTCAACATAACAAGTTACAGCCACAAGGGTCAATACATTTGAATTGTATTGGCAAGTGATACTATGGTAGTATAGTGGAGTCTATCATCTATATGCATTTGGCTAAGTGGAGCTTAGGCTTGCTTTGCTCAAAATAGATTTTTCCTTATCATTTGAGAACACTAAGTTTTTGTTTGACAAAAATCTTTCCCAAGGCATCCCCAATAGAAATTGGTGATCCTTTCAACCCTTGTTCAACCACAAGATTTTAACTTAGAAATTTGGATGATGAGATTCTTGATAGCTTCCATGTCTTGATTCTCAATTTTTCCTTTACCAGGGACATGGCTAAGTATTTAGATTTTACACTATGCAGAGGTGGTGCACTTTCCCCACAAGACTTGGTTTCACCAAGACAAGATATTTCAGAAGCCTTCCCTTAGAGCAAAATGGACGCGCTCCAACCTATCAATCCCCTACCACCAATTGTCCATTTGGCTAAGTTATTGCAACCTATATGATCCAGGCAGAGCCCATAATGCCAAGTGGTTGCACTTGAAGCTTCTCAACATTTGACATCTCAAATCTCTTTGTTCCTGGGTGGCCATCCACAAGTAAGATACACAAGGTAAACCATAGAAATGGGCCTTTTGAACCACTCAACACAAACCATTCCTCCCATTCCACCCAGGTGATTCATTCACTTAGTTGTTTTATTAAACAAAACACAAGGCCTCGAACTTAGAAAATTTTCCATAACATGAATATATATTCCACCCTTGTTTTCTATTAGCTAAGCTAAGCATGAAAGTAATAGGAATCTTAACTTAGGAAATTTCTACTAAGGTTTCATCTACTAGGATTTCCCATAGCATGGTTTATACTTAGCAAAATTCCATGCAAGTCCTACTTAGAAATATCACTAATGCATAGTGAAAATAATGGGACAAAAGTATGAAGCATCACTTACCTTTTTGGTAGAGAGTATAAGTTCACTTCCTTGTTCTTTGCAATGTTCACTCACTTAAAATCACTACAATTCAATCAAGCAAACAATATTTCATCTACCATTCAAGCAATTCATCACATAAAATGATACAATCAAAGTAATGCATGCAAGCATGCAATAAGTTGTTTTATTTGTAAAAGTGGTTTCTAGTAGGTTGTAAACATTTGGAAACACCTATTGGTCATTTTATAAAGTGGCAAAGTCATTTGCAATAGGTTTCACTTTATAAACCCTTTTTAAAACAAGGTATCATTTTATGTGGTGTAAAAATGTTTTCAATAAGGCATTAATATATAGGGTTCACAAAATATGTTTTCAAACCATAAAATCTTTTGGTTTGGGTCAGAGAGTTTATTTCAAAAACATTTCTCAAAGGTTTTCTTCCAAAACCATTTTTTTAATAAATAAACCATATTTTTATTTGACTAGAATTGGTTTAAATCCAAGATTCATTCTTTTGTTTCACAAAATACATTTTTGAAACCACAATTTGTTTCCTAGGGTCAGTAGGTTCAAAACAAACCATTTGCCAAAGATTTTATCCCCAAAATCATTTTAGAATAATTTTTATATCCTAAACAAGCATACATATGTTTCTGCAAAAACAAACATTTTACCAGAATCTTTTTACTAAACAAAGTGCATGGTTGGCTAGGTCTTGTCCTTCTGAATCCAATGATATAAAGTTTGCAAAATTTGGATGTGTGGTTTAAAAGTTATGGAATTTACAAATTTGATCATCTAATAGATCAAATCCTGTTTTTAAAACAAACTCTGGGACACGTGGAATGTTTTGATTGGCCGAAAACCGTTCGTGTTGATCGACTAACGTGGGACGCTGGATCTAAAGCAAATCTTACGGCGCAGATGCTCTCATACCCCTTTGATAAGTGACTCTATCCTAGCCAATGGTTCTGCATCTAACGGTTGCTGCGCGTTTGACCTAGAATGAGCGGCGCTGACGGCGGCTGTGCGGCGGCGGCGCTCTGGCGGCGAGGTTGCCGACGATGCAGGATGCGAGAAAGAGAGAGAGGGATCTCACCAAGTTCGTAGCACACTGCTGATGCTCAACGTGGTCTTTGTTGGCCCAGGGGCGCACGGGTTCCTGGGGAATTGCTCACCGGAGTTTCTACTGGCGATGACACGCTCTGGCGTCGTCGGGGACGTCGCTACTGGACACGAAAGAGCGAAGCAATGAATCTATTAGAAGCGCAAGAGAGAGAGGAGAGTGTAGGAGGGTCATCCCGAGATGGAGGGGAAGTCGTGGCTTACAGGGAGGCGTCGCCGGAGTTGAAGCAGACGGCGGCGCTTGCTCAGTGATGACGTTGTCAACGAAGCAGAGCACGCGTGGATGAACGTGCGATACTGGGAGGTGCGTCAGAGGCCAGGGAGTCTGCTGGTATGCGCCAGGGAGCAAGGGGCGGCGGGGAATGGCCGGAATTATGCCCGGAGTGCATCAGAGGCAGTGGCGGTGCTGAGAAGAATTGGAGCAGCCTGTGGGCGATCTGGTGCGAGCGAGAGAGGCGAAATGGAGAGGAGGGACAGGCGACTATGAGGGCACAGTCGAGGGCGAGGTTTATTCCTGCATTGAAGCGGATTAACGCGAGGAATTTACGTCTGGCAACGGCAGCGAGGAAAGAGGGGCGCGGTCACCGCGGGGAGGAAGAAGGTGAGCTAGCAGTGGGTTCGTCTGGCACCGAGAGAGAAGGAAAGGGAACGGGGTCCACCGGTCAGCGTCTTCGCGGGTTCTTTTGCGAGTGAGGAAAACGTTTCGGCAGAGGGGTTGCAGGTGGGCTTGCTGGGCTGGCTCCTTTTATATTTTTTTTCCTGTTCTGTTTGTTTTTTCTTTTTCATTTCTGTTTTGATTTTGTTTGGCCAATTCAAACATTCAGTTAAATTCAAAACCTTGCCAAAATTTGTGTGGGTTTAAATATTGATTAGTAAAACATTCTGGAATCATTTTTAGAATAATTTATTTATTCTTTTTAAGGTCTTCTAATTATTCCAAATAGGCTCTAGTTTTTAATTAGATAGGATTTTAATAATATTTTAAATCTCCATTTAAAATCTTTAACTTTCCAAATCCTTTCAGTAGGTTTTTTTTGTTTATTTGGGTTCAAATAATTCATCTTGAATTATTTGGAAAGGTTTTTAATATGATTTATTAATCATTTAAAATTTGGATTTGTCTTTAATCCAATAGGATTTGGTTTAAGCCATTTTATTTTATTTTGGAAATTCTTTATCCTTTTATTTTATTTGGATTGGGACTAAATTCATTCCATTTGTTTATGGATTTGGTCAAGGTTTGGTTTGGTCTTTAAATATTCTTTAATTAATATTTCTTTCTTTATCTTATAAAATCCATATCTTTTTATTTAGAGATCCAAGCTTGGTGATTCCAATTTGTGAAATCATATTTTATATTTGTTTATCCTTTTAAATCTCTTTAGGATTATTTTCTATCCATTTGGTATGGGTTTTAGATAAGTACTTTATTAGCTTTGGAAATTTAATTTCCTTATCTTATTATATTCACAAGATTTTATTTATGGTTCCAATTTAAGTGAAACTAATTTCTATGGTCTTATAATATTTCTATTTGTCTTTCTTGATCATTTGTAAATGTTTGTTGACAAATTTTATATGGATCAAATCCATAGGCTTGGAGATAACTTGGAAATGATTTTTATTCCATTAGGGTTTTAGGATTTGGATTTATTTTCCAAGTGTTTTAATTTCCAGATACATTCATTGAGGAATACATTTTCTTTTGATTTGGATTTTGTTGAATTCAAACTTTACCAAAGTTTTTTCAAGATGGGATTTTGAGTTTCCAAAAAGTTTCTTTTCTCCCTGATTTTCAACAGAAATTTATTTTGTTTATTTTATTTTTCACATTACAAGATTTGGAAAATCTTGGGATGTGACAGGCTACCACCCTTAAAATAAATCTCGTCCCGAGATTTGAGGAGGCTAGGGGTTACAAGTTGGCTCAAAGCATCTAGGATACTACCACCCTTGAAAAATTTTCCAAACTAGATTACATCTTGGCTTGCTTGGGGTCTTGTTGAAATCTCTCTGGGCAAACATCTGCATAGTTTCCTTTGTTTCCACACTTGAAACAAGTGACAAGGCTGAGATCCTTCATAGGCTTGTTTATCTTGTGCTTCATCTTTTTTGGACAGTTGCTTGCATAATGTCATTGGTTACCACAGTTGTAACATGTGATAAGATTGAGTTCATCACGTATCTTCAGTGGACAAATTGCTACATAATGGCCTAGCTCTTTGCAGTTTTTGCACCATACTTGGCCAATCTCCTTATACTTCTGCTTCTATGGACATTCACTGGCATAGTGTCCCATTTCTTTGCAATGACCACATTGCACATGGCTTTTGTCCTTCTTTTTCTTGGGTTCTCCAAAGCTAGGAGTGCTTCTAGTTCATGTTCTTCATATGTTATCTCATAGGTAGGAATGTCTACTGGTCTCCTTGACCTTCTATTACTCCTTGGATAATTCAAATGTCTCCTCTTTGGTCCTTTAATTTGAGTCATGTTGTTGGGAGGTATAAGCTGATATTTTCCTTTGTCTTCATCCTTCTTGGTGGACTTGGCTCTCTCATGGTAGTCTGCAATCAGTTGTTGCACTCCACCTTTTTTCCTTTGTTCAACTATGGAATAGATGGGGCATTGGATAGGGACATGATTGTTTCCTTCACATAGGTAACAAGTAGCTTGGGATGTGGGGAATTGGTCAATTGGATGTTTCTCTTCATAATTGGGGCATTGATCTTCATGCTCCTTGGAAGTGTGGTCCTTGTCTCCACAAATATTGCAAGCTTGGGTTCCTTCTAGAATAACATCTTTGTCATCCTTGTTGTCACAAACTCCTTTGGAAGAGTTGCCTTCCATGTTTATCATTTGATCTGTCACCTTATGCAACAATTGGGCTTGGGTTTCCAAAAACTTTTGCATGGTTGGATCTTCCCCACTGGTGTTGGCTATGAATTGAGCTGACACTTGGTTCAACTTGTTTTGGGTTGCTATAAGTTCTCTCATGTTGTCTTCTTGGTTGTTGTTGTTGTCATCCTTGATGTTGGAGTTTCTTGGAGAAGTCATCTGTTTGGGTTGGATTGGGATTAGAATAGGCAAAGTATTTCTAAGGAAATAATTCTAATCACACACATCACAATTCCCTCAAGCAATGTGCAAGCAATCACAAACAAACATTCCACTCAAACAACAAGTTTCAAGCATATTTTTAGGCAACCAAAAATATTTTTGTTACACCACATAAGTTGGTGGGTTTGACTTAAACTAAATATGGTGGTCCAACTATATGGTTCACTTGTGATCTTTCCCTCCTTCTTGGTTGATTCTTCATGAACAAGATCTTTGTATCCTTGGAGAAAATTTCTTGTGTCTTGGTCACAAAACTTCAAGGTGATAATGGTTCCTTCTAAGTTGTGTTTCCTTAGTCTTCAAGTCTTGAGTAACATTTCTTGTCTCAATTATAGTCCTTAGTGATATCTAAGGTTGAAGTCCTTGGTGAAAATGTTGAAGATGTTTAAGTCATTAGAGTTGAAGATGTTGAAGTCATTAGAGTTGAAGATGTTGAAGTAATTAGAGTTAATGAAGTCCTTTGCACATGATGAAGTCTTTGACCATGGGAAAGGCTTGTCCATCAAGTTTGAAATAGAAGAGGTGTAGAATCAAAACCAAAATGGTTGAGGAAAGAGTTTACAAGATTGTTTGTAAATAAGTTTTCGAACAAATACAACTCCTATTTTTCTAAGGGGTTTTGGTCCAATCCTAGGGTTACAAATCCTACAGGAAACACAATGCTCTGATACCATCTGTATGGTTCCCAACCTTTAATAAGGTGGAGATCCTTGTGTTTACAATGCTAGTCCCTGGATCAATAGCTAGCATCCACAGTTAAGATGTAATATCAAGAAACAAAAGTCAGAATACAACTTTATAACCAGGAATAAAATAATTTATTACATCTTACATAGCTCATTTGGCTATTACATTACATTGCAGCCGAATATCTATAAGCATGGGGTCCTTCATCTTCAAAGTGCCACAGGCAGACATGTTGGTTGTAGACTTGTAATCCTAATCATTAAACTTCACTAATATCAAACAAACCTGCAACATAACGAGTTACAGCCACAAGGGTCAATACATTTGAATTGTATTGGCAAGTGATACTATGGTAGTATAGTGGAGTCTATCATCTATATGCATTTGGCTAAGTGGAGCTTAGGCTTGCTTTGCTCAAAATAGATTTTTCCTTATCATTTGAGAACACTAAGTTTTTGTTTGACAAAAATCTTTCCCAAGGCATCCCCAATAGAAATTAGTGATCCTTTCAACCCTTGTTCAACCACAATATTTTAACTTAGAAATTTGGATGATGAGATTCTTGATAGCTTCCATGTCTTGATGCTCAATTTGTCCTTTACCAGGGACATGGCTAAGTACTTAGATTTTACACTCTGCAGAGGTGGTGCACTTTCCCCACAAGACTTGGTTTCACCAAGACAAGATCTTTCAGAAGCCTTCCCTTAGACCAAAATGGATGCGCTCCAACCTATCAATCCCCTACCACCAACTGTCCATTTGGCTAAGTTATTGCAACCTATATGATCCAGGCAGAGCCCATAATGCCAAGTGGTTGCACTTGAAGCTTCTCAACATTTGACATCTCAAATCTGTTTGTTCCTGGGTGGCCATCCACAAGTGAGATACACAAGGTAAACCATAGAAATGGGCCTTGTGAACCACTCAACACAAACCATTCCTTCCATTCCACCCAGGTGATTCATTCACTTAGTTGTTTTATTAAACAAAACACAAGGCCTCGAACTTAGAAAATTTTCCATAACATGAATATATATTCCACCCTTTTTTCTATTAGCTAAGATAAGCATGAAAGTAATATGAATCTTAACTTAGGAAATTTCTACTAGGTTTCATCTACTAGGATTTCCCATTGCATGGTTTATACTTAGCAAAATTCCATGCAAGTCCTACTTAGAAATATATCTAATGCATAGTGAAAATAATGGGACAAAAGTATGAAGCATCACTTACCTTTTTGGTAGAGAGTATAAGTTCACTTCCTTGTTCTTTGCAATGTTCACTCACTTCAAATCACTACAATTCAATCAAGCAAACAATATTTCAATCTACCATTCAAGCAATTCATCACATAAAATGATACAATCAAAGTAATGCATGCAAGCATGCAATAGGTTGTTTTATTTGTAAAAGTGGTTTCTAGTAGGTTTTAAACATTTGGAAACACCTATTGGTCATTTTATAAAGTGGAAAGTCATTTGCAATAGGTTTCACTTTACAAACCCTTTTTAAAACAAGGTATCATTTTATGTGGTGTAAAAATGTTTTCAATAAGGCATTCATCTATAGGGTTCACAAAATATGTTTTCAAACCATAAAATCTTGTGTTTAGGGTCAGAGAGTTTATTTCAAAAACATTTCTCAAAGGTTTTCTTCCAAAACCATTTTTTTAATAATTAAACCATATTTTTATTTGACTAGAATTGGTTTAAATCCAAGATTCATTCTTTTGTTTCACCAAATACATTTTTGAAACCACAATTTGTTTCCTAGGGTCAGTAGGTTCAAAAAAAATCATTTGCCAAAGATTTTATCCCCAAAATCATTTTAGAATAATTTTTATATACTAAACAAGCATACATAAGTTTCTGCAAAAACAAATATTTTACCAGAAGCTTTTTACTAAACAAATTGCATGGTTGGCTAGGGCTTGTCCTGCTGAATCCAATGATATAAAGTTTGCAAAATTTGGACGTGTGGTTTAAAAGTTATGGAATTTACAAATTTGATCATCTAATAGATCAAATCCTGTTTTTAAAACAAACTCTGGGCCACGTGGAATGTTTTGAATGGCCGAAAATGGTTCGCGTGGATCGACTACCGTGGGCCGCTGGATCTAAAGCAAATCTTACGGCTCAGATGCTCCCATACCCCTTCGATAAGTGACTCTATCCTAGCCAATGGATCTGCATCTAACGGTTGCTGCGCGTTTGACCTAGAATGAGCGGCGCTGACGGCGGCTGTGCGGCGACGGCGCTCTGGCGGCGAGGTTGCCGACGATGCAGGATGCGAGAAAGAGAGCGAGGGATCTCACCGAGTTCGTAGCACACTGCTGATGCTCAACGTAGTCTTTGTTGGCCAAGGGGCGCACCGGTTCCTTGGGAATTGCTCACCGGAGTTTCTACTGGCGATGACACGCTCTGGCGTCATCGGGGACATCGCTACAGGACACGAAAGAGCGAAGCAATGAATTTGTTAGAAGCGCGAGAGAGAGGAGAGTGTAGGAGGGTCATCCCGAGATGGAGGGGAAGTCGTGGCTTACAGGGAGGCGTCGCCGGAGTTGAAGCAGACGGCGGCGCTTGCTCAGTGATGATGTTGCAACGAAGCAGAGCACGCACGGATGAACTTGCGGTACTGGGAGGTGCGTCAGAGGCCAGGGAGTCTGCTGGTATGCGCCAGGGAGCAAGGGGCGACGGGGAATGGCCGGAATTGTCGCCGGAGTACGTCAGAGGCAGTGGCGGTGCTGAGAAGAATTGGAGCAGCCTGTGGGCGATCTGGTGCGAGCGAGAGAGGCGAAATGGAGAGGAGGGACAGGCGACTATGAGGGCACAGTCGAGGGCGAGGTTTATTCCCGCATTGAAGCGGCAGCGAGGAAAGATGGGCACGGTCACCGCGGGGAGGAAGAAGGTGAGCTGGCGGTGGGGTCGTCTGGCAGCGAGAGAGAAGGAAAGGGAACGGGGTCCACCGGTCAGCGTCTTCGCGGGTTCTTTTGCGAGTGAGGAAAACGTTTCGGCAGAGGGGTTGCAGGTGGGCTTGCTGGGCCTTGTTGGGCTAGCCGGCTGGGCTGGCTCCTTTTATATTTTTTTTCCTGTTCTGTTTGTTTTTCCTTTTTCATTTCTGTTTTGATTTTGTTTGGCCAATTCAAACATTCATTTAAATTCAAAACCTTGCCAAAATTTGTGTCGGTTTAAATATTGATTAGTAAAACATTCTGGAATCATTTTTAGAATAATTTATTTATTCATTTTAAGGTCTTTGAATTATTCCAAATAGGCTCTAGTTTTTAATTAGATAGGATTTTAATAATATTTTAAATCTCCATTTAAAATATTTAACTTTCCAAATCCTTTTAGTAGGTTTTTATTTTTTTATTTGGGTTCAAATAATTCATCTTGAATTATTTGGAAAGGTTTTTAATATGATTTATTAATCATTTAAAATTTGGATTTGTCTTTAATCCAATAGGATTTGGTTTAAGCCATTTTATTTTATTTTGGAAATTCTCTATCCTTTTATTTTATTTGGATTGGGACTAAATTCATTCCATTTTTTTATGGATTTAGTCAAGGTTTGGTTTGGTCTTTAAATATTCTTTAATTAATATTTCTTTCTTTATCTTATAAAATCCATATCTTTTTATTAAGAGATCCAAGCTTGGTGATTCCAATTTGTGAAATCATATTTTATATTTTTTTATCCTTTTAAATCTCTTTAGGATTATTTTCTCTCCATTTGGTATGGGTTTTAGATAAGTGCTTTATTAGCTTTGGATATTTAATTTCCTTATCTTATTATATTCACAAGATTTTATTTATGGTTCCAATTTAAGTGAAACTAATTTCTATGGTCTTATAATATTTATATTTGTCTTTCTTGATCATTTGTAAATGTTTTTTGAAAAAATTTATATGGATCAAATCCATAGGCTTGGAGATAACTTGGAAATGATTTTTATTCCATTAGGGTTTTAGGATTTGGATTTATTTTCCAAGTGTTTTAATTTCCAGATACATTCATTGAGGAATGCATTTTTCTTTTGATTTGGATTTTGTTGAATTCAAACTTTACCAAAGTTTGTTCAAGATGGGATTTTGAGTTTCCAAAAAGTTTCTTTTCTCCCTGATTTTCAACAGAAATTTATTTTATTTATTTTATTTTTCACATTACAAGATTTGGAAAATCTTGGGATGTGACATCCGACCGTGGAGGTAAGTATCTAAGTTACGAGTTTAGCACTCACATGAAAGAGTGTGGAATTGTTTCACAACTCACACCTGCCGGAACACCACAGCCAAATGGTGTGTCGGAACGTCGTAATCGTACTTTATTGGATATGGTTCGATCTATGATGTCTCTGACGGACTTGCTGTTGTCATTTTGGGGTTATGCAGAAGAAACTGTTGGATTCACTTTAAATCGGGCACCATCTAAATCCGTTGAAACGACACCATATGAATTGTGGTTTGGAAACAAACCTAAGCTGTCATTTCTTAAAGTTTGGGGATGCGATGTTTATGTGAAGGAACTTCAACCGGATAAAATCGAACCCAAAGCGGAAAAATGCGTCTTCATAGGATACCCTAAGGAAACTATTGGGTATTCCTTCTATCACAGATCCGAGGGCAAGGTTTTTGTTGCCAAGAATGGATCCTTTCTAGAGAAAGAGTTTCTCGCGAAAGGTGTGAGTAGTCGGAAGGTAGAACTCGAAGAGGTACTGAACCTTCTCTTCAAAGTATGGCGAGTAGCGTAGCGCAGGAAGTCGTTCCGGAGTTGGCTTCACTAGTTGAAGAGGGAAATAATGATAATGATCATGAAACTTCGAAAGAGAGTGCTACCGAACCTCGCAGATCTAGTAGGACGCGTGCAGCTCCCGAGCTGTACGGGAACCCTGTTATGAATTTCATGGTTGATGAAATTGATGACCCTGCGACATATGAATAAGCGATGATGAGCCCAGATTCCAACAAATGGTTAGAAGCCATGAAATCCGAGATGGAATCCATGTATGTAAATCAAGTTTGGAACTTGGTGGACTTACCTCACGACCGAAAGGCCGTGGAGAACAAATGTATTTTCAAAAGTAAAATTGATGCTGATGGTAATGTGACCGTCTATAAACCTCGACTTGTCGCAAAAGGGTTTCGACAAATTCAAGGAGTTGACTACGATGAGACATTTTCTCCCGTAGCGATGCTAAATCCAGTTAGGATTATGTTAGAAATTGCTACATATTTCGATTATGATATATGGCATATGGATGTCAAAACCGCATTTCTCAATGGTAATACTGAAGAAGAGTTATATATGATACAACCAAAGGGTTTTGTCAATCCTAAGGATGCTAACAAGGTGTACAAGCTTTAGCGATCCATCTATGGATTGAAGCAAGCATCACGAAGTTGGAATCTCCACTTTGATGAGGTGATCAAAGAGTTTGGATTTGTCCAAACTTATAGAGAAGCTTGTATTTACAAGAAATTGAGTGGGAGAAATGTGGAATTTCTGATATTATATGTGGATGACATATTGTTGATCAAAAATGATATAGATCTTTTAAACAGTGTTAAAAGTTATCTAAACAGCAAATTTTCAATGAAGGTCCTAGGTGAAACGTCATACATATTAGGCATAAAGATCTATAGAGATAGATCTAGGCGCCTAATAGCGCTATCGCAAAGTACATACCTTGATAAGATTTTAAAGAAGTTTAAAATGGACGGAAGTAAGAAGGGGTTCTTACCTATGTTGCAAGGCAAGACATTGAGTAAGACTCAAAATCCGGTTACAGCGGAAGAAAGAGAGATAATGGACAAAGTCCCCTATGCTTTAGCCATAGGCTCTATAATGTACGCCATGCTATGTACAAGACCGGATGTGGCACATGCTATTAGTTTGACTAGTAGGTACCAATCGGATCCAGGTTCGGAACACTGGATAGCGGTCAAGAATATCCTTAAGTACTTGCGAAGAACTAAGGATATGTTTCTTGTGTACGGAGGTGAAGAAGAGCTCGTCGCTAAGTGTTATGTTGACGCAAGCTTTGACACCGATCCGGATGACTCTAAGTCTCAATCCGGATACGTATTTCTCATGAATGGCGGAGCGGTTAGTTGGAGGAGTTCCAAACAACCTGTGGTGGCGGGATCAACAAGGGAGGCCGAATATGTTGCTACTTCGGAAGAGGTTTAGGAAGCGGTTTGTATGAAGGAGTTCATATCCGAACTAGGTGTGGTTGCAAGCGCGTTGGACCCAATGGTGATCTATTGTGACAATAATGGTGCCCTTGCCAATGCCAAAGAACCAAGGTCTCACAAGAATTCCAAGCATATTAAGCACCGATTTCACTCCATCCGCGAGCATGTCAAGGATGGAGATATAAAGATTTGTAAAGTACACACGGATCTCAATGTAGCAGATCTGTTGACTAAAACTCTCCCTAGAGCAAAACATGATCAACACCAGAACTCCATGGGAGTTAGATTCATCACTATGTAACTAGATTATTGTCTCTAGTGCAAGTGGGAGACTGAAGGGATTATGCCCTGAGAGACAATGTGTTTATTATGTGTATTCCAAGTATATGATAGATGTTTATTTTGCATGCTATAATTGTATTAATACGGAAACGTTAATACATGTGTGTTTAATAAACAAATAGAAAGTTCCTAGTTATGCCTCTCTCATAAACTAGCTCGTTGATTAACAAGATGATCAAGGTTTCCTGATCATGGACATTGGATGTTGTTAATAACGAGGTCACAACATTAGTGTAATGGTGTGATGAACATTCATCCGAAGTATAGCATTACGATAAAAGTAATTGAGTTTATATTGCTATAACAACTTACGAAGTGATCCTAATCCTTAGACCATGAGATCATGTCAATCACTAACACCTGAAGAGTTTCTTGATAACATCAAACGTTAGACCATAACAAGGTGGTTATAAAGATGGGTTCAGAACTAATAAAGTGTTATGTTGAGGCCCATGTATCGAGAGTGGAATTTGTTCATCCTGATGATGGATAGATATACTAGAATGTTATATCGGTGATATCGCATTGGTTAGCTTACAAGCAAGTGATTTGATCACTAGAATGTTATATCACGGGAACGAGAAAAGAGTGCATGTCAGTAACGAGATCAAACTAGGTATGGAGATACCGATGAGAGAATCTCGGACATGTAATATACCATGAAACAAAGGTATTAAGATACTAGCGTAAAAGGTTCCGACGATCACAAGAAAGTCATCGTTGAATATGTGGGAGTCAGTATGGGTCTACAGATCCCTCTTCTAATTATTGATCTGAGAGGGGTCTTGATCGTGTCCACATTATTCACGAACTGTAGGGTGACACACTTAAGATACACCGACATCCAATTGGAGCAAAAGTTTCATGCCGGAAAGAATCACAAGCGCAGGAATTTATTTCACTAGATACCGAAACAGGTTTTCGGGTGAAACTGCAGAAAGTGTTTTTGCATGTGAAATAGAATTCTAGCAAGGGGTTATATGTGAATGTTTGTCATTAAAGTAATTGAAAAAAATTGGAATAAATAAAAAGAGTTTTATTTAATGAGAGTTTGCATTAAATTTGGTGGAAATTTAATAGCAATTTTGAGTGGAGGGAATTGAAGAGGTTTTTGTGAGTGGAATGTCCACCCACATGAATGAAGGAGGGGAGGGGGCAGCCCCCATGGCTGGCGACCACCGCCTTGGGTGCCCCCTCCTCCTATAAAAGGCACCCCTCTCCCTCTCTCTCACTCACACCTCCTCGTGAAGGATCTCTCTCCCCCTCTAGAATTTATCCCCCATGGTGTCGGACTAGCGAGATACATGTTCCCGGTGGCTATTCGGCAAGAAAGAGTTGTGCTTCCGCTGCACATCCGCCCATTGTTTATCTAGTAGATAGATCTTGGTACATAGTTGTTCCCATCGTAGGAATTTTTTTGTTTTCTATGCTGCGAACCCTACATGAACCCGAAGCTAGCCCCTGCAACACCCAAAAACGGCAAGAAAACCCAAGCCCCTTCAGCTAAAGGGTCAGGAGGCCACTATCCCCAGAACCTCCCCTTCCCCCGAGAAATCACTATCTGCGGGGAAACCTTTCACTTCCGAAAGGCGTCAAGACTCTGGACGCTCCTCCAAAGTAGTCTCGCATCCAAAAATTGTCCTTCCCAAACTGGGTAGAGTCATGTAGCACCCCAGGACCTATTCTGTAAAACTCTATGTGCCTTGTGTTATCGCCATATTTTGGCCAACGAAGGAGATGGGCCGTGATCAAGATGGGCTTGGAAGATGCGTATATTCAACGTGTTGTTGGATCGGCCTAGTACGTAGAATTGGGCTAAACTGCCCGTGTATCTTGTATCATAGTAGGTTTCGTTTCAGTTTAGGTTCCATTTCAGTTTAGGTAAAGATAGAGTTGTAGAGTTATTCCAAAAATAGAGAGTCTCCGGACTATAAATATGTACCTAAGGTTATCAAGAAAAACAGGACAATCACGTTCACAACAAACACAATCTCGGCGCATCGCCACCCCTTGTTTTCGAGGGTTTCTTTCGGGTAAGTGTCATGCTGCCTAGATTGCATCTTGCGATCTAGGCAGTACTTTTACTTATGCGTTATTTGGTGTTACTCGTACTGAAGCCTTGTTGATGGCGAGTAACATTATTATCATAGATCTGTTGAGGTTAGCATCGGTGTTCTTCGTTATAATCGTTTGATTTTGCTACCTCTAGTTGTCTCGCTACCTTTGCACCGTTTCCCAAGTGCAAGGGTAGCACCTTGCTTGATCTTTATTTAGCTGATTCGATCTGTTATGGTTGTGCCTTGCTCGTCAAGGTTTAGTTTGATATCTACGTAGTCGGCCTTACAACGGGTTGAACGATCCAAATGTAATGTAGGGATGGCTTATTCGCTCTAGAGAAGTTGTTCCGTAATTGACTTTACGTTGGTTATTAGGCCTCCTCTAGGGTTAATATTCCTCATCTTTTGTACATACCAGGCTCAATTACGTGTAGGACGTTCCATTACGTGGTGAAAACATTAAACCGTCAGAGATTGATTTAACTTGTAGTGATCAAGCAAAACCCCATGTTATCGTAAATCTAATGCGAACCATGGGGCAATCGGCTCTAGGAGCCGATTCTGGAAACACAGGAGCCGGTCACGGCTCGAATTTTACGATACTTGTTTACCATGCAGAAATCAATCGAGCAATCCTTCACCTTCCCGACCAGGTATAGGTCGGTGGCATCTCGAACCAAGCCGGGGCGTGTGCGGAGTTTTGCGGGCTGCCCGAGGGACCAGGGCCCACCAGCAGTTCTGGGAGCCTCCCGGCTCTTCGTGTTGCTCGTCGCTGCTCGCCGGTGAGTTTTGGCAGGCAACACATTCTGGCACGCCCGGTGGGACATTCAACAACGTCTACATCAACATCCGACGCTGCGATGGAGAGCAGACCAGTCACGTACGACGAGCTGCCTGAAGAGCACAAGGCGAAGTATGATGAGATCAGAAATCTCTTCGAAGCCGATCTCATCGGCTCTTTTGAGAGGACCCGTAAGCATGGCATCAAGTGGAGGGGGTTCTCCCCCGAGGGTGCTCTTTATGAGGTAGATCTGTCTGTTCCTTCGAAGGAGCGCACCATAGCTCTACGACAGGAAGTCAACTACATGGTGGCTCATTCTCTGCACCGCCATTCTGAGAGCCTGGTGAACGCTTTCGAGCGGGTCACGGTTCGCGTAGTTCAGGAGATCATGAAACATCAGTACTCTCCGTCGGGGCCTACTTTAGGGACTCACCAGGGAGAAAGACCGCTCCAGACCAGGCCACAGCTGCCATTCACACTTGCGGCTCCAGAGCCGCCAGGAGCAGTGGCTTACGTCGTCTACAAGGCTGGAGGCGACCCAGGCGATTGCCAATTCCTGTTTGAACCACCTAAGGAAATCCCACACGGATATATATGCACCTACGTGCCGGACTGCAATAACCTGACACGCACCAACCAGATTGCAACCGCGGGAGTTTCTGGCGGGGTTCTGGGCAGGATCTTCGTGAGCAAGCGTTCGAGCAGCGATGTCTGGGATAGACGCTGACAAACAGGCGTGGCTAGCCAAGTATGCCACTGGAACAAGTCATGAGAATCTAGCCCCTGCAACTCAAACAGTGGAGCAAATCCGTACCATCCTGAGAGACCAGTTCGGCTTCGTGCCGAAGAGAAGGACAATCGGCTATTCAAAGCCGTACCCCAACGAGTTTGATATGATTCCGCTGCCACCCAAGTATCGGCTCCCTGAGTTCTTAAGGTTTAGAGGGTCAGAAGGGTCAAGCTCGATCGAGCACATAAGCCGATACCTAGGCATAATTTCGGCATCGGATCAGATGCGCGTAAGGTTTTTGCGCAATCACGACAGACCAGCTTCGGGTGGTACACCTCGCCACCGATTCGATTCATACCGGAAGCAACGGAAGAGCAGTTCCACATCCAGTACCATTCGAGGCTCTGAGGCTGGCGTTGCGGACTGGCGAAAGTGCGAAGCGGGAGAAATCAGCGAGTACATCCGGCTTCAGACCGTCAAGAACCGATGTTACTCACTCGTTAATCGAGAAGGAAGCAATGAGCTGGCGTGTTGGTCTCGGCACCCATCAAGGATCTGGCTTTCCAAGTGGAGTACAACTCATTGGCGCACATGGCCCAGAAACTGACGATGTATGAACAGCGCCACCCTGAGTTGTACCAAGACAAATTCAAGCGTCCGATAGGCCTGGTCGATGCAGAAGAAGATGATCCTACACAGGACCAGGAGGTGGCCGTAGCTGAATGGGCTCGGGGGGCAGATCCTGTAGCCTGCAAATGGGTGAAACAGCAAGGGCCTGCAAAAGGGTTCGACTTTGATGTGAGCAAAGCCGAGAAGATATTCGATTCTTCTTTGAAGGAGAAGCGGTGAGGTTACCCAAGGCCACAAAATCCCTACGGCTCAGAAATGAGCAGGAGACCATCGCAAGTGGCATCACTGCTCACCCACACCACCAATGAGTGCAAAGAGCTTGCCGCCAAATCCAAATGGCGATAGAACAAGGCCGTCGATCCTTGGGCAGTTCGCCATGAAAGTGGACACGAACCCATTTCCGGCGTCAACATGGTAGAACTCGAAGCTCATGAGGCGTCAACTGGATTTTTTCGCTCGGTGTTAATATGGCAGGTCCAGGTACCACCATGACACGATAAGGAGGAGGTGTCCGCTCTCGGGCAAAGAAAGAAAGGAGGCTGGTCCATGCGACCGGCCACAATGACAAAGTACTTAATGAGGAATGTGAGGAGAGTGCGGTATCGAAGCCACATTCCGCTTATCTCCTTAACAAGTATGAGCGTCAAGATGACCAACGCCGGCGCGATGGAGACGATGAAGGATATGAGCACCTCGCTAAGGGACCGTCTAAAGAAAAGGAAGGCGCAGACAAGCATTGGGATTGTCCTTTCTTCAAGTATTGCTGGGACGCGGGAATGAGCCGATTGCCTACAGTCGACAACTGCCCGGAATGCGGTCAGCAGAAGGAGGACACGAGGCCAGTGTCAGTGTTCAAACGTCTAGGGCCTCTTCCACCCCAGAGCCGTTACAGGGAGTCCGCTCGAGCAGAAGACCTCGAGAAGCCAAAGAATGACAAAGACGAAGACAGATATCACCGTCCAAGGTGGTGTCCCGACGGACTCAGACACACCCAAAAGCGTAGAGTGCAGCGGCTGCGTAACTTGGAGGAAGCTGAAGCGCAGTATCTCCACGCTTTAAAGAAAGCACGGCCCGATCTGGCCGTCAAAATTAGGCAGACCCTGGAAACGGAAGACCGCCCGACAAGGAAAGAATGGCGCCCCAAACCAGCAAAAGCCGATGCACAGACATCGGCTGGCACAAACATGGTGTTCGTACTTCCGTCAGAATTCTGCGCGCCAAGAACCAATGAGCTACCAGTGGCACAGTTTGACTGCGGTCCACGGCCGGTTATCTTTGAGAAGCCACGTGAGAAGGGTTACAAACATCTGAAAGCCCTGTACCTGCGAGGTTACATCAATGGGCAACCTGTCAGCAAGATGTTGGTGGACACCGGAGCGGCAGTCAATATCATGCCGTACTCCATGCTACGACGTTTGGGACGCTCCACTGCAGATCTGATCAAAACCAACGTCACGTTAAGCGACTTCAACGGTCAGTCTTAGGAAACGCAAGGCGTACTGAACGTGGATCTGACGGTGGGCAGGAAAACCATACCCACGTCATTTTTCGTCGTGGACAGCAAAAGTACCTACGCTGTCTTGCTAGGTAGAGACTGGATTCACGCTAATTGTTGCATTCCATCCACGATGCACCAGTGCCTAATACAGTGGGATGGAGATGAAGTGGAGGTCATCCATGCAGATGATTCTATCGAGATTTCCATAGCTGGCATGAACGTCTGGGAAGCAGAAGACCAAGAGCCGATCTCGAATCGTCTAGACGGCTGTGGCGCATTGAAGCTACAAAAACGGGGTGAGGCTGGTCTTATCCACCGGCCCGACAGAGTAGCAAGGTCCACGAAGCGTGATGTGCGGCCGATCCTCGCGATCGGCCACTAAAAATAGGAAGCACCGATTAAATGCGACAAGCGGATCACGTAGTCGTAGCAGGGAGATGCACTGCCATTGTAACACAATAAGGTGTAAACCATCCTTGACTAATGCAATCAAAAAGGGGGCCGATTCAGGCAATCGGCCCAAATCATTTTTGTTACCCTCACCTACTGTTTGCCCTATGTTTAGCGTCGATTTGACAGGTGACGGAAAGCTAGGGTATGGGTTTACATCCGCTGATGAGCTAGAAGAGATCGACATTGGTCCTGGGGATAAGCCACGACCAACATTTATCAGCAGAAAGTTAGATCCGAATCTGCGGGGCCCGATGATAGACCTGTTGAAACAATATCCGATCGCCGCTGGGACTACAGAGATGCCAGGTTAGACAGAGCATCATTGAGCATCGACTCCGCTCAAAAAGGATTTCGCCATTTCAAAGAATGACACGACAAATGAAGGCGAAATTCGAAGAAGTCAAGAAAGAGGTCAAGAAAATGTTGATGACCAAGTTAATCGAGCCATGCGGTATGTATCTTGAGTGGATTTCTAGTATCGCACTGTAGAGAAAAAGGATGGCGGTGGCGTGTTGCCATAGATTTTCGGGATCTCAACAGAGCTACCCAAAGGATGAGTATCCGATGCCGTGGCGTAAACGTTAATCAACGCAGCAGCTGGTCATAAGATCTTGAGCTTCATGGATGGCAATGCCGGTTACAACCAAATTTTTATGGCTCCAGAAGACATACACAAGACTGCATTCAGAGTCCCAGGTTCGGTGGGGTTGTTCGAGTATGTAGTCATGACGTTTGATGAAGAATGCCGGCGCCACGTACCAAAGAGCCATGAATTATATTTTCCATGATCTGATCGGCAAGCTGGTGGAAATCTACATCGATGACGTGGTGGTCAAGTCTGCTTCAGCGCAAGGACACTTGGACGATCTACAACGCGTCCTGGACCGAACAAGAAAATTCGGCCTACGGATGAATCCAAAGAAGTGTGCCTTCGGGGTGACGGCCGGTCAGTTCTTGGGTTTTTTGGTCCATGAACGCGGAATCGAGATCGGCCTGAAAAGTCAGGAGGCAGTGCGAACAATGAAGCCACCCACCACAAAGAGAGAACTGCAGTCTCTCATCGGCAAGATCAACTTCGTCAGAAGATTCATCTCCAATCTGTCAGGAAGGATAGAGCCGTTCATGGGACTAGTGAAAATTAAATCTGACGAGGAATTCCGCTGGGGGGCAGAACAACAACGAGCCTTTGACGAGATCAAAGAATATCTGACGAAGCCGCCAGTGTTGGTTCCACCCCAGCCGGACAGACCGTTCTACATTTACTTGTCAGTAGCCGACACGTCCATCGCCTCGGTGGTGGTGCAAGTTTATGATGGGCTGGAGCGAGTCGTATTTTACATAAGCAGAAGGATGCTGGACGCAGAGACAAGGTATCCTGATATCGATAAGTTATGCCTCTGCCTGTTTTTCACCTGCACCAAGCTGCGCCACATTTTGCTATCAGCAGAGATCATCATCATATGCAAATCAGACGTCATAAAGCACATGCTGTCGGCTCCTATGTTAAAAGGCCGACTGGGCAAATGGATGTTTGCATTATCGAGTTTGACATCCGGTATCAACCCATGGCGATTAAGGGACAGGCGTTGGCCGATCTTATCGCTGAAAGGATCAACACTAACATAGCAGCACTGTCCATAAGAGCGTGGGCTATGTTTTTCGACGGATCAGTTTGTGACGATGGCTGCGGCATCGGCATTTTACTCGTGTCGCCCCGGGGGGCAACATTTTCCTTCTCCATCAGATTGTCTGCCTCCCGCACCAACAATGTCGCTGAGTACGATGCGATACGCAAGGGAATGGAGTTACTCCTCGAAGCCAGAGCAGTGGCAGTGGAAATTTTTGGAGACTCCAAGTTGGTGATTTCCCAACTCACGGAGGAGTACAAGTGTGAGAGCGAGTCCCTCTTCCCATTATGGTTGCACTGCCGTGAGCTGATGACGCAGTTCCGGTACATAAACTTCACTTGGATCCCGCGGTCGCAGAACATAGAGGCAAATGACCTTGCACAAATGGCTTCAGGCTACAAGGATGTAGCAGAAGGAGCCGATGTTCAGGTACAGTTCCTGGAAGCTGACGACTGGAGAGCCGATATCTTCAATTACTTGAAGGATTCGGCTCGGGGGGCACCTAAACGGATAAGGTACAAGGCCATGAAGTATGTGCTTATTGGGGATGACATGTTTTACAGGACTCTGGAAGGATTATTGCTCAAATGTCTGGGGACAGCCGAGGCTAATCGGCTCCTACACGAGGTACACGAAGGCGCCTGTGGAACTCACCAATCAGCTCACAAGATGAAATGGTTGATCAGCGATCGGGTTTTATTGGCCCACCATGCTTGAGGACTGTTTCAAGTACTACAAAGGTGCCAAGCATGTCGAAGTTTGGGAAAATTCAGATGGTACCCACGGCAATGAACCCCATCATCAAGCCTTGGCCATTCCGAGGTTGGGGCATGGATATGATCGGCAAAATCAATCCCCATCAAGCAAAGGCCACATGTGGATTTTGGCCATTCGATTATTTCACTAAATGGGTGGAGGCTGTCCCGATGAAATCAGTAAACTCAAAGGATGTTATCAACTTTGTGAAAGAACATGTCATCCATAGATTCGGATTCCCAAACTATCACGACCGATGGAGGTTCGGTCTTTATTTCTCGTGAGTTTAGAAAGTTTTGCGAGGACACGGGATTAAGCTGATCGATCATCTCCATACTATGCTCAGCGAATGGGCAAGCTGAGGCGTCAACGAGCCTCATCAAGCTGATCAAGAGAAAAATCGATGAGCACCCTAGGCGGCACGAGGTTTTGTCGAGGCATTGTGGGCTTATCGCATGTCATGCCATGGGGCGATTAAAACCTCGCCATACCATCTAGTATATGGACAAGAAGTATTGCCTTGGGAAATTACGGCTGGTCGAGACGGTCACTTTTCAGACGATCTAACGATGAAGAATACGCAACCCCGATGAGTGGCGGTGTGGAGGATTTAACCGAGCTCAGTGTGGTCCGGATAAAATCAAAGAGAACAAGGCCAAAGTAGCACGTGCATACAATAAGAAAGTGAAGCCAAAGGAGTTCCACGTTGGTGATCTGGTATGGGAAGCTGTGTTGCCCTTGGGGACTAAGGATGCAACATATGGTAAATGGTCTCCAAATTGGCACGGGCCGCATGGTGGTCGACCAAGTTTTAAGAGGAAGCGTACATGCTTGAGGAGCCGGACGTGAAATTCCGATGGCGGTCAACGGTCAACATCTCAAGAAATATTTCCCAAGCATGTGGGATGTTGGACAGTAAAACTTGAGGGGCCGATACATGAAATCGGCTAAGTAAAAGCACGTGAGACGATGGACAGTAAAAATGTGGGGGGCCGATGCTGAAAATCGGCCGAATAAAAGCAAAATGTATAGCCGATGCACGGTCATCGATTTTAGAGGTTCACACAGGTTACAAACAGATGCCAGCCTACACATACGAGCTACTGAAGAAATGCCTCGAAGGCGTGGAGGGCGTCAGCACGAACACGGTCCACCTCGGCGATCTCGGCTTCGTCATCTTCATCCTTACCCGACACTAGCTGCTTGTTCAGGGCACGTATGTCTGCCAGATCGGTCTTCAGTTGAGCCTTGAGGCCTTCCGCCTCGTCTTGGGAACGGGCGATGGATTCTTCCTTGTCGCGGATGAGCTGTTTAGTCACCCGGACCTTCTCCTCAAGATCTTCCAGCTCCTTTCGTGGATGCGAGCTCGTGATCGACGGAGGTGTCGGTTTAGCATCCAGAGACGCCTTTTTCTCGTTGAGTTGTTGACATCTGTCTGCAATATCGGCTTTCAATGGAAGTTGGGCGTGGCGCAGGTTGATCCTTTCACGAGCTAACTTCACCCGTGGCCCAAAAAGGACAGATTTGCAACTGACCAAAGCTTCACCTGCAATGCTACTGGAAGATGGTCCTGGATTTCGGCAAGAACGCTCTTCACTTCCTCAGAACCCTCGATCAACTCCTCGATTGGGGAGGACAGCAAGGTTTTAAGACGCTGGAAATGAGGAAGAGCAACCCTGGCTTGTGGTTCAGTGTGGGCAACAGAGGGAGTTGGTTCGATGGATTCAGGATCGAACGACAGCAAACCTGAAAGATCACAACTCTGGCAGCCAGAAAAGCGTCAGTATGCGTCTAAACGTGCAAGGATGGACCAAAAGAACTTAAACGTACCTCTCCTATCGAGGGGATAGCCGATGAGGAGACCATCGGTTTGTGTTCGGTCGCTGGAGGCTTGGCCAGATTGGTAGCCGTTTCATCTACACCTTCGGAAATCCCCAGATCCGGCGTCGGCATTGCCCCAGCTGTCCCGCTGAGGACGTCAGTCGTCTGCATGAAGGGTGTTCTTAGCCGGTGTAAATAACGATAAATCGGCAGACAAAAGGAAACAAGTAGTAAGAGTATGAAGGGTGGTGATTTTTTGAAACCTCCTGGCTCGACGAAGAAGCTTGTTGTCCTTTGCGAGCTCTCTTAGGACCCGCAGTTGGCCCCGCCTTGACTGGTGCTCGGGGGGCAGCAGGTTCAGGAGCCGACCTTTTTCTTGAAGCCGATGGTGGTGAATCTGGCTGGTTCGGTGTGATGGTCCTCTCAGAATCCGTTGGGCCTAGTTCTCCTCGATTAGTCTGGGTATCCTCACTGGAGGTGTCTTCGATGGAAGCCTGTAAAAGAGGAGAACCGATGGCGAGTATGTTTGCAAGAGTGGAGGAATGACGAGGATCGACCAAGGCCTGAATTAGCTTACATGCGAGCTGTTGGGGGAAGGGCTCCGGCGCCTCAAGGTCTTCCTAGCAGCTACCTTCCTCACCATCGTTCTGGTTTTAGTCGGAACTCGAGGGGCAGCTGACTTAGGAGTTGCTGGTTTCTTGGAAGCCGATTGTGGTGTTATCGGCTGTTTCTGCATTATGACCTTTTTCAGAGGTGGCGAGTCTTTGCAGAAAAGAACCACAGGAGCTGGCGGGAAGAACTCGAAGGGGGAGCCATCACTGTGTGTAGGCTCAGGGCCATCTTGTTGCTGCAAAGAGAAAGAATGGATTAATAAAGGATCAATTGCAAGCTGCATCAAGAAAATTTGCAAGTGGTGGTACCTGTTCCACGGGGATGTCATAGTCAGCGTCGAGCTGTTTCAGCAACGGTCCCAGAGCTCTCCTGAAGGCGTGAGTCTTCCACATCGACCACCAGTCTCCGAAGCCATCGGTTGATGAGGCAAAGGTGAGGTCGTTGGGAATTGGGATGGTCAGAGCAAAAAAAAGAGGAGAAGAAAAAAACACAGAGTGGTTTTGGAATTATCATTGCCAAAACCAGGGGGGCATGTGTTATCGCCATATTTTGGCCAACGAAGGAGATGGGCCGTGATCAAGATGGGCTTGGAAGATGCGTATATTCAACGTGTTGTTGGATCGGCCTAGTACGTAGAATTGGGCTAAACTGCCCGTGTATCTTGTATCATAGTAGGTTTCGTTTCAGTTTAGGTTCCGTTTCAGTTTAGGTAAAGATAGAGTTGTAGAGTTATTCCAAAAATAGAGAGTCTCCGGACTATAAATATGTACCTAAGGTTATCAAAAAAAAGAGGGCTATCACGTTCACAACAAACACAATCTCGGCGCATCGCCACCCCTTGTTTTCGAGGGTTTCTTTCGGGTAAGTGTCATGCTGCCTAGATTGCATCTTGCGATCTAGGCAGTACTTTTACTTATGCGTTATTAGGTGTTACTCATACTGAAGCCTTGTTGATGGCGAGTAACATTATTATCATAGATCTGTTGAGGTTAGCATCGGTGTTCTTCGTTATAATCGTTTGATTTTGCTACCTCTAGTTGTCTCGCTACCTTTGCACCTTTTTCCCAAGTGCAAGGGTAGCACCTTGCTTGATCTTTATTTAGCTGATTCGATCTGTTATGGTTGTGCCTTGCTCGCCAAGGTTTAGTTTGATATCTACGTAGTCAGGCCTTACAAACGGGTTGAACGATCCAGTAGTACGTAGGGACGTGGCTTATTCGCTCTAGAGAAGTTGTTCCGGTAATTGACTTTACGTTGGTTATTAGGCCTCCTCTAGGGTTAATATTCTTCATCTTTTGTACATACCAGGCTCAATTACGTGTAGGACGTTCCAGTTACGTGGTGAAAACATTAAACTGTCGTAGATCGATTTAACTTGTAGTGATCAAGCAAAACCCCATGTTATCGTAAATCTAATGCGAACCCATGGGGCAATCGGCTCTAGGAGCCGATTCTGGAAACACAGGGAGCCGTCACGGCTCGAATTTTACGTATACTTGTTTACCATGCAGGAAATCAATCGGAGCAATCCTTCACCTTCCTGACCAGGTATAGGTCAGGTGGCACGCCCTCGAACCAAGCCAGGACGTGTGCCGGAGTTTTGCGGGCCGTTGCCCGAGGGACCAGGGCCCACCAGCAGTTCTGGGAGCCTCCCGGCTCTTCGTGTTGCTCGTCGCTGCTCGCCGGTGAGTTTTGGCAGGCAACACCTTGTCACCATGCGGCACTCACCTGTTTTGTAACCCCTTAAGCACTCCATAGCCGACCGGTTTGAACCCACTAAATCTATGGAGGTTATGCAAGTGTAATAGCCTTCTTTGCATGTTTTACCCACGATGTTGCATCAGACCAAACCCCATAGTGTTTCTCTAAGGGGGAAAGACGCAGTCTTTCCCGCCTAAAAACCCTATAGACCCCTATAATCGACCCCTAGTAGCACTAAGTGATGACCACCTCTCCAAATCTGAATCATCTACCCTACAAGAAGAACAACGTTTGACACTTCTCCATAATCGGAAGGAACTCCACTCCAAGGTCGACCGCCCAGCCATCATCCCGGTGTATCCAGACCATGAAGAAAGAAATTCGACCCCTAAGCGAACGATTAAATAAGATTCAACTCGCTGCCTCGACTCAAGAAGGAAGTACCTCGTCAATGCTAAACCTACCTACACTTGCCCTAAGGGGAAAAGACTGCATCTTTTCCACTTCTTTCATCTGAAACCAACCGATCCAAATCCCCGCGGCTCCGTACCGTAACTAACCACGTCGGCTCTTTGAAAAACTTATTAGCACCTAATAATTTCCACCGCTAAAATTGTTAAGCGGATGTTATCACCCCAACCCTACTCCTCCCTAATATCGGGACGATACTATTTTAAGGGGGAAAGGTCTGTAACATCCCAATTTCAGCAACCCTGATTTAATGTCCAAAAGGCAAAAATCAGGCGGAACAAAAACTTTTTCTTACAATGTGTGCTTACTTGTTTGCTTGTGCTCAAGCAACTGTTTGTGTATTAGTTGTGTGCTCCTCATCTCAACCCTAGTTTACAAAAACTATTTTTACAAAAGAGATGTCTCGGCTCATCTTTCATATTCTCAAATGTTCTGGCATTTCTAAAACCTGAGCCAAGATGACTTTTACCCAAAAAATTACTTTACTAGTTTATTTTTATCAACTTATGGAGACATATATGTACTCTCCTTATGTTTTCAAGACAGAACCTTCAACTAATATTATCTCTAGGTTTTCCCAAAACCTTGTTAAAAACTTTTCATCTCAATCTTGGTAGAGATACCCAGATGATAGTTATCTTACTTCAAAGCAAAGCCCTTTTCAACATACCCATTCTTACCTCAAGCTAGTCTTGATGGTAACCCTAGTAGTAGTTAGATAAGTGAGAAGATGAATTGTCTTGATCTGCTGATTGCCTTGTTTGTTTAGGAACTAGAGTGAGCTAATCTAGTAGCTCATCCCTTAGGACCCAAATCCTTGCTTGGGATCATCAATATCAATCAAGCATACAAGTCTGGATCCATCCTAAGCCACTCAAGTGAATCACTCATCTCATGCTTAGATCAATCCAAGGAAAATCCCTCTGGATGGTTTCCAACTGAGTGGAGACCCAATATAAGCCTGAATCCTACCTACTTGATTAGTACCTCAACAACATCTCCTTGACCATGAGTTTGGAACCTAGCATCCTCTCAAAATCTTCTACACTTGCACTCTAGCCAAAATCTCCAAAACTGCCAAAATGGCGAAGTCTGGATTTCTTATCTGGATTCAATCTTTAGAGCCCTACCTTTTCCAACCTATGTGCATTCTTGAGAATGTACTTGAACCATATTGTATTACATCAGTAGTACTACCAAATCCCACTCTTGCCCTTTTCTAAGCCATTCTATTTCCCACTCATCCATGATGGTTTTGTAGTCAAGATAATAACCTTTTCTACAAATCTTATCATCTTGCCTACTTTGGCAGAAGCTCACATCCATATGCCACCTCCCCTTGACCAACTATCTGCTTGGTTACGATCTACTAATCATGGCCTATCAAGCCCAACTTCACTTCTTTCCATTGGAGCCTTGTGCTTCTTAAACCCACATGGTTTAGGAGGCTACCTGATGTACCTGCTATGACAGCCTTAATTTCAACAAAACTTTGCCATCACCCCAAAACCACCTCAAATCCAACCAAGCCCAACTCTTGCTCCCATGATCATCTACATGACATGGTCTATCCATCCATATACCCCTTGTACCAAGGTGATCTCTGAGCTCACTAACCTAACCCTGTTTAGAAGGCATCAGAATAACTAAACCCTAGATCCTTCCCTATCTAGTTTCCATCCTTTACACCACTTTTCTCCAAAACCAAGGCTGACCTTGATGCCTACATGAAGTTTACATCATCTACCTTGGATATAAGCATCCCCAAATAATTCTCCCTATTATTTGGATTATTAAACTATTTAATTTCCTTTATTTACCAAATTCTCAAAATCCTTGTCTTTAAGGACAAGTTTGCTTTTCTCCAAATAACCTTGCCAACTCAAGGCACATTTTATGCCTATTCAGCATACCCCATGTTCCCAACTCAAAAATAAATATTTTTGAGATTCCTTATTATTTCTTTTTGCCCTTTTTCATAAATGGCAGAAATAAGAAATAATTCCCTAAAATTACTTTTCCACCTCAATAAATCCCACTAAAATCCTCAATGTGTGTTATGGCATTTAGGACCATATCACACTTTTTGATTAAGTGCATTTAAATGGGATTTTAATATTCAGAAAAATCCCATTTAAATCATGGAGAGATTATTTGACCCCATATATCTACCAGTACCATTTACACGCTTTGCCCAATAAATTTTTTGCAACTTATTTCACAAGCCTCCAAATGAATCAATTTTACAACAACAAGCAAAACTTGATTCAACTAACACCAAACCAACCCCTAAACTTGTCAAGCACTCCATTTTAGCAGCACACACTCCACCCTGGTTGTGGGCACTGTAGTACTAAAATATCTTCTCCACCCCTCCTTTGTCTTCTTGTGCTTGGAGGAAGGAGAGAAGATAACCTATGCCCATTTCTTTAACCCTCTTGCCTTGTCACCCTCTTTACTCACCCCAGCAGCTGCAGCAGGCTTGTTCCCTCCCCCTCCTCGACCAGAACCCTACCACACACTCACCCACCGCCCTTGCTGCCCAATAAGAGGCCACCATGGTCATTGTCCATCCTACCCCCAACCCCTTGGGTATAAGGACGGCAGAGGCCACCCTAGTGCCTCTCTGGCCCTCATTTGCCCCCAGAACTCTCCCCACATCTCTCCCCGAGCTCCAGATACTCTTCCCCCGCTCCCCCTAGCCATGGAGAATGAGAGGAAACCCTTCTCGGGTTGAAGCTTGCACGCAAGCTTGTAGGCGGCCCCGACCACCCCTCCTCTTCTACTTACCCTCATTGTGCTCCCCTACACCTAATCTGCCTCCCCGTCACTTCTTTGGTCGCAAGAACACCGGAGACAATCTCCATGGGTGGCATGCCCGAACGGAGCACCACCCGCGAGCCCCCACGCTCTCGAGCCCCAAATCATTTGCATGCAACACGGGCGCCCTCCCCAGGACCTCCGCACCCAACTGGGACTTTCAAACCCGACATGCACCCACCACCGGAAGCTCACCGGCGAGTTCCCCGCGGAGGCCGATGGTGTTGTCTTTGCGCGATCACCTCTCCGTCGTGAAACCGGTTGCTGCTGCCCATCTCCGAGATCTCCACGACTGACCGCGTCCACCTGCACCATCGGTGGCTCCTCTCCTCGCCTCTAGTAAGCCCCCTCCACATCCCAGACCTTCCCTAGGGTTTCCGCCGCCGGTGACCTTACCCTGGGAAGAAGATGCTCCAACACTGTCGGATCCCCTTCTAATCGCACGGTCATCGTCGTGCCTTACCCCTTCGTTTTAGGTGAGCGGCTGACAGGCGGGCCCGTCCCCGTGGTTCGAATTTTCGGCCTCCCGTGGGTGGATCCGGTGCCAGCGAGCTAGCTGTCACGCTGCGCGGCCCACACCCCCAGAAATCGGTCCAGTAAGCCCTTCCTCCCTCTCTTTTAATAAAATAACTTCCAGATCTGTTCAAATGTAGTTTAGTTTAAATCAAGATGAAAATGGAAAACCATTCCAATGGCCTAGATCGAAAATTCCTCAAGATCCTGGAGGTTTTCCCCAACATGTAGATCAAGTCTTACACCAAACAGTATATAGAATAAATATGATAAATGTTCTCCTAAGATCTGGCTAAATCACTAAATAATATCACCAGAACGTTTCACAAGTCCAAATGGAGTAAATCCAATTTGTAAAGAAAGGTATCACCCATACCTTTCAAGTCCCACTGGTCCCACCTTAGTTCGTTTCCTAGATAGCTGGTAGCAATAATAACAAAATAAGGTCATTTCTGCCTTTAGGATTTTCTCTAGGTCAAATAAAATAGGGTTTTGACCTAATTCCAACTCCCAGTAAACCTAAATACCCATATGTAACAAAACACAGGAGGCCCAGATTTATTGAGCTTTTATTCAATTATGGTGAATTAAACATTTCTGTGCATTGTTTGATCACCACTAAATTCACCATTTGAGTTCTGTAAATCCAAAAAGGGTATTTCCAATTTCTACAGAAAGGTAATCTAAATGCCTAAGCAGTGTCCTTGGAACCAAATCAAAAGCTTCTGTAGATTAAATATAGTGAAAAAGAGAAATCCCAGCCAGTACTGTCTTTCGAAATTTCTCAAGGACATTCTGGTATTGTTTTGAGGTGAATACAAATCCTCCAGATTTAGTCCATAAAATACCACCAAATCAAAGAAGGAAATAATTTTTGGAACTCTAGAGAAGTTCTGGTGAACTATTTCCTAAAACTAGAGTCTTATCCACTATAAAATCCATTATAAATCCTAGGAAATTGATAAAATAGTGAAACCACTTTTGTTGGCTTCATTTTATCAATACCTATCTGATGGTATCATTCCTATACAATGGTATCATACATATCAAGCCCTTGGTCAAAACCCCCTCTATTAGGTAGTTCCAAAACTATAAATCCAAAGGGATCCTTTCCCTAATATCTCCAAGTCTCCTCCCCATCCCATCCAATCCAACCCCCAACATCCTACTGATGTCTAGCATATATTTTTCCTTAGCTTACTATATGGTTTGAAGCTTGTATGCCTTGTATTGATTGTTGTATTGTTTGCTTGCATGTATGCTCGATAACGGCGATAGTTGCGATTGTGTGACGCCGAGAAGAAGGAAGCATCAGGGTTATCTTTATTAATTGTATTGGTATTCTGGTACTCTAAAGAAGTCAAGGGACCTCTCACTGGTCACAGGAAAGCCACCATTACTAAACTCCTGTATATACCTACTCCCATTTATCAGCTGTTTTATATCTGTTTATAAATTGCATGATTAAAGGCATGTTTTGTATTCAAATAAATAGACATGAATAACTTGGCTCCTCCAAGTTATGGATGAGTGTCCAATAGGACTCCTACCCTACTGACACCTATTTTTACCCTCTTAGATTGATGCTAAGATGATTAGCATTTTCCCTCTTGGGACCCATGGATTTTAAATGATAAAACTATTTTGGGTTTTACCCTACTATAAAGTTTTCAAAATAAAACCCTTGGAAATAGGCATCATTTCCGAGTGGAAGTTTTATTAAAAGAAGATATGAGGTTGATGAAGAGAAAGTCAAGTAAGAGAAAGGAAGGGATGTTCTAAGCCAATGTCCAGAACAATTTTTATTCGTGCAACCACATTACCCCAGTCGGTGGGGCTTAGCTTGTAGTTTGTGATCCTTAGCCGGGGCTGCTCGTACTCGCTAAAGGGGAGAAATCTCCTGAAATCCGGGCTGTCTGGGACAAGGCACTAGTGCAACAATTGGGTCTCTCACGGACGGTATGCTTTTAGGTAGTACGGATGGAAGATTGTCACTATTGCTATCTGCCAGACTTCGGTCTGGAGATAGGGGTCAGTACGGATGGAAGGACCAGGGTCGTAGTACCCCATACTCGTACCGTAGAGAACAACTCAAAAGGAAAAGCCGCCGTTGCTAGGGATGGACAAATTAAAAGCGTAAGTTTGATTATTTGAGCCCCTGTCTACCGTGTGTAGCAGGTCGTGGTTTTATCTCGGCGGATGTATTGATTCTTGTGGGTAAATTGCACAAACTCTGTAGAGTCTAATCTATTCGAATAGCCGTGTCCACATACAAGGACGGTTGGAATGGCAAGTGCTAGGAGGACCCTTCGGTTAAGTTGAGATGAAACTAAGGATGTGACTTGGTCACGAGGAAAGATAAGAATGAAAATGGTTTTGACCAGTGATGGTCGAAGACGATTAAAAAGGGTTTTACAACAAAACTGTTTTAGAAATCTTTTTAACAAGGATGTGGAGATGTCCGGATTTCCAAAAAGGAGGCATATTTTATAAAAACTCTTTTTCCACAAAGATATAGGGATGCCAATGTTAGGTATTTCAAAAACAACTATAGTGTAGAACTATCTCGCCACAGCCATATATGCATTATCTTATTACCGTGTCTTGGTGGTTTGCGAGTACATTCAAAGTACTCACCGGCATTGTCCCTGTATATTTACTTGGCCAGATTGCAGATGTTAAGAAGGAACAAAGGTGCTAACGTCTATGCGAGCTAGGACGTCTTCCTAGTCAGTTGTCTATAGGTTAAGGCACGGGCTCTGCGCTGAAGACTTCTGTTGCTTATGTTGTAATCGCCATAATGGCCACTTGTAAGTTTTGTACTCGTTACTTTATGGATGTTGTAATGATACTAGTCGGTTATGCTCACGGCTCACTGATCATGGGAACGTGAATTGTATGCATAACGGGTATTCTCGGACCGTAAATCCTGGGTGCCACACCATGTTTTCTGTATGTGAAACAAACAAACGTTTTTCAATGCATGTTATCCATGATCTTTGTTTGTAGCCTTTCATGTTGCATGCATAGTTACTATGTCCTATTGTTAGAACTCCATCTTTCATGTACATGTTTAGAGTTCTTTGGTCCCAGCTTTCAATGCTTGTAAATGGTTTGATCTTGATTTTCATGGTGCATGTCACCTCAAAAATTATTCTTTTTATCACTTACCTACTCGAGCATGAGCAGGAGTTAAGCTTGGGGATGCTTGATACGTCGGAAACATATATATAATTTTTGATGCTCAATGCTTGTTTAATATCTACATTACTACGTTTTGTCCACACTTTGAGGTATTTTTATGCAGTTTCTGGTACTAACCTATTAACAAGATGCCATAGTTCCAGTTGCCTGTTTTCTTTTGTTTTTGGTTCCAGAAATGCAGAAAATCAGTATTCTGGGAATTGGATGGGACAAAAGCCAAAGTCAATATTTTACCGTGGGCGTCATGAAGCCAGAAGGGGAGACGGAGAGGTTCCAGAGGGCCACCACACCCCCCAGGCGCGGGCTAGGGTGGACCCACGCCTGGGCAGGGTGTGGCCCCTCCGGCCGCCTCCTAGCCTCGCCTCTTCACCTATAAGAATCCCCGGATGCAGAAACCCTAAATAATCCATCATACTTCCAGAAAAAACCTCTGTAGCGCCGCCTCCACCGAAAGGGAGATTTGGGGGACATAAAGTCTCTGTTCTGGCACCCTGCCGGGACGGGGAAGTGCCCCCGGAGCCATCTCCTTCGATCTCCACCACCATATCCATCGATCTCCATCGCCATCTTCATCACCGTTGCTGATTCCCATGATGAGGAGGGAGTAGTTCTTCCTCAAGGCTAAGGGCTCTAGCGGTAGCTATGTGTTCATCTCTCTCTATGCATGGTCATATTGTGATCATGAGCTTTGTAATCAAGTATATCTACCTTGCTACTCAAGTGCTTTAATAGATCTCTGCTCTCCCCATGTGTGTGAAAGTGACAGCGTGCATGCCATGGTGGCACTTAGGTTTGAGTCTACATAAATACTCTTTGTGCTTTAATAGATCTATGTTTTTCCTCATGTGTGTGAAAGTGACAGCGTGCATATCGTGTGTGTCACTTTGGCTAGATTAAATATATGTTATGAGTTATATTTGGAGTTGGACGTCTCTATGAAATTGTGGTGTTTATTGGAACCATCTAGCGCTCCAGGTGACAGTGTGGGGTTTCCTAGATTGGGGAAGGTGGACTTTGAGGAGTGATGTTATAGCCCTATCGATGATTAGAGTGTCCAACCGGAGAGTAGTTAAGAGTAGTATCATGAAGAGAGGATATTTATATGAGAGAGTGTTCACTAGTGAATGTATGATCCCTAGGCCTTTTTTCTATACATTGAAACACTGTTTGCATCTAGATCTGTTGTATGTTTGCTTGCTTTAGTCTTTACCTCACTGTCAAGCTATTTTCTGGCACCGTTACCACTTGTATTTCACTATCTCTTCGCCGAAATAGTGCACCTATACACCTGACAAGTGTATTAGGTGTGTTGGGGACACAAGAGACTTCTTGTATCTTGATTGCAGGATTGCTTGAGAGGTAATACCTTTGACCACTTCCTTCCCGAGTTTGATAAACCTTGGGTAATCCACTTAAGGGAAACTTGCTGCTGTTCTACAAAGCTCTGAACTTGGAGGTCCAACAATTTTCTACAAGAATAAAAGTGCGTAGACATCAAGCTATTTTCTGGCGCCTTTTCCAGAGAGGATTTGGCCTTTTACATTTCCTCCACGTCAAGATCCATCAATGCAATTCAATGCATATGAATGAAATGTAAAACAATTTTTTTTCTAGTCCCAATTTTCAAAATCTTGGGATGTGAAAGAATACCACCGCCAACCACCATTGGTGATGCGGCTGGCGGTGCTGGTCTTCTTGGTGGCATTGGCGATGCTCGTCCCATCAGCAGTAGAAGAAGATTTTTTCGTCTTGCCCATCTTGCTAGCATGGTGTGCGATGCGATGGACGTGAAGGAAAGAAGAATGGGAAACGTGAAGAACGTCCAGGGCACAATGCGTGCGAGCTCTGGGAATGGAGGAGGCAGAAATACAGAGAAACAAGAGAGAAAATGGCAAGGGGAAAAATCACATGGCCCCTCGCGGTATAAAGGGACGAAGACGATGACACAAAACCGTTGATACACTTACCCTAGCACATGTCCTTCCTCATGACATACATGTGGCGGGCACCGCCCGAACCGTCGTGAGCATGCCGTCAACTATGCACGGAAATCAAGGAGACACAGTAATTATCACGTAGTCTACGCATGACTAGTCAAATCCCGGTCAGATAGTGGGACCCACAATCGTCTCGTCCCATCGATTCTGCTACCGTTTATGATTGAGCTCACCAGGTGTCAGCAATGACGTCAGCAAAAGAAAAGCACAACAACAACTACAATCTTTTGGCTACAAATAAAAGTACTTACTCGAGTCTGTGACTCAAGGAATTACTTGGGGGCTAATCCTATCAGGAGCGCTGGTCGATGACTGCAAGTGCACAAATCGGATGCAGCTAGTTTCGAAATAAAGATATCGATCCCACAGGGAGACAGAGTCTGAAGTCTAAGAATTCTTGAAATAAATACTAAGAATAGAATTGCAAAACAAAGTTCTAAGTAACAAGATAAAATGCGAGTATTGTGTAAAAAGGTGTTTTCGGGGTTTTGGTATAAGAGAACAATGCGTAAGTAAACGAAACTGAATACAGAAAATAAGTATCATATATGTAAAAGAGATTTGAAACTTCAGTAGGCGAAAGCGTTCTCAGGGATTGGCGGATACACCACTAGCATTATATAGGGCTAAGGTAAAGATTATTATCATGAACATTCTCAACTATGTATGTGTGGGAGGAACTTCACATTTGG
Organism: Avena longiglumis; assembly: GCA_030063025.1. Classification (NCBI taxonomy): domain Eukaryota; kingdom Viridiplantae; phylum Streptophyta; class Magnoliopsida; order Poales; family Poaceae; genus Avena; species Avena longiglumis. Next base: position 434,518,204 of record CP125977.1, on the reverse strand, counting down.
ACAAAGAGGCAGCAACCACTTCTCAAATCATCCGCATAACCACAATAGACAGCAATCAACATCAATTGAATTACTGCGCTATTAAGGGACATAATCCCGTTGGACGTATCCCATGGCATGGATAGTGTTTTGTGAGCTTTCTCGATTCCCAAGTTGATACGTAAGGAGTGCCAATAGCTTTATAGTCACTGTAAGTGCTAACGTCCCTCCGTCTACCAACAAATAGTTCCCTACATCAATTCCCCACAAGAGGCAAATATTGGAGAGGTCGACTTCTCCCAACATCAAGATGTAGACAATCTAACACATGGCCACAGTCATGAATATCATAATAAACTTCATCTTATTTCAATCTCATGCTAGGGTTTCTCCATCTCCCTAAGAACTAATGATCTACTCAGACATGGAGGCAGATAGCATCATAGCAATGGTAATGGAAACGATTATCGATGAATAGTACTTGTATAAATCCACAACTAGTGCAAGAATTACAACAAGATCCAGATGGGATGGATGGAGGTGTTGGTAGTGATGAAGATGCAGCGGTTGATGAATATGGAGATCAATGCATTGGCCTCCCAGAACTGCCTAGGGTGAAGATGTATCCCTAGGGCAAGTTCCCCCTCGAGTCGCCTCCCTAAACCAGTTGCACGGGGTGAAACTATTTGAGGAGGCAGAGGTGGCGCCAACTATACGGTGGCAACTATATGGCGGCGGGACGTATAGTTGGTCGTTATCTCTTCTGTCTCCATTTCTCGCTTCGATTTTTCTTCTGGTATTATTAATATTTCCCCAATAAGCGATATTCGTAGTTTTTGGCTCCTTTTCTCTCCAGTACAACTTCTCCAAGAATTGTGTCCATTGGATCCATCATCTGATCTGAGCCTAGTGAGAATAAACATAAAAAGTGCGTGCGAACGCCATAAAATACCAAGATCCTACATCTACAATGCAAAATAATAATCTAAAACATGATGCCAATATGCACTCATCAACTTCCCCAAGCTTAGACTCTTGCTCGTCCCGAGCAAGTTTAGCTTAATGGATGTGATCCTCATATTGATGAAGCTGAGGCGATAAAATAAATGAGGCAGTTGCAGCATGTATTTTTCATAAAGGATACATATAAACAAGTTCATGAATAGTACCTTACTCAAACCATCCGAATAATATTAGCAGGCTTCCACACCTTAGCAATTAACAGTTCATAAAATATTATTCTCAGCATGATGTAAAAGTATTCGGTTGAACCTAATGAGTTAGTCAGGTAGCCCCAAGTGTTCTTAGGATTAACATATTCACTTGGGATTCAAAATCTCAAATGTCTCTTTGTCTTACTACAATATTGTGGAATATTCTTACTTGCTCTTTGCACATTCGCTCTTTTTCTTCATCTTTCTTTTTCTGATTTTTCTTTAAATATTTGTCCTCACACTTTTTGTCTAAGTGTTGTGCAAAGAAGCTAGCCATATATTCACTTCATGTTAGAATTTCTAAGTTTAACGATCTCAATTATCAATTCCAAATATATATGAAGCATCTTTATAACTGGAGTGTTCTACCTCAACTTGTTCTCACTCTATTTGATAGCACTTATAATTTCTCCTTTGTTCAAGGTTTTTATTTTTCATCTTAATTAATTACATCATCTCTCCTTTTTATAAATCAAACCATTGACCTACAATATATTGATCAAATTATATTTTAAATGTTCTGTTAATACCAGTGGTGTGGAAGACTTCTATTGCTATCATCAAGTGCAAGTAAAATCATACTCAAGTCATTCATATATCCAATAAGACAACTCAAACTCAATAATGCTCCATATATTATAATAAACTCAGAATTTCATAAGTGGGATCAACTATTCCTGAAGGGAATCTAATGATGCAAACTTTATTTATGAGCTCAAACTAATGCAAAACTAGAATAGAAATAAAAACTTGTAAGATAGATTACAAGGTCTTAAAGATCTCCCAAAGCTTGGAATCAAGCTAGGCGGGATCAAATAATCCCCCGTGATTATTTGATAACGTGTTTATTCGAAGATCACTATAGTGCCATGGCACGTGGTATCTTCTCTTTATGGGTTAGCCTGAGGCGGAGGGATTGATTGATGGCCTCCATCTCTTTAATGCACAGCTTGTAGAGAAGGTTATTCTTGTCCATCACTTTCACTTGTTCCTTAATGATATCATTGTTGCTTTGGAGGGTTTGTATCGCCTTGAGACTCATAGTAAAACCTGCTTCAGTGGTTTGCTTGATATCTTCATCGAGTTTATCAAGATAAACACATAGCCACCAAAGATGCCTAGGGACTACTCCTTGTTTATTTCTTCAATATTCAACTCGAGGGCCTTCAACTCCCTCTTCTGGTGTTCTTTGTCCTCGTCAAAGAACTCGAAATAGGTAGTCTTGATCTTCTTGCCTTGATCGTTATTGCTTCCGATCTCCATAGTAACTCCTCCGCTTGGCCTCTTGGATCTTGATGGCTCTATGCTATGTCTTCTCTTGTATGAACAAGAGGTATATTTGTTCCTGGTGATTTTTGATAAGAGATAGTCACAATAGGTCAGTATATAAGAGGGGTCAGAGGTCGTTAAAACTCACGAGAAACACCAAATTGTTGTCCAAGAAAACAATCCAAACCGACTACAAAAAGAAATCACGGATTTGGAGGAGTCCTGTGCCGTAACGACCAACTATACAGTCGCAACCCATATAGTTGCGGCCGTATAGTTGGTTCCGGGCAGGTACTTCCAAATATTTATAGCTCAAGTCGGTTATATTACCGACTAAGAACCGACAAAGAGCGTTTTTTGCATCATATAAAAATGAAAAACGGGTCAAGGGTACTGAAGCTTTGACGACCAACTATTCGTCGGGAGAATTTTATCTGGCCGTATAGTTGTGGCCATATATATACGGTACCCCGAAAATATTTTGTGAGAAGGGGTACATAATGTATAACCACCAACTATATGGCGGTAGATTTTTATCCGGCCGTATAGTTGCGGCCATATAGTTGTAGCACCCGAAAATTATTTTGCAAGAGGGATACAGAACGTTTAACGACCAACTATACTGCGGGAGATTTTTCTCCGGCCGTATAGTTGCGGCCGTATAGTTACAGAAACCCCTCAAAAACTTCAAAAAAATAAGAGGAATTCAAAGTAAAAAAAATAATACTAAAAACTGTGAAAACAAAGCACTTATTAGAGTTAGAGAACTTACCTTCCACTTACCGTTTATTTAGTCAGGAGTGACAAGCTCCTCCAACAACAAGGACTTCTTCTTCTTGGGAGGATTTGACCTTAGCTCATATAGTAATTCTTGAAAGCAAAAATCACCAGGACTAAAGCTCCTCTCAATAAGATCGATGTGTTGCTGGGTAAATATAAATGATGCATCTACTACCTTTGCTTCCCGTCTCTGCATAATCTGCAACTCAAATTCTTGAAGTAAAAGGATCCAACGGATCAGTCTTGGCTTATGAAACTTCCTCTCGAGGAGTTCTTTAAAACCATCACGGTCCGTATGAACTCTTACTTTTGCATCAACAATATAAGAACGAAACTTATCACAAGAGAAAAATACAGCAAAGAGTTCTCTTTCTTCCTTAGGATAATTCTTTTGAGGACTATTGAGAGTTCTACTAGCATGATGTATAATATTAAATCTGCGACCAATGTGTTGTCCCAGAGTTACTCCTACAGACGAGCTTCACATATTAAATCAAAAGTCATATCCCATATAGGTGGTTTAATAATGGGAGCACGAGATAAAGCATATTTAAGTTTATCAAAGGCAATAAAGCATTTATCATCAAAATTGAATCTTACTCCCTTTTGCAATAGATTAGTCAAAGGTTTAGAAATTCCAGAAAACTTCCTAATGAACCTTCTATAAAAGCCTACATGACCAAGAAAACTTCTTATACATTTTATGTCCCTTGGTTGCGGCATTCTCTCTATTGCTTCTACTTTAGCCCTATCTACTTCAATACCCTTACCTGATACTTTGTGTCCAAGGACTATTCCTTCTTTGACCATAAACTGAAACTTCTCCCAATTTAGAACAAGATTGGTATCTTCACAATGCTGCAAAATTCTATTGAGATTATCGAAGAAACTAGTAAACAAAGTTCTATAGACAGAAAAATCATCCATAAATACTTCCATTATCAGTTCTATAAAATCTGCAAATATAGAAGTCATGCATCTTTGAAAAGTAGCCGTAGCATTACATAAACCAAAAGGCATGCGCTGATAAGCATGTAAACCAAAAGGACTAATGAAAGTTATTTTAAGTTGGTCTTTAGGATGAACAACTATTTGGGAAAAACCAGAGTACCCGTCCAAGTAGCAAAAATGAGTGTGGTTTGCTAACCTCTCTAAGGTTTGATCTATGAACGGTAAAGGATAGTGATATTTCCTAGTCCCCTTATTTAATTTCCTAAAATATATGCACATCCTATGTCCAAAAACAGTTCTAGTAGGTATCAATTCATTGTTTTCATTAGAAACAACACTAAAGCCGCCTTTCTTAGGAACACAATGAACATGACTTACCCATTCACTTTCTTTTACATGATAAATTATACCTGCATTAAGTAGGTGTACTATTCCCTTTCTTACCACTTCCTTCATTTCAGGCTTTAGTCTTCTATTAAACTAGTTGACACCCCGCACGTTGCTGCGGGCAGTAGAGATGTGCTTATGTATCGCGGACAGCAGAGATGTGCTTCTGTATGGAAAAAAATTACATTGACAGTCTATCAAGCCGTCTTTGGTTGGTAATCGTATGAAGACACATGGTAGGACGTAACCACATGAAATTTAATATAAGGCATGTGCATCATTAATAATAGAAGAATATAATTGTACGAAAGCTTGTTGCATGTATCCTTCATATTAGGAACAAAGACATGTACGTGAATTAAAAATCATAGTACTCCTCACATGTAGAAGGAGGATGTAAAATATTTGACAAAAGAAGAATTTAGGAGAAATTTATCGTTGTCACAGCCCTTTATTAATCAAGACATCTCCCGTCTTCTGTAATGACCACTACCACTCGCCCATCGAGGCAACCTTTATTCATCAACAGAAGGCAGGGTAACTATAGTGTCAGCAAATACCACTCGCCTGCCATCGAGGCAACCTTTATTCATCAGAAGACGGCAGGGTATCTGCAGTGTCAAAAAAAAATTAGTTTGAAGTCATATGATATATATTCTTTAGTAAAATAGGTCGCAGATAACTTTTCATGTGAAGATTTACCTCTAAATTTGTCGGAAGTTGTTGAGAATTTTGTTTAAGAGTCTGAATCTTCAAGGCTGTATGAGGTGCGCAAGTCAAGATATTTTTGCAAGAATGGAAGTTAACATTCGTGTAGAAGTTGTAACTACCTTTTTTTTGTCGTTTATCCGATGTGATGTTGCTGCGAATGATGACGATGTAACAATTAAAAACTTTTAAAAAATGGAAAATGGTGGTGCAATGAGAAATAGAGGTCAGATGGCAATACCTTTGATTATTGTCATCAGTATCCTTATCAAAAAGTAGTTTCCTCTTTGTATTTGAGCTGTTGACATAAGGCAAGATAGTATAATTTTAAAAATGCAGAAGAGTAATTTTGGTGTGGGAAGTTCGTACCTAATTGGATTTTCAATGTCAGAGCATTCAGATTGTGCATGTACAAATTTATCTGTGACAGTACTTGAAGATTGTGCATATGGTGTAGTAATATCTGACCTGGAATTGTATGCAAAAGGATTTTCAGTGAGCTAAGAAAAGAGCATAGAACCATAGAATAACAATAGTAGATGTCAAACCTCTGAAAATGATGCGTGTTCATGGGAGATGGGAGGACTAATGCATTTTTGTTCGTGGGGTCCTGAAAATAATAGTTTGTTAGAAGAAGCGACAATATGATGTGTCAATATAGAATAAGTATAGTCGCTTGACCTGTGGGGCTGACAATGTTGTATTTAGGTTTTGTTCATCAACTGATTAACTCTTTTTCAGCACATAGTTTATAGAGAATTTTGAAAAATACTCAGGATTCATTCCTATGGTGAAGAGCCTTGTCTTTCCAATGGCTTGGTCAAGAGAAACTGCATGGTCTGATGCATCTAAATTCATATTTTGAGAGGCTTCTGAAGCGGTTTTATCAACCAAATCTTCTGCTACAGAAGTAAAAGCAATTGTGTCCATGCTTGTTGTGCCATCAGTAATTTTTAGGGGAAGCTTGTACCTAAATGAGTAAAATATAGTAGGTGTTAGTTAAGCAGATTGTTTATAAATAAAGTGGTGATGCGATCAGTTGAGCAACTCCAAGGTTACATGGGTTTGGGTGCCGAAAGAGCGCATGCGCATCTTTGCGTGTCCAGGTTGTTGTTGTATCCTTGACCACATGTTTTGTAAGTTTTGTAATACCAATTCGATGATTGTATTATTGCCTCTATCTTCGCAATGCAACTGTAGGTAGCTCCTCCCTTTTGTTATGAAAGTGCAGAGTATTAATTAAAATAATATTTTTAAAGTGATATATAGATCCGTGCAAATGAATAGGTACCTGAAAAGATGAAATTGGCATTGCAGATATTTCCGCCAATTTGTATAGTTTGCCTGCTGCTTCAATGGGAGATAGGCAGACAACCTGAGGTTGTTGTTGCTGTAGTGTAGGAATTTCCCATTGATAGCTTCAAAGTAGATATACACATGTTTAGTAGGTAGTCTGGGTTGTGTATGTATATATACAAAGAAGGTAAACTATTGTAGATGGAAGTCTTGACGAACCTGGTTATATATTGGGCAACCTCTGGTATATCCAAGTCCATGTATATTTGGGTTGCTGAACTTGAGGAAGCCTCTATTTTTTGTAATATATCAATAATTATTGTTGGTTGTCATGCTACTAAATTTGTTACAGGAAGTATTAATTATTGCGAACTTACCTGAAAACTTTCCTGTAGTGAGGCCAGCAAATACACATACCATATTTTTTCCTTTTGATTTTGCAAGGATAGTGCTTTCATCAAATGCTTCTCCATGTTGACCCCAGAGATTTATTTGTTGAGTCTGTTCGCTGAAACATGATGAAAGACCGATGAAAAGAGAGGTACATAACTGTGCACCAAAATAATTCATATAAATTGTGGAAAAGATCTTTACTCTTGGTTACGGATTTGGACTTTCCTGAGTTTGTACTGAGATGTTGGGCTGGCATAGTCATATGGGCCAACGTAGCTAATTACTCCTATTAAATCTATGAAAAGAAGTATTTAAGAAATGTATGATTTTAGGAAGTATAACTGGAACAGCAATTTTTTGTAAGTAATACCTAGAAGTGGCTTGGTCTGAATGTCTTTGGTTGATAGTTTATCGAACGGGCAGAAATCAAAGGCAAATTGGGGAATGCTGGTTCCTCGTGCTGCATGGGATAAACCTTGGAGCTTGATTTAAATAGAAGTATGTACTTCTGGTGGTGGTAAATATACTTCTTGTGTGCAATATCAACAACGTTAAGATCTGCAAATATGTAGACAGATCCCACTTGTAGCGACGATCGGAACTGTTTTTCAACTTTTCTTGGAATAGTTATTTGTGCCATAGTACCCTGCAATAATATGATTAACTTAATGTGGTAAGATATTTTAAGAAAGTGCTAATGAATTTGATGAAAGATATTCATAGAATACTTACATCTTCAGCGAGAATTATTCCATCAATGCTGATGAAAGGGTCTGCAGCTTTGGAGTTCATATTTTTCGAATCCCAAAGTCGTATGAGTCGTCCAAAGACCTTGCAGTTTTGTTGTCCTGGAGTAATGCTTGCAAACTTTGTAGAAGAGTTCATGATTGATGTGTCTCTAAAATAAGAAAAGAAATATTATATAGAATGATAAGAATTTGCAATCTGCATATTGTCAAGATAACACACAATCAATCATGATAAGAAGATTGAAAAACTTGTATTGCTGTTCTCTTGTAGCATACCTTTCTAATTTAATGAAGATGTTTTTTGATATGAGAAAAAACTTCATGGTAGACTACATTGTGGGTGCAATTGTCATGTGATGGAGGACTATTCTCAATAAGAACCCGTAAGCCTTTTAGAGATGTTACTCGTGAGAAAGCGACATATAATTGGCCATGAGAGAAAACTGGAGTTTGCAAATAGACACCAACTCTGTCAAGAGTCTGTCCTTGGCTTTTGTTAATTGTCATAGCATATGAAAGCCGTACCGGGAATTGCCGACGTTTCAATTTGAATGGCCACCTGGACTGGACTGAAGTGGTTACAATGCGTGGGATATAAACTTTTGAACCTTTGGCTTTCCCAGTAATTATTTCTCCTTCAATTACCCTATTTGTAAGTTGTGTAACAATGAGTCTAGTTCCATTACAAAGACCACGAGAGGGATCTAGGTTACGCAATAACATTATGGGGACTCCTATTTTTAGATGCAACACATGATCTGGAAGCCCATTCATGGGAATGGTATTCAAAAACTCAGTGGGATATAATGCCTCTAGCGTGGAAAGGTTAGATGAAGTGTCATCAATTGAATCTGCACTGTAATATAACATCTCATTCGTTGGTAACTCAGCAATCATTTTTCTATTTATTTCAGAAACAACCTCATTTGTAGGAGCTAAGATAGCACGATCACAGAAGTATGATGCAATATCTGTCTGTTGGGAGCTGTCAGAATTATACACAAAAGAAATCAAACCTTTAAGATTTCTACAATCTGATGGGAGTAGGAGAGATGGAGGAATTTTTATGAATATATTTTCAGACTCATTTTCAATTGGAATGAAAGGTTCAGTACCATCTCCCACCCTCAAAAGCCATTCAGCAAACATATGTAGCTCTTCTTTATAGGAGGGCGAAAGAAATTTTGAGCGGAGCCGCATATTCTCTGTCAAGTCCAAAACCTCACAATCACGCCATAAATAAGAATTTACAATGCAAGCTTTTAAGATTTGTTGCTTTCTTGCATTTGGTATAACCGGAAGAGTTTGGCGGAAGTCTCCACTAAGAACAACGGTTATCCCACCAAACTGTTTGTCCTCTGAACTGGGTCTGGTCTCTGACATCATATCTCTAAGTGTACGATCAAGTGCTTCAAAACAATACCTATGATTGACTGGTGCTTCATCCCAAATAATCAGAGATGTCTTTTGAATAAGTTCAGCCAAGTTAGTGTCTTTTTTTACATTGCACATAGAATTCTCACGTATATCCAATGGGATTTTAAAACGGGAGTCTGTTGTTCTACCACCTGGAAGCAATAAGGATGCAATTCCTGATGATGCAACAACCAAAGCTACCTTTCCTTTGCTTCTTACAAAGTTAAGTATAGTTGTCCACAGGAAGGTCTTTCCAGTGCCTCCATATCCATATACAAAGAATGTTTGGCCTTCTTTATTTTTGACAGAATTACAAATAGCATGAAAAAATTTTCCTGGCACTTATTCAGTTTTGGAATATCTTCAGATAAACTTGTGGTCATCTGACGAATATCATAACTCAGCTCATCTAATAGTAGTCTATTTTCAAGGGAAGCACTTGCTATATCATCTGGTAGTGGTAAATTAAAATGTGATAGAGAATAGCCAGCATCCCTCAACAATTTATCCACCTCAAATAGAACAAATGAGACGGCAATATCTGCAGATGAGTTGCTTCTTTGGAAACTGTTATGATTTAATCTATAGGTAATATCCTGACTCATGGAGGAAGCATGTTCATCGAAAAGTTTTTTTGGATTTGTGACTTCACAGAATAGCAACATTGTGACAAAAAGATGTCGTAATTGGGAAGGTGTTGCCCATTAATTTGCATCTGTGAGAGCACAGGACCATTCTTGGTCATCACCAAGAAGTCCCAAAGCTTCACAGGCTGCACGAAAGGTCGGATATTCCTGATTTCCTATTGTGCGGATTTCTGTGAAGGATCTTGCACCTTTCACAATGTGGAGCAATAGGCGGAGATAATAAAGTTCTCCTTGTATAGGACTAACATTAGCAACACGACCAATTTTCTTTTGAGAGCCTTTACGTGTATCCCAGTACTTACCATTTTTGTCTGAATGCCATGTAAAATGTTCTGGGAACTGGATATAAGTATGGTCTCGAGCCGCCGGGGAACGACCATTGGCTTCTAGCCATGCAGTTAGCTTAGTCTTCAAATTATTTGGGTTTGAAATTACTTCTTCAAGGTTGTCATCCTCTGCATACACAACATTATTCTCCAATGGTAGATGCACAGGAAGGCGTTCAACTGATGGGAGAGTATGGTGAATGTCGAACTGAAGCAAACGCCAAGATGCATCATGTGGGGTGACACAACGACACTCAAGAAAATTATTTATTTCATTGACAGTTTCACTGGATGATTCTGAGGATGAGGAACTTTTATAAAATCCAACCCTTGCACAATCAAATCCTTTTGTGACATATTTGAAAAGATATTTATGCATACCATCATGGTTGACCCTTTCGAAATTTATGTGTGCCTGATATTTAACCACCAAGTCTACATTGTGAGGAACTACAAATCCATTGTGAATGTTAGTTCCATTTCTGTTAACAACTATTCCATTATTCGGTCGGGCATACTGAGCAAACCCATTTTCTGCCACAATGGTTTTTTCACAGAATTCCTTGGGGTAGAATTTGGAACATTTTCCTTCAGACATACAGGGCGATTTTTGACCTAGAGGGCCACAAGGTCCATGAATCATAAATGAAGAGACAGCTTCATATCCCACTGGATCAGTTGTCGGATCTGGCAATTGAGCAGAGATAAAATAATCTATCTTTTCCGGATCTAGGGGTTCTTCTTTTGCCAACCATACAATGATATGAACATGTGGGAGGCCACGTTTTTGAAATTCGACTATGTACACAACTACAAAAGGAAGTCAAAATTTTAGTTTGATGTAAGATAGTTTGTGGGAAATTAAATAACGTCCAAAGAGATTCATTGAAATATTACCTGCATTTATAGGGCCAAAAAAGTCTCTTTTCTTAATATCATCCATTAAATGATTCAGCTTCATTTTGAAGACTATCTACAATATCGGGCCTGTCCTCAGGATGTTGTCCAGGAAAGGATGCTAAAGCCTCCATAATTTCAGGCCATGCTGGATTTGACGTAAAGGTGATGAACAAATCTGGGCATCCATATTTTCTACAAATAGCAATACAATCTTGATAGTTTTGATATAAATAGCGAGGGCCTCCGGTAAATGAAGACGGCAAGATAATACGTTGCCCGGCAGAAGATCCAGAAGTGATGCCTCTTGCAACAGAATTAGTCAAGGAGTTGTAGGATGCTGATCTATATTTCCGCTGGAAGCTTGGTTTTCTATAGTGCCCTAGGCGCTCTCCCTCGACACAACAATAGGCATCAACTTGATAAGCTTGGGTCCCTCTTTTACATTTCAAAGGAGTGTTGAAGTCCCCAGGCCTATCATGCAACCTATAAGCATAGTACTCAAGCATTGTTGCTTTCTTACGTTGCATACCTTGAGACCGGGGGGTTTGACGATAAAATATGGAATCATGGTAGCCATCCTCTCCGTATGGAAATAAGATAGGATATTGCATTGCCATGAACTTGCGATGTTTTTCATTTATCTGTTGAAGGCCATCTTCACGGTCATCTATTATAAGGTCTCTGCCAATATCAGTTGCTCCAATATCACCAATTACCAATCCCACTACCTCAGATGCAACCGGAGCACTAAAAATGTCACCATGAGCATCAACTTTACCAAATAGCCTAATACGGTAGTGGTCAGATGTATCTCCATTTAATCTTTCACTTGCAGTTCTAAAGAGCTTGACGATGGGGTTGTGAGTGTTAAGCATTTGTATGAGGTATTTAACAATGTCTTCATTAGCTTGAAAAGAGCCCTTGTGAGAAGAAACAGTATTGATCCTATGTGACAATTCATTAGCCGATATGTAAAGTTGAGCATACTCTGGCCGCTGGCCTTGAGATGGCCGCATAGAACCAATACGGTGGCAACTCTGACCACTAACCTTAAAAACATATGGACCCTGACCATCATTTACAGATTCAATAACCTTAGCTCCCATAGAAGTCATAGCAAACATGGCATTGTATTGTCGTATATGATGAAAGAAGTGGTTGGAAGTGGCTTTATCTTGTGAAGTTAACAGATCCAGTAGTGGTTGTGGTGGTGGGTCATAATGTGGAAGTATGATGCTGCCTCCTTTGCAGCATAAAGTGTATGTCGGCTTTGATGTATGCCTCTCTCTACGAACACGCTTGTCGTACCAAAAGAAGGCACCACACTGTGAGCAATTATGTTGGGGGCCTCTAAGATTTAGTGGTGTAAAAATTGTTCCTGTAAGGAGCGTAATATTGCACTCGGGTCATATGGAGATATCTTACCTGATTGTAGTATATAAGGGAAATAAATAAATCTTACGCTGGTGGTGTTGGGTTCGACTTGGTGTAGAATTATAAGATCCAGAGAGTTGTCCAGCAATATTTTGTTCAGCGGATGGATTTGATGTTATTATATTATGTGAAGTAGACGAAGACGAAGCTAAGTTTGACCGTCCTATCGAGACATGCCCTGAATGTTGTTGTGTGGAAGGTAGCACTTCATCTACATCCACGAAAAAAGAGAACAGGCTAGGATACAGTATAGGGAATATGGAGCAACATGTATATATTTTTTGTGCATCAGATATATACAATCAAATTTATGAACTAACCTCCACGTGTATTTGCTAGTCTACGTCTACGTCGAGACTCGGATGTAATAGATGTGTCTGTGTGAGGTACTGTAACAGGTGACGTTTGGCGGCGCCGACGACCACTTCGGCCACGTGGGATTCCACGCTGGGGTGTAAAACATGAAGAACTTTCCCCCGTATCCATGCTGACAGAAATTGTGAACATAATAATTGAAAAAAGGTCTAGAGGGCATCATAATTCTAGGTAAGCCTGACAATTGTTTAATTATGGGAAACAACAAACCGTGGCAAATAACAACATATAAAGCAGGAAAAAATGGTTAGCAGATTGTATGGTAGAGACATACCGTTCCCTTGGAATGGAATAGGCTCGAAGCAATCAATATGAAACCAAGTCCAGCAAGCCCTCTTCTCGTAAATTGGTGTAAAGGAAGTTCAGATAAGACAGTACGAACACATCTGCATAGAATACACGTGAATTTCAGTTAAGGCAGTACAAATAGAGTTGTACAAAAGTCATGGAGTAGATAATGAAATCAAAAGAAAATAGATTGTACAGATGAGAATAATGAAATAAAAGTTAAATGGATAAGGTGATGAGATGAAGACCTGCTGTGAGTCTGACGGATGTGGGGATAAAGAACAGTCACATCCAGCAAGAACAGCAGACGGACGCAACGAACATAGCGAGAAGTTTGCGCGAGAGTGGCAACTGAGGGGGTTTGAAGAAGAGGGAATCAAGGGGTTAAAATACACAATCGAGCTGAAGAGATAGCGGACGGAAGCCATTAAAGTCAGACAGAACAGATCGTGCAGCGGGCGTTACCATCAAATTGTAGGAGGAGCGAGAAGGATAGGTAAATGGGAGATCGGGAGGCATCGGTCAGTTTCCTGTGTGAGGCATCCATCAATTCCATTGGGAGCTCGGGAGGCACGACCGGCTAGATGAGATCCGGACCTGTAAGGCCTCGTTTGGCGGGCCGGTTTTAACAGGTTTTAGGGTGTAATATTCCGGCCCAATTCAAGACACGCCAAAACACTTGATTGACCGTTTGGTAGGCAGGTTTGGGACAGGCTGAGCCCCGTCAAATTCCCTGGATACTCGTCGGATCGAAGGGGATTAGAGACGCCCCATGCACCTCGCGTTTTTGACGGCTAGACCCGCTGCGGGATTGGGTGAAGGAAGTGTTTTCACCTAAAACACTAGGGATAATACTCTAGAATACACATTAATTCCTGCCTGCCAAACAAGGCCTAAGGGAGCTGGACCGATGTGGGGATCGGGAGCGGTGACATCCAGCAACACCAGCAGACACAATGAACAAACACAAAGAGCAGGTTGATTTAGAGGGGCAACTGACGGGAGTCAAGAAGAAGAAATTGAGGGGTTAAAATACACGATCAAGCAGGGAGTCGTGACGGAAGCCATTAAAATCGATAGAATGAACTGTGGAAAATGTGGGAGGAGCGCGAAACTGCAGTACATGGAGATCGGGAGAATCCGGCAGTTTCGGTGGGCATCCAACAGTTTGCGGTGGGAGCTCGGGAGGCAAGGCGGTGATGGTTCTTGGCGGCATCGAGCCTGTCTTGCCGATAGACGTAACAAAGTTTTTCCTTAGCGCAGTTTGAGAAGACGCGGAGCGAATCGGCAGAGGGAATACGGTCGACCGATACATCAGGGACCTCATCTTTGTAATCCAACGGATATGAGAAATTAGGGTGACGTGGCTGCATGAGCTTTCAGCTTGCAAACATTAAATGAAGGTTAGTGGGGATGAACTTTATAGATATTATTATAGATTCTGTAACTGGTTTAGCACCTTCCTCCATGAATATTCGATGGATGGCTATCGTGGGACTAATACCCTTCAAGTCGTGCATTGAGTACCCAAAGGCCTTGCGGTGCTCCTTTAGTACCTTCATGAGTTCTTCTTATTCTTACCCTGAAAGTTTAGCAATAATAATAACAAGGAATTTATTAATATCATCAAAGAATCTATACTTAAGATTATCTGGTAGAGGTTTTAATTCTAGGGGTGGTAATTCTTCATCCCCTCTCTTTTATGGCTCTTCAAAAGCTTCATCAGTTGGAGGTTCTTCAATGGGAAATGAATCAAATTCACTCTCTAGTTCTTCTAAAGTTCTATCCTCCATAATTATTTCTTCACAATTAGGATCTTCATTTATTTCTTCCTCTTGATTATTTAAGAAAAGCGCTTCCATTTCTTCAATAGTTTTCTCTTTCTCTTGTTCTTTTATGAATATAGGTTTGTCTTTAAATTTTGAGAAGTGGAATTATTTTTATGCTTTCCCAAGCTTAAGGGATACAACCTCCTTTTTCAAGTCAAATGTGGCACCTATATCACTCAAAAAGTTTCTTCCAAATATAATTGGGCAAATAGTGTCAATTGGCATATCAACAACTACAAAATCAATAAGGAAATTTTTATTGTTAATTGTGATGATTACATATTCAACTACTCCCATTGAAATTCTAAGATATTTATTGGCTAACATGATTGTCATATTAGTATTTTCTATTGTAGCCGGTGTTATCTCTTCTTTTATTTCTAGATAAAAATCATAAGATATAATATTAACTTCGGTGCCAAGATCACATAAACCGTAATGTGAGGTTTCTTTAAATATGCAGGGAAGAATATGCTTACCCACATGTTTTACCTTAATTTTACGTACAACCAATATAGAAGTCTCTTCATCAAGTTCAACTATGTTACAATGTGCATACATAGCTATGATTGCTTCCTTGGTTACCTCTTCATATTTGGTTTCATCTAGATGTTCTTCAATTATTGTCACACTTTCCTCTTCTTTCACCTCCTATACTGCTTTGACCTGTTCATATTCCAAAATATGCTTTTGTGTAGTGTTAGCGAAAGGTATCTCATACATTGGTTCTAGGGAAGCCAATGTTGTTTTAACTTCTCTTTTCTTCTCAGGTTCAGGTGGTGGATCAAACTTGACTGAACCTTATTTTGGAGCTTCGATGTGTTATGTAAAAGCTTTAACAACTTGCAACACAAGATCTGAATCTAAATAAAGATCTTTAGATAATTCATTAACATGGCCCTTTTTATTATAGTCATGAATACATTCATGATCTATTATCTGCCTCCTTCACTTCCTAGACCAAAATTCCCTGAAACTCTATGATCGCGAATTCTATTAAGTAAATCTCAAGCTTTAGTTATAGGCAAATCCATAAAAGCTCCTCTCGCGCAAGAGTCTAGTTCAATTTTATTAGGTTCAATTAAACCGCCATAAAAGATATGCAATAAATACCACTCAGGTAAATCATGATGAGGACATTGTCTAAGTAAATCTTTAAATCTTATATAAGCTCTTACTAGTCATTCATTGGGACGGTTCCTCCAATTTATTATAAGCCGCCTGATTCCAAAAGATTTTGATAAAGGATAATATTTAGAAAGAAATTCGCAAGCTAAATTATCCCAAGTAGTAGTGGCTTTTGAGGGTAGAGATCTATACCATGAGAGAGCTGTATATGTCAAATTTTGACTAAAAAGTTTAACCCTTACCTCATCAGTGGTATACCCCGTTAATTGGAACGTGCCACATATATCTTTAAATCATGCAATATTGTCATATGGATCAGGATCTTCTTCATCTCTAGTAAATTTCTTCTTGTGTAAAATACCAAGTAGTAGAGGATTTATTTCAAACCCCCTTGTCATCTCGTTGGAGTTGTCTCTTTTATAAATATCACAGGGCTACCTAAAGTGTTTGAATGGGTTAGCACTAGTCATATGCTCAAACTCCATCATGTCGGTGGAAACCTGTAACTAAAAACAAAACTTAACAAAACTAAAGTAAATAAGCAAAAACTAAAAGACCTACAGAGCTTAGCTCCCCGGCAACGACGCGAGAAAATAGCTTAATGACTGCAAGTGCACAGATCGGATGTAGCTAGTTTCCAAATAAAGATATCGATCCCACAAGGAGCATGAGTCTGAAGTCTAATAATTCTTGAAATAAATCTGAAAATAGAATTGCTAAATAAAGTTCTAAGTAACAAGATAAAATGCGAGTATTGCGTAAAAAGGTGTTTTGGGGTTTTTGGTATACGAGAAAAATGCGTAAAGTAAACAAAACTGAATACAGAAAATAAGTATCGCGTATGTAAAAGAGATTTGAAACTTCAGTGGGATAAAGAATTCTCAGGGATTGTTGGATACACCACTAGCATTATAAAGGGCTAAAGTAAAGATTATTATCATGAACATTCTCAACTATGTATGTGTGGGAGGAACTCCGTATTTGGATAAATAGGCAGCAACCACTGCTCAAATCATCCTCATAACCACAGCAGACAGCAATCAACATCAATTGAATTACTGCGCTATTAAGGGACATAATCCCGTAGGATGTATGCCATGGCATGGATAGTGTTTTGTGAGTTTCCTCGATTCCCAAGTTGATACGTGAGGAGTGCCAATAACTTTATAGTCACTGTAAGTGCTAACATCCCTCCGTGTACCAACAAGTAGTTCCCTACATCAAGTCCCCACAAGAGGTAAATATTGGAGAGGTCGACTTCTTCCAATATCAAGATGTAGACAATCTAACACATGGTCATAGCGATGAATATTATAATAAACTTCATCTTATTTCAATCTCATGTTAGGGTTTCTCCATCTCCCCAAGAACTAATGATCTACTCAGACATGGAGGCAGACAACATCATAGCAATGGTAATGGAAACGATTATCGATGAATAGTACTTGTATAAATCCACAACTAATGCAAGAATTAAAACAAGATCTAGATGGGATGGATGGAGGTGATGGTGGTGATGAAGATGCATCGGTTGATGAAGATGGAGATCAATGCCTTGGCCTCCTAGATCTGTGTAGGGCGAAGATGGATCCCTAGGGCAAGTTTCCCCTCCATGTGCCTTCCGGAGGTTAGGTTTCGACGATTTCTAGGTGTTATGTATGTCGTCTCCCCGAACCAGTTGTACGGGGTGAAACTATTTGAGAAGGCGGAGGCGGCGCCAACTATACGGTGGCAACTATACTTCTTCAGGACGTATAGTTGGTCATTATCTCTACTGTCTCTGTCTCTCGCTTCGGGTTTTCTTCTGGTATTATTAATATTTCCCCAATAAGAGATTTTCGTAGTTTTTGACTCCTTTTCTCTCCAGTACAACTGCTTCGAGAATTGTGTCCATTGCATCCATCATCTGATTTGATCCTGGTGAAAATAAACACAAAAACTGCGTGCGAACGCCGTAAAATACCAATATCCTACATCTACAATGCAAAATAATAATCTAAAAGATGATGCAAATATGCACTCATCACTGGTCGCGCACCTGAGAATTCGATACGGTCCCCGAGTTAGTCGAAGAAATTCTTAAAGCTTCGAGTTCTTCTTCGAGTCTACGACTCCACTACGGACTCGAGGGCTACTCCCATAGGGAGCGCTAGCTATGCATTCGAAAAAGTGCCGACGCTAGTCGTGTTTTAGGTCATCCGAAGAACTTCTGAATCACCATAACATACAACCAAAAACTATAAGTCTCTTCTCGATTCTATGACTCGAACAGACACTCGGGGGATACTCCCACAGGGAGCGCTGGTCGCGCATCCTATGAATTATGGAAATGAGATCTTTAGGATCCTTCATGATTACAATAAAGCATACATCTTATTCAACAACTCTACTCAAAATAGCACTAAGTGAGGCAACGTCTCCTTGGTCACCCGAAACGCCTCTGTGGTGATAAAATTTCGGATGTTGTGTCTACGACGCAAAGATAAGACCTATAAATACTTCTGATGGCCTGGCAACGCACACGACTATGCTCTGCTGGTAATTTTCTGTGTCAACAGGCACGATGAAAATTCCCGACGGACGCGTTGGGTACATAACTTAAAACACTGGAATTCGACTCCTGTAAGACCTCCATGGACTGAGTCAAATTACGCCAGCAATTTTCCGAATTCGAGTCCGGGTACTTGAGTATGAAGTAGATCGTGTTGTTTTGTCCAAAGAAAGTTAACTAACCCTGATCTGTTGGGCGATTCAGACACACGTATCAACAATCCCTATGAACCAACACATTGACTCGAAACTTATTCAGGTGAAACCACTTGAAAGACTTAAGAGTCTCCAATCGAATCTATGATTCAACTGAACACTCGGGGGCTACTTACATGGGTATGACCTACATGTGCCCTATGTTAGCCTACCCGGTATTAGCCTGGCAGATGCCCATACAATCACCCACTATGGATAGCAAAGCCCAGGAAGGATTCAGGTGACCTAGGACCATACGGATATGCCTTCTTGGAGTGCACAACCAGTTGTATATAGAATTTCAAAGGGTCAAACCCTAACCTGTAACTGAGTCGACCTACCCCGAGACCTGTACTCCCCATATAAAGTCCATGAGGGCACGACGAGGAGTACCTCACTTAAAACCCTAGCATACACCACGCCGGATCCAATCTGCGCACCCTTGTAACCTTCGGTTCCACCATCAATAAAGAACATACAAGAAAGAGTAGGGTTTTCCCTCTGGGGGCCTGAACCTAGGTAAACCTCATGTCCTCGTGTTGCGAATCTGTTAGTTGTTCTACGATTTCTAGCATCCCCTCCTTCTCCAAAACCAAAGTCCATAATAATGGGCATTGACGATTCAAACCCTCGTCACATTGAGTTGTAGTTCTAACTTGTAATCGATCCGTACATGACTCTGAGATCTAGACTTTCATATAAAGATGGGAGGAGTTGACCGAGAGGGCACCGTAGTTCTCGATTCACCATAACCCTCCACAAGCTAGATTGCATCTAGCAATCTGATGACCTTGTAATCCCCATTGATATTAATCATACATACAATAGTAGGGTTTCCTCTACGAGGGCCTGAAGCTGGGTAAATTACCTCCCTTGTTTGTCTCATAAGCCGACGAAATCACCATCGCTCCCTTTTCCCTGAAACCCAAATCCATAACAATGGGCATTGCCGAGGTTACCCCTCGTCAATGACCACTGCCCAAAACAATACATATGCTACAAGAAAGCTCCCCTAACAACAAACCTTTCAAAAGAGAATGACACAAAAACATCGCCATTACAAGATCTAGTCCGCAAGGACCAGACCTTGGATTTCACCCTATATAGAAAGTCTAAGAAAACTCTTTGCAATGCCTTCAATAAGGGGGTTGCACCCCCGTAACTCAAGACCCAATACTTAAGGAGCACCACCATATCACAACCACATTGTGCTGCCGCCTATGAGTATCTTCAAACCTTCAAGCCTTGATAATGTAAAACAACAATCGAGCTCCCTAATGCATGCAGCGGCATGAGGGTTCATTATCGCTGAATATTCGAGAGTCCATCCAAGACCGGGCAAGCACACACCATGGACCCAAGCTATGGGACATTTGTGGCATTGTGTGCTTTGGTGAGTGACAACAAGGATAGCTAGTTTCCATCAATGAATACACCTGCCTATTTGCACAAGCAAAGATTCCACATACTAGCATCATAGGGTGAAGCGGACCTAGTACACCAACTATCATCCCATCATGGAGTTATTGCAGTACTTTGTCATCATCACATGTGGCTGCAGACCACAACCTGAATGCAAAGGAGCCCCCAAGGGACAATTCTAGTGTGTGGTGCTCTCTGCAGTCTTCACATGCGGATCGGAAGGAGAAATCCTAGCAGGAAATGCATTAGACCTACTAGGAATACCATCATGATTGGATCTGATATCCGTCGCCTAGGCTATCTCTACCGATTGGAAAACTAGCTAACAACTTATCAAGAGGACTACTCCCCGCCTAGCAAAGACATCTCCATGATCAGCCCTGCTGCAATATCGGACCTCCATCTTCCTCATGCCTCCACCGCTTCCCTCTTGCCGCCAACCACCGCTGTCCTTCCTGCCGAAACCTTGATCCATATGGAGGCCTACCAGCACCGTCGAATGCACGAGTAGATCTTGGTGCTGTCATCCTACGGTAGCAAGAAGATGAGGAAGATTGAGGGAGTGTGGTATCTATGTCTAGGTTTTTAGTCGCTGCCTAGGTCACCCAATCTAGACGACATGGGGGCAGTTTATATCAAGTTAATTAGCAGCTAAGCATCGACTTCCATGTTTAAGACTCTCAGCCGCAAGTAGTAAGTCAGCAAAAATAACACTTATTTATTGCATTTTGTGTGCAAAATCAAGCTACAAGCATCAAACCATTAAGTTTTGGTAAATGCCACCTATAGGGGTTTGGATGGAACCGGATCATCGGACCTATCGCATCCCATTGATGTGGTCTTCAATCGAACGAGCATCTATCACCCTCCCCTCTCATTAGTTTCCTTGTTAATTGTGCTCCTCTTCCCTCCGATCTAGTCTAACCATGCTCACCACACCTGATTGAATCACTTAGCCGTGCTTCCTCTGCTGCCCTCCCCTAATGCTCCACTCCTAATCCCAATCTCCCCTCGTTGTGCTTCATCCACTGGCTGAGTTATTGTGTCCTTCCTCGACCTCTACACCTCCACATTGACATCCACCCCCTCACGTCTAGCCCTACACGTCTATGTCGCAAGCAGTTGCGCCGATAGGCATGATGCTCCGCAGCGGGGAGACATCACCAGGGGAGAACTGACCAACAATCAGTGGAAGTAGGTGTTGGTCGGTGGAGCTAACTAATTGGCATTGATATATTATCTATGCAAATTTTAGATGATTTATGGGACTTTCCTACAAAGTCCCTTGTTTTGGCATTTAATTTCTGGGAGGCAGAAAATCTCCTTTTTCGTATTTTGTTGTTTTAGGGATTTTCCGGACACCAATTAATTCAATAAAAGAATACCACGGAAGTTTTTCATCACGAGAAGGGCAATGGGAATTTGAAGCTTGCAAGGGGAGCCATGAGGTCCGAATGAGGCCTAGTGGCACAAGCCCACATGCAGGCCATGCCACCTAGGCTTGTTTGGGCCTCGAGCGTCGCCTCATCTCACCCTTTTTAATACGACATTGTATCACCTAAAATCTATGCCATAATTTTCCCACAATTTACAGAGGCAGCGGCGGAGGCGAAAGTCTTCTCGTACTCCGAGAGAGGGCAGATGCTGATGCTCCGATACCTCCAGAGTGGGGTAAATCGAAGCCATCGCCATCACACTCATCCTTGAGGTAGGGGGAGGCATCTCCATCACCATCTACATCATTCCAAACATCAACACCATCTCCATCTTGAAGATCCATCTTGTTCCCCTCGTAGTTTGTGATCACATTGAACCCTAGATATTGGTTTCATGACTTGTACATGATTTTGCTTGGTAACTTGTCATTATTTTGTGATGAAGTTATAATTTTAGATTGTGTTGTATCCCATATGCCTATAATATATATCATGTATCACCATTGTGAGTACTTCCCCATGTTCCTGAGGACGTATGATGAATTGGCTATGACTTTCATATAGTATGCAATGAGTATTTGGTTAAGTTTTAATCTTCTATGTGGTTCTATGATGGTATTATGCGAATGTCAACTGCATATTACTTTACCTATATGGGCTCATAGGGTTGCACTTTAGTGTAATGGAGAAAGTAAGGAGGCACCAAAATGATAGAAACCGTGTCCTGAGTCTTGAAGTTGTAGTAAGGGGTTTTTATAATGAAAACCTTAGCTTTATACCATGATTGGACTTTATGTCTTAATGAATCCTTTGTTTGCTCATAAAATTTCCTTAGGACCAACCAAAAGGGGTTTAATTTATCATGTGTACTCCCTCCGTTCTGAAATACTCAACATTTTAGAAAATCTCAGACAATTTAGAAAAGAATTAATTATTACTCGTAGACTTGATGTGTCATAGGAAAAAAAACAAAGCGTTCTCCTCTTTTACCAATGAAAGACCATGCAAATTTGCATGCACCCGGCAAACCAGAGTTGAGATTTTAGCTGGGTCGTGCGTATGGATTAACCGCCTCAGGTGCGTGCATGCTATTACTCTCCATACAATATTAATTAGCAAGGTGGGGACTCATATGCTAGAACATAGACTAATTCTGAACAAACTAACCCAGAACGTAGAGTATGTCCGAATGGAGGGAGTATGTCTACAACTTTTAGGCTCCATTCAAAGAGAATAAAACTTAACAAGATACTTATATACTGCTGTAGAAATCTATATGTTAAGTAAATCCAAGCTGCCCTCGAAAACGTTTATTACATATAAGAACACAAACTGAGCTTGTCCTCTTGTTGTTTAATACCCTCATCTGATAATGCTGAGTTCATATGTATAATGCTAATCCCTGGATCAGTTCACTAGCACACACAGTACTGATGAATACCGAAGAATTTAATAGTGCAACATTATTACATCGCATGATCCAAAATTTGCAATTATTGCAACTTACATATCTCAAAATAATCAAGTACACAAGGGAAAACATCAATAAGGTAGATCTCCATGCTTCAAATGTGCCACAAGCGAACAATTATTGAGTGGAGTCTCATGACCTATAAACGATCACTCAGAAACAGAATAATCTGCAACATAAAATATTGCAGCCACAAATGGTTAATTATTTGAATGTATTGCAAGTAGAGCTAAGTAAGAAGATATAAACCTAGAAACTACATGCTTATTTGGCTAAGTAGAGCTTTAGCTATCTTGCAATTTTTCAAATACTTTTGTCCTACTTTTATTAAATCAAAGTTTGGTCCACGACAACCCAATTAAGTTACCCAACACATCTTAGTAATTAAGAAGTTCGGTTGAGTGAGAAATATGTCATAGCCTAGATATCTAGAAACTCAATTTGTCCATAATTAAGAACATGACTAAGTATTTAGATTACACACTCTGTAGAGGTTAGTACATTTTACCCATGTGACATGGTCAACCTTCTCTTACAACTACACATATTTTATGCCATGGTAGGGAGAAGTCCATATCAAGACAATTTGTGTAGTAGTTTCCCGAACCCGACACGCACCATTTCAACCTATCACTCACTACATCTCTGTCTATATGGGTTCAAGTCACCACGACCTAATAAGTCAAGCCAACCATCCACGTCTTATTGGTACATGATTGTACATGTAACCTACAAAATAAAAAAAGAAATACTTTCTCGGTGTCATGGGTGCCTTTTCGCATTAAAGGCGTCCAATGAATATCAAAACCATCAACCTAGGAGATTTAATAATTAAGTTGTTTTAATTTTCACAAAAACAATACTTTAAAAACAACTTTCATATGATGTAATCCCAACACTCGTCTAATATAGCATGGCTAAGCACATGTAATCATACGGTGGATCAACTATAAAAGATCTCTACCATAATACATAGGACATAACATAACAATTATAGACCCTACACATGCATCTACAAAATACAGACCAAATTCTTAGGAAAATAGTAGGACAAAATCATGAAGAAATTAGCAGCTACTTGCTTTGTTAGTTGTTGGAGTTGTTCAAACACTCGTTACACTCCTCACAATCTACTGACAAAAAAAGGTGCACAACAAACACTCCATTCAAATCACTGAAATTATGAACAATACACTAAAACAATGATGAACAAATCCATGCATGATAATTTAATAAGTCACAATGGTTGTATTTATTTCTCTTAATATTATGTAGATCACATGATGCATGGAAAAACATATAATGCAATAAAGCATTTGTTATTAAAACTATATAAATTTAAATATGGGTTTTGTAACACCCCAATTTTTGTATTAAGATCTTAATAGAAACATGCATCATATCATTTGCATCATAGCATCTCACAATTTTAATTGCATTAAACCCCTCTCCCTAAACCTAAATATGGTTGTGCAACAGTTATTAAATAACACGTAAAACCAAAAATAATAAAAGAACAAAAAAAACTAGCTAACCTAACCTAACTTGGTCGGCCCGCGCAGGTCGCACCCCTCTGCCGCGAGCGCGTGCGTCGCTTAGCCTAGCTGGGCTGCGCCTGCCAGCTCGCTAGGAACCCGCCAACCCGCTAGCTCACAGCCCGTAGCCGCTGACTGCCCAACCCCACTTGTCATCCCTATCCTCCCGACGAAATTGGAGCAACCCCGAGAACCCCCGCCTGCCGAGGAGTGACCCCGCGATTCTCCCGTCTCTGAGTTTATCTGAACCCCCCTCCCCCCCCGCTGGACACCTAGCTCATAAATACCGCCGCCGCAACCCCCCATTCTATTTTCTGAGCCTACAAACACTAGCCACCTCGCGCCCGATCTTGTTCGATAGCGCCGTCGCCGAAGCTTCGGTAGGGGAAGATTGCCGGTGAGTAGGAGCTCCTCCTTCCTTATTTTCATCTCTAACGCAACCCTCTCGCTCAACCATCTCTCCTCATCCGTTTTTCCCCTTATCTGTCGCAGCACCTCTTCCACAATTGCTCGTCGGAGTCTCGCCGGGGACAAAGAAGATCGGCGGAGCTCTACAGTTGGACGGGGAAGCGAGGAGCAATGCCGAGCACACGGGCGTGACCGCGAGGACCTGCTGAACATCGCCGACCACTTCACCGCCTCGGGAATCCACCAGGACGCTATCGAGCTTCACCACCGACACGTGTTCCGCCCGTCACCATTGTCACCGCCGCCAGGTTAGTCGTCGATACCCCTCGTCCGTTAGATCGCGTAGCAACGGCTTAGATTAGATTCGTTTAGTCGAAGGGGTACCACCCAATGAGGGTTTGCCATGTCGCACGTGCCACGTCAGCGCACGTAGCCACCGTTCCACCCGCCCATCCAAATAGATCTGGTCACATGGCGGAGTTTGACTAGATTAGATCTCTGTTATTTTAAATAGGCAGAAAATATTATAAATTTATGAAATTCATAATAAATAGAGTACTTGTTAAAAAATTACAAATAATATGTCGTTGAATTGCTAAAATTGTGTAGAACATAGATCTGAAATAATATTACGAGTTTGCTGCACTAGTATCTGTGTAGATTTTAATCATTAGATTGGAGTATTTAATTCATAGAAAAATAATTATAACTCCGTTTTAGTTGATTCTTGTTGCGTTGGATTTGTTGTTATGATGCCTACTGTTTAAAATTATAAAACCTTGTTTAGAAGCTTTAGATCTGTTTCGTGGTAGATTTTAAGATTGGATCTCCTTATGAGAATATAAAATAAAGTAATAATCCAAATTACCTAAAATCTGTGGGAAATTAATACTAACAACATCCCCAACACAATATCACCCCTAAATGTATCTTGGTTGAATTGGAACTCATTCTTGCATTTTACCATGTTGCATGCATGCATATTACTTTTGTGTCTTTGTTTTGTGCACAGTGTGATTAGATCTATGCTTATGTTTTCGTTAGATTGTTCGGAGCACACCGAGGAGTATAGTTGTGTAGATTGCTGCTCGGATCAAGGAAAGTTACACTAATTGTTCATAATACTATCCCAGTTTTGACTACGCATGTTTTGATCTTCAAATTCTGTAGAATGCATGTGTAGGATGTTCTAGTGGAATTTTTCTTAGTAATATTTTTGCAAGTGCGATGATTTTGTAGTAAGCCATGAGTAGCACTATACTTAGGAATTTTCCCCTCCTAATAGGTTACCCCTGTTTTTGCTAAGTACTTGCTATGCTATATATATAAAGTACCGTTGGGGGGTTCGAAAGACAAGAAATTTTCTAAGTATAAAGGCTCTCTTGAGCAATCTCTTCTTCTCAAATCCACTTCAAAATAAAAACTAAGTTTTCTTCTGGGAGGAATGGTTGTCGGGTCAACGAGTGGAATTTTGGTGGAGGATGGACGCCCAGGAACCAAAGAACTCTGCCATGTTTCAGAATTCAGAAGCTTCCAGTGCAACCACAATACATATGGGCTTTGTCTTGGCCTAGTACTTAGTGGGAAACCTCACCTGGGTACCAACATTTGGAAGATCTTGGCACGGTTGGATCCAGAAGGTAGAGGGGCTACTAAGGGAAAGCCTCGCCATGGTCTTGTTTGTAAAAGGACTTGATCGTTATTGTGGGTAAAGTGCACAAACTCTTGAGAGTATTGTAATCTGAACAACCAGCCGAGTTCACGGAAAAGAACACTTGAGCATCTGAAGGACGGAGCCTCTGAAGGATCTTCCTCTCTCTCTCTCTCTCTCTCTCTCTCTATCTCTCTCTCTCTCTTTCAAAACTTAAAATTTTCTAAAACCCCATGGCGTGAGTCATATCGCCAATGAGTCATATCAAGATTTTGGGAACTTCACCTCTTGGGAGGCGATAAAGGCTCAAGAGGTGAAGTTCAAGGACCAAGAGAAGAAGTTAACTAACCAAGAGAATAGGGTGATAGACAAGAACAAGAAGATTAGGGCTCTAAAGAAGGAAATCAAGGACAATGATGTGCAAACCGAGGGCCTTTGCAAGATAATAAATGACATGTGTGCTTCCAAGAGGGGCTCAGAAAAGAAACTTGAAGTCTCTAAGAGGTCAAGCCTAGTGGTGGAGCTACAGGGCGAGAAAGAGGGACTTCTTGAGCATATAAAAGCCACTACCAAGAAGCTGCAAGAAGAAATAAGGGACCTCCACGAGAAGCTTGAAGCCGCAACAAAGGAGTTGGAGATATACAAGTCAACCCTAGAGAAGGAAGGCTACTTGTTCGAGGACGAGGAAGTGGAAGGCATGGAGGAAGATTAGTAGTTGGACCACCTTTTAATTTTATAGTTGAACGTTATTTGTGATTGTAATAAATACTAAGATATGTTTGGTTTAGTTAAACTTGGATACTTTATGTGTTATGCTTGTGCTGCTTATGCCTGGTGTTCTTCGTGTGTTTTCATAAGGGTAGGAGTTTACTACTTTAGTATTTTTGTCTATATCTTAACTTGTTGCCCAAACCCCACAGATGCCGCCAAGACGTGTGAACAACGAACTCCCTATAGAGATTGCACAGCTTTTGGCCTCTCAGAACCATATGATCCAACTGCTCACTCAGAATATGCAAAACAACAACAATAACAAAAATGTGTCACCGCCGCCACCCCCACGACCACCTCAACAGGATCACTTGACTCGGTTTTTGACGTTGAACCCTCCTACCTTCACTAGCAGCGTTGAACCAATTGTTGCGGATGAATGGATCTGCACAATCAACAAGAAGCTAGACACCATCCAAGCTGCTGGAGCTGATAGGGTGCGTTATGCCACGCGCCAACTCGACGGACCTACTGCAGAATGGTGGGATAACTACCAAGTCATTCACCCGGATATTGATGCTATCACTTGGAATCGGTTTGAGATAGATTTCCGGACTCACCATGTGGCTGTCGGCGTCATGACTCTGAAAAGGAGTGAGTTTCATAACTTACACCAGCTACACCGTTCTGTCACCTAGTATGGGGAGCTTTGCAACAAGCTCGTCCGTTATGCACCCGATGATGTTTCTACTGATGCCAAGAGGCAGGAGGAATTCTTAAGAGGGCTCAATGATGAGATATATATTCATCTTGTGGCTCACAAGTTTGACAACTTTTAGGACCTCTTTGATAGGGATATTGTGGTTGAATCCAAGCGGAAGTGCATAGAAAACCGCAATAGAAAGGCTAACCCGCACAAGCACTCTACTCCGTACCAGAAGCAGGACACTTCATCACCACCACCTCATAACAGTAATGGCCACAACCATAACGGTCATCGCCATGGCAATCACAAACACAATGGTCATAAGAACCGCAATGGGAATGGCAGCAATGGGAAGGATCTCAGTGAGGTGACATGGTTCAAGTGCAACAAGCTAGGGAACTGTGCAACTACTTGCCCCGAGAAGATGAAGAATGGAAATGGCAATGGGAATGGGAATGGACACAACCATGGTAATGGAAATGGGAATAATCCAAATCTGTTTGTCAAAGCCAAAGTGAACCATGTCTCCGTGGAGGATGCATGTGATGCACCAGACTCCGTGATTTGTAAGTTCAAGCTCAATTCCATTCCCGTAGTTGTTCTTTTAGATACTGGTGCATCACATTCATTCATATCAAGGGTATTTGTGGATAGAGGCAAGATACCTACGGAGACTATAAGTTCTCCTCTAAGGGTAAGTTCTCCCGGAGGAGAAATAGTGGCAAAATCTGGTTGCCGAGGGTTAGAACTAAGGATTGGGACACACATTGTTCCCACAAGTCTAGTAGTTCTGGAGTCACAAGGATTAGACATAATTTGGGGAATGAATTGGATGACCGAATATGAAGGAGTCATAGATTGTGCCAAAAGGACTATCACGCTCACAACACCAGAAGTGATAATGATTCGTATCAAGTCAACTTTTTCACTTAAGGAAATTATAGTCAATTCCCTTAAGGGGTTAGCTTGGAGGATGTACCCATTGTGAAGAAGTATCCAGATGTTTTTCTGGAACAATTACTAGGGATGCCTCCTAACCATGATATTGAGTTTCTTATTGACTTGATGCCGGGCACAAGACCGATAGCCAAGAGACCATACAAGATGGATGTGGATGAGTTCAAGGAACTCAAGAAACATCTTAGGGAGCATTTGGACAAGGAATTCATTTAGCCTAGCGCGTCATCTTGGGGAGCGCCTGTCTTATTTGTGGAAAAGAAGGATAAAACCAAGAGACCAGTTGTGGATTACCGCTCGTTGAGTGAAGTGACAATCAATAACAAGTAACCTCTACCCAACATCAATGACTTGTTTGATCAGTTAAAGGGAGCTAGTGTGTTCTCAAAGTTCGATCCGCGATCATGTTACTTTCAGCTAAAGATTCGAGAACAGGATGTGCCCAAAACAGCTTTCACCACAAGATATGAGTTGTATGAGTACACGGTGATGTCGTTTGGTCTAACCAATTCCCTGGCATATTTCATGACTATGATGAACAAGGTGTTTATGGAGTATTTGGATTTTATCGTGGTATTTACTAATGATATACTCATATACTCCAAGGATGAGAAGGAATATGAGAGGCATCTGTGCCTAATTATGGAGAAGCTAAGGGAACACAAGTACGCCAAGTTCAGCAAATGTGAGTTTTGGTTAAAATAAGTGGGTTTCCTTGGTCATGTTGTCTCAAAAAAAGAAGTTGTCATAGACCCTAGTAAGGTAGCTTCCGTGAACGAATGGGAGTCGCCTAAGAATGTGGGAGATATTAGGAGTTTCTTGGGCCTCGCAGGATACTACCGAAGGTTCTTTGAAAACTTTTCCAAGATAGAAAAACCAATGACAGAACTATTGAAGAAGGAAAATCAATTCGTATGGACCAAGGCATGTGAAGCAAGTTTTCAAGAGTTGAAGAAACGCCTTGTAACGACACTAGTTCTGTGTCTGCCTGATATCCAAAAGGATTTCCATGTTTATTGTGACGCTTCTCGGCAAGGACTTGGAAGTGTAATGATGCAAGATGGGAAGGTAGTATCTTATGCCTCTTGATAGCTTAAGAACCATGAACACAACTACCCCACTCATGATTTGGATCTTGCATCTGTGGTACATGTACTCAAGGTATGGAGACACTACCTCATGGGCAAACATTGTGATGTGTTCATAGATCATAAGAGTATGAAATACATTTTCACCCAAAAGGAGTTAAATATGAGGCAAAGAAGATGGCTTGAACTCATTAATGATTATGACTTGGCTTTGCAGTACCACCCCGGAAAGGCTAATGTAGTAGCTGATGCCTTAAGTCGAAAAGTTTATGTGAATGGCTTACCGCAGGGGAACTTCCAAACGATTTATGCAAGCAATTTAAAGATCTCAGACTGGAAATAGTTTTGGAAGGGCACTTAGCGTCTATGGAAATAGAGCCTACGCTTCAAGACAGAATCAAAGAATCACAAAAGGGAGACAAAGAGTTGGAGGAAATAAGAGCCAAAATAAGTGAAGGGAAAGCAAATGGTTTTCATCTGGATGAACAAGGAACCCTTTGGTACGAGAAGCGTTTGTGCGTTCCAATGATCCCAACATCAGGAAGTTAATTTTCAAGAGGCTCACGATTCACCATACTCAATTCATTCGGGTAACACAAATATGTAAATGGATGTGAAGGATATATTATGGTGGAAGAATTTGAAAAGGGAAATTCCCGAGTATATTTCTCTATGTGACGTGTGCAATAGAGTTAAGGATGAGCATCAGAAACCGGCAGGATTGCTACAACCTCTACCTATACCCGACTGGAAGTGGGACAAGGTAGGAATGGACTTTATCACGAGATTACCCCGGACTCGTTCAGGATATGACTCTATCTGGGTAGTGGTGGACCACTTTACCAAAGTGGCTCACTTTATCCCTGTAAAGACCACATATACAAGTGCTAAGCTCGGCAAGATATATATGTAAAGGATTGTAAGTCTGCATGGTGTTACCAAAGGAATTGTATCTATAGAGGTACTAGTTCACTTTGAAGTTTTGGCGACATCTATATGAGTCTCTCGGAACCAGACTAGAGTTTAGTACTGCTTTCCAGCAGCAAACAGATGGCCAAATGGAAAGAGTTAACCAGATTCTGGAGGATATGTTGAGAGCTTGTGCACTAGACTATGGGTCTAATTGGGATGACAACTTGCCATATGTGAAGTTCGCATATAACAATAGTTACCTAACAAGCATCAAGATGGCCCCATTTGAAGTTCTATATGGCAGGAAA
This sequence comes from Avena longiglumis, assembly GCA_030063025.1. NCBI lineage: Eukaryota > Viridiplantae > Streptophyta > Magnoliopsida > Poales > Poaceae > Avena > Avena longiglumis. The sequence continues at coordinate 434,486,785 of CP125977.1, read as the reverse complement.
TGTAGGACTCCGCTGTTATGGAGTGGGGTTGGAGAACGTAGTCTGTTTGGACCTGAGATAATCAAGGATGCCGAGGAAAAGGTACGACAGATTCAAGATAGGCTAAAAGTAGCCCAATCCCGATAAAAGAGTTATGCTGATTCCAAACGCTGGGATGTGACTTATGAAATAGGGGACCGAGCATACCTCTGAGTTTGACCACTACGAGGAGTTAAGAGGTTTGGGATCAAGGGTGATGGGGATATGCCTACCGGGGTATACCCAGCAGGACGTTTCCGACTGGCCCAAGAACCGGCGAGTGGGCCTGCAGGACGGCGAATGGATTGAAGCCCCGCGAAGAACCAAGCGACTGGAAGCTGAAGGCCCAGGCGAGTAGATAGGCCCAGGCGGATTAGGTTTAAACGATTACCAAAGCTTTAACTGAATCGGTTGAGATATGTAAACCCTAGGGGAGGTAAGCCTATATAAACCTCCCTATAGGGCGAGTAGAGATACGTTCCTTCATACATCCAAGCGACTCGCTGCCTAGACGCTGAGCTCGCCTTTTGTAACACCTCCATAATACAATCTAGCAGGAGTAGGTCTTTACCCTCCGGGGGGCCGAACCTGGGTAAAACCCTGTGTCTTTGCCCTCATCTCGCACCTCAGATGGCTGGCCGCCCTTGCCCCTCGTTCTACTACTCGCTGTCGATTGCAGCATCTGCCGTGACTATTCCCACGACAGTGGCGCCCACCGTGGGGCCTGGCCGGTCCGGCCGGTGTTCTGCGGCGAGATCCAATCTGCCCATCAACGAGACGGTCGCCACCGGCCGCATGATAGCGATCGGCGAGATTCTCCAAATCTTGCCGACTAGCTACGTCCCGGCGGCGCGACCCGTCACTCACAGCGTGATCCTGCCGATCGGCACGATCAGCCTCTTCGTCGGTCTCACCGACGTCATCGTCTCGGAGGATTCGGCTCGCATCTGCGAGTCGCCGCCACGCGATCGGCTCTCCGAGAGCCAGATCCGCACGATCCATCGCCTCGCCTCTGAGTACAACTCGGCCCACAGCGACGTGGCCGAGAACTCAGCGGCCGCAGAGGACGCGGCCCTCACCGACGACGCCGACTCGGCAACCCCGGCGTCACTCGCCGGATCCATCACCGCGGCTTCATCCGCGGGCTCCATCGCCCAGGTCTCCAATGCGGGAGACTTTGAGGACCCCTCCATCCTCGGGATCTTCGAGTTTGACTCCGGGTCGGAGAACTCCGCCGACCTCCGCGACGGGACCGGTCGTCACACCGCGAACTACATGGCGACCGGCACCGATCCGTCGGAGGATCCGTTCTCCACCCCAATCCTTCCTAACGCCACGGCAACGGAGGTCGAGGAACTCTGCCTGAAACTGGCGGAGGCGATACGCAAGGAACAAGCCGAGTGCAAAAAATTTCGCCTCGAGCAGGTGATGGCGCAGGAGCTATCACGCTACCACCAACAGCGGATCAGGTCACGCCTGAACCCCACCGTTCAGGGGCGTGCCCTGAACTTCGACGACGAAAACGACCCGGCCTGTGTGGCCGAGCGCGTGATCTGCGAGAACGCGCCACCAGGAGGAAGCGCCCGGCCCCCGCCAGGATCAACGGCAATGGGTGCCCCACCTCCACCCAACCGCACCCCTCCTAGGGACCAGCCACGGATAGTAGTCTCCTCACGGGAGCGAGACGCAAACGTCCTCCCGCTGTTCTCCACCCCGATGGACAACCTCGTGGCAGGCCGAGCAGCAGCGGACAACATCACGGCCACCGGCAACGGCGCCCTACAGATTGAATACGTCAAGGCCCTGCTCGCGAAGGCCGTCGAGCAGCAAAGAGCGGGCGCCGACTCGCAAGGACGAGTATACTCGGGAAGCGAGCGGCCTCAGCGGCGCTTCAGCGGCAAACACCCTCAATTGCCCGCCACCAGAGCCACTGCAGCTCCAACACAGACCCGTGAATGCGGCACTCTCCACCAACGACCCTAGGCCGGCAAACAACCTTGTCGCCGCCAACGGGCAACCCATCGACGCCCGCACCCACATCATCAACAACCAAAGTTGGCGCGCACATCAGCCCGACGACCTGCGACATACCCTAACCAATCGCGCGATGGCGAGCCCATGGGGTCGCCACCGACTCTCGGACCCAAGTGCTTCGGACCAATGATCCGAGGCGAAGTACCCGCCAAACTTCAAGGCGCCAAAGGAGATAGAAAGTACGACTCCTCGACGACCCCCGTCTGCTCGACACATACCTCATGGCGATGGGGATTGCAGCCACACCGACCTGCTAGCCGCCTTACCTCCCCGATGATGGAAGGGACGTGCGGTGGATCAACACCTCCCCGTGACAGATCGACTCACAGGAGGAGATGCGCGACGCCTTCGTCAGGCACTTCGAGTGCTCCTACACCCGTGCCACCACTATCGAGGACCTGGAGCGATGCGTCCAGGGACCACGCGAGTCGACCCGCAACTGGGTCCAACGGTGGCAAGAACTTTGGTACAACGCGGTCGGCATCCACCCGTACACCGCGATCCATTGCTTCAAGACCTCGTGCCGCTACGAGCCCCTGGTCGCCAAGCTCAAGCGACACTCCCGCACACTCGAAAACATCCCCGACCTCCTCGAGATCGCCAAATGGTAAGCCGAGGAAGACCCAAACCAGGAAACCGACGACGAGTCAGGAGGTCAACGCCGCACGAACGGCAACGACGGCGGACGTCGATCCGACCTACGCTACAGCGGCACTCGCCTCACCGGCAAGCGCCGCAGTGACGGGCGAGTCGACTTCGTCGCCAACGCCGGTCACGCGCAACGCGAGCCCAAGAGCTTCCGCCGCGACGGAGGACAACGCCGCGACGGCGACAACTAAAAGGCCAAGCCAAGGTTCGACCCCGCGTCTCTCCTTAACCAACCATGTGCGTTTCATAGCAGGGAAGGGACGCCCGCAACGCACACCACCGCCGACTACCACACCCTCAGGGAAATCGAGAAGGCATGGCGAGCGCGGGAGGACCCCGACAACGACCCGCCAAACGGAGGAAAATTCGGCAAAGTGGCCGACTCGCTCCACACCTTCACAGGCTTCAACACGAAGCGCGAGAAGAAGGTCATCGCCGTCAACGCGGTGGCACAGGTGGACGTTCCCCAGTTCCTAAACTGGTCAGAGCAGCCCATCACCTGGAGCCGCCAAGACCACTCGCCACGCATCGAGTACCCAGGACGAGTCGCCCTGGTGGTCAAGCCCAAGGTCGGCGACTACTGGCTCCCCAAGACATTGATGGATGGCGGCAGCTCCATCAACATCCTGTACCTCGACACCTTCAGACGACTGCGGCTCCCGCAGTCGATGATCGAGACGACCCACACCACATTCCACGGCATCGTCCCCGGTCGGAAGGCGTACCCGATCGGCAAGGTCACGCTGCCAGTCACCTTCGGCACACCGGCAAACTTCCGCACCGAGCGGATCGTCTTCGAGCTGGTGCCCTTCGACAGCCCCTACCACTGCGTCCTGGGGCGCCAGGCGTTCGCTAAATTCATGGCAGCGCCCCACTACGCGTACAACGCGATGAAGCTCCCCGGGCCGTGTGGCGTCATCACCATCCACGGCGACCCCGACATGGCCGCCGAGTGTGAGGCCAAAGGAGCCGAGCTCGCTGACGCCGTCATCGCGGCGGAGACCAACCACGCCGACGAGCTCGCCAAGTACGCGAGCGGGGTCAACAACGACGACCCCACCATACTAAAGAAACCCAACTCGGAGGGCGCAAACACCTCAACCTTTGAGGCCACGACGCACACCCGCACCGTCGAGCAGGTCCCAGGCGACTCCAGCCAGACGGTGACGATCGGGACGGGCATGAGCCCAGCATAGGAAGGCGCGCTCATCGAGTTCCTCCGTGAGAACAGGGACATTTTCGCATGGAAGCCCTCTGACATGCCTGGTGTCCCTAGGGATCTCGCTGAGCACAAGCTAAACGCCGACCCCAAAGTGCGACCTGTCAAATAGTCGCTGCGGCCCTTCAATGAAGAACGCCGTCGAGCAATCGCCGAGGAGGTGCAGTGTCTACCCGCTGCCGGCTTCATCCGGCCAATCAAGTACTCCAAGTGGCTGGCAAACCCAGTCCTGGTCGAGAAGAAGAACGGGACCTGGAGAATGTGTATCGACTACACAAACCTGAACGGCGCCTTCCCAAAGGAGCAGTTCGTCCTCCCGCGAATCGACCAGATAATCGATTCAACCGCGGGCTCGGAGTCGCTATGTTTCCTCGACGCCTACTCTGGGTACAACCAGATCAAAATGGCTGTCGAAGACGAGGAGAAGACGGCGTTCATCATGCCATTCGGAGCCTTCTGCTACACCGCCATGACCTTCGGCCTCAAGAACGCCGGGGCGACCTACCAGCGGTGCATGCAAGAATGCCTCGCGAGCCAAATTGGCCTCAACATCCACGTCTACATCGACGACGTGGTCGTGAAATCCGCTCGCCAAGGCGACCTACTCGCCGACCTGGCGGAAACATTCGCCAACCTGCGAAGATACAAGATAAAGCTCAACCCAGGCAAATGCACCTTTGGTGTACCTGCCGGACAACTACTGGGGTACGTCGTCTCCAAACGAGGGATCGAGGCGAACCCCACGAAGATCGACACGATCGCCCGGCTCGGCAAACCCGAGTGCTCGCGGCGCCCGAAGCTGGCGGGTGAGTAGCGCTCGCCGCTTCATCCCCCGCCTGGGCGAAAAGGAGATGCCCCTATACCGCCTGATGCGCAAGAACCCCACCTTCCAGTGGGACAAGGAGGTGGACGACGCGCTCCGCGACCTCAAAAAGGTGCTACTCGCCGCACCATTACTCGCTGCCCCCGCCGAAAAAGAACCCATGCTGGTTTACGTCGCGGCTTCCGAGCGCGTCGTCAGCGCCGTGATGGTCGTCGAGCGACCAGAGGAAGGAAAGGAGCGCCCAGTCCAGCGGCCGGTGTACTACATCGGAGAGGTCCTCACCGAGTCGCGCCAGCGGTACCCACAGTACCAAAAGCTAGTATACGCGGTCTTCAGAGCTCAGCGGCGCCTGTCGCACTACTTACAGGAGCACCCGATCACGGTCGTCTCCTCCGCACCACTGCAAGACATCATCCGCAACCGCGAGGCGACCGGGCGGGTCGCCAAGTGGGCCGTCGAGATCGGCATCCACAACATCAAATATGAGCCACGAAAAGCGATCAAGTCGCAGCAATCGCGCACTTCATCACCGATCGAAGAGGCCCCAGCCGAGAAGCTGCACCTCCATTATCGAGCCTGCACTTCGACGGCTCCAAGAACGCGGACGGCAGCGCGAGGATAGTGTTAACTTCACCAAAGGGCGACAAGCTCCGCTACATCCTCTACCTCGACTTCACACCCTGTACCAACAACATGGCTGAGTACGAGGCCCTACTCCACGGCATGCGAGCAGCCAAGGAGATGAACATCAATCGCCTCCGCCACGGAGACTCCGATCTTGTCGCGGGCAAGTCGCCGCACTGCGACGCTGTCTCCCCTACCATGGCGGCGTCTTGCCAGCAGTGGACAAGTTGGCGGACACTTCATGGCTATTCCGTCGAGTGGATCGACAGCGGAAGAACGAGGAGGCCGACGACTCTCTCGCATCGGCTCAACTCGCACCACCCGCCGGCGTTTTCCTCGACACGATCACCAAGCCATCAGTCTCTCCCCCGAAGGAGATCGACATCGGAGTCCCACTCCAACCAGAGGCAGCCTTGGTCGCACTCGTCCACGAGCCACACGACTGGACCAAGCCCTACATCGCCTACCTGGAAACCGGCACCCTGCCGGCAGACGAGACGGACGCTCGGATGATCGCTCGTCGATGCAAGTCCTACACCATCATCGACGACGAGCTCCACAAGCGCAGCATCACCGGCGTGTTCCAACGCTGCGTCCAACCAGCTGAAGGACGCAAGATCCTCCACGACATTCAGTCCGGTGACTGCGGCCACCACGCCGCCGCCCGCTCCCTGGTCGCCAAGGCTATGCGACATGGATTTTACTGGCCCACCGCACACGCCGATGCTGTCGATATCGCCGGGTGCCGTATACGCCAACCGCACGCGCATCGAGTTCGGCGCTCAAAACAATCCCCATCACCTGGCCATTCGCTGTGTGGGGCATGGATATGGTAGGCCCCTTCAAGAAGGCACCCTCCGGCTACACCCACCTGCTAGTCGCCGTCGACAAATTCACGAAATGGGTGGAGGCCAAGCCAGTCCGGAAATGCGACGGGAAGACCACCAATAAATTCCTACGCGAGCTCATATATCGCTATGGGTTCCCAAACAGCATTATCACGGACAACGGCACCAACTTCGCCAAGGGAGCCATGGCCGAATTCTGCGAAGAGCACCACATCCGGCTCGACCTCGCGTCAGTCGCCCACCCGGAATCCAACGGCCAGGCGGAACGGTCCAACCAAAGCATCCTCCACGGCTCAGCCGCGACTCCGAGTACCACTCGGCGCACCGCCGGGTGCTGGGTCGGCGTTGCCCTCCATCATCCGGGGATCCGCACCTCGGTCAATAGATCAACAGGGTTCACTCCTTCTTCATGGTCTACGCCGAGGCAGTCATGCCCACCGACCTCGAAAGCACGACTTCGCGGGTCGTCCACTATCTGGAGGCTGCGAACGAGCTTGCCCGCCAAGACGGATCGACCAACTCGATGAAGCATGTGACCTCGCTCGTCACGCACCGCTATCTACCACCGGCGGGACTCGCCGCTACCACAGCCGGCGGGTGAAAGCTCGCACCTTCCAAGAAGGCGACCTGGTGTTACGCCTCATCCAGGACAAGAAGGGCATGCACAAGCTCTCCCCTCCATGGGAAGGCCCATTCGCCATCGGGCGCGTACTCGGCAACGACGCTTACAACCTCATCGACGTCCGCGGGGACGGCGAACTCGACGTCAAGCGACCATGGAATGTAAACCTCCTACGGAAGTTCTACACCTAGAACCCCACACATGTACTCTCGCGCTATGAAATAAAGAAACGGTTACATAAATTGCGCCAACTCTCCATGACTTGTGCCACTCGCACTCGTAATAACAACGTTACGCTAACCGCAGAAGTCAACCTTTGGTACAGCGATCGGCACGGCTAAGTAGTGCGGTGTAAGATCACTGAGTCACCTCAGGTCTTGCATCGTCCATGAAAAACGCCTACCCGGAGCCCCATTGGAGTCGCCTAGCTCGACTGGTTCTACGAGCCAAGACAACTGCCCTCGCTTCTCACAGCGACCTGGTCCTCCGCATCCTCAGCATAGTGACTCGAACGGCTAAGTACCACGCCCGGGGACTGAAGACCGGTTCATCGCGAGCGGTCAGGGAAAACGCCAAGTAGGAGAGCATGCCCAGGACTCGCCACGCGACTGACCCTACGGGCCAGGCAGGAGTGACGCGCCCAAACCAACGCGCTAAGTCCTCAACCACCCTCGAGTCGCGCCTAGAACAACCAAGTACCACGCTCGGGGACTCGACCACCCGACCTCGTTCGCGCAAGGGAAAACGGTAAAGTACAGAGCACTCAAGGGAGTCGCCTAGCGACTGGCTCTTCGAGCTCGGGCGAGTCGACCAAAATAACAAAACACATAACCAAACACATAACTACAACACATATATCGCATACGAGGTAAACCCTACAAAAGGGCGGACGCGCTCGGGGACTCGTTCAAAAATCAATCACAAGCACACAACATATACCAAAATAGACACGATGTCTCATTCAATTGCATATCGCATTGTTTCATGCTACAAAATATGACCGCATGGCAGACCTGCTACTAACGCCACAAGGCAAACTATCCTATTCTGCAGGCTTTGATGACGATTCGCCAACATCCCGGCGATTGCGGATGAACGGCGTGTACGGGTTCGACAAATACGTCGTCAGTTCACCCGCCATCGCCGCGCGAAAAGGTTGCTCGACCTTGAAGTCACGATGTGGCGGCTCGGTCGTCGCGCGACGACCGCCTCCTGGCATGTAGGAGGTCGCCCATCGCCCGCATAACCGTTACGAGTGCGGAGGCGCGGTCCTGCAACTTGAGAACCTTAGACAGCTCCACCGCGCCAGTCGACGATGGATATCCACTCGTCACGTCGTCGATGTCGAAGTCTTTGGGGAAGTGTGCAAGTCCAAGACTAAGGGCCGTCGACGCTCCACGCCGAAACGCCGACCGCGTCATGAACTCAACGACCGCAGGCGCTTTCTCCAAATACTTCCACAACTCAACGAGGTCGCTGGGAATCACCTCCGTGGTCGATATTTCTTGGAGATAGGCGCGGATGCACGTCGCCGACAACGTTGCCGAATCGACGAGCATGCTTACGCACTGCCTCGCGTCGAGCGAGCTCGCCTCTTCCTCGCTATCAATGATGCGACCTGCGAGTAGAAGACAATAATGACTACGACGGACAACACAAAAGACACAACCACCGGGAAGGGAAGATGTACTCACCAAGCAGCAGGCGGGCGAGTTCCGTGATGAAGCTTTGAAGCGATGTATGGTCGTCCTGAAGCCCAGCAATGAGGACTTCTGACACCTTGCGGTCCTCCTCAGCGGCTGCAACGGCGGCCTTAGCTCGCCCGTGAGCCAAGCTCGCTTCTTCCTTTGCCTCCCGCAGCTCGCTCTCGAGGTTGGCAATCCGCTGTTCGGCCGCACTCAAAGCCTATTGCGCCGCCACCAACTCACCAGCAGGGACAAGCCCCTGGCGAGCTTCCTCTGCCTTCGCGGCAACAGCCTGAAGCCCTTTGTTCGCTTCCTAGACGATGGCCAGCTCCTTCTCCGTGCGCTGCTTCGCGGCCAATCTGTCCGCGGACTCAAGCTGCAGACCCTGCACATCACCAAAAAAGGTTAGTTGAACTCAAACGTCAGCTTGATGAACAAGAGAAGCTGGGTTTCATTCAACACAGTACTTCATCTTGGGGTAGCCCAACAATCTTTGTGAAGAAGCGAGACAGGACTGATAGACTTTGTGTTGACTATCGGGCTCTCAATGCTAAAACCATCAAGAATAAATATCCCCTTCCGCGGATTAATGATCTCTTCGATCAGCTAGCTGGAGCTGTGGTGTTCTCTAAGCTTGACTTGAGAAGTGGTTATCACCAAATCAAGATTCGCAAGGAAGATGTTCCTAAAACAGCTTTCACCACCCGCTATGGCCTGTATGAGTACACAGTCATGTCTTTCGGTCTCACCAACGCACCTGCTACCTTCTCGAGGCTTATGAACTCGGTTTTCATGGAGTATCTTGATAAGTTCGTTGTGGTCTATCTGGATGACATCCTAGTCTATTCTAAGTCAAAGGAAGAACATGAAGAACACCTTCGGTGTGTCCTAAACAAGCTTCGTGAGAACAGCTTGTATGCAAAGTTCTCAAAGTGTGAGTTTTGGCTGCCTCAAGTAACCTATCTTGGTCACGTCATCTCTGCTAAGGGCATTGTTGTCAACCCGGAAACTGTGAACACAATTGTTGAATGGATTCCTCCTGTAAATGTCAAAGAAGTGCGGAGTTTCCTTGGTTTGGCTAGTTATTGCCGTCGCTTTGTTCAGAAATTTTCGAAGATAGCGAAGCCTCTTACCGATCTCCTCAAAAAGGGCAAGAAATACCTTTGGACTCCTGCATGTCAAGCAAGCTTTGAGACACTCAAAGAGAATCTCACTTCCACACCAGTCTTGGTTCCTCCGGATACATCTAAGCCTTTCCAGATATTCTGTGACGCCTCTTTGCAAGGATTGGGTGCGGTCCTTATGCAAGAAAAACAAGTTGTTGCTTATGCCTCTCGACAGTTGAAGACACATGAGATCAACTATCCTACACATGACCTCGAGCTCGCAGCAGTTGTCTTTGCTTTGAAACTATGGAGGCACTACTTGCTTGGCAACCGTTGTGACATCTTTTCTGATCACAAGAGTCTGAAGTATATCTTCACTCAGCCTGATCTCAACCTTGGCAAGAGGAGATGGATTGAAGCAATCAATGATTTTGATTTGACCATCAACTACACTCGGGCAAAGCTAATGTCATGGACGATGCTCACCGCAAAGCTTATGTCAATAACCTCATGATGGAAGAACAATGACCTCTCTTGTGCGAGGAATTCGTCACTCAACCTTGAAATTGTGGAACAAGGGCATCTCCTGAACCTTCCGCTACTCCTCTCTTGGAAGAAAAGGTTCGCTCTCGTCAGCTTGGTGATCCGCACACCAAAAAGATCATCTCCAAACTTCAGCTTCCGAAGTATGAGTCCTTCCACGTCGATGATCAAGGCACGCTTTTCTTTGAACACCGGATGTTTGTTCCGAACTACCCGGGTTTGAGAGAGCAAGTTCTCAAGGAGGCGCATGATTCGGTTCTTTCTATCCACCCTGGCAGCACAAAGATGTACATGGACTTGAAAACACAATATTGGTGGCCGGGTTTGAAACGATATTGTTCCAAGTATGTCTCGAAGTGTGATGTCTGCCGCAGAGTGAAAGCTGTCCATCAGAAACCTTTCGGTCTTCTACAGCCATTGAAACCCCCGGAATGGAAATGGGAGAAAGTAGAGATGGAATTCATCACTGGTTTTCCAAGGTCGCAGAAGGGCAACAATGCAATCTTTGTTGTCATTGACAGGCTTTCTAAAGTGGCTCACTTCTTCCCCGTCAAGGAAACAATTTCTGGAATTCAGTTAGCTGAGCTCTATATCAAAATAATTGTCTCTCTGTATGGGGTTCCGCTTGAGATCAGTTCAGACCGTGGAAGCATCTTCACTTCCAAGTTCTGGGAAAGTTTCCAAAATGCTTTGGGAACAAAGTTGAACTTCAGCACAGCTTACCACCCTCAGTCGCAAGGACAAGTTGAAAGGATCAATCAGATTCTGGAGGATATGCTTCGTGCTTGCGTTATCTCTTTTGGCATGAAGTGGGAGGAATGTCTCCCTTATGCTGAATTCTCTTACAACAACAGCTTCCAGAAAAGTCTGAAGATGGCACCATTTGAGGCTCTCTATGGCCGCAAATGCAGAACTCCGATTGGTTGGTCGGGTGCAGGAGAAAGAATTTGGTTTGGCCCTGACATTGTAACTCAAGCGGAGGAGAAGGTGCATATCATTCTTGAAAATCTGAAGATTGATCAAAGTCGCCAGAAGAGCAATTATGACAGGAAGCACACGGACATGGTGTATGTCCCTGGTGATCTCGTTTACCTTCGTGTCACTCCCATGAAAGGCACGCACCGTTTTGGTATCAAAGGGAAGCTGGCTCCTAGATACATCGGTCCTTTCAAAATTCATGGAAGAAGAGGAGAAGTTGCTTATGCTCTTGAGCTCCCGGAAAAACTCAAAGTCCATGATGTTTTCCACATCTCTCAACTCAAGAAGTGCTTCAAGGATCCCGGCAGGACCGTGGATCATGAACTAATCAATCTCCAAGAAGATTTGTCTTATCAAGAACACCCCACAAAAATCCTTGAGACCGCAGAAAGAAGGACTCGCAACAAGTCCATCAAGTTCTGCAAGGTGCAGTGGTCGCACCATTCCGTTGATGAAGCCACTTGGGAGCGTGAAGATGAGCTCCATGCCAACTATCCTACCCTCTTTGAGTATTCTTCTTCTTCCTAGAATCTCGGGGCGAGATTCCTGTTTAGTGGGGGAGAGTTGTAGCATCCCATTTGTCTAACAACTGTAATGCTACTTGGTTTAGTAATATAATGGCTACTTCACATATATAATTGTTGCATCATCATTATATCATGCTCATGTCATCATGCCACCTTGCATTTGAGCATCATCTAAAACCCTTTTTGGTTTGGTTCTTCTCTCATATGCATTGTTAATTGTATTTGCCTCTTGATATTGTATTTGGTTCTTGATATATTGTTAAATGCCCAAGTTGAGTTGGGGGCATATCTTTTATTCCATTCCACCACCTTTCTTTGTCACCACCTTATACTTCCACCATTCCAATAACCCATGAGCTTGTAATTTTTCTTTGGAATTTTATTCTAGCTCATGTGGGTTGAGTGGATCCAACTCTAATTTCTTTTGATTGGTCTTTATTCCAACTTTTGGAAATGCATGGAATCATGCCATGTGATTTTATTTTGTTTTCACAAGATTAACACATGGCATTAAATACTTGCATGGGCCATGCAACCATCTCATCTTTTGTTCTTCTTTGTTTTTATTTGGTCATTTTGAGAGGATCACCTCTCTTCTCCCACTCTACCTCTCCTTTGGCTTGATCTAGTTTGGTCTTGCTAAAGCCACCACATCTCTTTGCCTCTCTCTCTAATCTTTTCTCAAAAACCTAAACCTAATCTAAACCCTACACCTCTCCCACCCCTTTTTGTATGATCTATCTAGATACATGCAAGCATCTAACCCTAAGCCCCCTCTCTCATCTCTCCTCTCTCTAACCTAGCTAACACCCTAAACCTTATCCCTCATCTAACCCTATTTACACTCTACCCCATCTCACCTCTCTCATGAACCCTAACCCGAGCCCCTCTAATCTAACCCTAGTTCCTCCCTCTCTCTCTCACCTAGCTCGGCCCCACCTGGTCACCCTGGACCCATCTACCCCCTCTCTCTCTCCACCCCAACCCTAGCTACCACCCTAACCCGAGCCACCCCTTCTCTCTTTTGCATAAAGAGGGCACCCCCATGTGCCTCTCCCCTCTCCCCCTTATCACCTCAACCACCCCATCTCGCCACCACCTCAGATCCATCCAGGGGGCTCCTAGGACCTCCTCTTCCTCCCCAAGATCGCAAGATCACCACCATGCCCCAAAACCCTAGCCTCGGCCACCTCTCCCTCTAGACGTTCTTGAGCACGCCAAGCCGTACCAGGATCACCAGTACCCCCCTCTGCTTCCTCTTCTTCGCCCTGAAGCGCCGGAAACCGCTGAACCTCGCCGGAGAAGCACCGCCGCCGCCGTGTCCGTGAGCACAGGAGTACTCCGGCCGCCACTGCCGCCGATCGCCCGGCTCCTCCGGCGAACCTCACCACCAACATCCTCTGGTGAGCTCCTCGATCTCCTAGACATGGTCCCTCCTCCCGTGCACCGTGGCGCGCCCCTTCCGTCGAGCACTCACGTGCGCCGCCGACGCCAAGGCTCAGCAACAGCCTTGACCTTTCTGCCTCTGTTCCTCGTCAAAGCCCACGCGCTGCAGCCCACCCCAGTAGTTACCCTCTGAACGAAACTTGTAGCCAGATGTCCCCTCTCCATCTTTCATTTTTGCTTCATGGCGAGATTCGCCGTCGTTCGCTCGCCATCGTCACTGGGAGACGGCCAGATCCGCCGCTGGAAGCACCGCGTCTGACACATGTGGCAGTTCCGACGATGGCTGCTTTGCGTGAGGTCACGGCCTTTCCCGCTGAACCGCGATCGCAAGCCCCACCAGTCAGCCTCCCGTTCCATCTTGCATAAAGACCCCTGAACGTTTCCCCTCTCAACCCGCGGTACCCCTGGATCACCCACGTGTCGCCCACCGAGAAGCAGCAGCGTGTGGCCACCTTGCTGGCCTCGCTAGTCACCGTGGTGGCTAGTTTTCCTCGGTGAGAAAGCTCTGCTGACCATCGCCCCTGCTGCCCGATCGACTGTGGCCGCTTGTCGATGATGGCTGGCTCACTCTGAGTGCAAAAAGTATTTGCTGTCATCTGTTCTAAATTCAAACCTTTTCAAATTATTTCAAATTCAGTTCAGATTTCAAATCTGTTTAAATACAAACTAATTCATAACTTTCAAATGATTAGGAATTTGAATTCAAACTTTATATGAAATATGTTTTGTTTTTGAATGTTAATTCAAATCTTTAATCAAATATTTTTCAGAATAGATTTAAATAGTCCACCTTTGACTTTGACCCTATTTAATAATTTTGACTTTAAAATAAATTTAAATTCAAAAATCCAAATAATACAAATAATATATGTTTTCAAATCAGAAAAAAGTGAGGAATTCAAATATGGCCTTCAAAATATATTTTGAACACTTTAAATTTCAAGTTTATTAAAATTACAATAAAATGCCCTTTTCTTAATTAATTAATAACTTTTGATTTACAACTCCAAATTTAACAAATGATATGTCAAAAATGATTAGCTCGACGAGACCTTCCTGTTTATGCATTCCATGTTCTGTTTTGCAGCATGCATCATATAAATATAATGTAAACAGCAACTAATATGAGGATAAAATGTGACCAAAATTCAATAAAATGTTTATTTCTTGTATTCTACACCTCACTTATGCCATGCTACATTATTGCCATGCAACTTGTGCATCATTCATCATGGCATGATGGTTTGCTTGTCGCATTTTATTCATATGCTTGTGCACTGTATTTATGTTGGCCCTTGTTTGTTTGGTTCTTCTTCGAATAGACACTGAGCAGGGGATATATCAAGAAACCCAGGAGCACCACCCAGATCCTTCTCTCGCTTCAACTGGGCTGCCAGGCAAGCACTACCACATGCTTGCATACATACAGTACCTATTGCCTCTATCTTATTCTTGCATCATTGAGTCACGATTGCATTAAATTGAATCCCAAGTATTGCATAGCCTTTATTTTTAAAACCCCACCGAAGCTTGTTCCTCCATCCCATGAGCCATTACTATAGGATTTGTTTGAGCCATGCGAGTCGTAGAACAGCGTGTGTATGGTATGTGAGTGTCTAATGGATAACGAGGTACCTAAACAACTTAACCTGAGTAGGAATGGGATAACTAATGAAAGTGGCACCGGTGAGCAATATCTGCTATTTGGTTTTTCCTGCTCACTTGTGTCCCGTAGGACCCCGAGTACTTGATTCCTGTTCCTTGAACATTCGCGCTATCCACATCCGGGAGGATTATGAGACCCCCCTGAGCCAGAGCTTGATTCATTCTTATTTCTTGGGGCCACAAACTAGTTTGAGGTTTTATTACTATCCTGTACTTATGCCATGCTTTACTGCTTTATTTAAATTGTGCGAGTCTTGCACTGCATCGCTTAGGATCGGGACACGATTTCGTGTATCGACAAGCCCAACACACTTTCGGGTTCCCGATCGTTTACCGTCCACCCAAACCTTGAGTCCGTCTCGAGTCGCTAACCGTTGCGGGTAGCTTAATGGGGTGGCCCCCTGAAATATTTCTGAATCCTGTGATTGCTTTGTCGTGAAGGCCTCGTTGGGTTTTGATTTGGTTTTTCCAAGGTTGATCGAGTGTGTGTTGCTATTTGTGCACCCCTGCAGGGTAAAACTTTCTGAAAGCCGTGTCCGCGGTTATGGACGACTTGGAGCACAGTTTCTCGATCATAGACAAGCATAACTAAAGTACCGCTTTAAATTTGACTAAGTAACTGACTAGTAAATAGTGCAACACTCACGGAATGGATAATAAAACTGCCAACGGATGGGGGTTGTTCGTCCGCTTCCTCGTTGGTAAGCGAGGAGGAGGATGGATCTGATGATATTACTGTTATAACTGTTGTCATTAATTCACGGACATCCGTCTATCTTTGGTTAGGCGGATGGTTAGCGAGTATCTATAGAATTGTTAGGTATTATCATCTGCTGCAATTGCGTCACCTCAGGTTGTGTCCCCTTTAGAGGCATAAAGACTTGCTGAGTACCCCTAGGGTCTCACACGATAAATTGTTTGATTCATATGAACAGGTACACTCACAAGATGGATACTGGGTGGAGGAGGCGGACGATGTGGGCAATGATCGTTCGGTGTAGAGATTCCGGGAACGGGGATCCGTGAGATCTGTGGGCGGGATGTGCTTATTTCTGGGGCATCTTATGCCGATTTGCTTCTTATCCGTACTCGGACCTTGTTTGCCGCTTCCATCTGATACTCTGATGTTTGATGTATGAGGAGATATCCTAAACTATTATATATATCTAGGACATTTGAATCTTGCCGTATGGCGTTTCTATATTTCCTTTCTTTTTAGATGTAATGGCTCTGATGTACTGTTGTATGGTGGCTTGCATACATACTCATTTGTGTATGTAGTTGATCCCTTCGCCTGCCGATTACGCCGCCCGTTCTTGTCTCGATGTTTGGAAATGGTTGGGACGGCCGAAAGGTCTACCTGTGAGTGGCATTTGGGCCCCACCGTACTATTTCAACCATTTCCCGCTCATCCAGGCTTGTAACTAGGAGCGTAATTCACCGAGGTAGTTACATCTAGTGCGGCTGCCACTGGTGGTGCGTCCTCACCGGCCGGGCTGGGAGCATCAGAGCTGCTCGCCGAGTGCGGCGGTGAGGCCGGCTTTGATGGCTTCGTCTTCTTCTTTGGGGGGGGCCCTTACCTCCCTTTCTTTCTTCTTCTTCTTCGATGGGGTGGCTTGACGGCGCGAAGTGGTCTCTGGGAGCTCGTCGTCGTCATCATGATGCTCGAGGCTTCTGCTTGCCTCGATCTCGCGCTGTCGTTGTCCGCGGGTCTTTTGGATCAGCGGGGCGACCTCCTCCTCGGACTCGTCGTCATCGTCTTCATCGCCCTTAGCAGGCGGCGACTCGCCTACGTCCTGGGTGGACGAGCTCGATTTCTCGTCGTCCGAAGGTGGGAGCCACCCTTCCACCACTTGGAATAGCTCCGATGAATACAAAGTAAAATCAGAATCACCGTGACTACATAAACTGCGACTGCGAGCAAAGTAAAGTGGTTACCGTTGGAGCTGGACGCTTTGCGGTGTAGGGGGCGACCCCGGCCTGCGCGTCTAGGTACACCGCCTGGGTAATCTTCTTCAGTGCTGGGAGATAGTCCTCCAGCTTCCACTCGTCGAGGCAGGCCTTCGTCGAGTCTCCCCGACCCGTGTACTGGTACATGTAGTGGTCACGCTGGGCGAGTGGAACGAGCCGCCGCCCGAGCCAGCAGTTGTACAAGTTTATCGTCTAGAGGCCCTTCTTTTTCAGACCGCTGATGGTCTGGAGCATCTCGTCGACGACCATCCGCTGATCGTTGGGGAGCTTGCCGACTTGGAGATGGCACGGCTCGAATCGATTGGCGAAATACCGCGGATCGCCACCTCGTCCTCCGGAGTCACCTCGGCCACGTAGAACCACGACTTCTTCCAGTCGCTCGCTGCCTTGGCGGGCAGCATCAGATCGAAGAACGAAGCTTTGGACTTGAGCTGGAACGTCAGGCCGCCCGAGGCTAGCATTGGGCCGCCTGCTTCCTCGCGGCTGATCCGTCCGTGGAACAGATCCTGCCACAAGGGGAAGTAGGGCCGGCAGCCCAAGTAGCATTCGCAGAACGCCATGAAGTTGGCGAGCTGCTCGATGCTATGGGGACCCAGATCTGAAGGCTGGATCCCGTAGTAGGTGCAGAAGCGCCGGAAGAACAGGGACGTAGGAAAACCTAGCCCCCGCTCGAGATGACTGGTGAAACAGACGAATTCCCTCTCTCGCGGATTTGGGGTCGTCTCTCTGGCTGCGGGAATACGCCAACAGCCGGCTCACAAGATCCCGGCCTCCTCGAAAGAGGCCAGTTGCGCCCTCGTGCACTTGGATCTACCCCACGGTTCGGTGGAAAGGGCCATGGCAGAGAGGTTTGTTGGGGTCGGGAGGTTTCGGGTCGGCTGGATCGCGATGCGAGGGAAGGAAAATGCGTGCAGTCGGAAGGAGTGGTGAGGAGGTGGCTCTCCGATCGCCTGCCATTCCCCTTATATAGGGGATGTTACCCGCCAAATCAGGAAGCCGTTACCGCGCGATGATTACGCCAAAGGTTACCGTTGGATTACCCCAACGGCTAGTTTGACCACGATGACGGTCCAACTACAGCCGTTCGGCTCGCCGACCCAGACACGATGACAGTGTATCGCCGACTCGACTCGCCAAAGATGTGACCTGGATCACTGGTTTCCCCCTTTATACAGGAGCCCGTCGACGATTCGACTGGATGCCTACTTTGAAGCCGTACTCCATTGCGGCCACCTCGCCTAATCGCCACGGCCTTGGGGACTCTTGATGGGATATGCCTACGGGGTATACCCAGCAGGCGTTCCGACCGCCCAAGAACGGCGAGGGCCTGCAGGACCGAATGGATTGAAGCCCGAAGAACCAAGCGATCGAAGTGAAGGCCCAGTAGTAGATAGCCATCGGATTAGATTTAAACGATTATCAAGCTTTAATCGAATCGGTTGAGATATGTAAACCCTAGGGAGGTAAGCCTATATAAACCTCCCTATAGGCGAGTAGAGATCGTTACTTCATATATCCAAGCGACTCATTTGCCTAGCCGAGCTCGCCTTTTGTAACACCTCCATAATACAATCTAGCCGGAGTAGGTCTTTACCCTCCGGGGGGCCGAACCTGGGTAAAACCCTGTGTCTTTGCCCTCATCTCGCACCGCAGATGGCTGGCCGCCCTTGCCCCTCGTTCTACTACTCGCTGCCGATTGCAGCATCTGCCGTGACTATTCCCACGACAAAGGGTAAGTTAGCCCCATGATTCATAGGGCCGTATAAGGTTCTGGATCATAGAGGAGAAGTTGCTTATCAGTTGGAGTTGCCAGAAGGACTAACAGTTCATGATGTGTTTCATGTGTCGCAACTAAAGAAATGTCACCCGGAAATGGCCGAAACACCGCTGAGATACAGTTCCTCTGGATGAGGTTTAGTTGGAAAATGATCTTACTTATGAGGAAAAGCTCATCAAAATATTGGAAACAGCTGAGAGGATTACTCATACCAAGACTATCAGATTTTGCAAAGTCCAATGGAATCACCATTCCGAGGAAGAAGCCATCTGGGAACATGAAGAAGATTTTAAGATGGAACACCCACACCTATTTGCTAGCCAACCTGAATCTCGAGGATGAGATTCTTCTTAAGAGGGGTAGGTTTGTAACATCCCAATTTTTGTATTAAGATGTTACTAGAAGCATGCATCATATCATTTGCATCATGGCATCTCACAATTTTAATTGCATTAAAACCCCTCTCCCTAAACCTAAATTATTTTTCTCATATAGTCCTATAAGGACATGAAGAGGTTATTTAAACCAAATCCTCAAAAGGTTATGCAAAAGTTTATTTTATGATCCTAGGTTGATCTCCTCCTTTTTACAAATTTTTAGATACAAATTTCATTAAGCCTGAAGTTGTTGTGCAAAAGTTATTAAATAAAATGTAAAATAGAAAATATTAAAAGAACAAAAAAAATTAGCTAACCTAACCTAACTGGGCCGGCCCGCGCAGGTCACACCACTCTGCCGCGCGCGTGCGTTGCTTAGCTTAGCTGGGCCGCGCCTGCCTGTAAGATCCCTCCTTTGTAAAGGAAAGGATCCCTGTGATTGCAATGCTAGTCCATGGATCAATGCTAGCATCCACAGTTTAAGATGAAGTACACAGAAACAAAGGTCATTATTACATATCATTCCAGAGACAAACATAGTCTTTTACAACTCCATGGCCACAGGCCTAATACAAGAGTTCAAATATATAATAAGATAAATAAGTCTTCATCTTCATGTACCCGCGGCCACGAAGCATGTTGAGTGTAGACTCATGACTCCTAATCATCATCAGAATAACCTGCAACATCACAAGTTACAGCCACAGTGGGTCAATACATTGGAATAGTATTGGCAAGTGATACCTTAGTAGAATATTGGTGGACTAGATACTATATGCTTTTTGGCTAAGTGTAGTTTAGGCTTGCTTTGCTCAAAATAGGTTTTGCCTATCAGTTGAAAACACTAAGTTTTTCTTTGTCAAAATCTTTCCGAAGGAACAACCAATAGACATTGGGGTCCTTCACCCTTGTCCAACCACACGTTTTTACTTAGAAATTGGGATGAGGAGATTCTTGATAGCTTCCATGTCTTGATGCTCAAGTTGTCCAATACCAGGGACATGGCTAAGTACTTAGATTCTTCCATCTGTAGAGGTTGTGCACTTTCCCCAGAAGACATGATTTTCACCAAGACAGGACCTTTCAGAAGCCTTCCCTTAGACCAAATGGACGCGCTCCAACCTATCACCCCACTACCACAAACTGTCCAAATGCAAGTTATATTGCCTATATGATCGAGATTGTCCCCGCGCACTAGAAGCTTCTTAACATATGGCATCTGAAATCCCTTTGTTCCTGGGTGGCTTTCCACAAGTGAGATACACAAGGTAAACCATAGAAATGGGACTTGTGTAACCACTCAACATAACCCATTCTTTCCATTCCACTCAGGTGTTTTATTCACTTAGTTGTTTTAATAAGCAAAAACATAGTCCAAAGACTTAGAAATATTTATTCATAGCATGAATATATAACCAACCTTGGTTGCTACTAGCTAGGCTAATCATGGCATTGATAAGACTTAGAAATATTTTTAGCAATTCTACAACTACTAGGATTTCCCAAGCATAGCATATAGATCAAAAATATCCATGCAAGACTAACAAAATATTTCTAATGCATATTTGAAAACATAGGAATAAATCATGAAGCACCACTTGCCTTGGTAGTTTGGATAGTAGCTACAATCCTCACAATCACAATCACTATTTGCACCAAAATCTACACATAAAATGATAGCACCAAATCACATACACAATAAATACAAGCAAAAATATATGGATGCATGCAATATGATATGTGATGATTTTCTATACTCAACAAGACAAGTGCACAGTACTGATTCATAAACAAGTTCAAAACTTGCCAAACAACCTTTATTTGAACATTAAAATATTTCCCAAATATTTATTATATCCAAATTATGCCTACACATGTTTCTGAAAAAACACCCATTTTAACAGAAGAAAAACATTAAACACAAATCATAAATGGAAAGGGCTTTCTCTCCTGATTCCATTGATATAAAATTTGTCAAATTTGGACGTGGGAATCAAAAGTTATGAATTAAACAAGTTTAAATTTTAATAGATCAAATTTCTGATTTTAAATCTAACTCATAGACACGCGGCGGCATCTGATTGGCTGGTACCATTTCGCGCTGGATCGCGTCTGTGAACTGTCAGATCTAACTAAAACGCGCGGCTCAGATCTAAACTTACCCCTTCGTTAAGTGATCTA
Organism: Avena longiglumis; assembly: GCA_030063025.1. Taxonomy (NCBI): domain Eukaryota; kingdom Viridiplantae; phylum Streptophyta; class Magnoliopsida; order Poales; family Poaceae; genus Avena; species Avena longiglumis. The sequence continues at coordinate 434,465,693 of CP125977.1, read as the reverse complement.
TCCTATGTGTCAGATCTAGATCCTACGGTGATCGATCAACCTACCAAAGACTGGCGGCGCGCGGCGACGGCTGGCGGCGGCGCGCTCTGTCAGTGGCGGAGCCGGCGAACTAGGTCGCCCGGGGAGGTGGGAGGATGCTCACCAGAATCGCCGTGACAAGGAGAAGCTCGACGTATGCTCGGTTGACGCAGGGGCGCTCGGAGTTGTCGCGGATTGCTCGTCGGAGTAGTCCCTGGCGACGGTGGCTTCTATTCGTAGATGTTGGCGACGCTCTGGGCCGCGCTAAGACAAGAGAAAAGTGCCGTTAGATGCGCAGGACACTGAGGATCTCACGCGTATCAAAAAGAGGGAGAGGGGAGGCTGGGACTTACTAGAAAAGGTCGCCGGAGTTCGAGCAGAGGGCGGCGGAGCTCAGTCCTTGATGTTGCCGAGGCTACAGACCATGCACAAGCAAACGGAAAGCATCAGTAGGTGCGCACAGAGATGTAGAACAAGCCAGCATGAACCATAGGCAGAGGGGAGTGCGGTGCTCACCGGAATTCGTCAGCGAACTCGTCGGAGCAGCGAGGTTGCGGCGAGGAATTCTCGTAGCCTGGGGCCGCTCTGTGCTCGGGGTTTGGGGGAAAATGGAGAGCTGCCAGAGGGGGTTTAAGTAGGTGAGACGGGGGCGTGAATCACTCAGGCATTGAACGGTAATTGACGCCGCGGATTAAACAGGAAACGCCCGGCGTAATTTTGGGGATGAACTGGTCGCTGGGTGGAGACGATGACAGTTGTGTGGACCGTGGTTGTCAGCGAGAGTAAAGGAGTGGGGATGGGTCCAGGCGGTCAGCGACTCAGTGGGTGCGGGTGCGAGTAAATAAAAACGATTCGCGGGAGAGGGGTTGTTGGGCTAGCTGGGTCAAGTGGGCTGGGTTGGGCCAGATAGGCTTGCTGCTTATTTTTTCCTCTTTATTCCTTTTCTTTTTCTGTTTGGTTTTCTAGAATTGGTTTTCAAACTCCATTTCAATTCAGTTTGAATTCAAACCTTCTCTAGATTTTTGTACCGTGTACTTTGCACTCAAATATGTGTCAAACACTTCTGTTTACAAAAACATACTTGGGTCATTTGGAAAATAAAATAAAATCAAGCCTTTATGAGATATAATAATAGGCATAAACTTGGTTTTATTTCATATTTTGTTTTGAAACTTTGTTCAAGATTTTGAAATCACTTAAGTTTGAACTCAAAACATTACTGAATGAATATTAGTACCTTTCTCATTAGCAAGTAGCACAAAGGCTAGAGTATTCATACATAAAATAATGAGCAATATATGTTAAAATGATTTTGAAATGAAACCCTAAATGATCATGGATGCATGGATAATATGCGTGAGTTTTGAAACATGATTTTAGGTATGTTACAAATCTAACCCCTTTAAGGTGAATCTCTCCCTCGAGATTCGGGTTGGCTAGCAAATAGGTGAGGGTGGTCTTTCTGAAGATCATCTTCTCTTTCCCATGTTGCTTCTTCTTCGGAATGATGGTTCCATTGAACTTTGCAAAACTTGATAGTCTTAGTCCGAGTAACTCTTTCTGCAGTCTCAAGTATCTTGATAGGTTTCTCTTCATAGGTGAGATCACTTTCCAATTGGACCTCTTACAAAGGTATAGTATCCTTCAAAGAAGTCTCTTCCATTTCTGGATGACATTTCTTAAGTTGACTCACATGAAACACATTATGAACAGCAGACAGTGACTCTGGCAATTCAATTTCATAAGCTACTTCTCCTTTTCGAATCAGAATTTTGAATGGTCCAACATATCTTGGGGCCAATTTACCTTTGACACCAAACCTCTTCACTCCACAAAGTGGTGACACTCTAAGATAAGCTCTATCACCTACTTCATAGGTGACTTCTCTATGCTTTGGATCTGCGTAGCTCTTTTGTCGGGACTGTGCTATCTTCAATCTGTCCTTAACCAGCTTGACTTTCTCTTCAGCCTCTTTGATGAGTTCTGGTCCGAACAAACTTCTTTCTCCCACACCATTCCATAGTAATGGGGTGGTACACTTTCTCCCATAGAGAAACTCAAATGGTGCCATCTCAATACTGGCTTGATAGCTGTTATTGTAAGAAAATTCTGCGTAAGGCAGACTTTCATCCCAACTAGCTCCATAGTCTAGAGCACATGCTCTCAACATATCTTCAAGAATTTGATTAGACCTTTCTGTATGTCCATCAGTTTGAGGATGAAATGCAGTGCTGAATTCCAACCTCGTTCCCAATGACTCATGTAGCTGCCTCGAAAAATGAGAAGTGAATTGGGTTCCCCTATCAGACACAATACTCTTGGGTACTCCATGTAGACATACAATTCTGCTCATATAGATCTTGGCTAACTTAGCACTTGTGTAAGTTGTCTTCACGGGTATAAAATGAGCCACTTTAGTTAGGCGATCCACCACTACCCAAATAGAATCATATCCTGACCTAGTCCTCAGCAATCCGGTGATGAAATCCATGCCAATCTTGTCCCACTTACAATCAGGAATATGTAGTGGTTGTAACAATCCTGCTGGTTTCTGATGTTCCGCTTTAACTCTACTACATACATCACACAAAGCAATATGTTCGGCGATGTCCTTCTTTAGATTATTCCACCAAAATCTTTCCTTCATATCCATGTACATTTTGGTGTTACCGGATGAATGGAATATGGTGAGTTATGTGCTTCTTGTAAAATTAGTTTCCGAAGCTCCGGATCCTGTGGAACACAGATACGTTTTCCATGCCATAAAGTACCCTGTTCATCTTCATGGAATCCTTTGGATTTTCCCTTGCCAATCTTTTCCTTAATCTCTTCAATTTCCTTATCTGCCTTTTGGGCTTCTTTGATCTTGTCCAACAAAGTGGGTTGAACATCTAAAGACATGAGATGTCCCTCAGGCACAATCTCCAATCTGATATCTCTAAATTGGGCACACAGATCATCTGGAAATTCTCCCTTAGTAAGGCCATTCACAAAAACCTTACGGCTTAGAGCATCCGCTACAACATTTGCTTTACCAGGGTGGTATTGCAAACTCAAGTCATAGTCTTTGATGAGTTCTAGCCATCTTCTTTGTCTCATGTTAATTTGTTTCTGGGTGAAGATATACTTCAAACTCTTGTGATCTGTGAACACTTCACATCGCTTTCCCAAAAGATAATGTCTCCATGTTTTGAGTGCATGAACAACAGAGCCTAACTCTAAATCATGAGTAGGGTAATTTACTTCATGAGTTTTGAGTTGTCTCGAGGTATAAGCCACAACTTTCCCTTCTTGCATAAGTACTGCACCTAATCCATGATGAGATGCATCACAATATACTTGGAAATCTTTCTCCAAATCTGGCAAATATAAAACTGGTGCTGTCACTAGTCTCTTCTTCAATTCTTGGAAACTAAGTTCACAACCATCAGACCAAGCAAATTTCTTGTCTTTCTTTAGCAATTCTGTCATAGGTTTTGCCACCTTGGAGAAATTCTCAATGAACCTTCTGTAGTAACCTGCTAAGCCAAGGAAACTACGAACCTCTTTCACTAACTTGGGAGATTCCCATTCAGGTACAGCTGAAACTTTAGCAGGATCAACTGCTACGCCATCTCCTGACACCACGTGTCCAAGAAAACCAACTTCATTTAGCCAAAATTCACACTTGCTGAATTTGGCATACAGCTTATGCTCCCTAAGCTTCTCAAGTATCAAATGCAAATGTCCTTCATGATCTTCTTTGCTCTTGGAGTAGATCAAAATGTCATCGATGAAAATGACAACAAACTTGTCAAGGAATTCCATGAATAACTTGTTCATCATATTCATGAAGTATGCCGGTGCATTGGTCAATCCAAATGGCATCACGGTATATTCATACAACCCATACCTTGTGGTGAAAGTTGTCTTAGGTATGTCTTGTTCCCTTATCTTGAGCTGGAAATAACCTGACCGGAGATCAATCTTTGAGAACACACAAGCTCCTTCCAACTGATCAAACAAGTCATTGATTCTAGGCAAAGGGTATTTGTTCTTGATAGTCACCTCATTGAGTGAACGGTAATCTATGCATAACCTTTGACTTCTATCTTTCTTTTCCACAAACAAAACTGGTGCTCCCCAAGATGAAGAACTTGGTTGGATAAATCCTTTTCAATCGTTCTCCAAGCGCTTCTTGAGTTCTTTCAACTCATCCACGGACATCTTATGCGGTCTTTTTGCTATTGGTCCGGATCCGGTAGCAAGTCAATAAGAAATTCCACATCTCTATCTAGTGGCATTCGGCAATTCTTCCGAAACACATCCGGATATTCACTCACAATTAGCTGCTTGTCTATGCTAACCCCCTTAAGAGAATTAAGCTTACTCCCTTTTGATTCAAAGTTAGACTTGAATCTAATCCGTTTCTTTTCCGGGGTTGTGAGTGCAACAGTACGATTGGCACAATCTAGTACTCCTTCATACTTGGTCATCCAATCCATTCCCAAAATTACATCCAGTCCTTGGGAATCTAGGATTATCAAACTCACTGGAAACTTATGCTTTCCAAATTCTATCACTAGATCCCGGCATCCAAGACTTACTATCATATCTCCACCTGGAGAACTTACTTTTATCGGACACCCAATGTTTTTAGCTGGAAACCCATTTATATCAACAAATGCTTTTGTTATGAATGAATGCGATGCTCCAGTATTAAAAAGAACAAGTGCTGGAAAGGGTTGGGCTTGTTGGGTCCTTCAACTTTCTTTTCTGGGCATTCATTTGCATAATGCCCCATCTTCTTGCACTTGAAACACTCAACCTGACTAAGATCCTTCTTGACAGGATGGCTTCCACTGCCACTACCATTTCCACTGTGGTGGCTCTTATATCCACTCTTGTGGTTCTTGTACTTATCATTGTCATGACTACGATTGTGCTTGTTGTCATGATAACGGTTGTGGTTGTGGTGCTTGTTGAAATTCCCATGCTTGTGGGATCCAGAACTCCCACTGTCATCATAATGGGAACGCTTGTGAGACGATCTCGAGCTGTGCTTGTCAGAGTGCTTTCTCTTCCTGCTTTCAACTTGTTTCATTTTGCTCTCCAAAATAGTAGCCTTGTCACAAAGAGACTAGTATGTGGGAACATAGGCCACAGCTAACTGCAGGTGCAGTTCATCATTCAACCCTTCAAGGAACTTTTCCTTCCTCTTAGCATCAATTTCAACTTCATCCGGTGCATAACACGCCAGATTGTTGAACTCTTCAATATATTTAGCCACGCTGCGGTGGCGCTGCTTCAGGTTATGGAACTCTTTCTTCTTCAAACTCATCACTCCGGATGAGATGTGAGCAGTATGGAAACCATATTCAAAGATAGCCCATGTCACATCCTCAATGGGAGTGGTGATTTGGAAGTTATCCCACCAAGTGGTTGCTGGTCCTTCCAACAAGTGAGCTGCAAATCTGACTTTCTCTTCACCAATACAGCCAACTGTTACCAAGTCCTTGTTCACAGAGAGTAGCCAATCATTGGCCACCATAGGATCAGTAGTTCCTGAGAACTTTGCTGGCCTCAGTCTCAAGAACCTGGTAAGCATGTCAAAGCCCGGTGGGTTGTTCTGATTGTTGTTGTTGTTGTTATTGTTGTTATTGTTGTTATTGTTGTTGTTGTTGTTCTGATTCTGGATGAACGTAGTCATCATTTGCATCAGCTGAGTCTGAGCTGTCATCATTTGCTGCATCTCAGGGGTGATGTTGTTGTTGTTGGGGTTGGGATTGGCATGTCGGGGAGGCATCTGTGGTTTGTTCAATAGAGATAAGAATGAGATACCCATAGATGCTAACATGCACAATGATCACATAAACAATCACCAAACATGCATCATAATAATAATAGTTCAACAACATAAACAACAAGTTTGCAAAATAAACACACCAATAGCAAGCCATCCACATGTTGGATGGTCATTGCGACTCAATAATCAAAGACATGATAAATAAAGGTAAATGAGTAGTCGTCACTACTCCTCGGCATCAACCTCCTCCTCAACAAATGTAAGATCTGCATTATCCATAGCGGTCTTGTATTCCTCGACATTGGTGGTCAAGGTCTCTACTTTGGCTTTGAGAGCCCTCTTCTGTGAACGAAGCCTCTCAATCACAGTCTGCTGATGCTCGAGCTCGAAGTCCTTGGCCTCCAGTTCTGCAGTCATGTCTCGAATCCTCTTGTTCCTATCTTGGACTCGCTTCTCTTGACTCTTGAACTTTCTGTCCTGACTCTCAAACTTGGCCTCCATCTCCTTAAATATCTCATCTTGCTCCGCGAAGAGCTTGTCCTTCTCACGAAGCTGCACCTAGAGTTATTCATTGCTGAGCATGACGTTGGTCCTATCAGTGTCTACGTGCCTAAGAAGAACCTCTAAGTCCTGGAGGTATAGACGAATCGGCTCTGCTATCTCCCTCGAAGTATCCTCGAAGTCAATGGCCTCACCATCCTCATCACGTCTACCGAAGGTGTGGAAGTGAGTACCTCTAACCTGTCGAGAGTGTATTCCTAACAGACGTCCAATCAAGTCCTGCATGACTACCTCTAGGCCTCTCTCCTTGTCATCATGCATGAGCTTGAAGATGATTGCCTCCGTGGTAGGCTCAGTCTGGCGTCCGGGCTGATTAACCTTGAAGCCCCAAAGGTCTTTCCTCTCAAACTTGGTGAGGGGAAGCACCATGATGGTAGGAAGAGGGAGATTGAGAAAACTAGTGAGCTCAATAATACGAGGGCCAAAACGAGTTCCCTTGAACTCTTCAGCCGTGCTGATAGTAACATTAGGCATCTATTTAATAAGATAGAAAAAGTTAGAATCAACACAATTAGACAGCATAACTTTGGAAATCAAAACACACAAGTCATGGCATAAATGGATCCATTACAAACAACCAAGGTTCAACTTATTTAGACAGCATTTTGGAAAATAAAATGATAAGTGTGGTGGTCCAACTAATGTGGTACATTACAATCCCATCTCACTTGCTAAGTTGGCTAACAGGGCATCCCTAGAGGCAATCTGTTTGTCTAGATCACAAGACTCCTTTGCTAAGTCTATGATGTTCTTCCTTAAGCTTTGGTTGGTAGCCTCTAACTCTTGGGTATGCTCCTTTTCTTCCCTAAGATCATTCTGGGTATTAAGCATTCTGCACTTGATTCTATCACCAAGTTCTTTGATGGCCCTCCAGGCTGCATCCCTTGCTGAATCAAAGAATGTGGTGTGCATCATTGTGTTGGTGACCATGCAGAATCCTGAGTCCTTGTGGTTGTCTTCCTTGTTTTTATACAAGTGAAGTTGCACCCACCAGTACTCAACTCCTTCATCCATCACAGGGAAAACTTTGTACACAGCTACACCATGTATTCCCATGGCGACCATGAGGTCCTTGAGAGCCTTGGGGAATTCTGTCTCACACTCCAAAGTCATAGTCATGAGTGGTCCCTTCTTCACGGCTTCATTGATGGAGTTCATCTACAAGTAGAGATGAGAAAGAAGATTAGAAAAGTTTCCGAGAAGAAAAGACAAGTGGGGAAGTTGTTGAATTTTTTTCCTTAGTGGTTTCCAATCCTAGGGTCATAATCCTACAGGCAACACAGTGCTCTGATACCATCAGTAAGATCCCTCCTTTGTAAAGGAAAGGACCCTGTGATTGCAATGCTAGTCCCTGGATCAATGCTAGCATCCACAGTTTAAGATGAAGTACACAGAAACAAAGGTCATTATTACATATCATTCCAGAGGCAAACATAGTCTTTTACAACTCCATGGCCACAGGTCTAATACAAGAGTTCAAATATATAATAAGATAAATAAGTCTTCATCTTCATGTGCCACATGCAAGCATGTTGAGTGTAGACTCATGACTCCTAATCATCATCAGAATAACCTACAACATCACAAGTTACAGCCACAGTGGGTCAATACATTGGAATAGTATTGGCAAGTGATACCTTAGTAGAATATTGGTGGACTAGATACTATATGCTTTTTGGCTAAGTGTAGTTTCCAATACAAGGGACATGGCTAAGTACTTAGATTCTTCCATCTGCAGAGGTTGTGCACTTTCCCCACAAGACTTGATTTTCACCAAGACAGGACCTTTCAGAAGCTTTCCCTTAGACCAAATGGACGCGCTCCAACCTATCATACCACTACCACCAACTTTCCAAATGGCTAAGTTATTGCAACCTATATGATCTAGGCAGATCCCATATTGCCAAGTGGCTGCACTAGAAGCTTCTTAACATATGGCATCTCAAATCCCTTTGTTCCTGGGTGGCTTTCCACAAGTGATATACACAAGGTAAACCATAGAAATGGGCCTTGTGTAACCACTCCACATAACCCATTCTTTCCATTCCACCCAGGTGTTTTATTCACTTAGTTGTTTTATTAAGCAAAAACATAGTCCAAAGACTTAGAAATATTTATTCATAGCATGATTATATAACCAACCTTGGTTGCTACTAGCTAGGCTAAGAATGGCATTGATAAGACTTAGAAATATTTCTAGCAAATCTACAACTACTAGGATTTCCCAAGCATAGCATATAGAACAAAAATATCCATGCAAGACTAGCAAAATATTTCTAATGCATATTTGAAAACATAGGAATAAATCATGAAGCACCACTTTCCTTGGTATTTTGGAGAGTAGCTACAATCCTCACAATCACAATCACTATTTGCACCAAAATCTACACATAAAATGATAGCACCAAATCACATACACAATAAATACAAGCAAAAATATATGGATGCATGCAATATGATATGTGATGATTTTATATACTCAACAATACAAGTGCACAGTACTGATTCATAAACAAGTTCAAAACTTGCCAAACAACCTTTATTTGAACATTAAAATATTTCCCAAATATTTATTATATCCAAATTATGCCTACACATGTTTCTGCAAAAACACCCATTTTAACAGAAGCAAAACATTTAAACACAAAGCATAAAAGGAAAGGGCTTTCTCTCCTGATTCCATTGATATAAAATTTGTCAAATTTGGACGTGGGAATCAAAAGTTATGAATTAAACAAGTTTAAACTTTTAATAGATCAAATTTCTGATTTTAAATCTAACTCACAGACACGCGGAGGCATCTGATTGGCTGGTAGCATTTCGCGCTGGATCACATCTGTGAACCGTCAGATCTAACTAAAACGCGCGGTTCAGATCTAAACTTACCCCTTCGTTAAGTGATCTATCCTATGCGTCACATCTAGATCCTACGGCGCTCGATCAACGTACCAAAGACTGGCGGCGCGCGGCGACGGCTAGCGGTGGCGCGCTCTGTCAGTGGAGGATCCGGCGAACTAGGTCGCCCGGGGAGGTGGGAGGATGCTCACCAGAATTGCCGTGACGAGGAGAAGCTCGACGTATGCTCGGTTGGCGAAGGGGCGCTCGGAGTTGTCATGGATTGCTCGTCGGAGTAGTCCCTGGCGACGGTTGCTTATGTTCGTCGACGTTGGTGACGCTCTGGGCCGCGCTAAGATGAGAGAAAGGTGCCGTCGCAGACCTTTGGGATCTCCGCAGCGTATCAAAGCAGAGGAGAGGAGGCTGGGACTTACGGGAAAAGGTCGCCGGAGTTCGAGCAGAGGGCGGCGGAGCTCAGTCGTTGACGTTGCCGAGGCTACAGACCATGCGCGAGCAAACGGAAAACATCAGTAGGTGCGCACGAAGATGTAGAACAAGCCAGCATGAACCATAGCAGAGGGGAGTACGGTGCTCAACGGAATTCGTCAGCGAACTCGTCGGAGCAGCGAGGTTGCGGCGAGGAATTCTCGCATCCTAGGGGCGCTCTGTGCTCGGGGTTTGGGGAAAATGGAGAGGGGGCAGAGGGGATTTAAGTAGGCGAGACGGGGGCGTGAATCACTCAGGCATTGAACGGGAATTGACGCCGCGAATTAAACAGGAAACGCCCGGCGTAATTTTGGGGATGAACTGGTCGCTGGGTGGAGACGATGACAGTTGTGTGGACCGTGGTTGTCAGCGAGAGTAAAGGAGTGGGGATGGGTCCAGGCGGTCAGCGACTCAGTGGGTGCGGGTGCGAGTAAAGAAAAATGATTCGCGGGAGAGGGGTTGTTGTGCTAGATGGGTCGAGTGGGCTGTGTTGGGCCAGACTGGCTTGCTGCTTATTTTTTTCCTCTTTATTCCTTTTCTTTTTTTGTTTGGTTTTCTAGAATTGGTTTTCAAGCTCCATTTCAATTCAGTTTGAATTCAAACCTTCTCTAGCTTTCTGTACAGTGTACTTTGCACTCAAATATGTGTCAAACACTTCTGTTTACAAAAACATACTTGGGTCATTTGGAAAATAAAATAAAATCAAGCCTTTATGAGATATAATAATAGGCATCAACTTGTTTTTATTTCATACTTGTTTTGAAACTTTGTTCAAGCTTTTGAAATCACTTAAGTTTGAACTCAAAACATTACTGAATGAATATTAGTACCTTTCTCATTAGCAAGTAGCACAAAGGCTAGAGTATTCATACATAAAATAATGAGCAATATATGCTACTGTTTTTGAAATGATTTTGAAATGAAACCCTAAATGATCATGGATGCATGGATAATATGCATGAGTTTTGAAAAATGATTTTTGGGATGTTACACTGCCATCCCTATAGAACCCGCTAGCATGGAGCCCACCAACCCGCCAGTGTAGCCCGCAGCCGTTGACTGCCCGACCCCACCTATCATCACTATCCTCCCGACAAAATCGGAGCAACCCCGAGAACCCCAGCCTACCAAGGAGCGACCCCGCGATTCTCCCGTCTCCGAGTTTATCTGAACCCCCCCCATTGGGCGTCTAGCTCATAAATACCGCTGCCATGACCCTTCCTTCTGTTTTCCGAGCCTACAAACCCTAGCCACCTTGCGCTCGATCTTGTTCGACAGCGCCGCCGCCGAAGCTTCGGTAGGTGGAGATTGCCGGCGAGTTAGAGATCCCCCTTCCGTATTTTCTTCTCTAACGCGACCCTCTCGCTCGACCATCTCTTCTCATCCATTTTCCCCTTATCTATCGTAGCACCACATCCGCAATTGCTCGTCGGAGTCTTGCCGGGGACAAACAAGATCGGCGGAGCTCTGCCATTGGACGGGGAAGCGAGGAGCGATGTTGAGCACATGGGTGTGACCGCGAGGACCTCCTGAACGCCATCGACCACTTCACCGCCTCGGGAATCCACCAGGACGTCTCCGAGCTTCACCACCGACGCGTCCCCCGCCTGTCACCATCGTCACCGCCGCCAGGTTAGTCGTCGATACCCCTTGTTTGTTAGATCGCGTAGCAGCGACTTAGATTAGATTCGTTTAATCGAAGGGGTATCACCCAATGAGCGTTTGCCGCGTGGAAAGTGTCGCGTCAGCGCGCGTACTCAACATTCCACCCGCGCATCCAATCAGATCTCGACATGTGGCGGAGTTTGACTAGATTAGATCTGTGTTATTTTAGATAGGCAAAAAATATTATAAATTTGCGAAATTCATAATAAATAGAGTACTTGTCCAAAAATTAGAAATAATATGTCGTTGGATTGATAAAATTGTGTAGAACACAGATCTAAAATAATATTACAAGTTTACTGCAGTAGTATCTATGTAGATTTTAATCACTAGATTGGAGTATTAATTCATACAAAAATAATTATAACTCTGTTTTAGTTGATTCTTGTTTTGTTAGCTTTATTGTTACGATGCCTACTGTTTAAAATTATAAAAACTTTCTTAGAAGCTTTAGATCTATTTCGTGGTAGATTTGAAAATTGGATCTACTTATGAGCATATAAAATAAAGTAATAATCCAAATTACCTAAAATTTGTGGGAAATTAATACTAACAACATCCCCAACACAATATCACCCCTAGATAGTATCTTGGTCGAACTGGAACTCATTCTTGCATTTTACCATGTTGCATGCATGCATATTACTTTTTTTCTTTGTTTTGTGCGCCGTGTGATTAGATCTATGCTTATGTTTTTGTTAGATTGTTCGGAGTGCGCTGAGGAGTATTGTTGTGTAGATTGATGCTCGGATCAAGGCAAGCTACACCACTTGTTTATAATACTATACCAGTTTTGACTATGCATGTTTTGATCTTTAAATTCTGTAGAATGCATGTTTAGGATGTTCTAGTAGAATTTTCCTTAGTTATATTTTGCAAATGCGATGATTTTGTAGTAAGCCATGAGTAGCACTATACTTAGGATTTTTTTACCTCCTAATAGGTTACCCCTGTTTTTGCTAAGTACTTGCTATGCTATATACATATATAAAGTACCATTAGGGGGTTCGAAAGACAAGAAATTTTCTAAGTATAAAGGATGTCTTGAGCAACCTCTTCTTCTCAAACCCACTTCAAAATAAAAACTAAGTTTTCTTCTAGGCAGAATGGTTGTCGGGTAAACGAGTGGAATTTTGGTGGAGGAAGTCCACCCAGGAATCAAAGAAGTCTTCCATGTTTCAGAATTCAGAAGCTTCCAGTGCAAACACAATACATATGGTCTCTGTCTTGGCCTAATACTTAGTGGGAAACCTCACCTAGGTACCAACATTTGGAGGTTCTTGGTACAGTTGGATCCAAAAGGTAGAGGAGCTACTAAGAGAAAGCCTCTCCATGGCCTTGTTTGTAAAAGGACTTGATCGTGGATTGTGGGTAAAGTGCACAAATTCTCGAGAGTATTTTAATCTGATCGATCAGCCGAGTTCATGGAAAAGAACACTTGAGAATCTGAAGGACGGAGCCTCTGAAGGATCTTCCTCTCTCTCTCTCTCAAAACTTAAAATTTCCTAAAACCCCATGGCGTGAGTCATATCGCCAATGGGTGGGATTTTGCGAACTTGGTGAGTAATATCCAAGTGTTAGGTTGTTTGGACACTTGGTGAGTAATATTATCGTGTGCCATTCGACCATATATTACTTAAGCAAATGTTTACAAAGTAGGAAAAACTCTCTCTCTTTTCTCCATACTTATAGAAAACTAGATTTGTGCAGATGAACTCCATAGCCTAAACTAGCCTTGCATGTAGAGTTTGTCTTTTTCCTTGCTTGGTGTAATTTGCCAATACATTCAAAGTATTGACCCAACTTGTTGGTTGCATGTCTTATATATAGAATCCGAAGATTGAAAGGTGCATAGGGATCGCGAGTCTACACTCAACAAGCCTGGGGCGTTGATGGACTCAAGCTATTTATATTTCCGCTGTAATTTGAGCTAGCTATATGCTAAGCAAGTTTGTAATAATTTCATACTCTGGATTACTCGTGTATAAATGACATTGTGTTTTACATGACATTCATCGACTGTGAGTGCTAGCTATTGATCTAGGGACTAGCATGTAAATCATAGGGACCAAGGATCTTTATTGATCCGAGGTAACAATAGGTTTACTTAGTTTAATTCAACTTCTGTTATTTCTTTCGTATTAAATTATTAACTAAATCAACAAAAAAGGAGTTGTAAATATTTTTCTATGATTTAATTACTATTAATATTGGATTTAATTTCTGCAAAACTTTCTGTTAAAATAGCACCAAATGTTTTTGTTAACAATTTTTGTGGATAGCTACGATCAAACTAACCAGTAGCAATTGGATTCGCTCAATTTGGTGTTCTTGTTATTTTCTTATGATTTAAATAGCAACTAAAAGAGTTTAAATCATTTTAAACTTTAACTTCAATAAACGTCATATCTAATGTCGGGAACCTTATTCTGCATGAAATTAGGAATTTATGGATATATTATTTGTATTTTTTGGATATATATTTATATTTCTATAAATTAAATACTATAAAATAACTATTAAACTAATGAAATTATTCATGGAAAACTATATTGTAAAATTTAGATCTACTCTTATAATAGTGTTCTATGTGACATTAGCTTTCCATCAGTATATTGTTTAATAAATTTGGACTTATAAATATTTTCTTATGAATTTTACAATATTGCTACAGTTTTTGACTATTTAATGAATTAACAGAATATGCAGGAATATTCCCTGCAACGTGGCAGCGTCTGATTGGCCATCACCTCTTTGGTTAAGTGAAGTGTCTGTGGCTATTTTGTATGATGTGGTTTAGCTTCTCGGGATTTTTCTTCAACTCCGGTTCCACTTGGCTCGGGCCAAACTCTCATTTAAACCGGTTTTTAGCTACTGAATTGATTAGAAATAGATTCGTGTTAGCGATACAAATACGTATATCAAATCAAAAAACTACCGGCATGAAAATTGTGGGAAATCATTAGATCTATTTTTTTACTAAAGTAATTTTGACTTTAAGAAACGAGTGCGAGTTGTGCTCTGAAATATTGCAACACAACATTCTCCGACAGTGGTAGATAAAAAAGGTGATGTTTGTCGAGATTGAAAGATCTCAAAGATATCTATAACTTTCATGCTAGAGAGAAATTCAAACAACAAATACTAGATGGGATAAAAAATTAAATACAATTTGGACATAAGTACATTCAGGATTTTGAAAAAGGAAACAAGTTCATGCCATCGAAAGTCGATTTGGAGTTGTAGATCCAAAGTTATAAAAGTTTTACTGAAGATATTATCTAAATACTAATTTTGCATGAAAAATAAATCAACTAACGGATTTATTCTTCCTCTGGTGCATGCCTGGCTGGGCCGGACCATTTACCTTTTTTTGTTTATTATTATTTTATTTTAGTATTTTTTATATATCTTTCGCATATGAATTTTAAATGGAGTAAACTTATTTTCTAAATTTTTATGAAATCAAAACACACTCAATAAACTTTATATAAATTAGTTTTGACAAAATAATAATTACCACTATTTCATCATGCACTTATTGCATTAGATGGCTATTTAGGGAAATTCAAACTAGTGTTTTGTCACAATATGTTTGACAGAGGGTTTTTGATTAATGTTTTGCATGATCTTCCATGATGCAATGCAATTTGCAAAAAATTGAAGTCTTAATTTTTAAAATCTTGGGATGTTATATGCTGCATAGAGGATTAAGATTTCTCTGAAAAGACATTTACTTTAATTGCAATTTACTTTACAGTAATTTACTTTTCTATAAACTATAAACCACAAAGCACTAAACATTTGCATATTTTATTGTTTCACATGTCAAATTTACTATCCAATACCTTCAGCTCCTTATGGGTTCGACAACCTTTTCTTATTAAAAGGTGCTATAATAGATCTCCTACATTTGGGAGACATCAACGGCACATATTCTTAATAGGATTCCTAGTAAATCGGTGATTAAAATGCCGTATGAATTATGGACTACGATAAAACCATACCTAAGTTATTTTCATGTGTGGGGATGCCCTACCGAGGCAATAGTTTTTAATCCAATTATGGGAAAGTTAGACCCTAAGATAGTTAGCTGCCACTTTATTCATTATCCTAACCTAAGGTAAATAATTTACACTTTCCAAAATAGTTAACTAAGTTTATTAAAACAAGACATGTTGTTTTCTTGGAAAGTGATATATGATGGGGAGTATGACTGCCAGGGAAATAGCATTGGAGGAGAAACATGAATATGTCCTATGAGCCAGTGTTCCTAGTACATCTTGAGCTTGCACCTACAATTGTGAGGACTACTAATGCTATGCCTATTAAGATATTGTGAGACCCTGTCGCATGGCTTAATAGGATTGTTACTATACCCATACCAACAAGTTGCAACTTTTTTTTGGAAGCTCATATAAAAAGAACTCTAAGGTTAAGCGTGCTTGGCCTAGAGCAATTTCAGGATGGGTGACCGACCGTGAAGTGGGTACCGGGTGTGTACGAGTGAGAACAAAGTGCGCAGAAAAGACTAGTGTTGGTTTATGTGGTTAGTCTAAAGATCCTATTGATCTGCCAGGAGTGACAGCTGCTGGTCCGGAGAGATCGGGGTGTTACAAGTGGTATCAGAGACGATCCTCACGGTTACACTAGCGTGTGCGGGTCAGTAGCGAACATGTGGCGTATGGCGCGTGTGGCCCAGAGTGGACACGGCATGGCACATCTGTCGGTACTGGACGCACATATGTATGCCAAGAGGGGACGTTCCTGGCTTATGGTTGATCGACAAGGGCTTCAATCATCTAAGGATGGGTGTATGTGAGACCCTATCGCATGCCTTAATAGGAATGATAGTATATCCATACCAACAAGTTCAACTTCTTTTCCGGAAGCTCATCTGAAAAGAACTCATAGGTTGAGCATGCTTGTCCTAGAGAAATTTCATGATGGGTGACCAACCAGAAAGTGGGTACCGAGTGCGCACGAGTGAGGACAATGCGCAGAAAAGACTAGTGTTGGTATGTGGGGTTAGTATAAAGATCCTATTGATCTGCCAAGAGTGACAGCCACTGGTCCGGAGAGACCGAGGTGTTACAGATACATATGACTAGTTCAGATATTCTATACCATATAATACTTATATGGAAGTTTCTCATCCACCTTTTGTTGTCATAGATGTACCAAATAATGAACCTCTCAGAAGGTTAAAGCGGGATTGGAAGTCCGCTATTCTTGATGATTATCTCACTTATATGAGTGATTATATGAATGTGTCGATGTTGGATGATGATGATCCAACCTCATATAATGAATCCATGCAAACTGATCATTCATTTGAATGGTGTGATGCTATTCAAGTTGAAATGAAGTCCATGAGAATTATTGATGTATGAGACTTGGTAGAAATTCTCGAATGAGCCAAAAGAGTGGGTTGTAGATGGGTTTATAAGACCAAAGATGACTCTAAGGATGATATCAAAAGGTTCAAATCAAGGCTTGTGTCCAGAGTTTCACTTAGATAGAAGGTATTTATTATAACAAAACATTTTCACATCTCTCTTCTAAGGACTCGCTAAGAATAATTATGGCATTCGTGGCTCATTATGATCTAGAGCTGCATCAGATGGATGCAGAAACGACATTTGTGAATGGTGACTTACATGAGGATGTGTACATGGCTCAACCGAAAGGTTTTGTCATGGAAGGGAATGCACATTTGGGATGGCTTCTTAAGAAATCCCTCTATGGTTTAATAATCCTAGAGGCAATAGTACTTCAACTTTGATCAAGTCATAAAGAAATTTGGTTTCAAATAAAATGAAGTGGACTGTTGCATGTATGCTAAGTTCAGGTGGAGTAAATTTTCTCCTGATATTATATGTTGATGACATCCTCTTAGTTAGTAGCGATAAGGATATGGTACTAGGAACTAAAAGTTTTCTCTCTTCAAAGTTCGAAATGAAAGATCTCGATGAAGTCTCTTATGTCTTAGGGATTGAAATTCATTGACATAGATCTAGAGGGATCTTGGGGCTATCACAAAGTGTATATTGAGAAGGTATCTAAAAATTACAATCTGCATAAGTGTCATCATCGCCTTCCTCCTATTGTCAAGGGCAATAATTTGGGACTTTATAGTGCCCAAGTAATGATTATGAATTTGCATAGATGAAGTCATTTCCTTATACTTGAGTTATTAGAAGTACTATGTATGCACAAGTCTGCACTCGCCTTGACTTAGCATTCATAACCAGCATATGCCTGGCAGATATCAGTCTAGTCCAAAGTTGGATCACTGGAAGGCTGCTAAGAAGGCACTGCGCTATTTGCAAGGCATTAAAGGCCTTATGGTCACATATAAGATATCTGATAACCGCGAGGTGGTGGGTTATTCAAATACTAATTTTGTGGGGGTGTGTTGAATGTAAGAAATCCATATAAATTTATATCTTGACCCTCACAATATGAGCTATATCATGGAAAATCTCGAAGAAAAGTGTCATTGCATCATCAACAATGCAGGCTGAATTTGTCTCATGCTATGAGGCAACCGGGCAGGCACTATGGCTGAAGAACTTTATCCTAGATTTAAGGGTGACTCGCAGTATATATAAGCCACTCACTCTTTACTATGATAATCAACATGTAGTAATCAATTCGAGTTAGAACAAGTCAAGTGGTGGTGCCAAACACATTGACATCAAGTACCATGTTGTGAAAGATTGAATCCAAGATCATAAAATAAGTACTAGGCATATAAGGACTAACAAAATATTAGTGATCCACTACCAAAAGGATTTCCACCTAGTGTATTTAAAGAGCATGTTGCTGGCATAAAGCTTTTGGTCCTATAATTGCGACCTTTATGACACCGTCACCCAATAAGCCTAAGAAGCGTTATTTTCTTCCATGTAATGATGTATTGTAGTCAACTGGTTCAATAGTACATAATTGATCATTGTAATTTATTGTCTTTGTAAAATTTCCAACAAATAGATTATCTCATATCTTAGTTTTGTAATTAGTGTAAGTGCTCCTAAGTTAAACAGGTTCTGTTTTGAGATAAGGTGGTATATTGTAGTAAGAGGATTCTATGGTACTATATAATGAACGTTGTAATCCTTTTGTCTCATATGTTGGTTTTTTTTTGGAAATAGACTTACAAATTTAGCCTTATGATCGAGATGGAGAATGTTGGAAATTTGATATTTATGATCTAAAGTCTAGGTCAATAAGTCAACAATTCTGGCTACTAAAGTGCACAATGCTATAGTAGTCGGTTTTCCCTGATTGAGGGCATCCCCTCCATCCCTTTTTGGTGTCTATTCCCTGGTACACGTGCTAGTATAAGAAGGAATTAACTACCACTCTAGGATACTCTTGAAGGGAATATGCTCTAGAGGAAATAAAAAAAAGGTTTATTATTGTCATATCCCAATAAGTTTGTAATAGTTTTATATTGTGCTATAACTATATCAAGTGGAAACATTGATACATGTGTGATATGAAACAAAAGTCCCTAGTGTCCTCTATTACTAGTTCGTTGGGTAACACGATGATCAAGGTTTCCTGATCATAAAAGTGATAGCATTGGTTGACAAAGAGGTCATATCATTGGTGAATGATGTGATGGACATTCCTCAAAGATTGCGACACAATCAAGTCACAAATTTCATCGGTGCAATATTTAGAAACGAAGTCTACTTCTCCTTAGACCATGAGACCATATCAAATCATTGTCTCCCGAGGTTACTTTAATGGCACTTAACGTCACTTAGTGAAATGGTGATCATAACGGTGTCGTTGGGTATCCGGAGGAACACGTTGAAGAGATTACACCAAGAGCGGGATCTGTTCACCTAGTGACAGGTAAGATACAGTTAGGCCAACTTGGTGAGATTACATCCATAAATGTTGCAACATGTGAATATGTCACAGGGATGTAATATCGCAGTAACAAGTAAACTGTACTTGTCGGTAACGAGATTGAACAAGGTATGGAGATACGTTAACAATCGGATCTCAGACAATTAGTATCAAAGTAACAAAGGGAAATGGACTCGACGTTTACGGTTCAAACGACATCATCAATCTGGAATGCACAGGGATCATTATGGGCATCGCGGTCCCGATGTTGATCATTGACGTAAGAGAGTCTAGGTCATGTCTGTAGTTGTTCTCAAGCCACGAGGTGCAACAGTTGGGGCACTCTGGATGTCGTTAGCCGGACTGCTGCATGGTGATGGAGCAAGGGGTGACCTGCGAGGAGCATCGCGACTTTGAGGTCGGCTACAAAAACTACATCATCAACCAAGTTCCCCTCGGAACGTTAACCACTTTTAGACTACAAGGGTATGGATCCGAAACCTCTTGGCTGTTACTGCATTACTCGTAGATAGATCTTAGGCATTTGGGGTTCTCACGTAGTAATTTTTTTTTGATATTCTGCACCGAACCCCAACAGAAGTATTAGAGCCGATCTATGCGTAGTAGTGTTGTGTGTCCAGTACGCACATGTGTTGTGCGGGCATTGATGATGTAGTTGTTACCCTCCCACATGTACTTGTTTATATGCAGAGATTGTTTTATGAAGCGGCCCGGACCGACATTACGCGTACTTGAGCAAGGTATGAAGAATCACAACAGCAAGTTTCCCTCAGTAAGAAACCGAGGTTATCGAACTAGTAGGAAGAAGGAAACGTCACACAGGTGTTGCAAGCAACGCGGAGACCTGCACAACACAAACTCAAGACTTTGCCCCAACGAATCAGTGAGGTTGTCAAGCTCACCGATTTGCTGTAACAAAGAATTTTATTGAGGATGCTTCATAGATAGCTCACTATGGTGATGCTGCAAGTTTCCACCATGATTAGGCATGGCTTAGGCTAGCGGCCCAGGCGTTTCTCTAACACAGGATACAAACTCCATGTACTTACAAGTTCCCTCTTTATTTCACACCGGTGACATCCATATACAAAAGAACATGATATCAACTGAGTACAAAGTACAAGTGCAATGTTGAAAACGTTCCCCGTGACAGCATGGTTTTGCTAATTCCAACTTATAAGTGCAAGCATATACAACAAAGTTGTCACAATGGTTCAAGTTTATTAGGGGCAAAGAATATAAAGTGTGACATCAAGTTCGTGATGGCTTTAACCAATAAGTTTTCACATAACAAAATAGCTTTTAATTGGAAGATAGATGAAAACAAGAATATACTTGGAATGGTGTAACACACCATGCATAGGAGTTTATAGTGGACACTTTGGAATAACTTGGTTTCTTGGGAGTTGGAGGCATGAGTAGAACTTACTCATTCAAGTGGAGGCTAGCAAAAGACTGGGAGAAAATGGCCATAATCATGCAGTGCAACAAAGCATACTAATCAAAGCAAAGAGTGGTACCACAAGTCAAGGACTAAATGATCATAGAGGCTAATGGTGACTTGTGAGAGTCATAACATGGTGTGAGCATGTGCCAAGTCAACCCAAGCAAAGCATCAAAGGAGAATACCACAATACTATGCTATTGCATGCTAAAACAACGCATAATTTCTTCAAGGCACACTAAGCAATCCCAATTGTTTGGAACAAGACATGCTACAACAATAATCACTAAGCATAAGGTCAAAACAACACCTAGAATTCCATGCTAAAGTCTAAGTCGCAGTCAATGCAAGCTCCTCTTGCACTTCAAGCAAGAACTTACTACTCCTTTCCAACACCAAGCAAACTTATTTGCAAAACAACACAGCGAGAATGGGGGTCCAAACTACTTTAGCAAACTAAACAAACTAAGCAAAACAAACAAAAACTAAGACGCTCCAAGAACAACACAACTGTGCATGAAACAATAAAAACGAAGTGTCTAGACAGACCTGAGCTTTTTATTGATGAAGAAGGGGATGCCTTGGGCATCCCCAAGCTTTGACACTTGTACCTCTCGGATATTTCTTGGGGTGACATCATGGTGGCATCCCCAAGCTTGAGATTTTGTCCATTATTCATCTCATTGCATCATTCTCTCTCTACACCTGAAATTTTTTCCTTCATACAAAACTTCACACAATCTTCATTACCAACATTAGTGTATTCAAAAGATATTAGACCACTGGAAAAGCTTTGGAACATCAAGGATTTCACTAAAAACACAAGCTACTATAGTAACTCCTTCAAAAATCTCAATTCACCTAAAGAGAACCCAAAAAGGAATCAA
This sequence comes from Avena longiglumis, assembly GCA_030063025.1. Classification (NCBI taxonomy): domain Eukaryota; kingdom Viridiplantae; phylum Streptophyta; class Magnoliopsida; order Poales; family Poaceae; genus Avena; species Avena longiglumis. The sequence goes on along the minus strand of CP125977.1, from coordinate 434,444,125 downwards.
TAAGAAGCAAATGCAAAAAAATGGCAGAAATCTGTCAAAACAGACCAGCATAGAAACCGATTTTTTCGAACATCTTTTGTTGCTCAAATAAAAAAGTGTTGAACTAACGAAAGTTAGCTAACATACTGGGGTATTTATTCGTAAGTTTTGAGCTCAATCCGAGTTACAGAGCCTCCTCACGAATGTTTTTGGTGGAGGACAGAAATCTGTTTCGGTACAACAACTCTCCAAATCTTACTTCCCTATCATTAGAGGTCATTCTTGGCACAAAAATCAAACAAAAAGGATAAGGAGAGGTCATTACTGAAGTAATAACTTCAAAGACTCAAGGAAACTCTTGGTTATCGCCCTACAAGTACTTTTCTTTAACGCCTTTAAGTTAGGCACAAGAAGCAAGAAGAATCAAGTATTTTCGAATGAAGAAGCATTAACATCAAATCTTGCTTTCAAATGGGGAGCAAATAGCAACTTCTCTATTCTCATAGGGAAGTGTTCAATACCTTTCTTGAATGGAAAATGATATTTAATGGTGCCTTCTTTCATATCAATGATGGCACCAACTGTTCTAAGAAAAGGTCTTCCCAAAGTAATAGGACAAGAAGCATTGTATTCAACATCCAAAACATAGAAATCAACAGGGACATAAGCATTGTTAACAATGATGAGAACATCATTAATACTCCCCATGAGTTTCTTCTTAGCATTATCATTGAGTGGGACATCCAAATAACAATCCTCCAAAGGTGGCAAATGTGGCATCCCGCAAAACCACTACTAGAAAATCGCGTTGAATGTGTGCTTTGCATCGTCATCATCATGCATTGTTTGCCCAAAACTAATTTCGAAAACCTATTTTGTTTTCCAAACGCCCCATCTTTATTCAAACACCAAAACCGGGTTCCCGGAATATTTTGTTTTGGCCGCTATCGGTTTGCAAACGGCCCGTTAAAACAAATAAAAAGTTTAATTGTTTTTAGAGGGGGCAGTCGAATGGGCCAACCCGACCTGAACGACTACCCCCAGAAATTAAATCGGTCCATCCCTTTTTTCCTACAGCTACCAAACTACCTACCCAGCCCAACCCTCCACCTCACCCCAACCTATCCTATGTCGCCACGTCGCCCTGTCCACCACCCCAACCAACCAGAGCCCGCCACTTGGCCCAGCCACTCCCTCTCTCTCTCCCCCTCTCTCTCCCTGGACCCACTCACCCAGCCAACTCACACCCACACGGCACACACGCACTACACGCACGCACCAACAGCCCCCTGCCCACCTGCCCAGATCCCCATGCGGGACCCACCATGCTGATCCCCCACGCCCGCCCTGACCGCCCACCCTCCTTCTTCCTCCTCTCCTCCCTGCCGAGCACCTCGCCAAGCCCCGCCACCTCGCGCCGGCGCCCCAACCCCGCCTCCTTCCTCGCCTTCCTCTCTCCCGCTTCCCGTCGCTCCTGGCCTCTCTCCGGCACCGCCCCACCCTCCTCTGAGCTCCCCTGCCTCCAGCGTCCGCCAGCCAACCCGCCTCTCCGTCGGTCATGCCGCTCTCTCCCCTCCCGCCGCTCCTCTCCACCACCGCGCGCCCATCCTTCCCTGCCTTGGCTGCCGCCCCGTCGCCTGCTCCCCTCTGCTCCGCCACCTCGCCACCGGCCGTCTCCGCCGAGCCGCCCACCCCTGCGCCTCCGCCTCAGTGGCGCCCTCCCGGCCAGAGCTCCCCCTCGCCCCTCCTCCCAGCCAGCGCGACCTCTCCGGCCCAGCGCTCGCCTCCGCCCACCACCCTGCGTCCGCCTCGCCCCGCCGCCGGCCGAGCTCTGCTCCGGCCACGCGCCTCGCCAGCCCAGCCCGAGCGCGTCCCGCCAGTCCGCCTCCTCTCCGGAAGCTTCTCCGGCCGCCTCCCGTCGAGCTACTCCACCCCTCCATCGTGCCGGCCCCTGACCCCTGTCGGCCTCCGGCGCCATCCTTCTGCTGGCCGTGGCATGTGCCCTGGCGTTTTCGGCTTCGCCGTTTGGTCTGCGTGCTGTGTTGCTGCGAGGCTGTGGAGGTGTGCTCTGTTGAAGAGATATGTACGGCATCTTGTCTGGGAAGTGCTGCGTGTATGCGATGGCAAGGACAATGGTGGTGTGGAGATGGTGAAGATGTTCGGCTCGCCAAGTCGCCATGACCGACTACATGACTACAAGGAACCATCGACCAAACTCCCGAAGTCCGACCCGGCGAGACCGAGCCCTATCGACCCAGAATCAAGATCGGCAAGACTCCTCGGAACATCAAGATCTCCCAGTACCAAGGACCGAGTCCGACACCGACAATCGAAAACGCGGTACCGACGAGTTCGCCTAACTGGACACCATGCGACAAGATCTTCTCGGACCCGAGGACCATCAAGACTTCCGCTCGGCAGCGTCAAGTACTCCTTCCGGGCTTCGAAGACCGACCCCGTGGAACCCGACAAGATCTAACATATGAAGATCGTACCGGACCGGTGAACCTCGACGAACCTCCGGCAAGAACTTCGACATGGCCAAGATCTATCGCAACCGAGTCCGGCACCGACAAGTGAAGTCAGAACCACCAAGCCCTTCCTCGCGGAACGCCAAGACCCACCTCTGTTATCCGAGAACATCTCCGTCGAACCCTGGACCCTGAGACCGACCCCGAACCCCGGAACCCCAAGTTCGTCGAGACCCCCCTAATGTGTGAACCTCTTTCCGAGAACCCTATTTTATAATATAATAAACTTGTCGCATCTTAATTGTTCATCTCGCATGCATTTTGTGTGGTTTGGGGGCCTTATGCCGATTCACCTAATAATTAAATATGGGGCCATATGCGGGCAAATCTAGTCTCATATCGGCCTCATTTAAACTTGTGTAGCAAACCAATACTATAATCTTGCCTTGTTAAAACAACATTTAAATTGCGGGGGGTTCTAAACAACTTGAACCATCTAATTAATTGTCGGGACCCCGGTTCCGCTTAATATGACCTAATTGCATCGCATCTTTGCCATGCCATACATCATACATGCATCATGCCGATCTTCTGCCTTTGTATTAAATAGTGCATCTGGTGTTTATTCTAGTGATTTTCTTCTTCGCGGATAAGGCCGTTGAGTCGATGTGAGCTTCGCCCCGATCTTCGGTTGAACCTTCGACAATGTTTTCAGGCGAGCATCTCCCTCTTTCTACCTATTTTACTTTTATAGTATTTACTTCCCTCCTGTTGATCTATTGCTATCTGTGTTGCGATGCTCTAGTTTTCGTACCGTGATATCCCTTGCAGCCATATATAGCCTTGGACACATCCTATTACCTGTTGTTTGGTAGATAGTTGGACACGCGTGTCATAGTCGCTTGCTCAAGTGTTTTGCTTGTCGTCAAGTACCACAACTGTTGGAGAATTGCCGCATGTTGATGTTGGAGATGATCATGGTTTTACTTATCATTCACTTTAATTACTATTTAACAACTAAAATTGAATTAAGCAGAGGCATCGGTGGGTGATAGGTAAGTTTTGGTTTCCGACCGCCCACTTGTGTCCCGTAGGACCCGAGTTCTTGACACCTGTTCCGAGATCGAGCGCGCTAAACCATAGGTGGGGAGATATGGGCCCCCCATTGATTATTACCTGATTTCAAAGTATTGTACTGGGGGCCACAACTAGTTTGAGGATTTATTTACTATCCTGTACCTATGCCATGCTTTACTGCTTTATTTACGATTGTGTGAGGAGCACTGTTGTCTGTTTAGGTAAGCGGAATGTTTCGTGATATCGACAGTCCCGATTGGGGATCTGTCGTTCGACCATTGTCGCAAACCCTAAGTCCGTCTCGAGACCGCCGACTTCGCTATGGTAGACTTAGTGGGTGGCCCCGTGCTTGCTTTGGGTCCAGGAACGTCATGACTTAGGCCCTGACATACCGATGGGTGTATGTTAACCGATCGGCAAAAGGGTCAAGTGCTGTGGATACTTTGGTGCACCCTGCGGTTAAATCTTTTCGAGAAGCCGTGTCCGCGGTTATGGACGACTTGGAGCACATTGCTTGATCATAGACAACTATAACTAAAGTTCTTGTTATAAATTGACTTGTATTCGATTTGACTAGTAATCGCTTCACTATAACGGAATGGCTAAATAAAAGTACCAACAACTGCTGGGTTTTGGGGTTGTCACATGCTAATTGTATCTGATTAGTAAGTGTTGTAACTATAACGGAATGGTTAACTAAAAGTGCCCACTGCTTACTTTATCAGGACGATTATCTAAAACTGACTAGTAAAGTGCCGCAACTATAACTGAATAAGTAAAACTGCCAACCGCGTGAGTTCCTCGGTTGACTTCCTCGTTTGGTCTCGAGGGGGAAACACCAGGATGGGTTTTGTTTGATGTTAGCATCGGGTTGGATCCGAATAGGTCTTTCTCATCCCTCTCTGATAGCCGCCAGTTGTATCGAGTCTCTATAGGTTGTTTAGTGCATGCTGCCGCTGCCGCTCAGTCCACCATACCTATGTAGGCGAGGACCGCCAAATTCTAGCCTCGCCGTGTACTGGCCTCAGTACTGACGCTCCTCTTTTTCCTTTGCCCTTTGTCGGCACCCCTTTTGTTTAAGCAGGTTTTGAGATCGACGTCGTTAGCAAGGTTACCCTTCCGGCTTGGCCTGGGCAGGGTTATGGACGCCATTGGTTATTCTTCAGGGCTCTTAGCCCCATTTGCATCTTGTCCGTAGTCGGACGCCCCATCGTTTTCAAGGTGATTTGGATCTTTGTACCGTATATTTGTATTCTTGACTCTTTGAGTCGCTGTTGTATATATATATATCTGTTCTGTGGGTCCCATCGAGGACTGTTGTGTAATGTTATTACTTTGCTTTCCACCCGCACGAAAGTGCCTGGTGGGCACCTTCGAATCGTTTCTATGCGGGTTTGGCGAGTTTTGCTAAAACTTGCATAGGGCCGATTCTGAGGGTGTTACAGAGTGGTATCAGAGCTCAGCAGTTGCGATACCCCACAAGTCCAGCCTGTAGGATAACCTAGCTAACGGCCGAAGTAGAGTGTCAAAAATTATTTTGCAATATCGGTTGGATAGTTCTGGTTAGGTCTGATTTTACTCCTTACCCCTCTGCTATTCTCCTCTTATCTCGACGTGTTTTGAACCTGCTCTCTTATCTTTTCTTCGAGTCCAGGATTTCTCGTGGTGGGTTTTCCGTCGTACCTTCAGGGTTTCGCTTCCTCCTTTGGCAACGGTGTTCTATCACCCGGTGTTCAAGCTGCCTGAGGAATCCGTCTGATGTGGTACCATTCTTTGTTCCTTGTTTGTTCCTTCCGGTGTTTTCCGCCGCAACGACATCCTCTATGCCAGATCCGATGCAGAGTCTGCATCACTCCCTTGATCTGAACCTCGCTTGTCGAGATCTTCAGTCTGAATCTTGATGGTTGGTTGCATAATCTGTCTATTCGAGTACATAGTAATGCTTTGAGTGCGGGATGGAGTCGCGACCATACCACTACTCTTATCATTCGCTTATGTACATTGAATGGTGGGTCGATGCAATTCTACTCCTTCCATGGAAGTTCGAGGTGGCCTTACCTTTAACTTCGTCCGTTGTTTTCCGGAGTGTTCTCTTGATGATCAGGACAACGACCTCTTGTTAGTGGTGTCGCGAGGATCTACACGAAGCGAGAAGACGCAGATCGTCGACCTTCCTTCCGGTACCATGAGGCGGATCTCGAGGGCGAGATCCATTGTTAGTGGTGTCGAATTGTGGCATCCCGCAAAACCACTACTAGAAAATCGCGTTGAATGTGTGCTTTGCATCGTCATCATCATGCATTGTTTGCCCAAAACTAATTTCGAAAACCTATTTTGTTTTCCAAACGCCCCATCTTTATTCAAACACCAAAACCGGGTTCCCGGAATATTTTGTTTTGGCCGCTATCGGTTTGCAAACGGCCCGTTAAAACAAATAAAAAGTTTAATTGTTTTTAGCGGGGGCAGTCGAACGGGCCAACCCGACCTGAACGACTACCCCTAGAAATTAAATCGGTCCACCCCTTTTTTCCTACAGCTACCAAACTACCTACCCAGCCCAACCCTCCACCTCACCCCAACCTATCCTATGTCGCCACGTCGCCCTGTCCACCACCCCAACCAACCAGAGCCCGCCACTTGGCCCAGCCACTCCCTCTCTCTCTCCCCCTCTCTCTCCCTGGACCCACTCACCCAGCCAACTCACACCCACACGGCACACACGCACTACACGCACAGCCCCACCTGCCCAGATCCCCATGCGGACCCACCACTTGATCCCCACGCCCACGCCAGACCGCCCCGACGCCCCACCCTCCTTCTTCCTCCTCTCCTCCCTGCCGAGCACCTCGCCAAGCCCCGCCGCCTCGCGCCCAACCCGCCTCCTTCCTCGCTCTCCCTCATTGCTTCCCGTCGCTCCTGGCCTCTCTCCGGCCCGCGGCCGCCGCCCCCCTCCTCTGAGCTCCCGCCTTTCAGCGTCATGCCGCCGCCCGCCTCTCAGCCCCTGCCGCTCTCCTCCCGCCACCGCTCCCTCCACCCGAGCCCGCGCCCATCCTTCCACACATGGCTCTGCCCCAGACCTGCGGCTCCCTCTGCTCGCCACCCTCTCCACCGTCTCCTCCCCGCCGAGCCGCCCACCCCTCTGCGCCCGCCAGCGCCCTCCGGCAGGAGCTCCCGAGCCTCTCGCCCTTCTTCCCAGCCGCGACCTCTCCGGCCCAGCGCGCTCCGCCTCCGCCCACCACCGCCGCCACGCTCGCCCACCCTGCCGAGCTCTGCTCCAGCCCAGCGCCTCGCCAGCCAGCCAGCCCGTCACGATCGCCTCCTCTCCGGAAGCTTCTCCGGCCGCCTCCCATCGAGCTACTCCACCCCTCCATCGTGCCGGCCCCTGACCCCTGTCGGCCTCCGGCGCCATCCTTCTGCTGGCCGTGGCATGTGCCCTGGCGTTTTCGGCTTCGCCCTTGGTCTGCGTGCTGTGTTGCTGCGAGGCTGTGGAGGTGTGCTCTGTTGAAGAGATATGTACGGCATCTTGTCTGGGAAGTGATGCGTGTATGCGATGGCAAGGACAATGGTGGTGTGGAGATGGTGAAGATGTTCGGCTCGCCAAGTCGCCATGACCGACTACATGACTACAAGGAACCATCGACCAAACTCCCGAAGTCCGACCCGGCGAGACCGAGCCCTGTCGACCCAGAATCAAGATCGGCAAGACTCCTCGGAACATCAAGATCTCCCAGTACCAAGGACCGAGTCCGACACCGACAATCGAAAACGCGGGACCGACGAGTTCGCCTAACCGGACACCGTGCGACAAGATCTTCTCGGACCCGAGGACCATCAAGACTTCCGCTCGGCAGCGTCAAGTACTCCTTCCGAGCTTCGAAGACCGACCCCGTGGAACCCGACAAGATCTACCATATGAAGATCGTACCGGACCGGTGAACCTCGACGAACCTCCGGCAAGAACTTCGACATGGCCAAGATCTACCGCAACCGAGTCCGGCACCGACAAGTGAAGTCAGAACCACCAAGCCCTTCCTCGCGGAACGCCAAGACCCACCTCTGTTATCCGAGAACGTTTCCGTCGAACCCTGGACCCTGAGACCGACCCCGAACCCCGGAACCCCAAGTTCGTCGAGACCCCCCTAATGTGTGAACCTCTTTCCGAGAACCCTATTTTATAATATAATAAACTTGTCGCATCTTAATTGTTCATCTCGCATGCATATTTGTGTGGTTTGGGGGCCTTATGCCGATTCACCTAATAATTAAATATGGGGCCATATGCGGGCAAATCTAGTCTCATATCGGCCTCATTTAAACTTGTGTAGCGAACCAATACTATAATCTTGCCTTGTTAAAACAACATTTAAATTGCGGGGGGTTCTAAACAACTTGAACCATCTAATTAATTGTCGGGACCCCGGTTCCGCTTAATATGACCTAATTGCATCGCATCTTTTCCATGCCATACATCATACATGCATCATGCCGATCTTCTGCCTTTGTATTAAATAGTGCATCTGGTGTTTATTCTAGTGATTTGCTTCTTCGCGGATAAGGCCGTTGAGTCGATGTGAGCTTCGCCCCGATCTTCGGTTGAACCTTCGACAATGTTTTCAGGCGAGCATCTCCCTCTTTCTACCTATTTTACTTTTATAGTATTTACTTCCCTCCTGTTGATCTATTGCTATCTGTGTTGCGATGCTCTAGTTTTCGTACCGTGATATCCCTTGCAGCCATATATAGCCTTGGACACATCCTATTACCTGTTGTTTGGTAGATAGTTGGACCCGCGTGTCGTAGTCGCTTGCTCAAGTGTTTTGCTTGTCGTCAAGTACCACAACTGTTGGAGAATTGCCGCATGTTGATGTTGGAGATGATCATGGTTTTACTTATCATTCACTTTAATTACTGTTTAACAACTAAAATTGAATTAAGCAGATGCATCGGTGGGTGATAGGTAAGTTTTGGTTTCCGACCGCCCACTTGTGTCCCGTAGGACCCGAGTTCTTGACACCTGTTCCGAGATCGAGCGCGCTAACCACAGGTGGGGAGATATGGGCCCCCCATTGATTATTACCTGATTTCAAAGTATTGTACTGGGGGCCACAACTAGTTTGAGGATTTATTTACTATCCTGTACCTATGCCATGCTTTACTGCTTTATTTACGATTGTGTGAGGAGCACGCTGTACTGTTTAGGTAAGCGGAATGTTTTCGCGGTATCGACAGTCCCCGATTGGGGATCTGCTGTCGTTTACAGCCATTGTCGCAAACCCTAAGTCCGTCTCGGAGACCGGACTTGCTATGGGTAGACTTAGTGGGTGGCCCCGTGCTTGCTTTGGGTCCAGGAACGCGTCATGACTTAGGCCCGCCGACATACCGATGGGTGTATGTTAACCGATCGCAAAAGGGTCAAGTGCTGTGGATACTTTGGTGCACCCCTGCAGGGTTAAATCTTTTCGAGAAGCCGTGTCCGCGGTTATGGACGACTTGGAGCACAGTGCTTGATCATAGACAACTATAACTAAAGTTTACTGTTATAAATTGACTTGTATTCGATTTGACTAGTAATCAGCTTCACTATAACGGAATGGCTAAATAAAAGTACCAACAACTGCTGGGTTTTGGGGTTGTCACATGCTAATTGTATCTGATTAGTAAGTGTTGTAACTATAACGGAATGGTTAACTAAAAGTGCCCACTGCTTACTTTATCAGGACGATTATCTAAAACTGACTAGTAAAGTACCGCAACTATAACTGAATAAGTAAAACTGCCAACCGCGTGAGTTCCTCGGTTGACTTCCTCGTTTGGTCTCGAGGGGGAAACACCAGGATGGGTTTTGTTTGATGTTAGCATCGGGTTGGATCCGAATAGGTCTTTCTCACCCCTCTCTGATAGCCGCCAGTTGTATCGAGTCTCTATAGGTTGTTTAGTGCATGCTGCCGCTGCCGCTCAGTCCACCATACCTATGTAGGCGAGGACCGCCGAATTCTAGCCTCGCCGTGTACTGGCCTCAGTACTGACGCTCCTCTTTTTCCTTTGCCCTTTGTCGGCACCCCTTTTGTTTAAGCAGGTTTTGAGATCGACGTCGTTAGCAAGGTTACCCTTCCGGCTTGGCCTGGGCAGGGTTATGGACGCCATTGGTTATTCTTCAGGGCTCTTAGCCCCATTTGCATCTTGTCCGTAGTCGGACGCCCCATCGTTTTCAAGGTGATTTGGATCTTTGTACCGTATATTTGTATTCTTGACTCTTTGAGTCGTTGTTGTATATATATCTGTTCTGTGGGTCCCATCGAGGACTGTTGTGTAATCTTATTACTTTGCTTTCCACCCGCACGAAAGTGCCTGGTGGGAACCTTCGAATCGTTTCTATGCGGGTTTGGCGAGTTTTGCTAAAACTTGCATAGGGCCGATTCTGAGGGTGTTACAGCAAATCAAGCATTTCATAAATCTTCCTAGGCATAATAGAGACACTAGAACCAAGATCACATGAAGCTTTGAGGTCAAAGTCATTCACTTGCATATTAATAATGGGTTCCCAACTATCTTCTACTTTCCTAGGAATAGAAGCTTTGTGTTTTAGCTTCTCTTCCTGTAGAGATTCCAACCTGACAAGGTAGAGATCCCTGTGTTTACAATGCTAGTCCCTGGATCAATAGCTAGCATCCACAGTTTAAGATGTAATATCAAGAAACAAAGGTCATAGTATAACTTTATAACCAGGAATAAAATAATTCATTACATCTTACATAGCTCATTTGGCTATCTCATTATAATGCAGCAGAAATAACTATATAGCATGGAGTCCTTCATCTTCAAAGTGCCACAGGAAATCATGCTGGTTGTAGACTTGTAATCCTATGCAACACACTTCACTAACATCAAACAAAACCTACAACATAATAAGTTACAACCACAAGGGTCAATACATTTGAATTGTATTGGCAAGTGATATTATGGTAGAATAGTGGTATCTATCATCTATATGCATTTGGCTAAGTGGAGCTTAGGCTTGCTTTGCTCAAAACATGGGTTTCCTTATAAGTTGAAAACACTAAGTTTTTGTTTTGTCAAAATCACCCAAGGCATCTACCAATAGATATTGGTTATCCTTTAACCCTTTCTCAACCACAAGCTTTTAACTTAGAAATTGGGATGAGGAGATCCTTGATAGCTTCCATGTCTTGATGCTCAAATTGTCCATTGCCGGGGACACGACTAAGTACTTAGATTTTACTCTCTCGACAGGTGGTGCACTTTCCCCACAAGACTCGACATGCATCAAGACAAGATCTTTCAGAAACCTTCCCTTAGACCAAATGGACGCGTTCCAAACCTATCACCCCCTACCACCTTCTATCCATTTGGCTAAGTTATTGCAACCTATATGATCCTGGCAGAGACCATATACCATGTGGTTGCACTTGAAGCTTCTCAACATTTGACATCTCAAATCTCTTTGTTCCTGGGTGGCTTTCCACAAGTGTGATACCAAGTTTTCCCCAGTATACTAGACTTGTGATACACAAGTTTCCCCCAGTATACTTGACTTGTGTAACCAGTCAACACAATCCTTTCCTTCCATTCCACCCAGGTGATTCATTCACATAGTTGTTTTATTAAACAAAACACAAGTCATTGACTTAGAAATGTTTCATAGCATGAATATAATCCACCCTTGTTTTCTACAATCTAGGCTAAGCATAATAGTAGCAAGAATCTTAACTTAGGGAAAATTCTACTAAGGCATTATCTACTAGGATTTCCCATAGCATAGCATACTTAGAAAAATTTCCATCCAAGTCCTACTCAAAATATCACTAATGCATAGTCAAAATATTAGGACAAAATGTATGAAACACCACTTTCCTTTTTAGTAGAGAATATAGGTTCACTCCTTAAAGGATACGGATGTCGCCTAGAGGGGGGGAGAGTGGCTCAACAAAGGCGGAATAAAGCTAGTGTTTACTTTGTTAAGCACAACCTAGAACAACTAAGGTTCACCTATGTGCACCAACAACTTATGCTAAGCAATACAAGCAACAAAGTGATAGCAAGATATATATTACTTCAAGCACGAAGGCTATTACAATGTAAAGTGCATAAGTAAAGAGCTCGGGTATAGAGATAACCGAGGCACACGGGGACACCGATATTTTACCGAGTTCCTCCCAACATGGAGTATGTCTCGTTTGGATAGGGGGTGGTATCAAACCACCAACGCCACAAAAGGCCTCCCTTATTCTCCGGTGAATCTCACCCCAACGGGATCGATCCACGCTTCCACTATCGGTGCACTTGTCGGTGGCAACCGGAACCTCTCACAAGGTTGGGGCACTTCTCCACAACTAAATTGGAGGCTCCCAACAAATGCCACAAAAGGCCACAATGCCACCAAGGCTACAAAACCGTCTAGGGTTCCAAGAACCCAAGAGGGACAAGCTCCAATGAGTCACGCGAACCAAATCCTCCGAGGAGAACACAAACCGATGCACCAAATGCAAATGGCAAGAACACCACAAAGATGTTCAAATCCTTCTCTCCCAAATTCCACCAAAGCTACAAAAGCTTATGTGGGAATAAGAGAGGAAGAACAATGGAGGAAATCCACAAAAGACTCCAAGATCTAGATCCCAATATGTTCCCCTCACTTAGAGGAGAGATTGATTGGTGGGATTGTAGATCTAGATCTCCTCTTTCAAATCCCTCAAGAATATGCAAGAATCATAGGAGGAATTGAGAGAAAGAAAGCTCAAGAAGGTGAACAATGGAGGGGAAAACTTGCAAGAATGGTTGAGGAACCATTGGGGAAGAAGACCCCTTATATAGGTCCCTCCAAAATCCAACCGTTGCAGCCCAAAAACGCGATTCCATACTACGGACTTTTCCCAGATTACCGGACTTTCCCGGCACTACCGGACATTTCCTGGGGCTCCAAACACATTTTTTCTCTGCGCTCCCCGATACCAAAAAGCGGTACTACCGGATCCTGGTCCGGTACTACTGGTCATCACAGAACGAAAACAGCCATAACTTTTGCATCCGGACTCCGATTTCGATGATCTTGGGCTCGTTTCGAAGAGGACAACAACCTCTACAATTTCATGCAAAGAAACATCATAGTACAGCAAGGGAGGATAGATCCAAATTACGAAGTAAAAAACCTTCTGCCGTGCTAGGTACTAAAATGCGGTACTACCGCTTTTTGGTACCTAGCCCGGCAGTGGATTTTGGCAACTTTACAAAACCTTCTGCCTTGCTAGGTACTAAAATGCGGTACTACCGCATTTTGGTACCTAGGAGACCAGCAGATATTCAAACATCTATAACTTTTGATTGGTAACTCCGATCGACCCGATTCCAATTGCGTTGGAAAGAGGACGACATGAGCTTCCCTATAAAAGGTGAAAATATTGGTTATCACCAAGTGAGAATGTATCAAGTATAATAATGTGAGATACCTCACTTGTTGAGAAACCGAAAAACCGCATAGATCAAATCGCAATAAGATATAAAAGAGGGATCCGATTTTGATGAACAAGATCTTGTTATGGAGATTACCACAAGCTCTATATCCTCACATGGATAAGACCAAATAACAACCAAATATGATGATGCAAGTATGCAAAGGTTTGATCTCTCTCCGAACGATGTGATCGAGTTACTCATTCGAGAGCCCCTCTTGATAGTACGGTTATCTATCCTAAACCCGGTCTCCTACTAACAATATGAGACCGGCAAAAGGGAAAACCTATCAAGATTATACCTTTGCCTTGAGCATTCCACTTGAGCTTGATGTAGACGATCTTGCCCTTCTCAAGATGTAACGTCTTTCTTAATTCCTCATCATCGATCCATGATCACCGAGAATGGCAAGCATCAAACATGAGATCTTCTATAGATGGTGCATTTTGAGCTTGCACAACACATCTTCTTCTCATTTCATCAACCTTGAAGCCAACACATGCTCCAAGAGATGCTAATGGAAAAATCCTAAAAGTATAACTTAATACACACATTAGTCCATAAAGATTGTCATTAATTACCAAAACCACACATGGGGGCCCACATGTTCTTTCAATCTCCCCCATTTTGGTAATTGATGACAATCCCTTTAAGAGGGTTTATATAAGGAATCTTAGTGAACAAAATGGTAACACCAATATCAAATACTACATAAGTATGTTATATTGGTACCAGCACCATATATAGAGCAAACTCCCCCACAATCTATGCATGTGTGATGAACTTGAATTTCATTGCATATATTGCCAATCATTATTATTGGTGGAGTTTCCTCTATATATACGACATGCTAAACAACAACAAAGATGCAAGATCATGAAAGGCAAATGCTTAGAAACAAACTCAAAGCATAAACCATTTCCCTTAAACCCTCTAAAACTTCTCCCCCATTGGCATCGATTGCCGAAATGGGTGACAAGTTCTAGAAGGCAAATATAGTAATATTTCCTCCAAAGATGTGCATTCGCACATATCCAATGATGAATACTTGGGAGGGAGTAGAACTATATCGAGGACCCAAAGATTGCCAAAGGAATAAAATAAAACAATGCATCAGAAATAATGCAAGCAATCACAAGATCCGATAAACCAATTTGAAAACAACAAATGAGTCCAAATGGAAACAACAAGATATTATGATATGAGTAGATGAGTGTTTTAAATAACAAATTGAGAAGCTCCCCAAGATTTGTGCAAACTTTAAAATAGTTGCATTTCAATACAAATTGCAAAAATATGGAATCCTCGCTCCCCCATAAGCATTTAAAACACATCAAATGAAAGATCAAATAAATGCTTAAATAAAATAGAGAAGTTCCCCAAGATTTGTGCACACTTTAGAATCTTTGTATTTCAATACAAAAATGCACAAATATGGAATCCTCACTTCTCCATAAATATTTAAGGCACAATAAATGAGAAATAAGATAAATGAGCATTATTAAATGAATTAGATGAGCTCCCCAAAGATAATGCACCAATTATGATGATTGTATTTGGGAACAAGGTGCATAATCATGGAATCCTCACTCATCCAAGTTTATTTAACAATGCCAGGCATGAGAGAACAAATATGAGTGCCCAAATATGCAAACAAGAGGAACTAACACTCATAGGAAATTAAATTTGGAAGCCACTGAAGAATCAAAAGGAATAGAAAGGTGGTCTCCAAGGATTAAAAATCAACTAAAATTATCTTCTCATATGTGTATATGTCTATAAGTGGAAAACATCACAGAGACATATCCCAACAAATAAATATGCACACATAAAGAAGATATACAATAAATCACATGAAAGTCAAAAATGAAGTCATAACATATATCAATAAGATTTTTACTTCAAAGCATGGCCAAAGGCTCACATATGTCTTATTGTACATTAATGGACTTCAAACACCAACACAATACATATATTACAACTTTCACCAAGGGAAGAGGAGAAAGTTGGAATATATGGAGAAAGGCAACAAGTATCACAAGAAAAATTTAACTAGCAAAATCTCACTATTGCACATGAGAGAAGTTGAGGAAAAGATTGGCAATAAAATTGCTAGATTGACATATTTGGGATTGGAGGATCATATACATGATTTTGTATAGTCCCAATTATATATACTCATCTCAACTTATACACATATACAATAGAGAGTTCTCTTAATACCATGGCTAGAGATACAACAATTACAAATACATGAAGTCATGCCAGAAGGCAACCGACAAACGGTTGGAATCAAGATATACGAGCATGAGAAATAGATACTTGTTACCGAGATATAATTGGTAGGATGTAGAGGATATGAATTCATTGATCATCCTATAGCTTGCCTCCAATTTCCATTAACGCACCACTTCTTCAAGATTGAGAGACAAGCATCCAGTATATCTCCAATGTACCTAAAACACATTTAAGTACAAAATGGTCCCCAAACTTATTGGGTCCAATGTAGTTAGTGCAACTACAATACATAGGAGAGACTCCACATAAATATGTGCATATTGATATGAAATTGAATTTCATGCACAACTTAGCCGATGGGATTTGGTGGAGTTTCCCCTATATATTGGATCAAAGAAATCAAGCATACCATAATATAAAAACATAGTAAATATGCATGCATAAAGCTTTCAAGAACCAAAAGGAGATACAATTTGAACAAAAACACCAAGTAAATCAAGATTGCACACACAAGAGTGTGACATGACAAATGATGTCCAAATTGTATCAAAGAACCAATTCAACACATGAAATATCACATGTTCAACAAATGAACTAGGCTAAAACCAAAGGAGAAAAAGATATATAGAAATAAAATTGCTCAAGGGTTTATCTCATTCTAAAATGGTCAAATAAAGAAACAAGGAATGAGACAAAACCAACTCCCAAAAAGAGCAAGGTTCCAACAAGAAACCAAACTCCCCAAACTTCTCATGATGGCACAAATACCAAAACAAAAAGATTGAGGTTCCAAGCACATAAAACCCGATATGGACCAAACAAAGAAGCATAAATATGAGTGTTCTAAATAATATAGGAGAGCTCCCCCATAGATAGTGCATTATGTAGGATTTTCCTTTTAAATGCGAAATGCACACAAATGGGATCATCACTAGTACCTACAACAAGTAAAACACAAGAGGATATCAATAAAATAAGAAGATCCACAAGAAGCAAGGAAGGCTTGGGAGACAACACAAAACATTTTCTTGGCCAAAGATAGGTTAAAATTAAGCAAGGGCCAAAGTGAATATGATCAATAAATTCTACCATAAGTTGGGTACTCATTGTCCAAGGACAAGAAATATTGGGAATAATTTTCCCAAGGTATCTTGCATGGATATCCAAGATCATAGTCACAACAAGAAGCATATAACTAAATATAAGAAATTGAGCATGATACTTCGAACAAGATTCTTGGTAGCTTCCAATAGTCACACAATCATTAGTGATTAGAGTAACTTGAAGCAAATGGTTTCCATGAGGATATATATATCTAAATATGAGGAAACACATACCAAGAAACATTCTCATATACAAGATCCAAAATAAGATCAATAAAGGCATTCAAGCAAATTGGAACTTGTATGAGAAAATGTGTCACGTAGGAGCTAGATAATAATCAATATCAATTCTAAGTGACACAACCTCGAATATTCACATTTTCTAGGATTGTAATATGCACTAAGCATAAGACTCCCCCATAATGTGATACTACCATAAAAACAACACGAGGCAAAAGGATACAAACATAGATAATTAATGGACATTATAAAACTTAAATTTCTCATGAGAATTATACCACATAGAGACTAGACAAGAATCCAATATAAAACTAGGTGGTATTCCTCATGTACACATAATTTAGGATTGTGGAATGCCCAAGCATAACACTCCCCCAAAATGGGATAATCCATTAATTTCTCACAAGAGCCAAATAAGATACCAAATATAACCAAGCAAGGCTCAAACATAAGAAACACACATACATGGTGTGCCACCTAATCATACACAAATATGCTTGATATCTCAAGATAATTAAGTGGAAAGAACAACATGTACAAAGGCATGGAAGATACAAAACCAACACATGCACAAAGGGGCGAGTAACTTTCAATGTAAAGAGTTTAGCATATGTTACCGCAAGGAGGAACATTGGAAATATAATAGGAGCACTATAATCCACATGACTTGGCTTGACAATTATACTATATGAAGATCCCTCAATTCTTCATAATGTAGCCAAGACTCCAATGCCCTCCAAAATACACCTATTGATCAAGTTTTGGCTAGTTGGTCCCCAAACAAGTTGGGTCCTAAGAGGTTAGTCACAATAGGCTTGGCAACCCAAATGGATCTTTTCTTGACACCACATTGGGCACCAACAAATTTGGCAAACACATTGCCAACCTCATCCTTATAAATAGAATAAGCATTATCAATAATGATAGGGTTGGATGAGGGGATACCAATAGTGCATGAGGAAGAAATGTGCCCTTTCTTACGGCAAATGTAGCAAGTTCTTCTCTTGCCATCTTTATTTTTGGATGAAGCAACAACTTGAGGAAGAGCTTGAGTCTTCTTGGGAGGAGGCCCATCTCTAACAAGATGTAGAGCTTGAGGCTGCTTCCCTTGTTGCTTCTTGCCAAGGGACTTCTTCTTTAATGGTCAAAGTTTGACATGATACCCTTCTTCCTTGCACTTGAAGCAAACAATGTTGGCCGGATTATTGACTTGATCTTGGCCATTCTTCTTGTTGTCCTTGTGCTTCAACTTGATAGTGGACTTGTTCTTGGCATTGGAGTTGAATCCAAGCCCACTCTTGTCATTGGGGGATTTTTGCACACTCAAGATTTTGTTGAGTGCGACCTTCCCTTGATGACCCCTTTTCAAGTCATTCTTCAAAGAAGTGACTTGAGCCTTGAGCTCTTTGATTTCCTATACATGGTTAGTTTCAACAAAAGTACTAGAGTAAGTAGATACCACATTGTTAGAGCAACAAGGCACATAATGTAATTCATCACGAGATATGTCATGGTTCTGAGAGGATGAACTACAAGGACTAGCACATGGCAATATAACATTTGGAGTAGATATAGTGCTAATTTCCACATGAGGCCCACTAGATGTTACCTTTGACACGATGGCCTCATGAGCTAACTTTAGCCTACCATGGGAGACTAGAAGATCCTCATGCGAGCTCGAGAGCTTAACATGACTTTCTTCTAATTTCCCATAGTTGCTAGTTAGCAACGCAAGTTGAGCCTTTAGCTCAACATTCTCCTTCAACATAGATGCTTCACAAGAAATAGAGTTAGTAGCACAAGCATCATCATTATTAGCAAGAGGTGAGGGCAACTTGGCAAGCTCTTTTGAATATGAGGCTTTAAGTTGCTCATGTGACTCGGTGAGTTTGATGATCTCACCCTTTATGACCCTAGAGCCATTTTTGAGGTGCTCAAAATCCTCAAGGAGTTTAGCATAAGCAACTTGAGCCTCATCATTTTTACTTTTGAGATCACTTGCCACCTCAAGATCTCTATCATGAGATTCCTTTACTCTAGATAGCTCTAAAGCAAAGGTCTCCTCAAGAGATTCCTTGGTGGTTTGTTCCTCTTCAAGAGCTTTATTTAGGTTTGCAATTATATTAGCATACTCACGCTCAAGACTACACATTTTATCAACGTTGTTATCATGCACCTCAATTTGTGTTTCTAAGTTATCAATATGTTCTTTGCTCTTAATACCAAAGTCCAAGACTTCAACAAAGTTAGAGCAAGCAATATCCTTTTTAACAAGGGCACGATAAACAATCTCACCCTTCTCATATAAATCATCAATATCAAGCTCTTCTTCCATATTATCCACATCCTCCTCATCACAAGAGGTAATGGGTTCCAAAGTAGGAGTTACCTTAGAATCCCTAGCCATAAGGCATAGGTGGGTACCGGAAGAAGGTGCAAATGAGATTGCATATGTGGCTTCATTCAAAACCATGTCTTGGCCCATAGAATCTTCGGTTTCCTCTACATGGTTAGCAACACAATCACAAGAGGAAATGGAAGCATTTTCATCATGGCAACGAGACAACACAAGCATATCATCATGAGATTTATTCAAGTCATTTCTACATGATATGCAAGGACTATTAACACAAGCATGTAAGGAGTTTGTAGTGCTAGAAGTGTTAAAGTCCAAAGATAGATCATTGCAACTAGATAGAGATGAGGGATTACAAATAGTAAGCACACTATCCAAATTGCAATTTCTATCACCACTCACCATATCATTACCTTGTGAAAAGTCACATGTTGGTGAAGTGGTAGAGGATGAGAACTCATATCGACTGGAAGTGGAAGCAACACAATCATCCTCAATAATGTTGGACACAACATATTTATCTTGAAGTTTTGTCCATAACTCATGAGCTCTCCAAAAAGGAATGATTGAAGATGTAACTACATAGCTCAAAGCATTAACAAGCACATTAGGAGCTTGAGCATCGAGATATACGTTTTTCTCATCCTCACTAGATAGATTTTTGAAATCCATAGGAGGATAAAAACCTATATCTACAATACGCTCCAAATTTGGGTCCATGTCCCGAAAATGAATAAGCATACGAGTTTTCCATATATCATAATTTGTGCCATCGAATATAAACATGTCATTGTGCACTAATCCCCTAGATGACATATTTACTCTCAAGGCAGTGAAGCCTAAAATGAGAGACCGGGCTCTGATACCAATTGAAAGGATACGGATGTCGCCTAGAGGGGGGGTGAATAGGCGATTAAAACTTTTCCTAGAGTGGCTCAACAAAGGCGGAATAAAGCTAGTGTTTACTTTGTTAAGCACAACCTAGAACAACTAAGGTTCACCTATGTGCACCAACAACTTATGCTAAGAAATACAAGAAACAAAGTGATAGCAAGATATATATTACTTC
The DNA here is from genome assembly GCA_030063025.1 of Avena longiglumis. NCBI lineage: Eukaryota > Viridiplantae > Streptophyta > Magnoliopsida > Poales > Poaceae > Avena > Avena longiglumis. Next base: position 434,424,124 of record CP125977.1, on the reverse strand, counting down.
AAGCACGAAGGCTATCACAATGTAAAGTGCATAAGTAAAGAGCTCGGGTATAGAGATAACCGAGGCACGCGGGGACACCGATATTTTACCGAGTTCCTCCCAACATGGAGTACGTCTCGTTTGGAGAGGGGGTGGTATGAAACCACCAACGCCACAAAAGGCCTCCCTCGTTCTCCGGTGAATCTCACCCCAACGAGATCGATCCACGCTTCCACTATCGGTGCACTTTTCAGTGGCAACCGGAACCTCTCACAAGGTTGGGGCACTTCTCCACAACTTAATTGGAGGCTCCCAACAAATGCCACAAAAGGCCACAATGCCACCAAGGCCACAAAACCGTCTAGGGTTCCAAGAACCCAAGAGGGACAAGCTCCAATGAGTCACATGAACCAAATCCTCCGAGGAGAACACAAACTGATGCACCAAATGCAAATGGCAAGAACACCACAAAGATGTTCAAATCCTTCTCTCCCAGATTCCACCAAAGCTACAAAAGCTTATGGGGGAATAAGAGAGGAAGAACAATGGAGGAAATCCACAAAAGACTCCAAGATCTAGATCCCAATATGTTCCCCTTACTTAGAGGAGAGATTGATTGGTGGGATTGTAGATCTAGATCTCCTCTTCCAAATCCCTCAAGAATATGCAAGAATCATAGGAGGGATTGAGAGAAAGAAAGCTCAAGAAGGTGAACAATGGAGGGGAAAACTTGCAAGAATGGTTGAGGAACCATTGGGGAAGAAGACCCCTTATATAGGTCCCTCCAAAATCCAACCGTTGCAGCCCAAAAACGCGATTCCCGGTACTACCGGACTTTTTCCCGGTACTACCGGACTTTCCCGGCACTACCGGACATTTCCTGGGGCTCCAAACACATTTTTTCTCTGCGCTCCCCGATACCAAAAAGCGGTACTACCGGACCCTGGTACTACCGGATCCTGGTCCGGTACTACCGGTCATCACAGAACGAAAACAGCCATAACTTTTGCATCCGAACTCCGATTTCGATGATCTTGGGCTCGTTTCGAAGAGGACAACAACCTCTACAATATCATGCAAAGAAACATCATAGTACAGCAAGGGAGGATAGATCCAAATAACAAAGTAAAAACATTCTACCGTGCTAGGTACTAAAATGCGGTACTACCGCTTTTTGGTACCTAGCCCGGCAGTGGATTTTGGCAACTTTACAAAACCTTCTGCCTTGCTACCGCATTTTAGTACCTAGGAGACTAACAGATATTCAAACGGCTATAACTTTTGATTGGTAACTCCGATCGACCTGATTCCAATTGCGTTGGAAAGAGGACGACATGAGCTTCCCTATAAAAGGTGAAAATATTGGTTATCGCCAAGTGAGAATGTATCAAGTATAATAATGTGAGATACCTCACTTGTTGAGAAACCAAAAAACCGCATAGATCAAAATCGCAATAAGATATAAAAGAGGGATCCGATTTTGATGAACAAGATATTGTTATGGAGATTACCACAAGCTCTATATCCTCACATGGATAATACCAAATAACAACCAAATACGATGATGCAAGTATGCAAAGGTTTGAGCTCTCTCCGAACGATGTGTTCGAGTTACTCATTCGAGAGCCCCTCTTGATAGTACGGTTATCTATCCTAAACCCGGTCTCCTACTAACAATATGAGACCAACAAAAGGGAAAACCTATCAAGATTATACCTTTGCCTTGAGCATTCCACTTGAGCTTAATGTAGACGATCTTGCCCTTCTCAAGATGTAACGTCTTTCTTAATTCCTCATCATCGATCCATGATCACCGATAATGGCAAGCATTAAACATGAGATCTTCTATAGATGGTGCATTTTGAGCTTGCACAACACCTCTTCTTCTCATTTCATCAACCTTGAAGCCAACACATGCTCCAAGAGATGCTAATGGACAAATCCTACAAGTATAACTTAATACACACATTAGTCCATAAAGATTGTCATTAATTACCAAAACCACACATGGGGGCCCACATGGTCTTTCAACTCCTTTATCTTGCAATTGTCACACTCTTCAAAGTTCACTACAATTCAATAAAGGCACAAATTCAAACTAGCATTCAAACAATTCACCACATAGAATAATGAAAACAAAATAATGCATGCAAGCATGCAAAAGATTGTTTTATTGAAAAAGTGGTTTCTACAAAGGTTATAAATATTTTTAAAACACCTATTGTTATTTTATAAAAGTGGCAAAACCATTTAAAATCAAGTTAGTGAAAATGGCCATTTAAATCATTTGTGTTTTGCTACTAATGGTTTAAACCAAAGTAATAATTTATAGTGTTTGCCAAATATATTTTTGAGCATAAATGTTAGTGTTTTAAGGTCAAAGTGTTTAAGACTAATCCATTTGCAAAAGGTTTCACCCAAAAACCATTTTTAAATCAAGGCAACTTTTTTATTTTTCTATAAATGCCTTTAAACAAAGTAATAATTTTTCTAGGGTTCATCAAATATATTTTTAAATCCAAAACTTAGTTTTTAGGATGAGAGAGTTTAAATCAAGACATTTGCAAAAGTTTTTACTCAAAAATTATTTTTAAAACATAATCAACAATTTTTGTTTTACTAGAAATGCTTTTATTCAAGGAATAATTCCTTAGTGTCACAAAATATACTTTTAAATCAAAAAGTTATTTTTTATGGTCAGTAGGTTCAAAACAAACCATTTGCAAAAGATTTTACCCTAAAAAAATTTTAGAATAAATTTTACAACCAAAATAGACCTAATAATGTTTCTGCAAAAAATATACTTTTACAGAAGCAAAATACTAAACAAATGGTATGGTTGGAAATTTTGCATTTTTCTGAATCCAGTGATATAAAATTTGTAAAATTTGGACATGTAGATCTAAAGTTATGAATTTTTCAAATCTAGACATCTAATAGTTATAATTCTATTTTTAAAACAAAAGTTGGGCCACGTGTCTTGTTCTTATTGGGAAATACCGGTTTGCACGGATCGATTGATACAGAGCGTTGGATCTAAAGTGCATCACACAACTCAGATCGAGCATAACGATTCGTTTAAGTGGTTCTATTGCATCCCTACGATCTATATCTGACGGCTCTCAGCGATATGACCATAGGTGGGCGGAGCTGGCTGGCGACGAGCCGCGGTGCGGCTCTGCCAGTGGTGGTATGGCGAATACATGAAGCAAGGAAGAAAGGGGAGAGGCTTACCATGCTCGCAATGACATGCTGATGCTCAACGTTCTCGTGGAAAGGCCAGGGGCGCACGGGGTCGGGTGAGCACACTCGTCGATGGAGGCGAAGGTACAGGGCGTGCTAAGACAAATAGACGGTGCCATTAGACGCGTAGGAGATTGGCGAGCGCAGTAGCATCATTCAGGGGGGAAGGGGAGGTCAGGTATTACCGGAGAAGGGTCGCCAGAGTCGAAGCCGAAGGCGGTGGCGAGTTGGCGTTGTCCTTGCCGACGTTTCAGAGCGCACGCGGGCTAGCTGGAGCTACTGGTAGATGCGCAAGGAGTTGGGGATTAGACGTATGCGAGCCAGAGGCAGTGGGTAGGTCGGGCGTCTCCGAAATCATCGCTGCAGCTCGTCGGAGAAGAGGAGGTTCGGGCGTGCAATTACAACAGCTTGGTGGCGGAGAGGAGCTGACGACTGAGGGGAAAGGAAGAGAAGACGTGGGCGCTTGTGAGGGCAAGGTCATGGGGCGATTTACGGGCACAATCAACGGGAATTGAAGCTGCGAGTTAACACAGGAAACCGCCTGAGGAAAGAGGGGGCGGGGTCACACTACTGCAGAAAGGTTTATAGCTTCCAGGTGGTTAGAGACGGGCAAAAATGTGCTTGTCACTTGTAAGCATGACCAGCGACAGGCAAGGATAAGCCTGTCACTAGTACAAAATAGTAGTGACTGGCATATAAAAGTGATTGTCACTAGATTTTTTTGTGAAGGCCAGTTGGGTGGAAAAATTACTTAGTGACAGGCATCTATAAATGTCTGTCACTCGTGACGCTATGATTAGTGACACCCTTAAAATATGCCTATCGCTAGTATTTTTCATGGTGCCACCCGCTCGCCTTCTAGGCCATCCCATCTGGCCGTGCACTCCCCCCGAGTCACTCCAGCTCGGTCGAGTGAGATGGAAGTAGAGTCGAGATCGACGCCAGTGTGAGGATGTGTTTGATTTAGATTCCACATCCGGATTTACTATGTGAAAGCTAGAACCGCAACAAAACGAGTACCAAGCATACACAGATTTTGGAATTGCACCAAATTTTGGTAGTGCCAAAAGTCGACGCTTCTCTAACCCCAAATTTTAATGCGTTATGTCAAAACAAAAAATTGATAATTATCCAGCATGCCATCCTCCAAGTGGATCAGATCTGCATGATTGTGTTTCTTTTTTTCTTCTCCAGCCCGACTCTCTCCCCCCGCGTCTCCTTTTCTACCAGTTAGAGGAGAGGCGAGCTAGGGTTCCGCATCACAACCTTTTTACGGTTTCCTCCGGCGGCTGCCGGCCGGAAAGAGACTCTTCCACCCAACTGCACCTTTCCCCTCCTTCACTAGAGACGCCCGACCCAGTCCACCCGTCGCTCGAGCCCTCATGCTGCAACCGCCTCCAACGCCCGCGAGTGACCATAGACTCCACCAGAAGGTCGATCGACAGAAAGATTGCCGACTGCGGGAAGAATAGATTGAGTACGTGATCTGGTGACTACGTGTATGGGAGTATGGCAATGGTTCTCCGGCAGCAGCCCAACTCTAACGCCTTGGAATGTTAAGGTTTTGTATCCTGCTACTCCTTGGACCCCTTAATTTATAATAAAATACTCATGATTATACCTAAAGTTATAATGATACTTCATGATGCATGCGGATGCAATTAGTTGATCCAAATTTAGATTGTTAGCTGATTCATATGTGATCTGTGGTGCCTGATGGCTGAGATGGAACTAAATAAAGCACAATTATTACGATTTGGTGATAGTAAGTATACACACATCAGCTACTTAGCCTATATGCATGACTCTTAACAGACTTGATATTCTGATATTACTGTATGCAGAACCGAGAAATCAAACCAGTGTAGATAATTAATAAGAACCTGGAGTATCCCCGCTAGCCTCCCTCATAAGCGAGTTCGCGTGAGTGTTGCATCCTACTCAGAGTACGTACGTGAGTGTGCATTGCTACATACAGTTTGTTATGATTATAAAATTAAATATCATGTACTTAATTGATATCACAGTTACTAACCTTTGCGCATTTCTACATACAGCGAAAATTGTGTTCTATTGCTTCACTAGAAATTTTATTATCACTCACATATCACCGATATGGTAGGTTGAGTTTTTTCCTAACATATACTTGCATAAGATGATCTTAATTATATGAGAAAATGACGCAAAACTATCACATTTGAGACGATATTGTTAAAAATCTACCACCTTTGGATTTTTTGACACATAAACACCACTTTTGGGGTATGTGTGTGACAGAAAGCTCTAAGTGGTCTTGTTTAGTCATCTAACAACATTTCTGGCAGGTGGGGCCCGTTGTCAGTGCTGGCGTGGCACGCACATGACGGAGGGAGGCAACGGCCGTGAAGCGCGCGTCAAAGAGGGTCGTTAGGGCAGCCCGCTCACTGTCGATTTCAACAGCTACTCCATCTCTGTTTCCCCACTCTTCCCCAGCCCGTCGTCTCTGTGTCGCCGCACCGCCGCCGCGTCTTCTCCCCGTCACCGACTGTTGTTGCCATGGTTTCGTGGAGCGATGGAGAAGAGTCGACGCACTACCCGACCTCGTCTGACGATGTGAGTACTCTACACCTGTAGATCTCCTGCACCTGCCTTTTTCGATTTATAATTGAATTAGATTTGGATTCAGGTGGTTCCTTGTCTAATTTCTGCCACGTTTCAACATGTTAGAGTATGAAAAACACCTACGATTCAGATTTTTGCGGTTTAGCCGACGCTGGGGAGGATCCTGTGCTCCGCAAGTGTGGATTTGTGGCTGCCAAGTTTGTAGCTTGGGAGGGGGGGGGGGGGCTGTAACACTGGAAGGAGGTACCTAGCTTGTGAAGGGCGGCAGGTATGTGAGCATTTCCTAATTAGTATAGATAGTCAGTGCTGGTAATATCAGTATGTGTTAATTAGTATGTGTTAATTTATAGTATTCCTTAAATGATGTAGGAAGGATAGAAGTGTTCATATGTGCATTGGGTTGATCTAGTGTGGCCAGATTCTCTGATGAAAGCAATGGGCAAGCTATGGGAGATGTTTGAAGAAGCTAAACAAGGCAGGGTGAATGATGCACTGGACAATGTTGAGAAGAAGTTTGATTTTGAAGACCAAATTAAGAAGTTGAACCAAGATTTGAAGAAAGCTCAGGATAAAGTTGAAAAAGAAGTGAAAGAGAAGCAGGTGACTTTAGCCCTCAAGGCTAAAGCTGAACAAGCTCTCATGGCTGCAAGGGCTGAAATTCAGGAGAAAATGACCACTGAAGCAACAACTGTCAACATGCACAAATATTTGTTGGTGAAGGCAGAGATAGAAAGGGACAAGTACATGGAGGAGAAGAGGAAGCTGCAGTCCATTGTATCAGATTTGTTGAAGGAGAAAGATGGCTACAGGGTCAAGTTCAAGAAGATAAAGGAGATTGTTGAGATGTAGTTTAATTATGCTTTGGACAATGGTTTAATTATGCTTTGAACAATGGTTTTATTATGATGTGAGCTGTAATATGTAGTGAACAATGGAAATTATCTGAATTATGAGCTTGTTGTGAACAATCTTTGTTGTGGAAATTATCTGAATTATGAGCTTGTTATGAACTTTTCTTTGTTGTTGAAATTATCTGTGGACAATGGAAATTATCTTTGTTGTTGAAATTATCTATGAACAATGTAAATTATCTTTGTTATTGAAATTATATGTGAACAATTAAAATTGTGTAGGTAGTATCATTCATTTATAAGGGCAGATAAAATTACTGGCAGCAAAACAACACTCACTTTCTCATTTTCTCCAAAATACCAGTACATAGTCTCATTCACTTAAACAAAGAGGAATATTCAACATACATCTATAGGTCCAACAGTTTGCACAACAAACACTTAAAATTAGAGGTTCACCAGGTAGCAGAATTACAACAGATGCATTTGCCACAACAATCACACATTTCCCCCATCTAGATGTCCAACATGTGCATCTCTCCCAGCAGATGCATTTGCTCCAGCATTTAAATAGGACATGAAGCCTCTTTCTTTCCTAGGTGCAACAAAAGATGATCTTGCTGCAGGAGTTGATGATCTTGGTGGCCTTGGAGCTGGTTGATCTTGGGGAGGTGCAACACTGGAAGTTCTTGGTGGCCTTGGAGCTGGTTGAGCTTGGGGAGGTGCAACAGTGGAAGTTCTTGGTGGCCTTGGAGCTGGTTGAGCTTGGGGAGGTTGAGCACCTGAAGAAGATGCTCCATCTGGCTTTGTCCTGTTTGCCTGTTACGAAACATAGTTAAATCAGCAGAAAAGTTTCTACGGGTGTTATGAAGCATAGTTTAATCACTGGTAGTTTCTTTACCTTGTGATTGTTTTTCCTTAATGCAAGATCTGGTCTGAGAGGCCGTGAGCAGCTTGTATATTTGTGTCCTTGCAGTTTGCAGTTACTGCAGGTGATAGTGGCCATCCTGGAAGATTCTTTTGGCTTTGGCACCTCAAATTTGCCTTTTCTTCTTTTTTCTTGCCTTCTTCCCTTCTGGTGATCTTTAAAACTAGGTGGCATGATGTCTTCAGTGTCATTTTTGGTCCATCCATGTTGTTGTGGCATGGGATAGAATACATGCTTGTAGCATTTGAAGAAAAAAAGGTTTCTTGTAGAATTCAGACACATAATCTTCTGGATATTCACCAGCTTTGTATATGGCACTAACAGCATGATTACATGGCAATCCAGATAGATCCCACTTCCTACAAGAAAAACTTCTTTTTATCATATTCAACTCATAAGTGTGATCTCCACTTTGCACCTGCCATAGTCCATCATCTGCCCTTTTTGGCACACAATTCCTGGCAAATTTCTTTTTCAATTCTAGTTTTTCTGCATAAAAGGGTGTGATCTCCCATGATGCTTTCTGTCCTCCTTCCCTATTTTCATCAAACCTAACCATCTGTTTGTCATAAATCCCTACAAGAATTGTCACAATGGGTTTGTTTCTCTCATCTAGAATATATCTGTTGAATACTTCACTCAAATTGTTGTTGACCAGATATGTCTTGCAGTTTGTATCAAAGGCCCACCTTGCCCATGTGTTCACAGGAATTTTGGACAACCACTGCCAAGCAAGCTCACATTGCTTCTTCATTTCTTCCATTGCACTGTCAAAACCATGTTTGGTGTAAGAATAAGCAGCATTGTCCATGCATTTCTTTAAATCCTCTCCTCTAAAGCCTGATGTCTGAAAGTTGGCATAAATATGCCTAAGACAGAATCTATGGGGAGAGTTTGGGAACACATTTGAGATAGCTTTGATTAGCCCCTTCTGTCTGTCAGACATTATTGTGTAGTGGCCAAACTGTCCTTCTTCTCCACCTAGGGATTCCTTCAATTGTTCAAGAAACCATTGCCAATTAGCAGTATCTTCCTTAGAAACTATAGCCCATGCAATAGGATAGATATTATTGTTGCCATCTCTACTAGTAGCAGCTAAAATTTGAGCTCCTGTTGTGAGTTTGATGAAGCAGACATATAAGCCAATGAAGGGCCTGCATCCTTCAAGAAATCCAAGCCTTGCAGCATTGACACAAAAGAAAAGGCCATGAAATCTAGGCTTGTCACTGATTAACACTTGCTGCCCTTGTTTAATTGCTTCCTGCTCTTCTTCTGTTGGGCCAGTAACAGTGGTCACAATACACCTTGAACCTGGATTTTTATCTATAACAGTTTGCAAGTAGTCTCTAATTCTGTGGTACTGCCTCTTGTGATCCCCCATCACCTTTTCCATTGCTTTAGTTTTTGCCCTATAGGCCATTCTCTTTGGAACTTCAACACCAAAATCCTTTTTTGCTTTGTCAACTATGGTTCTGATGCCTGTGTTTGGATCAGACCTGAAGTTGTCAACATACACATTGCTCAGAAACTTGCTAGTAACTCTATTGCTTGATGGTTCAGTTGGACAACAGTGCTCCAAATGCATTTTCTTTACACAGAAAGTGCTCTCATGCTTGATTTTTGAAGCTGACATAAAGAACTGGCAGTTGTACTTCTCCTTCTTTGCTGGCTTACAGCAAACAATAATTCTATCTGGCCCATTTCTGTGGTAATGGAAATTCCTAACTTGAGCTATGTGAAGCTGACACAATGCCTGCCTAAACTGATAAACATCCTTGAAACATAGCTTCAGCCTAAACTGTTGCTCAGGATTTTCCCTAGTTTCATCATACCACACCCTCTTTGGTTACTTCTTTGCTCTGCTTTTTCTCCCATTTGGTAGCACAAATGGTAGAGGCTCAAATCCATCATCCTCTTCTTCTCCTAGGAAACCTAACCACTCATCATCTTCTGGATCAGAAGGAGCCCAGTCTTCCTTTCCTGGTAATTCATCTTCACAATGTGACCTTGTAGTAGGGCCCCTATTCCTCACTCTTTTCTTCACTTGTTGCTCTATAAAAATATCCTCTGGCTCTATCTCATCCTCATACAGTTGCTCATCAGCCTTCCTCTTCATCTTAGCTGTTATTCTTTTCTTACTCTCCTCTATTTCCTTCCTCCTCATCTCCTCTAACTGAACTAGGTCAACCTAGCATGGATACATCCAACTGTCACTGGCATCAGATGCTTCTCCCTCATCTTCTTCTTCATCTCCATCCTCTTCATCTTCTGACATCCAATTGTCAGCATTATGTGTGCACAAAGGCTGAAAGTACACACTGTTATGGGTCTCAATGAGGTTATGACCATGCTCTTCCTTCTTTAAATCACATGACATGTGACTTGGATAAGATTTTGCATATAATTTTTCTGCCTCCTTGGACTTCACAGGAGACAAAATAATTGCTTGTTTACTCTTGCCTCTCATCACAGTTAAAACCAGTTTTTTTAGACCTTTCATACTTCCTGACCATCTCTTCCACCTTACAGTTTCTATCCACAATTTCTAGTCCATTCAGTCCCTCCCCTTCTGATTTTACATAGTACATTGAATCAGAAAGACCATAACCTTCCTTCTCCATCAGTGACAACAAATTAGAAAACCTAATATCTGATCTTAGCATTTTTGTAGTTGCACAAATTTAGCACCATCAAATTGAATTTAAAGATCCCAAATCTCTGAATGTGGCCTAACACAAAGATAAGAGAATGTGCAATCATAAGAGAATGTGCAACCATCAAATTATTTTCTACTGCTAAATCACACACAAATCATAACTGTTGAATCCCCAAATTCAAAAAAGAGAAAAATGAACCTTACCTACCGTCGGAGACATAGTGGCTGAGTGGGTCCTCGCTTAGCTGGCTCAGAGCCAGCAATACCTGAAGAAGATTCCTACCGAAATGAAGAAGCTTCTGCTCGGCGGCGCCAAGATCCTGGTCCGCCCGGCCATGAGATCCATCGACTCCGGTCTTCATCAGAGTCCAAATCGATGGACCCCATATTGAATCCAGGCCCGAAGAGCACCTGCCGCACGAAACGACCGCCGCTGGCTCCACTTGGACCCCTTCTGTCGCCGTCCTCTGTCCCGCCGCCACTCGCCATTGCTGTTCGAGGAGATGTTCGAGCGGCAAACTAACTTAAACAGTTGACCGCGAGGGGACAGTGGCTGCCCTAACGACCCCCTTTGACGCGCGCTTCACGGCCGTTGCCTTCCTCCGTCATGTGCGTTCCACGCCAGTACTAACAACGGCCCCCACCTGCCAGAAATGCTGTTAGATGACTAAACACGGCCACTTAGGGCTTTCTGTCACACACACATACCCCAAAAGTGGTGTTTATGTGTCAAAAAACCCAAAGGTGGTAGATTTTTAACAAGATCGTCTCAAATGTGGTAGGTTTGCGTCATTTTGCTCTCATTATATATTCTTGTAGTTATCTCAATGATTTATTGGTTAACAAATTAAGGCCTTTAAGATGTGCATGCCAGGAGTACGTTTTGAAGGTTATTTGTAGATTTTCTCACATGTATCTTCAAGGTATATACCTAGAGAAAATATATACCTCACCAGATTCACAAGACAAAACTCTCCCATTTTTAATATTTAGTATAATCTTACTTTGAATTCATTGTATAATATTTGAGAATTTTAATATTATCTGCCAATGAAACCGACCAAAAAACTTAAAAGCAGATACTTTGAATGGCATAATTTAATAGTAAGCCTAATGCTCGAATTGTCTCAGCTCAGATTGGTAAATGGGCAAGTTTCTAATTAAAGAAAGGATATCATGCAACATGAACGAGAAGATACAGGTGACAAACACATATGAAGGCGATGGTTAACATATGCATGTCGCCTTATCCTGCACAAACATATCAAAACATTAGATGTACAAAGGGTAAATTCTGAGATGCTAGGTGAAGGAAAAATCAAGTTTAAGAGGCATATTGGAAGCTGCGATGCAATATGCACTTGTAGTTGGTCTTTGGAAATGGGTATATCTAAAAAATAGGTATGTCTATCAATAGTCCATCTGCTAATCAGTCTTGCTGCAGTTTCTTTCTTTTCATTGGTGATATGTTTAAAGCTCGCGCATGGAGTATTTATATGATCCTCGTGCTTGTGGTTTGCTAGATGGTGATACCTTTTATTATTAAGAAATAATATATTTTGACTCGGCACATGTTTCTCATTTTGTATGCTAACCCCTGTGGTTTTACATACCTTTGTTCAGAAAAATACTTGTCATCATATAGATTCATAGTTGTACTATTTTTCATGAAAATTAATGAGTGTGGTCTATTAGATTCTTTGCTTCCTGCTCTCATCATGTTATTAGCATAGTAGATTTTTCCTAAAGGATGAACAAAAAATCAGTGTGCCAACGGTTTTTTCAATCTAGAAAATTACAGTATAGGTAATGCCTGAGATATTCTAATCAACACTCTGTAGTTCATTCTGATTTGTGGCTAAGCAAGTAAGATATAGCTTATTCCTATATATATAGGTTCTTACATCGAGTTTCTTGGCAAGTTCACTTCAACGGTCATACTAAGCTGGCAATGGAAGCTATGGTACTAATTGGTCTTGCTTATTTTAGGTAAAAGTCTCTCCTGTTAATGAAGTATAATGGATCTTGGAATCAAGGAGCATATGATTTTAATATGAGAGGGCATGAGTGCATGGCATGTGTATTCCTGATTACAGGGTGTTATCAAGAATATCGTCCCAGCCATTGCTTCAACAAATACAATTATTTCTGCTGCTTGTGCATTGGAGGTTTTGAAGCTTCTATCTGGCGGCAGCAAAAGTGTGTCAAATTATTTCACGTGAGTTTCATTGTTGCATGCTCCATTCTTAGTATGTTACTCAAATAGTTGGTGTCACCAAAGAGTAAGAGCGAAGGTGATATTCAGTTAGTTTCATTGTTGTACAGCCCAAGCTTATTAGTTGTAGACTTTTTTATCGAGGAAAAGTTAACTGCAGACTTGCAAGATAAATGAGCAAGATGTGTCCCTGTGTTATTATTTTTCCAATACTTCTTTTATCTTCTTAGTGAAGTGTTGTGATCTAAGATATGTATTATGATACCCATATTATTATATTTCTATATTGTGTAATACCGACGTGTATTTTCTCCTCATTATCTATACTATTGTGTAATCTAATCAGATATTCCATGTTGCAGCATGTCCAAGTATTTAGAGTTCATGCTAACTGATCAAGAAACTATCCATCACTAACAATCATATGATTATGTCCTCTTCAGGCGAAGAAGAAGAAACAGAAGGCTCTGCCAAATTTTTGTCTATGAAAGATTGTAAATTATTATGCCATTGTGTTTTGCAAATATTATGTCATATTGGGTTATGTGAACGTATTATTGGGACACCATTTTATTGTGCTATGTGAAATATTTGTGGAAAATGCATTTTATTTTCTTATAACATCTTGTTGTGCTATCTGGAATATTCGTGAAAAGTGCATTAAAATTTTGTATTACCGAAATTCAAACTAGTGACAGGCCAAATAAATAACCTGTCACTACAAAACCCCATAGGACATGGCATTTGATTGTAACCGGTGACATGCATATCTTTTGCCCATCACTAGTATACACATACTAGTGACTAACACATATAAATGCCTGTCACTAGTACACGTACTAGTGACAGGCACATGCCTGTCACTAGTAACCTCATACTAGTGACTAGTTATCAGTGACAGGCGTTTTGCCCGTCACTAGTGGGCCTTTTGAGCCTCGCACTGATAGCCTATTCTGCAGTATTGTCAGCCCGAGGAAGAAGATGCCAGCGCGGTAGTGGGGTCCGTCGTCAGCGAAAGGGAGGGGGTACGGTGGGGTCGTCAAGTCAGTGAGGGTGTGGGTCGTTGTTTCACGAGTGAGAAGGAACGGTTCGGGGAGGGGAAGAGAGGTGGGCTGCGCTGGGCCTGTTGGGCTAGGGTTAGATGGGCTGGGTCTGTTTTTTTCATTTTTTTTCTTTCCTAATTCTTTTTATTTTTCTTTCTAATTTTTCTGTTTTGATTTGGATCAAATGATTTAAACTCTCATTTATTTTCAAATCTTTTCCAAAGTTTCAGTAGATTTTTATTCTGTTTAATAATGTATTTTAAAGTCCATTTTAGAATAATTTATTTTATTCTTTTATGGTTTATTATTTATTTAAAATAGGCACATGTCTTTATTTAAAGAAGATTTTAAATATATTTTCAAACTTCTATTCTAATTCCAATTTTTACCAAACCTTTTTCAATGGTTTTATTTATCCATTATTGTGTTAAATAATTCATTTTGAATTAACTAAAATATTTTAACACGATTTAATATCCATTTAAATTGGGCATTTGTCTTTATTCAAATAAAAAATCAAATATAGTTTTAATCCATATAAATTTTATTCAAATAATTCTTTTATTCCTTTTAAGTTAATTATGTAACTTTTTAATCCACTTTGGGAAATTCTAATTTATTATTTCCGCATGACTTAATTAATCATTTACCTTAGGTATTTTGTCTCCATTTGATTATAATTAGAATATGGTTTAATCCCATATACTTTTATTTTAATATTCTTTATCCCTTTATTTTATTTGGATTTGGATTATCTTTTTTCCATTTTCTTATGGATTTTATTCAAGGTTTAAATTGTCTTCTAAATAATTTTCTTGGGATTTATTATTTAGTTTAGGCAATTTGTCTTTATTTAATTAAAATTGGATTTGGTTCAATTCACACAATTTTATTTAAATAATCTTTTATTCCTTTCAATAAATTTCCATTCTATTTGTTTATGGATTTGGCCAAGATTTAATTTAGCTTTTAAATATTTCTTATTTATTTATTTTTTTATCTCATAAAATCCATATATTTTTATTATAGATCCAAAATTGGTGATTCCAATTTGTATGATTTTATTTAATATTTGTTTATCTTTTTAAATCCTTTTAGGATTACTTTGCTCAAGGTTTGGTATGGTTTTTAGATAGAATCTTTATTAATCTTGGAAATTATTTCCTTTTGTCTTATTAAATTCATAAGTTTTCATCCATGGCTCCAAATTTAATGAAACCAATTTCTATGGTTTTATAACATTTTTATTTATCATTCTTGATCATTTAAAAAATGTTTGTTGATGAATTTTTATATGGATCAAATCCATAGTCTTAGAGAGATCTTGGAAATGATTTTCTTCCATTAGGGTTTTAGGGTTTTGGTTTATTTTCCCAAGTTTTTAAATTTCAAGATACATTCATTGATGAGTGCATTTCACTTGATTGAAATTTTTTTGGGTTCCATTTTATTCAAATTTTGTTCATGATGGGTTTTGATGTTTCCAATTAGAAGCAAAAAGTTTATTTTCACCCTAAATTTCAACAATTATTTCTTTTGTTTATTTAATTTTCACATTTCAAAATTTGAAATTTTTGGGATGTGACACTTCCTTAATCTTAATAAGAGCATCTGTAATGTTTTTGGTAAAGGAAACATGCATATCACTAGCATCGGGACTTCTAGCAAGCTTTTGCAAGAACATAATTACTTCAGAAATATTGCAACCATCAATATCAATGTCAAACTTGGCATCACTTGTATTAGGCTCAGTAGGAGTAGGAATAGGGGCTACTTGTGGTTTAGTGGTGATGGTGCACACACTATTGTTTCTATCAATTTCAGTTTCACTTTCCCACTTAGCATGAAGTTGAGCTAACAACCTAACATTTTCATCAATAGTAACTTGTATGGCATGAGCATTAGCAAAGGTGTTTTCCATGGCTTTAGGTTTAGCAGCAATTTTATTAATCAAGGAGGACTGAGCTTCAAACAAAGAGGATATATTTTTCTCAACAGTTAAAAGCTGTGCCTCTATAGTCTTATTGAAAATGGTTTATTTACTAATAAAGTCCTTGATGACCCACATGTATAGGGGGTGTATCGTAGTACTTTCGATAAATAGGAGTGTCGATCCCAACAAGGAGCAGAAGGTGCTGAATAGTGGTATGGAGCCGGAAATCCCTGTGAATACTTAGCAAACGGATTTTTAGTGGTTTTCTGATAAGGAAACAAAACAAAGAGCAAGTAACAGAAGTAATGAACAAACGGAGCAAGTGGCCCAATACTTTCTTAGCAAAGGACAAGCCGGTGGAAATACTTATAAGGACCAAACGTTCTCGAGGACACATGGGAATTCTGTCAAGTGCTTTCATTGCAAATAGCTGAGTACTCTTCTTTGGTGTTTGTAAGTGTTGTGTGCGTGAACCTGTGCTAACATACCGCCCTTCCTAGGAATAATACATACTTGTGATTAAACCCCCTGCAAACATCCGTAATTACATGAAAGTAATTAAGATATAAATCTAACCACAGCCTTAAACTCTGAGATCCTACGCTCCCTTGTGCAAAGGTGTCCTAACGGGGGTTCGGGTTTCTGTCACTCCGGCAACCCCACAATTAGTAGCCAAATACACAATGCATTTCCCTAGGCCCATAAATGGTGAAGTGTCATGTAGTCGACGTTCACATGACACCACTAGAAGAATAGCACCATAACTGAAATACTAAACCATTGAATAATAACTCATCATAGACTCACTACTAACAACATGACTTCTCCCATGTCCTCAAGAACTAAACGAACTACTCACGAGACATCATAGGGATCAATATCAAAGATGATATGATAATGGATAACAATATGAACGTAAACAATAATCCAATGGTTCCACTCACACTACTAGAGAAAAGCCTATGCGAGGCGCACCTAAAAGCCTATCCGAGGGGAAAATCATATGCGTCTCTAACTTCAAGCCTCGGGTATTTCTTATGCGAGGCGCATATGATATGCACCTCCTATACTTCACATATGCGAGGCGCATATCGATATGCGCCTCGCATATTATTATGCGAGGTGTTTTACAATGCGCCTCAGATATTTATAGTATATGCGCCTCCTATAGTATCCTATATGTGCCTCCGGTAATATTTTCGAAATTCAAGTTTTACAGACTACTATAAATAATAATATACAGATATTCAAATATACAATATAGTCCAGAATACAGTATAAAGAGCACAGAATTTTTCAGAAACTTGCAATTAGCCAAAGCATAATAGAACCAACATGAATACAATACATTACACATCAAGCATGACATACAAGTTCATACATCAAGTGTGTGCCACAAGTTCACACCTCCGAGTACAAGTTCACAATCACATTACACCTTCGAGTACAAGTTCACAATCACATTACAACTCCAACGACGTAGCTCTACCTAGATGAAGTAGAACACATAACCTACCATGAATAGCAACAAGGTGGTGATCACGAGGAAGTTCCTCCACTTCTTCCTTCCATGCCTCCTCCACTTCTCTTCCGCCACCTCTCTACTCTCATAGCCTTGCTAGTTGTTGCCCGATAAGTTGTTCACTTGCTTCTGGCAGTCTTTCCACTCCTCGTACACACCTGGAACCCGACCGACGTACACGACATAAAACCTCGCCATCTCCTATACATAATAAAGATGATATTACTTATGTCACGGATTTCGTTTTCTACATTTTAAATAGGAAAATGAAGCCAGGCACGTTGCAGCCGAGGAAAAAAATTGGTGGGAATGGGGGATGTCTCACTGTCCCTGTATCGCGGCTGCACTAATTCCTCCACGTGGCACTCATGCCCATTTTTTAAAGGACGTGTTTATTAAAAATAAATTCGATATGTGAGACTATTATTTCTTATTTTAATGTATCCAGTGGTGGTCGTGGGCTCACAATTGGCCAGCACGGATTTTCATGCCGTGCGAAAGGTCAGAACTTCCCTAAAAATGTATGTACTCCTACTCCTACTTGGCGACCTGATTAAGTTAGTCTTTTGGCACGAGTGACACTGCAGACACGATTTTACGTTTCTGTCTCGCTCACTTTTTTTTTCACATTGACAGTGTGCTAACTAACTGAAACCCAAAGTGATAAGCAAAAAACTTCAGTTTCGGCTACTATTCCGTAGAGGAAACGACGACAGTAAAGCTAAGCCGCAATTAAGCGGGGTTTAGTAAGGAAAGATAGAAAATATGGCTAATTACCCGGCCAAGAAGAGGGAAACAGATTGACAGAAGGGAAATAGCAGCACTGACCGAAGGTGGCAATGGAGGAGACGGCGACCTCGTGGCGGGCGGCGCCGTGTTTGACCCGCACCCTGATCTCCGGGGGCGGCGGCCTCGGCGGCACCCCTGCCGCGCCGCCGTCCTCCCTGTCCCTTGCCTGCACCACCATCCCGCTTGGCCGGACCTCCCACCCGGCCCTCTCCTCCTCGCCCGCAGCCGCAGCCACCGCGACCGCCGCCTCAGACCACCCGTTGCTCGACCCGCCGTCCGAGCTCGACCGGTGCATCACCGTCGCCATCCCCAAGACAAGAATACACGCCCACCGCTCGCGTAGTAGCTAGTAGCAGCAGCCAGGCGAGGTGGGGTGGGGGAGAGAAGCTTCCACGGGGAGGAAGGAACAACCTGTGTGGGCTTGGTCGGTGTAGTACCTTGCCGTGCCAAAAAGTCGGGGTGGGGGAGAGAAGCTTCGGGTGTGGTGATGTGGGATGGAGGGAGAAGGGCGATGCGAGGCGAGAGTGCGGGGGAAGGGAGCTCGAGCTAGCAGGCTCAGCGGGGTTGCAGGGGTGGTCGCGACCATGGCGACGGGGCGCAAGGGAGCTCGAGCTAGCAGGCTCACTGGGGGCACTGGCTCGGGGAGGCGCTGAGGCGGCGGGCGGCCTCGGGATGGGGAGATACAGAGGAGGGAGGCGGCGGGGGTGGACCAAGGAAGAGGTGGGGCCGCGGGTGGGGCTCGCGAGCGATGTTGTGTGTGGGTGGGCAGGCGCAGGGATGTGTGTGGTGGGGCCGCGGGTGGGGCTCGCGAGCGATGTTGTGTGTGGGTGGGCAGGCGCGCGCGTGTAGCTAGTTGCCTCCATGTGCAAACAACTGGGAAAAAGTGGTGCCAGGTTATGCGAGGCGCATATTGCACAATATGCGCCTCCTATAATTCAAACTATAGGAGGCGCATATAGAAATATGCGCCTCGCATATGCGGCCACCTACCACCGCCCGGGCCCGCAGGAGTTACTTGAGGCGCATATGACCATATGAGCCTCGCATATTATCAAATATAGGAGGCGCATATAACCATATGAGCCTCGCATATTCGTGCACCTACCAACACGCAGGCCCACAAAGATTATGCGAGGCGCATTCTGTCCATATGAGCCTCGCCTATCTGATATATAGGAGGCACATATGACTAGAATGCGCCTCGCATAATATGGGGCTGCTAGATTTCGTCCGTACAGGGATTATAGGAGGCGCATTCTTATCATATGCGCCTCGCATATTTTTATACTAGAGGCGCATATCGCAAAGTGCGCCTCGCCTATTTTTATGTGCCTCGCATAAGGATGTCTCCTATAGCCTTTTCTCTAGTAGTGTCACAAGCATCAACTACAATAGTAATAAACACCGAGAAAGTTTCCCCTAATGAACTAAGCAATATCCAACACAATTGTTACAGCGGGACGGAGTGGTGATGATGGTTCTGGTGGAGATGATGGTGTGGATGATGATGATCTCGATGAAGCCTAGCTTGATGACTGTGTTTATGGAGACGGTCTCCCCTCTCCGGGAAGGAATTCCCCCGGCAGAAATCTGTCTGTCGGATAGATCTTTCTCTCTCGGTGTTTTCCGCCTCCCAGGGGCGGCGGAAGTCTATCCGTGGTCGCCCCCTCGTGTTAGGGTTCCGTAGGTAAGATATAGGAGAAGGGGCGGAGTCGGAGGCCGAACAGGTGGGCCAAACCCACCCTAGGCACGGGGTCAGGTGGGCCCGCGCCTAGGGGTGTGGGCCCCCTGAGGCCCCCCCCTTCGCTCCTCCTTCTGGCTTCCTTCGTCTTCCGGTAAAATAATATGTTTCCATATTTTTCTGGTATTTTTCTGATCTTCGCGAAATTGCACCGAAACACCGTCTTTTCCATCAGAATCGAGACTCCGACAGTCCATCCTCCAGGAATCATCCAACATGCATAAACAGATGAAAATCCATAAGTAATACCTCATAATAAGACAAATATCAATGAATAGAGGTAAATTATGATATAGAAAGGTGATGCAAATTGGGCGTATAAACTCCCCCAATCTTACACTTCGCTTGTCCCCAAGCGAATACTGAGCTCAGTAAACATGCCCACAGGTTTATGGAGTGACATGTTGATAAAAAGAATACGAACATGAAGCATCACACTTACCTTTGCACAACTCATAGAAGAAAACAACTCACCATTATATAACTTAGCTTGCAACCAAGTACAATAGTCATAATAGAGATACATAAACATAAATCATAATTGGAATTGGCAAACTTGTTCTTGGTCAGAGAACACCTGATAAACAGTTTCACAAAAGCTTTTTGTAGAAGTTTCAAAACAGGAGCACTCTTTGATCAAAAAGGTTTTTCACAAGTGAAGGCTTTCAAAGTAATACTCAATAGATAAGAGTTTTGTGCAAACAAGAAAGATAAATAACATGATTGAATCAATCACCATATGAATGCTTGAAACACAACAACTCAAAAGCTTGCTGGAGATAGAGAGGAAGTGGGTTTACTGACTCAACTGGTAACTAGAGAAAGGTCCCTTTGTAGAGGGTAGCAAGGAATAAAAGTCATAAAGAGCTTTCAAAAGATTATGATACTTACTACCTTTGAGCCCTCATTGCCCCTATCATAAGCATCTTGAGATGATTAAGGTTAAAGTGAACAAATATGGAGTATATGCTTGACGAAATATAAGTTGGCAATCTCATGTCCCTTAAATATGAGGGCCACTCCTCATGCATACTCAACTTTGGATCCATGTAAGTTCTTATCATTGTAATTATTTGCATATCATTGAGAACCGTCAACGGGGTACCCCTTGCACATAGTACAGGAGCTTTCCCATAGCCAAAATGACAAGGCAAGCAGACAATGAGCATCTCAACAATCTTTTTATTTACTATGCATATAGCTTTTTGTTGAGGATTCTTCATAGATGACTCACTATGGTGATGCTGCAAGTTTCCACCACGATTAAGCATGGCTTAGGCTAGCGGCACAGGCGTTTCTCTAACATATAATACAAACTCCATGGACTTACAAGTTCCCTCTTTATTTCACACCGTTGGCATCCATAGACAAAAGAGCACGATATCAACTATGTATAGAGTACAAGTGCAATGTTGAAAACGTTCCCCGTGACAGCACGGTTCTGCTAATCCCAACGTATAGATGCAAGCATATACAACTTCGATGTCCACAATGGTTCAAGTTTATTAGGGGCAAGTAAATAAAGTGTGACATCAAGTTCGTGAGAGATTTACTAACTAGTTTTCACATAACAAAATACTTTTTAATTCGAAAGGTAGATGAAGCTTGAGAATTTGCTAGGAATAGCAATAGCTATTAGGTAGATATGGTGGACACAAGTGGCAAAAGTTTTTGGTTCAAAGGGTTTTGAAAACATGAGAAGTATGCCTTCTCAAAATAGGTTTTTGGCTAGCAAGGCTAGGTAGCAAGCAAGAGAGTTGAAAGAAACAAGAAAACATACAAGTAATAAAGCCAAACATGCAATCTTTCCTTGAAGACACAGAAGAATCTTAAATAAATAATACTAAGCTTATGAGCCAACAAGAAATAAAACAATGATACAAAATACCTGTAAGCTTTTTTCTTTCTTTATTTTCTTTTAAACTAATTCCACTGACCAGAAACCGGTTTGCCAAAACCAATTTAGATCCACTTGATGATCCCAAAGTGGTGCAAATACTGAACAAAAAGATCCATCATATAATAGAGATTGCAAACTAAAAATAAGAGGTGCAAAAAGTAAAAGATGAGACTTCTCATTACTATTCCAATAAAGGCACTAACACCAAGGGATACATAGATAATCAACTAAAGGAGAGATACTTCCTCATGAAAATTAAACCATAAGATAACTTCTCTACCACAAATATGAATCCACTAAAAAGGTAAAATATGAAAGATAATGGTGGTGATACGCGACACTCCCCCCAAGCTTGGAACAAGCCAAGGGGATGCCAAACCTAATGACGATTCACTCCTTCTGTGGTGGTGTTCTTCCAACTCTATCTCCACGGGATTCTTGCCTTTGTCGTTGGCGGAGGCCATGGTGCTCTAAACTTGAGAAGATTTCCTGATAGAAACAGATTGAAACGAAAACACGACGAGAACATGATGCTCTAAACTTAGGGGATCCGGGGGGGTTATATATTACGAAGAATCAATACACAAGGAAGGTTTAGACACGGAAACAAAGCGGAGACGGAGTTTGGGGGTTGAACACCCCCCATAGGCGCGGCCAGGCTGGGCCCGTGCCTGGGGTGGGTTTGTCCACCCCGGGCTCTGTTTCCTCTTCAGTTTCGTATCGTAACTTCCCTTATGTATTAAAAACATCAAAAATATAATAAGATTGGAGATTCACAAACCTTCTGTTTTCACCACTCTTTACCTATTTGAAGACGAACTCTGCAGTTTCTGGTGTTTGGTTCTTGATAAATTCTTCTGGAGTCACCATTTGAATGACATCCACTTCTTCATTGTAAGAATCTCCAGAAATATAATGTTTTAGTCTTTGACCATTAACCACCTATGTTGTGTCATCTTTCAGAGAAGAGATTTTGATGGCACCTGAACGGTACACTTCCTTGGTAACAAAAGGTCCTTCCCATTTGGAGAGTAGTTTCCCTGCAAAAAATATGAGACGAGACCTATACAAAAGAACTTTCTCACCAACATTGAACTCCCTTTTGAGAATTCTCCTATCATGCCATATTTTTACTTTTTCCTTAAAGAGCCTAGCATTTTCGTCAGCTTCCCCTCTCCACTCATCTAGATTACTTAAATCGAGCAGTCTTTTCTCATCAGCAAGTCTAAAATCTCTATTCAATTATTTTACTGCCCAATAAGCTTTGTCTTCTAATTCAAAAGGCAAGTGACAAGCTTTCCCATAGACCATTTTGTAAGGAGACATCCCCACAGGATTTTTATAAGCAGTTCTACAAGCCTACAAAGCGTCATTCAACTTTTTAGCCCAATTGTTTCTAGATCTATTGACAGTCTTCTGCAAGATAGATTTGATTTCCCTATTGGAAATTTCTACTTGCCCACTAGTTTGGGGGTGAAAAGCTCAAGCTCTTCTGTGGTTTACGTCATACTTAGCGAGAGTTTTTATAAAACCCCCATGAATAAAATGGGAGCCTCCATCAGTCATGAGATATCTGGGTACACCGAACCTAGGAAAAATGACATCTTTGAGAATTTTCAAAGTGGTCTTACCATCAACACTGCTCATAGGTATGGATTCTACCCACTTTGTAACATAATCAACAACAACAAGAATATGAGTATACCCTTTCGAAGGAGGAAAATGCCCCATAAAGTCAAATCCCCAACAATCAAAAGGTTCCATAACATGAGAATAATTCATAGGCATTTCATTGCGTCTAGAGATGTTACCTACTCGTTGGCATTCATCACAGGATAAGATAAACTTCCTTGCATCTTTAAAAATAATAGGTCAATAAAATCCAGATTGTAAAACCTTATGTGTAGTCCTATCCCCAGCATGATGTCCTCCATAAGCACTGCCATGACATTTTATCAATATCTCTTGTTGTTCAAATTCTGGAACACATATTCTCATAATGCCATCTACTCCTTCCTTATATAGGTGTGGATCATCCCAAAATTAATGCCTTAGATCATAGAAGAATTTCCTTCTTTGCTGGTATGTTAAGGTTGGAGGCAAATACTTGGAAAAATAAAGTTAACATAATCAACATACTAAATATTCTCATGTGGACTTGCAGCTAACTGCTCATTTGGAAAATTATCATTAACAGGCAAAGGGTCAAAAGAAATGTTTTCCAAACGAGATAAATTATCAACAACAGGATTATCAGCACCTTTCCTATCCACAATATGCAGATCAAACTCTTGCAAAAGCAACACCCACCTTATAAGTCTAGGCTTAGCGTCTTTCTTTGTCATAAGGTACTTAATAGCTGCATGGTCAGTATGAATAGTAACCTTAGAATCAATAATATAAGGTCTAAAATTATCACAAGCAAAGATTACAGCTAATAACTCTTTTTCAGTAGTAGCATAATTCTTTTGAGCAACATCTAGAGTCTTGCTAGCATAATGAATAACATTCAGCTTCTTGTCAACATGTTGTCCAAGGACAGCACCCACAGCAAAGTCACTAGCATCACACATGATTTCAAAAGGTAAACTCCAATCAGGTGGTTGGACTACAGGAGCAGTTTTTAAAGCTTTCTTCAAAGTTTCAAAAGCTTCCTTACATCTTTTTGAAGAAGATTAGTAAGGGGCTTTGAAATTTTGGATAAATCTTTAATAAATCTCCTATATAAACCAGCATGACCAAGGATACTATGAATACCTTTGATATCCCTAGGACAAGGTATCTTCTCAATTGCTTCAATTTTGGCTCTGTCAACTTCAATACCTCTTTTAGAGATCTTGTGTCCAAGAACAATTCCTTCATTAACCATAAAATGACATTTCTCCCAGTTAAGAATAAGGTTGGTTTCTTAACATCTCTGCAAAACTTTATCAAGGTTGTGCAAACAGTTATCAAAATAAGTTCCATAGACGGAAAAATCGTCCATGAAAACCTCCAAAATTTGTTCATAAAAACCATGAAAGATAGAAGACATACATCTCTGAAAGGTAGGAGGGGCATTACATAAACCAAAAGGCATATGCTTATAAGCATAAGTACAATAAGGACAAGTGAAAGTGGTTCTCTCTTGGTCCTGTGCTTTCACAGCAATTTGAGAAAACCCAGAATAACCATCAAGAAAGCAAAAGTGAGTAATTTTGGACAGCCTCTCAAGCATTTGATTAATAAAGGGAAAGGATAACTATCTTTCTTAGTAACTTTATTAATTTTTCTAAAATCAATGCACATTCTATACCCAACCACTACTCTCTGGGGTATAAGCTCATTATCCTCATTAGGCACAACAGTAATTCCTCCTTTCTTGGGAACACAATGAACAGGGCTAACCCATTGACTATCAGAAATAGGATAAATAATACCACCATGAAGGAGTTTTAATACCTCATTTCTTACCACTTCCTTCATTTTAGGATTTAGACGGTGCTGGTGCTCAACAACTGGTTTTGCATCAGGCTCAATATTAATATCATGCTGGCATATAGTGGGAGAAATTCCTTTTAAATCATAAAGAGTATAACCCATAGCTCCTCGGTGCTTATTCAATACCTCCAATATCCTTTCTTCTTCCTTCTCTGAAAGTTTAGAACTAATACTAACAGGATATATCTTCTTATCATCAAGATAAACATATTTAAGATCATCAGGTAAAGGTTTTAATTCGAAAACAGGATCCCCTTTGGGTGGTAGTGTAGTACCCAAATCTTCCACAGGTAAATTATTCTTAAGCAACTCAGGCTGATGAAGTAAAACCTCATCAATATCATCTCTTTCCTTCATAAAGGCATCACTTTCATGATCTTCCATGAATTGCTGCAAAGCACTGTTAGGATCAAGAGAAATAGAAAACAGTTGTTCAACCTTGAAATCCTCATCAGGTAATTCATTTTCATAAGGGGTTTTGGCAAATTTAGAAAAATTAAACTCATAAGATTCTCCATCAAAGTTAGTCAAAACTTTTTCCTTCCTACAATCTATGATATCCCCACAAGTATTAAGGAAGGGTCTACCAAAGAGTATGGATAGGTTTTACTAGCTTCTTTACCAAGTACTAGAAAATCAGCAGGATATTTAATCTTACCACAAAGGACCTCCACATCCCTTACAATACCAATGGGGAAAACTTGCTCTCTATTGGCAAGGTGAATAACCACATCAATGTCTTCGATCTCACAAGGATCAATCTCATGCATAATTTCCCTGTATAGCTCATAAAGAATAGCACTAGAACTAGCACCAATATTAGATAAACCATAGTAGCAATGATCACCAGTTTTAACAGAGAGCACAGGAACACTAGCTTTTCTAGCCTTACTAGGATGAGAGATAATATTAGAAGCATCTTCACAGAAGACAATATACTCATCCTCTATATTTCTATTAACAAGATCTTTCACAATAGCTACTACAGAGCTCACCGGAACCTACAGTTTGGTTTGCGCTTTTGCTAACCACATTAGCCAAAATAGAGTGCTCCCTTACCTTGGAGGGAAAAGGGATCTTCTCAACAGTACAAACATCTACACTAGCAGGAACGTGGGTAACAACGTCTTTATACGGAGCATGGTACTTGTGCCACTCTTTCTTGGGAATCTCAATATAAGAGGCAAAAGCATTAAAACATTCCACAAGAACTTGAGGATCAAGGACAAACTTATTGCTAATATCATGGAAGTTATTAGTTCCCATAAAAGATTTAATGCACTCATAATCATAGCTTATACCTGACTTTCTTCCTTTGTCATTCTCCCAAGCCTCGGTATTATCTTGAATACTGTCTAGGAGATCCCATTTAGCTTCTTCATTCATACTTGTGAATGATCCAGCACACGAGGCATCTAGTAAACCTTTATCCCGAAGAGAAAGCCTAGGATAGAAGTTATTGAGAAAAATATTGTTAGGGAGTTCATGAATAGGACATTTAAGCATTAGCAGCTTCAATCTCCCCCAAGCTTGAGCTGTACTTTCTCCATCAAGAGTACAAAAATTATATATAAGACTTCTATCCTTTTGGATTTCACTGGGAGGATAAAATTTAGAGTAAAAGAGAGATGCCATTTCCTCCCATTCCATGGATTGTCCATTATTTAGCAGCTTATACCATGCCTCAGCTCTCCCTTTCAAGGATATGGAGAGTAAATTTCTTCTTCACCTGTTCAGTTGTGATACCTACACACTTAAATAATCCGCATAATTCATGGATATAAAGCAAGTGATCACCAGGATAGACAGTTCCATCCCCAAAATAATAATTATCCATGACACGATTAACAATACTCGCAAGTATCTTAAAAGGATCTATCTCAATAGGTGGTGGTTCATCTACTACCATAGAAGTGGTAGTAGTTTTCCCAAACAGAAAACCAAGTGGGTTATTCATATTGGAGACAAAGTAACAAGCAGTACCAAAAGCAATACTCACAGTAAAAGTTGTCCTTACCAGTTCCACTCTTCAATAGCGCTTCACTCCCCGGCAACGGCGCCAGAAAATAGTCTTGATGACCCACAAGTATAGGGGGTGTATCGTAGTACTTTCGATAAATAGGAGTGTCGATCCCAACGAGGAGTAGAAGGTGCTGAACAGTGGTATGGAGTCGAAAATCCCTGTGAATACTTAGCAAATGGATTTTTAGTGGTTTTCTGATAAGGAAACAAAAAAAATAGAAAGTAACAGAAATAATGAACAAACGGAGCAAGTGGCCCAATCCTTTCTTAGCGAAGTATAAGCCGGTGTAAATACTTATAAGGACCAAACGTTCTCGAGGACACATGGGAATTCTGTCAAGTGCTTTTGCTGCAAATAGCTGAGTACTCTTCTTTGGTGTTTGTAAGTGTTGTGTGGGTGAACCTATGCTAACATACCGCCCTTCCTTGGACAAATACATACTTGTGATTAAACCCCCTGCAAACATCCGTAATTACAGGAAAGTAATTAAGATATAAATCTAATCACAGCCTTAAACTCTGAGATCCTACGCTCCCTTGTGCAAAGGTGTCATAACGGGGGTTTAGGTTTCTGTCACTCCGGCAACCCCACAATTAGTAGCCAAATACACAATGCATTTCCCTAGGCCCATAAATGTTGAAGTGTCATGTAGTCCACGTTCACATGACACCACTAGAAGAATAGCACCACAACCTAAATACTAAACCATTAAATAATAACTCATCACAGATTCACTACTAACAACATGACTTCTCCCATGTCCTCAAGAACTAAACGAACTACTCATGAGACATCATATGGATCGAGATCAAAGATGATATGATAATGGATAACAATCTGAACATAAAAAATAATAATCCAATGGTTCCACTCACAAGCATGAACTACAATAGTAATTAACACTAGGAAAGTTTACCCTAATGAACTAAGCAATATCCAACACAATTGTTACAGCGGGACGGAGTGGTGATGATGGTGCTGGTGGAGATGATGGTGTGGATGATGATGATGATGATCCCGATGAAACCTAGATTGATGACGGTGTTGATGGCGACGATCTCCCCTCTCCAGGAAGGAATTCCCCTGGCAGAAATCTATATGCCGGAGAGATCTTTCTCTCTTGGTGTTTTCCGCCTCCCAGAGGTGGTGGAAGTCTATCTGTGGTCACCCCTGGTGTTAGGGTTCCGTAGGGAAGATATAGGCTAAGGGGAGGAGTCGGAGGCTGAACAGGTGGGCCAAACCCACTCTAGGCGCGTGGTCAGGTGGGCCTACGCCTAGGGGGTGTGGGCCCCCTGAGGCCCCCCTTCGCTCCTCCTTCTGGCTTCCTTCGTATTCCGGTAAAATAATATGTTTCCATATGTTTCTGGTATTTTTCCGATCTTCGCGAAATTGCACTGAAACACCGTCTTTTCCATCAGAATCTAGACTCCGGCAGTCCATCCTCCAGGAATCATCCAACATGCATAAACATATGAAAATCCATAAGTAATACCTCATAATAAGACAAATATCAATGAATAGAGGTAAATTATGATATAAAAAAGTGATGCAAATTGGGTGTATCAACTCCCCCAAGCTTAGACTTCGCTTGTCCCCAAGTGAATACTGATCTCAGTAAACATGTCCACAGGTTTATGGAGTGACGTGTCTATAAAAATAATACGAAAAATAAGCATCACACTTACCTTTGCACAACTCATAGAAGAAAGCAACTCACCATTATATAACTTAGCTTGCAACCAAGTACAACAGTCACAGTAGAGATACATAAAGATAAATCATATTTGGAATTGGCAAACTTGTTCTTGGTTAGAGAACACCTGAGAATTAGTTTCACAAAAGCTTTTTATAGAAGTTTCAAAATAGGAGCACTCTTTGCTCAAAAAGGTTTTTCACAAGTGAAGTCTTTCAAAGTAATACTCAATAGATAAGTGTTTTGTGCAAACAAGGAACATAAATAACATGATTTAATAAATCACCATATGAATGCTTGAAACACAACAACTCAAAAGCTTGCGGGGGATAGAGAGGAAGTGGGTTTACTGACTCAACTGGTAACTGGAGAAAGGTCGCTTTGTAGAGGGTAGCAAGGATTGCAAGTCATAAAGAGCTTTCAAAAGATTATGATACTTACTAGCTTTGAGCCCTCATTGCCCCTATCATAAGCATCTTGAGATGATTAAGGTTAAAGTGAACAAAGATGGAGTATATGCTTGACGAAATATAAGTTGGCATCTCATGTCCCTTGAATATGAGGGCCACTCCTCATGCATACTCAACTTTGGATCTAGGTAAGTTCTTGTCATTGTAAGTATTTGCATATTATTGAGAACTGCCAACGGGGTACCCCTTACACATAGTACAGGAGCTTTACCATAACCAAAATGACAACGCAAGCAGACAATGGGCATCTCAGCAATATTTTTATTTACTATGCATATAGATTTTTGTTGAGGATGCTTCATAGATGACTCACTATGGTGATGCTTCAAGTTTCCACCATGATTACTCATGACTTAGGCTAGCGGCCTAGGCGTTTCTCTAACATAGATTACAAACTCCATGGACTTACAAGTTCCCTCTTTATTTCACACCGTTGGCATCCATAGACAAAAGAGCACGATATCAACTGTGTATATAGTACAAAGTGCAACGTTGAAAATGTTCCCCGTGACAGCACGGTTCTGCTAATACCAACGTATAGATGCAAGCATATACAACTTAGATGTCCACAATGGTTCAAGTTTATTAGGGGCAACTAAATAAGTTGTGCCATCAAGTTTGTGAGAGCTTTACTAACTAGTTTTCACATAACAAAATACTTTTTAATTCGAAAGGTAGATGAAGCTTGAGAATTTTCTTGGAATAGCAATAGCTATTAGGTAGATATGGTGGACACAAGTGGCAAAAGTTTTTGGTTCAAAAGGTTTTGAAAACATGAGAAGTATGGCTTCTCAAAATAGGTTTTTGGCTAGCAAGGCTAGGTAGCAAGCAAGAGAGTTGAAAGAAACAAGCAAACATACCTGTAATAAAGACAAACATGCAATCTTTCCTTGAAGACATAAAAGAATCTTAAATAAATAATACTAAGATTATGAGCCAACAAGAAAGAAAACAAATGATACCAAATACCTGTAAGCTTTTTTCTTTCTTTCTTTTCTTTTAAACTAATGCCACTGACCAGAACCCGGTTTGCCAAAACCAATTTAGATCCACTTGATGATCCCAAAGTGGTGCCAATACTGAACAACAAGATCCATCATATAATAGAGATTGAAAACTAAGAATAAGAGGTGCAAAAAGTAAAAGATGAGACTTCTCATTAATATTCCAATAAAGGCACTCACACCAAGGGATACATAGATAATCAACTAAAGGAGAGATACTTCCTCATGCAAACCAAACTATAAGATAAATTCTCTACCACAGATATGAATCCACTAAAAAGGTAAAATATGAAAGATAATGGTGGTGATACCGCGGCACTCCCCAAGCTTGGAACAAGCCAAGGGGATGCCAAACCTAATGACGATTCACTCCTTCTGTGGTGGTGTTCTTCCAACTCTAGCTTCACGGGCTTTTTGCCTTTGTCGTTGGCGGAGGTCATGGTGCTCTAAACTTGATAAGATTTCCTGACAGAAACAGATTAAAACGAAAACACGACGAGAACATGATGCAATACCTCGGGGGATTCGGGGGGTTATATATTACGAAGAATCAATACATAAGGAAGGTTTTGACATGGAAACGAAGCGGAGATGGGGTTTGGGGGTTGAACTCCCCCCTCAGGCGTGGCCAGGCTAGGCCCGCAATATAATAAGATTGGAGATTCGCAAACCTTCTGTTTTCACCACCCTTTACCTATTTGAAGACGAACTCTGCAGTTTCTGGTGTTTGGTTCTTGATAAATTCTTATGGAGTCACCATTTGAATGACATCCACTTCTTCATTGTAAGAATCTCCAGAAATATAATGTTTTAGTCTTTGACCATTAACCACCTATGTTGTGTCATCTTTCAGAGAAGAGATTTTGATGGCACCTGAACTATACACTTCCTTGATAACAAAAGGTCCTTCCCATTTGGAGAGTAGTTTCCCTACAAAAAATATGAGACGAGACCTATAGAAAATAACTTCCTCACCAACATTGAACTCCCTTTTGAGAATTCTCCTATCATGCCATATTTTTACTTTTTCCTTAAAGAGCCTAGAATTTTCGTCAGCTTCCCCTCTCCACTCATCTAGATTACTTAAATCGAGCAGTCTTTTCTCACCAGCAAGTCTAAAATCTCTATTCAACACTTTCACTTCCCAATAAGCTTTGTGTTCTAATTCTAAAGGAAAGTGACAAGCTTTCCCATAGACCATTTTGTAAGGAGAGATCCTGTAACACCCTCAGAATCGGACCTATGCAAGTTTTAGCGAAAACCTGCCAAACCCGCATAGAAACGATTCAAAGGTGCCCACCAGGCACTTTCGTGCGGGTGGAAAACGAAGTAATAACATTACACAACAATCCTCGATGGGACCCACAGAACAGATATATATATTAGCGACTCCATGAGTCAAGAATACAGATATATTATACAAAGATCCAAATCACCTTGAAAATGACACAACGTCCGTCTACGGACAAGATGCAAATGGGGCTAAGAGCCCTGAAGAATAACCAATGGCGTCCATAACCCTGCCCAGGCCAAGCCAGAAGGGTAACCCTGCTAACGACGTCGATCTCAAAACCTGCTTAAACAAAAGGGGTGCCGACAAAGGGCAAAGGAAAAAGAGAGGAGCGCCAAGATCGAGGCCAAGACACGGCGAGGCTAGAATCGGCGTCCTCACATAGGTATGGTGGATCGAGCGGCAAAGCAAGCACTAAACAACCTATAGAGACTCGATACAACTGGCGGCTATCAGAGAGGGATACGAGCGACCTATTCGAAACCAACCTTATGCTACCATCAAACAAACCCATCCTGGCGCTTTCCTCGAGACCAAACGAGGAAGTCAACCGAGGAACTCACACGCTTGGCGCTTTATTTATTCAGTTATCGTTGCAGCAATTACTAGTCAGGTATAGATAATTGTCCTGATAAAAGAAGCAGTGGGCCCTTTTAGTTATTCATTCCATTGTAGTTGCAGCAATTACTAATCAGATACAGATAGCATGATGTAAACCCAAAACCCAGCAGTTGTTGGTACTTTTAATCAGTCATTCCGTTGTAGTTGCCATACTTACTAGTCAGGTACAATGGGCGCAAGCGACAATCCAAACAAGCAATTGTGGGCAGTATTATTTAGCCATTCCATTATAGTGAAGCTGATTACTAGTCATTATAAAGTCAAACTTATAGCAATAAACTTTAGTTATGCTTGTCTATGGTCGAGATACTGTGCTCCAAGTCGTCATAACCATGACACGGCTTTCAGAAAGTTTTACCCGGCCGGGGTGCACCAATAGCAACACACGCTCGATCAACCTTGGAAAAACCAAATCAAAACCCAACGAGGCTATCACGACTAAGCAATCACAGGATTCAGAAATATTTCAGGGGGCCACCCCATTGAGTAGACCCGCAACGAAGTAAGCAAGCTCCGAGACGGACTCAAGGTTTGGGTAGACGGCTGTGAACGACTGGGAACCCAAAACTGGGCTTGTCGACACCGCGGAATCATGTCCCGATCCTAAACAGTACAGGTGCTATCTGTCGTGCAATTTAAATACAGAAGTAGCATGGCATAAGTACAGGATCGTAAATAAAACCTCAAACTAGTTTGTGGCCCCAAGAAATAAGACTGAATGAAGCTCTGGCTCAGGGGGGTCCCATATACCTCCCGGATGTGGATAGCGCGATAAATCAAGGAACAGGTATCAAGTACTCGGGGTCCTACGGGACACAAGTGGGCGTTCGGAAACCAAATATTATCTATCACCCACCGATGCCTCTGCTTACTTCAATTTTAGTTGTTAAACAGGAATTAAAGTGAACGAGAAGTACTGCTATGATCATCTCCAACATTCAACATACGGCAATACTCCAACAACTGTGGTTCTTGACGACACGCAACAACACTTGAGCAAGCGACTACGACGCGCAAGTCCATCTATCTACCAAACATCAGGTAATAGGATGTGTCCAAGGCAATATAGGGCTGCACGGTATATCACAGGTACGGAAAACTAAAGCATCGCAACACAGATAGCAATAGATCAACAGGAGGGAATAAATACTATAAAAGTAAGATAGGAAGAAAGGGGGAGATGCTCGCCTGAAAACATTGTTGAAGGTTCAACCGAGGATCGGGTCGGCACTCACATCAACTCAACGGCCCAATTCGCGAAGAAGCAAAACACTAGAAGAAGCACCGGATGCACTATTTAATACAACGGCAGAAGATCGGCATGATGCATGTATGATGCATGACATGGCCAAGGTGCAATGCAATTAGGTCAGATTAGGCGGAACCGGGGTCCCGACAATTATTTAGGTGGTTCATGTTATTTAGATACCCCGCATTTTAAATGTTGTTTAACAAGGCAGAATACATCACCGGTTCGCTACACAAGTTTAAATGAGGCCAATATGAGACTAGATTTGCCCGCATATGGTCCCCATATTTAATTATGAGGTGAATCGGCATAAGGCCCCCAAACCACAGATATGCATGCGAGATGTCAATTAAATATGCAACAATTGTTATATATGATAAAATAGGGTTTCGGGGAGGGGTTCACACATTAGAGGGTCTCGACGAACTTGGGGTTCCGGGGTTCGGGGTCCGGTCTCAGGGTCCATGGTTCGACGGGTCGGTCTCGGCGGTCGGAAGTAGTTCTTGGCGTTCGGGTAGATGAACTTGGCGTGGCATCGGGGCGCATAGGTTTAACCCTGTACGGTGTCGTTCTTGTCGTCGTGCCGATCTTGTCGGGTCCCACGGGGTCGATCTTGCCGTTGCGAGGGTCTTGTCGATACCGCGCCATCGAGTCGGTGTTAACGTTCGCGAGCGTTCTCGTGGCAAACTTGGCGTCCTGGGGACGATCCTGTCGCATCCGCGGTCGTCGGGTCGTGCCGACGGTCTTGTTGTCTCACGGCAGAGATCTTGGGGTCCGGGGTCTTGGCGCCTTCGGGTCCGAGAGGGAGATCTTGGCGTCCGAGGGTTCGGGTTCCATCTCGGTGGTGTCTATCTTCGGGGTTTCGTGAGGGAGGCCTTGTAGATGGTTCTTGCCCGAAGAGCTTGGCGGTGGTCGCTGTACCTCTGGTAGGGATTGTCCCCTGGAAGGACTCGATCAACCAAAACAGCATTCATCGGGTAGACGTTGCGGAGCCCCCTCACACCACTGATAACTCATAGCACCAACTTCATGTATCTACACAGATGATGCTGACGATGGTTGCGGGCGGGGACGACCTTGGCGGCCAACGAGGAGCCCACGGGGCGGTGGTGGTCGAGCACCGACGGGGAGGCGGCGACGACAGAGCCTCGCGGGCGCGGCGCTTTGCAAGGACGGCCGAGGAGGCGACGACAGTGCCCGCCACGGCGGCGCAGGGACGGCTGCAGACGCCGGTGACGCGAGGCGGTCGGCGCGACCGAGGCCGCGGCGGCCCTGCGATGGAGGAGGCTGGCGGGCGGGCAGCGACCTGGTGGAGCGGAGAAGGGCGCCCGGCGGCTGCGAGGCGGCGGAGCTCGAGTGGCGGCGCAGGGAGAGAGGAGGCGCTGGGAGGACCACGGACATGAGGCGCCCGGGAAGGCGTCTTGGCCGCGGTGCAGGCGCGTGGTGAGCAGACGGGAGGCGAGCTCATGGGCTGGGTGTGGAGGAAGGTGGGGAGGAGAGGAGCGCGAGCTGGCGAGGCGGGGAGACGGGCGGTCCGGCGGCGCGGCGGCCGCGGAGGTCGCGTGCGGAGGGAGCCTGCCGGCGAGCGACGGCGCGGGAGGGAAGAGGGGGCGGGGCCAGAGGACGCCTGGTGGGGCTGGCAGAGGTGGCGGCGGGCTCCGAGGTAGGGCGGCGGAGGGGCGGAAGCGCGGTCGAGGAGGGGCACGAGAGGGCCAGAGGAGGATGGGAGCGCCGCGGGAGGAGCAGGGGAGCGTCGGCGGCGGAAGGGAGGTTGCAGGTGGGTGGAGGCGCGTGGGGAGGAGAGGAGGAAGAAGACAGGGGCACGGGGCAGGGGGGGAACGCGTGGGTCGCTGGGTCGGTGTGGGCGCGGGTGGGGACTGGTGTGCGTGTAGCGCGCGTGTGTGGTGCTGCAGGTGGGCCCGGGGCAACAGGGACGGGACCAGGTGGAGGGAGAGAGCTGTGGGGGTGTGGCTGGCTGGGGAGGCATGTGAGGAGGGAGAGAGAGGAGAGAGAGAGGGAAAAGGGGAGGGGGTGAGGGAGAGAGATGAGGTGGCAGCGGTTGATAGGTTTAGGGGAGGAGAGGGGTGAGGTGGCGGTCACGGATTGGTCCGGGTGAGGTGGACAGAGGGGTGGGTAGATAGGTTGGTAACTTTAGGATTTTAGGCGGACCGATTAGGTGGACTGTTTTTGGCTCTACGGGTGGTCATTCGGGTCGGGTCGGCCCGTTCGACTGCCCCCACTAAAAATAATTTAATATTTATTTGATTAAAACATAGCCTCTGCAAACCGATAGCGGACAAAACAAAATAATCCGGAGACCCGGTTGTGCGTGTTTGAATGAAGATGGGGCGTTTTAGAAAACAATTTGGGTTTTCCGAAAATTAGTTTTATGCGAACAGATGCAAGATGATGACGATGCTCAAATGCAATGCGGCATGATGACATGAGCATGCGGTCACGATGATGCAATGCACAAAAACAACGCGATTTTTTTAGTAGTGGTTTTGCGGGATGCCACACATCCCCATATGATTTTTATAAGTAGTTCTATAAGCCCACAAAGCGTCGTTCAACTTTTTAGCCCATTTTTTTCTAGATCTATTGACAGTCTTCTGCAAGATAGATTTGATTTCCCTATTGGAAAGTTCTACTTGCCCACTAGTTTAGGGGTGATAAGCTGAAGCTATTATATGGTTTCCGTCATACTTAGCGAGAGTTTTTCTAAAAACCCCATGAATAAAATGGGAGCCTCCATCAGTCATGAGATATATGGGTACACGGAACCTAGGAAAAATGACATCTTTGAGCATTTTCAAAGAGGTCTTACCATCAACACTGCTCATAGGTATGGATTCTACCCATTTTTTAACATAATCAACAGCAACAAGAATATGAGTATACCCTTTTGAAGGAGGAAAAGGCCCCATAAAGTCGAATGCCCAACAATCAAAAGGTTCAATAACAAGAGAATAATTCATAGGCATTTCATTGCGTCTAGAGATGTTACCTACTCGTTGGCATTCATCACAGGATAAGATAAACTTCCTTGCATCTTTAAAAAGAGTAGGCCAATAAAATCCAGATTGTAAAACCTTTTGTGAAGTCCTATCCCCAGCATGATGTCCTCCATAAGCACTGCCATGACATTTTCTCAATATCTCTTGTTGTTCAAATTCTAGAACACATCTTCTCATAATGCCATCTACTCCTTCCTTATATAGTTGTGGGTCATCCCAAAAGTAATGCCTTAGATCATAGAAGAATTTCCTCCTTTGCTGGTATGTAAAGGTTGGAGGCAAATACTTGGAAACAATAAAGTTAGCATAATCAGCATACCAAGGATTCTCATGTGGACTTGCAGCTAACTGCTCATTTAGAAAATTATCATTAACAGGCAAAGGGTCAAAAGAAATGTTTTCCAAACGAGATAAATTATCAGCAACAGGATTATCAACACTTTTCCTGTCCACAATATGCATATCAAACTCTTGCAAAAGCAACACCCACCTTATAAGACTAGGCTTAGCGTCTTTCTTTGTCATAAGGTACTTAATAGCTGCATGGCCAGTATGAATAGTAACCTTAGAATCAACAATATAAGGTCTAAACTTATCACAAGCAAAGATTACAGCTAAGAAATCTTTTTCAGTACTAGCATAATTCTTTTGAGCAGCATCTAGAGTCTTGCTAGAATAATGAATAACATTCAGCTTCTTGTTAACACGTTGTCCAAGGACAGCACCCACAGCAAAGTCACTAGCATCACACATGATTTCAAAAGGTAAACTCCAATCAGGTGGTTGGACTATAGGAGTAGTTGTTAAAGCTTTCTTCAAAGTTTCAAAAGCTTCCTTACAATCATCTTCAAAAACAAAAGGTACATCTTTTTGAAGAAGATTAGTAAGGGGCTTTGAAATTTTGGAGAAATATTTAATAAATCTTGTATAGAAACCAGCATGACGAAGGATACTACGAATACCTTTGATATCCCTAGGACAAGGCATATTCTCAATTGCTTCAATTTTGGCTCTATCGACTTTAATACCTCTTTCAGAGATCTTGTGTCCAAGAACAATTCCTTCATTAATCATAAAATGACATTTCTCCCAGTTAAGAACAAGGTTGGTTTCTTCACATCTTTGCAAAACTTTATCAAGGTTGTGCAAACAGTTATCAAAAGAAGTTCCATAGACGGAAAAATCGTCCATGAAAACCTCCACAATTTCTTCAAAAAAACCATGAAAGATAGAAGACATACATCTCTGAAAGGTAGGAGGGGCATTACATAATCCAAAAGGCATATGCCTATAAGCATAAGTACCATAAGGACAAGTGAAAGTGGTTTTCTCCTGGTCTTGTGCTTTCACAGCGATTTGAGAAAACCCAGAATAACCATCAAGAAATCAAAAGTGAGTCTTTTTGGACAGCCTCTCAAGCATTTAATCAATAAAGGGCAAAGGATAATGATCTTTCTTGGTAACTTCATTAATTTTTCTAAAATCAATGCACATTCTATACCCAACCACTACTCTCTGGGGTATAAGCTCATGATTCTCATTAGGCACAACATTAATTCCTTCTTTCTTGGGAACACAATGAACAGGGCTAACCCATTGACTATGAGCAATAGGATAAATAATACCACTATCAAGGAGTTTTAATACCTCATTTCTTACCACTTCCTTCATTTTAGGATTTAGACGGCGCTGGTTCTCAAAAACTAGTTTTGCATCAGGCTCAATATTAATAGCATGCTGACATATAGTGGGAGAAATTCCTTTTAAGTCATCAAGAGTATAACCCATAGCTCCTCGGTGCTTCTTCAATACCTCCAATAGCCTTTATTCTTCCTATTCTGAAATTTTAGAACTAATACTAACAGGATATATCTTCTTATCATCAAGATCAACATATTTAAGATCATCAGGTAAAGGTTTTACGAAAATAGGCTCCCCTTTGGGTGGTAGTGTGGTACCCAAATCTACCACAGGTAAATTATGCTTAAGCAACTCATGCTGACAAAGGAAAACCTCATCAATCTCATCTCTTTCCTTCATAAAGGCATCACTTTCATGATCTTCCATGGATTGCTGCAAAGCATTGTTAGGAGCAAGAGAAATAGAAGACAGTTGTTCAACCTTTAAATCCTCATCAGGTAATTCATTTTCATAAGGGGTTTTGGAAAATTTAGAAAAATTAAACTCATAAGATTCTCCATCGAACTTAGTCAAAACTTTTTCCTTCCTACAATCTATGATATCCCCACAAGTATTAAGGAAGGGTCTACCAAAGACGATAGGATAGGTTTTACTAGCTTCTTTACCAAGTACTAGAAAATCAGCAGGATAATCTTACCACAAAGGACCTCCACATCCCTTACAATACCAATGGGGCAAACTTGCTCTCTATTGGCAAGGTGAGTGCTCCCTTACCTTGGAGGGAAAAGGGATCTTCTCAACATAAGGTTCATGCCAAATAGGATCAACAGTACAAACCTCTACACTAGCA
The DNA here is from genome assembly GCA_030063025.1 of Avena longiglumis. Taxonomy (NCBI): domain Eukaryota; kingdom Viridiplantae; phylum Streptophyta; class Magnoliopsida; order Poales; family Poaceae; genus Avena; species Avena longiglumis. The sequence continues at coordinate 434,385,384 of CP125977.1, read as the reverse complement.
GGAACGTGGGTATCAACGTATTTAGAAGGAGCATGGTACTTGTCCCACTCTTTCTTGGGAATCTCAATATAATAGGCAAAAGCATTAAAACATTACGAAAGAACTTGAGGATCAAGGCCAAACTTATTGCTAATATCACGAAAGTTATTAGTTCCCATAAAAGATTTAATGCACTCATAATCATAGTTTATACCTGACTTTCTTGCTTTGTCATTCTCCCAATCCTCGGTATTATCTTGAATACGGTCTAGCAGATCCCATTTAGCTTCTTCCTTCATACTTGTGAATGATCCAGCACACGAGGCATCTCGTAAACCTTTATCCTGAAGAGAAAGCCTAGCATAAAAGTTATTGAGAAAAATATTGTTAGGGAGTTCATGAATAGGACATTTAAGCATTAGCAGCTTCAATCTCCCCCAAGCTTGAGCTGTAATTTCTCAATCAAGAGGCCAAAAATTATATATAAGACTTCTATCCTTTTGGATTTCGCTGGGAGGATAAAATTTAGAGTAAAAGAGAGATGCCATTTCCTCCCATTCCATGGATTGTCCATTCTTTAGCAGCTTATACCATGCCTCAGCTCTCCCTTTCAAGGATATGGAGAGTAACTTCTTCTTCACCTGTTCAGTTGTGATACCTGCACACTTAAAAAACCCGCATAATTCATGGATATAAAGCAAGTGATCACCAGGATGGACAGTTCCATCCTCAAAATAATAATTATCCATGACACGATTAACGATACTCGCAGGTATCTTTAAAGGATCTATCTCAACAGGTGGTGGTTCATCTACTACCATAGAAGTGGTAGTAATTTTCCAAAACAGAAAACCAAGTGGGTTATTCATATTGGAGACAAAGTAACAAGAAGTAACAAAAGCAATACTCACAGTAAAAGTTTTCCTTACCAGTTCCACTCTTCAATAGCGCTTCACTCCCCGGCAACGGCGCTAGAAAATAGTCTTAATGACCCACAAGTATAGGGGGTGTATCGTAATACTTTCGAAAAATAGGAGAGTCGATCCCAACGAGGAGCAGAAGGTGCTGAACAGTGGTGTGGAGCCAGAAATGCCTGTGAATACTTAGCAAACGGAATTTGTGGTTTTCGGATAAGGAAAAAAACAAAGAGCAAGTAACAGAAGTAATGAACAAACAGAGCAAGTGGCCCCATCATTTCTTAGCAAAGGACAAGCCGGTGGAAATACTTATAAGGACCAAACGTTCTCGAGGACACATGGGAATTCTGTCAAGTGCTTTCGCTGCAAATAGCTGAGTACTCGTCTTTGGTGTTTGTAAGTGTTGTGTGGGTGAACCTGTGCTAACATACCACCCTTCCTAGGACTAATACATACTTGTGATTAAACCCCCTGCAAACATCCGTAACTATAGGAAAGTAATTAAGATATAAATCTAACCACAACCTTAAACTCTGAGATCCTACGCTCCCTTGTGCAAGTGTGTCCTAACGGGGGTTCAGGTTTCTGTCACTCCGGCAACCCCACAATTAGTAGCCAAATACACAATGCATTCCCCTAGGCCCATAAATGGTGAAGTGTCATGTAGTCAACATTCACATGACACCACTAGAAGAATAGCACCACAACTTAAATACTAAACCATTGAATAATAACTCATCACAGATTCATTACTAACAACATGACTTCTCCCATGTCCTCAGGAACTAAACGAACTACTCACGATACATCATATGGATCAAGATCAATGATGATATGATAATGGATAATAATCTGAACATAAAAAATAATCTAATGGTTCCACTCACAAGCATCAACTATAGTAATTAACACCGGGAAAGTTTCCCCTAATGAATTAAGCAATATCCAACACAATTGTTACAGCAGGACAGAGTGGTGATGATGGTGCTGGTGGAGATGATGGTGTGGATAATGATGATGATGATGATCCCGACGAAGCCTAGCTTGATGATGGTGTTGATGGCGACGGTCTCCCCTCTCTGTGAAGGAATTCTGGAGAGATCTTTCTCTCTTGGTGTTTTCCGCCTCCCAGAAGCGACGGAAGTATATCTGTGGTCACCCCTGGTGTTAGGGTTCTGTAGGGAAGATACAGGCGAAGGGGCGGAGTCGGAGGCCGAACAGGTAGGCCAAACCCACCCTAGGCACGGGTTTAGGTGGGCCCACGCCTAGGAGGTTCTGGGCCCCCTGATTGCCCCCTTCACTCCTCCTTCTGGCTTCCTTCGTCTTCCGGTAAAATAATATGTTTCCATATTTTTCTGGTATTTTTCTGATCTTCGTGAAATTGCACCGACACGCCGTCTTTTCCATCAGAATCCAGACTCCGGCAGTCCATCCTCCAGTAATCATCCAACATGCATAAACAGATTAAAATCCATAAGTAATACCTCATAATAAGACAAATATCAATGAATAGAGGTAAATTATGATATAGAAAGGTGATGCAAATTGGGCGTATCAGTCCTTGAGCATGACTTCAAGTTCATAGGGGGCACTTCTAGCATTATTGTAAGATCTTCCATAGGAATTGCCATTATTAGGAGGATAAGGCATATAATTGTTGTTGCTACCAAAATTATTCCTATAGGAATTGTTGTTGAAATTGTTCTTTCTAATGAAGTTCACATAAACTTGCTCTTCTTGAGCAACCAAAGAGGCTAAGGGAACACTATTAGGATCTAGAGGAGCTTTCCCATTAACAAGCATAGCCATAATAACATCAATCTTTTCACTCAAAGAGGAAGTTTCCTCAACATATTTTACCTTCTTACCATGTGGAGCTCTCTCAACATGCCATTCAGAGTAGTTAACCATCATATTATCAAGGAGCCTTGTTGCAGCACCCAAAGTGAGGCCCATAAAGGTACCTCCAGTAGCTGAATCCAACATATTTCTTGAGGAGAAGTTCAAACCTGCATAAAAAGTCTAGATAATCATCCAAGTAGTGAGTCCATGAGTAGGGCAATTTTAACCAAAGACTTCATTATTTCCCAAGCTGGAGCAACATGTTCACTATCAAGTTGTTTAAATTTCATGATATCACTTCTCATGGATATAATCTTAGTAGGAGGATAGTACTTTCCAATAAAAGCATCTTTGCACTTAGTCCAAGAATAAATACTATTTTTAGGCAAAGAAAGCAACCATTCTTTAGCTTTTCCCCTCAAGGAGAAAGGAAAAAGCTTGAGCTTAATAATATCTCCATCTACATCCATATACTTTTGCATCTCACAAAGTTCAACAAAGCTATTGAGATGGCCAGCAGGATCATCAGAACCAGCACCAGTAAATTGCTCTCTCATCACAAGATTCAACAAAGGAGGCTTAATTTCATAAAAGGTAGCATCAGAAGCAGGTGGATCAATAGGATTTCTTAGGAAATCATTATTGTTGGTGCTAGTGAAGTCACACAACTTGGTGTTCTCAGCGGAGTTCATTTTGGCAAAGGTGGGCAAGCCAAAAACAACAGCAGCAGCTAGAGCAGGAACTAATTTTTTTGTGTTTTTGAATAAAGCAACCAAACCAAACTAGACTATTTTTTTTGGGTTTTTTGAAAAGAGGCAAACAAAACCAAGCAAAAGAAACAAAGCAAACTAAAAACAAAGTAAAGAGAAAGGAAGTGAAGGACTCCCTAGTGAAGACGTCCCTGGCCTCCCCAGCAACGGCGCCAGAAAGAGCTTGATGGCGCCCACCACTTGTCATGGGACGCTTCGTTCGAAACCCCAAGACCAAGGTATGAAGAAGCACAACAACAAGTTTCCCTCAGTAAGAAACCAAGGTTATCAAACCAGTAGGAGGAAGGAAACGTCAAACAGGTGTTGCAAGCAACGCAGAGACCTGCACAACACAAACTCAAGACTTTGCCCCAACGAATCAGTGAGGTTGTCAAGCTCACCGGTTTGCTGGAACAAAGGATTACACGTATGGTGTGGAAGGCAATGGTTTGCAGCAAGTAAACAAGTAACAGCGGAAGATGTATCAATGGTAAAGATTGGACCGGGGTCCATAGTTCACTAGAGGTGCTCTCCTTAGATAAACAACATGGCATGAAGGGTAAACAAATTATAGCAGGGCAATTGACAGGAACTGAGCAAGGCATAAAAATGCAATTACTAGTCAGAAAGAACCTATGCGATTCGATTGGGAAATACAACAATATACACAGACTGCCATCCAACTGCATCTATGACTAGAAGTCCACCTTCAGGTTATCATCCGAACCCCCTCCAGTATTAAGTTGCAAGCAACGGACAACTACTTTAAGCAAAGTGTGTAAGGTAAACAGTCCACATGTTCCATGAACAAGAGACCGTTGTTTTCTCCCTAGTGGCAACAGATCATCGACAACCGAAGAGATTTCCGTCACTTCCCTTGGAAACTAGAGGCATGAACCCACTATCGAGCATAAATACCCCCTCTTGGAGTCACTAGCAACTACTTGGCCAAGATAGCTACTAACAACGGAGAGCATGCAAGATCACAAAAAACATAGACATGATAGAATCATAAAGACAAAACCATTAACCAAACCAACATAATAATCTCAATATCCATCGGATCCCCGCAAACACAACATGCATGATTACAAATAGATTAGATCTTGATCATGAACGGAACTCACATGATCAATACATGAAAGCACAAAGGAGGAGATACAACCATCTACCTACTCCATGGACCCATAGTCCAAGGTGGAACTACTCACGCATCATACCGGAGAGAAGGCCTCCGAGATGATCTCCCCTCCGGTAGGGTGCCGGGAAGAACTTCAGATACCCCGATCTAGGGACAATGGTGGCGGCGGCTATAGACTGTTTCGTGGATTTCTGATCGGGTACTCAGGGTTTCTGCATCGGGGGATTCTTATAGGCAAAGGAGGAGACCGAGGAGGCGACCAGGGTCACCAAACCCTAGCCAGGCGTGGGGCTGGGCCCACCCGCGCCTGGGGTGGGTCTGGCCCCCCTGGCTGGCCCCTCCGGCTCCCTTTTGGACTTCTTGTTCCCCACGGAAACTAATTGACTTTGTCGTTTGTGCCGTCCAATTCCGAGAATATTTCTTTACTAAATTTTCTGAAACCTAAAATAGCAGAAAACAGATATCTGACACCGTTGCAACTTGTTAATAGGTTAGTACCAGAAAACATATAAAAATCACCTCAAAGTGTGGACAAGTAAAGCAAAGTAGATACTAAACAAGCATGGAGCATCAAAAATTATATATACGTTTCCAAAATATCAGTACTCTTACGCGATACTATTTCCACGCTCGACATACGGCTTGTTCCTTATAAGTGGCTAGCGGGTGTCTATCTCTCTTACAATAGTTTATACCGCATTTACAATGGAGGGACCCAAAAGAGGTGTAGTTGATACAATTGTATGGATCCATGTGGTGGTTGGAAAGTTCGTAGATTAGAAACAATTCTATTGAGAAAGCCCTACCAACCACGTAAAACTTGCAATAGATAAATGTAGAGGTCCTAACCTGATAAGGTGGAGATCCCTGTGTTTACAATACTAGTCCCTAGATCAATAGCTAGCATCCATAGTTTAAGATGTAATATCAAGAAACAAAGGTCATAATACAACTTTATAACCAGGAATAAAATAGTTCATTACATCTTACATATCTCATTACAATGCAGCAGAAATAACTATAGCATGGGGTCCTTCATATTCAACTGCCACAGGCAATCATGTTGGTTGTAGACTTGTAATCCTACTCAACACACTTCACTAACATCAAACAAACCTGCAACATAATAAGTTACAGCCACAAGGGTTAATACATTTGAATTGTATTGGCAAGTGATACTATGGTAGAATAGTGGTATCTATCATCTATATGCATTTGGCTAAGTGGAGCTTAGGCTTGCTTTGCTCAAAATAGGTTTTCCTTATAACTTGAAAACACTAAGTTTTTGTTTGTCAAAATCACCCAAGGCATCTACCAATAAAATTGGTGATCCTTTACCCTTGTTCAACCAGAAGTATTTAACTTATAAATTGGGATGAGGAGATCCTTGATAGCTTCCATGTTTTGATGCTCAAATTTTCCATTGCCGGGGACACGGCTAAGTACTTAGATTTTACTCTCTCGAGAGGTGGTGCACTTTACCCACAAGACTTGACATGCATCGAGACAAGATCTTTCAGAAGCCTTCCCTTAGACCAAAATGGACGCGTTCCAAACCTATCACCCCGTACCACCAACTGTCCATCTGGCTAAGTTATTGCAACCTATATGATCCAGGCAGAGCCCATATTGCCATGTGGCTGCACTTGAACCTTCTAAACATATGACATCTCAAATCTCTTTGTTCCTGGGTGGCTTTCCACAAGTGAGATACACAAGTATTCGCCAGTTTACTGGCCCTGTGTAACCACTCAACATCAATCCATTCACACCATTCCACCCAGGTTATTCATTCACTTAGTAGTTTTATTAAGCCAAAACATAAGTCAAAAGACTTAGCAAAATTTCCATAGCATGAATATAATCCATCCATGTTTTCCACTAGCTAGGCTAAGCATGATACTAGTAGGAATCTTAACTTGGGAAAAATTCTACTAAGGCATCATCTACTAGGATTTCCCATGGCATAGTTAACACATAGAAAAATTCCATCCAAGTCCTTCTTAGAAATATCACTAATGCATAGTGAAAATAATGGGACAAAAGTATGAAGCACCACTTGCCTTTTTGGTAGAGAATCTAGATTCACTCCTTGATCTTGCAATTGTCACACTCTTCAAAGTTCACTACAATTCAATCAAGCAAGCACATATTCAAACTAGCATTCAAACAATTCACCACATAAAATAAAGAAAACAAAACAATGCATGCAAGCATGCAAAAGATTATTTTATTTGGAAAGGCAGTTTATAATAGGTTATAAACATTTTAAAAACACCTATTGGTCATTTATAAAAGTGGCAAAACCATTTAAAATTAAGTTAGTGAAAATGGGATATTTAAATCATTTTTGTTTTGCTAGAAATGATTTAAATTAAAGTAATAATTTATAGTGTTAGCCAAAATGTTTTTAAACACAAGTATTAATAATTAGGGTCAAAGTGTTTTAAAACAAATCCATTTTCAAAAGGTTTCACTCAAAACCATTTTTAAATCAAAGCAATAATTTTATTTTACTAGAAATGCCTTTAATCAAAGTAATAATTTTCTAGGGTTAATTAAATACATTTTTTAAATCAAAAACTTAGTGTTTAGGGTCAAAGAGTTTAAATCAAACCATTTTCAAAAGGTTTTACTCAAAAAGCATTTTTAAACCATAATCAACATTTTTATTTAACCAGGAATGCTTTTATTCAAAGGAAAACTTCCCTAGTGTCACAAAATATATTTTTAAATCCAAAAGTTGGTTTTTATGGTCAGTAGGTTCAAAAAAAACCATCTACAAAAGATTTTACCCTAAAAACATTTTTAGAATAAATTTTATACACAAAATAGGCCTAAACATGTTTCTATAAAAACAATCAATTTTCCAGAAGCAAAATGCTAAACCAAGGGAGTGGTTGCAAAGGTTTCTTTTTGCCGATTCCATTGATATAAAATTTGCAAAATTTGGACGCGTAGATTAAAATTTATGAATTTTACAAAATCATTCATCTAAGAGAAATGTTTTTGTTTTTAAATCAAAACCTGTGCCACGCGTCTTAATCTTATTGGGTGATACCGCTTCGCTGAGATCGACTGATGCGGTGCGTTGGATCTGATTTAAATTGCACGGCACACAACACATGATACCAATTCGATTAGATCTAATCTGAACCGCGCGATTTAGATCTAACGGGCTGGAGCACAGCGATCAGGAACTGGCGACGCTCGACGATGGCGCACGGGGGAGACGCATTGGCTACGGAGTTCTGGTGAAAACAGGAAGCGAGGGAGGAAGGGGTGATGCTCACTTGGTTCACCGTGGAGCGCTAGTTCTCGAGGTGGTAGCTGTAGGGACAGGGGAGCACGGTGACGTAGGGGATTTCTCGTCGGAGAAGCTTCGGGCGACGGTGTGCTCTGGCTATCGTCGTTGGCGATGTTTCGGACCGCGCTAAGACAAACCAGAGATGCTGTTAGATGTAGGTGAGGGAGGCGAGCATGTGAGTAACAACCAGAGAGGAGGGGACGACCTAGGGTTACTGGGGGAGGTCGTCAAGTCGGCGGTGGGCTGCTCGTCAAGACGCGTTCGAGGTCATGGGGCACGCACGAGCGCGTTGGGACTACGGGCAGGTGCAGGGGACGCTGGCGAATAAGCTCGTGGAGGCTAGGGGTAGTGGGGGTGGCTGGGGTGGTCGGAATTGCTGCCGGAGAGTCGTCGGGGCAGTGGTGTTACAGCGAGGAATCGAGGCAGCCTGGAGGCAGAGAGGGAGGGGCAAGTGAGGGGAAAGAGAGGGAGAAGACAGGTGCTTAAGAGGGTGTGCTTAATGGCGAGAATTGATGAGTATTTAACGCGAATTTACGCAGAGGAATTAGCGGCAGAAATGGCCAGGGAGAGGGCGTGGTCGTCGTGGGAGGTTGATGACGATGACAGGGCAGTGGGACCTGGTGGTCAGCGAGGTGAGGAGAGGTTCGGTGGGGTCCAACAGTCAGCGAGTGCGGGGGTTGTTTCGCGAGTGAGAAATAACGGTTCGGGGAGGGGGAGCGAGTGGGCTGCGCTGGGCTGTTGGGATAGCTGGGCTGGGCTGCTTCTTTTTATTATTTTATTTTCTTCTTCTGTTTTCTTTTTTCCTTTTCTATTTCTGATTTCTGTTTGAATTTATTTAAATGATTCAAACACTTGTTTGAATTCAAACTTTTCCAAACTTTTAGTATGTTTTAATATTGTTTTAACAATGTATTTTATAATCCATTTTTGAATATTTTCTTATATTCTTTTATGGTTTATTATCTATTTAAAATAGACCCTTGTTTTTATTTAAATAATATTTTAAATATATTTTCAAACTTCTCTTTGAAATCCAATTTTTACCAAACCTTTTTCAGTATATTTTATTTAATCATTAGTTGTTAAATAATTCATTTTGAATTATTAAAAATATTTTAATATGATTTAAAGTTCATTTAAATTGGGCATTTGTCTTTATTCAAATAAAATCATGTATGATTTTAAACCCATATAAATTTTATTCAAATAATCCTTTTTAAGTTAATTAGATACTTTTTAATCCACTTGGGCAATTTCCAATTTATTATTTTCTCATGATTTAATTAATCATTTATAATAGAAATTTTGTCCTCATTCAAATAGAATTGAATTTGGTTAAAGTCCATATAATTTTATTTGATTATTCTTTATCCCTTTGTTTTATTTGGATTATATTTATTCCATTTGCTTATGGATTTAATTCAAGTTTTAAATTGTCTTCTAAATAATTTCATTGGGATTTATTATTTAGTTTAGGAAATTTTCCTTTATTTTGATAAAATTGAATATTGTTCAATCCTTATGATTTTATTTAAATAATATTTTATTCCTTTCTATTATTCAATAAACTTTCATTTTATTTGTTTGGCCAAGATTTAATTTGACTTTTAAATATTCCTTATTTCTTTCTTTCTTTCTTTATCTTATAAAATCCATATATTTTATTTATAGATCCAAAATTGATGATTCCAATTTGTATGATTTTATTTAATATTTGTTTATCTTTTTAAATCCTTTTTGGATTAATTTGTTCACAATTTGGTATGGATTTTTGTTAGGAGCTTTATTATATTTGAAATTTATTTCCTTTTATCTTATTAAATTCATCAGTTTTTTATCCATGGCTCCAAATTAAATGAAACCAATTTCTATGGTTTTATAATATTTTTATTTATCATTTTTTATCACCTATAAATGTTTGTTGATATATTTTTATATGGATCAAATCCATAGGCTTAGAGAGATATTGGAAATGATTTCTTCCATTAGGGTTTTAGGGTTTTGGTTTAACTTTTCCAAGTGTTTAAATTTCAAGATACATTCATTGATGAATGCATTTCACTTGATTGAAATTTTGTTTGATTCCCTTTTCATTCAAAGTTTGTTAAAGATGGGTTTTGATGTTTCCATTTGGAATCAAAAAGTTTCTTTTCACCCTAAATTTCAACAATTATTTATTTTGTTTATTTATTTTTCACATTTAAAAATTTGGAAATTTTTGGTATGTGACAGGTTACCACCCTTAAAATAAATCTCGTCCCGAGATTTGGGAAGGCTAGAGGTTACAAGTTGGCTTCAAGACAACTAGAGTACTACCACCCTTAAAAAGGTTTTCAACTAGATTACATCTTGGCTTACTTGGGATCTTGATGTTGCTTCTCTAGACAGTTGCTTGCATAATGGCCTAGCTCTTTGAATTTGAAACACATCAATTGGCTAATATCTTTCTTATTCTTTGGTGCCATTGCCTCTTGTTTGTTTCCTTGGTTCTTCTTATTTTCTGAATAATGTGATGCATAGTGTCCCATCTCTTTGCAACTGTAACATTGTACTTGGCTAATGTCTTGCTTGCCGGGGTTGGGGATTTTCTTCTTTTTCTTGGGTCTCTCCAAAGCTAGGAGTTCTTCTAGTTCATGTTCTTCATATTTCACCACAAAGGTGGGAAATCTTTCTCTTTTCTTCGGGCAGTCACTAGAGATATGACCTTCTTCTCCACAAGAGTAGCAAAACTTTGTGGTCACTTTGGGTATGGCTCTATGAGGTATGGTTCTGACTTTGCGTTCATCCTTCTTGGTAGAATTTGTTCCCTTATGGAGGTTTCCAAACATTTGATGCATTCCATCTTGCTTCATTTGTTGAACTATAGGATAGATGGGGCATTGGTTAGGGACATGATCGTTTCCTTCACATAGGAAACAAGTCACTTGAGATGTGGGGCACTGTTTAGTTGGACGTTTCTCTTCACAATTAGGGCATTGATCCACATGCTCTTTGTAAGTGTGTTCTATGTCTCCACAAATATTGCAAGCTTGAGTTCCTTCTATAATATCATCCTTGATATCATTGTTGTCACAATCTCCTTGGAAAAGGTTGTCTCTCATGTTGATCATTTGATTGGTCATCCCTTGCAACAATTGGGATTGGATTTCCAAAAACTTTTGCATGGTTGGGTCTAACTCATTGTTGTTGGCTAAAAACTGAGTTTTCACTTGATTCAACTGGGCTTGGGTTGCTAGTAGTTGTTCTCTCATGTGCATCTCTTGGTTGTTGTTATCACCATCCTTGATGTTGGAGTTTCTTGGAGAAGTCATTTGTTTGGGTTGGATTGGTATTATAATAGGCAAAAGATTTATAAGGAAAGAATTCTACTCACACACAATAATTCACACAAGCAATGTGCAAGCAATCACAATCAAACATTCCACTCAAACAACAAGGTTCAAGCACATTTTTAGGCAACGAATTATTTTTTCTACAACACATAAGTTGGTGGGATCAATATATGACCAACTATAAGATTCACTTGATATCAATCCATTCTTCTTAATTGTTTCTTCATGAACAAGATCATGGTTTCCTTGGAAAAACTCTTGCGTCTTGGTCACAAAACTTCAAAGTTGATGATGGTTCCTTCTAGTTTGTGTTTCCTTAGTCTTCAAGTCTTGAGTAACATTCCATGTCTCATTTGTAGTCCTTAGTGATGACCAAGTTGAAGTCCTTGATGAAACTAAAGCTAAAGTCATTGGTGATGTTGAAGTCATTGGTGATGGTGAAGTCATTGGTGACGGTGAAGTCCTTTCTCATGTTGAAGTCTTTGCTCATGTTGAGGTTTTGTCCATCAAGTTAAAATAGAAGAGATGTAGTTTCAAAACAAAAAGGTTAAGGGAAGAATTTACAAGATTGTTTGTAAATAAGTTTGGAACAAATACAACTCCTATTTTTCTAAGGGGTTTTGTCCAATCCTAGGGTTACAATCCTACAGGCAACACAGTGCTCTGATACCATCTGTAGAGGTCCCAACCTGATAAGGTGGAGATCCATGTGTTTACAATACTAGTCCCTGGATCAATAGCTAGCATCCATAGTTTAAGATGTAATATCAAGAAACAAAGGTCATAATACAACTTTATAACCAGGAATAAAATAGTTCATTACATCTTACATAGCTCATTTGGCTATCTCATTACAATGCAGCAGAAATAACTATAGCATGGGGTCCTTCATCTTCAAGTGCCACAGGCAATCATGTTGGTTGTAGACTTGTAATCCTACTCAACACACTTCACTAAAATCAAACAAACCTGCAACATAATAAGTTACAGCCACAAGGGTCAATACATTTAAATTGTTTTGGCAAGTGATACTATGGTAGAATAGTGGTATCTATCATATATATGCATTTGGCTAAGTGGAGATTAGGCTTGATTTGCTCAAAATAGGTTTTCCTTATAAGTTGAAAACACTAAGTTTTTGTTTGTCAAAATCACCCAAGGCATCTACCAATAAAATTAGTGATCCTTTGCCCTTGTTCAACCATGAGTTTTAAACTTAGAAATTGGGATGAGGAGATCCTTGATAGCTTCCATGTCTTGATGCTCAAATTGTCCATTGCCGGGGACACGGCTAAGTACTTAGATTTTACTCTCTCGAGAGGTGGTGCACTTTCCCCACAAGACTCGACATGCATCGAGACAAGATCTTTCAAAAGTCTTCCCTTAAACCAAAATTGATGCGTTCCAAACCTATCACCCCCTACCACCAACTGTACATCTGGCTAAGTTATTGCAACCTATATGATCCAGGCAGAGCCCATATTGCCATGTGGCTGCAATTGAAGCTTCTCAACATTTGACATCTCAAATCTCTTTGTTCCTGGGTGGCTTTCCACTAGTGAGATACACAAGTATTCGCCAGTTTACTGGCCCTGTGTAACCACTCAACATAAATCCATTAACACCATTCCACCCAGGTGATTCATTCACTTAGTAGTTTTATTAAGACAAAACATAAGTCAAAAGACTTAGCAAAATTTCCATAGCATGAATATAATACACCCTTGTTTTCTACTAGCTAGGATAAGCATTATAGTAGTAGGAATATTAAATTGGGAAAAATTCTACTAAGGCATCATCTACTAGGATTTCCCATGGCATAGTTAACACATAGAAAAAATCCATGTAAGTCCTTCTTAGAAATATCACTAATGCATAGTGAAAATAATGGGAGAAAAGTATGAAGACCACTTGCCTTTTTGGTAGATAAACTAGATTCACTCCTTGATCTTGCAATTGTCACACTCTTCAAAGTTCACTACAATTCAATCAAGCAAGCACATATTCAAACTAGCATTCAAACAATTCACCACATAAAATAAAGAAAACAAAACAATGCATGAAAGCATGCAAAATATTGTTTTATTTGGAAAGGTGGTTTCTAATAGGTTATAAAAATTTAAAGAACACCTATTGGTCATTTATAAAAGTGGAAAAACCATTTAAAATTAAGTTAGTGAAAATGGGCTATTTAAATCATTTTTGTTTTGCTAGAAATGATTTAAATTAAAGTAATAATTTCTAGTGTTAGCCAAAATGTTTTTAAACACAAATATTAATAATTAGGGTCAAAAGGTTTCACTCAAAACCATTTTTAAATCAAAGCAATAATTTTATTTTACTAGAAATGCCTTTAATCAACGTAATAATTTTCTAGGGTTACTTAAATACATTTTTTTAAATCCAAAACTTAGTGTTTAGGGTCTGAGAGTTTAAATCAAACCATTTTCAAAAGGTTTTACTCAAAAAGCATTTTTAAACCATAATCAACATTTTTATTTAAACAGAAATGCTTTTATTCAATGGAAAAATTCCTTAGTTTCACAAAATATATTTTTAAATCCAAAAGTTGGTTTTTATGGTCAGTAGGTTCAAAACAAACCATTTACAAAAGTTTTTACCCTAAAAAAATTTTTAGAATAAATTTGATACACAAAATAGGCCTAAACATGTTTCTGTAAAAACAATCAATTCTCTAGAAGCAAAATTCTAAACCAAGGGTGTGGTTGCAAAGTTTTCTTTTTTCTGATTCCATTGATATAAAATTTGCAAAATTTGCAAAAGTTATGAATTTTACAAAATCATACATCTAATAGAAATGTTTCTGTTTTTAAATCAATCTTGTGCCACGCGTCTTAATCTTATTGGACGATATCGCTTCGCTGGGATCGACTGATGTGGTGTGTTGGATCTGACTTAAATGGCACGGCACACAGCGCACGATACCGATTCGATTAGATCTAATCTGAACCGCGCGATTTAGATCTAACGGGCTGGAGCACAGTGACCAGGAACTAGCGGCGCTCGACGATGGCGCGCAGCAGCGACGCACTGGCTATGGCGTTCTGGTGAAAATAGGAAGCGAGGGAGGAAGGGGTGATGCTCACTGGGTTCATCGTGGAGCGCTGGTTCTCGAGGTGGTAATTGCAGGGACAGGGGAGCACGGTGACGTCGGGGATTTCTCATCGGAGAAGGTTCTAGCGACGGTGTGCTCGGGCTGTCGTCATTGGCGACGTTTCAGACTGCACTAAGACAAACCAGAGATGCTGTTAGATGCAGGTGAGGGAGGCGAGCATGTGAGTAACAACTAGAGAGGAGGGGACGGCCTAGGGTTACCGGGGGAGGTCGTCGAAGTCGGGGCAGTGGGCGGCGGTGCTCTGTCGAAGACGTTGCCGAGGCTGCGGGGCACGCGCGAGCACTTTGGGACTATGGGCAGGTGTAACATCCCAAAAAATACTAAACTTGGATCGTCAAACTCTAATCATCAAAATTAGGGTTAACAAAAACTTTTCTAAAATAAAAATATGAAAGCATGCATGGTGTATGCATTTCATTTGGAATTCCTTTGAACCAACTTGTTTGTGTGTTCCTTTGCTTGTAAATGGATGCTTAGGTGAAATAAACATCATCTAAACAATTCCCAAACTTTTCTCTAACTCCCATGCCTACTTTGGCGGTCTCAAACTTTCAGAACTTAACAGAAACTTTTGTGGATCTTTGCACCCCTTGATTGTACTCATAACAAAGTATCAAGGCCCACTTTGTAATCATCCAATAACTTTCAAATGCATAGTTTAAATGACAGTTCAAAATGGAATCTTTATCATATGAGAAGATCCCACTTTTCCAAACCACTCAAACAAGCTCAACTTTCAAAACCCAAGCATCTGCAGACTCACCAGCACCAACCTAGCACACCCACCAAAAATCTTTTAAAAATTCAAAACTTGAATTCTTGCGGCCATTTCATCAAACACATTGCAGACACAAATCATCAAAATCTTAAACACTATTATGAGCAGTGATTGAAGCCTAACTTTTCCCCTCTCTAGCTCACAACCATCTCAGTAGATCATCTAGCAAGTTAAACCAAGCACTAGACTCACTGTAAGCTAGGCAATGACATCAATGGTGAACAGCCGAAGCTCACCATGCCACCCCAGTGGAGACAGCAAGCTAGGAGGAGATTTAGCCGTGCCAACCTTGTCTAGGAGGCAGCCCACCGTCCACCACCACTCCATGTCCCAGCCGCGAGCGTTGCCAAACCCTGGACCACACGCACGAACCGCGCCCAGCTCGCCAGCAACCATGCCGAGCATGCGCCAGAGCGCCACACTCGACCGATGCCCACAGACCGCGCACCGCCCTCGCCGCGTGCTTACATGATCGCCACCGACCCAGGAGACCGCCAGACATCCCCGTTCGCCGCCCCATGACGCACAGCCACCATTCACCGTCAAAGACGCCGCCTCTGCCGTGCAAAGCATCACGCGTTCCAGACCAAACCGCACCGCCCCTATGCGCGCATTAAAGCTGTAGAGCATCGCCAGGAGACCACCAAGAGATTGCCATCGCCGGCCATGCCTCTAGCAGCCCGTAGCCATGTCTCCACCGTCGCCTGCCCATTCCGTTCGGTCTCACCGTCGGGACTATAAATAGAGGCCTCCCCGCTCAAACTCTTCACACCATATCACTTCCCTCTCCTCACTGACCGTGCCACCCCAATCCTGGAGCAAGGCGAGCAGCACTTCGCCGGAATTTCACCGGAGCCCGCCGCTGTTGGAGAAGAAGGGGGCCAGCGATTGGAGCCGCCCCAGGAGAAGCTGTCGGTACCAGGAGGTTCGCCGTCGTCGACTTCGTCGTTCGCCCACCTTGCCGACCCTCGCCTGAACCTCGGTGATCCCCCAACGACCCCCACTAGCCGCGCTAGGTTTCTGTCTCGCCGGCGTTGCCCAACGTCGACGATGACCCTCAGCCGTTGGATTAGAACCAGATCGAAGGCACCACATCGCCCCATACCGCTTCGCACCCCCTCGTCTCACTTACGCGTGGCGACAACCACTTAACCAGCCCGCGTAAGCGCTGTGCTTATCAGGCCGGCCCAGTATCACTTCCCGCGCAGCCCAGTTATTTGAATTTAACCTTTTCCATTTTATTTCAATCACACTTCTGTACCCAGTTTCAAAAATCAACCCAGGTCGATTCAGTGAACCAAATTGAATGAAACAAATTTTGTTAGAAAGGTTTGGGAATGCTGAATCCAAGCCCGTTGGATTCCAGTCATTTGTATCTGTAGATCATCCTTGGTAAAAATAACAAGGCAGAAGCTTTTCTACATTCAAACATTTTTTAAATTAAAACCATAATAGCTTTTGAGTTGATTCCAACTGTCAAAAATCACATTTAACCATACCTTTCAGAATATATAAAAATATATAGGTTTACTTACATAAATAATGACCAAGTAATAAAAGAATGCCACATAGGTATTTCTATCCACTTTAATTAATTAAAATAAAAGAGAAAAACCTTATTAAATTGTGACACCACCTTAAATCACATTCCCATGGACTAAAATATGTGGTGATGACATGTGTCAACATGATCCCATGTTTGGTTTGGAGAATATTAAATCTTAAGTAGTTTTTCAATGAGTAGAAATTACTTTTCTAAAAATAAAAGGAATTAAACCAAGCTTTAATCTTGTAATGTTAGTGGTGATGCTAGATCATCTATAGGACCCTTTTGTGTGATGATTGCAAGTAGTTAAGTATTGTTTGGTGATTGTGTATATCGTATTAATTTATAGACGCTAGTAAAGACAATAGTACCGACCAAGGATACGAGGAGGAAGGAGGATTCTATGAAGAAGAAGCCGAGGAGAACTTCAACCACTGCTCTGCACAAGGCAAGCTAACACTTGCAAGATACACTACTTTAGCAAGCCTTACTATACAAGTTAACCTTGCAAGCCTAATGCTACTAGTTGACTGTGCAAGCTAACACTTGCAATTTAGCAAGCTTATCGACATCTTGGCAAGCCAATACTTGCTTGTCACCATGCCAACTATATGCCTTAAACATAGATGATCCTACCCACTTGATAAACCAATCCTAGTTTTTACTTACATGCTTATCACTTTATTTCTTTATCAAAGCTATTACCTAGAGTTTACTTCAGTGAATTATAGATACTAGAAAGATATTTGAAGGTTGCATAAAGAGCATAAAATTTGGCCTAAGCTAGATAATCTTGATGTCATCCTAAGGCATGAGATTGAACTTAGTTGAAACTCCCCGTGTTTACCACCCCTCATTAGTACTTACCCCCACTTGTAGATGCTAGTGCTAAGCATAAAACTTGATCAACTTTAGATGGGAATACTTGGTGGAAACATGGTTATGAAAACCTTGGAATCATGGATCATTCTATTGAAATGTTTTGGACATGTGTTTCCGAACACCAGATGATTTATGGTGATGAAAATGTTGAGGCATGAGCCTTAGCCCTTTATAAAACTGATGGTTGTCTGGATGCGATACCATTCCAATTTTATCGTACAACCACAATACCCGAGAATTGGATACGGCTTGACTGGAAACTTATATACCTTAGTATTAGTTCCCTCACGGCCAAGGTCTGAGATGAGGCTACCTTGTCAAGATTTTCCACCTATGCAGTACCCAAGATGACAGTTGGTCATGGTTGGGAGGCCAAACTCACAGGAGAGGTGCTTATACTAGGGCGTGTAATTTAAAGGTTAGGATTGATTATCCGCATACTGAGTATGGTGAATTCAGCATTTGTTCCTGACGGATGTATCGAATGTTGTGGTGAAAGTGTACAATCTCTGGAGAGTGTCAAACTATTCGAATAGCCGTGTCCGCGGTTATGGACAGTTGGAGTGGCCATACTGTTCCCTCGTCAGACTTTTCAAAATGATTTGTGAAAGGAAGTGAGACTTTGACTTGACCACAAAAGAGTTGTGACATGAGATACAAGTTCCCACTTAGGTGTTATAAAACTTCAACTAGCATTCGTTGCTTCTAAACTTAGTAGATGTAAATCTGGCTTCTTGCAAAACAACCCTAGAGCCTAGTGTCCTATTATCAAAAACCCCTTCCACTTGTTAGTATTAGTTTGCGAGTACTTAAAGAGCACTCATGGCTTTGTCCCTGGCTATTCCCGTGGCCAGACTATGAAGAGGTACCTGGAGGATGGACCCTAGGAAGGTTAAGACAACTAGGATCATCTCCCATCGTCAGCATTGCCTGTGACCCCGAAGATGGAGCTTCGCCTACGCTACCGTTATTATTACGTATTCCGCTGCTTGAAGTTGTATTAAGACCTGGATCATGAGATCCCTATGTGTGTAAGAACTTATGTATGGTTTGTAATGGATGATGTACTATGGTATCCAATTCTGTTATGTCTCGCAAAAATGGTAATCCTGGGATTGCGATGTATGGCATAACAGGCATCTGGGATTAAAAATCCGGGTGTTGACAAGTTGGTATCAGAGCCATCCTGACCATAGGATACCCTAGTTAGACTGGACGTTGAATCAAAAACTTAGTTTCAAAACCAAAGAAAACAAATATTTACAAAAACTTATTCTCATTCTTATCCCTCAAAAACTCTTGAAAAATACATAAAATTTGACACACTTAATCACTCTACTAAATTAGTCATCCTATATTCTTATAGATGGACATGAAGTACAGCAAGTTTTATTAGTTGGGGAATGGAGGAGACCTTATCTTTGAGAGGCATTTGGACCATCTTTCGGAACTTCTGGAGCATCCGCACCCCGAGTTGTTCGGAGCTCAGCTCAATGATCAAGGAGGAGAAGATCTACATTGGCTAATTGTTGCGAGTCTCCGAGGAAAGATTGAACCTCCCACTGTTGAGGGAATTCTGTTTACCTTAAGAGAGAACAACTGGCTCGATGGACTTGCCAGGGCCATGCAGGAAGCTCTTTCCCGTCTGTGTGGGCAGAGCATCAATCAGATCAAGGGAACACGCTTTGAGTTTTGCCCAATGCGTGATGCAAATGGACAACCACTAGAAGCCCCATACCACCACGAGCTGAAGACCCAATTGGACCACCTCAGATTCATGATGTACGATCGTCAGCAGGAGTTAGATAACTGCTGTGACTACTCCAACCACAAGTCTACCATCATCAAGACGAAGGATAAAACCATCGCCATGCTAGCAAAGGATCGCAAGTCTCGCCGCCGTCAGCTTGACAATAAGGAGCGCATCATTGCCCGTCTTCGCCACCGTATCTCATCTTTGGAGGAGACCATCCACGAGAGAGACATGCATTTGGAAGAAAGGGAGAATGCAGGAGAGGATCTTCGTGGAGACCTCTACTACTATCTCAGTGATGACGATGATTTTCTGTAGGATCAGGCTATGGACTTCTTCACCGATGATGATAATTTCGCCTTCATCGATGATGATGAGGATGATGAAGCCACAGATTCTGAGGAGTAGTACCACTTGAGCACTAGCGTAGTGAGTAGAATTCGGTCCCACTGTATCGTAGTTTTCAGAATGGTTCTTAAAACCATCTGTTTTTCTTTGTTGTGGTGTGTGTTGTACCGTGTGCTATGAATGAATGAATGAAAAGCAACTTACTAGAAAATCTGAGTCAAACTTTGAAAACTTTTCAAAATCCCAGAACCTTAGAAATTTCCCTCTTTTTTCTCATGATCTATCTCAATCTTCAGATGGCACGCGGAGGAAGTGGTTCATCCCCGGACCCGATGTTTCAGATCCTGCAAATGTTGACCTCTGACCGCGAAGTTGAAAGAGCGGAACGTCAAGCCAACCTAGCCACCCTGCAACAGATAGCTCAGCTAGCCCACAACAACCAAGGCCACGGAAATCAGAACAACCATGGATCTAAGCTCAAAAACTTCCAGAATACCAACCCACCTGTTTTCACTAAGTCAGAAGAACCCCTAGACACCGATGATTGGCTGCAGACCATGGAAAATAACCTAGAAGTCGCTGGAGTGGAAGCCAACGAGAAAGTTCTGTTTGCCACCCACTATCTAGTCGGAGATGCCAGGGCATGGTGGAACAGTGTTCGCGCAATGACCGGAGGCCAGATAATGACCTGGGAGGAATTCAAGGTCAAGTTCAGCAGAACCCATGTGCCACCGGGTTTGATCAAGAGGATGAGAGAAGAGTTCAGAGAACTGAAGCAAGGAAGGATGACCGTAGTGGAATACCATGAAATTTTTTTGTCATTAGCTAGGTATGCCCCGGATGAGATCGACACCGAAGCCAAGAAGAAAGAAAGATTCCTGAATGGTCTGCATGATGAGATGCAGAAAGTGTTAGTCAATATCCCCTTTGCTGATATTGAAGCCCTTGTCGAATCTGCCATCCAGATGGAAGGAAAGATCAACCAAGCCAATGAGAACCGCAAGCGTCGCATGATGCATCAGCTAGGAACCCATCAGACCCCAAAGTATC
This sequence comes from Avena longiglumis, assembly GCA_030063025.1. Taxonomy (NCBI): domain Eukaryota; kingdom Viridiplantae; phylum Streptophyta; class Magnoliopsida; order Poales; family Poaceae; genus Avena; species Avena longiglumis. The sequence continues at coordinate 434,364,624 of CP125977.1, read as the reverse complement.
GCCCTAACCCATCTCTAGGATTTTCCCCAAGAACCAACAGACCCCTGATGAACCGTCTGACCTATCCCAACCGTGGAAACCCTAGGCCCGGAGGAAATCACAACAACCCCGGCAACTCTAGCAATTTCAACCGTGCCCCACCCAAGTTCAACAACAACAATGCTACCGCCAACACCAACACTGCCCCAAGGACTGGAAGCAATGATGTTCCTGTAGCAACAAAGGACAAGTCGCAGGTGACTTGTTATGACTGTGGAAATAAGGGCCACTACTCCAACGAGTTCCCCAACAAGAAGAATGCCGCAGCACCCAATGCCAATGTCCCAGCTCAGCAACAGCGTCGTGTTCAGCCAGGAAGAAGGTTTGCCCCAGGGAATTCGCTCAACCGCAATGGCCGTCTTTTTCTCATGCATGCTAAAGAAGCTCAGGAAGCGCCAGACGTCGTGATGGGTATGTTTTCTGTTAATTCAGTACTTGCACGAGTGTTGTTTGATTCTGGTGCATCGCACTCATTTATCACCGAAGAATTTGCATGCACTAGTAAAATTCAACCAACCAAACTGAAGCATGTTATGATTGTTCAAATTCCCGGATCAACCACCAAGGCTAGGAAAATTTGCAAAGCCATCCCTATCCGAATCCATGGCATAGATTTTTATGCAAATCTGATAGTACTCGGAACTAAAGGTTTGGAAGTAGTACTAGGAATGGATTGGATGTCCAAACATAAAGGATTGATTGACTGTGCCAAGAAAGCCATAACCATGATCGATGCTGTAGGAATATCGATGAGCATATATCTGAAACCTTACCTCGTCAATTCAAGTGCAACAAGAGTATAGCCCAACCTACCATTGACCAAGTCCGGATAGTCTGTGAATACCCTGATGTATTTCCAGATGTTTTGCCTGGTATGCCCCTAGATCGGGATATCGAGTTTATCATCGAACTAATCCCCGGTACCGGACCCATAGCCAAGATACCATATAGTATGAACCCGTCGAAACTAGAAGAACTGAAGAAGCAACTGGATTCCATGTTGGATATTGGATTGATTCAACCAAGTGCGTCACCATGGAGATCACCTGTCTTGTTTGTAGACAAAAAAGATGGAGGTAACCGTTTGTGTACGGATTATCGGAAGTTGAATGTGTAGGGTTTCGTAGCATGGAAAACAAAAAATTTCTATCGCATACAAACAAACAAGCCAAGATCTATCTACTAGATTGTAGCAACGAGTCGATGGAATAACTTACCCTCGAAGATTCCAAAGTGTTTAACGAGAGCGGATTCTCGTGGGTGATGTAGTCGTACTCTTCCCGATCTCAAGATCGCGTGAGCGATCCTTCCGTTCAAGGCGCTTCCCATGATCGGTCTGCGTTACATTTTCGGCGAAGACCTTCCTCTCCTTGTTCCAAAGAAAGGCGGAGGTTGTAGCACTCTCCTCGCGATTCCGGCAGCACAACGGCGTGGTACCTATGGTGGAGTATGAGAGAGCTATTAGTGGTCTAGGGTTTAGACACACCAATTAGAAGGCTCTAAACCGAAGGCTAGGGCAATTAGAAGCTCTAAACCAAAACGGCTCTAAACCGGAGGCTTTGGCTAGGGTTTAGATTAGAGGATAGGAACTTGTGTGTGTCTAGAGGAGCCCTGCCCTCCTTTTATAGGTGGAGGGCAGGCGCCAAGGGGAGGGAGGAGTCCCTCCCAACTCGGCTTGGTGGGCGCCACGGTTGGAGGATGGATTCCCTCCCCAACTCGGTTTTGCCCCCCTCTTTCCTCTTTCCCTCTCTTTCCTGTTTTAGCCGTTTGACTTTTCAAACATGCTATTTGACTTTTCAGTTTAGGATTCAATTTAATCCTTTATTTGGAACAGCGAGAACACTTAGTACATGATGCAATCATTCCAATATGTAATGACACATTCATGTACCCTTCCCTCGAGTGCGGACATTCCGAACCTTCTAGAACATTCCGATGAAAACACTAATCATTCCCGAACTAAAACGGGACTTTCCTTATATGAATCTTATTCTCGAACCATTCGGATCACCTCGTGATATCCGGATCCCATCCGAGACTCGAACAACAATGGTCTCTTTCTCATAATACCATAACTACTCAAACAACGTCGAATCCTTAAGTGTGTCTCCCTACGGTTCGTGAATTATGCGGACATGATCGAGACACTTCTCCGAACAATAACCAATAGAGGAATCTGGAAATTCATATGGCTCCCACATATTTCTCGATTACTTTGCGATCGAATGCACCACTTACATACGATCCCAATTTCCCTTTGTCTCACGATAGTTTACTTATCCGAGGTTATGCTCGTCGGTACCTCTGCAAACCTAGTTCAACCTCGTTACCGATAAGTACTCTTTTCTTGTTCGTGATATGTGATCCCTTGTGAGAGTCACATGCTTGCAAGCTAATTGGATGACATTCCACCGAGAGGCCTGTAGTATATATATCCGTCATATGGATGGACAAATCCACTCTTGATCCATGTGTTTCAACCAATACTTTCCGAACACTCAATACCACCTTTATAGCCACCCGATTACGGTGTGGTGTTTGATGTCATCAAAGCATCCATCCAAGAAAGGTGATATGCATGATCTCATGGTCAAGGAATTAGGTTACTATGTATCGAAAGCATATAGCAATTGAACTATTGAAATGACTTGATCTTTATGCTACGCTTATCTATAGGAGTATGTCCACCATATCATTCTCCTAACGATATGATCTTGTTGTTGATAACATCTCAATTTTCATGATAGGGAAACCACAATCATTAATCAACCAACAAGCTAGTGAAGTATAGAGGCTATACTAGGGACTTCAAATTAAGTTTACAAATCACACAAGTATCAATGTTTCCTTGTTAATACTATTATAGCATGAATGTAAACATTTATCATAAACACAAAGATATAATAATAACTACATTTATTATTTCCTCTAGGGCATATCTCCAACAGTCTCCCACTTGCACTAGAGTCATCTAATCTAGATTACATGGTAATATACCGAACACCCATGGCAGTTTAGTGTTGGTCATGTTTTTCCCTCGGGAGAGGTTTAGTCAACGGATCCGCCACATTCAGATCTGTGTGTACTTTGCAAATCTTTATATCCCCATCCTGGATATGTTCTCGAATAGCGTGAAAACGCAGCTTGATGCTTGACTTCTTGTGTGACCTTGGTTCTTGCGCATTGGCTATGGCGCCCATGTTATCACAGTAGATAGACATTGGGTCCAGCGCACTAGGAACCACACCCAGCTCTGTAATGAACTCTTTCATCCATATCGCTTCTTGTGAAGCCTCCTAAGCAGCCATGTATTCCGATTCAGTTGAAGATCTCGCCACAACGCTTTGCTTTGCACTCCTCCAGCTAACTGCTGTACCATTAAAAATAAATACGTATCCAGATTGTGATTTAGAGTCATCCGGATCGGTGTTCCAACTAGCATCGGTGTAACCGTTAACAACGAGCTGTTCATCACCTCCATAAGAAAGAACCATATCCTTAGTTCTTCTCAAGTACTTAAGGATGTTTTGATCATTGTCCAATGATCCACTCTGGATCAGTTTGATATCTGCTAGTTAAACTAACAACATATGCAATGTCGGGTCTAGTACATAGCATGGCATACATTAGATATCCTATGGTGAGGCATAGGAGTCTTACTCATCCTTTCTCTATCTTACGCGATGTCGGACTTTGAGTTTTACTCAAGGTCGTATTGGGCAACATGGGCAAGAACCCTTTCTTGCTTTCTTCCATTCCAAACCTCTTTAGAACTTTGTCCAAATATGTACTCTGTGACAATGATATTTGGCGTTTCGATCTATCTCTATAAATCTTTATGCCTAATATGTAAGCTGCTTCGCCAAGATTCTTCATTGAAAAACTATTATTCAAATATTCCTTGACACTATTAAGAAGGTCTACATCATTCCCAATCAACAATATGTCTTCCACATATAGTATTAAGAATGCTAAAGAGCTCCCACTCACTTTCTTGTAAATACAAGCTTCTCCATAAGTTTGTATAAAACCAAAACTTTTAATCACCTTATCAAAACGTTGATTCCAACTTCGGGATGCTTGCTTCAATCCATAGATGGACCGTTGAAGTTTGCATACCTTGTTAGCATCTTTAGGATCGACAAAACCTTTGGGTTGCATCATATACAACTCTTCATCAATATCTCCATTGAGGAATGCTGTTTTGACATCCATCTGCCATATCTCATAATCATAATATGCAGCGATTGCTAACATAATCCTCACAGACTTTAAGCTTCTACGGTGAGAAAGTCTCATCGTAGTCAACTCCTTGAATTTGTGAAACCCTTTTGCGACAAGTCGAGCTTTATAGACGATAACATTACCATCGAGATCTGCTTTCTTCTTGAAAATCCATTTGTTCTCGTGACCTTCGCCATCCGGTAAATCCACCAAAGTCCATACTTGGTTTTCGTACATGGATCCAATCTCGGATTTCATGGCTTCTTGCCATTTATTGGAATCTGGGCTCATCATCGCTTTCTCATATGTCTCGGGGTCATCGGTGTTGTCTACCAACATGACACTCATAACGGGATCATACCAATCTGGAGTGGTACGAGTTCTCGTTGACCTCCGAGGCTCTGTAGCAACTTCAACCGAAGTTTCATGATCATCATCATTAACTTACTCTCTAATTGGTGCAGGCACCACATGAACTTCTTCCGGTGCTGCGCTACTCGCAATTTCGAGAGAAGGTTCGACAACCTCGTTGAGTTCTACTTTCCTTCCAGTCACTTCTTTCGAGAGAAATTCCTTCTCTAGAAAGGATCCATTCTTGGCAACGAAGATTTTGCCTTCGGATCTATGATAGAAGGTATACCCAATAGTTTCCTTCGGGTATCCTATGAAGACGCATTTTTCCGCTTTGGGTTCAAGCTTGTCCGGTTGTAACTTCTTTACATAGGCTTCGCATCCCCAAACTTTAAGGAACGACAATCTAGGTTTCTTCCCAAACCATAATTCATATGGTGTCGTTTCAACGGATTTAGACGGTGCCCTATTTAAAGTGAATGCGGCTGTTTCTAATGCATAACCCCAAAATGATAACGGTAAATCTGTAAGTGACATCATAGAACGAACCATATCTAAGAAAGTTCGATTACGACGTTCGGACACACCATTACGCTGTGGTGTTCCTGGCGGTGTCAACTGTGAAAGTATTCCACATTTCTTCAAATGCTCGCCAAACTCGTAACTTAGATATTCACCTCCACGATCAGAACGTAGAAATTTAATCTTCTTGTTACGTTGATTCTCTACCTCACTTTGAAACTCCTTAAACTTCTCGAAAGTTTCGGACTTATGTTTCATGAAATAGATATACCCATATCTACTCAAGTCATTCGTGAAGGTAAGAACATAACGATAACCACATGATGCTACACTCATTGGACCACACACATCGGTATGTATGATTTCCAATAAGTCCGTAGCTTGCTCCATCATACCGTAAAATGGAGTCTTAGTCATTTTCCCATCGACATGCTTCGCATCTTTCAAGTGATTCAAAATCAAGTGATTCAAGAAGTCCATCGAATGGAGTTTCTTCATACGTTTCACTCCAATGTGACCAAGACGACATTGCCACATATAGGTCGAATTATCGCTGATTTCAAACGTTTAGCCTCAATGTTGTTGATATGTGTATTTCCACTATCGAGATTTAATAAGAATAGACCATCTATCAAAGGTGCATGTGCATAAAACATATTACTCATATAAATCGAACAACCATTATTCTCGGACTTAAACAAGTAACCGCCTCGCAATAAACAAGATCCCGATATAATGTTCATGCTCAACGCAGCACCAAATAACAATTATTTAAGTATAAAACTAATCCCGATGGTAGATGCAGGGTAGCGTGTCGACCGCGATCACATCAACCTTTGATCCGCTTTCCCACGCGCATCGTCACCTCGTTCTTCGCTAGCTTCCGCTTATTCTGCAAAGACCTGTTTCGAGTTACAAATATGAGCAACCGAACCAGTATCAAATACCCAGGCACTACTACGAGTACTAGTGAGATACACATCAATAACATGTATATCAGATATACCTTTCTTCTTGATGTTTCCGTTCTTCAGATCTGCTAAGTACTTTGGGCAATTCCGCTTCCAGTGACCATCTCCCTTGCAGTAAAAGCATTCAGTATCAGGCTTGGGTCCAGCCTTGGTCTTCTTCGCTGGCTGGTAACTTTCTTACCACCCTTCTTGAAGTGTCCCTTCTGCTTAGACTTGCCTTTCTTGAATTTGGTGGTCTTATTGACCAACAACACTTGGTGCTCTTTCTTGATCTCTACTTCTGCAGACTTTAACATAGCAAACAGTTCTGGCAACTCCTTGTTCATGTTCTACATGTTGTAGTTCATCACAAAGTTCTTGTAACTTGGTGGTAGTGATTGGAGGACACGGTAAATCCCCAAAGCATTAGGAATCACTATACCCAAGCTTTGAAGTTTGTTTGCGTGCCCAGATATCTTAAGCACATGCTCACTGACGGAGCTGCCCTCTTCCATCTTGCAGTTAAAGAACTTTTCAGAAGCCTCATAGCTTTCAATTGCCGCATGAGTCTCAAAAATCAATTTGAGATCCTCGACAATATCATATGGGTCTGAATTCTCAAACCTTTTCTGAAGCTCCGATTCCAAACCATACAAGATAGCACACTGAACTATGGAGTACTGATTCTTCCGAGCGAGGTAAACATTCTTTACTTCATCGGCAGCATCAGCTGCAGGTGGGTCACCCAGCGGTGCATCCAGCACATAGGTCAAATTACCAGCTGTGAGGACAATCCTCAAATTGTGGAACCAATTCGCGAAGTTGCTTCCATTGTTTTTCAACTTTTCTTTCTCTAGGAACGCATTAAAATTGATGGTAGGGGCTGCCATTGATCTACAACATATTTGCAATAGTTTAGACTAAGTTTATGACAAATTGAGTTCAAATTAATGATGAAATTAAACTAGGTGAACTCCCACTCAAAACAACATCCCTCACATTGTTTTAGTGATCACACGAACCAAATCCACTACATCAACACCGATCATCACGAGAGTTGATATAGTTTCAATGGCGAACAATCGTCATGTTCATCACGTCTACTATATGATTCATGCTTTACCTTTCGGTGATCCGTGTTCCGAGACCATGTCTCATACATGCTAGGCTCAAGATCAAACCTTAGTTTCTGCATGAGCAAATCTGGCTTGCTCATGTTGTATACACTTGCAGAATCTAACACACCCGATCATCACGTGGTGCTTCGAAACAACAAGCTTTAGCAACGGTGCTAACTAAGGGTGAACACTTTATGACTTGAAATTCATGTGCATGAGGGATCATCTTATAATGCTACCGTCGTCTACTAAGCAATACAATATGCATAAAGGATTAACATCACATGCATTTCAATAATATGTGATATGATATGGCCTTTCTTCTTTGTGCTTCCGATCTCCATCTTCAAGCACGAACATGATATCCATCATCACCGGCATTGCATCAAGGTCAATGACGCTTCTCCATGGTTGTCGTCCACCGGCTTCAACTATTACAACTACTTTGAATAGACACGCGGGTCTTAACATAAATTAAAGACAACCATATATTCTCGCCGGTTGCCAACTTACAATAAGGAACATTGCACACATCAAATATAATCACAATCATGGCCATATCACATCACTGCACACCCCTGCAAAACAAAGTTAGACGCCTCTACTTTCTTTGCATATTTTACGTGGTTTGGGGCTTTCAATAAGTGTCGTTCTAACTTATGAATAAGAACCACAGCATTGATACTAGCATTGTTGATCACCCGTTGTAAATTGGATCTTAACTATGCTAGGAGAAACAGGTACCCGCAAAGCCACTTATGCAATAGAAGTTGCATGTCAAGCGTGGAGCAAGTCTCATGAACGATGTCATGTAAGGTTAGCCCGGGCCGCTTCATCCCAACATACCACAAGATGCAAAGTACACAAGAAGCAATTGACAATAAAAGCATCAACGCCCACAATGACCATTGTGTTCTACTCGTGCAACAGATCTACATATAGACACGGCTCTGATACCACTGTAGGGTTTCGTAGCATGGAAAACAAAAAATTTCTATCGCATAAAAACAAACAAGCCAAGATCTATATATTAGATTGTAGCAACGAGTCGATGGAATAACTTACCCTCGAAGATTCCAAAGTGTTTAACGAGAGCGGATTCTCGTGGGTGATGTAGTCGTACTCTTCCCGATCTCAAGATCGCGTAGACGATCCTTCCGCCAAGCGCTCCGCAGCATTCCGCAATCGGTCACACGTTCGTACTGATGAAGACCTTCCTCTCCTTGTTCCAAAGAATGAGGTTGTAGCACTCTCCTCGCGATTCCGCCAGCATAGCGGCGTGGTACCGGAAGTAGAGGGGAGATCCCGCAGGGCTTCGCCTTAAGCCGGAGCGAGTATGGTGGAGTATGAGAGAGCTATTAGTGGTCTAGGGTTTAGACACACCAATTAGAAGGCTCTAAACCGAAGGCTAGGGCAATTAGAAGCTCTAAACCAAAACGGCTCTAAACCGGAGGCTTTGGCTAGGGTTTAGATTAGAGGATAGGAACTTGTGTGTCTAGAGGAGGGACCCCTGCCCCTCCTTTTATAGGTGGAGGGGCCGGCCAGGGGAGGGAGGGAGTCCTCCCAACTCGGCTTGGTGGAGGCGCCGGTTGGAGGAGGGATTCCTCCCAACTCGGTTTGCCCCTCTTCCTCTTCCCTCTCTTTTCCTGTTTTAGCCGTTTGACTTTTCAAACTTGCTATTTGACTTTTCAGTTTAGGATTCAATTTAATCCTTTATTTGGAACAGCGAGAACACTTAGTACATGATGCAATCATTCCAATATGCAATGACACATTCATGTACCCCTTCCCCTCCGGAGTGCCGGACATTCCGGAACCTTCTAAAACATTCCCGATGAAAACACCGGAATCATTCCCGAACTACGAAACGGGACTTCCGTTATATGAATCTTATTCTCCGGACCATTCCGGATCACCTCGTGATATCCCGGATCCCATACGAGACTCCGAAAAACATTCGGTCTCTTTCTCATAATACCATAACTACTCAAACAACGTTGAATCCTTAAGTGTGTCTCCCTACGGTTCGTGAATTATGCGGACATGATCGAGACACTTCTCCGAACAATAACCAATAGAGGAATCTGGAAATTCATATGGCTCCCACATATTTCTACGATTACTTTGCGATCGAATGAACCACTTACATACGATACCAATTTCCCTTTGTCTCACGATAGTTTACTTATCCGAGGTTATGATCGTTGGTATCTCTGCATACCTAGTTCAACCTCGTTACCGATAAGTACTATTTTCTCGCTCGTGATATGTGATCCCTTGTGAGCCGTCACATGCTTGCAAGCTAATTGGATGACATTCCACCGAGAGGGCCAGAGTATATCTATCCGTCATATGGATGGACAAATCCCACTCTTGATCCATGTGTTTCAACCAATACTTTCCGAACACTCAATGCCACCTTTATAGCCACCCGCCACGGTGTGGTGTTTGATGTCATCAAAGCATCCATCCGGTAAAGGTGATATGCATGATCTCATGGTCGAAGGAATTAGGTTACTATGTATCAGAAAGCATATAGCAATTGAACTATTGAAATGACTTGATCTTTATGCTACGCTTATCTATAGGAGTATGTCCACCATATCATTCTCCTAACGATATGATCTTGTTGTTGATAACATATCAATGTTCATGATAGGGAAACCACAATCATTAATCAACCAACAAGTTAGTCAAGTATAGAGGCTATACTAGGGACTTCAAATTAAGTTTACAAATCACACAAGTATCAATGTTTCCTTGTTAATACTATTATAGCATGAATGTAAACATTTATCATAAACACAAAGATATAATAATAACTACATTTATTATTGCCTCTAGGGCATATCTCCAACAGAATGATGTCACCATCAAGAACAAATACCCCTTGCCCAAGATAGAAGATTTGTTTGATCAGTTGATCGGTGCCAAAGTTTTTTCTAAGATTGATCTTAGAACTGGCTATCATCAACTCAAGATTCACGTAGAGGATATTCCAAAGACTGCCTTTACCACCAGATATGGATTGTACGAGTATACAGTCATGTCTTTTGGATTAACCAATGCCCCCGCTTATTTCATGAATCTCATGAATAAGATTTTTATGGACTTCCTGGATAAGTTTGTCGTTATTTTCATCGATGACATTCTGGTTTATTCCAAATCAGAAGAAGAACATGAGCTACACCTAAGGACCATTCTTGGAACCCTTAGAGAGCATCAGTTGTATGCCAAGTTTAGCAAATGTGAATTCTGGTTACAGGAAGTAGGATTCCTCGATCACATTGTATCAACCGGAGGAATTGCCGTTGACCCTGCCAAAGTGAAAGATGTAGAGGATTGGCAAGCCCCAACCACTCAAACCCAAGTTCGTGCGTTTCTCGGATTGGCGGGATATTACCGCAAGTTCGTAGAAGGATTCTCGAGTATCGCCAGACCCATGACCCAATTGTTGAAGAAGGACCAGAAGTTTGAATGGACCGACAAATGTGAAGCGAGTTTTCAAGCACTCAAGAAGAGATTGATTTCAGCCCCAATCTTGATCATGCCGGATATCACGAAGCCCTTCGATGTGTATTGTGACGCATCCAAGATCGGTCTCGGATGTGTGCTAATGCAAGAAGGCAAAGTTATATCTTATCTATCTCGACAACTAAAGCAACATGAGCAAAATTACCCAACCCATGACCTCGAACTCGCAGTCGTAGTTCTAGCCCTGAAGACATGGAGGCATTACCTGATGGGAAACCGTTGTGAGATATATTCGGATCACAAGAGCCTGAAGTATATATTCACTCAGAAGGAGCTGAATATGAGACAGAGAAGGTGGATTGAGCTAATCAAGGATTATGACCTGGACAATCACTATCACCCGGGTAAAGCCAATGTGGTAGACGATGCCCTTAGCAGATTTCCGTGCCGCTTGAACTCCATGATCTTGAAGGAGCAACCAAGCTTGCACAAAGATATGGAAGATTTTCGAATGGAATTAGTGAGTAAAGGATTTTTGGCTAGCATAGAACTCCAGCCCACTTTGATCAGTCAGATTAAAGAGGCGCGGAAGGGAAATGCTAGTATCGACAGAATCAAGCGTCGTATTGGAACAGGCAAAGTACCCGGATTCACCGAACACGAAGAAGGAGTTCTGTGGTACAAAGGACGCCTTTGTGTGCCATCAGATTCTGAGTTGAAAGGAGTGATTCTGAAGGAGGCTCATGATACTCTTTTTTCTATCCATCCCGGAGGAACTAAGATGTATCAAGATTTAAAAGAGCAATTTTGGTGGTATAAGATGAAGAGAGAAATCGGAAGCTATATCGCCAAGTGTGATATATGTCAGCGAGTCAAGGCAGTACATCAAAGACCCGCTGGATTGTTGCAAACATTGCAGATTCCGGAATGGAAATGGGATTCCGTTGGAATGGACTTTATCACCGGATTGCCTACTTCTAGTAGGGGAAATGACTCTATCTGGGTCATAGTGGACCGATTGTCCAAAGTCGCCCATTTCTTACCCGTCAAGACCACATATCAGAGTTCTAAGCTAGTGGAGTTGTACATCGCTAGAATAGTTAGTTTGCATGGAGTCCCCAAGAACATCGTATCGGATCGAGGAACTCAGTTTACCTCGAGATTCTGGAAGAAAGTTCAAGAAGGTTTAGGAACCTGACTAGATTTTAGCACCGCGTATCACCCTCAGACCAATGGACAAACGGAGCGAGTAAATCAAATACTCGAAGATATGCTGAGAGCATGTGTGTTAGAATATGGATCTAAGTGGGAAGACTGTCTGCCGTTTGCAGAATTCTCATACAATAACAGTTATCAAGCCAGTTTGCAAATGGCCCCATTTGAATTTATGTACGGAAGGAAGTGTCGCACCCCTTTGAACTGGTCGGAAGTAGGAGAGAGTCAGATTTTCGGACCCGACATCCCTGAAGCGAAGAGAAGGTTCACAAGATTCGTGAGCACCTCAAGACCGCCCAGTCCAGACAGAAGAGTTACGCCGACAAGAGACATCGAGACCTCGCCTTCAACATAGGAGATTTTGTGTATCTGAAGGTGTCGCCATTGAAGGGAATGCAGCGTTTCCAACTCAAGGGAAAGTTAGCCCCCAGATATATCGGACCCTTCAAGATTCTAAACCTTCGAGGAGAAGTGTCGTATCAATTGGAACTACCCGAAGAGGTGTCAGCTGTGCACAATGTGTTCCATATCTCATTACTTTGCAAGTGTCTCTAAGTCCCCGAGAAGACCGAAGTGTTCAAGAATATCCATCACCGGACCATAGAGATCAACGATGACCTGACCTATCCTGAAGTACCCATCCATATTTTGGAAGAAGCTTTCAGAACTACCCAAATCCGAAGCATCGAGTTTCTCAAGATTCAGTGGAGCAACCACACAGAAGAGGAAGCTACCTGGGAGCGCGAAGATCACATCAGGACGGAATTTCCCGATCTCTTCAAATCCTAGGTAATCTTTTTCGTCCTTTTTCAAATCTCGGGACGAGATTTTGTTTAAGGCGGGAAGGTTTGTAACATCCCAAAAAATACTAAACTTGGATAATCAAACTCTAATCATCAAAATTAGGGTTAACAAAAACTTTTCTAAAATAAAAATATGAAAGCATGCATGGTGTATGCATTTCATTTGGAATTCCTTTGAACCAACTTGTTTGTGTGTTCCTTTGCTTGTAAATGGATGCTTAGGTGAAATAAACATCATCTAAACAATTCCCAAACTTTTCTCAAAGACAAGTAAATCAAAACAAATAAAATAAGGGAATGGTCATTTTGACCAATTTAACTCCCATGCCTACTTTGGCTATCTCAAACTTTCAGAACTTAACAGAAAATTTTCTGGATCTTTGCACCCCTTGATTGTACTCATAACAAAGTATCAAGGCCCACTTTATGATCATCCAGAAACTTTCAAATGCATAGTTTAAATGACAGTTCAAAATTGAATCTTTATCATATGAGAAGATCCCACTTTTCCAAAAACCACTCAAACAAGCTCAACTTTCAAAACCCAAGCATCTGCAGACTCACCAGCACCAACCTAGCACACCCACCAAAAATCTTTTCAAAATTCAAAACTTGAATTCTTGCGGCCATTTCATCAAACACATTGCAGACACAAATCATCAAAATCTTAAACACTATTGTGAGCAGTGATTGAAGCCTAACTTGTCCCCTCTCTAGCTCACAACCATCTCAGTAGATCATCTAGCAAGTTAAACCAAGCACTAGACTCACTGTAAGCTGGGCAATGACATCAATGGTGAACAGCCTAAGCTCACCATGCCATCCCAGTGGAGACAGCAAGCTAGGAGGAGATTTAGCCGTGCTAACCTTGTCTAGGAGGCAGCCCACCGTCCACCGCCACACCCTGTCCCAGCCACGAGCGTTGCCAAACCCTGGACCACACGCACGAAGCGCGCCCAGCTCGCCAGCAACCATGCCGAGCATGCGCCAGAGTGCCACACTCGACCGACGCCCACAGACCGCGCGCCGCCCTCGCCGCGTGCATACATGATCGCCAATGACCCAGGAGACCGCCAGACATCCCCGTCCGCCGCCCCATGACGCACAGCCACCGCTCACCGTCGAAGCCGCCGCCTCTGCCGTGCAGAGCATCGCGCGTTCCAGACCAAACTGCACCGCCCCTACGCGCGCATTAAAGCCGTAGAGCATCGCCAGGAGACCACCAAGCGATCGCCATCGCCGGCCATGCCTCTAGCAGCCCGTAGCCATGTTGCCACCGTCTCCTGCCCATTCCGTTCGGTCTCACCGTCGGGACTAAAAATAGAGGCCTCCCCCGCTCAAACTCTTCACACCATCTCACTCCTGTCTCCTCACTGATCGTGCCACCCCGTTCCCGGAGCAAGGCGAGCAGCACTTCGCCGGAATTTCACCGGAGCCCGCCGCTGCTGGAGAAGAAGGGGGCCAGCGATTGGAGCCGCCCCAGGAGAAGCTGCCGGTACCAGGAGGTTTGATGTCGTCGACTTCGTCGTTCACCCGCCTCGCCGACCCTCGCCTGAACCCCGGTGAGCTCCCAACGACCCCCACTGGCCGCTCTAGGTTTCTGTCTCGCCGGCGTTGCCCAACGTCGACGATGACCCTCAGCCGTTGGATTAGAACCAGATCGAACGCACCACATCGCCCCATACCGCTTCGCACCCCCTCGTCTCACTGACGCGTGGGGACAGCCACTTAACCAGCCCGCGTAAGCGCTGTGCTTAGCAGGCCGGCCCAGTATCACTTCCCGTGCAGCCCATTTATTTGAATTTAACCTTTTCCATTCAAAAATAACAAGGCAGAAGCTTTTCTACATTCAAACATTTTTCAAATTAAAACCATAATAGCTTTTGAGTTGATTCCAACTCTCAAAAATCACATTTAACCATACCTTTCAGAATATATAAAAATATATAGGTTTACTTACATAAGTAATGACCAAGTAATAAAAGAATGCCACATAGGCATTTCTAGCCACTTTAATTAATTAAAATAAAATAGAAAAACCTTATTAAATTGTGACACCACCTTAAATCACATTCCCATGGACTAAAATATGTGGTGATGACATGTGTCAACATGATCCCATGTTTGGTTTGGAGAATATTAAATCTTAAGTAGTTTTTCAATGAGTAGAAATTATTTTTCTAAAAATAAAAGGAATTAAACCAAGCTTTAATCTTGTAATGTTAGTGGTGATGCTAGATCATCTATAGGACCCTTTTGTGTGATGATTGCAAGTAGTTAAGTATTATTTGGTGATTGTGTACATCATATTTCTTTATAGACGCTAGTACAGACCAAGGATATGAGGAGGAAGGAGTATTCTACGAAGAAGAAGCCGAGGAGAACTTCAACCACTGCTCTGCACAAGGCAAGCTAACACTTGCAAGATACACTACTTTAGCAAGCCTTACTATACAAGTTAACCTTGCAAGCCTAATGCTACTAGTTGAATGTGCAAGCTAACACTTGCAATTTAGCAAGCTTATACTGATACTGTGCAAGCCAATACTTGCTTGTCACCATGCCAACTATGTAACACCCTCAGAATCGGACCTATGCAAGTTTGAGCAAAATTCGCCAAACCCGCATAGAAACGATTCAAAGGTGCCCACCAGGCACTTTCGTGCGGGTGGAAAACGAAGTAATAACATTACACAACAGTCCTCGATGGGACCCACAGAACAGATATATATATAACAGCGACTCCATGAGTCAAGAATACAGATATAATATACAGAGATCCAAATCACCTTTAAAACGATAGAGCGTCCAGCTACGGACAAGATGCAAATGGGGCTAAGAGCCCTGAAGAATAACCAATGGCGTCCATAACCCTGCCTGTGCCAAGCGGAAGGGTAACCTCGCTAACGACGTCGATCTCAAACCTGCTTAAACAAAAGGTGTGCCGACAAAGGGCAAAGGAAAAGAGGAGCGTCAAGATCTTGAGGCCAGTACACGGCGAGGCTAGAATTCGGCGGTCCTCGCCTACATAGGTATGGTGGACTGAAGCGGCAGCGGCAGCATGCACTAAACAATCTATAGAGACTCGATACAACTGGCGGTTATCAGAGAGGGGTAAGAATGACCTAACCGGATCCAACCTGAAACTAACACCAAACAACCCATCCTGGTGTTTCCCCCTCGAGACCAAACGAGGAAGTCAACCGAGGAACTCACACAGTTGGCAGTTTTAATTATTCAGTTATCGTTGCAGCAATTACTAGTCAGGTTTAGATAATCATCCTGATAAAGTAAACAGTGGGCACTTTTAATTGACCATTCCGTTATAGTGGCAACAATTACTAATCAGATACAGATAGCATGAGATAAACCCAAAACCCAGCAGTTGTTGATACTTTTAATCAGCCAATTCGTTGTAGTTGCAATACTTACTAGTCAGATCCAATTGTCGCAAGCGACAACCAAACAAGCAATTGTGGGCAGTATTAATTAGCCATTCCGTTGTAGTGGACCTGATTACTAGTCATTATAAGTCAAAATTATAGCAGTAAACTTTAGTTATGCTTGTCTATGATCGAGATACTGTGCTCCAAGTCGTCCATATCCGCGGACACGGCTTTCAGAAAGTTTTACCCGGCCGGGGTGCACCAATAGCAACACACGCTCGATCAACCTCGGAAAAACCAAATCAAAACCCAACGAGGCTTTCACGACTGAACAATCACAGGATTCAGAAATATTTCAGGGGCACCCTTAAGTAGATTCATAGCGAAGCTAGCGACTCGAGACGGCCTCAAGGTTTGTGGGGCGGTGATGGCGATCGAACCGAAAGTGTGGCTGGGCTTGTCGATACCACGTAAACGGGTCACAATTCCTAAACAGTACAGTGTGCTCCTCGCACAATTTAAATACATAGAGTAGCATGGCATAAGTACAGGATAGTAGTAAAACCTCAAACTAGTTTGTGGCCCCAAGAAATAAGACTGAATCAAGCTCTGGCTCAGGGGGGTCCCATATACCTCCCGGATGTGGATAGCGCGATAAATCAAGGAACATGTATCAAGTACTCGGGGTCTTACGGGACACAAGTGGGCGTTCGGAAACCAAATATTTTCTATCACCCCGATGCCTCTGCTTATTTCAATTTTAGTTGTTAAGCGAAAGTAAAGTGAACAATAAGTAAAACTAGGATCATCTCCAACATCAACATGCGGCAATACATCAGCAATCGTGGCATTTGACAACACATCAAGACTTGAGCAAGCGACTACGACGCATAAGTCCAACTAGCTACCAAACAACAGTAATAGGATGTGTCCAAGGCAATATAGGGCTGCACGGTAGATCAGTGCGGAAACTAAAGCATCGCAACACGTATAGCAATAGATCAACAGGAGGAAGTAAATACTATAAAAGTAAGATAGGTAGAAAGGGAGATGCTCTTTGAAAACATTGTCGAAGGAACAACGAAGATCGGTGACTCACATCAACTCAACGGCCTTATCCGCGAAGAAGCAAAGCACTAGAAGGAACACCGGATGCAATATTTAATACAACGGCGGAAGATCGGCATGATGCAAGAATGATGGCATGGCAAAAGTGCGATGCACTTAGGTCAAGATTAAGCGGAACCGGGGTCCCGACATTAATTAGGTGGTTCAAGTTATTTGGAAGCCCCGCAATTTAAGTGTTGTTTTAACAAGGCAAGATAATATGCCGGTTCGCTACACAAGTTTGAATGAGGCCAATATAATGCTAGATTTGCCTGCATATGGGCCCCATATTTAATTATTAGGTGAATCGGCATAAGGCCCCCAAACCAATGCTATGCATGCGGGAATGACAATTTAATGTGCAACAAATTGATATGTTATAAAATAGGGTTCGAGGAAAAGGGGTCACACATCAGAGGGGGCTCGACGATCTTGTTAGGGTTCCGGGGTTCGGGGTCCAGGGTTCGACGGGTTCGTTCTCGGACTCCGGGATCTAGGGTCTTCGGGTCGGGGTGGATCTTGGCGTTCGGGTAGATGAACTTGGCGTGGCGTCGGGGCGCATCGGATTATTCCGGGTCGGAGCCGTTCTTATCGTCGCGTAGGTCTTGTCGGATCCACGGGGTCGGTCTTGTCGTTGCGAGGGTCTTGTCGGGTCCGCGCCATCGAGGCGGTCTTGGTGTTCGACGGGGTTCTTGGCGTCCGTGAAGGAGAACTTGAGGGTCCAGCGTCTCGGTGTCCTCGGATTCGAGCGGAAGAACTTATCGGGCCGGGTTCGGGATGTCGAGGCTTGATCCTCGGTTCCGGGAAGAAGCACTTGGGGTATCCGGGTTGGAGAGCTTGTCGGTGGTTTCGGCGTCCGGGTCACGGCGTCTTCGGGTCCGACTCCGGGGAGGTGAACTTGTCGCCCGTGTGGTCTTCGGATCGGGCCCCGGGATCGGTCTTCGGGGTTTGTCCTCGGACTGTTGACGGAGGGGTCTCGCCGACCGAGGCGATGCGGGCCCGGTGCGCGGGGGGCTCGGAGCAGGCCCCCGAGGTGGGGTCCGCGGCGGACTGGCGGAGGTTGGCGGGGCGCTGGGGTCGCGGCGAGGTGGCCTGTGGCCAGGTCGGGCGGAGGCAACCAGCCGGGCGAGGCGCGAAGCGGCGGTGGCTCGGGCAGGAGCTTGGCAGGCGGCGGGCGCTTGGGGTTTGGTGGGCGGCGGCAGCGGCGGAGGCTGCAGGCCTCGCCGGAGCGCGGAGGCGGAGAGGCGGCGACGCCAGTCCTGCAGCGAAGCTTGATGGGCGAGCGGCGGGCGGGACCGCGGCAGCGAAGGAAAACTGGCAGCGGGTTCGGGCGTGGCTCGGCGCGGTTGGCGAGAGGCTGCGGAGGAGGCAAGCTAGCGAGGCCTTGATGAGGCGGCGGAAGCGGCAGGCAGCCAGTGCAGTGGTGTCTGGGGAGAAGGGGAGCGCGGAGGAGGAGCGGGTTGATGGCGACGGGTGGCGTGCTGGCTCGGGGTGGACGGAGGTGAGGAGCGCGAGGGCGGCGCAGGCGGGGACCGCTGAGGGTGGAGGCGGCGGGGTGTTTGAGCGGGAGAGAGGGTGGGGAATAGGAGCAGCCGAGGTGGAGCGAGGTTGTCATGGCAGAGAGAGAGGGTTGGGAGGAAGAAACAGTGGAGCGGCAGGTGGGGGTGGTGGGTCCCGCGGGGGGGCCCAGGGGGTTGGCTCGGCTGTGTGGCCGGCGTGTTGCGTGCGTCGAGTGCGTGCAGGGTGTGTGCGTGTGTGGTGTTGTGTGGTGGAGGGAGTGTGTGAGCTGGCTGGGGAGAGGGGGTGAGAGGAGAGAGAGTGGCCATGTGGCAGGTGGGGATTGGTTGAGGGTAGAGGGGTGGCGTGTGCGGGGATAGGAGGAGTGAGGTGGAGATTGGGTGGGTAGAATTCTGGGTAGGTTTAGGTTTTAGGAAGGCGGTTGGTGGACCGATTTAAAATCTGAGGCGGTCGTTGGTCAATCGGCCCGTTCATTGCCCTATTAAAATAATTTAAATTTTTATTTATTCTAAACGGGCCGTTTGCAACCCGATAGCAACAAACAAAACAACTCCGGAGACCCGGGTTTTGATGTTTGAAAATAAAGAGGGGCGTTTAGAAAACAACACGGGCTTTGCAAACATAGTTTTGACAAACAATGCATGATGATGACGATGCAATGCACAAATTCAACGCGATTTTCTAGTAGTGGTTTTGCGGGATGCCACAATTCGACACCACTAACAATGGATCTCGCCCTCGAGATCCGCCTCATGGTACCGGAGAGAAAGGTCGGCGACCTGCGTCTTCTTGCTTCGTGTAGATCCTCGCGACACCACTAACGGGGGTTCCTTCTTCATCTGGAAATCGGCGACACCACCAACAAAGGGTCGTTGCTCCTGATCGTCGAGAGAACACTCCGGGAACAAAAGGTCGAAGGTAGAGGTATCGCAGATAAAGCCACCCCTAACTTCCGTGGACGGAGTAAAATTGCTGGATCCACTGATTCGACGTACAAGAGCGACTGATAAGAGCAGTGGTAGGGTAGCTACTCCATCCCACACTCATAACATTACTCTGCACACGAATAAGCGGATTAAGCATCCAACTCTCAGAATTAGACTGAAGATCTCGACAAGCGAGGTTCGGGAACAAGGGAATGTTGCCAGCAGAAATCGTATGAAAGACACAATGATTAGGTTCCGCGATGGTTCCATTGGCATGAACAACACGTGCTCAAGGTCGACTCCAACTTCACCAAAGCTCGTCCTTCTCATATGTTTTTCAACGACACTGATATCCAGCAAGGAACACACATAGAGATAAGGAGCTCAAGAACAAAAGATCGGATGAAGGGCACATCAGACAAGTTGCCGATTGATGATCGTAGCACTCCGTTACAAAAGGGAGAAAGCGAAACCCTGAAGGTACGACGGAAACCCAACCACGAGAATTCCTGGACTCGAAGAGAGAGAAGAGAGCGGATTCAAAACACGTCGAGGTAAGAGGAGAATAGCGGAGGGGTAAGGAGTAAAATCAGACCTAATCAGAACTATCCAACCGATTTTGCAAAATAATTTTGACACTCTACGTCGGCCGTTAGCTAGGTTATCCTACAGGCTGGACTTGTGGGGTATCGCAACTGCTGAGCTCTGATACCACTCTGTAACACCCTCAGAATCGGACCTATGCAAGTTTGAGAAAAATTCGCCAAACCCGCATAGAAACGATTCAAAGGTGCCACCAGCACTTTCGTCGGGTGGAAAGCGTAATAACATTACACAACAGTCCTCGATGGGACCCACAGAACAGATATATATAACAGCGACTCAAAGAGTCAAGAATACAGATATAATATACAGAGATCCAAATCACCTTTAAAACGATAGAGCGTCCAGCTACGGACAAGATGCAAATGGGGCTAAGAGCCCTGAAGAATAACCAATGGCGTCCATAACCCTGCCCAGGCCAAGCCGGAAGGGTAACCCTGCTAACGACGTCGATCTCAAACCTGCTTAAACAAAAGGGGTGCCGGCAAAGGGCAAAGGAAAAGAGGCGTCAAGATCTTGAGGCGATTGCAGCGAGGCTAGAATTCGGGTCCTCGCCTACATAGGTATGGTGGATCAAGCGGCAGCGGCATGCACTAAACAATCTATAGAGACTCGATACAATGGCGGTTATCGAGAGGGGTAAGAATGACCTAACGGATCCAACTCAAACTAACACCAAACAACCCATCTGGTGTTTCCCCTCGAGACCAAAGCAGGAAGTCAACCGAGGAACTCACAGTTGGCGGTTTAATTATTCGATTATCGTTGCAGCAATTACTAGTCGTTTAGATAATCATCGATAAAGTAAACAGTGGGCACTTTTAATTGACCATTCCGTTATAGTGGCAACAATTACTAATCGATCTGAGATAGCATGAGATAAACCCAAAACCCAA
The DNA here is from genome assembly GCA_030063025.1 of Avena longiglumis. Classification (NCBI taxonomy): domain Eukaryota; kingdom Viridiplantae; phylum Streptophyta; class Magnoliopsida; order Poales; family Poaceae; genus Avena; species Avena longiglumis. The sequence goes on along the minus strand of CP125977.1, from coordinate 434,343,492 downwards.
AGAGTTGTTGATACTTTTAATCAGCCAATTCGTTGTAGTTGCAATACTTACTAGTCGATCCAATTGCATGGCGACAACCAAACAAGCAACTGTGGCAGTATTAATTAGCCATTCCGTTGTAGTGGAGCTGATTACTAGTCATTATAAGTCAAAATTATAGCGATAAACTTTAGTTATGCTTGTCTATGATCGAGAATCGTGCTCCAAGTCGTCCATATCCATGGACACGGCTTTCGAAAAGTTTTACCCGGCGGTGCACCAATAGCAACACACGCCGATCAACCTCGGAAAAACCAAATCAAAACCCAACGAGGCTTTCACGATGAACAATCACGATTCAGAAATATTTGGGGCCACCCTTAAGTAGATTCCGCGAAGCTAGTGACTCGAGACGGCCTCAAGGTTTGTGGGGCGTGATGGCAGGAACGAACCGAAAGTGTGGCTGGGCTTGTCGATACCACGTAAACGGGTCACAATTCCTAAACAGTACAGTGTGCTCCTCACACAATTTAAATACATAGAGTAGCATGGCATAAGTACAGGATAGTAGTAAAACCTCAAACTAGTTTGTGGCCCCAAGAAATAAGACTGAATCAAGCTCTGGCTCAGGGGGGTCCCATATACCTCCCGGATGTGGATAGCGCGATAAATCAAGGAACATGTATCAAGTACTCGGGGTCTTACGGGACACAAGTGGGCGTTCGGAAACCAAATATTTTCTATCACCCACCGATGCCTCTGCTTATTTCAATTTTAGTTGTTAAACAGAAAGTAAAGTGAACAATAAGTAAAACTAGGATCATCTCCAACATCAACATGCGGCAATACATCAGCAACTGTGGCATTTGACAACACACATCAGCACTTGAGCAAGCGACTACGACGCGCAAGTCCAACTAGCTACCAAACAACAGGTAATAGGATGTGTCCAAGGCAATATAGGGCTGCACGGTAGATCACGGGTACGGAAACTAAAGCATCGCAACACAGATAGCAATAGATCAACAGGAGGGAAGTAAATACTATAAAAGTAAGATAGGTAGAAAGGGGGAGATGCTCGCCTGAAAACATTGTCGAAGGAACAACCGAAGATCGGGGCGAAGCTCACATCAACTCAACGGCCTTATCCGCGAAGAAGCAAAGCACTAGAAGGAACACCGGATGCAATATTTAATACAACGGCGGAAGATCGGCATGATGCATGAATGATGGCATGGCAAAAGTGCGATGCACTTAGGTCAAGATTAAGCGGAACCGGGGTCCCGACATTAATTAGGTGGTTCAAGTTATTTGGAAGCCCCGCAATTTAAGTGTTGTTTTAACAAGGCAAGATAATATGCCGGTTCGCTACACAAGTTTGAATGAGGCCAATATAATGCTAGATTTGCCCGCATATGGGCCCCATATTTAATTATTAGGTGAATCGGCATAAGGCCCCCAAACCAATGCTATGCATGCGGGAATGACAATTTAATGTGCAACAAATTGATATGTTATAAAATAGGGTTCGAGGAAAAGGGGTCACACATCAGAGGGGGCTCGACGATCTTGTTAGGGTTCCGGGGTTCGGGGTCCAGGGTTCGACGGGTTCGTTCTCGGACTCCGGGATCTAGGGTCTTCGGGTCGGGGTGGATCTTGGCGTTCGGGTAGATGAACTTGGTGTGGCGTCGGGGCGCATCGGATTATTCCGGGTCGGAGCCGTTCTTATCGTCGCGTAGGTCTTGTCGGATCCACGGGGTCGGTCTTGTCGTTGCGAGGGTCTTGTCGGGTCCGCGCCATCGAGGCGGTCTTGGTGTTCGACGGGGTTCTTGGCGTCCGTGAAGGAGAACTTGAGGGTCCAGCGTCTCGGTGTCCTCGGATTCGAGCGGAAGAACTTATCGGGCCGGGTTCGGGATGTCGAGGCTTGATCCTCGGTTCCGGGAAGAAGCACTTGGGGTATCCGGGTTGGAGAGCTTGTCGGTGGTTTCGGCGTCCGGGTCACGGCGTCTTCGGGTCCGACTCCGGGGAGGTGAACTTGTCGCCCGTGTGGTCTTCGGATCGGGCCCCGGGGTCGGTTCTCGGGGTTTGTCCTCGGACTGTTGACGGAGGGGTCTCGGCCGAGGCGCGGGCCAGTTCGCGGGGGCTCGAGCAGGCCCGAGGTGGGGTCATGGCGGGCGGAGGTTGGCGGGCGCTGGCGAGTGGCTCACGTGGCGGGCTGGGGTCGGGGGCGGGCCGGAGGCAACCGACGCCGGGCGAGGCGCGGAAGGCGGCGGTGGCTCGGGGCAGGAGCTTGACGAGGCAGGGGCGACGGCGCTTGGGGGTTTGGTGGAGCGGCGGCGGAGGCTGCAGCCTCGCCGGAGGCGGAGGCGGAGGCGCGGGGCCGTCTGGCGAAGCTTGATGGGCGGAGCGGCGGCGGCGGCGCAGCGGGGAAAAACTGGCGCGAGGGTTCGGGCGAGGCGGCCGGTTGGCGAGGAGGGGCTGCCGGAGGAGGCAGCGAGGCTAGCGAGCGCGGTCGGGCGCGCGCGGAGGGGCGGCGGAAGGCGAGGCAGCCACCGGCGACAGGGTGCGGTGGTGTCTGGGGAGAAGGGGAGCGCGGAGGAGGAGCGGGTTGATGGCGACGGGTGGCGTGCTGGCTCGGGGTGGACGGAGGTGAGGAGCGCGAGGGCGGCGCAGGCGGGGACCGCTGAGGGTGGAGGCGGCGGGGTGTTTGAGCGGGAGAGAGGTTGGGGAAGAGGAGCAGCCGAGGTGGAGCGAGGTTGGTCGCAGGCGCCATGAGGAGAGAGGGTTGGGAGGAAGAGAAAGCAGTGGAGCGGTGGGGTGGTGGGTCCCTGGGGGCCAGGGGTTGGCTCGGCTGTGGCGGCGTGTTGCGTCGTCAGTGTCAGGGGTGTGCGTGTGTGGTGTTGTGTGGTGGAGGTGTGTGAGCTGGCTGGGAGAGGGGTGAGAGAGAGAGTGGCCATGTGGCGGTGGGGATTGGTTGAGGGTAGAGGGTAGGCGAGGTGGCGCAGGGATAGGAGGGAGTGAGGTGAGAGATTGGGTGGGTAGAATTCTGGGTAGGTTTAGGTTTTAGGAAGGCGGTTGGTGGACCGATTTAAAATCTGGGTCGGGTCAATCGGCCCGTTCGAATACCCCTATTAAAATAATTTAAATTTTTATTTATTCTAAACGGGCCGTTTGCAACCCGATAGCAACAAACAAAACAACTCCGGAGACCCGGGTTTTGATGTTTGAAAATAAAGAGGGGCGTTTAGAAAACAACACGGGCTTTGCAAACATAGTTTTGACAAACAATGCATGATGATGACGATGCAATGCACAAATTCAACGCGATTTTCTAGTAGTGGTTTTGCGGGATGCCACAAACTATATGCCTTAAACATAGATGATCCTACCCACTTGATAAACCAATCCTAGTTTTTACTTACAAGCTTATCACTTTATTTCTTTATCAAAGCTATTACTTAGAGTTTACTTCAGTGAATTATAGATACTAGAAAGATATTTGAAGGTTGCATAAAGAGCATAAATTTTGGCCTAAGCTAGATAATCTTGATGTCATCCTAAGGCATGAGATTGAATTTAGTTGAAACTCCCCGTGTTTACCACCCCTCATTAGTACTTACCCCCACTTGTATTTGCTAGTGCTAAGCATAAAACTTGATCAACTTTAGATGGGAATACTTGGTGGAAAATGGTTAGGAAAACCTTGGAATGATGGATCATTCTATTGAAATGTTTTGGACATGTGTTTCCGAACACCAGATGATTTATGGTGATGAAAATGTTGAGGTATGAGCCTTATCCCTTTATAAAACTGATGGTTGTCTAAATGAGATACCCTTCAAATTTTATCGTACAACCACAATACCCGAGAATTGGGTACGGCTTGACTGGAAACTTATATACCTTAGTATTAGTTCCCTCACGGCCAAGGTCTGAGATGAGGCTACCTTGTCAAGATTTTCCACCTATGCAGTACCCAAGATGACAGTTGGTCATGGTTGGGAGGCCAAACTCACAGGAGAGGTGCTTATACTAGGGCGTGTAATTTAAAGGTTAGGATTGATTATCCGCATACTGAGTATGGTGAATTCAGCATTTGTTCCTGACGGATGTATCGAATGTTGTGGTGAAAGTGTACAATCTCTGGAGAGTGTCAAACTATTCGAATAGCCGCGTCCGCGGTTATGGACAGTTGGAGTGGCCATATTGTTCCCTCGTCAGACTTTTCAAAATGATTTGTGAAAGGAAGTGAGACTTTGACTTGACCACAACAGAGTTGTGACATGAGATACAAGTTCCCACTTAGGTGTTATAAAACTTCAACTAGCATTCGTTGCTTCTAAACTTAGTAGATGTAAATCTGGCTTCTTGGAAAACAACCCTAGAGCCTAGTGTCCTATTATCAAAAACCCCTTCCACTTGTTAGTATTAGTTTGCCAGTACTTAAAGAGTACTCATGGCTTTGTCCCTGGCTATTCCCGTGGCCAAACTATGAAGAGGAGTACCTTGGATGCACCCCAGGAAGGTTACGACAACTAGGATCATCTCCCATCGTCAGCATTGCCTGTGACCCCGAAGATGGAGCTTCGCCTACGCTACCGTTATTATTACGTATTCCGCTGCTTGAAGTTGTATTAAGAACTGGATCATGAGATCCCTATGTGTGTAAGAACGTATGTATGGTTTGTAATGGATGATGTACTATGGTATCCAATTCTGTTATGTCTCGCAAAAATGGTAATCCTGGGATTGTGATGTATGGCATAACAGGCATCTGGGATTAAAAATCCGGGTGTTGACAACAGGTGCAGGCGACGCTGGCGAGGAAGCTCGTGGAGGCTAGGGGTAGTGGGGTGGCTGGGGTGGACGGAATTGCCGTCGGAGACTCGTCAGGGCAGTGGTGTTGCAGCGAGGAATCGAGGCAGCCTGGAGGCAGAGAGGGAGGGGCAAGTGAGGGGAAAGAGAGGGAGAAGGCAAGCACTTAAGAGGGTGTGCTTACTGGCGAGAATTGATCAGCAGTTAACTCGAATTTACGCAGACAAATTAGCGGCGGAAACGGCCAGGGAGAGGGCGTGGTCATCGCGGGAGGTTGATGACGATGACGGGGCAGTGGGACCTCGTGATCAGTGAGGTGAGGAGAGGTTCGGTGGGGGCCAAGCGTCAGCGAGTGCGTTGTTTGTTTCGCGAGTGAGAAATAATGGTTTGGGGAGGGGGAGGGAGTGCGCTGCGCTGGGCCTGTTGGGCTAGCTGGGCCGGGCTGCTTCTTTTTATTATTATTTTTCTACCTCTATTTTCTTTTTCTATTTCTGATTTCTGTTTTGAATTTATTTAAATGATTCAAACACTTGTTTGAATTCAAACTTTTCCAAATTTTCAGTATGTTTTAATATTGTTTTAACAATGTATTTTAGAATCCATTTTTGAATATTTTCTTATATTCTTTCATGGTTTATTATCTATTTAAAATAGACCCTTGTTTTTTAAATAAGATTTTAAATATATTTTCAAACTTATATTTTAATTCCAATTTTTACCAAATGTTTTTCAGTAGGTTTTATTTATTCATTAGTTGTTAAATAATTCATTTTGAATTATTTAAAATATTTTAATATGATTTAATGTTCGTTTAAATTGGGCATTTGTCTTTATTCAAATAAAATCATGTATGGTTTTAAACCCATATAAATTTTATTCAAATAATTTAAGTTAATTACATACTTTTTAATCCACTTGGGCAATTTCCAATTTATTATTTTCTCATGATTTAATTAATCATTTATAATAGAAATTTTGTCCTCATTCAAATAGAATTGAATTTGGTTAAAGTCCATATAATTTTATTTGATTATTCTTTATCCCTTTATTTTATTTGGATTATCTTTATTCCATTTTCTTATGGATTTAATTCAAGTTTTAAATTGTCTTCTAAATAATTTCATTGGGATTTATTATTTAGTTTAGGCAATTTGTCTTTATTTAAATAAAATTGAATATTGTTCAATCCTTATGATTTTATTTAAATAATCTTTTATTACTTTCTATTATTCAATAAACTTTCATTTTATTTGTTTGGCCAAGATATAATTTGACTTTTAAATATTCCTTATTTATTTATTTCTTTCTTTATCTTATAAAATCCATATCTTTTTATTTATAGATCCAAAATTGATGATTCCAATTTGTATAATTTTATTTAATATTTGTTTATCTTTTTAAATCCTTTTTGGATTAATTTGTTCAAAATTTGGTATGGATTTTTGTTAGGAGCTTTATTAGCTTTGAAATTTATTTCCTTTTATCTTATTAAATTCATTATTTTTTTATCCATGGCTCCAAATTAAATGAAACCAATTTCTATGGTTTTATAATATTTTTATTTATCATTTTATATCATCTATAAATGTTTGTTGATAGATTTTTATATGGATCAAATCCATAGGCTTAGAGAGATCTTGGAAATGATTTCTTCAATTAGGGTTTTAGGGTTTTGGTTTAACTTTTCCATGTGTTTAAATTTCAAGATACATTCATTGATGAATGCATTTCACTTGATTGAATTTTTGTTTGATTCCCTTTTCATTCAAAGTTTGTTCAAGATGGGTTTTGATGTTTCCATTTGGAATCAAAAAGTTTATTTTCACCCTAAATTTCAACAATTATTTATATTTTTTATTTATTTTTCACATTTCAAATTTGGAAAATTTTGGGATGTGACAATAAAGTAGAAGCGTCTAAGGCCATGTCTGCACATGCTAGGCTTGCCAATTCAGTATTGGTTTTAATAGGGATCATATTATCTATGCTACCATTCATTATATAATACTAGCACACAATAAGATGCAAAACAAGTATCAACATCATATGTATATTGTTATATGATGTGATCCTCCTTGCGCCTTGATATCCATCGATCGCTTCGGCATGATCCCCATCGTGCCACTGGCATGATCTCCATCATGCCACCGGTTTTGACGCCAAGTCCACAACGCCACCAGTAGGTCGTCCATCGGAATGATGACTATTACTACAACTTAGTAACATAAAAGTAAACTACTTTACCTTCGCAACAACCATGACCATATCAAATCACATGCCCCTCCTACAACATAAAGTCGAAATTCCAATGATAGTGTTCCCCTTGTGTGTTCACCACCAATAAAGTTCTTCGGTATGAAGCTGGTCGTGACAATTAGGGGCTATACATACCTACATTTGCATACAACGATTTTAAGAAAGATTACACTGCAATACACACAAGTTTGAGTTGGTGAGCCTAGCATGTGAAGACATGGCCTTGGAACATAGGAGATCGAAAGGTCGAGCATGAGTCACATGGATGATGTGATTGACATTGTAGAATGTCTACCTTTGAAGCTATGTTTCCGACCGTGACGATCGGGGGTTGCATAGTGGATTGGGATCATGTGATCACTAAAATTGTCCAGGGGATGACTATTTTAGTTGGAGATCAATTATGAATTGAACTCATTATTATGAACTAACTCTAGATGTCTATTTGCAAATATCTTAGTAGATCATGGACAATCTCATTGAGGTACTTTGCGACCATGAGAAATTTCTTGCTTGAAATGGAACTTAGCAAGAGGGTCCAACTACATAGATTAATACACACGTCTGAGGGATATCCTCGTAATAAGATATTCTTCTCTTCTTGATACAATAACAACTAGGAGATAATCCAATCACTCCACAAAGTTTGTGTTTTATCCATAAATCATCCAAAGGGGGCAATTCTCCATTCGATGGAGTATTAGGCTGCAATTTTGTATTCTACAAAAGAAGGTACATAAAGTATGAGCCGTTGGATGAGTTTTCCTCCATGGTGGATGGAAACAGAATAATTTGGAGAATCTCTTAGCAATCTTGCATTAGAGTTGAGAACTCTCAGAAGGGCATGATTGTAATGGTGGTCACGGATGAAAAGTGTATATGTCAGATATACAAAGGTATAAATGTGATTCTTGCAAAACTCATTGCAGTTTACAAAGTATTGGATACTTGTACCGTTTTGTGAAAACAGGATGGTCTGTTTGAGAATTGCTCGAATTGAGGCAATGTGGCTTGATGATGGCAAGAAAACTAGTTGATGGCTGACATCACTCCTTCCCTTGAAGTTTATCATTTGAATTAGTGGACTTGAATAAAATTTGTAATCCATGTTTGTGTGTCTTGATTTTGGTGAGACGATTATTAATATGAATAAGTTACAATCTAGTTGTACTGTTCTTATGAGTAATACCTTTATGGTCACATTATGATTATAAATAAGCTATTCTCATCACTATGTTAATGATAATAAGTTAAGCATTTATAAAGGATTAGAATGCTAAAAGATATCCAAAGTTTAAAAATGACGTGACACTATTTTTTAAGTCAAGATGGTTGTTGCATGTCTTTAATCCTAGATGAAGATCGGGGCCTTAGATATTTGATCTAGAGACTTTTCAAGACCATGCCTCATTTTACGAAATGACTAAAACTCTGCATTCTGGTAAAACTGTGATATGCAAAGAAATGTTGAATTTTATACATAGTGATGTATTATATTTTCAATAAATAGTGGAAATCATATCATTGTGGACTTAAGTGAATAGGTGTATTTACTTAATGAAAAAATGTTTTGAAACATTTGAATTGTTTAATGAGTTCAAAACAAAGTGGGATATGGAATTAATAGGAATACATAGTCTCTTCGATTTGATCGATATGACTAAAGTATTTAGTTAAGTATTAGCATAAAAGTACTTGTGAAAGTTGTTTCACAAATTTATGATAATTGGACAAACTCAAGGTGTTGATATGTCTAAATATCATAATCATTTTGTATTAAGATACATATGGTCTAATATTATCTCTTATCAAGGTTTTTGTTATCATTTAGAGTTATAGATAGAAATGAGCGAACACCCGTTTGAAATACAAAGGAACATCTAAAGATTCGTGGAAACAACACCATAAGGGTTATGGCATGTTCGAGTTTCTAGAGACTTTGATGATTCGAAATCATGGCGAATAAACAAGTCTTTGTAGTGTATTCTTAGGCAACTATGAATACATGTTCCACAGAGGGCAAACTTGTTGTTGTCCTAAGTTTATGTGTCTTGATGAAGATACATGTGGAAGAAACTAAAAGTACAAAACAAGGTATTTGACCTTACCTCCTGGTTGTTGAGTGGCACAGCGAAATTTTTTTCGTGAAACCGAACTCTACAAATAGATGAGAAACTAATGATAATGATCATAAAGTTCCAGCAAATACTTTTACAAAAGAAAGTAGGATTCAAGAATATATTCTACAAGTTAGCAGAATTATATTTGATTCACTTGTCATGTTATTTGAATAAGACATACCTACGAAATACAAAGAAGCGTGATGGACCTAAGTGCGAGAAATGACTAGGAGTCATGAAATCCTGTATTAAGTTACATTCAACATTGAAAAGTAATGTGTTACTTGATCTTATTAAGTAAAGAGGTTTACTTAATATTTCTAAATGACTACTAAGGTCATGATAAAGAAATGAATCAAAGACATAAAGCTTGATTTGTCACAAAAGGAGGTTTTGGACAAACTCAAGGAGTTAACTACATAAGTAGCGATGCTTGAGTATATTGTATTTACACAAGCAATATATGGATATTGGGAACTCGCAGTTCAAATTATCAATTTGATAATGATCAAAGAATTTCAGAAAGTCCAAGATTATTGAGAGGATTTTCTTTTGAGTGGAAGCTTGATGGCTTGGCTAAGACTCAATATGTAGGAGACATATTTTTAGTGGGAGCTAACGTTGTGTTTGGATGTTGGAAAATAAGCTTGGAATTGAATTGGGATGAAGATTCCAAATCCAAGATGGAAAGGAAATGACCTCCATTTCCAATTCTAGCGTTTGGATGTGCAAGGAATTTTCTGTTGGAATCAAAGGGTAGTACCTAATTCCAAATCATGTTTGGATGTACATAACATGGAATTGAATTTTTTTTTTGAGATTTGACAATATAAACTTCTCTATACATGTGTATGCACAATGTGTATGTACAATAGTATAGTATAATGAATAAAGTCACCACAATAACAAAATTATAAATGAAGCATGACACAAAATATTTATTAAGTACCAACGACAATCACAACATGGATAATGTATTTATATATTACAAGTAGCAGAAGTAGATAGTTTATGTCTCTTACACATGGTGCATTCATAACACTAGTGGACAGTTAATAAACAACAAAGTAGATAGTAATTCATAAGAACAAGCAGTCATTGTAGCAACCATCAAGGCAAGGTAAGTAGATAGTTCTTCTTGAACTTCTCAGGAAGTGACATGAATGCTTCATATAAGCGCTTATTGACAATCAACTTTTCATAAGTTGTTATCATATCAGATTCCTCCAAACCATCTACTTTCTCGAGCGCAGCAAGGATTTCAGCCGGAGGAGTCACCTTTGGCATAGGAAGTGGCTCGGCTAATTTCATAGAATCGTCAAAAGATGTACTCATCTTTCCTATCATGGACGAATAGCATCTCTCGTGTGTTGCCTCCTCGTAGGCACCTTAGGAGATTCTTCAACAACTTGTTAGTCCTGTTCTTGAACACTCTTAGCTCCTGTCCTAGAACCTGCACCAGTCGCATGGTCTTTAGAATATATAGTGACTATGGACTCCCAAGTCTTCACCAGTTTGGTCCTATAGCCATGTGCATTCTTGTTAGCCTACACAATGCACACAAATATTAGAGATGATAATGAAGTTGCAAACGTAAGAAAAAAATAAAATTTATTGTTGAGTACCTCCACATATATATCCCACACTTCGTCACTTTCAACCATCATAGAAAGTTGTATCAGAACCATCATATGTTTGTTTCAAGATGTACTTCCTATATGCAACCTTCTCCTCGTCATCATTGAAGCATCCTAGGTTTCTCGGTCCCTACTGCGTACTAACATAAGCTAGAGCAAGACATGACATCTCAAAAAACTTCTTTGTCAATACTATCCTTTTTATTTTTCTTCTTTTGTTCTCTTCGGTAATGTAAGCAACAAACTCTTGTTGGTACTTGATTATTCTACAATGAAAACAATGTTTAAAATCTAATTATGTAGAGCATAGGCATCACACAATCATCCATATCTCATCTTATTAGAAGCACATGTCACAAATATATGTTTCTATCACACATATGGTCATATCATAAATTGGTAAGAAACCCAACAACCAAGAGTACATATTAAGAAGTTTATACCTTCAATTGGACTGAGGCGGTACTAATTCTTGTAGAAATCTGAAGTTCACATATAGAACAAACTAGGTGTTCTTACAAGGAAAAAATTACAGCAACAATTATTGGAGAAGAAGAAGGGATTGCCGGTAGGAGGAGGACCAGAGAGCCGCCTCCAGCGATCGAACAGAGGCGCGACCTCCCATCGGCTCCAGGGGCTCTAGGGGATCCACCACCATGTATTAGGGTTCGGGGGGAGGCGGGGCGCCCCCAGCCATTCCAAGAAGGGGAGGGAGGAAGGAAGAGGGAGGGAGAGCTCACCGGCGGGGAATGGGAGGGACGGGGAAGGGGAGGAGCGAGGCGCTCACCGGCAAGAGGAGGGGTGGCGCTTCTGCGTGAAGCTCCTGTGAGTAAGAAGCGGTCAGGGTAGTCGTTACTCTCGCAAGCGGCTAGTTTCCACTCTCTTTCCGAGCCCGTCCGCTCGGAAAGTCCCAGGACGGGGCGCACACTCGGGGGAGGGGGGCTCGGAATTGGTCCTTCTTTCCATGCTTTAATTCCCATGCCCTTCCAAACGGCTGAATTAGGTCCAGTAATTCCAAAATTCCAATTCCAAGCTTATTTTCCAACATCCAAACACAATGTAAGTGAAATGCCTAGATCTCATATATGGATGCTATTTTGAGTGGTAGCTAGTCCCTGGATCTCATATATGGATGCCATATTTGAATGGGAGCGTGTTATCATTCTAAAATATGTGGATGACATATATGAATGATGTGATTGGTATTAATAATATTTAAGCTAGTAAATATGGATGAAGTTGAAGAAGTTATTAAACATTTGGAATCTATCGAGATAGATCAGTAAGTTTAATATACATTATTATCGGATACTTCATGGACTTGATTCTGAAGATGTTCAGAATGTCCTAGGTAAGATTCTGAAGGAGTTCAAAATGGAACAAGATAAGAAAGAGGTTCTTACTTGTATGAAGCATTGAGGTTCTCAGTGTTACAACTATGGTTAAAATAAATAAAGAGATGTGTTGCATCTCCTATGCCTCAGTCATAGGTACTTCCATGGAACTATATTGTATACTCGACATAATATGACCCAAAGGATCTGGTTGAAAGAACATGTCTTGAAGTGATTCTGGAGTTAATCACTGAACCAGAGTTTACATTCATTCTTGAATGGCAAGAAGCGAAGTAAGGCATATAGTTGCATGTTATGCACTAGGATCTACATAAAGATATAAGTATATTTTGGCTAAAGAATATCGACTTCTCTAAGTGTGTTTCTGAAGTTTACATGACAACAGTGAAGGTTAATTTTACTCAACGACCATCATTGTAAACAATAGAAACAAAGTCTCACACGCCAAAACGAATACTTCAACCCATTATGAGATAATGGAGGTGTGGCATCCCGCAAAACCACTACTAGAAAATCGCGTTGAATTTGTGCATTGCATCGTCATCATCATGCATTGTTTGCTAAAACTATTTTCGCAACTCCCGTTCTGTTTTCTAAAACGCCCCAACTTTAATCAAACATCAAAACCCGGGTCACCGGATTATTTTGTTTTGCCGCTATCGGTTTGCAAACGGTGTTATTTAAACAAATAAAAATATTAAATTGTTTTAGTGGGGCAGTCGAACGGGCCGAGTAAACCCGAACGACCACCCCTGTTTTTAAATCGGTCCACCCTGCCAGCCCCATCTAAATCCTATTTCCACCTAAAACCCTACCCACACCCGCTGGCCACATCACCCCCTCCTATCATGAGCCGCCACCTCACCCTCTCCCTATCCCTCACCCAACCAGACCATGCCACGTCACCCCTCACCCCTCCTCTCTCCCTCTCTCTCTCAACCACCCCCCAGCCCACCAGCCCCACACGCTAGCACTCACACAACACACGCCGCGCGCAGCACGCTGCAGCCGCGCCTGGCCCACCCTGTCCCCGCGTGGGCCACGCCAGCTGTTCCTGGGTCCCACCCACCTGGCACCGCGCGCCCTGTGCATCTTCCCCGCGTGCCCCACCTCTCTCGCAACCTCTCTCCACCCTCGCCTGGCCCTCTCCTCCCGCCTCCGCGCGTTCGCCCGTCCCCCGTCCACCTCGCCGCGCAGCCCGCTCCCCGGCGCCCTTCCGACGACGCGGTGGCCCGCACCTCCTCAGCTCCCCTCCGGCGAGCCTGCGCCGTCGCCAAGCCCCCTCCCTCTCTCGTCGCTCCGCCGCCCAGCGCCCGCCCAGCGCGTCTGCCTCGCCATCCTCCCGTGTCGGGCGTCCCACCTCGGCCGTCGTCCCATGCGGTCCTTCACCGCGAGCTCCGTCCGTCCTCCCGCCCCGCAGCCGACCCCGTCGCCTCCGCCTCTCCTCTCTGCGTCCGCCGCCGGCGCGCCTCCGACCCGCGTCCTCCCCGTCCGCACGCCGCCGGCCTCTCCTCCTTCCTCGGCACGTCGCCTCGGGTCAAGCGTCTCCCGTCGCCGCACCTCCCGCCACCAACCTCGTCCAAGGTGCCGCCGTCCTGCCTTGGCCGCCCGGCGCCGCTCCGCACCTCCTTCCCTCCGGCACCGGCCTCAGGCCTCCAGCGCAGCCCGCCGTCTCCCCTCCGGCCTCGCCCGTCCCGGCAGCGCTGCGTCGGCCGTCGCTGGCCTCCGCCATGTGCTCCTTCAGCGAGGCAGCGCCCTGTCTCGTCGCCGATCGGCCTCCCGCCGCTCCTGGCCGCCCGTGTTCCTCTGCAACGCGTGCTGCCGAGCCGCCTCGTCCATGACCTCCCCTGACAAGTGCATGCCTTCCTGCAAGTTCAACACCGAGCTCTTTCTCTGGGACCCTCATGGCCGCCTTCCCGTACATCAAGACCGAGCTCGACAAACAACTGGTGTTGGTCCGTGAAATCAACACCGACAAAAGGCGGACAACAAGATCCGAGATCCGCGTCATGGGACGCAAGCCGTCCTACCCGGATCCGACGCCCCGAGACCGTCACTAGAAGGTGAACGCCAAGGCCCGAACCCGGTGGCTTTTGCTGGACCATCGACAAGATCGGCCACGGACTCGAGTACCCCGATGCCCTGATCCGAAGATCGATCCCGGCGAAGCCGAGAACCCGGAGAACCACGACAGGTACCCGAGTTCTCCATCGAGGACACCAAGGCCGTCGACATGGAACCGAAGGACGTCAAGCACTTCACCCGGACGACAAGATCCGCATCACGGACGCACTCGGACGCCAAGGTCTAACCCTCGACGCCAAGACCGATCCGAACACCGAGAACTTCCACGAGCAAGGCGAACCTGAAGCCGCCAAGATCGCCACCGGATACGCGAAGTACTTCGTCCCGGAACAACAAGATCTACCCCGTTATCCGAGAACTCATCCGTCGAACCCCGAACCCCAGATCCATCGAACCCTGAGACCGATCCCGAACCCCGGAAACCCAAGACCGTCGCGACCCCTAAATGTGTGAACCTTTTTCCCGAACCCTATTTTATAACATAATACAACTTGTCGCATATTAAATTGTTCATGCATGCATCCTTGCCTGTGGTTTGGGGGCCTTATGCCGATTCACCTAATAATTAAATATGGGGCCCATATGCGGGCAAATCTAGCCTTATATTGGCCTCATTTAAACTTGTGTAGCGAACCGGTACTATCTTTTGTCTTGATAATACAACATTTAAATGCGGGGTTTCTAAACAACTTGAACCACCTAAATAATTGTCGGGACCCCGGTTCCACCTAATATGACCTAATTACATCGCACTTTTGCCATGCCATACATCATACATGCATCATGCCCGATCTTCCGCCTCTGTCTTAAATATTGCATCCGGTGTTCCTTCTAGTGTTTTGCTTCTTCGCGGATAAGGCCGTTGAGTTGATGTGAGCTCCGCCCCGATCTTCGGTTGAACCCTTCGACAATGTTTTCAGGCGAGCATCTCCCCCTTTCTACCTATCTTACTTTTAAAGTATTTATTCCCTCCTGTTGATCTATTGCTATCTGTGTTGCGATGCTTTAGTTTCCGTACCCGTGATCTTCCCTGTAGCCTTATATTGCCTTGGACACACCCTATTACCTGTTGTTTGGTAGATAGTTGGACTTGCGCGTCGTAGTTGCTTGCTCAAGTGCTGATGTGTGTCGTCATATGCCACGGTTGCTGATGTATTGCCGCATGTTGATGATGGAGATGATCATAGTTTTACTTATCGTCACTTTAATTTCTGTTTAACAACTAAAATTGAAATAAGCAGAGGCATCGGTGGGTGATAGAAAATATTTGGTTTCCGAACGCCCACTTGTGTCCCGTAAGACCCCGAGTACTTGATACCTGTTCCTTGTTTTATCGCGCTATCCACATCCGGGAGGTATATGGGACCCCCCTGAGCCAGAGCTTGATTCATTCTTATTTCTTGGGGCCACAAACTAGTTTGAGGTTTTATTTACTATCCTGTACTTATGCCATGCTACTTTCTGTATTTAAATTGTGCGAGGAGCACACTGTACTGTTTAGGAATTGTGACCCGTTTACGTGGTATCGACAAGCCCAGCCACACTTTCGGGTTCCCAGTCGTTTACCGCCGGCCCCACAAACCTTGAGGCCGTCTCGGAGTCAGCTAGCTTCGTTGCGGAATCTACTTAAGGGGTGGCCCCCTGAAATATTTCTGAATCCTGTGATTGTTCAGTCGTGAAAGCCTCGTTGGGTTTTGTTTTGGTTTTTCCGAGGTTGATCGAGCGTGTGTTGCTATTGGTGCACCCCGGCCGGGTAAAACTTTCTGAAAGCCGTGTCATGGATATGGACGACTTGGAGCACAGTATCTCGATCATAGACAAGCATAACTAAAGTTTATTGCTATAAATTTGACTTTATAATGACTAGTAATCAGCTTCACTATAATGGAATGGCTAATTAATACTGCCCACAATTGCTTATTTTGGATTGTTGCTTGCGACCATTGTACCTGACTAGTAAGTATTGCAACTTCTAGCGAAATGGCTGAATAAAAGTACCAACAACTGCTGGGTTTTGGGTTTATCTCATGCTATCTCAGATGTCGATTAGTAATTGTTGCAACTTCTAGCGGAATGATTAACTCAAAGTGCCCATCGCTTATTTTATCGTGACGACTAACTAAACCTGACTAGTAATTGCTGCAACGATAATGAATAAGTAAAAGCATCAGCTGTGAGTTCCTCGGTTGACTTCCTCGTTTGGTCGCGAGGGAAACACCGGGATGGGTTTGTTTGGTGTTAGTTTCAGTTGGATCCGGATAGGTCATTCTTACCCTCTCGAAAACCGCCAGTTGTATCGAGTCTCTATAGGTTGTTTAGCATCTTTGCGCTGCCGCTTGATCCACCATACCTATGTGGCGAGGACCGCAATTCTAGCCTCGCCGTGTCTTGGCCTCGATCTTGGCTCCTTCTTTTTCCTTTGCCCTTTGTCGGCACCCCTTTTTTTAAGCAGGTTATGAGATCGACGTCGTTAGCAGGGTTACCCTTCCGGCTTGGCCTGGGCAGGGTTATGGACGCCATTGGTTATTCTTCAGGGCTCTTAGCCCCATTTGCATCTTGTCCGTAGTCGGACGCTCTGTCATTTTCAAGGTGACTTGGATCTTTGTGTATTATATTTGTATTCTTGACTCCTTGAGTCGCTGCTATATCTATCTGTTCTGTGGGTCCCATCGAGGACTGTTGTGTAATGTTATTACTTCGTTTTCCACCCGCACGAAAGTACCTGGTGGGCACCTTTGAATCGTTTCTATGCGGGTTTGGCGGGTTTTCGCTAAAACTTGCATAGGTCCGATTCTGAGGGTGTTACAGAGTGGTATCAGAGCACAGCAGTTACGATACCCCACAAGTCTAGCCTGTAGGATAACCTAGCTAACGGCCGCAGTAGAGTGTCAAAACTATTTTGCAAAATCGGTTGGATAGTTCTGATTAGGTCTGATTTTACTTCTTACCCCTCTGCTATTCTCCTCTTATCTCGACGTGTTTTGAATCTGCTCTCTTATCTTTTCTTCGAGTCCAGGATTTCTCGTGGTTGGGTTTCCGTCGTACCTTCAGGGTTTCGCTTCCTCCTCTGATAACGATGTTCTACCATCCGGTGTTCAAGCTACCTGAGGAATCCGTCTGCTACGGTACCATTCTTTGTTCCTTGTTTGTGCCTTCCGGTGTTTTCCGACGCGACGACATCCTCTACGCCAGATCTGATGCAGAGTCTGCATCACTCCGGTGTTTCCGAACCTCGCTTGTCGAGATCTTCAGTCTAACTCCGAGAGTTGGTTGCATAATCCGCCTATTCGTGTGCAGAGTAATGGTTTGGGTGCGCGATGGACTGATCACCATCCGACTACTCTTATCATTCGCTCTTGTACCTCGAATCGGTGGGTCCAGCAGTTTTTCTGCGTCCCTCGGAGATAGAAGTGGCTTTATTTGTTGATACCTCTACCTTCGACCTTTTGTCTCCGGAGTGTTCTCTCGACGATCACGGACAACGAACTCTTGTTAGTGGTGTCGCGAGAATCTACACGAAGCGCGGAGGATCAGACCGCCGACCTTCCTTCCGGTACCATGAGGCGGATCTCGAGGGCGAGATCCCTTGTTAGTGGTGTCGAATTGTGGCATCCCGCAAAACCACTACTAGAAAATCGCGTTGAATTTGTGCATTGCATCGTCATCATCATGCATTGTTTGCTAAAACTATTTTCGCAACTCCCGTTCTGTTTTCTAAAACGCCCCAACTTTAATCAAACATCAAAACCCGGGTCACCGGATTATTTTGTTTTGCCGCTATCGGTTTGCAAACGGTGTTATTTAAACAAATAAAAATATTAAATTGTTTTAGTGGGGCAGTCGAACGGGCCGAGTAGACCCGAACGACCACCCCTGTTTTTAAATCGGTCCACCCTGCCAGCCCCATCTAAATCCTATTTCCACCTAAAACCCTACCCACACCCGCTGGCCACATCACCCCCTCCTATCATGAGCCGCCACCTCACCCTCTCCCTATACCTCACCCAACCAGACCATGCCACGTCACCCCTCACCCCTCCTCTCTCCCTCTCTCTCTCAACCACCCCCAGCCCCACACGCTAGCACTCACACAACACACGCCATGCCTTGTGCTGCAGCTGCCTGCCCACCCCTGTCCCCAGGCCACGCCCTGTTCTGGGTCCCACCACGCTGGCACCGCACCCTGTGCATCTTCCCCAGTGCCCACCTCTCCCGCAACCTCTCTCCACCCCTCTGGCCCTCTCCTCCCCTGCCTCAGCATTCGCCTGTCCCGTCCACCTCGCCACAGCCCGCTCCCGCGCCCTTCCGACAGCGGTGGCCCGCACCTCCTCGGCTCCCCTCCGCGAGCCTGCCGCCAGGAGCCCCTCTCTCGTCGCTCCGCCCCGGCGCCCGGCCGTCGCCGCCGTCTGCCTCGCCATCCTCCGTATCGGGCCGTCCCACCTCGCCGGCCGTCGTCCCGCGCGGTCCTTCACCGCCAAGCAGAGCTCCGTCCGACGCGGCCGTCCCTCCCCCGCCCGCAGCCGACCCCGTCGCCTCCGCCTCTCCTCTCTGCGTCCGCCGCCGGCGCGCCTCCGACCCGCGTCCTCCCCGTCCGCACGCCGCCGACCTCTCCTCCTTCCCTCGGGCACGCGTCGCCTCGGGTCAGCGTCTCGCGGCCGCCGCTCCCGCCACCAACCTCGTCCGGTCGCGCCGTCCTCTCGCTTGGCGCCGCCCGGCAGCGCTCCGCACCTCCTTCCCTCCGGGCGCCGGCCTCAGGCCTCCCGCAGCAGCGCGCCCCGCGGCCGCCGTCTCCCCTCCGGCCTGCGCCGTCCTCCGGCGAGCAGCGCCTGCGTCGGCCCGTCGCTGGCCTCCGCCATGTGCTCCTTCAGCGAGGCCGCGGCCCTGTCCTCGTCAGCCGATGCGGCCTCCCCGCCGCTGCTCCTGGCCGCCCGTGTTCCTCTGCAACGCGTGCTGCCGAGCCGCCTCGGCCATGACCTCCCCTGACAAGTGCATGCCTTCCTGCAAGTTCAACACCGAGCTCTTTCTGGGACCCTCATGGCGCCTTCCGTACATCAAGACCGACCTCGACAAACAAGCGGTGTTGGTCCGTGAAATCAACACCGACAAAAAGGCGGACAACAAGATCCGAGATCCGCGTCATGGGACGCAAGCCGTCCTACCCGGATCCGACGCCCCGAGACCGTCACTAGAAGGTGAACGCCAAGGCCCGAACCCGGTGGCTTTTGCTGGACCATCGACAAGATCGGCCACACGGACTCGAGTACCCCGATGCCCTGATCCGAAGATCGATCCCGGCGCCGAAGCCGAGAACCCCGACGAGAACCACGACACGGGTACCCCGAGTTCTCCATCGAGGACACCAAGGCCGTCGACATGGAACCGAAGGACGTCAAGCACTTCACCCCGGACGACAAGATCCGCATCACGGACGCACCTCGGACGCCAAGGTCTAACCCTCGGACGCCAAGACCGATCCGGAACACCGAGAACTTCCCCCTGAACGCCAAGGCCGAACCTGAAGCCGCCAAGATCGCCACCGGATACGCGAAGTACTTCGTCCCGGAACAACAAGATCTACCCCGTTATCCGAGAACTCATCCGTCGAACCCCGAACCCCAGATCCATCGAACCCTGAGACCGATCCCGAACCCCGGAAACCCAAGACCGTCGCGACCCCTAAATGTGTGAACCTTTTTCCCGAACCCTATTTTATAACATAATACAACTTGTCGCATATTAAATTGTTCATGCATGCATCCTTGCCTGTGGTTTGGGGGCCTTATGCCGATTCACCTAATAATTAAATATGGGGCCCATATGCGGGCAAATCTAGCCTTATATTGGCCTCATTTAAACTTGTGTAGCGAACCGGTACTATCTTTTGTCTTGATAATACAACATTTAAATGCGGGGTTTCTAAACAACTTGAACCACCTAAATAATTGTCGGGACCCCGGTTCCACCTAATATGACCTAATTACATCGCACTTTTGCCATGCCATACATCATACATGCATCATGCCCGATCTTCCGCCTCTGTCTTAAATATTGCATCTGGTGTTCCTTCTAGTGTTTTGCTTCTTCGCGGATAAGGCCGTTGAGTTGATGTGAGCTCGCCCGATCTTGGTTGAACCCTTCGACAATGTTTTCAAAGAGCATCTCCCCTTTCTACCTATCTTACTTTTAAAGTATTTATTCCCTCTGTTGATCTATTGCTATACGTATGCGATGCTTTAGTTTCCGCCGTGATCTTCCTCGTAGCCTTATATTGCCTTGGACACACCCTATTACCTGTTGTTTGGTAGATAGTTGGACTTATGGCGTCGTAGTTGCTTGCTCAAGTGCTGATGTGTCGTCATATGCCACGATTGTGATGTATTGCCGCATGTTGATGATGGAGATGATCATAGTTTTACTTATCGTCACTTTAATTTCTGTTTAACAACTAAAATTGAAATAAGCGAGGCATCGGTGGGTGATAGAAAATATTTGGTTTCGAGCCCACTTGTGTCCGTGAAGACCCCGAGTACTTGATACTGTTCCTTGTTTTATCGCTATCCACATCCGGGAGGTATATGGGACCCCACAGGCGAGCTTGATTCATTCTTATTTCTTGGGGCCACAAACTAGTTTGAGGTTTTATTTACTATCCGGTACTTATGCCATGCTACTTTCTGTATTTAAATTGTGCGAGGAGCACACTGTACTATTTAGGAATTGTGACCCGTTTACGTGGTATCGACAAGCCCAGCCACACTTTCGGGTTCCCAGTCGTTTACCGCCGGCCCCACAAACCTTGAGGCCGTCTCGGAGTCAGCTAGCCGTTCTGGAATCTACTTAAGGGGTGGCCCCCTGAAATATTTCTGAATCCTGTGATTGTTCAGTCGTGAAAGCCTTGTTGGGTTTTGTTTTGGTTTTTCCGAGGTTGATCGAGCGTGTGTTGCTATTGGTGCAGCCCGGCCGGGTAAAACTTTCTGAAAGCCGTGTCCGCGGATATGGACGACTTGGAGCACAGTATCTCGATCATAGACAAGCATAACTAAAGTTTATTGCTATAAATTTGACTTTATAATGACTAGTAATCAGCTTCACTATAATGGAATGGCTAATTAATACTGCCCACAATTGCTTATTTTGGATTGTTGCTTGCGACCATTGTACCTGACTAGTAAGTATTGCAACTACAACGAAATGGCTGAATAAAAGTACCAACAACTGCTGGGTTTTGGGGTTTATCTCATGCTATCTGTATCTGATTAGTAATTGTTGCAACTACAACGGAATGATTAACTCAAAGTGCCCACTGCTTATTTTATCAGGACGACTAACTAAACCTGACTAGTAATTGCTGCAACGATAACTGAATAAGTAAAACTGTCAACGGTGTGAGTTCCTCGGTTGACTTCCTCGTTTGGTCGCGAGGGGGAAACACCAGGATGGGTTTGTTTGGTGTTAGTTTCAGGTTGGATCCGGATAGGTCATTCTTACCCCTCTCTGAAAACCGCCAGTTGTATCGAGTCTCTATAGGTTGTTTAGCGCATCTTTGCCGCTGCGCTTGATCCACCATACCTATGTGGCGAGGACCGCCGAATTCTAGCCTCGCGCTGTCTTGGCCTCGATCTTGACGCTCCTTCTTTTTCCTTTGCCCTTTGTAGGCCCCCCTTTTTGTTTAAGCAGGTTATGAGATCGCCGTCGTTAGCAGGGTTACCCTTCCGGCTTGGCCTGGGCAGGGTTATGGACGCCATTGGTTATTCTTCAGGGCTCTTAGCCCCATTTGCATCTTGTCCGTAGTCGGACGCTCTGTCATTTTCAAGGTGACTTGGATCTTTGTGTATTATATTTGTATTCTTGACTCCTTGAGTCGCTGCTATATCTATCTGTTCTGTGGGTCCCATCGAGGACTATTGTGTAATGTTATTACTTCGTTTTCCACCCGCACGAAAGTGCCTGGTGGGCACCTTTGAATCGTTTCTATGCGGGTTTGGCGGGTTTTCGCTAAAACTTGCATAGGTCCGATTCTGAGGGTGTTACAGGAGGGAATGTAAAAATAAAGGGTACATTAATGATTTTCAAAAGACACACTGATCTGGTAAAACAGAACAGGGACACGACGTTTCTCATGAGCAGCATGATCAATAAACACATATGGTAATATGGTTTATGATTAGTAAATGCAATCTAGATTATTTGTACTCTAGTGCAAGTGGGAGACTGAAGGGAATATGCCCTAGAGGAAAATAATAAAAAGGTTTATTATTGTCATATCTCAATAAGTTTGTAATAGTTTCGTATTATTCTATAACTATATCAAGTGGAAATATTGATACATGTGTAATATGAAACATAAGTCCCTAGTATCCTCTATTACTATTTTGTTGGGTAACATGATGATCAAGGTTTCCTGATCATGAAGTGATAGCGCTGGTTGCCAACGAGGTCATGTCATTGGTGAATAATGTGATGGACATTCCTCAAAGATTGCGACACGATCAAGTAACAAATTTCATCATTGTTATAGTCAGAAATGAAGTCTCATTCTCCTTAGACCGTGAGACCATATCAAATCACTGTCCCCCGAGGTTACTTTAATGGCACTTAACGTCACTCAGTGAAATGGTGATCATAACGGTGTCGTTGGGTATCAAGAGGAACAATTTGAAGAGATTACGTCAAGAGCGGGATTTGCTCATCCAGTGACGGGTAAGATACAGTTAGGCTGACTTGGTGAAATTACATCCATAAATTTTGCAACATGTGACTATACACATGGATGTAATATCACGGTAACAACTAAACAGTACTTGTCGGTAACAAGATTGAACAATGTATGGACATACCTTAATGATTGGATCTCGGACAAGTAGTTTCAAATTAACAAAGGGAAATGGACTCAACATTTACGGTTCAAACAACATCATCAATCTGGAATGCACATGGATCATTATGGGCATCATGGTCCTGATGTTGATCATTGATGCAAGAAAGTATAGGTCATGTCTGTATTTGTTCCCAAGCCACGAGGTGCAACACATGGGGCACTTTGGATGTCGTTAGCCAGACTGCTGCATGGTGATGGAGCAAGGGATTACCTTCGAGGAGCATCATGACCTTGAGGTCGGCTACAAGCACGACTACATCAACCACGTTCACCTCGGAACCTTAACCGCTTTCGGACTACAAGGGTATGTATCTGAAACCTCTTGGCCGTTACTGCATTACTCGTAGATAGATCTTGGGCATTTGGGGTTCCCGCATAGTAATTTTTTTTATTTTCTGCACCTAATCCCAACAACTCTCTCCCAGACCTCTAAGTTTAGCTCACCGATGAAGCATAACACTCAATGTTAGGTTAAAAACCACAGTAGACGCACAAGATCATGCAAGGGAAGCATCTAGAACACGTAATGAACATAAAATGTAGGGTATTGTATTGGATCTTTACATGATGTTGGAGTCGAGGAAGAGGCCATTGCTACCTGGGAGATGCAGGCTTGTTCTGAAGTTGAGGCAGATAGCCTAGGAAATGTCTGAATCCCTTCCAGCCTCTAGGGCACTGCCCCAGCACTACATGACATGGTTCCAGTTTTCATGCTGCTTATGCGAGGTCTATGATTGGGGAAGCTTATGGGGTTGTTGGGGAGCAGCAGGCTAGGCAATCAACTAGATGGTCTCATCAGCCGCCATGACTCCCCTTTTATATTTTTGCACACAACAGGGGGCCACAAACCATGAGTTGGTTGGCGACGCCCCCGATCAGGGCGTTCTGTTAGCATACGAGGGGGTCCTGATTGTTGGGTCATGGGCCTCCTCAATGTTATTTTGACTTATCCATTTGAGTTTAAACATGACAGATCAAACCAACATTCTCCCCCTTGATCATTAGGTTTAACTTCATTTTCCCATTCTTCACAGGAATAATACACCAAATTGAGGTGTTCCAATAGGCAATGAAATGCCGTTGAACCTCAATACTGGCATACCGGCCTATTTTGAAATGGATAACATTTTACTTATTGGGAGTGGACCTTTGTAGTGGTCCCTTTATTCCAGAATCACAAGGCTTCCAATAGTCCCATGCCGGAAACATGCTCGCAAAAAATACTGGGTGGTAAGCCATTCGTTAGCGGATCCGCAAGCATACAAGTAGTACTAATATGCTTAACATCAATAGTATGATTCTAGATTCTATCTTTCACAACATGATACTTTATGTCAATGCGCTTGACAACAGCACTTGACTTGTTACTCATATAGAAAACTGCAGGTTCATTATCGCAATACAATAAAGGTGGTTTAGAAATATTGTTAACCACTTTAAGCCCAGGAATGAATTCTTTAACCATATAGCATGCCCAATGGCCTCATAATATGCTATAAATTCAGCTTGCATCATAGATGAGGCAATTATCGTTTGCTTAGAGCTTTTCCACGATATGGCTCCTCCGGAAAGTGTGAACACATAACCTGGCATGGATTTCTTACTGTCCACACAACCGACATAATCAACATCTGAATAGCAAATGACTTTTAGGCTATCAAACCTTCTATATCTAAGCATGTAGTCTTTAGTGTCTTGCATATAATGTAAGACTTTCTTTGCGTCCTTCCAGTGGTCTAATCCTAGATTCGATTGGAATCTGCCAACCATTCCCGTTATAAAAGCCAAGTCAGGGAGTGTACAAATTTGTGCATACATGATGCATCCGACAGCTGAAGCATAAGGAACCGACTTTATCTGATCAGTTTCAATTTAGTTCCTCGGACATTGAATGTCCCAAACATATTGCCCTTGACTATTGGAGTAGGTGAGGTAGAGCACTTATGCATATTGTATTTCTTTAGTAATTGCTCAAATTATGCCTTTTATGATAGTCCCAACACACCTTTACACCTATCCTGATGAATCTCTATGCCAAGGACATACGAGGCTTCACCCAGATCTTTCATATTGAAATTGGAAGACAGAAAATTCTTAGTCTCATGCAGCATATCCTTATCGCCATTTTTGCCTGGGAGATGCAGGCTTGTTCTGAAGTTGATGCAGATAGCCTGGGAAAGGTTCGGATCCCTTCCGGCCTCCAGCGGCACTGCCCCGACACTGCACAACGTGGTTCTAGCCTTCCTACTGCTTGTGTGAGGTCTGCGATCGGGAAAACTTATGGGGTTGTTGGGGAGAAGAGGGCTAGGCAATCAACTATATGGTCTCGTCAGCCGCCAGGACCCCCCTTTATATTTTCGCACACAACAGGGGTCCATGAACCATGAGTTGGTTGACGACGCCCCCGATGAGGGCGTTTTGTTAGGGTACGAAGGGGTCCTGATCATTGGGTCATGGGCCTCCTCCTTAACATTATTTTGACTTATCCCTTTATGTTTAAATGTGACAGATCAAACCAACATCCAAAGCACCAGAAAGTACCTAGGCACATACTACACAAGCTCTCGAAGAAGAACTTATGATGGGAGGATCTCAGGGTCTAGGTAATCTGCATGATATTCTCTTTTGTGTGGCTCAAAACATGAGCTAGTTAATAATGGAAACACAACAGTAATCTTATAAATAGTCCATGATAATGTTAGCACCTCCTACTTCTATCGTTGTCATGCTTGATGCCAAGATCACAGCTTTACCCTAAAATAGAAACTGGACCAGCATTAGGTTGGTCATAGTGGTAGTATCATATTACTAGTATCATGCATATGATACTAGTATATGATACTATCTTCATAGTGCATGGTATCATATGATGGTATCACTAGTAGAAAACAGGCCATACGTTCGCGCCCCCTCAGAGCATTAGTCCCGGTTGCGCCACGAACTGGGACTAATGCTGGCACGCATCCCGTTTTGAGCGGGCACGGGGCCCGGAGGCATGCATCCCGGTTGGTAAGGGGGCATACGTCCCGGTTTGTAACACAAACCGGGACTAAAGGTTGGGCGTTAGCCACGTGGCGTGGCACACACCTTTAGTACCGGTTTGTGTTACAAACCGGGACGTATGCTCTCGCCCTCTATAAATGCAACGCCCCAGCCCTCTGCCTTCACTCTGTTTTTTCTTGGTGCAAGGTGTGAGGGGTGTGCTAGTTTTTTTCCCCTATGCATGTATTCAAGGTGTTTGATGAAATGTTTGAGTGAATGATCCCGCTCAATTTCTCATAAAACAAAAATATAGAAGGTGTCCGAGACACACTTGAGCTTTCTCCTCTTTATTTTCCTCGATCGAGGTTAGCAATCTTATCTTTTCTCTGTCATTGATACAATGCATGTGTCTATGTGAATTGGTCATTTCACTATTTATGATGTCCTATTTTATGATAAACTTACTTATATGATGCAGATGAACGGTCGGGAATGGATGTACGGTGACCGGCGCGTATCCGGGTATATGAAAGGCGTGGATAAATTTATCGATGTGGCTACGGCAAACAAAGAGAATGGTTTTATACGTTGTACATGTGTTCAATGTCGGAACAACAAGGAGTACTCTTCCTTGAAAATCATTCGCGACCACCTGATTATGAAAGGTTTCATGCCCAACTATAATTGCTGGACCAAGCACGGGGAAAGAGGGGTTATGATGGAAGATGGTGAAGAAGAAGATGATGATAACAACTATCATCATATGTTTCCTGAATACAGTGATACTGCAATGGAAGACAATGGAGAGGAAGGAGGTGAAGAACGAGCATCAGATGAGCCGGCTGATGAACTTGGTAGGGTCATTTCTGATGCAAAGCGAGACTATGAAATAGAAAATGAGAAGTTGATGTTAGAGGGCATGTTAGAAGATCACAAGAAATTGTTGTACCCAAATTGTGAAGATGGCAGCACAAAGCTGGGTACCACACTGGAATTGTTGCGATGGAAGGCAGAGTGTGGTCTAACTGACTCCTCATTTGAAAAGATGCTGAAAATAATGAAGCCGAAGTTTCCAAAACATAACGAACTTCCCGAGAGTACCTACGAAGCAAAGAATACTCTTTGTCCTCTAGGATTAGATATGCAAAAGATACATGCATGCATTAATGACTGCATCCTCTACCGCGGTAAGGAGTATGAGAATTTAGATAAATGCCCGGTATGCAATGCATTGCGGTATAAAATCATATGAGATGACCCTGGTGATGTTGAGGGAGAGCCCCTCCTGAAGAGGGTTCCTTCTAAGGTTATGTGGTATGCTCCTATAATACCAAGGTTGAAACGCATGTTCAGAAACAAAGAGCATGCCAGGTTGTTGCGATGGAACAAAGAAGACCGTAAGAAAGACGGGAAGTTGAGACACCCTGCTGATGGGTCACAGTGGAGAAAAATCGAGAGAGACTTCCCAAACTTTGCAGGTGACGCAAGGAACTTATGGTTTGGTCTAAGTACGGATGGCATGAATCCTTTTGGGGAGCAGAGCTGCAGTCACAGCACCTGGCCCGTGACTCTATGTATCTATAACCTGCCTCCTTGGTTATGCATGAAGCGTAAGTTAATTATGATGCCAATGCTCATCCAAGGCCCGAAGAAACCGGGCAACGACATTGATGTGTACCTTAGGCCATTAGTTGAAGAACTCTTACAGTTGTGGGGCAAACCAGGTGTACGTGCGTGGGATGAGAAAAAACAGGAGCCATTTGATCTACGAGGGTTGTTATTCGTAACCATCAATGATTGGCCTGCTCTTAGTAACCTTCGTGATGACAAACAAGGGATATAAGGCATGCACACACTGTTTAGATAAGACTGAAGGTAAATATTTGCATAAATGCAAGAAGGTTGTGTACCTGGCGAATCGATGATTTCTTCCGACCAATCATCCCATAAGAAAGAAAGGCAAGCATTTCAAAGGTGAGGCAGATCACTGGAAGAAGCCTGAACTCCCTACTGGTGATGATGTATTTGGTATGGTCAAGGACATAGAAGTAATATTTGGAAAGGGTCCCGGCGGTCAATCAGTTCCGAACGACGTCGCTACAGGACACGCACCCATGTGGAAGAAGAAATCTATATTTTGGGACCTGCCATATTGGAAAGTCCTGCGTGTCCGCTCTTCAATCGACGTGATGCACGTGACGAAGAATCTTTGCGTGAACCTTCTAGGATTCCTAGGCGTGTATGGGAAGACAAAAGATACACCAGAAGCACGGGAGGACCAACAAATTATGAAAGACCCAAAGAACATGCATACACAGAACAAGACGGATAAAGGGCGTCACTTAAGTCGTGCCAGCTATGCTCTTACCAAAGCAGAGAAGGAAATCTTTTTTGAAGTCCTTTATAGTATCAAGGTGCCGTCGGGATTCTCATCTAATATAAAGGGGATAATAAATATGGCAGAGAAAAATTTCCAAAACCTGAAGTCTCATGACTGTCACGTGATTATGACGCAGTTGCTTCCGATTGCATTGAGGGGGCTTCTACCGGAAAATGTTCGAGTATCCACTATGAAGCTGTGTGCATTCCTCAATGCAATATCTCAGAAGGTAATCAATCCAGATATTCTGCCAAGGCTACAGAAGGATGTGGTACAATGTCTTGTTAGTTTTGAATTGGTGTTCTCACCATCCTTCTTCAATATTATGACGCATCTCCTGGTTCACCTAGTGGAAGAGATTGCCATTCTCGGTCCGGTATTTCTGCACAATATGTTCCCATTTGATAGGTTCATAGGAATCTTAAAGAAATATGTTCATAACCATGCTAGACCAGAAGGAAGCATCTCCAAGGGATATGGAACTGAGGAGGTCATTGAGTTTTGTGTTGACTTTATTCCTGACCTTAAGCCGATTGGTGTTTCTGACTCGCGGCATGAGGGAAGACTAAGTGGAAAAGGCATGCTGGGAAAGAAAGCAATGATATGTAGGGACGGGGATTCTTTCACTAAAGAACACTACACAGTTCTACATAATTCCACCTTGGCAGCTCTGTATATCGAGGAACACAAGAATATTCTACGCTCCAAAAACCGGGAAGCTGAATCACTGATTCTGAGATGAACACATGAAGTCTTTCGGTGGTTGGATGCGGACACATCTCTTGAATGACACCACTGTTGGAGATCAGCTATACTTGTTGGCGGCGTCCACATATTCTACTGTATTGAATTTCCAAAGTACGAAATAAATGGGAATACATTCTACACGATCGCCCAAGATAAAAAGATCACCAACCAAAATAGTGGTGTCGCTTTGATGCAATAGACGAGAATGGACAAAAGGACACATATTATGGTTACATAGAGGAGATATGGGAACTAGACTATGGAGTCTCTTTTAAGGTCCCTTTGTTTCTGCAAATGGGTCAACCTGAATGGGGAAGGGTAAAGATAGACCGGTTATGCGGAATGACAAGTGGATCTCAAAAATCTTGGTTATAGAGATGAACCATTCGTCTAGCCAATGATGTGTCTCGGGTTTTCTATGTGAAGGACATGTCCTCCGGACGAAAAAAGAAAAAAAAATACGAATACATCATATGATGAGCCAAAGCGTCACATAGTTCTTTCAGGGAAAATAAACATCGTGGGAATCGATTACAAGACAGACATGTCAGAAGATTATAATAAGTTTGATGAAATTCCGCCCTTCACAGTGAAAACTGACCCAAGCATTCCGTTAAGTAAAGAAGATGCTCCATGGTTATGTCTGAAGCGATCATAAGGAAGGACATATGCCAAGAAGTTCATGCTCATATTATGTAACTCTAGTTCATGTCTTTCGTGGTTTGTGGCTTCACCGAAGGATATCTTTCGCAGTTTGTGGCTTGACCGGGACTATATATAGGGGGGCCTTTAGTCCCGGTTTTGTAGTCTCAGTTTTTAATATTAATAAATGTCTTGAGTGTTAGTCCCGTTTTGTGGCTGGACCGGGACTATGAAGAAGTTGTCGATTCGTACCCATTAAGATCTGATCTCCAAACGCGGTCACATATTAGGAGTGCCTCAATGACAGTTTCTTGAGATGCCAAGGGCTGGGATCGGCATCTCCTGGTCATAGTGGTGTGGTGTCCCTGCTCTCGAAAACCATCTTGCAGCTTGTAACTTCTATAACTAGATCAATACACCTGGGAGCTAACTAATTTCACATATTAGGGAGTGCCTCTATGACCAGTTTCTCGGAGATGCCGGAGGACTGAGCTCCATCGACATCTCCCTGAAACTGGCCGTAGTGGTGTCCCTACTCTCGAAAACCATCTTGCAGCTTGTAACTTCTCTAACTAGATCAATACGCCTGGGAGCTAACTAATTTCACATATTAGGGAGTGCCTCTATGACCAGTTTCTCGGAGATGCCGGAGGACTGGGCTCCGTCGGCATCTCCCTGAAACTGGCCGTAGTGGTGTCCCTTCTCTCAAAAACCATCTTGGATATTCCTCAAACTGGCTGGAGGATTGGACTCACAAGGATGCCTATTTATAGTACAAGCAGCTCGGCATAGTGTCGACACTTACGAAATAATGTCGACACTCACCCCTATTATTAGTGCTGACTCGTGTTTTGTCCCGGTTGGTGTCTCCAACCGGGACTAAAGGTTCATCTTTAGTCCCGGTTGGTGAAACCATCCGGGACAAGGTACACGCTGCACGACATAATGTCGACACTCACCCCTATCATTAGTGCTGCCTGGCCCAGCCTGCCGAAATCCCTCCAACCGGGACTAAAGATGAACCTTTAGTATATTGAAAATCCGAACAATGAAAATCCTTCATGTGGTGTCATATTATGTGACATAGTTGAAAGGAAAAATACCAGACTTGGTATATTGATCATGTTTCGAAAAAACCTTCACAAAATGACCTATCATGTTCGAGGTTTCATGGCTTTCGGTCCAAATGACCGATGTTATGTGCTGAATCACAGCATAGTTTGTGATGTTGTGCCCATATTATGCATGCTGTGGACATTGGTATGGAGAACAATGTTGTAGGAGGAAGTTTTCCTTTTTTTCGCACGGAAAAGCCCTTTTCCATTTTCCGAGCGTAAAAAACGGGTCGTTTTGTGAAGTAACCACCAAAATGCCGTTTCAGAATGCTACCGTCCCATTTTCCTAAAATACTAGACCACCTTACATGGACTATCTCCCAACCGGGACATCTCAAACCTTTTCGTCCATCCCGGGTAAAAAGGACAAATGTCTGCCGAATCGGTAGGAAGTGGGTCCGGTTTGTACTACAGGTACATGATCTATTGCCCGTGATTTTTTGAAAAAATCATTTTTAGAATCGCAATATGTGGTTTCTTCAGAGATCCAATGTAATTTCTAACGATGCTCGTCCCCTATCTTCATGCACACCGGTTCGACCATAGTTAGAAATTCAGATAATTCAAAACGGGCATAATAAATTCAAAAAAAATCCGAACAATGAAAATCCTTCGCGTGGTGTCATATTATGTGACATAGTTGAAAGGAAAAATACCAGACTTGGTATATTGATCATGTTTCGAAAAAACCTTCACAAAATGACCTATCATGTTCGAGGTTTCATGGCTTTCGGTCCAAATGACCGATGTTATGTGCTGAATCACGGCATAGTTTGTGATGTTGTGCCCATATTATGCATGCCTGTGGACATTGGTATGGAGAACAATGTTGTAGGAGGAAGTTTTCCTTTTTGTCGCACGAAAAATCCCTTTTCCATTTTCCGAGCGCAAAAAACGGGTCGTTTTGTGAAGTAACCACCAAAATGCCGTTTCAGAATGCTACCGTCCCATTTTCCTAAAATACTAGACCACCTTACATGGATTATCTCCCAACCGGGACATATCAAGCCTTTTTGTCCATCCCGGGTAAAAAGGAAAAATGTCTGCCGAATCGGTAGGAAGTGGGTCTGGTTTGTACTACAGGTACATGATCTATCGCCCGTGATTTTTTGAAAAAATCATTTTTAGACTCTCAATATGTGGTTTCTTCAGAGATCCAATGCAAGTTCTAACGATGCTCGTCCCCTATCTTCATGCACACCGGTTCGACCATAGTTAGAAATTTAGATAATTCAAAACGGGCATAATAAATTCAAACAATGAAAATCGTTTGAGTGGTGCTATATTATGTGACATAGTTGAAAAGAAAAATACCAGACTTGGTATATTGATCATGTTTCGAAAAAACCTTCACAAAATGACCTATCATGTTCGAGGTTTCATGGCTTTCGGTCCAAATGACTGATGTTATGTGCTGAATCACGGCATAGTTTGTTATGTTGTGCCCATATTATGCATGTGTGTATATTGGTATGGATAACAATGTTGCAGGAGGAAGTTTTCCTTTTTGTCGCACGGAAAAGCCCTTTTCCATTTTCCGAGCGCAAAAAAGGTCGTTTTGTGAAGTAAACACCAAAATGCCGTTTCAGAATGCTACCGTCCCATTTTCCTAAAATACTAGACCACCTTACATGGACTATCTCCCAACTGGGACATCTCAAACCTTTTCGTCCATCCCGGGTAAAAAGGACAAATGTCTGCCGAATCGGTAGGAAGTGGGTCCGGTTTGTACTACAGGTACATGATCTATCGCCCGTGATTTTTTGAAAAAATCATTTTTAGACTCGCAATATGTGGTTTCTTTAGATATCCAATGCAAGTTCTAACGATGCTCGTCCCCTATCTTCATGCACACCGGTTCGACCATAGTTAGAAATTCAGATAATTCAAAACGGGCATAATAAATTCAAAAAAATCCGAACAATGAAAATCCTTCGCGTGGTGTCATATTATGTGACATAGTTGAAAGGAAAAATACTAGACTTGGTATATTGATCATGTTTCGAAAAAACCTTCACAAAATGACCTATCATGTTCGAGGTTTCATGGCTTTCGGTCCAAATGACCGATGTTATGTGTTGAATCATGGCATAGTTTGTGATGTTGTGCCCATATTATGCATGCGTGTGGACATTGGTATGGAGAACAATGTTGCAGGTGGAAGTTTTCCTTTTTTTCGCACGGAAAAGCCCTTTTCCATTTTCCGAGCGCAAAGCGTCGTTTGTGAAGTAACCACCAAAATGCCGTCTCAGAATGCTACCGTCCCATTTTCCTAAAATACTAGACCACCTTACATGGACTATCTCCCAACCGGGACATCTCAAACCTTTTCATCCATCCCGGGTAAAAAGGACAAATGTCTGCCGAATCTGTAGGAAGTGGGTCCTGTTTGTACTACAGGTACATGATCTATCGCCCGTGATTTTTTGAAAAAATCATTTTTAGACTCGCAATATGTGGTTTCTTCAGAGATCCAATGCAAGTTCTAAATGAGCCATTTTTCTTCCCGCCATTTTTCTTCCTGCCATTTTTTCCCAGCATTTCTCCCGCATGTCCTTCTCGCCAGTTCTTCCCTCCAGTTATCTTCCTGCCATTTCTCACTATATATATGTAGGGTTGGCCTCCATTGTCATTGCAAATCTCTAGACTCATATTTGCAACCTCATCACTCTTTCCCATGACTTCCACCGTAGCACTAACTCCCAGGGAGGCGGAGGAGCTTTGCGCCTCGAACTACCCCTGCCAAGACTCTTGTGTCCCGTCGGTGGATCTTTGGCCTTGAGGCGTGCCGATTCCTCTGTCCCTCTAGGTGTGGCGCGTCGGATGGCCATCACGAACCACTACTACTCGAGCTCACCTTGGGCCGAGCGGACGAATCCGGATGGCATCCCGACTATTTCCCGACTTGGGAAGCCTTCTTCGTGGATCGGCGTGAGGCGCTCGCCAGCATGAGGAGGATGGCCCACCTCCTCCGAACTTCAACGAGGTCGGCCGGTTGTCTTTGGCGGTCGGACTCTCAGGCGTCATGGCCTCACGACACGGCCGACTCTAGCCCCCCTTGCGCTACCCTCAAGTCCGGCCCACTCATACTCGGCCTTCAAGGTTCAACTCTACGGCGACCCGGCGACGCCGCATGGCGAGTATGACGACTACAGTGGCGAGTATTACAGGTGTAGGCAGGAGCATGACTGAATCACTCCAACATTGCAAAACAAGTTTGGCCGATTGTGGCTTAATCTGGCCATGTATCTTAATTTTTAGTTCTTCTATGTAACTTTGTGTTAGTTGCGTTATGTACTTTAATTCCAGTTCTATCCTAATAAAATTTTCTTTCCTCCCATTATTTTCCGTCCTTTTTTTCCGCCCATTAATATATAAAAAATATAAGTTAATTCAAATCCAAATTAAAAATAGAAAATGGTTTTGAATTATTTATTCAAATCCAAACACTATTTATGTTTAAAGTTTTTCTAAATTCCAACTTAATATTAAAACAATATAAGTTAATTCAGTTTTAATTGTAAATGGTTCATATTTTAAATGGTTACATTAATTATTTTTTAAAACATAAAATGGTTTTGAATTATTTATTCAAATCCAAACAATTTTTATGTTTAAAGTTTTTCTAAATTCCAAATTAATATTAGAAAAATATAAGTTAATTCATTTTTAATTGTAAATGGTTCATATTTTAAATGGTTACATTAATTATTTTTTAAAACAGAAAATGGTTTTGAATTATTTATTCAAATCCAAACACTTTTTCATGTTTAAAGTTTTACTAAATTCCAAATTAATATTAAAAAAATAAAAGTTAATTCATTTTTAATTGTAAATGGTTCATATTTTAAATGGTTACATTAATTATTTTTTAAAACAGAAAATGGTTTTGAATTATTTATTCAAATCCAAACACTTTTTATGTTTAAAGTTTTTCTAAATTCCAAATTAATATTAAAAAATATAAGTTAATTCATTTTTAATTGTAAATGGTTCATATTTTAAATGGTTACATTAATTATTTTTTAAAACAGAAAATGGTTTTGAATTATTTATTCAAATCCAAACACTTTTTATGTTTAAAGTTTTTCTAAATTCCAAATTAATATTCAAAAAATATAAGTTAATTCATTTTTAATTTTAAATGGTTACATTAATTATTTTTTAAAAACAGAAAATGGTTTTGAATTATTTATTCAAATGCAAACACTTTTTATGTTTAAAGTTTTTCTAAATTCCAAATTAATATTCAAAAAATATAAGTTAATTCATTTTTAATTTTAAATGGTTCATAGTTTAAATGGTTACATTAATTATTTTTTTAAACAGAAAATGGTTTTGAATTAATTATTCAAATTCAAACACTTTTTATGTTTAAAGTTTTTCTAAATTCCAAATTAATATTAAAAAATATAAGTTAATTCATTTTTAATTGTAAATGGTTCATATTTTAAATGGTTACATTAATTATTTTTTAAAACAGAAAATGGTTTTGAATTATTTATTCAAATCCAAACACTTTTTATGTTTAAAGTTTTTCTAAATTCCAAATTAATATTCAAAAAATATAAGTTAATTCATTTTTAATTTTAAATGATTACATTAATTATTTTTAAAAACAGAAAATGGTTTTGAATTATTTATTCAAATGCAAACACTTTTTATGTTTAAAGTTTTTCTAAATTCCAAATTAATATTCAAAAAATATAAGTTAATTCATTTTTAATTTTAAATGGTTCATAGTTTAAATGGTTACATTAATTATTTTTAAAACAGAAAATCGTTTTGAATTAATTATTCAAATTCAAACACTTTTTATGTTTAAAGTTTTTCTAAATTCCAAATTAATTATCATTTAAAAAACATTACAAATTTAAACCCCAAATAAAAAATAAGGCGGGAACAGAGATAAAATTCTTGAAAAAATTTGAAAACAGGTTCATATGTCCTGGTTGGAGCCACCAACCGGGACTAAAGAGCCCTGCGCGTGCCCCTTTGGCTGATGAAAAAAAAGTGGACTATACGTCCCGGTTGGTGGCTCCAACCAGGACGTATGACCCTTTAGTCCCAGTTGGAACCACCAACCGGGACAAAAGGTCCTTTGGTTATAACTGTTCGCTCCTTCTCCTTCTCCTTCTTCCCCGTTCCTCACTCACCCGCAACAGATCGCCGCCGCCGCGAGGACAAGCGCTAGGACGCCGTCAGGCTGCCAAACCGTTGCCCCGCTATAGGCCTCCACGCGCTGCCCCGCCGTCGGACTCCACTCGCTGCCCCGCCGTCGCGCCTCCACGCGCTGCTTCTTCCTCGACCCCGACGAGCTCCGTCGCGCTCCTCGCCGGCGCTCCGAGCCTTGCCTTTCCTCACCGTCGTCCCCAATCGCTCCGGCGACCATTAGCTAGCGGCGCTAGGTTAGATAGGTTCCTCTAGCTCGCACGGTTTGAACAGACCCAACGGCGCTCCCTAGAATCGCCGGAAACATCGCCGGCGACCACCGCCTGCCGCTCCGGTCGCGTCGTCGCGAGTGACGTGGCCACCACGTGGCCACGGGGTGGACCCAGCGTGGCCTGGGGCCCGCTCGTCAGCCCCTCTGGCTAGATCCAGCCCCGGTGAGAAACGCCCTGACCCCCCCCACCCACTTTGCGTGTGGGGCTGCTGATGTGGCTCCGGCCCCACCAGTCAGTCTCTATGGGTAGGTTCAGTCATGGTAACAAAAGCCCTGGGTTCTTTATGACTTCATCCTGATGTAATAAATTGTTTTATAATTCCAGAAAATGATTAAATATTGTAAAATTCATATCTTATTATTTATAAGTTAGAAAAATACAAATAATATACCCAAATGTTCAGAAAAATGAGTTCTACCTTTTTAGGCTATAATCATGCATTGCTAATCAACTTTAATGACAAGTTTAATTAGAGAACTAAATCAACCCCTCTCATGTGTTTCCGGAGTTTCCCGAGTTAGGGTTTTCAACCCTCGGAACCCCGTTTAAATTGCCGAGCAAGTTTTAGTGTTTCATTTCAATGCAATTCAACTTGTCATATAATCATCCTTGTTTGATAATTCCTCCTATCCCTCCTCCCCGACCGCCACAACGCCTCTGTCTCCGTCCATCGCCACGCGCTCTAACCGTCCCTTCCCTTTTAGTCTGTATGTATATATTGTGTATGTATATATAGTGTGTATGCATATATTTTTATTATTGTGTATGTATATATTAGGGTTTCTCTGAATTAGGGTTTATCCGTTTTGACTTATCTGTTTTTTCACCTATGCAGAAAATATGGACCCACACAACAGAGACGAAGAAAAGGAAGAGTTGATCCAAGGTGTGATCCGCGGGGAAGAAAATTTAGATGTATCGACGTTTCTGAATAACTCCGGTGAGGGTGATCCTATTTTTACCGGAAGAGGCGACTTGTTTGAGGTTGAAGGTGATGCCTTCCGCGAGGGAGAAGGCGATGCCTTGTGTAATCGAGAAGACGATCGCTCTGGCGAGGTGCATGTAATATAATTAATTCATTAATTAATCATCTGCTATCTATATAGAAATAGTAATGACGATCTTTCTTCTTTTAGCCCTCCGGATCGAACAAATCTACTGAAAAGAGCGGACGAGGCCCAACCAAAAAGTTGGAAGACCATGAGAGGTTCAGGATCGAAGATATCGCTAAAGACGGCAAACCGATGGCTCCCGAAGTTGTCGCAATCAAATTTGTGGCACAGTGCAGAGTAATCATTAGGGACTTAATCCTGATCACCATTCAAAATTGGAATAGGCCTGCTGATGCAGAAGAATAGGGAACATGTTTGTTTGTCCCTAACAAGGCCAAAGATTTACTGTGGAAGAGGCTCATGGTTAATTTCAAACTACCGAAGATAGAGCTGGATCCAAATGCGGAGGATCCAGTTGAGGACGCCTTAGAACATGGGAGAGCCATGGAGGCTAAGGTCAGGGAGTGGGCTATGAAGAAGATGGCCCAGTTTTTCACCAACTAGAAGAAAGGTTGCACCTTGACTATGTCGTGAAAGAGAAGACTCCGGATTTCAAGAAGATTCAGTTTGAGAAGATAAAACCATTCTGGGCTGAGTTTGTAAATTACAAGGCATCAGAAAAAGCTAAGAAAATGTCTGCAACGAATAAGCTGAATGCTTCTAACAAGAAGTATCACCATACTATGGGGCAAGGTGGCTACAGGGCTGGAATTCCTAAGTGGGAGAAACTTGAGAATGAACTGTGTGCTAAAAAGATCACCCCAGAGACAGGCGATTGGGTAGAACGAGCAAGGAATTGGTTTTACGGGCATGGGGGCACGTTGGACTCGGAAGGGATGTGTATATATAACATACGACGTAAAGAAGACCCCTTGCCAATCGAGAAGATGAGAAAAGTAGTAAAGGCTGTTAAAGATGGGGACTTTATTCCCGATAGAGAGAATGATGAGCTCACACTCCCCCTTGGAAATAAGGAACATGATGGACGAACACGAGGCACAAGCGGATCCAAACCATGGAGGACTAGGTTTCCCGAAGAGAGGAATAAATATCCTGATAGAAGCCGTCAGAGGAGAAAGGACAAGGCGGAAGTTGAAGCAGATATTCAGAAAGAGCGAATGCGTATAATTGAAGAACGAATAAAGCAACAACAAGATGAAATTAACGCACTTAAAGAGCAAAGTACTACCGGCCTATCAAATAATCAAAAAAGCAGTGTGGCTTCCACCAAGGTCCCGGGTGATGACAATGGCGATGACAATGGTGCACCAACGATGGCTCCTGTTGGCTACCCAGTGGATGATATCACAGAGATGACACAGTGCGAGCTACATGTCAAAGTTGTGAACATATCAATTAAGGTGGCGGTCGGCTATGCCTTACCAATTGGACCCACACCAACTTACCACTGTCGTCCGGTTCCAGAGGGCTATGCTGTTGTCGGGGTGGATGAAATCATGCCCACCTTTGAAGTTTTGGATCTTCACTACCCTGCAGGTGAAGGGGATGTGACTGTACTGGGAGACGCAACAAACGTCACCATTCTTATGGCCAAAGGAATGTATCGTGCTTAGAAATCACACGCCAAGGCCATCTTCACCGCCACCTCACCCGTCTCCAGCGAGATCGTCGCCGCCGCGGCAGCTGTCTTCGTCGCCTCACCCGGCTCCGTTGCCTCACCAATCTCCGGCGTAGCCATCGCCACGGGAGCCATCGCCGGCGCCTCAGGATAAAAAGCGTAAGCGTACCGCTACTCTGCGTCATGGTAAGCGATCGCCGAAATGTACACAAGAGCCTCTTCCAAAAGTACCAAAGGTTCCTCCCAAGAGAGCTTATGATTGTACTGAAGAGGAGACTGCGGCGATCGTTGATGCGGAAACGACAACGTTTTTCGCTAAGCTGAGGCGGCCGAAAGAGCCAGAGTTCCCCAGCACCAAAGAAGAAAAATCCAAAGTGTTGAAAATGCTAAAGACTCTTCATCAACCCGAGCCAAAGCTGTCATCAGACTATGAGCGTTCTATTCTCAGGTCACATACGGCACAAAAAGCCTCGAAGAGCAGTACTGATGCAAGCGAGAAATCTGTTGCCAAGCTCGGAGAACAAGCAAAACAGTCTTGCGCCCCTCTCAAGGTGATTTCCCAAACCAATGCGGGGTCGAGCAAATATGGGACCGAAGAGCAGTATGATCCAGAGGTAGTTGCATAATACGGAGAAGCTGCCGCTGCTCAAGGTATGAGTATTGCCCAGTACTTATCCCAGTTAGAGTACTTCCCCGTGAGTGAAGTAGCATACAAATACCAGTACGACAAACCTCTCATCAAACTTGAGGAGGTATATAATCTTCCAACAAAAATGCGAAGATTGCATAACTGGTACATGCATGCCACAAAGGCCGGGGCTAACTGGATAGTGCTGAGGGTTACAAAAAAGCATCATGAGAAAGAAAAGGATGACATGATATCCATTGAATTTGATGAACT
This sequence comes from Avena longiglumis, assembly GCA_030063025.1. NCBI lineage: Eukaryota > Viridiplantae > Streptophyta > Magnoliopsida > Poales > Poaceae > Avena > Avena longiglumis. Next base: position 434,303,525 of record CP125977.1, on the reverse strand, counting down.
ATTTCAATTATTCAATCAAGACACCTTGGACAAATCGATCATCAGTGTCTATTGTCTATAAGTACTAATTCTGTAATTAATTTAGTCTCCAGCTATCTCATCGTGTTTATTGCATGTATATAATTATACTGTAATATGCAGAATGAAGATTCTCGAATGCAGCAGAGGACAAATCTATGAGATTGGCTTCATTGACCCATATTGGCTTGATGAAGCTAATCTCAAAACAAGCACCCAGGATACGGAGGATAATATAGTACACGCGTTAAGGTTTCAAGAAACCAGAAGGGAAATACGTTTTCCTTACAACTTCGAGTGAGTGTTATTGTATTCTATATACTTTCTATTTTGCTTACTCGATGTTAAGTATATAATTAATTAGTTATGCATTCGCAGCTTCCACTATATTCTATCAATCATTCAACTTGACAAAGGGTGTGTACTAGTCATGGACTCGAAACATAAACCCCTTGAGCAGTGGAAGGACATGCAGATGCTTCTCCAGCGGTAATTCTAATCATAACGACACTATATCGGCAACATTCATGAATTTTATGATATCAAGTATTAATAACTTATTTTATTTGTTTTCTTCGTCGGGCAACGCTTGGAAACGGTTCACCAACAAGGCTAGGGGTGTTTGGAAAGCGGAGCTTACCTTTGAAGCACTAGATGTAAGCACCACTAGCTATATCCGCGCATCTCTTTGATTCTAGTTTTGATACAGTTATTATCATGCTTGATTATTATTTTGATTGAACTATGTTCTCGTAAAGTGCCTGACACAGGGACCAAGTAACAATCTATGTGGATACTATGTTTGCGAGTTCATCCGGCAGACGTGCGATGAGAAGGGCAGAAATTTAGAGCAACTCCACTTACATAAACAATTTCTATAGTTTTTAATTACAATCAAATTGTGTTTAGTTTCATTCATATAGGCTGACTCCTTTTTTAAATCAGATCGAACGTCTACGGGACGGTCTTCTGCCAAAGGATTGAGTACGAGCAATTCAGGAGGAAATGGCGGGATTTTTGGATGCAGAAGTCCTAAACCCAAAAGGGAATACTGTTCGGCTGTGTATAGACAATAGGGATTGTAAAAAGAGCAACTTTATATGTAGTGCATGAACTCGATCCATATATCGAATGTAATATTATCATGATGATCTTGTATAATATAATGGTTTCTTCATTGATGAGTGCAAAACACTAAATAAACAATAAAACAACCTAAATGAATTCTCTGCCGCGGCAGAGAAATGTGCCAAATCTCTGTCGCGGCAGAAGGTTATTTGTCCCGGTTCGTGTTACGAACCGGGACGGTTGCTCCACCCCCCCTCGCCCTCTGACGCCGCCACGTGTACCCCCATTTGTCCCGGTTGGTGGAGCAACCGGGACTAAAGGTTGGGGCTATAGTCCCGATTGCCCCGTCCCGGTTGGGTAACCGGGACTAATGCCCCTTACCAACCGGGACAATGGGGCGTTTTCTACTAGTGTATCATACTAGTATTATATTTAATGATTTATAGAATCTCAATATAAAATTGTGTACAAGATTTATTTGTATGAAGATTTTCTAGTTTTACGTGCTATGATATGGTATCTGCCTATGCTACTCTAACCATCTATTTCTTCATTAATTGTTGTGCTACATCAGATTTTTACCAACATGGATACTATGATACTTCCACTAGAACCAGCCTTAGGGCACTACATTGTTTAGGAAACTATTAGGTACTTCTCTCTATTCCACAATATAAGCATCTTTAGCAAAGGAGTATGTGTCACGCAATTTAAAATGATGATTTTTGGGCCTTATTCTATTTATCTAGTCAACCTTCTTTTATTCTTGATTAATTATTATAAAAAAAATACTAATTTGTACTCCCTCCAATACATATTAATAACCTTAATTTTATCTAAATTTAGATATATCTTATTAAATATTTATACTATATATATAATATTTAGACTAGATGCGTTTGTATCGGCAGTATAGACAAATTTGACCTAAGTTGAAAAGGAATTCACAAACTGAACTCGCGCTGAAACTATTTTACTCTACTAACCCTTTTGTGTAATGCCTAACGGAAAGGCTTCACACTACACAGTATAGCGCCTATGGCAAAGGCGTTACACCCCTTGCCAGCGTGGCACGCCGATCCCATGAACCGATCCAGTAGCACCTGGGTGTAAAGCGTTACAGATAGGCGCTATACTACTGCATATATACTGTGTGCATTTATACGAAACAAAATATTGGCTTAGCCTAGATGGTTGAGCCCTTTAGTCTTATGCAACAGATCCTGGGTTTGAATCCCAATTCTCACTATTTTAATTTTAATTTTTCTAAGCTGGTCTATGCTTGTAACATCTCACTCGGTGTTAATTACAAACTATACTTACAAACTTAATTAGACAAAATCTAGAAATACATTTATTACAGACTGAGAGAGTACGAGTTACTACTGTACAATATAATGTACGGACACCTAACGCTAACACTGCAGAAAAGTAGTAATACTCATGCCGTTTCAAGGCATCTCAATTAGCTATTATGGATCGAATTTGCGTTGGCATTTGTAGTAATAGAAACAAATAAAAAGAACGAGGAGGCTAGCCTGGCTAGCTCCATCGTCATTGACATGTGCATGGAGATGGAGCCATCATGTTCTACCTTTCGAGGCCACCCAAGAGGGAGCAGCAGAGCATATCATCAAGGAGGCAACCGTGGCCGACGAGCATGGCAGAGTTATGGACGTAGAAAAATTAAAACAGTAGAGTTATTAACTTAGAAAAATTGAAAAAAAAGCAGAGTTATGGACTTAGAAAAATTGAAAAAAAAAGCAGATATATGGAGTTGAAAAAATAAAAAAAAATAGTTAGAAGTAGGAGTCGAACACATGACCTATTGCTCATCAATAAAAAAGGACTCAACCATCCAACCTAACACAATCTTTTGTCTAGTTTAGATGCATACAGTATATATACAGTATATATGTAGTAGTATAGCGCCTATCTGTTAGACGCTACACTTTGTACAGTAACGTCTTATGCTGAGGCGCTACTAGATCGGTCCATGGGACCCGCGTGCCACGTTGGCAAAGGGTATAGCGCCTTTGCCATAGGCGCTACACCGTGTAGTGTGAAGCATTTCCGTTAGGCGCTACACAAAAGGGTTAGTGGAGTAAAATAGTTTTAACACAAATTCAGTTTATGAATTCCTTTCCAACCGTTCTGCGGACTCTAGCCGGTCTGGGCCTCACCGTTGTGAGCGTGGCTCCAGCCTCGCCGCCTCCTCGATTCCTGCGGAGTCGGAGCGCCCGGACATCCTCGAGGTCTTCATGCCACCTGGAGATCTTGACGCGGCGCGGCGTCTGGCGGTCGTCTACTTGGAGCCGCGCGGCGGTTTCCTCAACCCTGGAGAATCCATCACCCGCGCCATCTTTGCTGCTACCCACCTCCAGTTTGAGCTTGTCCCTTCTGCTGTGGGCGAGACCTATATTAGGTTCCGCTCCCCTGAGCAGCGCGACCATGCCATGCGTGAGCAACCTTTCTTCCGGGATGAGGTGCGCATCAATCTGGTCCCTGAGGAGGAAGCCCAGCGTGCGCCGCTTCCGGAGCCTGTTCTCCTTGCTCTTCTGGTGGCATCTCCTTTCCCTGCTGAGCACATCAACCCCACCAATATCCCTGTTGTGTTCGCTTCTTTCGGTGAAGTTATTGGAATTGACCCCATCTGCCTGCTGGGGAAGGATCTGTCTACTGTCAAGGTTGTTGTCGTGCTGGACGATGCTGCCGATGTCCCATGCAATATCTGGCCTAAGAAAGGGCCCTGGGGTACTCGGATTGTCAGCGTTTCCATTGACCGGGTCTGGCCTTACGAAGATTCTCTGGTGCTTGGCGAATATCAACCGTTCTTTGCTCCTCCACCGCCTCCTCCGTTCGGCCACAACCGCTCTGCTCTGCTCGGCCGCCCTGTGGATTTTGTTGGGGATTGTGGGAGCCCGCGTGGTCCCGGTGCTGGTGCTGCTCTTGGGCCTGGGCCAGGTGCGCACGGTGCCCACCACCATCAGATGTTGCTGCTGGGGGGACCGGAGACACCCTCGTTCGTGCTCGGCCAGATGGAAGCTGCTGATGCCTGCGCTGCTCCCCCACCCTCCCCCTGCTCGCCTGTCGGGGACCTGGAGACCAGTGGGCAGTCCGAAATCTGGGGCGGGTCCGATGTGGATGCGGTCACGTCTGGTTCGTCGCTGCCCAGCTCGCAGCATAGCTCACCGATCCTCCTGGGCCTGCATGGGGATGCTGTTGCACCAGATGCTGCACCCGGCCTTCCCCCTGTTGTTGCTACTGTGGGTATGCCCCGGGACGACGCTCCCTGGACTGTTGTGCGGTCTCGCCGCGGCCGCAGGAACGACAATGCTGATCAGCTCCCTCCTCTGCTGCCAAAGACTGGTCCGGTCAGGAAAAGTGTGAGGCTTGCTAGCAAGGAGCCTCTTGAGTTCGAGGACACCACCTCCAAAGCTGTCAAGCGCCGTGAGCTCAAGGATGCTCTCGTCGGGTGCTCTACCAGGCTACAGAATCACGTCAAGAATAGCAAAGTGCTCCAGAAACTGAAGTCTCCTATGGGGATGAAGCCTGTGTCCAAGCTGAGATCTGCTGCTTTTGGCAGCTGCAAGGTGCTGGCTGGTGATCCATGATTAGCTCCTTATCGGAACCACCTGGCAACGTTGTGCGCATGAGCACCCCGTCTATGTTTCTCTCTACCCCCGGTCCTTCCTGTGTCTGTGTCCACCTTGTTAATCAAAGGGTCTGCTGCTGTTCGGCAAGCCCCCACAACCTGTGTAATGTTCCCTCTTCTAATGGTGTTTGCCGATCTAATGGATAGTGTTTCCTCCAAAAATCTCCTATTCGTTTTCTGGAATGTTAAGGGGCTTGGGGACGCAAGTAAGTGTGAGGCGGTCCGTGACAACCTCCTTTCGGCGAAACCGGTCGTTGTATGCCTCCAGGAGACGAAGCTGGCCTCCCTGGACCACGTCAAGTCCAGGTCCTTCCTCCCCTCTAACCTCACTGATTTCTGTACCGTTGATGCTGTCGGCTCTCGAGGTGGCCTCGTCACCGCTTGGGATAGTCGAGTCCTCTCCCTCTCCTCCCACGTCCAGAGGGATTTCAGCCTTACCACCACGCTCACTTCTACCACCACCGATACATCCCTTACCATTACAAATATCTATGCACCTGCCGACCATAGCCTCACCCCTCTTTTCGTCAGCGAGATGCTCTCGCTTTCTTCTTCCATTCTCGGGCCATGGTTGGTTGTCGGGGATTTTAACCTAGTCAGATATCCTAACGAGAAAAACAACGCCAATTTCAATGCTAACCTCGCTGCCACTTTCAATGCTCTGATTCATGACATGGCATGGTTTGAGCTCCCCCTCACTAATCGGCTCTTCACTTGGTCAAACCAACAGGCTGTCCCTGTCTTGGCCCGCCTGGACCGTGTCTTTTTCAACAGTGATTGGAACGATGCCTTTCCCGCCTCTAACCTCTCGTCCCTCCCACGCCCTACCTCTGACCACCATCCTCTCCTTGTCTCTGTTGCAACCTCTATCCCTAACCCCTCCAGCTTCCGCTTCGAAAATTCTTGGCTTCTTGACCCTGCCTTCCTTCCGTCCACCTTACCTTCCTGGTCTCCCCGGGTGCCCTCCGGCGACGCTGTCCTGGACCTCGCTGCATGTGTAAAGCGGTACCGCTCCGCGGCCAAGGTTTGGCGCAAGGGGCATCGGTTCGTCCCACATTTTGACAACAACTGTCGCTTCATTATTAATTTGCTTGATTTTGTGGAGGAGGATCGTGCCCTTTCAGGTGAGGAAGCAGGGCTGAGGGCCGAAGCTCGGGCTCAGCTCGCCGCGTCGGTGCGACGGGCGGCTGCCCACTGGAAGCAGTCGGCCAAAGTTAGAATCATCCGGGAGGGGGACTCCAACACCAAGTTCTTCCACGCCCGGGCTAGCACGCGCCTTCGCCGCAACCACATCAGGGCGCTTGATGTTGCTGGTGACGTGGTGGTCACTCATGAGGGCAAGGCTACGGCCCTCCACGGCTGCGGAGATCAAGGCTGCGGTCCTGGGGATGGACCGCTCTAGCGCTCCGGGTCCTGACGGGATGGGGCCGTCTTTCTACCGGGCGGCGTGGCCCGCGGTGGGCTCGTCCATGCTGCGGCTATTCTCTGCGGTGCACTCTGGAAAAGCTTCTCTTGGCTCCATCAACCGCGCTCACATTGTTCTGCTGCCCAAAGGCGATGGAATTCTCCCTCCTGGATCCTACAGGCCTGTTTCTCTTCAAAACTGCTCAGTCAAGATGCTCTGCAAAGCTCTCACCTCCAGGCTCCAAGCCCAGATAAGCTCCCTTGTCGACGAACACCAATCTGGTTTCCTCGCTGGCCGAAGCATTTCTGAGAATTTCATCTTTGCAACGGACTTGGTCCAAGCCTGCCACAAACGCGGCGCTCCTACTCTGCTGTTAAAGCTGGACTTCTCCAAAGCTTTTGATTCCATCAACTGGAGCAGTCTAAGGTCTATCCTGTTGGCGAGAGGTTTTCCCCCTACCTGGTGCGACTGGATGAAGTTGATCCTGGAGTCTTCCCGGTCGGCAGTTATGCTCAATGGGGTGCCAGGACGCTGGATTAACTGCAAGCGTGGTTTGCGCCAGGGCGACCCATTGTCACCATATCTGTTCATTCTCGTGGCTGATGTGCTTCAACAGTTGATTTGCCAAGACACTATTCTCAGCCACCCTCTCTCCCACGGGGCCCCCTGCCAGATTCTGCAGTACGCCGATGATACGCTCATCATCATGCGCGCTGGGCTGCCGGCTGCTGTTCGCCTGAAGTGCTTGCTGGATCAGTTTGCCGATGCTACAGGTCTCAGAATCAACTTCCATAAAAGCATGCATGTCCCGTCGTACGAGGTCCAGCGCATCGCCGCGGAGCTGGGTTGCCGGGTCGAGGGTTTCCCCCAAACTTACCTCGGTCTGCCACTGTCTGCTCATAAGCTAAAGCTCGAGGACTTTGCACCTATGATCGCCAAAGTGGACAAATATCTCTCTGGGTGGGCTGCTCTCCTGCTGTCCTCTGCAGGCCGTTTGGTGCTGCTCAACGCTGTCTTGGATGCACTTCCTACCTATGCTATGGGCGCTATGGTTTTGCCTCCTGCTCTCCTGAGGGCCATCGATGGGTTGCGTCGGGCTTTTCTGTGGAACACGGGTGAACGTGCCTCTGGAGCCAAGTGCCTTGTTGCGTGGACTGCGGTTTGCCGGCCTAAGCATGAAGGAGGGCTCGGGATCAAGAGCTTAGCTGACAAAAACTTGGCCTTACAAATGAAACTGGTTCATCGTCTCCATGCCAACGCCGACGCGCCTTGGCCCCGCTGGGTTTGGACCTCTGCTGTAACTGATCAATGCCGCCACCCCTCCAAGTTTCAGGGACATAGGCGCCTCGGCCTTCTCCCTCTGTACCGCAGTCTCTCACTCTGCATCCCTGGCGACGGGCGACGAACCTCTTTCTGGTGGGATAATTGGCTCGGTGGCTCACCCCTTGGCTGTCAGTTTTCTGCGCTCCTCTCGCACGCGCTCGACAAAGAGGTCTCCCTTCGCCACGTCCTTGCGGTTGGGCTGCGGGCCACTCTGGTTCCGCGTCTAAACAACGCTTGGGAACAGCAACTGGCCCACCTCTCGGTCCTGCTGGCAGACTGCTCACTCACGGAAGCTCCTGACCGCTGGGAGCTACAGCGGTGTGCAAAAGCCAATGGCCAACTCGATGCTGCTGTCCTATACCGCCTCTGCACCTGGGGAGGTGTGTCTGCTCCTTTCCACAATTTCGTTTGGACCAACTGGGCGCCATCCAAGATACAATTCTTCGCTTGGCTCCTCGTTCAGGCTCGCGTCCAGTCCCGCAGCGCGTTGGTCAAGAAAAACATCCTGCGGACGGAAGATGGTTTTTGCCCCTGCTGTGCTCACCCCAGTGAAGACGCAAATCATCTGTTCTTCGGCTGCCCCCTTGTCAAGCGCTTCTGGGCTGCTATTGGATGCACCCTCCCGGCTCTGCCCGTCGTCAACGATCTCCCGCACTACTGCCATCTGGTTCAGATGCCCCAGGCGACCGCCTCCACCTTTCTTCTCCTGTGCTTATGGAACATCTGGAAGCACAGGAACGGCGTCGTCTTCCGGGGACTCCCCCCTGCCTCCGTCTCCTTCTCAGAAGCTGTAAGGATGATGCTGTTCTTTGGCGCTCTCGGCTGCCCCCGCAGCACGCCGAGGACGTCGACCTCTGGCTGCAGCGTCTGCACGCGGGTGCTACATGATGTTCCCCCTGTACTCTTGTCTCCCCCTCCCTCCTTGTAAACAATACGACCAGTTGGGTCTTCTCATATAAATGAAAATTCAGGTGGGGCTTTGCCCCCCGGTGACCATCAAAAAAAAAAAAATTTCCTTTCCAACTTAGGTTAATTTTGTCCATACTGCCGTTTGTATCTGGCCAAAGTAGTTGCGCTCGCTACTTGCCAACGATCAATGCTCCCAGATTCCGAGGCCCATCTAGGCCCGAGGCGGCCAGATTCCGGCCGGAACGGTAGCCGGCAACACGTCCCGTCCATGGCGCCCGCCGAGCAAGCTTCGTACCACCGTGAGCGCCACCCGGTCGTGCCGGAGAGGGGGCGAGGGTCGGGGATTATGCACAGACACGAGATTACTAGCAAGACGGTTGGATCACCCGTCAACAGGGCGGTTCCTCAACGTTGTTATTCTTGATTAATTATCTTTAGAATGGAACAATAATTTTTGTAGCGTGCTTTGCGCTCACTACTTGCCAACGATCAATGCTCCCAGATCATACGCGAGCATGGTCTTGTCCTGATCGGCGGCGTTCACGTCGTACAGCGGCGACGACCGGAACGCCCACAGCCCGTCCCCGCAGGACCTGACGGCGACGCTTGCGTCGATGTACTCCTGCCTGGCGCTCCCGAACGAGCAGGCGAACAGCTGGTTAACGACGGCGGCCATAAGCCGGTGCGCCAACTCGTACTTGTCCTTGCAGTTCGCGTACGCCGCCCTCTCGTCGCCGGACGCCTTCTGCAGCAGCTGGTCCACGGTCTCCATGGTGGGCTCGTACGACAGCTTGGCGAACCTGGTGGCGATGACCGCGTACGTGGTGACCTCCCCCTCGCGATCCGCGTGCCGCAGCGTGTCCTGGCAGAGCTGGTACAGGGGCTGCGACGTGCACGCCTTGAGGCACGCCGCGTCGATGTCCATGGAAGGCACGTTGTCGCAGGCGTCCGCCCCGGCGAAGAAGTGCGATAATGACACAGTGGCCAGGGCGAGGATCAAGGTGAGGGCTGCTCTCTCCGTGTCCATACCTTGCTCGTAGGGGGCCGGGTGGAAGAAGTGTTGAGGTTGGCAATTGGGTATGAGACGACTGCCTTCTTATAAGATGTTTTTTTCCAACTGGTGCATTCAGAGGAAGAATATATCATGTGCTCTGTTCTGATCAGATTTGAAAAAGATAAGGCGGATATTTTGATTGTTTAAGTACGTAGTACTTTTGTTAGCCTAGTAGCAAAAACTGTAATCACAAGAAAGTGCTTTGAATACGAATCCAATGACCTTACTTTGTGTCACGTTATCCATGTTATTTTTATGTTTGTTCTTAGTCAAAACTTGACATTCAAGTGCATCCTAAATTACTGATTTCATAACTGATATAGTGCAAAAAAAAAAACATAATAGTAGACCAATATCTTCTTCACAATAACCTACATTAAGACTTGTTATTTCAATATTACATAATAAATGAAATAACACATTGCCTCACAATTCACATTAATTTAGATGCAATTATAGACGCAGGTACGAAAGAAAATTAGTACCACGCCATCTCTCGCAAACAAACAAAGAAATAAATAACTTTCTAGATTTTATATGTATTATCTATGATTAATGCATAGCCGATTCAGCGATATCAGAAAGCAATTAAGAAAGGATCCGCCAAAAAATGTTACCTTCAAAAAACATACTACATACGAGTACACTACAAATGTAAAGGTGGGAAATACATCACGCACAGGATATAAAAATAGGCAACAATAGACAGGATAGAAAATACATCACGCATAGGATAACAGGTTTCATTGCTTCTGCCGTGAAAATAGGATTTTTTGGGCAGGAATCCCCCCCCCCCCACACCCCCCTCCCATGCGGCGCCGCCGCACTGCATCGGGTCGCCCCGGCCCCTTCTTGCCGCCCACCTCCACCGCCCTTGCCCCTCCCGTCGCCGCTGGAAACGTCACCGGGGCAAAGTCCAGGCGGAGCGGCGGCGGTGGTCCCTTCCTCATGCGTCGGGTGATGGCGAAACGCGGCGGCTGACCTCGCTTGATCTCCGGTAGTGATGACAGACCAGCGACGGCAGGATCTCGGCAACGGATCTAAAGCTGCAGCGGCAGATCGGCAGTGTGTGACAGCGGTGGGATGGCTCGTTCTACGGGGCGGCCCGACCTACTCCTGCACCCTCCTGTCTGTTATCTTCAGCGGTGGACTTGATGCTGATGTTTGATGACCCACAAGTGTAGGGGATCGCAACAGTCTTCGCGGGTAGTATTACCCAACTTATTGATTCGACATAAGGGGAGCCAAAGAATACTTGCAAGCCTTAACAGCTGAGTTGTTAGTTCAGCTGCACCTGGAAATAGTTCTTACTCACAGAAGTTTATCAGTAACAACAGTTTGTAGTAGCAACAGCAAAGCAACAACAACAGTGAAACAGGAGCAATAGTAACAGTAACGGTAATAGTGGGATTCGAGTGTGGTAGGCATAGGGATGAATGGACGGGCGTTGCATGACGAGTCTAAACATGTAACTTCAAAATCTAGGGCATTGCAAATAAATAATAATAAGCATCCAAGTACTAAACAATCCTAGGCATGTGCTCCAAATATAGTCATACATGCTCGCAATGAGAACTTGCACAACATCTTCTGTCCAGACAGCCCGTGGCAGCGGGGCCTCTAGGGAACTGGCAATTAAGGTGCCCCTTTTAATAGAGAACCGGAGCAAAGCATTAACACTCCATGAACACATGTGATCCTCACACCACAGCCATCCCCTCCGGTTGTCCCAATTATTGTCACTTCGGGGCCTTTGGATCCAGACAATGATATGTGTACACAACTTGCAGATAAGATCACAAACAATACTATCATAATGATTCAATAATAAGTTCAGATCTGAGATCATGGCACTCGGGCCCTAGTGACAAGCATTAAGCACAACAAGTTGCAACAAAGTCAAATAGCACTAATAGAGATACTAGGCACTATGCCCTAACAGATCTTATTCGATTACATGATAGAACTCATCCAATCCCTACCATCCCCAAGCCTACGGCGGGGGGATTATTCACTCATGGATGAGGGAAACATTCATGGTTGATGGAGATGCGTTGGTGATGATGGCGATGATCCTCTCCAAATTCTCCGTCCTGACAGGGTGCCAGGACAGAGTTTCTGGATCCGAATCTTGGTTTCTGGTGGCGGCGGCGGAGCGGAATTCTTTTTGGAAAACTATCGAACCCCCCTCGGTTTTTAGGTCGAGAGGCAACTTTTAGGCGCAGAGGGAGGCCGAGGGGGTGCCTGGGGTGGCTGCACCCCCCCTAGGCGCGGCCAGAGGTAGGCCCACGCCTGACAGGGGTGTGGGCCCCCCAGGCCCCTTCTCCGTCTCGTCTTCTGGCTTCGTGGGTCTTTTGGTGAAATATAATTTTTGGCATATTTTCCGGAATTTTTCCTGATAGTTGATTTTCTACACAAAAACTAGACACCAAGATAATTCTGCTGAAAATAGCGTCAATCCGTGTTAGTTGTATCCAAATCACACAAGTTTAGAGGAGAAACAATAGCAAAAGTGTTCGGGAAAGTAGATACATTTTGGACGTATCAACTCCCCCCAAGCTTAGCTTATTGCTTGTCCTCAAGCAATTCGGTTGAAAACTGAGTGCGATAAAAGAACTTTCACGAACACATTTGCTTCATATGATGTATATATTCTCAGCACAGGAGTAGATGCTTAAACCATTCATAATAAGAAGTATGCAACTAAATCTACTCAATAGTCATTGCAAGCTATGAAGAGAAACCAACTCAATAATAATAAGTAGCAAGAAACATAAACATAAGCAACACTGCAATGCTCATAGTAAGGTATGATAGAGTGGTATCTCGCTTGGCTTTGTTTGTATAGCATAATATAAATGTTGAGGCACCTCCGAAGTTCAAGTGAAGACTAGAAGAAAAGATATCAGAGATACAAGCATCAAAGTCATGACATAATTAACCAAGTTTTGGAACAAATACAAAAATGACAACTATGCTCTCAAGAAGGTGCTCATAGAATAAGTGGTGACTCAACAAGGGAGTGAAAATGGTTTTGAAAAGTTTGAAAGGCTTCCCAATGCTGAAAGGAATGTACTCATTAGCTTTGAGCTCTTATTGACCCTATCTGTAGCGACATCGGATCAATAAGGATCCTAAGTCCCTGTGATTAACATGCTAGTCCCTGGATCAATAGCTAGCACTCACAGTCGATTAAATATCATGTAAAACACAAAGTATTTATTACACGGAGAATCCAGAGTATGAATTTATTACAAATTTTCTTAGCATTAAGCTAGCTCAAATAACAGCGGAAACATAAAAGCAGCTTGAGTCCATCAACGCCCTAGGATTGTCGAGTGTAGACTCGCGATCCCTACGAACCTTTCGATCTTCGGATTCTGCACATAAGACGTGCATCCAACAAGTTGGGTCAATACTTTGAATGTATTGGCAAATTACACCAAGGAGAGAAAAGACTATATCTACATGCAAGGCTAGTTTAGGCTGTAGAGTTCATTTGCTCAAAGCTAGTTTTTTTAAGTAGAGAGAAGGAGAGAAGATTGTCCTACTTTGCAAACATTTGCTTAGATAAAATAAGGTCGAGTAGCACACGAGGATATTACGCACCAAGTGTCCAAACAACCAAACACTTGGATATTACGCACCAAGTGACACTTGGATATTACACACCAAGTTCCCAAAATCCCACCCATTGGCGATATTACTCATGCCATGGGGTTTTAAAAACTTTGTTTAGAAGAGAGAGGAAGATCCTTTAGAGGCTTCATCCTTCATACGCTCATTGTTGTTCTGTTACGTGAACACGGCTGATCGATCAGATTGCAATACTCTCGAGAGTTTGTGCACTTCACCCACAATCCATGATCAAGTCCTTTTTACAGACAAGACCATGGCGAGGCTTTCCCTTAGTAGCCCCTCTACCTTCTGGATCCAACCGTGCCAAGAACCTCCAAATGTTGGTACCCAGGTGAGGTTTCCCACTAAGTACTAGGCCAAGACAGAGCCCATAATGTATTGTGGTTGCACTGGAAGCTTGTGAATTCTGAAACATGGCAGACTTCTTTGATTCCTGGGCGTCCGTCCTCCACCAAAATCTCACTCGTTCACCCGACAACCATTCCGCCCAGAAGAAAACTTAGTTTTATTTTGAAGTGGATTTTAGAATAAAAGTTTGCTCTAGATAGCCTTTATACTTAGAAAAATTATTTGTCTTTCGAACCCCCCAACGGTACTTTGTATATATAGCATAACAAGCAATACTTAGCAAAACAGGGGTAACCTATTAGGAGGGAAAATCCTAAGTATGGCATACTACAAAATCATCGCACTTGCAAAATAATACTAAGGAAAAATTCTACTAGAACATCCTACACATGCATACTACAGAATTTTGAATATCACATGCATAGAATCAAAACTGGGACAACATTATGAACAAGTGGTGTAACTTGCCTTGATCCGAGCAGCACTCTACACAGCACTCGAAAGACCGAACAATCTAACGAATCACAAACATAGATCTGATCACAACTTGCACCAAACATGCCACAGAGATAATCATGCATGCATGCAACATGGTATTTTATGCAAGATTGGTTCTTCTAAATTGACCAAGGTAACATAATTGAGTTGCAATAGTGTTAAGGGTGTTACTAGGATTGATTTCCCATAGGTTTAGATCTATTTGGGTCACTAATACAATTCATAGGGTTAAAAGGAGATCCAACCATCTAATTAGCCCCAAATTAGATCTAATGGTCTTAAGCAAGGTCTCATAATTTTGTCCAGTGGGTAATACAGAAACAAAGTCAACGCAACAAGAATCAACTTTCTAATTATTTTTCTATGAATTAAATACTCCAATCTAATGATTAAAATCTACACATAAAACCCTACTGTAAACTTGGAATATTATTGCATATCTGGATTCTACATAAAATTATGAATCCAACGGTATATTATAAGCTAAAATTGGCCAAGTATTTATTTTTTATGAATTCGCAACTTTTAACTTAATCCTGCCAAACAGATCTAACCCTAACTCAGAGCTTGCCAAGTGGCAGATGCTGGTTGGTCTAGCTGGCAAGGTGGGGGCGACGCAGGGTGCTGGCGCGGCTTGCTGACTGGGCGGACACACGGCGCAAATCTGTTGGACGGTACCGGTTCGGGAAAGCTTCTAATCTGCACCGTTCCTCTTGAATCCGACGGACGGGAGCGGTGGCGACGACTTGCCAGTGGCGTCGATGGCGAGACGGCGGCGGCGCGGTCGGACGTGGTCGTCGACGGCGCTGCGGTGGTTCCTCGGAGTAGCGGAGAGCACGGCGGTGCTCTGCTCCTCCTTGCGGTCCTGCGTGCGTGATCGGCTTCGTCCCTTTCTTCCTCGTCTAGCCGCACGGCTCTGCTGGTTTCCGTGAGCTCCGGCGGCACGTCGGCGAGAAATTGGGGCGGCTGTGCTGCTTCAGACAAGGGGGAAAATGAAGGGGAGTGAGGGTCGAGCAAGGGGGTTTCGATAGGGAGAAAAACAGAGGGAGAGGAGCTCCCAAGGATTCACCTACCGAAGCTCTGGCGGCGCTCTACTCCGGCGTGGTCGCGGCGAAGCAGCCCGATGGCGATGTCTCGGGGAAACTTAGGGTTTCGAACGGTGGGGGTCTCGGGGTTTATATAGGCGAGGAAACTTGGAGTCGGGGACACGGATTCCTCTCCGATTCGGCCGGAGTCCGTCCAGCACACGGCGGCGCGCGAGTTCTGCAGGGGGAAGGGGATGACAGGTGGGTCCCGTGCGTCGGTGGCAGAGGGGGAAAGTGGGCTGGCCTTGGTAGTTAGCTAAAGCTTGTGGGTCTATGACCAATTAGGTTAGGTTGCCCCCTTTTTTCCTTTTAACATTTTTTCAATTTCTGTTTTAGTAAAACCTAAATATCTTTTGCATACTAAGTCCAAACTTGATGAAATTTGTTTCTAAATTTTTATAAAAGTAAGGTGGTCAACATAGGACCATGGTTTAATGTTTTTACATAGCTTTTAGAAGGGGTCAAACTACTACAACAATAGTTCTTACATATGGAAATATTTAATAGGGTTTTGATAGGTTTAGGTGTTAGGATTTTGTTGCAAAATTTATTTGTAAGATGCAATGATGCAAGGATGATGCATGGCACTAATAACATCCTAATATAAAATCTGGGATATTACAAACCTACCCCTCTTAAGAAGAATCTCGTCCCCGAGATTCGGGTTGGCTAGCAAATAGGTGTGGGTGTTCTGCCTTTAAGTCCTCTTCACGCTCCCACGTAGCTTCTTCCTCGGAGTGGTGGTTCCATTGTACTTTGCAGAATCTTATAGTCTTGGTGCGGGTAATCCTTTCAGTTATTTCCAGTATTTTGATGGGTTTTTCCTCATAGGTAAGGTCATTTCCCAATTGAACCTCATCTAGGGGAACGGTGTCTCTTAACGGTGTTTCGGCCATCTCCGGGTGACACTTCTTTAGTTGCGACACATGAAACACATCATGAACAGTCAGTCCTTCCGGTAACTCCAACTGATAAGCAACTTCTCCTCTATGGGCCAGAACCTTATAGGGTCCTATGAATCGTGGGGCTAACTTTCCCTTGATTCCGAACCTCTTAACTCCTCATAGGGGAGAAATTCGGAGATACGCACGGTCCCCTATTTCATAAGCCACATCTCTGCGCTTGGAATTAGCATAACTCTTCTGTCGGGATTGGGCCACCTTTAGCCTATCCTGAATCTATCGTACCTTTTCTTCGGCATCCTTGATCAATTCTGGTCCAAATAGACTATGTTCACCAACTCCACTCCATAGCAGCGGAGTCCTACACTTCCTGCCATATAGAACTTCAAACGGAGCCATCTTGATACTGGTCTGGTAGCTGTTGTTGTATGAGAACTCAGCATACGGCAGGTTATCGTCCCAACTAGACCCATAGTCTAGTGCGCAAGCTCTCAACATATCTTCCAAAATTTGATTCACCCTTTCTGTTTGGCCATCTGTCTGAGGGTGGAAGGCAGTACTGAATTCTACTCGGGTTCCAAGAGACTCATGTAGTTGTCGCCAAAACTTTGAAGTAAACTGGGTGCCTCTATCTGACACAATTCCCTTGGGAACACCATGCAGACTTACAATTCTTGACATGTATATCTTAGCAAGCTTAGCACTTGTATACGTGGTCTTTACGGGGATGAAGTGAGTGTTGGAGATATGCCCAAGAGGCAATAATAAAGTGGTTATTATCATATCTTCACACTTATGATAAATGTTTACATACAATGCTATAATTGTATTAACCGGAAACATTAATACTTGTGTGATTTGTAAACTAAAATAAGAGTCCCTAGTAAATCCTCTATACATCACTAGCTTGTTGGTTGATAAATGATTGTGGTTTCCCTATCATGAACATTGAGATGTTATCAACAACAAGATCATATCATTAGGAGAATGATATGGTGGACATACTCCTATAGATAAGCGTAGCATAAAGATCATGTCATTTCAATAGTTCAATTGCTATATGCTTTCTGATACATAGTAACCTAATTCCTTCGACCATGAGATCATACATATCACCTTTTCCGGATGGATGCTTTGATGTCATCAAACACCACACCGTAACAGGGTGGCTATAAAGGTGGCATTGAGTGTTCAGAAAGTATTGGTTGAAACACATGGATCAAGAGTGGGATTTGTCCATCCATATGACGGATAGATATACTCTGGGCCCTCTCGGTGAAATGTCATCCAATTAGCTTGCAAGCATGTGACTGGCTCACAAGGGATCACATATCACGGAGCGAGAAAAGAGTACTTATCGATGCGAGGTTGAACTAGGTATGCGAGATCACGATCATAACCTCGGATAAGTAAACTATCGTGAGACAAAGGGAAATTGGTATCGTATGTAAGTGGTTCATTCGATCGCAAAGTAATCGTAGAAATATGTGGAGCCATATGAATTTCCAGATTCCTCTATTGGTTATTGTTAGAAGAAGTGTCTCGATCATGTCGCATAATTCACGAACCGTAGGAGACACACTTAAGGATTCGACGTTGTTTGAGTAGTTATGGTATTATGAGAAAGAGACCGAATGTTGTTGAGTCTCGGATGGGATCCGGGATATCACGAGGTGATCCGAAATGGTCCGAGAATAAGATTCATATAAGGAAAGTCCCGTTTGAGTTCGGGAATGATTCCGTGTTTTCATCGGGAATGTTCTAGAAGGTTCGGAATGTCCACTCCGGGGAAGGGTACATGAATGTGTCATTACATATTGGAATGACTGCATCATGTACTAAGTGTTCGCTGTTCCAAATAAAGGATTAAATTGAATCCTAAAACTGAAAAGTCAAAGCGGCGGTTTGAAAGTCAAACGCTAAAAGCAGAAGCTGTGAAACAAGCAAGAGGAGGTTGAAACCGACTTGGGGAGTCCCTCCTCTCCAAGCCGGCACCACCTAGGCCGAGTTGGGAGGACTCCTCCTCCCCTTGGCCGCCGGCCCTCCTCCACCTATAAGAAGAGGGGAAGGGCCTCCTCCTCTAGACACACAAGTTCCTATCCTCTAATCTAAACCCTAGCCAAAGCCTCCGGTTTAGAGCCGTTTTGGTTTAGAGCTTCTAATTGCCCTAGCCTTCGGTTTAGATCCTTCTAATTGGTGTGTCTAAACCCTAGACCACTAATAGCTCTCTCATACTCCACCATACTCGCTCCGGTTTAAGGCGAAGCCCTGCGGGATCTCCCCTCTACTTCCGGTACCACGTTGTCTTTGCGGAATCGCGAGAGAGTGCTACAACCTCCGCTACTGGAACAAGGGAGAGGAAGGTCTTCGTCGAGTACCGAACGTGTGACCGACTGCGGGAGCGCTGCCGGAACGCAGCGCCGGAAGGATCGTCTACGCGATCTTGAGATCGGAAGTGTACGACTACATCACCCACGAGAATCTTGAGATCGGAAGTGTACGACTACATCACCGCTTTGGAATCTTCGAGGGTAAGTTATTCCATCGACTCGTTGCTACAATCTAGTAGATAGATCTTGGCTTGTTTGTTTGTATGCGATAGAAAATTTTTGTTTTCCATGCTACGAACCCCTACAGTGGTATCAGAGCCGTGTCTATATGTAGATCTGTTGCACGAGTAGAACACAATGGTCATTGTGGGCGTTGATGCTTTTATTGTCGATTGCTTCTTGTGTACTTTGCATCTTGCGGTATGTTGGGATGAAGTGGCCCGGGCTAACCTTACATGACATCGTTCATGAGACTTGCTCCACGCTTGACATGCAACTTGTATTGCATAAGTGGCTTTATGGTGCCTGTTTCTCCTAGCATAGTTAAGATCCAATTTACAACGGGTGATCAACAATGCTAGTATCAATGTTGTGGTTCTTGTTCGTAAGTTAGAACGACACTTATTGAAAGCCCCAAACCACGTAAAATATACAAAGAAAGTAGAGGCGTCTAACTTTGTTTTGCAGGGGTGTGTAGTGATGTGATATGGCCATGATTGTGATTATATTTGATGTATGCAATGTTCCTTATTGTAAGTTGGCAACCGGCAGGAGACATATGGTTGTCTTTAATTTATGTTAAGACCCGCGTGTCTATTCAAAGTAGTTGTAATAGTTGAAGCCGGTGGACGACAACCATGGAGAAGCGTCATTGACCTTGATGCAATGCCGGTGATGATGGAGATCATATTCGTGCTTGAAGATGGAGATCGGAAGCACAAAGAAGAAAGGCCATATCATATCACATATTATTGAATTGCATGTGATGTTAATCCTTTATGCATCTTGTATTGCTTAGTAGACGACGGTAGCATTATAAGATGATCCCTCATGCACATGAATTTCAAGTCATAAAGTGTTCACCCTTAGTTAGCACCGTTGCTAAAGCTTGTTGTTTCGAAGCACCACGTGATGATCGGGTGTGTTAGATTCTACAAGTGTATACAACGTGAGCAAGCCAGATTTGCTCATGCGGAAACTAAGGTTTGATCTTGACGAGCCTAGCATGTACGGACATGGCCTCAGAACACGGATTACGAAAGGTAGAGCATGAGTCATATAGTAGATATGATGAACATGTTGATTGTTCGCCATTGAAGCTATATCAACTCTCGTGATGATCGGTTTTGATGTGGTGGATTTGGTTCGTGTGATCACTAAAACAATGTGAGGGATATTGTTTTGAGTGGGAGTTCACCAAGATTAATTTAATTATTAATTAGAACTCAATTTATCATAAACTAAATCAAAGTGAATTTGCATAGTTGTTGTAGTCATTGGCATCCGCTACCACCTTGCGCTTAGTTAGAATTGAGATGATAGAACTATAGAATTCTGGTTAGATACTTTACGAACTGGTATCGTATTGTTTTAAGTGTTAATCTAAAGTTTAAAAGTCCTATTGCAAACTTTCAAGAAGTTCCATACTCCATGAAGTTTAATAATTAGTATTAAATCAAGAGTAACAATTCCAAGTGTTAGTATATAAGTATCATGTTTGTCTCCATGATTCTTGATATTCAAAGGATTCTCTTAATATCAAGGTTATCTAGGATCCGAAAGAGTTGTTTGAAACCATGATGTGTGGAAGATATTGTGATATCTGAAACGAAGTATTGGTTACAACATGATAGAGTATAATATGGCAAAAGTCATGTTCTCATATTTGATGAGAATTTGCAAAAGGTTGGAGACACTAGTTGTCCTAATCCTCCAAAAAGTTTTGGAGAGCAACATTATACTTATGATTCAACATTACAAGCTAAAAGTAGGTTGATCATGGATAAATCCATGATGAGAGTGAATATTTGATGTAGGTAAGATGTTTACTACACCAAGAGATTACTAAAGAAAGGAATTTGAAAGAACACCAAACATTTGATGATAGGTGATCTACTTCAAAGTGCAAGTCCAAAGACATTGGTATTTAATTATACACGCTTTGGATTATGTGTCATATGTATGACTCCACTATTGATATTGATAGATTCTTTCAAACAGAAAAGGAAATATTGAAAGAGAATCTCATAAATATATGGCAGAAAAGAAAAGACTAGAATTGTTCAGTTTAAGTATATAGATGATATACATGTTATGGCTATATTCTTTGCTTATTAAACAATGTGGTTATTAAGTATTTGATACTGAATTTGTTGGTGTGAATCGTCATACGAAACAACACAATTCATGAACTACAATGGCCTAAGTAACTAGTAAAAGAATATGTGCTGATGTTCATCGAGAACAAATAAAGGGTTATTGTGTTGCTCGTTAAACATCAAAGCTTGCCTTCAAGATTTGTTTTATCAGGTATTATGAGAACAAAAGGGTTGTTAAAATAATTGTCGTAATCCATAAAAGATGGATGATTCACAAATATCGTTGGAGAAATCACATCCATAAAACTAGTGCTAAAATATCGAAAGACAAATTGATTGAAAGATCACTTAGGAAGTGACATCGCAGTTTAAATTATATTGGAAAGAAAGCATGAAGAAACCCCATATGGATGGAATTTTGGAGTCTATTTGATTTTGATCAAACGACGCTCGTGAAACTTTCCTAGAGATAATTAAAACTTCGTTCATAGGCCAAAAAGGAACGAATGACTAGCTTATTGGAACTTGTACATATTGTTGTACGAAGTCCATTATGTGTAGTCAAGAGCGATGGATTTCAACTTCATATGCTTTCTCTGAAAATTTGAGTGAATATATGAATATTTACTTAATATGGATGAAGTATGAAACATTTGAAAAGTTCAAAGACTTTCAAGATGAAGTGCAAAATCATTGTAACAAGAATATAAAACAGTTTATGATAAAGATCATAAAGGAAGATATTTGAGTTACAAAGTTTAGCATAATACCTAAGATTTATGGAATCGTTCCGTGGATTTGCATTTCCCGAAACACCATAAGAGTATGGAGCATTCGAGATAAGTAATTAAACCTTGTTTGACATGGTAAGATCAAAGGTATAATTCATAAAACTGCCATTATATTTTAAATATTAAAAGCTTTAGAGATTACCGTTTTTCCACTGAAAAGAGATCCATCATAATCCATTGAAATGACACCATATTATGGTTTGGGATAAAACCCAAGTTGTCCTTTCTTAAACATTGGTATGCTATGCATAAGAAAGATGTTTGCAACCAAAGTCGGATGAACCTGTCTTTGTTAAGTATTCCTCCATAACACCGGAGACAAAAGTGTTTGTCACTTAGAACGTCAAGTTTCTTTTAGAAGGAATTTTTCGTGAAAAGTTAAGTGGGAGGACAATAGAACTTTGATAAGGTTAAAAGAACCTTAGCTATATGTGCAGAGTTGCGCAGCACCGAAAAGTGTTCCGGAGACAGCAACAATGCTCATGGCTCACGTACCTCAAGGGTTATGGTCACAGAGATCTAAGTTTCTATTGAACCAAGTAGGTCGAGTAAACAATCAAATACCAAGATTTGAGGGTTGAATCATTATTTAAGAATAATGAACGTACTACATGCAAAGAAGCGATGATGAGCCCTGACTCCGTTAAATGGTTTGAAGCCATAAAATTTGTGATAGTTCCATACACGTGAAATCAAGTTTTGAACTTGAAGGACCCTCGAGAAAGGTGTAAGACCTTACAGTTGTGTTTGGATCTATAAAGAAATAGACATGGATGTTTCACATCTATGAAATAGTCGACATGTTGGGAAGAAGTTCGCAAAATGTTCAAAGGTTGACTATGACAAGATTTGATCTTTCATAGTGATATTTAGTCTAGACGGATTAATGTAGCAACCACTACATATAATTTTGTTATATGGTATTTGAATAAACAAAACAAGTTCTTCTAATAGAATTGTTACCTCGGACATGTGCATAACACGGTCCAGAGGGTTTTGTAAATTCAGAGGATGCTAAAAGCATATGCAAACTTCAATGGTTGAAGTGAGCATCATGAGTTGGAATCTTCACTATGATGAAATTGTTAAAAGAGTTTTAATTCATCAGAGACAATGAAGATGCTTGCGTTTGCAAGAAATTAAGTGGGAGCGCTAAGACATGTTTCTAATACATTATATGGAAGACATATTGTTGATTGGAAATAATGTATCTTTTATTAACACATATTAAGAATTTCATCCCGATGAAAGACTTAGGCAAAACCCAAATATTTGGCATCAATAGACGCTAATATGGTTGTGCCAGAAGTACATAGACGAGATATTGAATGAGTTCAATATAGAAACTACAAGAAAAGGTTCTTGTCGCACGGAAAGGATTGAAAGAGTTCAATGTTGATGATATATTCAAGTGTATTGACATTTGGTAAAGTGAAACAAATAATCAAGTATAGATTGATACTTGATGTATGAAATCGAAAGAGTATTTATATCAATCATCTTGTGATATGTACAAATCCAGATATGTCCTATGCTCTAAATGTTGTGAGCATATACCAGAATGATTCGTAAGATGATCATTGGACAATAGTAAGGATATTCTTATGATCTTTTGGAAGAACTAAGAGTATATTATTTCTAGAAGTGACAAATAGATGGTTAGTTCATTGTAAAAGTACTACATTGATACTAGCTTTGTCACAAAGTACAAATTAAGTTTATCTCAATCTAAACTAAGGGTGGCACAATATAATGGAAAGTGAGTTCCATAATGTATTTGGATGAGTTCCAAAGTTAAGACATTGTGATAGATACTACAACAAAAGGCTAAGTATATGACTGCTATTATAGCAGCAAAAGAGGGCATTTGTGTCAAGTAGTTTGTTATCAAACTAGGTGTAGTTCACAGAGGGATAATACTATGAAGATATATTGTGCGACAATATTATCAACATGTTTTAACCCTAAAGAACTAAAGGTCTCACCAAAGGACCAAATTTATACAAATCCATCTCATTAGAGAATGAGTGATGCGTAGAGACGCAAATACATGCAATTACACACGGACCTGGAAGTGTCAGATCCGGAGATCAGTTGACCACTAGCAATCGTGTACATACAACACCGGAAAGCCATAGGTGTTGAATACACAAAGGTTTGAAACTAGATTATTGACTCTAGTGCAAGTGGGAGACTGTTGGAGATATGGCCAAGAGGCAATAATAAAGTGGTTATTATCATATCTTCACACTTATGATAAATGTTTACATACCATGCTATAATTGTATTAACCGGAAACATTAATACTTGTGTGATTTGTAAACTAAAATAAGAGTCCCTAGTAAAGCCTCTATACATCACTAGCTTGTTGGTTGATAAATGATTGTGGTTTCCCTATCATGAACATTGAGATGTTATCAACAACAAGATCATATCGTTAGGAGAATGATATGGTGGACATACTCCTATAGATAAGCGTAGCATAAAGATCAAGTCATTTCAATAGTTCAATTGCTATATGCTTTCTGATACATAGTAACCTAATTCCTTCGACCATGAGATCATACATATCACCTTTTCCGGATGGATGCTTTGATGTCATCAAACACCACACCGTAACAGGGTGGCTATAAAGGTGGCATTGAGTGTTCAGAAAGTATTGGTTGAAACACATGGATCAAGAGTGGGATTTGTCCATCCATATGACGGATAGATATACTCTGGGCCCTCTCGGTGAAATGTCATCCAATTAGCTTGCAAGCATGTGACTGGCTCATAAGGGATCACATATCACGGGAACGAGAAAAGAGTACTTATCGGTAACGAGGTTGAACTAGGTATGCAGAGATACCGACGATCATAACCTCGGATAAGTAAACTATCTTGAGACAAAGGGAAATTGGTATCGTATGTAAGTGGTTCATTCGATCGCAAAGTAATCGAATATGTGGGAGCCATATGAATTTCCAGATTCCTCTATTGGTTATTGTTCGGAGAAGTGTCTCGATCATGTACGCATAATTCACGAACCGTAGGGAGACACACTTAAGGATTCGACGTTGTTTGAGTAGTTATGGTATTATGAGAAAGAGACCTAATGTTGTTCGGAGTCTCGGATGGGATCCGGGATATCACGAGGTGATCCGGAATGGTCCGGAGAATAAGATTCATATAAGGAAAGTCCCGTTTCAGAGTTCGGGAATGATTCCGGTGTTTTCATCGGGAATGTTCTAGAAGGTTCCGAATGTCCGACTCCGGGGAAGGGTACATGAATGTGTCATTACATATTGGAATGATTGCATCATGTACTAAGTGTTCTCGCTGTTCCAAATAAAGGATTAAATTGAATCCTAAAACTGAAAAGTCAAACGGCCGGTTTGAAAGTCAAACGCTAAAACAGAAACTGGGGAAACAAGCAAGAGGAGGTTGAAACCGACTTGGGGAGGAGTCCTCCTCCAAGCCGGGCGCCACCTTGGCCGAGTTGGGAGGACTCCTCCTCCCTTGGCCGCCCTCCTCCACCTATAAGAGGAGGGGCAGGGCCTCCTCCTCTAGACACACAAGTTCCTATCCTCTAATCTAAACCCTAGGCAAAGCCTCCGGTTTAGAGCCGTTTTGGTTTAGAGCTTCTAATTGCCCTATCCTTCGGTTTAGATCCTTCTAATTGGTGTTTCTAAACCCTAGACCACTAATAGCTCTCTCATACTCCACCATACTCGCTCCGGCTTAAGGCGAAGCCCTGCGGGATCTCCCCTCTACTTCCGGTACCACGCCGTTGTGCTGCCGGAATCGCGAGGAGAGTGCTACAACCTCCGCTGCCTGCTGGAACAAGGGAGAGGAAGGTCTTCGTCGAGTACCGAACGTGTGACCGACTGCGGGAGCGCTGCCGGAACGCAGCGCCGGAAGGATCGTCTACGCGATCTTGAGATCGGAAGTGTACGACTACATCACCCACGAGAATCTGCTCTCGTTAACCGCTTTGGAATCTTCGAGGGTAAGTTATTCCATCGACTCGTTGCTACAATCTAGTAGATAGATCTTGGCTTGTTTGTTTGTATGCGATAGAAATTTTTGTTTTCCATGCTACGAACCCCTACAGTGAGCCACCTTGGTGAAGTGGTCCACCACTACCCAGATAGAATCAAATCCAGAACGAGTCCGGGGCAATCCCGTGATGAAATCCATGCCTACCTTGTCCCACTTCCAGTCGGGTATAGTTAGTGGTTGAAGTAGTCCTGCCGGTTTCTGATGCTCGGCTTTAACTCTATTGCATACATCACACAGAGAAATATATTCTGCAATTTATCTCTTTAGGTTATTCCACCAAAATCTATCCTTCACATCCATGTACATATTCGTGTTACCTGGATGGATTGAGTATGGAGAATCATGAGCTTCTTGTAAAATCATCTTCCTGATATCGGGGTCATTGGTAACGCACAAACGCTTCCCATACCAGAGGGTTCCTTGTTCGTCTAGACGAAATTCTTTAGTCTTTCCTTCACTTATCTTGATTCTTATTTCTTCCAACTCTTTATCTCCCTTTTGTGCTTCCTCGATTCTCTCCTAGAAGGTGGACACTATTTCCATAGTCGCTACGTGTCCTTTTGGAACTATCTCTAGCCTGAGATCCCTGAATTGCTTGCATAAATCCTCTGGAAGTTCCCCTGCGGTAAGTCCATTCACATACACCTTACGACTGAAGGCATCAGCCACCATGTTTGCCTTTCCGGGGTGGTACTGTAAATCCAAGTCATAATCCTTAATTAGCTCAAGCCATCTTCTTTGTCTCATATTCAACTCCTTTTGGGTGAAGATGTACTTCAAACTCTTGTGATCTGTGAACACATCACAATGTTTGCCCATGAGGTAGTGTCTCCATACCTTGAGTGCATGAACCACAGACGCAAGTTCCAGATCATGTGTGGGGTAGTTGTGTTCGTGGTTCTTAAGTTGACGGGAGGCATAGGATACCAATTTCCCATCCTGCATCAATACACTTCCAAGTCTTTGTCGAGAAGCATCACAATAGACTTGAAAATCCTTATGGATATCAGGCAGACACAGGACTGGCGCCGTTACAAGGCGTTTCTTCAACTCTTGAAAACTTGCTTCACATGCCTCGGTCCATAGGAACTTCTTTTCCTTCTTCAATAGTTCCGTCATGGGTTTTGATATTTTGGAAAAGTTTTCAATGAACCTCCGGTAATATCCTGCGAGGCCCAAGAAACTCCTAATATCTCCCACATTCTTGGGTGACTCCCATTCTGTCACGGAAGCTACCTTACTAGGATCTACGGCAACTCCTTTTGCCGACACAACATGACCAAGAAATCCCACTTCCTTTAACCAGAATTTGCACTTGCTGAATTTGGCATACAACTTGTGTTCTGTTAGTTTCTCCATGATAAGGTGCAAATGTTTCTCATGTTCCTTCTCATCCTTAGAATATATGAGTATATCATCTATGAATACCACGATAAACTTGTCCAAATATTCCATGAACACCTTGTTCATCATGGTCATGAAGTATGCTGGGGAATTGGTTAGACCAAACGACATTACGGTGTACTCATACAATCCGTATCTTGTGGTGAATGTTGTTTTGGGCACATCCTGTTCTCGAATCTTTAGCTGAAAGTAGCCTGATCGCAGATCGATCTTTGAGAACACACTGGCTACCTTTAACTGGTCAAACAAGTATTGATGTTGGGTAGAGGATACTTATTCTTGATCGTCACTTCGTTCAACGAGCAGTAGTCCACAACCAGCCTCTTGTTTTTATCCTTCTTTTCCACAAATAGGACAGGTGCTCCCCAAGATGACGCGCTGGGTTGGATGAATCCCTTGTCCAATTGTTCCCTAAGCTGTTTCTTGAGCTCCTTTAACTCGTCCACATCCATCTTGTATGGTCTCTTAGCTATCGGCCCCGTTCCTGTCATTAAGTCAATGAGGAACTCGATATCACGGTCGGGTGGCATTCCGGGTAGCTCCTCTGGAAAGACATCTGGGTATTCCTTTACAATAGGTACCTCCTCCAAGCTAACCCCCTTAAGAGAGTTCACCATGGCTTCCTTAAGTGCAAAATTTGACTTGATACAAATTCTCTTCCCTTCCGGTGTTGTGAGCGTGACAGTCCTTTTTGCACAATCTATGACTCCTTCATATTCAGTCATCCAATTCATGCCCAAGATGATGTCTAGTCCTTGTGATTCTAGAACTACTAGACTGGTGGGAAAGATGTGCGTCCCAATCCTTAGTTCTAATTCCCAGCAACCGGAGTTTGCCACTATTTCTCCCCCAGGAGAACTTACCCTTAGAGGAAATTTTATAGTCTCCATAGGTATCTTGCCTCTATCCACAAATACCCTTGATATGAATGAATGTGATGCACCAGTATCAAAAAGAACAACTGCGGGAATAGAATTGAGTTTGAACTTACCAATCACAGACTCTGGTGCATCACAAGCATCCTCCATAGAGACATGATTTACCGTGGCTTTGACAAACGGATTTGGCTTCTTCCCGTTTCCATTGCCATGGTTGTGTCCATTTCCATTCCCATTGCCATTTCCATTCTTCTTCTCGGGGCAAGAGGTTGCATAATGCCCTGTCCTGTTGCACTTAAATCATGTCACCTCACTGAGATCCTTTCCATTGCTGCCATTCCCATTGCGGTTTTTATGCCCATTATGTTTGTGGCCACCATGGTTATGACCGTTATGGTTGTGGCCATTATTGTTATAAGGTGGAGGTGAGGAATTGTGCTGCTTCTGGTATGGAACAGAGTGCTTGTGAGGGTTAGACTTCCTCTTGCGGTTTTCTATGCTCTTCCACTTTGATTCAACTACAATGGCTCTGTCCAGGAGTTCCTGAAAGTTGTCAAATTTCTGAGCCACAAGCTGAATGGATATCTCGTCATTGAGTCCCCTTAAGAAGTCCTCCTGTCTCTTGGCATCAGTGGAAACATCATCGGGTGCATAACGAGCTAGCTTGTTGAAAAGCTCACCATACTCAGTGACAGAACGGTGCAGCTGGTGTAGGTCGCGAAATTCGCGCCTTTTCAGAGTCATGATACCAGCAGCCACGTGATGAGTGCGAAAAGCTAACTCAAACTGATCCCAAGTGATAGCATCAATATCCGGGTGGGTGACTTGGTAGTTATCCCACCATTCTGCAGCAGGTCCTTCAAGCTGGTGTGCGGCATAACGTACCCTGTCGGCTCCGACAACTTGCACGGTGTCTAGCTTCTTGTTGATCATACGCAGCCAGTCATCAGCGATTATTGGTTCAATGCTGCTAGTGAAGGTAGGCGGGTTCAGCCTCAAAAACCGAGTCAAGCTTTCCTATTGAGGTGGTG
Source organism: Avena longiglumis (assembly GCA_030063025.1). Taxonomy (NCBI): domain Eukaryota; kingdom Viridiplantae; phylum Streptophyta; class Magnoliopsida; order Poales; family Poaceae; genus Avena; species Avena longiglumis. The sequence continues at coordinate 434,274,825 of CP125977.1, read as the reverse complement.
GCGGAGGTGGTGGTGGTGGCGGGTTGTTGTTGTTGTGTTGCATGTTCTGAGTGAGCAGTTGGATCAGCTGGTTCTGAGTGGCCAAAAGTTGTGCTATTTCTGGATGGATTTCAGAGTTCGCACGTCTGGGCGGCATCTGTGGGGTTTAAGGGAATAGTTAAGAAATAGACAGAAAGACTAAGTAGTAAACTCCTACCCTTATGAAAACACACCAAGCACACAGGGCACACAAGACATGACAACACAACTTTACACAGAAAACAACCAAGTTTAACTAAACCAGATTTAGTAGTAAACTCCTACCCTTATGAAAACACACCAAGCACACAGGGCACACAAGACATAACAACACAACTTAACACAGAAAACAACCAAGTTTAACTAAACCAGATTTGTCTCGGCGCTTGGTAGAAGTCCTTTCCTCAAAGGTTAACTCCATGGGAATTCCTTCCTCATCTCTTCTCCCAAAGAGGCCGCCGCAGTGTCCTTGAAGAGCTTCATGATGACGTCCACATAGGCGACCAATGAGTTGCTGCAAGCTGATTCTAAGGGCCTTCTCCTTGGAATCGCTAACAATGTGGATTGCTATGTCTTCCTCCGGGTTCTTGCCTCGCTCTTTTCCTGGCTGGATGACTTTGACTCCCCAACAACCGTCCTTGTGGAGTTTCTTCATTGTGCTCCCCTGGATTGTTGGGAGGGGAAGGTCCAAACGTGTGAGTAGGTCCATGAGGCATCCACCAAAGCGAAGGGGCTCGATGTCCGCGATGGTGTCGTAGAGGAAGCTTGTCATCTTTAAGTTAGAAGAATGAAAGTTAGATACTTAATCAAGTAGAGGAGAGTTGATACTAGAAATGCGGAAAATAAGTTAGTAGAAAAGCAAGTAAGGCACATAAGTTAGAGGTGGTTACAATCCCAGGGTCACGTCCTATAGGCAACGATGTGCTCTGATACCATCTGTAGCGACCTCGGATCGATAAGGATCCTAAGTCCCTGTGATTAACATGCTAGTCCCTGGATCAATAGCTAGCACTCACAGTCGATGAAATATCATGTAAAACACAAAGTCTTTATTACACGGAGAATCCAGAGTATGAATTTATTACAAATTTTCTTAGCATTAAGCTAGCTCAAATAACAGCGGAAACATAAAAGCAGCTTGAGTCCATCAACGCCCCAGGCTTTTCGAGTGTAGACTCGCGATCCCTACGCACCTTTCAATCTTCGGATTCTGCACATAAGACGTGCATCCAACAAGTTAGGTCAATACTTTGAATGTTTTGGCAAATTACACCAAGGAGAGAAAAGACTATCTCTACATGCAAGGCTAGTTTAGGCTATAGAGTTCATTTGCTCAAAACTAGTTTTCTTAAGTAGAGAGAAGGAGAGAAGATTGTCCTACTTTGCAAACATTTGCTTAGATAAAATAAGGTCGAGTAGCACACGAGGATATTACGCACCAAGTGTCCAAACAACCAAACACTTGGATATTACGCACCAAGTGACACTTGGATATTACACACCAAGTTCCCAAAATCCCACCCATTGGCGATATTACTCACGCCATGGGGTTTTAAAAACTTTGTTTAGAAGAGAGAGGAAGATCCTTCAGACGCTCATTGTTGTTCTGCTACCGTGAACATGGCTGATCGATCAGATTGCAATACTCTCGAGAGTTTGTGCACTTTACCCACAATCCATGATCAAGTCCTTTTTACAGACAAGACCATGGCGAGGCTTTCCCTTAGTAGCCCCTCTACCTTCTGGATCCAACCGTGCCAAGAACCTCCAAATGTTGGTACCCAGGTGAGGTTTCCCACTAAGTACTAGGCCAAGACAGAGCCCATAATGTATTGTGGTTGCACTGGAAGCTTCTGAATTCTGAAACAAGGCAGAATTCTTTGATTCCTGGGCAGCCGTCCTCCACCAAAATCTCACTCGTTCACCCGACAACCATTCCGCCCAGAGGAAAACTTAGTTTTATTTTGAAGTGGATTTTAGAAGAAAAGTTTGCTCTAGAGAGCCTTTATACTTAGAAAAATTCTTTGTCTTTCGAACCCCCCAACGGTACTTTGTATATATAGCATAGCAAGCAATACTTAGCAAAACAGGGGTAACCTATTAGGAGAGAAAATCCTAAGTATAGAGCTACTCATGGCATACTACAAAATCATCGCACTTGCAAAATAATACTAAGGAAAAATTCTACTAGAACATCCTACACATGCATACTACAGAATTTTGAAGATCACATGCATAGAATCAAAACTGGGACAACATTATGAACAAGTGGTGTAACTTTCCTTGATCCGAGCAGCACTCCTGAGCGACTCCGAACAATCTAACGAATCACAAACATAGATCTGATCACAACTTGCACCAAACATGCCACAGAGATAATCATGCATGCATGCAACATGGTATTTATGCAAGATTGGTTCTTCTAAATTGACCAAGGTAACATAATTGAGTTGCAATAGTGTTAAGGGTGTTACTAGGATTGATTTCCCATAGGTTTAGATCTATTTGGGTCACTAATACAATTCATAGGGTTAAAAGGAGATCCAACCATCTAATTAGCCCCAAATTAGATCTAATGGTCTTAAGCAAGGTCTCATAATTTTGTCCAGTGGGTAATACGGAAACAAAGTCAATGCAACAAGAATCAACTTTCTAATTATTTTTCTATGAATTAAATACTCCAATCTAATGATTAAAATCTACACATAAAACCCTACTGTAAACTTGGAATATTATTGCAGATCTGGATTCTACATAAAATTATGAATCCAACGGTATATTATAAGCTAAAATTGGCCAAGTATTTTTTTTATGAATTTCGCAACTTTTAACTTAATCCTGCTAAACAGATCTAACCCTAACTCAGAGCTTGCCAAGTGGCAGATGCTGGTTGGTCCAGCTGGCAAGGTGAGAGGCCGTCTTTGGCGCGGCTTGTCGACCGGGCGCATACACGCCAAATCTGTTGGACGGTACCGGTTCGGGAAAGCTTCTAATCTGCACCGTTCCTCTCGAATCCGACGGACGGGAGCAGTGGCGACGACTTATCAGCGGCGTCGATGGCGAGACGGCGGCGGCGCGATCGGACGTGGTCGTCGGCGGCGCTGCGGTGGTTCCTCGGAGTAGCGGAGAGCACGGCGGTGCTCTGCTCCTCCTTGCGGTCCTGCGTGCGTGATCGGCTTCGTCCCTTTCTTCCTCGTCTAGCCGCACGGCTCTGCTGGTTTCCGTGAGCTCCGGCGGCACGTCGGCGAGAAATTGGGGCTGTGCCGCTGCACAAGGGGAAAATGAAGGGAGTGAGGGTCGAGCAAGGGGTTTCGATAGGGAGAAAAAGAGGAGAGGAGCTCCCAAGGATTCACCTACCGGCTCTGGCGGCTCTACTCCGGCGTGGTCGCGTGAAGCAGCCGATGGCGATGGCTCGGGAAACTTAGGGTTTCAACGGTGGGGTCTCAGGGTTTATATAGGCGAGGAAACTTGGCGTCGGGGACACGGATTCTCTCGATTCGCCGAGTCCGTCCAAGACACTGCAGCGAAGTTCTATGAGGGGAAGGGTATGACAGGTGGGTCCCGTGCGTCGGTGGCGGAGGGGGAAAGTGGGCTGGAGCGGGCGCGGGTGGGCTGGCGCTGCGGCCCAATTAGGTTAGGTTGCCCCTTTTTTTCCTTTTAACATTTTTTTAATTTCTGTTTTAGTAAAACCTAAATATCTTTTGCATACTAAGTCCAAACTTGATGAAATTTGTTTCTAAATTTTTATAAAAGTAAGGTGGTCAACATAGGACCATGGTTTAATGTTTTTACATAGCTTTTAGAAGGGGTCAAAGTACTACAACAATAGTTCTTACATATGGAAATATTTAATAGGGTTTTGGTAGGTTTAGGTGTTAGGATTTTGTTGCAAAATTTATTTGTAAGATGCAATGATGCAAGGATGATGCATGGCACTAATAACATCCTAATATAAAATATGGGATGTTACACTATCATAGGCATCTTTATGTGGTTAAGGTGAAAGTGAGGTCCAGTATGACTTATATGCTTGATAGACCATAAACTGGAAATCCCAAGTCCCTTGAGTACAAGGGCCGCTCCGCATGCTACTCAACTTTGGTTACGTGTAAGTTCTTGTCATTGTCCATACATGCATATGATAGAGAACCGCCAACGGGGTACCCCTTGCACATGATACAGGAGCTATCCCGTGATCAAAATGACAAGGCAAGCAGATAATGAGCATCTCAACGATCTTTTTATTTACTATGTGCATAGCTTTTTATTGAGGATGCTTCACAGAATGCTCATTATGGTGATGCTGCAAGTTTCCACCATGATTAGGCATGGCTTAGGCTAGCGGTCCAAGCGTTTATCTAACACAATGTATAGACTCCATGAACTCACAAGTTCCCCTTTTATTTCACATCGTCGACATCCGTAAACAAAAGAAAAAAGTATCAACTGGATAGGATATCCAAAAGGTGTTGAAAGCGTTCCCTGTGATAGCACGGTTATGCTGACTCCCAGCATATAATTAGCAAGCAGATAACTTTCATGGACAAGTCACAATGGTTAAGGATTATTAAGTGCAAGGAATAAAGTGTGCCATCAAGTTCGTGAGAGCTTTACTAACTAACTTTCTCAAAACAGACAAAACTTTTATTTGGAAGAAAACAAGGCATATTGAATATGCACTGAAATAGAAAATGATGCTAATAGGTAGGTATGGTGGACACAGTTGGCAATATTGGTTTTGAGGAATTGGAAGCATAGGTAGAGCGCATACTCAGTGCAAGTGAAGGCTAGCAAAATAGAGGGAGCGACAAATGAGAGAGCAATAACTGTCATAACGAGGCTTGCAACAAAACAGGACTAATTATGGCATGAAAGTGGTACAAGAACTCTGAGGCAAAATAAATCATCGAGGCTTACTGACTATTGATTAGTCATATGCATGCGTGAGCATGTGCCAAGTCGATTCACATGAACAGTTAGAGGAGGATACCACAATATCATACCAAAATATGAATAAAACAATGCAAGCAAACATTCATATGACATGCTACAAACTATTAGCAAGCTGGAGCTATTCATAGACAAGCAAGAACTACTAAGCATCCATCAGTAACACACTCCTTACAATGGACGGACTAAGCATGCTCACAATGATGAGTATATGTACAAAAATGAAAACAAATAGAGTTCATTACCAGCCTCTTACCATACCTCGAGTTGTCTTAATCTTCATTATTTCCCTTCACTTGTGTGACTTGAATAATAACATGAAAACCAAAATCCACTAAGGACGGTTGAACCCTGCAAAGAACTCACAAAACCAAAGAAGAACAACAAATATTTTTGGTGTTTTCGATTTTTCAAACAAGCTAACAAAGCAAAAACAAACCAAACAAAGAAAAATCGTTTTGGATTTTTCTTTTAAGGAAAACCAAAGCAAAGAAACAAAGAAACAAACCAAGAGAAAAAACAAAAATATTTTTGGTATTTTTGTGTTTTGGAGAAAGAAGCAACAAGAACCAAAAAGAAAGCCAAATGATGGATATACAAAGAACCGACTGAATATGATATATAGATGAGTGTGATGTCGGTATACCTCCCCCCAAGCTTAGGCTTCTGGCATAAGTGGGGCTCAATCCCATGGTGCCCAAGTAGGTGCACCTCCGTAGTATGACGAGGAGGCTCCCTCGCCCTGGTACGAGCTCGAGGACTCCCCTGTATAGTGTACAACGACGTCATATGAGGGCACTTCCTCCTGATAGTGCCCATGGAAGGTAAGAGCGTGCAGCATCTCATCCATCTCCTCCTTGGAGCGTGACAAAGGTCCCTGAGAAATACTGAACAAAGTGGTTTGGGGGAGAGGGATCTCTCTCTCTTCCCCGTCAATAAACAACATTCTATAAACCAAGTTCTCAAGGGTAGAGCTAGTGGTGAGAAAGTGATGTGCCTTCATGGCAGCAAGATCAAGCCTCTCAGGAGCCAAGACTGTATCATTTGGGTCAACAGCAATGTCCAAGGCAACAGCAACACGCGTAGCAATAATTCCCCCATAAATGGGTCCCTTAGAAGTCAAGAGACAAGCAATGAGAGAACCAAGATTGTACTTGGTTTCATTGTTGAGCGCAGTAGCTAAGAAAGTCAAATGATAAATGGAAATAATACTAGTGTTGTCCCTACCAAGAACACTGGTGGCAAGATAGTAAGTGAAGTACCTGATGGATGGAAGCTGAATGTTTCTTATCTTTCCCCGTTGAGCTCTACGGTTATCATCATTGGTTATTCTGCGATACAGCTCCAACAAATCAGTGGGTTGAGCTGGAATCTTCTTTGCTGACCCAGCCGTACCAAGTCCCAGAGCCTCAAAAAATTTCTTCAATGTCATATGGTAAGACCTGCCATAAACTTTGAAAGAAACATCTGAATGGAACAAGCTGTTAGTGAAGGAGAATCTCTCCACAAATGTTTTAGTGAGCGTAGCATATTGCACGCTCTCATCCTGCATAAGACTTGTTAGACCAGCCCTTCGAACCAAGGTCATAAAATCATCAAGAATCCCAGTAGCCCGCAAGAAGGTTTGGCAAGGAAAGGAGGAGGGATGCGCACCCCCTCATCTCCCTCGTTACCAAATCGCGGAGTGATGAGATCCTCATTGTATGAGGGCCTGACACTGGTGGATGATCTTGGAAGCCTTGCCCTTCTAGGTGCATCACCCTCAAATATTTCACCAAATGTGTGGTGGTCCATGACCTCTCACTACTAGGAAACAGGCTGTTAGTGGCGCAGAGGAGGAGAATAAAAGGAGGAAGAGGAGGAAAAGAAGAAGAGGAGGCAGAGGAGGAAGAGGAGGAGAAGAAGAGGAGGCAGAGGAGGAAGATGAGGAGAAGAAGAGGAGGAGGAGAAGAAGAGAGGGAGGTAGGAAGAGATGGAGGAAGAGAGGGAGGAAGAGAGGGAGGAAGGGAGGTCGACGTCGCCTGTTGTCACTGCGAGGAGGAGGATGAGAAGGAGGTCGACGTTGCGCCGTCACTGCAAGGAGAGGAGAAGGAGAAGGGAGAAGGGAGAAGGGAGAAGGAAGAAGGAAGAAGGAAGAAGGAGAAGGGAAAGGGAGAGGAAGAGGGAAAAGGGGAAGGGAAAAGGGGAAAGGAAAAGGGAGGAGGGCGGGGTGGGGATTCAAATTTGAATCCCGCCCAAGGTTATCCGTGGCGCACTAGGTGTAGGTGCGCTACGGATAAGTCGCCCTGTTTTTTTTTCTGTAGGAAAAAACGGTTTTTTGACCGTAACTTTTTACTCTTTTCGAATTTTGAAAATCTAAAAAATCGCTAAAGGACCATAGGTCGTTGCGAGTAGATGTGAAATCTCATTCTCGTCATTTTGGTATATTAAACGATTTTTTTCGATATCGCATGCAAAAGTTACGGCCTTTTTACCGTGGCATGACTTTTTTTTGCAAATAAAGTCGAAACTCATTTTTGTTAATTTTACTAGAAGCTATACCACATTACATACCTAAATATGAAAGGATTTAATTTTTTGAAGTGTTTATCATTTTCGTTTATTTTTTGCAAACCCTAAAAAGGCGATCCACGGGGGGGGGGGTGGAGTTGGTGCATGCCACTTTGGCGTAGGGCACTAGGGCAGAGTGGCCTACGACTAAGTTTATACATCTGTGGCGCACTATGCCATGTGCGCCACAGATGTTTGTGGCCGTTTCACAGCAGAGGGGGCGTGCGCTTAGGCGTAGCGCACCCCCCCATGTGCGCCACAGATGACACTAACAACCGTGGCGCACATGACTATAGTGCGCTACAGATGTTTGGCGAGCGTCCAACAGGGCCCTGGACCACACACATCTGTGGCGCACTATAGTCATGTGCGCCACGGTTGTTCTAGTTACTAGTAGGGCACTGCGCACAGGTGAGCCACGCCTGTTTTAGCCGTGGGGCACTTCAACCATGTGAGCCACGAATGTGCTGATTACCTATAGCTGTTTTCCTAGTAGTGTCTCTTTTCTGAAATTTTAGACAAGCATCAAACCAAGTTATTTCTAAGTTGATAAATGATGAGCAACTACTATAGAAACTTGCTTAGAGCGCTACGCATGCATCAAAATGAAATCTCTAAGCATAGAACATGTATGCAAGATCAAACAACCTGACACCTATAGCAGCAAAATACTTAAGATACAATCTACCAATCACAAATCTAATTGGACAAGTGGAGGAGGCACATACTAAGGAGCAACCTCTCCAAAAATCAGCAGCAAAGATGCGCTGAGCAAGGAGATCAAAAATCGCGAGCAAGAACAACAAGAACTCGAGCTTGAGCAAGTTTTCCGGTGTTTTTTGGGAAAGAGAAAGAAGATGGCTGTGAGGGGGCACCTTGAAGGGGCCCAGGTGGGCCAGGCCCCTCCCCCTGAGGCGCCACCCACAGGTAGGCCGCGCCTACCATGGCTGTGGTGGCCCCCTAGGTCACTTCAGGTGTCTCTCTGCCCCTTTTTTCGAGAAAAGAATTATTTTGAATTTTCTGGGATTTTTTGGGAAACTTTATTTTTGGCCAATTTTCAGGGTATGAAAATTGATTTTCTTGCAGAAAGAGTTTTTTCAGAAGAAGCAAAAGCAAACCAAAAGCCAAACTACAAGAGCTCTAAGACAAATTAACAAGCAAACAACTAGCAAAACTAAAGCTAAAAGCAAAGACTAGGAAGGAGAAAAGTAAAAGAAAGCAAGTATAACCATAGTGAAAATATTATTTTGTTCATTAAAATCCTTTTATTAACAAGGTTGATCAAGTATTGTTATCAAAACAATCTTATATGAAACAAAACTTTGCATTCTACAAGGTGATTATGTTACCTCATACTTGATAGCAATGGTCCCAATCATAATAGTTTCGAAATTTTCCTATGGAATGGGACAATATATTTCTCCAACCTTGACGCTCTCAGTATTTTCAATGGAATTCAGGCAATAGCTTCTAGCAACCTTCTTGGGGAAATAAACAATATGCTCTTTGTCATCAATATTGAATGCTACTTTTCCTTGATTACAATGAATGACAACACCTGCAGTATTAAGAAAAGGTCTCCCAAGAATAATAGACATATTATCTGAAGGGTTTCGCAACATAGTAAATCAAAAATATTCTATGGATGCGAACGGGAAAGCCAAGATATAATCTAGAGATGCAAACAACGAGGGGGGAATAGATGAGATATTCATACCCTTGAATATTCGCACAGCGGAACGTTCAACGAACGTGGTTGATGTAGTCGTACTCGCTTCTCCTCCTCGCGATCCAATCCAATCCGATCCAACACCGCAAGTGGCGATGCCTCCGAGAGATGCACACGTGCGGCACCTCGACGTCTCCTCCTTCCTCGGTCCAGCAAGTGGGGTGGAGAGATAGTTTGGATCTACAACACGACGGCATGGTGCAAGCGGTGGAGAGTTTCTGCGGCAGGGCTTCGCCTACGCGCAGTCGGGATAGAGAGAGAGAGGAGGGCAGCAGGGCGGATAGGGCTTGAGGAGGAGGTGTGGGGAGGGTGCGACCCCATCCCTATTTATATAGAGGGGTGGGCGGATGGCCCTTGCCCCTCCCCAAGCCCTAGGGCCGGCGTCCAAGGAGGGAGGAGTGGGGGGCAAGTTCCCCCCCTTCTAGAAGCTCCCCTAGGGTTTCCCCTAGGGCTTGGCCGGCTGGGCCTATGGGGCCTTGTGACCCTGGCCCAATGCGCTGTGGCACTCCTCGTGAGCCCACGCCCTCCCGACAAGTGGGGCCACGTTGGTCCCACTCCGGAAGGTTCTAGAAGCTTCCGGTATAATACCGAACAACCCGAAACAATTCCGAACTCCAAAATCTGCTTTGCCTTATATGAATCTTATTCTCTGGACCATTCCGGAACCTCTCGTGACGTCCTGGATATCATCCGAGACTCCAAACAAAAACTCATAAACCAATTATCCAATCTATCCTAGCGTCGAGACACGTTAAGTGTGTGACCCTTCAGGTTCGAAAATATGCAGACATGATCTTCTATCAATAATCAACAGCGGGGTCTCGAAACCCATATTGACTCCCACACATTCATCGATGATCATATCGGATGAACCACGATGCCAGTATTCAATCAATCCCATATATATATATTCCCTTCGTCTCGCGATATTTTACTTGCCCGAGATTCGATCGTCGGTACCGGCATACCTAGTTCAATCTCTTTCACAACAAGTACTTTACTCGTTCCGTAATCCGATATCACTTTGTGATTAACTCCTTAACCACGTGCTTGCAAGCGGTGTTGATATCGATTACCGAGTGGGCCTGAAGTATATCTCTCCGACTTGGGAGGGACAAATCCCATCTCGATATATACAACCCAACAGGTACTTTCCGGTCACCTGAGAGACACCTTTATGATCACCCTCTCATAGGATGACGTTTGATGACCTCAAAGCTTTCTTCCGATACCAGGGAGTTGCATTATCTCATGGTCTAAGGAATACAATATTTGACATAAGAAAAGCTTCGCAAAGATGAACACGATGACACGATCTAATTGTTTCGCTTAATTTGGTTTGCCCATCATATCATTCTCCCAATGATATGATCTCATTATTAATCGACAACTCATGTCTATGGTTAGGAAACCTTAACCATCATTAATCAATGAGCTAGTCCATAGAGGCGTACTAGGGACACGGTGTTGTTCACAAACCACACAAGTATTAAAGTTTCCGCTTAATACAATTCTAGCATGGAATATAAACTTTATCATGAACAAGAATTATAATAATAACATCTTTATTATTGCCTCTAGGGCATAATTCCAACAGTCTCCCACTTGCACTAGAGTCAATAATCTAGTTTACATCTGGCAACAATCTAACACCCATGGCACTAAGGTGCTGATCATGTTTTGCTCGTGGAAGAGGTTTAGTCAATGGATCTGCGACATTCAGATCTGTATGTACTTTGCTAATCTTCAGATCTCCATCTGTTATATAATCTCGGATTATATGAAACTTGTGGTTGATATGCTTGGTCTTTGGATGATATCTTGGTTCCTTAGCTAGTGCTATGGCGCCAGTGTTGTCACACAATATCTCTAGTGGGTCCAAGGCACTTGGAACCACACCAAGCTCAGTGATGAAGTTCCTCATTCCAAACTCCTTCACTTGACGCTTCTGCAGCAGCCATGTATTCCGCTTCCACTGTAGATCCCGCGATTACGCTTTTCTTGCAGCTTCTCCAGCTCACAGCTCCTCCATTCAAAATATAAACGTATCATGTCTGAGATTTAGAATCATCCTTGTCGGTGTCGAAACTAGCATCGACGTGACCCTTTACGACGATCTGTTCATCACCTCCATAGACTAAGAACATTTCTCTAGTTCTATTTAAATACTTTAGGATGTTCTTCACGGCTTTCCAGTGTTCCACTCCTGGATCACTTTGGGATCTGCTCGTCAAACTAAGAGCATTGGACACATCCGGTCTAGTACACAGCATGGCATACATGATAGAACCTATGGCTGAGGCATAAGGCACTTTGCTCATAGCTTCTCTATCATACCGTAGCTGGACACTGAGCCCTGCTCAATATCTTACCTGACAACATAGGCACTGGACCTTTCTTTGCCTTATCCATTCTGAACCTTTTCAGAACTTTGTCTAGGTATGTACTTTGGCTTAAAGCTATCAGGCGTCTTTGTCTATCTCTATAGATTTTGATGCCCAATATATAAGCAGCTTCCCCTAGGTCTTTCATTGAAAAAAATTTGTTCAAATAACTCTTCACATTGTTAAGCATGTCAATGTCATTTCCAATAATCAATATGTCATCCACATATAGTACTAGAAATGTCACTGAGCTCCCACTCACTTTCTTATAGATACAAGCTTCGTAGCAATTTGGAACAAATCCAAAGCTCTTGATCACTTGATCAAAACGAAGGTTCCAACTCCGAGATGCTTGCTTCAGTCCATAAATGGAACGCTGAAGTTTTCATACTTTATCAGCATCCTTAGGATCGACAAAACCTTTGGGTTGCATCATATACAACTCTTCATCAATGTTGCCATTGAGGAACGCAGTCTTGACATCCATCCCAAGATTTTCCAAATCTTGTAATGTGAAAATAAATGAATAAAATAAAACTTTGTTTGATTTTCAAGGCCAGAAGAAACTTTTTGAATCCAATTGGAAACTTTCAAAACCTATTTGGATCAAATGAAATCCTAAAGGGATTTAAAAAGTTAAATAAACAATAAACTTCAAAATATTTAGACTACTATTTTAGATCTTTTAAATAAAAGGTTTTGGCTTTCAAAATAAAAAGTGGATTTATAAATAAAGATTATTTTACAGAGCCAAATTAAACCTTGGCCAAGTATTTAAAATAAAATGTTTTGGTTTTGATTAAAAATAGTAAAGGTTTATTTAAATAAAATAATAAGGAAATAATATCCAAATTTTATTTAAATAAAAGGTTTTACCATTTTAATTAAAACATAAAAACTTATTAAATTATTTTAAATAAGTTTTCTAAGTATTTTATTTTCTCAAATAAAACCTACTGAAGTGTTTTGACTTTATTTTAGATTTCAAAATAAAGTTTTTTATAAAACAAACCCTATTTGATTTAATAATGAAGGTCTATTGTATTTAATTATTAATGGACCCTAAAATAAAAGGTTATTTTGTTTTAAACAAGTTTCCAAGTATTCTTTATTTCCAAATAAAACCTACTGATTTGGTTTTGAAAATATTTGGATTTCAAATGGAGATTCTATTAAAAAAATCAAACCCTATTTTATTAAATAACTAAAGGTCCATTTTATTTAATTAATGAATGGATCCTAAAATGAATTAAAATATTATTTTATTTTGGAATTTTGGTATTTGTTACTGAACAGAACCAAGTTCAAAAGTTGTGAAGTGTGGTGTTTGTTTGAATTTATTTGGTTGATTGGATGGTTTGTTTGAATTTCAAATCAGTAAAAAGAAATAGAAAAGATAAAACAATCAGACAAAAAAAATAAGAACAAGTCGACCCAGCCCAGCCGGCCCAACTAACCCAGCAACAACCCACCTCTCTTCCCCAGCGAACCGTTCTTTTCCACTCACGCCCGCACCCACAGAACCAATGACCGGTGGACCTTTCCCCTCACTCCCTTTCTCACTGACAAAGAGGACCCACAGCCACGTTGGCATCGTCTTCAAACCGCGCGACCAATTCTTTCCCCTCACTCCGGCCGTTTCCAGCGTCGATTGCTCATGTTCAATTCTCCTAAATGATGCACTAATTCCACCCAGTGATGATGCTCGTAAACTCGCCTCCCTCCTCTCTCCCTTCCCTTCCAGTCATCACACCACCGGAGCCACAGGGTGTCCACAATTTTTGCTTGAAGCCTCACTGCCACCGACGACTTCCCTGTCAAATTTCGGCGATCCCTGACCCTCTCCTACCTCCTAGCTCACACCAGCTTGATCCCCATCATCTCCCCACCTGCCCATGGCCTCCGTTCGCCCACGCATGCTCCACAGTCTCGTCTCCATCTTCGTCTGAGCGCCACCGACGGCTAGGTCAACTCCGATGAGCTCCTCTGGTAATCCCTGACCGCCCCCTCCTCTCTAATTGACACTATCATACTCTCCTTCCCTGTACGTGTCTAACGCTCCCTCTGTTTTGAACCGGCATGCCTTGTAGCCTCGTTCCCGACAACGACCGAACGTGCCTGACGGAAGCAGGGACTCCGGCGAGCAATTGTCGTCACCTCCGTGCTCCCCTTGGCCAGCCAAAGCAACAACGAGAAATAGTGCTTCATTGCGAACCTGGTGAGCAACTTCACTCTTCCTCGGCCCTAGTTCACGGCAGCGTCACTGTCGCTAGCCGCGCCAAGATGCCACCGTTGAGCGCCGCCAGCTTCTGGTCGAGGCACTGAGAGCCGTTAGATCAGCATCCAACGGCTAGGAAAGAAAGTGAGCGAAGGGGTAAGAGAGAAACTGAGCCGTGCGATATCAGTTAGATCCAACGGCCTGCAGCGCGTGATCCGTGCGAACCGTTTTCGTCAAATCAGAGTGAGACACGTGGCCTGTAGTTGAATTAAAAGACAGAATTGATCTATTAGGTTTCCAATTTTGTAAATTGCACAACTTTTAAACCACATGTCCAAAAATTACAAATTTTATATCAATGGAATCACCAAGACAAGCCCTAGCCAACCATGCCTTTTTTTTAGTAAAAAGCTTCTGGAAAATGGTTGTTTTTGCAGAAACATTTGTATGCTTGTTAAGGATGTGAAAATTGTTTAAAAATGATTTTTGGGATAAAATCTTTGGCAAATGGTGTGATTAGAACCTACTAACACTAGGAAACACTTTGTGGACTCAAAAATGTATTTGGTGAAATAAAAATATGATTCTTTGATTTAAAACCATTACTAGTGAAATAGAAATGTGGTTTATTTATTAAAATTGGTTTTGGAAGAAAACCTTTGGAAAATGTTTTGTTTTAAACTCTCTGACCCTAAGCACCAAGTTTATGGTTTGAAAACTTATTTGGTGAACCCTATAGATTAATGCCTTAGTAAAAACATTTCTACACCACATAAAATGATACTTTGTTTTGAAAATGGTTTTTAAAGTGAAACCTTTTGCAAATGACTTTGCCACTTTATAAAATGACCATTAGGTGTTTTAAAATGTTCATGACCCATTAGGAACCACTTTTTCAAACAAAACAAAGCTTGGCATGCTTGCATGCATTACTTTGACTTTGTTATTTTATGTGTTGTTTTGCTTGATTGGTAGATTGAGTTTGTGTCTTGCTTGATTGATTTGTAGTGACTTGAAGAGTGTGATTGTTACAAGGACAAGGAGTGAACCCATACTCTACCAAAAAGGCAAGTGATGCTTCATACTTTCTATCCCATTACTTTCACTATGCATTAGTGATTTTGCTAAGTAAAACTTGCATGGATTTTGCTAAGTATGAACCTTGCTATAGGAAAACCTAGTAGATGAATCCTTAGTAGGATTTTCCTAAGTTAAGATTCCTACTACTATCAAGCTTAGCCTAGCTAATAGAAAACATGGGTGGAAAATATATTCACACTATGGAAAAATCTCTAAGTCTGAGGACTTATGTTTTAGTTTAATAAAACAACTAAGTTAATGAATCACCTGGGTGGACTGGTAATTGCATGGTGGTTTTTGGTTGAGTGGTTACATAAGGCCAGGGGACTGGTGAACCTTGTGTATCTCACTTGTGGATTGCCACCCAGGAACAAAGAGATTTGAGATGTCAAATGTTGAGAAACTTCAAGTGCAACCACTTGGCAATATGGGCTCTGCCATGATCATATAGGTTGCAAGAACTTAGCCATATGGACAGTGGGTGGTAGTGTTTTATAGGTTGGATCGCGTCCATTTTGGTCTAAGGGAAGGCTTCTGAAAGATCTTGTCTTGGGAAACCAAGCCTAATGGGGAAAGTGCACCACCTCTGCAGAGTGTAAAATCTAAGTACTTAGCCATGTCCCTGGTAAAGGACAATTTGAGCATCAAGACATGGAAGCAATCAATAATCTCATCATTCAAATTTCTAAGTTAAAATCTTGTGGTTTGAACAAGGGTTATTTGAAATCTTCAATCTTTGATTGAGAGATGCCTTGGAAAAGATTTTGTTAGAACAAAAACTTAGTGTTTTCAAAATGATAAGGAAAATTTA
This sequence comes from Avena longiglumis, assembly GCA_030063025.1. Classification (NCBI taxonomy): domain Eukaryota; kingdom Viridiplantae; phylum Streptophyta; class Magnoliopsida; order Poales; family Poaceae; genus Avena; species Avena longiglumis. The sequence goes on along the minus strand of CP125977.1, from coordinate 434,259,085 downwards.
TTTTGAGCAATGCAAGCCTCAACTCCACTTAGCCAAATGCATATAGTTGATAGACCCCACTATACTACCATAGTATAACTTGCCAATACAATTCAAATGTATTGACCCTTTGTGGCTGTAACTTGTATGTTGCAGGTTTGATTGTTTTTAGTGAGGATTGATTGATTAGGATTACAAAGTCTACAACCAACATGTCTGCCTGTGGCACTTTGAAGATGAAGGACCCCATGCTTATAGATTTCTGCTGCAATTTAATGTAATAACCAAATGAGCTATGTAAGATGTAATAAAATTATGTTATTCCTGGTTATAAAGTTGTATTATGACCTTTGTTTCTTGATATTACATCTTAATTGTGGATGCTAGCTATTGATCCAGGGACTAGCATTGTAAACACAGGGGACACCACCTTATATTGTGTAAAGGTTGGGACACTCCCTCTTACAGATGGTATCAGAGCATTGTGTTGCCTGTAGGATTTGTAAACCTAGGATTGGACAAAAACCCTTAGAAAATAGGAGTTGTATTTGTTCCAAAACTTATTTACCAACAATCTTGTAAACTCTTTCCTTAACCATTTTGGTTTTGAGCTCTACATCTCTTCTATTTCAACCTGATGGAAAAACCTACCCCATGACCAAAGACTACACCATGTACAAAGGACTTCTTCAACCTCTTCAACTCTAATGACTTCAACTTCTTCAACTCTAATGACTTCAACTTGTTCAACTCTAATGACTTCAACATCTTCAGCATATTCACCAAGTACTTCAACCTTAGATACCACTAAAGACAAGTGAGACAAGGAAATCTTGCTCAAGATTTGGGACTAAGGAAACACAACTTAGAAAGAGCCATCATCAACTTTGAAGTTTTTATGACCAAGAGTTTTCCCAAGGAAACCATGATCTCATGCAAGAAGGAATCAACCAAGAAGGATGGAAAGAACACAAGTGAACCATATAGATGGACCACCATAATTTAGTTAAGTCAAACACACCAACTTATGTGGTGTAACAAAAATATTTTGTTGCCTAAAAATGTGCTTGAACTTTGTTGATTGAGTGAAATGTTTGTTTGTGATTGCTTGCACATTGCTTGTGTGAATTGTGGTGTGTGTGATTAGAATTGATTCCTTAGAAATATTTTTCCTATTCTAACCCAAATCCAACCCAAACAGATGACTTCTCCAAGAGACTCCAACCTCAAGGTTGATGACACCAAAACCAACCAAGAAGACAGCATGAAAGAGCTCATAGCAACCCAAAACCAGTTGAGTCAAGAGACAACTCAGCTTTTAGCCAACAACAATGGACTAGACCCAGCCATACAAAGGATTTTGAAACTTCAATCCCAATTGTTGCAAGGATTGGTTACTCAAATGATCAACATGGGAGAAAACTTTTCCCAAAGATATAATGACAACAAGGATGACAAAGAAGCTAATCTAGAAGGAATCCAAGCCAGCAATAGTTTTAGAGACAAAGATCATACATCCAAGGAACATGAAGATCACTGCCCCAAGAAGAGAGAAAGATCTCCCACCTATGAAGAACATGAACTAGAAGAACTCCTAGCTTTGGAGAGACCCAAAAAGAAGAAGAAGGACATAAGCCAGTTGCAGTGTTACAATTGCAAAGAGATGGGACACTATGCCAGTGAATGCCCAGAAAAGGAGAAGAGCCAAGAAGACAAACAAAGGCTAGTGAATCGTAAGATGAGGAAGGATATTAGCCAAGTGATGTGCAAACACTGCAAGGAGTTAGGACATTATGCATCATATTGTCCAGAGAAGCCACCTCAAGAACTCAAACTTATAACATGTTTCAAATGCAAGGAACTAGGCCACTATGCAAACAATTGTCCAGAAAAGATGAAGAACAAGTTAAACAAGTCTATGAAGGATCTCAACCTCGGCCCATGAGTCAAGTATGGAAACCAAGGACACCATGCAAATGTTTGCTTAGAGAAATTTTCCCCAGGATCCCAGGAAGGACAATATGTAATTTTTGTTTGAAATTTTTTTAAGGGTGGTAGTACCCTAGTTGTTTTGAACCTACTTGTAACCGTAGCCTCCCCAAATCTCGGGACGAGATTTATTTTAAGGGTGGTAGCCTGTCACATCCCAAGATTTTCCAAATCTTGTAATGTGGAAATAAATGAATAAAATAAAACTTTGTTTGATTTTCAAGGCCAGAAGAAACTTTTTGAATCCAATTGGAAACTTTCAAAACCTATTTGGATCAAATGAAATCCTAAAGGGATTTAAAAAGTTAAATAAACAATAAACTTCAAAATATTTAGACTACTATTTTGGATCTTTTAAATAAAAGGTTTTGGCTTTCAAATGAAAAAGTGGATTTATAAATAAAGATTATTTTACAGAGCCAAATTAAACCTTGGCCAAGTATTTAAAATAAAATGTTTTGGTTTTGATTAAAAATAGTAAAGGTTTATTTAAATAAAATAATAAGGAAATAATATCCAAATTTTATTTAAATAAAAGGTTTTACCATTTTAATTAAAACATCAAAACTTATTAAATTATTTTAAATAAGTTTTCGAAGTATTTTATTTTCTCAAATAAAACCTACTGAAGTGTTTTGACTTTATTTTAGATTTCAAAATAAAGTTTTTTATAAAACAAACCCTATTTGATTTAATAATGAAGGTCTATTGTATTTAATTATTAATGGACCCTAAAATAAAAGGTTATTTGTTTTAAACAAGTTTCCAAGTATTCTTTATTTCCAAATAAAACCTACTGATTTGGTTTTGAAAATATTTGGATTTCAAATGGAGATTCTATTAAAAAAATCAAACCCTATTTTATTAAATAACTAAAGGTCCATTTTATTTAATTAATGAATGGATCCTAAAATGAATTAAAATATTATTTTATTTTGGAATTTTGGTATTTGTTACCGAACAGAACCAAGTTCAAAAGTTGTGAAGTGTGGTGTTTGTTTGAATTTATTTGGTTGATTGGATGGTTTGTTTGAATTTCAAATCAGTAAAAAGAAATAGAAAAGATAAAACAATCAGACAAAAAATAAATAAGAACAAGTCGACCCCAGCAATTACCCAACTAACCCAAAGAATGCCACCTCTCTTCCCCAGCGAACCGTTCTTTTCCACTCACACCCGCACCCACAGAACCAATGACCGGTGGACCTTTCCCCTCACTCCCTTTCTCACTGACAAAGAGGACCCACAGCCACGTTGGCATCGTCTTAAAACCGCGTGACCAATTCTTTCCCCTCACTCCGGCCGTTTCCAGCGTCGATTGCTCGTGTTCAATTCGCCTAAATGACACACTAATTCCACCCAGTGATGATGCTCGTAAACTCGCCTCCCTCCTCTCTCCCTTCCCTTCCAGTCATCACACCACCGGAGCCCCAGGGTGTCCACAATTTTTGCTCGAAGCCTCACTGCCACTGACGAGTTCCCTGTCAAATTCCGGCGAGCCCTGACCCTCTCCTACCTCCTAGCTCACACCATCTTGATCCCCATCATCTCACGGACCTGCCGATGGCCTCCGTTCGCCCACGCATGCTCCACAACCTCGTCTCCATCTTCGTTTGAGCGCCACCGACGGCTAGGTCAACTCCGATGAGCTCCTCTGGTAATCCCTGACCGCCCCCTCCTCTCTAATTGACACTAGCATACTCTCCTTCCCCGTACGTGTCTAACGCTCCCTCTGTTTTGCACTGTCATGCCTTGTAGCCTCGTTCCCGACAACGACCGAACGTGCCTGACGGAAGCAGGGACTCCGGCGAGCAATTGTCGTCACCTCCGTGCTCCCCTTGGCCAGCCAAAGCAACAACGAGAAACAGTGCTTCATTGCAAACCTGGTGAGCAACTTCACTCTTCCCCTCGCGTCCTAGTTCACCGGCAGCGTCACCGTCAGAGCCGCGCCGCCGCATGCCACCGTTGAGCGCCGCCAGCTTCTGGTCGAGGCACTGAGAGCCGTTAGATCAGCATCCAGCGGCTAGGAAAGAAAGTGAGCGAAGGGGTAAGAGAGAAACTGAGCCATGCGATATCAGTTAGATCCAACGGCCTGCAGCGCGTGATCCGTCTTAACTGCTTTCACAAATAAGAGTGAGACACGTGGCCTGTAGTTGAATTAAAAGACAGAATTGATCTATTAGGTTTCCAATTTTGTAAATTGCACAAATTTTAAACCACATGTCCAAAAATTACAAATTGTATATCAATGGAATCAGCAAGACAAGACCTAGCCAACCATGCCTTTTGTTTAGTAAAAAGCTTCTGGAAAAATGGTTGTTTTTGCAGAAACATTTGTATGCTTGTTAAGGATGTGAAAATTGTTTAAAAATGATTTTTGGGATAAAATCTTTGGAAAATGGTGTGATTAGAACCTACTAACATTAGGAAACACTTTGTGGACTCAAAAATGCATTTGGTGAAATAAAAATATGATTCTTTGATTTAAAACCATTACTAGTCAAATAGAAATGTGGTTTATTTATTAAAATTGGTTTTGGAAGAAAACCTTTGGAAAATGTTTTGTTTTAAACTCTCTGACCCTAAGCACCAAGTTTATGGTTTGAAAACTTATTTGGTGAACCCTATAGATTAATGCCTTAGTAAAAACATTTCTACACCACATAAAATGATACTTTGTTTTGAAAATGGTTTTTAAAGTGAAACCTTTTGCAAATGACTTTGCCACTTTATAAAATGACCATTAGGTGTTTTCAAATGTTCATGACCCATTAGGAACCACTTTTTCAAACAAAACAAAGCTTGGCATGCTTGCATGCATTACTTTGACTTTGTTATTTTATGTGTTGTTTTGCTTGATTGGTAGATTGAGTTTGTGCCTTGCTTGATTGATTTGTAGTGACTTGAAGAGTGTGATTGTTACAAGGACAAGGAGTGAACCCATACTCTACCAAAAAGGCAAGTGATGCTTCATACTTTCTATCCCATTACTTTCACTATGCATTTGTGATTTTGCTAAGTAAAACTTGCATGGATTTTGCTAAGTATGAACCTTGCTATAGGAAAACCTAGTAGATGAATCCTTAGTAGGATTTTCCTAAGTTAAGATTCCTACTACTATCAAGCTTAGCCTAGCTAATAGAAAACATGGGTGGAAAATATATTCACACTATGGAAAAATCTCTAAGTCTGAGTACTTATGTTTTAGTTTAATAAAACAACTAAGTTAATGAATCACCTGGGTGGACTGGTAATTTCATGGTGGTTTTTGGTTGAGTGGTTACATAAGGCCAGGGGACTGGTGAACCTTGTGTATCTCACTTGTGGATTTCCACCCAGGAACAAAGAGATTTGAGATGTCAAATGTTGAGAAACTTCAAGTGCAACCACTTGGCAATATGGGCTCTGCCATGATCATATAGGTTGCAAGAACTTAGCCATATGGACAGTGGGTGGTAGTGTTTGATAGGTTGGAGTGCGTCCATTTTGGTCTAAGGGAAGGCTTCTGAAAGATCTTGTCTTGGGAAACCAAGCCTAATGGGGAAAGTGCACCACCTCTGCAGAGTGTAAAATCTAAGTACTTAGCCATGTCCCTGGTAAAGGACAATTTGAGCATCAAGACATGGAAGCAATCAAGAATCTCATCATTCAAATTTCTAAGTTAAAATCTTGTGGTTTGAACAAGGGTTATTTGAAATCTTCAATCTTTGATTGAGAGATGCCTTGGAAAAGATTTTGTCAGAACAAAAACTTAGTGTTTTCAAAATGATAAGGAAAATTTATTTTGAGCAATGCAAGCCTCAACTCCACTTAGCCAAATGCATATAGTTGATAGACCCCACTATACTACCATAGTATCACTTGCCAATACAATTCAAATGTATTGACCCTTTGTGGCTGTAACTTGTATGTTGCAGGTTTGATTGTTTTTAGTGAGGATTGATTGATTAGGATTACAAAGTCTACAACCAACATGTCTGCCTATGGCACTTTGAAGATGAAGGACCCCATGCTTATAGATTTCTGCTGCAATTTAATGTATTAACCAAATGAGCTATGTAAGATGTAATAAAATTATGTTATTCCTGGTTATAAAGTTGTATTATGACCTTTGTTTCTTGATATTACATCTTAACTGTGGATGCTAGCTATTGATCTAGGGACTAGCATTGTAAACACATGGGACACCACCTTATATTGTGTAAAGGTTGGGACACTCCCTCTTACAGATGGTTAATAAAATCCGAATGGACTTAAACATCTCTACGGGAGAGAAAGTCTCATCGTAGTCAACACCTTGAACTTGTCGAAAACCTTCCGCGACAAGTCGAGCTTTATAGAGAGTAACATTACCATCCGCGTCCGTTTTCTTCTTGAAGATCCATTTGCACTCAACGGCCTTTCGGTCGCTAGGAGGTTCCACCAAAGTCCATACTTGGTTTTTGCTCATGGATCCTAATTCGGATTTCATGGCCTCTAGCCATTTCTCAGAGTCTGGGCTCATCATCGCTTCCTCATAGTTCACAGGTTCACTGTCATCTACTAACAAGACAGTTAAGACAGGGTTGCCGTACCACTCAGGAGGGGCACGTGACCTTGTCGACCTGCGACGTTCAGTAGTAGCATCGTCCGAATCTTCATGATCCTTGTCATTTGCTTCCTCTATTGTCGGTGCAGACGGCACTGGAACAATTTCGGGTGTTGCGCTATTCTCCAACTCAAGAGAAGGTTCAACAACCTCGTCTAGCTCTACTTTCCTCCCACTCACTTCTTTCGAGAGAAACTCCTTCTCAAGAAAGGATCCGTTCTTTGTGACAAACACTTTGCCTTTGGATCTGTGATAGAAGGTATACCCAATAGTTTCCTTAGGGTATCCTATGAAGACGCATTTCTCCGCTTTGGGTTCGAGCTTGTCTGGCATCAACTTCTTGACGTAAGCTTCGCATCCCCAAACTTTAAGAAACGACAACTTAGGTTTAGCACCAAACCACAGTTCATACGGTGTCGTCTCAACGGATTTAGATGGTTCCCTATTTAAAGTGAATGCAGCGGTTTCTAATGCATAACCCCAAAATGATAACGGCAAATCAGTAAGAGACATCATTGATCGCACCATATCTAATAGAGTTCGATTCCGGCGTTCAGACACACCATTGCACTGTGGTGTTCCGGGTGGCGTGAGTTGCGAAACGATTCCGCTTGCTTTAAGATGCGTGAGAAAATCATAACTCAAATATTCACCTCCACGATCGGATCATAGAAACTTAAATTTTCTGTTATGATGGTTTTCCACTTCATTCTGAAATTCTTTGAACTTTTCAAATGTTTCAGATTTATGTTTCATTAAGTAGATATACCCACATATACTTAAGTCATCAGTAAAAGTGAGAAAGTATCAATATCCACCGCGCGTCGAAACACTCATCGGTCCGCATACATCGGTATGTATGATTTCCATCTAGTCCGTTGCTCTCTCCATCATTCCGGATAACGGGGTTTTGATCATCTTGCCCATGAGGCATGTCTCGCATGTGTCAAATGATTCAAAATCAAGAGACTCCAAAAGTCCATCAGAATGGAGTTTCTTCATGCGTTTTACACCAATATGACCTAGACGGCAGTGCCACAAATAAGTAGTATTATCACTATCTACCTTGCATCTCTTAGCCTCAATGTTATGGATGTGTGTCTCATCCCTTTCGAGATTCAGAAGAAATAAACCATTCATAGCAGGTGCATGACCAGAAAAGATGTTACTCATATAAATAGAACAACCATTATTCTCAGATTTAAATGAATAACCGTCTTGCAATAAACACGATCCAGATATGATGTTCATGCTCAATGCAGGCACATAATAACATTTATTGAGGTTTAAAACTAATCCCGAAGGTAAAACTAAGGATAACGTGATGACGGCCATCACATCAACTCTTGATCCGTTGCCAACGCGCATCGTCACCTCATCCCTCGCTAGCCATCGTCTATTCCGTAGCTCCTGTTTCGAGTTACAAATATTAGCAACTGAACCAGTATCAAATACCCAGGCACTACAACGAGGGATAGTAAGGAAAACATCAATAACATTTATATCAAATATACCTTTGATGGTGCCAGCCTTCTTGTCCGCTAAGTACTTCGGACAGTTGCTCTACCAGTGACCCTTGTCCTTGCAATAGAAGCACTCAGTGTCCGGCTTAGGTCCAGACTTGAGCTTCTTCTCAGCAGGGGCAACGCGCTTGCCGCCGCCTTTCTTGATTGCACCCTTACCTTTCTTAAAGCTGGGGGGCTTGTTGACCATTAACACATGATTATCCTTCTTGATGTCCACCTCCGTAGCTTTCAGCTTAGCGAAGAGCTCGGTGATCGTATCAGTGGAACCAATCTGATTATGAGTAACTACAAAACCTTTGTAGCTAGGAGGAAGTGATTGCAGAACCCTGTCAATCTTGAGCTCCTCTGGAATCTTGCAGTCCAGTTGCTCAAGGCGTTGAGTGTAGCCCGACATCTTTATGGCGTGCTCACTGACGGAACTCCCTTCCTCCATCTTGCAGTTAAAGAATTTCTCAGAGATCTCATATCTCTCAGAACGGTGCTGAGTCTGAAACATAGTTTTCAGTTCCTCACGGATCTCAAAGGGCCTGGGGAAATCTTCAAAACGATTTTGAAGGTCCGATTCCATAGAAAACAACATGGTGCTCTTAATCACACCATAATCATCTTTGCGCGACTGATAAACAGCTTTCTCATCAGCCGGCGCATCTACAGCAGGGGATTCACCTAGCGCTTTCTCAAGGACATAGTCCTTTTGTCCGCCAAAGAGAATGATTCTCAGATTGCGGAACCAGTTGGTGAAGTTAGACCCATTGTTCTTAAGCTTTTCTTTCTCAGCAAAAATGTTGAAGTTGAAGTTGGACTTAGCCATTTGATCTACAAAATTTGCAAGTACAATTTAGACTATGTTCATGATAACTAGTTCAACTCAATCAAATTACTAGATGAACTCCCACTAAATTCAACATCCCTCAAGTTGTTTAGTGAACATGATCCAAATTCACCACACCTAATCCGATCTTCACGGGAAGAGATGTGGTTTCAATGGTGGACAACAAAGTGTCGATCATATCATTCATATGACTCATGCTTAACCTTTCGGTTCATGTGTTCCTAGGCCATGTTTGTACATGCTAGGCTTGTCAAGTCAAACCCAAGTATTTCCGCGTGTGCAAAACTGGCTTGCACCCGTTGTATGTGAACGTAGAGTTTATAGCACCCAATCATCACGTGATGCTTGAACACGACGAACTTTCACAACGGTGCATACATGGGGAGAACACAGTTTTTATCTTGATCTTTAAGTGAGGAATCATCTTATAATGCTACCACCGCGATCTAAGCATAATAAGATACATAAAAGGATAAACATCACATGCATATAACTTTATGTGACATGGTATAGCCAATCTTCGCGCAATGATCTCCATCTTGTGCATGCCAGAATGATCTCCATCACTCCACCATGATTGCCTCCACCACGAATAGCAACTACAACTATTGCTAACTACTTAGCGATAAAGTAAAGCTATTACATGGCGTATAAGAAGTTGACACACAGGTCATACACAATTATAAAGACAACCATATGGCTCCTGCCAGTTGTGTACTCATCGACATGCAAGTTGTGAAACATTACAAAACATGATCATTGCATACAACATACACATCACATCTTGGGCCATACCATATCACAGAAAACACTCCCTGCAAAAACAAGTTAGACGCCTCTACTTTGTTGTTGCATGTTTTATGTGGCTTATGGGAGTAACAAGCTAAGAACGATTCTTACCTACGGAAATCCACAATGGTGATATTATGGTTGCCAAACTCCGGTGTAAATCCCATGACAACTATAGTGAGAGAAACTGGCATCCACCAGCCGCATGTGTGGAACAAGCCACACGTCAAGTGCGAAGCCGGTCTCGCGAACGAGGTCGCGTAAAGTTGTCCTGGACCGCTTCGATCTCACTATCCCGCATCATAAGAAGTACACAAACAAGAGGCTTGCAACAGAAAACATCAACGCCCACAACAAGCATGTTGCGTTCTACTCGTTAAACACATCTACGCATAGATCTAGCTCTGATACCACTGAAGGGTTTCGCAGCATAGTAAATCAAAAAAATTCCACGGATGCGAACGGGAAAGCCAAGATCTAATCTAGAGATGCAAACAACGAGGGTGGGAATAGATGAAATCTTCGTACCCTTGAAGATTCGCACAGCGGAACGTCCAACGAACGTGGTTGATGTAATCATACTCGCTTCTCCTCCTCGCGATCCGATCCGATCCAACACCGCAAGTGGCGATGCCTCCAAGATATGCACACGTGCGGCACCTCGACGTCTCCTCCTTCCTCGGTCCTGCAAGTGTGGTGGAGAGATAGGTTGGATCTACAACACGACGGCGTGGTGCAAGCGGTGGAGAGTTTCTGCGGCAGGGCTTCGCCTACGCGCAGTAGGGAGGGAGAGACAGAGGAGGGCAGCAGGGAGGCTAGGGCTTGAGGAGGAGGTGTGGGGAGGGTGCGCCCCCAGACCTATTTATATAGAGGGGTGGGCGGCTGGCCCTTGCCCCTCCCCCAAGCCCTAGGGCCGGCGGCCAAGGAGGGAGGAGTGGGGGGCAAGTTTCCCCCCTTCTAGAAGCTCCCCTAGGGTTTCCCCTAGGGCTTGGCCGGCTGGGCCTATGGGGACTTGTGCCCCTGGCCCAATGCGGCCAGGGCACTCCCTCGTAGGCCCACGCCCCCTCCCGACAAGTGGGGCCACGTTGGTCCCACTCTAGAAGGTTCTAGAAGCTTCCGGTACAATACCAAACAACCCGAAACAATTCCGAACTCCAGAATCTGCTTTGCCTTATATGAATCTTATTCTCCGGACCATTCTGGAACCTATCGTGACGTCCTGGATCTCATCCGAGACTCCGAACAAAAAACTCATAAACCAATTATCCAATATATCCTAGCGTCGAGACACGTTAAGTGTGTGACCCTTCGGGTTCGAGAATATGCAGACATGATCTTCTATCAATAATCAACAGCGGGGTCTGGAAACCCATATTGACTCCCACACATTCATCGATGATCATATCGGATGAACCTCGATTCCAGGATTCAATCAATCCCATATATATATATTCCCTTTGTCTCGCGATATTTTACTTGCCCGAGATTCGATCGTCGGTACCGGCATACCTAGTTCAATCTCGTTCACAGCAAGTACTTTACTCATTCCGTAATCCGATATCACTTTGTGATTAACTCCTTAACCACGTGCTTGCAAGCGGTGTTGATATCGATTACCGAGTGGGCCCGAAGTATATCTCTCCGACTTGGGAGGGACAAATCCCATCTCGATACATACAACCCAACTGGTACTTTCTGATCACCTGAGAGACACCTTTATGATCACCCTCTCATAGGATGGCGTTTGATGACCTCAAAGCTTTCTTCCGATACCAGGGAGTTGCATTATCTCATGGTCTAAGGAATACAATATTTGACATAAGAAAAGCTTTGCAAAGATGAACACGATGACACGATCTAATTGCTCTGCTTAATTTGGGTCTGTCCATCATATCATTCTCCCAATGATATGATCTCATTATTAATCGACAACTCATGTCTATGGTTAGGAAACTTTAACCATCATTAATCAATGAGCTAGTCCATAGAGGCGTACTAGGGACACGGTGTTGTTCACAAACCACACAAGTATTAAAGTTTTTGCTTAATACAATTCTAGCATGGAATATAAACTTTATCATGAACAAGATTTATAATAATAACATCTTTATTATTTCCTCTAGGGCATAATTCCAACATTATCATCTTCAGGCATCTCTAGCACAATAAAATCAGTTAAAACCAAGCAATTATGAGCCACTTGAACAGGAACATCCTCACATATACCAACAGGAATAGTAGTTGACTTATCAGCCATTTGCAAAGATATATCAGTTGGTATCAAATTTTCTAGCTAGAGTATCTTGTAGAGAGAAAAAAGGCATAACACTAACTCCAGCTCCCAAATCACATAAAGCAGTTCTAACATAATTATTCTTAATAGAGCAAGGAATAGTTGGTATACCTGGATCACCAAGTTTCTTTGGAACCTTACCATTGAAGGAGTAATTAGCAAGAAAAGTATAAATCTCCTCATTAGGAATCTTACTTTTATTAGAGACAATATCCTTCATATACTTTGCATAAGGAGGCAATTTAATAGCATCAGTCAAAGGAATTTGCAAAAATAAAAGTTTCATCCACTCACAAAACTTGTTGTAGTGTTCTTCCTCCTTTGACTTGTGTTTCTTACCTGGAAAAAGCATAGGTTTCTGCACCCAAGGTTCTCTCTCTTTACCATGTTTATTAGCAATAAAATCTTCCTTTGTGTACCTAGTGCTTTTAGTGTGCTTCTCAGGTTCTTCCTCACCATCCTCCTTATCAGGAGCATCATTTTTATCATTACCACTCTTAGTTTCAGCATCAGAGACATATATACTATTAGGATCTACAACAGGTTCAAGGGTGTAGCACCCCGGGAAATCCACTACTAGAAAATCATGTGCTAAACAATACTTTGTGCATAACATGACATCTGCATGCATATGTTTGGCAAAACTATTTTATAAAAGGCTATTTTGTTTTCTAGGTATTCTCCTCTTTGTTCAAATTGAAACCCTAGATTCGTTTGGATCTTTTATTTGTCTAAAACCTTTGTGAAAATGTTTTATTTTAAAAGAATTAATAATAATAAATACAAAACCTATTTTATGGGAAGGCCGCCACCGGCCAGGCCCAAAGGCCCAGCTGGCAGCAGCCTACTACCCCAAATAAATATCTAGACCTAAACCCTAATCTAACCACCCCAAACCCTAGATCCCACCACCTAACCCTACCTACCTGCCGCCGCCAGGAGCCAACCCACGAGGTCAACACCGTGCCGCCACACCCGACGCCCCTACCCGACCAGCACACGCACTCGCGCATGAAGCACAACCCACACCACCACACCTGCCCGACCCTCCCCTTTGTCACGCTCCTACCGTCCTGCGTCGAGTTCCCCTGGCCCCGCACCTCCGCTCTCTCTCCTCGATCAATCCCCACCTCCCCGCTCGACCGACGCGATCCCCAAGAGCCACTCGCCCCGCACGTTCTCGACCCCGCGCCCAACCCGCGGTCCCTTCCCTCTCGCTAACCTCCTCTGTTGCCACCTCTTCCTAGGCCGTGCGCCGCCGGGGCTCCCCTCTCCCTTCCGTCACCGCCCTAGGTCGCCTTGACCTCGCTCCGCCACGCGGACCTCTCCTCCGCCCTCCGCTGCTCGTCTACTGGCGGCACAGCGTCGCCGCTGCCGCATCCCCGCCTCCGGCCGCCACTCCTCTGTCCTTCTGTCGTTGCCTGGGCGTCACCAGGGCCGACCTCGCCGCCTCCCCTCCTGCAAGCCCTACTAGCCGGCCTTCCCGAGCGCGTTCCCTCGCTGGTCGTCATCTCCGCTTCGACCTTGATCACCATCGCCCGATAGCTTCCTCCTCCTCGCCCAACACCGTTGTCTCCTATGGCTTCTGGCGCGCCCGTCCTTGACCTTGCGATGCTCCTATGACGTAGGTCATCCTCCTGCCTTTGGTCCATTATCCGCAAGCTCGAATACACGGTCGATGTCCCGCTAATCACGACCACTCTCAGTTGTTACTGCAGGAAACATTTTGCTAAATGTTTTTTCTAGCAACATGCACTAATATGCCCACTTGTTGTCTTGAGTTCAGATTGCTTGCATCTAAGTACATGACCATCTACTGCCTCGGTGCTTCCTCGGAGCCTCGATGCCTCCAATCTTGGTGATCTACTCATGTTCCTATGCCGCTGCCACGAAGGACATCGCAAGATTTTTGTCCCGCTTCCTGTGAGCCGATACCATCCGAGAAGCCAGACTCCTGGAACCGCACAAGATGCCACCTGAGGCCAGAAACCTCCGAGATCTCCTTCACGGATCCGTCGACCGAGACCCTGAGGACTCTCCCTCATGGACCCGAAGCCCCGGTACCCGAAGGCATTCGACGAGGAACACCAAGCTCTTCTTCACGGATCCGAAGCCCCGTTCCCGGAGTCCGAAGCCCTTTTGTAACCAAGATCTCCAAACCCCTCAAAATTTGACCCCTTTTCCAAGCCCTATTTTATAAATTGAAATATATATACTTTGTTGCATTTAAATTGTCATGCTTGCACACATATCATGCGGTTTGGGGGTTTTTCCAATTCACCTAATAATTAATATGCAGACTATATGCAAGCAAATATAGTCTAATATTGTCTCCATTTAAATTTGTGTAGCGAACCGATTATATATTTTGCCTTATTAAGACAACATTTAAATTGCAGGGTATCTAAACAACTTGAACCATCTAATTAAATGTCGGGACCCCGGTTCCGCTTAATATGGCCTAATTGCATTGCACCTTGCCATGTCATACATAATACATTTATCATGCCCGATCTTTTGCCGTAGTATTAAATAGTGCATCCGGTGTTTCCTCTAGAGCTTTGCTTCTTCACGGATTAGGCCGATGAGTTGATGCGAGTGACGATCCGATCTTCGGATGAACCTTCGGCAATGTTTTCAGGCGAGCATTCTCCCCCTTTCTACCTATTTTACTTTATAGTCTTTATTTCCTCATGTTGATCTATTGCTATCTGTGTTGCAATGCTCTAGTTTTCGTACCCGTGATATCCCTTGCAGCCTTATATTGCCTTGGACACATCCTATTACCTGTTGTTTGGTAGATAGATGGACTTGTGTGTCGTAGTCGCTTTCTCAAGTGCGGTTGCGTGTCGTCAAGTACCACAGTTGTTGGAGTAATGCCGCATGTTTAATGTTGGAGATGATCATGGCTTTAATTATCATTTAATAACTAAAATTGAAAGTAGGTAAATAATGCAGAGGCACATGTGGGCAATAGATGTTTTGGTTTTTAACTGTCCACTTGTGTCCCGTAGGACCCCGAGTACTTGATACCTGTTCTTTGAATATTTGCACTATCCGCATGTGGGACCATGAATCCCCCTAGCCAGAGCTTGAGTCACATATTATTTCTTGGGGCCACAAACTAGTTTGGGGCTTTATTACTATCTTGTACTTATGCCATGCTTTATTGCTTTATTTATGATTGTGCGTGGAGCGCCTGTACTGTTTTGGAACCCCGTGCCACGTTTTCACGGTATCGACAAGCTCAGTCACACTTTCGGGTTCCCAGTCGTTTATAGCCATTGTCACAAACCTTTGGGTCCGTCTCGGAGCCGGCCAACTTCGTAGCGGGTAGCTTGGTGGGGTGGCCCCCTGAAATATTATATGAATCTTGCAATTACTCTGTCGTGATGCCTCGTTGGGTTTTCATTTGGTTTTTTCCGAGGTTGATCGTGCGTGTGTTGCTATTTGTGCCCCCCCTGCAGGGTAAAACTTTCTGAAAGCCATGTGTGCGGTTATGGACGACTTGGAGCACAGTATCTCGATCATAGACAACTATAACTAAAGTAGTGCTATAAATTTGACCTTATAATGACTAGTAATCAGCTTCACTATAACGGAATGGCTAAATAAAAGTATCAACAACTGCTGGTTTTGGGACTCATGCTATCTATATCTGACTAGTAATTGCTGCAACTATAACGGAATGAATAAAACTGCCAACTGTGTGAGATCCTCGGTTGACTTCCTCGTTTGGTCTCGAGGGGGAAATACCAGGATGGGTATGCTTGGTGATAGTTTCAGTTTGGATCCGAATAGGTCTTTCTTATCCCTATCTGATAGTCGCCAGTTGTATTGAGTCTCTATAGATTGTTTAGTGCATGTTGCGCTACCGCTTCAGTCCACCATACCTATGTAGGAGAGGACCACCGAATTCTAGTCTCGCCATGTACTGGCCTCAGTACTGACCGCTCCTCTTTTTCCTTTGCCCTTTGTCGGCACCCCTTTATTTTTGACAGGTTTTGAGATCGATGTCGTTAGCAGGGTTACCCTTCCGGCTTGGCCTGGGAAGGGTTATGGACGCCATAGGTTATTCTTCAGGGATCTTATCCCCATTTGCATCTTGTCCGTAGTCGGACGTTGTATCATTTTCAAGGTGATTTGGATCTTTGTATTGTATATCTGTATTCTTGACTCATGGAGTCGCTGTTGTATATATCTGTTTTGTGGGTTCCATCGTGGACTAATGTGTAATGGTATTACTTCGTTTTCCACCCGCACGAAAGTGCCTGGTGGGCACCTTTGAATCGTTTCTATGCAGGTTTGGCGGGAATCGCTAAAACTTGCATAGGGCCGATTCCGAGGGTGTTACAAAGGGGTTCCTCAACTATCTTATGTTTATTTTTCTTTCTCTTACGAGGACTACCACTACTCTCACCTTGTTGAGAATCCTGCTCAATTCATTTAGGGTGTCCTTTAGGATATAAAGGATCTTGAGTAGATGTACCACTCCCAGTTCTAATTCCATAAGCATGCTTATCTCCTAAGGCATTAACTAGCATATCCTTTTGTACCTTAGCAAGTTGATCAAGTTGGGTTTGGACCATTTTAAAGTGTTTACAAAGCATTTTAATATCATTAGAAGTTCTTTCCATAATATCTTTCAACTCATGGATAGCTCTAGAGTTTTCCAATAAATGATTCTGAACTTGTTTATAAAAATTACCTTGTTTAACAATAAATGTGTCAAGTTCCTCTAAGAATTGACCAGGAGGCTTACCATAGGGAATATCACCTTCATTAAAGTGGAGAGAGTGTACCTCAATAGTATATGAGTGGGGAATTGTCTTACATAATTCTTCTATAGGAGGTAGATTCTTCACATCTTCAGCTCTAATACCTTTCTCTTTTAGACACTTCTTAGCTTCCTTCATCACTTCATCATTTAATGCAATAACTCCCCTCTTCTTTGGTGTTGGTGTTGGAACTAGTTCAGGAACATCTGGTTCAGGAGTAATAGGCTCAGGCATATTTAGCTCAGTTGAAGTCCAATCATTATAATTCTTGCTTATCTTAGCCATTAATTCTTTAGCATCTGTAGGAGTTCTTTTCCTGAAAACACAATCAGCAAAGCTATCTAGGTAGGTCCTAGAATCATCAGTTAGTCCATTATAATAAATATCAAGAATCTCATTCTTAGGCAATGGACATCTAGGACGTGCATGAATCAAGGCACAGAACCTTGTCCATGACTCAGGAAATTTCTCTTTTTCTCCCTGTTTAAAATCAAAAAGTCTCTGCAAAGCAACATGTCTAGCACTAGGAGGAAAATATTTCTGGAAGAAAGAAGCAATCAAGCAATTAGGGCTATCAATGGAACCAGGAGGTAATCTATTAAACCAAGACCTAGCTTCCCCTTTTAGTGAAAAAGGGAAGATCTTAGTAAGAAAATACTTGCGCATCTTAAAATCATCAGAGAATAAATCACTCATAGTAGAAATCTCATTCATATGAGCCACAACACTCTCATTTTCAGTCCCACAAAAAGGTTCTTTCTCAACAATGTCAAAATAGGATAAATCAAGAGAGAAATCATAATATTCATCTTTAATATCTATGGGAGAGGTGACAAACTTACGATTAGGGGACAGTTTAGGCATAATAGTACGTCTAGCAAGGAGTCTCCTAATAGCACTAGTACCATGTGTGTTTCGGCACTCTTCAACAAATTCATCAGTGAACTCAATGTAACCATCATTAATATCATAACTTTCCCTAGAGTCAGGTGAGCTAAAAGGTGTAACAGTGTATTCACTAGGAGTTTCGGTATTTCCTAGACTAGCCATAGTAGCATATAGAAAAGGACCTAATGAACCACTCGCATCAAGCACAGTAGAAGTAACATCATGAGCATCAAAAGCAGTTTCAGATTCAGCAGTAGTACCAGTGTGTGTAGCATGAGTATGTTGTGGTGGTGTAACAAGCTTATTTATAAGCTTGACGGTGAATCAAGAGAAACATAGGCGTTTAGGACTGTACCTCTTCTTGTAGTGGACGGTAAAATAGGAAACTTTCCATCACGAGACTTACCCATGATGAAAGGAGTAGCAGTGAGCAATAATAGATCCAAATGAACTTACAAATAAAGCTATGCTCCCCGGCAACAGCGCTAGAAAATAGTCTTGATGACCCATAAGTGTAGGGGGTCGCAACAGTCTTTGCGGGTAGTATTACCCAATTTATTGATTCGACACAAGGGGAGCCAAAAAATACTTGCAAGCCTTAACAACTGAGTTTGTCAGTTCAGCTGCACCTAGAAATAGTTCTTGCTCACAGAAGTTTATCAGTAGCAACAGTTTGTAGTAGCAATGAATAAAGGAAACATGAGCAATAGTAACAAGAACGCAATGGTTCGAAAAGGTAGGCATAGGGATGGATGGACGGGCATTGCATGGACGAGTGTAAACATGTAACTTCAAGATCTAGGGCATTGCAGATAAATAATAATAAGCATCCAAGTACTAAACATTCCTAGGCATGTAATCCAAATATAGTCATACGTGCTCGCAATGAGAACTTGCACAACATCTTCTGTCCAGCCAGCCCGTGGCAGCGGGGCCTCTAGGGAACTACTGGCAATTAAGGTGCTGCTTTTAATAGAGCGCCGGAGCAAAGCATTAACACTCCATGAACACATGTGAACCCCACACCACAACCATCCCCTCTGGTTGTCCCGATTATTGTCACTTCGGGGCCTTTGGATCCAAACAATGATATGCGTACACAACTTGCAGATAAGACCACAAACAATACTATCATAATGATTCAATAATAAGTTCAGATCTGAGATCATGGCACTCGGGCCCTAGTGACAAGCATTAAGCACAACAAGTTGCTACAAAGTCAAATAGCACTAATAGATATAATAGGTACTATGCCCTAACAGATCTAATTCGATTACATGATAGAACTCATCCAATACCTGCCATCCCCAAGCCTACAACGGGGGATTACTCACTCATGGATGAGGGAAACATCGATGGTTGATGGAGATGCGTTGGTGATGACGATGGCGATGATCCTCTCCAAATTCCCCGTTTCGGCAGGGTGCCCGAACGGAGTTTCTGGATCCGAATCTTGTTTTCTGGTGACGGCGGCGGAGCGGAACTCTTTATGAAAAACTATCAAATCCCCCTTGGTTTTTAGGTCGAGAGGCAACTTATAGGCATAGAGGGAGGCCGAGGGGGTGCCTGGGGTGGCTGCACCCCCCTAGGCACGGCCAGAGGTGGGGTCGTGCCTAGCAGGGGTGTGGGCCCCCCAGGGACCTTCTCCATCTCGTCTTCTGGTTCCGTGGGTCTTCTTGTGAAATATAATTTTTGGCATATTTTTCCGGGATTTTTCCTGATAGTTGATTTTCTGCACAAAAACTAGACACCAAGGTAATTCTTGTGAAAACAGCGTCAGTTCGTGTTAATTGTATCCAAATCACATAAGTTTAGAGGAGAAACAATAGCAAAAGTGTTCGGAAAAGTAGATACATTTTGGACGTATCAATGTTCCTGGCCTTGATCTACATCACAAGGACGTTTGGGGCGGCGACCCTAAGTGTGATGGCGGTGGTTGTCATCTTCTCCATCGGAGGTGATTAGCCTGAGGCTGGTTTGGTGGATCTTGGTATCCACTAGCGAGTCCTGGCTACAAGATGGGGAGACATAGTCGCCGATGAAAATTGAGTCGATCCAGGCCAAAAATGGTGGCGTTTGCCTCGTTTTCCTTGTTGGAGGCATCATCGTGCAACTATTGTTAACCTACTCGTGATGTTCTGGGGAAATCCTAAGATCTTTGGGTCGGGCGATGGAGGCACTACGGTGTCGCGTTCTCTCTTGAGAGCATTGATTGTGGAGCTGGATGACAGAGTCAGGAGGTGGAGCAGCTTCATCTTGCACAGAGACTCTGGTAGAGATGTCAAGTCATGCCTAACTGCCAGGTGCTACACTCATTCATGCCTGATTCGGTAGGTGCTACGCACGACATATCTTCCAGAGGTCTCTATATGCGTCAGTTGACGGGACTCAGCGGCATGGTGCCGAGATGTCTCGGTGGCAGTCGCACGTGCTTGTTGATGGATGCGCGCAGAGCGGTCGTGCCGTCTGACATAATGGCGGCATCGACAGAAGACCTTGCAAGGCCATTGCATTGATCTCTCCAAAAGATGGGTATGTGGAAGAATGCGGCGGTTAGGACTTTCTGGAGCATGTATGCTAGTACGCGCTGAGTGTCAGCCAGACCAGTTGTGCTACTTGCTTGCCATTCGGTGACTTGTCAGGAGATTCGGTTTTTAGCGTGTTGGTGTGATATCAAGGATATTGGCCCTTTTCATGGACACCCCCTTCTTCAGTTTTGTAGGATTAGCGAGTTATCGCTTGTTTGGTGGGTTTCATTTTGATCTTTGTAATCCCTCCTCTAAGGTTTTGAGAATAATCTAATAAAATAGGATGTGTGCATCTCTTGGATGTAGAGGCTGGCGTAATCTCCCTCCATTTCAAAAAAATAGACTGATAGTATATCATAAGGAGTTAGCCTATTCTTTGGATACAATGTTCAACTCATCTTTTCCATTATTTAATCATGTTTTGCTTCCTGTAATTTCTCGCTCATTTCAGGACTCTTGGAGTGCATTTGGTAGCATGCATACACCTGGGGCAGGCCCGCTGGCAACAAAAATAGGTCGATTGGTTGACTACAACACCCCCACATTATGGCTCGCGCACGTCTTAAAGTAGGCCAGAACCTGGCCTAGTGACAATGCTCGTTTCGGCCGTTTTTCTGGGGCCTGGCTCGGGCTAGAAAAAAATGAGCCAACACGGTGCACTAGTGGGAGACGCTGCATCGCTTCCAGGTCAACCACCATAAATACCCTCACCTCCCACTCTTATTGCTCACTCTCCGCTCTGCGCTGCAGTCACTCTCCCCCCCCCCACACTTGATGGTGCCATTCCCGACAACGAATTGGTCGCACACCATCATTGCCGGCAGTGAAGGGCTTACAGGGAGACTTTGACGTTGAGGTTGTCACTCACCATCGGCGGCGACGGTCTTAGTACGAGAAGCATCAGCAAATCCGAACCATGGCAGTAAGCTCCCCCCTTTTTCCCCGAGCCATCTAAACTGTAGATCTGCACGTAGAAGGTCATGGTTAGGGTTGTAGATGCCATGCATTGTATATCTGGTTGTAGATATACACGGATATCCCTTGATCTAGGTTTTTTTCAATTCGGGGGTTTACTGTTGTACCATTACCAGGACAATTTCATGCGATTTGTGCTTCCTTTCTTCGAGGATGCACCATCGATTTGTGTATCAAGTAAGGTAGATCTAACAACGGTGTGTCAATGAACATTTACCGATGATTACAATGGCTAAGGGAACTTTCAGGACGAGATGATTGAACCAGGATGTGTGTTCAATGGTTTATGCATTCTGCCAGGTTCACTCACCCCGTCCCTAAAACTAGTTTTCGTCCGTTGCCGCATGAAGTAGTACTGATAACTGCAAGTCAGACGCTATATGAGTCAATGTTTCCACCTTTACGAACTACCAATGATTAGGATAGTTCCACATCCAGGAAACTTTCTACAGATGGACTTTTGTACCTAGTATTTTTCCCAAAGAGAACATTTGTGCAGGATCCTTGGTACTAATGGATCATCTATGGACACATGTTTAATTGTTGTGATCTTATGTCCCTGCAAATGTGTGCTCCTCCGATGATTACAATTGTCACACAATGTAACTTCAAGGATGTCTGATCGAACCTTGTTGTATATAAAATCCTGTATGTGTGCATATGATTTGGTTCGGACACTCCATCCTGAAAGGTAACATGTATTTTCCACATTATGTGTGCAACATTGGCAAATATGAGGCAACAAATGATGAGCACATCCATACTGATTTGCTATCTCCAACTCCTAATGAATATGTTGATGTTGTTGTCAAAGATAAGTCCAATGAAATCAGGATTGGACCAATTACTAGAGCTCGTGCTAAGATACTTGAACAACATGTGAATTCACTCCTAATGAATCTGATGTTTTTATTGATGAGAATTTTATACTACCTAAGTCTATGCACTTGTGTATGACCAGGTTCATTGAGGAAGCAAGAATGGCGCGAGGAGGACAAGGGCTACAAGAGGAGCCCATCATGATGATCGCCCAAGGATGTGTGAGGGAGGAGCGGGAGGAAGGCGCAAGAAAAGATCATCAAGAAGGAAGGTTCAATTCGGACAGACAGAAGCTCTAAAATTGAAATGAACGTGGATTCTTCATACCAACTCCGAATCAAGCAAATAAGTACTTATTGGAAAGATAATTCCGAGAGCTTTCCAATGAGTATTCCCACGTCTCCAGATCCCGGATAATCCGGCCCCCATACACCAGATAATCCGGCCCAGTTTCAAAATTCTGATAAGGGCTTCGGGCGCGTCGTACTGTATGGTGGACGGAAAATCCGCCCCCGAACGGAAGAGATCCTTCTGATTTTGTATCAGTCTGAGTTTACCACGACTTGTTTTGGTTGTTGTCCATCCCAACCGCTCATATAAGCCCCGGACGTCCCTCTAGAGTGGTTTAGACTACGTTAAAACTAAAATCCTAGATTCAGCTGAATTGCTTCAAGCATTTATCTAAACTTGATATTCATATTGTGTTTCGCTAAGGATTATCATCCCCCTTCATGTGTTTTGCACTCTGAAGGTCTACTACTGAAATTGCTGTGAGATCTGTCGTTCCATTGGGAACTGGTAGCTCTCAAACCACCGTAGTTGAGAGGCTACTGTGCAAGCATGTGGTGTTGCGAATATCCATAGGGTTGAAGATCGGTTGCATCTGGTGACAGGGGAGCATCCAACGAGTTCGTCAGCTACATACGAGTTATCTCCACGTCGCCATCATCAACATCACCAAGTAACCACCACCATTACCCCATGCTCGCTGAGAAGATCGGGCCACCCCTTATCATCTTGGTATCAGATTTTCACGATTCCCTCGGTGGGCAATCCATCTACCCATCCTATAGTTTAGTTTGTTTTAATTCCTATCCAGAAAAAGCCAAAAATATTAGGGTTCATAGTTTTTGCCATCACCTAGATTACATTGTAGATTGTTTTTAGTTGTTGCTCGGCGTGGTCATCCTTTGATCCGATCTGTTCCCTACGTTTTGTGTTGATTTTAGTTTGCGTGTTCGAGTAAGGTTGGATTTCCTGCCGCGGTACAGTTTAAGTCCATCGTTTTTAATTTTTTCTCTGAGTCCACAAAGCGTTCAATTTGTTTTTTCTTGTACCTTAGCCACAACCAATCTATCTAAAGGTGTTAGGAACTTACCCACTGAGACTAGTTTCCGCTCCTCCAGGCTGCTCGTAGGTTTGCGGTGCTTTGCAAGTTGAGGTTGGTCTTGTGATGATAGTATATATATATATCTATAAGAAAGGAAGCAAAAGTGACAAAAAGGAAAAGAGTACAAAAAAGAGAGGTTGAAACGAGCAAAGGGGCAAAAGAAAATTGAGAAAAGAGTATTATTCATTGTTGGCCACATATACATATATAGTTTGTGCACAGGAGTTTGAGAAATCTTGTGCCTGTGACATTGAGCTTTGTTAGCATCTTTCTTGTGCCTTGTAACATATCCTGTTTTGCTAGTTGCTTGGCCACGTTCATCTCCACGTGTGTGTTTTCTTGGGTTTCTGTTCACACGATCCACATTTGGAATTGTCTGCGGTGTAGTTAGGATTCTATACCTACAGCTCCACCATATTTTCCTATTGTCGTGTGATATTTATTTCCCTCGGTATTCACTTGATCACACAAGTGCACTAGTTTGTTTGCTGCGAGTGGTAAGTTGCTCTACTTCACTTTGGACCGGTAAGATACATTGTATTTTTCAGTTTACAGTGAGTTGTGAGAGAACACCACCACCTATTTTGTTTTCTGCACTAACACACTAATCATGTCTACTAGTCAAGAAACTGTGTTGCGGAGAAAGGATGCGGATTCGACGGTCACATGGTGCGAGTATGAGACGCTTCGTGATCATTTGAAGCGAGCAATCAACCTTTTAGCAGACAAGCTTGATGGCATTATTAAAGCGGTGAAAACACAATTGGGTATCACTGATACAACGGTCAACGCCGTTCAGACACAAGTTACTGATATTCAGGCCGCCATGGTTAGATTGGAGACAACAGTAACTCGTTTGACCGGTCTGTATGAGCAAGAACATCACCAATACGACGATGCAGATTCCATGGGTGACAATGAAGTTGTTAATGATGTTACTCAGGGCATTAAGGGCCGAGGTCGTGGCTTTGCCAACTGTGGCCGTGGTTTCCAACTAGTGGGCGGACCGAGACCTCATCAAGGAGCGGCCCAAGAGACTGATGTTTTTGGCAAGCCTAAGTTCACAATTCCCAAGTTCCTTGGCAAAGATGCCGGCGAGTACCTCAACTGGGAATTGTGCATAGAAGCCTTAAGGAGTTTGCATGAGTGCACAGATGACAGGAAAATTCGTTTGGTAGTTTCGGAGTTTGATGAGTATGCTATGTTGTGGTGGGATAATGTTGTTAGCCTCATCCGTGACAACAAATGAGCGTGATAACTAGCGTGATAATGCTATGTTGTGGTGGGATAATGTTGTGGCTCCTATTCTGACTTGGCGTGAGATGAAGGCAGAGATGAAACATCATTTTGTCCCTCCTAATTATACATGGTCTCTTTATGACAAGTTGACAAATCTAAAGCAAGCGATTAGGCCTGTTTATGTGTACTATCAAGAGATGGAGCTGATTATGCAGCGAGCACGAGTGCGTGAACCACCGAAACAGACCATGCAACAATTTCTTTCGGGACTCACATATCAGATTCGCCGCATTGTTCGTCACCATCAGTATAATGACATGGCGCAATTGCTACACCAAGCACGTGAGGCCAAAGCTTCCTTGGCTGAGGAGGCTACATTTTCGCGTAATAGTGCAATCAGGTCACATTTTTCTTCATGGTCACCGTCAGCTGGGCAGCCTCCTGCTAGTCCTCGAGATACAACAAGTGTGGGCGGCCCCAAGGCGTCCACAACAGCCAAGTCAGGAGCACCTATTGCAAAGTCTATAGCGCAACCTGCTATGAGTGGTTCTGGTTCCACTACTTCTACAGCTCGGAATAGGGATATGCTTTGTCATACTTGTGGTGGTAAAGGTCACTTCAAGCATCAATGCCCCAATACAAATGTTACGTTACTTAATCAAGAGACCAATGAGCATGAGGCCGGGGATGATGTTGATCCATTTGATAAAGATGATGATGATCCGACTGATACATTCTTCTGTGCTTCATCCGACAATCCAACACTTGTTTGTTCACAATGAGTATTACAGGTTGCTTCCAGTCCAGGTGAGCAACAGTGTAATTTGTTTCAGACCAAGGCTGATGTAGGCAATGGTAAGGCATGCAAGGTTATTATTGATGGATGAAGTTGTCAGAATTTGGCTAGTAAAGAGCTTTGCACCAAACTGAAATTGAAATACTACTAGCATCCTAACCCATACTGTATATCCTGGTTGAGTGATGTTGGTGAGATGAAGATCACCAACATGGTGCGTGTGGATTTTTCAATTTGCACCTATAATGACACTGTTGAGTGTGATGTGGTTTCTATGACTGTGTGTCACTTGTTGTTGGGCAGTCTATGACAGTATGATAGAGATGCTCGTCACAATGGGAATGCCAACACACACACCAGTTACATTGGAAGGGAAAGGACATTATTCTGCGTCCGATGACACTGTAGACTATTGTTAATGAGTCTCGACAAAAGATGGATGTCCGGTTAGAACAAGGGGAGGCACGCCGAGAACCATCATTGGTGGTATATGACCCTTTTTCTGCATCGTCCGCATCGCACTTCACTGCTTGTTTTGCTGATGCACCAGTAATTGCGGGTGCTTGTACCGCATTCCCCGACACACCGAGCGCGCTGACCATGGCTGAGGCACCTACTGCTCCTACCGCGCCTATTGCAGGTGTTGTGTCGCACACTCTATGTGGTCCTTTTCCGCCACTACTTGGCAATGCTGATGGTCCAGCCCATGATGTGACCGCGATGACTGATATAGGAGAATACATCTTGATGGCCACCAAGGAGTATTTGAGAGAGTTTGGTGATGATTCGACGGTGATCCCCCTTGTGCTTGTGTATAAGGGGGAGATTTTAGTTTCTAACGATATTACTCCACTTTCTCTTGGTGTTTCCACTTTTTTGCAGGAGTTCGGTGATGTTTTTCCGGAGGAGGTACCCACAGGACTACCACCATTGCATGGTATTGAGCATTAGATTGACCTCATTCCAGGAGCGATGTTGCCGAACCAAGCACCGTATAGGACAAATCCCGATGAAACAAAGGAAATCCAGAAACAAGTACAAGCGCTACTCGAAAAAGGCTATATTCGCGTAAGCTTGAGCCCTTGTGTTGTTCCTGTTATTTTGGTTCATAAAAAAGATAGTACATGGCGCATGTCCGTAGATTGTAGAGAAATTAACAACATCACTCTTCTATATCGTCATCCTATTCCACGTTTGTAAGACATGCTAGATGAATTGAGTGGTGCTGCTATTTTCTCTAAAATTGATTTGCGTAGTCTACATACCAGAATAGACTGGGGCTGAAAGATAGAGGTTCCCGGCTTCCCCAATGCGGAAGTGGAAATACTCGATCATGAGATTTGTCTTCTGATCTAAGTCGACGGAGGCCGGGAGAGGGGTGGGCGGGTTTGGATCAAGATTGACAGGATCATAGCAGATCTCACCAACCTCGATCGTCGAATTGTTGCTTGTTGATTAGGGAGCCATCGAATCCATGGCTCCAGCACTTAGATTTCCCACAGACGTCGCCCATTGACGAGGGGTAACCTCGGCAATGCCCATGGTTATGGAATTATGGTTTCGTGGAAAAGAGAGCGCTAGTGATTTCGTCGGCTTATTAGATAAACAAGAAAGTCAATATCGTCTGATTATTGTGGAGAAGATGATTATAGAGTCGTTGATTTGCTAGTTGCAATCTAGCTCACGACGGATTGTGTATTGCTTGAAAACTAAGGTGTCCTCTCTATCGGCTCCTCCCAGCCTTTATATGAGAAGCTGGATCCTGAAGCCATACACGGATAGGTTACAAGTTACAATTACAATATCAAGACTATGTCGGCGTGTACTTCTATCTTGATTGCCAAGCCAAGCTTCTGTCCGTCCGATTCCTCCTAAACTCTTTATTTTCATGGGCCTCATGGGACATAGCTCTGGTATGCCCAGGGTAACCAACCATGTAAACGCGATAAGTCATACCCATGTCACCATCGGTGAGTGTTCTCTTACTTTTTGCACGTCCTTTTTATTCTTCAAATGGTCGATCGATTGTTTTTTCTGCTAGAACATGCTATACAAGTGCACCATTACTATCACGGGTCTTCTCAACAAGCGCTTGTGGTGGCTCGCTTCATGCGCGGAGTGCTGTTGTGTAAGTATGCGTCCAGGTGTGTCTGATACGAACAAGTGTTCGAGATGCCGCAGCGAACGTAGGAAATTCGCTTCACTAGTACACGGTACGCTTTTAGGGGCATTTTTTTAAAATGCCTCTAAATGTCTTAATTAGGGGCATTTGGTCAAAGTGCTTCTAAAAATATTGTCTTTAGAGGCATTTTGATCGAAGTGCCTCAAAAGATACTATCTTTAGGGGCATTTTTAAAAGTGTCTCTAAAGATACTTTTTTAAGAGGCATTTTGATCGTAGTGCCCTAAAAGATAGTATTTTTAGAGGCATTTTTAAAAGTGCCCCTAAAGGTACTATTTTTAGAGGCATTTTGATCGTAGTGTCCTAAAAGATACTATCTTTAGAAACATTTTTAAAAGTGTCCATAAAGATACTACTTTTAGAGGTATTTTGATCGAAGTGTCCCAAAAAAATACTACCTTTAGAGGCATTTTTTAAAGTGTCTCTAAAAATACTGTCTTTAGAGACATTTTCATTAAAGTGTCTCTAAAAATACTACCTTTAAGGTCATTTTAGAAGTGCCCCTAAAAATAATACCTTTAGAGGCATTTTCATCGAAGTGTCCCTAAAAATAGTCCCTCTATCCAAAAATAACTAACGCGGTGGTGATTTGCAAGAACACCCTCTATGATAACTAAGATGGTCCCTATGGCCCTCACCGACACTGGTGTCCTCGGGCGCCATCGATTCGATGTGTATCAAGGCATGCAATTGGTGCATTTAAGTGAAATTAAGAATATTTTTGGAATAATTATCTTTGGTACAATTACTGCTATCTGAAATAGTCATCGAGAAGGCCGCCAGCGATTGAGCAAACGGAACTTTATTCTGCTTTCCAATTAATGTTCTAAGTGTATGTACATACATCTACCAGGTGTAAGCATAAACATTTGCTATTCCGACAATGCACTAAGCTCGTAGAATTCCACAGTTCACTCACCGGAAGGAGCGTCATGCCAGCAAAGTTAAATACTGTGCAATGCATGCGGCCGCCCGCATAACGGTGTTCAGCGCATGCGTCAGCGTCCAGCTAACAGTGTTCAGCGCAAGTGAGTGTCCACAGGTCCGCGTCCCACGTCCGTGTGTGTATTGGTGTATATTCCGATATTTAGAGCATCTCCATCGGACCGATCCATCCGGTTATTCTAAATGGTTCGGTTATGTCTGTTTGGGTCGGTTCATAGTCGATTTAGAGGTCCGGCCTATATATGATCGACCGTGTCCAGCGGTGCGACCTATTTGTCCGCATAGACGGGTGTTGGCGTCATCGCTGGACAGAGATGCAAATCAGTTAAAAATGACGCTATCGTTGGCCAAAGACACACACAGATTACTGACAAATAACATGGCATACGCCATCGCCCATTTGGGCATCGCCAATAAGTGGCCAGTGGGTCTAAAATGTGCAAAAGAGGCAATATCATACACAATGTTCAAATGATGCCAGCTTCTCTGCCTAGAAAGTTGCAACTGCCGTCGCTATTTCCCTTCAGGCATCGCGAGCCCTGATGGCTTGTTGCCTCTTCGCAACCCAAGCCCTGCGATCGGGATCGGCGATGCTATCCAGGTCGGTGAGCATGATGGCGTTCTTCTCGGCCATGATCTTGGCTTCGGCCTCCTTGGCCTTGCTTAGGCCTCCAGCACCCTAGACCTGGCATCGGCCTCCTTGGCATTGGCTTTGGCCTCCGTCGACTTCGCCTTGGCCTCGATCTTCATTAGTCTGGCCTTGGCGTTGGCCTTCTTCACTTCAATGGACCTCGTCTGCAGCTCGACAAAGGCCTTGGCGGTAGCCTCTTTCTCTTTACGTTGCCTCTCCTTTCTCTCGGCGATGGCCTTTTCCTTCTTCTCCAGAATTTGCTCCACGTGCATTGTACTTGGATTTTTTTGTTCCATTAGTTGTTGCGCAATAACATTTTATTTCACTTGATCTTCTTTCTGTGTAGTACTCTTTCCGTCCGCAAATAAGTTTACTTTTAGCCTTGTCTTAAGTTGAACATAGTAAAGTTTAACTTACTATATAGGAAAGCATAGCAATATTTATGACACTAAATTGGTATCACTAGATTTATTTTTAAATTTAGTTTTATAATAAAAATAACAATTTTATTTAATATATGGGAGACGGCAATTCGGCTCATAGGTGCAAATATATCTATTATAAAAAAAAACATATTTCAAAATATCAAAAAATTCGAAAAAAAATTGTACATATATCGAACATTTATGTTGGTTCACAAGATTTCGGAATGAAAGAAAATTTTATGTGTCATGTATAAACAAGATAAAAATATATCATATAAATAGTCGTATTCACATGATATTTTTTGTCTTTTTTTATAAACGACACATATTATGTCCTTTCATCCCAAAAACTTATGAACCAACATAAAATGTTCGAATGTATATGTAGAATTTATTTTTTGAATTTTTTAACATTTTAAAATATCTTTTTTCACAATGGGTGTATTTGCACCTGGAAGCCGAAGTGAATATCTGTAATATATATTATGTAATATATATTGATATATTTGTCTATATTGTTGATTAAATTAATTTTTTTGACTTAGACAAAAGTTAGAGATACGCAGATGAAGGGAGTAGACGTGATTCCTTTCCATTGAGAAACAAATCAAGAGGCTAACTTTTTTGGTCACATGTGCTCAAGCGCGACTACTGGCAACCACGTCGTCGTCCGACGGCGAGTTTCCGAACGACGACTTCTTCCCTGATGTCAGCGACCTTTTCGACAACCACAACATGGGCGACGCTGCTACGACCGCTGCGGCTGCTATTCAGCCTACACTGTACGTAATAGTCAACTGTCTTTTTCAGATTATGCTAGAGTTCTTTATTCTAGCGTTTGGTGTAGATGTGATAGGTTTATCTCTTATAGATGTAATATGTTTATCTGCTTTGTTGATCTGTATGATTGGTTTTACTACTGTATGTATGATCATGATTTATCAGTTTATTATTTGGATTAATTCATATGGATTATTGCTTATATTTCCAATAATCCAAAAACCTGATTATAGGCAACTGAATTCTACTGGTATAGCCACGGCTACTAGGCCACCTCCTTTTGATGGCATGCACTATAAGAGATGGCGCAAGAGAGCAGTTCTCTGGTTTGAAAACCTAAACTGCTATAGCGCCACTCTTGGCAAGCCTGAAGGAGATCTTTCTGCTGAGCAGGAAGCGAACTTTAAGAAAGCCGATACCATGTTTATGGCGGCTTTGTTCAGTGTTCTTGGGGACAACATTATTGACCCTTATATGTCATTTGATAATGGCAAGGACGCGTGGGAAGCGCTCGAGGCCAAGTTTGGGGTCTCGGACGCTGGCACTGAGTTGTATGTCATGGAGCAATTCTATGACTACAGGATGGTTGATGAGCGCTCCGTCGTTGAGCAAGCTCATGAGATACAATCACTTGCCAAAGAACTTGAGCATTTCAAGTGTTCCTTACCGGACAAATTTGTGGCTGGTGGCATTATTGCCAAGCTTTCTCCTTCGTGGAGGAACTTTGCTACTTCTCTGAAACATAAGAGACAAGAGTTTTCCGTTACGGATCTCATTGGGTCTCTTCATGTGGAAGAGAAGGCGAGAGCAAAGGACAAAACTGCTCGAGGACTTGAGGGAGGTTCTACTGCCAATTTAGTGCAGAGGAAAAACTTCCAATCCCACAAGTTTAAGAATAAGAACAAAACTGAAGGAAAGGGAAAGTTCGATGGCAAGAACAATGCCACGCACTCAACCAACTTCAAGAAGAAAAATGATAAGAGGAAAGGCTCTTGCCACGTCTGTGGTGATCCTGGTCATTGGGCTCCTAGCTGCCCTAATCGCTTTGACAAGCGTCAACATGGGAACAACGGCAATGCTGCTAATGTTGTTATTAGCGATACTGAGATGAAGGATGCTGGGTACGGTATTTTACCTACTATCCTTTCAGTATGTCATTCTCCTGATTGGTGGATAGACACGGGTGCTAATACACATGTATGTTCTGATATTTCCATGTTCTCCTCTTATCAGGTCTCAAGGACTTCTTCCGTGCTGATGGGAAACGGCTCACGTGCTTCTGTTCATGGTGTTGGTACGGTAGATCTGAAGTTTACTTCGGGGAAGACCGTACAACTGAAGAACGTGCAGCATGTTCCCTCCATCAATAAGAATCTCGTAAGCGGATCGCTTTTATGTCGAGATGGCTTTAAGTTGGTTTTTGAGTCCAATAAAGTTGTAATTTCTAAGTATGTACAATTTGTTGGAAAAGGTTATGAGTGCGGAGGTCTGTTCCGCTTGTCTCTATCAGACTCATGTACTAAAGTTATTAATCATGTTTGCAATGATAATGAGTCCAATGTTTGGCATTCACGACTCTGTCATATTAACTTCGGTTGCATGACGCGGCTAGCCAATATGAGTTTAATTCCGAAATTTACCACTGTCAAAGGTTCTAAGTGCCAAGTTTGTGTGCAAGAAAAGCAATCCCGCAAGTCTCATACGACTGCGGAACCGAGAAACTTAGCACCGCTAGAACTTATACATTCAGATCTTTGTGAGATGAATGGTGTGTTGACAAAAGGTGGAAAAAGATACTTTACGACGTTGATTGATGACTCCACTAGATACTGCTATGTTTATCTTCTGAAATCTAAAGATGAAGCTTTGAACTACTTCAAAATCTATAAAGCTGAGGCAGAAAACCAACTTGATCTTAAAATCAAGCGGCTAAGGTCGGATCGTGGTGGAGAGTACTTTTCAAACGAATTTGATTTATTCTATATGGAACACGATATTATACATGAGAGGATGCCTCCCTACTCACCTCAGTCAAATGGGGTGGCCGAAAGAAAGAACCGCACTCTAACTGATTTGGTTAACGCCATGTTAAATACATCGGGTCTTTCCAAGGAATGGTGGGGGGAGGTGCTAATGAATGCGTGTCATGTCCTAAACCGTGTTCTTGTAAAGGATAAAACCATGACTCCATTTGAAGAATGGGAAAAGAAAAGGCTTAGACTCTCTTACTTACGAACTTGGGGTTGTTTGGCGAAAGTCAATATTCCAATACCTAAGAAGCGAAAGCTTGGACCAAAAACCGTTGATTGTGTTTTTCTGGGATATGCTTTTCATAGAATTCGCTATATATTTTTGATAGTAAAGTCTGAGGTATACGACATGCATGTTGGTACAATTATGGAGTCGAATGATGCGACTTTCTTTGAGAACATCTTTCCTATGAAAGGCATGTCTAGCTCATCAAATCAGGAGATGACTAGTTCATCTAGTCAGGAATTTTCTATAATTCCTGAACCCACTATGCCGATAGAACACTCTGATGATCCTGTGGAGGATGACAATGAAGCTCCCAAAAGGAGCAAGAGACAAAGGACTGCAAAGTCATTTGGTGATGATTTCATTGTGTACCTTGTGGATGATACTCCCACTTCTATTTCAGAAGCCTATGCATCTCAAGATGCTGACTACTGGAAGGAAGCTGTCCGAAGCGAGATGGACTCCATCTTAGCTAATGGTACTTAGGAAATCACTGATCGTCCTTATGGGTGCAAACCTGTAGGATGTAAGTGGGTGTTCAAGAAAAAGCTTAGACCTGATGGTACTATTGAAAAGTACAAGGCACGTCTTGTGGCTAAGGGTTATACCCAAAAGGAAGGTGAAGACTTCTTCGATACCTACTCACCTGTAGCCAGATTGACCACTATTCGAGTACTACTTTCCTTGGCTGCCTCACATGGTCTTCTCGTTCATCAAATGGACGTTAAGACAGCTTTTCTAAATGGAGAGCTAGATGAGGAAATTTATATGGAGCAGCCTGACGGATTTGTAGTAAATGGTCAAGAAGGAAAGGTGTGTAAGTTAGTGAAGTCTTTGTATGGTCTTAAGCAAGCTCCTAAGCAGTGGCACGAGAAGTTTGAAAGAACTTTAACTGCTGAAGGATTTGTTGTAAACGAAGCTGATAAATGTGTGTACTATCGCCATGGTGGGGGCGAGGGAGTTATTATGTGTCTCTATGTTGATGACATATTGATATTCGGGACCAATCTCGCTGTTATCGAGGAGGTCAAAGAGTTCCTATCTCACTGCTTTGAGATGAAGGATTTGGGATTGGCTGACGTAATTTTAAACATCAAGCTACTAAAGGATGACAATGGTGGGATTACACTGCTTCAGTCTCACTATGTGGAAAAGATATTGAGTCGCTTCGGGTATAGCGACTGCAATTCTTCTCCAACGCCTTATGATCCGAGTGTGCTACTTCGAAAGAATCGAAGGACTGCTAAAGATCAATTGAGATATTCTCAAATTATTGGCTCGCTCATGTATTTAGCCAGCGCTACTAGACCTGACATCTCCTTTGCTGTAAGCAAACTGAGTCGATTTGTGTCAAATCCTGGAGATGATCATTGGCATGCTCTTGAAAGAGTTTTGCGCTATTTGAAAGGCACTACGAGTTATGGTATTCACTATACTGGGTATCCTTGGGTACTTGAGGGTTATAGTGATTCAAATTGGATATCTGATGTTGATGAGATTAAGGCCACAAGTGGTTATTTGTTTACACTTGGTGGTGGCGCTGTTTCCTGGAAGTCTTGCAAGCAGACCATCTTAACAAGGTCAACAATGGAAGAAGAACTCACAGCATTAGACATAGCCACTGTTGAAGCATAGTGGCTTCGTGAGCTCTTGATGGACTTACCTGTGGTTGAAAAACCAATACCCGCTATCCCGATGAACTGTGATAATCAAACTGTGATCGTCAAAGTAAACAGTTCTAAGGATAATATGAAGTCATCAAGGCATGTGAAGAGGAGATTGAAATCTGTCAGGAAATTGAGAAACTCCGGAGTTATTGCGTTGGATTATATCCAAACATCTAAAAACCTGGTAGATCCCTTCACAAAGGGTCTATCACGCAATGTGATAGATAATGCATCGAGGGAGATGGGTTTGAGACCCACATTATGAGTTGATCCCAGTGGCAACCCACTTTATGTGATCGGAGATCCCGTGAATTAGAGCTGGGAGACAAGCTGTTGGTCAGCTGAGAGGAGAGTATCCCCATATTATATTTACATCTCCATAAATATGCAATACTCTCTTAATCTGCATGGCAAGTTGATATTTATCTTAATGTGTTCCAAGTGGGTTTTTTATAGCGGAGATGTTGTCCTGCAGAACATCTCTTGAGGAACACACCTATATGAGTCTGACTGTTAAACATCGCAGTCCGTGAGAGTTGGGTGCTCTCTAATAAACTCATGAAAGGCCCTGGAGTATGACGCATAAGCTCCAAACCGCGGGGAAGCCGACGGTAGCCCTGCACCGGTCTAGATTTTGTGTGAAAATAGCGCGCAGAAAACTTGTAGTTCAAGGCATAGTCCACTATTCAAGTTGCTAGCTAGTGTAGCATGAAGTTTAACGTGAAAGTTCAACTTAACAGTCTCCACTACATACTGGTATATAAAACAATGTTCTGAAAAGAAAGTGTTGTGATGTGCCAATGAGACTTTGTGGGGATTGTTGGAATTTGATGAGTTTTGGGCTGTTGGCCCATTAGACAAATTCTGAAATTCTCTTTGGCCCACTTGTATATGGCAGCATATGGCTGTACTAGTGGTGCTAAAGTTTAGTCCCACATTGCTAGTTGAAGGGGAGTTGGACCACCTTATATAGTAGAGTGTTGCACCACTCACTAAGGTGTGACAAGAAGAGTAGCCCTCGCGCACTCCTCTTCCGACGCCGCCCGCCTCACCACGCCTCGTCACGCGCGCGTGCCGCGAGAATCTCGCCGAGCCGAATTTTATTTTGCTGGTTGGCAAAACTAATTATGAGTCATTAACGGACACGTTAATTACAGTCGTTTCCAGTTTTTATGGACGTGGTTGTTACCGACTCGGACGTGAGCTGAGCCCACGATCCTCCTAACCTGCATTATATAAGCGTCCGGGACTAAACCTAATCTGCACAGTACCAATCCACACACGCGCCTACCTCCAGAACCTTGCGCCGCCGCTATCGTCTTCTCCATCCCGGCTTGCGGCGTGCATCGCAGATCGGGACAGTAGGCCTCCGGAACCCCGCCTCTCGTGAACATGTACGCGTAAGGGGCGATCAGGTTTTTGGGGAGCGCTCAAGCGCAACTACTGGCAACCACGTCGTCGTCCGACGGCGAGTTCCCGAACGACGACTTCTTCCCGGACGTCAACGACCTCTTCGACAACCACAACATGGGCGACGCTGCTGCGACCGCTGCGGCTGCTATTCAGCCTACACTGTACTTTATAGTCAACCGTCTTTTTCAGATTATGCTAGAGTTCTTTATTCTAGCGTTTGGTGTAGATGTGATAGGTTTATCTCCTATAGATGTAATCTGTTCATCTACTTTGTTGACCTGCATGATTGGTTTTACTACTGTCTGTATGATCATGATTTATCAGTTTATTATTTGGATTAAATCATATGGATTATTGCTTATATTTCCAACACTAGCTAGTACTCCCTCTGATTAAAAATATAAGATATTTCAGATTTATGAAGAAAATGTATTTAGACTTTTTTTAGTGTGTAGATTCACTTCAAACCTTAATGAACCTAATACTAAAATAAGTCTAGATATTTTTGCTTTACAAAATTAAAACATAAGTAGTAGTAGATTGAGTAGTTTTGACATCGTACATGTGAGTTGCAGAGAGAAAAAGTAATGTAAAGGCTGCATGTGGATTGTGGAGGCCCTAGTGAGCAAGCACATCGTTTCATTTCATTTTGGGTGGCTATCCTGACAGTCCGACACTCAGTGACAACACTTACTTTTAATCAAAAACCTGCAGGGTATCCTGACAGTCCGACATCTGTCACCTACGAAGTGAGCTGTTGTTGGCCATTTTTCTTCTCCAATTTCAATTGCCGGCACAGGATCGAACCTCGAAAAATTCGCGCAGTGTGTGGTCTGGGGATATATTTTCTTATCCACGGCCTTAATTCAACAGTTCGCACACCGTACTTTGCTTGCCAGTATCTACAGGTGAAGTCGTCGTGAGCAAGTCGGAGGATGGTTGCGTCCGGGCGAAACATGGTTGGCTGCCAATTTTTCAGTCCCACATCGGATAGCCAAATAGAAAACTACCAGTTTAAATACCTGCTTTTGCTCCTACCATGCATTAGTTAGTTGTGCGCGCGATTCTAGGGCTTAACGATCTCACGCTGGAATGACAGAAGCTTAAATAGGCCATAGAAATAGGATTCCCTCGGCTGGCCCACCGAAGGGTCCGCAGCAACGGGCCAGGCACCAAACTAATTAATGGGCTAGCCCATCTTTAGTGACATTTTCATTAAAGTACCATTAAAGATTACTACTTTTAGGGGCATTTCTCTTAGTGGCACTAAAGAGATTTATGGACATTTTTCTTAGTGCCACTAAAAGGGTTTAGGGACATTTCTCTTAGTGCCACTAAAGGGGTTTAGGGACATTTCTTAGTGGCACTAAAGAGATTTAGGGGCATTTTTCTTAGTGCCACTAAAAGGGTTTAGGGACATTTCTCTTAGTGCCACTAAAGGGGGTTTAGGGACATTTCTCTTAGTGCCACTAAACGTTTTAGGGCATTTCTCTTATTGTCACTAAAGATTTTAGGGGCATTTCACTTAAAGTGCCCTTAAAACTTTTAGGGACATGGATATTAGTGTCTCATTTTAAAGTGTCTCTAAAACTTTTTAGGGATATTTTGATCATATATAGGGGCACTTTGAAGTGTCTCAAAATAACTACCGTAATGTAGTGCTTACGACCTTCATGCTATTTGCACGGACGGTTCAGCTGAAGATGAATTCTTGCTCAAGGGTCATGCCTCCCAGGAGGTTGTTGGAAAATCAGTCGAGTTTCTACTTAAACATGATCATGGTTCTGAAGTGCCGAGTGAAGTGCTGGCTATTCCTTATAAAAAGTATACATGGAACGTAGAGATCTTAAGACAGGACTGTGGCGACATAAAGAATGCCTTCAGATTCTATGTTATGGACGTCTTCTCAAATAGTTGAACAAGGGATGCGTGCATAGTGAGTCGAACTGTAAGTATACGTGCATCTATTTTCTACTGACGACTTACTTCACTTACGGTGAACTTACATTCCTGTCATCTATTTTGTGTAGACTGGACCAAAACAAGAATAGTGTGTGCATGCATTTGTGATTGTTTGTATTTGCACTGGGTTTAGCAAAAAAAGGTTGTCGACCGTACTAAATGACACGAGCATCGCGATGTGTCCGTGACCGTCTTAGTTTTTCTTTACATTTGCCTTTTCAGCAGCATGACCGAGATTTATTGTTGATTCATTATTTATCTAACATATTATGGTAAAATCGCTATTGTGTACATGTTGTTCACTTTTTTTTGAACACTAGTGCAGACGGTGGCCTCTAACACCGGTTCATAAGGCCCTCTAATAGCGGTTATAGAACCGATATTGAGGGTTCGGTGTTAGAGCCCCACCTTTAACAGCGGTTCTTATACGAACCGCTGTTAAAGGGTGGCGCACGTGGGGCTGTCGCAGCGCTCAGGCCCCCTTTAACACCGGTTCGTAAAGGTTCTCTGTCGTGGCAGGAAAACGGCATAAATCTCTGCCACGAGTTCTACGCCGCCTGCTTTGGGCGGATTTCTACGGCCAAGGGACGGGGGAAGGGGGTATCGATCGGGAGAGGTATATACATACATCATCAGTACATACGAGTACATGAATAATTAAGCAACTATTATTATACACAAACATTGTTATTGTGGTATTCTCCGTACACGTTGAAGCATCAAGTACAAGACAACACGTTCAAGCATATATACAAAATAACATGTTCATTTTGGATATTTAAAGAGTTATCCGCCAGGCGTGACGACCTCATCAAATATGAACCCCGTCAATTCCTCTTGAATGGCTCGTATGCGGTCAAATGGTAGGAATTTGTCCCGCATCCGTTCGATCTAAATATATATGAAGAACGGGGTCAATATATATAAGAATAAAACTCAACACAACCGATGATAATAAAATAATGTTGCGTATACTTTGTTTACTTACTCTAAGTTGTTCTAGTGCGGCTTGACCCGTCGCACATATAATGTTACGAATGAACTCGCAAACGTAGTATCTACATAGGTTATTGCCGGGTCCCTGATGCGCGCACTTTACGAGAATAGAGAGTTCAATCAAAATATAATCAATAAAGCATGATATAATGGAATTGGAAGCAGAATCAAAGAGATACGCAGACCAAACTGGCTAGTATTACTTACATTTTGATCTACAAATTTTATTTCTTCTGACCATTCACCCACGGCCGTGCCCGTGAACCTTTTCCAAACCCTGTCCGGTAAATAAAATGGAGAAAGGAGTAATTAATTACTTGTTGTCACGAAATTGTCTATCTAGTGCGATAATATGATTGAAATTACCTCTGGAGCATCTCTTTAAAGTCTGTCCATAGCTCTTGGTCTTTTCGTAACGAGTCCATGACAAAGACTTTTCCTAAGTCAACTTGAGTGACTAGCAGAATAAAATGGAACCTACGCATGCATAACTTATCATCAGTTACACTTAACATCGAGTAAGACAAAATAGAATATGTACAAGAGAGGGTAACACTCACGAGAAGTTGTAAGGCAATAGTATTTCCCTTTTGGTTTGTGTCTCAGTAAAGACGTTAGCAAGAAATCTTCTGCTTGCCTGGGTTTGTGTTTTACCACTTGTTCATGAACTCTATTTGGGTCAACGAACCCAATGTCAAAAGGGCCTCCTTTCATGCATTCCATAACCTTTTTCCTGCATAATAGTATATACATATATGGTGAGCATATATATGCAATTAATGAATTGAACGAGCTGAGATAGAAATTACAAAAATAGTACTTACACACAATAAAGGCTGATGGCAGCTTTGTCGAGTTCCTTCTGATTGAATAAAAAATGCAAGTCTTGAATATTGAAGGTGATCTCGTCGTCTCCGCACAAGAAAATCTGATCTCTTATATGCACCGTGATCCATCTTCCTTTCTCGTCTTGCAGAAATCAAGGTACCACTTATGCAATCTTCGCATTTTCGTTGGTAGATTCTTGAGCTCCTCTTTCTTGACGAGATTCTTCCCGTACTTCCATGGCTGTATGGGGTTAACATCTCCTTTGGGCAAGTGGTCTCCCATGATGTTCAAGTATGCAATGTAAGTCATCCCCATCTCATTGGCCTTTCTTTATAGCTCTTCCTCATAATCATCTACAGGAGGAGATATCCGTGTGTCGAACACTTGGAGCGGGGCGCACGATTGGTTTTCCTGCTCTCCGAGCATGGGAACTGTTTTCTGGGGTGTCGCATGACTACTACTTTCAGACTCCCTCCGCCTTGCATCCCCCTTCATAATCTGGCGCTCCTAGTCCGGCACAAGTGGGGTTTCAGGTTTCAAAAGATTATTCTAAAACTTCTCCACCACCGCCGGATCTAGTTTCTCCTTTGGCTCGGCCCGTCTAGGTGCAAAGAATTTCTTGACCTCTTCTTCCGAGATCCTCTTGTTCTCCTCATCGCTGCGATTCCACGGTAATACCGGCAATGGCTTGGCGGAATGTTGCGGGACGTAGTTTCTTGAACTCTTTGGCATACGGTTTCCTACGGATTTCTTCGTGGCAGTGCTAGTGCTCTTCATGGCAGTGCTCTTCCGCTTACGCTGACGCGCAGGAGATGGCTGGCGCGCCGGAGATGGATGACGCGCAGGAGATGGCTGAAACGCCAGAGACGGCTGACGTGACGGAGATGACAGGGGAGTATTCTGATGACTTGGAGACGGCTGAGGCGGCTCAGACTGCTGATGCTGCGGAGACGGCGGGGGTGCCAGTGGCCTCCAATTTGGAAGAACGATGTGTTCCTTCTTTCAAAGAATGGTTGTTTTCACTACAAATTTGAGTTGAGTTTCCCCTTCACCTCTAGCATGGTCAAGCTGTGCTTCCTCATATTCCTTCACAACCTCATCCACCCCGACAATAGCATAGCCATCTGGAATCGGTCGGCAGTGGTAAGTTCCACCAGCTACAGGAGGTAAGGCTTAGCCGACCACCACCTTAATGGATAATCCCATTAATCTCACATGCATCTCAGCGTGTTCGCTCTCCGTGATCTCATCCACGGGGTATCGAGGACCCGCCATTTCAAGTGTGGGCTGCACGTTCTCCGTGGAAGCCACGCTGCTTTTCCGCGTAGAGTCTGGGCCGCCGGAAGCTTCCAATGCAGGCTCTTCGTGCCGCTGAGATGGGCCGGTAGCTTGCTGGCTATTTTGTGCATTCACTTGCGCCTGCAGCGCCACAAGTGCATCCTCTATCTATGTCATCCGGTCTGTACGCTCCTTTTCTTTTCTGCCGCGCCATCTGTAAGAGTCGCCCCACTCGGTAAACCCATCCTTCCACGTCATACCCCATGTGCGTCGTGCAAGTACAGGGTGTTCTTTTTTACCGATGACGCGTGTCAGCTGGTCATTCTCTCTGTCGGGATGGAAGGTCTTGGCGGCTGTTTCCTCGTATGCCATGATGAGTTCAGTGATGGGTTTGGCAAGAATTGTTGGGAAGATACACAATCCCATTTCTGGGTCCAACCTTGCCCCGATTCCGTAGAACCAAGTCTTTGCACGTAGGTCCCACCCCTCTATCTAGAGTGTGATCCCTCTAGCGCGCAGGGCCTTCACAGCTTCCTCCCACTTAGGCCTCTGAGATATGTAGCCACCTGACCCCGTCCTCTGGTGATATTCCTTCTTCTGGGCATTTAGCGTATTGGTTTCTGACCTCTTTGTAGCTATAGCACCTTCCTTGTACGCCACAAATTTGGGCCACTGAGGTCTTATCTTTGCATAATATGCGTCTTCGAAATCTGGAGTCTTGCGAGCTTTGACAAATTTGTTCAATTTTGTCTTCCAGTTGCGGAAAGCGTTAGCCATCTTCTTTATAGTCTACTCTTTGACCTTTTCCTTTATAACCGGTTTATTTTCATCCTCCTCTGGCGGTAGGGTGAAATTTAACAACAGCGAAGTCCAAAGCGTTTCTTTGGATCTTTCATCGACAAAGGTACCATCGCCCTTCTTTGGCTTATTCCAATATTCAATTGTGATTGGGATTTGGTCCCTAACAAGAACTCCAGCCTGACGTATAAATTTGTCTGCGGCCTTCTTGGGCTCCATCGGCCTGCCATCAACACGGACTTCTTCGATCGTGAACTTTGCACGATTTTTCAACCGATGGCTCGCGCCTCGCTTGCTCTTTTTCGTAGAAGAAAATTGTTGCTGGCTGGTCGATCCAGAGGGCTAAAAGAAGAAAGAAGCATTAATTAATACATGTACATATATACAAATCAATTGGTGCAAGTCAGCAGAGGCTTAATCCATGCATATACCTTGACGGACTTTGTAATCACTAAAGTGCGTTCACCGGTGTCGTCATCTTCTCCATGACTACTTGAGTTGCCATCATGTCCCTCTAAGTTTAGATATTGTGAGGTGTCCTCGTGGATCATGTTCTCCATTATTTCTTCCTTTTCAAGGTTTCTACTGAGTGGATCCATAGTTTCTAAAACAATAATATTATCACACAAATATCAGTAATACATCTATTGAAATGCTCAAGCAAGGATGATGATATGATAGGTTAAAAGTATTGAAATGTAACCCTAATACATGCTTGGTCATTCCAAACCCTAATTCGGAGAAATCCTGTATTCATATGAGAGGATACATTTACTTCTTCTAATTATCTTGTCATCAAAGTTGATTAACAATGCATGGTTATTATAATGCTATATTGACAACGAGAGGTGTGCTAGGGCGACGGCTGGCGGCGCTAGGGCGAGAGCGGGGCCAGGATGCGTGGGTGTGTGCGTTCGAACCAACACGACGTGGGCTACCTAAAATGGGAGACTCACCCTCGACGCGTTTGTAGGCTCAGCGAGGGCAGAGGAGGTCAGGGTCGACAGCATAATGGTGGCGGTGGTCGTCGGTGTGGCACAAAATATACACACATATACAATACACATACAATATACAAATAAACATATAGATACACCTATAGATATATATAATATACATATATACATACACATACACATAAAAATATTAAAACATATATAGATATATACATATATAGATACAATATACATGTCTATGCAAAGAAAATATACAATATACATGCATATATATATATATGTGTGGTAGCTCACCGCCGGCGACCGTACATGGACACGACGACGGGGGAAGAGGAGGATGCATGGGCCGGGGCGACGACGCTCCTGCGGGACGGCGACGGCGAGGGCGGTGACGGTGAGGGCGTGGACGGCGAGGCGCGTGGAACGTCACGTCCCGACAACGCGCTCCCGCGGGACGGCGACGGCGAGGGCATGGACGGCGACGGCTCCTCTGCTTTCTTCCTCTGCGTGTGCGCTTAATCGATCTAGCTAGGGGGGGAGAAGGAAGAGGCGTGCGCGTTATAGTCCTCCCCCCTTTAACACCGGTTCGTAGCTAGAACCGGTGTTAAAGGGGGGAATTCGTTTTGTGCCCCCCTTTAACACCAGTTCCAACCACGAACCGGTGTTAAAGGGGGGTGGGAATTTCGTTTCGCGCGCACCCACCCCCCCTTTAACACCGGTTCGTGGCTAGAACCGGTGTTAAAGGAGGGGGCATTTATTTCGTACATTAAAGGGGTGGGCCATTTTTAATTTAAAAAATAGGATAGAATTTAGAAAAAATAGGATATCTTTTTCATTTCAACTCAGAAAAATAAGAATAATATATCATAATTTTCAGAAAAAATAAGATCTATCCATTCATATAAAAACATTGTATAGTTACTGTAGATGAAAATTTTCAAAATGATTAAAACACTTACATATAAATTTTGATTATTCAATTAAGACAAAAATAAAATAGTCAAACCCTAAAACTTTGAACTTAAGAAATATTAAGAATCTGAAAAGGAATCTAACCCTATTTTATTAGAGAAAATCATATTTTATTTTGTATTAACATTTTTGAATTGTTTGGATATTTAAATTTAGCATCTTTTGTATACTTTGGAATCTGACAAAACTTTCTACATGAAAATTGTTTGCATTTGAATAATTAATCCTAAAACATTTTTTGTTTTTAAAAAATAAAATCTAACTATTCAAACTAGTAACAAATGGGAAAGGGCGGGCAGTATGCGCGGGAGGAAAAGTGCGGGAAGAAAAGGGCGGGAAGAAATTTTTATTATGATAGAACTGGAATTAAAGTACATAACACAACTAACAATAAGTTACATAAAGCACGACTGAAAATTAAGATACATAGAAGAACTGAAAATTAAGATACATTGCAAGATTAAGTCACAATCGGCCGAACTTGTTTTGGAATGTTGGAGTGATTCAGTCATGCTCCTGCCTACACTTGTAATACTCGCCACTGTAGTCGTGGTACTCGCCACGGCCGTCGTCGTTGTCGTCGTCTGGGTCACCGTAGTTGAACCTTGAAGGTTGAGTACGCGTGGGCTAGACTTGAGGGTAGCGCAGGCGGGGGTTAGAGTCGGCGGCCGAGTCGTAGGCCATGACCTCTGGAGAGTCCGGTCGCGCCACCACAGCCGACGGTCGGGGTTCGTTGATGTTCGGAGGAGGTGGGCCGTCCTCCTTGTTCCTGGCGAGCGCCCTGTCACGCCGATCCCCGAAGAAGGCTTCCCAAGTCGGGAAATAGTCGGGATGCCAATTGGGATTCCTCCGCTACTCCGACGTGAGCTCGAAGTAGTAGTGGTTCATG
Organism: Avena longiglumis; assembly: GCA_030063025.1. NCBI lineage: Eukaryota > Viridiplantae > Streptophyta > Magnoliopsida > Poales > Poaceae > Avena > Avena longiglumis. The sequence continues at coordinate 434,214,699 of CP125977.1, read as the reverse complement.
ATGGCCATCCGGCGTGCCACACCTAGAGGGACAGGAGGAACCGACACTCCTTTGGCGCTCAGCATCCAGCCGACGGGGACGTAGTAGCCCGGCAGGCAGGGGTAGTTCGAAGCGCAAAGCGCCTCCGCCTCCCTAGGGCTTAGTGGTACGGTAGAAGCCATGGGAAAGAGTGATGAGGTTGCAGAGATATGAGTCTAGAGATGTGCAATGACAATGGAGAATCCTACATATATAGTGAGAAATGGCGGGAAGAACTGGCGAGAAGAAATGGCGGGAAGAAAAATGGCGGGAAGAAATGGCGGGAATAAAAATGGCTCATTTAATACATATAGTTTTAACGGAAGAAATATGACATTGATTTCCATGTTGAGATACATATGTGTGCCAAAAATGGCTCATTTAATACATATATAGTGTTAACGAAAGAAATATGACATTGATTTCCATGTTGACATACATATGTGTGCCAAAAATGGCTCATTTACTACATATAGTCAATCTTATGATCGCGTCGGCCGTAACCATGGAGTATCAGCACCGTTTAGAAGGATTGTTGGGTCAGTCTTCACTTTGAAGGGCGGAATTTCATCAAACTTATTATAATATTTTGACATGTCCGTCTTGTCCTTCACTCCCACGATGTTTATTTTCCCTGAAAGAACTATGTGACGTTTTGGCTCATCGTGTGATGTATCTGTTTGCTTATTTTTTTCTTCTTTTTTCGGTTTGGTAGACATGTCCTTCACATAGAAAACCTGAGCCACATCATTGGCTAAGACGAATGGTTCGTCTAAGTTCTTGTCTACCTTCATAAGATTGTTGAGATCCACTATTGTCATTCCGTACTTCTTGTCTACCTTCATAAGATTGTTGAGATCCACTGTTGTCATTCCGTACTTCTTGTCTACCTCAACCCCTCCTCCTGTCAGCTTGACCCATTTGCACCGAAACAAGGGGATCTTAAAATTAGGTCCATAGTCAAGTTCGCATATCTCCTCTATGAACCCATAATACGTGGTCTTTTGCCCATTGTCTTCTGCTGCATCGAAGCGGACACCACTATTTTGGTTGGTGCTCTTTTTATCTTGGCCTATCATGTAAAATGTATTCTCATTTATCTCATACCCTTGGAAAGTACATACAGTCAAAGATGGTGTCTTGGCCAACAAGTACAGCTGATCTCCAATAGTGGTGTTATTCGTGAGAAGTATTTGCAGTCAGCCGCCAAAACTCGCCATGTGTTCACTTATAATCCATTCATCAGACTGTCCCGGGTGTTTGAGGCGTATAAATTTTTTGTGTCCATTGATATACGGGGCAACCAAGATAGATCTTTGTAAAACCGTGTAGTGTGCTTGATTGAGAGAATGCTCGTCCCTACATATCATTGCTTTACATCCTAGGGTGCCTTTTCCACGCAGTCTCCCCTCATGTCGTGATTCTGGAACACCAATCGCCTTAAGGTCAGGAATAAAGTCAACAAAGAACTCAATGACCTCCTCTGTTACATAGCCCTTGGAGATGCTTCCTTCTGGCCTAGCACGGTTATGAACATATTTCTTTAAGACTCCCATGTACCTCTCAAAGAGAAACATATTGTGTAGAAATACAGGACCGCAAATGGCAATCTCTTCTACTAGGTGAACCAGGAGATGCATCATAATATTGAAGAAGGATGGTGAGAACACCAACTCGAAGCTGACAAGACATTGGGCCACATCTGTTTGTAACCCTGGTAGTCTTTCTGGATCGATTACCTTCTGAGATATTGCATTGAGGAATGCACAAAGCTTCACAATGGGTACTCGAATATTTTCAAGTAGAAGCCCCCTCAATGCAATCAGAAGCAATTGCGTCATAATCACGTGGCAGTCATGAGACTTCAGGTTTTGGAATTTTTTTCTCTGCCATATTTATTATTTCCTTTATATTCGACGAGAAGCCAGACGGGACCTTGATACTGCTCAGGCATTCAAAAAAGATTTCCTTCTCTGCTTTGGTAAGATCGTAGCTGGCAGGAGTTAAGTGGCGTCCTTTACCCTTCTCGTTCTCAGGATGCATAGGCTTTTCAGGGTCTTTCATACGTTGTTTGTCCTGCCGTGCTTCCGGTGTATCTTTTGTCTTCCCATACACTCCCAGAAAGCCTAGTAGGTTCACGCAAACATTCTTCGTCACGTGCATCACGTTGATTTGAAGAGCGGACCTCTAGGACTTTCCAATAAGGTAGGTCCCAAAATATAGATTGCTTCTTCCACATGGGCGCGTGTCCGTCATCGTCATTCGAAACAGATAGACTGCCAGGACCTTTTTCAAAGATTGCTTCTAGGTCCTTGACCATACCAAATATCTCCTCACCAGTACGGAGGACAGACTTCCTTCGGAGTTCTGCCAGACGTTTGAAATGCTTGCCTTTCTTTCTTATAGGATGTAGGTTCAGAAGAAATCAACGATACCCTAGGTACACGACCTTCTTACATTTATCCAAATATACACTTTCAGTCTCATCTAAACAGTGTGTGCATGCTTTGAATCCCTTATTTGTGTGCCCTGAAATGTTATAAGAGCAGGCCAATCATTGATGGTTACGAAAAGCAACGCTCGTAGGTCAAATGACCCCCCTTTCACCGAACATCTCTTGTGCATAGGAAAAAAACACAAACTAGCACATCTCTCACCCTCTTGCTAAGCTCCAAAATGAGAGAGTGAAAAAAAGAGAGAGAGAGGTGTGGGCTGCGGTGTGTTATATAGACGCACCCCTTTAACACCGGTTCAAGCCACGAACCGGTGTTAAAGGGGGGGCTGCGCGGGGCGGGGCTGACAGAGTCTTTAACACCGGTTCGTGGCTCGAACCGGTCTTAAAGCCTATTTCCGACCTCTGGACCATGCTGGTACGGACGCCCCCTTTAACACCGGTTCGTATCTCAACCAAAAGTCTCGTTTTCACTAGTGGAACAACCGTGTCGATCAACATTTGACATGTGGATAGTCTTATTAAGTAACAACTGTCCTCAACACTGCTTCGGCTAAGTAACAAGAGCGCTTGATGTGGTTTCGCTCTACTGTTGGACGATTTGTCTAATGAATGTTGCATTGGTCTTTACTTGATTCCAAATTTTCTCTCATACGTACATGATGCAACACGATTGTATCACCAAGTGTTCTGCTTGACGACCGCGTCCCAAGAAAGCATAGAGAAGTTTAGTTTAAATAATACGGGAATCACTTATGCGCCAGTACCTGAAAAGTGAAAAGCATGAAGCATTATAGTACAATTATTATTTAGTCTAGGTACACTTCCTTAAGTATTTCAACTGATTATGAACCCGACAAAAGAATTCTTGGAGAATGCAAAGACAAGTTTGCTCGATCGCTACTTTCCGACGATCAAGCCGCCCAGATAATACGCGACGTAGGTGTTATTTTGGTCAGCGGCGTTGGCATCGAAGAGCGGGGAGGACCGGTAGTCAATCAAATAGTCCCGACAGCTTGAGATGGCGTAAGTGGAGTCGAATAATTCCTGCCTTGGGTACGCGAAGGCGCATATCGACATCTGGTTGGTGACGCCGGTCATGTACTCGAGCGCCTTCCCGTACCTGTCCTGGCAGAACTCGTACGCCGTCTTCTCGCCGGGGGGAAGCCACGGGATCTGCAGCAGCCGGTCGATGATGGCCATGCTTGACTTGTACGACTTCATCGCGGCATCGGCGGCGGCGATGGCGTAGATGGTGACCTCCGCGGTGGATGCCACCCTGGCGGCCAGGAGCGTGCTCTGGCAGAGCTGCACTTTGGGCGTTGGGACGTTGCTGCACGACTTGTCGCACGCCTCGTAGATGCTCATGGAACGGACGTTGTCGCAGGCGTCGCCGGTGGAGAAGAAGAGGGCGACCAGAGCGGCCAACACGAAGAGGAGGCGGGTGGCGGATGTTTTCGGCATGGCCATTGCTTGGAGCTCGATCGAGGGCTACCTAAGGCGCGCGATGTGGAATTTTTCCGTCCGAGAAATGTACAGGAAGAATGCCCTATAAATAGGAGATGGATTTACCCGTTCGGAGTTTTCTTTTGATAGGACCCGGTTGGGATATAGTGATGAAAAATAGGTAAGCGTGTATGTAAAGCAAGATCATCAATAATAGTAGTGCCCTTCGTCCATAATAAGTGTCGCTCATTTAGTTTGCAGTTATACTAAATAAACGACACTTATTATAGATCATAGAGTATATTTTTAGGTAGAAATCCTTAATTGCATTATTCACTGGAGATCTACAGATACACGGACATAATTGTGTGCACAAAATCAACTAAATCTTCTTTTTACTTGTGAGGATCTTCTCATTGACTGATTACCTTATACCTCAACTTGTTATTTAACGAGACAATATTTGTATTGGCTTTTCAATTTATGACAAGGAGATATGGCGCTTTAGAGAAAAATTAAGAATGATATCTTTTTTGTACTTAGAGATTACACATGGACACAAGATTGATATCTTTTTTGGTGAAAATACTTAGTGGTATTATTCTTGCTGATCAGAAGATACACAGACATAAATGTGTGGCCAATATCTTCCCGACGAATACAAGTGTTGTTCCATTCGTTGCATTGTTATTATGAGGATTTTCTAATTGATTTATTATGCTATACCTCTACCTATTACTAGAATATTTTGTATTTTTTGTTAAGAAGCCATATAGTACGTCTGGATGGCATTGACACTATTTTAACAAGATAATATTTGTATTGGTTTTTTGGTTGATGACTAAAATAAATATTGTGCTCTAGCATCTTACTAATTTGGCAGTGTGCCTAACTTGACGATATGTTACTGAAGTAGTGACAGTGCTGATGTAAGGGAGATCCTCGGACAAGATTACAAATATATTTCAAATCAATTACTCCCTCCGATCCATATTACTCCCTCTGTTTGGGATTATAGGTCCTACACGCATACCTAGGTTGTTAATTTAACCAACAAAATATAACTCATATATCATAAAAATTATATCATTAGAAAATATAACTTATAAAGTTTTTAATGGTATAATTTTTATGTTATATTATTTATATTTTGTTGTGCAAATTAGCAACCTAGTTATCCGTGCGGGACTTATAATCCCAAAACGGAGGGAGTACTTGTCATTGAAATGGATGTATCTAGCACTAAAACATGTCTAGATACATCCTTTTTAGTGACAAATAATATGGATCGGAGGGAGTATCTGAAGAAAAGGTCTCACTCTTTCACCAATATTTGGTATTGTATGACATCCATAACCAAGTTACATGTATTAAATTTGCAAACATATTGTCCCATTTTAATTAGAATTCTACTCGTAGATGCTCGGGGAAGGGACGTTGCGTCGTCGGTGGAGAAGGATAAGGCGACCAAAGTGGCCAACGAGAGTAGCAGGGTGGTGGATGTTCCCGGCATGGCCATTGGCTTGGAGCTCGAACGAAAAGCTACCTAGGGAGGTGGAACTTTTCTATCAGGGAAATATACAAGAAGAATAGACTATAAATAGGAGTTGGATTTACCGGCTAGGAGTACTTTTACAGGACCGGTTGGGAGATTGTGATAAAAAATGTGTAGCATGTATAACCAAATATTTTAAAGCAAGATCATCAATAGTATTTTTTTTGGGGTAGAAATCCTTAGTTGCATTATTTCACTGGATATCTATATATACACAAACACAGTTGTGTGTTCAAAAAATCAAATCCAAATTGTTTCGGGAAAAATATGCTCCTATTAAGTGCTCATATATAGTCATATATCAATTGTGTTCCTTTTGTTGTACTGTTTATACTTATGAAGATCTTCTGACTGACTGATTACCTTTTACTTCAACTTGTTACTACTAGGAAATTTCTTAGCTTTTTTAAGAAATTGTGTGATGCATAGTGAGATCCGGGTCGGACTCCTTTAACGAGACAAAATTTGTATTGGCTTTTCAATTTATGACAAGATGATATGGCACCTTAGTGACAAATTAAGAATGATATCTTTTTGGTACAAATCCTACATGGCATTATATCTTAGAGATTACACATGTAAGAAGATTGGTATATTTTTTGGTAAAAATTCTTAGTGGCGTTATTCTTGGTGATCTATAGATACACAAACATAAATGTGTGTTGACAATATCTGTCCGACGAATAGAAGTTTTGTTCCATTTTTTGTAATGTTATTTATGAGGATTTTCTAATCGGTTTATTATGCTTACCTCTACCTATTACGAGATTTTTTTGTATATTTGTTAAGAAGCCATTAGAACATCTGGATGGCAATGACACTGTTTTAACAAGATAATATTTGTATCGATTTTTCAGTTGATGACTAGATAAATGTTTTGCTCTTGTATCTTACTAATTTGGGAGTGTGCCTTACTTGACGTATGTTACTGAAGTAGTGAAACTGGTGATGTAAGGTAGATCCCTAGACAAGATTATAAATATATTTTCAAATCAATTACCTAAAGAAAAGGTCTCATTCTTTCACCAATATTTGGTATTGTATGACTTCCATAACCAAGTTACATGTGTTAAATTTACAACTATATTGTCAAATTTTAATTAGAGTTTTGCCACATGCACAATGTATTAATAAATTTTCTTACTTGTGCAATTCCACATTAAAATACTTTGTTACAAAGAAGGATAAGACTAAATAGGTGCACATATTTGCATTGAGATCCTAGAAACTAGGATACTAATTGTAGACAAGAGAAGGATTTTCATCTCTTAATTTATTAGTTCCGAACTGTGATAGTGGAGACTGATTGGATCTAGACAACACATCAGAATAACTTTGGGCGTGTTTGGTTACTCGGGCCGAAATTTCACGTTTTTACTACTTGTCCCAGTGGATGTTGCATGGGGAGAGATTGACCTTGGGCCAGGATGTGCAGTTTATTTAGTTGCCTGTTTTTCATTCCCCCACTTTGAGAGCCCATATGTCCACTTTGTTTGGTTTCCCAGAGTGGACTCGGCTGGTGCAAAGTTGCACGTTTGGAAGCCTGCATCCGGGCCAATATGATTACCTCGCATGGAAAAATGGTGAGCTGCTTACCAACTAGTCATGAGGGTTTAAGATCTTACATGATCGTTCACATGAATCAGCGCAACTGTAGTACATAATCCACATGATCAGGCTGACGATGATGATGTATTTGATCATACTTGCACCCCCTATATGTGGAAACTTCTCTTGTGGATGAACTTGTTGATGAATTGATGGCGGTGGAGTGAAATTGATGTTCATATCTTGCGATGACTGTGCCTTCTATAGACGCTCTGCTAAGAACTCAGAGTAGGATTTTTGTGCCTGCTCTAGAGTCTTAAACCCCTTATGGAGGTTGTGTTGGTAACCTGTCACTTGTTGGCTGCACTCCTCCCATGTCTTGTAGATTCACGGCTGCTTGCCGTAGTAGCCCACATACCAGTTGTATTTCTGTGAGACATATCACATAAAAGTATCACAACTAAAGCAGGCAGATCAAGTTCACAAATAACACAGGGAAATAAACATAAATTCGTTAAGCATGCATGATCATACGGGCACAAGTATCAGCAGTTCCAACCTACAAAGTTAGTGTGATCCAACCGATCACCACCAACATCTATGGTGTCATCCTACCACCACATCAAAGGGAGTACAATCCTACCACCGCATAAGTTCTCCATCACGTGAGGGGTTAGTATATACCACCTCACAATAAACAAGCATAATTTTTCTTCAAGTCCCTAGTTACTTCAAAATATACAACTTCTTCATCATGCACACACTACTTCCACCATCTCCATGATCACGGAGAAAGCACTACACGTAGTAGTGCTTGGCCAGTAAGGTCCCGAGCCAGAGATCCCTGTGGTCCTCCGCCATCTGAACAAAGTCATTGCCCATAGCCTTGTTTTCGAAGAGGTGGCTGATGACTGCAAGTGCACAGCTCGTTTGTAGCTTGTTTTGAAATAAAGATATCGATCCCATAGTGAGCAGGAGTCTGAAGTCTAATAGCTCTTTAAGTAAATACTAAAATAGAAACGCTAAATAAAGTTCTAAGTAACAAGATAAAATACGAGTGTTCTGTAAAAAGGTGTTTTGGGGTTTTTTTTATAAGAGAACAATAAGTAAAGTAAAACAAACTGAATACAGAAAATAAGTATCGCGTATGTAAAAGAGATTTGATACTGCAATGGGAGAAAGTATTCTCAAGGAGTAGCAGATACACCATTGGCATTCATGAAGGATCTAAATTAAAGATTATTATCATGAACATTCTCAACTATGTATTTGGACGAATAGACAGCAACCACTGCTCACATCATCCTCATAACCACATCAGACAAGCAATCGACATCAATCGAATTACTGCGCTATTAAGGGACTTTACCCCGTAGGATGTATCCCATGGTATGGATAGTGTTCCGTGAGTTTCCTCGGTTCCCAAGTTGATACGTAAGGAGTACCAACAGCTTTATAGTCACTGTAAGTTCTAGCACACCTCCGTCTACCAACAAGTAGTTCCCTCCATCAAGTCCCCACAAGAGGAAAATATTGAGAGGTCGACTTCTCCCAACATCAAGATTAAGACACTAACATATGGTCACAATGATGAATATCATAATAAACTTTATCTTATTTAAATTTCATGCTAGGGTTTCTCCATCTCCCCGATAACTAATGATCTACTTAGACATGGAGGAAATCAACATCATGGCAAAATCAATGGAATCTATCATAGATGAATAGTACTTGTATAAATCTAAAACGAGTATGGAAATTACAACAAGATCTAGACAAGATATAGATGGGATGGATGGAGATGGTGGTGATGCAGTGGTTGATGATGAAGATCGATGCTTTAGCTTCCTAGATCTGCGTAGGGCGAAGATGGATCCCTGGTGGATGAGTTCCCCCTCCATATCCTTTCCGGAGATGAGGTTTCGGTGATTTATGGTCGTTCTGTATGTTGTCTCCCCGATCTAGTTTCACAGGGTGAAACTATTTGAAGAGGCGGTGGCGGCGCCAACTATACGGCGGGAACTATACAACCGAAAAAAGTATTCCCGCCTTCTGTGTCCTCTGAATTCTTTGGGTTTTCTTCTGGTATTATTGATATTTCTCAAATTAGCGATTTACGTTGTTTTTACTCCATTTCTCTCCAATACAACTGATCCAAGAAATGTGTTCATCGTATCCATCATTTGTCCTGATCCTGGTAAAAATAAACATAGAAGGTGCGCGCAAACACCGGAAAATACCAAGATCCTACCACTACAATGCAAAATAATAATATAAAACATGATACAAATATGGACTCATCAACTTCCCCAAGCTTAGAGTCTTGCTTGTCCCGAGCAAGTTTAGCTTAACGGATGTGATCCTCATATTTATGAAGATGAGTCGATAAAATAAATGAGGCAGTTGCAGTATGTGTTTATCATAGATGATACATAGGAATAAGTTCATGAATAGTACCTTACTCGAACCATCCGAATAATATTAGTAGGCTTCCACAAAAGATTACTCTCAACATGATGTAAAAGTATTCAGTTCGATCGAACGAATTAGCGAGGTAGTCCCAAGTGTTTTAGGATCAACATATTCACTTGGGATTCAAAATCTCAAACGTTTCTTTGTCTTACTACAATATAGTGGTGTATGCATATTTGCTCTTTGCATATTTTATTTTCTCTTTTCTTCTTTTTTATATATATGCTCACACTTTTGTTTAAGTACTATGCAAAGGATCCATCCATACATTCCACTTCACATAGGAATACAAAGTTTAACAATCTTAATTACCAAATTCCAATTTTATATGAAGAATATTTATAGCTTGAATATTCTACCTTGTCTTGTTCTCACTCTAATTTGATAGCACTTTTAATTTTCCTTTGTTCAAGGTTTTCTTTCCCAATTTAACTGATTAGATAATTTTTCTTTTGTAAATCAAACCATGAACCTACAACATATTGACCAAATTATCTTCATGTGTTCCATTAATACCAATAGTGTGGAAGACTCCTATTGATATCATCAAGTGCAAGTAAAATTATACTCAAGCCATTCATATATCTAATAAGACAAACACAAAATCAATAATGCTCCATATATGATAATAAACTCGGAATTTAATAAAAGGGATCGACTATTCCTGAAGGGAATTCTAATGATGCATACTATATTTATAAGCTCAAACTAATGCAAAGATAAAATAGTTAGAACTTATAAGATAGATTACAAGGTCTTAAATATCTCCCCAAGCTTGGAATCAAGCCATGCGGAATCAAATAATCCATCATGATTATTTGATATCGTGATTATTATAGATCACTGCGGAGCCATGGCATGTGGTATCTTCTCTTCACGGGCCAGTCTGAGATGGAGGGATTGATTGATAGCCTCCAGTTCTTTAATACGCAACTTGTAGAAAAGATTATTCCTCTCCATCATTTTCACTTGTTCTTTAATGACTTCACTGTTATTTTGGAGGGTTTGCATCGCCATAAGACTCATAGAAAAACCTGATTCAGTTGTCTGATTAATATCTTCATCAAGTTTATCAAGATAAAGTTGCAGGAACAGAAGATGGTTAGGTGTCCCTGGCGCCTCCTTATCCATCTCTTCAATCTTCAGCTCGAGGGCTTTCAACTCTCTCTTCCGGCGTCCATTGTTGGCGTCAAGGAACTACATAGGGACGATCTTGATCTCCTTTTTTTTGCTTTCTATTGCTCCCGATCTCCATAGGAACTTCTCTCCTTGGCTTTCTGTCCCTTGGTTTCTCTATGGTTGCGTGTCCTCATGTATGAACCAGAGGTAGATTGGTTCCTGGTGATTATGATTAGAGAGAGAGACACAATGGCAATATATATAAGAGGGGTCAGAGATTGGTAAAACTCGCGAAAAAGACCAAATTCACGCCCAAGAAAAGAATCTTCATGGAACAGGAAAAGAAATCATGATTTTGGAGAAGTCTTGCCGCATAACGACCAACTATACAGTCGCGGACCGTATAGCTTCGGCCCTATAGTTGATTCCGGGCAGATATTTCCAAATAACTCAAGATCAGGTCGGTTAGGTTATCGACTTGGAACCAACAAAACCATTTTTTAGATGAATTGGTAAAAAATAAAAAGGATCGAAGATGCTAGAAGGTTTAACGACCAACTATACGGCGGGATCTTTTTCTTCCGGCCGTATAGTTTGGTCGTATAGTTTCCAGGCATCGAAAATATTTCGCAAAGAGGATACAGAACGTCTAACGACCAACTATACGGCGGGAGATTTTTATCCGGCCATATAGGTTTGACCATATAGTTAGTAAAACCCCTTGGAAACTTCAGAAAAACAAGAGGAATTCAAAGGTCAAAATTTCAGGAGTAAAATTTTTGAAGACAAATCACTTATTAGAGAAATAAAACTTACCTTGCACTTATCGTTTATTTATTCGGGGATGACAAGCTTCTCCAACAACAAGGACTTCTTCTCTTTTGGATGAATTGACCTAAGTTTATCTAATAATTCTCGTAAACGAAAATCACCGGGACTAAAGTTCCTCTCAATAAGATTGGTGTCTTGTTGGGAAAATATGGACACTACATCCAACATCTTTATTTCTTGCCTCTGCATAATTTGCAACTCAAATTCTTGAAGTAAAAGGATCCAACGGATCAGTGTTGGCTTATGATTTTTCCTCTCAAGTAGTTCTTTTAAACCATCACAATCTGTATGAACTCTTACTTTTGCATCAAATATATAAGAACGAAATTTATCGCAAGAGAAGAATACAACAAAAAGTTCCCTTTCTTCCTTAGGATAATTGTTTTGAGCACTATTAAGAGTTATACTAGCATGATGTATAATATTTAATCTGCGACCTATATATTGTTCCAGAGTTACTCCTACAGCATCATCACTAGCTTCACATATTAAATCAAAAGTCATATCCCATATAGGTGGTTTAATGATGGGAGCATGGGATAAAGCATATTTAAGTTTATCAAAGGCAATAAGGCATTTATCATCAAAATTAAATCTTACTCCCTTTTGCAACAGGTTAGTTAAATGTTTAGAAATTCTAGAGAAATTCCGAATGAACCTTCTATAAAAACCCACATGACCAAGAAAACTTCTTATACCTTTTATATCCCTTGACTGTGGCATTCTCTCTATTGCTTCAACTTTAGCTCTGTCTACTTCAATACCCTTACCTGATACCTTATGTCCAAGAACAATACCTTCTTTGACCATGAAATGTCACTTCTCCTATTTTATAACAAGATTGGTTTCTTTGCAACACTGCAAAAACCTTTTGAGATTATCCAAGCAACTAGTAAAATAAATTCCATAGACAAAAAAGTCATCCATAAATACTTCAATTATTAATTCTATAAAATCTGCAAAAATGGCAGTCATGCATCTTTGAAAAGTATCTGGAGCATTACATAAACCAAAAGCCCTGCGTCGGTAAGCATGTAAACCATAAGGACTAATGAAAGTTGTTTTAAGTTGGTCATCAGGATGAACGGATATTTGGGAAAAACCAGAGTATCCTTCCAAGTAGCAAAAACGAGTGTGGTTTGCTAACCTCTCTAAAGTTTGACCTATGAACGATAATGGATAATGATCTTTCCTAGTTTCTTTATTCAATTTCCTGAAATCGATACAAATCCTATGTCCAACAATAGTTCTAGTGGGTATCAATTTATTGTTTTTATTAGGAACAACAGTAAAACCGCCCTTCTTAGGAACACAACGAACAAGACTTACCCATTTACTTTCTTTTACATGATAGATTATACCTACATCCAGTAGCGTACTATTTCTTTTCTTACCACTTCCTTTATTTTGGGCTTCAGCCGTCTATTAAATCCTGCAACTGTTTTAACACCTTCCTCCATGAATATTCGATGGATGGTTATCATGGGACTAATGCCCTTCAAATCATCCATTGAGTACCCAAAGGCCTTGCGATGATCCTTAAGTACTTTCATGAGTTCTTCTGCTTCATCCCTAGAAAGTTTAGCACTAATAATAACAGGGAATTTATTTGTATTGTCCAAAAATCTATATATAAGATTATCTAGTAAAGTCTTCAATTCAGGGGGTGGTAATTCCTCATCCCCTATTTTCTAGCTCTTCAAAAGCATCATCAGTTGGACTCCCTAAGATGAGAAGCGAATCAAATTCACTTCCTAACTCTTCTAGGGACCTATCCTCCATAATTGTTTCTTGATAATTTGAGTTTTTATTTGTTTCTTCTTCTTGATTATTAAAGAAGAGAGTTGCCATATCCTCAATAGTTTTTCCTTTCTCTTCTTCTTGTATTTGTGGATGTCTGTCTTTAAATTTGGAAAAGTGGAATTCTTTTTCCGCTTCCCCAAGCTTAAGAGACACAATATCCTTTTTGAAATCAACTTTGGCACCTACATTGCTCAAAAAGTTTCTTCCAAATATAATTGGGAAAAGAGTGTTAGTTGGCATATCAACAATTAGAAAATTGATACGGAAATTTTTATTGCCAATTGTGATAGTTGCATCTTCAGCTACTCCCATTGGAATTCAAAGAGTTTTATTGGCTAACATGATTGTCATATCAGTATTATCTATTATAGCCGGTACTATCTCTTCTTTAATTTCTAAATAAAAATCATAAGATATAACATGAACTTTGGTGCCAAGATCACATAAATCATAATGCGAGGTTTCTTTAAATATGCAGGGAAAAATAGGCTTACCCACATCTTTTTCCTTAGTTTTACCTTCAACCAATACAGAAGTCTCTTTATCAAGTTCAACTATGTTACAATGTGCAAACATAGCCACAATTGCTTCCTTGGTTACCTCTTCATCTTTGGTTTCAACCAAATGTTCTTCAACTTCTGGCACACTTTTCTCTTGCTTTTTCTCCTGTACTGCTTTGACCTGTTCATATTACAAAATATGCTTCTTGATGTCTACGCACTTCTATTCTTGTAGATAGTTGTTGGGCCTCCAAGTGTAGAGGTTTGGAGAACAGCAGCAAGTTTCCCTTAAGTGGATTACCCAAGGTTTATCGAACTCGGGGAGGAAGTGGTCAAAGGTATTCCCTCTCAAGCAATCCTGCAATCAAGATACAAGAAGTCTCTTGTATCCCCAACACACCCAATACACTTGTCAGGTGTATAGGTACACTAGTTCGGCGAAGAGATAGTGAAATACAAGTGGTAACGGTGCCAGAAAATAGCTTGACGGTGAGGTAAAGACTAAAGCAAGCAAACATGCAACAGATCTAGATGCAAACGGTGTTTCAATGTTTAGAAACAAGACCTAGGGATCATACTTTCACTAGTGAACACTCTCTCATATAAATATCCAATCTTCATCATAATACTCTTAACTACTCTCCGGTTGGACACTCTAACCATCGGTAGGGCTATAACATCACTCCTCAAAGTCCGCCTTCCCCAATCTAGATAATCCCACACTGTCACCTTGAGCACTAGATGGTTTCAACAAACACCACAATTTCCTAGAGACATCCAACTCCAAATATAACTCATAACAAATATTAAATCTAGCCAAAGTGCCACACACGATATGCACGCTGTCACTTTCACACACGTGGGGAAATCATAGATCTATTAAAGCACAAAGAGTATTTATGTAGACTCAAACCTAAGTGCCACCATGGCGTGCATGCTATCACTTTCACACACATTGGGAGAGCAGAGATCTATTAAAGCACTTGAGTAGCAAGGTAGATCTATTTGATTACTGATGACCCACAAGTATAGGGGGGTGTATCATAGTAATTTCGATAAATAGGAGTGTCGATCCCAACGAGGAGCAGAAGGTGCTGAACAATGGTATGGAGCAGGAAATCCCTATGAATACTTAGCAAACGTATTTTTATAGGTTTTCTTACAAGGCAACAAAACAAGGAGCAAGTAACAAGAGTAACGAACAAACGGAGCAAGTGGCCCAATCCTTTCTTAGCAAAGGACAAGCCGGTGGAAATACTTATAAGGACCAAACGTTCTCGAGGACACATGGGAATTCTATCAAGTGCTTTCGCTTCAAATAGCTGAGTACTCTTCTTTGGTGTTTGTAAGTGTTGTGTGGGTGAACCTGTGCTAACATACCGCCCTTCCTAGGACTAATACATACTTGTGATTAAACGCCCTGCAAACATATATAACTATAGGAAAGTAATTAATATATAAATCTAACCACAGCCTTAAACTCTGAGATCCTACACTCCCTTGTGCAAAGGTGTCCTAACGGGGGTTCAGGTTTCTGTCACTCCGGCAACCCCACGATTAGTAGACAAATACACAATGCATTCCCCTAGGCCCATAAATGGTGAAGTGTCACGTAGTCGACGTTCACATGACACCACTAAAAGAATAGCACCACAACTTAAATACTAAACCATTGAATAATAACTCAACACGGATCCACTAATAACAACTTGATTTCTCCCATGTCCTCAAGAACTAAACGAACTACTCACAAGACATCATATGGATCAAGATCAAAGATGATATGATAATGGATAACAATCTGAACATAAACAATAATACAATAGTTACACTCACAAGCATCGACTACAATAGTAATCAACACCGAGAAAGTTTCCCCTAAGAACTAAAGCAATATCCAACGCAATTGTTACAGCGGGACAGAGTAGTGATGATGGTGCCGGTAGAGATGATGGTGTGGATGATGATGATCCCGATGAAACCTAGCTTGATGACGATGCTGATGGCAACGGTCTCCCCTCTCCGGGAAGGAATTCCCCTGGAAGAAATCTGTCTGCTAGAGAGATCTTGCTCTCTCGGTGTTTTCCGCCCCCAGAGGCGGCGGAAATCTATCTGTGGTCTCTCCCCTAGTATTAGGGTTTCGTAGGGAATATATAGGCGAAGGGGCGGAGTCGGAGGCTGGGCAGGTGGGCCACACCTGCCCTAGGAGCGGGGTCATGTGGGCCCGCGCCTAGGGGGTGTGGGCCCCCTGAGGCCCATCTCCGTCTCTCCTTCTGGCTTCCTTTGTCTTCTGGTAAAATAATATGTTTCCATATTTTTTTGGTATTTTTCTGATCTTCGCGAAATTGCAACGAAACGCCTTCTTTTCTGTCAGAATGCAGACTCCAACAGTCCATCCTCCAGGAATCATCCAACATGCATAAACAGATGAAAAGCCATAAGTAATACCTCATAATAAGACAAATATCAATAAATATAGGTAAATTATGATATAGAAAGGTGATGCAAATTGGGCGTATCAACTCCCCCAAGATTAGACTTTGCTTGTCCCCAAGCGAATACTGAGCTCAGTAAACATGTCCACAGGTTTATGGAGTGAAGTGTCAATAAAAGAATACGAACAAGAAGCATCACACTTACCATTGCACAACTCATAGAAGAAAGCAACTCACCATTATATAACTTATCTTGTAACCAAGTACAATAGTCACAATAGAGATACATAAATATAAATCATAATTGGAATTGGCAAACTTGTTCTTGGTCAGAGAACACCTAGCAAACAGTTTCACAAAAGCTTTTGTAGAAGTTTCAAAGCAGGAGCACTCTTTTCTCAAAAAGGTTTTTTCACAAGTGAAGGCTTTCAAAGTAATACTCAATAGATAAGAGTTTTTTGCAAACAAAGAAGATAAAGAACATGATTGAATAAATCACTATATGAATTCTTGAAACACAACAACTGAAATGCTTGCTGGAGATAGAGAGGAAGTAGGTTTAGTGACTCAACTGGTAACTAGGAGAAAGGTCCCTTCTTAGAGGGTAGCAGGGATTACAAGTCATAAAGAGCTTCCAAAAGATTATGGTACTTACTAGCTTTGAGCCCTCATTGCCCCTATCATAAGCATGTTGAGATGATTAAGGTTAAAGTGAACAAAGATGGAGTATATGCTTGACGAAATATAAGTTGGCAATCTCATGTCCCTTGAATATGAGGGCAACTCCTCATGCATACTCAACTTTGGGTTCCGGTAAGTTCTTGTCATCGTAAGTATTTGCATATCATTGAGAACCGCCAATGGGATATCCCTTGCACATGGTACATGAGCTTTTCCATAACCAAAGTAACAAGGCAAGCAGACAATGAGCATCTCAGCAATATTTTTATTTACCATATGCATAGCTTTTTATTGAGGATGCTTCATAGATAGCTCACTATGGTGATGCTGCAAGTTTCCACCATGATTAAGCATGGCTTAGGCTAGCGGCCCAGGAGTTTCTCTAACACATAATAAAAACTCCATGGACTTACAAGTTCCATCTTTATTTCACACCGGTGACATCCATAGACAAAAGAGCACGATATCAACTGTGTACAGAGTACAAGTGCAATGTTGAAAACGTTCCTCGTGATAGCACGGTTCTGCTAATTCCAACATATAGATGCAAGCATATACAACTTTGATGTTCACAATGGTTCAAGTTTATTAGGGGAAAAGAAATAAAGTGTGCCATCAAGTTCGTGAGAGCTTTACTAACTAGTTTTCACATAACAAAATACTTTTTAATTCGAAAGGTAGATGAAGCTTGAGAATTTGCTTGGAATAGCAAAAGTGCTACTAGGTAGATATGGTGGACACAAATGGCAAAAGTTTTGGTTCAAGGTGTTTGGAAACGTGAGAAGTATGCCTTCTCAAAACAGGTTTTTGGCTAGCAAGGCTGGGTAGCAACCAAGAGAGTTGAAAGAAACAAGCAAACATACAAGTAATAAAGCCAAACATGCAATATTCCTTGAAGACACAAAAGGATCTTAAATAAAGAATATTAAGCTTATGAGCCAACAAGAAAGAAAACAAATGATACAAAATACATGTAAGCTTTTTCTTTCGTTTTCTCTTTCATAGTAATACTACTGACCAGAACTCGGTTTGCCAAAACCAATTTAGATCCACTTGATGCTCCCAAAGTGGTGCCTATACTGATAAACAAGATCCATCATATAATAGAGATTGCAATCTAAAATAAGAAGTGCAAAAAGTAAGAGATGAGACTTCTCATTAATATTAAATAAAGGCACTCACACCAAGGGATACAAAAATAATCAACTAAAGGAGAGATACTTCCACATGCAAACCAAACTATAAGATAACCTCTCTACCACAGATATGAATCTACTAAAAAGGTAAAAGATAAAAGATAATGGTGGTGATACCGCGGCACTCTGATGGCGCCCCGCACTTGTCGTGGGACGCTTCGTTGGAAACCCCAAGAGCAAGGTATGAAGCAGCACAGCAGCAAGTATCCCTCAGTAAGAAACCAAGGTTATCGAACCAGTAGGAGGAAGGAAATGTCACACATGTGTTGCAAGCAACGCGGAGACCTGCACAACACAAACTCAAGACTTTGCCCCAACGAATCAGTGAGGTTGTCAAGCTCACTGGTCTGTTGTAACAAAGGATTAAACGTATGGTGTGGAAGGTAATGGTTTGTAGCAAGCAAGCAAGCAAGTAACAGTAGAAGATGTATAAATGGTAAAGATTAGACCGGGACTGAGCCAATTACTAGTCAGAAAGATGGCATGAAGGGTAAAAAAATTACAACAGAGCAATTGACAGGAACTGAGCAAGGCATAACAATGCAATTACTAGTCATAAAGATCCTATGAGATTCGATTGGGAAATACAACAAGATACATAGACCGCCATCCAACTGCATCTATGAGTAGAAGTCCACCTTCAGGTTATCATCCGAACCCCCTCCAGTATTAAGTTGCAAGCAACAGACAACTACTTTAAGCAAAGTGTGTAAGGTAAACAGTCCACATGTTCCATGAACAAGAGACCATTGTTTTCTCCCTAGTAGCAACATCACATCTACAACCGAAGAGATTATTGTCACTTCCCTTGGAAACTGGAGGCATGAACCCACTATCGAGCATAAATACCCCCTCTTGGAGTCACTAGCAACTACTTGGCCAAGATAGCTACTAACAACGGAGAGCATGCAAGATCATAAACAACACAGACATGATAGAATCATAAGGACAAAACTATTAATCAAACCAACATAATAATCTCAATATCCATCGGATCCCCATAAACACAACATGCATGATTACAAATAGATTAGATCTTGATCATGAACGGAGCTTACAAGATCTATACATGAAAGCACAAAGGAGGAGATACAACCATCTAGCTACTACATGGACCCATAGTCCAAGGTGGAACTACTCACACATCATACCGGAGAGAAGGCCTCCGGGATGATCTCCCCTCCGGCAGGGTGCCAGGAAGAACTTCAGATCCCCTCGATCTAGGGACGATGGTGGCGGCGACTACAAATGGTTTCGTGGAGATTTGATCGGGTACCCAGGGTTTCTGCATCGGGGGCTTTTTATAGGTGGAGGGGGAGAACGAGGAGGCGGCTAGGGTTGGCAAACCCTAGCCAGGCATGGGGCTGGTCCCACCCGTGCCTAGGGTGAGTCTGGCCCCCCTGGCTGTCCCCTCCGACTCTCCTTTGGACTTCTTGTTCCCCACAAAAAGTAATTGAGTTTGGCATTTTTCCCGTCCTATTCCGAGAATATTTCTTTACTAACTTTTCTGAAACCAAAAACAGCAGAAAACAGGCATCTGGCACTGTTGCAACTTGTTAATAGGTTAGTACCAGAAAACATGTAAAAAGCACCTCAAAGTGTAGAAAAGCAAAGCAAAGTAGATACAAAACAAGCATGGAGCATCAAAAATTATAGATACGTTTCCGACATATCAACATCCCCAAGCTTAACTCCTGCTCGTCCTCGAGTAGGTAAGTGATAAAAGAATAATTTTTGAGGTGACATGCACCCTCACAATAAAGATCCAACCATTTGCAAGCATTGAAAGCTGGTATCAAAGAACTCTAAACATGTGCATGAAAGATGGAGTTCTAACAGTAGGACAAAGTAACTATGCATGCAACATGACAAGCTACAAACAAAGATCATGAATAACATGCATTGAAAAATGTTTGTTTGTTTCACATACAAAAACATAGCATAGTGGCAATCAGCTTGTCCCTCATAGAGTAGCAAATAGATGCATAGGACACCTGCAAAGTTCACAAGGGTGACTAGAAACAAGTAGCACAAGAACAAGTAATAACACAATATGCATCAATTAATAAGCTTTGGAACACTACACACTGCATGACAACTATGCTCTCTTAATGGTACCTAAAGGTAGAAGGTGGAGACTCAATAGTGGTGGAAGAAAGACCTTTTTGTAAAGCAAGCAGGGATTACAAGTTTCAAAAAGAGCTTCCAAAAATTATGGTACTTGTTAGCTTTCAGCCCTCATTGCCCCTATCATAAGCATCTTGAAGCGGTTAAGGTTAAAGTTGCAAACCTGGAGTATATCTTGATGAAGTATAAGTTGGCAATCTTATGTCCCTTGAATACGAGGGCCACTCCTCATGCATACTCAACTTTGGGTCCAGGTAAGTTCTGATCACTGTAAGTATTTGCATATCATTGAGAACCGCCAACGGGGTACCCCTTACACATGGTACATGAGCTTTCCCATAACCAAACTGACAAGGCAAGCCGACAATGAGCATCTCAGCAATCTTATTATTTACCATGGGAATATGGTGCTTTGTTCTCTCTTTCCTCTTCTCTCAATGTGTCTTTTTTATAAGAAGAATGCTTCATAGATGTCACTATGGTGATGCTGCAAGGTTCCACCATGATTAGGCATGGCTTGGGCTAGCGGCCTAGGCGTTTCTCTAACACAGGATACAAACTCCATGGACTTACAAGTTCCCCCTTTATTTCACACCGGTGACATCCATAGACAAAAGAACATGATATCAACCGAGTACAAAGTACAAGTGCAATGTTGAAAACTTTCCCCGTGACAACACGGTTATGCTAATTCCAACTTATATGTGCAAGCATATACAACAAAGTTGTCACAATGGTTCAAGATTATTATGGGCAAAGAATAAAGTGTGCCATCAAGTTCGTGGGGGCTTTAATCACTAAGTTTTCTCATAACAAAATAGTTTTTAATTGGAAGATAGTTGAAAACAAGAATATACTTGGAATGGTGTAACACACCATGCATAGGAGTTTATAGTGGACACTTTGGAATAACTTGGTTTCTTGGGAGTTAGAGGCATGAGTAAAACTTACTCATATAAGTGGAGGCTAGCAAAAGACTGGGAGCAACCAACTAAGAGAGCAATAATGGCCATAATCATGCAGTGCAACAAAGCATACTAATCAAAGCAAAGAGTGGTACTACAAGTCAAGGACTAAATGATCATAGAGTCTAATGGTGACTTGTCATAGTCATAACATGGTGTGAGCATGTGCCAAGTCAACCCAAGCAAAGCATTAAAGGAGAATACCACAATACTATGCTTTTGCATGCTAAAACAACGCATAATTTCTTCAAGGCACACTAAGCAATCCCAATTGTTTGGAACAAGACATGCTACAGCAATAATCACTAAGCATAATGTCAAAACAACACCTAGCATGTCATGCTAAAGTCTAAGTCACAGTCAATGCAAGCTCCTCTTGCACTTCAAGAAAGAACTTACTACTCCTTTCCAAACACCACACAAACTTATTTGCAAAACAACACATCGAGAACGGGGGTCCAAAATACTTAAGAAAACTAAACAAACTAAGCAAAGCAAATGAAAACTAAGACGCTGCAAGAACAACACAATTGTGCATGAAACAATAAACGAAGTGTCTAGACAGACCTGAGCTTTTTATTGATGAAGAAGGGGATGACTTGGGCATCCCCAAGATTTTACTCTTGTACCTCATGGATACTTATTGGGGTTACACCATGGTGGAATCCTCAAGATTGAGCTTTTGTACATCCTTCATCTCATTGCATCATTCTCTCTTTACACCTGAAATTTTTCCTTCACACAATCTTCATTAGCAACATTAGCTTATTCAAAAGATATTAGACCTCTGGCAAAGCTTTTAAACAGCAAGGCTTTTCACTAAAAACACAAGCTACTATAGTAACTCCTTCAAAAAGCTCAGTTCACCTAAAGAGAACTCAAAAAGGAATCAATAAGAAGCAAATGCAAATAATGGCAGAAATTTGTCAAAACAGACCAGCAGGTAGAAACCGATTTTTTCGAACATCTTATGTTGCTCAAATAAAAAGTATTGAGCTAACGAAAGTTAGCTAACATATTGGGGGATTTATTTGTAAATTTTCAGCTCAATACGAGTTACAGAGACTCCTCACGATTTTTTTTGGTGGAGGACATAAATCTGTTTTGGGACAGCAACTCCCCAAATCTTACTTCCCTCTCATTAGAGGTCATTCTTGGCACAAAAAGCAAACAAAAAGGATAAGAAGAGGTCATTATAGAAGTAATAACTTCCAAGACTCAAGTAAACTCTTGGGTTATCTCCCAACAAGTACTTTTCTTTAACGCCTTTAAGTTAGGCACAAGAAGCAAGAAGAATCAAGTGTTTTCAAATGAAGAATTGCCCCTCTTGTTCCTTCTTTTTTACCTTTCTTTTTCTCTTTAGGGAAGATATGATTTCTTACCGGAGGATCAAAGTGCATAATGCCTTTTCCCATATCTATTACTGACCCAAGGTTTTTTAGTAGAGATATTCCAAGTGTGATCTGTCCTTTACCTACACATTCAATAACAAGATAATCAGTAGACACCATTTTTCCTTAGATTTTTATAAACACACCTTGAGCTATTCCAATGGGTAATATAGTGACATTGTTGGTAAGAGATATTTCCTCTCCTCCTTCAGTAAGCCCCCAAAGACTCAAGGAATCATAAATATCTTTAGGTATGAGGCAAAATTCAGACATGATATCACAGTGAGCATCAAAAAGTGTAGTATTTATAGAGACTTTGATTGTCGGAAACCACTTTGAAGGCTCAGAATTTATGGGAACATAATCATGGTAAGCCCTAAGCGTGTGATAGCAACTATTCATAGTAGCAATGCTAGTCCCAAGAGTGTTCAACCTGGAAAAAATATTTGTGAAAGAGGAATCAGACTTGACAGGTGTACCATAAATCATGATTAATTTCTTTATGGCATCAAAAGCTTTGTCCTCAGTACATAGCAAAAAATCTTTCTCAGCCATAGCATCCAAAGCATATCTATAACGAAGAGAAATACCGCGGTAGAAACTATCAATAACCAAGGTGAGACTCACCTCAGGCTCAGTTTTCCTTTGGAAAGCAGAGATTCTAGACCAATCTTCTTTAAAACTTTCTTCACTTTTTTGCTTAAAAGTTGATATTTTCTACCATAGGTGAAATAAAGATTGGTCCAAAACCCGACATGGCAGCAACTAGAACGGGAACTAATTTTGTGTGTGTTTTTGAATAAAGGAAGCAAACCAAAATACACTAATTTTTTTGGGTTTTTTGAACAGAGGCAAACAAAACCAAGCAAAAGAAACAAATCAAACTAAAAACAAAGTGAAGAGAAAGGAAGTGAAGGACTCCCCTTGTGAATACGTCCTTAGCCTCCCCGGCAACGGCGCCAGAAAAGAGCTTGATGGCGCCCCGCACTTGTCGTGGGACGCTTCGTTGGAAACCCCAAGAGCAAGGTATGAAGCAGCACAACAGCAAGTTTCCCTCAGTAAGAAACCGAGGTTATCGAACCAGTAGGAGGAAGGAAACGTCACACAGGTGTTGCAAGCAACGCGAAGACCTGCAAAACACAAACTCAAGACTTTGCTCCAACGAATTAGTGAGGTTGTCAAGCTCACCGGTTTGCTGTAACAAAGGATTAAACGTATGGTGTGGAAGGTAATGGTTTGCAGCAAGCAAGCAAGTAACAGTGGAAGATGTATCAATGGTAAAGATTTGAACGGGGTCCATAGTTCACTAGAGGTGCTCTCCTTAGATAAACAACATGGCATGAAGGGTAAACAAATTACAGCAGGGCAATTGACAGAAACTGAGCAAGGCATAACAATGCAATTACTAGTCAGAAAGATCCTATGAGATTCGATTGGGCAATACACAGAGATACATAGACCGCCATCCAACTGCATCTATGACTAGAAGTCCACCTTCAGGTTATCATCCGAACCCCCTCCAGTATTAAGTTGCAAGCAGACATAACGCTTTAAGCAAGCGTGTAAGGTAAGCAGTCCACATGTTCCATGAACAAGAGACCATTGTTTTCTCCCTAGTAGCAACATCACATCTACAACCGAAGAGATTATTGTCACTTCCCTTGGAAACTAGAGGCATGAACCCACTATCGAGCATAAATACCCCCTCTTGGAGTCACTAGCAACTACTTGGCCAAGATAGCTACTAACAACGGAGAGCATGCAAGATCATAAACAACACAGACATGATAGAATCATAAGGACAAAACTATTAATCAAACCAACATAATAATCTCAATATCCATCGGATCCCCATAAACACAACATGCATGATTACAAATAGATTAGATCTTGATCATGAACGGAGCTTACAAGATCTATACATGAAAGCACAAAGGAGGAGATACAACCATCTAGCTACTACATGGACCCATAGTCCAAGGTGGAACTACTCACACATCATACCGGAGAGAAGGCCTCCGGGATGATCTCCCCTCCGGCAGGGTGCCAGGAAGAACTTCAGATCCCCCCGATCTAGGGACAGTGGTGGGCGGCTATAGACGGTTTCGTGCAGATTTGATCGGGTATCCAGGGTTTCTGCATCGGGGGCTTATTATAGGCGAAGGGGGAGACCAAGGAGGCGGCTAGAGTTGGCAAACCCTAGCCAGGAGCGGGGCTAGGCCCACCCACGCCTGGGGTGGGTCTGGCCCCCTGGATGGCCCCTTCGGCTCTCCTTTGGACTTCTTGTTACCCATGGAAAGTAATTGACTTTGGCGTTTGTCCTGTCCAATTCCGAGAATATTTCTTTACTGACTTTTCTGAAACCAAAAACAGCAGAAAACATGCATCTGGCACTGTTGCAACTTGTTAATAGGTTAGTACCAGAAAACATGTAAAACGCACCTCAAAGTATAGACAAGCAAAGCAAAGTAGATACAAAACAAGCATGGAGCATCAAAAAATATAGATATGTTTCCGACGTATCACACTCCCCCAAGCTTGGAACAAGCCAAGGGGATGCCAAACCTGATGATGAATTACTCCCTTGGTGGTGGTGTTCTCTTGATAAGCTCCTCAATGAGTTTCTTCAGATCCTCCATATCGAAGGTTAGAGTACAAATTAACTCCGAATTATGCTCAATGCAGCCCATGATCAACTCGGACCGAGGATCCCAGTCCTTGTTATTCTTTCTCCATTCTTCCAAATTAGAGTGTTTCTTCTCTGCGCGGTTAGAACAAGGGGAACTAGGAGGAAGTGTGCGTGGAGCAAGGATATGACGCGGAGTTCTCCCTCCTGTAGACATCCGTGCCGTCCTCTTAAGCTTGGTAGGTCTTGCCACCAAACCAATGCTTGCGACGGTAGCGCGAGTGTCCGGTTGCTTGTCCTCCTCCATGTCACCTTCATACCCTACCGGAATCTCCTCCTCCTTGGGGGCTTGAGGTTCTTCTTCCTCGGGCTTCTTACCTTTGTTGTTGGCGGAGGCCATGGTGCTATAAACTTGAGAATATTTCCTGACAGAAACAGATCGAAACGAAAACACAACAAGAACACGATGCACGAACCTCGAGGGATCCAGGGGTTATATATTACGAAGTTTCAGTGCATAAGGAAGGTTTTGACACGGAAACCGAGAGGAGACGGAGTTCGAGGGTGTCAAACCCCCTCCAGGGTGGGTTTGTCCACCCCGGTCTCCGTTTCCTCGTAACTTCCCTTATGCATTAAAAACATAAAAAATATAAAAAGATTGGAGTTTCACGAACCTTCTGTTGTCACCACTTTTACCTAATCAAAGACGAACTCTGCAGATTCCTTTTCTCTTTCTCCTAAAAATTTCCTTCTTACAAAACCCTTGCACAAACTCAATGACAACATTAGTGTAAGAAAAAATAATAAACCTTTAGGTACACACTTCAACTGAAAACCCACCAAAACAAAAGCTTCTGTAAGAGGCAAATGCAAATGATGGCAGAAATCTGTCAAAACAGACCAACAGGTAAAGATTGATTTTTTAGAAGACTTCTGTTGCTCAAATCAAAAAGTTCAGAACTAATGAAAGTTGGGTAACAACTTGGATAACAATCTCAGAACAATTCAGCTCCATCCGACATACTGAGCTTCCTCACGAATTTTTACAATACAGCAGAAAAATCTGTCCCAGGACAGCCACTTTCCACAACTCCTCTACTTCACAAAAGTAGTTGAACTTGACACAAAAACCAAAACAAAAAGGATAAGGAGCAGTTATTACAGAGGTAATAACTTCCAAGACTCAACAAAACTCTCCCAACAAGTACTTTTCTTTAATGCCTTTAAGTTAGGCTTGAAACTTCCAAAAATGCTCACAGAGGAGATATATATCTGGAATGAAAGAGAGCATTAAGAAGCAAATAACAAACACACTTGAGTCTAACCCACTTCCTATGCATGGGGGTATCATGAGAAAACTAATTGTTGAAGCAAAAAGCCATTAGCATAGGAAGACAAAACAGATGCAACTTCAAAGCTTTCAACATAAAACGGGGAAACTTAACATCATTGAGATGCATAAAACCATGTTTCCCTCTCTCAAAATAACTTTCAGTAGAACTTTGAATAAAGTTGACAATATAACTATCACTGGTAAAAACTTTATCATCAGAGTAAGCATACTTACTGTCATTAAAAAGAGGTCCAAGGTCATAAACCGGATCAATAGAAGCAAGTTGTTCCATCCTGAAATCTTTATTAGGCAAGCTATTTTCACAAGGAGCTTTAACAAATTTGGAAAAGTTAAACTCATAATAATCTCCATCAAACTTAGTTAAAACATTTTCCTTCTTACAATCAATAATAACTCCACAAGTGTTTAAGAAAGGTCTACCAAAAATGATAGGACAAGTTTTGCTAGCTGCTGAATTAAGCACTAGAAAATCAGCATGATACTTAATCTTACCACAAAGAACCTCCACATCTCTTACAATTCCAATGGGGCAAATGGTATCCTTATTAGCAAGGTGTATAACCACATCAATGTCCTCAAGCTCACAAGGACCAATCTCATGCATAATTTCCCTGTAAAGCTCATAAGAAATAGCACTAGAACTAGCACCAATATCACATAAACCATAGTAGCAATGATCACCAATTTTAACAGAAAGAACAAGAACACTAGCTTTTCTAGCCTTACTAGGATGAGAGATAATATTAGAAGCATCTTCACAGAAGACAATGTGCTCATCCTCTATATTTCTAGCGTCAGTGTCTTTCACTATAGCTACCACAGGTACAACATTCAATTGCTTACCAGGCTCCACAGTTTTCATTGTACCTTTGTTATTTGCACTAATAATCATAGAATACTCCTTTACCTTAGCTGGGAAAGGCATTTTCTCAACATGAGGTTCATGCACACTTTGATTAGTAGTACAAACTTGAGTACTTCTAACTGGAACATGACTAACAACATCTTTATACGGAGCATGGTACTTATTCCACTTCTTCTTGGGGATTTCTATGTAAGAGGCAAAGGCCTTAAAACATTTGGTAATACTTTGGGAATCAATACCAAACTCACTGCGAATATCACGGAATTTATCAGTACCCATAAAAGATTTAATGCATTCATAATCTTAGTTTATACCTGACTTTCTTCCTTTGTCATTCTCCCTAGCCTCAGTGTTATCTTGAATACGGTCTAAGAGATCCCATTTAGCTTCTTCCTTCATACGTGTGAATGATCCAGCACAAGAAGCATCTAGTAAATCTTTATCATGAAGAGAAAGCCTAGAATAAAAGTTTTTGAGAATAAAATTATTAGGGAGTTCATGAATAGGACATTAAAGCATTAGTAATTTTAATATCCCCCAAGCTTGAGCTGTACTCTCTCCATCAAGAGGAAAAAAATTATATATAAGATTTCTATCCTTATGGATTTCACTGGGAGGATAAAATTTAGAGTAAAAGAGAGATGACATCTCCTCCCATTCCATGGATTGTCCATTCTTCAGCAGCTTATACCATGCTTCAGCTCTCCCTTTCAAGGATATGGAGAGTAACTTCTTCTTCACATGTTCAGTTGTGATACCTGCACACTTCAACAACCCGCATAATTCATGGATAAAAAGCAAATGATCACCAGGACGGTTAGTTCCATCCCCAAAATAATAATTATCCATAACACGATTAACAATACTTGTAGGTATCTTAAAAGGATTTATCTCAACAGGAGGTGGTTCATATACTACCATAGCAGTGGTAGTAGTTTTCCCAAACAAAAAACCAAGTGGGTTATCCATATTGGAAAAAAGTTACAAGCAGTAACAAAAAGCAATACTCACAGTAGAAGCTTCCTTTACCAGTTCCACTCTATAATAGCGCTTCACTCCCAGGCAACGGCGCCAGAAAATAGTTTGATGACCCACAAGTATAGGGGGTGTATAGTAGTACTTTTGATAAATAGGAGTGTCGATCCCAACAAGGAGCAGAAGGTGCTGAACAGTGGTATGGAGCAGGAAATCCCTGCAAATACTTAGCAAATAGATTTTACTGGTTTTCTGACAAGGCAACAAAACAAGGAGCAAGTAACAAGAGTAATGAACAAACGGAGCAAGTGGCCCAATCCTTTCTTAGCAAAGGACAAGCCGGTGGAAATACTTATAAGGACCAAACGTTCTTGAGGACACATGGGAATTCTGTCAAGTGCTTTTGCTTCAAATAGATGAGTACTCTTCTTTGGTGTTTGTAAGTGTTGTGTAGGTGAACCTGTGCTAACATACGCCCTTCCTAGGACTAATACATGCTTGTGATTAAACCCCCTGCAAAAATCCGTAACTACAGGAAAGTAATTAAGATATAAATCTAACCATAGCCTTAAACTCTGAGATCCTACACTCCCTTGTGCAAAGGTGTCCTAACGGGGGTTCAGGTTTCTGTCACTCCGGCAACCCCATGATTAGTAGACAAATACACAACGCATTCCCCTAGGCCCATAAATGGTGAAGTGTCATGTAGTCGACGTTCACATGACACCACTAGAAGAATAGCACCACAACTTAAATACTAAACCATTGAATAATAACTCAACACGGATCCACTAATAACAACATGAATTCTCCCATGTCCTCAAGAACTAAACGAACTACTCACAAGACATCATATGGATCAAGATCAAAGATGATACGATAATGGATAACAATCTGAACATAAATAATAATCCAATGGTTCCACTCACAAGCATCAACTGCAATAGTAATCAACACCGGGAAAGTTTCCCCTAAGAACTGAAGAAATATCCAACATAATTGTTATTAGCGAGACGGAGTGGTGATGATGGTGCTGGTAGAGATGATGGTGTGGATGATGATGATGATCCCGATGAAGCCTAGCTTGATGACGGTGTTGATGGTGACGGTCTCCCCTCTCCGGGAAGGAATTCCCCTGGCAGAAATCTATCCACCGGAGAGATCTTTCTCTCTCGGTGTTTTCTACCCCCAGAGGCGGCGGAAATCTATCTGTGGTCACTCCCCTGGTATTAGGGTTCCGTAGGGAAGATATAGGCGAAGGGGCGGAGTCGGAGGCCGGGCAGGTGGGCCACACCTGCCCTAGACATGGGGTCAGGTGGGCCCGCACCTAGGGGGTGTGGGCCTCCTGAGGCCCATCTCCGTCCCTCCTTCTGGCTTCCTTCGCCTTCTGGTAAAATAATATGTTTCCATATTTTTCTCGTATTTTTCTGATCTTCGCGAAATTGCACCGAAACGCCTTCTTTTCCATCAGAACCCAGACTCCGACAGTCCATCCTCCAGGAATCATCCAACATGCATAAACAGATGAAAAGCCATAAGTAATACCTCATAATAAGACAAATATCAATGAATAGAGGTAAATTATGATATAGAAAGGTGATGGAAATTGGGCATATCAATTACAAAGCTCATGATCACAATATGAACATGCATAGAGAGAGATGAACACATAGCTACCGGTAGAGCCCTTAGCCTCGAGGAAGAACTACTCCCTCCTCATCATGGGAATCAGCAAATATGATGAAGATGGCGATGGAGATCGATGGAGATGGCTCTGGGGGCACTTCCCCGTCCCGGCAGGGTGCCGGAACAGAGACTTTCTGTCCCCCGAATCTCCCTTTCAGTGGCGGAGTGGCTACGGAGGGTTTCCTAGAAGTATGATGGATTATTTAGGGTTTTCTCCCCGGGGGCTTCTTATAGGCGAAGGAGGCAAGGTCGATGGAGGGACAGGGGGCCCACACCCCATGTAGGCGCCACCAGGGCTTGCCCACGCCTGGGGGGTGCGGCCACCCTGGTGCCCTACTTCAACTCTGCTTTGTGGTTCCGTGTTGCTCTGGTAAAAATAATTACTTTGGCTTTTGTCCCATCCAATTCCGAGAATATTGATTTTCTGCCTTTTCTGGAACCAAAAACGGAAGAAAACAAGCAACTGGCACTGTGGCATCTTGTTAATATGTTAGTCTAGAAAAACATATAAAAATACCTCAAAGTGTAGAGTAAGCAAAGCAAAGTGGATATAAAACAAGAATGGAGCATCAAAAATTATAGATATGTTTCCGACGTATCACTTGTACGCAGTGTTAGGGAAAGGTATCTCATACATTGGTTCTAGGGAGGCCAGTGTTTCTTTAACTTCTCTTTTCTTCTCAGGCTCGGGTGGTGGATCATACTTTACCGAACCCTCTTTTGGAGCTTTGATGTGTTCTGTAAAAGCTTTAACAACATGCAACACAAGATCTGAATCCAAGTAAAGTTCTTTAGATAATTCATTAACATGTCCCTTTTTATTATAGTCATGAATATAATCATAATCTATTTCTATGCCTCCTTCGCTTCCTAGACCAAAATTCCATGAAACTATATGATCACGAATTCTAATAAGTAAAGCCCAAGCTGTAGTTATGGGAAGATTCATAAAAGCACCTCTCGTGCAAGAGTCTAGTTAAATTTTATATCCTAAACCCTAAAACCCTAAATATATCCTTAAAACATGCAATATGCTCATATGGATCAGGTAGTAGAGGATTTATTTCAAACCCCCTTGTATTCTCATTGGAGTTGTCTCTTTTATTAATATCATAGCGCTTCTCAAAGTGGATGAGTGGGTTAGCACTAGTAAAATGCTCAAACTCCATCATGTTGGTGGAAACCTATAACTCAAAACAAAACTTAGCAAGACTAAAATAAATAAGCAAAAACTAAAATACCTACAACGCTTAGCTCCCTGGCAATGGCGTCAGAAAATAGCTTGATGACTGCAAGTGCACAGATCCTTTATAGCTAGTTTCGAAATAAAGATATCGATCCCACAGGGAGTAGGAGTCTGAAGTCTAATATCTCTTTAAGTAAATACTAAAATAGAACTGTTAAATAAAGTTCTAAGTAACAAGATAAAATGTGAGTGTAGTGTAAAAAGGTGTTTTTGGGTTTTTATATAAGAGAACATTAAGTAAAGTAAAACAAACTGAATACAGAAAATAAGTATCGCGTATGTAAAAGAGATTTGAAACTGCAATGGGAGAAAGAGTTCTCAGGGAGTAGCGAATACACCATTGGCATTCATGAAGGATCTAAATTAATGATTATTATCATGAACATTCTCAACTATGTATGTGTAGGAGGAACTCTGTATTTGGACGAATAGGCAAAAACCACTACTCACATCATCCTCATAACCATAGTAGACAAGCCATCGACATCAATCGAATTACTGCGCAATTAAGGTACTTTACCTCGTAGGATGTATCCCATGGCATGGATAGTGTTCCTTGAGTTTCCTCGGTTCCCAAGTTGATACGTAAGGAGTGCCAACAACTTCATAGTCACTATAAGTGCTAGCACACCTCCATCTATGAACAAGTATTTCCCTCCATCAAGTCCCCACAAGAGGCAAATACTGATCGGTCAACTTCTCCCAACATCCAGATAAAGACAATCTAACACATGGTCACAGTGATGAATATCATAATAAACTTTATCTTATTTCAATCTCATGCTAGGGTTTCTCCATCTCCCCAAGAACTAATGATCTACTCAGACATGGAGGCAATCGACATCATGGAAAAAGCAATGGAATCTATCATAGATGAATAGTACTTGTATAAATCCACAACGAGTATGGAAATTACAACACGATCTTGAAAATATGTAGATGGGATGGATGGAGATGGTGGTGATTCAGCGGTTGATGATGAAGATCGATGCCTTAAGCTCCTTGATATGTGTAGGGCGAAGATGCATCCCCGGTGGATGAGTTCCCCATCCAGATCCCTTCTGGAGGTGAGGTTTTGCCAATTTCTAGTCGTTATGTATGTCATCTCCCTGATCCAGTTGCACGGGGTTAAACTATTTAAGGAGGCGGTCGCGGTGCCAACTATACGGCGGTAACTATACAGCCAGAAAAAGTATTACCCCCGTATAGTTGTTCGTTAAACCTTCTGTGTCCTCTGATCTCTTCGAGTTCTCCTCTGGTATTATTGATATTTCCCAAATTATCTATTTACGTTGGTTTTGACTCCTTTTCTCTCCAATACAACTGATCCAAGAATTGTGTTTATTATATCCATCATCTGTCCTGATCCTGGTGAAAATAAACATAAAAGGTGCGCGCGAACGCCGTAAAATACCAAGATACTACCACTACAATGCAAAATAATAATATAAAACATGATACAAATATGCACTCCTCAGTGGTTGAGCGCCATCAGAGCCTTAGGGTTGTACCATTTGGCGGCCATGATGGCGTCGTACAGAGATGGGTGCACATCAAGAGGGGAAGCAGTGGTGATGGAGGTCACCATCGATTTCACGGCCTCGGTCATGCAGGTGACGACGGCGGCGTCCTCCTCTCCTAGCAGCAACATCTTCCTCTTCTTGCAAGGATCAAAGCCACCAGCAACATCGGCATTTGTTTTGTCGCCTTGACCAACACCGTTAGCAGAAGAACCTGCGGCGACATTGATCTCGGTGTCATCATCAATCACCACTGTCTCCAACTCCTGGGTCTACATTTATTCAGGGCTTGGCTCGCGAAGGGGCTCACTGGATCCCATTGCAAAACCTGCCAGTGGCAAGGCTGAAGTAGAAGATGGCCTCATTTGCCTATAGTTGGCAACATGCTTGTTTAGATACTCGTCATCCTTGGGGTGACCCTGAGACATGGAATGGCAACGAGGTTAGCCAGGTTAGCGAGGTTGCACAACGGAATCGTAGGGATGTAACTGAAATTACTTAATACCGAGATGTGTCCCTTGTAGTGGGCGTCCTCCAAGATCATGGTGCAGGTCTCCTCGTCCCAGCTAGCTCTGCTAAGGTATCTGAGCTTGGAGATATGGATCCACCTGGTCCTCCACTTACACAGGTGGTTGTACACCTGCTGTGAGGACACCTCGATGCCACAAAACTCAAACACCTTGTGGGCAACAGTGTTGAGGTGCACCTTTTGAACCCCTTCTCCGTCCTGACACCGCTCTTGATGATCTCGCACATCTAGTTGAGCATGAACGCGAGAGGAACGGTTCCCACTTCATGATGCCCTTCACCCCCTTGCCTTCCTGGAATATGTTGTGGGCTTTGCCAGCCTTGATGGCTTTCTTCTTGGTCAAGATCTTGGCAGCTTGATCTGCAATCTGCTCCACCGTGAACACGGTCATCGGAGGAGCAGACAAGATCTCCGTGCACCGAGGATAGGTGAGCCTCAGATGCGGGAGCTAGGATTGGGTCTCAGCGACAAACATCTACTGACAATCCATGAGGACCTAGCTGAACTCATCGGCGGTCATGTCATACAGATCTCACGGTCACACATATCAGGACCTATACTAGGCATGAACACAAGCTTAAACATGAAATGAGTCCACGAAGACACAGATCTATGACTATACCTAGCAGTTCATTGGAAAACTAATATAGATATACCGCAAACAACAATCAGATCTAAGAGGTGCTAACAAATCGAAGCCACGATGCCCGGGGTTTGATGGAACTCACCGGCATCATAGAAGCGGAGCACATCGCCGCTGAAGATCTTGGAGGAGAACGCATGCACCGGCCGATCTAGAACCACCACCTCCGCTACCGCCGCTTACGTGCTGGCCGATGAAGAACCTCGCCGGCTTGAGAGAATGGGAAAATGGTGGCGAGGGACGTAGCTATGTAGGGAGGTGAAATATACTGCGACGCTGCGGCGGGCGGTGACGAAATTTCTCCCGCCAGCTTTTGGGGGAAACGCGCGGCTTGCGTCATCGCCGAGGTCGCACGGGCGGTGCAGTTTTTCCCTCCCTTTTGCATGAGTGGGGAATGTCCCCGTGAAAACGCCCAAAATCGGCATTTCCAGCGGGCCAACTTTTGGGCTGCTTTAAAGTTTGTGCGATGCAAGAAACACATGCGACCCAATACACCAAATGTCCTTATTTTTTCCTCGCCCATGCAAGAAATGGGAAAACGGGCTACCAAACACGTCCTTTATGTTTCTCCACAACAACAAAAGGATGCAACTCAATTTTTGATATTTTCTTGTATTATCAGGAGATGTGTCTTGGTGTTTTTTTACGGGTAAAACAAATTTATTAACCAGATTGCGCAGCAATGTCACTGACAACTAACCCAAATACAAAATCAGGAGCAACCTCCTCCCACCCCATACAGAACTCCTCATGATGAAGGCCATATTGGGCAAGTGAATGGGCTACCTTATTACAACTTCGAGAAGCATAATGAAAAGTGAAGGACTTCGGGTCCCGAATACAATTGATGCGAGCTTCTTTAACCAACACTCCAATGGGTGAAAGATCATACTTCTCTATTTGCAGAGTTGAGACCAGGCCTGACAATCCGACTCAAAAATGACTCTGTTGAGATTCAAAGCGGCTACACCCTCAAAAGCTACAATACATGCCTCTGCCTCAGCTTGCAACGCATCTCGTACATAGTTCAGTTTTCCAGCTGCAGCTGCAATGAATTCCCCCTCATCCTATCTTACGACAAAACCCAGGCTCCTTCTCCTGTCTCTTAACAAAAGCTGCATCAAAGTTAACCTTCACATAATCAAGATTCGGCTTCTGCCAGCTGGGGTCTGATCTAGGGCCGTAGTACCGATATGAGTAGCAGGGGTGAAATCAATGGCATGTCGTTGAATTGTATGACAAACCTCTGCAAAGCTTCTCTCCTTCCCTTCAGAGTTTTTCTTGTTTCTGGTGGTCCACCAATCCCACAATAGCACAAACGTTAAATTTCTCTTCGTCGGACGAAGAGAGTAGATCATCTCTACCATCTGCCTTGGATTCAGAGCTTGTAAAAGCTTCAAACGGACATCCTCCAGAAGAAGGCCACGCCACACTTGCTTCACATACTTGCATTTAAGGAACAAGTGACCACCATCTTCATCAAGCCGATTACACATCGGACAACGGTTGTCCAGTTCAATTGCTTTTCTCTGAATATTCATGCGAGTCAGCAGACTATTGTGACATAGCCGCCAACAAAACATCTTCAGTTTCCCAGGTATATTCATTCTCCATATTTTCTTCCAGGTTTCGTCTCCATCTGCTGGTGCACTCGCCAATCCTTGCATCCGAACTTTTTGAGCATCTCTTAAATTTACACCCAATCTATAAGGCAATCTTACAGAGAAAATTCCTTTTTCATCAAAATGCCACGCCACCCAGTCCTCCATATTTATCCTGATAGGAATGGCTAGGATCTCTTTAGTATCATCCGGATCAAAAACGAAACGCACTAAGCTTTCATCCCAGCCTTCGTTTGCCTGATCCAATAGATCAGAGACCTTGATTGGTTCATCGGAGCCATTAGGGGTTCTCGATAACCTGGTAGTACCTCTCGGAATCCAGGGATCTCTAAAGGCATCCACATTTTCTCCTGATCCAATTCTCTCGATGATGCCCTGTTTCAACAAGCTCAGTCCCCTTAATATACTTCGCCAGGTGCATGACATTTCCGGTTTTCGTTCCGCCTCAAGGAGCGAAGTGTTTGGGAAGTACATCGCCTTCAGAACAACGCAGCATAGCGAATCAGGACTTTGAAGAATACGCCAACACTGTCTTGATAACATAGCCATATTAAAGATATGTAAGTCTCTGAACCCCAACCCTCCTTCCTCTTTTGACGGGGCAAGTTTTTCCCATCTCACCCAATGACAATTGTTCTTCACATCAGTACCTACAGATCATGGCACTAATTTCCTCACGCGGCGATTTTTTTAGACCGAAGCAAGACATAACATACGTGGGAATGGCCTGCGCCACCGCTTTGATTAGTATCTCCTTCCCCATTTTTGACACTAACCTGTCATTCCAACCCTAGATTCTTTGCCAAATCTTTTCCAGTAAGTATCGAAACTGCTTTGCCTTCGAAGCTCCCAAGTGGACTGGCAGGCCTAGGTACCTCTCATTTCTTGATTCTCGTGGAATTCCCAACACCCCAATACCTCTCTCTTGTTTCTATCAGCGGTAACTTTACTGAACATAGCGGAGGATTTCTCTTTATTTATGACCTTCCCTGATTGATGTTCATATAGTGCTAGAATATCTTTCAGTTTGGCTGCATTTGATTGGTTAGCCCTCATTAGAATCAGCGAATCATCAGTGAATAACAAATGATTTATTCTTGGCGCTTCATGACAAAGCTCGATTCCCTACAAAGACCCATCTTCCTCCGCCGCTCTTAACAGGGCCGACAGCCCCTCGGCACAAAGAATGAAAAGGTAGGGGGAGAGCATATCCCCTTGCCGCAAGCCCCTCTCTGGGACAAAACCCTCTTGTAACTTTCCATTGAACTTAATCCTATAGGATACTGATATAACATAGTTCATAACCACTCTCACCCATTCCGCAGCAAAACCCATTTTTCCATCATCTTCTCCACCCCCCATTCCACCCTATCATAGGACTTGCTCATATCAAGTTTAACCGCTACCAGGCCGTCCCGACCACCTTTTCTTCGATGCATCATGTGCTTAATCTCATATGCCAGAAGGAAATTGTCCGTAATCATCCTCCCCGGGACCAAGGCCGACTAAGTTTGAGATATAATGTATGGGAGGACCACTTTCAACCGGTTGCACAGAACCTTCGAGATAAGTTTGTAAAGGACCGTACACAAACTGATCGGGCGTAGCTCAGACACTTTCTTAGGTTGTGAAACTTTCGGGATCAACACAATCGTCGTATCATTCCATCCGCTAGGCATCGGTCCCCCATTCAGAACCCCCAGGACCTCCTCTTGTATCTTCGATCTCACCATTTGCCAAAATTTCTTTTAGAAGATTGCTGGCATTCCATCAGGGCCGGGGCCCTTCAAATCCCCAATCGAGTCCAGGCCCTCCTTGACCTCCTCATTTGTGAAAACCTGAGTTAAGCAGGTATTTATTTCAGCAGTCACATTGCACTTCACATGTTGTAATAGGTCATTGTTTGTTTCACCTGAAGAAGACATGAACAAACTTTTGTAGTGGTTAGTAAGATAATGCCCTATCTCCTCTTCCCGTTCCACTACTCCCCCTCCTTCTCGTCTCAGTTTCTTGATAGTATTCTCCTTTCAGAGGCATAGGCATGGAAGAAACTAGAATTTCTATCCCCAAACTTCAGCCAATTTGCGTGTGCTCTCTGTTGCCAAAACATGTTGTGCTGATCCTCCAACTTGCTTAACTTGTATTTCAACACATGTTCCTGAGAGACATTCTCTTGATTTAACAGAGACCGCCTACACTTCTCCAACGCCTTTTTTGCCTTCTTTATCCTACCCTTCAGCTCTCCTAGCATCTCCTTATCCCATCTCCACAAACTTCTTCCTACTTCACTAACTCCCTCACTCACCGAGACAGCTCCCTCTAGAAACGCTTTATTCCATGCTCCTTCCACCACCCTCTCGCAGTCCTCCTCCTGAAGCGGCTGCTTCAAACCGAAAACATTTTGGCTGGCCATCTCCCACCGACACATATGCTTGAGCATTTAGATGCGCCACCACTGGTCTATGATCCGAGTGACACGGATCTCCATTTATTATTTTGTACAAAGGGAAAAGGCATCGCCACTCCTTGTTTCCTACTGCCCGATCCAGTCGCTCCCGAATATAACCATCCACTGAATGCCAGTTATTCCTCCAGGTGAAAGGATCACCCACGAATCCGAGATCACTTAAGCTAGCATCTTATAAAGCTCTCCGAAACTCCTCCATACACGCAGGGGCCCGAGCCGGCCCCCCTTCCTTCTCATACCCAAATAGGATTTCATTGAAGTCGCCCATGCATAGCCATGGGAGATTCGATTGTCCTGCCAGAGTCCGCAACAAGCTCCATGTTTTAAATTTCTCCCCCGACTTTGACTCCCCGTATATGCCAGTGAATCTCCATCTTCTATCATTCTCTTTACCGATGCGTCTCGGTGTTAGCCTACCAAACAAATCTCGAGCTTCTCAATCTAGGCTCGTTTCGAGACTAGGGTCTTAAGTCTATGTACTCAGGTAATTTAATCATGTGGTGTCTTGTTGTACCTCTAAATGAATAACAACAATCCAGTTTCGTGCAACTAAATGCCTATAAAAGTTTATACTAGTACAAAAAACGTGACTAGTACCATTTGTACTACTGAGTAAATTCGGCACCACAACAATAAAATCCCATAGACGGACCCTTTCGAGAAGGCCTTTCCTCCGACTGAATACAGTTCAACTCGTTAGGTATGTGCGATGTTGTTTGCCCCGCGAAATAAAGAACCATCTAGTCCAATTCTCCATCTTCAGAATAACCTCCTAGATATCATGCCTCCGCTGAAGCTGCACACGAAGGACAACTTCAATGCTCGTTTCGCCGCCATCTGTGGCTAAACCTGGAACGGGATCAATGTCCAAATCCAACTAAGGAACAATTGATGTCCAAATAGATCGACCTTCGAACATCGACCGCGCGGCTACGTGTGCAGAGATCAGCGAGCGCTAAACCCTGGGTGGCTAACTCGGTATGAATCAAGAGAAGTACTCCTTTTCTTTCAAAATAAGTGTCACAAATTTAAATAAATTACATATATCTATACACTAGAACATGTCTTTAAAACACTTATTTTGAAACGGAGAAATTAGAAAGCAGGGTTGACTGAGCCGTTTCTCGTAGCCCGGCAGGACCGTCGGGCACGAGACGGTTTGCCACTCCGAGCCAGCGGTCAGCGCGTGATAAGTATGGCTTCCGGCCGTTGAATCTGATTTGTTCCTTCATTTTATACTAGTCCTTCTCGGGTGAGTACTAAAAGGGAGTACCATAAAGGTCCTTAATTTTACTTCTCTGATTTTCATACGCTGACTGGTATTGTTGTCTTTCTTATATCACAGGAGCTGAGCTCGTACTTTGTTGTTTGTAATATGATTTAGATTTTATTTAGATCCAAATTTTGCCTAAAGTGCGAAAATTAGATCGGATCGAAGGGTACGGAGTAACAGAACTTTGTCAAGCAAAAGTCAAGCCTTTGCTAACTTTGTTTGATCCAAACCGGGCACTGAGATCAGAGACCAACTGAAGATCACTCGAGCTTCTACTAGTCACGTAGCAGAATGTAAGCAGAAGATGTAACAATGGTCCCCTGAGTAGTGTGCAACTGAATATGTCAATTGTATACACCAGATTTGATGGGCCGGTCATCTTACTAGTTTCTTAACGATTTGCACGGAAAATTTGTTATCATTTCACAAAATTCATTTTTGGCAACATGGAACTTGGAATAGGTCACGTGAATACTGGGGTGTAGAGATACTGTGACTGGCATTTGCATCAAATGTGTGCTTCAAAATGTCTGGTGTCATATCAGGCGCTGATAAAAGTTGTGGCATTTCGTCAAGAAGTAGAATTCAGATTCCAGTAACGGACTCTCACATGTGTCTCTGGTGTAATTTTAGGAGTTGATGAAAGTTATTGTCAAACAATCTAACCCACCATATTCCAGCAAGTTATCTTTAGATGAGCTTGTGGGATCACCTTATGTTGCTTCTTAATCTAAATTTAAAAGTGCACTGATCTGAATTTATTTCTTTTTTAGGAGACCAGAATATAAATTATTTTCACATAATATTTTGTACACGTGTATTATAAATCATTATTTGTATCCTGATATTTTCACTAAAACTTTTTAAATCTTTAAATTTGCTTTTTTTTAATCCTCCATGGAGCCTGTCCAGGCCCACACTTCATAGACATATGATGTGCAAGTGCCCTCATTTCTCATGCATGTCACCAAGATTAAGGTATTAATCTAAATTCTGAAGTACATTCCATCTTCCAATATTGTTGTACTCCCAGGTAAACACTAGTTTTGGCAAAGCACTGCATACTATACTTTTAGGTATACTTGACCTATTAAGAGGTAGTGTATTCAATATATGACCACTTATTACAAAGATAACTATTGAGACTATGGCATCCGTCTATTTGACTCCCTCCACCTCGTGCTCCTCTCGCTCCATGAGGCTGGAGATTGCCACCCCTCCCTTCTCCGACCAGTCCCCTCCCTCCTCCCCCATGTCGCCGTCGCTGGCAGGGGCCACCGGGCATTGCCCGGGAGGCGGCGGCGGAGGGTTGATTCTCGTCGCGTGCTAGGAGGTAGAGTCAGGGCCCTCTCATCTGGCAGCAGAGCTCACAGGGCGGCGGTGGTTCAACCTGACCTAGGTGGCGATGGCACGTTGGCGCGCTTGTGGTGCTACGGGGCGGCTGGCTGCTACAGGACGCTGCCAGCTAAGCCTAGACGACCTAGATTTGGGCCCTTCGGATCCTAGTTAGGTCGGGTCCTGCTCGAATCGCAACACGTCCTGCGAGTGGCGGTGGGGTGTAGTGCTGGAAGGGTGTAGTAGTGATGGTGGCCAGCGTGGCGGCGGACTTCACGAACCCAAATCTGGGCCTGGTCGAACCCTCTTGGGATTGTTGTACCTCCTCGGGGGCTTCATGGGCCCGTAGGGCCTGGCCAGACCTAACTCGGACTAATGTGTCCCACGGTCGCGTCTGGTCGACTACCACCCTTGGTGGTGGAGAAAGTTCTCTCCTGCGCGGCTACAGTACCGGTGACCCTATTTCAAACTACTCTTTGTCTCCATCATGCAGGCCTCGTGACGTAGCTCGGTGAGACGGCAATGGAGGCTTCATGATCGTAGTGGCGCATATTGGTGGTCAGCAAGCTTGGTGGTCTCAAGGCCTCGACCTCACGGGGCTCCTATGCAACGGATCGTCTAGGGGTTTGTGGATAGGGTTGGGGAAAACCTTGTCGGCTCGCCTGACACTAAAGCGGTGCCGTCCTCTGGTGGCACCATTCCTTCCTGGAAGGCGTCATGGATACCCTATGTCCACTTCCCTCTATGTGTCGGGGAACCCCTAGGACCAGTGTGCACTGGTCTAGGGAGCAGTGTCCTTTCTCTCCTTCTTGAAGGTGTTGCTTGATACGTCCTAAACATACCTATAATTTTTGATGTTCCATGCTTGTTTAGTATCCACTTTGCTTTGCTTTGTCTACACTTTGAGGTATTTTTATCTGTTTTCTGGGACTAACCTATTAACAAGATGCCATAGTGCCAGTTTTCTATTGTTTTTTGTTCCAAAAAGGTCAGAAAATGAATATTCTCGGAATTGGACGGGACAAAAGCCAAAGTCAATATTTCACCGAGGAGAACACAGAGCCAGAAGACGAGACGGAGGAGAGCATCAAGGGGCCCACACCCCCTGGCAGCGCAGCCAGGCCTGGCCCATGCCTGGGGGTGCGGCCGCCTCGGGCACCCCCTCGGTCTCCCCCTTCGCCTATAAGAAGCCCCCGATACCAAAACCCTAAGGACCCGATCAGATCTCCACGAAACAGTCTGTAGCCGCCTCCACCATCATTCCTAGACCAGGGGGATCTGAAGCTCTTCCCGACACCCTGCCGAAGGGGAGAGATCATCCCGAAGGCCTTCTTCATCACCATGCCAGCCTTCGGTATGATGCGTGAGTAGTTCCACCTTGGACTGTAGGGGTTCGTAGCATGGAAAACAAATTTTTTCTACCGCATACAAACAAACAAGCCAAGATCTATCTACTAGATTGTAGCAACGAGTCGATAGAGGAACTCACCCTCGAAGATTCCAAAGCGGTTAACGAGAGCAGATTCTCGTGGGTGATGTAGTCGTACACTTGCCGATCTCAAGATCGCGTAGACGATCCTTCCGGCGCTGCATTCCGGCAGCGCTCCCGCAGTCGGTCACACTTTTGGTACTCGACGAAGACCTTCCTCTCCCTTGTTCCAGCGATGGCGAAGGTTGTAGCACTCTCCTCGCGATTCCGGCAGCACGACGGCGTGGTACCGGAAGTAGAGGGGAGATCTCGCAGGGCTTCGCCTTAAGCCGGAGCGAGTATGGTGGACTATGAGAGAGCCTTGGTGATCTAGGGTTTAGACACACCAATTAGAAGGGGCTAAACCGGCGGCTAGGGCAATTAGAAGCTCTAACTCGGCGGCTTGGG
This sequence comes from Avena longiglumis, assembly GCA_030063025.1. NCBI lineage: Eukaryota > Viridiplantae > Streptophyta > Magnoliopsida > Poales > Poaceae > Avena > Avena longiglumis. The sequence goes on along the minus strand of CP125977.1, from coordinate 434,172,143 downwards.
AGAAATCCCTAGGCTGTGGCTAGGGTTTAGGTTTAGAGGGAGGCAACTTGTGTGTCCTAGGAGGGAGCCCTGCCCCTCCTTATATAGGTGGAGGGGCCGGCGGCCAAGGGGAGGGAGTGGAGTCCCTCCCCAACTCGGCTTGGGTGGTGCGCCGGCTTGGGGAGGAGGACTCCCTCCCCAACTCGGTTTCACCTCCTCCTCCTCTTTTCCACTTTCCAAATTTAGCCGTTTGACTTTTCAATTTAGCTATTTGACTTTTCAAACTAGGATTCGATTAATCCTTTATTTGGAACAGCGATGACACTTAGTACATGATGCAATCATTCCAACTTGCAATGACACATTCATGTACCCCTCCGCCCCCCCGGAGTGCCGGACATTCCGGAACCTTCTAGAACATTCCCGATGAAAACACCGGAATCATTCCCCAACTCCGAAACGGGACTTTCCTTATATGAATCTTATTCTCCGGACCATTCCGGATCTCCTCGTGATATCCCGGATCCCATCCGAGACTCCGAAGAACATTCGGTCTCTTTCTCATCATACCATAACTACTCAAACAACGTCGAATCCTTAAGTGTGTCTCCCTACGGTTCGTGAATTATGCGGACATGATCGAGACACTTCTCCGATCAATAACCAATAGAGGAATCTGGAAATTCATATGGCTCCCACATATTTCTATGATTACTTTGCGATCGAATGAACCACTTACATACGATATCAATTTCCCTTTGTCTCACGATAGTTTACTTATCCGAGGTTATGATCGTCGGTATCTCTGCATACCTAGTTCAACTCGTTACCGATAAGTACTCTTTTCTCGTTCCCGTGATATGTGATCCCTTGTGAGCCAGTCACATGCTTGCAAGCTAATTGGATGACATTTCACCGAGAGGGCCCAGAGTATATCTATCCGTAATATGGATGGACAAATCCCATTCTTGATCCATGTGTCTCAACCAATACTTTCCGAACACTCAATGCCACCTTTATAGCCACCCAGTTACGGTGTGGTGTTTGATGTCATCAAAGCATCCATCCGGTAAAGGTGATATGCATGATCTCATGGTCGAAGGAATTAGGTTACTATGTATCAGAAAGCATATAGCAATTGAACTATTAAAATGACTTGATCTTTATGCTACGCTTATCTATAGGAGTATGTCCATCACATCATTCTCCTAATGATATGACCCTGTTGTTAATAACATCTCTATGTTCATGATCAGGAAACCATGATCATATATTAACAAACAAGCTAGTTTAACAAGAGGCTTTACTAGGGACTCTTTTATGTTTACAAATCACACAAGTATTAATGTTCCCGGTTAATACAATTATAGCATGGTATGTAAACATTTATCATAAGTATGAAGATATGATAATAACCACTTTATTATTGCCTCTTGGGCATATCTCCAACAGTCTCCCACTTGCACTAGAGTCAATAATCTAGTTTCAAACCTTTGTGTATTCAACACCTATGGCTTTCTGGTGTCGTATGTACACGATTGCTAGTGGTCAACTGATCTCCGGATCTGACACTTCCAGGTCCGTGTGTAATTGCATGTCTTTGCGTCTCTACGCATCACTCATTCTCTTAATGAGATGGCTTCGTACAAATTTGGTCCTTTGGTGTGACCTTTAGTTCTTTGGGGTTAAAACATGTTGATAATATTGTCGTACAATATATCTTCATAGTACTATCCCACTGTGAACTACACCTAGTTTGATAACAAACTACTTGACACAAATGCCCTCTTTTGCTGCCATAATTGCAGTCATATACTTAGCCTTTTGTAGTATCTATCACAATGTCTTCACTTTGGAACTCATCCAAATCCATTATGGAACTTACTTTCCATTATATTGTGCCACCCTTAGTTTAGATTGAGATAAACTTAATTTGTACTTTGTGACAAAACTAGTATCAATGTAGTACTTTTACAATGAACTAACCATCTATTTGTCACTTCTACAAATAATATACTCTTAGTTCTTCCAAAAGATCATAAGAATATCCTTACTATTGTCCAATGATCATCTTATGAATCATTCTGGTATATGCTCATAACATTTAGAGCATAGGACATATCTGGATTTGTACACATCACAGCATGATTGATATAAATACTCTTTGTGATTTCATACATCAAGTATCAATCTATACTTGAATCTTTGTTTCACTTACCCAGTGTCATTACACTTGAATATATCATCAATATTGAACTCATTCAATCTTTTCTGTGTGACAAGAACCTTTCTTGTAGTTTCTATATTGAACTCATTCAATACATCATCTATGTACTTTCGGCACAACCATATTAGCGTCTATTGATGCCAAATATTTGGGTTTTGCCTAAGTCTTTCATCGGGATGAAATTCTTAATATGTGTTAATAAAATATACATCTTTTCCAATCAACAATATGTCCTCCACATAATGTATTAGAAATATGTCTTAGCGCTCCCACTTAATTTCATGCAAATGCAAGCATCTTCATTGTCTCTGATGAAATTAAACTCTTTTAACAGTTTCATCATAGTGAAGATTCTAACTCCGCAATGCTTACTTCAACCATTGAAGTTTGCATATGCATTTAGCATCCCTTGAATTAACAAAACCCTTTGGACCGTGTCATGCACACGTCCTAGGTAACCCTTCTATTAGAAGAACTTGTTTTGTTTATCCAACACATAACAAAATTATATGTCGTGGTTGCTACATTAATCCGTCTAGACTAAATATCGCTATGAAAGATCAAATCTTGTCATAGTCAACCCTTTGAACATTATTGTGAACTCTTTCCCAACATGTCAATAATTTCATAGATGCGAAACATCCATGTCTATTTCTTTATAGATCCAAACACAACTGTAAGGTCTTACACCTTTCTCGAGGGTCCTTCAAGTTCAAAACTTGATTTCTCGTGTATGGAACTATCACGGATTTTATGGCTTCAAGCCATTTGACGGAGTCAGGGCCCATCATCGCTTCTTTGTATGTAGTCCGTTCATTATTCTCAAATAATGATTCAACCCTCAAATCTTGGTATTTGATTGTTTACTCGACCTACTTGGTTCAATAGAAACTTTGACCTTCGTAACCACAACCTTTGAGGCACGTGAGCCATGAGCATTGTTGCTGCCTCCGGAACACTTTTCGGCGCTGCGCAACTTTGCACATATAGCTAAGGTTCCTTTAACCTTATCAACGTTCTATTGTCCTCCCACTTATCTTTTCACGAAAAATTCCTTCTCAAAGAAACTTGACGTTCTAAGCGACAAACACTTTTGTCTTCGGTGTTTATGGAGGAATACTTAACAGTTATTTGAAATAACATACAAAGACAGGTTCATCCGACTTTGGTTGCAAACATCCTTTTTATGCATAGCATGCCAATGTTTAAGAAAGGACAACTTGGGTTTTATCCCAAACCATAACATATGGTGTCATTTCAACGGATTATGATGGAGCTCTTTTCAGTGGAAAAACGGTAGTCACTAAAGCTTTTAATCTTTAAAATATAATGGCAGTTTTATGAATTACACCTTCGACCTTACCATGTCAAACAAGGTTTAATTACATATCTCAAATGCTCCATACTCTTATGGTATTTCGAGACATGTAAATCTACGGAACGATTCCTTAAATCTTAGGTATTATGCTAAACTTGTAACTCAAAATATCTTCCTTTATGATCTTATCATAAACTATTTATATTCTTGTTACAATGATCTTGCACTTCATCTTGAAAGTCTTTGAACTTTTCAAATGTTTCATACTTCATCCTTATTAAGTAAATATTCATATATTCACTCAAATTCTCGGAGAAAGCATATGAAGTTGAAATCCATCACTCTTGACTACACATAAAGGACTTCATACAACAATATGTACAAGTTCCAATAAGCTAGTCACTCGTTCCCTTTTGGCCTAAGAACGAAGTTTTAATTATCTCTAGGAAATTTTCACAAGCGTCATGTGATCTAAATCAAAAGACTCCAAAATTCCATCCACATGGAGTTTCTTCATGTTTTCTTTCCAATATAATTTAAACGGCGATGTCACTTCCTAAGTGATCTTTCAATCAATTTGTCTTTCGACATTTTTTAGCACTAGTTTTATGGATGTGATTTCTTCAACGAGATTTGTGAATCATCCATCTTTTATAGATTACGGCAATTATTTGAAAAACCCTTTTGTTCTCATAATACCTGATAAAACAAATCTTGAAGGCAAGCTTTGATGTTTAACGAGTAACACAATAACCCTTTATTTGTTCTCAATGAACATCATCACATATTCTTTTGCTAGTTACTTAGGCCATTGTAGTTCATGAATTGTGTTGTTTCGTATGACGATTCACACCAACAAATTCAGTATCAAATACTTAAGAACCACATTGTTTAATAAGCAAAGAATATAGCCATAACATGTATATCATCTATATACTTAAACTAAACAATTCTAGTCTTTTTTTCTGCCTATATTTATGAGATTCTCTTTCAGTATTTCCTTTTCTGTTTGAAAGAATCTATCAACATCAATAGTGGAGTCATACATATGACACATAGTCCAAAGCGTGTATAGTTAAATACCAATGTCTTTGGACTTGCACTTTGAAGTAGATCACCATTATTAAATGTTTGGTGTTCTTTCAAATTCCTTTCTTTAGTAATCTCTTGGTGTAGTAAACATTTTACCTACATCAAATATTCACCCTTATCATGGATTTATCCATGATCAAGCTACTTTTAGCTTGTAACGGTGAATCACGAGTATAATGTTGCTCTCCAAAACCTTTTGGAGGATTAGGACAACTAGTGTCTCCAACCTTTTTGCAAATTCTCATCAAATATGAGAACATGACTTTTGCCATATTATACTCTATCATGTTGCAACCAAAACTTCATTTCAGATATCACAATATCTTCCACACATCATGGTTTCTGAAACAACTCTTTCAGATCCTAGATAACCTTGATATTAAGACAATTCTTTGAATATCAAGAATCATGGAGACAAACATGATACTCATACACTAACACTTGGAATTGTCACTCTTGTTTTAATACCAATTATTAAACTTCATGGAGTAACCGGAACTTACTGAAAGTTTGCAATAGGACTTTTAAACTTTAGATTAACACTTCAAAACAATACGATACCAGTTCGTAAAGTAACTAACCAGAATTCTATAGTTCTAACATCTCAATTAAAACTAAGCGCAAGGTGGTAAACGGATGCCAATGACTACAACAATTATGCAAATTCACTTTGAGTTAATTTATGATAAATAGTGTTCAACTTTTAATCATATTGCTGTTAAACTCCCACTCAAAACAATATCCCTCGCATTGTTTTAGTGATCACACGAACCAAATCCACCATATCAAAACCGATCATCACGAGAGTTGATATAGCTTCAATGGCGAACAATCAACATGTTCATCATATCTACTATATGACTCATGCTTTACCTTTCGGTGATCCGTGTTCCGAGACCATGTCTGTACATGCTAGGCTCGTCAAGATCAAACCTTAGCTTCCGCATGAGCAAATCTGGCTTGCCCACGTTGTATACACTTGCGGAATCTAACACACCCGATCATCACGTGGTTCTTCGAAACAACAAGCTTTAGCAACGGTGCTAACTAAGGGTGAACACTTTATGACTTGAAATTCATGTGCATGAGGGATCATCTTATAATGCTACAGTCGTCTACTAAGCAATACAAGATGCATAAAGGATTAACATCACATGCAATTCATAATATGTGATATGATATGGCCTTTCTTCTTTGTGCTTCCGATCTCCATATTCTAGCACGAACATGATCTCCATCATCACCGACATTGCATCAAGGTCAATGATGCTTCTCCATGGTTGTCGTCCACCGGCTTCAACTATTACAACTACTTTGAATAGACATGCGGGTCTTAACAAAAATTAAAGACAACCATATGGCTCCTGCCGGTTGCCGACTTACAATAAGGAACATTGCATACATCATACATAATCACAATCATGGCCATATCACATCACTGCACACCCCTGCAAAACAAAGTTAGACGCCTCTACTTTCTTTGCATATTTTACGTGGTTTGGGGCTTTCAATAAGTGTCGTTCTAACTTACGAACAAGAACCACAACATTGATACTAGTATTGTCAATCACCCGTTGTAAATTGGATCTTAACTATGCTAGGAGAAACAGGCACCATAAAGCCACTTATGCAATACAAGTTGCATGTCAAGCGTGGAGCAAGTCTCATGAACGATGTCATGTAAGGTTATCCCGGGCCGCTTCATCCCAACATACCGCAAGATGCAAAGTACACAAGAAGCAATCGACAATAAAAGCATCAACGCCCACAATGACCATTGTGTTCTACTCGTGCAAACAGATCTAGATATAAACCTGGCTCTGATACCACTGTAGGGGTTCGTAGCATGGAAAACAAAATTTTTCTACCACATACAAACAAACAATCCAAGATCTATCTATTAGATTGTAGCAACGAGTCGATAGAGGAACTCATCCTCGAAGATTCCAAAGCGGTTAACGAGAGCAGATTCTCGTGGGTGATGTAGTCGTACACTTGCCGATCTCAAGATCGCGTAGACGATCCTTCCGGCTGTTCGGCGGCGCTCCCTTGATCAGTCTGCGTTCGGTACTCGGCGAAGACCTTCCTCTCCCTTGTTCCAAAGCGGTGGAGGTTGTAGCACTCTCCTCGCGATTCCCAGGCGGCTGGCGTGTACGAAGTAGAGGAGATCTCAGGCTTCGCCTTAAGCGAGCGAGTATGGTGGACTATGAGAGAGCCTTGGTGATCTAGGGTTTAGACACACCAATTAGAAGGGGCTAAACCGGCTAGGGCAATTAGAAGCTCTAACTTCGGCTTGGGAGAAATCCCTAGGCGTGGCTAGGGTTTAGGTTTAGAGGAGGTAACTTGTGTGTCCTAGGAGGAGCCTTGCCCTCCTTATATAGGTGGAGGCGGCGGCCAAGGGAGGAGGAGTCCCTCCCCAACTCGGCTTGGTGGTGCCGGCTTGGGAGGAGGACTCCTCCCAACTCGGTTTCACCTCCTCCTCCTCTTTTCCACTTTCCAAATTTAGCCGTTTGACTTTTCAATTTAGCTATTTGACTTTTCAAACTAGGATTCGATTAATCCTTTATTTGGAACAACGATGACACTTAGTACATGATGCAATCATTCCAACTTGCAATGACACATTCATGTACCCCTTCCCCTCCGTAATGCCGGACATTCCGGAACCTTCTAGAACATTCCCGATGAAAACACCAGAATCATTCCCCAAATCCAAAACAGGACTTTCCTTATATGAATCTTATTCTCCGGACCATTCCGGATCTCCTCGTGATATCCCGGATCCCATCCGAGACTCCGAACAACATTCGGTCTCTTTCTCATCATACCATAACTACTCAAACAACGTCGAATCCTTAAGTGTGTCTCCCTACGGTTCGTGAATTATGCGGACATGATCGAGACACTTCTCCGATCAATAACCAATAGAGGAATCTGGAAATTCATATGGCTCCCACATATTTCTACGATTACTTTGCGATCGAATGAACCACTTACATACGATACCAATTTCCCTTTGTCTCATGATAGTTTACTTATCCGAGGTTATGATCGTCGGTATCTCTGCATACCTAGTTCAACCTCGTTACCGATAAGTACTCTTTTCTCGTTCCCGTGATATGTGATCCCTTGTGATCCAGTCACATGCTTGCAAGCTAATTGGATGACATTTCACCGAGAGGGCCCAGAGTATATCTATCTGTCATATGGATGGACAAATCCCATTCTTGATCCATGTGTCTCAACCAATAATTTCCGAACACTCAATGCCACCTTTATAGCCACCCAGTTACGGTGTGGTGTTTGATGTCATCAAAGCATCCATCCGGTAAAGGTGATATGCATGATCTCATGGTCGAAGGAATTAGGTTACTATGTATCAGAAAGCATATAGCAATTGAACTATTAAAATGACTTGATCTTTATGCTACGCTTATCTATAGGAGTATGTCCATCACATCATTCTCCTAATGATATGACCCTGTTGTTAATAACATCTCTATGTTCATGATCAGGAAACCATGATCATATATTAACAAACAAGCTAGTTTAACAAGAGGCTTTACTAGGGACTCTTTTATGTTTACAAATCACACAAGTATTAATGTTCCCGGTTAATACAATTATAGCATGGTATGTAAACATTTATCATAAGTATGAAGATATGATAATAACCACTTTATTATTGCCTCTTGGGCATATCTCGAACATGGACTTCGGGTCCATAGAGTAGCTAGATGGTTGTTTATCCTCCCTTGTGCTATCTTGTTTAGATCTCGTGAGATCCATACTTGATCAAGATCATCTATTTTGTATCATGCATGTTGTGTTTGCGGAGATCCGATGGATATTGAGATTACTATGTCAGATTAATTAATGATTCTATCTTATTGATTCTACCATGTCTGTGTTGTTTGAGATCTTGCATGATCTCCGTTTCTAGTAACTATCTTGGCCAAGTAGATGCTAGTGACTCCAAGAGGGAGTATTTATGCTCGATAGTGGGTTCATGCCTCTATTGAATCTAGGGAAGTGATAGAAATCTCTAAGGATGTAGATGTGCTGTTGTTACTAGGGAAAAAACAATGATATTTTGTTCATGGAACAATTCTATTGTTTACTTTACCCACTTTTCTTAAAGAAGTTATCCGTTGCTTGCAACTTAATACTGGAGGGGGTTCAGATGATAACCTGAAGGTGGATTACTAGTCATAGATGCAGTTGGATGGCGGTCTATGTATATTGTTGTAATGCCCAATCAAATCTCATAGGATCATGAATGTCTAGTATTGCATTATTATGCCTTGCTCTATCATGTCATTTGCAACGTTGTAATTTGTTTACCCAACATGTTATGTTGTTTATCTTAAGGACAAAACCTCTAGTGAACTGTGGACCCCATTCCAATCTTTACCACTAACACATCTTCCAATGTTACCTGTTTACTTTCTGCAAGTCACCATTACCTTCCACACCATATGTTTAATCCTTTATTTTCAGCAAACCGGTGAGATTGACAACCTCACTGTTCGTTGGGGCAAAGTCTTGAGTTTGTGTTGTGCAGGTTTCCAAGTTGCTAGCAACACCTTTGAGTCGTTTCCTTCCTCCTACTGGTTCTATAACCTTGGTTTCTACTGAGGGAAGAACTTATTGCTGTACTCATCACACCTTCATCTTGGGGTTTCCCATCGAAGCTCTATAGTGATCTGAGCCGCAACAAGCTTTTTTCTGGCGCCGTTGCCAGGGAGGCTAAGGACGGATTCACAAGGGAAGTCCTTCACAAACTTTCTCTTTACTTTGTTTTTGTTTTGTTTAGTTTCTTTTGCTTTTTTTGTTTGATTATTTTTATCAAAAAATCAAAAAAATAGTTTCGTTTGATTTGTGTTTTCCTATCAAAAACACAAAAAATTAGTTCCTACTCTACTTGCTACTGTTGTTGGCTTGCTCCACCTTTGCAAAAATGAATTCTACTGAGAAAACCAAGTTGTGTGACTTCACTAGCACAAACAACAATGATTTCCTGAATACACCTATTGCTCCACCTGCTCCTGATGCTAACTTTTATGAAATGAAGCCTGCTTTGTTGAATCTTGTGATGAAAGAGCAATTTTCTAGTGCTAGTTCTAATGATGCTGCTGCCCACCTCAGTAACTTTGTTGAACTTTGTGAGATGCAAAAATATAAGGATGTAGATGGAGATATTATTAATCTTAAATTGTTTCCTTTCTCCTTGAGAGGAAAAGCTAAAGAATGGTTGCTATCCTTACCTAGAAATAGTATTGGTTCTTGGATTAAATGTAAAGATGCTTTTATTGGAAAATACTATCCTCCTGCTAAGATTATATCTATGAGAAGTGAAATAATGAAATTTAAACAACTTGATAGTGAACATGTTGCTCAAGCTTGGGAAAGAATGAAATCTTTGGTAAAAAATTGTCCCACTCATGGACTGAGTGCTTGGATGATTATCCAAACCTTTTATGCAGGACTAAATTTCTCCTCAAGAAACCTGTTGGATTCAGCTACTGGAGGTACCTTTATGACCATTACCTTGGGTGCTGCAACAAAGCTCGTTGATAATATGATGGTTAACTATTCTGAATGGCACACTGGGAGAGATCCACATGGTAAGAAGGTAAATTATGTTGAAGAAACCTCCTCTTTGAGTGATAAGATTGATGTTATCATGGCTATGCTTGTTAATCGAAAAGCTCATATAGATCCAAATAATGTTCCTCTAGCCTCTTTGGTTGCTCAACAAGAGCAAGTTGATGTGAACTTCATTAGGAATAATAATTTTGGCAACAATGCTTATGGTAATAACTATAGCCCTTATCCTCCTAATAATGACAACACTTATCATGGTAGATCTGGAATGCCTAGTGAAGATAGGATTCTAGAAGTTGAAAGATCCACTAAAAACTTTATGCAAATGCAATATGAGCAGAACAAAATATTCACTAAAACTATGGAAGAACAATTTGCTATCTTGAAAAATATTAGTCATCAACTTGAGAATTTGAATAGGGAAATTCCTAGTTTACAGTCCAAAATTTTGAGTGCTAAGAAAAATATTTCCTCTTTGTCTGAAGCACAGTCCTCTTTGATTAATAAAATGCTTCTAAACCTGAAACCTTGGAAAGTACCTTTGCTGATACTCATGACATACAAGTTACTATTGATGAAAATGTTAGACTGTTAGCAAAATTACATGCTAAGTGGGAAAGACAAGATAAAATTGCAAGAAATAATAGTATGTGTACCATTACCACCACCAATATGGATGATACTAAACCACAAGAAGTCCCTATTCCTCCTACCACAATGCCCAAACCCAATAAGTCTCCTACTTGAGATGCTAAGTTTCATTTTGATCCTGATGGTTGCAATATCTTTGAAGTTATTATGTTCCTATAAAATCTTGCTAGAAGTCCTAATGCTAGTGATTTGAATACGGCTTTCACCAAACACATTACAGAGGCTCTCATTAAAATTAAGGAACAAAAGTTGAAACACAAAGCTTCTATTCCTAGGAAAGTAGAAGATAGTTGGGAACCCATCATTAATATGCAAGTGAATGACTTTGATCTCAAAGCTTCATGTGACCTTGGTTCTAGCGTCTCTATTATGCCTAGAAAGATTTATGAAATGCTTGATTTGCCACCTTTGGAAAATTCCTATTTGGATGTCCCACTTGATGATAATGCTAAAAATAAACTCATGGGTAATGTTAATGATGTTCTTATTATGGTTAACAATGCTTATGTCCCTGTTGATTTCTATGTTTCGGATGTTGAATACAATGCTTCTTGTCCTATTACTTTGGGAAGACCTTTTCTTAGAACTGTTGGTGCCATCATTGATATGAAAGAAGGCACCATTAAATATCAATTTCCATCCAAGAAAGGTATTGAACACTTCCCTATGAGGAGAGATAAATTACCTTTTGCTCATCCTTTTAAAGCAAAATTTTATGTTAATGCTTCTTGATTTGAAAATACTTGATTCTTGCTTCTTGTGCCTAACTTAAAGGCGTTAAAGAAAAGTACTTCTTGGGAGATAACCTAACAGTTTTCTTCAGTCTTGGAAGTTATTAATTCTGTAATAACCTCTCTTTATCCTTCTTGTTTGATTTTTGTGCCAAGAATAACCTCTAATGAGAGGGAAGTAAGATTTGAGGAGTTGTTATCCCGAAACAGATTTTTGTGCTCCACTATAAAAATTCTTGAAAAATCTCTTTAAGTAGGATTGATCTGTAATTTTCTTAATAAATCCCCCAGGTTTCTAGCTAACTTTCATTAGTTCAACAATTTTTTATTTGAGCAACAAAAAGTCTTCAAAAAAATCGGTTTCTACCTGTTGGTCTCTTTTGACAGATTTCTGCCATTATTTGCATTTGCTTCTTATTGATTCCTTTTTGGGTTCTCTTTGGGAAATTAAATTTTTTGAGGGATTTCTACAGTATCCTGTGTTTTTAGTGAAAGTTTTTCTGTCTGGAAACTAAACCCCAAGGGCCTATTATCTTCTGAATGCACTAATGTTGCTAATGAAGATTGTGTGAAGTTTTGTATGAAGGAAAATTTTCAGGTATAAAGGAAGAATAATGTAATGAGATTAAGAATGGACAAAAGCTCAAGCTTGGGGATGCCACCCCATGTCACCCCAAGAAATATTCAAGAGGTACAAGCGTAAATGCTTGGGTATGCCCAAGGCATCCCCTTCTTCATCAATAAAAATCTCAGGTCTTTCTAGACACTTCGTTTTTATTGTTTCATGCACAGTTGTGTAGTTCTTGGAGCGTCTTAGTTTTATTTTTTGGTTTTAGTTTGCTTAGTTTTCCTGAATAAAGAAGTTGGACCCCTGCTTTCGCCATGTTGTTTCAAATAAGTTGATTGGTGTTGGAAAGGAGTAGAAAGTTCTTGCTTAATAGTACAAGAAGGAGCTTGCTTTGACTGTGACTTAGACTTTATCATGTCATGATAGGAGTTGTTTTGACCTTATGCTTAGTGATTATTTCTGTAGCATGACTTGTTCCAAACAATTAGGATTGCTTAATGTGCCTTGCAAGAATCATGCGTTGTTTTAACATACAAAAGCATAGTATTTTGGTATTCTCCTTTGATGCTTTGTTTGGGTTGACTTGGCACATGCTCACACCATGTTATGACTATGAACCAGTTACCTTAGCCTCTATAATCATTTAGTTTTTGACATGTGGTACCACTTTATGCTTTGATTAGTAATGTTTTGTCACTCTGCATGATTATGGCCATTATTGCTCTCTTAGTTGGTCGCTCCCAGTCTTTTGCTAGCCTCCACTTATATTGAGTAAGATCTACTCATGCATCCAACTCCCAATAAACCAAATTATTCCAAAGTGTCCACTATAAATTCCTATGCATGGTGTGTTACACCATTCCAAGTATATTCTTGTTTTATGTATATTCCAAATTAAACTTGTTATGTGAAATTTAGTGATTAAAGCTCTCACAAACTTGATGGCACACTTATACGTTGGGAATTAGCAGAACCGTGCTGTCACGAGGAACACTTTTAACATTGCACCTGCACATTTACCCAGTTGATATCATGATATTTTTTTTGCGGATGTCGTCGGTGTGAAATAAAAGGGGGCTTGTAAGTCCATGGAGTTATGTATGTGTGTTAGAGAAACGCCTGGGCCACTAGCCTAAGCCATGGATAATCATGGTGGAAGCTTGCAGCATCACCATAGTGAGCAATCTATGAAGCATTGTTCTTATAAAAAAAGAGAGATAGAAAAAGAGATTGAGAAAAAGAAAAAATATGAGAAAAGAGGAAAGACAGAAAAAAGCACCATTTTCCCATGGTAAATAAGAAGATTTCTCAGATGCTCATTGTCTGCTTGCCTTGTCATTTTGATATGGGATAGCTCCTGTATCATTGGGCAAGGGGTACCCTGTTGGCGGTTCTCTTTGATACACATGTACTTACTATGACAAGAACTTACCGGTGACTAAAGTTGAGTAGCATGAGGAGCGGCCCTCGTACTCAAGGGATATGAGATTGCCAACTTAGACTTTGTCAATCATATACTCCATTTTTTGTTCACTTTAACCTTAATCACTTCAAGATGCTTATGATAGGGCAATGAGAGCTGAAAGCTAACAAGTACCATAATTTTTGGAAGCTCTTTATGAGACTTGAATCCCTGCTTCCCTTTGAAGGGCCTTTCTTCCACTTTTATATTTAGTCTCCACCTTCTATCCTTAGGAACCAATTAAGAGAGCATAGTTTCCATTCTTATTTCTATGTGCATTGTCCCAAAACTTATTGATTGATTCATATTGTTGATATTGCTTGCTCTTGAACTATTTGTATCTAGTCACCCTTATGAACTTTGAAGGTGTCCTATTGTAACATCCCAAATTTCATCAAATCCAAAACATCATGATTGCATTCGTATTATCATGGCATGTTTACATTGCACAAAAAATTTCAAAGTTAAACCCTAACAAAACCCTATTTAAACCCCTTTTTATATTACATGTATGGGGCATGTTTTTATTTTTATTTTCATTACACCAAATTGTTTTTGAGTGGATTGTGTGTTTATAACACTTTTCCATACTTAGGACCAACCCACAAAAATGTGGTGAAAATTTGAGAGGATTTGGAGTTGTTTTGGTTATTCAAATCTTATTTGAAAAATCAAAACAGAAAAAGAAAAGGATAAATAGCCAAGGGCAGCCAACCATCTGGCCCAGGCCCTATTCGCAGCCCAACTGACCCACCTGGGCGTCTCTGACATGGTTATACTCCACGGGTACACAACATCAGCATACCTAGTCCAGCCCGAAGGAAGGCCCACTGCAAGATATGCGTCCTGCGGAGGTTCCGGGTGGCCCAAGCCCATGACGTGTTCGGATGCTTGGAGAACAAGACTAGAGTAGATAGAATTTCAAAGGGAAAACCCTAATCTGTAACCGACTCGACCTACACCCGGGACCTTCCTATCTATATGAAGGCTAGGAGGGCACGGCGAGGAGGGCACCTCTCATCGCATAAACACCTCTCACCGCATACACACCTCTCACCGCATACACACCTCCACGCCAAATTGCATCTGCACACCCCTTTAACTTTCTGTTCTGCTGTAATCAAGAGCCGACAAGCAGGAGTAGGGTTTTCCCTCCGGGGGCCTGAACCTGGGTAAACTTCGTGTCCCCGTGTTGCTTGTTTGGTAACCATTCCGCGATCTCCAGCATCCCCATCTTTTCCAAAACCCAAGCTCATAACAATGGGCATTGACGAGATTAAACCTCGTCAATTGGTGCCGTCTGTGGGAAACGGGGATGCTGATTGTGCGATTGTGACGGTCCCATCCGAAGCGATCTACAACTCCTCGGTAATGGAAAGCCACCTCCTCTTCGGCGCTTTCGACTTCACCGCCCACTCACCAGCCACCATGAAGAATTTCGAGCCCGTAGCCGACAGGCTCGAGATTTTGTTCGGGAGCTTCTGCTTCCAGGTGGGGCAGACTGGCACCATCCGCCTCCCAGAGCGGGTGCCACCACCATACATCAGGCCCGCTTCATGGGTCCCACCCATCAGCGTGCTATGCATATCAACACTGACAGGTGAGTCCTACGACAGTAGCAGCTGCTGCAACTCATATCTGTGCAGCCCTCCATCAGACAGAGGAACGTACGGTTCCGTATCCAAAAGCTGCGGCAGCAGCCATCCAATCCACAAGAACTACCAATGCTTCGTGGTTATCCATGAATCAGAAGTTTCACCGGGTTCGAGTACACCCAACCCACCACCGAATCCACCGCCTAACCCGCAGGCTGGAAACAGAGGAAACCCTAACCTCCCGCCCAACGAAGGTGACGTTGTCGCCTACCAGAAGATCAACCTCAACAAGGATGGATGGCGCCAGGCACGCGAAGCCGTGGCGGGAAACAAGATCCTACCTGTGAATACTTTAGGGGACCTGCTGATGGCATACCACCTCCTCCTCATCGCCGAGCACAAGAAGCAGGTAAAACTGCAGGAGGAACTCGACAAACGCAAGCAGGCAGCTTTGGAGTCTAGCACGCGGCGAGCTACGCTCTCCGTCGCTGGTGGCTCCATCTCGCATGGCAATCACACCAACAAACATCGATCTCGCACAGATAACATGGACCCCGCCACGCGACATGACGTCACCAAAACCCTGAACACGTCCTTCATGGAGATGGACGTCAATGGCAACGTCATACCGAAGACGCCGCAGGCTGCGATCATGGCAGCGACTACGTACCTCGTGTCCCATCCACCTCCGTTGGGGGGACCCGACGAGTGCCATGCATAAGTCCGTGCTAGCCGGACTCGGACTCGTCAGAGCTGCGCTCCACGAAGAAGCTCCTACGGAGCCGAAGAAAAAGGCTACGGTCAGATTCAACCGTAGCCCCACACCCTCATCCGGCGAGGACGAGGACGAGCATGATCTACCTCGACGACGCAAGAGCCCAAGACGTCGGAGCCGCGACTACGACGCTCGAAATGACCTCGCGCAGCGCAAGGTCGACAAGGCACGCACCAAATGTGCGTGCTCAACCGAATCTGAAGAGGATGACGATGGAGAACTGTGCGAAGCTCGATGCTTCAGCAGATCTGTTCGGCGCACACGGATGCCGAAAAATTTCCAAACTTCCTTCGGATACTCCGAAGTTCGACGGCATGCAGGACCCGAAGGCCTGGCTCAGCGACCACCTCTTGTCCGTCAAGCTGCATAGTGGCAACAAGAACACTACCCTGCAATGCCTTCAGCAGCAGCTGATCGGCGCAGCCCGGATCTGGCTCAGCAGCCTGTCCTCAGGCTCCATCCGAAGCTGGGAGGAGATGGCGTACAGTTTCATTCGAAACTTTAAGGGCACCAGCAAGAGGCTAGAGTCGATCAAGAAACTGCGGGCCTGCACTCAAAGAACGGGAGAATCCATTCGCTCGTACATCTTGTGCTGGTCCAACCTCAAGAACTCGGCCGCACACATCTCTGAGGACAGGACGATCTACGCCTTCAAGGACGGTGTCAAGTGCCCGGACTTCAATTAAGAACTTGGGAGCGTCAAGCCTAAGACACTCAACCACCTCATGGACATCGCCAACAGATGGGCAGATGGTGAGGATTCCCTCCATCGCGCACATTCGGATGAGGAGGATGAATACGGCCGCAGGCGTGAACACCGTAGCAAACGAAGATCGCGCATCTATGATGATCGCCACGGACCCGACATGGTTGCGGCTGGCTACGCCGAATGTCGCAATGAAAATAGTCGCAACAGCGGAGGATACCGCGGAGGCAACTTCCGTGACGAAGGACGCCCAACACAAACATGGTAGCGCCGCGGCCGTGACGATGAACCCTCGGCATACAACAAGTTGTCGGGTCCCTGCACCATCCACTTCTACAGCGATAAGCGGGATAGTAAAAAGAAGGCCATCCACATGCTCAAGGACTGCCGCGAGTTCCAGAAACTCAGCGAGGGCCTCACCCAAATGCGACGCCAGATCTTGAACCTTGGGTTCGGACCCGCACCTACACCAGGTGACATAGCCCACGGAGCTCCTCCACCACCACCCGTGGGACCGTCGAATCCTGCAATCGCACCTGCGCCAAACAATGGCACATGCGGATACCCACTGCCAAAAGGATCCCTCATGATCCAGAAGGGACGCCCTACCAATAGGGTGCAAAAGAAGATCACTCGACAGGTCAGCCTCACAATAACCGCTCTACCCGCCATCCCTGAGTACCTAAGTGGCTCGGAGTCCTGCATCACGCTCGACCGTTCAGACCATCCCCGCCAGATCCCTTGCCCAGGTCATCTTGCCCTGGTGCTCGGGGTGCAGATAGGAGGATTCGAGATGACCCGCATCTTCATGGACGGCGACAACGACATCAACCTAATGTTCGCCAGCACCCTCGCAGCAATGCGGACCCCGCTGTGCAGCCTGGAACAATCCAACACAATGTTCCACGACATATTCCTAGGGAAGGGCATATATCCCTTGGGAAAGATATGGCTCGACGTCATCTTTGGCAAGCCCAAAAACTTTTGGTGCGAGCGACTCGAGTTCGAAGTGGTGGATTGTACATCACAGTACCACGCCATCCTCGGGCGTGTGGTGTTCACAAGATTCCTAGTAGTACCGCACTATGCGTACCTGCTGCTCAAGGTTCCAGGTCCTAGGGGTGTCATCACAGTACAGGGACACTTCACCCGATCGGACCACTACGATAGAGACTTCAACAGAATCTCCCAGTCGTTTGGAATGCAAGAAGATCACACAAGGCTTCGAGAGGTGACAGACAACGGGGCACCCCCAGTCGCCAGGCAAAACTCACCTGATATGTCGTTTGACTCCACAGTCAATACGAAAAAGTACAGGTCCACCCAACCGATGCCTCCAAGACGGCGTTGATCGCCAATGACCTTAGCCCCGCATAGGAAAGCGTGCTCGTCGAATTCCTCCGTGAATGCTGGAAATCTTTGCCTGGTGTCCTGCGGACATGCTAGGAGTTCCCAGGAATTCGCCGAGCATGCACTCAATGTGTTCCCCGATGCAAGGCCAGTCAAACAGTCGATCCAACGACTGTCCTAACCATGAGCAGAAGAAGTTGGAATCAAATTCAACAAACTCCTCGACGCCAACTTCATTCGAGAAATCAAGGAGAGCGAATGGCTAGTCAACACTGTGCTGGTCCCCAAAAAGGACACGGACATCCTTCGTATGTGCGTAGACTTCGCGTCGCTCAAGCACTACCCCAAGGACCACTTCCCCCTACCGTGGATCAATCAGATCATCAATTCAACTGCAGGATGCGAGAACCTCTCCATCCTCGACGCCTACTAAGGTACAACCAGATTCAGCTGAAGGTCGAATATCAGGAGAAAACATCGTTTATCACGCTGTTCGGGGTGTTCTGCTACAACACCATGCCTTTCGGGCTGAAGAACACAGGTGCCACATACCAGAGGTGCATGCAGGCGTGTTTGAAGAACCAGACCGGTCGTAACATCCAAGTCTATGTCGACAACATAGTCATCAAGACCAGGAAAGCCAAAATGCTGATCGACGATCTCCACGAGATGTTCGATAACCTTGATCACTACAAGATCAAGCTGAATCTAGAAAAGTGTGCCTTCAGTGTCCCATCTGGCCAACTACTCGGCTACTTCATCTCCCAGCGAGGAATCAAAGCAATTCCGAAGAAAATCCGGGCCATACTGACCATGGAGAAGCCGAAGAACATCAAAGGTGTCAAGAAACTAGTTGGGCGCATCACGTCGCTGAGCAGATTCATCAGCCGCATGGGGGAGAAGGCCCTGCCTTTCTACTAGCTGATACGAAAAGCCGACAAGTTTGAGTGGACACCCAAAGCAGATGACACATTTGAAGCACTCAAGCGGATGCTCTCCATCTCGCATGTCCTGGTCATGCCAAAGGAGCGAGAGCCACTGCTACTATACATCGCAGCCATGCACCAGGTGGTAAGTACCGTACTCGTGGTCGAACGACCCGAAGATGGCAAGACCCATGGGGTCCAACACCCAATCTACTACCTCAGCGAGGTGCTGACGCCAACAAAACAGAGGTACCCTCACTACCAGAAGCTCGCCTACGGCGTGTTCATGAAGGCTCGTCGGCTGAGACACTACTTCTAGGAGCATCAGATAATGGTCGTCAACGAGGCGTCGTTGTCCAACATCCTGAACAACCCCGAAGCCACGGGATGCGTACCCCTGTGGGGCATCGAGCTATCCCCTCTAGACCTAGTCTATGAGCGGCGCAAGGCGATCAAATCTGAGGTCCTCCCTGACTTCCTCGTCCACTAGATGGATCTCCAGCTACCGGATACCCCGGACATGACACATTCATGGACGATGCACTTCGACGGCTCCAAGCGCGAGGCTGGAGCAGGAGCTGCCATCATACTGACATCCCCACAAGGTGATAAGATGAAATACGTCCTTCGGATGAAATTTCACGCCTCCAACAACGAAGCCGAATACGAGGCCCTCATCCACGGCATGAGGATGGCAAAGATCTGCGGTGCAACGCGCCTAGTCATTTACGGTGACTCGAACCTCGTCGTCTAGCAGACAATGAACGAATGTAACGCCCACGCCGCCAACATGATCGCGTACTGCATGCTCTACAACTCACTCGAAGGAGACTTCGACGGTTGCGAGCTTCGGCACATTGGACGGGAAAGCAACGAGGAAGCTGATAGGCTCACCAACATCGGCTCCACATGCGCACGGGTGCCACCAGGTGTGTTCCTCGAACAAATCTGCGTACCCTCTATCAAAAGGAAATTCCCCAAGGGATCACCCAAAGAGGCAGAGAACTCAGGCGCTGCGCCACCTAAAGGACACAAAGGGCCCAAAAAGCTCGACATGGAGGCCGAGCTCGTCAGCCTGATACAGGTCATGGCGATCGAGGAAACATGGATGCAGCCGTACCTTCGGTACCTGCTAAACAAGGAACTGACCGACGACCCGACAGATGCCCGACACATATCTCGCTGGTCCAAGGAATTTACTCTCCACAATGGCGAGTTGTCCAAGCGCAGCATTTCAGGTTTGCTCCAAAGATGCGTCACCATCGGTGATGGCAAAACCATCCTCCAAGACATCCACGAAGGCATATGCGGTCACCACGCAGGCAGCCGCGCCCTCATCGCCAAAGCTCTACGAACTGGATTCTACTGGCCAACGGCCATGAACGATGCTAAGGACATCGTCCGAAGGTGCAACGGCTGCCAAAGGTTCACGAAGAAGCCACACGCAACAGGATCGGAGCTCAGGCCCATACCACTGGCCTAGCCCTTCGCCTAATGGGGCCTCGACATGATCGGAAAACTGCCAAAATCCTCGCCAGGAGGCTATGTCTTCCTCCTGGTCGAAGTCGACAAATTCACCAAGTGGATCGAGGCCATGCCTGTCACCAACCAAAGCGGCAAAATGGCCGTAAGGTTCTTCGAGTCCATAGTTTATAGGTTCGGCGTGCCGCAACATCATCACGGACAATGGCTCGAACTTCATCTCGAAGGAATTCCAGGACTTCTGCGAGGGCCTTGGAATCAACATATCATACGCCTTGGTGGAGAACCCGCAGACCAACGGGCAGGTCGAAAAGTCCAACGGCCTAATAGGTGGAGGCATCAAGAAACGCCTGCTCAGCCCACTCGAACGGCTTGCGGGAGCTTGGGCAGAAGAGCTACCATGCGTCCTCTGGATCATACACACAACGCCGAACAGTGAAACTAGCTTCACACCTTTCTTCATGGTACACAGAGCCAAAGCCGTACTACCCGCCGAGGTACACCACAAAGCCCCACAGATCGTCGCCTACAGCGAAGCCAAATCGACGGTCGGACTCGAAGATGCCGCCGACGCACTCGACAAGGCATGCGACATCGCCGTGGCTCGCTCATCGGTCTACCAGCAGAGCCTCCACAACTACCACAGCCGATGGCTGCGACCAAGGTCCTTCGTTGAAGGATACCTCATCCTACGACTCAAGCAAGAGCGGCCAAAAAATCTCGAGTCACCCTAGGAAGGACCCTACATCGTCAAAGAAGTCATCCCAGGCGGTGCCTATCGCCTCAAGGGCATCACGTCAGGAGTCGAAAACTCCAATCCCTGGAACGTCGCGCGTCTGTGACGCTTCTA
Organism: Avena longiglumis; assembly: GCA_030063025.1. Classification (NCBI taxonomy): domain Eukaryota; kingdom Viridiplantae; phylum Streptophyta; class Magnoliopsida; order Poales; family Poaceae; genus Avena; species Avena longiglumis. Next base: position 434,150,824 of record CP125977.1, on the reverse strand, counting down.
CCCCTAGTTATCCCTTTACTTTCAATAAGGCTACTCATCCAAGGCTACTCAGCCGAACAATGTACCTCCTCGATTACGATATGAATAAAAGCTAAGTGTCCCGCCCGAAAATATTCTTTTACTTTACATTACCTTTCGCTATAACACGCTCAGGGGCTCTGCCTCACCTCACGACCTTGTCGACTGAGAATAACGCATGTAACCTGAGTAGCTGACCACGTCAGGCTAAATAAAAGGACATGCACACAACAAAGGCACCACGTGCTAGCACAAATAAACTTTACAGAAAAAGGGCATAACAATCCCACTCGAATATATACAAGTTTTACATCTATCATTTTACAGGGCCTATCTATTCTGAAGAATCATGTGTGCCCAATGCTTAAAAACATCCACGATCTCTTCGGCATACTGCCTAACAGACGCATAATGCGGGCGCATGTCCCAGACGCCACCATCTGGTCGAAGGGGCAGCCCAGCCGCCATCGCCGCGAGATCGACATCAGGGCGATGCATCCGAACAAGCGAAAGGGCAGCTTTCACCCCTTCCACCAGCTGGTGCCGCACCAACTCCCTCACATGACTCACGTCTCGAAATTTCGACAACAAACCCCAAAGGGTGGGCAGCGCCTCGTCCAGAGGAAACATGACATACATAATCGACACAAGGAAAGTATTCACCTGCCTTAGCACCCGCGACACTTGATGAACACAATCCTGCATCGTCGCAAGAACGGCGGCCCGGTCACGGTCCATCCAGAAAATGCCTCCAGCTTCCATGTCATGTTGGGTCAAGCAATTGATCTGAACCGCAACACGCTCCTTCTCCTCCCTCGGAACAAGGTTGGCACCTGCAGAAAAATCAGAATAAGGTGACGCGACAACAAGGCGCATCCGAAAACGAGCAGCAGCTCAAGAAAACTCACATTGCAGTTTCCCGCTCAATTGCCGCAGTTCCCCCATCAGGTACTCCTCCCTGGAAGTAGCCCGCTCAGTCTTCGACTTCCACACATCCGCGTGGCCTCGAACGCCAAGGATCTCCTTCACCAAGCTACGGACGCGATCGTGAAAAAAACAAGCTACGACGCATCACCCAACGATGGTCGTGGATCTGGAGCAGTTGAAGTACTAACGGGTCCCTCACCCGAAGGCCCCTAAAAGAACAACAAACAAGGGTATGAAAATCACACACATCTTTGGTGACAGCTCGAAACATAACTTATATACATCAAAAGCCACTGTGTGGCACAAGGATAAATTGTTCACCAACAAAAGCTTACAACAAGAGGAAGAAGATAAAAATATCCTAAACTACATCAGCACCCGGAGTGACCTTGGAGCCAGAGTGCCTGCTCTTGGCCTCCCCTACTGCTTCGCAGCATAGTCCGCCAACAGGTCAATGAGCTTTGTCCCATAGCTCTTACAGCGGTTGGCGAAAGGAGAAAAGGCTACCTGTGAGCCGTCTGGAGCTGTTGGCATCTAAGAGGTGGCGTGCTGAAGATCCAGCTCTGCTCCGGACGCCATGGCCATGGCCAACACCATGGAGGCACCGATGCCCTTCTGCTTGCGCTTATAGGCCGCAGGGGCATCCTCCAACAACTCATCCGCCGGAGCGTCTACATCCTCAAGAGCAACGCCCTTGGGAACGATCTCCTTGTACAAGCGCCAGAGCACCCCTTTGGCTTACGCCAGGGAATTTGCAGCAGTGTCGCAGCGGTCTTTGACCGCTGCGGTGGCATCATCCAAAGCAGCCCCATGCTCCAGGGCACCGCGATCGAACGCGATACCTGAAGCATATGAGGCAATAAGAATCAAAAGAGATAAATAAGAGCGTGACAAGAAGCAATCATAATTTCATAGACCAACTCAAACACAAGATACTCATCGGAGAAAGCCTTGGCCGCAGCCATCAGCTTCTCGGCCACCTTCTTCTCGCGAGAAGCCTCAACAGTGGCAAGCTGCTCCTCGCGATCTGAAGCCCCCTGCTGCAGGCTCTCCTTGGCCTTGTCAGCATCGACCAGGCGCTCCTTGGCCTTGGCAGCATCGACCAACTCCTTTTGCAGGCGCTCCTCTGCCTCCACAGCATCTTTAGCCTTCTTCTCCGCTCGATCGAGGCTCTTTTTGAGATTATCCAGCTGGCGAAGGGCCTCATTATTTTCATCTACAAAGCACCAAGATCACACATGAGTAACAAAAGCATTATTCAAAGGACAAACAAAATAGACAAGAGAAGGCCAAACACATACCTCGAAGCTACTGCATGCTGGCCTCCAAAGCCAGATGCTACTGAATGAGAAGGTTTGAGCCACACACAAAGGACTGCAAAAATAAACAAAAGCCAACAATCAAGAAAGCACCAGAAAAAGGGCTCGAGGGCTACGCCCCACAAGAGCAAAAAGAGGACCAGCAGGTCATCCGACAAAAGGGCTCGGGGGCTCCCCCACCCCCTACAAGACAAAAGGAATAGTAAACTTACATGATCAGACAGAGACTCCGAAGGCCCAGGTGCAGTCTTCTGGGTAACGAATACTCGGGCCCCCTGCAGAGAGAGGTTTGGAGCATCGCCTCTAGAGTTGGCCACCGTCTGAGAGGGAGGGACCATCGGCTTCAAATCCCCTACGGCCTCCTAAGCGCCCTCACTAAAAGAGCCCTCCGAGGAATGGTTGCAAGGAAAATATTGATCAAGGCAAGAAGAAAAATTGCACACGCAAAGTACAGAGCGAAAGCATCCAAAAACTACTTACGAGTCAATATCACTCAAATTGAAGACGGGCGGCGCCTTCTCCTTCTTCTTCTTAGCCGGTGACTACGGCGCCATTGCCCACAGAGGCACAGCCGGGAACGATGCGGAAGAAGCACCGTCATCCTCGCCGTGGCGCAGAAGGAAGGATGGGTCCCTAGGCGTTGGCGGAGTCGAGGCATCCGAAGACTCGCTCGGAATCCGTGCCCTCTTTCGAGTCCGCCCTCGCTCACCTCGGGGGCTTCATGAGTTGGCGATTGCGCCGGCAGAAGCTCAGACTCGGAGTCCACAACTTTGTTGCCCGGCGCAACTGAAAACTTTTCGGGCAGTGGAGGCACCATGCCAGCCACCTTGAGCTCCTGCACACCAAAGACATCAAAGATAGCAATTAGTACAAACAATCAACAACAAAATCAATCATAAAAAGAGCACAACGCACAGGACGCGGTTCTAAAACCTGAGGAACTGGATTCGAAGAACTGAAGGGGGCGGTCAGGGACTTTTTCAGGAGGTCCTCTTCAGCCTTGAACTTCAGCAGCGGCCAAATATCCCTATCGAGGTCGCCCCTGGATAGCTCCTCGGCCGAAACCCTTCTCGGGTCGTGGCGGCCGGTGTAAAGAAACATCGGATGCGCCCTCGCCTGGAGTGGCTGCACCCGACGTTTGTGAAGGTGCATATGATATCCACACCATTCACCTCATTCTCTGCAACCATCTGGAGGTCCTCCACCCGACGGTAGATATCCTCTACCTCCGCCACCTCGCCCTCCATGACAAGGTTCTTCCAGGATCTCTTCGGCAGGATCTCCTGGGAGGAGTCGAAGGGAGCAAGGCCAAAGTCTTTGCCCTTCCACTGTGGAGTCGCGGATATAAAACCACTTCTTCCACCAGTATTGGACAGACTCAGACATAGAAAAGGAAAAGAAAAGAATAGTAGATCGAATGGAAATGACACATCCGCCAAGCGGGTAGACCCCGCCGGTGCCAGACTGCCTCTTCACGGAATAGAGCTTCCGGAAGGGCCAAAGTGTGGCTCGATACTGATCCAGCACTCGCAAAAGGTAATGAAGCATGCAATGTGGAGAAGAGAATTGGGCAAAAGAGTGGACAGGAAGCGACAAACCGCGAATAATGAAAGCGACAAACATCACCCAAAACCCTGCAGGTGGATAGGGAATTACCTTATCGCCGGGGATCTTGATGTCCTCCTTGTCCTGCGGGATTAAACCCGCATCGCGTAGCTTGCGCATGTCACCCTCGCGCGTCTCCGTGCGCCTCCACTTGCCATCAGTGAAGCGAGCGGCGGCGGCACCTTTCTTGCTGCTGGCGGAGGCACTAGAGCCTGCTCAAGCAGAGGCCTTCTTCGACTTAACCATGGCAGAGCGTCGACGACGGTGATGTGCGCGTAGAAACAAGGAGGGAAAGGATCGGAGAACGTCTAGTGCGCGCGAGGAAGAGCTCGTGAAAATGGAAACAGCGGAGAAGGCAAATGGCAAAGGGTGAAAACAAATTACTGTATCCCCACGGTTATAAGGATGAAGACGATGACTAGGAGTCGTTCATCTAGAAGCCCTAACGCCAGGGACAGATCCAACCGTCCACGTGTCAACATAGCAGTGAACCGTCACCCGCACGCCGTCCACTATGCACAGAAAACAAGGAGACGCCGTAATTCTCTCCACGTCGCGCATGACTAGTCAACTCCAAGTCAGGAAGTAGGACCCAAGTTCGTTCTGTTACGTCACCTCTGGCGCTGCAGACGGTTGAGGTCATCAATCGTCACCACTGACGTCATCAAGCAGCCTAGCAATGGCTTGAATTTTTTCGACTGATCAAACAAGTACTTCCTCGAATCTACGATTCGAACAAATACTCGGGGGCTACTGCTATCAAGAACGCTGGCTGCGCACCTGAGAAATGAGTGAGGAATTTTAACTCTCAACTATCTTCGAGTCCCACGTCGAGTCTACGACTCCACTACGGACTCGGAGGCTACTCCCATAGGGAGGATTGATCAAGCATCTGAAAAAATGTGTCCTTCGGACCTGAGGCCAAAAACAACTGAACTAAAGTCTCTGCTCGAGTCTACGACTCGAATAGACACTCGGGGCTAGTCCCATAGGGAGCGCTGGCCGCGCACCCAATGATTTCTTCGACTGCGATCCTTCAGATCAAATATGACAAAAACTTTCTGGCAACTTTGCCCAAACCAACGCTAAGTGAGAAGCAATCTCCTTGGCCACCCGAAACACCTCCGTGGTGGTAAAATTTCAGATGTTCTGTGTACAACACAAAGATAAGACCTACAGATACCATCTGATGGCCTGGTAACGCACCTGACTGCGCTTTGCCAGTAAAAACCCGTGTCAACAGACGCGATGAAAATCCTGACGGACGCGTTGGGTTCATCACTCGAAAAGTACTGGGATTTGACTCTTATAAGACCTCAGCGGCATGAGTCAAATTACACCAGCATCCGTTCCGGGTTCGAGTCTAGGGACTCGAACCTGAAGAAGATCGTGTTTTTTTGTCCTATGAGAGTTAACTAGTTGATCCGTCAGGAGAGTCAGGCACACACATCAACAATCCCTACAAAATAAAACAATTCTCTTATTAATAGGCATAAATCTGCACCAGAAATACTAAAGGAGTCCTCAGCCGAATCTGCGATTCAACTGAGCACTCGGGGGCTACTGACATGGTTATACTCCATGGGTACACAACATCAGCATCCCTAGTCCAGCCCGAAGGAAGGACCACTGCAAGATATGCGGCCTGTGGAGGTTCCGGGTGGCCCAAGCCCATGACGTCTTTGGATGCATGGAGAACAAGACTAGAGTAGATAGAATTTCAAAGGGCAAACCCTAATCTGTAACCGACTCGAACTACGCCCAGGACCTTCCTATCTATATAAAGGCTAGGAGGGCACGGCAAGGAGGTCACCTCTCGCCGCATACACACCTGTCACCGCATACACACCTCCACGCCAGATTGCATCTGCGCACCCCTGTAACTTTCGGTTCCGCTGTAATCAAGAGCAGACAAGAAGGAGTAGGGTTTTCCCTCTGGGGCTTGAACCTGGGTAAACTTCGTGTCCCCGTGTTGCTTGTTTGCTAACCGTTTCGTGATATCCATCATCCCCATCTTCTCCAAAACCCAAGATCATTACAATGGGCATTGACGAGATTAAACCTCGTCAGTCTCCCCTCTCCCTCTGTTTCTCACCCCGCGCGCACCCCCTCACTGACCAGTGGGCCCCACTGCCACCTCGCCTCTTCGTCCCCAAACATCGCGCCAGACCAGCTCCGTCGCGGCCATTTCCTCCCGATGATTTTGCGCTTGATTGCGAGTTACTTCAAGCGTGATTACCTCCCTCGCCCCGGCGACTTAAGGCCCTCCCACTCCGCTCCATTTTCCCGCACTCACCCACCTCTGAGCACCGCCAGGCTACCTCAATTCTGCCTCGCACTGCCGCAACTCCAACGAACTCCGACGAGCTATCACGGTGATCCTTGACCTCCCCTTTGCTTCTGATTCAAACGAGCGTGTCCGCCTTCTTATTGCGCTTCTTCTGATGCATGTCGCTTGTCGCCTTGTGCCCCAGTTTGTCGCCCCCGTCGTTGTCTGCGAGCACCCGACGCTCAGCTAAACTCCGATGAGGAATAGCCACCGTGTCCATGCGCCCAGCCCCGTCCGCGACCACCTTGAGCACTACCTCGTCGCCGTGACTCTGGTAAGCCCCCGTTCCCCCTCCCCTACACCCTAGCCTCACCGGCACGCCGTCGATAGATGTGCCGCTGCCGCAGTGGCATTTCCGCAGCTCGATTTTGGTCAGAGCAACATGATCCACTGGATGTAGATCCAGTGGCTTAGATTAGATTGCCAGCGCAAAGCGGTATGGTCAGATCTGGACCGCATGATGCCACTTAGATCCAGAGGCTCTCGTTCGTCATCCGCACAAACCAGTACCGTCCAATCAGAACACGCCGCTTGTCTCCAATTTAGATTTAAAATCAAGATTTTGATCTATTAGATGAATTAACTTGTAAAATTCATAAATTTTGTTCTATAAATCCAAAAATTACAAATTAGGTGTGTATAGATTCAGAAAAATGATATATTTGCATCTATGGGCCTGCTTTGGTCATGTGCTTCTGTAAAATTAGGATTTTATGCAGAAGCATTTGTATTACTATTTTGACTATAAAAATTATTTAGAATATTATTTTAAAGTGGTTTTTGTGTTATTTAGAGTTTAGATTATATGCTTTGTCTTCAGTACTGTAGATTTTGGTTTTAAAAGTGTGGCAAATCATCTCTTTGCATTTTTCAAGCATTCAAATTATTTTTGTATGTATATTGATTTGTGAATTTTTTGTTGTTAATTTCGTTGTGTAGATTTTGTGGATTGTGAAGTGTGTGATTGTGAGGATTGTACCTATTACTCTAACTACCAAGGCAAGTGATACTTCATATTTTTGTCCTATTATTTTTCCTATTGCAATAGTGTTATTTTGAGTAGGACTTGCACGGTAATATTTCAAAGTATATGCTATGTTATGATAGATCATATAAATGATATCTTGGTAGTATTCTTCCTACGTTAGGAGACATGATATGCTAGTATGCTTAGCCCAGATCTTAGAATTCAAGGGTATAAAATTCATGTTATGATATTATGGAAAGATTATGCCTATATGTTTTTGACTAAGAAAACAACTTGTTAATGAAACACCTGGGTGGAATGGGACTTGTATGGTTTGTGTTGAGTGGTTACACATGGCCCATGTCTATAGTTTACCCTATGTATGACACTTGTGGATGGCCACCCAGGAACAAATAGATTTGAGATGTTTAGTGTTGAAGAAGCTTCCAGTGCAACCACATGGCATATGGGCTCTGCATTGACCAACTAAGTTTCAAGAACTAAGTCAGATGGACATATGGTGGTAGAGTTGATAGGATGGAACGCGTCCATGGTGGTCTGAGGGATTGCTTCTGAAAAGTCTCGTCTCTATGCATGTCGAGTCTTGTGGGGAAAGTGCACCACCTCTCGAGAGGGTAAAACCTAAGTACTTAGCCATCTCCCCGATCATGGACATTTTGAGCATCAAAGACATTAAAAGGGTCAAGAATCTCCTCATCCCAATTTATCTAAGTTAAAATTTGTGGGTGAACAAGGGTAGAGGTACACCAATGTCTATTGGTGGATTCTTAGTGTTTTTGTAAAGAAAAACTTAGCGTTTTCAACTAGTAGGAAAAAACTACTTTCTGCAAAGCCAGCCTAAAACCACACTTAGCCAAATTCATGTAGTTGATAGTCTCAACCATATAACTATGATATCACATGGCAATACAATTCCAACTGTATTGACCCCTTGTGGCTGTAACATATTATGTTGCAGGTCAATCTGATGGTGAGTAGGTTTATGAGTCCACACTCAACATGTTTGCCTGTGGCACATGAAGATGAAGAATTTTTTTATATACTTTGTAATGAGAACTCTATGTGTTAGCCTTGGGCTAATGAGTTGTAAGAACTATTGTACTCCTGGAATTACGATGCAATAATGACCTTTGTATATATGTACTTCATCTTAAACTGTGGGTGCTAGCATTTCGATCCAGGGACTAGCACTTCAATCATAGGGACCTTTACCTTAAAGGGTAAGGTCTTACAGATGGTATCAGAGCACTGTGTTGCCTATAGGTTTGTGACCCTAAGATGGATTAGACTAAGTAAACCACTACGAAAATGCAACCCCTTTGTAAATTTCACGCTTGTCTCTTTTCATCTCTTAAAACCTCTCCTAATCTTCTTTCTCATCTCTATTTGTAGATGGTTGATGACTCCTTAATGGCACCAGAGAACTTGGTGCTTGATGTGGAGTCTTGGTGGGAACCCCAAGAGCAAGGTGTGAAGAGCACAACAACAAGTCTTCCCTCAGTTGAGACCGAGGTTATCGAACTAGAAGGAGGAAGGAAACACCACACAGATGTTGCAAGCAACACGGAGACCTGCACAACACAAACTCAAGACTTTGCCCCAACAAATCAGTGAGGTTGTCAAGCTCACCGTTTTGCTGTAAAAAAGGATTAAACATATGGTGTGGAAGGTAATGGTTTGCAGCAAGTAAACAAGTAATAGTGAAGGATGTATCAATGGTAAAGATTGGACCAGGGTCCATAGTTCACTAGAGATGCTCTCCTTAGATAAACAACATGGCATGAAGGGTAAACAAATTACAGCGGGGCAATTCACAGGAACTGAGCAAGGCATAACAATGCAATTACTAGCGAGAAAGATCCTATGAGGCTGATTGGGCAATACAACAATATACATAGACCGCCATCCAGCTGCATCTATGACTAGAAGTCCACCCTCAGGTTATCATCTGAACCCCCACCAGTATTAAGTTGCAAGAAACAGACAACTGCTTTAAGCAAAGTGTCTAAGGTAAATAGTCCACATGTTCCATGAACAAGAGACCATTGTTTTCTCCCTAGTAGCAACATCACATCTACAACCGAAGAGATTTATATCACTTCCCTTGGAAACTAGAGGCATGAACCCACTATCGAGCATAAATACCCCCTCTTGGAGTCACTAGCAACTACTTGGCCAAGATAACCACTAGCAACGGAGAGCATGCAAGATCACAAACAACACAGACATGATAGAATCATAAAGACAAAACCATTAATCAAACCAACATAATAATCTCAATATTTCGGATCCCTGCAAGCACAACATGCATGATTACAAATAGATTAGATCTTGATCATGAACGGAGCTCACAAGATCTATACATGAAAGCACAAAGGAGGAGATACAACCATCTAGCTGCTACATGGACCCATAGTCCAAGGTGGAACTACTCACGTATCATACCGGGGAGAAGGCCTCCGGGATGATCTCCCCTCCAGCAGGGTGCCGGGAAGAACTTCAGATCCCCCTGATCTAGGGACGATGGTGGCGGCGTCTACAGATGGTTTCGTGAATTTATGATCGGGTACTCAGGGTTTCTGCATCGGGGGCTTCTTATAAGCGAAGGGGCGAGACCAGGAGGCGGCCAGGGCCACCAAACCCTAGCCAGGCGCAGGCCCACCTACCCCCGTGCCTGGGGTGGGACTGCCCCCTGGCTGGGCACTCCGGCTCTCCTCTGGACTTCTTGTTCCCCACGGAAAGTAATTGACTTTGACGTTTGTCCCGTCCAATTCCGAGAATATTTCTTTACTAACTTTTTTGAAACCAAAAATAGCAGAAAACAAGCATCTCGCAATGTTGCAACTTCTTAATAGGTTAGTACCAGAAAACATGTAAAAAGCACCTCAAAGTGTAGACAAGCAAAGCAAAGTAGATACAAAACAAGCATGGAGCATCAAAAATTATAGATACTTTTCCAACGTATCAGCATCCCCAAGCTTAACTCGTGCTTGTCCTCGACTAGGTAAGTGATAAACAGAATAATTTTTGAGGTGACATGCACCCTCACAAAGATCCAACCATTTGCAAGGCTGGGATCAAAGAACTCTAAACATGTGCATGAAAGATGGAGTTCTAACAATAGGACATAGTAACTATGCATGCAACATGACAAGCTACAAATAAAGATCATGAATAACATGCATTAAAAAACATTTGTTTTCTCACATGCAGAAACATAACATAGTGGTAATCAGCTTATCCCTAATAAAGTAGCAATATAATGCATAGGACACCTGCAAAGTTCACAAGGGTGACTAGAAACTAGTAGCACAAGAGCAAGTAATAACACAATATGCATCAATCAATAAGCTTTGGAACACTGCACACAGAATGACAACTATGCTCTCTTAATGGTGCCTAAAGGTAGAAGGTGGAGACTCAAATAATGGTGGAAGAAAGGCCTTTTTGTAAAGGAAGCAGGGATTACAAGTTTCAAAAAGAGCTTCCAAAAATTATGGTACTTGTTAGCTTTCATCCCTCATTTCCCCTATCATAAGCATCTTGAAGTGGTTAAGGTTAAAGTGGCAAAGCTGGAGTATATGCTTGACGAAGTATAAGCTGGCAATCTCATGCCTCCACACCTCATGCATACTCAACTTTGGGTCCAGGTAAGTTCTTGTCACTGTAAGTATTTGCATATCATTGAGAACCGCCAACGGGGTACCCCTTGCACATGGTAGATGAGCTTTCCCATAACCAAAATGACAAGGCAAGCAGACAATGAGCATCTCAGCAATTCTTCTTATGTACCATGGGAATATGGTGTTTTTTTCTCTCTTTCCTATTTTCTCAATGTTTCTCTTTTTTAAGAAGAATTCTTCATAGATGTCACTATGGTGATGCTGCAAGTTTCTACCATGATTAGGCATGGCTTAGGCGTTTCACTAACACGGGATACAAACTCCATGGACTTACAAGTTCCCTCTTTATTTCACACCGGTGACATCCATAGACAAAATAACATGATATCAACTGAGTACAACAAGGTAAAAGTGCAATGTTGAAAACGTTCCCCGTGATAGCACGGTTCTAGTAATTCCAGCTTATAAGTGCAAGCATATACAACAAAGTTGTCACAATGGTTCAAGTTTATTAGGGGCAAAGAATAAAGTGTGCCATCAAGTTCGTGAGGGCTTTAATCACTAAGTTTTCACATAACAAAATTGTTTTTAATTGGAAGATAGATGAAAACAAGAATATACTTGGAATGGTATAACACACCATGCATAGGAGTTTATAGTGGACACTTTGTAATAACTTGGTTTCTTGGGAGTTGGAGGCATGAGTAGAACTTACTCATACAAGTGAAGGTTAGCAAAAGACTGGGAGCAACCAACTAAGAGAGCAATAATGGCCAAAATCATGCAGTGCAACAAAGCAAACTAATCAAAGCAAATAGTGGTACTATAAGTCAAGGACTAAATGATCATAGAGGATAATGGTGACTTTTCATAGTCATAAGATGGTGTGAGCATGTGCTAAGTCAACCCAAGCAAAACATCAAAGGAGAATACCACAATACTATGCTTTTGCATGCTAAAACAACGCATAATTTCTTCAAGCCACACTAAGCAATCCCACTTGTTTGGAACAAGACATGATACAGCAATAATCACTAAGAATAATGCTAAAACAACACCTAGCATCTCAAGCTAAAGTCTAAGTCATAGTCAATGCAAGCTCCTCTTGCACTTCAAGCAAGAACTTACTACTCCTTTTCAAACACCAAGCAACTTATTTGCAAAACAAAACAGCGAGAACGAGGGTCCAAACTACTTTATTCAAGAAAACTAAACAGACTAAGCAAAGCAAACGAAAACTAAGATGCTCCAAGAACAACACAATTGTGCATGATATAATAAAAACGAAGTGTCTAGACAGACCTGGGCTTTTTATTGATGAAGAAGGGGATGCCTTGGGCATCCCCAAGATTTGACGCTTGTATCTCTTGGATATTTCTTGGGGTGATACCATGGTGGCATCCCCAAGATTGAGCTTTTTTCCATTCTTCATCTCATTACATCATTCTCTCTCTACACCTGAAATTTTTCCGTCATACAAAACTTCACACAATCTTCATTAGCAACATTAGCTTATTCAAAAGATATTAGACCTCTAGCAAAGCTTTGGAACAGCAAGGCTTTTCACTAAAAACACAAGCTACTGTAGTAAATCCTTCAATAAGCTCAATTTACCTGAAGAGAACTCAAAAAGGAATCAATAAAAAGCAAATGCAAATAATGGCAGAAATCTGCCAAAAAAGACCAGCAGGTAGAAACAAATTTTTTTTCGAACATCTTCTATTGCTCAAATCAAAAAGTTTTGAACTAACAAAAGTTAGCTAACATACTGGGGGATTTATTCATAAATTTTGAGTTCAATCCGAGTTACAGAGCCTCCTCACGAATTGTTTTGGTGGAGGACAGAAATCTGTTTCGGGACAGCAACTCCCCAAATCTTACTTCCCTCTCATTAGAGGTCATTCTTGGCACAAAATCAAACAAAAAATATAAGGAGAGCTAATTACAGAATTAATAACTTCCAAGACTCAAGGAAACTCTTGGGTTATCTCCCAACAAGTACTTTTCTTTAACGCCTTTAAGTTAGGCACAAGAAGCAAGAAGAATCAAGTATTTTCGAATGAAGAAGCATTAACATCAAATCTTGCTTTCAAATGGGGAACAAAAAGTAACTTCTCTCTTCTCATAGGGAAGTGTTCAATATCTTTCTTGAATGGAAAATGATATTTAATGGTGCCTTCTTTCATATCAATGATGGCACCAACTGTTCTAAGAAAAGGTCTTCCCAAAGTAATAGGACAAGAAGCATTGTATTCAACATCCAAAACATAGAAATCAACATGGAAATAAGCATTGTTAACCATGATGAGAACATAATTAATACTCTCCATGAGTTTTTTCTTAGCATTATCATTTAGTGGGACATCCAAATAACAATCCTCCAAAGGTGGCAAATCAAGCATTTCATAAATCTTCCTAGGCATAATAGAGACACTAGAACCAAGATCACATGAAGCTTTAAGGTCAAAGTCATTCACTTGCATATTAATAATGGGTTCCCAACTATCTTCTAATTTCCTAGGAATAGAAGCTTTGTGTTTTAGCTTCTCTTCCTTAATCTTAACAAGAGCATCTGTAATGTGTTTGGTAAAGGCAACATGCATATCACTAGCATCAGGACTTCAAGCAAGCTTTTGCAAGAACATAATCACTTCAGAAATATTGCAACTATCAATATCAAAGTCAAACTTGGCATCACTAGTAGTAGGCTCAATAGGAGTGGGAATAGGGGCTACTTGTGGTTTAGTGGTGATGGTGCACACACTATTGTTTCTATCAGTTTCAGCTTCCCTTTCCCACTTAGCATGAAGTTGAGCTAACAGTCTAACATTTTCATCAATAGTAACTTGTATGGCATGAGCAGTAGCAAAGGTATTTTCCATAGTTTCAGGTTTAGCAGCCATTTTATTAACCAAGGAAGTTTGAGCTTCATACAAAGAGGATATATTTTTCTCAACATTTAAAACCTTTTCCTCTATAGCCTTATTGAAAGTTGTTTGTTTACTAATAAAATCTTTAAGCATGACTTCAAGTTTAGAGGGGGCACTTCTACCATTATTGTAAGAGCTTCCATAGGAGTTTCCATTATTAGGAGCATAAGGCCTATAATTGTAGTTGCTACCAAAATTATTCCTATAGGCATTGTTGTTGAAATTGTTGTTTCTAATGAAGCTCACATCAACTTGTTCTTCTTGAGCAACCAAATAGGCTAAGGGAACACTATTAGGATCTAGAGGAGCTTTCCCATTAACAAGCATAGCCATAATATCATCAATATTTTCACTCAAAGAGGAAGTTTCTTCAACAGAATTAACCTTCTTACCATGTGGAGCTCTCTCAACGTGCCATTCAGAGTAGTTAACCATCATATTATCAAGGAGCCTTATTGCAGCACCCAAAGTGAGGCCCATGAAGGTACCTCCAGCAGCAGAATCCAACAGTTTTCTTGAGGAGAAGTTCAAACCTTCATAAAAAGTCTAGATAATCATCCAAGCAGTGAGTCCATGAGTAGGGCAATTTTTAACCAAAGATTTCATTCTTTCCCAAGAAGGAGCAACATGTTCACTATCAAGTTGTTTAAATTTCATAATGTCACTTCTCATAGCAATAATCTTAGCAGGAGGATAGTACTTTCCAAAAAAAAGCATATTTGCACTTAGTCCAAGAATCAATACTATTTTTAGGCAAAGATAGCAACCATTCTTTAGCTTTTCCCCTCAAGGAGAAAGGAAAAAGCCCGAGCTTAATAATATCTCCATCTACATCCTTATACTTTTGCATCTCACAAAGTTCAACAAATCTATTAAGATGGGCAGCAGGATCATCAGAACCAGCACCAGAAAATTGCTCTCTCATCACAAGATTCAACAAAGCAGGCTTATTTTCATAAAAGGTAGCATCAGGAGAAGGTGGAGCAATAGGAGTGCTTAGGAAATTATTGTTGTTGGTGCTAGTGAAGTCACACAACTTGGTGTTCTTAGCAGAGTTAAATTTGGCAAAGGTGGGCAAGCCAAAAACAACAGCAACAGCTAGAGCAGGAACTAATTTTTTTGTGTTTTTTAATAAACAAAGAAAACCAAGATAGTCTAATTTTTTTTAGGTTTTTTGAAAAGAGGCAAACAAAACCAAGCAAAAGAAACAAAGGAAACTAAAAACATAGTAAAGAGAAAGGAAATGGAGGACTCCCCTAGTGAAGACGTCCTTAGCCTCCCCGGCAACGACACCAGAAAACTTGTGACGGGGAGGAAAAGGTTGAAGATGTCCTGTAGATCGCCAGAGAACTTGGTGCTTGATGTGGAGTCTTGTTGGGAACCCCAAGAGCAAGGTGTGAAGAGCAGAACAGCAAGTCTTCCCTCAGTTGAGACCGAGGTTATCGAACCAGAAGGAGGAAGGAAACGTCACACAGGTGTTGCAAGCAACACGGAGACCTGCACAACACAAACTCAAGACTTTGCCCCAACAAATCGGTGAGGTTGTCAAGCTCACTGGTTTGCTGTAACAAAGGATTAAACGTATGGTGTGGAAGGTAATGGTTTGCAGCAAGTAAACAAGTAACAGTGGAGGATGTATCAATGGTAAATATTGGACCGGGGTCCATAGTTCACTAGTGGTGCTCTCCTTAGATAAACAACATGGCATGAAGGGTAAACAAATTACAGCGGGGCAATTGACAGGAACTGAGCAAGGCATAACAATGCAATTACTAGCCAGAAAGATCCTATGAGGCTGATTGGTAAATACAACAATATACATAGACCGCCATCCAGCTGCATCTATGACTAGAAGTCCACCTACGGGTTATCATCCGAAACCCCTCCAGTATTTAGTTGCAAGCAACAGACAACTGCTTTAAGCAAAGTGTCTAAGGTAAATAGTCCACATGTTCCATGAACAAGAGACCGTTGTTTTCTCCCTAGTAGCAACAACACATCTACAACCGAAAAGATTTCTGTCACTTCCCTTGGAAACTAGAGGCATGAACCCACTATCGAGCATAAATACCCCCTTTTGGAGTCACTAGCAACTACTTGGCCAAGATAACCACTAGCAACGGAGAGCATGCAAGATCAAAAACAACACATACATGATAGAATCATAAAGACAAAACCATTAATCAAACCAAAATAATAATCTCAATATCCATCGGATCCCCGCAAACACAACATGCATGATTACAAATAGATTAGATCTTGATCATGAACGGAGCTCACAAGATCTATACATAAAAGCACAAAGGAGGAGATACAACCATCTAGCTACTACATGGACCCATAGTCCAAGGTGGAACTACTCACGCATCATACCGGATAGAAGGCCTCTGTTAGACCCCTCCTTTTATAAAGGATAGGATCCCTGTGATTGCAATGCTAGTCCCTGGATCAATGCTAGCATCCACAGTTTAAGATGAAGTACACAGATACAAAGGTCGTTTATTACATTCATTCCAGAGATAAAACATAGTCTTTTACAACTCAGGGCCATAGGCCTAATACAAGAGTTTTTAGGAATAAGTAAATAAACACAAGTCTTCATCTTCATGTGCCACAGGCAAGCATGTTGAGTGTAGACTCATGACTCCTAATCATCATCGAGTAACTGCAACATCACAAGTTCTGACCACAGAGGGTCAATACTTTGGAATAGTATTGGCAAGTGATACCTTAGTATATTTTAAGTGGACTACATCAGTATATGCATTTTGGCTAGTGTAGCTTGGCTTGCTTTTCTTGAAAATAAATTTTTCCTATTAGTTGAAATTACTAAGTTTTCTTTGTCAAAAACATCCCCAAAGAAACCACCAATAGACATTGGGGTCCTTCACCCTTGTTCACCCACAAATTTTTACTTAGAAGTTGGAGTGATGAGATTCTTGTGGCTTCCATGTCTTGATGCTCAAAATGTCCATTTCCTTGGACAAGGCTAAGTACTTAGGTTTTCCATCTGCAGAGGTTGTGCACTTTCCCCACTAGACTTGGTTTCCCAAGACAGGACCTTTCAGAAGCTTTTCCTTAGTCAAATGGACGTGTTCCAACCTATCATCCCCTCTACCACCAACTGTCCAAAAGACTAAGTTCTAGCACCCTATATGATCAAGGCAGAGCCCATTTTGCCAAGTGGTTGCACTGTAAGCTTTCTCAACACTTGGCCTCCAAATCCCTTTGTGCCTGGGTGGCATTCCACAAGTGAGATACACAACCCAAGTCCATGGCCTTGTGTAACCACTCAACATAACCCAATCTTCCCATTCCACCCAGGAGGTTCATTTGTCTTAGTTGTTTTATTAAGAAAATATAAGTCTCTTGACTTAGAATATTTTTATCATATAGTATATAGATGTTCACCACCCTTGTTTGCTATGAGCTAGGCTAGGCAAAATATGGTAACTTAACTTAGGAAAATTTCCCTAGCAATTCTACTATTTCACTCTACTTAGGATTTCCCAACTTGGTACTAAGCAAAAATATCATGCAATACCTTAGCAAAATAACTAATGCTAGTACAAAAACTTAGGACAGGAATATTTATGAAAATATCACTTGCCTTGGTAGTGTGGAGAGTAGCACTCTTCACAATCACAATCACAATCAAAGTCTATACAAGAAATCAAAACATACAATTACATACATTTAAATACAACCAAAAATAATATGAATGCATGCATGCAAGAATTTACCATGTGTTAAATTTTGAAAATTCTACCAAGTGTGTTCATGACTACAGAAACATAACATGTCACAAGTTTGTCAAATAAACTTATTTGGCCATAATAAAATTTTATAAAGATAATTCTATATCTAAAATAGCCCTAAACTTGTTCCACAAATAAAACCTTTTTAACTGTTACTATATGCTAAACAAATTGGATATTCAGAAAGGCCTTGTTTCACTGAATCCAACGGTATAAAGTTTGCAAAAATCCAACGTGGCATTTGAAAGTTATGAGCATTTGAAGTTTGAATCTAAATCAGGTTTTAAATTCTGTTTTTAGTTTAAACCTTGCCACGCGTCGCGTTATTACTGGCGCGTACCGGTTCGCACCGGATCACCCTTCTGTGCCGTTGGATCTAACTAACGCTGCACGGCTCAGATCTGACCATACCCCTTCGTTAAGTGAAGTGTTTCTACGCGTAGGATTCAGATCTAACGGCTAAGAATCTCCTAACCAAAAACGAGCGGCGCTACCGGCGGTGACAGGCGGCGGCGCGTCAGTCGGTGGCGGTGCCGGCATTCTAGGTCGCCCGGGGGAGGAAGGAGATGCTTACCAGAACCGCAGGAGGCTGCTGATGCTCAAGGTGGCAATGGCTTGGAAAGGGGCGTTCGGGTTCGTCGGGGATTTCTCGCCGGAGTTCGCGAATCGTCCCACGTCGATCGTCGACGTTGGCGAGGTTCCTCGTCGCAAAGCCAAACAGGACACCGCCGATGCGCAAGACAATGAGGATTCTATGCGTATCAGTCAGAGGGCAAGGGGCGGTGGCTACTTACGGAGGGAGGTCGCCGGAGTTCTTGCAGGAGACGGTGGCGGTCCAGTCATCGATGTTGCCGAAGCTATGGGTCATGCGAAGGCAAAGATGTCGAGAGGTTCACCGAACAAGATAGCGTGAATGCGAGACCGAGGGGAACTCGAGGCTCACCGAATTCGCAATCGTCGGGGACGGCGGGGTTGCAGAGAGAAATGCGCGCAGCCTGGGGGCGTTCAGTGCTTGGGGTTTTGGGGAAAAGAGAGAGGGGACAGAGGGGGTTTATATAGCTTGGCTAAGCGCGAGAATTACTCGGCCATTGATTCGAATTGACGCGATTATCACTCGAAACGGCAGCGTTGATTGGGGACGAATGTGTCGTGCGGGTGGAGACGGCGTGGAGATGGCCCGCTTGTCGAGGTAGTCGCGAAGTGGTGGTCTGCTTGTCGGGCTCGGTAGCGTGTGCTCAAGGTGAAAAGAAAAGGAGATCCCCGGGTGGGCTTACTGGGCTCGTTCTTCTGTTGGGCCAGATTCTGGCCGCGTGGCCTTTTTCTTTTGAAGTACTCTTTTCTTTTTCTAAATTCATTTTCTGGTATGAATTTTAATATGAATTCAAATCCTTTTGAAGTCAAACTGCTTTGGAACTTTTGCAGGGTTTTTGTGGATTCAAAAATAGTCATAAAACTAAGTGGTTACTTTGCAAGGCTTGTCCAGCTTGGTTTCTAAAATAATTAGGGATTTGTTCCTGTTTGCAAGTAATTGAAAGGGATTTTGAAAACTACTTGTAAATTTGAAATCTTGGGGGTTAAAAGTTTCACCTAAACTTTCCATCAATGGAGGCAAGCAAACAAGTATTTAAACATTCAATTTCAAAGGGTGATGTTTATTTGGGACAAATTAACCACATGAAAGCATAGCTCATATTCTATCACTAAGTGATTTTTGAGAAAAACCCTAAATGAATGAATGATGCAAAGTGATATGAATGAGTTTTGAAACTATGATTTTTGGGATGTTACAAATCTAACCCCCTTAAGATGAATCTCGCCCTCGAGATTCGGATTGGCTAGCAAATAGGTGAGGGTGGTCTTTCCGAAGATCATCTTCTCTTTCCCATGTTGCTTCCTCTTCGGAGTGATGGTTCCATTGTACTTTACAAAATTTGATAGTCTTGGTCCTGGTGACTCTTTCTGCGGTCTCTAAAATCTTGACAGGCTTTTCTTCATAAGTGAGATCACTTTCTAGTTGAACCTCTTCCAAAGGTATGGTATCCTTCAAAGAAGACTCTTCCATTTCTGGGTGACATTTCTTAAGCTGACTCACATGAAATACGTTATGGACTGCTGACAGAGATTCTGGCAACTCAACTTCATATGCAACTTCTCCTTTGCGACTTAGAATCCTGAATGGCCCAACATATCTTGGTGCCAACTTTCCTTTGACTCCAAATCTTTTCACTCCACGGAGTGGTGATACCCTGAGGTAAGCCCTATCCCCAACTTCGTAGGTGACTTCTCTACGCTTAGAATCCGCGTAGCTTTTCTGTCGGGATTGTGCTATCTTCAACCTGTCTTTAACCAATTTGACTTTTTCTTCGGCATCTTTGATAAGATCAGGTCCGAAAAGGCTTCTTTCTCCCACACCATTCCATAACAATGGGGTGGTACACTTCCTTCCGTAGAGCAACTCAAACGGTGCCATTCCAATAATAGATTGATGACTATTGTTGTAAGAGAACTCTGCGTAAGGCAAACTTTCATCCCAACTTGCTCCATAGTCTAAAGCACATGCTCTCAACATGTCTTCCAGAATTTGGTTGGTCCTCTCTGTTTGTCCATCTGTTTGAGGATGAAAGGCAGTACTGAATTCCAATCTCGTTCCTAAGGATTCATGAAGCTGTCTCCAAAAGTGAGAAGTGAACTGAGTTCCTCTATCTGACACAATACTCTTTGGCACACCGTGAAGGCATACGATTCTGCTCATGTATATTTTTGCTAACTTGGCACTGGTATAAGTTGTCTTCACGGGTATGAAATGAGCCACTTTAGTTAGGCGATCCACTACTACCCATATGGAATCATACCCTGACCTGGTCCTTGGTAATCCGGTAATGAAATCCATACCAATATTTTCCCATTTCCATTCAGGAATAGGCAGTGGTTGAAGCAGACCTGCTGGTTTTTGGTGCTCCGCTTTGACTCTGCTACACACATCACACAAAGCAATATGTTCGGCGATGTCCCTTTTGAGATTGTTCCACCAAAATCTTTCTTTCATATCCATGTACATTTTGGTGTTTCCTGGGTGAATAGAATATGGAGAGTTGTGACCTTCTTGTAAGATCAGTTTCCGCAACTCTGGGTCTTGTGGAACACATATACGTTTCCCGTGCCATAAGGTTCCTTGTTCATCAATACGGAAACTCTTAGCCTTCCCTAGACTAATATTTTCTTTGATCTTTTCAATTTCCTTATCGGTCCTCTGAGCTTCTTGGATCTTGTTCAAAAGAGTGGGTTGAATATCTAATGACATAAGATGTCCTTCTGGTACAATTTCCAATCTAAGTTCCTTGAATTGTTTACACAGATCCTCTGGCAATTCTCCTTTGGTAAGACCATTTACAAACGTCTTACGACTTAAAGCATTGGCTACCACATTTGCTTTACCGGGGTGGTATTGCAAACTCAAGTCATAATCCTTGATAAGTTCTAGCCATCTTCTTTGTCTCATGTTGATCTCCTTCTGGGTGAAGATATACTTCAAGCTCTTATGATCGGTGAATACTTCACACCGCTTACCTAAAAGGTAATGTCTCCATGTTTTGAGTGCATGGACGACAGAGGCTAACTCCAAATCATGAGTAGGATAGTTTACTTCATGAGTTTTGAGTTGTCTCGAAGCATAAGCTACGACTCTACCATCTTGCATAAGTACAGCACCCAAGCCTTGATGAGAAGCATCACAATACACTTGGAAATCTTTTTCCAAATCTGGCAGACATAGAACTGGTGTTGTCACAAGTCTCTTCTTCAACTCTTGAAGTCGACTTGCAACCTTGATCCAAACAAATTTCTTGTCCTTCTTTAGCAATTACATCATCGGCTTAGCAACTTTCGAGAAATTTTCAATGAACCTTCTGTAGTAACCTTTAAGCCAAGGAAACTACGAACTTCCTTCACATTTTGGGTGATTCCCAATCATCACAAATGAAACTTTGGCGGGATCAATCCACACCATCCTTTGTCATAACATGACCAAGAAATCCAACTTTCTCTAACCAGAACTCACACTTACTGAATTTGGCATAAAGTTTATGCTCTCTTAACTTTTCAAGTATCAAGCGCAAGTGTCTTTCATGTTCTTCCTTGCTTTTTGAGTAGACTAGGATATCGTCGATAAAAACGACCACAAACTTGTCAAGAAATTCCATGAACACTTTTTCATCATATTCATGAAATATGCTGGAGCGTTGGTTAAACCAAAAGGCATCACAGTGTACTCATACAATCCATACCTTGTGGTGAATGCTGTCTTAGGTATGTCTTGCTCTCTTATCTTAAGTTGAAAATAGCCTGACCGAAGATCAATCTTCTAGAATGCACACGCTCCTTCTAACTGATCAAACAAGTCGTTGATTCTTGGCAAAGGATATTTGTTCTTGATGGTAACCTCGTTGAGAGAACGATAATCAATACATAATCTTTGTGTTCTATCCTTCTTCTCCACAAACAATACCGGGGCTCCCCAAGATGAAGAACTTGGTTGTATAAACCCTTTCTGTAACTGTTCTCCTAGTTGTTTCTTGAGTTCTTTAAGTTCATCCACTGACATTTTGTATGGTCTCTTAGCTATTGGTCCAGAACCTGGTACCAAATCTATCAAAAACTCCACATCTCTATCTGGTGGCATTCCTGGTAATTCCTCCGGAAATACATCCGGATACTCACACACAATTGGCACACTGTCCATGCTAACCCCCTTAAGAGAATTTAGCTTACTTCCTTTGGATTCAAAGTTTGACTTAAATTTTATTCTTTTTCCTTCTGGGGTTGTGAGTGTAACTGTGCGATTGGCACAATCCAATACTCCTTCATACTTAGCCATCCAATCCATTCCCAATATTACATCCAATCCTTGGGAATTCAGGATTATTAGGTTCACTGGAAACTTATGTTTTCCAAACTCTATGACTAAGTCATGACATCCTGAGTTTACTATCATTTCTCCACCTGGAGAACTTACTCTTATAGGACCCCCAATGGTTTCTACTGGTAGTTCATTTCTTTCAACAAATGCTTTTGATATGAATGAATGAGATGCACCAGTATCAAAGAGTACAAATGCTGAAATCGAATTGAGTCTGAACTTACCAGCAACGGCATCAGGTTCCTCATAGACCTCCTCCACATTGATGTGGTTAACCTGTCCTTTCTGGAAAGGATTTGGCTTGTTAGGTCCTTCAACTTTCTTTTCAGGGCACTCATTAGCATAATGCCCTAGCTTCTTGCATTTGAAGCACTCAACCTGACTGATGTCTTTTTTAACATGCTGACTTCCACTTCCACTACCATTTCCACTGTGGTGGCTCTTATGTCCACCCTTGTGGTTCTTGTACTATCATTGTCATGACTACGGTGATGCTTGTTGTCATGACGGTTGTGGTTGGTGCTTGTTGAATTTCCCATGTTTATGGGATCCTGAGCTACATCGTCATCATAATGAGATCGTTTGTGAGACGATCCCGATGTGTTTGTCGGAGTGTTTCCTCTTCCTACTCGACTTGCTTCATTTTACTTTCCAAAATAGCAGCCTTGTCACACAAAGGCGATAAGTTGGGACATATGCTCTGAGATAAGCTGTAGGTTCAGATCATCATTCAAGCCTTCCAAGAACTTTTCCTTTCTCTTGGCATCGGATCAACCTCATCCGGTGCATAGCGCAGATTGTTGAATTCTTCTCGTATTCGCCACACTACGGTGGCGTTGTTTCGAGTTGTGAAACTCCTTCTTTTCGACTCATTATCCGATGAGATATGAGCGGTGCGAAACCCATCCTCAAATATGTCCCATGTCACTTCATCAATGGAAGTGGTGATTTGGAAGTTATCCCACCAAGTGGCGGCTGGTCCTTCCAAAAGATGTGCTGCGAATCTGACTTTTTCAGCATCAGTGCAGCCCACTGTCACAAGGTCTTTGTTCACAGAACGCAACCAGTCATTGGCTGCCATGGGATCAGTTGTCCCCGAAAATTTTGCTGGCCTTAGTCGCAGAAATCTGGTAAGCATATCAAATCCCGGAGGATTGTTGTTGTTGTTGTTGTTGTTGTTGGGATTGTTATTGTTGTTGTTGTTCTGATTCTGAATGAATGTCGTCATCATTTGCATAAGTTGCGTTTGCGCATTCATCATCTGTTGCATTTCCGGGGTGATGTTATTGGGGTTGGGGTTTGCGCGACGGGGAGGCATCTGTGGTTGTTCAAATAGATAAGAATGAGATACCCATAGATGTTTCATGCACAATACATCACAAGCAACACATAACAAGCAACATAAGAATATAAGTGCAACATCCACATAACAAACTCATGAAATAAAACACACAAGTGGCAAGCCATCCACATGTCGGATGGTCCAATAATAAGTTCGCAACAACAAGTATGAATATGAAAGTAAAAACGAGTAACAAGTCTACTCGTCAGCATCTATCTCCTCCTCGACGAAGGTAAGACCTGCGTTCTCCATCGCGGTCTTATTCTCCTCTATCGTGGTGGTCAAAGAATCAACCTTGGTCTTGAGAGACCTCTTCTGGGAGCGAAGCCTCTCAATAACCATCTGCTGCTGCTCAAGTTCGAAGTCCTTGGACTTCAGTTCCTCGGTCATGTCCCGGATCCTCTTGTTCCTATCCTGGACGCGTTTCTCTTGACTCTTGAACTTGCGGTCCTGGGCCTCGAACTTTGTCTCCATTTCCTTGATCATCTCATCCTGCTGCGCAAAAAGCTTGTCCTTCTCGCGAAGCTGCACTGAAGCTTCGTCATTACCTAGCATGACGTTACGTCTGTCCGTATCTACGGTTCGAGAAGAGTCTCTAAGTCCTGAAGATAAAGGCGTATCGGCTCCGCGGTGCTCCTCGAGTCGTCCTCGAAGTCGATGGACTCTCCGTCAACATCACGTCTTCCGAAGACGTGAAAGTGAGTACCCCTAACCTGTCTGGAGTGACGGCCTAACAGTCGTCCTATCAGGTCCTGCATGACTACCTCCATGCCTCTCTCTCTGTCATCGTGCATCAACTTGAAGACGATGGCCTCTGTAGTAGGCTCAGTCTGGCGTCCTGGCTGGGTCACCTTGAAGCCCCAGAGGTCCTTCCTCTCGAACTTGGTGAGTGGGTACACCGTGATGGTAGGAAGAGGGAGATCAAGTAGAGTGGTAAGCTCAATGATACGGGGACCAAAACGAGTAACCCGAAACTCCTCAACAGTGCTGACGGCAACAGGCATCTATTTATAAGATTGAAAAGTTAGAACATTGCAATTCAAGGTAAATCAAGACTAACATTCATACATATCCATGAAACAAAATTGTCACACAAGTCATGCATACATAAGTTCATTACATCACTCAAGGTCCATACTTATTTAAAATATCTTTTGAAAATAAGGTGATAAGTGGCGGTCCAACTAACGTGGTGACCTTACAATCCAATCTCGCGGGATCTATTATTAAACACAATGTTCCTAGAGGCAATCCACCAATCTTGCTCTCTTGACTCTATTACTAAGTCTATAACATCTCCCCTTATTTCTTGGTTGGTGTCTTCCAACTCTTGAGTAAGCTCCTTCTCTTTCTCTAAGTCCTTTTGGAGGTTGAGCATTCTGCACTTGACTCTAGCACTTAGTTCCTTGATAGTCCTCCAAGCTGCATCCCTGGCTGACTCAAAGAATGTGGTGTGCATTGTGGTGTTGGTGTACATGCAGAATCCCCTTTCTTTGTGGTTGTCTTCCTTGTTTTTGTACAAGTGAAGTTGCACCCACCAATACTCCACTCCTTCATCCATCACTGGAAAGCCCTTGTACACGGCTTCACCATGTGCATCCATTGCCTCCATGAGGTCCTTGAGAATATTGGGAAACTCAATTTCACATTCCAAGGTCATGGTCATGAGTGGTCCCTTCTTCACAGCTTCGTTGATGGAATTAATCTACAAGGAAGTTAAAAGAGATTAGGAAAAGTTTTACGAGAAGAATAGACAAGTGTAGAAGTAGTTTGAAAAACTTTTTCCTTAGTGGTTTTCCAATCCTAGGGTCATAATCCTACAGGCAACACAGTGCTCTGATACCATCTGTTAGACCCCTCCTTTTATAAAGGATAGGATCCCTGTGATTGCAATGCTAGTCCCTGGATCAATGCTAGCATCCACAGTTTAAGATGAAGTACACAAATACAAAGGTCGTTTATTACATTCATTCCAGAGATAAAACATAGTCTTTTACAACTCAGGGCCATAGGCCTAATACAAGAGTTTTTAGGAATAAGTAAATAAACACAAGTCTTCATCTTCATGTGCCACAGGCAAGCATGTTGAGTGTAGACTCATGACTCCTAATCATCATCGGAGTAACCTGCAACATCACAAGTTCTGACCACAAAGGGTCAATACTTTGGAATAGTATTGGAAAGTGATACCTTAGTATATTTTAAGTGGACTACATCACTATATGCATTTTGGCTAGTGTAGCTTGGCTTGCTTGAAAATAAATTTTTCCTATTAGTTGAAATTACTAAGTTTTCTTTGTCAAAAACATCCCCAAAGAAACCACCAATAGACATTGGGGTCCTTCACCCTTGTTCACCCACAAATTTTTACTTAGAAGTTGGAGTGATGAGATTCTTGTGGCTTCCATGTCTTGATGCTCAAAATGTCCATTTCCTTGGACAAGGCTAAGTACTTAGGTTTTCCATCTGCAGAGGTTGTGCACTTTCCCCACTAGACTTGGTTTCCCAAGACAGGACCTTTCAGAAGCTTTTCCTTAGTCAAATGGACGCGTTCCAACCTATCATCCCCTCTACCACCAACTGTCCAAAAGACTAAGTTCTAGCACCCTATATGATCAAGGCAGAGCCCATTTTGCCAAGTGGTTGCACTGTAAGCTTTCTCAACACTTGGCCTCCAAATCCCTTTGTGCCTGGGTGGCATTCCACAAGTGAGATACACAACCCAAGTCCATGGCCTTGTGTAACCACTCAACATAACCCAATCTTCCCATTCCACCCAGGAGGTTCATTTGTCTTAGTTGTTTTATTAAGAAAATATAAGTCTCTTGACTTAGAATATTTTTATCATATAGTATATAGATGTTCACCACCCTTGTTTGCTATGAGCTAGGCTAGGCAAAATATGGTAACTTAACTTAGGAAAATTTCCCTAGCAATTCTACTATTTCACTCTACTTAGGATTTCCCAACTTGGTACTAAGCAAAAATATCATGCAATACCTTAGCAAAATAACTAATGCTAGTACAAAAACTTAGGGCAGGAATATTTATGAAAATATCACTTGCCTTGGTAGTGTGGAGAGTAGCACTCTTCACAATCACAATCACAATCAAAGTCTACACAAGAAATCAAAACATACAATTACATACATTTAAATACAACCAAAAATAATATGAATGCATGCATGCAAGAATTTACCATGTGTTAAATTTTGAAAATTCTACCAAGTGTGTTCATGACTACAGAAACATAACATGTCACAAGTTTGTCAAATAAACTTATTTGGCCATTATAAAATTTTATAAAGATAATTCTATATCTAAAATAGCCCTAAACTTGTTCCTCAAATAAAACCTTTTTAACTGTTACTATATGCTAAACAAATTGGATATTCAGAAAGGCCTTGTTTCACTGAATCCAATGGTATAAAGTTTGCAAAAATCCAACGTGGCATTTGAAAGTTATGAGCATTTGAAGTTTGAATCTAAATCAGGTTTTAAATTCTGTTTTTAGTTTAAACCTTGCCACGTCAGCGTTATTACTTGGCGTGCGGTTCGCACCGGATCACCCTTCGTGCGTTGGATCTAACTAACGCTCGAGATCTGACCATACCCTTCAAAGTGAAGTGTTTCTGGCGTAGGATTCAGATCTAACGGCTAAGAATCTCTAACCAAAATCGAGCGGCTACAAAGCGGTGGCAGCGGTCGGTGGCGGTGCCGGCATTCTAGGTCGCCCGGGGGAGGAAGGAGATGCTTACCAGAACCGCAGGAGGCTGCTGATGCTCAAGGTGGCAATGGCTTGGAAAGGGGCGTTCGGGTTCGTCGGGGATTTCTCGCCGGAGTTCGCGAATGCGTCTGCCACGGTCAGTCGTCGACGTTGGCGAGGTTCCTCATCGTGCTAAGCCAAAACATGGACACTGTCAGATGCGCAAGACGATGAGGATTCTATGCGTATCAGTTAGAGGGCAAGGGGCGGTGGCTACTTACGGAGGGAGGTCGCCGGAGTTCTTGCAGGAGACGGTGGCGGTCCAGTCGTCGACGTTGCCGAAGCTATGGGTCATGCGAAGGCAAACGGGAAGTGTCAGAAGATGCACAGAGGTTCACTGAACAAGATAGCGTGAATGCGAGACCGAGGGGAACTCGAGGCTCACCGGAATTCGCCGGCGCAGTCGTCGGAGACGGCGGGGTTGCAGAGAGAAATGCGCGCAGCCTGGGGGCGTTCAGTGCTTGGGGTTT